>BROO01000005.1:0-2732500 GCA_024345325.1 Cystobasidium tubakii | reverse complement strand
GGGTACTCACTTAACCTTTGAAATGTTAGCCTGTGGCGATCTACCGAAGTAGACCTACTAACCGATTACTGCAGCTCAACCTCCCACTCAACCCGGAGCAAGCTCAAACAGGGAGTACACACTCAACCCGAAACAACAGGGAGTTGGGAAGGAGTAGCTGTAATCGGGACTAGTTCGAAGTTGAAAAAAAGCATAAGAGCTACAAAGTGCTCAATAAAGTATATTTGACTTGTTACTTCAATTCACTCCTGCATCTCCACAATTGCAGAGATGCAATAGTTAATTGAAGTAACACTTCAATTATACATTATCCAAGCCCTTGCGTCTCCCATCACTCCAGACACCCTTCATGTATATAGGAAAAGCGGTTCCGTACAGAAGATTATTGAAATTTTGCTTTACGGACAATTTTAGCAGCCCAAAACATTGCACTGTTCAGAAAAGGGGTTCGACTTTGCCATTTGTGTGAAGAGACACGTGAATTGACCATGCAACATTTAGAAGCCGCTTTTCGAATACAACCGGGGCGGCGCTCGTTACAAATTACTGATCTTTTTGCCACGTTTCGAATCCAAAATCCCTCAGGAAACAGTGCGTTTGTAGTCGAGATCGAACTTTTCCATCCATGTGACCGAACGTTGTTACTGCAAAAGTTTCGAAAAGTTTGCCGGCCATTGGTCTGATTCTACTTTTTGTAAGGGGGGTATCTTGGATTTGTGGTTCCTTCCGGGGGTGTCCTAGACTGTTGTAATGGGCTGCCCAGGGCGAAACAAGGGGCTGCTAGAAAATCTGCCCAGGGTGGAATTTGGGCAAAGTTTGCAACACCACGCGCTACGCTACAAGACCAACCAAACATACATACATTCACCACGCAAAAAGAAATGCAACAAAATACTTAATCACACAGATGTTCAACAGGACGAGCGTGTTCAACAGATAAAAATCAGATACATCGAATAAAGAACAATAAATACGAAAAAAAAAACGAAAAAAAAAAATTGGGGGTCGCCGGAGCAAAAGATCTACGGCACCTCGGATTCCCATGTGGTCCCCCACCATAGTACTGACGAGGCCCTAAGCAGCTTAACTTTGCAGATCGGACGGGATGCAGTGCTTTTTGCTTGGTATGGCCGTAGATGAAATGGTAAAGATGTTAGCACTATACATAGAATAACTGGAGGGTACGTCGGAGTAAGCTGCGAGAAGAATTGCAAGGCAATGCTACAAGCTGGAACGACAGCAGGAAGGAGAAGGATAGCTTCTGTGCATTGCAGTTAGTCATATACAACGAAATAAAAACCTAGTCTACATCTCTTAATATCAGGATTAGCCTGAATGCGTTGTCCTTTCATCCTGGAGACTGCGCTCGATGACGAGACAGTCGAGAAGTTCCGGAAGTACCGAAGCTCTGCGTAGGTCACGGACGGACTTGACGTGTGTTGAGGAAGGGAGCGAAGTTGTCT
This sequence comes from Cystobasidium tubakii, assembly GCA_024345325.1. Lineage (NCBI taxonomy): Eukaryota > Fungi > Basidiomycota > Cystobasidiomycetes > Cystobasidiales > Cystobasidiaceae > Cystobasidium > Cystobasidium tubakii. The sequence continues at coordinate 2,731,037 of BROO01000005.1, read as the reverse complement.
ATTAGCTGCTTCTGTACATTATAATGCAGATGTCAAATTCCCAAAAAAAGCCCTCGTAGGGCAGCAGTCAGTGCAGCACGTTGAAAAGCTTTTGCTGCGGCGGCAGGCCAGGCTGAAGCGACTTTGATTCGAATCCAAAGGGGGGGCTCTACATTTCATGAGTTCCAAATCCGCCGACCCGGCGCAAGCAGCTAGATTCTGCCCGAGCCAGTCAAATCCTGCTGGAGGGGGTTTTAGTGGGTATACTCGGATCTAGAGAGGAGTCCCACACTGTACGGCTATAATGCTATCACGTTGTAGTCGTGCGTGCGTCTTTTTCGCCACCAATACCTCACCTCGGAAGTGAGCCGGAAATTTGCCACCAACGGAACTCGCCACCAAATACGCCACCAATACTTCGGCTGTGAACCGGGCTGTGAACCGGACGTTTGTTACCAACACTTAGAAAACGAACCGGCCATCGTTGGGCTCACATACGGTGGGCATGGGCATATTCAAATGAACCGGGCTTACAGCTGGAATACGACTACCCGGGTCCCGATGAAATACGACTTAATGGGTGACCTGGGGCGGTTCAGGTTTGTGGGATGATTAGATTATAAGAAGTTCCTACGACCAAACCACTAAACCCTGATTGTTTAGGTCCATCAGGACGAGTATGTGAGTATGATATGATGTATGAGTATGCTTGAGAGCAGGAAGCGTGGATAAAAGAGCGCAAACGCTGGTTGAGCGGCTTCCGTAAACATTATACAGACAAAACAATGCTTTGGACAGGGGAACGGAAGGTTAATCCAATGTGTCGGATAATACACCAACCTGTAGGGATCATTGTCTCGACGGGTCAGTGACTTAAGACAAGACAAGACAAGACAAGACATAGCATATAGACATAGACATATAAGACATATATCCGGATATATATGCACAATGACATCCATCATCAGGCAGTAGTGACACATGGGACAATACCAAATCAGGTGTGTCTCTTGGCATTTAGGCAATTACGTTTTAGGACTGATTAGGGGTTACAGACTTGGGCGTCCCATGCCATGCAAGGTACCTTCAACATGCTTGTTTCTCGATGATAATGATTCTATCCGACATGTATTGAACGAACTCTGAACTACCTCGATACATGCAGCGCAGGAACAATTGTCAATTAGGGTTTAAGCCAACTGGATTTACAATTCTGTCACACTCTGTGATTGACCTGTCGTTCATATATACTCGCATCTGCAAGTAATATATATACTCGCATGCATATGCAAGTAAGTACTCTAATTCCAGCATATACTTCACATGCTCAATTAGCTGTCCCAATAAGCTGTCACTAATGTTTAGCGGTTCAGGAACGCATTCAATCAGGGTTTGGAAATCTATTTTCGATTAGGGTTTATGTATCAGGGCGTAGAAGTATGCATGAAAAGGCCATACTGCCGTTTCAATGTACTGTCTACTCATGTACATACCCTCAGGAGAGATCAAAGGGAAAAGAACAAAAAGTAAAAACAAAAAGGTCATACACTCCTCCATTCAACTTACCGCCCGCCAGGGGTCGCAGGGGAGGGGCGGTAGGGAAGGACGCAAGCTACGTACATATACTTCTGACATTATCTCTTCTAATACTCCTTTCACTCTTCCACTCCCAGCCTTCCTCCCTTCCCTCCACCCGGCCCCACCCTCTCGCAGAGGGCCCTCTGCCCAGGCCGGGCGAGGTTGGGTACCGGCTCAGTCGAACCGGCAAGCCCAGCCTGAGTGGCCGATGCCACTTAGCCAAGGCACGATCAAAATACCATCATGTAGGTGTTCGGCTAGACTTGTGCAACCATTACACAAATCCGCGTACTGTGCCTTCACTCAGAATATCGACCACCCTGCTGGGGCAATAGAGGCCCCAACCCATTTGAAAGGTTGGTTGGTTGAAAGTGAACGAAATAGTTTCCGCAGTCCAGTGGCCCTGGTGAGTCACCTTCCCGAGCTTTCGCTCTTCTTATAGATTGTAAAATTAGTTCCGTACAGAAGATCATCAAACTTCTGCTTTCCAGCGAGGTCTAACGACTAGAAAGGCTGAAATGCACACAGGAGGGGCTCCATTGGGCAACATCGTGGACAAACATGAAAAATGTCCCTGCAACATTGCCGCCATTACAAGCCAGTCCAAACCTGTCATCCCATTGCAGATACTGATGTTGTTTCCCATCCTCATTACCAAATTCAACCATTTCCAACCCCCCGTTTCTACAGTGCACCGGATATTTCGTTTACGTGATCGAACTTCTCAAATAAAAGAAATTCCAGCACTCTAATCTGATAAAAGTACTGCTAAACTTGAGTGCAGCACTCACATAGTAAATGAGTGCCCGACTCACTGCACAGCTAAGAGGCTGCGACGTCCAATTGGCGGTGAGAACGGAATAATCGAGAGGACCTTTGTTGCCGTTGGACCCAAAGCCAAGTGGAGTCCAGGGGAAAACACTGTCAAATGGAGCGCAATGTGAGCACCTTTCACAAACACAGAGCAAAGACTCGTGTCGAAGACTAAAAGCCTGATCCTGGACGACATCCTCGTCTTCTCAGTAAACGAAAAACACACGCCAGATCAACCGAGTTTCTAGGCTTCATTGTATCTGGATCTGGCGTTACCATGGCAGGAAACAGGGTCGACGCCGTACTCAACTGGCCGGAACCAACAAAAATCAAGAAATTGCAACAATTCCTAGGCTTCGCCAATTTCTATTGGCGCTTTATTGAGGCTACTCCAGAATATTAACTCCCCTGACAAGACTTCGCCTAAAGATGCCAATTGCGACTTCGATAAACCTGCTCGCGATTCATTCTCGCTTATCAAGCAAGCGTTCGCAAGCGCAGACATGCTTAAACACTTCAATCCGATGAAAACAACAATCATCGAAACAGACGCATCATCGCAGAGATGACCGCCGGCGGTCCAGAATCGAGATCCGACGGAGTGCCATAAGTAATAGTCGTGAGCACAGCTGATACAGCACCACCCTTAGATTCTGCCGTTGTTTGCGTGCCATCCTCGAGGTCGTTAAAACGGTTCTCAGCAATGTCAAACGCCGCTCGGTTTAAACTTCCATGCGGTCCTCGGTGCAATTGCCGAGAACAGCTGGAGCATTACACATGCAACGGGGGCGAATTCAGTCCAGCAAAAGCCTTTCGTTGATCATTGTTCCCTCACTTGCCTGTTTGTTGAGCGAAGTGAATGAGCTTTGTCGCAAGTCAGGCTGCTGGAAAAAAGACTGGGCGAAAAAGTCTGCTACTGTTGTAGGCAAAGATGACAACGATGAGCTGAAAGGAACACCCAAAGCTGTATTCCCTGCAGTGGCTGCAGATGGGTTTCCCCGTCGCACTGGCCAGTACGGGAGGTCCCCTCTCAGCTGGATACGAGAGGGCTTCGCAAGGGCCGTAGCCTCACCCGCGCCTTCTTGGTGGGCCAGCTCTTGCAAGCGATAGCTGTCCTCCGCCTCTCAAGCCGTCCGCGTTCATCTGCTCGTCCCTCCGTCCGCGTTCATCTGCTCGTCCCTCCGTAGGTAGTCTTGCCAGCCTCCGGTACAATATAGCAGCCGCAATCGATGCCGGGTCAGGATCACGGGTGAAAGCGTGTCGGTTCCAAGCAGGTATTCTGTTGTACCAGATGTACTCTCACAAAACGTGGCCCATGTTTGCTACTGCGTTAACGTTTCGATGCCTGATGGCGCGAATTGGAGTGAGGCGGCTGCCCTGGAGCTACAGCAGATGGCTTAGGCCTTTATTGAACTCCTCGTGCGCTCAACAGCATTCCAGAATAAATATCCTCTCGAGGCTTATTCCCGCGTGAGTGGCTCACCCGTGTGGCCTTCTGCGCGCCTATATGCAGTCTTCCTACTTACATGTCGTTGTCGTTTGCTCCGCTGTAGTCTAGACCTCCTTCGCCCATACGGTAACGGAGAGTGGCGAAACGGATATGGCGCACCCTCTCGTATCGTGTTATTTTTGATGCGGCACCTGTAGTTGATGCCACTGCCAAGGCTATGTTAACCATGGAGGTGAATGAGATTGCTGCATTTTTCGAGCCAATTACGGTATATCGATTGCTTTCGGTGTCAAATCCAGCTGTTCTGATAAGAATCAGGTCAGTATCGAGTAATACACCTTCGTGACACCGATATAAGGTAGGAAAACCCTGCCTGACCTCTAGCTTGAAAAGCCGTTTCCAGAAATACGCCATTGTAGATCGAAACGACATGCATTTTCCTTACCAGCGGATCATAGGGTGTAAGGCTCCAGGTTGTGCAAGACTGATTACCGCGTAATTTAGCGCTAGACTAACAATTACCGTTAAAGCAAAAGGCTAGGGTTACCAAATAACTCTGACTTTGTATAACGTGCACACTTGATAGCGATACTGTAGTAAGGCTGTGACGACACCTTATAGCTAAGGTTGTGGCGACACCTTACAAAGGGCCACCGAAGTAAGTTCAAGCCAGGAGACTTCGAAGGATAGAGGTTGGGTGGTAAAGCAAGAGAAGAGAAAAAAAACACCAGGAGCGGTGACGTATGTGGGGCTCCTGCAATTTGCAGGAGCATCTATAGGGCGGGATATAGATCAAGCGGAGTAGCGACCAAGAGGTCGCCGAGGGCGGGGGCCGCCTCGCTTAGATTAAGCGACAGCCTAATGCACGGCTCCAGCGGCACATTGCATTCAGCGGCAAGGATTCCACCCTTGAGAGAGTCTGGCGACAGCCAAGCTGTTCTAACATCTGCCATAAGAGTTGAATTTCCGCTTTGCTCTTCGGTCGTGAAAAGCTGCACCTGTACGGTACGTTTGTCTGATCTCATGACATCACAATTGCGTCACAGCCAAAGTAATCGTTTATCAGTACACTTTCAGCAAGCTGGCAAGTCCGGCAGAAGTCCATACTCTATCTGGCGTCCTGAGCCTAGATTCCTACAACATGGTGTTCCTCCACCAGCCTACACGCCCAAACTTTCTAGTCAGTATCACTTTCACAACCTTCTCAGTGATTACAGGACGCACCGGGCTGACGCGCCGACAATTGCACTGTCGCCCTTGTATCCCTTTCCAAAAGGTTATCATTGCAGATGATCTGGGATTCAGCGATTTGGGATGCTTTGGTTCAGAGGTAAAATGATAAGACAGTTCAAGTAGACATCCGGCTCCTCCTGAATATCAATCATACAGATTTCAACGCCCAACCTGGACAAGCTTGCGGAAGATGGCATACGTATGACGGGCTTCCATACCGCAAGTGCTTGTTCTCCAACACGGTCAGTAAGTGCGAGATAGCCAATGTTCGCCACCTGCCACGGCTTCGCGAACGCATCTCGCGGTCGTCTAATTTATGGGCTGAATTAGATGGACGCTGATGCGTGTGGCCCTTCTGCAGATGCTTTTCTCCGGCACAGATCATCACCTCGCCGGTTTGGGTCAAATGGCCGAAACCATCAACTATAACATGAAGCAATACGGCGGCAAACCTGGTTACGAAGGAATGCTGAACCAGGTATTTGCTTATCAACATGAACGTGATGGCAGCCGTAGCCTGACTTGTCAGGATCTGGACAGCGCGTGGCTGCTTTAAGCGAAGTGTTGGCGGGCGGGGGTTATGAAACCATCATGTCTGGTGAGCATACTTGAGATCTTTTGTAGGGATCTCCCGTTAACGCGGGTGACGTCAGGGAAATGGCACCTCGGCTTGACCCCTGAGAGCCGCCCATTCGCAAGGGGGTTCGAGAAAGTTTTTACTCTTCTCTCGGGGGCTTCTAACCATTGTGAGATGGTCTACCGCGTACATGATGCATGTACTTCACCTGACGTTGCTATAAAGTCGGCTATGAGCCTTATTTGGAAAACGGTCAGCGGTAAGCTATCATATTCGAGGCAGCACAGGGTGCGCCGAGCTGAAAACTGATTTCATTCTTTTCAGAGCACTTAAGTTTGGCGACCCTCTTTGTGAGTTCCACTGAGTCGTCATAGCTGCCAATTAGCCTGATTCGGCGGCCCGTAGACTATGAGAACGAAAGGAGTGTGCCTCTTGAAGAAATGCGGAGCGAGAAGTTTTATTCAACCACCTATTTCACCGAAAAAATGCTGAAGTATCTGGGCGAGCGCGACACAAGCAGTCCGTTCTTCGCCTACCTGCCTTACACTGCTCCACATTGTATTGCCCTTCCAGCACATTATACGCTGGAAGCCACGCTGAGCTGTTGATTCTTAGGGCCTCTGCAAGCTCCGCAAGATAGGATCGCCAAATACAAGGGAAAGTACGATCAGGGCCCAGAAGCATTGCGCGAGCTTCGGTTATCGAACTTGGTAGAACTAGGCCTGGTCGAGCCGGGTGTTGAGCCTGCGCCATTGGTAGACGCATTTGGCTTGAAAAGATGGAACGATATGTCGACAAAAGAGAGGGCTTTGGAGGCGCGAAAGATGGAAGTGTACGCTGCCATGATTGAGAGTGAGTTTTACAAGCCTTCTTTTCCGACGGTGACTGAGGCGAGACCATCATGGTAAGTCATGGACGAACAGATAGGCAGGGTGTTAAACCACCTCCGGGAAGCTGGCGAGCTGGATAATACCGTGGTCTTTTTCGCTTCGGATAACGGCGCCGAAGGTGCTCTGTAAGACGTGTCAGCATGGTAGCCTGTTTAGCCTCGCGCTGATTGGTCCCCCTATTACAGCCTCGAAGCCATCCCGGTCCTGGGAGATTCCGTGCAAAACGCTATCAAAATGTTTTTTAATAACTCGCTGGAGAACGTTGGGAATGCTAACTCAGTGAATTTTGTCCACCGCTCGCTAGTTTCACAGTTTCTGACACTATCTGCAGTTCCACTGGCTTGGCCCTGCGTGGGCGCAAGCGACGACAGCACCGAGTAGAATGTACAAAGGTACATTCGGTTTGCTCCCTCCGTAGCCCTCCAGCTGACTTCAATATTACTCGTAGCGTGGAACACAGAGGGCGGAGTCAGATGCCCGGCTATACTGCGGTATCCTGCATTCGCAGTGCACCGGTCGATAGAGCCTAGCTTCAACACAGTAATGGACGTGATGCCCACTCTGTTGGATCTGGCCGGCGTTCAACATCCCGGCTCAAATTTCAATGGCCGCCAAGTGCTTCCTATGCGAGGAAAGTCCTGGGTGCCGAAATTGAAAGGCGAAGAGGAAGAGTTTCACGATGAGGGGGAGGTCTTCGGTTGGGAATTGTTTGGGCAGGCTGCCATTCGACGCGGAAAGTTAGTGTGCCCTCACTGCAGATGATCCCATGTGTCTGAAAAGCTTCGGCGATACTTTTCTAGGTGGAAAGCGCTCTGGATTCCTGCTCCGGCTGGCCCCGAAAAGTGGCAGCTGTTCAACATCGAAAACGATCCAGCAGAGTTGCACGATCTCGCCGGGGAAAAGCCCAAGCTTTTAACAGAGATGATTGATCACTGGACTACATATGAAGCTGAGACGGGCACCGTAATGATTGCGCCTGGCGCAGATTATCCGACAGGATTCGGATTCTACAACGGTATGTAATCATCGAACTTCTAGCGGTCCTTACAGTCTAAAACGCCTTCGGGGTCGGGGTTTAGACGCGCCGCAATGTTATGATGCACTATCATGGAGTCACTCTAAACATAGTCTCTTCCGAATGCAAAGTCCTTTGGAGTGGACATTCCATCGTTCCACGTTGCTGTTCCACGTTGCTAGCGTTGTACAGCCCAGACCTGAGACCCAGTTTCCTAGGATGGGGTCGAGGAGTGAGTCCGTGATGAATGCATTGGGATCCACAAGATCAGGATACTGCCAAGATGGCTGTTCCTCAGGAACAGATAGCTTTTTGTGGGGGGAGCTGGCAGGCAGTGGCCCTGCGGCTGAGTTCTCCGGCGGGGTAAGGTTTCGGAGACGGCTGTCTGGATACTGGTCTCGACGAGACTGGAGGTTCGGTGGCAGGTCCACAACATCTTGCAACGGTGTAGCCGTATCGGTGAGGAAATCAAGCCGAAAAGCGTCTTCGTCACATGGGGAAATGGATCTGCATATTCTCGGAAGGTAGCTGTCTCATGCCTTTATCTCCGCCTTTTGCCTGGATACGCACGAGAAGTCAGCATTGACGCCGAATGGCCTCAGCTCTGTTTACTCACTGCTGATCTTAGAATCCATAATGTAAACGCCCCAGGCGAGCCGGCGTTGCGTTTCCAACGTGCTGAATTTGACCAGCTGGCGGGACATTCTCGAGGGCTGACCGAAGGCTTGCCTCCGGCCGTTGGCTACCTCGCCGAGAAATGCATTACTCCTAAACTCCGGGCCATCCATCTTGGCTGGTTGGTCTAGAGCAGATAGCCGCAAGCTCTGGCGCTGCCTTTCGATGCCTTTCGACGCTCTATTACAGTCATACACAGCTGTTCTAGCTAGTGCACACATCTCTCTACGTTGTTGCTTAGTCTTCCTCGATGTAGACACGCTCCCGCAGATTCCGATCACCTTGGATGGGAACCAACTCGACTCCTCGACACAAGAATGCTGACAAGGGCGAGACCTGCGACGACCATACCGGTGCCAGGAGGCGCTTCGACCGACAGAGCCGACTGTCTGCCAGACCGGCGCGCTGCCGAGGTCGGAGCTGGTATCAATCATGCAGGTCATCAAGATGAAGAACGCAGCCAGCCAATCGCAATGACAGGTATGCAGGCTTCAGAGACTAACATAGGTCTGGCAAGTCCTCTCGAGCTCGAAGACAGTCAAGCTACCGAAGTTTCGCCCCAATTTGCCTGGACAAGAAAGCATCAATCCCATAATACGCGCCACCGACGCGTCTGAACCAAACCTTGGCGTGGATGCAGAAGTATACGACAGCACATCTGCTGGAACCTAGCCGACTCTCATGTCCCGAGACTTGCAGGTGCGATTGCATCGCCAAAGAAATGCGCGCGCCTGTATCGCGAACACCAGCGCTGAAACCGCGCCTGAAGGCAATGGAGGAGCAAGTGGCGGCATTGACTGCAGCTCTCAAAGCTGTATCGTATGGAGGTGATTCTGAACGAGCGACGTCGAGCCACTCTTTCTCGCGTAGGCGGGCCTGGATAGCTCGAAGCCATGTTTCCCATCCCAGCTTCTACAACGAACCAATGGTATGTTCGTATTCTGTCGACATGTTCTGTATAATGTTGACGTGTTGCTGTGCAGAGTTTGATGATGGCTCGTGCACGTGAAGCGACTCGAATGCAGTGGAGGAGCGCAACCAGGCTGATAACCTGTTGACTTTTCTTAGCTGATAAGGTAAGTGTATTTCAGTTTGACAACATACCTGTTGACTTCTTTTAGCTGATAAGGTGAGGAGTCAACAGGCAATAGCTAGATCTACAGGATGAAGATACAACGATGTCTTCCTTTGCTGGTGCAGATTCAAGCCTAATTTACAATCTGCAGAAGTCCTATCATTCTGGAGAAAGCTAGAACTACAACAGATTCTGAGCCCTACGCCTTACTCGCGCTCGTGCCCAGAAGCTGCAGCCCGCTGGGTGCGTCTGAAGCAAGGAAGCGCCTTCGCAGATTGCTCACCAATTGCCTACGACGAAGAGGACAAGGGCAAGGAAGCAGGAGTGAGACTCCACAAGCAGCCAACTGGCAAGCCAAACCGTTCTTAAATAGGACACCACTAGAACTTGGCAAAACTCAGGACGGCAGCTGGCTCCTCCGAAGCGAATAACCACATTGGATGCGACCATCGAACGTCAAACTACATTCTACGTATGCATACAGACCTAACCTTGACACGAATGTACATTACAAAAGCTTAGCTCTCTAGTTTTCGATCCAATTTGAGGGAGTATTGGAAAGGGAAAAGAGAATTATTTGCCTTCAAGGGACTTTCCGCACCCGAGCAGTGATAGTCGAGTGTCTATAACAGATATCGTATAGGTGTACAGAATGTCAGCTGGTTTGTGGCACTGTCTCGACCCCGGAAGCCTCTGGTTTCTCCCAACCATCAGCATCCGTCACCATATGCTCCACAGCAGGCAAAGGCAGCCAGATCTATCGCTAGGAAAGCCAACACATTCCGAACGCGGAGCACACTTTCCTTAGTCTTTACGAGCTTTCATTAGGTAATAAAACTATGTCTACACCATAAAACTGTCTAGTTTGAACATTACAGGAATAGCCTGTTTGAATACCGTTGTCCATTCGCTTGTGTGTTATTGCAAATTTACAAAAACATGACCCGCGATCTCAGTATTAGTCTTCTCAGAGCTCGAGCTCGGCCTTTCTTGGTTTAATTTGTACATTATAGCAAAGCGCTGTCCATTACTGGTTGTCTACAAAGCAATACAGCTCTAAATGCACTCGTTAAATCCAAAAAAAGAAAAAAAGTCTCCGACATCAAGATATTCAAAGGGCGGTGCAGCGCAGGGAAGAGGTAGCTGGGCCTCTGTTGTCGCTGGTATAGCTACAATAGTCCCATCTGCTTTACCTGCACCAGTCATTATCGACCGAGAACGACGTCTGGCCTTGAAATTCTCTTCATTCCCAGCCCCACGCTCACCGGGGCTATCGGGTTTTTGACTGCTTCGGCCAATTCTGAGACTTTGGAGCATCTGCAAGCAGCTTCCTCTGGTAAGCAGCATTCGACCGGAAGGTCTGGTTTAGGAGTAAATACAGCCGATAGCGTCGTCGCATCCGTTCGATCTTGAGGAAGCTTTGACGCTTCCTCACCGAATTATCCGAATGGCTGATGGACAACGCCTCGACAAACCGGACCGCGACTGGCGATCCCGTCATAGAGAGAGAAGCAAGATTAACGTTGGTCTGTTCTTTTGATCACGATTACTTTCGAGAGTCTGAGCATACAGTAATTCGTACATCGTCGTTGTTGAGCGAGACGCAAACCCGAGCTAGCCCCCACACCGGAAATAATTCCAATTTTCCGACCGCGCCCGTGCCGTTAGTGTATCAGATTACTCTTCACAAGCTACCCAGAGGATATAGAGAAGTCACTGCTCGTGTTGCAATGCAGTGCAATACATCTCTTGACCCAACCTTCTTTTCAACTATATCTTCCCTGATGCTGCCTGCGACCTGGATCTAGACGCGAACTTCGGTTATCTTAGCGTTCTGAACATTCTTCGCTTCGGCTGGCGCGTCTACATGATGAGTCATCATTGTCTTGACATCCTCGAGGAAATAGGTCAAAACCATGGCCAGCAGTCCGAATGGGGCAGCAAGGACCCAGATCCCTGATAATTGCAAGATTCCTGTGTCAGATTTACTCTGGTAGTTCTCCGAGTCAGTGAGTCCATTCTGCCGAGGCTTACAGCGGACTGCGGCGGCAAGGGAACATCGTAAGCCAATTTGTGGCGATCTCTGGAACTTCACCATACTCACAACTATCTGCATACGCATGCTGGGTCGCTCGCAAAGTAGCGTTCAGAACTTCGGCCGTCATCCCAGGGAGGGTTTTGAGGGTCGCCGCTTTCTCATCTGCAGCGAGTTCGATGAGCTTCTCAAGCTCTGACTCAGAAAGACTGTAGGAGGCCAAAGCGTCTTTGATATAGGGTCCGAGTTTTCGCGCGAGTTCGGACTTCCAAATACTACATACGTCAATTTGGAGATCAGCGTGGCGGCGCAAGGGATCGAAGGAAAGGTAAAACGCACGCATTGTATATGCTGACGGAGAAGACACCTCCTAAAGCGCGCCCGACCAGAAGATTGGTTGAGGCTGTTGCCATAAGCTCGCTCGGCGCACTCAATTGTGCCGTAGCGGCAATCAAGGTCAAAGGAGCTGAGAACGCTGGGTACGTGACATTCCGTAATCTTTTAGGCAGGGGGAGCAAATGGCTTAGAGGTGAGTACTCACCAATGCCACCGAGAATGCTGTACGCAACAGTTGCTGACAGGCTGCCAGTGGTTGCGGTCGCCATTCCGACTGTACAAGACGACATCAGCCGACATTGCAGTGCGTTGCATTCGACATTGCGTTGAGCTGACAACCTACCGGCAGAGGCGATAAAGAGGATCCAACCAAAGTAAAGCAGCCAGGTCACATTCTTGAACCGCCTGGAGATCCAGCCGATTATAGGTGTCACCAGAATCTGGTTAGGTACAAAAGAGTTTCAGATCTTGTAAACTTCGAAAGTCTCCTTGGCACCCACAGAGACCGCAAAGAATCCGACGAAGCGGAAGCCTCCTTCATAAGGTGACATAATGAAGATGAGGTTGATTGAACGGGCCCAAAAACCATTGAACGAGAAAAACACTGAAGCGACAGTGGTGAGCAGAACTTGAGATGTCTTATAAAAGCTACAATTACTCACGAATACCCTCAATGAACACCATACCGAGGCATAGGGCGTAGTTCCTGCTCCGCCGGAATAGAGCGTGATGCAGGACGCCGTCGCTGATGAACCTCCACTCGTACAGCCCGAAGAGAGCAAAGAGAGTAATACCAGCGCACAGAGGGCCGAGCACGTGGGCGGACCTCCACGCATAAGGATTTTCGGCCCAGACCAAACCCATGAAAAAACAAACGCAGCCAGCGCCTAACAAAAAGGCGCCGCCGATGTCTGCGACCCAGATGCCCTTGCGCTTCGTTATTTTAGAAGTGTCCGGTCGTTTTTCCATCGGGCGGTATGCGAGGAAGACCGTGATGCAGGTGAGACCGTCTGTCGAAAGATCCAAAATCAGATCAAAGTCTCTGTACGACAGCAGTGACGATGCTTGCACTGACACAGAATAGCAAGAGTGCGGTATATCTGCCGGACAACTCAAAACTCAGCCGTCAGGATTCTTTCGCGAGGGGCGTTCAGACGTACCCATCTCCAATTCGACGGGCTGCTTCTGATAAACAGGCCTCCTGCGACAAGGCCCATCAAGCCGCCGGCGCTGGAGGAGACGTTAAAAATGGCTTGCATCATCGTCCTTTGACTGCGGGGTAGGGTCTCGGAAGGGCTGCATACGTCATGAATGTCAGCCTCAACACTACAGCTCGACATTCGTGAGATGACCGTCTCACATCGCAACTGTAATGCCTTGCGCGCTGAAGAAAAGGCCCGTGACAACGGCGCCTGTTTACAAGAAGGCGGAATATTATCAGTACGCGGAAGAGCTAGGAACAGCAGATACACAACGTTTCCACTTCTCACCAGCAATACCAGCTTGAATGCTTTGGGCCGTCGCGGTGACAATGGCCCCAACACATCCCAGGGCCAGGGCGGATACCAAGAACACCTTTCTCCCCACGACATCGGACCATAAAGCGACAGGAGGGCCCAGGGCGCATTGACAGATCTAAACCGTCGGTTGAGTAGGAACGATCAGTATCACTACGCTATGGTATAGCCGGCACTTTTACCTGAGCAGCGTTAGCCAGCCAGGCTGCATCGCCAGCATTCCCGAGTTGACCAGAAATCACTCCGGCATAAGCGCCCGTTGCACTGATGCCGAATACGGCAGTGAAGATGCACATCAAAGCGGACTGTGGGAAAGAGATGAGCAATGTGCCTGTCAGTGAGCAATGACGTGCTCCTATTGCGAACTTTGACAAGTCCTCACAACGCAGCAGAGCGCTGTACGGATCGAGAGCCTGGGATCCCGCTCATCATCATTGCTGTTGACACTCTCTTCATGAAGAGTTGTACCAGCTTTCGCGTCGTCAAGCTCAAGGGGAGTTGGAGCGTCGGAAGCCATTACGCTGCTGTAGGATCGAGCTGTTTTATGGCCACCAGATGGAGAGGAGGAAAATCTCTCGACTGGAGAGAAGAAGAAGAAAGCTGGCTCAGCTCAATCTGGAGCTCCTAAGAAGAGATGCATGCCCCGGAAAGCAGTACCTCCTGGGTTGCACCCGCTCGCTTAGTTTTATCATCGCTGTTCGGCTGTCGCCGAATGACGTCGGCGAGCTCAGGCACAGGCCGGCCGAGGTGCAATAAGGGGCAAATGGGGCTCGACTGTCACTCCGGCCATCACTATCGGCAAGGTTACCCGTTCTTAGGCCTTCGGACGACTCTCTGCTCGCTGTGCAGCTTCCAGTATGGCGCACGCCCATCGAAGCAAGCGACCCAACTTTCTGGTAAGCCGCCGTATGGCTGGACCGATCCCATCAGACAAGCGATCAGGCTGACGCTGTATCCCGGTGAGACAGGTCATCATTGCAGATGATCTGGGCTTCAGCGATCTGGAATGGAGCTGACTATTTATGCAGAACGAAAAGTCTGACTGCTGCGTAAGACCACAGCCTCATGAAGACTTTGCAGACCAGCTGACTGCCTTTCCTCTCGCGACCTCCGCAAGTTCCGATACTCTGGACTTGTCGGCTGACGCCTTGTCAAGCCAGTCTCCAGAACGTAGAGGATTTCCAGCATACGGACACAGGAGCATTTTGGCGGGAAACCTGGCTACGAGGGTATGCTGAATCAGGTAAGCGCAAAATGTATCACCTTAGCAGCAGCTGGTTGCTTTGCTGATAATTGCAATGCAGAGAGTCGCAGCGCTGAGTGAGGTCTTGGCCGATGCAGGCTATGATACAATCATGTCTGGTAGGCAAGAAAAGTCCTATTAGGCTCTGCGTTTCCCGATCCTTCTTAGAGGGGGCCTGGTGCTTCCTGCTGACCACTTTTATCCTTTCGCCACAGGTAAATGGCATCTGGGCTTGACGAAGGAGAGGATACCGGCGTCACGAGGCTTCGGAGGGTCTTTGCTCTCTTGTCTAGGGCTTCAAATCATTGTAAGCAGAGGTTTATAAGTATACCGGTGCTCAACATGCACCTGCATGTCTAGACGGATACGAGCCGCTTCTTGAAGATAAAACGCCGTGAGGGACTCCCCTCTGCTGTTATCATATCTCACTAACGAGGTTTCCCGAGGTTTCCTAGAGCCGTAAAATTCATCCCTCCCCTCTGTGAGCTGTAAATGGGCTGATAAGCAGGTCGAACATCAGCTAACGCGCACCAAACCGGCCACGGCAGACGTGGAAAACCAAAACAACATTCCGCTTGCAGATCTAAGCGACTTTTACTCCACGACGTACTTCACAGACAAGATGCTATCGTACTTCACAGACAAGGTGCTATCGTACTTGAATACTCGGGACACAAGCCGGCCCTTCTTTTCCTACCTGGCCTACACAGCGCCGCACTGTAGGTCCTGTCAGTCTTTGTCACATGACCATGCCGCCTAAATTTTCAAGACAGGGCCGCTCCAAGCACCGCGAGAGGTAACCGATAAGTACAAAGGTCTCTACGACGAAGGCCCAGAGTTCTTGCGGACACGGCGGCTTGGATCCCTCAAGAAGCTTGGTGTGGTTGCCCGGAATGATGAGGCCGCCCCGATGGCAACCGTTTTAAATTTGGGATGAAACCTTGGGATGAGTTGTCTGTCGAGGAGAGAAGGATTGAAGCACGGAAAATGGAAACCTATGCAGCCATGATTGAAGGTGAGAGCTATCATGGGCAGCGAGCGCAGGCCACACTGCAGTTGTGAAACCACTTGCTCTTTAGCTCAATGTCAACTGACGTTCGTGACAATAATAGACACCCAGATCGGTCGAGTGATCCAGCAGTTGGAGGAGACTGGTGACCTGGAGAACACTTTCATATTCTTTGCCTCCGATAATGGAGCAGAAGGAGCGCTGTAAGTGATTCGAGCGTCAGGGAGCATGTCGGAAGCTCAGTCGCATTCCTTGTCGCGTGCGTAGATTGGAAGCCATTCTAATACTTGGAGACGAACTGCAGAAAAATGTGCAGAAGTACTTCGACAACTCCCTTAATATATCGGCAACAGTAATTCCGTAGGTCTGCGAAGTGCTGTAGATAAAGTATTACTCCTGATTTCAATGGCAGTCCACCTGGATTGGGCCAAACTGGGCTCAAGCTGCAACCGCCCCCAGCCGAATGTACAAGGGCGAGCGTTTGAGACTCGTCAAGCCCTCGCACACATGTCTAACGATCTAACGAACTATCACCTACAGCCTGGAACACAGAGGGTGGTAGGAGATGTCCAGCTATTATTTCCTACCCACCTCTTCAGGTCCAGCGCTCAATTGAGCCGAGTCTGTCTACCGTTATGGACATCATGCCAACACTCCTCGACTTGGCGAAAACCGAGCATCCTTCGCCAGACTCTCATGGACGGCCGGTATTGCCCATGAGGGGGGGATCATGGGTACCCCGGCTCAAAGGAGAAAAGCCCGAATTTCACGATGAGAATGTTGTCTTTCGTTGGGAGCTCTTCGGCCAAGCAGCGATCCGACGAGGCAAGTGGAAAGCTCTATGGATTCCGGCTCCAGCCGGACCTGATCGATGGCAACTGTTCAACATCGAGGAGGACCAGCGTGAGTTGCACGACAATGCGCAGGAAGAGCCAGGAAAATTCGCAGAGATGATCGACCACTGGAGGATCTACGAGGCCGAGACAGGGACCGTCATGATAGAACCGGGTCCAGGTTATCCGTCAAACGGCTTCGGGTTCTACACTGGATTCGAGTAAGATGCGTGATATTTTACGGCCGAAGGAATGGATGGGGCATACTATCATCCCTTGGCGAAGGTTTCCGTGCAGCTGCTTGTTCTTGTGCGTTCATGCATAATCACTTTCCGGGTCCAGGTTGTCAAGCCCTACTAGCCCTTCATTCCAACTTGCCAGTGTGTCCCAATCCAAGCCTGACACCCACTCGCCCAAAGACGGGTCCAAAAGATTGTCTGCTCGCTGAAGGCTGGGAAGGAAAGGGTCGGGGGCCGGCTCAGAATTCTGCGCGAGGAAGGGCAGCCGCTGGCTGGACTCTGCGGATTCCACAAGAGCAGCGCCTTGTCCTACTGCAGGAGTGTTATGTCCGTTGCTTTCTTGCGACGGTGTGACCTCTTTTGCCTTGCTGCGATCTTCAATTGCAGCTCCATTCGCTTCGGCCGCGTAGTCAAACTCATCTGCTTGCCCAGCCAATTGGCTCAATACAGTAGAAAAGGGCATAGCCGCTCCGGGATTGATATGGTCTGAAGACTCAGGGCGCATGAGACTTTCCAAAGGAACATCAGAGTTTTAAGTACGCACGACGAAGCATCCATCTCACTCACTTTTCGAGTTCAGTGGTGGTCAAGAGATAGCTACAGGATGAGTGAGCGAGATAGTAGCACGTAATGGAATGCTGGAAACATATAGTCAGCCTGGCTATTGGTCTAACGGCATGCGCACGAGTGCTCACTAGCCTGCTGCAGGGAGCTGAACTATCTTTGATGAGACGAAGAACGCTCAGAAATGTTCGAAAGCTGTTCTCGAGACTTTGGGTCTCTCCAGTTGCGGCACTGATGAATATTTCCGTCTCGGTGGGGCGATCCATGGCAAGTACGCGGCTTGCTACACAGCAGGCGAATCCAACTATTGTGTCATAGTGTATGACGTCATGCGAAAGAGCGTGTGCGAGCACCAATGCCATCTGAAGCGCATTGGAAATGCGCTCATGGCGGCAGGTGGCTATGAAACCGGGCGGGGGAACATCTTCGCTGTCCAGAATGAATTGTGTGGCGTACGTTTGCCCGACGACTGCGTGAAATAGCTCACAGTATGCAAGATGATGAGTGGTCGATAGAACAACTATGCCGGCGAGCTGACCACCATGCTCGACTAGAGCTTCTGCATCGAGTTCTAATCGCCGAGGTAGAGTGGCAGTAAAAGCATGCAAGTCGTGGGCTAAAGTATGGAACTCGTTGTCACCCCAAGAGCCATGAGGTCTTTGTTTGATAAAACCGCGAATTCGACACCGCAGGGCAGCTATTCGTATAGTCATCGCGGATAGGCCAAGAGCTTTCGGACGCGCGATCGAATGTGCGCCCCCAGCCCCTGTGGCCGAGGACAGGCGAAAGGCGTGTTCGTCGCAGGGCAACTTAACCCGCATGCTTTCCGCGCTCATTTGCTGCATTCCTCGGTCGACGCCTGATTAATGATGAGGTGAGCGCAAGCCTGGACGATCAGCCAAGCGCTTCATGGACGCACTGTTGATCTTGGAGTCCATAATGAAACTGGCCCATGCCAAGCGCCGCTGAGACTCCAGAACGCTCTGCTTGAGCTTTACCCTCCCCGCTCCGGGTGCATTGTACATTGTCCGGTCTTCCAGTTCTAGGTTGAGCTGCAACGCATAGCACATACGTGCTGCGAGGCCAGACATCAGCCACTCGGCCGAGTGGCTGTTCCGGCGATTGTAGTATCGCTGAAATAGTAGGACGACCTGGAGGCGAGAAATACAACTGAGTATGAAAGGTAGAGCACAAACGCGGAACAGTTTGCAGAACAAAATGCACCATCAGGTTCGTTGGAGTTATGGTGGAGAAAAGGTTGCTCATCAGCAGGCCACGGGCCTGTTCTGCCCATTGATCGGCATACAAAACAGCTTCACTTGTGGCTGTATGATCGCAGCTGTGCATTAAACACGGTCAACCAATGCGTCGAGCTTGCCATAACCTTAGCACCTACCATACAGTACTGGCACAGACCATCATCAGCAAGGCCTGCGAGGCTCGGCCCAGCTGGATAGCTTCTTTGAAAGTACTTTCGTGTATGAATCTGTCCACTTTACCATCAGCTCCGAGACCTGTAGTCTGCAGTCCCTTGTAAAAGAACGTACGCGAAGTATAGTCCGTAATGCCCGGTTGAGAAGTATTTGTCGACTAAGCCATTGACTTGCCATTTGTCCTGCAATGCGGCTGCCGAGGGTGTGACAACGACCCTCGAGCTTTCGTGACTCGCCGTTAGATCTTCCACGTGCCAAGAGTGCTCCATCTGCCGTTCTGGAGGACGTGTGCACGCGGTGCCTCTCCGCTTGCACGACTGGCACTCTAGGCTACTAGTACCACTCGTCTTGCCTGGAGCCCGAACACACTTGATCTGCAGGAGGTAGCGAAAGTTTTCTCGTATTTGTGTACGCTCCAATGGCAAAGAAAGCTGTTTCATGGCTTTGACTCACCTTGCTAAATTTACAAGGCTCACAAGGGTCCCCAAGACGAAAGCGCTGGGGAGTCAGTGATTGGTCTCCAGCGGCCTTGGCCGCAGACCCCGGCCAGACACACTGTAGCGCCAACCGGGAGCACTGTGGAGGGAAGGAGTGGCAGAAGCAGCACATTCTTAGCACATTGTCTCTGGCAGTAAGCTGACTGAACCCACCCTTGTACACACGTCCCGCTTCTCGTCACATTTGACCTGCATCGAACATGATCGCGGTCAGCCCTGGTAGCTCGAAGCGACGCCGCTCTGCTCTACTGCGGAGCCTCACCCTGCGAGAGCGGCATGTGAGGCAGCCACTGCGCACTCTGCTTTTGCTGGCGGACGGTGCTGGTGTGCTGCTCATGGAAACACGAACAATGGGAGCGTATGTTTTGTCTGGGCCTTGAAGTCTAAACCTTCCGTTTAGGCTTGATCTGCGTCTCGAAGCGGCTTCAAAAGAAGGGGAATGAAGATGCGAAAGCTGCAAGTCAGTTATGTTAGAGTCGGCAATCAAAGGACAGCCGGCAACTTCTTACAACACCGACGCCACTGTTGCGTTTACCCAGGTTCACCACAACGTTACAAGAGCGAGTGGTGCAGAGCGGTGGTGAGTGGCTGCCACAGAGGTACAGTATAGAGGAGGATGCGGCTTCCACTCTTCTGTCGTCCGACACCCAGCAACGCAAGTTGGTCAGAGGCACGACCAGTGGTAGGAGGATCATCAACAAGCGACACTCCTTCGTCTTTTCCAGCTAGCAGCGCAAGCATTCCTCGAGATGCAAACTCTGGCCATGGCCATGGCCAGCGACCTCGACAGCAACCACCGCGGATCCCTGAGGACCATTTTCCGGTGCAGGTTACGGTCAGTTCGTGGGCAGAGCTTCTTTCGCCGATGCGGCCGATCAGCTGGGACGGCAGGAGCAGCATCAGGAGCAAGGCCGGCAGCTGGAGGAGCAAGTACAGTTCTTCTTTCAGTACCAGTCTCCAGATCCGCACCGCTCGCAACCTTATTCCTCGACATCTGTCCGACATGGTCATGGTCGGGTATGCCTGTATACGCTGCTCAGATGACTCGCTTATAGTGAGTCTACCTGTTCGCTAGATGGCGACAGGGCTTTCATGACCTAATGAAAGTTATTACTTTTATTCTGAGTTGTTAAGATAAAATTCCACAAGTCTCGAGCGACAGCTGGACGTTTCTGTTGAGGCTGTGCGAGCTTAACTGTTTCCCCCGTCGCTATCTCCAGAATGGGAGGGCACGTGACCTAGGCTGTGGCGTTCGCCACAGCTATATAGAAGTTTCCAGTAGAGAGAAAAGTCTTTAATAGCGCAGATAGACTTTCTCACTGTCATTATAGATGCACTCACGCTCTCTCTTATAGTAACACGTTCATTAGCTCCTTCAGGTCACGACAGTGACCTTTGCCTCTCTCAAGCCGAATCAGCAGCCTTGCCATACCTAGCAATAGTTTCGTTAGATCGGAGATCGAAACGTCCGGCTAGGGGCTCGAAGCTTGGGCAAACTCCTTACAACGATAAGAGTACTAATTCTACACCCTGCTGTTGAACTGCTTTGCTCTTCCCTTTGTTGCCTCCAGGATGTTTAACCAAGTGCGGGCAGTCAACCTATACCATAATAATAAAATAAGAAAGAGTCGATCTTCAATTAGTGTAACAGTAGGTTCCTACATAATTTACTTACCGTTTCACACAGATCAGACTCCTGGTTCCTGTGGGCTGGACTGGCTCCACAGGCCTTGCAGCTTTCGCCATGACTAAACATAAGAATACCCACATCTACAATGTCATCCCCTCGAGGACTTTAGAATACTTCATAAGACTCTCGATTTTTTGAATCCAAGCTCGGTGGTTGGTTCTCAATTCAGGACAGAATCTGATTCAACATTACCTTTCCCAGTCTCAATAGATTTTCTAACTATTGTCATAAGATCATCCGGCACACTATTCAGACCTATGAGATCCTTGACTTGCAGGTGCCCTCTTAAGCAGTCACCTTGTGAGGATGTCACAATGCGCACTGGCCTATCAGCTTCAGTACTTGTATGAATCATGCAAGAACCATTGACTAATCTGCATAGATTAGTGTTCCAACCTATTAAGGTTTTTGCGCTACTGTTCAACACAGTAGCTAATGACTTGGAATGACTTGTGATGATTTTGCAATCTTACATGTCCCCAAGCAGCACTGTCTGAGTTCATGACGTAGAGTTTTAGGATAAAGCCGGCCGCCCATGTTCGGTGGCGACCATGACGTTATGGGATGATAACTTGATAATCAAGATAGATGTCATCGAGCGAATGGTTGCTATGTAGTCTTGATGTTACGCCGAAGAAGCCATACTTGGCCGCCAATCTTGAAGTCTGGGTCTGGGAGTCGATGTCGATTTGCATAGAGGATGTGTTGCTTGTGAGCTTGTGCAATGGAAAGTAAAAGGTCTTCATGAGCTTTTTGAATCTTGAGAAGTCTGTTGTGGACATTGGGTGTCTGAGTGTTTTCGGGGCTGATTGACATTCTTCGATGATAGCCCTGATTGGCATAGAAAGGTGACATGCCAATAGTGGCATGGTAGGTCGAATTGTAGGCGAACTCGGCCAGAGGCAAGAGCTCTACCCAATCATCTTGAAGGTAGCTGCAGTAATTGCGGAGATGGAGTTCGATAGATTGATGGACTCGTTCTGTTTGACCATCTGATTGAGGATGGAAAGCAGTTGACAGGCTGGGCTTGACTTGGAGTTGTTTTAGGAACTCAAACCACCATTTAGATTGGAAGGTAGTTCCTCTGTCTGATACAATGTCAGTTGGGAGTCCATGGAGTCTGAAAATGTGTTGCATGAATTGACTGGAAAGAACACGACTATTGTCAGTAGTGCGTGCTGCAATGAAGTGAGCTTGCTTGGTCATCCGGTCAACAACGACCAAGATGGCATTGTGACCTTGACATCGCGGCAACTCAACGATGTGATCCATAGATAGTGAAGTCCATGGTGATAAGGGAATAGGAAGAGGAGTGAGGAGTCCGTAGGGCTTGTGGTGTTCTGACTTGTTGCGTTGACACTTGTCACAGGAGCGAATATATTCTCGTATGAAAGCTCGCATGTCAGGCCAGTAGTAATTGCGCTTGACGAGCTCGGATGTCTTGGCTTGACCAGGATGATTTACTTCAGGAGCGTCGTGGGCTTGCTGAAGGATCTTGACTTTGAGTTCGTAGTTGGGCACATAGATGAAACCGCGTGAAATCAGTATGCCATCCTTGAGTTCCCATGCATCGGAGACGTCGTCACGATTGGCATGAGGATTTTGAAGTGTTCTGATGATGGTTTCGATGTCTGGATCTCGAGGTTGATAGAACTTGAGGTCTGGAATGAGTGTGGAAGTGGAGTTGTGAAAACGGATACCAGCTGAGATTTGAAAAGGTCTGTGTAGTTTGAGGTTCGGATTCGCTAGCTTTTCCCCCCTCTGCAAAATCGGGACGACTAGATAATGCATCAGGTTTGCCAGCTTTGTTCCCAGGTCGGTACTTAATTATATTAATGGTGATTGATTATTTCGGACCAGCGAGCTTGACGACGAGTAAGGGTCTTCGAGGTCTGGAAATAGATGAGTGCTTGATGATCTGTGAGTATAGTGAAGGGTGAGGAGCAGCCCTCAAGGTAGTGACGCCAACTCTTTACAGCAGAGACGATAGCCAAGAGCTCCTTATCATGGATCTCGTAGTTGCGTTCAGCTGGATTCATCTTGCGTGACATGAATGCCACTGGGCAGAGGAGCTTATCGTGGTATTGAGATAGGATACCAGAGATAGCGTAGTCGGAAGCGTCAGTCTCGATGACTGTAGACAGTGAAGGATTGAAGTGTCGAAGGAAGCCAGCAGAGGTGAAGGCAGTCTTGATGGCTTTAAAAGATTCTTGCGCTGAGGCGTCGAAGTCGAATGTCAAATGTCGTATTCTTCTTGAGGAGTCGGGTCATGGGAGCTGTGATTCGTGAGTAACCAGGAATGAATCGTCGATAAAAGTTCGCAAAGCCTATAAATTGTTGTATATCGCGGACTTTTTTGGGTTCAGGCCAGGCAGTAACAGCAGACACTTTGGTGGATGCCATACTGATACCATCTGCACTGATAATGAAACCGAGGAATTCAGTGGACTGAACACCAAACTCACACTTCTCGGCTTTAGCATAGAGGCCATTATCCGTAAGTCGTTGAAGTACTTAACGAACATGCTGAGTGTGTGACGAGGTGGAGGATGAATAAATCAGGATGTCGTCTAGATAGACGAGGACGTAGGAGTCGAGGATGTCGCGGAAGACGTCGTTCATGAAGTGTTGAAACACAGCTGGAGCATTCGTAAGGCCGAAAGGCATGACCAGGCATTCGAAATGTCCATATCTTGTTCTAAAGGCTGTTTTCCACTCGTCGCCTTCTCTGACTCTGATCAGGTTATAAGCGCCTCGAAGATCAAGCTTGGTGAAGATGCAAGCTGATCTGAGACGGTCTAGAGACTCAAGGATGAGTGGCAGTGGATATCGATTCTTGATAGTGATGTTGTTGAGGGCACGATAGTCGACACAAAGTCGCAAGGAAGCGTCCTTCTTTTTGACAAAGAGGATAGGAGCGCCAGCAGGAGAGGTTGAAGTCCTGATAAAACCTTTACTAAGGTTTTCATCAAGCCAGGCTGATAGTGCTTGAAGTTCGAGTTCGGATTGTGAGTAGATGGGACCATAAGGGGGAGACTTGCCGTCTTCGAGTTCGATAGATAAGTCGTATGAGCGATGAGGAGGAAGTGTGTCTGCCTTGGTCTTGCTGAAAGAGGAAATTAGATCATGATATTCTTGAGGTACAATGGTCCGGAGCTTGGATTTGCAATCCGGAGGGTCTGGAATGGAGTCGTCGAATGGGGTAGGGGGGTCTTCGAGAGAGGCTGAGATGGATTCTTGAGGTTGCATAAAGAGAGTACCGAGTTGAGATTCTGGGAGAGCCACGCAGGCTTCAAAATCGGAAGCGTCGAGCCACTCGATGTCGAGGACAGGTGGTTCGCGGTCTTGAGAGGTAGGCACGAAAGGCAGTGCCTTGACTGGATTATCTGGATGTTCAGGAAGTACGAGCCGATAGCGACGCCAATCTATTGAAGGGTTGACCGAGCGAAGCCATGGAGTACCTGAGATAACTGCATGAGGACCAAGCTTGGTGACATCAAATGAGATTGTTGAAGACATCTCGCCAACTTGGAGGAGCAGAGAGCAGGAATGAGTGACGTCGCCAGAAGAGATTGGCCGACCGTCGATAACGTAGAGACGAACTGGGGTTGTTTTGAGAGCACTAATGTACTTATAATTTTCGAGGAAGGTGTTGTCGATAAAATTAGAGGTAGCGCCAGTGTCGATGAGGGCGTAGGTCGAAACAAGAGTGGACAAAGACGTATGAGCGCGTTGCTTGAGACTGATGGGAATGACAAATGGATGTGATGGAGAGTTACTGATACTTGAGGCGGAAACAATAGTCGAAATCTTGATGATGAGGTCAGGAGTCTTGAAGTCGAGATTCCATGGGGAGGAGGTACGTCCATTGACGATAGAGTCCGAGTTAGGACGCTGTAACGCCGGACTTAATTGTTTTTCGAGGATCCATCATCACCAGGAGCAGTGATTGAGGCTTGTAGATAGGTCTTCTTCTGAGCAGCTCTAGTCTTCTTGGGACAGTTGACTGCTACATGACCAGGTTCGCCGCAGTAGAGGCAAAGATTGAGATCTCTGCGCTTCTGCTCTTCAGCTGGAGTGAGAGGCTGGAACTTGCGGGACTGGTTGTTCTGATTCGTGTCGAGATCCATAGGAGGACCAAGAGGAACGGTGGAGGAAGAAGAAGTGGTAGTGGTGGTCGTCTGCTTGTTGGCAGGTCCTTCCTTCGGCCCAGAAGAAGAATTGTCCCTGCTTGAAATCTTTTGACCTTTAGCTTCAATTCGACGTTCATAGAGTCGATTGTCGATTTTGATAGCAAGCTCCTGAAACTCGAAAAGATCTTCGAGATCGTCAGGTTGCATGGCAATAGCATCCTTGACGGAGTCTTTGAGGCCATCATAGAAGTATGAGCGCATACCTCCTTCATCCCAATCTAGGTAGAGAGAGATATTGTCGAACTCAGTGCGATACTGGGTGGCTGAGCCAGTCTGCTTGAGTGACTTGAGCTTGCGTTGCATAGTCTTGATAAGGTCTGGATCGCCAAAAGCCTTCTTGAATTCATTGGTAAAGAGAGCGAAATCGTGAAGGATGGGGTCTTCTGGCTTATTGAGACGAGGTCTGAACCATTTCGCAGCGTTGCCTCTAAGATATGTGGCAGCTAACATAACCTTAGAGTCTTCGGTCTGGAAAATTGCACGGTTGCCTTCGACATATAGCTTGAGCTGGGCTATGAAGTCTTCGCAACCAGTACGGTCCTTCCATCATATTCAGAGGGACGATGGAGGAGCTTCCCAAACTCTATAGCACGTCTGAGCTCGACGTCTGTTAGAGTTGGTACTGCTGGGCGGGCAGTGTCGACTCGGGGTGTGTCTTCGGAAGCAGGAAGGATTGGGTTCTCGGGATTAGACATGATGGCTATAGATGTACTAGGTATCGGGGTAGACCGAGTACGGAAGATGGAAGATCAGATCTTGCTGTCGGGCGCGCCGGCCGCTGGGCGGGGGCTTAGAGCGCGACCTTCTTGGTAGCTTGAGCGCAGGCGGTCTAACTTGAGATCTGGAACTGAGAGCAATGAACGGGAGCAATGATTCAGAGGAAGTTCAGTGTTAAAGGGGCTAACGAAGAACTTGGATTTGACCACTAGATCTGATCTAAAGAAAGCAAAGAAAGGGTTCTACCCTACAGAAAGTAAATAACTAACTCTTGAAGGGAAAGTGGGCTGACTTGATGTCCTCGAGTGGGCTGACTGGATGTCTTCGAGTGGGATGACTGGAACCTGTGGGGAACATCGCAAAACATAATTAGCTGAAACAGACTTCAACTTACAAAGGCAAGGGCAGGGGTCCATTGATGTTTCAGAGTCTTGAGGTCCAATGTGGGGAGAAGTCCCTCAAGCTCCGTCACTAACTATCCTAACCCCCCGTATCTCCGGCGTGACTGACGCTTGGAGTTGCTGATGCATCTTGGCCAATGCGGTCAGCCACGATCCTTGACACTTTGATACCCGGAATAGTGGCCAGCGTAGCGGAGTAGCTTCCCGCTATCGCAATATCCTTTTCACGTTCGCAAAATCATTGTAGGCGCTGCTAGTTCTATTTCCCGAGCGCAAGAACGTTGTACCAGCGGATAGTATTTAAACCGCCTTCAGAAGATGCTCCTCTCTTCTCTTCTTTCTTTTTTCGTGGTAATATTAAGACAAGTTCCCCAGTACAACCTAAGTCGCTAGGAACTTAGTGAGACGCCAATAAATCTTTATCTCTATCCTCGAAGGGATTAGGAGGTTGGCAAGGTCAGTGTAGCCCCGCCTACATTTACCTTGCTTCTTTCTTTTCTGTTATAGCCGCCTCCTCTCACACAAGCCAGGCATATCCCAAGGCGGCGATCAACAATAAGGACCAAACAATAAGGAAATGCACAGCGCAACGAAGACGGCCTTCTGATAGACAATTCCAATCCCTCTTGACTCTGTATCGATTAGTACCTTCATATAACCTAACATAAGTAACGTGAATCAATCGTTCAAAACCTCAACCCGAAAACCTAATCTGTCGAGAGCTCTCCAGATTAGTTTAACACACCGTCGAGTATAACCTCCGGCAAAATTAGGAGACTAACGATCCCCCCGTGGGTGATCCTTGAATCAAAACCCCTAACAACCCTTTCTATTCCGCATTCCTTTTACAGCAACAGCAATACCGTCGAGGACACCTCCGGTATTCCCAGCTATTGAAGGACCCCCCTTTCACACCTAATTCGGTCATTTCCATACTCGGCGGGCATCCCTTGATAACTATTTCTGATGTTGAGTTACCGGATGTGGCTCGTTGAAACAGGATGTGCCTCTGACAGTCATTTGAAAGTTCTATCTTTTGTATTCCTGACTTGGTGTTGTTTGGGACTTGATGTAAGTGCTCCTGCTTGACCCAGATGATAAACTCATGAGGGTGGTCCCAATACTCCCACTCGCTGCAGTGGGTGAGTTTCTCGAATGTAATATGATTGCCCAACCAGTAAATGATATCTTCATCTTTAGCATATGCATTTACGTCGGTTTTGTACATCTCTTTTGCGTTGATCTGCCGGACCCAAACGGGAAAAAGAGGCTCATTGACCGTCATATTGTGGAGTAGGTTTTGGTGAAACCATATTCGCTCGGCAGGGGCTCGGGTTTGCTCCATGAGTTGATTGCATACGTTGTTCGTGGGCTAACCATCAATCAATCAATGAATCATGTCTATCATGAGTATTAAGATCAGATTCTTACGATGGGGGACATGGGAGGTTCCTTATATAGGCCAGGGGATGTTTCCTCCACGGGCAAGCCCATTTCGGGGTTGGTAATGTTTTCGATTTCCATCTTATCACTGGTTACGTCTTTGCGACCGGCCAAGTGATGTGATGTACTAGTATTGAATGCTGTAATGCTTGAGCGTGCAACCCTATCTTAAGCCTTATTCGTAACCAATCGAGAGAACCAGAGCAACTATGAGTAAATGTCGTAGTGGGACCACCAGCCAACATACTTAACAAAGGGGAAGCACCCTGTGGAGAAAGAGCTTGTGCATCTCTAATGCTTTCTGTTTCTTCAAAGAATGACTAAATCCAAGACCGGACCCGGCAGAGATACTGGCGGAGGAGGAACTCTGACTACTTGTGAGTGAGCGACCAGTGTTTACACTGTACGCCTGAAGGAAGGGTTCTGGCTTCCGGGTTCTGAATGTAAAGTACCCACCGCTTAAAAGTCAATCCTTTTGATGATGGCGTCTTGAGGCACGATGTCTGGCGTCCAGTAAGGAGGTGAAAGTTTGAGGGAAAGGACTTGCTGTCGTCTAAGAAACATAGATTGCTTGAAGCTAGGATAGATAGATATGGAGGTGTGGATATGTATGTGACCAGTTTGTACAGAAGCAAGAGAGGGAGACGAGATTCAAGCGAGAAATCATGCGCTGCTAGAGTTGTTCGGCCTTGTCAGACACGAGTTCAGAGAAATCCAAAGGGAACTGTTGGCGGATCTGCTTTTGCTTTTCTTCTGGGTCCACATCTGGGTACACAGCCCTGTGGAGAGTGTTTGACCACGCTGTATCTCGGAAAGTATTGAATGCATTTGAAGAGAATTTCACCTATGGATTCAACTGTATATAAAGGGCATATGTGAACTTTCCGTGTCTTCATTCGTGTAATGCCATGGACCTGTATACTTTCGGGTGGCCGAGCTTTAAAGTCTCGGAGACTAAGGTTGTTGCACCCACGCAAAGCGAGATAGTGCGTATACTAGTCTCGAGTCCAGATATCGACCGATACCCCTCTCGTCCTCGTAGCTGCTGCATTCAAGGAAGCTACTATGTTATCTTCTTTACACCCTTGCAAAGCGAGATAGTGCGTATACTAGTCTCGAGTCCAGATATCGACCGATACCCCTCTCGTCTTCGTAGCTGCTGCATTCAAGGAAGCCATTATGTTATCTTCTTTACTTGGAGGTTGCCGCGCCCATGTCGCTTCGGTCCCATATAGCTTGGTCTGCACTTGGTCTGTAGTAGATCTCGGGCGAATGTTTGTTCTTGTGGCGGGCGGCAAGAGTCAGTACTGTTCATTAGGGCCGATCCATTATTGTATGAGTTCCGATTGCCCCAACTAGGGTCACGATGCCTCTCGACGACAAGCTGCCTGACAGGCTTCTGGATACCTACGTCAAATGTATCGAAGCTAACGAGGTGCTATACTACCCCTCGCTAGTGACAAAAGAAGCCAACGAGTTGCGCGTGAGTGGAAGCTGCACGCAGGGCCTGGATAATGCAGCAAACGTCGTCAGCACTGATATGCATTCGACGCGGTGCGGTCAACCACACATGTAGACAGAGATCCGGCTATGTGAATCCCTAGCAAGCAAGCCTGGGCCGACTCCAGCTCAGCTCAGAAGCGCCATCA
Organism: Cystobasidium tubakii; assembly: GCA_024345325.1. Taxonomy (NCBI): domain Eukaryota; kingdom Fungi; phylum Basidiomycota; class Cystobasidiomycetes; order Cystobasidiales; family Cystobasidiaceae; genus Cystobasidium; species Cystobasidium tubakii. The sequence goes on along the minus strand of BROO01000005.1, from coordinate 2,701,953 downwards.
GAAGCATCGAAGAGGGTCACAAAGACGACGGCGGAGTAGAACCAGCCGAGCTAGTCAAGAAGCTTGAAGAGGAAGAGAAGCTTCGCGCACAGAAGAAGAAGAAGGACGTCTTCGCCGCCGAGAACTGGGATAGCTTGTTAGCAGATCAATTCGACGGCGGTTTGGGTGAATCGTACGGCGTCCTGCTGGTAAGCACAGCTATCGTTGTACAAGGCATATAAAAGCAGTGCTGTAGCTTGCAGCTGTTGCAGTTTACGCCATTGCTGACGCTCTGTCATCACATAGAACAAGTATGCTGTGGTCCCACTGCACTTTTTGCTCGTGACGCGACACTGGGAACATCAAACTGCACCCCTCACACCCCCTCAGTTAACGGCAGCATACCAGGTGCTCTCTTTGTTCGCGTCTACCATGCCACATACAACACCCCTGTCCTCCAGCCGCGCTGCTAGCCATGCTCCTGGATCCGCCACAAATCCACTCGTCGGCGGTGAGCTGCTCTGCTTCTTCAACTGCGGTGATGCTTCTGGTGCCTCACAAGAACACAAACACCTGCAATTTGCGCCCATGACTGGAGAAGGCAGTATTGGCTTCTTCCCTGTCGAACGAGCTGCTCAGTCAGCCAGCTTCTCAGATTCTGCTCAGCAGAACAAGGCCTTCTCAATAGAAGCATTGCCCTACGCACACCATATTTGTCGGCTCGACCCTCCACCTTGTTCATATCCAGATACTGCCACCCCAGATCAACTGTTCCCACTCATGATGTATCTGCAAGAAGTCTATCTGACTCTGCTCGATGCTATGATGGACAACCTACGTCTCCTCCATGACTCTGATCCAGTCACGATATCAGCAGACAAGATTAGGCTAGGGCGCGGTCTCTCTTACAATCTTCTGATGACCCGAAAACATATGCATATTATACCTAGACGTGAAGCCATATTTCGAATCGAAGAGGTGGACAAGAGGCGCGCTCTGCGTCAAGAACAGTCTGCCAGCGAGAAATGCTCTGACCCGGAAGGTGTACTGTCTCCCGCGAGTGGAAAAGCTGCCGCAGAGCCGACTCTGATCAGTTGTAACGCTCTGGCCTACACCGGGACTGTACTCGTCAAGTCCCCCGAAGAGGCAAAGAGTCTTGAAAGGCAAGGGGGAGTATTCGAAGCTTTGAAGCACTGCGGATATCCTAAATCGACGCGCACGATGCCTAATATAGCGCACGACGAGTATGAACTGCAAGTATAGTGAGAGCAACGAAAATCGTGACATGCAGGCTTGATGGAATTTGCACGAGACACCACGACAGCAATGAGATTCCGAGCAGACAGTGAAAATCCTGTATAGCCACATGAGGAGACTGCATCTTTGGTTGGCACGGGGGCTATTCTGCCTCAGGGCATCTGGGGAAGCGTCCATTGTATTGGACACAAGAGTCTGCATGCCACACTACCCTCAAACCAAATCCCAACCTTCTTCAGCTCTGTTTGGCTGTGATATGCCTGCGGGCTGCTCGCCAGACAAGACCCCGTCAACGACGACGTACGTGCCCTTGCGCTTGCCATGTTGAGGATTTGCAGAGTTGTCGTCGCGTTTTGTCTTCGCTTTATTCTCCAAAAGCTGGATATAAGAGTTGAAGTCGGCATACCCAGCCAAACTCTCGACATCTCGTAACATGCCGTGGGAAGTGGCTTTGTTGTGCGACAGCATACCGACCGATCTGGATTGGCTTGCGGCAATCAGAAGCGAGAGCACATCCGTGGTATCGATACTGTCTTCGAGTTTGTCATCGGATTGTGCGCCGGCCGACAAGCGCAGAGGTGTTTGGCTGATTTGATATATATAATAGGTATCGAAAGCTAACATATGCAAACCAGTTTTTAAGGCTGCAGCATGACTTGCGGGAGTGGCGGTAGCAGTTGTCGAAGGGGCTGTCGGCGACGACTTCATGGTCGAAAGAGGGGCCGACGAAGTTGAGCCAGAAGACATGTACAATGGATATACTTTGGGGTACCTGACGAGCAATAAAGAGACATTTTGCGGTCAGTCCTAGGTGAACAGGATGCTGTGCGGCAGATGGTTCTTTACACACCGGAAACTGCTTGAAGTACTCCAAAGGGCATGAATGAGTGGTTTTGACGGTGTCCCGAGGAGTGGAAACGGTAGCTGTATTCCTAGGTATCTGGCCACAAGTTTGACCAGCAGAATTACTGCTGTCAACATCGCATTGAAATGATGCTTCGGTGTTTCTGCAGGTGAGAAGTGCAATCAGAGACGATGTAAGCTAGAGATACCAAATCAACAAAACGTTAAATAACCACACCCTGTAAGTGGACAAGTGAAGGTACCGGCAGGGAGACGATCTGATATCTGGAGCCAGGTCTCGCACAGTCGGTTACCCCGAGAGCTTCCAAGAGCTCATGCAGCAGAATCTTCCTAGTACTCGCCAACTCGTCTGCCAGTTCGGCGAGATATTGCTGTTGCTGACGGTGCTGCTCCTTCATAGTAGGCAGCCGAGGCAAAATCTCATTTGGCGGCGAGCTAGTTCCTGGAGCTAGCCTTACGCCGATAGCGAGCTGTAAAGCTTCTTTAGCTGCGGCCAATTGTGATGTTCTTGCTGCAAGAGATTGGCGACGCTGCCTTGCTAGAACGCGGGCTTATATTCGCACATGACTCGCACTTAGCGAAGCCGAACAAGAGGCTGACACCTCGAGTTACTTACACTCCGATACAGAAGCCTGCAGTCGATTACAGTCAGCTTGAACGATATCGATACGCTTGTGGGCAGCGGCGTGATGTGCCTCTAATTGCCTAGTCTTTTGGGCGACGTTGATGCCATTCTGAGCGCGGGCTTGCGCAGCTGGCAGTAGGCCATTGTGGGAGCCCGCTTGGGACTTGTAAAGTTTGAGCAGCTTTGTCAAGCCTGTCCAGAACGGTAAGTCTGTCAGCTTGAAGGAGAGACCGGCAGCAGCAGCTGTCATCGTCATGCTCACAGCCCTTGCAGACGAAAGAGTCGCGCTCGCGTGAGCAGCATGGGCAGCTTGAGACCATCCAAGCAGGTAGCTGTCACATCTGCACATCCATCCGGATCCACTCTGAGGCGAGTGTGGTGCTGTTGCTGTTGTTGCGTGGAACACCGTACGGATGCAAGTCGGTTGGAGGTAGAGACGGACCGCGATCACGCTCGCCGTCTCGACAAGTGAAGAATCAGGACACTCGTCTGTCATGCACCATCTCACACGCGCATCGACATACTGCCATCATGGCCACTTTCACTGTGTTCCCGTCTGCACTTCGACGCAGTCTACCTGTCCAGCAGACCTGCCTGGCGTGCGCAAAAGTGAGTTCTTGCATTCATGCGTGTTCTCGCTGATGGTACTGACAGTCTTGGTTAATCGCCAGCGTCAAGCATCCAAGTCGGCTCGAGCAAAACGTCGTCCCAAGCTCGAAGTAGAGCTCACCGCCAACGTCGAAAACCTCGGCTCTGCCGGTGAGCGTGTCCAAGTCGCTCCAGGTCGCATGCGGAACCATCTCTACCCGTCAAAACTTGCTCTCTATGTTTTGGGAGGGCGCACTATGCATCTCGACGGGTCTCTGAGTCAAGCACCTAGCACAACATTGCGTACCTTGGAGGCGACGCAGACTTCAGCCCTATCATCAAACGCCGTAACCCAGCAGCAGATTGTAGCCCAGCTCGAAAAGGTGGGACCATTGTCATTCACACGAAGGACGACCGGGCAGGACACCTTGCATGGCTCCGTCACGCCACAGAATGTCCTTTCAGCGCTTCAAGAACATAATATACCGCTAACAGATATTGAAGGCGAGTGGCAAGGCTCAAACGACGGTGTTGATCACGGCAAAATCAAGAGACTCGGGGAATATGTCTGTAGGCGACTTCGTTAGACTCTCACTTTCGTGTTTGCAGGATGATACTAACTGAGCGAATCACCCTCCTATGACGACTAGTCAATATCAAGATTCAGTCAAAACAGATCCCCATAATTGTGCAAGTTCAGCAGGACGGCTCTTCTTAGCGTGCAGCCCATTGCAGCGTCGCAATCGTGCTACAGAGTCGACTGTCAATGGTAGTGCGGTTCAGGTCTCAGATGTAAACACTATGCTTGTCCCCTCAACATGACGCGAATTGTAACTTGAACATTTCAATACTCAGAGGCTGCCTCTCGCGCCCACCTGGACTCGCTGGTTTCCCATGTGCTCGGTGGAATACCATGCGTCTTACTAAGTGCAATGATATCCACCAGCAGTGGAAGACGACCCCAGCAGTGGAGGAGGGTCATGGCAATGTACCTCACAGGCTAATCATTTGAGCGTCTACGTGGAAAGGCGAGAAGAACCCAAAATTGCACCCCGCTACACTAGCTCGCCTTCCAGTCGCGGCCCTGGTGGTCTCGAGCCATCCGGTAAGACCTATCCTTATGGTGCCCATCCAGCATGCTCGACCTGCGCCATGCATGCAATACTAATGTATCGAAGGAGAGGTCCGGGTTTCGCCCATGTGTCGCCTGTATGGCCTGACAGACCTTCCTCATCTGTCGCTAGCTTGACAGCAACAAGCAAGGCAGGCTGACCAATAGTTCACCGTGTCATTGTTAGATTCATAAATTACCCTTTGCAACCTGTCTGGCGTGTTCGAGCGCGACGACACGTGCCCGGCATTGTGCAATCGTACAGTCTCTTCAGATGAGAAAGACAGGGCATACTCGTCCATATGCATCCAAACTCTCGGATCGGAGTACCAAGAAACCATCATTTGCTCGTCGCTTCCGTCTGTTGCGTGCTTCACCGTCGGCTGCCATTGCGTAGCCTTGCCCGCTATCACCTTTCAGATCTCCTCGAACTCCATACACGGCAGACCTGCAGATCTGTGTAGCGGTATGAGCAATGGAGCGGCCGCAACCGATGTCAACTCGATAATACAGGTGAGTCTGGCCCTGCGGCTGTAGTCCTGGCTGGCGTTGCTGCCAATGGTCGCCCTGTTAAACTGATCACCCTCGTGTTCTCGTTTATGTTGTTTTGCATGGCACTAGATTATACAGCGCCTCCATGGCTCACATGCAGCTCCACCAGGTGTGAGTCAGTGGACTTGCTCATACGCCAGAGATACGCGTGTCTGATGATGTTTCAATCATATCGTCGTAGCTCGAAGAGCAGAAGCAGCTGCAGCAAGCTCTCTTCGCTGCGCAGCAATCGCAAGATGCATGGTCCCTAGGAGGTCAACTCCTGTCAACCAGCAGCGCTGTGAGGCACAGGTCATCTAAAGCAATCCGGCAAGCATATGTATACTGAACTCTGTCTCATTCAGGACCCCAACGTCCGCTTTTTCGGAGCTCATACACTCACCGTCAAGATCTCCCGTGACTGGCACACCCTGCCAGAAGAGCACTGGAATGGCCTGAAGGAAGCTATCCTCACCTGGTTGTGTGACAGCGCGAGAGCCGCCTATCCGCCTGACGGCCAAGCGAGTGCTCCTGGTGAGCGAGTCGTATACCGTAAACTCGCGGTGGCGGTCAGTGGATATTTCGTGTACTTGCCATGGAATATTGCTGAAGCGTACATTGAATCTATCTGTAGATCACAAGCCTGTCATTCCGTCTGGCACCCAACGCCTGGCCAAACTGGCTTCTCGAGACTATTCTCCGCCTAACGGCGTCCGGCTGCTCACGCCTAGGTATATATGAGTTCCTCACATTAGCAATTGAAGAGATAGGGAGAGCCGACCTTGTCGGCAGTAAGAGGTGGGTCATGCTGATTCTTGTCCGGCTGACTGTATTGTGGAAATCATTGGACTGATGGTAAACGGTTCCGCAGGGTACAGTATGATCAGGTGATCTCGGACGTTGCGCCGAATGTGACGGAAATGATCACTAGCACGCTGTCATCTCCAGAAAGTAAAGGTGCTACCGAACTCAACGCGGCTTTGCGATGTCTACAGAGCTGGGTCTCCAAGCGGGACATCAACAGACAGTCAGCGCGCAATGCTATCCCTCGATTATGGTCTATAGCTGACGGGTAAATTCTCGTTATAGCCTTCTGGAACCTGTCTATCCGCTTGTGCTCCCACTCCTACCAAATGAAGCGACATGTGTCAGTGCTTGTGCATGTACAGAGGACATCCTCCTGGACAGCACATTCGCAACCGAAAAGCGCGTCTCGCCGCTGCTGGACTTCTGCGCATCGCCAGAAGTTGGTCAGATCTTTGAGAGTGCTAGACAAGGTGAGGGTCCACTATAACGGTGTCGTACGAGGCTAAGTGTGCACCGTGCAGAGCAAGACATCGAGGAGGTTACCTTGGCACTGTTCAAGCTCCTTGTGGCGGTGTTCGAACATTCCTATACTACCATCATCGGACAGCTTTCCACTCGTCGATCTATCGTCCTATTGCAAAGACTACTTCTAGTCACATGTTTTCCCGGCTATCACGATATCGACGAACAAATAAGCGATTTGGGTTTGCCGATATGGGCGTACCTGCAAGAGGAGATTGCCGACAACGGGGTAGTCGCAACTTCCAGCGGATTGGGTGATCCCCGCTGGCCAATAGTGAAGGAAGTCTTTGATGCTCTGGTCAGCGGTCTCAAGCTTAAAGTCACTTTCCCCGAAGACAGGGAATTCGAAAGCTGGCCCGCAGGTAGGCGACATGTCTCAGTTTGGCGAACGGCATTAGCCGAAGAGGTCTGATGTTGGCCGCAGACATCAAACAAAGCTTCTCAAGATATCGAGTCGACGTTGGAGACTGCCTTATTAATGCTTACTACGTTCTTCGGGAACCCATGTTGGCCGATTTAGTTCGCAGAACGACGGATGAAGTCCGGGAAATCGCAGAAACTGGTCGATCCGTTCAGGCATTAGAAGCCACTTTGTTCTGCATTTCGTCGATCCACGAAGCAGTGCCTATGGATGAAGAAACAGCCGCTACAAGTTTGTTCACCGGACCACTCGTACAAACTATCATCAAACTTACAGGCATCCGCTATCATCGACTACAGCGGACAACGTTACGTTTGATAGGTATGTCTCTTGTCGCGACGAGGAGATTTATTCCCAAGATTCTTCTGACGTGTTTGCGCCTAACAGAGATGTATGCTCCCTGGTTCCGGCATAATACCGACGCCCTGCTGCCCGTTCTGCAATGTACGGTCGGCTTCCTCAGTCAGGAGCATACGTCACGAGCTGCTGCGATGACCCTGTCGGCTCTTTGCGACTCTTGCAGGAGAGACCTCATCGATCATGTCGCCTCTTTCGCAGAGCTCGTACGTAATCTGGAAGGGCGCATACCGGTGAGCCTGCTTTTGCCCTGTACTAGCACAGTTGCTGATGCCGTACTTCAAAGGAGTCGGATTATGTGAAAGTTGTGGGCAGCGTGGCTGCTGTCATTCAGGCGCTTCCAGCAGACCGGCTCGTTGAGCCAGTCGTGGTTCTAGTCGAGAACTCGATATCTAAACTCGCCCGTGCTATGTCCAGTACGACTTCGGTAAGTAGTTTATCAGAGCGGATCACGTCATGCACTCACACTCAAAGTATACAGGACGACGCGAAAGCCGTAGTGCTCCTACAATTAGCATCTTTGACTGCTTGTGCGAGGTCACTTGCCGAACCGGAGGATGAGATCCTTGATCTCGATAGTCTGGCTGAGGCAACAGATGAAGCAGAAAAGGCAAAAGCTGTCAACTCAGACGCTCGGGTCGAGATGTTGCGGGGTCATCTCCTAGAAGCCGTCAAAGCGATTACCAGCACCTACAGAGGAGACGCCGAGCTGGCACAGGCTTTAGCGGAGTTCCTCAAAGCCTGCACGAGCACCAACATATCCACTCCGCTGTCGTTGGATCCACTGGCGCTTGCAGACTTACTCAGTCAATTAATCAACGCTGACTTCGAAGCAACTTGGCTCACCATATCCAGCCTCTTGCTCTTTAGACTGCGGAAGAAACCCCTGTCAATGGACGGCCAGCTAGCGTTGCAAGCTGTGATAGGTCGAATACTAGAAAGAGGGCTTGCAATCCTCGTTGACCTGCAAAGTGAGTGCTGCATGTACAACCTCACACCGCGAAGGACTTGAGCTGAAACCTCTTCTGCAGCAATGGAAGCACATCCTGATCTAGTCCAAAGCTTCATGGACTGGGCATTGTCCGCCTTGACATCGTTTTCTGCAGTCCTCGCCAGTCTACCTCAGCAAATGGAAAGACTTGTCATTCTGACCACTCATGCGCTTGAGCTCCAAGAGCGGGTTGGACTGCAGAAGAGCATACAAGTGCTTGTAAGTGTAGCAAAGCTTTCCTCAAGCGATAAGGTATTGATCGAAGATGAGTTTCTGCACGATATAGACTGCGATGGTCAACGAAGCTGCAGCCGACAGCACCAGGCCGGACATTGCGGCTCTGTTCCTATCCCTTATGCACGCTCATGGCCGTGCTGCGTTGGAGCGGACGCTCGCTGGCGTAGGAGGGAGATTGCCAAGATCAAATCTGGGCTATCTAGCGGAATTGCTGCTTGCAGTCTCCAAGAGATTACCAAATGAGACGCGTATTTGGTTGAAGGATCTTATGGCACAGGTATGCTACGCATTATGGTGCAGTGACCACGATCTTCCAGACTGATTGGGGTGCGATGGCAGGATGGCTTTCCCTCGAGGCGAGTTTCGCAAGAGCAGAAGGACAGGTATGCGAAAGCAATCATGAGGTGCGTGCTAGATAGTGAGGGTGCCAGCAAATGATGAATGAGCTGACATTAACGTCCAGCTCTCGATCTTTGCGAAAGCTCAAGGAAGCTACAGAGAGCTTTGCCATTATTTGTCGCGGTCTCGAGGGGACTTCGTATACGACGGGATGACGGATCAGATGTGTACAGACGCAACTAGGTTATCGTCGTAGTCAGTCGGGGGGTGGTGCGAAAAGAGCAACTTGCCGCTGGATCTGCTTCACCTGCTCGCTGTCCGATCACCCGCCCAATCATTTTGCCCCAATAGACTCTCTCTGATTCTCTCTCGACCTTGAAGCTCTTCCACCAGACTCGACCTACCTATCGTATAGTAGCAGCAGGAGTGATAGCCTGTGCACGTTTGCCAGGGACACCAGAACCTCACACAGCAAGCCCTCCCGTCAAAAGCAGGTCGATACAGTCAATATGGCCGTCACATCGGAGAGCCAGCAGGATCAGCAGCAGGCGACCGGGTTCAGCTCATTCAGCAGCTTCTTCACAAGCTTGCTACCCAGTGCACGCGCAGACGAGCCAGAAGAGGAGGACAAGTCTGAAGAGGCCGGCAGCGACGATGCTGGCGACGATGCCGAAGAAACTGAGGCTGGAGGCGACGACGAGGAGGACGAGGAGGAGCCGGAAGATGTGAGTCAGAAGCATGCGCAAGGGCAGCATCTAAAGCTGGCTGTACAGCACACTTGCACGCCCGTGCTGACTCCGTATCGCCCTGCGCGTCGTCCTTTCGGTGCAATTAATGGCAGATCTACCCTGAAATTCGCGAGAGTGAGTTATTGACAATTTCCAGCTGCCTGTCGGTACGCTTTCACTGGATGCTTATCATACTTGTTTCTACAAACCCAGAGTGTGCGGAATCAAAAGAGTGCATCAACCTCAAGCATCACTTCGAGCATTGCTCTGAACGCGTAGAGGCTGGCAAGGGCCACAAGGGTGAAGACTGCGTGGAAGAGCTTTGTGAGTTACCTGCGACCCTTCTACGGGTACCAAGCAGAGAGCTGATTGCTTTCGTTTGCGAAAAAGTCCATCTCATGCATTGCGTCGATAATTGCGTATGTTGAAGCTTTCACGAGTGCTGGCTCTAGAGGCTTCGCTAATGCTGCTTTTCTGTAAAGGCGGCGCCCAAACTCTTCGCAAAGCTCAAATAGATTTGGTCATCCCGTGTTGAGCATCACGGTTCTTCTTGTTCGTTCTACCTCCCTGCAATACTAGCAATACCCTTGCTTTGAAGACCTCCCACTATCCTAAGCTCTCACTGGGCGCCTTCCTTACCGCGAAGCTGATCCTTCTCTATGAGTAATGTCTATACATGCACGCCTTCCACCCGCTCCAGCGCCTACATCATGCCTATAACTCTCGGCTGGACAAGCCGCTCATAGAGCTATCTTCATGGTCGTATTATCTGGATTTGAGGAGAGATCCCGTCACTTGGTGTAGCAGAAGGTTCACAGGCATATTGGACAGTCCGGGCTAATAACTGTACATGTCCATACACTGAGTAGTATGTTCTTGTACAGCATCAAGACTGCATGAGGTCATGTACTGCGCCCATGGTCACACTCAGTCATTGCCCGGCATCGCCTTTGTGCGAGTTGGCCCTGGACCGATTGACTGGGTAGACTCCGAGGAGATGGCCAGACTCTTTCTTGACTTGTCCAACAGCAAGTAGAGCAAGTCTCGAGTATCGTATCGAATCTCTGATATCACGTATCGTTAGCAGGTCTAACAGCACTCTCGTGAACACTAAACCCATGGATGCGACAGAGTCGACAACACTACTGTCAGCTCTGCAAATCCCGTATCAAGGATGGAACAGGTCCCATCTGCGCAGGCGAGTCTCCGATCCTTACCGCAGCCGTGCCATAGCTCGAGGTCATAAATACAGTACAAGCGAACGCAACGCAGTTGAGACGCTCAGGATCTACACTGAAGATGCCTGTACCTCGGCATCACCAGGTCGGGCAAGCGGGCTAGGTCTTCATATCCTTTTGCGACAAGTGACATCGTTGGGTAAGATCAGCAGTAAGTAACCTTGCGAGATATGCCGACAGCTATGGCTCATTCCGTATATGCAGCTTCTTTATCACTTCCTGCTTCAGAAGACAACGTGGTCGCATCGAGCTTTCAGCAATGGGATGTGCTGCCTGACCATCGTCTACGAGCGTACACCGTGACTGTCGCCACTGAGGTAAACCCAAGTCTCCTTGCGACGGTAACCATGCGGGATCAAATCAAACCAGAAGCATCTCCTGAAGCTAGCTTGCCACATGCAAGTGGTCTCAAGGAACAGGCTCAGACGCTGACTTGCCAAAGATGCCCCCTTATCCTGCCCGGCATACCACAATACTGGGGATCCGTTAGTATTGACCTGAATGGGTACGCATTACCTGCCTGAGGGATAGAGCTCTTTCAATCACGCTGATAATTTCCCGCATTTCCACTTGTGCGAATGAAATGATTATAGCCAGCTGATCTGCTCTAATGGCTGTCCGGAGCCTGATATGAGGCGGGTTCGGCGCAACACCATGAGTCGCCGCGACTGACGTACTTGTAAAGGTCAAGTTCCCAAGCTTGCTAAGTCGTCAGAGAATGACCTGTTGCGTATCTTGCTATTTAGAGGCATTGTCTGCTTGATAGCACTTTGCTACACACTCATTCCAGCTTCCACGCGCTTCGCACAGCTGGACTGTAGATTGCTTGTTCGGCAGCTTGTACACTCATGTATGCCTGTCTCAATCTCCTTGTATGTATGTCTATGTTGTATAATGGATCCCAACATCTACAGCCCTTCGCTATTTGATTAATCACGTGTTTCTTCTCCCGACAACTCAGCTCGCTTTGCATTCTACCGCCTTTTCTTCTGCCAACAGTATCCCCGCAAATATGCCGCCAACCAAAAGGAGCGTTCTTGATGGTTTGCTGACCGGTCAACTGCAAGCCACCACAACTATCATATCGGATTCCCTGCTTCAGCCTGCACTGCTGCTTGTCCGAGAGCTGATCGAGACGAAGCTGGAGCGGTGAGCCACGTACAGTACCGAGCTTGCGTTACCAGAGCAGAAGATGCTGACAGTGACTTGAAATATTCAATACCCCACTGACTGCCGGCCCAGTGATGAGTCCATATACCTGGTGTGCGCAGAAATCGATGCCAATCGCTTCGTGGAATCACTTGGTCAAGATGCAACCGAGGACAAGCTTGCAAGGTTGCAAGTTCTGGATTGCAATCTTGATACGGACACAGACGCTTCAAGTAGCTCAAAGCCACACCTCAAATCACTGCCTTTCGAAATAAACAATGTCGCGGGTCTGTCGAAGAGATTACAGAGCTTGGACGGTGGTGGCGCCTCGAAGGTGAGTAGCTGGCTCACCGAAGGGCAGCCATGCCCTCTGTATGCGCGCTGAACTGTTGATGCGAATACCATCTCACGCACCAGACGACAATATTCTTCGACAGCATCAATGCTCTAGAAACGTTCAATTCGTATTCTACGGTCCTGCGAATGTTCCATCAATGTAAGATTGGAAGGCATTCCGTATATTCAAACAAGCTTGACGAATGACGGCTGAGACGTGTCACTGTTCCCTATTTCAGGCAAGCACCCTGTCGTCGCAGTGCACCACACCGACCTGGCAGTATCGCCAGATGCAGCCGCAGCTAGTTCCAAAAGCCCTCTTCTACCTTCACTCCTGACAGCATCGGGGAGTCGTTCCTCCATCCACCTCACTATGCATCCGTGTTCTCTTCTGGCACATCTACATTATGTTTACGGTATTGAGAATGTAGGTCAAAATCGGCAAACATACCTTGGGCAAGACGATGAAGAGGATTTGGATACAAGGGTCTACCAATTCCTTGATTTGTTACACGACAGAGGCTGGGGTAGTCCTCTCATGCAAAGCAGTCAGGACGATAGACTGAGAGATCAAGATGAAGAAAGCTATGGTGGACGAGAATACGACAGTCCTAGCGCCTCGAGGGTGGTCCTGAATTTGCTAGGATGCAGCAGCAAGTCTCACGGAAGTGGAGCAGGGCGATGCGTAGTCGAGCATGCACTGAGGGGAGTCAATAAGAGCAACAAGAGGAGTGATGCATCCAAGATTGTGCGCGGATTGGAGGGTTTGAGGCGGGACGAGGGCTTTGGCTCCAAGTCGGGATCAGGGCCCAGTTTGTCGGCGACGCGGATACACGAAGTGCTGAGGATCAAACAGCGGACGGTGAAAATGCACGGCGAGAAGGGAGATAGTAAAGTAAGTGGGCATTGGGAGTTGAATGGCATAGTCGAGCTAGCGTGGGCTGACAATTGAACGTCATCGAAAGCAGACTGGTGCTTCGAGCGATGATCCATTCAGCAGTTCCATCTTCAATCTGAGTCTGACAGACAGACAGAGGGGGGAGAAGGAGAGAGTGGAGCTGCCCTTCACACGCGGAGGAGGGGAAGCGAATGGGTCGGGTGCCATTATCATCTATGAACCCGACTCAGCGGATGATCTGGACGACAGTGATCCTGATGAGGATCTGGAGCTGTAGGGGCCATGACATTGGAGCGAGAGCGAGGGTGCTGGATTAGCATGCGAGTGTGCTCGACTACCGATGCCGTACTTGTACGTATAACCCTCTCGGTGGCGGGGGAAGGCTGAGAGTGGCGCGGGAGGGGATGCGGACTTGGAAGCATGAGACACCAGCAGGTGGAAGCAGCGTGACACACACTACACGTGCAGCAACATGGACAGATCTGCAGCACCACTTTGCGTCTCTGAGCATGTTCTCCCTCCTGCGTGTGTTTTGCCACCTCGACACGACCATCGCTGCGCCTCGAGGTGATCCGCTGCTCTGCTTCTCACGACGCACGCTGCAACACCACAACAGCCACCTCGCATCACACAAGGTATGGCCATGCTCCAGCGCTCCTCATGCCCGTCTTGCTGACCTGCGGCATGCCTCCCTCCTCGCCGCGCTCTCACGCCATATGACGCGCATCTCTCGCCTGCGTCCTTCGATGGCCTTCTTCTCGCTCCCACCAACTTGACCTCCCTCCATGCTCCCAACGTCCATCCGATCTGCAGCAGCCAACATGTCCAAGGTGGGTCGTACACACTCTTGCTGCCATCCCCCAGCCTGTCCTCGCCCCGTCTGGTGTGCCCCGTCTCGAAAAGCTCAAAGCTCGCTGGCCATGCCTGTCCCCGAGCGAATTCGAGTGACTTGCCAGATGAGCGATGCGAGTGGACCATCGCGACTGACGAGTGTGCGCTTCTTCTCCCGCACAGGTATTCTTCGACGTCTCTATCGGTGCGTCTATCCCTTGCTGGTTCCTGCTCCTCCGCTAATCCTGTGGCTCAACTGACCACCTCACTTTCTCCCTTCCGCTCTGCGCACGTTGCAATCGACCATTTCCACACATCAGCCAACAAGCCAGCCGGCAGAATCGTATTCCAGCTATACGACGATGTCGTCCCAAAGACCGCAAAGAACTTCAGAGATCTCTGCACTGGCGCTCCTGGATTCGGCTACAAGGGCTCGATGTGCGTGGTGCTTGAGCGCCATTCTTGGAGAATATAGTCGCTCATCCTGTTTCTCCCCTTTGCAGCTTCCACCGAGTAATCCCCCAATTCATGCTCCAGGGTGGTGATTTCACCAACTTCAACGGTCAGTCTGACTCGCGCTCGCCGATTTGCGGTGAAGCTGATCTTGATTTGCACTCTTGATATCTACACTATACAGGAACCGGTGGAAAGTCCATCTACGGCGAGAAGTTCGCTGACGAGAACTTCAACATCAAGCACAAGAAGCCTTACCTCTTGTCCATGGCCAACGCCGGTCCCAACACAAAGTGAGTCAGCTGCCCGCGCGACATGCGATCCTCTGACATCGATGAAATCATTTGCTAACTTTTTCACTTCGGTTTCGTCTTCTCAGCGGATCCCAGTTCTTCATCACCACCGTCGCTTGCCCATGGCTCGACGGCAAACACGTCGTCTTCGGCGAGGTTATTTCCGGCCAGGATCTCGTCAAGGCTATCGAAGCTGAAGGCTCTCAGTCCGGCAAGACCAAGAACCAGATTTCAATCAGCGACTCTGGTGAGGCATAAAGGATGGTTCTTGCGAACTTTGCTAGGCACCATCTCAGAACAAAAGTGGCACCAGTGTGGCGCTTTCAGGCTCGCATTATCATGAACAGGTGTGTCTAGATGACCAGACCTCTCGATCTTTTCTTTCGTTTGCCAGTTACTAGAGGCTACTTGTCATGATCTCTGTATGCCGTGTTAGCCTATTCTACCACCGAAAAATCAAAGCTATTCACTTGCAAATAAAGCACTTTTATTGCCGAGCATTCATAGCGACCTTATCGATTAAAAAAGTTGATAC
The DNA here is from genome assembly GCA_024345325.1 of Cystobasidium tubakii. NCBI lineage: Eukaryota > Fungi > Basidiomycota > Cystobasidiomycetes > Cystobasidiales > Cystobasidiaceae > Cystobasidium > Cystobasidium tubakii. Next base: position 2,686,863 of record BROO01000005.1, on the reverse strand, counting down.
ATGCGCTCTCGTCCGGAGACCGACCCACTTATAGCCAGCTTAAAACTGATTCTGTCTGCATTGCGCTACCTAGTCCTTGCCCGTTGCGCTGGGCGCGGTTCTGGGCATACAGGTGATACCAATGAGGTAAAATTCTCCATGCAAAGTTCGAATCAATGATGCATTGTCCTTTCTTGCTATACCAATTTCTATCTTAACAATGCACAAATGCTGCATAATGGTTCCCTAGATTACCCCTGTGCATGTCTTAACAAACATCTCAAGACAAATCCATCTTTCCTGCGTACATATTATATATTCCTCTTCATCTGCACTGATATACATGCTTTTAGAGCATCTTCCCGCTGCTTGCAGATTGTCTCCGTTTGATTAAAGCTCGGAGGTTTTCTTCTTCTTCCTCATCAATGGCACTGGCTTGCGATGCTGTCTCTAAACTCTCTTCCGACGAGCCTTCCTCTGATGCCGTAGCCTGTGCCTCTACATTGTTGTGGGAAGGCGACCCTTGCTGTGACGAGTAGGAGGAGTGGTTGTCATCCGCCAGTATTTCATTTTGCAGGGCGCTGCTGGGCACATTCAGTGGGGCTATTGATGCCCATGGTTCGCTTAAGCTCATCGGACTTGGTGTATCCACGGGTGCATATTCAGGAGCTACTCGTGCCAAGTCGCTGAAAGGATTTGCATCCTGATTGACTGCGCCTGCCATTGGTGGTGACTTGAAGATGTCTGTTCTCAGCATGGAATCTCCCAGATGCTGTTCTGTTATGGCTGTTCGGCGTGGTCGGAAGGCGCCAAGGTCTGGAGATGCCTCTACACTTGTTGCGAAGGTAGTGATAGAGAACCGAGAGGGAAGTTGTTGTTGGTAGAGCCTTCTGTCCACTGAAGGTCGTCGATCAGGACCATTGCCGCCCATGGAGCTCATAGAAGCCCATTTACGGGCTTGTCGCATCCAGGGTCGGGAGACAGGCCGTAGGACACTCATGCTCGATCTTGGCGTGGCTACGTTGTACATTTCATCGATCTTTTCTGTGATTGAACCGCTGAGAGACGCAGGTCTTGCTGGGCGAGGAGGAACTGCTAGCGGCGAGTCTTCATGCGCTTGTCCCCAAATTTGATGCTGACTGGCTGGACTTGACGATTCGGGCTGGACGATGGTCGGAATGTCAAGTGGCCAGACGGTATGCACTTCTGCCGTCTTCGACATACTGTTCTGCCCTCCTTCCCTAAGTGACAGTGACTGATCGGGTGCCAACCGGTAGGCGAGGCCAAGATCAACAGAACTTTTGCGTCTTTCGGGTGCGATGCAGGGATATATTCCAGAAAATCTGACAGCTGATGTGGAAGCTCGATGCTCTTCTTGAGCCTGCTGAGGGCTTCGGGCTGGAGTGCTAGTGGCAGCTTCTACATGGCGGCTATCGTACCCGAAAGAAGCTTGGTCACCCATAAACGGATAGGCTGCGCCAGTGCCAGCATAGGGAGCCGCCGAGGCCATGATAGGCGTCTTCTCGCTGTAAATGCTCGCGGCACTCTTTGCATCTGTAGCATCCGGTGCAAAGTCGAAGAGAGAGTCACGTCGCTTGGAGCGACGCATTCGACGTCTCATGCATAACCAACAGACGATTCCGATAAAGACGATAATGAGTACGGAGATGATCGCGGTGAGCGCTTTGGCGGTAGGAGAAGAGTCGATTGCCTGGAAGAAGCTTTTCTTGGAAACCGCAGACCCACTAGATGCTGGCGAGGAAGATGTGCTAGCAGTCACGGTAGTAGTTCCAGTGGTTTCGTGGACAGTCACGACTGGAGTGCCGTTGGGATCTGTGACGACTGGCTTGGCTACCAGAGAAGTGTTGGCTACCCGAAAACTGCTTCTTGAGGTGGTGGTGGCAGTCGTGCTCACCGTGACGGTAGAATGAGAAGTGTTCGATGAACTGGCAGAGCTAGAAGCGTTGCTTTGCGCTGCTGAGGAACTGGATGCCTCGGTAGAATCCGTTCGCACATATGTTGCAACGGAAACTGTAGAGGGGCCCCAAGTGGATGTGCTTCGAGTGACCTCAGAAGCTAAGCTACTTGGTTTCGTGACGACCGCCTTGATATCGGCAGAAGAAGCTGTGAAGACCTTCGAAGTTGAGGCTGATGATGGGGACTCCTCTACTGCGACACTGCTTGATTTTGGGACTACAACTTTGATGCCGCCGGAAGATTGAGAAAAGACCTTGGATCCGCCAGAAGTCTCCTCAGAGAAGCTTTGTGTTTCAGATACTGGAGCTGATGTTCTGACTGGGTTGCTTGCAGAACTCTCCGATGGAGCTGATGTTTCGGTGAAGGAGATGGAATGTCTAGTGGCTGAAGTGGATGTAGCTTTGGGGTTGACGAGCTTGATATTGGTGTGAGGCCCGCTGAACTGCTTGTCTGTACTTGACCTCTCCGCTACTGCTGCTTCTGACTGGACTGCCGCGACGACTGCGCTGACCTGGGCGGCGTCGAGAGTGAGAGTGATGAGGATGCCTTCTTCGGTTGCATCACTGGATGCTGAGTGGCTTGAGAGTGAAGTCTGAGTGCTGGCTCCATCTCCATCTGACCTCGTGAGGAGGAGGGCGTGCTGTGTCATTGCAGACTGCGAAGGAAAAGCACGTGAGCAAGGTGGCGGCAGTCATAGCATATGCAAAGGTACTGCTTACCAGTGAGGAGCTCACGGGAGGGAACTGAGATGTGCGACACCCAAAAACTGTGCTCTATGAAGAGTGGTAAGTAGCTGTATCAGTAGGGAAGAAAGAGCAGGCAGCCGACTCCAGCGGATTCTTCAAGCCAGCCATACGGGACTGCTGCAGGCTTCTTCCAAACAGGACAACAGCTGGACCACCTCGCAGCTGTTCAGGAACGAGCAGGCCCGGTACCTGACCTGACAGCATGTCAGCGAGCATATCTCTGCATATCGGGGCATTGCTTGCAGTGTTGTGTGTCGAGTCCCTCCATCCTTCCACAGCAGCAGGTGGCGGGTGATCGGGCCGACGGCCATTTGGGCGAGATGGCAAGACTGGCAGCGGAAATGGCAGCAGGAGCAGCAGCACGCAGGGCAGCTGTGTTGGATTGATGCTACATTGATGCTCGTGGCTGCCACGTTGTCGGATGCTGTGCCTCATGCTGTCGTGGTCGACGTTGGATGGAAGCAGAGAGGCAGAGGCAGCCTGCGACTTGCCATCCACTCGACTTGGAGCAGGACAGGATACAGCACAACATTTACGGCTTACGTCGAGCAGGGCACACAAGCAGGCTTACAGTGCATACATGGATCCATAGCGCTGCTCTCCGCGCTCGGCTCCCTCCGCCGTTCGGGCTGCAGAGATGGATGTAAGTGTCGATGTTCTGTACAGCAATGGAGAGCGGCCTCTACCATCCGGCACACCGTCTAGCGGCGATAGCACTGCAGTGCTACTGCTATCTCTGCATTCACTCAAACAATCACTGAACATGCCCGCTGACCATCAATGCCACCCACTCACCCGTCTCAGGCCACCTTTGCAGCCCTGATGAACAAGGCTAAAGCCAACACGCAGGCACAATCCGGACTGGCACTCGCAAAGCAAACTGAACTCGAAGCAGCTCGAAAGAGAGAAGCAGAGATTGAGAAACAGAATGCTACCAGGGAACGGGAGCGCAAGCTAAAGGAGCTGGAAGCCCGTCGTAAGAGAGAGCAAGAACGGCTCTTGTTGGAAGAAAGGCTGCGTAAGGAAAGAGAGCAGAAGCGAGCTCAGAAGGTGTGCCGCGCCCTCACTCATGTCATGCTGTCGCAACGAAGGCTAATGTAATGCCTTCATGCCCGCAGGACAAAGAACAGCAATCTGCTCCACCTCCAACGACAACGCAATTGGCAAAGAAAGGAGGAAAGCTTCCATCAACAACAGTGCCTATACCGTCAGCTTCTGCCCCAAAAGTTGTCAGCGTGGCTCTAAAGAAGAAGAGACGTATCGATGCCATGTTCTCGGATGATGAAGGAACTTCCGACGCATCAACATCCCGCAAAGCTGGTTCCAGCAAGTATCGAGCTAGCGGCGGATCTGGCAAAGCTGCACGTGGTTCTTCCTCAGTATCATCTCTTTCTGATACTTTATCAGCCAAAGAGAAGCTCAAGCTGCAGTTTGATCCGTCTCAATTACGCAGCTTAAACGAGAATCGCAAAGATGTGAGGACTATCGAGGAAATCGAGCAGGACTATCGTAGGAAGCAAGCTCTCGCTCAGCCAGCATCCAGTGCCCCCTCCAATCAAGGCTTTTTCGCTAGTCGTAAGACAGCAAGTAGCGCATCTCAGACGAGCACATCCGCCTCGACCCTAGCGCCTACACAAGAGTCTGGCAGTAGTAGCCAGAAAGCCCGCTCAACAGCAGCCCAGTCATCTGGCAAGACAGTGCCGACTAACGGGAAAGGCAGAGAGGTGCCTCTAGATACTCACAGACGAAGCAGAGGTTCACCTTCCGAGATGCCTGATCGCAAGGCCGCTTCACGCTCAAGATCACCACCTTGTAAACGTGTAGCATCCCCACCTAAATCTCCGCCTGCGAAGCTCTCCAAGACGGAAGCTCGTAGACAAGAGATCTGGGCTATCCTCAACCCACACAAGGCCCAAGCTCCCAGTTTTGGTGCTGCGTATGGGGGAGATGATTTCTCCGACGATGAAGACATGGAAGCGGGTATCGATGACATTGAGGAAGAGGATCGGAGGGCGTCTCGAATCGCAAGGCTAGAGGACAAGAGGGAAGAAGAAAGGCTCAAGCAGCGAGCTAGAGAGAAAGCTGCCAAGAAGAGTACGAAGTCCTGAGACTAGTACGGTATGTAGCAGATCAACGAAGGCCACGGACAACACCATGAGGAGAATTTGTGCAGTATGTAGCATCTACAGTCGTATGCTCGACCTCGTTAGGCAAGATTATGTCGTTTTATGGCTTTGCGCGTGTTGCAAGATTGATATTGATGTGGTGAATGGGTTAGTGGAGTGCTCCGAACGAGAATGGTCCATGCGAGGTTATCCTGCATCATGTGTCCTATTGTTCAAGTGTGCCGCTTTATTACGCCACTTCTACAAAGTGTTTCGCTCGCAGCGCCCTTCACCTTGCACCAAGTTGCGAATCCACACGCTCATGAGGCTCGGATGCTGGAGCGCATCTCCCGCTCTGTCTTCAGATGCTTCCATCGCTTCGAAAGCGCACTCACCAGGTTCACAGACCGCGTAGGCCCAGCATGCGTCTTCTTCTGCAGCGTCCTGCTCGTCCTGGGTATCATCACCTTCTGTGAGCAGCCGCATTGCAGTGATATAACGATAAGACAGCAGGCAAAGCAGCTGACACATGATGATGTCCCCAAACAGTCGATGTCTACTACTATGACATGTTCCTCGAGCCTAAAGTGCCCTGGTTCACCTCTGTCGCCGGCACTCTGTGGTCTTTTTACCTCATAACAAACATCGCGTTCCACTACTACAGCGCGGTTACCATTCTTCCCGGAAGTCCAGCAGACCTTCCTGGTACCCGCAGAACGCGTCCGTTCCTCTCCTGGAGGAATGAGAGAGCCTCTGCCCGTCCCTCCAAGGTGAATGCAGGCGATGCGAAGAAGCGACGACGAGATCGTTTGCTCGAAGTACAGCAGCCATCCTTTTCGACGAGGACATGCAAAAGATGCCCAATGATACAGGACAAGCATGACAGGAGCATACGCAAGCAGCCTCCTAAGCCAGAACGATGTCATCACTGCAGTGTCTGCGCTGCTTGCTGGCTTGCCTTTGATCACCATTGCCCTTGTGAGTCCGTCATTTCACGTGTTCTGCAGAGCAACCCATCGCTGAAGCATATTTCGTGAGAAACAGGGATCAATGGATGCGTAAGTACTTGTCTATAATGCGGGGTACTTGACTCACGCGAAGCCATCTCCAGGTCGGCCTCTACAACGCCCGCTACTTCTTACTTTTCATGGTCTACACGGCTTTCGCATGCATTTCCATCGCCCTTCTAGGCTTCAACACCATGTTGAGAACCTTTGACTTCCGTGACAATGTAGGTTTCGCAGCCTTCATTCCTTCTTAACAGCTTCGTGCGAGCTAACTTAGTCCTGCTCCTTTTCAACAGTGGCCACATCTTACCCCTCGTCCTTTCAGTCTGATTCTATGGATACTATGCGTAGCCATGGGCTTTGCACTGGCAGTCATGGCTATATGGCAGGTACGTCCTCAGTTGAATCTGGTCCATGCTGAGACTGTAATGGTCTGACATGCTTCCTTTCCAGCTGTGGCTTGTTTCGCAGAACGAGACAGCAGTAGAAGCTAATGACAACTGTAAATGCGATGGTCACATTTCTTGTGAAAGCGTCCGCTGATCTCAGTTTCAGCCTACTATCGTAAACTTGCTAAAAAGAGGAATAAGGTGGGTCTTCAAGTCGAAACTTCCAACCATTCAATCTAATCTGGTCTGCACATTAGACCTTTTTACCTCCTTACAATATTGGATGGCGAGAAAACCTGAAGGACTTCTTCAACGTCGGCGACATTTGGTATATTTATTGAGTATCTCTCTTATCGTTAGTCATCGTACTAAAAGGTTGATACAGTCATCCCTACTGGACCATCTTTCTTCCTCTTCGAATTGAGCCAGTCACCGATGGCTGGCTCTGGCGGAAGCGGCCGGATTGGCAAGTGGGTAGCATAGAAGAGGACGATCTTTTGACGGATGAGGAGGGGGACTAAATGGCGTAGTCACATAGCTTTGACGCTTTAGTCCCTGCTGCCCGACCGTTATCGTTGGCCGGAACATGCATATTACGATGTGTACATATTCCTTGCGAATGCATCAGGGCATCGTCACGTTAGGGTATCGCTACGCTAGGGCATCGTCACGGTCTTGTTTTCCGTTGCACTAGCAGCATTGTATGCATTTCTCTTCGCACGCGTGGCGAACTTGTAGCCACGTGATCAGGCAACTTCGCATGCTGTCCTCAATCCATTGAAGCCGGTCTCTCAAGGCTGTATTGCCTAGCTTGCCCATGTCATCCACCCAATCTGCTTCTACACCAGTCTCCCCTCGCTGCTGCTTCCATGGCGCGCCCAAGACGCATTGTGAGATCTTCACAGAATCCGCGACCCAGCAGGCCGAATCGTTACGACGGAGTATACAACGAGGACTGGCCAGAGAGGAGTGAGTTAGTCTCGAAGTCATGGCCGACCAGTGCATCTGTCTCTCATCGATGACTCTCTTGTGCGCAGAACGTGGGCGGTATAGTGCTAAGCAGCAGCTCATGCAAGCGAAGCCAGAACGAAAGAAGCGGAAGATCCGAATGACGAGAGAGCATCAGAAGCGCATCAACCGTGAACGCAGACGGGGGACCGGTGAACCAGCTGCAGCGGGTGTAGTCAATCATGACGGTGAGCAGGTGCGCTGTCACCTCGTGCCTGCAGCCAATACTGACTTCCTCATGTAGCAGTACGACAATCGCCAAAACCCGCACCACCATCGCAGCCGCGGATCAGGAGAGGACACGTCGAGGTCGTAGTCTACATCAGACCTCGACCATCGTAACATTTTGCTTCCTCGCGTCCTTTTCAACGATCCGTACAAGTGTCCGCGTCTTGTGCACATTGCCGCATCTCGAGATTGGAAACTTTGGCGCGTCTACCCTGGGCGTGCACGCACAGACCATACAGATGGATTTTGCCATGGAGATCGATGATGATCTTGCACTTGGAGCTGTCTTGCGTATGCTGTCCTCTTTGCTCTCCACTCTTGTCAACTCCCTGTTGTTTGAGTTGGTAAAGAGTCAAACAGCCAGCCCGCACTAGGGGCTGTCGGCCAGTTCCTTACCCTTCACTCGTCACCGTGAGGCGACTCGAGATGGCCAGACACAGGCATATCTACAGCCGTAAGAGACTGTATGTTACGATCCCGCAGTCTCGACAAAGGCAGGGTGTTAGAAGTCGTGCAGCCACTGAGAGCTTCTTAACTCCCAGCGATACACCCCCCAAAGGTGTACTCAGTAGAGATGACCGCCGTGTCCAGAAAAACGAGCTTGCGAAGACAGCTCGCAAACAACAGCTTCATCGGAATCATCTTGCCATTGAGAAGAACAAGAAGGCAGTAAGGGCTTTGTGGTCCAGTCCAGTGGCGACGTCGCCGATGTCAGAACAGGATTATCATGGGAATCAACACTTTATACCGTCTGATGACCGTGAGTCTCCCGTCGGTTTCTTGAGATCATCGCTTGGAAGAGCAGTGAAGGGGTCCGGCACTTGGCCGACCCGTGCCGTACAGGTCCATTTGGCGAGATTCGGCGTCGGCATATGTCCTTGCTGCATTCACGAAGAAGAGTAGTGATGGTTTTCTTCGTTCTCGACAGTACCGTATAGTCTGCGGCAAGGACGTGAGGACCATCTGCTTGCAGCAGCTCGAGGTAGGATGATCATAATTCTCAGCGGAAGCACTAGAAGAGCTGTCTGAATGTTTTGTCGGATTTCACAAATGCAGACAGAAATGCTGCGTCGGGTCGAGCGCCTTTCAGAGGTGGCGAGGCCGGCGTAACGCGTGCACATGCCATATTGAGAACTGCCAACAGGATAGATAAGGGGAACGACAGTGACGTAGAGGAGATCAGGACTCGCACTTGCAAGAAGACGACGACTTATGCAGAATTGTGCAGCTCCAGCCCTTCGCGGGCCAGTTCCGCTGAAACGATTTCCAGCCCGACACCGCCGCGGCAACGACCGGTTAGCAGCGACAAGAGTGTCGACTTGAGGTCGGAGGAAACATCTCCGATAAGACCTAACAACTGGAGGTCCCTACCTTCTGACGATCCGTTGAACTCTCCTGTACCGTCTAGTCCTCCAGTTCTGCCAACGCCACGAAAGCAGCACAAAGGCGCAGCTCGACAGCAGTTGAAGAAGCAGGTCAGCACGAACGTTAGCAGGAAGATAATTAAGATCATAGAAACACCATCATCGCCGATTGCAAGCAAGCATGCCCGGTCAAGGCGGTGAGTAGAGAACCCGCTGCACTATCTCCTTGCAAGAAAAGCAGAGAACGTCTGCGTTATTAGCGAAGGGAGCGAAGAGAAAAATGGTCATCTAAAAGTGATGTTACCGGAACTGTCTTGACTCTCCTGGAGATTAGTGGCGTTAGAGCCGATCGAATCTATTACCATCGGCTAAGCCATCAATTTTATATGTTGCAATTCCCTGCCAAAGACCCGCTCAGCACGGTATTGTGTGCATTATGATGCAGAAGAACATACCTCTGTACAAGTTCACCAACATACATACCCTCGTAATTCATTGGCTTTCTATCCGAGCTTATCGTAGCCTGCCGGCGCGCCTCCAGCTCTTCCAGAGGCTGGATGAATTCTTGAGGCGAGAGATGGTAGAAGAACGTAGAGCTAATGCGGTATAGAGGTCTTTCGGGTGTTTCACGTCTGGAGCTTTCGATCGCTGCAATTGTACCATCCGTGCACACCACTGGAGCACACGATCAGCAAAAACGCAGGACGGCTTTAAATACAAGGAACCCACCTTCATGGTAGCCAGCAAGAATGAGACCTCCAGTAAGATGTCTACATACATAAAAAGCGATTCAGTCAACATCTGACAAGGGTCATGTTTCTGTAGCACCCACTCAAGCTGCTTGCCTGCTTGGACAAGGAGATGCCCTGGCGGCATTGAAACTTGTATGCGCTTGCCCTAGAGTGAGTTGTCAGCGCTAGATCTCCTTTCTCTTGCAGCTGTAGCGCAAGTCACGCCTACAGTACACGTACCGAATTTCTAGCCCATATATGTAGACCGGGATAGCGGGATCGACCATGAATGGTTAGATAGTTGAGATCTGAATGGAATCCAGCGAAGATATCTCCTTTTCTTCCGTACTTCTCTAGATTCGTAGAGGTTGGCGCTAGCAGATGCGATCCATTCCTTAAAGGTGAGATCGACTTGTCAGGGCGGCATTTCTGAAATGAAACTACCACCTCCGCCTACCTTGCCAGCTTTTTCAGACTGTTTTCCTCAAGCCCAAGCCCTACAGCAAGCATACCATTGACATTGTCAACAGCTTCAAGCATTTGCTTCCCCCAATTTTCCATCTTTTCCTTCCAGTCAGGGAAAGCGGCAGGGAGAACATTGGGTGCTTTGAACATTGCGAACTTATTTGCATTCCCTTCCAATTGCTCTTTCAAATCGCTATTCTCTTTTGGTATTTCATCAAGCTCGTTCTTGTTCATACGCCAGAAGAAACGGCATTTTGGATCCTTGAACTCGCCTGTCAGATCGAGGGGACGTTCAGCCGAGTCTAGAGAGGCTATCAGCTCGTGACAATCTGTGTCCAGGCTGCATCGCGGTTTCTCGGTGTTCTCGAGTGTGGCACCGACTGTTTGATGTTGAGAAGAGTGGTAGTCATGAAGCCAACGAAATGTCAGTAACGTGCGGCGTGTTTCATCGTGACAGGAAGCTCCGAGATAACGATCCAAGCGTCGACCCATGATAAACGCCCGAGCCGAGATCGTCGCCCGTAACTAGCTTGAGAATGAATGAAAACCGCACCTTGATAGCCATACTCTGGCCTGATATCCTGGCGCAGAATCTCGTCAGGTTGAGCAAAGTAGTTCTCGAGCAAATCGAGAAAGGTGGAGTTGTCTGCTTCTGAGACTCTGGAGTCTTTGACCACGAGTGCGCCGTACTTGATGAGAGCGTCGGCAGTCCTGGGGAAACAGCAGCAGTCAGATGTGGATGTAGATAACACGCGGTGTGTGTATACACCAGGCTGTTCTCTCAGCGAGAAAAGCTCTGATGGGCGGTCCAACTCACTTCTTGGCCTCGGCTGCACGCGTTGCCGGTTCTCCATGCAGGAAGGCGTCGAGGTTGACGATTGGGAGCGTGGACATGATGTTTGGGAGAATATAAAGGCTGAAGGTATTGCTTGTAAGTGTATAAGAGCTTGTTCAAAGCAGGTCTTCACGTCCGGTGATACTAATGGCATCCGTTAACTGCACGTGCTTTGGCATGCAGAACATGTGCTTGTGGCGGCTCGTGTCAGGTCTGTCATTGCTCTTCCGCTGTTTCATAGGGGAGACGGGGTATCCTTGAGGAGACACTACGTATTGTCCGGTTGATCCATGCATGCTCTTCCTCACCGTTCTCACATGCTCTGCCCATCCAGGCATTATACAGGATTCGATCACCTCTATCGCTTCGGCAGTACGGGACCGGCATTACCTTGCCTAAGGACATTACAGCACCCAATCTACCTGCAACAAGTCCATCAGCCCAATCCACCAATATGGCAGAAGAGTCAGACTACAGTTCAATGTCGGACTCGGACTATACGCTGTGCTACTGGCCAGGTGCGGGGATCGCCAAGTCGAAGTGCCTCGGAAGTGCCGTACAGGGCTGACATACGAGACTTGCTTTCAGGTATCCCTGGAAGAGGTGTGTCAAGGATATATACGCACCTACAAGTCTGTTGACCTTTGCTTCGTCTATCTCTTCGAACAGGCGAGTTCGTCCGTCTGGTGAGTACCAATGGAGATTGCCGTGTCCAAGCGGAAGGAGATCCGCAACTGACGTGGAGCAACAATCATTTAACATCCGCTCTGCGAATCATAGGCATTCGAATATGCAAAGCATCCTTACAAGCAGAAACTCAAACCTGAAAGCTTCATGAAATACATCAAAGACCCTTCTTCGACAGGAACCGGAGCTCCGCATGCATTTGCCCCACCTATCCTCAAGCACAAGAGTAACTACATTTCGCAGACGCCAAACATTCTCTTCTATATTGGCGACGAGCTCAACCTGAATGGAACGAAGTATATTGACAAGTTCTACGTCAATGAGTTGACTTTGACTATTCTCGACCTGAACAACGAGATTCATGATACTGTAAGCTTGCCTGGGAGAGCGGCATCTCGTAGTAATAACGTCCATGACTTCTTCTTTTTTCAACCCGCAGCACCATCCAGTTGCCGTAGGTCTCTACTATGAAGACCAAAAGGAAGAAGCGAAGCGGAAAGCCAAAGACGTACGCGAGAATCGCATTCCAAAGTTCTTCGACTATTTCAACAATGTTCTCAAGAAGAATGGCACCGGCTACCTCGTCGGGAACTCCGTCACGTATGCCGACTTGGCAATGTTTCAAGTTGTTGATGGTCTTCAATTCGCTTTCCCAAACTTGATGGCCCGACTAGAAAAGGAGGGCACATATTCCGAGGTCTTCAAGCTCAAGAAGACCATCGAAACGACTCCACAGATCGCTAAATATCTAAAGAGTGAGAAGCGTGACAAGTACAGTATGGGAGTCTTCGTAAGCAAATTTTCCGGAAGGAAATTGGTATCATAAGCGCTTACATGAAGGTAATGTTATCTTTGACAGCGTCACTATCCCGAGCTAGACGAGTAAATAAGCCTATGGCGTCGAAGCTGTCTTGCCTGTGTCGCGGGACTGGTGGACCTTCGCAGCCGTTATAACCTATCACCGAGCTCTCGAGTTCACATCAATGAAACCATTTGAAAGCCTCTTGTGGCAGCTTGTCCATCGTACTCCAGCTATTGAGCCATGTCTGTTCTAGGGCATCGCTGGCTTTGAGGCGCTCCGTATAAGGATACTTGAGGAAGTTGCTGACCAGATCAACGATACCCTGGGCTTCATGTTCGTCTTTCGGTAGATTTGGCATGACTGTCTTGAGAGCTATCGGGTCAAACGCCCTATAAGTGAATTTGCCGAAATCTGGGAGACCCTTCGCGTCCTGCAAGGAGGGTGTCAACTTTCTTTTGCTCTTTTGACCGTCGAGATTCGATACACCTACTGGCCATGTGTCGGAATTAGGTGTTCCCAGTATCTTGAAGATGCTGCCTATAAGCGCAAAGTCGCTATAACCGCCCTCGAAAAGGGGTGAACGGACAATAGGGCCAGAATGAACCGCCATCATGAAGGTTAGTCGAGGCTCGTCCGAGTCTGGAGAAGGTGGTCGTGTCGGTCCTATCGCTGTGAAGAAATTGGCGATAATAGCTCCTAATGCCCATCGGTCTGCTGCTATAGGGTTGTAAGAGCGAGATCCGAAGAGAAGCTCGGGAGCACGATAGGGCCTGTATAGCGGGTGCGAAAGCATCAATATGGATAAGCGGATGGGCAAAAATGGTGCTTACCCTGTGCCTAGCTCGAATTGCAAGTTTGCTATACCTTCTGGCCCAGGTTCGCTTGCATCATACGCAACACCAAAATCCGTGAGAACCACATGCCCATTGCCCGCTATCAGGAAGTTGGAAGGAGATAGATCACGATGAGCAATGTTTTGACGTTCTAGATTTACTACAGCACTGCACATCTGTTTGATTAGATACTTGGTTGTATATGCAAACGTGACTTCATCTTGCGAAGGAGTGAAGGTAGAATCATCCAATAGGTTCTGAAGTGTACATTCATAGAATGGCATCGCTAGTACATAGTGAGACTCGAGAAAGTAAGCGTTGAGAAGCGGGCAGATCTGTATGTATGGATACGACAGGGCTCGAACAAGTCAATTGTGCTGTGCAAGCGGACCAGCAGCCAGAACACGCACGTTCGGGTGACTAAGTCGCGAGAGCAGCCTGGTTTCCTTCCCGACATTGTGTGGCTCCCTCACATCTGGCGCAAAAACCACTTTCAAGGCGATTTGTCCATTCTTTGCAGATTGCGCTCGGTAGATGGTGGCTGCTCTTGAATGCACATGCTCGGTCACGCTCGACAGTTGCAGGTCCAGACTGTCGCCTTTGAGGATGCCTTCTTGCGAGAGCTGTTCAGGCTTTCGCGTATTCAGAACAGTCAAGTTCACCATGCGTTTAGAGAATCAGAAGCATCGGGGTGTGAAGCAGAGAAGCATGACAAGGCGATCGCCCGCGAATAAGTCCAGATGCAGGGCATGAATACCTCGGAACTTCTGCAATAAGAGCAAGACATGTCGACCAAGTGGGCATTGTCATACTTGGGCATCGCTGCCATGCTGGCATATTGCAGAAGTAGATGGATACAAGGTGGGAACGTAGATACATAATTATATAGGCTCGATAGCACGTGACATGCTGTGTGCCTGTCTATTCCAGCTTTGTGACGAATCGCCCTCCATTGAAGCCATCGGAGCCTCCTGTCTCTGGTCCGGATCTCGGGAACTCTGCGGAAACTGTCTCAGGCGATTTCTTCCGTACATTGAGTGGCAGAACTGCTTCTTCATTGCCTTCTGCGATGTGAGCCAAGTCGGATTGGCTCTGATCGTCATTCGGCAAGACGTCCATTGGCGCATCAACAGCAGAAGTGCGATGGCTCAAGGGCGCTCTCGAATCAGCTCGTTCGCCGTACATGTCCTCTCCAACATCGATATAGTCACTGCCAGGCCTGTCAACGGGAAGACTACCTGGCGTCTGAGCGGGAGTAACAAATTCTGACGGAGGTGTTGGTAGGACGGATTGACTGTTACGCCAATCGTCACGAAGTCGTTGTGCCGGAGAGGTGGGATCATCATTGCCTGATCGGAAGCTAGGGATGGATGAACTGCTTGGGTTCGCACGTCTAAAGGCTCCAGCAGCTAAACGCCGTCCACCTCCATCATCGCCTGTTCGAATGGCATAAGAGTAATCCTTCTCTCGCACAGCCCCTAAATTCAAGTTGGCTGACGGCTGTTGCAAAAGAGGACGCTCGTGAGCTTGCTGGACGGAACGCAGATCAAAGCCATGCTTGCTGCCAAGTGTGGTGTCAAGAGTAGAAGTGCGGGCACCTTTGGGACGTCCCGATGTTGCAGAATTTGCGCCCGTCGAGGCAGCAAGATCGCCCGCTCCACCTGAACTGCTGCGGAGGTTTGCATACGGATTGAAATAAGGACTGGAGGAAGGCAATGGCATTCCTAGATTGACCGGCGGGGGTGCTCGCATAGGTGGTTCGAGGCTCGGAATATCGTTCAGGTAAGCAATAGAAGACCTGCCCATGCCCTCGTTGCTGTCGTGACGGTTCCGATGCTGATGCTCGGTACGATATGATGATTGCTTCGCAGGTGGGGTGCGTTCTCGTCTGGTAGGAGAGGAAGGCGTTGCCGGACTGGTCGGCGACTTGCTATTGGAGGTGGCCACCGTCGTGTAGATATGCTGAGGTTGCGCTGTGGTGGTGGAAATCTGCTGTTTTGGAATAAACTTGGAAGAGGACTGAGTTCCCTGTCTAGGTCTTATAGACGAAGCTGCCGCTGCAGCAAGAGCAGATGCTGCTGACAGGTCGGGTGATTGTGCTTGGCGAGGAGGTGCCTGACGGGAAGTGTTGGAAATTGGCGCTTGTGTCAATGAAGTGGAGTCTTGTACGGGTGCATCGTGCGGTGGGACCGGTGGCGAATCTTGTACGGTAGCAGGTGCGGTATAAGTTGGGACAGGCTCGTGCTCCGGATCAGCCTCCGTTATGATAGCAGGCAGGGTCTGCGTAGGTTCCTGAGCATCAGCCTGTTCGCGAAGTAGTTCCGAAGCTTGATTCATTCCCTCTTCGTCCTTGCTCTCTCTTGGGGCGGAAGCGGAAGCTCCGTATAGTCCAGTCCCAGCGAGATCATCTGGAGAGAGCTCAAAGTCCTGACTTGCTCCCTGCTGATCTTGTGTGAGCCTCGCTTCTCCAGGATTTATTGCAGGGTTGTGGTTATATTCCACCGGGATCGCTCCAGAAACGTCACTGGAGTTGACTTCTTGCTCGTGGTGGACATCGGGATCAGATGGAACAGGACGGTCATGTAGCTGATGTCGCTGTACTCTATCGCTAGAAGTGGCTGAAGGATTCGAGAACCCGCCTATTCCTCTGTTTGACGAAACTTCCGTAGACTGTAGAGCAGAGCGAGTCTCTTCTTCGATTGTTGTGATACCATCACGTTGATGTTCGGGTTCGCTGATGCGCGGTGGCATCTGACTTTCATCGACGTATTCCGGCTCATCATAAGTGTCTTCCTCCTCCCTAGAATATTCAGCACCGCCATACGGGTCTTCATGTGGTTCCTGCTGTTGACGGCCGGCAGGAGCAGACTCCTGCATGGCAGCTGGGCTCACGACAGCTGGCACAGGGTGCATTGCTATACCTTGCGGTTGACTATAGGGATTGACTTGATTCGTGTTATCCTCCTGCTGTCGCCAGGTCGCGTTGATGGCGTCCGAGAATTCGTTCTCCAATTCCACATGAGCTGGTGTCGCCAATGGCTGGAAAGCAGTCTCTTGACGCGATTCGGCGTGAGTCTGTCCGGAAGAACTTGAGGGTTGATGCTGACCATTGTAAGCCGCTAAATACTGCCCTCCATTGCCTGATAAAGTCGCATCGCGGCTAGCACTTTGTCTCTTGCTGCCTTTTATTTGCTGTTCAGCGTCTTCAGATCTGCGCTGTGCATCTTGCTCGTATTCGTAGGATTGGTCGAAATCTCCCTGAGATGGCACAGGCAAAGTACTGTACGCTGGCTCTGCGTTGTTTGCATCAAAGACGACCTTGTGCAGGCAAGTCTGTGCTTCGCCGTAGATTTGCATGGTCCGGTCAAAGCCTGTGGAATTGCGCTGTCAGGGATGTTTCTACGCAGCAATTGTCCTCATTCGCCCAAGACTTACTGTTATACATCATCCTGTCTGTGCCTGGCTCAGTCCTATCGAGTCTGATTTCGTATGTCAATAGCTTGCCGAGTTCTCCTATAATTGTCATCTTCTCCCCAAGCTGGCATAATGCTGCTAGCTGAGATAGTTGAAAAGGTACATTAGAACGATTCGGCCAGGCGGAGTCAGACATGCGAAGCAAGACTGACTTGGTGAGAAACGGCAGAACGGGCTGTCTGCCTCCGGTAATCGCCAATCGCGGCCTCCTCATTGATCACAGTGTTCTCCATTCCCCCCATTTCGTTGCGCAAGTCTGACAGTTTCTGCGTCCATGTAGCTAGATCCTTATGTTCCGGACTCATCTTCGATAGTTTCTTCTCGGCCGAATCTATCTTTCCTTGCAAAGTGTCCTTGTTCTTCTTGAGCTGGCTATACTTTTCTTCTCGAGTACGAAGCTGTTTGAAGTACATTCTGAAATTTCCAAGGTGATCCGCATACTCTTCTTCCGCTTTCGCTAGGTCGTTGGCTAGCAACTTGGTTACTTTGCCGAGGGTATCCTGAGGAGGTTGCGCATCAGGCGGTGAACAGGTGCCAGACACCATGACAGGAGCGTTAGTAAATCTGACTGGGAAGCTGGACAGAGTAGCACTTCCTCATAATAGAGGAGTGCTCCTACACTCACTGCCAGATCTGGTCCTTCAGACTGAGCCCACTCGTCCAGTGCATGAGAGGCCTTTCTTAGATCATTCGCGACCCGCACATGGCTGTTCAGAAGGTTCTTCTCTTGGCTAAGCAGGGATTGCAGAGCCTTGAACTCTCCGACATTGATCTTGCTCGTGTGCTCCAGACGCTGCTTTGATTTCGACAGAAAGCCCGACATGGCTGCTGCTTCTCTCGAGCACCTAATCGACGAGCGTCACCGCAATTTGCGATAACGGCCTCGTATGGATTGGAGCAGCAGAAGCAACGGCGAGGCTGTAGGCGTGTTCCTGTGTCTTCAGGGTATCCTGACAAGGGCTTGCAGACCTCTTGCAGTTTGTATTGTCCACAGGTCAACACTGTCCTAAATAGGAAGCTGGCTGCTGGCTGTGAGCGAGCGTGATCGACTTCTTGCTGAGGTGACAGCTGTGCCTAATGCGAACAAGATCGCGCCTGTCGATGCTATGGCTGCAATGTGGATATAGACCATGCTGGCGGGACACCTCCACAGACTCTAGATGTCGGTACGGTGGCTCTACATGACACTGCTAACCGGAGCAGCGCTCCGATCATGCAAGCTCCCACTATGCTACATCCAGATGGCCTTTCTTTCGTAGCTATGCAAGTCGGTCAGTCACAGAGCATGTCGAGCTAGCTTGCGCTGCTCCTCCAGAGCACGCAGGTAACGGGCATTGTAGTCCTGCTGTCTCGCAACTTTCGACACCAGGTTATCTGCGTGGTAAGTTTCTGTAGAATAAGGACACATTCAGTGTGGACGTCGCGGTATCAGATTTCGCTTACATACCTAACAGTTGTTCTCCCGCCCATAGGCCAAGCTTGGCAAGTCCTGCATTTTCGGCGGACGAGCGGCCGTCTTCAGTCTTGACCTTCTGCCTGTCTTTATTCTTGTCCGCACCCCCCATGCTGGCGGATATGGCATCTGTTTCGTCATTACTCCAGCAGTCAGCATCTACATGCCTTGTTGTAAGGCGCCACACGTGCTTACGAGCAGAGTGGAGCATCTTGAACGCTTGATCGTTTCGCGTATTCGAGAATTGACAAGCGAGGAGAGCGAGAATGATAGGCTTGATATGTTGATTGCCGACATCAGAGCTCAACTGCAAAGCAAGACTCAAGTTTCGCCTGTCGGGAATAAGGTCCGTACAGTTTGTCAGTCAGGTCTACAGCGAGACAACGTGCGGATGGAGATTACGCACTTCGCCCTGCTTATTCCGCCATTCACGAGCGCTTCCACAATCAGCCCAAGTATTCTGAGTGAGGGATTTAGGTTATTGCAGTCTTGAAGGATGTCTTTTGCAAAGCCCTCGAGATCTTCGTTATTCTCGTAGGTTTCTTCTCGGACAAAATCTGCATGTACCATGTCAGGCGGATCTGATAAAAGCCGCTTCTTCGGAGTTGGACTACTCGTGTGACCTTCGCTTGCTGTTAATCGGACACGGTACCCTTGCGCCAGCCTGACTAGGAGGAGAGAAGCACGTGCCACGATGCCCAGGTGGCTGCTTGGATTTGCCCATTCCACAACCTTGGCGAAATACTCGAAAGCTACGTCAAGCTCTCCGAGAAAGGCGGAAAACATCGCTTGAAGCAGAACAATTCTCGGTTTGTACATATCCCAAAGATCGTATGACCTCGCAAGATTTACGAGATCAACGATGATCTAATACTTTAGGCTTCAGCATTTTCTCAGGTATTTTAGTCAACGGGGGACAGCACTTACAGCATGCACATCGTTGAGACTTGATCGCATGAGCAGCAAGTCCCCCTGCACGAGCATCAGATCAATCCTGATGCCGGCTACTTGTTTTACGTGTTCTTCGATAGTCTCGAGCGGTCCTGTAACATATCTTGAATCTAACAGGACGAGATGTCAGTACTTCATGTCCGTTCGAAGTGTTGAAGGGATCCGTACCCTCAACTACTTCAGGCGATCTGAAGTCACGGCCAAAGTCGAACATTTCAGTTAAGCGTTCCAGACCCGCCGCAGCGAAATGGAGACACTTTGGGTGACGACCGATGGGATCGAGCTGCACAATGGTGGAGATGAGGAACGTGTAGGCGTAGAACACAGTACGTGGAAGACTTTTGAGGGTAATACTCTGAGGCTGTTCACTGTTTCCTCTCGTCCCTGGAAGAATGAGCTGCGAGAGCTTGCGTTATATAGATTAGCGCGCCTCTTCATTGGCAAGCCAACTCACTGTGACTCTGCCGTCGCTGTCATCTTCACCGGGCTTCTTCTGATCCAAGAGGAATTGAGCACGTCGTATGTTCTGTCGAGCGGCTATCGTCTGACCAGCATGGGTCTGGTGTATACACAGTAGAATGAGGAATTGCAATAGTAAGGGTAGCGGCAGATCTTGCAAATCAGGATCGGAATGTGTCAAATCGTATGATTTGAGCTTCATGTCCACGTCTGTCGTATCGGCATCCGCGATAGGAAGGTTGAAATCCTTTGCCAGAGCGGAAATAATCGATGTTGCCAAGTCCAGGTCTCCCCTTAAGATGGCTAGACGAGCCCTCATAGTGAGCAGAGTCCAGCTAAGCTGCCGATGACCACGAGCTTGAGTTTGTTGAACCATGTCTCCCAAAGCAGCAGAAGCGGAAGCACAATCTTGCTCGTACGTCTGACAAATGCGTATGACTAACAACTGAAAGCGATACAGCCAGCCGACCTGACAAGGGTGGTCTCGAAGTATTTCCGTGGCCGTCTTTTTGGTTAGGTTCTTTGCGAACTTGATATTGCCGTTAGACAGTGACAGCTCGACTTGAAGGTGAAGGAAATGAAAACGATAATCTGCTAGGCTCTCGTGCTGCACACATCTTGAATGATTAGCGTAATAGGATGGCTGCATTACCTGCAAGGACTGACCGTAGATGCTAAAGCGAGCTGGGAAAGGACCGAAAGGCCAGTCAATACGATGAACATCTCCTTCGACGATAGTTGGCTACCTACCGCTTTAGCAATCACCTGCTCTGTACGTTCCGTGTTATGCGTTTCTCTCGCCAGCAGCTCAGCCAGCATGAGACGTGCCCGCAGGTTCTGCCGCACGTTTGGCCCACCAAGCCGTACAGCTTCTTCACAGCTTATAATTGCTCCTAACATGTACCTCCTGTAGACCGATATAAAGTCTGTGTGAACACTTCCAGGCCGTCGCGTTCCAGTGGTGGCGGCCTCAGCAGCTTCTTCCCTCGTCGGTACATTCTGCTCAACGCTGTTTTCGCCAACAGACATGTACCCCGCAGCTATTATCGAACTCAGCCTATGAGCTGCGTTGACGTAGCGTGTGGCTATGACCAGAAGCTCTAGAGGAGCTGGCAACATTCTCAGAGGCTTGAAGTCACGCGTTTCATCGCGGTCTTCCAAAGAATGGGATGCTTGCGAGTCTGGCGTCTCTTCTATCTTGACCACGTAGCTTTCGTGATCCATCTGTATCAGCAGAATTCTGGATCGAACGTGCTGGACGCAGTGGTTGAGACCCCACGGCGCAGGTGAAGGCCATCGAGAGCTGCAGGCGATCGAGTCTATAGGTACCCATATACAGACTTGTAGTAAATAATTGGCAATAACCGTTTGTCGTACGCAAGGTTCAATCTGTAGGAACGCTTTCACAATTTGTTGAATACGCCGCAGAAAGCTACACAGGTAATAGGTGGCCTTGACTTCAACGCAGCTATGGAAACTTAAGGTTCCTAAAGAGACGATGCCGCGAAGGCAAACATTGTCTGACGAACAACCTTGTATCTGGCCGCTCAGGATCTCTCATCTGACAAGACGAGCCGAAAGGTAGTTGAAGCCCAGCAAGGATCTTAAGATTGACATGCCGTGGCTAGCTCGTGGTGCTTCTTTACGCGACGCTGCGCTTGCTTCCGCTGCTTAGAGTATCGGTCATGAGCGGCATACGTTCCTAGTAATTTGCCTACGACCGTTTAACAGTATTTTTCTGATGCTTATACCATGGCGAGAATTGCTTGAAGCGGACGTGAAGCTGTCTGAGGATGCATTTGCTTTGCAGAAATAACATTCGCGACTCGGGTGCCGAAGGTGAGCTTAAGCTAGTCATTACGTAATGTAGACTTTCTTAAGCTGATGCCAGTCATAAACTTCTTTTGTCCTTGGGCACCTGACCTGTCCATTGTTTCCTGCTGCCAGCTGCTCGCAAGCTTCTCCTGAATACACCATTCCATTTGGCAGAGCGTATGCTGTGTCTTCCCCAGCCAATAATTTGCCCGTGACTTTGCAAACTATTGCTGAATTGGCGTGTAGACCACCTGGCACCTCCGGTGCTTTCGCAAGACTACCTAGGAGGTTGGCATCGCAAGTAGGACAGTCTACGTTACGATCGGCCGTATCCGGGGAGAAGCAAGACGGCAGCTTGATGGCGCATAGACCAGCCCAAAGTGAGAGGTTGAGGAGTGGGAGAGGTGGAAGTGCGAACAGAGCTAGATAGGCCCGTCGAAAGGTAGCGGCGAGTGTGTTCCATCGCGATGAGTTATACAGTGCTTTGTACGGCAGGCAGGTAGTGTCCGGACCGAATGCTAGCAGAGCCATAGCTTGACGGATCCGCTGCTGACCATTCTTTACAGTTGTAGCGGTCGGGGCGAGATACTTTCGACAGTGTACAATAGCCAGCTGAGGCCGCCTCTGGCGAGCAAGCTCGATAAACTCTTGGAAGCGGAGATCGAATTCTAAAGAGCTCTGTAGAAGACGCGTGATCAGTCGTGTCCACATAGATGCCGCTTGCTCCCTCACTTTGCCCTTCTTGAGCGTTGAGCTGTTGTCCTTACACCACTGTAAAGCTTCGGTGGCGGAACCAGCACGCAGACCTTCTTCGATGCGTTGGAGGTCTTTAAAAAGTTCGATATCCACGTCTGTCAATCCATCAAGCTTCTCGTCTGTGGCTAGTATCTGTGCGGAATCCGTGTACCCCCGCCGCAGCAGGTAATCAACGAGGTGACGCTGGAGTCTGACGTGCGACCAAGTCGAGTAGGCACGGGAGTCGAAGGATGTAAGATTTTCCAGCTGTTGTAGATGGTGGATGCGTATTCTTGAGGAAGCAATGAGGCCCTTCTGAGCAGCCTGGGAATCCTGAAGCTGCAGCAAGACCACAAGGACCCTCCGGCGTCAGCGCAAGCCGGCGTGGCGTCGATAAGGACCACCCTCACCTTGCCTTTGAGAGCCTCCATGCGCTTCAGAACAGCCTCCACCGCTTTCAGCTTGTCCTCTCGCGCGCTAGAGGGTGCAGCCTTGATCTTTCGCAAGCCTGCCTCGATGCCCGACAGCTCTCTATCAGCACCTTTGCTGGCCATCCTGTATGTCTTGCGCATGCTCTCAAGCGGGACACGCAGCAGAGACTGCTCGAGCAGGAGCATGGCATCGCTGTTGATGAGCTGCGTTGGGTTAGCCATGGTGACTTGCGTTCCGGACCAGTGAGGACAAGGCGAAACGCAACAGCCAGTATAGAGCTGTGGCTTGATGCCCATTGTCGATCAAGTGCATACTGACTCCAGCTCACATTCTCGCTTGGCTTCACTCACACTTGCCATGACATAGCGTTAAATCACCCTGGAGGGATGGTCTTCCTGCGCGAAGGAGGCAAAGACGACCTCGCCATTCTGCTCGAGAAGGGTCGCCTGGATCCGGCCAACGCCACTGCTTGTGTTTGTGATATATCTCTGGAGCCACCTCCAGATAGCTGACATGATCCATGGCTCTCTGTATACGTCAATCACATAGCCTGCTCGTTCAGCTTCAGCAGGCCCTTCCAGATCTCCTGCTAGAGCTGGTAACAAGGGCAAGCGAAAGGCAGAAGAGTCAACCGAGCCAGCCGAAAGCCTGCTTCATCGACTTGCTGGGCCGAGCACTAACAAAGCTGGTCTGAAGAGAGAGTATGTAGCTACATGCTCATTGCGAGCTAGAATATTGTTTACGTTGATCATTCGTGTCCGTTGCATATCCAGTCCGAATGAGGTTCGCCAAATAATTTATCAGTCGGTAAGCTAATCAGTGTCCTTCACCAGCCTAGCACTAAACTAAAACGGGCTGCATTGGACCGCAGAGCAAGGGAGGACACTACTTCAACAACGAAGAGCGCAAAGATGAGAAACTGACAGCCGAGATCGAAGTATCCCTGAAGAAGCTTGATGAAAGTGTCCGCGCTAGAGGTGGTGATCTGGCGCTGGAGGTAGGTAGACCAACCATCTATCGACATCGAGATTTGGTTCTATTCGAAAAGCTGAACCGTGTCAATGTCCTTCTGACAGGAAAAGAAAGCCGACAGGACCATTGCTGATCTGGAAGCTCGAAGAGACTTGAGCCAGACCATAGTCGTTGTTGATTGTGACGCTTTCTACGCGTCAGTAGAGGAGCTCGATGACCCGAGTCTGAAGGGCAAAGCGTTTGGTGTCGGAGAAGGTGTTCTCACGACCGCCAGCTACGAGGCGCGCAAGTATGGTTGTGTAGGTGCATCACTATGGCACTGAATGCCGCCAAACTCTGATTAGCCCATACAGCGCTCGGCTATGCCTGGCTACATCGCGAAGAAACTATGCCCGCATCTCATCTTCGTCAAGC
This sequence comes from Cystobasidium tubakii, assembly GCA_024345325.1. Lineage (NCBI taxonomy): Eukaryota > Fungi > Basidiomycota > Cystobasidiomycetes > Cystobasidiales > Cystobasidiaceae > Cystobasidium > Cystobasidium tubakii. The sequence goes on along the minus strand of BROO01000005.1, from coordinate 2,663,002 downwards.
TAGACTTTACAAAATATATAGCCGCCTCAGCCAAAGTGATGGCTGTTTTGGAACGATATGGTGAGTGGATTTGACTTCTAAGAAGGTCTGAGTGACGGTCTTGTTTGACGCCTATATCATAGACCCAAATTACTCACCAGCATCGCTAGATGAAGCGTATATGAACCTGACTCCGTATCTCAAAAGAACAGGCATGACTGCTGGAGCCGCCATTCAGCAAATGCGCGAAGAAGTGAAGCACGAGACTGGTCTCACCGTATCAGCTGGATGTGGTCCCAATACGATGTTAGCGAAGATTGCGGCGGACTTTAACAAGCCGGATGGTCATTATATCGTGAGCAAACAGATTTGAAGGGACTGTTTCGGTGCATTAAGCATGTCTTTCTCTGCAAAATAATAGGTCGAACCTACCAAAGAAGGTTGCAAGGCATTCATGGATGACCTTTCAGTTCGCAAAATTCCAGGTGTAGGCCCTTGCTAGCTTGACACCCCGTGACTGCCGCTGATGGTCCCTGTCTAGATTGGACGAGTCACAGAGCGCTGGCTTGAAGCGTTAGGAGTCATCAAATGCCGTGACATATACACCCTCAGAGGAAAACTAGTCCTGGCAAAGGGCGAAGCAGGCGCCGCTGGCCTTATACGCTCGTACCTCGGTATCTCAGGCAATGTTGTGGAGCGAGGGAAACGAGAGGGTAGGCGAGGTGTCGGGCACGAAACGACTTTCAGTACTCTCTGGCGGCCGAAGGAGCTAGACGACAAGCTGAAAGAGATCGCTGCCAGTCTGGCGGAGGATATGGGTCGTCTACAGTATTCAGGAAGAACGCTCACCCTCAAACTCAAGCTTGAGACATATGAAGTATTATCACGCTCGATTACGCCTGGAGACGGACTTATGTTCCATACGTATGATCAGCTGTACAAGTATGGCAAACAAATGCTGGACAACGAGGTCTTGACGCGAATTCAAGATCACGAAGCTGGAAGGCCCATTAAGGGAAAGGGGAGAGACTTGCGTCTTCGCTTGATGGGCTTGAAGGTCTCCAATCTGAGAGATGAGTCGGAAGACGCTGCGAAGAAAAGCAAAGGCAAAGGCTCCCTCTATGATGTACGAGGTCTCTTCCACGAGGTTCGTATGACATCTGATAATTCTCTCGATCCTTCGACAGTGGGCGAAGAAAGCATCGGAACAGGCTGTTTCCGGAAGCGGAAGCAGCTCAAAGAGCAAGACGAATGCAGATGCACCGATTGACCTCACAAGCCTTTCAGACGACGATGATGACGGCTATGATGATATATCATTGTCTGCAGCTCCCTGCCCGCGCTGCCATAAGACATTTGCTTTCGATAATTCTGAATATGAGCATCATATCACGGTCTGTGAAGGTGAAGCTGAACAACCTAGTCCAGCTATCAGTGAGTTCTACCTGTTCTCCTCCCTTGTAGCGGTTGCTCACGGGTTTTGCCAATAACAGAACCAGAACCTATCGACCTGTCGTTAGCCTCTTCTCAGGACGATATCGAATGGCTTGTTGACGGTGGATTTGGCACGATCCCTTCCTATCTTCAAGCCGCTTCGAGCAAGTCAGCTAATCGGGCGAGTAAAAGCAGCAGCAAATCTCGCAAAGGCAGGGATGATGGTCACGGAGCAGATGCTCAAATCATGGAGAAGAATCACGTGAAAAAGAAGAAGACCGGCAAAACTCAATAAGTTGTGGCAGGGATGCCAGCTTTTTTTTCGAAGTTGTGTATACAGGTGGGCAGTGTTGTTGTTACAATCCAGTACAGCATGCAATGAAGAATCACCTCGGATCAAGTTGAAGTCCAATCGCTACTACTCTCTTCATGCCTGAAACAGGGGAAAGACTACAAAATGATGCTTGTTTCGTAATGACCGAAGAACGTTGAAAACTGTGCTACACTGTAATAGTGGAGAAACGGCAGCTTTGACGTGAACGACACTCTTAACGAACTAAATCTCTGGACTGACAGGACAGGATGAAGACCCAAAGATCAACGTCAAACAGTACTTTCAGCGCTGGTAGCTTGTGCTGCGACGACTTGCACAGCTTGCACAGCTGCTTGCAGTCTGGCTTTTGTTTTGGATTTCTTCGCACGGGAACTTAGGTGCTCCCTGTATCTCTTGGGTTTCCCATTTTTTCATGGGAGGGTAAAGGCGAGTGATGTCATGTCGTCCAAAGCCTTCCCCATGTATCAGAGCAGCGATAGCTTGGGCACATTCTTCAGGGGTCTCAGTGAATTCAAAGCGTGTAGTCCCGTCGGGATTACAAGTCCGAGCGAATCGACTATGCATCGACGGTGCTTCTTCCTGTTCTTCTTCTGGCGCTTGTTCTCTGACGTGTCATCGTCCTCATCACCTTCTTCATTCTTCGCTAATCCATTTGGCGAGTGGGACTATACGAAGGACCTGGGAGCTGATCTCCGGAGTGAGATCAAGCACGACTTGTAAACCGCCAACGGTCCTCGACGTGATTGGGCTCAGACGACGCACAACTTTCGCGCATGGCCTCGTCCGAAGTGCTTTTGTAAAGCATTCCAGCCCCTGGATGTACGAAATGGATCTATATGGACATGCTGCGTCTCCTGCTTCTCACGGCATGCCTTTTCGAAAGTTCCTCTCGCGACTTGGCAACGACCGTCATTGAACCACGTGCTTCTAGTAAAGAGCTCCTGAAGCACGACCTCGATTACGGGACAACGCATTATATTATAATATTGGCGTCTAATTTTGTGCCATAACACAATCCTGCGCGGACTGCCGTGCTATAACAAGTGGCCCGCTGTGATCAAGGCGCCTTTCGATACAACCTGGATAGACTAGGATCATTCTTCTTCAATCAGCAAGTTGTAAAGCTAATGTTGACTTCAATTGAACAACCTAGGGCGACCTAAGCTTTCAGCTTCCGAATGCCAGAACCGATTTTGTCCATTGCTGCTGCAATCGCACGAGAAGCCGGGTATCGTTGTTTGCAATGCCATGTGGATTTCCAGCTTACTCTGATATCTTTGCCTTCGACTGCAGCGTGCCCTGTGTCGCTGACTACAGCATCGAACTCATATCATTGCTTTCCTTCTTGACAGTAGCAGTCTTTGCATGCTTCCCTCGTGGTTTTCGTCTATGTCCACGTCCGAGCCTCGAGCTGATGTAAAGTACTTCAGCCTGGTCGGCAACGAGAGCAGCGCGTGCTCGGCGTGTTTCAGTTCGCTTAAAGAGTTCAGATAAGTCCGGTAGCTCTGATTCAATCGAATCTTCTCTGGCCAGTGGTGGAAATAGCTTCAAGAAATCTCGAGAAGCGCTCTGCTTTTTTGGAGGAGACGGATCTTCAGTGGAACCTGTGGAAGCCTGGAGGCGGTCGCCTTGGAACATATCCTGCTGTACAGAAGCACCAGTAGTAGCTCTCGAGATAGCTCCTGTGCTGGCAGGAGGATGAAGGGGAGGTCGACCGCATTTGAGAGTACCGGACGAAGATGCTGAAGCATTTTGAACTTGATCTCCAGATGGAGAAGAGAATGTCGCATTAGCTTGAGGGAAATCTCTCGAACCAGAGGAAGACGCTGCAGCGGCTTGACGCGAAAGCGGGAGATAGACTGCTGTTGGTGCTGTTATCCTTGACAATGCTGGCCTCGATGTACTGTGGACCGGGGCAACTAAGGCCTGCACTGCTCTTCTAACAGCTTCGGCGGCATCGTTGGTTGGCGGAAGCGTCCCTGTGGCAGATCTCGCTTCCCCCATGAGCTCGGTGGAGTGCTTTATCGGCTGAGCATGGTAAGTTCTAGTCGTTGGAGCCTTCGCCCTATCGACTGAAGGGTGTCCAATTGCATGACTCGATGTAATCTGCCTTGTTGTAGCAGAGGAAGCTTTGTCTACAGCAGCTAATGGAGCGGTCGTTGAGGTGCTAGATGAAGGCCTCTCTGCAGCCGCCGATGGGAAGGTTGCTGCTGGTGCTACTTGGGTGGTGAGTTGAGAAGCATCCCTTGCAGGAGATGCCTCGCCTGCCGAGACTGGTCGACCATTCCTCTTGGCGAGTGGACGTGTACAAATCTCAACACGAACTCGGTCATTGACGCGCTGCTTCTGCGTAAGGGGCGCTCGTAAATTTGGCGGACCAGGAGCTCTTGCTTCGTCATCGGAAGACTCGTCGGTGGAGCATTCAGAGTCCGTGTAGGATATTTGAGCCATAATTTTGCGATTCTTCTTTGCGCTGTACCCATAACAGCAAAGGGTTTGAAAACAATCATCATCAGTTCAGGCAATATTCACAATAAAAGCTGCATTGCTGGCATTCCAAGATATTCGCATGAGACACTCACAGGACGGCTGCTGCATCGGCCATTGCTTCATTCGCAGTCGGAGGCATCTGGGCATCCCTTGCCTTCCCTTTCCCTTTGTCCTTTCTCTTGCGCTTGCAATCACGGTCACTGCTGCCATTGGGTGCGACACTGACAGACTCCGTCAGCTTCCATTCCAACTTTTGCAACAACTTCTGCATGCGCTTATTTTGAGACCGGTCGGCTTTGAGCCTATCGAGTTCAGCGGAAACCTGCTGCAGCTTTTCATCTCTTGCTCGGTCTGCCTCCTTTTGAGCCATCTTGAAAGTTTCCCATTCTTCCTTCTGCTCATCCAGATCTCGTTTGAGGATATCTATAAGCTCTTTGTTTGCTCGTGCAAGCTTCTTGATGTTCGTATCCACTACCTCCTCGTCATCGCTTCTTTCCCGCTCATACATTCTCTCCCCAAGCTCCCCAAATCTGGTCTTCAAGCTCTCTAGCTTATCGTCGCTGACTTTGAGGGCCTCCTTGAGACCTTCTATATCGGCTGTATGCTTCACGATTAGGTGTTTTGCATCGGCAGGAATCCTTCCTGGCAGTCGAGCCTCGTGACGTTGTTGTTCTCGAGCTTCTGCATCCTTGGCATGCTTGTCGAACATGTCGAGAACCTCGCCAAGAGAGACCATGGCATTGCGGTCGTTAGACTCGGGCCATTGAGCTGCATCGCTGTGAACAGTGGAGACAAATGTGTCAGACGCGCTTCTCCAGATACAACGGTACATCACGGTCGCAGTAACCGCGCCGTTGGAGGTAGTCGGCGGCTGGTCACAGATGCAGGTCAAAAGGAGCGTATGCGGCCTGTCTTCGAAGTGCAGGCTGCAAATTTGGGCGGCGCTTTGCCCATACCTGCAGCCTGCTCTTCGCGGACTGGTCGGATACTGCGAAAGTTGATCTGCATCTGCAACCTGCCGCAGACTACCTTGCCCCATGTGTTTAAAGACTCACTCAAAAGTAAAGACTTGTGTCTTGTATTCTTCACTACAAGTGCAGCGCGGAAATGAATAAGTCACGTCGCCACAGAAGCACTGCACAAACATGCACTACTTGTCGAGCAGACAGCTCTGCACTCACACTCTTTGCGTGACCCATACAAAGTTTCTCAGCTTGGCGGGCTAGTGATGTGCGAGGGTTGATGTATCAGTGGGGATATCTGCTTCGCCTGTCTGTGCAAAAACATACAGTGAAGTTGGGCTTCTCGGTGCGGTACCTGCATGAAAAGAGCACGAAAGATTATCAGCGGCCTGGAACGCAGCAAGCAAGGACAGAGCGAGAAGGACTCACTTTCGCCATCCAATTGCCTCGAGCGCATTCCTGAGTTTCTGTGGTGAATTGAGGTGCCATAACCTCTCCGCCTCGCTGAAGTAGCTGATCGCTGCCTGATGGCACATGTAGCAGGCGGAGATGAAGGCATCTTCGCACTGCCGGCGCGTCAGCAGCTGTGCCTTGACCACCTTCTCGTGAAATGGCTCTGGAACGGTCCAAAGCCTGATGTGCGTCGTGCCAGTGAGGTGGCTTCGGGTCGTGACGACGTGCGGCTCTATCGTTGCCAGCTTTATTCTGCATAGGTCGCAGGTCTCTTTATCCTGCTCCATGTTGCAAGAGCAGTGCCTGAACCGGGTAGTGGACGTGCACAGGGAAGTAGAGACGAAGGTGACGATGAATGCAGAGGCAACCCGTGGCCGTCCAATTCTGTCGAGCCTCGCTATCGCTGCTGGTTTGGATGGTCCATCGTTTGCAGCTCGAGCGCGGGGCCCACGAGAAGACGCGTAAGACGCGAGGGCAAGTTCGATGTTGGCAAGCAGCCTGCTCTATGCTGTCGCATGTGCTGTCGAGTAGACTTCTGTGACATCTAGTCACTGCGGGCCGTGATCTGTTTGCTCTCTGCCTTGCTGTTATAGGCACCTCGCTTTGACGAAGCTGCCTTGTACTCGGACGCGTTCGCACATCACGTCTAGCAGGCCAAAAGGGCCGAGGAATATCGAGAATGAAACCATGAATGTGTGTTTGCGTAGATCCAGTGAGGCTGTTAGCAAGCTGCAAGGGAGCAGATAATAGATAGTAGCGCAGGCACACACAAGTGCTCTCCGCTTGGGACTGCAATCGCCACCTGAATCACGTGGTCTGGGTCTTGCAATCTGATAAAGCAGCATAGACCGCAGCAGAGCAAGCCAGGAGTAGTTACATATTGCTGAAGTACTCCCTGCCCAGAGTCATAGTCGGCTATTGAATCACCTGGAGCTTTGCTTGAGCCATCGTGGCTGAGAAATGGCAGGCGACTGCCTGAACTTTGAACAAAAGCTTGCCGAGGTGTCCGACAAAGATCTGCTCAGCACCAACTCTTTGAAGTGTATTTCTATCATATATCACCCAGCGGCAGGCATATCTGCAGAGACACGTTGCAGATTGACTTCTAAAGCCTGCCGCTGGGTGTACTCCCGTACCTGTATTCTGTACGACCTCTGGATGGAGACATGCGTGAACGGACCAAGGCATCCTTCCAAAGGCTCATCTGCGAAAGCCTGCTTATGTGCACCAGCCAGTGAGTCTATTCTTGCTCATGCGACTATGTCTTTCCTCTGTATGTGCACCAGTATTGATATTGCGCTTGCTTGCAGCACCTGTACATACAAGGTGCACATAGCGGCGCGCAGATGCGCCTCAACAGGGTATCTGCACGTGGCTCTAGACGTTATGCAATGCCTCACTGCCTAAGCAGTTGTGTGCACCAACCAGTAAGTGCCACCGCGCCTTGAAAGCGCCCAGCCGGTCAACAAATACTGGTCGCTCTACATGTATAACAATGTCTAACTCTGTGCTGTATCTTTCTTAGTGCTTGTACATAATATGGTGCACACGCTGCTGCTGCAACACTAGCTGCACGATGTTCGGATCAACACACAGGGTAAGAGAACGCAAATTTCGCTTGGAAACACTACTTTATGAAAATGTCACTGACTTCAGGCCAAAGGTGGCCCACTCTAGGCCTCTGCCGGCGTGAGTCCTTATCTATGCCGCTTGTACATACGGCGGGTTAAAGTGGCTTTGTGTGTGCTTAGGCCCGACTGACCCCCCACTAAGAAGTCTAGTAGTGCCCGTGTGTTTACCGGGTTTTTTTAAGCAATAAAAATGGGAGTGTCCAGGGTATCCCGCCCTGCGACACCGGAAAAAAGAAAGAAGAGTGAGAAGGCCGAGGCCCCGGAACAGCAAACGCTGAAGGGGCTGAAGAAGAAGGAGAGAAGGGAGGCCAAGGCGAAAGCTGCAGCAGGAGGTAAGCGATAGGGAAACCTAGCCGCGATAATTCACTAACTTCTCTAAGATTCTAGCCAGTATCCAGGAACCTGCGGGATCTTCTACATCTATGGATGTAGAACTGGACCCCCAGCAAAGCGGGGGACAGGCTGGGGTAACCCAGCCCCTAGAGTCTACCAGTGGGGAGTCTAGCAGCGCGTCGGATGGGGCAAGTCCCAGTTCGAGCCGTGGTATGCGGGAGGACACCCCTGCCTTCCATTCCCCCTCTCCTACCATGGTAGGAGGACAGACTGACCTCGGTGTTGCCACCGAGGATCAGGATCCACCGTTGGAGCCTGATAGTCTGGACGCGGGGGCATTGGATGCCGCGGTGGAGGGCCTGCCCTTCGACATCACAGTAGGGATGTTGAAGGTGTTGGATGACCTCCCGTGGGAGACGGTTAACGGGTACCGTCTCTATAGGCTGAAGAGGCACTCGGAGGCGCAAAAGACCAGTAAGAAGGAGGTTGAGCGCGGCGCGGCTTCAGTCAAGAAAACCGGTAAGATGAGTTTAAAGAAGGAAAGGGGTGGTAAAGGGAAGGGGAAACTCGACCCGGCCACCACACCCACCTGCCGGCCTTCTGCCCCTAGGGCCCTGAAGGTGACCTTTGTAAAAAGTGGCAGAACTCGCAGGACCTGTCGTACGTTTTGTACCGTGTAGTATTCATTGCAAGCAAAGAAACGAAAATCCTAATTGCGGCGTGTTTGCGGTACTACTCTTCCGAGAAAGTGCTCGAAGTATATGCTACATTTGTGAATCTGACATTCAGAGCGATGCATTCTGCGAGCCATTCACAATCCATGCTACATATTTCCAGGCCAGACCGAATGCGTTTGACGAGACGTTGATGTACTCTCACGCCTGCCCGCCGAAATCGTCAAAGAAATCCCACTTGAAACAATCTCTGCATTCCGAGTTGATCTGCGGTTTTGGCACGTGAGATTTCGGTGGCTTCTTATCTCGAGGGGGTGGATTACTTGGGTTATCAGGTTGTTCATCTCCGTCTTCATCGTCATCAGGCTGATCAACCGGATCTCCAGAATCTAAATCATCGTCACAATGATGGCCTCTTCTGCCTTTTCCAAGTCGAGGCCATGGCCAGCTCCACGTGAACCATCCATTATCATGACTGAATAGTTGGGGATGCATGACTGCGTTGTCGTTGATAACAGATTTTGCCAATGCTGGTTCTTGCTTGTCCCAGTCTGGTATGAGTAGTCGGTCTATAAGCGTCCCTATGCGATGAGTACGGATATCGACGCTCCAGCCAAGCTTTCCGACTGCGTCATATACGATGGTCTGACCAGTATGGCATTTCGACTCTAGGGCGAAGCCTACTAGACCGCATGTAGAGAAAGCACCAGTGCACTACAAGAGAATTAAGAATGTCAGCTGGAAAGATGCGTATTTTGGAAACAGTCTGTCACTCACAACGCCTTGTGGTATTGGGTCGGAATTGGTGTAGACGTGGGTGATACCGAAAGCCGGCCGCTTGTCGTCCCAGTTGGAGCCAGGAGGCAAAGGCAGATGTAGCCGTCTAGCTGCAAGCTGATCTCCAGGCGCTTCAAAGGTCACGCAAGGCACACCAAAGGTCGTTCCTAGCAAGGCAGCCAAAGATCCACCAAGCGAGTGCCCTGTGAGCCAGATCTTCGAGGTTGGATACAGATAAGTGATGTTGTTGAAGAGGTCGGTAGCAAGCGGGAAATAGACTGATTTCTCGATGAGTGCATCTTCAAGACACGTAAGATTGCATTTGTTGACGTAGACTTGCTCTTCAAAGCTACTCGTTGCAGATGGTAGGGCTGCAGTAGTATCACTCGAAGGGGGATCTTCTCCTCTTCCTGCATAGCAGTCACACACCGGAGTCCATGACCAGTCCACTCTCGCACAGCAGCACGAGAAGAGGAGATTATCATTCACTTTATCATTCCGTCCCGTCTCGCCACCTCCTGCAAATGACGATGTGCCTTTCAGTGCGATAATGATGCTCTCGTTGTGAGGACCAGAAGAGAAGACGTGTCCTCTAATACCATCTTCAGCCCATCCGAAAGAGCTTGAAAAATTGTACTTCCGCCCATCTGACAGCGTGTCGTTGGAGATATCGAACCAACCGCTGTTGGGAGTGGAATAGGCATTGCTCGACATCTTGGCGAGGGTGGCGAGAGTCTCAACGTCTGCCACGTCGGGGGCATCGACTTCCACCTCGTTCCAAGTGAGCTGATTCGCTAGCTGTTGTATCCTCACGTTCTTCCTATGGAGCCTCCGCCGCCGAGCTGCTTCATACACCTCTGAGCCGGCTGGATGTGAAGGTCGCCAGATCCTCTGCTTGATTGACTTGACTTGCAGATCATCGCTGCCGTAGACATGCATAGGATCTTCGGAATCAGAAGAAGCTGGATGGTCTCCTGTAATGTCTGTATTCAACAGCACACCATCGTAGCTACCAGGCTCAAAGGAATGGTGTGCCTTCAGTCCTGGGTATCGATCGCCGCCGAGGTGGATGGCGTGAGCGATAGAGAATGATTGACTGGATGTCGATGCTTGACGGGAGGTGGAAGCATCATGTCGTTCTCCTGGAGCTTGGAATGTCAATTGAGATGCTGCATTGTGCTGGTGAACCTCTACTGCGGCTGCATTGGCGATGGCGAGTGATGATGACGCGGGCGACAGCAGGAGTGCGCCGGCTATGAGGCCCAGCAGGATGGGAGTGTATGAGCCATCGAGTACTCTTCTAGGCCTGCGCGGTGCAGACTGCTCGCCGGCAGACTGTTGCCGGAGTATCATGGCTGAACGCGTGTGCAGTTGGCTTCCAGATAAGAGACACGAGTGAGTGGCAACGAAGGTGCACGTAGATGCTCGCTGCCATTCTGCTGAACCGTCAGAGGTGAGGCAGCTCTCAGACACAACCAGCGGTCTGCCTCTATCAGCGAGCTGCACCTTGATGATCACTGCCTTTCGCCACAGACTGCATTGGGAAGACAGCCATTCTCCAGGACTGGCATGCAGCAAGCCAGAATGCACCTATCGGCCATGTAGATGGCTTCACTGTCCGGCTGAAGGACTGGAGGCTCAGCACCTGCCAATCTTCGGCCATCCTAGCGTGCTGCTCTTCTCGATTGACTGCACGGACGAGACGGACTGCATTGCTCTCTTTCGATACAACTCGGCTGCTGTTTCAAGAACCTACTCCTTCAAGAACCTAGAGAAGCACACCTCTTAACCGCACAGGAGACCTCCTCATTGAGTCCTGGAGTGCTAACAGCTTCTGCCGGACGATTGTCCCTTCCTTCCAAGATGATAAAGGTGAGTTTCGCGAAGGATCGACTGTGTCAGCGATAGATCAAGCTGCCAGATAGCATCCAGCATGTCGAAGGACCCTACTGATCATGACACTCATCGCGTTATCCTGCAGATATGGTCTATGAAGAAGAATGAAGACGCAGCAGCTAAAAAACGGCCGAAGACCTCTGCTGCTGAGCTACGGGTGCAGAAGGGTATGCATGACCAGCACATCAACAAGTAGCGGAACCTCGATACGACTGATGCAACAACTCTATTTTGACCACTCGTGTCTGCAGACCTGACTGAACTCGAGTTGGCTTCCACAATGACGATTACACATCCCGACCCTTCCAAGAAGCTCGAATTCGAGCTCGTCATCAGGCCAGATGAGGGTCAGCAGAAACATTCCTCTCGAGATGCATGAACCGTCTCAGCTCATGATTTGGTTGCTGACGTGCCTTGGGTTCTTTTCCATCGTTCCTGATCGCCATGTCGCGAATAACAGGCATGTACAAGGGCGGCTCTTTCAAATTCACCTTCAATATTTCCCAAGATTACCCACATAAGCCTCCTAAGGTGAAATGTGTGCCAAAGGTCAGTCTCATTATCGAGCTCGGAGCATCTCGCTGCGTTACAACAGTTTGACCTAACTATTTTCATCTGTCAAACAAGATCTACCATCCCAATATCGATCTAGAAGGAAATATCTGCTTGAACATTCTACGTGAAGATTGGAAACCCGTGTTAAACCTTAACGCAATCATAGTCGGACTGCAATTCCTATTCCTCGAGCCCAATGCAGATGATCCGCTGAACAAGGGTGAGTTGCGCCTTTCTTAACCTGCTAAGCGAAGAGCATATCAGCTGACACAACAGACACTTTCGTATTTGTGCCGACAGAGGCTGCCGAAGAATTACGCAAAGATCGTTCGAAGTTCGCAAGGGACGTCAAACGCAGCCTGCAGGGTGGTGCGATAGCTGGCGTGTCATACGATAATGTGCTATCGTAATCCCGGACAGACGGAGTTCTTTATTCGTCGTCCATTCTTACTATAAGCGAGATAGAACGGAGCAACGCGTTGAGCACACGCGCATCCCGTGTAATCTAGATTTGACTTGTCAGGTACTGTCGTGTATCATGCTGTATTACCAGGAAATAGCAGAGCACGAGAAAGAATGCTTGAAGAGGTACCTGCTCTCGAGTGGTACCCTGGAAAGTAGCTGTCCTTGTTCTGCGATGATGGTGTATTGCCTAGCTTGTCCTGCAGACGGTGCACGTGTGCAGACGCGGCACGTGTCCAGGCAAGTATGATCATGTTCTGCGATTGACGAGGCCGACTGGACACTTCTTATACATGCATGCGCAATTTGAAAGGGTCTTGAGGAACAATATGAGTAGTCTACATCTGCTATCTCATCCGACTGGGGTGTCTTGCTCTTGCATTGTCTGTTGAGGTTCTGCTGCTTTGTCCATGCGCCTGATCCTTGCGCAACACACTCTGTGGTCTCGGAGGCTCAGGACAGGGATGTGCAAGTGGGTGCTGTTTATCACATGCCAGTAGTGGAGATGCAGTAGCATCGCTTCGTTCGCGTTTGCGGAGACCAGGCTGCAATGAATCGAGAATGGGCAGAAGCATTGGAGTTGAGAGAGGCGACAAGCGAGTCGGGACATTGGGAGTCGCACAAGTGGCTGGCGAGGTGCTGAGAACCTCCATCGTTGGAGTGGTCATTGATACGACCAGGCAGTCTCACTCTTGCACGTCCAGAAGCACAGGCAGATGCAGGATGCTTCCTGCAAGGGTTACGTGGATATTCTGTATTACCTGCATTTCGTTAGATGTAACTGTAGAGGGCAAACACAGGCTACAGCAAGGAACTAGTACATGACAATGCAACGCAGTTTGATGGCCCTTTCTGCAGTCTTGTCAGGTTTGCATTTCGAATATATATTTTTCGCAGTTGTGACGTTTTTTCTCGCCGCAAGCATCTACCTATAAAGATGTCACGAACGCATGACATTTACGGAAATCTCTCAGGCTCCCTTGGCTCAGTGGTTCGTGGCCGAGTTTTGCAGGGGTAGTTGCGCCGCGTTAGCCATTACAAAATGGCTAACAGGGAAATTGTAACGGTTGTAAGGTTCGCCCTTAACGACAGTCAAATCCCAGGCCGACTTTGAGAATTCAATACTCATCATTCCGTCTTTGTATTAAATTCAAGCGCTTATGGTGGGGGAATGGAAGGGCGCCGGATTCTCGAAAGAGATTGAAGGCAACCTGAAGTTTTGCCGAAAATTCATTAACAAATTGAAGAGGCCTGCCTTCAGGAGGTCAGGGGTTCGAGGCCAGGTCTTGGAAGAAATGAAAGCATAGGGATACGGCGTTTTCGAAGCATGATTTTCTTTTTCTTTTTGCTTGTTCAAGCACTTAGAAGGTGCTCCGGGCATACCAACCGTCTTCGTCGCCATCAGGGAGCGTACTTTGGCCCGCTGCCTTTCTGACTTGTGACCAGGGACAGCTCAAGAAATAATGGTGGGGCAGTCCGAGTGTCTCTTTGCAGACCTTTTATTGGCCTGGCTGTCCTCGTTGTCTTCGGAACCAGCGTGTCAGAACAGTAAGGTATGGACGACTGTCTGCCTCAACACCTGTACTTAAAAGCAGTAGCTGCCGATGTCACGAGCCAGGCGGACCGTGCTCCACTCAGAATGATTCGCTAGAGAATCTGATGAGCCAGGAAACTGCCATGGTGGTATGAGGCTAGCGCCTCGGTTGAGCTTGCAATTGACGATTGCTTCCCTGCAAGCACAGCTGCCGCACAATACCGCACATACAAATTCAAGTGGTTTGTATTTCCATGTGGAAAGCAAGCTTGTCTGCCGTATACAGAAGTCAGCTTGAGACAGGTAGAAAGCTCCCAACTGGGGTACGGCGATATCCCTCACCTGCAAACTTTCCTTCGGCCGTATTTGGATGAAACCAGCACTTGTATGTCGTGTACTCGGGATGCAATCATTGCATTTGATATCGGAAAGCCTGGGTCTTGCCAGCAATTTCGCGAGCGCAATGACTTTCCTTTCTAATGTTTCTGCATGCTTGAGGAGTGTGATCTTGTGCGACCCACTTAGCATGGCCTCACCTTTCCACTTCCAGCACTTCTATGTCATGTACTCGGGATGCAATCATTGCATTTGATATCGGAAAGCCTGAATCTTGCCAGCAATCTCGCGAGCGCAATGACTTTCCTTTTTAATGTTTCTGCATGCTTGAGGAGTGTGATGGTTAGTGCGATCCCACCTTGCATGGCTTCACCTTTCTTCTTCCATTTCTGCGTGAGCTCGGCAGCGGAAGGTTAGACGTTTATAAGGAGTCTATGAGTGAATGACTGAGCTCAGGCATGTTGGCTGTTCTTACACTCTGCTGATTAAAAAAGCAAGATGACAGGGAAGAAGTTGTCCTAAACAGAAATCCGAACGTGCCGCCCGATCACCTCACTGCATCGGTCGGGACCGGACCGACAGCTCTATCATATGCTACACACACTGCTGTACTACTGATCAGGACGCAACAGCACAAGAATGCACAACATTGCATATACTTGGCCGCAAGTGGCTTCATACCACGACTACGTTGCGGTGCTAACGATATTTCGCCTGAAGAGGCTACATTTGCCAAGGCAATAAAGCTAAGCGTTTGTATCTCCTTGTAAAGTTAGCCGGTGTGCTGATACTGTAAGTGTTGGCAGTTTTTCTGATCCAATTGCTTGGTATTACCAGGAAATAGCAGAGCACGAGAAAGAATGCTTGAAGAGGCACCTGCTCTCGAGTGGTACTTGGCCTTGAATCATGCCTTATTATACACATCCATGCAGCATTATCCACTTTGAACTAACTTGAATTACTCTTGATCTAAACCTTCGACTTCTACACCTTGGACTTTGCAGCCTATCATTGATTTCCTGCAACACTGACACTAAACCCCACTTCAGACTGTCGCGCTAAATTGATTTCTATGAACCCCTATAAGTAGTGTATGAATACGGACTAAGTAACAAAGCAATGTGATGATGTTCATCCGGTTCTTTAACTTCGAAAACAACTTCAACAAAAGGATAGAATGATTCTATGCCTTTTGAATTGAAGTATTCTCGAGTATAGAATGTCATCTTGTATATTGCGTTCTTATCTATCTTGAGTGTGCTCGGTAGCAAGGAATTATTGCGACCGTCGGCGTCGGTTTCACTGCAGGTGGGCGAACAGAGAACAGTGTCCTAAAGTATGTCAGTTTACATCCTCAGGAACTTGTCAGACGTTGCATTGCGTCACTCACCCTGTCGCTACGTGCATGAAGCCAGTTTGGCCGAGCTGATCCATTCGAATCTTGATAGAAGAGCCAGGCCGTCCAGCGCTCGAGTCAAGGACTGCCAGCACCAAGAGAAGTCAGCATGTTACTCATTGATGCAGTAGAAACTAGCATGTAGACCTACCATGGCAGGTGATAGGAGATTTGCCCATTTTATTCGGACTACTGTTATCGATCACGTCGTTTGTGAGTGGTTGATAAGGACGGGTGTTGGAGAGTGTGACAGCGTTGGTCGCAGTAGTGGAGTGCGCGATACAGAGGGAAGAAGTAGATACGAGAGACAAGACAGTCAGCTCCTGCACTAACTTGAACATGCATGAAGTATGCCTCTTCTCGAAGCAACGTGATCGAACAAGGTTGGGACTGTCCGACTCACGAGACACCACCAAGGAAGGAAGACAAGTTCCAATTACTGCCTACGCCGGCAGAGTTGCTATCTTCTTTCTTTCTCTTCTTCTTGTTCGCACTCGAGCTACTGCCTGGCTTATAAGAGCCCTGCTTGTCTATGGATGGTGTTCCAGTTGGTCCTGTGCCAGGTTGTCCAGCTAGGGCGCTTGTTCCGGCTAGAGAGGCAGACACATCTTGTGCGCCACCACCAGTACCCGCCAGTGTCGAGTATGAGAAGTAAGGGTCCCCAGGCCCACCTGTACCTGGGTGTGTGCTGCTTAAGCGGTTGAACATGTCTCCGAAGGTGCCATTGAGATGGCTGTCCACCGCATTGGGAGGAGCAGCACCAGCGACCCCTCCTCCTACTATGACTGATTCATTGCCAATCACATCATTGTTTGAATTTGAACGCTTAGTATGCTTCTTCTGTTCTGTCGCTGCGTCCTTCTGCAACTGTATCGCTTGTACTCTCTGCTTCTCGGCGTCTGGTAGATTCTCGCAATTCATGACTATGTGCTGTCTCATCCGGAAAGCTTTAGGCTGCTCGCATGTCCATCCGCATGCTTTGCATTCTGCGGAATGTCGTACGTATTTCGGATTCTCTACTGTTGGCATCGGCGCGTGCCGTTCTGTAGGTATAGGTATCAAGAGATGAGCACGTGCAGGAGTAAGTAACAACTCGAGGTATGCCAAATGCTAGCAAGTAGTCGTACGCACCGTCATAATATGCCCATATGAAATCCTTTGGTCTGCCTCCACCCTTCCTATTCAGTCTATGCGTAGGACCAGATCCTCTGACCCTCTTCCTTCCGAGGTTGTTCTTCTGACCATTGCTCTTGCCCTGGCGGCCACTCTGATTCGAAGGGTCATCATCATCGTCCTCGTCTTCGTCCTCGTCGTCCTCGTCGTCCTCGTCTTGCTGCTGTTGCTGACCAGACATGGAAGTATTGCCACCTCCAAGCGCAGTCACCAGATCCAAGCTATGTGCAGGCTGAGGCTGCTGAGGAGGCGGCGGGGGAGCAGCATGCTGATAGTACTCGGATGCATTGCCTCGAGGAGCTTGATGGTGCTGCGTGGTGTGGTGCGAGCTTGCCCAGTCGAATATACTCGCGGGCTCAAAGTTGAAGCCCGATGGAGTGGATGTCCCACCTTGCTGGTTGTCGCCGTGTCTTGAAGCTTGCCCCGTGGGTCCAGCAGAGTTCTGCAGACCTTGAGCAGTGCCAGCGCTCATGATGCTGAACTTCAATCAGGCAGTTTCAGGTGAATCTCGAGCAATGGTTGACGCTATTGTTGTCTGCTTTCAGTGTGCCCGATTCATGCGGCAGAAGAGGAAGCCTGCTTCTGCGATGTGCGGTGCGTGCATGCCTCAGTACGGACAGCGTGCAGCCATTGCAGTCCATGGACCCACAAGCCAGCCTCGACAGAGGAGTGCACCCGTCCAGGATGATGCGATACGATAGCGTGCGGACGATTGCCGCAGATCACGCTTTGGTTGTTTGTTCTTTCTGTCCTTCCTGTCTGTCCTTTTTGCTATTTCTTTCTGCCTGTTTCGCAGATGCCTGATTGATTGCGGCGATATTGCGATTGCGAAACCGAATGAACCGAAGAGGGCGCCAAGCGAATGCAGCGAGTATCTGACTTTACACTACAGACTACGAATTATGCCAGGCCATACATGTATTCGTCGAGCTGAATACGCCCTTCGAGCGCAGTTAAAGGCAGCCTGCCTTGGAGTTCTGGGAGTTCTGCGGCGAAGACCAAGCAAGCGCGAGAGCAATCAGGCAGCAGAAACGATGGCCTGCCGGAAAAACCGAGCGTGCGGAGGCAAAAATCCACACAGGGTCAAAAAGGCGTGCCAAAGTGGGTGGTGACTGTTTGTTTGGTGTTTTACGGTGCATTATTATTCATTGTCCTCATAATATTGTCAACGAGAACCAAATACTACTAAGTGCGCCTGCTAATGGACAGCCTACTTCAATCAAGCCTTCTTCTGCACCTGCTTCCGATAATTGATAAAAGCTGGCAAATTCAGCAAAGCAGCTTCTGCAGCTTCCCTAGTATCGGGGTGTTTCCTCTTATCCACCGATTTCGTCTAAAAGACAGGATAAAAAGTTCAGTCACTGAATCCCAATACAGGGTGATCATCAAGTAGGGTAACTCACCAATCGTTTGAATGGAGGCAGAACAGCACTCAACGCGTTCAAGAATCCAAGTCTTCCGAATACAGCATCGTAAGGTCTCGTCTCTTCGCCGTACACGTCAAACACGGTGTCCATAACTTGAGAGTACAGGTCAATCTCGCCTATGCTGTTCCCAGTGAGTTGAGAGAGCTTTTGATCGTTCAATTGAGCCAGGAGAGCTTTACCAATGGCCTGTATAGCGTGAGGAACGATGTTGAGAATTCCAGGGCACGTCAGCCAGTCTCTTCAACTTGCAAAAGCATCTAAAATAACTCACCTCGTTCTCCTCAATAGACACGGATTGACGAAGGGCGAGTTGACCGAGCGCACCAACGCATCTGATTGCGATATCGAAGCTTTTAGGTTGTTGCAAGCTGATCTCGAGCGTACTGAGGAGGAGGCGATGTTCGTCCTGTCCTACAGTCTATCGAGGAAGCACAGTAAGGCAAGGCGTGAGGACCTCAATATGCTTAACGTGACGACCTTCAAGAAAGCATGCGAAAGGCTACGAGTCGAACTCACCAGGTGATTACCGCATAGCCTCGTCAAAGCCCAAATGCATCCCGCGCTAGCTTCAACCACCAACTGCAGACTCTCAAAACTGCTATCCTTGCTCTTCAGCTGTCCTTGTACTACACTTCTATATCGCGCTTGATAATCGACGAGAGCATGGAAGAGTCCCTCAAAGATACTCTGGAAGGACGCCAGATTATCGGTTAGATAGTTGCTTGATTTGCCATTCTCTCCTTCTTGGTTCGCATCGGCATTCATGTCTTCTTCGTCGTTGTCGCCCTGTGATGCATTATCGACCGTTCCACTGCCATCGCTGAGCATTTCCTCCATGTCTTGAGGGAGCTCGCCGTCTCCACTAACGTCTATGTCCTCCTCCTCTTCATCTCCTACTTCCTCCTTCGAGTCTTGAGCAGCGCTCTCGCCATCCTCTGAAACTCCAGATCTAGCTAGCGTGATGAGAAGATTATTAAGGCATTCCAAAGCTCGTACATGAACAAAAGAGAAGATCTCGCTGAGTGCGGGTATATATGTTCCTTTCTTACTTTTTTCATCGTTATTACTCGACATCTCATCCATAGGAGGGGACATATCGATTTGAGTTGAAATGAGGTTATTCTCCGCTTGAGGTGTAGAGTTATTAGAACCTTTGGGAGTAGAAGGAGAAGGAGGTGACGTGAAGCTAATACTTGATGTTTTGCCCAAAGATAGAAGAACAGCAGGTAACTGCGAGAGTAAAGATCTAATATCCTTCGAAATGAGTAGTGGTTTCTGCTCGTGTTGTTGTAAGTGTTGCCGTTGCTCTCCATGCTGTGCTCCAATTCCATTACTTTGCTGATTTGATTCCGCATCTTCAGTCTCCATCTCACTATCTTGTGGTATACCACTCCATTCTTCGTAATCTTCTTCCCCGAGTAATGCAGGATCTAACAACCCATCCACACCAGCTACCAGTTCGCCCAATATCTCTAGAGCCAATCGTATTCTAGTCCATTTGTTTTCAATTCGATCTAGCGTTCTTCTAGAAGGCGATACTTGCACTGATTCGACCGACACGTTCTTCGCAGAGCTCGAAGACACAGCCGCAGAAGATGAAGGTAATGACTTGAAAGCCTGTATAACAGTTTGTGCATCCTGTTCAATATCAAGAGACGAGATCAAACTAATCAAAATACGTAAAGTCAATCGATTAAAATCTTGTTCCTGTTCTTCTTCATTCTTCTTGACTGTCATCTTTCCAAATGCTCTTTGAGCCGTCAAATTCTGATAGATACCAATAAACATGACCAAAAGACTTTGATATTGTTCGTTTATTGGTTCGCTTCCTGTTGATGTAGATGAAGATTCGAAAGAGGATGATAAATTGCGTAAGGATTCCAGAAGCATCATGCGTGTATTGCTGTAGGCTGCTGATTTTGAGATATCGCGTGGGAGTGGGAATTGAGGTGCACTTGGTACGTTGACGTCCGTTAACACGTAGACTGCTTGTGCTGAATACATGGAAACAAAAGCATAGAAAGTCAGGGTGAAACTCCTGTGGTCTGTTTGCTACACGCAGGTGATAGTTCCCTGATCATGGAGAAAGGCGCAGACATACCGGCTGCCAGAGCTACATTCGCTGGAATCTTGCTTGAGGATACGGATGATCTATCGATAGGTACTGCATGTTTCAGGATCTGATACAGCAGATCCGAAAGTGGCTGTATCGTCACTATAGCTTTGAAAGCTTTATCGGATGTTTCTCTGTTGAACATAACAAGGACAAAGAGCAATTCAGGAACACAACATTAGCTTCGCTAGTTGATGAATGAAGAGTAGTGCTGCTCCCACAGCAAGTAATGGAAATGCTCACGCCAAACACCAGAACACAGTACTTAAATGTTCAATCCAGCTCCATAATACCTTCCTGACTCGTATTTCATCCTCGTTCTTGGGTTTGATATCATTCAGGAAGTTGTTCAATGCCTGTGAGACTATTGTGATCTGAGGCTGTAGTTTCGTGACTATGTTCTTGTTGTACATCTGTTTTAGCGATTGCATGTAGTGGCGAGCAGGGTCATCATTTGGATGATAAGACAGCGGCATGTCAGTAACGTGATCTATGAGGAGCCTCAAGTAATGGAATAATGTGAATGTACTCACCTCCGCACACACTTCCGCACCACCTTCAATAGCCAAATTCCTCAGTGCCCCACAAGCTTCCGCTTTTATTTCATTCGTCTCATCGTTCAGCAAGTTGATGAGTGTTCCCACTATATTCTTAGACTGTAATGCTCTTCTTGTACCTGCGTCTGCGTTGCTTAGGATATGAGAAGTAGCTGCAGTTGCCCATAATCTGTCATCTGCAGAATCTGAAGAGAGCTACCAAACACAGAAGCGTAGAGTATCAGCCTTGCTTTCAACGAGACATTGGACAGACGTCGCTGACGAACCTTGTCTAGGACAGGACCTAGATGCTTATCCCTCTCCTGGCCAGCAGTACTGCCCTTCTTTGCAGACGATCCCAGTCCTTTATTTTGCTTCGCAGAGGTCGACTCGTCCTTGGAACCAGGCAAATTCGTAGGGTCAGCTTCTGCTCTCGCTGTGCGGATCCGCTTGCGTCGGGGTGCAGATTTGGGCATGGCTGGATGAATGAATCAGAGTGGTGGATGTACAATGGCCTACAAGGTGACAGATCTTGCACCTCGTGATGGATTTTGCAGCAAGGTGATCGACAAAGATGGGGAAAAAGCGTGACTTTGAAATGAGACGGCAGTAGTGGTGGAGCTACCTGATGCAATAGAAGCAAGTAGGCAATAGAAGCAAGTAGGCAATAGAAGCAAGTAGGCAATGGAAGCAGGTAGGCAATAGAAGCAAGTAGGACTAGCTTGGTATGCTGTACTATGGTCGACTATGGTTATGAAGAGATGCTCCCGCCCAAGCTACCTGCAGTGTATGTAAGGCGTCAATGCGACATAAGAAGCATTACTTTTGGCTGCATCTTGGGTTTGGACTTGCATGTGCCTTGACCAAACCTGACTGGAAGAATCACTCGGAAGATGGATTCTCCCTGCACAGTATGGTGAGGATGTGGCGTATGATAGATGGTGGCGACTCCCTACCGGTGTGATCGCGGCAAGCCAAGAACGAGGGCGAAGCAGTTGCAACGTGCAAGCGGGAGCGCCTCTGTGGCGGGTGTGCTGGAGAGCGCAGTGGTGAATGGCAAAGCATGGTGTGAGGACGGTGTACACGCAGGGTGGACGAGTGTATGCCACAGACGAGCACTACTCTAATGCACGATGTGTCGACCATGCTTTCAGTCTCCTGTGCCATGTCCCGATTCGTGTGGCACATGGGAGGTGATCGGGCATCCGCGATTGGCCAGCAGGTGCGCACCCGGCGAGCGGAGGAGTAAAATAGAGTAAAATAGAGCAAATCCAGTAAAATCCAGCCTCCAAGTGGTGGCGCAACTCCGCCCGTGCTCGGCGCGTCGAGTTTGAGCAGCCGCGAGTTTCCAGATGGAAAAGTGTGGATTCTCTCGTCTCCTCGCATCCTTGACTCCCGACGACTAACCAGTACTGCAGTGGAGACAGCAGCAGCATCACTCTCTATCGCTGCGACTCTTCTCATCCTCCCTCCGCCCTAGCCACGCACGATGGCCGCCTCTCTCGCCCCATCCTCAACCCAGTCCGCCGCTGGACTCCGACAGCGTGCAGGGACAGTGCAAGCGAAGAGCACCATCCACAACGAGCAGCAAGATGCAAGCGACTCGTCGTCCGATGAGTCGGGTGATGGCATGTCCACCTTCACTCCCCCTGCTTTCACAATCAAGGACTTGCTAGGTGAGCTGACCACTATACTCGCCCTTCTCATCTTCCGGTACCGGCCTCCGGTTTTTCATCTCTTTGAGGAGATGGGTGGAAGAAGCAGATGGGAGAGGGGGCATTGAAAGCACCTGTTCGAGTTGCCTACTGACTCTTTGCATGTCCCAATCCCGCAATGACTCCAGGCGCCATCCCCAAGCACTGCTTCGAAAGATCTGCACTCCGATCCTTCTCCTACCTCTTTGCAGACTTTGCAATGCTAGCAGTCATCGTATACGCTGCTACCTGGATTGATCCTTCTTTCAACGCCAAGAATGGGGCTATCCTCGATGGTCTCGCTGGTTCAGCCGCCAGAGTCGTCGCTTGGGCTCTATATGCCTTCTGCGCTGGTTCAGTCGGGACGGGTGTCTGGGTTGTTGCGCATGAATGTGAGTGGTCAAGTGTATACGGGTATAGCTGCGTTAGCAGCTCTTCTGCAATGGCAGCCCTAGCTGGTCCGAGGAGGACAGTCTGCAGCCTGCCGCATTGCAGAAGTCTCATTGCCAAAGACGGTCATAATGCTGACTGGGTGCCTTCTTTACCCCTTACCGCACTACAGGCGGACATCAAGCCTTCTCTTCCTCGAAAACTCTCAACAACACTGTCGGCCTCATCTGCCACTCTGCCCTCCTTGTCCCTTACCACAGCTGGAGAATTAGCGTGAGTACACACCTGCTTGACTTTGTCGCGCATTCACTGACAGCTTATATAATTCCATCTATAGCACGCCCGTCACCACGCCGCTACCGGCAGCATGGAGCGAGACGAAGTATTCGTACCCAAGACCCGCTCGCGAATCGGCATCCCACCAGCCCACGTCCAGCAACAAGCTCAGGCCGCACACAAGCAAGGTGAAACCACCTTTGAAGCACTTGATGAGATCTTGGAAGATGCACCCTTTTGGAATTTGTTCTGGGTTACGATGCAGCAATTGCTCGGATGGCCCTTGTACTTGATCAGGAACGCATCTGGACAGAAATATGGAAGATGGACAAACCACTTTGATCCTAACTCAGCTATCTTCGACAAGAGACACTTCAACCAGATTATCCTATCTGACATTGGTATCCTTACTACTATGGCTGCTCTGGCTACCTGGTCCCACTACCGCGGACTCGGCGAAGTCGTCCGATATTATCTCATCCCTTACCTCGTCGTCAACCATCACTTGGTCCTCATCACTTTCCTCCAGCACACCGATCCAGCATTACCCCACTATAGGAAAGAAGAATGGAACTTCCAGCGTGGGGCTCTCTGCACCGTGGACCGAAACCTAGGAGGAGCCCTTGGTGCCTTTATCCTGCATGGAATCTGCGAAACGCACGTCTCTCACCATGTCTGCTCCAAGATCCCACACTACCACGCATGGGAAGCAACAGAGGCACTAAAATCTGTCCTGGGAGAACACTACATGAAATCAGACGATAACATGTATTATTCCCTCGTCAACAATTACAGAGAGTGCAAGTTTGTCGAAGATGAGGGATCGTGTCTGTTTTATAGGAATAAGTATGGAAAAGCTGTTAGAAAGGTCGTTTATGATGAGGATTCGGGTGTTGATGTTAATGGGGGAGCTTCGGCTGTAGCTTCGGGATCAGAGGAGGAGTATTAGATAGCAGGAGTTTAGATAGGTTAGACAAGGTCAAAACCTATTCTTCCGAGGATGAGCAAAACACATATATACTCCCCTTTCAATTGCTTAGTGACTGAATGAGGTTTGTTGAATGTTGCGCTTAGAGTCAATATACTAGATGAAGAGAAAGACTTAGAGGGAGACATGAAGCTTTAGAGATCCGAGAAATTAGAAAAGCAGTCAAGGATCGGATAGTCGTCTTTTATTTACTTGTTTGTGAAGGCATTGGTGACTCTCTTATACTGCCATACGAGTGTTCGAATCTGAGTTTCTCATCTGTGTTTCGTCCTTTGTCCTACTGTTTCTGTACTTTGTCATCTTGCTTGATGAATGCAAGGCAATACTACTATATATACACCCCTCTTTCTCTCTTCTTCTTTTTCCTCTTTGTTGCTGTTTCTGCTTGCATCCTGCCGATAACCGCCATTCACGAGAAGTACCGCTCTTCCCACGACTTCGCATCTTTCATTTGGATGGTCTATAAAGCGAAAGTTTTCGTGCAAACGGCCAATCGTCTATGAGAAGCATGATATATAATCTCGTATAGCTGTGACACTATTCGTCATCAAAGTTTAGAGGAAGCTTGAACAAACGGATGGCGTTTCGATAGCTCATGTCTGCGATCAGAAGGGGTCTGCGTCAGTCAGGAATTTCTGCAACGAATGGGCCCGCTTGGATTACTCACCTTTCCAACTCTCTTCACCTACTCCAATCGATCTCCACCACTCGACGTGTTCCTCGATGCTTTCAAAGGGATAGCTTCAAGAAGGAAGGTCAAGGTCAGTGCTGCTTCGCGAGAGGGGTACGCCGACAAACTGACTCATCGCTGTACAAGACAGTTCGGGTATTGGTCTCAGCAATGAGCTGTTGCAGAGCGCTTGTGGTGAAGTGCCCGCTGGTCAAGCAGATGAAATTATTCTGCAAGATCGAGCCATTGCTTAGAGGTGCGTACTTTACGTTTTCCGAATACAGAGTGTGTCCACTCCAGCTTACCTGGAAGTAATATCCTAGAGGCTTCTTGTGCGATCCAGAAGACCCTTCCTGCATGACTCGCAGTCTGTGATCTAGTCTGGGCAGTGCAAATGACAGGCCCTCGCCTAGATGCCCTAGTACTACCTTGGCCTTTGGATATCGGTCAAAGACACCTGCGGAGTAGCGGCCATATCAGTCTCCCAGATTCGTACATGCTATCTTCAATTTAATAAGGGAATCACCTGAACACATGACTCGTAAGCAATGCTCGACTGTTTCCCGTGTGAATCCATATGTAGGCGCTATGTAGAGATAAGGGCGTTTAGAATGCAGCCGCCAACTCAAAATCCATGGGGACTTGAAAACTGACACTTCAACGCGGGGTAATCCTCGCCGATGTAAAACTGCTCTCTTGCAGGGGCGCGGGGATGAATGAAAACGGGAACATCCAGCTCGACGACCTTTGCCCAGAAAGGCTCGTACATAGGCATGTCCAGATAAAGGTTGTCGGCTGGGTTTGACGTAGGTGTAAAGCCATTTATAAGGCAGCCTAAGAAACCTACCGTTCAGCTCAGGGCTACACAAGGTAGGGCAATCTGTCCAGTTTACCTTTGAAACCATACTCCTTAACGCATCGCTCAAGTTCATCTGCGGCGGCCTGGCCATCCTGCGTCGGCACAGTGGCCAGTCCAAAGAAGCGATTCGGATATTCCTTGCAGTAAGTCTTGTCCAAGAACTCGTTGGCTGCGCGTGCGAAGCGGATGGACTTGTCTAGCTCGTCAACACTGAAACCTTGGCAACCCGGCTCTGCAAGACTGAGGACTTGGGCAGCCATGCCACACTGCGCATTATAGGATGGTCAGTCAGCGTTAATGTGGGAGAACGTGTCTCGTTGTCAGTGAAATGCCGGGAAAGGCCTACCTTGTCCATCGTTTTGATGCGCAATTCAACATCAACTAGTCTGTTGACCACGTCTTTGACCCATGACGCCTTGAACTTGTATTCCTGTTTCATCAAATGTACCAACACCCCTTGAGCACTTCTCTCATTGTACCTATGAGCAAGGAGTGTAGCCGGTCACGTGGCCACTCACGTCGACGAAGTGGGCAGTGCTTGGACGATCAGGAAAATCGAACGGCACGGCGCAATGTTCTTCGATGCCAATGAGACATTTCTTGTGACTGTTTGAGAGACGAATCAAGAGCATGCGAACAGTACGAGTGTCAGCGTATTTGGAAACAGTTACTGGTCAGCTGCTCGGTCGCATACCGATAGTCGTGAATGTTTTCGAACCCCTCGACTCGTCGAGGAGGATCTTCTTTGCTATATTCTTCGTAGATATGCTCCATTGCTCCGCTTGACAACCGTATAAGTCTTGTGGTGCTAGGGACAACAGCAGAGTTCCACCTATTTGCTTTTCGGAAACGGTCTGGCGTGAACGAGAAGCGGGTCAGCCCACTCCTCCGTCACATAGCGGAGGGCACGCTTTGGGGCTCGGGTTTTATGGACCACAGCAAGCTCATAGGCATGCCATACATTTAAGTTATGGGTGCTGGCTTCATCGACAAATCACATGTGGGACGCGGGACCGTACAGCGGAATTGACGGAGTTAGAGACCTTGCACCCAGCGGCCTACAGGGGCTTCCCCAGAGTCGCCGAAATTGTGCGGGAAAGGTCTAACACTTGCGTTGGAGTTGTTGAGCTGTGTGCGGGAAAGGTCTAACTCTTGCGTTGGAGTTGTTGAGCCGTGGCGGGATGGTAGACGATTGGGCTGCAGGCTCACACAGGATATGCAAGGTAGTCCGGACTCACGCCTGCAGGCACAGAGTCCACCCGGCGTACAGTGCCAGGATCGGTTCTCGGAGGCATAGACAAGGCGTTTTACTATATGATAGCTGAAGAGGAATGCCAAGCTTGGCCGCCGCTTATAGCCGACTGTGGGAAGCGGGCGGGGGAGGGCCGGTTGTGGGACCTCCACAAGAATTAGTGGGCCGCGATGTAGAGCTGAGCTGGGGCACCAGATTCACAGACACCTCCATGAGATTGCTGCGAGTCTCGCTAAATTGTACTTGGTACTCCTTCTCTCTTTGTTTCAGTTCCCGAAACATTCGCCAGTCAGTAATGGAGGACCACAAGCAAGACCACAAGCAAGAACACCAGCTTCTAGACAATGCAGCTCCGCCGCTCACAATGGTGCCTGCCGTTACTGGAGCACCGGACTCGGAAGAAGAACTTGTGCTGCATGGAAAATACGGCACCACGGCTATCGATGATGACGACTTCAAGCTTGTGAGGCTGCTTTCTCTTCCAAAACAGACGTTTCGCTTACCTGGCCCTACAGACTTTCAAAACCTACGTAATAGTGGGAAGCGTCAGTCTGCTTTCTCTCGCTATCACCCTTGGAATTGCAGGTGTGTGAGAACATATCAACGATAGGACCTATTAGCATCAGTTGACGCTTTATTTGGGACATCAGGTCCGACGAGTTTAGTCACGTCCATAGTGCGGTAGGTGGATCTGATTTCGGGAACTGTTTGGAGAAAGGGGTGCTAGGACTGACGCCAAGGGTGCGACCTCGCAGAACGGTCGGAGGAGCTCCTAATGCTACCTGGATAATAAATTCCGTCAACATACTGCAAGGTGTTGCGGGACCGCCAATGGCTCTCATGGCGGATCTATACGGTAGACGCTGGACTTTGATTGTCTTCACCTGTTCGGGTGTCGCCGGAACTTTTATATCTGGATCTGCAACCTCGATGGGTCAGGTTATTGCAGGACAAGTGCGTTGGCCGCTTCACATGGCCATCTCCTCTTGAAAAGTCTTTAGCTGACCCTGTTAGCATGTCCATAGGCCCTCACAGGTGTAGCCCTTGCACTAAAGCCAATCTGCTACGCTATAGCTTCAGAAGTATTGCCACGCAAGTACCGGGCTATTGTGCAATACTGGATCTCGATTCTTGCAGGCCTCGGCGGCTTTATCGGTGCAATTGCCGGTCCAGCCTTGTTGCAACGCAGCGCAAGGGAAGGATGGCGGTGGTTCTTTTATATGGAGGGCGCTATCTTTGCCGCCTCTCTGGCAGGCATACTAGCTTTCGTAAGTAGGCGCGCTTTCTTGAAGAGCTGACAAGTTACTTACGTCAATTGCAACGGTATACAGTACAGGCCACCTCCTCGCGATGTCTCGCAGGCTTCTCGAACTATTCCAGAGAGGGTCAAAGCGTTCGACTGGATCGGCTGGCTTCTTCTCGCCGCTGGCTTCACTATGGTTGTGGCAGGACTTGCTTTCGGTGGAAACAGGTATGTTGGAGCAGTGGTTCTCCTCTAACAGCCTCAAGTATCCTGATCACAACGCTTTCACCAGATTCCCCTGGAAGAGCGGCCAGACTTTGGGCCCCCTGTTGGGTGGATTTGCTGCTTTGGTATGTCTTCGTTTATTCTAGATCAAGAGGAAAGAACGAAAAGTCTAACTCGTCTATTAGATCGCCTTCGTCCTATATGAAATGTACGGTCGATCCGACGGCTTGTGCCATCACGCCTTGTTTAAGGAGCGTAACTTTGCTTTGAGTTTGGTGGGAATCGCGCTTGAAGGTGAGTTGACGGACAGCTGTGTTTCGGCTGAAAATGAAGCAAGAACTGACCACATCGCTACAGGAATGCTGCTATACGCCTTTTTGAGCCGTAAGAATTCCACTTTTATGCCAAAAGCCCGGAGAGGTCGCTGATCCCGATTCACATAGCTTACTCGGCGCAAGTTCTGAAAGTCTGGACAACAAACGCGCTTGATCAGGGTTTGCGGATCATGCCGTTCTGGCTGTCCAGCTTGGTCATCTGCGTTCCCCTGGCTTACTACACGACCAAGTACAAGGATGTCAAGATCCAACTTGCTGGAGGATATACCTTGTTCATCATTGCTGGCATTCTTATGGCCACCGCCAAAGTTTCCAGCAGCACCCAGTCCGTTATTGCTGATGCGATCGCTGGTGCTGGTTTTGCGGCTCCCTTGACTCTTCTTATTCTCGGTAAGCGCATTTGTCCATGGTGAGGTGGTAGCAAAGCTGAAGCATTGACCATATGCATATTGTGCAACTAGTCGCCCAGCTTTGCACACCCCCTGCATTGATTGCGACGGCTACGGCACTCATGAGCACGTCGAGAGCCCTGGCAGGTGCAGTGGCCGTCGCAATTTATAGCGCGATCTACACGAACAGCAAGTTCTTTTATAGCCTCCAAGTGTGTCCTGTTTGCTGTTGCTGATGCTCGACTCGCCATGCAGAGCTTGCACCACGTCTGGGACCCGCCATCGCAACTGCAATGGTACAGGCTGGGCTACCTCCCTCGGAGGTTGCCCAAAGAGTTCCTCAGATCATCAGGTCTGTCAATGCCGGATACGTGCCGGCTCTTGTACCCGGGGTCACCCCAGCAGTTTTGGACGCGGCTTATGCGGCCGCTCGACAAAGCCACCTAAAGGCTTACTCCTATGTTTGGTAAGGGTCCCTTTTCGGCTATCAGATGCACCGACAGCTCAGCTGATATGAAAACTCGACAGGATCCTCGCAACCGTCTTGGGCGTGCCAGCGCTACTGAGCGTCTACCTGATGACTCCTGTTCGGCACCACATGAATGCTCGCATCGATGCTGTGAGTAGCAACATTCTACAGACTGCGTCGGAAGCCGAATCACCTGACGAATCCCACACCAGCCTGCCGAAGACGTACATGCAAACTTTGAGAATGCAAAGCCCAAAGAGACGTCTTCTGTATGATCTGATACGCCATCAGGTCGAAGGCCGAAACAGTTACAGTTCGAGGGGATGTGATTTCTGCCGTCTTTGGTATATTGAGTATTTTGGGTTGTAAAGAAAGAGGGCTGTATGTTCGTAGCCTATGTCAGTGGAGACCTTCGAAATATCGTTTGCTTCGGTACTGCCCGCGGACTGATGTTTTCCAGACAGAGAGCTTCGCCACAGAGATCTCTGCACGGTATATGATCCGATACGAATTTTCGCACTATTTCCCGGGAGGTGTGGACCCGATCGAGTCGAAAATGTCGGGCGCGTCGAGGCAGGCAATCAGGAATGATAGGACAGGATGGATGTGGCCCTTTTCAGTCGGACTTCCCGCACAAACACGCTTCCTTTTCATCGCCAAGACCTGGACTTTCTCTTCGTGTCTACTCTCATTTGTCTTACCTTCACTTCAACGTTCGTTTACTCATTCATCGTTCTTCGACATGGCTGCAGTCCTCTCGAGTGCCATCGTCGAGCCCGCCGCGATCAGGCAGCGAAAAGTGCAGGCCAAGAGCACGATCCACAATGGACACGTCGGCAGCGACAGCGACAGCGATGATTCAGACATCAGCACATTCACTCCACCTTCGTTCACCGTGAAAGATCTATTGGGTCAGTCTGCTACCTCTACTCGCACCGTCTTGCGGTACCGCCGCCACAAGGACCAAAATTTCCAGAGGCGGACGGGCCCGGACGGCCAAGGAGTGCAGACAATGGAGTCGTCGACGTCGACTGAAGCAGAGTCTGGATACTGATCTGTGTATATCCATTCCTTGATAATGTGATTCGCAATGCAGGTGCCATCCCCAAACACTGCTTCGAAAGATCAGCACTCCGCTCATTTTCCTACCTCTTTGTCGATTTCGCAATGGAAGCAGCGCTGGTTTACGCTGCGACTCATATCGATGGTCTTTTCAATCACAAGAATGGTTTACTGCTTCATGGATATGCTGGTACGGCAGCCAAGGTCCTTGCTTGGGCTGCATACTGGCTTTGCACCGGTTCTATTGGATTTGGCATTTGGGTTATCGGCCACGAATGTGAGTGGCACGTTCCACGGTTTGGTAGCATAGTACTCTATTTCCATGGGAGATTGGGGAGGGACATGGCAGATCTATGCATGGAATCAGTGCATGGAATCTCTGCATACCATGCTCTGTCTCCTTCCCTTTCCAGTCGCCATTTTGCACGAGAAGTGTCGCTTCCCCGACGAGTTCGCGTTTTTCATCTCAGCTAACCGTAGCCAAGGTTAGCTGGGATGAGGGTTGCGAACTCGTTGGGAAAGCTGCACGTCTCGTGCAATGGCGATACTTTCCTAGCATCCCGCAGTCTTGAAGTCACGTGCACAATGACTGACACACCTCCCTTGCTTTCTTCAATACAGGCGGTCATCAAGCATTCTCCACTTCCAAAACACTCAACAACACTGTTGGCCTTATTCTGCACTCTCTACTCTTGACTCCCTATCACAGCTGGCGCATTAGTGTGAGTGACAACCGAAGATCAAATGAATGAAGCCTCGGAACGAAAACCATCCTAACCTCTTTACCCTGCATGTTCAACAGCACTCCCGCCACCATGCTGGTACAGGCAGCATGGAGCGAGATGAAGTCTTCATTCCTTTCACACGAAGTGAACTCGGTCTGCGACCCGCACATGAGCAGGCTGTCGCCTCGAGCGGCGCCGAAACCACGCTAAGCAGCTCAAAATCCACCTTTGAAACCCTCGATGATCTATTTGAAGATGCTCCATTCTGGTGCCTAACTTGGCTTCTAGTCCAGCAATTCGTCGGATGGCCAGCTTATCTCCTCAAGAACGCTTCCGGTCAACCATATCCTAAATGGACAAATCACTTTGATCCTAAAGCTATCATTTTCGATAAGAGACATTTCACTCAGATCGTACTATCTGATATTGGAGTGTTTAGCATGATTGGAGTACTTGCTACTTGGATTTATTATCGTTCATTCACCGAAGTCCTTTGCTATTATCTCGTTCCTTGGCTCGTTCTCAATCATACTTTGGTTCTGTGAGTGCACACCCGATCAACTGGGCAAGTTTCTATGGAAGTCTCGCTGACCTACATATCGTATCATTTCTTCAACAGTGTCACCTTCCTTCAACATACGGACGTGCATCTGCCCCACTACCGCAAATCAGAGTGGACTTTCCCCAGAGGAGCCCTATGCACCATCGACCGCAACCTCGGTGGCAAAATCGGCGCTTTCGTCTTCCACGGCATCTGCGAGACGCACGTTGCCCATCACATCTGCAGCAAGATCCCACACTACCACGCCTGGGACGCAACAGAGGCTTTAAAATCAGTCTTAGGCGATTATTACATGAAATCAGGTGATAACATGTATTATTCACTCGTCAAGAATTATCAGGAATGCAGATTCGTGGAGGATGAAGGGTCTTGTCTTTTCTATAAGAACAAGTTTGGAAAAGCTGCTAGGAGAGTCGTTTATGAAGTTGATTCTGCGGTTGCTCTTCCTGAGGAGGATACTACGTCGGGTTCAGAGCAGGAGTAGTACCTGAAGTTCAAGTCAGTTAGTTAGAGAATGAAAGGTAGAACAGCGGGAAAACTGGTTTCTATATGAGGAGTAGAATGTCGTGTTCGCAATTTAGACGTATTAGACAGCAATATTCAATATTGGCAAGTAGACTCGCACTCAACTCTGCAAGTAGATGATCGTTTCGAATGGATTCTGTCAGAAAGTCATCGATTACTTGAGGATCCCCACTAATTGCCGTCATAACATGCAGTCTTTGAGATTCATGGCATCGTTTACATCTTTCGCTTGGGCTTGCGCTCGACAGATCCTCCTGCAAACGCCACCATCGGTTTCGGCCGAGCTGCTGAGTCGGCTTTTGCTGGATGCCGGCCCACGAGTCTTCTGCAGCTGTCCAACTTATAACGAATACAGACTGCCATGTTGCGGCAACTATCACGACGTGCAGTGCACGCTCACGTTCCAGGGAATGCAGCTGCTGGGCCGTCCAGAGCTGTTCCTGCTGCCTTACAGCGGTCCCAACTTTTCGCATCCAGGCAGGCTTCTTCAAGTTCATCGAGCACATCAGCGACAGAAGGCTCGTCATCACTGGTAGACCCGGCAAACACCCTAAACTCTGTATCTAGTCATCTCTCATCTACTTCTACTACATCCTCTTCCAATCTGCCATCGTCCGTGCGGAATCAACGCACAATTGCACGCTCGCAGCCGTCATCTGGCTTTTCTACAACGTCAATAGCACTCCGCGAAGCTGCAGCATCCTCAGAAGCTCATGCCAAACGGATATCTTCAAACCCAACTTCACATCTTGCACCCTCGAGTAAACCTCATATACCCGATGCATCGTCAACTGCGCCTTTATTGCAAGTCTCGACTTTACCTAATGGCGTAAGAGTAGCTACGGATGGTACACCAGGCCACTTTGTTGCAGCTGGCATATATGTAGGAGCTGGCAGTCGATACGAATGGGAAGGAAATAGCGGGAGCAGTCATATGATTGACAGGTTGGCATTCAAGAGCACCACCAACAGGACAGGGGAAGAAATGACAAGCGAAATCGAAGCGCTAGGAGGACAATTCCTTGCATCTTCGAGTCGTGAAGTTATCATGTACCAAGCTTCATCCTATACACACTGCCTGCCGAAAGTCGTCTCGTTACTGAGCGACACCGTCCTCAATCCAGTCATCACAGACGAAGAGATTGACCTGCAAAGGGAGAGCGTGCAGTATGAACTCGCGGAAATCAACAATAAACCAGAGATGATACTTCCTGAAATCCTCTACGAAGTTGCCTTCCAGGGGAACACGCTCGGACATCCATTGTTGATTCCTGAAGATAGGCTGGCCAAGATTGATGCTGAATGCATCAAGAATTACAGGAAAGAATGGTTCAGACCTGATAGGATGGTCATTGCTGGTGCTGGAGTACCGCATGAAGAGCTGTTGAGATTGGCAGAACAGCATTTTGGACATCTGGAGAACCCCTCATTATCGCGTTCGGCATCCTCTTCTTCAAGCGCAAGCAGAAATGTACCCCCTCATTTACTCCATTCGAATAGCAAATCTTCCGATTCAAGCAGAAGCTTAGGCAAGGCTCCATATGCTACATCAGCGACGGACTCTTTGTTCTCTGGTTCGTCATCAAGTGATCTCCCATCTTCCTTGGAGCCAACATATGAAGAGCTCGCCAATGCTCGACCGAAGTACACTGCAGGCGCATACTACGATACTTCCCGTACCGATCTCGAGTTCAGCCATCTCTACATCGCTTACGAGGGTCTGTCAATCCATGATCCCGATGTATACGTTCTCGCTACGCTTCAAATGCTCCTAGGAGGTGGATCATCCTTCAGTGCAGGAGGGCCAGGAAAAGGAATGTACTCCCGATTGTACACTCAAGTCTTGAACAGATACCACGAAGTCGAACATGCGTCCGCCTTCCATCACTGCTACAACGACACTGGCCTCTTTGCGATGTACATTGCTACCAGCCCCAATCTCATCGGGAGAGCGCCTCTCATTGTAGCAGATCAGCTACAGGCACTTATGGATACTTCAAATAGACGGGGTGTCAATTATGGTGAACTCAACAGGGCGAAGAACCAGCTGAAGAGCAGTTTGGTGATGGCCCTTGAAAGTCGAATGGTTCAAGTGAGTCCTTTCTTTCCGCCCGTCTGTCTCACGATCCCGATAGGCATAGCTAACTGACTTTTGTATTGTTTCAGGTCGAGGATCTAGGTCGTCAAGTGCTAGCACACAACTCAAAGGTGCCTATCGAAGAGATGCTCGCCAAGATAGACGAAGTCACACTACCGGATCTGCAAAGAGTTGCAAGGCGAATTTTCAGGCCTAAGCAGTATGCTCTCGAGTCACCTTTACAAGGCGAGGTCAGGAGTGGCGAGCCTACCATCCTGGCGGCAGGCAGGCTGGATGGCCTTGGTGATGCGAGAGAAGTGTTGAGACAAGCCGGTTTGGCACCATGAATGGAACAGAGTGTCTGGACCAAATCAGTTAAATGCTAGCCTCAAGACGGCAGCCATTGGTTTCGGCTCTCACAGTCAATTCTGTTGGTCTCCTCGTGTACATGTACACATAGAATAGCCAGCAACATTATCGTTCTGTAACGCATTAGAATTAGTGTAGCATCAGCCAGCCCTTCTCAAGCCGCAATAAACACTCAACAAGATTTAAAGATGATCCGGCTGTGGTAATATGGTCGGACAGGCCTAGACAGCATCTTGGAGGGTCCGTCGACTCGCGCTACTCTAGGAACGGAGGGAACATCTGTTTCAGGAATATTATGGCTGCTCGTTCCATCTTTGGCTGCACAGCTTCTACGAGGCATAGCCTGGACTGATCAGCACCTCTCGCTGTGCCTCGAGTCCATATGACCATGTTTTTGGAAAGCTGCGTGTATTTCATACAGTCGAGGGTACAAAGAAGAATGATACGAAGAGAATAGTCAAAGCTACAAGGAAGAATGATATCCAGAGGATTAATGGGAAAACGTTAAGAAAAAAGTAAGTCTGTGTCTATCGACATCGATCTAAGCACTGCATGCCGATGCAGCGATGGACGATCTCTGATGAGGAAACATCCTAGTTGGGGTTATCAATAAATTGCCAGGCCCTCGCTAGGTGGTGATCATCAATGGAAAGGATGACCGTCAGGGCATACAAGCAGGCGGCATCCAAGCAGGTTTTGCTGAATCGGCGCGATGAAATCTTGAAGATAATTCCAAATAGAGGCGTCTCTATTATCTTTACACTCTCGCCGATTTTGGCCTTCACGCCATCAAGTAAGACTTTTTCGGTATCATCGGAAGATCCGAAAACAAGACAAGTCTTGCTGATTGTGAGCAGATGGACCACTCCATCGAGAGCATTGCGAGGACTAATGAGGAAGGCGCTGCAGCCTGCGCGTAGGATGCCAGCCTGTTTATGCTTGAGAATCTCAGCTAGTGACCGCTACTTTGACCTAGAAATGTCTCATATCAGTGACCATCATTGCATTGTAAGTTCGGTCGATACGGGATGCACTCGTTAGTGATTTAAGGATGGCAGAGTCTGGAAGGGTTTGGAAAAACTCACATGGTATCGCGGCTTGCAAGTACTGCTACTACTGGAGGGAAAGTCAGAGGCTTCCCATCCTGCAATGAAGCTTTGACGATGTTGGCGACTCTGTCAAAGCGGTTCACAGAAAATTCAATCAAAAAGGCTTCCTTCTATAGTATGGTCAACATACTCATGCATTGCACCCTGCAAGTGGCGCCACGTGATTTCCTGCAGAGATCCATCGGCTTTAGGGTAAACAGCCCAAGTATGTTTCGAGCTTTTCTGTCCATGTCAGTTTACGAGCATTGGCAGGTTCAGTGATCCATCTGGTGGAGGTTCTGTGAATGTAGATGACTTCTGTCCGTGACGTGTCACGAGTCGTCGGTTGGAAGTAGCTCCGGCCTGGCATTGTAGGTATGATGCACGAGGCTCAGACTTGGATGAAGTATCAGCAGAGGAGGTTCGTAAGAGAATGAGAAGGTATATCCTAAGCTGACATGCATCACCACTCCACATGAAAATGCGGAATACGAGCTTTCAATCCCACTGTGCCGTTGTGCCTTCTTTCTCGTAGAAACGGCATCCATCTCTGTGGACAAAGATAGCACACGCGAGACCAGACGTTCGGCACACCTGTCCTGTCTACGCAGCCAGAAGCCGACGTCGGCATGTCTACAATCGTGCTCCCGGGATGCTGACTGCGTTATGTCGGCTCGCTGCTGGAGTTGGAAGGTCCCGCTCTGCCTTTCTCGCTCGCTCCGACAGGTTTCCGCTTGTGCAAGTGCAGCATCTTGCCGATTGTATTGGCGAAGCCCCCCCCCCCCCCCTTTTTCGTATGTAGCCATTGCATGTGTCGAATAGCTTGCAACCGGCTATGCTGCTGTATCTTGGCGAAACCCTCGCAGGAAAGGCCCCATGGTATAAGCAAGACTGGACTGCACGAGTGTGCCATGCAAACACTCCTGCTATTGCCTTCCACTTGGCATCTTCTGCCGAGTGCTCCTTGCCAACCTCCATTCATCCAGCCTAACTTCTGCGCGATGCCTCTCCTCCAACCCAATCGCCTTGAAACATCGACAGAAGGAAGATGCAGACACATGTAGATAGGAACACGCCTCAGCCTCGAGAATGAGCTTCTCATCCTCAACCATGCTATCCACCGCCCGATTCGCATTCCGACGATCTGCCACTCTGCAAGGTCAAGTACCGGGACTAACAAGCCCTCAACATCAGCAACAAGCCTTGCTTCCCTCCTTCTCCCTATCATGGTCCGGCAACTCGCAACGCAATCTGAAGAAAGATGTCTTGCCAGAGCATGGCGCGCCACTGTAAAGTGTTCATAAGAGTTATAATATTTCGAGCGTGATGCTGCATGCAAACGGGAAGATAAGGCTGGCCGCATTGTCTGAATGCAACAACGCTGACTGGAAAAGTCTGGCTGACTAGAACCATTCTGTCGCTATTAACTGCTGATTGGAGAGCCACTTCTTCTGCGCGACTGCCTTATTTTTTTTTGGACTGGTTCTCGCTCGCCTATAGTACCTCGTCATATGTATCCCCTGGATGGGTATACTTTAACAAAGCATCTGGCGCTTTAGTCAAGCGGGCTTTTCACGGCACTAAACTGGCGATATCCGAAAGGTTTCGATACCGGTATCGAAACCTTTCGGATATGGGATAGGGCGTGTCGGGTAAGACATAGATTAAAGCGTCAGCGGAGGGGACGCCCATACCTTTTGCTGCACCATCCAAGGGTTCAGGGTTCGAAACCAGCCAGCAGCATCCAGCATTTTGCGACTACAAGCAGTCATTTTATTCTTTCTTTTTCCCCTTCATTCCTGCGATCGCGTCATGTGCAGAAAACCGCAACTCTCCCGGCCGAACCACACTTGCTGAGCCCCTTTTGCTTTCGGCTATAACTCTCTTGCTGTGCAGGCTCTGGGTCTTCGCTCTACCAACAGTTGTGATTGTTGCTCTCGCGTTGCTGTCGCTGACATCGTCCCAGTGGGTATTGGTCGGCACGCATAGTACAGGACATCACCGCCCTACTGCATCGTACAAGGAGGTTTGACATTTTGTGGCGGACCGGCCAACAAGGGAAGTGAGTGCACTCTGCAGTCGTAATGGGTCCCCGGATGTGCCCTGAGTCGGTCCCACTCGCTTCGACAGATGCACGACTCGGCTCAGTCAAGCACAGTGCCAATGAAGCGACCTCGCGAGCCTCACTCGGCTTCGACGAGGACATCAACCTTCTCTGTCGCAAGTCTCCTCGGCGAGGACCTGGTGATCAATACTGCAAATTTGCCCCCCCTCCCCATACTGCATCCTGACCTGGCTCATCTGCCGTACGCTAGGCAGGTACCAGAAAGGAATTCGAAAGATTCTTCCGCACAGCCCGTGGCGGGGCGGTTCATCCAACAGCGACAAGAACTGGTGGGCGATTCTGTCGTCAAGGTCTTTGTGATGCATTGGCTGGTGAATCACCATCTCGACATACCGGCCAGCGTAGCAGCGGTGAGTTTCAGCTCCGACGAATTCGAATCGCTCCAGGTCTAGCTGATAATACTCATCATTCTGCAGCGGTTTTCGCACCCTCTACTAAGTAACGCGCTGTTCTGAAGACTCGCCCGAGCATATGGTATGGAAGGGAGGGCGCTGCACAAAGTCAGCCTGACGGAGCAGTAGATCTACCAGTCGGATATCCCAAGAGTCTTGCCAATGCTTTTGAAGCCTTCTTTGGTCTGGTCTTCCGGGAGGTAATGGAGGGAAAGAGGCCTTGGGCGGATCTGTGGGACTATTTCTCACAGCTGCTCACGCCAGAGGTTTTCCCGGATCTGGAAAACCAGCTGCGCACGACTAAAGAGGCTGAATTGGAACGTCTGCGACCCAGTGGAACAATCATCCTCGACATCGTCTCGGAGACACCGGATAGCAAGCGCCAGAAGACAGCATCATGCGAAACATCTACGCCTGCTTCGACTGGCCTTCATGGTCAACAAATTGAGATCGAATGTGTTGGACACTCCAGCCAGGCGGTGCGACTCGAGGTACAGGCCCAGGTTGGCGGGCAGAGCTCTCGCACCGGCCTCTCTACTATCTTCGAAAGTACTTCAGTCTTATCAAAGGAGTCCTTGCAAACTGCACAGTCGATAGGAACAGATACCGCACACAACGCAGTCACCTGTGATCAGTCCCCTGTCCACGAAACCATCCCCGGCGCTCGTCTCGAAAACTACAACGCCAGACAGACGTCAGAATCCCTGGGAAGGCTCGTCGCGCCAGCAAGCTATCGAGATCAGGAAGAACGCGCTCGACTTGAGGCTGCAGGGATCTATGGCCAAGAGATCGTGTTGGCGGACAGCGAAACCCTTCCGCACAGTAAGTTGCTGGTCGGCAGTCGCTGTTGAAAGAGCTGTTTGAAGGCCTACCGTTAGGCGTGTACGTAGCAATCACTTTGCTCGGAGTTCTGTGGCGGAGCAGTAGCAGTGTACAGTATGCCAGGACATAGAAAGCAGTGCGTGTTACGAGGCGATCTGGACTTGGCAGACATGATTTGGGGCGTTGCTTCCTGTATGTGCACGTGCATGACAATGTTGTTGGTTAGGCTATTATCTGTTTCTGTATGGGAAGGACAGAGTCGTTACAAATGGATTCGCCTCGCCCAGCCCTTAAAAGATAATGGCGAAAGACTCGCAAATTCGTATAGTCTAGTACGATCAGCCAGTCCCTTATGCACGATTCTGGTCCTTTGAGCTATCTCTGCCTGCTCGATGTCTTCTTTGAGTCCTGCTTGTCCACCGGCTAGTCTTAAGTAGGCTGCTGACGATGATCGCGTCGCCGGCTTAGACTACGCTTCGAAAGGAGCATGTGATGCTCACGAGCTGTCTTTGTAGGCTTGTGAGATGCATGTATACAAATTTGCATGTTCCGGCTTGCGCTTAGAGAGTGCGACCGCAAATGTGAAGTATGACAGCTCTGGCGCCAAGCCTACGACCTAGCACAACTTAGAGTCTTAGACAGGGCAGGATCGGAACAGATACCATGGAACGCCTAGCCGAGAAATCACATCTTGGAAAGAACAGCAGCAAGGCGTCTTGCTTAGAAGAGTGGTGTTTTGGTATCATGGCCGTTTGTAAATGACGATTGTCAGTGTGTTGAGGGAGAAGTCGAGAGAGAGAGAGCGCAGAGTAGTGGTTAAAGGAGCCGCCGGAAAGTGATATCCGGCTCTTTTCTCGACTGTAAACTCCCTTCGAGCCACGAGTGAAACAGCGACTGGATCGTTTCAAGTTAAGCAACCAGATTGCTGTCAAATAGGATTTGTACCTGCTCTTGCCGTAAGACTGTCGTCCCGACGAAAAGACGGCCTTTCATGAAAGAAGAAAGAAAGCTTGAAGAAGCGGCATCGGTTGGGCCGGCAACTGAAAGAGCGCGCGAAGCTGAATGAGATGGCATGAAGATAGGCACCTGGACAGCGTGCTGCATGACAGAATGGGAAGCGTGGTGCTGCAAGGATCTCCTTTTCTGTGCGTGTCCATCCATGCGCGATCAGGGCCACCAGTCAAGCAATCAGTCAGGTCCATGCACGACCAAAGCCAGCCGGTCCAGGAAGAAGGGCAAGACGAGGTTCCTGAATGGCCTTATACTCGAATGGTAGGGAGGACATCAGCAAGCTTGTGCTGAATCGCTGAGTACTGCATCCATGATTCTGGCTGCTTTCTTTTGTCACTTCTTCCCACAGCTAGAAGCTTCAGCACAAGCAAGAGGCCCAACCCATCCCAGAGGAGCTGCAAGTGACAGGAGCAACGACGGGATTGAAGGGCGAAGGGAGCGGGTGGACTGGAGACACTCACCGCACTCCAACGTCTTTATTCCTTCTCCACCGTCCAACAGACAATACCTTGCCGCCGCTGCAGGAAATTTCCATACACGTGAGTAGGCAGCGATTGTCGTGATGGCGGCGATAAGGCACCGCCAGCGTGTTGCTCCTCGCTGACGACCATGCTGTACGCACTCTCATCTGGATAAGCAGTGACGGCACGCTGTCCAATCTGTCAGTCTCCTGCTTGGTGGTTCGCGCGTAGACCGCCCCTGCGATCTCTCCATTTCCTTACCGTAAGCTGTGGCCCTTGTTGACCAACAATTCAGGCGCATAGACAAGTGCAGACTCGTTGCAGACTCGCAACAGCTTCTGCAGCCAGCTACATCGGACATCCCCAATCTGCTTGACTGCAGAACGGCCACGCCGCTGTTGGACGCATTGCTTACCCTATAAGCGTCTACGCGACCAAGTTGAGCGAAGCAACAGGCAGGCAGGCAGGGTCGGCTCTGCTTCTGCAACATCATTCGCAACAGCCAGCACAGCGACATCAAGGTCAAGCTGCGACACCATGCGACGCTCTCTTGATCTCGGGACCCTCACTGGGAGTCTGTCCACCGTCAGATCGTCCAAGTCCAATGCCAACAACAATGGCAGCAACAACAGGGGGACGATCATTGGGACGACGGACTCTTCGCCTAATGGCAGCAGATTCGGCACCATCGCTGGCATGCCCTCTTCTGAAGCAGGCAGTCTGTCCAATGACCACTTTAAAAGCCCCACCTCTGCTCTGAGCAGCGGCTGGGAACGAGCAGGACGAAAAGGAGGACGAGCACGACGCGCTTTTGCATTGG
The DNA here is from genome assembly GCA_024345325.1 of Cystobasidium tubakii. Classification (NCBI taxonomy): domain Eukaryota; kingdom Fungi; phylum Basidiomycota; class Cystobasidiomycetes; order Cystobasidiales; family Cystobasidiaceae; genus Cystobasidium; species Cystobasidium tubakii. Next base: position 2,621,678 of record BROO01000005.1, on the reverse strand, counting down.
CAAGCCTCTTCAGTGTGGGTGCATCAGGACAGCAGAGCACCACGGAGACCAGCGAAGTGACACCTCTGCATGCATCCGAGTCTGCTACGGACATGCATCGCCAGTCCTCGCTGGCTCCTACGCCCGACACGCTTGCTGAACGCGAGCACGCCCTCATGCTTGCTGTACAAGCTGCCAGAGCGAAAGATCAAGCATGGGAGATAGTAGTGCAGCCTGCTCCGCCTGAAGGTCTCTTCTTGGAGTATGGCAATGGTCGTAGCAACAAGTTGGGCAAAGCCCCTCGTCCTGGAGTAGGTCTCAAGAAGGCCACTTCACCACCACCGCCGTCCTCGAATGCAATGTTTGGCGGACTGGCGAGACGACTCCTCGGTAGGACGGGAGATAAGAACGCAGGAACAGCAAGCAGCCTATCCCCTACGTCAGAAGAGTTCATTGATTCCAGCACGAGTACTATGTCCGACTCGCCTCAGCAACCTCCATTGCATGTACCCCAGACAAATATCGAAGCAAACACATCTGACCCTCCGAATAAGACGAGTGATCCTCCTGCAATACCAGCATCCCCTGCCAAACGTCCACTTGAAAACAGTGAAGATGATATAAGATCGCTCGCCGTCGACGTAAAGGATGTTTCTGGAGCTGTTCAATGCGGAGATCGCCTGGCCTCGACTAGCGTACCCGCGTCTAAATTGGCGCCCGTATCTCTATACGCCAACATGCAGCAGGATCAGCTCCTTGTGCTTTATGTCACTACTGGTTCTAGCTCGCTTACTCTGTATAGGACGATTGGGCAGCTGCGCAAGCTGGATGATGAGGTGAGGCGAATGACTGAATCGAGATTCTTATGCTGTCGACAAGAGCTGACTAGTCCTGTTTATCTGACATCGTGCAGCTTCGTAAACACTTCAGCACTCACATGCCATCAACGCCACGTCCTTCTGTTCTCTGTCCATCCTCTACGAGCAGCACCGCGACTTCGCCTACTACCCAAGGCCATACAAGACGAAAGTCAGTTCTTGCTTCTCTCACTCGGACATTCACGTCACCTCCCTTGAGCCGCAGGGGTGGCCCTCTTAGTACTCTACCTTCTGCTTCTCAAGCTAATATCCCAGAAGAAGACTCTGTTTCTCCCGATGTGCATTCATCTCGGTATCCTGCATCGGACACTGGCAAAGCCGCTTCTTCCGAGGAGAAGCAGCCGGGCAATCCTAGCCTGTGCTCACCTCAATACCCGGTATTACAATCTCAACTGTTTAACCTGTCGGATTACCTTACATCCCTTTCGTCTATCGCTAGCATACGCAACTCAAAGCAATGGACCAGCTTCTTCAAGCCAGGCAGGGAGGATCACGAGTCTTCGCGATTAGAGCCGGTAGATCACTCTTCGGGCACTGTGTCGAAGGGAAAGCGCTTAAAGAGGATGAAGAGCGAGACTGGTCTCGAGAAAAGATCGCCTATGTCCTCTCCTCCCGGTCTGCCTTCTTCCTTGCGCCCTCGTGAGGATGCAGATAGCACATCAGAGCGAAAAGAAGTAAGGATCGACGACTCGGGTATCGGGGTTGATACGCTTGGTCATTACTCCTCTCGACTTGGAGGTGCACTAGGCAGAGGTCATCCGACGGAGTCTTCTACTAATTCGTCGTCTGCCACATCCCACTCTGCTTCGGTGCACATGAAGAGAGACATATCCACTGGAACGAGTACGTCCATCTCGTCGGCCATGAGTCTCTTCATTGAGCACACGGGTGACAAAGGTCACAAACATGGAGTTGGTGATCCTGAGGTGCTCGCATACATGGAAAGGTTGAGGCAGGAAAGCGAAGCTCGGCAAACTTTCGCTAGCGATCCTTCCGGCAGCAAGACGAATGCCAGCAGCAGAAAAGAAGGGAAGTCGTCGAAATCTACAATTGTAGAGTATGCCCCTCCGATCCCTACTTCGCCTACCTCCGCACTGGAGCAAGAATTAGACTCTACACCTCCAGCATTTCTGCCAGGTTCACTGGAGCCAGACGTTGGCATACCAGCCGTCAGTAGTCCATCGGATGAGCCTATACTCTCCGCATTAGAAGAGTCTATGGCAGTCGCTACGCCAGGATTTGAAGCAGAAGAAGCTCAGTTGCCGCCTTGGTCTGGAGCGACTATCGCGGCTTCAGAAGAAAATGATGCTCAGCTGGCTGGAGCCGGCTCACTGGAGAATAGACAGGACGAGCAGGCGACTACAGAGTATTTGTCTCCTGAAAACGCTACCACAGATCACACAGAAGCCCTGTCAGCACCTTCGTCCTTGAGTGAAAAGAAGAAAAAATCGGCTTCTAGCCTACGAAGACCTCGCAAGTGTAGCACTGCCAACACTTATGCGTCTCATCGTACTAGATCCCATAAGCCCTCTATCCGGACTGAAGACTTTGAGATTCTCAGGGTCTTGGGCAAAGGATGTGCTGGAAAGGTGCTATTGGCCAGAGTGAAGGACGTAACATCTATGAGTGCAAGAGGTGGCGATAATTCGCTCTATGCTATCAAAGCTATTCACAAACACCATGTCCTTGCTCATCGCGAGCTTGCACATACACTAACCGAACAGAGCATATTGAAAAAGATGGCTATGGATACACCAAACCCTTTTGTCGTAAAAATGCGATGGAGCTTCCAGGTGAGGATGCCTTTTTCGTCTGTTTATATTGAATCACTAAAGCTAACGCTCAGTACTTCTGCATCCAAACAGGACAACGACAATCTCTTTCTAGTACTCGACTTCCACCCTGGTGGGGATTTAGCAACTCAGCTTTCTCGCTGGGGCAGATTGGGCAAGGATCGAACTCGCTTCTATGCAGCTGAAATCATTGAAGGTCTCTCGAGTCTACATAGCGCTGGTGTCATATACCGCGATCTCAAACCTGAGAATATACTTCTGGCAGCCGATGGGCATATCGTATTAACCGATTTCGGTCTATCGAAGCAGTTCTACCACCCTTCTGCGAGTGACGAGAATGGAGGAGGAAATGATGTGATTATGCCCTCGTGGCTGAAAAAGGATAAGGCAGAGTCACCATCCCCTGTCGTCGGGAACGACGTAGAGACGACCGCAACATTCTGTGGAACGGCAGAATACCTCGCTCCTGAAGTCCTGCTTGGCCATGCCTACTCATACCCGGTCGATATGTGGTCATTGGGTACAATGGTTTATGAGATGCTGCTGGGTGTCGTGAGTTTGCATTGCTTGAAAACATCTATGCTTCCGGTCCAGCTCACGGTACGCACACCACAGACCCCTTTCTACAACGAAGATCATGGTATCATGTATCGCAGAGTTTTACACGAACAGCTCCACTTTGGGCCCAGTGAATATCTGGACGCCGACACTCGTGCACTACTGCGCGGGTTACTGCAAAAGGAGCCTGAGTTCCGTATGACTACAAGTCGCGTCAAGCGTGCGAAATACTTCGAAGCTATCGACTGGTCATTGTAAGCAGACTCATAAACAAGCATATCGCTGGACGCTCGTGCTGATCTGTACGGTACTCAGCGTCACCACCAAGCGGTATATACCGCCATTTATACCGAATCTCTCGCCTGACGATCCAGCCGACACACAAAACTTCGAAGAGTGCTTCTTAACTATGGACCTTGGCTTCGTGGACGAGAAGGATACGGAGGAGATTGAGCTCAAAGCAAAGACTTCGGGCAAGGAACCTGATAAAGCGGTCGATGAAGATGGTCGTGATGTATTCGCAGACTATTCCTTCGATGGCGCTTGGGCAGATCCAGATAGCGGAGATGAAGATGATGACGACGAAGTTGACGATGCCATAAGTGAAGAGGAAGAGATCGATGTAGAGGAAGATAACGCAAGCGACGAGTCATCCGTCGCGAAGGAAATAGCAGCTCCCTTGCACGATGCTCCACAACCCTCGGAACAGCATGGAGAAGTTGAGTCTATCAACACGCCCGCTATTGTTGATCATCGAAACAGCGAAAATGCACAACAGTGTGAGGATGACCTCCGATCTGGTGCAAATGCGAAACTGCAGAACGATTCTCGAAAACATCCCGAGCTGATACTACCGGATTCCGAGGCGCCGCCCCTCGTATTACAAGGACAGCAGGGAGAACCCCACAGTAAGGAAGGAGGGCTCTCGTCCGAAGTCTCTCCAACGTCTCTCAATAGGCTGGCCGCCCGTAACTCTGTAGAAATGCCAAGAATGGCGTCTCCAGCCGAGATGTCAGACGACGGTCTGCCTCGCATTTCAAGTGAACATGAAGAGTGGGATGTGGTCGAATCACTAGACAATGATCAAAGCGCCGACAATGGCCCGAAGGGACCTCGTAAGCGCTTGCTAGCTGGAACTAACTTGTTCGCTAAGGGCGTAGTGGACAAGTACAAGATGCAGCTCAAGCCTCTCTCTCGACTCCCGACACCTACCAGATCTTACACTGCCAGAAGTCCAATCACACGACTAGCAAGCGGTAGCGTTCAACCGCCACGTTCCAACAAAACTAGTAACCAGCTATCTCCCAGCCCTTCAATCGGAGGTATGAGCGAATCACCCTCCTCGGTTGAGTCCTCCGATCAAAATAATCGTGAGGAGAAGAAAGCCAGCAAGGGTCCTACTAGACGTCTTATCACTCCTAGGATATTGAGGGCATCTTCGGACTGGATGTCGAGCAGCCTTCCATCCTCTCCCACTCCACGATTCCGAATGAGGCGGAATAAGAAAGAAACTTCACCAGAAGTAGCATCGCCTGCCTCGCCGGCGGGTCAAATGTCTGTAACAAACGAAACGGGAAACGTCCCTGCCACTCCAGATTCGTCTATGGACTCGAATGCTACGTTGCCGATAGAGCATGCCGGAACTTTCGGGTTGCAGCCTCTGACGAGACAGGCCAGCAAGGAACGATACCTGCCGAGCCGAGGTGGTGAATTTGAGGCCCCAGAAGCCGGTATGCCGTCGCCTGATGGAAAGCGTCAAGGTCCCAAACTCAAGAAGTACATATCGGATCCTCGGCACGGCGATCAGTCTGATAAGCCTTAATTCCGACGTTCTGGTCGATCTCTGAACCTCAGATTACACGCATACAATGTGCTCACTTTCTGTTGCCTTCCTTTTTTTTTTTTTTTTAACATTCCTTGTTTGCATACCTTGCAGCAATTAAGAATGAGTATTTGCACCACTCTCTTTAGCTAGCATGTGTTCCCTTCACCACGACCGATATCTAGTAGGCATGACCACACAGTAGTGTTTCGGTAGTATCTATTCCGACAGTGACAAAATTACAGTAATGCTAGCTCGACATCAAGAAAGTTCTTGCATCCAGGTCTTATCATTTGCCACTCAAAACCGATCACTTTGTTCCGACATGCATGCAGAAAAGTGGTTCTTTGCACCTTAATTCTCTTTTGCATAACACAGTCCGTACCAGGTAATGCTTGAAATGCCGCAAGGAGCGCGCTGAAATCTTGGCGACGGGTTGGCAACTTGCAAGCATGGCAGAAGCCCTTGATGGCTCGAAAGTCACGGACCCTGATGATCAAGTTTGGGTACACTCGGCTTTACTGAGAGTACAAGACTTTAACTCACCACGCCCCTGCAGTACTTTGCATACGCAAATTTCATGAATGAGATTGCCTTTCAAAGTGTCATCGGTTTTCCGGCGCCCATGGAAAGTACGCATGCCGTCGCCGAAGATGCGTGGCTCTGTAGGCGTTTCCCGAAATACTCATTATTGAATTTATGTAGACTGATACTTCACCACTCTTAGCTTTCGACTACTGTGGTATCCCATTCGTAGAACCAGCATATCCATCGTACGTCAAAGTGCACGCCCAACGGTTCGACTGTCGGTAACCTGATCTAGCATGCACCCAAGGCAGGCTTCTTATACGCGACTTCAATGACAAAATGCCGGTCAAGACTTATTCGGAAGACGGCGGTTCTGCATACCTGCATTACCTACACGATCGCTGCTTCCCCGGCATCCCATTTACACCGCCAGGCGAGATGCCACCTCCCGTAGAGGTAAGCTCCTCTGACTACCCTTGTTATAACAAGCTGACTAGCGTTTTCACAGGGTATAGCCTACCGGATAGGAGCAAAGCAAATGGCATCCCTGGGCGAGTCCTCTGGCTTACGCATAGCGCAAATACAGTGCAAGAGACTGGATGATGCAGAAGGATCCTCGTCAGTAGACAACGGTAGAACATTTCCTGCGTATTGCTTGGTAGCAAAGGAGAAGTACAGATCCTCGAGTATGATGCCGACTATAACGTGAGTGCTCCTCCTATGATTTACGGAAATCATACTGACATCCGCGGTTTAGGTCGTATGCCAGTGTCTACCGCGGCGCCCTTACGCACGGCTTCTCGCTTCAGTACTTGCGACACTTGTCGCAACTCCGCCCGTATAATCTTGCATACGCGACTCGTGGCGTGCGTATAGCACGAGCGGCCTTCGTGACCTTCGTTCTCGCTCCGCAATTCGCGCTCTTCTACTTGCCTTTGGTGGCTGCGCAACGCGTCTTGGGAAAGGTTGGGAGCGGCTCCATAGAACGCCTCAAATTATTAGCCAGTGACTTCATCCGCTACAATGCTATTATTGCTGAACGCTACTTGTTCAGGCCGTTTGTTGGTAGAGCCGGCTATCTTGTAGACTACTGAATGACTGGCTACTGCTCGTGACATGCTCGATGTACTCTCGCCACTTTGTTTCAATCTCATGTATCGTTCTTTCAGCGAAGTTGTCAAACCCAGCAATACAGGGCAATTTTCAACCTACTATACTTCGGTACACCACATGCGTTAGTGGCGTTGCAGGCTGACAAATGGAGAAAGCTCCCAACTTGTTCAGTGTTCTTCTCCGCACTGAGGCCAGCATCAAGCACGCAAGATGGGAGGCTGGCAAGATATTCTCGCTGACCCTGAAGGCCTCAAGCAAGTTATCGCCGACGCCAAACAACCGTTGTTTCTGGTATATTATGCAGATGTCAGCAAAATGATCGATTTCGAGCCTGCATATTGGCTCTCAGCAGAGGCGACACTGACGCTCAGCATGTCGGTACAGTGGTGCCCTGATTGTCAAGCTACGAAGCCGATTCTAGAGACGACGTTTGGCGGAGACAAAGCTCCGACCGCAATTCAAGTGATGGTGGGCGAGCGATCAATGTGAGGCGTGGACATTGAAGTGCGCTGAACGTGCTCCATCTGACCTGACGCACTGTTGTATTCCAGTTGGAAAGCCTCTGATAACGCAGTAAGCCTAAATGTGGTAAAATATGGGAGTGTTATGGCTGAACCACAATTCAGTTCCGGCAACAACCCTTCCACATCACAAACATCCCAACACTCGTGCGAATGGACAAGGTATGGTTGCCTGGCTGTGGTAGGTGCCTTGGCTGATTATTTTCACATTTTACTAGGGGCAAGAAGTCGGTCGCTTAGTTGAAGGACAGATCCTAGATAAGGCATCTCTTGCCAAGTTTATAGCTTAGGAGACCCGTCGGCGGCAGGCTTGCAATGTGAGGCAGGTGGTTTGGTGATCTATAACCATACTAAACAGTACACACAACGCTTCCCTCTACACTGTGATTACTTCTGTGCCAAGCGGCTTTTGATGTATTCTACCATGGCCGCTCGATCAATAAGCTGACCGTCCTTGTCTTCTGGGTTTACTGCAGCTTCTGCAGCTTCTTTGCCAGCTTGTTGCTGCTGTTTCACGCGCACTTTGCCCTGGCTAAGCTCATCTGATCCTATGATGACTGCGAAGGGTATACTGTCCTTTTCGATAGCTTCGAACTGGCGCGCAGCTTTTGGTTTCGCCTTATACAGGAACTCGGCCTAAACAATGTCAAAGATCAATACACATCTCAGGAGCAGCACAACTGAGGTACTCACGCGAATGCCTCCTTCCCATAGCTCTTTGGCGATCTGCATGCGCTCGATGAGGAGTGCATCTCCGACAGCCATGACAAAAACATCAACCTCCTTGCTCTTGACGTTCTCTTTGCCCTTTTGAGCCAGCTGCTGCCTCCATAGAATGGAAAACAAGCGTTCAACACCGAAGGAAATGCCTACGCACGGCACTTGAGATCCACTCGGAGAGAACATGCCGACGAGGTTGTCATATCGGCCTCCGGCTGCAACGCTGCCGACGCCAACTTTGGCATCCTCGTCTTCTGCTGCGTCTCCGCTGCTTGCGACAGTGCCTGGCGGTGGCGGACGAGTCTGGACGTCCTTCTCTGCTGCATCAGCTGGCAGAGCAGAAGGTGTCTTCCCGGGAGGTGCCGACTCGGCGGTGACGGCTTCATATATAATGCCCGTATAGTAGTCGAGACCTCGGGCTAGCGAAAGGTCGAAAGACATCTGGAATAAACACAAGTCAGTTGCGTGACGATGTGCAGCTTGAAAAAACTGCTCACTCTGTTGAGGATGCCGTAAGCCTTCAGATACTCAAAAAGCAACTTCATCTCGCTAACACCCTCCTTTGCTAACTTGTTTGCCATCAAAGTTGCATCTGCCGATAGTGTTTGGAGAAGTTCCTCGCTGCCTTTCAGCTTGACGTACTCCCCGATCTTGTCCGCGACAGCAGACTCGAGACCCTTTTCTTCGCACATCTCCTTCTTGACATCTTCCCAAGGCAGCTTGTCGAGTTTGTCAACAGCGCTAGAGATAGTTCTCGTCTTCTCTGCAGGCACACCACAGACTGCAAAGATGCCGTCAAGGATCTTGCGGTGATTGACCTGAAGTAGCCAGCAAGGTCAGAAATACATCCAAGGCAGAAGGAACTGCCACCCCGCCCCTAACGTACCTTAATACTGAATTCGCCGATCTTTAGGCGTTCCAAAACCTGCACAGCGACCACCAGAACTTCGGCATCCGGAAGCATTGGATCATAGGACTCTTTCGAGCCAGCAATGTCGTAGTCGCATTGATAAAACTCTCTCATGCGACCCTTGGTCATAGCCGGGTTGTCACGGCGGTAGACTTTTGCAATGTGATATCGCTTGATGTTTCTGATGTCGGGGTTCATGGCCAGGAAGCGAGCGAAGGGCACCTGCAAATGAAAGGTAGATTGGTCAGCTGAAGAAAACAAAGCAATGTATGCTAAGTGTTTGGCGCTTGAGGCTACTTACTGTAAGATCGTAGCGCAAACTACAGATTTCACCTCCCTGGTCTTTCAAGTCGTAAATGAGCTTGGAATCCTCGCCGTATTTGCCTGATAGGATCTCTTTAAGCTCAAAGACTGGCGTGTCTATTGTGACGGCACCATGTAGCTCGAATACTTCAGTAATGGTCTTGAAGATATGGTTGCGGATCAGCATTTCTTGTGGATGGTGATCTTTCGTGCCCTGATGTTTCGCAGACACAGTAACGTCTTCAGCAGCGTTCTCCTATCGCTACTACTGATTTTTGCTGATAAAACATACCTTGGGAACCTTCAAAGTGACCTTGTTCTTCTCCACTTCGGCTTTCTGGTCCTTTTCTGCCTTTGCCAGCTTTGCCTTCAGTTCCTTCAACTCCGCCTGGATTGACTCCAGACTGCCCTCCCCGGAGCTGGACGTGGCTCCACCTTGCTTGATAGCTCGGATCTGGCCGCCTAACGCAGCCATACGCTCCTTCATGCTCTCCATAGTCGATGCCATCTTGTCCAAGTCACGGGCGAAATCTGATTGATGTCGCAAGCGAGTGGTGTATATGCAGGACAGCTGAACAGCAATAGCAGGCCTTCTGGTCGCCAGTCGTGCGGCTAAGATTGCTGTGCGAATCGTGACAGGCCTCGCCGTGTTGAAGAGATGCTGGAACAGAGTGTTGATGCAACGCAAGAAGAGCGTAGCCGACCACAATCAGGAACCGCCAGTCGAGCGAGCTGTGGCAAGGGTCGACCTTCAGGATACTGCCCCGGCTAGCAATAGTCAAGTGCTGGTAGTCGTACGATGCTCGGTAGCTTCAACATACAAACCTGGCTGGAATTTGTCATTCAAAGGTATATGCTATGAGACTGGTATTCTACATCGGCATGATGATGGTACTGGTATAAGTGGTTTGGGTTTATGCAGAACTACTGAATGCAGCACTGAGAAAGGAGTCCGTACAAACGATAAATGCTGTTCTGTGCTTTCAGTGGGCATATGATGACACTGAGGAGTTAGAATATTACTGGCTCCTTCTTCTACTCTGCTGCCAGGCTGTATTCGAGGCCACATTTGGGCCGTCTATCGAGAAACCAGCTTGTTGGAAGAGCGTAGGCTGTCCAATGGCTGAAGGTGCGGTTTGAGAAGGATACTGTTGCATGCCATTCGCGTTGTTAAGATACGGGGCTAGTGAAGCAGGAAAGGCAGCGGGCATGCCAAAGAAATTCGGGAAGGGTGGAAAGGCAGGAACGGTCGATCCCATCATCGGCATCTGCATTTTTGTGGGTAGCTGGGCATACCCGCTGGCCCTGGAGAGGGCCATATTGGGCATGTACTGATTGGATGCTGGTAAGGTGCCGTTCTGTGCTTGCATAGCCATACTTTGCATGATACTCAGTAATTGCTGAGCTCTCATCTGCAGGTTGAGCTTCTGGTCGGCGGGCACTGTTTGTATAAGCCTTAGTTAGTGTTGAGACTGCAGAAGCATCTCCGAGCGAATACCTACAGGATGCGTAAAGCCTTGGGTCGACGCCTGGAGGAGGTGGCCATCCTTGCAAAGCCTGTGGAGATAGAGACCAACCGGAAGGCACGGCCTGGCTAACATTGTTGACGAAAGGCGGTTCAGCAATGCTTTGAACCGATAGCATTCCACTCTTTCTCGCTTCTTCCCGGTGTCTTTCCTTCGTAGCGCTCGACAGCGTTCCATTGGCATGCGTATTAGCAAGCGGTACAGACAAAGTCTTGGAATGCCCAGAAGCCTGGCTTTGACCATTGATCGTTTCGCGTGATTCCAGTGCCGTCGATCTGTGCACCTTCTTAGAGCTTTGTCGGTCACTAATGGGCGATAAGTACGCCGTGTTGCCGCGGAAAAATGTAGAAGAGCGCTTAACACTGTTTGAAGTGGTCGTGGAATCACTCGGAGTTGTGGGAAAGCTACCATCGCTCGACTCACTTGGCCGGGACGATGAACTACTGGATGTCTTCTGTACCACGGGGAGCTTACACTCTATTCTTGCTTTCTCTAGTTCGATCAATGAGGACAATGTAATGCTTTGCGGTCGGGCTACAGAGGATCCCATAGTGGGAATAGCGTGACTAGAAGCTGAACGAGTCTGTAGCTGCCGGGAAGAAGTGACTGCTCCGCTACTAAGGGCACTGAACGCCGACAGAGAACGAGGCATGCCACTACTGATTGCTAATGTTGTGGCTGTTGAGTTGCGGCCGTTACGGAGGTCGTCAATGCTTTGCCGACCTGCACCTCTGCCAGGGGAAGCCGTGCCAACAGCCGATCCACCAAGAGTTGATCGTGCACTTTTGAACGTCTGACTAGGCCTGGAGCTGACCGAGTGTAATCCGACCTCACTTTGAGCCCGGATCTTCAAGGTCGACAGAGGGATGTTTTCGTCATCGTCATCTTCGTTGTTTAGAACACAGATATTAGCGGAAGTCAGCGGTGCACTTGGCGGTACAGGCTGTACAATATCCTTCAGCTCAAACCTCGAACCCTCTACACGCCCTCGTACTCACCTGCACATATGCCTTCAAGTCAGAAGAGCTACCTTGAGGCGTCATAGCGGGAGGAGTGAGGGCAGCTTTGTAGATACGCTGCCTCTCTGCTTCATTCGTCGGTCGAGGAGGAGGAAAGACACGAGATCTTTCTCTTTTCCTCGCCCTGGTCTCACTGTCGTCGGATTCATCCTCGTCCTGACTATCTTCGCTGGAGCTGGTGTCGGAGGTGTGGAAAGCATGCGACGCGCTCGAAGAAGCCGTCTTCGCTGCCGGACGGCTACTACTAGTAACAATCTTAGGAAGAAAAGTGTCTCTCAAATCTTCTGGCTCTTCATCGTCGTCACGAGCTGGCTTGACCGCCTTCGATAAAGCGCTTGTCAACAGGTTCGCGCCAAAGCCTAGATTCGAGAAACTCGATGTGCGAGATAAAGGTATCTTTGGCGAAGACGATCTTGCAGGCATATGATAGAATTCATCATCGGTCGCGCTTGGGGGAGGAGGCAGTACTTTACCCCCAAGTAGGATGGCGAGCTCTTCTTCTGTTGGCCCCAGTGTAGCTGAATTAGCTATGACCTCTTCATCAGGCTGCAGCAAAGATTGCTGCCGTGACAGACTTTGATCTGGTGAAGCGCTTGCAAACCCAATCCCATCCTTCATAGAGGGTGTTCTGCTCCTTAAGGCAGCAGTCCGTTCGACAAAAGCTTTCTGTACATCGTCCGCCGAGAATTGTATGCTAAAGGCAGAAGTTGTGTTGTTCAGCCAGCTGCCCAAGGAAGCTGATAAAGAGGAAATCGACTGATTGGATTGCGTTCGTCGGTGCTGCCGGTGTTGTTGTCCCGGATCGACGGGAACGGGCGGTAAAGGTAGGACACTGTCGGGATGAGCAGCGAGAGGGTGCATAGAAGGAGAGGCACCTCTGTCTTCGTGAGTGTAAAGGGACGGCGTGGCAGACCGTTGTATGAGGATAGGAGAGGCTAGTCTTGGAGGACTCGCTGTGGCTGTATGGAGAGCTGTAATATAGCTCTCGTTTGAAGGTGAAGCGGATGATGCTCGACTGAGCGTCTCTGACAGTGGAATACCAGACGGGCTCCTAGAACGAGATGCATCTTGAAGATGCTGATCAGACTGGGAGAGATCCAGAGAGGGTCTAGGTGCATAGTCGAGGGTGACTTTAGGTGGAAGATCGAGCCTGAGGCCTTGAGATTTGGCATGAGCTGTCCCTTGACTCGCATTGCTATCTAGAGATGAATTAGACCTGGCTGATTTGGCTTCGCGGAATCTTGAAACAGATATCGATGCTCCTGGAGTGTTTGGGGTTCTTGCAGAACCAGAAGGCGAGCTGGGGCGAGACTCAAAGTAGGATGTACCACCACCTACACTAGAGGTGTGGGCGATTGCAGGCGAGCTCGGTCGTGTTGAGAAGGGAGAGTGAGATAACTCTTCATTAACAAGTGAGGAAAGCGTCGGCTCTTCTCTAACACCAGTCACTGAACGGAAAGACCTGAGTTGGAACGAGTCTGACGATCTTGAGGCTGGCGCAAAGTCGGTTCCTTCAGCGGCATGGCTAATTGGCGGGCTTGCGTGATACGATGCGGACCCAGTGGATCTTCGAGGGGCATCGTGATCGCTGTTTGAAGGGAGTAAATCGACTGTAGAGAATCCGCGTTTTGGCAGAGACAGACCGCCGGGGCGCTTTGACTTTTGTGGCGTGCTGCCATCGAGTTCCGCAGGAAGAGTCTGTTGTCGTAGAGGGTGCCCGCCGCTAGCTCCGGCAGGTGGGACAGCCACATGCTGTCTGCTCTGAGCACTGTGTCTCGCATTGTCCAATGTGCTCTGCGCTCCAGCCGATAGAGAACGGTTACGAGACTTGCGTCTACCAAAAAACGATCGCTTGCTAGTCGAGCTTGACGCAGGTGGAGTCGCAGCATCAGTGTGCAGCCCGCCATGCTCATCTACATTGCTGACGTTGCTGTTCCATTTCGACAGTGATAGCAAGCTGCCATTGCTGCTGGTAGTCACAGCATGCTTGTCGCCATTCACCAGAGTATCGTCTGATCCTGATATCGACGTAACGGCTGCCTGCGCTGGGGCACCTCCGCTCGACGACTTTCTCGACTTGAGGCCTGGAAAGCGCATCGAGGCAGTAGTGTGACTGGGATGCGACTGCACTCAATTCGACGCTAGTGCTGCTGTGCCTCGCCCCTTCAAGGATGCCCTTTCTTGATCTGCCTTCATCTGGCCTCCGCCACTGGAATCCTGTAATTGACTTCAGAGGCTTGCAGTGTGCTTTGGCGAGATATCAGATGCGAGATAGCATAAGCTTAGGCTCGAACCTCAGTGGAACATCCCAATTGGCATGGTCCAGACCAACAGTATCTGTTCTGCAGACTGTGATGTGTCGTTGTGCATGGCAAAATTGGTGATCGAACAAGCTCTGTAGCTCTTCATCTCTGCCATAGCTCGTATGTGCAGCATCATCAAACCAGCAACACCAAAGCCCTCTCAAGAACCTTCGCCTGCTGTGAATAGACTCTCAACTGTCGGGGATGCTTAAGATGGCGGCACGATCTCCACGGCTGACTCCGCTTCCATCCCAGCATGAGCACATCAAGACATTCTGAAGAGCACGAAAGCAGAAAGCATGGGGAAAGGATACCGTTGGACTTCTGCTAGCAATGAAACCGCAGTCAGATATGTTGACATTGCCTGTGCTCTGGACATATTGGAGGCCATCTGCAAGCGGGGTCTCGTCTGCCTCTAGGTGGACCTACTGCGGGCATTATATACACGCTCATCAGATTCTCACGTGGACGATGCTAACAGCATATGCATTGACCAGTACCGAACAACGTGACCAGCGTGACCAGCATGACTAGCATGATCAGCCATGAATAGCATGAAAGAGACGAGCAGCATGAATAGCAATACCCAGCATGTACAGCATTGGACGGCATGGGCAGCATGGGCAGGATGAACGAGCGGAACAGCATGCATAGCGCGCATATTTAGCTTCGTCTCCATCTACGAAGAGTACAAAGAGTCAGTGCGGTATCAATCTTCAATGGAGATGCCTTTGGGACTTAGCTAATCTACAATCATGACGCTTTGCGCTCAACGCATAGTCCGTATGTGACCATGCCACGCTTCCTGAGGTCGTACATTGATATGGGTAGAACAGCTGAGACATTGCCGCCAGAAAGTCAGTCGCATTTCCGACACCATGCGTTGCTTTGGAAACTCTGCTTAGTCTCCAGTCATTCTGACAGCTGGCTCAAGTGGGAGATATGTACCTGTTCCGTATGTCTCTAAGGGCCAGGCCTATGTATTCACGATGTGTACCCACAAAAAAGGACAAGCAAGGTAATATCGACGTCAATGTCAACTTGCCGCTGGATGCGCTAGTGCAATGGGAGAATAGGGAATACGTTTGATTGTTATTACGCGGCGAACGACAACCGTGCAAAATTGGGTCACACAACCCTCAATGGTCTATCCAAAGAAGGTGTCATTGTAGGCTGAAGCAATCATCTGCACCACTCAATGTTTCGATGCCGGCATACTGATTTTTTTGCTGCACAAGTAGTCAGCTATTCCCACTGAAGTTGTCGAGTTTTTACACACGCCACCTGCTCCTGTGATCTGAAAATTGTCTGTTCCTACCATTTCTGTTTGTCCACTCATTAGAAATCATGCATTACCGATTCCTTTTCATTCCAGTTCATTGTTATTACCGAATTTATACGCGATAGGTTACTCCAGCATGCTCCTGATATGACACCCTGTTTTGTGAGTTGATCACGAGAAGAGACCAGATTCACATCATCCTTGCGCCTGCCTACTGCTCAACAATCTGCACTCTACTGACAAGAGGACCTTTAGTTTGCTACATACACATGACTGGGCGATGCGCATACGGCGGACAAGACTGCACACTTCCACCGCCCCGTGCAATCAAGCAAAAATAGTCGCTATCCGATGAATAGAGATTCAAGGCTGCCACTCCGGGGTACCTTCATAGCGTCACCTAATCCTCTTGATCTGCGGCCGTCGTCACCAAGATAGAATATTGCAAAGCTACGCAGCCTGCAGGCAAGCAGTGCCCAGCAGTATTGAGGTTGTGTGGCTAAATCCTTGTAGCAGATGAGCGTGAACAGCCACGTGCTGTTCCGCGTTGCCACAGCCTGGGCCTGTGTCTACTTTAGTCCAACTCCTACCATCAGTCATACTCCTACCGTCAGTTATGGCTCCACCAACTCAAGCAGAGTTGACACGCATCAACTTCGTCCTGGCTCGATATCCTGAGCTGCATCAAATGGTCGGCGTAATGGTAGAGCAGAGGGACAAAGGCTCTGTCGACAAAGCATACGCTTTGTCTCGCTACGTTGTGCAACACGCGGCTTACAACAAACTCCAGCCACTGCTGAAGGCTGAAGTCCAATATACTATAGCGAGTGGCGAATCTTACTTCCATTTCAACGACCTAGGCGCGTCGGCGCTCAAGACAGCTACATCGCTCGCAAAGACTGTATTGATAGAGACGTCACAACCTGAAGCTGTCCGCGCCCAAGCTCATCGACTGTTAGCCAACATACGTTTCGACAGCGACTTGTGCCAGGAGAAGGCCAATGCGTTACGATGTAGAGCACGAGAGGAAGTAGCACGAGGGTCGATACGTCTGGCAACTCTGCCATGGACACCGTCCGGGAGCAAGTTCCTTTCGCTGATGTGCGATCGCAGTACTTCTATCTCTTACAGGCGTTTGATATGCTGGATGACGATGATTCTGACAACTCTGAATACACCAACGATGATTCTGATTCAATTGGCTTCTCTTTACGAGCTACTGTAGGTCTGAATTCCAAGAAGAAATTGGATGCTTCAGTATCTACTTCACAATTTGCCGAGGATCAAGGTGCTGCTTTGCCCGTCTTACCTCGACCGACTCCGCGAAGCTAGACGACTCTCGTGAACGGGAACATGCCTTCAAGCTCAGATACAAGAGTCCTCACCGATGAGCAGGTAGCTCGCTTCTATGATGATGGGTGCGTCGAGGACCTTATCGCGATCGAGCAATGGTGCCCCGGTTGCCGCTACACAGAAAGCAGCATGGATTGGCAGGCTCAAGCTTTCGAGTATTCCAGCTGGGCTTGAGTCAAAGTGCTGCTCGAATACTTGGATGAAACATCCAGGCTCGTCAATGCACGCTGCTAAATGAGCCGCAGCTCGCGTCCTTGCGAAACGCATGACAGCGATACGATCCGATACCTCGACATGCCTAACTCACATTCTTTCCATCCACTTACAGGTACCTAATCATTCCCAACTTTTTCACTCTCGAGACCTGCGACACCCTCCTCGAGAGAGCTCGTTCCCTCATATCTTCCTTTGACCTTTCAACTCATCCATTGACAAAGTTCGGAACAGGTTCAAATCAAGTTGGAGATTCCTATTTCTTGACATCAGGGAACACGATTCCTTTCTTTTTCGAAGAAGATGCTTTTGATAAAGATACGAATGAATTACGATATCCAAAAGAAAGAGCAATCAATAAGATAGATCACGGATTACATGAATTAGATCCTATATTCCGCAAATTCGCACTAGAGAATGAGAAATATAAGACTTTAGCTAGAGAATTAAAATGTCATCATGATCCTAGAGTACTTCAGAGTATGGTCATATGCAAATAACCTGCTATTGGCGGTAAAGTCCCCTCTCATGACGATCAAACATTCTTATATACAAAACCAAAACCAACAGCTTTAGGATTCTGGTTCGCGTTAGAAAATTGTACGGTTCCAAACGGATGTTCATCATTCTTACCTAAATCACATAAACTGAATCAACCAATAGCGAAAAGATTCGTTCGAAAGACGCCAGATAATGTTAATCATGAATCATGGTACTACATTTGCAGATCTGTTGAGCGAAGAAGAGAAGAATGATCGTGAGAATATAAAGAAGAGAAAATGGAATGGTGAGAGATATAAAGATGATTGGAGGGTCGAAGAATGTGATAGAGGCACACCTGTCTTCATTGATGGAGCTGTCGTTCATCGGTCCGAAAAGAATTTGAGCGATAAGAGCAGATTCATCTCACTGTAAGTCTTCAGAATTGGTATCTCTCCATTTGATACTCGCTGCATGCCTGTCGACCGCGATGAGAAGACAGCTGACACAAACCTTGTTCCGCCTTGAAACAGTTTCACATGGTAGAGGGCGAAGCGGAATATTGACGAGAAGAACTGGCTGCAGCCAACGGAGGAGATGCCATTCTCGAAGTTGTTCAACTGAAGATACGGTGTCCCGTATTTGGCCCTTGTGTTTTTCAACCTCCAACTTTTGTAGGATTCTATATCTCCAAATTGTTGTGAAATTACCCGTCAAAGATCCGTATGGAGACTGAGATTCGCGAAATGCCAGTGCCTTACACCCCAAGGGGAGTAATCATACCATAGACTCGTTCTGGAGGATTGTCGGCAGCACTGGGCCTGGATACACTTCGAATGCATGCACGCAAGGCAAGTAGTTGTGAGCCGTTGTGGAGACGAGAACCCCAACAACTTCAGAGGACAATACTAAGGAAGAGGGCGCTGCCTCAGCTGTTAACGCCCTGAATGAATGTTATGACAAGGCTGTCCCTATATTCCCCCCGAAGACAAGTTCATCCTGCTCAAAACGATAACGATAGGAGGACATCAAGAGGTATAAGAGCAGGAAAGTTTGGATCCGCCCACTTCAAGCCATAATATGTTAGATGAGGCTGTTTCTAAAGCCAGCAGGGAGATGAAAATACAGAAGAAAGTGGTCAATCGGATTCAGTAGAAGAATCAGAGACCCTCCATCTGACTGCATCAGACAGGCGGGCTTCAGTACATCAGACAATAATCAAAGAACAGGAGATTCTACCCAGACTTTCCACTTGGTCTCAACTCGTCGTGGTCACCTTGGTAAATGAGCATCTTCAGGCGGAATATCGTTAGCACCAGAATGTAGTCATAGTATGAAGCCAATTGCGGTTAAATATATGCAACAATGTCCATCTTGTGCTGGCACGTCCTGATAAGAAGTATGTAGTGCTGCCTGCCCCACTTTTGCCAATGGAACAAGGTGATCGGGGAAGGCATGCTCCGGATTCCACATTCCACACAAGGTCTTCTCTGCCATCTTGCTTTTTCAATCAGTAGTAGATTGTAAGAACAGCCAACATGCTAAGGTCATTCATATAATCCCCATAAAAGCCTAACCTTCCGCTGGCGAGTTTACGTAGAAATGGAAGTGGAAAGGTGAGGCCATGCTAAGTGGGTCGCACAAGATCATACTCCTCAAGCATGCAGAAACATTAGAAAGGAAAGTCATTGCGCTCGCGAAATTGCTGGCAAGATCCAGGCTTTCCGATATCAAATGCAATGATTGCATCCCGAGTACACGACATACAAGTGCTGGTTTCCTCCAAATACGGCCGAAGGAAAGTTTGCAGGTGAGGGATATCGCCGTACCCCAGTTGGGAGCTTTCTACCTGTCTCAAGCTGACTTCTGTATACGGCAGACAAGCTTGCTTTCCACATGGAAATACAAACCACTTGAATTTGTATGTGCGGTATTGTGCGGCAGCTGTGCTTGCAGGGAAGCAATCGTCAATTGCAAGCTCAACCGAGGCGCTAGCCTCATACCACCATGGCAGTTTCCTGGCTCATCAGATTCTCTAGCAAATCATTCTGAGTGGAGCACGGTCCGCCTGGCTCGTGACATCGGCAGCTACTGCTTTTAAGTACAAGTGTTGAGGCAGACAGTCGTCCATACCTTACTGTTCTGACACGCTGGTTCCGAAGACAACGGGGACAGCCAGGCCAGAAAAAAAGTTCTGCAAAGAGACACTCGGACTGCCCCACCATTATTTCTTGAGCTGTCCCTGGTCACAAGTCAGAAAGGCAGCGGGCTAAAGTACGCTCCCTGATGGCGACGAAGACGGTTGGTATGCCCGGAGCACCTTCTAAGTGCTTGAACAAGCAAAAAGAAAAAGAAAATCATGCTTCGAAAACGCCGTATCCCTATGCTTTCATTTCTTCCAAGACCTGGCCTCGAACCCCTGACCTCCTGAAGGCAGGCCTCTTCAATTTGTTAATGAATTTTCGGCAAAACTTCAGGTTGCCTTCAATCTCTTTCGAGAATCCGGCGCCCTTCCATTCCCCCACCATAAGCGCTTGAATTTAATACAAAGACGGAATGATGAGTATTGAATTCTCAAAGTCGGCCTGGGATTTGACTGTCGTTAAGGGCGAACCTTACAACCGTTACAATTTCCCTGTTTGCCATTTTGTAATGGCTAACGCGGCGCAACTACCCCTGCAAAACTCGGCCACGAACCACTGAGCCAAGGGAGCCTGAGAGATTTCCGTAAATGTCATGCGTTCGTGACATCTTTATAGGTAGATGCTTGCGGCGAGAAAAAACGTCACAACTGCGAAAAATACATATTCGAAATGCAAACCTGACAAGACTGCAGAAAGGGCCATCAAACTGCGTTGCATTGTCATGTACTAGTTCCTTGCTGTAGCCTGTGTTTGCCCTCTACAGTTACATCTAACGAAATGCAGGTAATACAGAATATCCACGTAACCCTTGCAGGAAGCATCCTGCATCTGCCTGTGCTTCTGGACGTGCAAGAGTGAGACTGCCTGGTCGTATCAATGACCACTCCAACGATGGAGGTTCTCAGCACCTCGCCAGCCACTTGTGCGACTCCCAATGTCCCGACTCGCTTGTCGCCTCTCTCAACTCCAATGCTTCTGCCCATTCTCGATTCATTGCAGCCTGGTCTCCGCAAACGCGAACGAAGCGATGCTACTGCATCTCCACTACTGGCATGTGATAAACAGCACCCACTTGCACATCCCTGTCCTGAGCCTCCGAGACCACAGAGTGTGTTGCGCAAGGATCAGGCGCATGGACAAAGCAGCAGAACCTCAACAGACAATGCAAGAGCAAGACACCCCAGTCGGATGAGATAGCAGATGTAGACTACTCATATTGGTCCTCAAGACCCGTTCAAGATGCGCATGCATGTACAAGAAGTGTCCGAGTCGACCTCGCTATGTCTCTTATGTCTTTGTCTTCACAGTTCTTGACTGTTCAACGTGCGGGATGATCGGCAAGACTGAAAGACACCGCAATTCCACCGAGGAGCTGTTTCCTTTCCTCCGTACATATGCAGTATTGTGCAAGAAGGACTCAGGCGGTACCGGTTTACGGCTATGGCGCCAGACAAGGTCAGAGTGACTGCTCCCAAGTCGGAAGCCCGTTCCCGAGCAGAATGCAGCAATGGATACCTACGAGCTTCCAACTGTGAGTTCGAATGCTCAATACCGAAAGGGTTTGACGAAAACTGACAGCCCACTTGCAGCCTCCTCCCTCTATCTGCGGGCAGAACCCAGCTACACCGCATTAATCATACTGTGGGATGCCATGCTCTATCGGTATACTGGTGTGCTCAATCTTGACAAATCTTTTGATTAAGTAGAAGTCCGATGTATTCCACCGAGAGTTTAGTAACTTATTTAATATGCGAAGGTGCTCATTTAGTAGGAGTAGGCACAGGTCATGAAGTTCCAAATGTCAAGACCATTGCCTCGCGCGTCTCATTGCGTGATTACTTCTCCTTCTCTTATCATTCTCTATCAGCAACACAGCAGGGTTGCCACCACAAGGTTGAGATCATGCGTGATATTCTGAGGACACTCTGGATTTGTTCGGAATTGGTTTGTATTAAGCTAAGCTACAACGAGTAAAACGGACTATCTTGTACAAGGCAACATACCCTCTATCGGTTCGGATCCTTTCCTGGATCACCTGACTATCCTTTCCTCGTTATGTCAGTCTCCCGAATCGGGAGACTTCCAGCACATCACGCGGTCTCTCACTCTCATTATTGTTCTCCTCGAGAAACAGGTCACGCGAGAATTATTCATCTACCTTAGCTTGATTGCGAAAGTACTGTGCAGGTACTTTTCCACCCTGTGGTTAGGGAGTCCAGACTCCAGTCGGCAGTGCCCTCTGCAAAGACCGATAGAACAAATCCGTCTGGTCATACTGCGGGGCCGAGCGAATGCCCTTGTGAGATATGAGGAAAGAAGACACGGATAAGATCAGCGAGCAGTTGTTCCCTTTTTCTGGGCAGAAGGAGGTGATCTCAGCATGATTGGATTCTCGACTTTCGGGATACCCCACTCGCATGCCGCATCGCTCAGTGTAGCTTTGAAGAAAAACACCAGTCCTTGAAATGTTCCGATAACAGCAGAATCAGCGTGGATGGGCGGCGCGACCGAAACCGGGCGAGGAGGCTGAGGCTGAGGTGCCCACACCGGGAACAGCCACATTCGTGAAGGTCGGGGTAACGGACGCGGTGGGGTGGACAGAGGGCGTGGAGGCCGTCAGAATAGACGCTCGAGTCGCGGGGGGACATCGACTTATGGAAGCACGATGTAAGGAAGGCCTGCATTGCCCAGCGGTATCCAACCTCGTCCACCCTATTAGCATCCAGATGCTCTACCGTACGACGGTGTACCTTCATCCTCATTTCAGCAACAGGATCAATGTCTCCAGTCAGGCCACGTCACTCACACCTCGACCAACAGCTAGCACAGAGCCCTACGATTCCTCACTTTCGCACGGACAACCATCAGACCCACTTCGAGGAACAAGTATTAGGTCGGCCAAGGTCATCGCAAGCTGTGTATGTGTCGAGCTACATTATAGCTAGATTCACACTAAGCGCCGCCCTTGTTCTTGAGAGGCTCCGTGCGACCTCTTAGCCATTTGCGATCTGCACCGCTTGGAGTATCCACCAGTTCGTCATATACCCTGAGCATATTGTGCAGCCATTTAGGATACTCCATCATGACTGCATAGGATTTGTCTAACTGCACCTCTACCATGGCTCCATCGTCATCGTCGAACTCATCACCCCTCGATCCTTCGGTTTCGGTAGTTGTATCAGCTACTACTTTGAGACTGGCCACGGAGTGAAATTCACATGTTGCTGCAACCCGTGATTCAAGAATATGCAGGGTCAATTTGTTTGTAGCACATGGTCGGCAAATCACCCAGCCATCGAATAGCTTTCACTCTGGCATGTACCTGCGAATGAAGATCTTCTTCTCGTTTCCCGCGTCGGTGGAGATGACTGGCGGAGGTGAATGGATCGTCATCTACCGAGCAGAGATTGTCGGAATGTCAGCAAAGAGACAGATGTAGTGCTTAAGCTAGCTCACGCGAAACTCGTTCTCGATAGACTTATTCCAATACCATCTATGTATGGAGAACGTAGCCGAAATTTTTGCTGTTGCTACAAGATACTCGTACTGAAAGGGGATAACGATTAGCAAGGCTCCTATACAGGCAGAAACGTAGAACGTGCCTTCATATGAGTTACAGCAATGACGTAGAGTGTCCTGCAAGCTACACTCATCAGCACGATAGACAGCATGCGAAGAACGTCGAGAGCCATTTGGAGCAGCCTAGAGCTGGAGTTAAAGCAACCCAATAAATAGAGATTCAAGCCTGCCACTCCGGAGTGCCGTTATAACGTCAACCAATCTTCTTGATATGCGGCCCCCGTCGCCAAGATAGAATATCGCAAAGCTACGCAGCCTGCAGGCAAGCAGTGCCCAGCGGTGTTCAGGTTGTGTGGCCAAATGCTTGTAGCAGACGAGCGTGAACAGCCACAACGAGTGGTTTGGGGGATGACGGTCTTCAATTCATCTCACAACCCTTAACTCTCGACTCTCTCCAATCTAACGATTCTGCTCATCAGCCTTCTATCCTACTGCTGCTGCGGGCGTCGTTGGTATGGTCGCAATTACTCCTGCAGCCTACGTTCCAGGGTCGTATGCTCTTGCTACAATTCCCAGGTCTTTTGCTCCAAACCACAATGGTTGGACGGTTCCGGTAAGACCAGCGCAGTTTCCACAGCAAGGAAACGTTGCAAGGTCCATCACAACTGGATCCCGTAAGTGCCACAACAATTCTTGACGTTGTCGGATCAACAGACTGTAGCTCATTGATCTGCCAAAAGCCACCGCTGCTTCTCGCAGCGTAGGCCCAAGTCCGGCAGGGTACACCGTAATCTGCACTCCTACTCCTCCCTGCCCTCTCCGCCCTTCACGGTCTTCATCTTCAGGTAAGGGTACGGACCTTCAGTCGTGCTTGTCGGAGTGCTGATAGTGCAGGTTTTTTACAGCGAGCCAAGGCAGGGCGCCGCTTAGATAGGACAAGCGACATGATGATCATGCCCCTCGTCCTGTAATAGGAGCTTCGCGAATCTGTCCACATTCTAAAGCACAAAAAGGCATAGTGGGGTTTACCTGCCTTATCCAGTCTTGATGTTTAACGAACTGCGCCTTTCCTTGATGTATAAATAGACCTTTTTTCCTGAAGAACCTACCGAGTCTTGTTCATACCATCTACCGGCTGTCCTGGCATTGTTCGTTGTGTGTTTATCTTTTGTTAGAGTGTTACAAGATTACGCTCTGCCCAGTTTCAGACAGATGCCTTACTCAAGTTTCATGTTACTAGAATGTGCAGCAAATGCCCGATGTCAAGCTTATTTTGTGAGCAGAACTTGTAACTGCAGACGGCTGAGGGTACTTGTAGTCTGCTGCATGCACATACAAATGCGCAGCCGATGCGCACGCTTCCAAGGGGGCTGCATAGTCACGTCTATCACTCCAAGGAACGTATTTGGTTTCTCCCCAATAAGCTATTGCAGTGCTCCTGCCGTAGTCAACGCTAATCGGCTCGTGTAGAACAGGGCAGTAGCGCATATCCTGAACGTCAGTTATCCTCCCGAGTTTTCGATATTGTCCGATAGCCCGCGCAGTAAAAGTTAGACTCTTGGAAATATTCCCGCTACTGTGCTGTTGTCAGGATCTAGTTTTGACCTGGGGGACCATCTTGAGACAAGCTTCTGTGCTTGTTACCGGTATAGGGAGGCCGGCTAGTGATCTCCCAGAACCCCGACCCTTCACAGAACACGAAGCCCTCCAAGAAGGCGTCTCGAGTTTGAAGTAAAATGCGGATGGCACTGCCAGGGGACACTTTATCAGCGAGTTGGCCATGTACAGACATTATTACTGATCATGAGCGGGGCCCGCCTGGATTCTTGCGTGGACATCGCGCTTGCACTTGCAGACAGATCAAAGCACGAGGCGATGGCCTGAAAAACTGATTGAAGAATGGTCGTCTTGTCTTTCGAGCGCTTGATGAATACTACTGCTGTGGTGGAAGGCGAAGTGAGAATGCGTCGCGACTTGCCGTCTTTGCATTGCTCCAGGTCTTCGATCACGAGCACAGTACAATGCATCGCATCTTCGCCAGCTCTCTGTTCGGCTCCTGCACACTGCTTTCATACATCATCCAGCTGCAACACGCAGTGCCCGTAGGTGAGCCATGTCTTGCTGCATCGGGTGCACCTGACTGACGACCTTGTCTGCAGTTCGTTGCCAACTGCAGCGATGGCATTTTTATCAGGCAATGGTATCCTACGCTGTGCATGCAGGGCAGAGAAGCAGCTGCTCTCACTGAACAGCAGTCGTGCAACCTCAAGTCCATTACCCCGACTCCTGGCAGCCAAATTCTCTGCGACCGCCGCTTCCCTTGACAGTGGCTCATCATCAAGCGGGTCAACCTCATCATCCCTCAGTCAATTCGAAAGGAACAGCAGAGCACCACCACGCCAAAGAGCAGCCTTCGTTCCGCCAGAGGAGTATCCCACCAGCGCACCTCAACCCCCTTCGCCGATCTACGCAAAGATGAAGGCGCAGCCTGGCTCCAATCAGATGGCACGAGCGAACATCTTCGGCAACAAAGAGAAGCGACAGCAAAGTAGGGAAGCGAAGAAAGCGGGATCCCGATACGTAGCGAAACAAGCGAACGGGGAGCCAAATGACGTATTGCCTAATCCAGACGCGTCTTTTCAGGCCATCAAGCCATCTGATTCACGAAGTTTGGGAGTTTTCGGAACAGAGGATTTTGCCAGGCAGTACAGACGGTTGATGAGCGGGGTCATCAACTTCAACAATATCAGGACAGAACTCAGATTGCAGGAGAGATACGAGAAGCCAAAGTACAAGAGACAGAGACTGCGCAGTGCAAGGCATAGACGTCGCTTTGCGAATGAAGTCGGGCTTAGAGTAGCTGCTGTCTTGCGGGCAAAGAGTCAGGGTATGTAGAGAGGGAGGTATACAGCGAAGAAACCGTCACAGTGTACAGGAACAGCGCATCTTTGCGCACCATACAATGCATCTGATGAACTCGTCGGTGACACCTGGCTCTGCATTACCTTTGCTGTTTCGGCGATCGGCTTCAGCCCGAAGAGGTCGGCTGTCACGCAGTTGCTTCTCTTTCTCCGGACCACAAACGGCTGCACGGCTTCGGACATCCTGACACTCTATGATCCACAGACGGGCATCTGATCTCGGTGATACATGCAGCGATGACGCTCCATCCGGATGAGCTCTTCGCTGGAGGCTATGTCCACCCTTCCCAGTTATAGGCGGCAGTCATGGGAGCCGAGCCGACACCTATCGCCGCCGAGGTCCTGATCTTCGGTATCTCTGCGTATAAATAAGGCAGACTGACCCTGCATTTCGTTTGAACTTCTCTCTTCCCTACCTGACATCCTATTCTCCTCAGCTTTGGCTCACCTTGTTGTCGCTCTTGCAATCACTTTCATCCGTCTGCTAGTAGCCACCACCCAAGCACCGTACAAGCCGGCCTTGATACCAGACTCCAGCTTTCTTTGCGACCATGTCGAAGACCATCAACAAAGCAGCATACCTACCAGCAGTTGGACAACCTCTCGAGGTCCGAGATGCATCCTACACCAAGCCGAAGGACAATGAAATTCTCATCAAAGCGCACGCCGTAGCGATCAGTCCTCTTGACTGGTTTGTACAAAAGCAAGGCTCTATGATAGCTCCTTGGCTCAAGTATCCCTTCATACTCGGTACCGACGTTGCTGGTGAAATCATCGAGGTCGGATCTAAAGTCACGTCTATGCATGTGGGCGACAGAGTCCTAGGCCATGCTGTCGGCTTCGAGAAGGCATTCAATACCTCAACCCAAGGCGCCTTTCAGGAAATTGTAATTTTGCAAGAGCATATGACATGCCCCATCCCTTCATCTATTCCCTACAAGGACGCTTCGGTCATACCCCTCGGCTTGTCTACAGCCGCATGTGCGCTCAACGAACCAGATCAGCTGGGACTTATCAAGCCCAAAGTGACGAAACCTGTAGCTACTGGTGAAATCGTTATCATATGGGGAGGCTCCACAAGCGTAGGTTGCAATGCGATCCAGCTCGCAGTTGCATCAGGATACGTTGTCATCACTACATGTTCACCACGCAACTTCAAACTGGTTCAAGATCTAGGCGCAAAGCAAGCTTTCGACTACAATGATCCAAACACTGTAAATCAAATCATCGAATATCTGAAGGGGGAAACAGTAGCTGGAGCGATCTCAATTGGATATGGATCAGCCATAGCTTGTATTTCGATATTCAAGAAGAGAAAAGGCACCAAGAAATTAGCAATGGTCACTTACCCTGGCCCACCGAGTCCTCCCAAACGATATGCACAACTCCAAATGGCATGGTACTACGTAACAGGCAAGATTAACATCTCAATACAGTCACTGCTAGGCGGTGTCAGGTCGAGCTACGTATGGGGCGGAACGCTCTCCGGCAATAAGCTTGGTGCCGATATATACAACGACTATCTCCCTGGGGCATTGGCGAACGGCTCTTTCACACCGGCACCTCAAGCAGATGTAGTCGGGCAAGGGTTACTTGATATTCAAGGCGCAGTGAACAAGCAGTCCGAAGGAGTCAGCGCTAAGAAGCTAGTGGTCCTGTTATGTTGAGAAGCGCATTTCGTGTCATGCAACGCGCGCGCAGTTGTTGAACCTAGTCTTGACTTTTTTCAGAGAAGTGGTATATCCTCAGTCCATTCTTAATTAGATGATATCTTTGTTTCCGTAATAATAGTCATGTAATGCAATGCAGCAAGTCTTGTCGCGTCGAAATCCAGCTACTGTATGTCATTGCAGTCGAAAGTGATTTTAACGACTACCAAGTAACTACGATCTAACAAAGTATGTTTTTCTTTTGGTCGTCACTACTATGAAGTAATTGGTGCACGGATTTAGGATATGAATGGAAAGACATGTTTTTACCCCTGCTCCCTAGACAGCTACGAATCTATCAAGCTTATGGGAAAGCAGAAGCGCCAGCATACTTGTAAGGAGTACCAGCAACTTGCAATTCATCCTGAATTCTAATAAGCTGGTTGTACTTGGCAACACGTTCCGATCTGCAAGGGGCACCAGTCTTAATCTGACCGCAACCTAGACCAACAGCGATATCTGCGATGGTAGTATCTTCGGTCTCTCCAGATCGGTGAGAAGTCATGACGTGCCATCCACCAGCATGAGCCATAGTAGAAGCTTCGATAGATTCAGTGATGCTTCCGATTTGGTTGACCTTGAGCAATAGACCATTGCATGACTTTTCGTCAATGGCGGTCTTGATTCGCTCGGGGTTGGTGACTGTCAGATCATCACCGACGACTTGGATCTTGGTCTTGGCGGTGAAGGCCTTCCAGGCTGCCCAGTCATCTTGGTCGAAGGGATCTTCAATGGAGATGATGGGGTACTTTGCGATCAAGGTGTGGTAGTAGTCAGCGAGCTGTTCACCAGTGATCCACTTGGATTGGCTGCGAAAGGTAACAAGAACAGAGAAACTCAGTATGTTGGCACTTCGCCAGCTGTGACGAATGGCGAGAAATGGATGACTCACTCGGAGTTAGGGTTCTTGAAGTCAAGGTCGTACTTGCCATCCTTGTAGAATTCGGAAGAAGCTACATCAAGAGCGATCTTGACCTTTCCTTCGTATCCGGCATTGGCAATGGCAGTGATGAGGAGGTCGAGTGACTCTTCAGCGCCAGAGACGTTAGGTGCGAAACCTCCCTCGTCACCGACGTTGGTGGCTGCATTTTACAGTAAGAAGGCGTAGAGAGGGTCGACGTTAGATCTGCTTGCTCTAATATCATTCGCCTACGGAAAGCAGTGCGACCCACCATCAATACCGTACTTCTTCTTGATGACGCTCTTCAAAGCGTGGTATGTCTCAGTACCCATCTGCATGGCCTCGTCAAAGTTCTTTGCTCCAGTGGGGAGAATCATGAATTCCTGGAAGGCAAGAGCGTTGCCGGCGTGGGAACCACCGTTGATGACGTTCATGCATGGTACAGGAAGGACGTAGGGAGCCTTGACACCGGATAGCTCGGCGATGTGAGCGTAGAGGGGGATGCCCTGCATGGATATTGACCATGAGCGTGCATACGGTGGAAAGGGAGTATGATACGGCGGAGATGGCGAGGATGAGAAGGAAAGTGAGGACACGCATGGAAGAGAACAGTCAGCATCATGTGGTATTTAGTCTCATTCAAAAGTACAACGTCGGCCGTAACGGGCCTCGGTCTCGTACCCACCTTCTCAGCAGCGCCAGCCTTTGCGGCGGCGATAGAGACACCCAAGATAGCATTAGCACCAAGCTTGCCCTTGTTCTTAGTTCCATCCGTCTTCAACAGTAGCTCATCGACAGCCTTCTGGTCGGTAACTTTGATTCCAGAGTCAATCAAAGCGGGTCCTAGAACCTTGACGACATTCTCAACTGCCTTGCTGACGCCCTTGCCTAGGTATTTTGCCTTGTCGCCATCTCGTAGCTCGACTGCCTCGTGGACACCTGTGGATGCTCCTGATGGGACGGCAGCTCTGAAGAGGCCTGTCGAATGCAAGATGTGTGCATAGCATTGATTGATGTAGGAGAGTACGTGATTTTGCGGGCCAGGTCCAGGAGAGCGAAGACAGGAACGAGGGACGGGAATGCAAGTCGGGTCAGTTCTAGTCCTCAGTCCTGCCTGAGAGGAGATAACAACGCACCCTTTGCTGTGACGAGGTCGACCTCGACTGTATTCGAGAATCAGAATGGAACGCGATGGAATGCGATTGTTTGAGCGAGCAGCCCAACAGGATAGGAAGCCTGGCTCACCGGTAGGATTGCCTGAAAGCACGACACAGAAGTCAGCATGCAGCACACCCAACAGTATGTACTATCCACCCACCTCTCGAGTCGAAGATCTGGCGTGCGTGGACTGCCTTGACGGACACTGCGGCGGTGGACGAAGTACAAGGTGGCCACACGGTTGGTTGAGCGGAGAATGGGAGAAGTGTTGAGAGGGAGGGATTAGCAATGGGATGGCGCGACTAGCATTGGTGCAGTGCTCTTGCAATGCCATTCATTACACCTACTTGTGGTTCTTCTACTATTTCTGTTAATCTGAAATGGTAATGCAGAGGCAAAGGGCAATTTCGGAATGACGGCGACAGACGAGGAGGATTTCCGAGGCCGAAGAGGCGACCCCGATATTTATATTAGCCAGAGAATAGCAGCAATTGGCAGGGCAGACTTGGATAGAGTGAGCAATAGTACATCATGAAGAGCAAACAACTACCGAGTTTCCAGCTAGTCAGGCTGACAGCATGTGCGGTAGGGTGTACCAGCACGATAGGAAAAATGAAGAGCAGCCAACTGTAGACCCTACAAATGAGCGAGAAGAAAGAGTCCATGCAGTGATTTGGGACCAGCCTGCCCCTCTAATACAGATTCGAAAGTGCATGTTCAATCTGTCCATTGATAAAGGCTTTCTTCGAGCTTAATTCAACGCCATAGAGCTGTCGACAGACAAGCATCGTCACGTCAGCTTTCCAATCCTGTTGGCTCGAACCAACAGTCCGGTACAGTCCGGTCAAGAAATTCAACCCACCTTCTCCAACTCCTCCCTCACTCCCTTCTTCGTCAATGTCTGCAAATCAGCTCTAGCTAGTATATTCCTGATATCCACCTCGAGCTGTTCATCCGATGGTATCGTTCCAGGCGGAGATCTAGCAGCCATGAATGCGCTCAAACCTCCGAATGATTGTCTAGATTGAGTGTGCTGATGCGACCCCATCGGCATCGCCGCCATTGGCATCTGCATCTGCATCTGCATCTGCGGCTGGAAAGGGTTCTGCCCTTGCATTTCGTATCCCTCTGCATATCCAGCAAGTCCAGCACCGGCACCGTACGCAGCAGAGTCGTAAGATCCCATATGTCCATGATGCATTGATCCAGCCCTTGAAGAAGCATAGGCCATTCCCCCACCAGGCGTCATATTGCCAGGTAGAGGCGTATGAGCAGCGCCAGAATAAGAATTTAAAGCTTGATGGAATGATCTGGCTCCAAGTTCCGACATTGGTGTCCTAGATCTTGAATTGAAGTTCATAACGCTCTCGTGACCATAGATAGATCCTTCTCCTCCATAATTCTTATTTCCATAAGCACCACCAGCAAAGCTCATTTCCTGCTTTTCAGCTAATATCTGTCCAATAGAAGCATTAGATCCACGTTCCCATAATTCATTCTCATAATCAACCCAAGTTTTCAAAGGTATATCAGAGATTTTAAACTCTCCTTCATCATGAATAACTAACTTCTTTCCCTTTTCTCCCAAGACAATTCTGGTTTGTCCCCAAGAGAAATCATCTTGTTTCCAGAACGAATAAATTGGTAATAAGAATGAGAAGACTGGTATTGCTAGAATATAGATCATCATCCATACTATCATTTCGAACTTGCGATGTAGTAGGAAGATGATCGCTTGAAGACCATAGACAGCTCCCAGCATGATGAGAGCTGTAGTCGGAACAGGCTGTCCCTCTCCAGCGACCAGATAGACGAGATATACAATGTACGCAACCGTGACTGGCTGAATCAAAGTCGACAACAAATCGATAAGAACGATAGCGCGCATAGAACAGCAGCAGAAACCGCATAGCCTGTCAACTCGGCCTATAAGCTCGGCAAGGTTGTGAATGGTCGAATTGATCCATCGACGGCGTTGCGAGAGAAGGATCTTCCATTCTTCAGGAGCGCTGCAAGGTAGACACGTCGTGACGTGGTTAGCCTGACGTTGAGCAAGATCGAAATATCAAGCACATACATAGTTCTAGCGTGGGCATCCTTTGTGAAAGTCAGCTTGTAGCTGGGGAAGTTCTTGAGGAGCAAGGTAGTAAGATATCGATCTTCTCCAAGATGAAGCAGATTCTTCATGTGTAGGGTCTGTGAGAGAAGAAATCGCTTGTCAGATCATAGCGCAGAGCAGATAGGCAACCAAATTTGAAGCCTACATCGACTCTATTCTCTCCAAATGCATTGATGATATCGTTCGCGATGAATAGAGGTTTGTTTTCAACGCTTCGCAGGCGATACATTGAGAAACAACCAGGTAGACAGGTGACGCTTCCGAAGAGTGACTCGAATGCTTTGGCCAGATGGTGAGAGATAAAGTACTGCAGAATATAGCAAGTCAGTTCGTCTTTTTCTACACGAACAGCCAGCTAGCGACCACACACCTCGTAAACCTGCATCATCGAGATTATAGACCTTTTAGCGTTAGCCAATTCCGTCTCTCCACAAGTAGCTAGAACCTTCCTATCATGGTTCATGGCGGATACGAATCTATTCAAGCTAAGCGGGTCAACAACAGTATCCGCATCGATGGCAAGCAAGAACTCATAGAAGGTAGGATTGACACCAATAACATTCTTGATTTGATGATAGATTTCCAACTCGCATGGCGACATGGGAGAATCAAAGTGAACGCGATTGAAGAATCGCATTGTCAACATTTGGGAATCTCTCTTGCCGCGATTACCGGGTCGGGATCTCTCGTTTGGTTTGCCGACTTTGACGAGGACGATGTACGGGATGACATGACCGGCATGCTCATATAGACCAGAGTACACCTTGCCCTGTAGTACGAAAGTGTATGAATCAGTTCACCTTTTCCTGAATTGCACCGGACTACCAGAGTTCCAGTCAACTCACCAGATTATGTTGCTTGCTACCTTCTCCAAGTGACAGGAAGCTAAGCGGTTCCGGATCGAGGGCTGGATCGGCACCTAGCAGATCCAACACAATGCGAGGTGTAGGTCTGTCATTCCCAGATCCAATAATCATACCATCACAAATGACAAACAATAGCTTCCGTTTATCATCGTATTTCGAACTAGCCAGCGATTCAAAGCAGTCCCGTAAAGAATCTTCTCCTTCCGTATAGCAGGGTACTTGACATACTACGAATCGATCATGATTCTCAGGTTGTCTCGCTCTTCCAAATTGTAGTGCAGCTATAAATTTGAATCCAACAATCGCGACCATTATAATTGAGAAGGCGAGAAGAATGTACCGGGAAAATTGGCATTGTATAGAGTTTCGAGTATCAACCTTGCCGACAAAGAATAGATTGCGAAGGCATACTCGCTGAGCTGCCATGAGATCTGGATCTAGACGCAGAGAATCGAACTGCTTCGTGATATCGCTACCTGCGAACGTTTTGAAGATCGATACTATCTGATCATGCATGAATTGGCGGTCCGTGTCGGTAGGAGCTTGTGTGCCAGTGGGTGTCCTGATACCACCGCCGTCGTTATTGATGTAGCCAGTCATATCGTAAATATTGCCTCGATAGATGACAGTATTGCGAGTCAAAGCATCTCGAGCCCGCTTGCTGACTGCATTTTTCGTATAACCCATGAAACCGCGTCGGAAGTTGTAACGCATAAAGACCATCTGCTCCCAATACCAATCTGGCCGAGAGTCGTTCGTGACTGAAGAACAACAGTGGTTAGCCAGTGGACACACAAGTCCGTGAAAATCTACTCACAAGCACGGAAATCATGATACGCCGAATTTGGATCAGTCGTGTTGCTAGTATCAAGGGTAACCCAAGGAGATATGAAGCCATTTCGACCGCTGCAAAGCGCATTGACCTGAACAGGGAACAGATTCGTCGCGTCCACACCTCCGTATTTCTGAACGCTTCTGAGCGGAACGACCGAAGGATAATGCACGTTTGCAAAATTCGTCAAATCGAATACTTCACCACGTATCGCAATGAGCATATTATCTTGATTATTCGAATAAGAATGACTTGAAAGTTCTGCAGATCCATAGACGTATTCTTTCGGACAGATGAGATTGCCCAGGATTGCAATAATGAAGACGGTCGCACCACAAAGTAGAGAGATAAGTATGAAGATAGTGACCTTCTCTCGCCATGCCATCCGTACATCTGGCCGTTTCATCTTGCCCGGCCAAACGAGAAGGAACGAAGGAATCCACCAAGTAAAGCACCAGACGAGGAACTTCCACTGTTTCCGAGATCGAGTCTCTTTGTAAACTTCGACAGTCTCTTTCCCATCTACAACTCCTGCGCTGTCAGCAGCCAGACCTTTCTCGCCCTTTTCAAGCTCGTGGTGTGGATATCCAGGTGATGCTGAACCACCTTCTTCCAGATCGAGATGTGATTTAGCAAATTCATCATCTGTCATGAACGTTCTTCTGTCATCTTCCATCGCGAGAGGATCGCCACCGACTAAGGGAAGAGCAGCAGTTGAAGCACTCTCCGCGAAAGCAGGGTGGTTGTACGGTCGATGAGGAGCATTGAAGGGCGAAACTTCTTCGACCATAGGTGACGCTGCATCAAGTAAGATAGCAGGACGTGAGAAGGGCGAGTATGGATCTGGATCCGGTTGATCCGAGCGTGCTGCAAACTCCCTCTTGCGCTTCAGCTCATCTTGATCAGCTGAGCGGAGGTAATCTTCCATCTGCCGGAAGACACCATGACTGAGGAAAACCTGCAATTAACACGTTGCGGAAACATTAGTCAAGACAGGGGGCCAATTGATGCCGAACTAAGCCAAATCATACCTTAGTCTTGCCAATACCAAACTCTTCATCACCCCAATCCATCTCCTCTTTGATCTCCAACATTTTCTCCCTCCACATCATGCTAGCTACGCGCTTAACAAGATCACCCTGCCATCTGTCAATGACATTATACCTCTCCCAGAAGTCTTTGAACTCCATATCCGTCATCCAACCTCCACTGTTATTGGCTAAGCATTTCTCCCTTATATGCTGTAAGCCTAAAGCCCTAACTTGCGATTTGATAAGACGTGCATCAATACCAGGTTGCCCAGCTGTATTCGGAGCCAAGCAAAGAACAAAGAAAAGGCGACATGAATCCGATAGTGTATCGAAGAGATCGCTAAGGGACTTGTTGAGATTACCAAGTACGCATCGTTGAGAAAGCAGTTCTGCTCTTTTGTTGCTTATCGTCTTCTTTCGAGTCAAGCCTCCAGCACCTGCTGCAGTACTACTACTAGGGCCATCTTCCTTCTTGCTGATCGTGTTCTTTCGTCTGATGGAAGGCTTTCGAGCCACTCTCGCGCCGGGGACGCCCAATTTACTCTCTGCTCCTCCTGCATCATTATCATTCTCACCACCAGCAGATCTTGATCCAGACATCGTAGCTTTCTCATCCTTCGCAGTGGCCAACACCTCGTTAGCGAATAATTCCCTAATGAACGAATTACCAGATCCACCAATAATCGACATATCTCCAGAAGCGCTATCTTTCGCATTCCGCCTAGCTGCTCTCCTACCACCAGCAACAGGTACCGCTTTACCACCTAACAATTCCCCCAAATCAGAAGGGACTATATTTAGATTCTTCTCTAAGAATTCTTCAGTTGAATAAGTGATATTTTCACAATCTGACCAATGTTCAATAGTAAAAGTACCAGCTCTAGTAGAAAAAGAACCATTTCCTTCTTTCCTCGAAGAAAATTGACGATTTTTGCCCCATCGTTTACCCATGGCATCTAACATTGTACGTTCATTCTTACCCTTTCGAACAGATTGATCATCAACGATATGGATCAAACCACCTGGCATATTCTCAAAGACTCGAATAGTCTCGCTGACTGTATTGGGGGGCTCGAGCTGCTTGCAGATAGCAGCGAGTGGGAGACCATCATTCTTCTGAGCTGTGTAAGAGGCTTGCGGAAAGAGATGAGTCGTGACGAAGGCCGAAATGCGTTCCGATGTGAAATTGTTGCAGAGCGTGGAAAGAGTGTTGCCTTCATTGCGGTGACCAGGCGAATTTGCCAAGGCTGGGAAGTCAACCAAGGCAATCATGCCTGCGAGATTATAAGGAGAGAAGCGGGTGGAGGCAGAATTTGTGGATCAGCACTGGATTTACAAGCCTCGTATTCGTACTTCTTGCTGACTCACCAGCAAAATCCTCCTTGCACAGCTTCTGATTGACGAATTCTCCAAGCCATTCCCAAAGCAAGCGATACAAGCATTTCGAAACTATTTCTTTATATTCACTGGCCTTTTCCACATCGAGGACGACCGTACATCTCTCTCCATCAATATAGGCCGTCTTGCTCGTGAAAGCTTCTTCTAATCGTAATAGATTCGCTTCTGCAGTTGCTGCATTGTCGAGAAGACCTAGTTGGGATGCAATGATGTGCAGTATTTCGGTAGTGGAAATGATACAGCCAGCATCACTTTCGCTTGATGTGGGAGGTGCGAATTCGAGCGTTGAGATGTGTAGGATGGCAGCGAGAGTAGAGCAGAGTGAGGCGACTGAAAAATAGAAAGCAAGTAATGCTCAGCAAGAATCTGCCGTATACAAACTAATGTAGGGAAATGCTTGCTCACCCGCTTTCTTCGGGAATCCAAATCCCTTCAGAGCTTGTTTGAGAAGACCGAATCGTTCCCTATCGAACTGCTCCTTTTCCAAGCCAATTTGAGCAGGATCAGGGAGGCGTAGATGAGCTCGTTCATTTGGACTCGCGCCGGCAGCTAGCCATCTTATAGCATTGAAGACTCTCTCCTTGTTCTGTATGCCGTTGACTGCTCCTCCTGCTAAATTGAAGGTGACCTTTCCAGTATCCAAGTCCAGATTGTACAGTATAGTCTTGTACCCTTGAATTCTCCCTCTGTCGTTGAACTGAAGTTCTGCATACCTGCCGAATCGAGGGGAGGAAAGAGTAGATACATCGCCACCGATACACCCAAATGCATCGATGATGAATTCCGCAGCTTGTATCTGTTTAGCTAGTTTATGCGATTTGGAAGAGGTAGCTCCAGTAGCCGGATCGACGGACACGCTGTTCGACGAGAGAGATAGCAAAGCGCGCGTAGCCAAGCGTCTATGCTCGGATTGGCCAGTCCAAGCTGTACAACACGCCGAACTGAAGACAATGCCCTGATCCTGACCAGTCCTGCGAAGATAGTAGTATGCCTTTGTCGCCAGCTCGTACACGTGTGGCTGTAGAGGGCGATCATCTTCGTCGCTCCCTTGGAAATCATGATAGTCGGCTAGATGGGCATGCAGCGACGGAGAGGCTGCATTGGGAGCTGTATCCGCTGCAGTGGAGGGACGAAGACTGAGAAGCGTCGTAGAGTTGTAGTTTATGTACTGGTGTGACTGCTGTGCGAGCAGTGATGCCAGCTGGGATGCAATAGCATCGACGGGGGCATTCGCAGCGGCCATTGAGACTGGACGGGCGGCGGTACCTCCAGCAGTGGCAGCATCAGCAAGGCCAGTCCGCCGTGATGAGGATGCAGCATTGTCGTTGTCGTTGCCATCGCCGTTCTTGGATAGCAAGTTGCTTGTATCCGACGAGTCCGAGTTTGACGAGGCCATGGCCACTTCTGTTCTCTGTCCAGCCTGAAGAGCGGCAGTAGACGGCAAGCCTATCTGCTCTTCTCCTGCTGTATGCCTGCTGCCTGCCAGTCTCGTAACACTCCCTCTATCACTACAAAAAGTCAAAAGACTAGAACATCAACATCAACACTTGCAAATTCTCAATCACTCCTCATTCCTGTCCCTGTTAGTAGCCCCTTTGTCTGCATCGCATCGCCCAATGCTTGTTGACATACGCCACAGGCGCGGCGAAGAGAAGGCAGGACGAGTAAGAAACTACTCATACAATAAGCATGACATGTGTATTGCAGAACGGCGGTATGGATGGTAATGTTGCATTGCACAGCGCTGTGTATGGGTTGGTTTCGACTTACCTCTGTATCCTGAATGACATTTCTCCTCTTCTTTTCCACCAAAGCAATCAACTCTCACTCCTCATCCTTCTGCTGGCATACATCCTTCAACTCGCCATAGATCCCAGGAAGCTTCTCCACCAATTCCAAGAATTCCTCAAACGGGCAGCTCCCTCCCGGTCCACTGTGACAAGCAGGCTGTTGATGCGGGGATCCATTGACTATGATCCTCACATACGATTGTGTCTTTCTCTTCCCTCCCTCTTCGAGTGATGAATCATCATTCTCTTCATCCGCACATTCCAATCTCTCAAGCGAGACATGCCCCAAGAACGGGACGATCTCGCTCGTCTTCCATACTCGTGTTGGGTTGATTCTGTCCAATGGCATAGCGGCAGTCGCGTCATCGTGCCCGTGGAAGAGATCAAGAGCGTGCGTGACGAGGGGAACTTCCTCTCTATG
Source organism: Cystobasidium tubakii (assembly GCA_024345325.1). Lineage (NCBI taxonomy): Eukaryota > Fungi > Basidiomycota > Cystobasidiomycetes > Cystobasidiales > Cystobasidiaceae > Cystobasidium > Cystobasidium tubakii. The sequence goes on along the minus strand of BROO01000005.1, from coordinate 2,583,568 downwards.
CGTGAACCAAATATGGAAAGCTTGAGGGAGAGTCGCATTTGGTCCTGCAGTAGGTTCAGGCAATTCCAAAGAAGACGAAGTTGATGTAGATGAGCCGCCTCTGCCGTTCTTCGGTTGTTTCCGTTTGAATAGGTCAAGCAGGTTATGCGATGGAACAGCTGTAGGAGTCGGTACGACAGGTGGGGTGACAGTCCGCCTAGTCCGAGTCTCCTTCAAATTCTTAGCAGCGATTTGAATCCAAGGGACGCCCTGTACAAAAAGATGCATGGTGTCAGTCGAAGTTCCTAAACAGACGGACCTTCGGATGAGAGTCCCTCACCAACGCTGCAGTCCATTTCCTGTGCCGCCCAAGCATATGGTAATAGTAAAGGTCCTGTCCGTACTCGAACTCGAGCCATTCTTCCTGAGTGAAGACATCGCAGAATTTCGATGAGCCTCGAATGACAGTTTCATAGCCTGCGTATTGCAGCGATAATGCGATAAAAAGATTTTCTCGTCAGTTCAAAGCTCTCTGCTATTCCATCTTCAAGCAAAAGGGGAGAAAGACAGAAAAAAAGTAACGACCCACCGCACATCTGCTGCATAGCTATAATATCAGTCCAATTCCAATTCCACCCAGGCAATTCACCATCCCTCTCTAATCGCTCAATAGCTTTCCTAGCAACCAACTCTTGAAATCCATTTCGTTCCTCTTTACCCTGTTTCTTATCGAATCTATCGCATATCTTATGAGGAGTTAAAGAGAATGCCCAATCTTCGTTCTTGTTCGGTACTTTGCTAAGGTCCACTTGTCCCTTATTCCTTCCTAAACTTCTTCTTGGGAACATGCCTGAGACGAATGCGGTGCTCGAATCTACATCTCGTTCTGAAGAGGCTGTGTATATCCTGTTTGCGGTGTCAAAAAGGTTAGTCAGGCTAATATCAGGTCAGACCCGGAAGAGCCGTCTCATGAGAACTGACATGATAGCAGGATCATCCAGCTCCGGAATAAGATCCTCATATCGCTTTCCCATTCGTTGTCCTAGAGCCTTCGCATCCTGCGCACCAGGTCCAGTCAATTGCTCCATATTATCTTCCGTAACTGGTGTTTTCCATTTCTTTAAGAATGAAAGAGCATTTCCATAGTTACTCTTCTTGTTTTTCTTCTTGTAATCCTCCAATTTAGAGAGGAAGGGACCGATTGTTTCGGGGTATTCATCGTCGTTCATTGTGATGCTTGAATGTCTGAATTACCCACAATGTAAGATAAGGAAGATGCGAGTCGCCCATCAGCTACTGATATAATCAAGCAAGCACTGACAGCTTAGGATGGAAACTCACCTAGCTAGGATAGACACTGAAGATATAACACATTGCTCAGGAGGATCAGGTCGAGGTCTGCAAATGCAATGTTCAGATCTCCGCAAGTCTAGCAGTACGGTTTATGGTCTTCTTGTTCGAGATTCCAGGGCACGTCACCGACGACTCACCCGTGACTGTCGAAGAAGGGCGATATGCTAGAATGGCAGAATAGTCAGTGAACTATACAATAAGTGATTGACCAGTGTGACATGAACACACCCAGACAAGTGATGAAGGACATTCCATTCGGGCGCTTCTCCATCGTCAGAGTATGGTATTTCCAGCATGGACGATTTACGATCGCCATCGTCGTTCTTCAAGACGACTTGCTGTTCAGACAGCGGCGATGCAGTGCATAACGAGACTTGACATGCAAGCAGCAGACATGCTGCTGCGGTGCCCTTCATGAACGTAAGAGGGAATACTATCAATTATCCTAAAAGCAGTGGTCATAAAATGATAACGACGCTGGGCGAGTACTGCGACTCCATGCCCGGCGTGCAATGCGTTCGATCACCCTCGAACACCTATAGAAACAGATGCACATTGAATGGCAAGCAATACTTGGTCAACTACTTCATTGCTCCCTTCCGTAGACACCTATCTAAATAGTACAAGGGATGGATGGGATCTCGGCTGATTCAGGAAGCCGTTCTCTCGTGGATATTTTTTGTCGAGAGGCAGCGCAGATACAGCCTGGCATCGATAGTGTCCTAATGATACTAACGACGACCTATCTTGTAGATTGTAAGAAAGGAAGGAGGAATGGAAGACATAGCTTAACGTGAACCAAGTCTTCTGAGTAACATTCTCGTTGAAATTTTGGTATCCTAATTGAAATTTTGGTCTGGAAAGTGCCCGATGCAAGAAAGAGCGGTAGAGTTCACGTAGAGGTTTGCTTGATAGGACTGTTCAGCACATTCAGATGATGTGTTGGGCTAGCAGCTATGCGACTAAAAAGGAAGAATAGCGCGTTACTGGGAGGAACGAAAGCAACCAGCAAAAAAAAACTTGGGCACAAAGCACTGCGCTGATCGAGAGCTTTGGCTGTGGCAAATATTGACATCCCTCCTTCGTGTTCGCATACTGGCTGTGCAGGCTTCCTCTGAGGAGTAGTGACATCAAATCCAATACTCCTAGGATTACTTCGAAGCTTCCGCAATTGACCTTCGATTCAAAGCAGAGAAACTGTTCGTAATGCAGTAGTACATATGCTATACTATGTATTTTGCTTTATCTCACGAAAGAAGCGGAGTGCTCACAAAGACGCTCCCTGAAGCTTGGCACTAGACCATAGTCGCTCATCACCACGAACTAACCTGCTCTCGCTCCCAGAATTTGCCAGTCTGTCCTTGGACATCGCCCAAAGCCAGCAATACCGGTGTTTGAGCACCCTGATCTGGTGTCAACTGACCATTACCTTTGCTCATGTCGGTGTTAACATAGCCTAGTAGGTGCGTTACGGATTTCACTCGTCAGCAAGCCTGTTTTAAGAAGACTACATCGAAATAAACGAGGGTCTCACCTGGGCAGCAAGAATTGACGAGTATGTTATTGCCTTTACTTTGTTCCTGCATAGCCAAACTACGGGTAATACCGGTGACGCCCGATTTTGAGACAGAATAGGCAGTAGTAGGCCAACCAAGCTTCGAATGGTTGCCATCTTTCACGGCCTTCTGGAATTCCTGCATCAAGGTTGTGTAATCCCGGACGCTCTTGCCATTCTTGAAACGCTCCTGCAGCTCAGCAGAGTACTTGTGCAGCTTGCATGTCATGGAAGAGACGTTGACTAGTCGACCTCCCTTCCGTAAAAGCGGTAAGATCTTCTCGCATGCTTCGAGGGTACCATAGTAGTTTATAGCGAGGGTCTTCTCAACGACATTGGCGTCTATATTGAGACAAAGAAATTGGGTTCTAGCAAATGTATAGATAAAGACCCGTGCACAGGGAATACACCTACCGAAACCATCAATAGCGACTCCGGCATTATTAATCAAGAAGTCAATCTGACCATGTTCCTTCTTCAACAAAGCAGCGAAATCTTCAATACTCTTCTTATCTGCAATATCCAAAGCTGCATATTTGATGTCTGTAAGACCGCCATCTTGCTGGAGTGCTTTAGCCGACAACAACTGCTTGTCTGATTTCAGATCTTCGACTGCTTTTTGGCCTCGGGACGGGTCTCGTGCGGTTAGGTAGATCATAAAGGGACCATTATTGAATTTAGAATCTGGATATCGTAGAGCTAGCTGTCGCACTATTGCCAGTCCGATGCCCTGTGTTGGATGGATGTACATCAGCTTGTTGCTTGCCATTGACGCCACAGAGCTTGCTTGAGGTGCAGGGCATTTGTTCAATCACCTTGTTACCACCCGTCACAGCTGCGATACACGTAGGAGCTGTCATTTTCGTATTTTGATATTGTTGGGACCAGAATTAGGAAGACACCAAGCGGAAAGCAGAAAGAAGCCGACAGCGAGACGATGCATACTGAAGTTCAGTGGCGGGGATCGACGGAAATCTGTCCGATGCTGTATGTAATCAGAGTTACAGGTATGACGAGGTTTGGTCTGTATATGCTATAAGAGAAGCTTCTCTGGTCCAATTGCTGCTCATCTAATTCGCATGCGACCCTCTTCTGATGAGCTTCGGAGCTTATGTTGCTCGCGATACTTCTTCTGTGGCACTTAAGCCCGCAAGCTACTTAATCCTTGTATCAAGTCTCACGCGCGCCTACTGCCGTAGTAACGCAGTCTCAGGCGGTTTCTGTTGACTCTTCATCTGAATAAATGTCTGTTGAATGAAAGAGCGAGCAAGCCAGACCCGAGCAATATCCTGATTTTAGCCTCGTCCGTCGCTTCGACGTGATCGCAGGCCATCTTGCATTAATACCACTACCCAGCACAGATGCCAGCTAAATGAGCGCAGGACTTCTACGATGGAGCGTAGGATATGCCTGCTTGCGCTCGTCGCCCTCGCTGGTCACTGCCATCCATCATGGCAATAAAGCAAGAGCTTTCGCAACTTCTTCCTCACGTGGACAACATGCTATAGACAAATTCCCATACAAGCTTTCGGACTTCCCGGCTGAGCGGATACGTAACTTCGCTATTATTGCTCATGTAGGTATTCCTCCCTCTACCTTTCGAAGCTGACTAGTCGCTGAAACATTCCATTTCATGTTGCATAGGTCGATCATGGCAAATCTACACTCGCAGATAGATTGTTGGAAATGACAAACACGGTCCCAAAAGCCAAGAAGGGAGAGCGGAATCAGCAGCTGCTGGACACGCTGAAGGTAGAGAGAGAGCGCGGTATCACTGTGCGGGCCATGAGCGTTTCGTAGGCTTTATCTATCTATGATTATGCAAGAAGGCACTCTCTGATGTGCCTTGTGACATCTTCTTCAGAATGGTATACACTCCCGTCGGCCAGGATAAGCCTTACCTTCTCAATCTTATCGATACGCCGGGTCATGTGGACTTTTCAAGTGAGGTACTCAGGTCTTTATTGGCTGTTCAAGGCGCGCTGCTCCTGGTAGATTGCACGCAAGGTATACAAGCGCAGACTTTGGTAGGCCACTTCTTCATATTATACACTCAACGACTATCTGAACCTGTTCTCCTACGTTCAGTCGGTCCTGGATGCTGCTCACAAGCGAAACCTGAGTATAGTCGGCGTGCTTAACAAGGTACGTCTGCTTTATTCCCTCGCAGGGCATCGCCGTTTTGCACGAGAAGTATCGCTCTACCGACAACATCGCATCTTTCGTCTCCACGACACTTCTCATGCAAACGGCGATATATGTCACCATTCTATTTCAACTTTTCTGATGCTGACGCAAAACGGCCAGATTGATCTGCCAAACTCAGACATACCTGGCACGACAGGCGAAGTCACCGCTATACTGGGACCAGATGAACCTCTACTACCGGTTTCGGCCAAGACAGGCGAAGGCGTAGAGGATGTTCTGGAAGCCATAGTCCATCATATACCAGCACCGGCCTCAACAGGCTCTAACGACTTGGCCGCCCTTGCTTTCGATAGCTGGTATGACGAGTTCAAGGGTGTAGTAAGCTTGATAGCTGTGAAATCTGGCTATATTAAAAAAGGTAAAGTGCCAGCAGATCTCCCTGAAAAGGGCGAGAATGCGGCGGTTATTGATTGTGACCTCAGGCGACCGCATCACATCGGCCTTCAACAACAAGAACTACGAGGTCAACGACGTGGGAGTCATGTATCCAGGTCCGAAAAGCGTCGATGAAGCTCTTGGACCTGGACAAGTGGGCTATATAACCTGCGGCATGAAAGATCCAAGAGATGGTTAGTCATACAATACATCTAACGCTACTGCTGCTGACATCTTTCGCTTATAGCCTACCTTGGTGACACTTTCTACCATACTGGCGTTCAGGTAGCTCCCTTGGAAAGCTTCAAACCTCAGAAAGCCATGGTCTATGCCGGCCTCTTCCCATATGATTCCACTCAATTTCCAAAGTTAGACGAGGCTGTTCGCAAAGTAGGTCCTTCCACATTCTCATTCCCGACAGCAACTGATCTTGTTTCTAGCTCACCCTGACGGACAGATCAGTCTCCGTGCAGAAGGAATCCTCAGCTGCTCTCGGCGTCGGCTTTCGTCTTGGTTTCTTAGGCAGCTTACACGCTGAGGTCTTCCGACAACGCCTGGAAGACGAGTGAGTAGTCTAAGGGTAGACGAGCTAACTTGCGCTTACGTCTATCCTTCGCCAGGTACGGCTCTGAGGTGCTGGTCACTAAGTCTTTCGTGACTCTAAAGCGTAAGGCCCCACAATGATACTCCATTGCTTGTTACTAATCGCAATTCCTGCAGTTGTCGAGAAGGATGGTTCAGAGATCACCATCAATACGCCAGGAGATTTCCCAAATCCTTCAGAATTATTAAATCGCCGCATAACTGCCGTACTAGAACCGATGATCCGGGCAACTATCATCGCACCGGATGAATACACAGGGCCCATCATGCAGCTTTGTGCTGTAAGTGAACACAGCCCTTAGGATCAAGATCAAGGTCCACTCTTAACCGTTCTGACCCTTCCTTCGGCAGGACCATCGAGGCGAGCAAATTTCGTTCTCCTACCTGGACAGCGCGAACAGCTCAGCAAAGCCACGTGTCAGTCTGATCTACCATCTACCTCTGTCGTCAATCATCGGCTCTTTCCATTCAAAGATCAAGTCGATTACTTCTGGCTTTGCATCTTTTGACTACGAAGAAGCAGGATGGGCGCCTTCAAACATGGTCCGAATGGATATACTCATCAACGGTAAGAGTGTGGACGCACTATCGAGCGTTGTTCACCGGAGTGAGCTTGAGAGAGAAGGGAGACTTTGGACTGCCCGACTCAAGGAAGTGGTGCCCCGACAACAGTATGAGGTTGTCATACAAGCTGCCGTGGGCTCAAAGATAGTTTCGCGTGACAGGTGAGTGTCTGTGCTCCATCACTGGTGCCTTCGCTAACAATGTCCTCCTTCTCGCCGTCGTAAGACTCGCGCCCATGAGAAAAGATGTGGTAGGTATTTAGCACTTCTTCGGAGGCTCAACACAGCTCACAAATGTTCAAATTTAGACCGGATATCTTTACGGGGGTGATTACAGCAGAAAACTCAAGCTCCTTAACAAACAAAAAGTTGGTCTAAAAAAGCTCAAGCGTTTTGGCAATGTAGACCTCCCGCCTGAGGCATTTTACCAGGTTTTGCAGTCAGGTAGTCCAAAAAGTGGTGAGCGACACTAGCAGCGACACTGGCAGAGAAGCAAGTGTACTATACCACGCGATGTCAGCAAGTAAGCCTTGCATTCATGACTCCATTTCCGTGCGTTGTATCCGCACCCGTGTACAGCACGATTAGGGGCGTTGGCTCTGACTTTGGTGTGTATCAATTAGATTTGTGTTAGACAGGAAAGCTCCTAGATCCTGGAGACCGACTTGACGAGGTTTCAGTCGACAAGTACGGCAGTACCGAAGGAGCGAAGCTTTATCAACGGTCGTATGAGCGCCTACATCTGATTCTCTTCGCAGAATTACACGGAGGGAAACTTTAGCTAAAGAATGGGCCTTAAGGTTGTCGAACGCACCTCGTTGGACATAGGACAATACCGCCGACCTGGTCATCTCGCAAGTTATCATCCCTTCGTAGTAGCTTTTCCAGAAGTGGAATAACGAAGGTCAGAGTCTTCCCAGACCCGGTGACCGCTTGGACGACTACATCTTTGTGCTGAATCATGAACAACGGCAAGACAACTGCTTGTACAGGAGTCATTGTTGCGAATCCTAGCGATTTGAGCGTGTCTTGACTGTTTGCATGGATGACCAGATTGTATGGCGATCGGTTCATCGCTATCCACACATTTGACACGGCAGCAGCTCACATGAAGGGAGCCAGGTTGCGAGGCCATCCTCCGCCGGAAGCGGTATCTACGAGGGACATGGTGTCCAATCGGCTCCGTAGTACGGTGTAAAGCTGTAGAAAGCAGCCACCAGCAAGTTTTGCAGAAGGTGATCGAGCAGCTCGAGGTCGGCTGCTTGTGGGAGAGGTGAAAAGCGGAAAGATATATGTTGAGCTGTAATATACAGTGATCTATTCAGCGCCCAACTGAAGCAACAGTCTCATTGCCCAGCTCGCTGAGCATATGTCGATGCTGGTTTCAACAGCCGCCACTCGTCTGCTAAATCGCACGTGAGTCGAGCCTTCAACAGCAGAAACAGCTGTCTATCTTGCAGGTTCACGGCTCTCATCTACTCCACCAACCACAGAAGGCATGGTCGATGGAGACGATGCATGGTCCGCCGATCCCGACGAGAGCCTCAAGACGCCCAAGCTGGACTTGAATGGGACCTTCGACCGCTCCGCGACACCCACACCTGCCACCCAGGTCGACGAGGAGCCCACACCGCAGCAGCAGTCGACGAGCTACAGCAGAGAGGCCAGTAACGGCAGGATCAACAACTACGACGATGAGGAATCCAATATAGCTGGTCTAGGTAGAGCCTTGCCGCGTCTCAACCTGGAAGCAGCCATTGATGCCGACACAGCAACGAGGCGCGCACGCAGAGAAGATTTGCAGACTCGAATGTTCATATCTTCAGCAATTGTAAAACTGGTTTCTATACAACGGGGAGAGGCTGTCTTAAACAGCAGTAGAGGCGAAAGCAGGGGAAGGGATCCTTTCAGCTAGTCGACAAGTAGTCGAGCGGAACAAGCGGATCACGAGGATAGCAGCACAAGCAGACTTGGCCAGAGTTGGCAGTACACCAGAGTAGGAGAGAATTAAGCTTTAGGAGTATATGCCCAAGAAAGGTCGATAACTCCGTGCTGCATACAAATCGCATGTTGGGGATGTCAGCCATCGTAATCTTACCAATATCGAACTGGAGACTTTGAATGTACGTACCAGCTGGCTCTCGGAAGGCAGACTGTTGTATGCTCCTTCAATCATCTGTGCCACTGTGCCATATACAATGGTTCGCAAGATTTGGAGACGCGACTCAGGGACAAATTTTCTCTGACCATGAATTGCCTTGAATTTTTGGCCCTCGGGCAATTTCAAGAATGCCAGCAACGCAGCGTGAGTATTAGCAAATGGCATACAGCCCTTCGACGCGTTAACCCATCTCAAGGTTCATCCAACATTGGTTCTATGGTGGCCACCTTCTGAGAAAATGCTGAATATAGCAAGTAATCAGTCAAGTCAAGGTATAAAGTCATGATTAGCTCATACGCACGCGTCTAAAGATGGCTTTTCCAGTGGGAAACCTTGAGATTTAAAGGGTACCCCGAGGACATAGTCCGCGCCGCCTGTCCAATTGGCAATAGCTTGAATTTCTGTAACGGATGTACCGGCTGGCAGAGAGTATTTTCGTCCTGCTAATCTCCTCGCAGCATCTCCATCTATGCGACTGCGTATAGCCTCCGCTTTAGGAGTTGAGTAAGTGTAATCAGGAAATCTCTTTTTCATGTTGGCAGTAATGGATTGATTGAGACCCTCCAAATGTTCTAGCAGACTTTTACGGTCTTCCTCTTGTTGTGCAGTGCGAGATCCGACTTTGCCGCACTTGGTGCTGATTTCTCGGAGCTCATCAAGGATGCAGCAGATAAGAACCGCACGACGGTCATTTTCCTTGGTGAAATAGGTGACGGCCTTGTTAACCTGCGCTACAGCTTCATCCGATGTTAAAGAGCTCAAAAATCTATTACCAAGTCGACAGTGGATTGGTAACAGCAGGTTTTTTAGTACTAGTCTCGATATCGTCCCAGGGAAACGCAGTGTTTGGCACTCACTGATTGAAGATGCGTGTAATAAATTGCAGTTCCTGTTTGCTGCTGAGGTATGAATACGAGTATCTCTTGTACGGATCCTCCGGTATGGGCTCTCTCCTGTTCATCCGGTCGATCGAAATCTAATGCATATATATGTCAGCAAAGAGGCATCATAGTACGATAGTGAGCTAGTGAACTCCTTACTAAGTCAAAACCTAGTCCGGAACAGAAGAAAGCCGGGTTTCCTGTGCCTACACACGTTGCGAACTGTTGACTGTTGATACCCTCCCTAATCTCCTGTCGCTCTTCAGCCGAGAGTGGGTTGAGCAGAGCATTTCCAGGTATGGAAGCGACCCCAGCCAAAACAGCTTTTCCGAGATTGTAGGCTACCAGCGTACCAGATTGTATAGGTATATTGTATCGCTGGTCCGTGATGTTGAGGACAAGGTTGGCCATGCGCCGCATACCATACCAAGGCCTAATAGCAGCGTTGCAGACGATCTACATGAACCCCGTTGTCAGCCTGATTCCATGCACACGTCGTGTAAGCAAAGTTGAAGCTTACGTATTCGCTGTAGCATGGACGACACAGCGCTCTGACGGTGATGACCTTGCCTGTTGCTCGAACACAGGCTGTGTCCCAGGTCAAACTGGTTTGACATTCATGATTCGCACACTGTGCATGTCCCATATTTTTGTGAAACTGCGGGGAGAACTTCTGGCCAGTTTCTTTGCTGAATGCTTCCCACTCTTCTTTTCCTCTGATGAACCTCTCTGTCCTCCAAGCTTTCAGTTTGTCACTCATTGCAGAAATGTTTGGATTCTGTGCCTCGTCGTTGTCCACATAAGAGGAAAGGTCCATGATGATTTCAAAATCATCCTCCATATCCCAATCATCATCGTCGCTGTCATCGTCCTGGTCATCTTCATGCTCGTGTCCAACGCGATCGTCGCTGTCCTCCTTACTCTCTGTGTTGTCGTCTCGATTGCGCTTCTTGCTTCGAGGTGAGGTTGTTTCTTTGGCCAGTCGCTCTGCTATGAGCTTGACTTCTGCATGAGTCTTGGTATGGAAGGAAGGGCAAACAGTCAATTTGAACCATGCCCTGGCCATCCGCGCATGGTAGGTAAGAGAAGGATCCAGATTCGTCGTGCCTGTGTGCCGTATGAGCGATACCTCCGAATAGCTTCGCGTCTCCACCTTGCCGTCCGGCATTATTGTAGTGACGAATGTCTCTCTGGACTATATAGTGAGGTATTTTGCTGCTGCGAGGATGTTATGAGGGATATAGATAGTGAGATCCTCGATTAGACTTAGAGTTCGGTGAGCGCTTTAAGCTCTGCGACCTGTGTCATCTGCGGCTTATCTGTGGCTTATCGTCTCCCCGGAAGCTTTTGCGTGATCGAATTGGACCTTCCCTCGGATTCTGCGGATTTCGACGATCAGGTCCGTTATCGTGACGTTATCCTGCAATCAGTCTTGATATGATAACCTCTCAAGACAAGCTGACACTCAGAGACAGCGATGAAAGACCCTCCGGCCGGCAAAACGGGCTATAACATGGATGGATTCCTTTGCAAAGCACCTACCGCAGTTCTGGTCTCGATACTTCAACGTGCTTTTCACGATCAGACGATTCCTCTAACTGCGGAGAGGGGAGCGAAAGGCGCGACTCGTGTTATGAAGACCTGGTGGGGCCAGAAGGACACAGTAGCCTCGTCAGATAGGGTGCGAGAGGTCAGGAGCCAGAATCCAATCATCACAAAAGGAAATCATGTCTTTATGGGGAGAGATCGAGGCTTTTTGCACGTAAGCTTGGCGGATATACTTCAGTTTCTTCTACATGTCATTGGCGCTCCGCATTGAAACATTTCCAGTTTCGAAGGCTTGCGCAAAGCTGCAGAACATTCTACGTCACTGCTATGAATCATATGAAGGTGTGTTCTACGTTTCTGCCCGGAGAAGGAGCCTTGCTGATCGCTATCCTCGTTCAGTACGACTATCTCATGGCAACAGCAAAAGTCCCGGCTGCGTTCTCCATACATAGATGGTATTGGAGCAAGTCTATCGAGAACGAGTTTCGAGTGAGCTAGCTTAAGTATTACATCTGGCTCTTGGCTGACATTCCGACAATCTCTACTTGGTAGATGACGATTCATTCACCTCCTCCAGTCAACTCTTATGACGCGGGCAACGAAAAGAAGATCTTCATTAGCAAGTGGATTCCGGAGTTAAAGCTCTTCCCTGGCTGGGTAATATGCCGGCCATGTGCTACAAACAGATTGACCTTGCATATTCTCGATTCGCGGGTCGCAGCAATATGTGAATTTCACTCCATGGCAGGTCACAAACTAGGCACTAGTACAACTACCGAAACCGACCAGCATAGCGAGGATGAACTGGATGATGACGACGGAGCCACGGTAGAGATGCAGTTAGACAATTCTGAAGTAGTTATGATGGAGTATCCTAAATGGCTGCATAATATGCTCAGGGTATATGACGAATTGGTGGATACTCCAAGCGGTGCAGATCGCAAATGGCTAAGAGCTCGCATGGAGCCTCTCAAGAACAAGGGCGGTGCTTAGTGTGGAGCTAGATCTGGAGTTGCTCGATACATACACGGCTTGCGGTGACCATGGCTGAGCCAGTGTATGCGTGGCTCGAGGTGGGTGTGACGGTTGTCCATGCCGAAGCGAAGTGTTGTAGAGCTCTATGCTAGTTAGTTGTTGACCAAAGTGGCAACGAATGATGCGGCCTGACTGGAGACATTGATCTCTGTTGCTGTAATGAGAATGAAGGTACATCGTCATAAGGTAGAGCGTCTGGATGCTGATAGGTTGGACGAGACGGCACACCGCTGGGAAATGCTGGCCTCCCTTGCGCACTGCTTCCATAAGTCGGTGTTCCACCGCGACCCGAGCCCTTGTTCTGGCCGCGCCCACGACCTCTGTCCATGTTGCCGCGTCCGCGTCCGCTTCCACGACCTCCACGATCTCCACGAGTGTGATTGTTTGCGGTATGAGCACCTCTGCCTCTGCTTCCTCGCCCGCGTTCTGGTCGCGCGCCACTCCCACGCTGACTACCTGATGGAGCATCACTTCGGGCAACTTTGGATCCTCCTCCTTGTGTGCTACCCATTGAGGACGACAGTCTTCTCTTGTGACTGGTATTCGTTTCGGCTATTGCGCCCTCTTCGTCAGTTTCAAGGTCCTGCAGAGAGGCGTGCGAAGGGTGAACCGGACTGCGTATGCTTGCCGCATCATCAAAATCTTCATCGAATTCGAATTCCGCAGGATCTGCCGGGTCTTCCTGCTGGCGCTCAGCCCAGCGTTCTTTCTTTCTTTGCTTCAGGTCTCGTCGATAGGCAACCTCCTGCTCATCGTCACTAAATTCGATTTCGTTCTCTCCGACTTCTTCGTCAAAAAGGTTTGAAGCGTCACTACCCTTCATTTGACTGTGCTGAATGTCCCTCGTGAACAGCAGTCCAGAGAAGTCGGGAGTCGGAGAGTAGAATACCTGCATTCCCGGCTGGACGGGCTCACTTTCGGCGCCATCAGAAGTAGCCGTCTTGACGACGAGCTGGTGATCAGGCGGCAGGCGGATCGAGTAGTACGGTGCATGAATGGAACCGAAAGTTTCGAAAATTGCTCCCAGGACTCGCCTGTCACCGAGACACAGCAAGGTCCCCTCGTCTGGGATCTGTCCTTTCATGCTCTCTTGCGTGTTGATGTCGGCTCGAATGACAATGACAGAGTTGATGATGTGGCCAATCTTGCCTATGGGGCGCAAAGGCGCATCTGGAGGTATCGTATCAACAGGAGGAGGAGGTATGCTGGGATTGATGACTTCGTGCTGTGAGGCGAACGCCGCAGCAGCTTGAGCTATGTCTTTAGACTTCAGCTTTCCTGTACTGAACTCATCTCGCTGTCGCCATCATCCGAATCGTTGAAGTTGTGTAGTTGTTTTCCCTTTCTAGCTGATGGCTTCAGACTAATACTTGAGCCAGATGAAGAAGAGCTTCCTGAATCGCTCTCCTCCCCTGACGCTGACGCTGATGCATCATCGTCTTCGGAACCTGAGGACCTAAAATCGAATCACGTGAGTTGTGGTTGTACAGGTCAAAATTGTCAGATGCGGACTCACTCGTCCGTATCCTGATCGGCACGACCCTTGCCTTTGACATCCACCTTGTATAGCTGTTGTTGTTGCACAGAGGGTCCAGCGGCCGAGCTAGCCTCTGCCTGTGCTGCGATACGTCGCTGGTGTGCCGCTTCTCGCATTGCCATTAAACGTGTTTTCAACTCTATCTCTTTGCGGATACGCTCTAACTCTCCGTCTCCGACAGGCTGATTGAGATTGTACTTTGCTTTGATACCGTTGACTGCATCTTGGATGCTGCCTTGGGATCCATTGCTTGATGAACCCCCCTCGTCGGCTGGTTCTTCATGCAAGCCAGACTCTAGGATGAACCGCATGTCCGGCGACAATTCGGAGCCTCCGATGCGGCTGTCCGCGGATTCAGAAGCTGCTCCAGTGAGTTTGACTGGCTGCCATCGACTTTCTGCTTCGCCTGTGTCATAACAGCTTCGAGCGTCCGAGCGCCATGTCCATCCACCACCTGACATCCAGTTTCCCTCCGTTTTCTGTTGATGCCGCCGCAGAGCCTGGACTTGCGACAGCGGCGGTAGCAGCCGATTTGCCTTTGTAGAGAACACCTCCCATGCTCTTAGCCGGCTGTGTCTGTATGTCGTGGCATGATCTGCATGTACTCAAGAGGCAAGCGACGACCATTCTGGAGACCTCGTGGCAGTGGAGTCAGCAATCAATGCAAGGTTGCAGCCACGGTCCGAATCCTTAGACGTGCAAATGCCCTGCGAAGGGAAAGCTTTCGCGACGGATCACACGTTACCCCAAACCTCAAAGAGACGCTGCGCGAGCAAAATGGTTAGGATCTGCACAGGTCACACACACACACACAAACACACACACATACACAGACCTCAAAGAGACGCTGCGCGAGCGAATTAGTTAGGATTTTCACCTAGTCGCAGCGAACGACTAGAAGTGTATCGTCATTTGCAGAGCAGAGATGTGCCGGCTTCGAATGATTATATGATTTCAGCCTTGTCAGGCGAGTTGGTGGGTTGTCTATTCTCTACCGAACCTGGCACGTCTGAAGCAAATGACTCTAGTCTGGCGAGGCAGCACATGCGCATGTATCTGAAATTATGGATCGTATTGCAATACTCCAACTCCCGAACCGGTTGACAGCTCTGCCAGGGAGATAGAGGCCATCAGGCTCACAGAGCCTATGGATTTTGCCTTTATCAACAACAGTGACAACACAGCTTGCTTAGAATCCGCTACATGTCTATATGCTTTCCTTTCCAACAATTGCTTAAACGTACGACGCGCGATAGCATGGTTGCTTTTCGCGTGAGCAAATTGCGCCGTACCTGGCAGCCAGAATCCCTCTTCTTCTCCATTTATCCGAAGTCAAGGGTTCAGATATTTTGAGGTAGTAATGCAAAGCTCTGAAATTTGCTTTATTGTCGCTCGCTGCTTGTGAGCGAATTTGAGAAGGCGCTCCATGTGTGAACCGAGTTCCAACCTCGCGAACTTGGATAGGACGACCATGAGCTGTCTCAAACTTCTTGTCGAGCTTCACTCTTCCAAACCTTCCAACGGTTCGTATCCTACGAGGGGCTCATACCCTTCCAATGGCTCGTAGCCTTCCAAAGGCTCGCAACCCTCAAGAGGGGCAAAAGCACCTTGTGGTTGACCTTTTCATCGGCATTGGAAACGCTGGTCCCGGGTAATCATCCTCTTTTGCAGGACCAGACGGTCCATTTCCCGGCATCGTATGGGGTAGAGGCGGAGCAGAGGGTCTCGGTTGCGGTGGATGAGGTGAGTATGAAGGTCCAGCTACGGGTGGCGGAGGTGGAGGTGGTACGCCATTAAAGTGGGGCTGTTGAAGTGATTTAGGCAGCGGAGGTGCCGCTGGCATGGGTGGAGCAGCGAAACGTAGGAGAGGTGCTGTCGCACAGAGCTGGGGTCAGCAGGTGGAACGATGCATCAAAAGATTCCATAGCGACTGCTTACCATAACTTGCCATCAGTATGTACGCAAGCAAGAGGATAAGCTGTCCGGGCAATCGCGCCAGGTGGCGAAACACGTGATCGAAGTCGCGGGGACGCGACACTATCACAGGAGGGAGAGGTAGACTGATGGTTCTATGATATGGGGGCTGTAATAGGCTGCACGTACCTAGCTGCTGGTATACCCGATGACTGCTCCTGCGAGCTCTCTCGGATCTGCTTGATGGGAACCCACACTTTTGTCAGACACAAAGACAGAGTTTGATCTGTTCACGTTGCCGACCCAGTGCCTGTATACTGTCTCCTTCAAACCAACTCTTACCATCACTCGCACTCCTGCTACCAGTCATGTCTCCACCAACTCAAGGAGAGTTGATGCGCATCAAGTTCCTGATGGCTCGATATCCTGAGCTGCATCAGCTAGTCGGCGTAATGGTCGAGCAGGGTGACAGAGGCTGCTTCGACAAAGCATTCGCCTTGTCTCGCTACATCGTGCAGCACGCAGCTTACGATGAACTCCAGCCAATTCTGAAGGCTCAAGCCCAATACGCCATAGCTACTGGCGAATCTTACTTCCAGTTCAAAGACTTGGGCTTGTCAGCGTACCAGACAGCTGCATCGCTCGTGGACACGTTATTGGCAGAGACGTCACAACCTGAAGCTGTTCAATCCCAAGCTCGCCGTCTATCAGTCAATATACGTATCGACCACGCCTTGTGCCAGGAGATGGCCGACGCTTTAAGGGGAAAAGCACGTGAAGAAGCAGTACGAGAGTCGGTATGTCTGGCGACACTCCCATAGACCGCTGTCTCGAGTCTCTTTCGCTGACGAGCGATCCTAGTACTTCTATCTCTTACAGGCCTTCGATATGCTGGACGATGATGACTCTGAGGAGTCTGAATACACCAACGATGATCCTGCGCCAGTCCGCTTCTCCGTACAAGCCAAAATGGATGGCTCAGTATCTCCTTCACAATTTGCCGAAGATCAAGGTGATCCTTTGCCCGTCTGCCCGTCTGCCCTCGACCGGCCGCGCGCACCAAGCCTATTCCAGAGCCCGTTCCAGAGCGGAAGGCAGCAATGAACAACTACGAGCTTCCAACTGTGAGTTGAATGCTAAACACGGAAAAGGTTTAACGCAAAACTGACACACCCACTTGCAGCCTCCTCCTTCTCAGTCTCGCGCCTAACGGACGTGCACGTCTGTAGCGAGGACATAGATACACTGCTTTATTTACGTTGCAATGGGATATCGTACTCTTTCAATATACTGCTGTGCACAGTCTTGACCAATTTCTTGAATAAGTGGAAGTCCGATGTATTCCGCATCTAGTGCTTATCTAATGTACGAAGGTGCTCAGTTAGTAGGTACAAGTCATGAAGCTCCAACTCTCGAAAGCCCTTGCCTTGCATGTCTCATTGCCTGGTGTGATCTCAGCGTGATTGAATTCTCCACGTTCCCCTCTTGCATGCCGCGCCGCTCAACGCAGCTTCGAAGAAAGGCTCCTTCTGGAGATACTCCGATAGCATCTGCACCATCCTCATGGCCTCCCAGTCTTTTAAGCTGCTCGGCTACGCTTGACAGGACATTTTGAAAAATGAAGCTCCTCAGCAAGCAAAAAGCAGGTCTGAAGAAGCTCAAACGTATCGGCAATGTCGATTTGCCACCAGAGGCCTTCTACCAAGTTCTTCGCACAGGCAGTCCAAGAAGCAATGCGAAGGAATGACGTAGCACTGCATTCTTATTGGGAGTTCTTCGAATGGGACCTCTCCTCGCTGCTCCAAGTGCAAGTTCGAAGTCGCCACATTTCGACTGCAGCACAAAACCGCCCAATGGTCGATCTTTACTGTATGCACCAGAACATTCGTGAAGATGGATTCTGTCGCTAGCATGGACTGCAAACACGATTATGATAGTCTAATAACCGTTCTGGTAAGTTGCCTGCTACTTTGCTTGGTCGAGTCCTCCAAAGATCGACAAGCAGGCAATCACACAAATGGACGACAAGACTGCAGATAAAAGAAGTGGAAGGGAGATCGACAATCGGTCGTACCTCTAATACTTCACGCGACAGGGATACCATAGAAAACCGCAACGGTACTCTTGATGACAGGACCGGGCTGCGCTAGCGTATGCATTACCTTGACGGTAGCTGTAGTTCCCAGTAATAGGTTTGACTACAAAGACTGCAATGACTGAGAACAAAATTAGCCGAGAGGACAGTCCTCAGCATCTTTCAAGGCTTCTCTACATTTTCTATCTCCATTGCCAGCACTATTGTCAATGCTTTCCGACGTTTCGAAGATAGTTCTCCACGTCACCAGCTACGCACTCTTCAGCAGGCGGACAGGCTGGCTTCCACTCTAAATCTCGTCTGGCTCGTACAGGAGACGTACGCGAATTTGAGCCTAGCATCTTACCGGCTCTCGGGATAGCCTTGAGCTCCTCTTCTGAGAAGCTTGTCACTTCGTCGGTCGAGATGAGACCTTGCTGCTTTAGGTATCTTCCCACTTCTTTGGATAGTGCACCCCAGGCGACCTCCTGGGCAGAACCGATGAAGGTGCCCTCCCAACCGGACGGGATCGACTTCGCTGAGTCTCCCTCCCCATAAAGGCGATTGAGAAGACACATGTACAAGGCCGTGACATCGTCAACATGCACTGAGCCACGTCTGCAACCGCCGATGACACAGGGCTTAGCGAGGATTAGCTGTTGAACTGACGGAAACATGCTTACTTCGAAAGTCCCTTCCCAACCTGTCCAGCCTGGCCTCGACCCAGGGCCAGCTCAGTGAGCGTCGGAATCTGAAGCGAGTAGCTCTTGAAAGGTGACTTCGAGATGCCATAAACCAAAGCGGGCATAACAATGTATGACCTGATGACTTGTTTCTCATCCTCGGCATAAATGCTGGGACAAGTGGTCAAGTGTTAGACGCTGCTTGAACGCGAGCATGTCATCGACTTACGCAAGATCAACATCACGGTGCCATGCATCTTCTGGTATGCTCTTCATATCCTCGACTTTGCTGTCCTGTGGTACGCGAGAATCTCAGTCTTTGGAAATGTATATGCCGATGTATAACCATGTCGCTTACATCGTAAACTATGCCACCTTCAAACATACCCAGACTGTCGTCGGAAAGGGCACCCGTGCCCGAGGTATGAACATAAATTGGTCTTGTTCCCTTTTCTTCGTGCTGTTCTGCAAGACCTTCCAAAATAGCTTGCACGGAGGTGTCCGAGTGTGCGCAATCGATGACCAGGTCGGAAGCATATGCTGCACCTTTAACCGTAGCAGGATCAGCGACTAAGTCGCCCTTCAATGGGTTCACTCCCAGGGCCTTTAGCCTTTCTTCATCTTTCGGCTGACGATACAATGCAGTAATCTTGAACCGTTCAGCCAGCGGGCTGGCGAGAATAGCCTTGAGGATGCTGCCACCGATGTAGCCAGTCGGTCCCAGGAAGAAGACCGAGACCGTCATGTTTTACAATGACTAGTAAGCGTGCAGATTGTGTTGCGCATATGAAGCAGCAGGTGGACGGCTTAAAGAAGCTGAACTGAAATGCGTGCTGCCATTAGCAAGCGAGAAGATGGGCCGAGCGAAGGCCGGCCTAGAACGCCGGCTCGATACTGCTGTATACTCTTCGGCAAGTTCGGCAATCGACCGCAGGACGAAAGCTCCGGGCACGTTAACGTTAAAAAATATCGAGCAGGTAGTGCCGTCGATACAGAACAGGCGGCCATAGTAGTTGCTCATCATGCATGACTGACCGCAATGAAGCCAACAGTCTGCTTGGTCGCTTGCTCCTTACCGTTCTCTGCTGTACTCAGCCCTACTCACGTGCTTCCGCCACCCCACTCCACCGGCTCTCATCACTTTCCAATCCAGCTCTCAATATTCTACGAGTCGTGCAACACCAACGAGCAAGACTGGCCAAACCGAATCGTTGAATCGATGCCCTTAGCCCTCTCAGCGAACGCATTCTTTCACGTCGAACTGGCTAGGATGGCTCGAGGAACTTGGATCATTATAGGCTTAATTGCAAGGTGCGCCAGATACTGTGATGTACAAGACTACACGACATCGCAAGATGGCCTAGCCTGAACAGCAAGCGATGAAGGAAAGAAAGCACATGAAGGCATTAGAATGTTCGCATCAGACGGCATCATCGATATGTATTCTACCACGCATGCAATTGTGCTGATAGAAGCTTCTCTTTGGTTTGTTGTGGCCAGTCGCCCTGTGAAATAACCATCAGTGTGCGGACGACCCTCTTGCAATGGATGTCTCACATTTTTGCAGAGCTTTCGGCTCTGTGAGCCTTTGCATCCCTCAGCCATCGCTTTGCATTCCTCGTCAGTGCATTCCTCTGCCTTTGCCTTTTCGACGCAGATAAGGCATTTCCTCTTGCACTTGATTAGCGACATTGCAGACGACGGTCGAGTCTGGAGAAAGCTGTCTAGAGTTGCCGTCTGGAGTCGACGCAAGGGCTGCGGGGCCTCTGACAAGCCTCGTAGACCCGAAGCTTGCGAGGCACGCCATTAGATCTTGTACCTTTTAGTCCTTCCTTGTCTTCCTAAGTAATTATAAGAAATTATAGCATTCAACAAAAGAGACGAAATAGAATGCACAACGACTCACCACCCGGGCCGCAGCAATAAAACAAATAGGCATATATTGACCTTAGCGCAGTCTTCGACGCGTCTCTCTATTGGAACTACGCATCAGGCTGTGTTTACACGAATGTTGTGCTGGCCCAGCTCTCCAGCTGCCGAGACTGCCAGACCTCGAATAGCAACCTTTGAAGCCGCATAGGCTGAATGATGCGGCGACCCTGAAAGTATCGGATGCTTCAGCGACTCTACAGCGGGAGGTGAGGGGTATAAACAAGTCCAGGCTAGGGGAAGCTCTGGTACTGGAGAGCAGTGAAGGAACTCTCTGCTTACCGTCCAAGCCTAGTTGGGAACCACACAGGACAATATATCCATCACGACCTTGATCTTTGTTCTTGTGCATTGCCTTGACAGAGTGTTTGAGACCCAGGAATGCACTTCGTACGTTAATGGACATTACAGAATCGAATTCTTGGGCCGTCTAGTATGAGACAAACTGATAAGCGCAATGGCTGCCAACAGAAAGAAAGTGGTTAACACCCCTAATTCTATTACTCACGAGCTCGTGGACATCAGCCGTGGGACCACTGCAGGGATGTGCCAAGTCAAC
Source organism: Cystobasidium tubakii (assembly GCA_024345325.1). Taxonomy (NCBI): domain Eukaryota; kingdom Fungi; phylum Basidiomycota; class Cystobasidiomycetes; order Cystobasidiales; family Cystobasidiaceae; genus Cystobasidium; species Cystobasidium tubakii. Next base: position 2,562,611 of record BROO01000005.1, on the reverse strand, counting down.
ATGATTCACGCAGTGCTTATGTTTGACGCCAGCCTTTCGCACCTGCAGCTAAGAATGCTCTTGCGCATGTGGACATACTTTTTCATGCGTCTACATTTAGCAATAGTTTTAGAGAAGGCTTCCTCACCACTTACAAGCAGCCTCACTTGACGCTTTCAGCAGCAGCTAGTAGCTGCCCCTCCGGCTTGTCTGCACGCACCGTATGCGTGAACCTTCTCTGGGAAGTTATTGCAACCGGTAGCAGATTGAGGTTGCTCCTCAGGGAATTCAGAGGTGTGGTAGATGCCCATCGACTTGTTTCAGTATCATGAGTAGCGCGGCGCTTGTGTACCAGGCTTTCTCGAAGCTTGCGAGGTCGTCCGGTCACTGGCGTGATCTTCTTACTCGCAGCTTCGAGCTCTCTTCAGAATCAACTCAAGTCGCCCGTACGGTGCAGGACAACTTACTTGGAATTATATTGGGATCACGGGATGCATCGACTGGACTAGCAATACGCTGCTACAGGCTGAGCGCCTAGATACTGGAAACATTGCAGACCCGTGTCACAGTTGACACGCTTGGACGGAGATTTGCCGCCAGAATCAAGCCTGGTGCAATGGCGGAACGCAGGCAATCAGCCAGTACCGGCACGAAAGAGCCACAGTTGCGTCTTCGAGTATTGACGTTAAATGTATGGTAAGTGCTGGCGAAGCATGGTTATTGTTGCGAGCTATCCGACTGATCACCTCTATTCAATGCGGCTGAAGGGGATTGAAATATGTCTCAAAGTTCCGCCAGGAGCGGATACGCGCAATAGCAGACTACATTAGCCTTCCAAAAGATCTCCATGCACATGCTTCAGCATCAGCGCAGAATGGCCTCAGCTTGAATCACGCCGCTTTTTCTGGCAGCTGGAATTCGCAGACTGCCGCGGCGGGATCATCGAACAGCAATGACAGCGGAAGCAATGGGACAGATGACGAAGGGACATCTCTGCATAAGCCACAAGCTATCGCGATGCCACGCAATGGTCCGACGCTCAGTGGTAATGCAAGTGGAGCGAATGATGCCACCCGGAACGAATCTAGGTGGGATGTTGTTTGCTTGCAGGAGCTGTGGTGTTCGGAAGATTGGGAATACATGCAGGACAGGCTGAAGAAGAGTGGATCTGGCTTAGTGCATGGTCGATATTTCTGGAGGTGAGCTAGACTTTACGCTCTCCCTGCCGTACATCGATCGTGCTGGTGAACCTAAGCTGATCTCCTACTTATGAACAGTGGTGCACTCGGATCAGGACTCTGCATTCTTTCCAAATTCCCTATTGTTTCGACCTCGACATGGCCATACTCTTTGAATGGGTCCCCTTTGCATGTCATTCAAGGCGACTTCTACGTAGCAAAAGCCTGCGGTCAGGCTACTCTAGATCTCGGCGATGATATTGGGCATGTAACGGTCCTGAATACTCATTTCTTCGCACCAGGTGGAGAGTCAGGAGAGGAATGGCAACGCAGTCATCGACTGACGCAAGCGTGGGAACTTGCTAAGCTGGCCACGGTCGCAGCAGAACGCGGTCAGCATGTCATTATCGTGAGTGTGGCATAGCCTTTTGCAGGAGATTCGTGAATGCTGACAATTTGTTGCTCAAAGTGCGGCGACTTGAATTCCATACCCACATCCCTCCCCACGAATCTCTTGTTATCAGTCGGAAAGCTCAACGATGCTTGGTCTTGCGCGAATAGTCTTACTCGCCATAGTAGTTCAGGCGTCCCTCCAACAGCGATGGAAGCAATCATCAACAATGGCATAACCTGTGACAACCCTCTAAACTCCTGGTCAGCTGGCAAGCGTTTCAATGACGATGTTGTCCGTCATAAAGGCAAACGACTAGACTATGTCATGTTCAGACGAGCGAAGAAGGGCCGAGGAGCGGCGGATACGAGCTGCATACATGTTGAAGACTGCAAGGTCACTGCGACAGAGAATTGCCCAGGGACGGACTATTCGTTGACGGATCACTTTGGCGTCGAAGCTTCGTTTGCGTTCACCTCATTCGCCGATTCGGGGCCTCTATCACCTTCAATGGAAGACCATACCGGCGAGACGCTCATACCAGCCCGCCCGCATCCGAGAGAGGCAGTATCACTGGCCTTAGCCGCCATCACCATATACTCTTCCCATTCGCAGATAGCGCATAAAGGGCAGTTGACCCTCTTCGGCCTTGCTCTCCTCGGTATCCCAGTGCTGAGCATCGCCGCTTCGTTCCAACCTATCAAATGGCTCAACTGGATATTTGTGCTTCTAGGAATTGGTAATGGAGTGATGGGAGCTACGATGCTGTATACGGGCTTCGTCGGTGGCCGGTGGGAGAGAAGCGCAATCAAAAACGTCATGGGAGACATGGCGATTGAGTTAGAGAGACAAGATCGCGAGGCTGCACACCAACTACGCACAAACTGATATCACTGTAATATAGATTAGATTGGCATGCCGGACAGTAGCATTATTTTCGTGTATCATGCAACTAGCAGTCGAATCGGAGGTTCGATACAGACCAGACCTAAACCTACAGTGTAGAACAAACACCTTGTATTGCAGTCCACATACGCAAAATCTATGTGAGGCCTTGTTGCTGCACCTGTCGGCCGCCCTGGACAACCACCATAACTGTGGCACAGACCGAAGGCGATCGGAGGCTTCGACCTCGAACGGCTTCATCGCTAACTTCAGTCCTTCCAACCGAAGACAAGCGTGACACAGTATAAGATGGCAGACTGGGAAGATGACGAAGATGCTTTCCTGTAAGTGGAATGCATTCGCTTGGAAGCAGTCTGTGGAGTCGTTATTGAAAGTTGTCCCTTCTTTGCACGACAGATATGGCGGCTCGACCAGCACGGCTGCTCCGACTGCATCTACGAGTGCCAATGGCGCGTTGAATACAGAGGGGAGCTCATCTCAACCACAAGCGAATGCTGTCAACCCTCTACTGTCGATGTACGAGCAAAGTACAGTAGAGACTCTCGACGAAGGTGAAGGCGAGGCGGATATGGACGAAGAGGACGAGGAGGAGGAAGAGGAAGAGAGTGACGATGCAAGTACATCCCTCACTCTGATATCTACTGAACTGGCTGACATCATGCTGCTTTCAGGACTTTCAAATTATCATGGACTCTAATCCAGCAGCAGTTCCGCACCACGACATGTTAGTAGATGCAGTAGAAGCTTTCCAATGGGACATTGCGCTAATCAGCCTGGTGTCATCACGACCAGGGCGCGAAAAGCTGGTCTTGTACCAGTCAAACCTCCAGTACCTTCTTTAGTCAAAGACGCACCTCGGCAAGACTCTATGCAGCCGTCACCATCCACCGGAAGATTGCACGACAGAGGTAAATTCAGATTTCCGGATACTGTCTTCAGCAATGTACCTAAATCTGATGACTCCATGTCTGTCCTTCCTGCAGCCTCACCTTCAAAACCTCCACCAGCAACGGGCCCTTCCAACCCTTTCGTATCACTGCAGACATCCACCCATGCCACCGGCTCGCCAATACCAGCACCATCTCGCTCGCCGGCGCCTGACCTCAGCGATACCTCGGCTACGTATACCGGTACAAGGAAAGACGAACCAGACAGCAAGCCTGAGCCGCAGCCTATAATCGATGTTGATTTGGACAGCATAGAAAATAAGAAGTGGAGGAAGCCGGGAGCATACTTGTCAGATTACTTCAATTATGGCTTTGACGAAGCGACGTGGAAAGAATGGTGCGGGAAGCAGCATACGATGCGTAAAGACCGAGACCGCGAACGCGAGCATCCTTTCCACGTAAGTCATTTTGCAAGACATGCAGAAGTCGGGAAGTCTAACTCGCCCTGTTGTTTTCGCTCAGGTTTTTGCCGATCTACCTCTGCCCGAGGCATGGGCATCTCTTCCTATGGAGCTGAAAGGTCTCATGATGCAGACCATCATGTCGTCTTTTAATGGAGCAAGCGGCTCGCAACAGCAGCAGCAACAGCAAATGATGCAGGGCATGATACAGCCAGGAATGGGCGGGATGCAGGGCATGCCTCCGAACATGCAAGGTAATCCGATGAATATGGGCAATATGGGCGGCATGCCAATGGGCGGGATGCCGATGGGTGGGATGAACATGATGGGTGGAGGACAAGGTCAGCAACAGCGAGGAATGAACAGCGGATTTGGTGGACCTGGAATGCAGCAGCAAAATCGAGGGCGCTGATTGTGGAATGATAGGTCGTGTGATAGTGCATCGATACGTCCGAACAGCAATACAACGCAATGCAATGCAAATACTGGATTTGTGTCTATCCAAGACCTGCGGAATTACACCCTACACGGGTATTTCGTTGCATACACGATTGAAAGTCTTGAAGGGCCAGTATGATGGACATCTATTTATTGCGCAATCTCCCATATTTGGACAGCGTTATTGAGATTATGAGGCAGCTGCCAGGCTCGGAACAAGGAATGCCAATGAGCAGCTACTTCCGAAGCCATCGGCTTCAAAGCAACGTTGTACGCAGTGTGCCAAGTATGTGCCATGCCAGAGAAGATGTTTCTGGAGTGCGCGTGTTTCACAACAGTATGAGAGAACCGGTCCTAGCCAACTCTGCTAGGTCTAAAGCTACAATGACGCACGGATTACTAAACGTTCTGAAGTCAATACTGAACTCGCAGTGCCGGAGTAGAGGCCTTTCTGGCACCTCTGCCCTTTCCACTGTGACCTAGCCAAGTGATTACTTCGTTCCAGCATTTCTTGCCTATTTGCATATGCTGGCCATGGCAAGATCGTTGATGGAAACCATCGCTCTCGGCAAGACTTCGCAGGCCAATGTAGTCCTCCTCGAACAGAGGGAGGTCCGTATACGGTAAAGGCGAAGATGGATCGTCTGCTGTTGGCAAAGTGAACAGAGTTGAAGTCCATGGTATCACCGTCATGTCTTGGCTGTGCAGACGCAAGGTGCTTCAGCCATATTGCGAGAGGTAAAGATATTACGTCAACGAGCCGCAACAAGTGTTTCGACTTACTCGAAAGCGAAGGTCACAAAGTTGTTCAGGTTCGATAATGCTGCTTTATACGTCTCGTTGCGTGGCAGATCGGTTTCTAGTGTGCTCGGTGGGAGGCTAGCACCGCTACGAGGCTGATTATCGCTAGCCCTCTCGTTGTTGATGTCTTTCAGGTACGAGTCGTGAGAGAGGTATTCGTCTATCTTGGCTTGATTCCGGAAGTACTGAGCAGGAACTACCCCGCTCTGTGCGTATGGCGTCCAGACGCCTGTTCGCAAGGCCCACTGGGTAGCCTTGCAAAAGAAGTCCGTGGGCTTGCAAGGCGGGGACGACGAGATACCCATATGTCTGAGGGCAGCGCATCAGGAAGAATTGGTTTCGTTTCCATATCATCAAGCAGGAAATGTAATATACGTACGGTGATCCCAAAGTAATCAGATTCCTAACTTTCGGATATCCATCTTGCATGCTATATCGCTCGACGTAGCCTCGAAGAAACACCCCTCCTTGAGATAGTCCGATGGCATCGAAACCATCCTTGAAGTCCTCCAGCTCTTTCAGCTGTTCGGCTACCCTCGACAGGATGCTGTCCATGTTTCCGAACAGTGTCTCCTTCTGATCTGCACTTGAGTCATTGTTCGTGCGGATCATATACACGCAAGTGCTCGGACCTAGTGCATCGCGTATGTCAAGTGCGAGGTCTGCCAGTCCTGGAGAGTCGTAGCTGTTGATAGTACATTCAACTCTAGTACATTCAACTCTAGTACATATGTTTGCCACGCAACGAGTCGAAGGGACCTACCGGTCTCCAAGACCATGCCAGATGGCTACTGGAAATGAACTTGACTGTTCTATAGGTGTTGGGGATGCTATTACGCTGCTCAGTGCCGCTACTGCTGCGATTAGCCAGCTTAATGGGTGCATCGTCAGTACCCAGGTCTCGATCACTTTGTATGAGCCGACGAGGTGATGGAGCAAAGTAAAGAAGCAAGCTTGCACCCTGACAGCACAGCACACTCCGACGACACTATGGCCGGCCCACAGACTTTCCAAGGCATCGTCACAGCGGCGAAGAGAATGCCAAAGACTATTACAGTTACGGTCAGTCGTTCTTTTCGACTGTTGCTTTTGACATGCCAGCTGAAATTATGTTGCATATCCAGGTCAACCGGTTGAAGATACACCCAGTCGTAGGAAAGGTTAGCAGGCTGGTGTTATGATAGTCAACATGCTTCTCAATGCTAAATTCCTTATCTCCCATAGCCTCAGAAGCGTCGGACGCGAGTAAGCTCGATGAAGCACTGCAAGGGTGCCGATGGAACACTGGACACAGTCGCTGACACAGTTGTCTTTTGGCATACGCTAGATGCTAACACACGATCCTGAGAATCTGGCAAACGTAGGAGACACCGTTCTCATTCGAAATTGCGCACCAAAGTCTGCTGCAAAACGACATGAACTCGTAGAGATCCTGAAGAAAGCCATCCAGGTCAAAGGTATCACACAAGGCGTTTCGCTGGATGAGAAGCATGCAACATTAGCAGATGCAAAAGAAAAGGTGGCACATCATGCACCTGCGCCGACGACCTCGCATTAGGCAGAATCTTAGTGCATCACGTTCTCCGAGAATTGTTACATGGGCAAATGCAAAGGCTTCCAATTCGGGCGAAGCAACAACCAGCATAGTCGTTACCTTGTCGTTATACCATACTTCGCATTGTCTGTACTCTGTAAACATGTATATATATAATTGACTGTTACAATCTAGAACACACCTCGAGAATGCTTGAACTGCCTCGATCACCTTCTCTCGAACGCTTGAAGTTCATCATGATGCCCTGACCAGACTTGCTGTCGCAACATTGCAAAGCTCGTCGCTGAATCGATTCGTACATGAGCTAGATCTGCACCATGGCGAAGGGCTTCAACCCCGCTGACGCGCATCGCAAGGCGCAGAAGGCCAAAGAGAAGAAGAAGAATAAGACCGAACGAAAGTCGGCTCGCGAGGAGGGCGAGGCTAAGAAGAGCACTGCTGGTGTGTCGAGACTACGATGTGCCTCACTCAGCTGAAGATTGACCCTGTGTACTTGTCTCATCCTTGTCGTCCATACAGGTTTGGAGCGCGAAATTAGAGACTTACAAAACAAAGGTATAGTCGGCGTCTTAGTTCTTTGAAACAACATTCATCAACAAGCTGAAGATTCAATGACTCGCAGAACGCAATGGCAAGATCACTGACTCCGAGCGTGCCGACCTCGAGGCCGCTCGCGCAGAGGTGGCAAGGCTACGCAAAGCCAAGGAGGACTACCTAGCGGCGCATCCAGAGCAGCGAGATGCCATCATGGCAGAAAGCCAAGCTACCCAAGCGGCAAAGCAAGAACGAGAAAAGGGACCTGGAACAGTCAATGTTATGGGCGTGCGCATCGGCTTCAGGGAGAAAAGGCAAGCTGAGGCCCAAGGCCTTCGTTTTGACAGGCAGGGGCGTTTAATGAACCCGTGCGCTTTTTCCAGTCCATATTCAATAACCTGCATAATCGTACTAACAGTGCTCCATATGGCTTATGGCTCGCAGGGAGAAAAGTCTCTACTACGATCCTGTTTTCAATCCCTACGGAGCGCCACCGCCTGGCTTGCCTTACCGTGCTAGACGTAGGTTGCTTTGGGAGAAGCTCTGTTTAGACATTCGTGCTGATACGTGTCATCAGCTCCAACGGCAGAAGAGCTGGCAGCCATGCAGAAACCAGGTCAGCTAGACTACTCGCACTAATCACAATATAAAGCATCTATGCTGAGACCGATAGTGCTACCTTGCAGCAGCTGAATCCGATTCGGACGATGATTTGGTCATGCCAGAGGGTCCGGCACCAGGTGAAGGCAGTGATAGCGAAGGCAGCGACGGTTCGGATGACTCAGATGTCATTCCTATGCCGGAAGGACCCCCTCCCCCAAAGTCTGCGTCGGCTGATGGTGAGTTGTCGCTACACAATTGTTTCCTATATCACTCTGGGTACTGAACTTCGCCCTGTGCAACAGCCCCTCTTCTGCGGTTCGCGGCTCCGCCTATGCCGGCGGCACCTCCGCTGCCCAATGCAGTTCATCAGCCTCACTTTAATGGGGTACCACCACCACCACCGCCTATCGTCCCCAGTGCCTCACAATCATCCCACTCGCTGCGATCCTCTGCTCCACCTCCACACGTACCTCATACTCTCCCTCCTCGACCGTCAGTTCCGAAAGGCAATGGAAGTTTGAATGCACCGCCGGCGCTACATGGTCTGCCAGCGAAACCTTCGAGCAGTGCGACACTTGCATCAAAGTCTACTCCTCCCACTCCAGCTATGCTAGAAAAGGCGAGAGCTGCTGCAGTCATTTCAGCTGCACCTCAAGTGCGAGATCTGAAGAAGGAAGCAGTAGCATTCGTGCCGGCAGCTCTGAAGCGCAAGCGTCCGAATCAAGGTACATCAGCCGACAGTGTTAAGAGACGAGCAGCAGATACAGGATCATCGACGAGTGCAGCAGTGCAAAATAGTAACATGGCCACTGAAGATCTACGAAACACAGGAGCTCGGATGCAATTACCACCTGGATTTGGGCATGCCTCTCAATTCCAGCCGGTGCAATCACCCATGGCTGCAGCTCCTCCTGGATTTGATGACGATTACCAAGGCGGTGCCCGACCTTCGGATTACGGCTACGAAGCTGGAGATCTGCCTGGTCTGGAAGAAGATGAAGATGATTATCCGATGCCAGCAAGAAGACCGTCTGGACCTGCGGAAGAGGATGATAACCTGGGACCAGCGTTTCCGAAGCCGATGACAGGTCAACTACAAGGTGTTTTTCCTCCTCTTGAGGGCTTCGAGCCTTTGGAGGGCTACGAGCCACTGGAAGGGTATGAGCCGCTGGAAGGGTATGAGCCTCTTGAAGGATATGAACCGTTGGAAGGTCTGGAAGAGTGAAACCTGTCAAGAAGCTTGCAATAATCGGTGGTCCTTCTGACTGAGGTTGCAAGGCTCGAACTCGGTCTGCGACATCAGTCGCCCCTCAGAATGCGCTCGGGAGTCTGGTGCAGCGACGAAGCAACCAGTAGAGATCTATATATTGGCCCTGCTCACGAAAGTATAGACCCTCGACTTCGATGAATAGGAGAAGACCTTCGGCTGTCCGGTGCGGCGCACTCTTCTGCCGCGTGAATTGAGCATGCTATCGCGCGCCGTACATTTATTCAATTATTGCGATGGAAAAGATATGAACATGTAGCGAAATCTAAGCAAGCTGCGTTGTCACTGTTATGAATGAAAGCGAAATCCACAGGCACTGCCACCGCAATAGTTTGCATATTCCAGGCAGAGCTCGTCGTTCTGTTTTTTGAATGCGAACATAGCAATAAGACCCAAAGGTATAACTACATATCTGTGTCCTGGCTCGCCGAAGTAGAAGCGTTGTATTAAACCTATCCGTTCCCTTTATGCACAAAGTGATCGTGAACGCCACTGCGACGATTTCTCCAGGCTGTCGCTGGTCTCCTTCGTGCGTGCAAGTCAAGCTAGATCATAGATACACAGCCGACGAACAGGATGGGAGGCGTTCTCTCTAAAGGCAAAGCGGCTGCTTCTGCCGTCATCGCAAACCCAGGCGCCGCGGCGGAACCAACAGAAACTGAAAGTCAGGTGTTGGACGAACATGGCGCTCGGACACTCGAAGCTGCAGTGACGCAGGCGAAGCAGCAGGTAGATGGAATCCGGCCAGGGTTGAATGGAGTGGTCTCTGAACCGGCGGACAGTCATAGCGAAGTCTCTGAGCTACCGCCAGACATGCAATTTATCCTCGAGTCCGGCTTGCATGAAGAACCAGCGGACGAGTTAGCTTTATCAAGCAAAGGAACCCAAGGCAGCATCCAAGATGCAGTCAACGATATCAAAGCAAAGTACAAACTCAATGAGCCTGTCGATGACGGAGAGCTAGAGCGTATCCGCAAAGAGATAGAATTGAAAACACGTTTGATGGCTATGCGAGAAGCGGCACAGCAGCGACGTATCGCAGCACAGGCAGAGGCTAGCTCGACCGCTGGACCCTCTGTGCAACAACAACAGCTATACAAGGTGGATGTCAAAGGCAAGGGTCGTGCCGATCAGGATACGGACGAGTGAGTCCGCATCTGACAATTTTGACCTGTACAACCACAACTCACGTGATTCGATTTTAGGTCCTCAGGTTCCGAAGACGATGATGCATCAGCGTCAGCGTCAGGGGAGGAGAGCGATTCAGGAAGCTCTTCTTCATCTGGCTCAAGTATTGGTCTGAAGCCATCAGCTAGAAAGGGAAAACAACTACACAACTTCAACGATTCGGATGATGGCGACAGCGATGATGAGTTCAGTACAGGAAAGCTGAAGCCTGAAGAGATAGCTCAAGCTGCTGCGGCGTTCGCCTCACAGCACGAAGTCATCAATCCCAGCATACCTCCTCCTCCTGTTGATACGATACCTCCAGATGCGCCTTTGCGCCCTATAGGCAAGATTGGCCACATCATCAACTCTGTCATTGTCATTCGAGCCGACATCAACACGCAAGAGAGCATGAAAGGACAGATCCTAGACGAGGGTAGCTTGCTGTGTCTCGGTGACAGGCGAGTCCTGGGAGCAATTTTCGAAACTTTCGGTTCCGTTCACGCACCGTACTACTCGATCCGCCTGCCGCCTGGTCACCAGCTTGTCGTCAAGACGGCTACTTCTGATGGCGCCGAAAGTGAGCCCGTCCAGCCGGGAATGCAGGTATTCTACTCTCCGACTCCCGACTTCTCTGGACTGCTGTTCACGAGGGACATTCAGCACAGTCAAATGAAGGGTAGTGACGCTTCAAACCTTTTTGACGAAGAGGTCGGAGAGAACGAAATCGAATTTAGTGACGATGAGCAGGAGGTTGCATATCGACGGGATCTGAAGCAAAGAAAGAAAGAACGATGGACAGAGCGCCAGCAGGACGCACCAGCAAACCATGCCGAATTCGAGTTTGATGAAGATTTCGATGATGCCGCGAGCGTACGTAGTGCGGTTCATCCTTCGCACGCTTCGCTGCATGATCCCGAAAGTGAGGAAGAGGGAGCAATTGCTGAGACTAATACAAACCACAAAAGAAAATTGTCGTCCTCGATGGGCAGCACACAAGGAGGAGGAGGCAAGCTAGCCCGAAGTGATGCTCCATCGGGTGGTCAGCGTGGGAGGGGCGCGCGACCGGAACGCGGGCGAGGAGGCAGAGGCCGAGGTGCTCACACCGGGAACAGCCACACTCGTGGAGGTCGGGGTAACGGACGCGGTGGAATGGACAGAGGACGCGGGCGCGGACAGAACAGAGGCTCGAGTCGCGGTGGAACATCGACTTATGGAAGCACTGCACAAGGGAGGCCAGCATTTCCCAGCGGTGTGCCATCTCGACCAACCTATCAGCACCCAGATGCTCTGCCTTACGACGATGTACCTTCATCCTCGTTCCAGCAACAGAGATCGATGTCTCCAGTCAGGCCACATCACTCATTACCACCTCGACCAGCAACCAGCATAGAACCCTACGACCCCTCGGCTCCGCACGGACAGCCATCACGCCCACCTCGGGGCATGAATGCGCTACCACAATCGTGGTCACCGCAAGCCGCGTATGCAGGGGACCACGTGCCATACGTTCCAACGGCACCTTACTCACCTCCTGGCGCTAGCCAACAGTATCATCCAGCCGCCTTCAACGGCTTTCCCGGATACCATCCCGCATACCAGCAACAGACAGGCCAATACCAGCAAGTCAGTTTCGCAGGATCACCAATGGCCGTTCCTATGAATCAATATAATCCTGCAGCCAATAACTTCGATCCTTCGGGTAGGCGCGATAACGATACCTAGAAATTAGCTAGGCGTTTTAGAACCTCGAACAGGGCAATGGTGCTAAGCTTAGCGAGTAACTTCTCTTCTGATTGGAGTGTTGTTGTTAGCAATGATGCTTATGATGAGGCGCAGTTTTAATCTACAACAAATGATTACGGTATTCATTCAACCGTCATCCGGCAACTCTCGTGCTAGCAACCTTTGGAATGTCGCTTCTTTCCACTCCATGGACTTGACAACCTCAAATATTGGTTCCTCCGTGGCTCCCATTTCTTCATACGCTTCCCAAGGCTCCACCTCTGCCTCCGGCTTATTTGTCTCTCTTGCCACGATTGCTCTTGCACCCTTATCTCGACCTTGGAAGAGCTCAGTCAATTCCTCGTGGTCTGGGTTGAATAGTCTAGCTTTTAAAATTTGGAGGAGACCAAGCGCGAGCCGGAATAGGAACTGGTCTCCTTCAAGTACATAGATATCCCAGGCTCGAGTAGCACTGTCCAGGCCTAAGTGGCAGCTAAACAGCGTTGTTACCCAATCTTGCAGGTACAGTGACGGGCGGATGTCGTGCGAAACGAAATTGCGATAGACTGTCGGCATCTGGTCCGCTAGGAGAGTGTTGAAGACTCGATAGTACGCCTCAATCTGCCGAACAATCTAAGCATATGCATAGTATCCAAGTCATAGGCCCGACTCACATCGTCTTTAGTACCATAATAGAACGTCTTCAGCAGACTCTTGTTGATGAGATTTACAAGGCACAGAAAAGCCTCTTGAACAGGCATGCATACAAGTAACATACCCGCTATATAAGAGGTTCCGGAGCGGTATACAGGTTGTTCATTCTTCCAGAAGACACAATTCGCTTGCAACAGTTCGATAATGTCAGTATGGAGAGGGCAGCCTTCTTGAAAAAGCTTCGTTGACGGTAAGATATGCCTGTGTTATACCCCGATTAGCCCAGACCAGTCTCCATAGCAGCAAGGCACTTACTTCACATCTGCTTCTATAGACGTTATGATCTCGGCTGAAAATTTTCCGTTGCTTTGCAGTGACCTTGCCAGAGCCAAAGCTTTCGCATACGATGCTACGCAAGAAGCATCAGTTCGAGCAAGTCCGTGCAACGTTTGACCCATATGTGGTGCTTACTTTTGCCGAGAACAAGACTGTTACCAATGCAACTTTGCCAAAACCGGGCTCTGTATCTTGGCGGCATAGTCCCGCTCCACCAAACTTGTCTCAGCTCATCCTTCCGCAAAACGCTCTTCCAGTTGGGCAAGATCTCCTTCTCCCATGTATGTAAAGCTTGCGTCGCGGCTATCTCTTTGGCTCGGCGCTTCTCTTGTCTTGCCGCCGCTTTTCTCTTTGCAGCTTGCTTGTATGCCAACATCATTTCTTCGAACTCTTTGAGGTGCTTTTTCTGCAATGTGCAAGTACATCAGCCTCATAAATCCAGCGATGAGTGGCAGCTTGACTTACATCCTCTTCACGCTGTTTGGGCGGCAAGTCATGCGGTCTTGTTTTCGAAATGACTTTATCTAGTGGCGAAGGCCGCCCCTTTTTCCGCTTCTTCAGCCATTTCTCATTCTCCTTGCGATGTTGCTCGAAGGATTGAGAGTTGGCAACGCTCATGGGGACGGAATATGTGATGGGTCCAGAACTGTTGGTCCGTGACGCTGGCGCCGAGTGTGGCCCACCGGTCGAGCTACCCGATGCAGAGCTTGATGCGCTCTGCGAGGAGCTTACGCGGGACAATTGTTCACCTCCTTTAACTGCGGTATCTGTGTCCTGCTCTCGAGGACTCCGCTGAAAAGTAGAGGATTCCGAATGCCCATTCTCCGTCGCAGCGGCGTGGAGATCTGTCTGGCTAGGTGTCGCTTTCAGACTGGGTATTGGCGCAAAAGACGATAGTCGTTTTGTAATTACAGGAGCCTCGGATAGACTAGGCCGCCGGCTGCCTTGGCGACTGTGGCTCTTGCTTCGCGCATCTTCATAATCTGAATCTGGGGCTTCACCTGCCGTTCCCACCGAGTCTGCAACCGATGATGAGGAGGATGAAGCACGCGGGCGATAGTTCTCTATATCCATGTCTGCTTGATATGTATCGGGCTCGTGAGAGAAAGACGGCGTTGATGCGAAGGCGTCTGCATTATCCATCCACGACGCTCGTCGAGAGCTGTTCGCAACAGTGAAGCCAGGCTCCATGACCATATGTGACGCATCAGAAGCTGTTTTGCGATGCTCGAAGCCTCTTCCACTGGAGTTCAGCCTGCTCTGGCCAGGTCTGCTTGTGCTGCTGTCCTCGCCATCCGCTTGCTCCGCTCGGCGGCGAGTCGACCAGCTGAAAGGATCCCTACCCCGGCCCTTGCCTTTAATCTTGCTTGAGACGGACTCTCCCCACTGCGTAGAAGCATTTTCATAGGCGAATTGGTCGATTGTCGGTGTTGAAAGTGAGATGTTGGAGAAATAACCACTCGAGTCCGCAACTGCCACCTGCGCGTCTTCCGGCCGGTACATTGACGCGAGAATGTGCAAGTCTGGAGACATCTGCGAGAAGCTGCTTGTACGAGACGTCGATATAGGTCTGGCTGTTGCAGGTTCGCTTTCTTCGTCGCTCTGCCTGCTGCCATCGCTATTGATATGATGCTGCGCGTGCCTCGTTGCTGCGTCGGCATCAATGGCTGCTTCCAAGTTGAGACGCGGCAGCGCTCTACCTAGACCAGCTATACTCGGTTCCGCATCGTCCTGTTTGCTGCCGCTGCCGTTACTGGTCTCTCTGCCGTAGCGTGTCGACTGCTGCTGCTGTGGTGTGGCCTCCTCGTCGACATGGGTGGCAGCTGTTGGTGTCGCGAAGCGGTCGAAGGTTCCGTTCGAGTCCAGCCTGGGCGTCTTGAAGCTCTCGTCTGGATCAGCAGACCATGCATCGTCTCCATCATCCATGCCTTCTGCGGTAGGTGCGTTATAAGATAGTGTAGCCTGCAAGAGAGCGTGTTCCTGCTGGCAACGCCTCACGTGTGGTTCAGCTGCTCAGTGGCGGATGTTGAAACCAGCAACGACATATGCCCCGTGAGCTGGATGTGCCATCTGTCAGTCCAGTTCCACGCTGAATAGCTCAAGTATGTTTTCAAGGTCTGCATTTCCACTCTTGATGTCTTCCACAAGCAATCATAGATGAGGCTCCTCGATCGCCATTTGCAAAACTTGCCTGGTGGCTGCTTTCATGCTTCACACCGAACGGTATTGCAAGCCGCATTCGACAACGATGTCCCTCGTAGATACTGCATCCGGTGGAGGATGGCCTCGCAACCTGGCTCCCTTCATGTGAGCTGCCGTCGTATCACACCGGTGGTGAGCGAGTACATGCTGAACCGATCACCCTTAAACTGGTCAATAGTCAAGGCACGCTCAAATCGCTAGGATTCGCAACGATGACTCCTGTACAAGCCGCCGTCTTGCCTCTCTTCATGAATCAGCACAAAGATGTAGTCGTCCAAGCAGTCACCGGATCTGGCAAGACCCTAGCCTTCGTTATTCCCCTGCTGGAAAAGCTTCTACGAAGGGATGATACCTTGCGAGACGACCAGGTCGGCGGTATTGTGCTATGTCCTACGAGGTATGTCAAGGAATCTTCGGACCCGTTCTGTTGCTGACGTTTCGTTCCGTCTAATTCTGCAGAGAGTTGGCTATACAGACCCACCGCGTAGTCGAGCAATTCATAGCAGCGCAAGCAGCCTCCGCAGATGAGAATGGCAGTACCAGCAAGCAGAAAATACTTCGACCAGCCATGCTTCTAATCGGCGGCAACACCACTTTGCAAGAAGATATTGCCACATTCAAATCCTTGAAGTCAGATATCCTCGTAGGCACGCCTGGACGCCTGGAGGAATTTTTGACTGGCAAATCATCCCTAGGTTTAACCAAGAAAGGGAAGCATGTCTCTGCTGCAGCTCCTGCTGCATCTATGCGAACGGTGTGCAACGTCAAGGAGGTAGAGATGCTCATTATGGATGAAGCAGATCGTTTGCTCGAACTTGGTTTCACAGCAAGCATTACCAAGCTGCTGAGCATATTGCCAAAGCAGCGTCGGACAGGATGCTTCTCTGCGACTATGTCCGAGGGTCTGGGCGAACTCTGCCGAGTTGGGCTTCGGAACCCTGTCCGGGTTGTGGTCAAAGTGCAGAGGAAGAGCAAGACTGGGCAGCATTTGGGGTTAGCGGTGGAAGAGCCTGACAACAATACACCAGCCAGGTATGTAGATGTTCCGGCTATCTTCAATGATACTTTGGCTGATATATATTCTGCGCAGTCTCCAAAATACATATATCCTATGTCCCACGAAATACAAGATGGCAACTCTTCTGAAATTGCTTCAAAGCGAAACGGCTAAGCAACCTGGAGAGACTGTAGTCTCGTCAAAGAAGATCATTGTCTACTTTGCTACCTGTGCTTGCGTGGACTATTTCTACAAGGTAACGTGGCTTTCGCTTGCAAATAGGTGACATAGCATAGGAGTCTTACGCCTTTCTCGTTCCAGATTCTTCACCCTTTGGCGCAACTCTCTCAATTCGACCTCAGTCCTTTACATGGCCAGCAGTCGCCAAAGAAGCGAACTTCGACCTATAACTCTTTCTGTGGACCGCCTACCTCGTCTAAGCGACCACATCAGCTTCTACTCTGTACAGATGTTGCGGCACGTGGGCTTGATCTGCCCAACGTTGATCTCGTCGTGCAATTCGATCCGCCTCAGGATCCGACGCAGTTCAATCATAGGGCTGGCAGAACAGCACGAGCTGGACAGAAGGGCAAAGCAGTCGCCTTGCTTACTTCGGAAGGTCGAGAAGAGGACTACGTCGAGTTTATGAAGCGCAGAGGCGTACCATTGCGGAACGAAGTGGAGGTCTCGAAGTTTGAGCCTGTAAAACCAGAAGAGGGCGAGAAGGTAAATGCCAGTCTTCGCAAAATTGTCTTGCAAGATCGAGAGTATCATGACAAGGTATGTCGTCCTTACATTATACCCTCCGGTCATCTAATCTGATAATCATCTTATGGCACAGGGTATCAAAGCATTTGTGTCCTTTGTCCGCTCGTATACAAAACACGAAGCAAACTATATCTTCAGCATACAGCACTATGACCTCCTAGGACTCGCTCGCACATTTGGCCTACTCAAGCTGCCCAAGATGCCAGAGCTGAAGGATGCAGAGGGCAAAGAGAGTTGGCCTGCGGCTGAACTTGATTGGGATGAGTACGCCTATGCTGACAAGACCAAAGAGGCAAAGCGGCTCGAGGAACTTGCGAAATGGAGAGCTGAAGAAGCAAGTGGTACCTTGTCGAATCAGAAATCGAAGCAAGGGCCAAAGCCAACACAAGCCTGGTCTAGACAAACTGAAGCCAGAGAAAAGCGGGAGATGAACAGGGAGAAGAAGGCCCGGAAGAGAGCTTACTTGAGGGAAGAGGCTAAGAAGGAAGCCGAATCTGGAGCAGGCAAGAAGGATGATACCGAGAACTTATCTGACGAGGATGATGCTGAAGATCTGGCAAATGAGGAGAGAGCCGCTAAGAAGCTCAAGCGAGGTCGTATGGAGCAGGCGGAATTTGATATGAACTTTGCAGATCTGTAAACTTGGTCTAAATGGGCATCGTCCTCAACCGAAATAATAAGCTTGCTGTAGGGCAACTGGTCGAACTAATCAGATGAAAAGGCCGGGGTTGGCCGGCGCTTGGCTCAGGGTGATCGGCACCAATCCTGTCATGCGCATTACAGCAGGCTGGCGTTGCTTTGCTTCTTACAAGACTGAGCACCATGTCAGATACATTCGATGTCGTTATCAAGACCGTCAAGGGTGTTCCACAGATCGCAACCGTCTTTCCTGCAAAGCAGACCGGCCGGTGGAGCGATCGAGGAGCTCCTCTAGCCCTATATTTCCATTCTGGAGGTCTGACTGGCGGATCTCGGTTGGGCTACTTCCCCTACTGGCTTTCTAAATACTGCAATGAGAAAGGTGTACACTTAGCGACTCTGGACTATCGACTTATCCCGACTGGAAGCATAAAAGACGTGGAGGATGACTGCTTCGACGGCTATCGATATTGCGCCATCGAGCTATCCAAGCATCTGCAAGCGAAGTCGCTAGATCCAGTTGATGCTTCCAAGATCGTTGTGTGAGTGGATCTTGGAGTATGATATGCCTGATTCCAACGCCTGACGCAACTTCGCCACTGCAAACAGCACATCTGCAAGTGCAGGAGTGCTTGCAGCCAGCTTGCTGGTACTACGTCTCGTGGAAGAAGGGTCCGACCTGCCTCCACCGAAACTCTTTTTGGGCCTTTATGGCATGACCAATATCGCCTCAAGCTTCTATAACGTATACAAAGACTACGAACAAAGTGTCAGCAAAGACACATCGCAAAGACGGATGGCAGATGTAGCCTACTTATTTGATACAAGCAGACCTCCAAGTATGGGAACCGACGTGAACTGGTTCAGAACAACTATCGAGTCGGCAAGCACAGATGATGAAAGAGTGGCATATGACCAAACGAATCTGTAAGCCTGAAAAACAAATGAAAATCTTTTGCAGACCAGCGGAAGCTGATACGTACCTGACAGCACTGGATCAATGTTCAATGACGGAGTGACTGCTGATGTGATGACCGGGCACATGGGTGTATCAGAACACCTCCGTCAGTTCTACCCTGCTCTAGACGAAGATGTTGAACTACAAAAGGCAAAGATCCCTGCTGAGGTCGCCCATTGGTTTCCCATACCCCGCCTGACTGCAAACTTCCCCAAAACTCTGCTTTTCCACGGGGAAGAAGACATAGCAATCAAGTTTCAGGACTCGGAAGTCTTCGAGAGACAGCTGAAGATGCTGGGTGTAGAGTCTAGGTACGTACTCGTGAAGGGAGAGGGGTCTGGCCACGGTTTCGAAAGGCAACACTACGAGAAATTCTGGAAACAATACATGTCTGAGAATATGGAGTGGCTCTTTGATTCGTTGAATGAGTAGGTAGACTCTAGGCTACATGTGAAACTATTTCTGCCGGCACACTGTTCTACAGGATCCCCTAAACACAGGGAGGTTTCCTACCCAGCAAAGAATGCTTCCCAGTCGAGGAATTCATTAGCTGTACCTGTACTTTCCAGCGGGAACCAGGTATACTCTGATAAGAGCTTGTCTACCTTGTCGGGACTCATATTGGCAATATCATATTCTTGCTCAACGGGCTCCTCTTGGACCTCCTTTGACTGAATGGATCCTGAACCGACATTAATTTGCTTTTCACCTTGCGCAACTGCGCCACCCTCGGCGAAATTATCATTTGCTTCGTTTAGCGAGGTGAATGGCGTTGCGGCTCTACTAGGCCTGCGTGAATGCATTCTATCTTTGAGCATTTCATGCAAGCGTTGGCCGTAGAGCCAGGAACGCCCGTATCGATGTTCTGGCGTTCTGCCGGCCACTTGTAAGCGGTCTGCGACTTGCGAGATAAGGAGAGAGATTGAACTCTCGACAGGAGCACTCGTCTATAATATGGTGCTCGTCTTAGTAAATCGGCTGTGATGTAGATGTCATGAGGGATTCACCTCCGTCCAGCGAGCCAGCAAGCGCAGGGTGAATGCAGCTGCATATGCAACCATGACAAACGTGTTGTTGACCAAGAACCTCAAGGAGAACTCATCCGCTCCTACCACCGCTTGTAGCGTCTGTATTGCTGCCAAAAGAGCTTGTTGTAGAATCGCAGTTTCCGAAGGCTGACCCACGTGACCCCTTAACGCATTGATCCATAGACTTAAAGACGTGTGGCCCCTGAAAGGAGCTCTTTCAGTAGTGAAAGAGATGAATATGTAATATGAGATAACGTACTCAACAATCGTCAGATATGCCCGAGCAGTGATGCTGCCGAACCAGGTAGAGCGCCAGTCGTTCCTGCAAACTTGATATTAGCCCCAGCCTCGTTTGGTAATACATGCTTTAGGGGAATTATGGTTACGCACAACATTTCACCCAACACTGCCTTGATGATAGCGGGACTAGCCATTTTCGTCTGCCCGACTTCTTTTTCGTTACTCCTGCCGTTACTCCTGCTCGGAGCGATTATACCGAGAATATCGGGCTAGGAATGAGGCCGGTATGAGCTGTTCGATATTCACATCACAGAAGCATGATTAGCTTACTATGGCATGGCGCAGCGAACATAAAGCCGCGATGTCCCAATCTGCAGGTGTAGCAGCGCCCTCTCGAGCCCACTGCAATAGTGAGCTGACCAGTTCCGGCTCAGGTATCAGGTAGCCAAGCGTCTGACCACTGATCAAGGCGAAGCCCCGCTCATATGCGAATAGAATCAGATGTAGGCGTTCATACGATCGCCGATAAAGCCGCGCTTCCTTATCAGTACCCGCTCTCGGTTTTGGTAGCCTCTTGAAGCGGTCGTGTGCGACGGCCAGATACGTTCCCGTAAGCTCCAGCGTCAAGTGACGACCTGCATCCTGATATAAATATTGATTCAGCAAACGCAAATGACTTCGGTGTGAATATGCAATGCATACTGCATAGGGAGCCAGGACCATGAAACCTTCGACTAGCTCAAGAGAGGAGTTGCCTTCCATAATAGCATTTGGTATCAGAGTTTTCTGAAGATGGTGGTACAGACGTTGCGCAACTGCGGCGTGCTGATCCATGAATCTGTGATTTGACTATCAGCATGGACTCAACAGCACGAATGCATGCAAAAACCGACTGACTTGGCGCCAATAGACAGCATGGCTGTGAGAAGGAAAGTAGAAGTAGTGGAGAGCCGATCAAAGCCATGGTACTCTGGGTCGAGAAGAGGGTTCTACGAGGATGAACAAATAAGGAATGTCAGTACCGATGCCTGGACGCAAGAAGAATTACGGTCACCCACCAAGGGATTGCAGTGCGCAAAATAGTAGTTAACGATTTCTCGAGCCTCGACTTCTGTGATTAGTGATAGTCCGACCGGATCATTGTTGGGTTCCCAATCCAAGGTACAGAAATGGTGATTTGCTGCGAAATATTCGGCTTGCGAGGTAGTCTTCGCCAGGTATGCTCGAGAGGCGTACGCATTAGACCCTCTTATTGTCGACCTCGAGCCTTCTGTATTTTGCATTGTTCGGGAACCAGATGGATCAAACCTTGCAGACGCGAGTTTGCTGTTCTTCATGCCAACTGTCGCCAGCATATCGAGAGGGGTCTAGACAGAGCGGACGCGCGTGGGTTTGAGATCCACGATCAGCTTGCCTTCTACTATTGCAAGCCGCACTAGTATACTGAGATGCCAAGGCACGCACGATTGTTAAGGAAGCGTGGGAGCCTCCCTCTGGACCCTGAGACAGTGGTGTCCAGCCAGTGGACTGATGAGATTCTCCTGAGCCTTTCGAGCTGCTCTGCAACACATTGGTAAGTGCGATACTGTTGCTTTCGCTGGACGTCGGCGGAAGAGGCGGATAGTTTGACACTTGCGTCTGCATCGTGCTTGCATCGGTCGTCAAGGCAGCGAAAGATGGCAAGAAAAGGTGATTCGGCAAGGGCGGGAAAGTGCTTGAAAGAGGCATAGCGAAGTTGGTGTTGAAGGTATCTGACGAAGGATATTCGGGCATAGTGTAGTGATTCTGCTGTTGAACTCTACCCAACATTCCATCTACAGGTACCATACTTTGGTGTTGAGTAGTGGTACTCTGACTGTCGTCAAAGAGGACGTGATGACCATTGGCAGGCTGGCTTAAGAAGTTCAGGTCTGATTGCCCATGGTCTAGCCGACTATTGGCAGCAGAAGATCCTGGGAGCATATACGACTGCTGCTGCTCATAGGCCATTCGCGTTTGAATTGTATTCTGTACGTCGGCGTAGCTAGTCTGGTGGCCCTGGAAATTGCCGTCTAGTCCCTGCAAGACGTGACTCTGATTCTGATTCATCGGAAGAGGCATAGCCGGCACATCTTGAAGCATGATTTGATGGACATTGCTTTCCTCGGGGATGTCCCTTATCTCCGATGATGCCTCATCTATCCTCTGATAATGGCGTTTCCTGTGAGAAGATGGTGTACCGGGTCAGCATGCTATTCCTACACGTGACTCCTTGCTGCTGGCCGACCAAGTCTACAGACAAGTGACTAACGTTCCCTGGCCTGGCTTTCTTCCGGATTTCCTTGCATGTGTCTCGCATTTTATACCCGCAGCCACGCAGCGTTTGCAATCTTCTTCTTCAGAATTGCGAATGCATTTCATTTTGCCTTTTTGGACGCAGCGAACGTTGATTGAGCGGAGCAGCGCACCAGCATCGAAAGGACCAGAGCCACGGAGCAGTACAGAAGGCAGGAATAAAGTCAGTATACTTCCTTTTACTGACTTTCTGTCACATCCGAAGCTCGGAAGTCGCCTTACTACCTCGACCTGCGTTCGTGGGGTGCGAAAGGTACGGCCGGCCATACGATCAGCCTCTCTTAGGACTTGGGCCATAGTGCAGCCGAACACTTACAGTACATGCATGCTGTCTGTATCTGTGCAGGCTTCTCTGTCTTCTTGCGCTTCGACGGCGGGGTCTCTTCACTTTCAGACCCCGCTGTGCTGGCGGCGCTCTGGGCCTTTTGTACAGCTATATCCTTCACCATAGCAGCACCATGCAGTTGCGTGTACGCCAAGCTAGCCTTTTGATGCGTGTGGTACAGTGTGAGTATGCAATGATCTTCTGCCTTCTGTGTTGCTGTCAGTCAAGAGGAGAAGCAGCAGTCTCGTCCATCCTGGACCTGGATCCCTGGGCACAAGTGATAGTGGCGAGTCCTCATAAGTCTACGAGTATCAGTCAGTCTACGCAGGCATTACTTATACACCACACTTATTTGCGGTCGGTAAAACTACATCAGCTTCAAAGTCACAGGCCAGTTCAGCTGGCATTGCAGGCGCATCTCCAGAATGTTTGGGTATTTTCGGCAAGCACCTGCTTCCCACAGAACATGAATAGAAGTACAGTATCACTCTAACTTCCAAGGGATGTCAAGAGAGAAATCGGAATCATTGGCCCGCCGCAAGAAGCGAATAAACTGGCAGCACCTGTCCGCTTTATGCATTGCTCATGTACATATCGGCCTGGGCATCAAAAGCAAGTAAGCCTTTCTTGACGACACTACGGCAGGCTTTCAGTTTATCAATCAAGCTTGGTCATTGCAAGCCGCTCTGTGATAGCAGCTGGTCTTCGGCAACTCTATAAGCGATTGATCTGAACGCTACAATAGTATAGTTTCGGATTCGGTTCTTATGGAGAGCCGCACTTCGGCCGGCCAGAAGTCCGACGAACCTGCCGGGACCTCCCCTCCTCTATTGCATGGGGAAGCTGCTTTATCTGGGGTAACCCAGCACACCCCCTTGCGTTGGGAGTCTGCTTGACTCTGCTGGCATTGCAGCTACTAGTCAAGCAGCGAGTCCTTCAGGCATATATCGTAAAATGGTAGCACTCACCGTCCCACCGGCAATACATCCAATCCCGGATGCAAGCAAGCATTTACCTGGTGAACTACATCAGCTCAAAAATGGCATCTATACCAACGGCAAAGCCGCTCCAGACATCAGAAACTTGCACGTGAATGGCGACGGAACTCCCAAGGAGCTTCTCTCAAGGAACAGCAGCGACGCGTTCTTTGGGCCTAAGCATGCAAATGGTGGCTCATACGAGATGCTAAATCAGCCACTCGGTGCATCCCGACCTCTTAAGATTATCTATTTGGGTGGTGGAGCTTCTGGTAGGCATGCATGTTGCGAAAGCGTGGCTAGATATTTGTGCTGATGCGAGTCCTGCAGGCTTGAATTTCGCTTACAAGGTGAAGAAACACCTAAGAGATGTGTCATTTGTCGCGTACGAGAAAAATGCTGGACTCACCGGTACCTGTGAGTATGCACTTAAGATCTCGCTGAGACCTAAAAGAGTTCAAATGACTTGCTGTTCGATAGGGTTCGAGAACAAATACCCTGGGTGTGCCTGCGATATTCCAAGCCACACTTACCAATTCACCTGGGCTCTACATCCCGAATGGAAAAGCTAGTGAGTGTTTTGCTTGATGAGAACTTTCCTGCAACGCTGAGGTAACGCAATAGCTACTCGAGTTCAGATGACATCCAGGAGTACATGGAAAAGGTGGCAGACGATTTTGACTTGCGCAAATATTTCAAGCTCAAGCACGAAATAATCGGAGCTCGCTGGGATCCGCAGACAGCACATTGGATAACCACAATCAGAAGGAATGGCGATGATAACGATGTTTTTGATGATTGGTGTGATTTCTTCGTCAATGGCTCAGGTAGGAAATCTACCATACTTATCATATTCTGGCCCCCGGACCTCCCGCAAAGGTCTATCGTCCTCCATCAGGTCGTTAGCAAGGTTCCTGAAGTCTCTTTCCCAATTTCAGAAGCCTTATGAACGATCTGAAGGAGGAAAAGCATTCTCAGACATCTTTCAGGGGGTTAGCCGGGGGGGGGGGGGGGGTCAGATTGACCAGTTGCTAATTCCATATTTGCCCGCAGGCCTCCTGAATGCCTGGAAATGGCCCGACATAGAAGGATTACAAACCTTCAAGGGTACGCTCCTGCATACAGCTGCTTACGATAGAAGCATAGACCTCCAAGGAAAGAAGGTTGCCTTGATCGGAGTAGGCAGTTCAGCAGTACAGGTACTGCCTGCAATTCAGCCCGAGGTCGGAGTAAGTCTTTCACATTGGTACCTTTCATTTGAACAGTTGTCTGATGCCCTAGCCTTCCATCAGCATATCTATCACTTCTTCAGGTAGGAAGGCAGATGAAGAAACACGTGCTGTTCTGATTTGAGCGAACCTATCTCACATAGATCGAAGACATGGATCACACCAGCTTTCGCTGCCAAGTATGCCGGTCCGAACGGCGCGAATTTTGACTATACCGACGAGCAGAAGGAGAAATTCCGCGGGAGTGAGGAGGAACATCGAGAGTAGTGAGTGCCGTTTACGCCCGGATTGTCGTACCCGGTTGACTTGGAGCCTTCTTTTCACAGCATCAGAGCCATTGAGTTCGAGCTGAACAAGCGATGGAAGTTTGTCATTCGTGACAGCGAAGCTCAGAAGGAGATCTTCGACTTTTTCAAGAAGGAAATGACTTCGGCTCTCGAGGGCAGGCAGGACCTGATCGATGCTCTAGTTCCAGACTTTGCTGTTGGCTGTCGCCGTCTGACTCCTGCTCCGGGTTTCCTGGCTGCATTGTAAGTTTAGCGGATCTGACGTCAAAGTAGACATTGCACTGATGAGGTCGTCACCAGGCACAAACCAAACGTCACTGCAGTGACAGACAGAATCGCTAGGGTTGATGAGACGGGAATTGTCGATACCAATGGAAAGCATTACGATGTAGACATCATCATCGCCGCTACTGGCTTCGACATTTCCTTCCGACCTAAGTTCCCACTCATTGGCAAGAATGGCATAGATCTTCGAGACAAATGGAACCCTCGTGCTCGAGCGTATCATTCCATGTTTGTAGACGGCTTTCCCAATTTCATCCAAGTCATGGGACCGGGCTCGCCAAGCGCGCATGGTTCCTTACTCCCCTCGACAGAGCATGTCTCGGATTATGCGATGAAAGTCTTGCAGCGTCTGCAGACTGAACCAATCAAGACTATCGATGTGAAGAAGGAAGTGATTGATGAGCTTGCGGAACACTCGCAAGAACAGCTCAAGACCACCGCTTGGGCATCTACCTGCTCTTCCTGGTTCAAGAATGGTCGACCTGATGGTCCTCTAGACTCTCTTCATCCCGGCGGTCGCCTGCACTTCTTCTCGACATTGATAAACCCGCGATGGGAAGACTTCGATTACACATATAGCAACAATCGCTTTGCACACTATGGAAATGGTTTCACAAGGAGAGAACTTGAGGACGGTGACCTTGTAAGCACTACCGGCCGCACGTCACCAATCCTGACTGATGGACTGTATCTCCTCGCGATTGTTCAGACATGGTACTGGAGTTCGCCGGATCGTCTTCACTTGTTCCATTATTGATAGTTGAAGCCCAATTAGATGATACATATGTCTCTTCTGTAAGACGGAAGATTGTTGCGCTCGCTTTGTAGATGATCAGCGAAGCCGTCTATCAACCCGGCAACGATTCCTGCTAGTGAAACTTCGAAGCATATCACTGCGCCAGCACAGTGTCGCTTTCGCTGATTTTTTACGGTAGCGCAGTCTTCGCGCGGCCTTGGTGCTCTAGTACCTATGAAGTGTCACATGTTTGCACTGATTCGCTGATTCATCGTGACGAAAGAAAGTATCCGATTGTGTAGAGGCATTTGTGGCGGACAAATCCACCAGTCATAGCTACATGCAGCTCAGCACTCTGCCAACCAGCACTCTGCCAACATCTTAGTACTCAAAGAAGAGTCCACAGACCCAGTGTATTATGGGCTGGCATGCTGCGGCAGTCTTGCGCTCAAGCTCTGGCTTGAAGCGAACGACTGAAAGGTTGGTGACTTCGCCAGTCGGCTCACAGGGAGGCTTCCCATGGCTGCGCGGTAGCATATGCACGATAGGGCAGCGTGCAACCTTTGTTACAGCTTCAACAAACTCTCAAGAAGCGCCAGCTGTGCCGGGTAGCGCATCCACATCATCCCGTCCTCCCGCAGATCCCTCACTCCAGTCATCAATGACTTCACCCAATATACGCCAGACCCGTCCTACAAGAGACACCTCGTCTGCAACACGACAGGCTCTAGCTCGGGAATCACTTGCGAAGATAGAAGCTACCAGGGGCGTCGTCTCTCCATTCTTGCGAGATACTTTTGCTAGGGAGCATGACTATTTGCGGATCAGGTGAGCCATGTATTGATCAATGCTGTATCGTGTAGGCGAAGCTGATATGATATACCTCTCTCCAGTCTCACGGAAAAGTGCAATTTGCGATGTTAGTTGTTATGAGTGATTGAGAGTAATAGTCCGACTTCTGACAGACTACTTCCACAGGTACGTACTGCATGCCGGAGGAGGGAGCGCCACTCAGTCCGAAAGAGCACCTTCTCACAACCGATGAAGTCCTCAAATTGGCTAGCATATTCGTGTCGAATGGAGTGCGTAAGATTCGTCTCACAGGAGGAGAGCCGACGGTCAGAAAGGATCTTCCCGAGGTAGTTGGTCAGTCACTCCCACTGATAAATGCATCATGACGGACATGCTGACCATGCTCATCTCTGATCTGCTCAGAACGGCTCTCAGCACTTGGGTTACAGTCTTTGGGAATGACCTCGAACGGCATTGCTTTGTCTCGCAAACTTCCAGGTCTTGTGAAAGCAGGCTTGACGCATCTCAACGTCTCTCTTGATACTTTGGACCCCTTCAAGTTTGAGCTTATGACAAGGAGACGTGGTCACTCGACCGTTCTGAAAGTATTAGAACAGGCTTCCGCACTCATGCGAAGCGAGACTCTTCAAAGTGCAGGTTTGAAATCTCTCAAACTCAATGTTGTCATCATCAACAACGTCAACGACGAGGAAGTGCTATCTTTCGTCGAACTTACCAAGAATCTTCCAATTAGCATTCGCTTCATTGAATACATGCCTTTTGATGGTGCGTATACGTTCTTAGCTACCATCGCCTTCATCTGACAGCCTTTACATGCAGGCAACAAATGGTCAACTTCGAAAATGGTGGCATCCGCTACACTGCTTTCGAGGATTCGGTCATCATCACCTCCAGATTCTATACATGCCATCTCTCCGGATCCGAGCGACACGGCACGCATCTACCGCAGAGAGGGCTACGCCGGCAATTTCGGATTCATTAGCTCTATGACAGACCATTTCTGCTCTGGATGTTCTCGCTTACGTCTGGGAGCCGATGGCTCAATGAAGGTAAGACGTGCTCTTAAGGAGTGCTGTAGTCCGCCACTGATAACCCCTCCTATTCCTCCAAGTGCAGGTCTGCCTCTTTGGCGAGCCTAAATTGTCATTGAGAGATCTCTTGCGTTCCGGTGCGAGTGACCTTGAGATAAGCCAGCATATTGGCCGAGCACTCAAAGGCAAGAAATTTGCCCACGATGGTAGATCAGGTCCGTCGGACTTGGCAGCTCATGCAACTAGTCCGATGGTGCTGATTGGAGGATAAATGGTAAAAGACGGCGCGAAGAGTCCAAGACATTCACATCAAGAATACCCGCGTTCAACTACAACACACAAGCGAGGGCTATACCATGGCTCAATAAATCCCCTCGATGGCCGTCATTTCCTGCCTACAGTGATGTATGGGCAGAAGTGCGCCAGGTCCTCAAGTGCGCGGTACTCTACGGGCCGTTCACCACGTCTTACACATATATTAGAAGAGACAGGCAAGCCGACAATGGTGTCTATAACGTCCAAAGAGCCGACTTCCCGCAGCGCCACCGCGACAGGGAGAGTCATTATACCCAGCGCGGCGTACGATCTGCTCACTGAAGCGAAAGAGGGACAGAAGAATAAAGCTTCCGCCAAGGGTGATGTGCTCGCGGTTGCTCAGCTCGCCGGTATCATGGGCGCCAAGCGAACTTCGGATCTTATTCCGCTCTGCCATCCTATAAGTCTGACCAATATCCAAGTCGACCTCGACCTAAAGTACGATAGAGTCCATGGTAGATGCTCAATTGAAGTTCAGGCTCTTGCAGAATGTACGGGAGCTACTGGAGTTGAGATGGAAGCTCTTACAGCAGTCAACATCGCTTGTCTTACGATTTGGGACATGCTTAAAGCGGTTGCTGGAAAGGACATGGTCATTCAGGATATCAAAGTCGTCAAGAAAAGTGGTGGGAAGAGCGGTGATTGGGAGCGAGCGTTGTAGACAGCCTTTTCACTTCTTGTCCGCCATCTATGGAAGGGCTTCACATAGTTCTTTCACATCATTTCTGCAAGCCAAGGCAATGCATGTAAAAGTATGTATAATCGGCGAGGCATGGTTCTGCATATTGCATAAACGTCGGCAGGGAGCAATGCAATTGTTACATACTGATTGTCGTGTAGCGTCTATATGTGCGTCTAAAAGGCTTGAAAGATGCGACGACGATGATGATATTGGTGGCTATGACCCTCCTCTAAAAATAGTACATTGTGCAAACCTATCATATAAGGTTGAGGATTTCCGTTTTCCAGCCTAACAGCCTACTTGGTTCGACTGAGCACAGTCTTCGTAAGCCCCTCAAGAGCCTCCCTAGCATCCGACTCTGGTAATCCCTTGAGCGCATCCAGCGCAAGTTGAGCATGAGCCTCAGCAAGAGCAGCAGTCTGATCCGGACCCGATGACTTCCTGACTAAATCTCTAGCTCTTTCAACGTCTCCCTCGTGATCAAATTTACGCATTATCATTTCTCCCATTTCTGGAAATTGTTCCCAGGCGTATAGGGCTGGTGCTGTTGCTAGGCCTAATTTGAGATCGGCTCCTTGACTTGGTTTGCCGAAATCGGCTGCTGTTGCTGTGAAGTCTAGTAGGTCGTCGACGAGCTATGGTGGAGGGAAGGGAGGTAAGGAGGAAAGTGGGTTAGTAAAGGGTAGTAGCCATTGAACTGGAAGCTGGAAGAGGTCCGTCAACTCACCTGGAATGCAATACCCAGATTACGGCCATATGAATATGCAATATCCTTTATCCGTTCACCTTCTATCCAACCCTGTTTCTCACCCGCACCTCCAAGAACAGTGGTAGCTCTGGATGATTTAGCAATCAGACTTGCAGTTTTAAGGTAGGTCTTCTTCATATAATGTTCGAATATTTCAGGTGTAAGTTTTTGTACTTGAGAACTTGATTGTGAATCAGGAGCATTTCCTTTGATTTGCATGACTTCCCCTTCTACTAGATTCGCTAGCACTGAAGCTACGAGTTCTACGACTTCATTGCTCCCTAGCCGAGAGAGGTAGAGGGATGCTCTAGCTAGCAGGAAGTCACCTCCTAGGATTGAGAGCTTGTTTCCGAATGCAGCTGGTGCAGAAGCTTGAGAGCGTCGAGTGGAAGCTACATCAATGACATCGTCGTGAAGTAATGAAGCGACATGAATCATTTCTGTGATTTCCGCTAATCGCCTTTGGGAGGGAAGGACATTCGAAGTGGATGGCATGCTATCTAACAAGGAGGATAGTGTAGAAGAAGAAGGGTTGAGATCGTTGAGTATATCGTCTGCTCTCGCTTCCAGAGGATCATTGATCGACCGTGAAGGATCATTTTGCTTTGCGCCTGACAGTTCTAATCTTTTACGCTCTTCGAAACCTGGTGCTAGTCCATTCGTAGCTTGTGACATGAGCAGCACAATCATAGGACGGATGTGTTTCCCTTCTGCTTGGAAATAGTACTTTGCGATTGTGTCCAATGCAGGATGACCGGATCCCAGTAGCTTTTGCAGATTTGAGCGGAGACTTGAGAGTTCATTGCCTACGAGTTGTAGTGGGTCCAGGATACTTGATGAAGAAGATGATGGTGATTTCAAAAAGTCAGGGAAGCCAGCAACACCGGCAGCCCGAGCGTGAGAATGAGCATCGCTGGCTGATGGCGGCGTTGAAGCTGTCGATCTCGCTGCTTGCGGGCTTGAAGCGGAGGTCGAGGTGGACCGTTTGCTGTCTCTTGCCGCACTGTGCTTGCTGCTGTTGCTGTACTGTCGACTCTGCCACTGCTTGTGGACATGAAGCTGCTGTGTCGCATTGCTGCTGCTGCTCTGGCCCGGCGCAGCAACCGATGTCAGGCTCCGGCAGATTCGACAAGCCTGGCGGCGCATGGCAGTATGACGAGTGCGCAAGCTGGCCAGATGGACGGTAGTGGTATGTATATCCCCCCCGAGCTTCTTGCCTTGTTCTGTGTCTGCTCGATGTGCGGTAAGCGGACGCTGGCCTGCCTTCGTCGTCAATTTCTAGACAGACAGCGTGATCGGGGATGGTGTCGAGGTGCAAGCTGGGTAGGACATGCACGTCCTTCGCTTGCGTCCCTACTCTGCGTACATACTGCGATACTGCTTGCAGGTGTACTTGGTCAGAACGTCACTCCATCACACACGCGCACTCGACAGACCCGGCTCAAGTCGCCACGGAGTTGACGCAGCAACCAGTACATACAGCCATAGCATAGCTAGCGAGCACAATGCCGCCTAAGCTCGGTGTCGCAAGCAAGCGTGTCGCAAAGGAGCTCAAGGAGATGGACAAGGAGCTGCCCGAGGGAATCAGGCGTGTCTCGTTTCTATTCCATCCTTGGGTGCTGCATTGCTGACAGGAGTGGCTGTTCCTATCTATCTATACAGAGCCGGCCTCAAGAATCCAGACAACCTATTCGAGGTGAGTTATAGACACCTTGATGGTAAAGCCATCGACTAATCCTCACTTGGAACCCGCCAGTGGTACGCCCAAATAGACGGGCCTGCCGACTCTATCTACGATGGGGGTGTCTTCGATATCGAGTGAGCAGCGAGCTCCTGCATTTCCTCAGTCTGGATAGGCAAGCTGGCTGACATACTTCGCATCGTACCAGCATCGTCATGTGGGATGGTCCCTCAGATATCACATCTTCCACATCGCTGACCTCCATCTACAGCCCCTCTGACTATCCATTCCGTCCTCCACGAGCTCAGTTCCGGACAAAGGTTGTGAGTGGCGAGGAGTCTTTACCTTCTGCCAGAAAGAGGAGTCTCAGTCGCTGATTATCGGTCTCACCTCTTCAGTATCACATGAACATCAACAGCCAGGGCGGCATCTGTCTAGGTAGGCTTGCCAAGGCGTTCCACTTGCTCCAAGACAAAAGCTTATAGCCCCTACGCTTCTTACAGACATCCTCAAGAACCAATGGTCGCCTGCTCTCTCAGTCACCAAGGTCATCCTGTGCATGTAAGCACCGTTCTTCTCATTTACCCATCTGACCTGTCCGCATCTGAGTACTTCCGTTACTTGCAGCCTGTCACTTCTCACAGATCCGAACCCGAATGATCCTCTAGTCGGAGATATTGCTTCCCTCTACAGACGTGACAAGAAGCAGCACGACTCCAACGCACGCGACTGGACTCTGCAATATGCCAAGCCTGAATTGGCGAAACCTCCCGTCGTAGTCAAAGCAGCTCCAGCTTTGATAACTCCTGTCGCTTCATCTTCCTCATCAGGTGCGAAAGCATCGACGAAACCAGCTGGAAAAGCTACTATCATCGACCTTGATGATGACAATGAGGTTGTCGAAGCTAGTGCTGCTGGACAAACTATCAGGACTACAGCGAGCCGGAAGAGGAAGAGTGAGGATGGTCCCGATTCCGGAAGAGCGGCGCCTAGACCGCGCTTGAATGGCTCTACATCTACCCATCAAGTGATTGAGCTTGAATAGAGACGATTTACTCGCATTTGGTACCTCCTTCTCTCCGTACGGTGTGAAACGGGTCATTCCTTCATGATCCTCACTACCCCATCCGCCTCACTCTCGTCATCTTCAAGAGGCTCCGCAAGCAGTATACCTGCAGTCCATCCAATGCAAGTCATCAGTATCATGGGTCTAGTCCTCAGTCCAGAAGAATTGTTGCTATTGTACTCTTACTCGCCCAATCCAATCCTACATAGCTTGCACAGTCGTACAGCACCCTCTTTCATGATCTTCATAATCAGCTGTATCTGCTATTCTGTTCCCCTCTTTAGGATATGCTCCTTGTAATTCCATAGCGTTTCCTTTACTGCGTGTCTGTCTAGCTAACTTGGACTGTTTGTCCTGTTCAATGCAATACTCAATGCCTTTATGCTGGATTTCAGGATTCTTGGCTTCTGCCTCGTATCTCAAACGAAGAGTGAGTGTATACTGCCAGCAAATGGACGAGTACATGGCTCGAGTTGTGCTTCTTGCTCGCGCCGGTCTCTCGAAACTTGACTGTGCCCACGATCACGCTTGCCAAATGGTGGTATGGCCT
Source organism: Cystobasidium tubakii (assembly GCA_024345325.1). NCBI lineage: Eukaryota > Fungi > Basidiomycota > Cystobasidiomycetes > Cystobasidiales > Cystobasidiaceae > Cystobasidium > Cystobasidium tubakii. The sequence goes on along the minus strand of BROO01000005.1, from coordinate 2,529,838 downwards.
CCTCGACATTGAAGCGTCTGTCCAACTCTGCTTTGCACAATTGTTAGGCGGGACAGGAGACAGGCGAAGGAGCATCTCTATTGGGGCTTTACACAGAGAGAAGCTCTTCTAGCATCATGGCGAGAGAGCCTACGCCCATCACCGCTTCAGCGGGCAGCGCTACCAATGCAGTCAATGGAGGGCAGCAGAAGAAGAGGGAGAGGAAACCACAGAGACCTACGAATCCAGACAGTAAGAACCAGAAGAAGAAGGCTCGTAAGAGTGCCAAGGTGAGTATCTGTCTTGCATTATCATACGGTTCCATTCCTCTGGGATACGCAAAGCCAGGTCAAAGAGTTAAATGCTGATTGCCTGCCTGGCTCGGTGAACACAGAAAATCGCACAGGCTTCATGGTGCTGGTATTGCGATAGAGAATTTGAAGATGATAGAATTCTACTTTCACATCAAAAGGCAAAACATTTCAGATGCTCTCATTGTCCTCGTCGTTTGAATACCGCTGGTGGTCTCGCGGTCCATATTGACCAGGTGCACAAGCTGCCTGTAGACAAGTGCGTTTCCCTGCGGCTAGCTTGCATCACCATGCTCATACATGATAAGCAGTATACTGACTTGATACTCTCTCCATTGCGCTTGCACTCGCAGAATCGAGAATACCCTACCTGGCCGAGACTCTTTCGACATTGAAATCTACGGCATGGAGGGTATTCCAAAGAATGACCTAGCAGAATGGAAGCGCAAGCGTAATGCAGAGTTAGGATTAGATGCACAACCCAGCACTAAACGACCTCGTGTCGCCAAAGCCGTCATTAGCATTGATGATCTAGCGAAACAACTCGCTGTTCACAAGAGTCTGATGCGTCAGTCGAAATTGAGGAATCAGCAAGCTCCACCTGGTCAACCTGGCATGCTTCCTCCACCTATGGGAATGCCTGGCGCTCCTCCTATGATGGGCATGCCAGCTGGTGCTTCGCCTTTCCCCATGCCTCCTGGAGTGCCTATGCCTCCTCCAGGCATGTTCCCGATGCCGCCAAAGTGAGTTTCATCCCACCTTCTTGCGCGAAAGGTGTTTCTGATTATCTTCATGGTTACATGACTGACTTTGACAATGTACTACAGCATTCCACTACCGCCTGGATTCGGCTCTCCCATGCCTGGTGGCCCAATGCCAGGCGTACCGCCTCCAGCTGGCGCTTATCCTCCTCCAGCAATGGGCATGGCACTGGGCCAGCCACCAATGCAGCCTTTCCAACAAGTACAAGCTGTCCCACATCAAGCTTCATATGTCCCATCTACATCCAGAGCAGTACAAAAGAGCGGACAAGTACACATCTACGCCGACAGCGATGTTTCATACGAAGAAAAGAGAGCAAAGAACCCTAAATACGCCCAGAGTGTTGCTCAAGGCGCAGCTACTCCTGGCCCGGCTCCTACGAGCGTACCTCCTCCCGTACAGCATATGCAGGCTCAGCCTCCTCAAGCTGCACCCGCTCTAGCTCCCGCCGTAGCGCAGGCTGACGATGGCAACCCACGAGTGACTGGAACGAAACGAGCAAGAGCGGCGGATCTTATTTGAATGTAGTCATGTATCTTGAAAAGCGGCGCGGAAGAAAGATGAAGCCTGTCCCGGCAATGTTGTAGGCTTTACCTATCAAGACAACCGATACGGCCCTCGAGATCTGAGCTGAGCAGGGTCAGTGACTTGTCTGTGAAAGCGTACGATGGTACCACTTGTACTACAAACCTGACTTTACAACGCGTGCGCCGAACATGGCTGCACACTACTGTTAGACCTGCCTTGACGCTCTAAGTTTCACCCGTACACTCTTTGCCTTTTGCTTTCCAACAACCCTTCCCAGCTCCGTGCGCATCAATTGACGTACCTAAAAGCTCAGCCTATCGTGCGGCCTAGGATGAGGGTTACACACAATATCCAGCTGATTCCGCTATATCAATATTCGTTAACATGCCAGCATCTGATGAAATTGCCCGGCTACAGAATTGCGAAATTTGTAGCGGCGCACGACAATACGCATAAGCGTCTCACGGATGCCGAAAAGTGCAAGTATACTTACCCGGCAATCTTCTAGGCCATTCTAGGCCATTCTAGGCCATCAGCAAGCCAATCGCTCAGGATTCGTCGAGGAGCGGTGGGAAGATTGAGGCCCATCATCTCAGTCTCGCAGAGATTGAGCGTCTTCGGAAAGACATGGATGGGCTGAAATATCAAGACTAAAGTTCAGGGCGAGCGTGAGCGTGAGCCTGTGGTCCAATCGTCTACCTTGGCGTTACAGCTTAGCAACTTCAACGCAAGAGTTGTAACACTCCCGCACCGTTCGGCGTGACTTTCAGTGTACCTTTTCGGACGAGCTCCCTTTCTTGCCGAACTTGCTTTTGTTCCTTTCGGCACCGCAGTAGGCAACTTGGCCGCGTTGTATCTACTCTAGTTGTCTTTCCCCCAACCTGCTCGATATATATCTATCATAACACGGCGGGCAATGCGACCTCCAGTCGCGGTCTGCAACTCATGACTGGAGGTCGTGTCCAGTCTGCCCTCCAACGATCGGCCCAGTCACCTGTCCAGTAACACCTCCAGTATGCGCAAAGGCTTCATGCTGTAAGCGTGAACGCTTCATGCTGCATTTCGCGAAGTTCGCTTATTTACCCTAAGCAATGGGTGTGGTGACCTCAAACTTCGAGTTGATCGGGAAGCTTTGCAACATGCAAGTGTTATGTACGCTGAATGTGGCATTCATAATGCCCTAGTTGAGTAGCGTCTAATGGTCACGTCTGCTGAATAATTCAGTTTCTGTGATTCCTAGCCAAACAAAGCAACCTCCTCGCCTTTTGTCTCGAAGATCTGCACCGGCCGTCTGGATACAAGTTCTCTCAGGGGCAATTGTGGAGGCAATTAAAGTCTGCTTTGGGCAGTCTTTCGGCTGTCCCCGATCACACCGAGTGCGGCCTTTGTCGGCTTCGTTTGTGGTAGGGTAAGTTTCGTCCTGCTGGATTTATGTCTCGGTATTATGGAGGTTTACGCAACTGCTGCAGCTGGAGCATAGCATGAGAGAATTAAGAACGATGCTTCATCTCACATGTTTGCGTCGCACCACTGTTAAAAATTAAATCTGGAACGCGACGGCTGATTTAGTTAGGAGAGTAAAGAGCCTTGGAAGAGAACTGTCCGCTGTGGTATTCGAATTCATCTGGAGACAGAGTGCATTGTTGCTTGACAGCATTGCACCGGAATTGAGGAGTTTGGCCGCGTCATGGTGTAGGATTGCTCTGTTACCTTATGACTGTGCGAGTGCTGTCTTCTCCCCCAGCTCTCACGCCTCTTGCAGCTGATTGAGGACTGGAGTCTGGTATCGCCACTGCTTTTACAGTCCCTGGATCCTGACATGTTTATAGGAGCGAACGATTGCCACGCGGCCATACGACAGTCGATCATTGGACAAGAAAAAGCCAGTGCTGCGCGATTTCGGCATCACCTGCTGAGGTTCCCTATACTTTCACTGCCACTGAATGTCCTATGTTGCTGCACACTGTCCATGACGCCAGCGCTGTGGTACCCAATTGTCATTGCACTACATAGCTTGACACCTGGACCCTATTCCTCAACCCATTGCTTATGAGATCTGCCTCTCGATCAAGGCTAATTGTCCACCACCCCATCTTCGTGCCCCTTCTTTCTAGCAAGAACATTCAAACACACAACTCTGCTAGATGAGCCAAAAGCTTGCAACCATTGCGCTAGCCGCAAGGAATCTGATGCCTGAATGGCCACCAGCAGTGCTCTTAGCCGCAAAGCCCGTGCTTGGTGTAGATGGTCGAGCAGTCGAGATGGCCGTGGGTGTAATGAAGTTTGAGTCGGCTCTGACCCACACGAGGGGTGTGGCCTATATTTGCTGGCCTAGAACGTTGGTTGTTCAGAATGTGGTGGTGACTATGTACTTGTAGGGATTGAGCAAAGTGCATCAGCACAGTAGAGCAAAAAATGGGCTCATAGACACCACAGCTGCGTTGGCAGCCTGGAAAATATCAACGTGACAAGCATTAGCTGGATGACTATCCGTAACGAGAAGGCCTTACCGGGGTTGTCGTCCTCTGAGCTGCAGCAGACGTGTTCGAGGTAGACGCGACCGCAGCATTGATGGCATTCTTCGTTAGTTCTGTCGCTTGGGAAGCTTTTGCATTCTTTACGTGATCCTCGGCTACAGCTTGACCACCTTGCCTCGTGTGTCTGTGTAGGTCGTCCTGTGCTGTGAGATGCACAGGCGGCTTGTCCTACAGATGCCGCTGCAGTCGAGGGTGTGCCGACATTGGAGCAGTCGCTGGAGGTCGTCCCAGTAGACGGATTTTCACAGGCAGCCTCATATACCTCCTGCATGTCTGAGAATGATAGGTGGCCGGTAAAGTCGCGTTATGAGCGCCCTCAAATGAGTACTCGATAACCTGCTATCCACGTTTGCGGCTGGCATCAGGAAGGTCTCGCGGTATGCCGGAGCGTCCATCGAAGCACAACTCGCGCAGGCTTGCACTGCGTTGTAGGAGTTGCTATTGCAAAACGAGGCTTTCCTGCATTTAGCGCCGACGAAGAGGCGTCACACGTGCTCTGTGATCATGCTTGCGGAGTAAGCGCATTGTACCGGCTGTCGCAAGTGAGAAAAGCCTACATCGCATTTGGATTCTGCGGGCGAGGCCGCTTTAGAGGTAGTAGATGTAAGCAGGCCTTGGCTAATGGGCGGTCGACAGTGATCTCCAAAAGAGAGAAGCGACAAGGAGACAAAGTGTGTCGTCAGACCTGGGAACACCGACCGCTCCAAATATCGCAGTCTCCGCATCGAATGCATTTCCCCCGAAGTCGAGAAGCGCAAAGGGAGTATCAGGGATCTGCGTGTCCGCATCGCGCAGCTGGAAGCGTTGTTCAGCGTATCCAGAATAGTCATACCGTCTCCCATGTGGAATAGTGCAGCTGCGTTCCCAGGGTGAGTGCTTCGGCAGGTAAACCTGCGAGGACCGATTGAGAAGCTTCGCTTCGTAACAACGAGGGGCGGAACCGCGACACCGGTTGACCGATTCTGACCCGGAGAGCCTTTGTTACTGCGTTGGAATACCTCGAAGCCATCTGCCTGTAGACGAGCTACTAGTTTGTGTCATCTAGAGCCTCCCCTAAGGTGTTTATTGCTAGGTATGGCAAGGCTGCTGATTCGGCTTGAGAGAAGCAAAGGTCACTGTCGTGACCTGAAGGAGCTAATGAACGTGTTACTATAAGAGAGAGAGCGTGAGTGCATCTATAATGACAGTGAAAAGTCTATCTGCGCTATTAAAGACTTTTCTCTCTACTGGAAACTTCTATATAGCTGTGGCGAACGCCACAGCCTAACTCACGTGCCCTCCCATTCTGGAGATAGTGACGGGGAAACAGTTAAGCTCGCACAACCTCAACAGTGTTGAAGTGATTATCGGTTGAACGTTGGCCCGAAACGGTGCTCTTTGCATCCCCTGAGCTATCGTAGGGAAATAAGATGGCTGCTATTGCCTCGCCCAGAACACCAGCCTTACAACTGTCATTGTCGCCGGAGGCGCCAGTGACCAGCTCAGACAAGAGGTGTAGGTGCCTGGCCCTTTCGCAGTGGTCTTTGAGGAGTCTGTAGTCCATACCAGCTACGGGTGGAAACTGTCAGTTTTCAAACTTCCCTCCGGCTGATTGACACCGTGGATGAGCGGCTGCTTACTCGGATGTTTGTTTGAGTTGAACTTCCGCATCAGTCCATCTGCCTTCCGAAAGCAAATCCAGATAGATACACCAGCGGACCCCAGTATCGTAGCTGTTCCGGGATGTGGTATCCATAGTGATGATTTGGAACCGCACGCCAGGCGTAAAACAAAGCAGCGCTGGATTTGCCATGCGATTTGACATGTACCTCAAATATACGGCTACCAAGGTCGCTGCTTGTATAGCTGCAGACGATATTGGTGCATGTTACCAAATCGCAAAAGTTGCACAGCATCTCCGACTGCATGGGCGGCGCTGACCAACACTCCATCAGATGAAGTGGGAGTATTGCGGTAAAAAGTACGAACTAATTGCCGGCCTTCAATTTGCCATGCGATGGGTCACCCGGGTTGGTGGAGGGCGGTCCAACAAGGTTGGGAGAAAGACATCCGATACAGCGGCACGGATGTCCTCGATGACGGTTTCGTCAAAAGTTGGGTAGAGCAGCATTTTCTTCGGGAAAAGGTGCGATTGTGATGAAGAAGATTGCTCGTTCACCTCCAGGTCTTCGGATGCATTTCTTCGCTGCCGTTGTCACTCATCTGGCGATAATCTGGGTCTGCGTTGTCACTATCCCAGGCTCCCAGATCTGGTCTGGTACGACGGTTCCAGAAGTCCGCTGGGACTGTCTGTGCCCTTGCGCAGGTGCGTTGCCATGAAGCTCGCCATCATCTCGGACATCCCGTGGCCTGGTCTCCAAGTCACTGAGTCCTTCGTCCGACCCGTAGCCATCGATTCGCTTCAAGAGTAGCCTTCTATTTGAGTCTTTATGTGCGATCATTGATCCTACAGAAGTACCGAAGATGCAGAGCAGAACTATGCCAATCTCGCTGCGGCATGTCCCCTAGCCTTTCTTCTCGTAGATGGGGCCGGTCAAATCTGTACAACGTACCGAAGGCCTTTGTTTGGGCATTCCATATTCTGCTGAAGATGGCCATTCTGGTCCACATGCTCTGACACCCAGGTTTTACGCGTTTCGCATGCATCTGCTGGCGCTTAAGCTACAAGTGACCCAACATCGACACTACATATTGCAGCGTCCTTGCCTATGACCAAATCTGATACAGAGCACCTAAATTGTCGTACTAAATTGTGCAGGGCAATATGCACGAGCGGGTGCGCGCGAATTGGGCAAGAGGTCAAGCCCACCGGAGGGAATGGATCCACCTGCAATACTTGCTTACTAAAGTAAACCAACAGGTGCGAGTCATATATTCGCGGACTCACTAGGTCGTCCTTTTCTAGTAGAGTCATGTAAGGGCTGAACGCCCCTGGGTCTCCATACCGTCGGGTCGAATGCGGGGTTGTGTTGGAATTGGAAGGCAATTCGTGCGCTATTTATGATGAACAGTGGACATGTCAACCAGAACATGAAGGTGTCCAAACGGTTTCATGGCCGCTGAGCGATTTGGAGCAAGCGCACGCCGTCGTCATCGTACTTGAGGGGCTCGCCCCATCGATCGATTAGACCAGCACCAAGCTCCTTTGTGGCCATGAACGGAATGTGTCACTAGCAGCCTGTGTCGGAGGTGAATCAGGTCTGTGGGCCTGAAGAGCTCTGGCTCTGTAGTTGGCAGATGTTTGGAGGGAAGACCAGAGAATTCCGTGAGCTTATCGAAGCCTCTATTCGAACTGCGAACTGAGAGCGGCCCGAGATCACTTGGGGTTAAAGTTGGGAAGCACATGCAGTCATTGACAAAGATGCTGGCTTTTAATAGATAGCAACCACTACTGCTAAAAAGCACGTGTAAGTACAGTGGCGCTCAGGAGCAAAGGCCCGATCACGAAACTTGACCATGACCGTTGCATGCATTCGCTAGGCCCGGACGTGCTCCTGCACCTCCAATTGATTTGGCTGAAGTAAGATCCCAGACATCGGGCCCGACTCCTCGAGCCGTTTTACACCCATTTCGACACGTGGGTTCAGAGCATGGCCATGGAATCTCCTCGTGTATCAGTCTACAGCTCAACTTGAAAGACACATTCGCTTGCTCCTGCACAGCTCACTCCCCGTAGAGCACACCACATCCGTTTCCTATGACATGAGCAATACAGGCGCAGCTTGGCATGGCTGACAGCATACATCCCGCCGATAGATCGGAGTTCAATCGAGTCCTGGATGCTGCAGGCGGAGATACCTACACAGGCATCTGGTTCTCCAAGGACTACACCAATGCTACCATAAAAATTCACAATGCCGACACCCACCAAGTGATGGAAGAGCATGCTTTTCGCGCGAGTGCTGATGCCGAAATTTACGAAAGACAAGCCCGTATAGGAGATATGCAATGCGAAATGGTGCGATAATGGTATGTAGATATTCTTGCACATCGCAAGAGGGTTACTGTATGTATGGTTGCTGACCTCGCAAGTTCATGCGCAGAATGCACAGGCCGAACCAGCTTGTCCTGCTGTTGCTGGAAGTCGCCTAGATTCTGGAGACTGGCTTGACGAGGAGTCAGTCGACAAGTTCCGTAGTACCGGAGGTCACGGTCGCATTTGGCAAGCCAACGCTGCTATCAGCCTAAATAAATTCGCTAGCAGTACGGTGGTCCGACTCGCAAGTGGCACGCTTGGTGCGGCTGGAAGAAGGCAAGGAGAATGAAGACAAGGAGAACTGACTTGGGGAATCGAACAAGGGCGAGCGGGCACAGTCGCAGCCTGGAAGGCGGACAAGGCGGCTCAGCTGCTTATTTTCTAGCCGAACTATTAAGGCAGCAGTGCAGCGCAAGCACAGCTTGCTTGTCTATCATAGCTAACGCTGGCAGTATTGCACGCTGACACTGCGCTGCGCCGCTGCGTCACGACGTATTGCATTCGCAGTCGGATCTTTGAAGTCCGTCCTAATCAACGTACGAGCAACGTACGAGCAGCGAGATACAGGCAAGGACGGCAGAAGCTGACCATGAGCAGTAGTGAAAAAGGTCTAAACGCAAGAATGAATGCCCTTGTGAGCTTCTAAATGATTGAAGGTAATTTCGTTTACAATGTTCTGCTAATTGCAGTCCTTTCTTTGGCGAACATGTGAATCAAGGAACCGATACAAAAGGCGTTCTGGCGCAGGCAGTAGTCGAAACGGCATCTACAAAGAAGTTGGTACGGGTAATATGCGTGAATTGGCGGGATACTGTGCATATATCCCAGGTCTTTGCTGTACGTCATTCGGTCTCCTGCCCTCGATCATTTCCTGATCGGAAGTGTGGCGGACGGTGCTCTAGCGTCGTGGTCAAATCTCGCTCTTGTGTGCCACGCCGACCGCCTCCATTCAAGCCAGAAGGATGATAGTGATATTGACCCAGCAGCTCAACGAGGGCATACGCTTGTTCTGTCGGGTCGACGAACAGCGCTGTTAGCAGTCCCAAAGGCTCTGACCGACTCTCACGTACAATTTCTCATCCTCTATCACCTGGCTTCAGTCCTCCGGGCGGAGCAGAGTAGAGAAATCTGTCAAGCAACCATTGCCGGGCTCTGTACTCTCTCGAGAGCCTGCTTACAGTCCGCGAGAACAATCCTCCACCGGAACCCTTATTTCGGGCTGCAATCAGAGGGGCAAGGCTGCAGCTGCAGGCCTCTTTGGCACCCTCGCCCCGCAACGCAGCATTCGTTTACAAACCCATCTTCGGTGAAGGCAGTGACGCCGATGTTCGAGACTGGCACGATGACTTAACGATCCCTCATATTGTGGCATCCTGCGAAAATGTAGAGATTATAGACTGGGCCGGTTTCCAGAGAGTGAATTTAAAGGCATTTTCGTTTGCGGTCGGGGGTGCGCTCCGTCTACAGGAGTACGCGCTTGTGATGAGCTCTATTCCGCGACAATGATAGATTTTCCTCCGGTTGATTGTGGTCATCCTAGACCTTATGCCAGTCGGTTAGTCGCACCGGACCGTTTCATGCTGCGATGGCTGAGCGCATCGTTTCATCCGCAACCTGGGCTTCCGTTACGCATTTCTTCGACAGGGTAACCGGGTCGAATTGCGGAATTCACAAATTGCCTCTTCACAGGTTACATGTGTCGCGAGCGCCAGATCGGTATCGACATTACATTCATCAAGAACGACGACAAAGAGATCGAAACTTTCTGAGTACGAACATCCTTACGAAGCGACTTAGTTTCGCAGCGCAAGTCGTGGTACTCTTGGGCTGAGACAGTTGCCGATGGCTTTAACCGATCGCCCGAACTATCGCTCTATCTATCAACTGGAGCTTCTAGCAATATTCTACGGCTCTACTCAATCCCTTGGATTTTGTATATGAAAAGTTTTATCGATTTAACTCATCAAGACCTTTTAGACCTTCTGGATTACGTTGGCAGTAACCTGCAGGAATTGAGATTAGATGGCTTTCCAGAGGGTGAGTGGAGCGAAAGGCTTCGGCCCAGGCAAGCAAAGCATCAGAAATCTCGAGGCCGAACAAAGGCATAGTTGAGGGGGGCACCGAAACCATTGACCTTGTTGTCAAAGCCTGCCCGAATCTCCGGCTGCTGAGCTTCGATGATGCGGTTGTATCGACCGGACTATTTCAGCATTTAGAAAATACAAAATTGCGTAAATGGCGCTTCGGGTGTAGCTCCGCGGTTCGGTCAGTCCCGTGTATCTCGTCCTATCCGCATATGAGGCTGAGTATACATAGTCCTCACCACTGGGGCAAAACTTTTGAAAGCGCGTGTTTCAAGGGATTCCAGCTGTCGTATGGGAATTTTGGCTAAGTTGGAATTGCTTTGTTTTTTATTTCAATTTAGCTGAATTGGTTCGGTCTTCAGGATATACAGGATGGACGGACGCAGAGGTCAGACGTGTACGTATAGCAGCCTGGGTGGCTGGAGTAGCGTGGCTGAGGAATACAGGTAAGCCGCAGACTACATTACTCTAGGTCATTATGTACTCATCTTGCATTATCATGTCCTCAGACCACTCGATCAACACCTTTGAAGCGTAAAGCGAGGACTCGGGTCATGGCTCATGGTTGGTTACTCTCGGGACTTTTTGATCTGCTGGTAGGGAGACCGTTACTAGCTGCATCGTTGCCAGCATCGTCGGAGTGCCTCTTTACTTAGTCCGACTTAAAGAGGGGGGGGGGGGGACGTCCGACGGAGCAGGAGGGCAGCCATAGCCTTGATAATCGCTGCCTGTGATGGCGTTCCTGCCGCGAGCCGAGCCACCGTAAAACCAACAACTGGAGGACCCCTGGTTCGCCAGCCGTGACCAGAAAGCGATGATTGAATTGGTGTGATTAAACTCGATTTTCTCGTAGGCTTTGATCGTAGCCATTGATAAATCTGCCGCATGGACGATCTCTTCCAGGTTTGCGGAGCTATTTAAGGGCAGAGCCGAGCCAAAAGCAATACAAGCATCTCCGTCGACTCACTGTTATTAGAGCCTTGCCCTCTGCTTTCTTCTCGATGGAAGTCGATTGCAGCCCAAGTGTGTCCTAAGTGTTAGATTACCCGGATCCCCCACATCATGGAGTCTGGCGGACCGAGGAGCGAGGCGACAAGCCTCGTAGACCCGAAGCTTGCGAGGGACGCCATTAGATCTTGTACCTTTTAGTCCTTCCTTGTCTTCCTAAGTAATCATAAGAAATTATAGCATTCAACAGGTTCTGAAGCCCTGATAGCGAACCAAGTTTCGCACAGCAATTCGCAGTCGTTACCATCAGCTAGAGACTCAGAACAGTACTCATTATGGCGAAAGACGCAATGGACACCGTACCATCGTACAAGGCATTAGCCGGAATGACCAAACTCAACGAAGAGAACATCCGGATCTGGAAAGAGCGCATGAAGGCGATGTTCGTCCTCTCAGGATGCTGGAACGAGCCCGACCCTGTCAAGGCACCTCTTCCAGTTTCCCCTGGTGCTATCCCTGATGGCCCTTCAGATGTCCAGCTTGCGCTCAAAGAAGTTCTCATACTTTGCGTTGAAGAATCTGCAGCCAAGCACATCCGACCTTGTATTACCGGCCGAGAAGCATGGAAAACTCTACTTCAGGAATACGAGCACACGAATCCGGCAGAACTCATTATGCTTCGGTCGGAAATCAGTGAACTCCGCATGACCGCGGATGAGAACATCCGAAGTTTCTCCGGCCGTATCATCGATGAGGCAGATCGATATATCAGCCTTGGCGGAAAACCTGGAGATATCGACAGAGTTTTAATACTGCTGAAGGGTCTGAGTGACTCATACATATATCAGAGAACTAATATCCTGGCGGAGATGGCTAGATCGTCAATCACGCCTACCTTGCGAGATTGTCTCCAAATTCTCCGAACCGCCGAACATTACGATAGGTTCAGCGATCACGTGACACCCCAGATGGCAATGGCTGCCTAGACCACTGGACGAAGACAAGAAGGCGGAGGAAGGAGAAATAACAACGGAGTCAGAAACGTTAACACTGGCACTCCCACTCCTCGTAATCCCCACAAGTACTTAGCTTGTCACAAGTGCGCCAAAAGCGCACATATCGCTAAGGATTGCCGCTCGCACATCCCGAACACGCCATATGCTCCAGCAGCCAAAGTCGAGGCGACACAGAGACAGCTTGATATCAACCGCGAAAAGGACAACGAGAAGCGAGTCTTTAACACCTCTGCTATCTCCCTCCAAGACCGCATCGAGCCCCAGCCTCTGGAATCAAGAATCACATTCTCAGCCGTCGCACTATTCACTATGAACAAGAGTCAAGATACTTACATCGATTCAGGATGCGACATTCACATCTTGCGTGATGCGCACGCGTTCACCAAGCTCGACACAGCTTCTGGTGTTACCATCCAGCTAGGAGGTGCCAGCTCCATCATGAAAGCAGCCGGCCGTGGTCCTGCTAAAATTATTACCGTACTTCAATGCGGAAAGGAGAGCACGATCATGTTAGCCGATGCCCTCTACGTTCCGGAAGCAGCCTCCAACCTACTTAGTCTTGGCTCTATCATCTCCCATGGAGGTCGTCCCGAATTCGATACACACGGATCAATGACCATCCGAGACAAGAACGGAGTTGTACGAATTCAAGCCAACATGCATAAGAACATGTGGCAAGTTCGTACTATTGGACCACAGAATGTAAGATTAGCTATCACTCCAGCGAGTGCAGACGCTAAACACTTGCCATCTGCGGAATCCAAAGTTTCTCAGCATTCAATAAACCCCAATTGGCAGCTTTGGCACGAACGTCTTGGCCACCTAGACTGGGATGCCGTCAAAGAGACAGCAAAGCATGTCGTAGGCATGCAGTTGAGCGGCAAGAGGCCAGTGGGAGCCCACTGCGAAGGATGTCAACAAGGAAAAGGACACCGAGATCCATTTCCAAGTTCACCTTCCAGAGCTTCCCAGCCCTTCGAGCTGCTCCATGCCGACCTATTCGGACCAGTAACTCCAGCAACACCCACTGGAGCGCGTTACGGATCCATCTTCCGCGATGATTATAGCGGAACCATGTTCGTCCACATCTTGAGCCAGAAATCCGAAGCTCTATCATGCATCAAGAGTATGATCAGCACTGCTCAAATGTACGGACATAACATCAAAGAAATACGTACCGACAACGATACCGTCTACGATTCTAGAGATGCCAAGCACCTTTATCTCACCCATTCTATTCATCATTCGAAGTCTGTCCCCTATACTCCGCAACAAAACGGAGCTGCAGAACGTGCAGTTCGCACTGTTTCAGAAGCTGCGAACGCAATCCTGCAACAAGCAAAACAAGATAGATTAACCTCAGGTCTATCAACAGATTTATGGGGAGAAGCAGTACTTACAGCAGCTTATGTCCGTAATCGAACATGGCAGAAGCGCTCAGGCAAGACGCCCTTCGAGCTCTTGACTGGAAAGAAACCAGACGTCAATCATCTTCGTGTATGGGGATCATCAGCTTATGTCCATATCCCAAGTCAGCTTCGAGCGGGCAAGTTTGGCGCCCATCGTCAAGTTGCCATCTTCATTGGCTATCCAACAAACCAGAAAGCATGGAAATTCTTCAATCCCGAAACCAAGAAAGTCTTCACGGCGAGAGATGCCTCGTTCTTCGAAGCTGCTAGATATGAATCAGCTATTCCAACCCCTGATGCCAATTTAGTGGGAGTCGTCGACTCACTTGACAAGATTTCCCTCCTCGAAGATGATGACTCCGAGACAGATGAACCGGTGGCAGATGTATCCGACACCGGCGATGGCGATTCCGAGAATCACCAGATTTTAAGCTCTGAGCAGGTCAGGCAAACTGAAGTTCCTAGTGGGGTATTTCACCCTACAGAAACGCCACAAGCTTTGGCTCGACCTGGCTGGGAGATACGCGCCGAACCGGTACCACATCAAAGTCACGTTCCGAGAGAACTGCAGTTTACCGGCGCCACGGACAGAACAGCAATCCCGGCAATTGACGGCCCTCGCATGACGCGCTCAGTAGCCCGCTTCAATGCAGGATTTGCAAGTATGTCTGAACCACCATCCTTCTGGGCATTCAAGCTTCAGGAGACATTGCCTGAACTACCCTCAAGTTATTCTGATGCCTTAAGATACCACAGCTTCATTGCCTTCAACATCGATGCTGCTTCTTTCGAATATCCAAGCTTCGCTCTTGCCCAGTATAGATTTGGGAAACCATTTCGGTAGAGCAGACGCTGCACCACGTTTCAAGATGATCCGGTCGGTGTAGAGACAGCCCGACTGCAGCGAGACCTGGCGAGAGACGACATCCACGCTGACGATGTGCGGAGTGAGTGGATTAGGATAGCGGAATGTGAATGCGAGGACTGCTGTTGCGAACGGGGAGCTGCGAGCGTTTGAATTGTAGTTACCTCAGCAGGCTGGACAAGCTGGAAACAGACGGCGTCCAACTCACCCGTATCGACGGTAGTGCTGCCATGACTCGGGCATTCAAGCGCATTCGTTGTCCTGTCCTGCTCAGTCCTCGAACTCGTCCATCCACGCACGCCGCGCAGGAACAGTGAAGCAGTTGGAAGAAGCAAGAGAGAGAACGACTTTCATCAAGAAGACGAGGTAGGTGACATTCCAGGACAGTCAAGACCAGTACAGCTACACGAACATGGAGACAACAGAGCACTGCCAGTTGCAACTAAACATCCTGCTTCCATCCATCCCTCATTGCTGTCCTTCCAGCTCTTCGATTTTAGCCTTCAATTCACCTTCACGCTCCTTCAACGAGTCCAGCTCCATCTCCAGCGTAAGAGTCGCAATCTCAAGCTGCACATTGCCAGACACTAATGTCGACCACTTTGTCTCCAACGACGAGAGCTGCTCGCCTGCTTGCAGCTGTTCATCGTCGACGATTCGACGAGGATGATCGAATGCGTTAGCAATGGTCTTCTGGCAGACACGACAGCAGCAGACAGCATGCAGCCTACCTGATTAGCCTTTCGTTCCCTGTTCAGATCCTCCGTCTGCTTGACAATATCCTCCTTCCTCCTCTGCAGCCGTTCAATCTCCTTCTCAAGCAAGAAATTGTTCGTCCGCCATGCATTTGCTCCGTACTTGTTCAGCAGCTCCAGATTCCCCAGTCTTATCGTCTGATGTTCCAACTGACTAGCTGCATTGTTCATTGCCTTGTTCCATGCTTCCAGTGGTGCACTCGCTGGAGGGACCGGCAGCGAATATCGCACGCTGTCTAGACCTCCCTTCGTCTTCGCTTTGCTCTGTAGGCGTTTGACTTCAGCAGCAAGGAAGGCATTGTCTTGAAAGAGAGGTGGTAGCTCTGCTGGTAGTCGACTTGAAAGTGCTTCTTTGTCTTCGTTGTCATTTGTACCAGCTCGTCTGCAATCTCCTGCTCCAGGCGCTCACGAAGACCTGTAGGTCGGATATGAGCTCTTCAGTCGAGCACAACCTCTACATCACCGGCACTCACCATCTTCCTTGTCTATGATAGTGTCATAGTATGGCAAGCTGTCAATCTCAGCCATCTTTGCAACTGATGGTGCGTGTTGGAAAGAGAGGAAGCCGTCGGTTGTATCTATTTGCGGGTGACTGAAAAGCCGCCACATTGTAAGCGGCAGGGCACATTGTAAGCTGGCACTAAAAAATACCAAGAAACAGATACTGTAAATTTATAGGTTGAGCATTGAGCCAGCCGAGACTTGTGCAAGCCGTAGCCAGCCTGCTTCAAGTACATTCAAGGCACGTCGCCGCCGCCTGAAATTCAGAACTGTCTTTCAGGGGTAAATTCCCAAAGAGATGCTACTGATCTCGAAGTGGCATTGCTATCTTTAGAGTTTGTATTGCATCCAGACCATCAAAACCCATTGCTAGGCATTACAGCCGATAGCTACGGTACAAAAACCTCAGAAACGACATCACAGCTCTTAGTGTCTAAAGATGCCTAGCAAATCATATGGCGTCACAGCTGACAGCTCAAGATTTGCCTTTACTTCTTCTTAGGGAGACCAGCGGTAACGAAGACGCCAGTGTCGGCGATGGCAGCCTCAATTTTGTCCCTGGATTGCATTTCGGCACCGATGAAGAGCTCGAGTGCGTCCCGCAGAGCAAATTTGGTGATAGGATCAGCGTTGACGGCTTCTTCCAATGCAGCTCCGCCGTTGGCGAGATAGTCGGTCTTGGGGTCTGCGAGCTTGCCGTCCCAGTTGGCGGCAGCCAGTGGGTCTACGTTGACGAGGGACTGGAAGCGCTCGGGTGTCTTGCCGCTGTTGGACTGCGAGTAGACATATGGGTGAGGCTTGAAGCTAGTGGTGTTCTCCTCGCCGACCGGGGTGTTGCAGAGCTCCTCCAGCACAAAGGCGAGGGGTGTGGCCTAAAGATATGAAGAGACAGTTCAGCAATGAAACTTGCATTTATCGAATCCGCCCCGCGAATGCTCTAGCGGCGATATCTAGACCACTCACACCCTGGCACCCGAGCTCTCCATTGGCAATGGCTTCCTGAGCATTGATGAACGACGCACTCTTGATCCATGGTTGTTGCTTCCCGGTCTCAGCCTCCAGCTTGCGGTATGTTTCGATTCTATTCAGAAATAGTCAGACATGCAAGCAACCAAAATGTAAGGCAAAACCTACATGTGAACCATGCGTGCGCTCATGGGGTGCTTTGACGCGGGATCGTCAGACTGGGGCCACCGGCGCTTGTCGGCGTGGGAACGGACAAAGTTGAAGTAGGGCGAGATGTACAAGCATGCAGCTTGCGAGGCTGCGAGTGCCTGAGGCAAGCCGAAGAGGCAGGTACCGAGTGTCCTGATACCTTCGGCGTTGAGGGTCTTGGCGGCAATCATGGCAGGACCGGTGGTGGGAATCTTGATGCAATACTTGTCTCGGCCCATACCAACTTTAGAAAACTCTTCATCGTAGCTGCGTGCGTGCTCGAGGACAGCGAGGGTGTTGTAAGCGAAGGCGGGCGAGACCTGGACAAGGACACGTCCTTGGATGAGGGGCATCAATTTGGCTGCAAATTGAGCGCTCTGAAAACAATAACCAATGTAAGCATTGTTCCTCACACTCTACATGCCTGTCTTTGGAGGTGACTCACCAAACGGTCGCGGACCTTGGACCAGCCGAGGTGTCCATACTCTGCCACGGCAGTGTCGAAGAGTTCTTTATTTTCGGGGGCGCACATGCGTGCGTGAACCTAAATGCATGAACACAAACAAATTTAGCCCCAAACTCTAACAAGCGAATTGCATTAACGGACAATGATGTTGTTGGATGTGACATCGTGGCATTTGAAGGGGAGAGACTTGACGATTTCAGGATCCATGTCATCGACGTCGACATCGAGGAGCTGCTCGAGAAGGTCAATAAGCATCTTGGGCTCCTTGTGGCCGTTCGTGTGGCCGTTCGTGGCACCATTGGTCATGGTGGCTGTGGTGGTGGTGGTAGACATGGTTGCTTTTCTTGGAGGTAGTGCTTGAGGGTGATGACTAGACAGAGACAGAAGCTGCAGAAGTCGGTCAAGGAAGAGTGAGTGAACAGAAGCGAGAAAGCGGATGGGCGGTTATCGTTATATAGCTGCCTTCAGAGGGGAGGCTGCGGAGGATTGATTGCATGCAAGCTGCCACAGCGCTAGAGTAGCTAGCCGGCCCGCTTCTCGGGCTGCACAGCGTGATCCGTCCTGCGCTGGCCGCCGTCGCAGGTGCGCCATGCACAGTTGTGCGCATGTACAGTGTGTGCCATGTACAGTCCAGCGACCGGCGCACTATCGGCTGCCATGTACAGTCGGACAAGTGCAGCAATTAATGGCCCACGCAGGTAGAGGACCTGCACAGGCACGAACGATCGGCGATTCGCCACCGGAAGTTACAAGAACCCGGAAATGCACCCAGCTGCGGGTGGAATACACTGTCGAGGCAGCCACAGCTTGCCGGCAACAAACAGAATCCAGCTGAAGTCGGCTGTTTTCGAACGTGAAAATGCCGGAGTACGCGTTGCCATCGTGCATAGCACCAAGACCTTTCCACCATGTGTGCGTTATTACATAGTATACAGACAGCATCTGTACGACAGCTTACATATGCACATAAGGTAAGTCCTGACCTGATGTTACCGAAATCGTATTGGTGTCACTGAAATTGTTATTACTAAAATACCTGAACCAGTCACTTCTGCTGTTGCGGGCTGAGAAGGGACGAACGAGACACAATCACCTATGGACCGGCATACTGATATCTCTGCAATCGCATATGTCAGAGCTCTTGCCGACTGACGGTGGCTAAGTTCACGTCACATGTTTGAGCACTTACGATGTGGTTTTGCAAAAATGCAGACATTGGTGAGACTGCGTCCGCAGGACCTCCAAGAACAGGTTGTCCCTGAGAGGCAGCTTGTGCTTGCGCGGCATACATAGCGGTGAATGCTTCGAATGCAGCTGCTGCGTTGCCTGCAAATAGCGCGTTGGTCCGAGGTGACCACTGGTGATTCGACGTCGGCGTTGTTCCAAGGGGGCCGACACCATTACTGTCTTGTCCTGATCCTGATGCTGATCCTGACCCAGCGGACGCTGGAGACCGCTGTTCAACAAAGTCGATGGGCGAATTCAGAAAGTGGTTAAAATCGAAGCCTTGGAAAAAGCTACTCGGACTGAGCTGAGAAGTTCCCGCTGGGCCAGGAAACAGTGAAGGCGGATCTTGATTATTATGAGGGAAACTGGAAGTAGTCGTAGGCAGCAACGCAGCACTGGGCGGCAAAGTCGTCTGGGCTGCCATCGGCTGTATTTGATAACGTACTTGTTGTTGGTCGCTCGAATACGATGTGTAAGAATGGCGCTGTGAGTTGCTCGGTGGCGAGGGGTCGTCTGCCTCGTCGTTGTCGTTGCCGTTGAGGCCGTTGGCGAAGGCACTATAAGCATACGCAGATACGCTATTGAGCTTCTCTATGTTCGCAGTCGTATCCACACGCTGAGAACGAGCGTCAAGGCCGAGACGAAGCCGCTGCTCATTGACTTCCTTTAGCAAGCTGTCTCGCTCTTCCTGTAGCGCTTTAAGATCTGGAAGGGCATCTAGGACGAGCTGTCGCTCGGCATCGACGTGATTGAGGGCACCTTCGACTACTACGCGCTTATTTGGGCGTCTTTTACCAGAGATGTTGGGAAGCCTGCGGGCTAGATCCTGGACCGAAAGCCGATCAGCCTTGATGACCCGAACCACAATGTAGCCATCGAACTCACAAGCAGGAGCACATTGAAGACTTCCCTACGCTTCTTCTCGACTACAGAATGCTCGTGTCGTTCCTCAGCACTCCACTTGCGACGCTTGCCTCGGCCGACACTGCTTGTTCCGCTGCCCTCTGCTCTTGCTGCTGTCGCAGCTTGCGGAATCTTGGGAGGGAGCTGGGTAGGCTGATGCTGCTGCTGTTGAGGTGGTTGTTGATACTGTTGACCGTATTGAATCTGCTGAGCCGCACCAAGCAGGCTTGTTGATCCTTGCGAGGCAGGCCAGGCGGTTGCAGCTGAGCCTTGGGGATCACTTCCGTTGCCAGCGTACCCACTGCTGTTTCTAACGGGCTGAGGGGGCGCAGCAAGCGGCCACATGGCACGCTCACCGCTCGCCAGTGAATTGGAGCGGTAGTGATTTGCCATTACTGCTGCATGCGGACCAAGCCACGCCGATTGGGGTGAAGGTGACAGGAAGGTAAAGATAGAACAGGACATGCAATTGCATGCGACACAGCGATGCATGGTAAGACACGGATCCGTGCTTGCTAGAAGTCTATGTGAGTGATATGGCCCAGTCTAGCCCGTGTTATCCCGCTGTTCATGCTTCTCTCTTCACATTGCTTTGCCACAAGTCCATCTGCGCATGCATGTAGCACTTCCATCAGGCATTGCCATTGCGCCTGGCCTGGGCTCCCTTCTCTCCTGCCAGTCGTATGGCCCATGTCTGCAAGTCGAAAGGGGAATCGTCAGGATATGTCGCAGGTCTCCCGACTCTCGACTGCCTGAGACTACTCTAGCATGCAGCGGTTTTGCAACTCACAAACTCGTATGTCTCGATGGCGTCTTTGTAAGTGGACAGTATACGACCTCGTTTTGTGTTATCATCTGTCGCTGCGATGACTGCTGCAAACTCTGATTCGAATGGATCGTCCTGCGATGTATTCAGGATGAACATCGATATCAGCCGAGATGCTAACCTATCATATATGCCTCGCTTGTCAGTCGTTGGAACTCACATCTGGATACTCGGTAATCTCTGTAAAGGTCAAGAATGGGTTTCGTTTATTGATTCAGCCTTGGTGCAGCGTACAGTATACATGCACAGTCTCTCACCCTCGTTACTTGATCCAGGTCGGCGGATGCAGAGTTTTGGTACACCGTACGGGTCAACGAGCTTCATGCGGTAACCGTCTGCCAGTACAGTGAATTCTGTATCGTATTCGCCATCTTTGAGAAATACGGGGGATTGTACGAAGAACCGTACGAAGAACCATCAGTATATGCGTCGCGCTGGTTCGAATTCCGGTGCACCTGGCTTTTGCCGGAGCAGGGCTTGACTCGATAGGCCCTACTCACCATGTAGAGCGATAGCATGAAGAAGACTGCCCACCGCCCCACTCTTGTATCTCCATGTGGCGCTCGTCACTCTTGGTATTCTATGCTCGGGCTTAATTCCATCTTCCGATAAAAACATCAGACTGAGCTTGCCCGGTGCATCATCGAATTCAGTAGTGTTGACAGCAACGGTGTCGAGGTCTACTTCGCCTCCAAAGTACCTCGATAGGTCCGCTACGTGAGTAGCTTGGCTGACTATAGGCCCCTGATCTCGCGTCGAGTCCCAATACGCCAATCTGTTTGTCTCTCCAGCCGTTCCTGCGAACTCATAAGGCAAGTAATAGGTAGTAGAAGTAGACATAACCGAAAGCTTGTTTTCTTCCAGAATGTCCTTCATTTTCTGGATTGCGCGGAGGTAGCGAAACATGTAGCCGCAACTTGTGAGGCCCTGAATCTGTGCGGCTACCCTTTTCACTTCGGAAATGTCCTGAACTGAAGAGATGGGCTTCTCGACGAAAATAGTAGCGTTTGGAAAGTACTTAGCGACTTGGAGATCGATGTCTTTGCCTGGGGTGGTGGAGCCCCGGCCGTATGGCGGAACTCCACAAATCACCAGGCTGAGAATTAGGATTAGTGGTGGCGGATCCGGAGTTGCAAGGACCGGATATTATGATCACTCACTGAGGATATTGCTCCTCCTTAAGCCCCTGTGCAGCGTCCTTTATGCTTAAGAACACCTTGGTCTCCATCCACGCCATACTGTCATCTTGCTCTTGCGTGCGTTTGCTATCAATTCGGGCTTTCGCGAATGCGGCATTGACGTCGACAAGGCCGACAACTCTAAGACGTGGCCCTAGTATCTTTTCTATGCGGCGTGTGTGATTCCATGGTCCTTCTGTCGAGCCTGGATGAGGTGTAAACAGGCCGTCAGCTGCTGTACGTCTACTTCTAGATCCGACAGCCATTCTAGTCGGCATACCAAAGTTGACGTGACCAGCGCCGCAGATAAGGACATTGAGTGGAACAGGTGCAGCAGTCATGACCGCGTGTCGGTGTCGATGGGATAGACTAGTAGTGTGTGTCGAGGTAGGCCTATCGTCGCGGTGCACCGGTCCCAAGCGTTGGTCGATAATTACTACTCTCCGTCCACCTGTACAGTTCCGGCTGGCACACGCAGTTTGACAGGCTCATCAGGATACTGAATGCCGGACTTGCCGCAATAACTTCCCTGGTCAGACTATCACGAAAGAGAAGCGAACCACTGTAGCTGCTGGAACTCATAGCAAGCTGGCTGCGCTGCCAACCTTTCGTCGCTAAGGTGAAATGCTCGTCTTCTTTGTCGCGCGCGAACACTAGCACGTGATATCAGACATCAATACGCATCACGTGATAGTGTCTACCAAAGGATTCCAAACAGTTCAAGCACCATCCTGGAGCAAAGCATCACGCTACGCTACCGTACAGCCATAGGTACAACAACACCTGTTCTTTCGAGCCAAGCTCAGCACTGACCTCCGCCGATTGGCTTCCAAAATGTTGATGATCGATGATGCGCTAATATTACGGTTGCGGTTAGCGAATTCGCCAGAGCGCCTGCACATGTCAACCTGCGCAGCCGGCAAACGGCCCATATGCAAGCCATGTACAGGCGAAGCCCATGTCCAGGCTAAAATTGGCGGGCGGATCCATGTACAGGTTCCCATGTACAGGCAATAGAGGGCTTTAAAATTCCGGGAGCCCCACACACCGCTCTCGACAGTGTTCCGCTACATACAAATTGCAAGCCGGCTCCCACCTTTTTCTTTTTCTTTTTCCACCGACCTGCAAACTATAGTGACACCTCCACTCCAGCGCAAGCCTGATCGTCTGTCGAACTCACTATGGCTGGCATCTTTTCAAAGCCCGAGCTCAAGAGCGCCGACTCCGGATCCGGATTCCTTGGCCACGACGAAGTGGCAAAACACGACTCGCATATTGAGACTTCCAAGATTGACCTCGCCAACAACACCAACGCAAAGTATGTCGCAGCACTGAGTCCAACCCAACCTATACATGTAGATGGATAGCCTACTGAATCTACCTCATAACCATTTAGGGTCGTCAATCCCCTTGGAGGCAAGAGTGAAGCCCAGCTGAGAGCGGAAGTGAAGAGCTTCTGCAACCAGTACGGCTTCCAAGATGAGGAAAATCTCTTTCAGAAGGGAGCGCTTGTTGCTCAGAATCCCTCGTCATTCGAAGATCTCCAATGCCTCAACCAGGACGACGTGACCGCATTGCGCCGAGAGGTCACGCACAAGTGGCACCATCCTCTAGCTCTCTACTGCACAATTGGTGTGCTCTCGCTTGGAGCGGCAGTACAAGGTTGGGACAACACTGGTACGAATGGCGCGAATCTCACCTACCCCGTAGAATTTGGAATCGCAGACCGTCCAATGTTGGTCGGTGTTGTCAATTCGGGTCTTACTATTTCCGGTTGTCTCTTCGGTATGTCTCTTAAACCTTCACGGAGACGCAAGACATGGCTGACCTGCTGGTATCGAACTTCTAGCATGGTCCAATGACTTCTTTAACCACTATCTCGGTCGACGAGGTGTCGTCTTCCTTACTGGTCTCTTCTGTATTTTTCCCATCCTCGGTCAAGCCTTTACACACACATGGCAAGAAATATTCATTGTCCGCTTGATTGCTGGATGTGCTCTTGGTGTCAAAATTGTAAATACTTTATCATTCGCTAAACACGTCGAGTTGCAATCCTGAGACACTGCTCTATTTCCATAGGCGACTATTCCTATCTACAGCTCCGAAGTGGCGCCCGCCTCCATCAGAGGTGCTCTTACGATGTCCTTCCAGACTTTCGTTGCCGCGGGTATCCTTCTGTAAGACCTTAAAACCCGTATACACGTGTAGCCTTGATGCTGAAGTTTCGTTCATCGATGTCTATCAACAGCGGATTCTGTGTCAACCTGATCTTCAACACAACACGCTTCGGAAATGACGCATGGCGATACCAGATCGCAGCAGCATTCGTCCCAGCTGTTCCCGTATGCCTTCTATGTTGGTTCTGCCCTGAATCACCGCGATGGCTACTCAAGAAAGGAAATCACCAGAAGGCCTTCCGATCCTTCTGCCGCCTAAGAAATACTCGTCTCCAGGCCGCTCGCGACCTTTACTACTGTTGGGCACAGGTTCAGGAAGAGGAGAAGGCTTTCGGCGGATCCACATACTTTGGCCGCATCCGCGATCTCTTCGCCGTTCCCCGTATCAGACGAGCCTCCTATGCCACCTTCGCTGTCATGCGTAAGTGAGACTGTAAAGCAGAGACGTGTGCAACAGCATTCGATGCTGATGCTCTACCATAATCAGTCGCCCAGCAGCTATCTGGCATCAACATCATGGCCTTCTACTCCAGTACAATCTTCGTAAATGCAGGCTGGTCAGCAGACAGGGCATTATGGGCATCTTTCGGCTTCTCCGTGGTTGTTTTCTGCGTCGTTCCCATCGGTATGCGCCAGATCGTGATTTTCAGGGATTTGTGTACTGACGGATGGACTCAACAGCTTGGTATACCATTGATACCTTTGGCCGTCGATCCCTCCTTCTTTTTGGTTTCCCTCTGTAAGTAACATCACCCGGGCACATCTGTGCCATACGGATCTGGTGACTGACCTCTCTAATATATGCAGCATGGGCATCTCTCTCTTCCTGGTCGCCGCCTTCTACTCGCTGGACGCCAGTAACAACGCGCGAGTTCCCCTCATTGCTACCTTCATTTACATCTTCTCCGCCCTGTATGGTGTATGCATGGGACCTGTTCCAAACGTCGTTGCTTCAGAGTCGTAAGTGAGACCGACTTGGACCCGCAGAAACTGTGAAGGCACCGCTGACTTTCAACCCCGCCGTGTAACAGATTCCCACTCAGTCATCGTGAGACTGGTGGTGCGTGGGGTATCTTTATCAACAACTCTTTCAGTACAGCTCTTGGACTTACATTTCCGCTCCTTCTCGAGAAGGTTGGCGGCACCAATGCCTTCCTGTTCTACGGAGGCCTTAACATCATGGCTCTCATTCTCATCTTCTTCCTCATGCCTGAAACCAAGCAACGCACCCTAGAAGAGCTTGACTATATCTACGCAGTGCCTTCGGGCAAGTTCGCCACCTATCAGGCAAAGACATGGCTGCCAGGTATGATCAAGAAGCACGTCTTCCGCCAGAAAGTCTTCATTCCGCCTTTGTACAACCTCGAGGAAGTTGCCGGTGGAACTCACTACACATCAGTCGGACATTAACATGGTCCACCTGTTTTGAGATATCGAGATGGGAGGAAGACGAGATGCAGTTGAAGGAAAGTGCCTCGGTCGAAAAGAAAGGACAGTCTGAAATAACGGTGAAGACTAGGACAATAGTGTTATTGTCACCATGCCAATGGAGAGTGATCAGCGATATCAGGGAGATTAATAGGATTCAATGTAGCTTAGTACAAATTTGCGTCATATGTACAACAGAACAGATCCATGGATGGAAATACTTTCTCGAGTCGATAAAGCTTGCGAGATCTTCTTGAGCCTTGCTTGATAATGTGTTTGGCAACCTTGCCGACTCCTCCTAGCGCTTGACCCAAAAGAAGATCTGCTCGGCATAACTGAGGACT
This sequence comes from Cystobasidium tubakii, assembly GCA_024345325.1. Taxonomy (NCBI): domain Eukaryota; kingdom Fungi; phylum Basidiomycota; class Cystobasidiomycetes; order Cystobasidiales; family Cystobasidiaceae; genus Cystobasidium; species Cystobasidium tubakii. The sequence continues at coordinate 2,504,463 of BROO01000005.1, read as the reverse complement.
GAAGCAGTGCACGAAAGTCAGCAATGACAACATGTAGAGTGGGCTAGAGTATCAAGGACCTGGCTTACCCAGTCTTGGTACCGACACCGATGAGACCACCCGGCACCGCGAACTCCATATTGTTCTTCTCGACGAGAAGCGTGACGACGCTGCTGCAGATGGGCTGGCATTTCATCTTTCCTTGTTCAGACTTCGAGAATAGACCCGGTCGAATCTCAGTTTCCTCAGGTTTACAACTCCCGACAAGTTGGATCCACCAGCGTCACTCTTGAGACCATGAACTCCCGAACCAGACTGGTTGACGCCGAACGGATGACAATACCACGTGAATATGAGCTAAATTTGCGAGTTGGTACAGGGATTTGCCTAGGATGTATTCAGTCACAGCGAAAATATTGTGCCGCAGCTGAGCAGAGATGGGAACGATAGGTGCTGCATCGGCAACGGTGCCTTCGACGGATAGTAGGACTTGCTTGTCGTGTTCTTCGGCTGGCTGCTCTCGAATCAAAATCGACCTTGTTTCTATCATAGCTGATGATGAATCAACTCAACTCTCCAGTCGCTTGTGCTTGGTCGCGTAGAAGATTGCGCAAGGTTCGGATGTCCTCGGCAATACCAGGCAAGACGTCGGGGCCGAACATCCTAGAGACGTAGTCGTACCAGTTGGATAGAGGCACAAGACCGTCCTTGACGCACGACCATAATAGACCCATGTAGACCTCAAACATCTCACCTAGTGGCGATATCAAGGCAGCTTCGTCTGGAAGCATCTGCCCGTACTCAGGCAGGGCCCCGTGCAGCTCGTCACAAAAGCCTTGCTTCGCCGCAATCCTGGCTAGGAAGTCATGGCTAAGAAGGACCCTGGTGAGGCGCTTCAACATTGGAGAAAAACGACAGCGATCTCAGCCAAGAAGTTGGCACATTACGGTCAGGGATGGCTAGTGACAGGCACTACAGTACTTGCCACGATGTATCGCTCGTCTCGATATGGCGCTTCTGTCAACAGGCTGTGAAGAGCGGCCGCGAGTTGGGCATTGCCGTTACGCTTCATCGAGGTCCACGTGTCCAGCACATCCTCAGCTTCCAGTATCCGCTGTGCCTGCTTGTTGTTACCCTGCAGCTTCTGCAGCTCCTGCAGCTTTAAAGCAGGTCCTGCCAACATGTAGATTGCGCGCTCTGCAGGAAGCGAGAGAGGAGGAGGCAGGGCCGACGCGTTTATTTCGATATTCTTCGCAATTGGCACCTTTACGAGCTTGAAGGGGTTCTTTATTTGGCGCTTGTTGGTCTTGGGAGGGTGATCGGCGTGTGGGTCGTGTGGGTAGAGAGGGCAACCGGCGAGCATAGCCTGTCAGCTTGGTGATGTACCGCATAGCAGGGAGACTCTCGACACCGCGAGCAATGCTTGGACCCTCCCTTGTCACTCTACTGCAGGGCGTTCAGGCTCACAGAGGGACCAGCTTTGTCTGTCCTGTAGATAGTAGCCGATCAGCCGGCAACTCTCGTGGCAACCAGGCGAGGACTGCTCACTGCATGATGTCGTGATGTCGTGATTGACGGATATGATCTTAAATGACTGCGCGATAGGTGACAAGTAAGAGAGAGGCAGAGCTGCCCCCAATCCTACACCTGTGCCTGATGCTCGTCGAAGGAGCAGCAGTCGGACCGTAGCCGTGCATCTTCCTGCGCCTCGCAGGGCCCCCGCCTTGAAGTCCTCGGCTTCATCTCGTCCGTCATTGATGCTCTCGCCGTCGCTTATGGCTTCTTCGTAGAGGGCTCCATCTCACCAGAGGTAATCAGATTCCGACAAATCTGTCTGGCGCTTGCACCTTGTTTACTGACCTGCCTCTTTCTACTGCTCAGACCGCCACTGCTTCCGGAACAGTCGCCGCCGTCGGTATTGCTCTCCAATACTACCTTCGAACACAATAAGCGGACCAAACACTCCAGTTTGCGCCCATTGAAGCCGGAAACTATTTAAACTTGCATATACAAACCCAAGCACTTCGGAATACACTATAAGACAGTCAGCTGAAAGAAGTTGCGAGGTGAAAGGTATACATGAGATGGCTAGGAAGCCCTGCCAAATCATCATCAAGACCTCAGAAGTGACCATCAGCTGACGTATAAGCTGTGTGTTCCGACCGCCGGTGTCGAGACATCCTGCCAGGCTTACCACTGGGCAAGCACGTGACTCATCGAGGTGTCGCCTGAATGAATATCTCGGCTAAAGACTCGAAATGCGCGCGCAACTTGACATGTGACAGTCGCAGTCCCGAATTACGAGTTTAGCGGCTGGTCAAGCCCCATCTGACATAGTAGGAAACACGTTCAATCGCTTGTAGGGTCGAAGATTGGAGAATTGCAGCATAGATATCTAAATCGCCAAAGGGAACTTGCACATTACCGAAACTCCCGTAACAATGCACACTTCAGGCGACTCTATTGCAGTACAACGTCACCAGCCGAAATTGTACCCCATCCAACCAATCTCCAGTGCTTTAAGATTCTGCGTGATAGCGCGACTTTTTCGCGATCTCCGTGCAAGCAGGTGAAATGAGTGTAATTTTAGCCAAATCCGCCTTGACGCTTGTGACTTTTCCTCCTGTTGATGTTGATCCAATGTTGACCATCAGTACCTCTCCCTTAGTAAGCTTCGCGACCTTGGTTTGCTTCTTATCGTCGGATTTGACACCGAGCAAACGGCGCAGGAGGAAATAGTTGATCTCGAGTTCGAGATAGATGGAAGGTAGCTTGCCAACTGCTCCTAGCACTTGACCCACAAGACGATCTGCTCGGCCCAATTGAGGGCTACAGGAGAGCACAAGAGTCAGTATTGCAATGCACAGAGTAGCGACCTGGAGTATCAAGGACCTGACTTACTCAATCTTGGTACCGACACCGATGAGACCACCTGGCACAGCGAACTCCATGTTGTTCTTCTCAGCGAGAAGCGTGACGATCCTGCTGAAGATGGGCTGGCATTTCGTCTTTCCTTGTTCGTCCTTCGTGATGAGACCGGGTCGGATCTCAATCTCCTGTCCAAGTTTCAGGACTCCCGAAAGAATAGATCCACCAGCAACACCACCCTTGAGATCATCAACCTCCGCACCAGGCTTGTTGACATCGAAGGATCGGATGACGATAAGACGTGGAGATGAGGTGAAGTCGCGCACTGGTACTGGGATATGCTTGACGATGTACTCAGTCACAGCGTCAATGTTGTATCGCAGCTGGGCAGAAATGGGAACGATGGGCGCCGAGTCGGCAACTGTGCCTTTGACGAATTGTAGAATTTGTTGGTGATGTTCCTCAGCTTGCTGTTCTCGGATCAGATCGACCTTGTTTCTGTCGAGGCAGGCAGAAAATCAGTCCGACAGTCGAGTGAGCGACAACTAGGGATTTGCTCCTTACTGCAAGATGATAATATGCTTCAATTTCATAATTTCAACGGCAGCCAAATGTTCCGAAGTTTGAGGTTGTGGGCAGGTTTCGTGACCAGCGACGAGAAGGAGAGCAGCGTCCATGACGGCAGCACCGTTTAACATGGTTGCCATGAGGATATCGTGACCAGGGCAATCGACAAAGGAGACGTGTCTGAGCAGCTTCATTCTTCCTCCACAGCCTGGCACCTCGCAAGGTGGTTCAGGCTCTTTGTCACTTGAGTACGACCTGTACGATCCTGGTCGCTCGCATTTTGGGTTCTGGCAGTGATAGATCTGCAATTAAACATTCGAGAGTCAGTACGAGAGGCCTGTAATGCAGCATTGAATGTCTGTGACAAGACAACCCACCTTTGCATTCGCGTAACCAAGTTTGATGGTAATATTTCGCTCGAGCTCGTTCTTGAATCGGACAGTCTGGACGCCGGAGATGGCTTTGACGACGGTCGATTTGCTGTGACGTGGCCAATGGTACCTGTAGTGTGCAGATAGATGAAGCGTGCGTGTCGTCAAGTCAGCCTTTGGGCACCTTCCATCGCCTATTCGGGCGAGTACACTCCATGAAAAGACAGCTAGAAGGTCTGAGGGAGAAGCAGCGCACCAGTTTTGATCGTAGCCCTATCTGAATGACCTCCGGACTTGATAGCTGAGCTCTGTCACGTCGATCTTGAGTTCTGGGATGGACTCCTTCTCTACACAATTATCAAGACCGCTTTCTTACCCAGAGTCGCTCCAGCTGTCTCGTCGTCGCTGCTTGCATTGGAGAGCGGTGTACGCTTGCGGAGCATCCGACGAGGCATCTTAACAAACGCTCGAAAGTATTGTTCTGCGGTTGATGCGATACGGCTGTGATGTGGCTGATCATCGTCTGGGATGTCGCGCTTTCTTCTGCTGTGCCAGTGAGGGGTTGCTTGAAGATCTCGTCTAGGATTCTGCACGCGCCTTCCCTAGCTTTTGCAACTCATATAAGCTCCTGCTATAGCATCGCTGCATGGTTGAGGAATTGTCTTGTTAGTGTCGGTATCAAGATTGAGTAAGTTGGCGCATCGACACTCTAATCCGCTCTACATGTGGCCAATTCTGACTTCCGTGCCCTGCTGCAGCCCTCAATTGTGCTGAGGAAATTGTTTCGCCGGTCAAGGGATAGGAGCAGTCGGCAAGCTCCCTTCAATCTATCTCGAATTTGAGATCAACCATTTCCTCCTACTCCGTTTGCTCGGTGTCAAATCAGACGATAAGAAGCGAACCAAGGTCGCGAAGCTTACAAAAGGAGAAGTGCTCATGGTCAGCATTGGATGTGGCATTGGATCAACATCAACAGGAGGAGCACAAGCGTTAAGGCGGATTTGGCTAGGATTACACTCATTTCACCTGCCTGCACGGAGATCGGCGAAGAAGTCGCGACATCGCGCAGAATGTTGCAGCGCAGGGAAACTGGTTGGATGGGAGGCAATTTCAGCTGATGACGCTGTACTGCAATAGAGTTGCTTCAAGTTTGCATGTGAAAGGAGTCTGGGTATTGAGCGCGTTCCATCACACGCATGCGTATCTGTGCTGCGTCCTACGGACCTGGAGGAATCCTGAGAGCGTTTAGCCGCGATTCCTACCAGAATGGGTGGGATCTGGCGAGCAGCTATCTCCTCAGCGTGTCGTACTGTCTACGACAGACTGGCACATGCCACTGGCAGAGCTTGCTTCGTCGCCTCGTCCTTCACGGTACCGCTCGAATCTGCCTTGCTTTTCTGTCTTCTTGCTTCCAGACGCCTCTTATGTTGCACTCACTCAGCATGGTCGCAGCCCCCACGCTCAGGCTGGTAGACTTGCAGCTGTCTTGCGCCAATCTGGGGACAACTTGAAGTGGTCGTGTCTTGCTGTCGATGCGAGGCCACCAGAACAAGCATGGTCGCGATTGAGCTCGTTCCCACCATGGTAGCAGCTCGCCTTGACAGTCATCGTTATGGCTGCTTGGGAGTGTCGCGGCATGAGGGGGTTCCACGAGGGAGTCGTGCCCACTCGCTCCGCCGCGCAGAGCTGGCAGGTCTCAGGCGAGGCTACGAAACCGCGAACGGGTCTATGCCTGACGACCTTTGCGTTTGCGTTGATGTCACTCCCGTGGCTGCTACATTATGTAGTATTGCCGTATGCTACTGCTACCAGTGGATTGACCTCTATATCTTGCAAGCATCTTCGGAATATTTTCACGTCATCGTGATACAATCATGTGCTGTTGCTGCAGAACGAGGCCGGATTTTTCAGGTTTGCTCACCTCAAGTTGGAGTATGAAAGCATGTCACGGTTTTATTGTTTTTATCCGAGAATTCTGAGGCCTCATGGACACGACAGTCCAAGAGGGATGGGTGCGTCTTCAACCTAGTCGAAACACTAAAGGAAAGACGTACTCTAAATCAAGACGAGATACGATTGAGCGCCTTGCTACCTAGCTTGTTAGGGCCTATTAGCTGGACTATTAGGTGTATTAACAATGAATACTCGGCCAGTCTGATCCTTCTGTAGTCTGGCTACTGCAGAAGTGATTGAGACGGATTACTCCTCCTGGCAGTCTTTTTTGCAGTTATCGGCATGTGTTCGATTTGTCCTCATCCTCATCCTTGCGCTTCTTTTTCTTTTTTTGCTTCGGTTTTGCCCGTTGTTCGTACTCTTTTTGCGCATCCGGCTCATGGCCTGACGTCTGTTCGAAGGCGGCCGACTGTGTTCCACCAAAGGGCTTCACTGTCGAGACTGAGAATGGAGCAGCAATCTGCGTGATAGAACGTACGCATGCATGATTGCCTCACAGTCTGCCTCGTAAGTCAGGAACGATAGGGTCGCGGCTTCCAGTGCCTTCATCCATCCTACCGACCAGCTGGTGCTTGCAATTGATCACTGACTACGAGTAGCCTGTGCCGGGATGAAAAGCCTGTCGCCTAGAAGCTTCTCTTTCAACTATGATGTAGGTCATCAGCATGGTGCGCTGCGTGTCAAAGCAGGAAAAGACCTCCAGACCTTTATGCCCAGCTTCTCACTGACAGCAAACCCTGCTCTGTGCAATCTTTTCACTTCCTCCGCGCTGTACCAGACATACGTAGTCGGGGAAGATAAGGAGTTGGGCTCGACGAATCTTCTCAAGTCAGTCTACTCCCCACAATGTCGATCCAGCTGCAAGCTACCTTTGCTTTGCGAGCTGAACGGTGCGGTGAGCGGCATAGCAGACTAGATGCGAATACATCCATTTCGAGGAGGAAAGTTCAGGTCCTGGCACCGGGAACGGCAGGCGGGCCGCTAAGCGGGATCAACTCAGTAGCTAGCATCGCTGTTGCACAGCATCGAGGATCGAGCGAGCTAGTTTGTGGCTATTGAACTTGTCCACGATATGTCATCCGCTTTTCTCGTATTCCACGACCTATTCGACGACCAGCATCTTCCGAGGCATTTCGGCTGAAGACGAAGGGCATGCTAGGGGGCAATGAGCCGAGGTGCGAGATAGCATTGTAGCAGAAACCCAGCTCGTCATTAAAGCCGGAAGCCGATGTGCAAGCCCGAGAAAGCCTTCGGGACGGAGGCAGCCATTCTTTCGAGCATACTGATCGAGGGCCGCTCGTAAGGAGGTAGAAAGCAGAGTACACCAAGATTCACGCTACGGCTACAGCCTTGTCGACCGACAGACGTAGCTAGCCTAAGGACTCGCATCAGCCTGTTTCGTCTTGCTATCTACGCAAGCATATATAAAGCTAAAGCCTGTTGCCACTGCACATGATCATCTTGACAGGCCGTCCAAGGTGCCCGGTACCTATGAGACTCTGCTCTTTCTCTCTCCACAACGTTGTCGAGATTATGTCCGCTCAGACTGCACTGCAATACGACATACGACATACGAGCATCCACTGCAGGCAGCGCAACATGCCGGCAGTAGTGTCAGCCAGCCTCACAGGACAAGTCTCGAGCACAGCGACGTGGAGAGCAGGCGGGATCGTCTTGACGTGGGCATCTCTTACCAGCAGTTGGGACAGGCAGCAGGATGCTCCATGAAGAGGTGGAGCCTCGGCGAGGGAAGCGGCAGCCCTTGCTGTGCTGGATCGTTCAGCAGCCTTGGTGGGCGAGCCTCCATCTGGGCAGACCTGCACAAGCATACACAGAGAGGCGCTCTACTTCTGCTGTCATTGCAGCCTGGCGTGGCGCTGTGGTTTGGTCCATCTCTCTTTCAAGGTTCTTCCACAGCGTGCACCCTGCAGCCTGGCAATGTGTCAGACGTGCCGGCTGTCGAGACTCAGCAAAGGCTTGACGCGACGGACTGTGTCCTCTACAGGCTACAAGGCTGTCATCAGACTGCATGATGAACGTGCTCGTGCCCCGCGAGTCAACCAGCATGCAATCACAGCACCATTCATCACGCTTCGAGCATTGAAGACAGCTACACTATGGTGCGGGATGAGGCTCTGGCCTACAAAAACATGATTCACCTGCAAGGAAGGACAGTCCATGATCGTTCTGCCATTACAAGCTGATGCACCGTATCTGCTTCAGCGCAGCTGTACGCCCACACGTTGCATCTGCAGTTAACTCCCAGGCTGCTCGAAGGCTTGCAATGGCTTGATCGCAGAGTACGTCGAAAGTTAGCCGTATATACCAGGCGTGTATAGCGCTATGGAGGTGAACAAGGCTAACGCGTTGGCCTATGCGAAGCAGGTAGCAGGTAATTGGATTGCGTCACGTGCTACGCGTCAATCTTAGCGATCAGATACAGGCAGCTGCGAACAGACATACCAATATCACAACGCTATCAAGACCTCTACAGCTCAAACAGGATTGCATATGCAACGCATGCCATACGCTTCGGATACTCTAGCACGTTCAAATGCCCCATCTTTATCGGCTCTAGCTCGTCTGCACTTCTCTCGACCGAAGAAGAGCCATCGCTGTTGGCACGCTGGCCTGTCCAAGACGCCATACGAAATCTTGACTGGAAAGAAGCCATCGTTAGAACACCTTCGAGTCTTCGGCTCGACAGCTTCAGTCCACATACCTAAAGTTTTACGAGAACGAGGCAAGTTCACCCCTCATCGTGAACTTGCTATCTTCACCGGATATCCAGCCAACATGAAGGGATGGAGGTTCTTCAGGCCTTCAACCAAAACATTCTTCATTGCCAGGGAGGCATCATTCTTGGAAAATGAAAGATTAGAGTTAGCTGGAGGAGGAGAAGAAGAAGAAGGGGATGAAGGTGGAAGAGAGCTGGAGGTGATTCATGAAGGCAGGATGGAACGTGATTGGGACAGAGGTTCAGTGAGAGCTGAGGAGTCGAGAGATAAGGAGGACAGTGAGAGCGAGGAGGAGGACTTACGCGAACTTACAGTCGTTCCAGAGGCTGTAGCCGCTAGGCCACCTATCCGCCTAAGAGTTATTCCACCCCGAGAGCCACCTCAAGTACCTGAAGTACCTCGAGATCCAGCGGCCCAAGCGCCTGAAGACGATGATCGGCCAGTGGATGAACCGCGACTGACGCGGGAACAGCGACAGCTGCAATTCGATAGACCTGGTGCACAGAATGCACCTATAGAAACAGGTCAAGGACGTGCACTTCGCCCAAGAGATAATGCTGGCGACGTTGCACGCATGTTGGTGGCAATGGGCGGCGGCAATGGACCAAAGCTGCCAAAGCTGCCACTGACATATCGAGAAGTTCTTCTTTCAGAACAAAAGGAGGACTGGTTGACTGCGTGTCAATCAGAAATTACAAGCTTAGAAGATAATGGCACATTCGAGGTAGCAACACTACCAGAAGAACGATCTGCAATAGACACCAAGTGGGTCTTTGCCCTCAAGCTCAAGCAGGATGGATCTGTCGATAGATTCAAGGCAAGAGTGGTTGCAAGGGGTTTCAAGCAGATATATGGTCAAGACTTCATGGAGACGTTTTCTCCAGTGGCTTGCTATCCAGCCATTCGGTTATTCTTTGCTTTAGCAGCGGCCAATGACTGGCACGTGCAGCAAGTTGATGCTGTCACGGCATTTCTCAATGCTCCATTAGAGGAAGAGATCTATGTCAAGCCTCCTGAAGGTCATCCAGCCTATGATGAAGGCCTGGTATGGCCCCTCAAGAAGGCTTTGTATGGTTTGAAGCAAGCAGGCCGAGAATGGTGGAAGATGCTCCATCGAGCTTTGGAAGATTTTAGCATCTTCGGGACTGAAGAAGATTGCTGTTTATTGATTAGTACTGATGGTGTCGTATCTATGGTCACCATAGTAGACGACATGGCTATTGCAGGTCCTCCTGAACGCATTGAAGAAGTCATCAAGTTTCTAGAATCTCGTTTTCAAATGAAGAGATTAGGAGATATTGATGGAAAGACCTTTGTTGGTCTGGAGATAACGAGAGATAGGTCGGAGAGGACTGTCACTTTGCGACAGGGTCGCTATTCACGCGAGATATTGACAAGATTTCGGCTTCAAGACGCGAATCCTACTCGCCTTCCAATGGCAGTAGGGGCTTGCAACAATGGACCGCGCGAGCCGGGCGAGGAAGCAACGAGCAAGTTGCTCTATCAATCGATGATAGGGAGTCTAATGTTTCTCATGATTACGACAAGACTGGACCTGGCCTTTTCTGTTGGATTCTATTCAAGATTTTCGGCAGATCCAGGGGTTCGTCACATCAAGGGAATCAAGCAAATCTTTCGATACATTAAGGGCACTACGGATATGGGGTTAGTATTAGGTGGACGTGGCATTCAGCTTCTGGGCTATACAGATGCTGCATACGGCGACGATGCCGACCACCGGCGTAGTACGGGGGGCTACGTTTACACCCTTGGGAAAGGTGCAATCGCGTGGTCGAGCAAGCGTCAGCCATGTGTGGCACTCTCGACGGCAGAGGCTGAGCTGCGAGCAGCAGTGGAGTGTGCAAAGGAAGGACTTTGGCTACATTACATGTTAAAGAACTTCGGGATAGATACATTAGATGTTAAGATGCTAGGAGACAATCGGGCTAGCATCGATCTAGCACACAATCCGAAGGCACATGGAAGGACCAAGCATGTGCAGATACAAGCAAATTGGTTAAAAGAAGGAATAGAAGGAGGGATTATCAACTTCGAGCATATCGCAGGAACTCTTCAAGTTGCGAATCCACTTACCAAACCGGTGGCAAGAGCTGAGCTGGAGTTCTTCATGGAAGAGACTGGGTTACAGTCTGCGCTCGAGTGAGAGTGTTGAAGTATGCGAGCTTGCCTGTCGTCATACCGGCGGAGTTCACCGAGTTATGGTGGCAATCGCCACATAGAATCTTCTAGTAGAGAGAAAAGTCTTGATTGGCTCAGTTAGATATCTCCTGTGATTATAGATGCACTCACTTTCTTTTAGAGTAACACGTTCACTTGCATTGAGGTCAGAATACTGTCCTTACCATAGCCTTAAGCTTCTATTATCCAGATTACCAAATAACCTCGCAAGAGAAAGCATTCAACGTAACGTGATCGCGCTGCTGGAGCCAAACTTGGAAATCTGGGTCCTCATGACAAAATGACTCATGCTGTTTCAGATGAGTATCGCGTGGCTGCCGCGAGATGTGTAATACAAAAAGATTGTGCGTACTCGTGTAGGAGGGGGGACAGTCGGTCTTCGGTCGCGCCACTGGTCAAACTTATATCGTTGACGGGTCGCATGCACTAGCCTCTGGCAAACATAACGCAAAAGCGTTAGCTCTACTGACAAGAAACAAGGGAAACGGCTCCGATATGCCGTCCGCTCGGATCGTCTGTGCGCAGTACAAAAGAACAATACCAGTAGCGCCTATAACAGCCTTCTCAGACAGCGCGGACCACAGAAGCTCGATACTCGGCGTGGAACAATGATCACATGTCTCAAAAGCGGTCTGCGAGAAACGTACAAAAAGGATATTTGCTGATGAAGCTTAGCGGTGCCCAGAGCCTACGCTCTTCTGCCCTGTAGATGCTCGTGGGCGATAATAGGCTTCTTCAGCAGAATATCGTCTGCCCAAACAAGGCAGCGAGCATGTTATACAGGTTCGGCCGCCCGCTCGGGCCACCTTGGCATACAAGAGAGGATCAAAGCGCAATCATTGTTCTGAGAGACGAAGGTCTACGAGGACTTTTAAAACGAGGCCGGTAAAGGTCTGCTCTGTACCTGGAGTACTTGTTTAGGACCCGACCCGTGATCACGCATAAAGGTTCGAATAGCAGATGCTCACATACGACTCAACGGTGGTACTCCAACCAACCGAGAACTCTATCAAAGACGATCCGGCTCTGCAGGATCTCATCTCATCGACGGCTGCTTATGTTGGCCCAGGTGTGGGGCCGGACGACCTTCGAGCAAACAACGCAGCAAACGTCTATCTGTCTATCTGCTTGGGTCTACAAGCGGCTGGCGTTTTGTCCATCCAGCATGTTCCAGCTCTATGGATAGACATTGGGGACCAGGCATACAAAGTACGTAGATATGTCAAAGGTAAAGGGATTCCTCCTCTGGCTCACCGTGGCATGCAGATTTGCTTCCCGGCTTCAGGCGATGCATCGGAATCCAGTCTGGATCAGCCCCTGGATCTGAACTACACCCAAAGCGAGCAAAGTAGGGGAAATTCATCAAAGCTGCTTCAGCCCAGAGATCCGAGGTGCATGCACCTTCGAAAGGAATCCAAGCGCAATCAACACATGGCCGGGTTCCTCACGGGTGTTGAAACTCTAGTCCAATGCAACGATTTCAGCCTTGCACCGACGACCTGCGAGACTGCATGGGAACTATCTTTGCCGTCGAGAAATCCGAAAGTACCTTCGCCGCATGACTCACAAGCAAACGAAACCGATCCAATCCGTCGAGTCGTTCACCGATTGTATCGTTTGGAACAGTTGGAGAAACAGGCCGAAAACCTCAGCCTATATTCCAACAATGCCTATCATGCTGTGGGTCTAGCTTATAGGGACGCAGTAGAGGTAAGGTGCCTGTATCCCCGCATGGAGAGCCCGTCAGTAACCACCGTTGCTGTAGACCGCAGTCAATGGCTTACACAAGTCGAACACTGGACGAAGCAAACATCAGACCATCTTGCGTCAATTGGCGACATACGAGGGACTGGGACATCTTACCTCTCCGGAGGGGCCGGCAGCCTGGTCCAAGCGTATGCAGCGCGCCCATAAATTCCGTTTGATTGTGGAAATCTTCGGAATAAACATTCTGCAGGCCGTTCCGGCAGTGTCCGTTTCGAAGTTAGAGAAGATAACTATTGGTAAGCTTGTAGAAGTGAGGGATGGTGACCTATACAAGGAGGAGGTCAGTCGTATACAGGTAAGGATTACTTACCTAAGTGCCTTGAGGGCTAGTATTTTTAAGATAGACTAGATGAAATCTGGCCATGACGGTTAAGCCTTTGCGATAGCCTTAAATCGGTTACAGTGTATTCGTCAACGATTGTTCGGACAAGTCATTATGATATAGCCCTTGACAGATACAGATGATATATTTAGGTCTCTCTGTTAGATCATACATTACCTCGCCATCAACAGCCTTTGATCCTGAGACCTTGGTCGAAGCTGGTCTGTACGAGTGACACTGCTAGATCAACCATTGCCTCGCCATCCGCCACTTTTGCTCTTAAGACTTGAAAAGACGCCCGTTCGAGCACCAGGTACACGTCCTCTATAAAGTAAATTATACTCGCACAGAAGCTGGAACCTAAGCATCGGCATATTGATGGGCGGCGGTCCAGCCTGATACGCTTCAGTCTCTGCCCTCTGCACAGATTCGAACGCTGCGTGGGCAGCTTGTGGACCCCGCCGGGAGTGCCTTCAAGTTCGGCATTGAAACTCAATATACTTGACCAAACCCCATTTGAGGCACAATCTCGAGATGGTGGTGACAGTGTAAGGTGTTTTACATAAACACGGGGTGCTATCCACTCACCCGACGTTCCCTTCTATCAGGCCTAGACGCTGCTACCGTCACATGATACCACCTTCATCAACTTCACCTCTCTCCTTGTCTTTGACTTGTATGTCTTCGACCCAGCTAATGAAGACGTCAAGGGAGACGCGTTGAATGTTGACAGCCTGTGGGCGGGCCATCCTATACTTCGTTCCCGGAACTACCACCGCTTTTCAGGAAAGCTCGACACGGCAGTCTACAGAGGTGAATCACTGGGCGAGGATCGCGTTCAGGCTATGCTTTCTTACATGTCTGGAGCCTGTCTCGCACCGATACTTCTCAGCAACGGAAAGTATAGCGGCGACAAGTCTCTTGAGTTCGTACCTGTTTCTACTGAGCTGCAGGAAGAATCGGCAGAAGACCGTCTTCTCAGCCGCAAGTATGTAATCCTTCATTGCGGCAGAGGAAGCCAGGCACATCAACATCGCGGAGGAAGGTATGAGATGTATTGCTAGGTATGGCAAGGCTGCTGATTCGGCTTGAGAGAGGCAAAGGTCACTGTCGTGACCTGAAGGAGCTAATGAACTTGTTACTATAAGAGAGAGCGTGAGTGCATCTATAATGACAGTGAAAAGTCTATCCGCGCTATTAAAGACTTTTCTCTCTACTGGAAACTTCTATATAGCTGTGGCGAACGCCACAGCCTAGCTCACGTGCCCTCCCATTCTGGAGATAGCGACGGGGGAAACAGTTAAGCTCGCACAACCTCAACAAGATGGTAGGAAATGTGTGGGCTATGAAAGTATGCAGAGACGCCGTGAAGCAGAAGAGTGTGAGTAGACCCAAGCTTGTTCTGCAGTTCAAAGATCACAAGGTGTTTCTAATATGATACAAACGAAAGGTGTAGCAATCTAGTATGAGAATGGTTTGGACAAATTTAATGCAACCTGCCAAGCATGCGCGCGAGAAGCCTTCTCCACCTGGGTGAGACGGTCAAGTCCCATCTTGTAACCTGGTCGGGCTACAACAATTCTTCTTTGGCGCGCTGCATTCTGGGATTTGGATCCTTTTGCGCTCCGGACAGTTTCTAAGGGCATGTAGGCGCTCCAGATAAAGAGATTGTTAAACGAGTCTTCGCGAGAAGGTGCCTGCTTGGAAGTATGCCGTTCATTTACCTCTCGTGGTGAGGTTGATTCGGGATATGGGATTTCAGAGAAGGGATCTCATTGATATGCTGGTGAGCTTATGCCGGTCCCCGCCCTTAATATCCAAGTTGCACGTCAACAAAAGCTATCTGCCTCGTACACAGGTTGGCACGTGACATTGAACAAAAGGAAAACTTTTGTGCCGGCCGGCTGAAGAGGAGGCGAACAAAAGGCGACATATTCTTTGGACAACACCTTGTGAAACATCCGGACAAACGGGCCAAGAAGTCTGCAGAATTTCAGAGAGAGCTCTATGCGATGCACTGAGACTGATCTTCGAAAATGAAGAAATTTTGTACTCGAGCGGCATGTAGGGATGTCCCAGCCTGACAAAAGCGCATCCCAACTGCTTTTCACAGTTGAACTCGCCACATTTGCGAGACTAGCGAGGAGATACAAGAGAGCTTCCTTCAGGTAGCTTGTGATGAAGTGGCTGTGCGTTTGCAGCCAAATAGCCGAATTCTTGCAAACCACCAAATTCTGTCTGGTCGACTGGAGGAGTAACTGGACAGATGACTCGGGCCTGTCACTGGAGAGTTGACTGGAGATTGCCTTCAGTCCATTGTGGCGGACGCCGACTGGAGGTCGAATTGCCCCCCGTGTAACGTCACTATCCGCGTCACCCTAACCTTTACCTTGGAACCTCGTCTATAAGACTTGCCGCCTCGGTGATACCTGGAACCTTTGGTGAGTTACCTAGATATCCGTACTTTGTGTGAGTGCTACATTCTGTATGAATGTCGAAGCAAGTTCAACCCCTGCCCAACGATTCCCTCGCGGATCATCCAGGACCCTGTGTGAGTTCGATCTTCAGCTAGCCTCAGCATCGTACAGATTGCATTGCAAGTCAATCCAATCCGTACACTACTCTTCCTACACCCCATCCACCCCACCATATCCTACTCCTTCAATCTCGTTCTCTTCCCTCAAGCCCTCTTCCTCCTATACGCGCTTCCGCCCCCTTTCGTACCTTGAACCGTTTCGCCAAGCAACCGGTTCACCCCAAACCCACCCTCTATCGGAGACTAGTCAAACCAACCGGTTAGTCCCCTCACAGCGAGTGCCGCTGAGTGCACCAAAACAAATGCTCATGGAGGCCACCTTGGGAGGATATCGTTGAGTAAGTTGGGACGCGGCTCCATACTCCTTCACCTCAAGACCAGCAGGACTGAGACCTGAAGCGCCGAGCCTCCTCTTCCCTTGCCTTTCTTTAGAAGCCCTACACTGCATCATAGCCTTCACCGACGTGACAAGCATGCAGACAAGCGATTTTACCTCATATTGTTCTTTTTGCGGGACGACTCAATAATTGTTCCTGAGCCTGAGGATGCGTTGGCATTATGGATCATTTGTAGACAGATTCAATGCAGAACAAAAGGCATTTTTCGTTTCTTTCGATGGCATCTTGTAGGCTTTTTTTTTTTTTTTTTTTCTTTTTTTTGCAATTTGATTTTCATTTTCGCATTCTCTTCCTCGTTGACAAATGATGTGCTCGTAGTACCTTGACGAGAGCCTGCTGCTGCAGGAACATGTACTCCATCCTTGAAGGAACCTTGAACCATGCTGCAGGTTTCTCAGTTAGGATGAGTTAGAAGGGTGCGAGGCGCATGCAGAGCCGCTGGCCTAGGTTTCGGTACAAGCCCGAGCGGGGTGACCTGCACGCCCGGCAGGAGTTCTTGGAATGGCTGTGAGAGAACCTTCCAGCCGCAAGCTCAGTGTCTCGAGGTCTCTCAAGTGTTGCGGGCTCTGCTGACTGGTGGTTCGCGAGCGGCTCGGACGCTAGAGGCGGATCCTTAGCGGAAGGCAAAAAGCCCGCTCTCAGACCAGCGCGCAAGCATTGCACAAATGCCGGGTTGGGGTGTTCGAGAGGAAGGCTTTCCAGGATGTCAATGTTACGGGCGTGATGACCGCGAAGAGATCTGGTCCTTCCCGGCGGTGTGCTGGAGACGGGTGTCTTCCAAGACTGCGGACGGTGGCCTGGGAAGCGCGGATGCTGTGAGAGAGTAGTCGGCGTGTGGACTCTCCAAGCGCTCGTCGACCCTTCGCCATTGGTAGCCCCGTCAATACCTAGGCCTCAGATAGCGTTCATTCTTGTCCTGCGTCTCGGCGCTTGAGATCCAGCTGAACATGTCTGTCAGTGCAGTTTGGGAGGTCGCAGACGGCAGGAGCATTGAACTTGCGGCATATAGATACTTGGCGGCCCACGGTGCTGGGGCTGACGCCCAGATGGAAGTGCTTCGCGCAGATGGGACGGAAGGCCTGGTGATCGAAGTCTTTGGAGGCGAGCTAGGGGATAGTAGCCAGCTTGATTCGCAGCTCGACATCATATTGAAGGATACGATAGTAGTGGTGCCGCTCCAGCGTCCCAAACTGATCTTCGATATGTCGCTCGTACGCGGCCAAAGCAGGGCCGAGAGGAGGTACCAGAACCAAAAGAGCTTGAGTGTATTGACTGTAGCATATGATCCACTCGCCATGGGTAGTAAAAGGAGTTCGCGCCAGGTTTGTGCCGACTTGGAGGCACATCTCACCATGGTCCGTATGCCCGAGCTCGGTATGTAGCGCTCGAGCACTGCGGACGGATTACGATGGAAAGTGAGGATCTATCTAACGCGAGCTTTAGCTGATCAGTTCCCTGCAGCCGAACCGCCAACCTGCATGAGGACTGCTTATTGTTGCGACTGCTTATTGTTGCGCAACAATATGATAGGGGATCGCAGCGCGAGCTGCCCAAGGGTTTCTTTTGTTGCACTCTTGTAGCGCAATCAGGGCAGGGCGATCTTCCTGTGCTTGGCGGGCAATGAAAAGCATCTGCGGCCTTTGCGCTGGGAAAGTGTCAGAAGCATGCGGCTCATGTGTTGCGGCATGCTATCTTCCACTCCTGTAATGTTACCCACTAAACCGAGCAATTTCTCGATCACCTATCGTGGTGTCTCTTTCCGCAAGTGCACAGGTTGGACAGGAAACAGCAGAGACCAAGGTGCTCTTGTCATAGAAGCTTCAAGATGCAGCAGCAGCAAGGGACTGCGGCCCCCTCTGCAGCTGGTGGAGTCAACGGTAGCAATGGGGACGCTTCAGGTCTTGCTCCTGCAGCCAACGCCGCCAGACCTGGAGGACCTTCGCCAACGACAGCACCACCTGGCCAAGCAGGACCAAGGCCAGCACAGGCTTCAGCTCCTCAGCAAAGGACTACTGCCCCTGCAGCTTCTCAGCCTGCGCAAGCTCGACAGCAACAGCAAGCACCGGCAGCTGCGCCTCCAAATCAGTCTGGAGGCGGCTATCGGCCTCTAAATGTCAAGGATGCACTTTCCTACCTCGACTCGGTCAAGGTCCAGTTCAATGACCGTCCACAAATCTACAACAACTTCTTAGACATCATGTACGTGGTCCTTCCCTTTCCTTGCTGGCTATCTGTCTGTGAGGCTAACACCGTGATCGGACTGCCTTGCCTGTCTGCAGGAAGGATTTCAAGACTCAGAAGTGAGTGCAGTAAACATATAGTCTCAGAGAGCTCTAGGCTGGTCTAATACCATCTGTTCTGTTGCATCACTGCTCCTGCTCTTCTTTTCCCTTTACCCCTTCATTCTCGTCCTGCAGCATTGACACACCCGGCGTGATCGACCGCGTTTCAAGTCTTTTTCGTGGACATCCTTCTCTAATCCAAGGCTTCAATACGTAGGCGGCAGCATCACATGCTTTATTTGTTTCGACTGACCCTCTCTGGTCTGCTTGCTCTAGATTCCTGCCGCCAGGATATAAGATTGATTGCGCCTTTGACGCTGCTGGCAGAGATATCATCACCATCACTACTCCAAGCGGCGTCACAAAGCGAGATGGTGGTGGTGGTGCTCTTCAAGCTGGACCGCGTGCGCAGTCCGCCCAAGCTGCTCCTGCGTCCGTACGAACCGCTGAAAAGCCTGGCCTTCCGGAACAAGGACCTCGTCCTCCGGTACCAGGTCAGCCTAATGTCTCTGGCCAAGTTGCAGGTAGCCCTCAGGCGCAGGCTGGACTAGGACCGTCAGCCCAAGCGTCAAATGTAGCCGAAGGCCCTTCGCCATTCAGCGGCGGTATTGCAGGCATAGGTGCCGCTCGACCTGGAGCTCCACAAGCACAAGGCGGACCTGCAGCAACAGCTGGAAACGCAGCAGCAGCAGCTAGACCAGGACAACCCGGCTCAACTGGCACACCGGGAAGCAGTCAGACTCAGATTGTCGGCTTCAACCCAGGGACAGCTGCGGCGGCGAATCGACCACCAGCCGAATTCAATCATGCCATCAGTTTCGTCAATAAGATTAAAACGCGCTTCGCTGGAAGACCTAACACGTACAAGGCTTTCCTGGAGATTTTACAAACTTATCAGAAGGAGCAAAAGTCAATACAGCAGGTACGATGTTGCCAATATGAGCCTTCACAAAGCAGTATATTCAATCCTGATGTTGTTTCGTCTTATTAGGTCTACGCACAAGTCACTGTTCTTTTCCAAGAGGCGCCTGATCTCCTCGAGGAATTCAAGGAGTTCCTGCCTGATCACACGGGCTCTACTGGTCTTTCCGGCGCTCAAAGCTCAGCTATCGACCAAGCGTCTGCTAGTAATGCTGCTGCTGCTGCCGCTGCCGCACAAAGCGCTACGCAGAGCAGGACGGGCCGCAATACCTCCACCACATCGCTCTTCGGCGTCAATGCATCTTCAACTTCACAACCGCAACAGGGTGGTGTCCCTTCGTATTTGCACAATGCTCAACGAGACGGACGTAGAGCTGTTCAGGCGATAGGAGGAACTTCGCTCGATGTGGCTGCTTCTCGACGACAAGTCGCCCCTGAACAAGCTTCCGCCAGTCAAGTAGCTCCTCCCGCACTTGCGCAAGAGAAGGCATCGCATGATGATGATGAATGGCAAGCCCCTGGGAGCGCGAGGAAAAGAAAGGCTAATGCTGCCTCGATTCCTGTTGTAGAGAAGGCAAAGGTATGTTCTTTTTGCAGCAGAATGGGTTTGACAAGTCTGGCCGACAAGCTGACCATCTATGTGTGCTCAACAGAGCAAGCGAAACAAGTACACCCAGGAAGACTCCCCTGAAGAAGACATGCCCCAATATCTTGCCAACAGAGGATATGTTCCACAATATCCCCCAGTCGTACCGAACGGGGTGCCTGCACCTGTTCAACCTATCATCCTTCCTCACGCCCTTCGGCCGCACGGCCCGAAAACACAGCTTCAACCTATGGTTAACAATGAAGAGTTAGGCCTATTTGAGCGGATAAAAAGATATATCGACGATAAAGCTACTTATCAAGAATTCCTTAAATTACTAAATCTGTACACTGCTGAGATTATCGATATGCCTACTCTACTCGAAAAGGCATTCCTGTTTATTGGAGGGAATGATGAGATTTTTGGTCTGTTCCGAGAGTTTGTTGGGGAGCAGGACGGCTTTGTGGATGGAGAGGAGTGGCCAATTGACAATGCGTACGTTCTAATCAACATGCCTATTGGTAGCCCATTTGACGGGTTCTTTCTCATAGACCTGCATTGGAGCGTGAACGTTTCGAATTGCACAACCTTAAGAGCTACGGACCAAGCTATAGGAAGCTCCCTTATCAAGAATCTAAAGGCTTAGCATGCTCGGGGCGAGATGCTCTGGCCTGGAGCGTCCTCAATGACAACTGGGTTGCTTACGCTACCTGGGCCTCGGAGGGATCAGGCGCTCACCGCAAGAATGCGTATGAGGACGCTCTGGCCTGCAGCGAACAAGAAGTGAGCTTTACATCGTTTTCGCTTCTTAAGTGACAAAGTTTGCATGATACTGAGATATTTGGTTTACTTTCGCAGCGACATTGGTATGATTATCACCTGGAATCTATCAGACGCTCGATTGCCGTATTGGAGCCCATTGTGGCGCGCATCAATCTGATGTCGATGGAAGAAAAGGCAGCCTTCAAGCTGAAGCCAGGCCTAGGCGGTGCATCTTCAAGTTTCTACGAGCGAATCATTCGGAAAATCTACGGAAAGGATCAAGGCTTCGAGGCCATTTCGGCGCTTTATGACAGTCCAGGTACCGCGGCGCCTATCATCCTCAGCCGGATGAAGCAAAAGGATGAAGAATGGCACCGGGCTTTGCGCGAGTGGAACAGGGTATGGAGAGAAGTCGATGCTAAGAATTACTACCGAAGCATAGATCATCAAGGTTTGACCTTCAAGACAAACGACAAGAAGACCACAACTTCAAAATACCTTGTTACTGAGATCGAGACTCTTCGACGAGATCAGCAACAGAAAAGAATCTTCCCAGCTCACAATGCATCGAATATAGAATCCTTAAGACCAAGACATCAATTCGAGATGCACATCGGCGATGTAGACGTTGTCTTTGATGTCCTCAAGCTCATCTTCTCGTACCTTGACCGTGCTACCACTTCATATGCTGCAAAAGAACGACTGGCTATCGAGAATACCCTAAGACGATTCGTTCCTTTGCTCTTCAACATTCCGGAAAAGGACGTCGAGGCGACTTTGGCTCCTGCCATAACTTTCGGGGAAGATGGAGATAATCAGGACACGGATGCTGCTGATAGTGATGCGGATGAGAACGCTGCCGCGAGCGACACTGGTGCAACGAGCGAGGCTAGCGGCTCAAGCATGGCCGCACCCGCTAAGAAAGGCAAGAAGAGTGTTGCAGATCTACGGAAGAAATTGCTTACCAATACTGTGAATGGCGCCAACGGAGCAAATCATGCAGCTCAAAATGAAAGTACCGCAGACAGCACAGACAAGATCGGCGACATAGAAGCAGAAAAGCCCGTCCTGGACCAGTCTAGCTGGATCTCGGCAAGTCCCGTACCTTGGCCTGCGGGTGCATCGACGCCACCGGGAGCCCCGCCGCACAGTCCTTCGAAGATAAAGAGCAGAGCCATGCCATCGCCCAGGACAGGTGGAATGCCCGACTCCGTAAAGACTGCACTTCAAGATTCAGAGAGACCAAGGTACAACTGCTTCGTCTCGCAACCTTTCTATTGCTTCATTCGCCTATTTCATGTGAGCAGGCAGCCTGTGTTCCTATCCCGATACGTATAGTCTCTAACATGGTTTTGTCTATCCAGCTTCTCTACCATCGTCTGGCTACTTTGAAGAAATTGGCAGCTGAGCTGGCAGCCAAAGAACCCAGCGAGGATCGATTGAACCCACTCGCTGTCGAGCTTGGACTGGCCGTGCCGATTCCAAATATCGATGAGCCAAGCGTTCGGCGGGGCAAGAATTTCTATGAGTTTGCTCTGGAGCTGTGCGAGCGGTATTTCGATGCAGAGATTGATAGTGCAAATTTTGAAGAGAATTTGCGATACATGTGGGGCATTAAAGCTTTCCCAGCATTTACTGTTGATAAGCTAGTGGCATCGATGATCAAACATGTGAGTTGTTGTGCGTTCGTGCGCCATATGACAAGTGCTTATATTGCCATTGTCTAGGCACATACCATAAACAACGATTCTAGATGTCATGAGCTGATAGACGTACTGGCGCAAGACCGAGAGGCGGAGCGACACTCCCTGAGACATCAGATTGCTTATAGATATACGGCGGAAAGTATCATCGGATCAGATGAGAATATATACCGCTTAGAATGGGTGAGCCTGCCAAATTTCAGTCTAAGTAAGACATATATCTGACGAAGCTCGCAGATTCCAACCGAGGAAGTCCTCACTATCCAGCTGCTGTCGCCGGATGATCTCACCATCGACGACCCTGTCCTCACCGCCGACAAAACGTGGGCCCACTACCTCGAGACGTACACTCTCGGCCTACCAACCGAAGGTTTGCGCACCGATGTCAGAGGGCCTCTCCTCGACCGCAATCGCGAGGCCAATGCCGAGGCTGCCGCACGCCTTCAAGGCAAGAGCGACCTGGCGATTCGCCTGGGCTTCGATGACTTCAAGCTGTCATACGTCAGCCAAACGGAGGAAACGTTGTTCAAGGCGACAACCGACAATGACACCGCGGTCGAAGAAGCTAATAACGCGAGACGAGAAGCATGGCAGAACTGGCTGGCTGGGAACAGCGGTACAGCGGAAGAAGCTGCAGAACACGTGGCTCCAGCTGCAGCGGAGGGAGGTCAACCTCAAGCATTGGAAACCTCCACGATGGCAGTTGATATGTAGCTTTGGCGGCATGTGGTTCCACTATGTAATAACAGGATTTATAGGAAGTTATTGAAACGCAGGCGCCCATCATAGATTCACATCTACGCTCACGCGCTGTCCTTACGAGGCAGGCATTCGCACTCAGCTACAACGACGCCTCGAAGTGCCACGTCGCTGCAGTACGACATCTGACATGACATGCTTTGTCGACTTTTCTGTGTCATTCGGATCTCTTTCCGCCGTGCTTTAGCTTCGGCCTGCTCTCGGCTTTACTAATCTTAAGTGATCGGCTTTCCTGTGAACCAGGGCTTGCTAGGAGCAAGTGTCCAGGCTGCCTATGCTCTTCACATACACTTACATTGGTCTGTCGACTGTACAGTTACGTCAATAAACAGTCAAAGTCTATCAAGTCTGGGCAAACCGCGACCTCGACCTCCGAGAGCTCGATCACGTCTATCAGCATGACCCGAAACCCGCTTGGTGTTCTTGCATCACCGGCAGAATGGAGAGCTGCTCTCGACAGCCTGCCTGATCTGACTGCTACTAAGGGCCGAATCCCGTCCTTCTTTTGTGAGTTGAGATGCTATTGTTAGTGCTTCAAGGCCTGGACGGCTGACCTGTGGGAGGCGCTTTGACAATCCGCGTACCATCCATTGCGATAATGCAGTCGCACATGGCAGTAAGCATCATCCTTTACAAAATGGCATTTGTACTCTGTTGACTTTGCGGACCTCCGTGCTTACGCTTACAATCCAAAAGGCCCAATTCTCGTGTGGCCACCTGGAGAGCCGAATAGTCGAGAAGGGATGTTCGGCCAGGTGTCAGCCCCTGATGGTCTCCTTGTACAATTCCTACGCGACTTTGGCAAGACCCTCTTAACGAAGTGAGATCAACTGGCAAGGTTGGAGAATTGCGCTAACAACAATGGCTGCCCTTGCAGATACAAGCCTAAAGGCATTGTCGTCTTCTCGGCGCATTGGGAGACAGACCGCGAACGGTTAGGTAGGATTGCTTGTATTGTCGTTTCCGCTTTGTTTAATTGATTCTATTCACGTGCTGTAGTAACGGACTATGGTGATGAGAATCCGCTTCTATACGACGTAAGGCCTGTTTCAATGAATCCAAGGTGAACAGGCAACTAAATGCTGTCTTCTTCAGTACTATGGCTTTCCGCAATCTCTTTACGACCTGACCTGGCGAAGTAGAGGTTCCAAGCAGCTTTCGGAACGTATCGTCCAGGAATTCAAGAAAGCCGGTATGGCAGCTCGCACCACGCCAGCTGATGAGCCTCGTGGACGAGACGGTCGAAGAATCAACAGACCAAAAGTCCAGGCTGGTCTAGATCATGGTAAGGGGCAGGTAGATACATGCACGGTAGCATGCTGATGCTTCATTTTCGGATAGGAGTCTTCGTTCCATTCAAGATCATGTTCCCCGACGACAATGGAGCTTTCGAGATCCCAGTGGTCGAGGTATCGATATCCTCAGACCTGCGTCCAGACACAGAATACGAGATAGGCAAAGCATTGAAAGCACTCAGGTGCGAGTCTACATTTTCAAGCGCCTCTCTCTGCTTTCTGATGTGACCGACTTATTGATCGAATACAGGGATGAAGGTCTGCTCATACTGTCAGGAGGACTGACAGTGCATACCTTTGAGGACCTGTCCTCCTTTAATGAAACTACAGCCAAGCCGGTAAGCTGTTCGTGCTATGCCACTGCGTAGACTGTTCTGCTGATGAGCAAGCTTCCAGCTATACCACGACTGGAATCAGAAGATTGTGGATGCTGTGAACAAGCAGGGTTCCGTAAGTTTGGGACACCCCTGATGCGCTGATGGTACTTAACGGCGATGACTGACCGGATGCACAGGTTGAACAGCGCAAAAAGGCTCTGTTTGATCTGGCAAAGCAACCTGAATTCAGGCTTGCCCATCCTAGAGAGGTGAGGATCAGTGCTCCGTGATCAGAGGAATTCTCGTCTTGACTGACTTAATCCTCCAGGAGCACTTCGTACCTCTATATTGCGCTGCTGGAGCCGGTGAGCATGGAATTCCCTTACCTTGATACAATTGCGTTACTGAAATTACGATACCATCGCCTTCAATTTGCGTCAGGCGAGGGAGGTGAACAAAAGCTCCTCAGTGGCCTGTACGGCGCAACAACCATAGCCTTCGGCCTGTAGCAGATTAGTTGCACTTTGTAAAGTTATCCGTGCGACAACAAGAATGTATCGCCGCTTCCAAAGCACGTGTCTCGCAAGTCGGGCCTGCTCGGATGCCTCAACGTGATTGACGTTGCATGCAGTCCAGAGCTGAGGCACCCCTATCTGTAACATGTTCTCTGCACGACCTGTTATGCGACCGGCTTTCATACTGCCCCGAGCCGCCACTGCGTGATCGCGCGTTGAAGCTGCATGGGGCCTAGAACACGCAACACGCAACACGCAACACGCAACACGCAAAGCACGCATTCATAAGCAGCGCTGACTTGCTGCCTGTCAACCGAGTGCACGCTCGACAGGCTTCACGACTCTCATCCATCTGCCAGTGACGCTCACACTGCCCGGTGCGGCGTGTTCATACTCCGACCCTGTGTGCGAAACCAGAGCTTTATTACGGAAGGACTCGACAAACCTTTAGCAAGCAAATGCGGCAGCACACCGGTGGAAGGAGCAGCATAGACAGACAGGAGTCTTGTTGAAGCTCCGAAGAACAATCTCCCACGACCTCCTGCAGCCCATCGTAGCCCTGCCTCCACGCATCTTCACCAGCGGCTCGCTTCATGAGCGTTGCTGTGGAGCGCCCGAATGGGAGCAAGCTCACCGTCATAGTGGATAGAACGGCGCCATTGGACAACGACGACAATGGGCCTCTTACTCCTGCGCCTCGTAGGCCGCAATATGGCCTGAACGGGGCTGAGATCGATTTGCAGACCAGATCGCCATATAGTAATCAACTCGATAAGACACCGACGCGGGCGACCGCGGTTGAGCTGCATGAAGACCCACGCTGGCGCAATTCTAGTGGAGAGATTGCACACTCCGCTCCTGGGCAAGTGGTCAATGACTCAGACGGCAGACACAACAATTCAAGCGAGACAGCCGATCTATCAGCAACCGAGCTGCGACCAGAAGACGCAGTCGATGCAGATGCTTCAGCAATCTCAGGCTCCTCCTCGCCTGAGGTGGACTATGACAAGCCTCTGACTAACAAGATCTCGGTTCCTCTGCAACGCGGCGATAGCACGTCCAGCGACTCTTCAACCTCGGGCCTTTCACGAGCCTCATCTTCCAGTTCCGTGTATGCTACACCTTTCCGCATGACGCCCATGCGTCCGGTGGGCACGCTCTCACGCCCGTCAAGCTACATTGCATCACGAGCAGATTCTTACTTCAATCTCGCGTCGTCGCGGTATCCTGCTCGAGGCGGTTATGTCTCAGCTCGGTCCAGCTTTAGCGGGCCTTCAGGCGGTCCAGTCCGCGTTATGACTTCCTCGCTAGCTGCCAGCGGCTCTTCTCTAACAAGCAGCATGCTTGCGTCTGTCGCATCAACCGCCGGTGAAGCTCAGCATGTTAATGGATTCGGTCATCGCTCGCAAGGCTCAACCGGCACAATCGGCCCTCACATGGCTCTACTGCCCAGTATTGAAACTTCGCCCAGTGAGGCACCAATAATCATCTCACCTCCACGTCATTACCCTACGTTGAGCAAAAGCTTTCCGTCCGTCGCAAGCACGTCCCCAGCGTCCGGTGAATCCGCCGCCGCAAGTGGCACAGCATTGCGGCCGCCAAGCAGTCCAACGCTAGACTACCTGGCATCTTCGGCAAGTCCTCAAACACCAGGATTGTTAGGACGGCCTTTGCGTCCTGTGATGGGCTCGCGCAATGCTAGTACTGCCAGTCTGTCGAATCTGTCACACAAGCGTGTTAACGATTTTGAACTCGGCGAAGTGATTGGCGAAGGCAGCTATTCCATCGTACACCTGGCTACCGACAAGTCACCACCTCATCGCCAATATGCACTCAAGGTCCTGAATAAGAAGCACATTATCAAAGAGCGCAAAGTCAAATATGTCAATGTCGAGAAGGAGACTCTGGCTCGACTTGATCGACATCCAGGCATTGTTAGGCTATATTGGACTTTTCACGATGAACAGAGTTTGTACTTTGTCTTGGAACTCGCGCCCAACGGAGAGATCCTCAAATATCTGCAGGAGTATGGATCTTTCCAGGTAGACGTGGCTCGGTACTATTCGGCGCAGATCTTGTCAGCTCTCGATTATATGCATAAGAAGGGAGTCATACACAGAGATCTAAAACCAGAAAAGTAAGATGACGCTGCTGTAGAATCGCCTCGACTCTTTGCTGATATCGTTTTGTAATAGCATCCTGCTGGACACCAAAATGCGAGTGAAGATCACAGACTTTGGCACTGCGAAACTACTTTCAGCTACGTCTTCAGCTGAACCAACGACTGGTAAGCTGCATCTTCTGTGTCTTCCTGCTCGTTTCAGCCGCGATGGCTGATCAGACATGTTTTCTGGTAATGCAGATGAGATCAACCAATCTCGTTCCAATTCATTCGTGGGCACGGCGCAATACGTTTGCCCGGAGCTCCTTACTTCTAAGCCTATTCCAGATCCATCGAAAGATCCAGAAGCAGCAGTGAAAGCCTTACCTCCTCCGCAAGCCGCCGATTTCTGGGCGTTTGGCTGTGTTCTCTACCAATTCATAGCAGGAAGGACACCTTTCCGCGCGCCGAATGAGTATCTCATCTTCCAGAAAATCACAAAGCTTGACTACGAGTTTCCCGACGATTTTCCTGAAGATGCTAAAGATCTTATCCGAAAGCTACTTGTGCTCGACCCTCACAAGCGCTTAGGCACCGCGAGAGGTGTCCAAGAAGTGAAAGAACCTTCATTTTTCGCTTCGATAGATTGGGAGACGATATGGATAGTCGATCCACCACCTTTCAAGACTGGTATCGCGCCTCCTACAATCTCACATAAGCACATCTTGTCACTCGAGGCGTCTAGCATCGGGGATGTGAGCGGTGATGACGGTGACGGGGAGGAGTCTCTCGCTGCTGAAGACACCGATGCCATACCGGACGGGTCCAGCCAATTCTTGCAAGACGGTCAGCCAATGCAACGCGCCAGCATAGGTTCGCCAACTATACCCTGGTCGCCACAGGAGAGCTATCAGTACCCCGGCAACTTCTCCACCGCTCGAGGTCCTCACCGCCTAAGTGCGAGCTCAGGACCACCTGAGTCAGAGAGACCTTCCAGCAGAAGCACTAATGGTTCCTGGTATCGTGGTGAATCCATAGATCGGTCACGATCCAGAAGCTCGAGTCAAAGTCGCTGGTCCCGTTTCTTGTCCCTCCCAAGGTCAGCGATGCAGAAGTTGAAAGCCCCCGCTCATCGGAAGTCCACGACAAGTCGAGTGGCACCGTGATACCTTAACGCTCTGAAGCGTAACGCAATCGCTCTTGCCGTGACCTTGTCTGCCTGACAACCGTTGATCAAGCGCAAAAGCATGCCATCGCCCCATCATCAAGCAATCATTTAAAAGAGCATTATACCCTATCCAGTCTCAGTATATACGTAAGGACACACAAATCAATACGCTCATCTGCACCATAGCACATCGTTCTTTCGAAATTCGACGCAATTTTCCTTCTGGGCTCACTTCAGTATCTTGGTTGTTGTAGAGTAAGTATTGTTCGACGGACTTCTCGGAGTCTGTCATACATACGAAACATTTGTCTTTATACTGGATTATTTCATCTCAAATTCGAGCATAATGTAGTACTACCCATCATCAGTCGTTTCTTAATGCAGTTGGTCGCAAACTTCACGCTTTCGAAGTTGCACGTTGGCAGGGGCAAGATGTTCGAGCACGGCTTCGCTACGGCGTGCAACAGGGTGTGCATGTCTTGCTTGCTACATCTGCCTTTATAACTTGCACTGCTGACGGCCTGATCGCCCATCCGAAGCAAGCCGATCACCTCTTAGAAGCAGCTGGCCTTATTCAGGTCAAGTTTGCTCCAGTATCATCTTAGAAGTCGGTCCGAGAAGTATCGTAAGTGTTCGAGATCATAATGAAGGCCAGCATTTGCTTACTATTCGTTGCGTTTCGTCCTGACTCTACCTTTGATAGCGGATCCACTTGAGCACGCCGGGTAATGGGCCAAAGCAGCTCACGGTCCATCGGACACACTACAGTTAACAGCGCATCACCTCACAACGTAGATATCAATAATGACCCATCTGGCTCTTCCGATGGAGCTTTCCAACAGTCAATTTCTGCACAGTCTATTGGGCACTCGGCTCGATTACCAAGAGAAGCAGAGAATCGTTTACATGACAAGCATGCTGTGGAATCCTTCTTCACCCCTTCAGCTGACACAGAGATGCAAGATACGAGTGTAGAACACACGCTTGACGTCAGACCAAATCTAGATGACCGTATATTAGGCCCAGCTCCAACCGCCAGCTCGTCGAGCACGTCAACGCCACCAGGCGACGCTCCCCCAAGTCTTTCAGGTCCGACAAGCTTCTATAGCCCTACCGCTTCAACAAGCAATGTTCCATTATCAACTACATCCTTTCTGTCCCAGCGGGCTCTAAGCATACCCAGTCATGCTACCAGCGCTGTACAAGAACAGGACGCTTCTGGAAGCCAAACAAATGTAGTACCCCCTACCGTAAAGCCAGGAGGCAATCAACGGCAGACACTTGCTGACAGGTTACGCAATGCCAGGAGGCGTTCGTCACAGCGGCTTCCATGGCCTTTCTCCAGTGGACACAGCTATACCGAAACTTCCACGCAAGAATCGCAGCAACTCAGCACAGTGCATACGGGCGAGGAAGGGGAAGGGCATGATTCAGCACAAAGGCAGCAAATGACATCTCAAGGCGACATATCTCCTCTTACAGTCACATCCGAACGACTCAGTGAGGCTGGCACTTCACAAGCCACAGACAGTCGCGATCCATGGCGAGTCATGACACCACCTCCTGATGAGGATCTCATGTTCGAAGAACGACAAAGAGCACGTCGGATGGTCGAAGAAGCTTTAGCTCAGCTGCAGACAGAACTAGCCAGACCTCGCTCGCCCTATATCTCGGGTGTCGAGGCGCCAAGTCAAGAAGAGGAGACCGAAGGTGCCTTTGCTCCAATTTCCACAATTTCGCAGCTCCTAGACCCGGCTTCTAACAGGATTCGCTCGGTATCGTATGGTAGACCAACAAACACCGGTTCAAACGAGGATAGCGAGATGCAAGTGGATACCCCCGTTCAGAGAGCAATAACTGAGTCAGAAGGGCACACCAGCACGCCCGCTCGAATGTTGTCTCCTCTGCCTCGCCGAAGCGCTAGTCGGTCAGCGAGTCCTTCTATGACTACTAGCCCGGCTGTTGAGCCTGTGACATCTATATTTGACAACCTGTTCCCGAACCCGACACTTCCGAGAACGCCACCGGCATTATCCACACCAGCGCCAATTCGACAGCCCGCCCAGGCTGCAGCAAGCGATGTTACAGGCGATCTGATGGTCCCTCGACGCATCTTGGTGCAAGGAATTGTCTCGTCCTCCCCGCCGCCTCTGGTGCCTTCAAGTTTGGCCTCACGATCATCAGCAACGAGCTCATCAAGTGCATCTGTCAGCCGCAATGCAGCTGATAACGCTCTTTGGAACGAGCTTCCGGGCACTGACACAATACTTCCGGTTACCGGCGAGCGCGAGGATGGTCACGACAGCTTGACTGCCCAGCCACATGTGACACCTGACGATGACAACGATCAAGCTTGGGAGAGTGCCCTGTCAGCGGCTCTGGCGCAAGAAGCTCGGGATGCTTCAGATGACCCTGCCAGGATGCTCCGAGATCAAGCAAATCTTATCGGTCGCCTCTTATGTGTGGCTGCGGCTGCGACCGCCGCTACGCTCATGCCGGGCATCACTGTTAACGGTGCATCTGTCACAGGCTTCGGAGAGTCGCAGGGAGGCGACTTGCTCAGTGGAACAGGCATACCGCTAGATACGATGCCGTCCCTGCAACGTACGGCAGATTCTGCTGGAACACCCAGGCCCCGCAGCAATAGCTTGGGTACCTTCCGCAATCCTAGTCACGACTCAGGCAGTAGCATGCCACCGGTGAATGGCCCCGGGGTTACTCAACCAGCAAATCCTCCGCCTCCATCATCGGCCTTGCAAGACATACTCAGAAACGCTCTAGCTGCAGCATTTCGTTCCCCGTCATCCAGCAGCGCTAGCAGTGACGCTTCTTCTGATACAGCAGCTCCTTCTGTGACCGCGAGTTCCTCTCCGCTGCGGGAAACGCCCTCAAATACGCCAACAACATCTGTTCAGCCAGGATCATCTACTTCTTCCACTTCATTTTCGTCCACTGCGTCTCCAACAGCAGGACCGCCACGGCCACGGCCATCTGGAAGAAGCCTGTCCGATCCTTTTGGTCAAGGTACCGCAATGGCTATACCTGAGGCCTCTCTCCATTCCGGTGTTCCTTATGTGTCAGGCGACCATCATTCCCCAGGCACGTTTGAGCGTTTCCTTGCCGATTTACAAGCTGAGTAAGCTACGATTTGACGCTTTGACTTTGAAGTTGACCTTTGCTGACTCTCGCCGTCTTATCGTAGTGTATCAGCTGCTATTCTTCGCTCTCGCCAAGCTTCTACTACAGAGCGTTCAAGTTCGACGAATGCGCAACGCCGCCACAGTGTTACTGGCCTTGAAGAGATGCGTCCACTCTTAGACAACATTGACGGGGTCATGGATGATGCGCCTTCTGGACAGTTACCTCGTGAAGATGCCGGAGGACCCGAGCCATCGACCGCAGCAGCGCAAAACTCAACACAAGGGCGGGCGTTCAGCTTCTTCCGATCTTATCGCTTTCCGCCTCGGCCACTT
This sequence comes from Cystobasidium tubakii, assembly GCA_024345325.1. Lineage (NCBI taxonomy): Eukaryota > Fungi > Basidiomycota > Cystobasidiomycetes > Cystobasidiales > Cystobasidiaceae > Cystobasidium > Cystobasidium tubakii. The sequence continues at coordinate 2,472,883 of BROO01000005.1, read as the reverse complement.
ACTGATGCGGCCGGTAATGCCACCACAAATCTAGAAGCTGCAGATACACCCTCCCCGCTGGTACCAAGCGCTGCAGCGCCTCAGTCTAGTGTGCCATCAGATGATGTTGTCATGGAAAGTGAAGAAGTACCCGCTACCATGATAAACACTTCTTCAACATCTTCGCTCTCACAGCCCGAAGCCCACACTGCAGCACCAACTACTGATACACCATCCTCGGCTGCTCGACAGATCGTACCAATGCTACTAGTGGGCGTGCGCAGCGCATCTTTGGCAGGCTTGACCGGCGTGGAGAGTAATACAGGCCGTGCACCAGACACTCCAAGACCCGGGGCGCGCGTCAATGAATCGATGGCACATTCAAATGTAGAAGACGGTGCCAGTTCTGCTGCTCATACTGCTAGTGGTAGCGACAGTCGTGCGCCTGGCGAACGGGAACCGTCCGGATCTTCCGGTTTCGTACTGTGGATCTTGGGTGGATTGTACCCTGCCAATCATCCGATTGTCATCGCACCCTCCCTTGTAGGCGACGACGTCATGTCGTATGATGAGCTTCTTCGTCTAGCCGAAGTCCTAGGCAATGTCAAGCCACCCACAGTTTCGACTGAGGAAATCAAGAAGAGTGACCTGAAAATCGTCAAATCGCAGGCGCTTGCAGACCTGTATGCTAATGGAGCCATCCGAGAAATTACCTCGGATAGGTGTCTAGGTATGTACCGCTCGAATACTCCAAATGTAAATGGTGTGACACTGATTGCTTTCCCGGTGTGCACAGTCTGCCTCGAAGGCTATGAAACCGAAGAAGATGTAAGAATTCTCAACTGCAAACACTGCTTTCACCAGACTTGTGTCGATACCTGGCTTTCTACTGGTGCCAATACCTGCCCGGCATGCAGGACTGTCGGTGTCGCAAAGGAGAGTGGCCCGCCAGCTGCGGAAGTATTTCAACCTGCTGCAATCTGAGGAAGACCTTGTCAGTCTCAGAGGCCTTTTGAATCTCTCGTTACAATGCAAGCTGTTTTTCACGGTAAAGGACTGAACTGTAGCTGCTATATCCTGCATGTATAACATGACACGCGTAATAGTAATCCAGCCACGCATTCTTTTAAGAAGTCCCTTCTGGCGCGACGCTTTGCCAGAGATCAGGGAGTCTCTTTCTTGCTTGCAAGCTTTGTAGAGGTATTCAGTGCCTCTTTGATGGGTGAGGTTGCCGTTTCAAACGGCTCTGATTAGCCGCCTCTGCAACCGCCACGGACATGTCCGCCGAAAGCCCGCTTGTGAGCGATGCCTGCAAGTAGATTGCCGAGGAAGAGGAGTCTCTCAAGCTTCAATACATCGCATACAGCAAGTCAGGCGAGCCTGTCACGCTTCAAGTAGCTCGACTCGCTCGCACAATGAGCGCCTCAAGTGATGCTTCCACGAGCAAGCTCCCGCCAGCCCAAATAGCGAAGCCGGTCCCAGCGCCGGTCCCCGTACAAGCAAGTCTATCAACGCCTGGTCAGTTTCCCCAGTGGTTTCCTACACAGCTGCAGGCGCTTTCAGAAGCTATTGCGAATCACCATCCTATCTCGACATGCTCTCAATGCGACGCTGCCGTCGAAGTCACAGCTTGCACTTGTATGCGGCGGCTCCTGCAGGCAAGACAAGTTGCGCGACATCCTTAAGCAAGCCGTATGCCAGCCACAAGCAAGCATCAGGACGATCAATGCCATCACAGGTGCACTGCAGGTGTCTAACCTGTGCCTTCAGCTTGTGCCGAAAGCTTCCATTCACATGCGCGACATGGTGGAACCCGATCACCCATAGCATGTGTCGAGAAACAGTGTACTAATGCATGCTATGTCACTCTTCATTTTCGCCTTCCGCAGAAAGCTTCATACTCGGCGGTCTAGCAGCATGTGGATCTGTGACCGTCACGAATCCAATGGAGGCGAGTTTGTCCTTCTTTAGCCTTTCATTATGGCTACCGTCGTGCTACACGGCTTGTTTGATGACGCTGACTCTGCTCAAATTGTATCACAGGTCGCCAAAACGCGGTTGCAACTTGATGGAGAACTCCAATCACGAGCGGCGGCGCATGGCTCTGCACCTTACAAGAAGGTATACAACAGCGCTTTCGATGCGCTAAAAAAGACCTGGCAATCCGAAGGCGTAAAAGGTGAGAAAGGACCATGAGTAAACGCTCTTATTCCTAGCCAAGCTCTTACTGACCTGCCGACTGCTTCGGTTTGAACGATCTGTTTGCAGGCATCCAGCGCGGTCTCTTTCCCGCATATGCATATCAGATCTTCCTGAACGGCTCGCGTTTAGGACTATACGAACCTTTCCGGCGGAACTTGAATCGCTTGTTCGGAAGAAAGTTAGATTCACAAAGTATAGAAGTAAATCTATCAAGTGGAGCAGCGTCAGGGATAGTAGGGGCGATATTGGGAAACCCTCTCTTCTTGGTCAAAGCGAGAATCCAGGCATACTCACCTTCACATCCTGTTGGAGCACAACATGCATATAAAGGTGGTTTTGATGCGCTTTCACGTATTTTCAAGACAGAAGGTGTGAAAGGCTTGTGGAGAGGTGTGGATGCGGCTATGCTGCGTACAGCGATGGGTAGTAGTGTGAGTAGCCGATTCAAGTTGATGAAAGAACTAGACGGTTGGTGCTAATGTTGAATTCTTGCCTACAGGTACAATTACCAGCGTACAATCTTGCAAAATCATATATTGCTCATTGGGACCTGCTCCCAGCAAATAGCATCTGGACATATCTAGCAGCCTCAACATTCAGTGGCGCTTGCGTCTGCGTAGTAATGCAACCAGCAGATACAGCGCTCACGCGCATGTATAACCAATCGCCGAACGCGTTAGGGCCAGATGGGAAGGTGCGAGGGTTATTGTACAAGAACCCTATAGATTGCTTGTACAAGACCTTTAAGACGGAAGGCGTAATGGGCTGGTATAAGGGTTCAACGGCGCATCTACTGAGAATAGCTCCTCACACCGTAAGCAGACGACGATTCATTCGTCGGTCCTTGTTTCCTGACCGATCCCACCCTTCGCTTTGACTAGGTCCTCACGCTCGTCTTCAACGAGCAATTGACACGGAAATATGCGGAATTCAAAAGCCACAGCTTAGCTGGCAAGAGCGACGATGTCTCATAGAAACCGGGGGAAGAAATGTGTATCATTAGGAGAGCAAGAGAGAACGACAATCATGATGGACGTATTAGCATCGAGTTGGCCGGCGGAGCGCGTTCCTCTGAGTGAATTATTGTCAGCCGCCTTGGTAGTCTACCGCAAATGCATTACGGATTGTCTCATCACACGTCATTCGTGCTTCTTGGATGTGTGGATCTGCATCTTGACAGGCGCTGCAGCAAGCTTCCCGAAGTGAGACATGCCCAGCATAACTGTCTTTTGCATCGATTGCTAGGGAAACGGCACGGTCTTGATGCATAGCCGGATGCGAGAGCTATGGCTGGCGGCTTTGTTGGATGCTCCTGAGCGTTCGATCATGCGTTGAACGAGATCTGCAAAGGAAACATGCTACGAGATGCGTTTTGCAGCCTCTTCCACTTAGTTGCGCGCGCTGTGGGTGATGGGTCTTTGGCTTGCATCGATTGTAAGCGTTGCCTCGAGGACCATTAGATATATAGCCCGCGTAGAGGTCCAGGATTTGCAAAGATTGAAGCTAGGCTCTATCTAGTTAGCGGAGGAACTCCTCATTGTCTTAGTCTGTTGCCCGTCTCGCCTCGAGCGTTGGGGTCGATATCATCGACAGGGATCCATTTCGCATCTACTACTAAATGTCGGTGCGGGTCCGCCATGCATCTATCCTATCACATTGCACATTCCAACAGTATCAGGAAGCCGTCTAGCTGCTCTTCTCCCATGACTTGATGAGCTTTTCGAGGTCGAATTTGGGATCTTCTGGGTCGGTAATGACTGTGAGGAGGCAGGCGGGCAGGCAGGTCGGGGCAGTTGGAAGCAGGATGGGGAGGAAGAGGGAGAGAAGCAGTATCAGCATGGATGTACTGGCTTTACAAGATGTGTCTTATCTAGCCAAGCCAGAGTATGCACGCGTTGCAAGCTGGGCTGGGCGTGGAAGCCAGCTCAATAAAGCCCAGAGAGCGAAGACTTACCGCTATCACCTCCAATAAGACCACCAGTCGCAGAGCTAGCCAAGTCTCTAAGCTTAGAAGTCGTCGACGAGTTATTCTTCTGTTGATATTCCTTCTTTGCTTGTTCTATCCAAGATTCTTTCTGTTTAATAGCAGCATTTGCTTTTTTGACCTCTGCTTCTTTCGTCAAGGTCTGGTTGTGGACGAAGCCGTAGACTATGCCAGAGAGGAGAGCGGTGTACCGCACGACCTGGGGTTGTGATTACATTTTGACGAGTTTTACGTTTGCAGGTGTTTCCAATTGATGGGCAGTTTTGTTCCGATACGTGCCATGCCGCCAGTCCAGTCCAGATTGAGGGTGATTGGGCGGTGGAGTGGAGGGCCAGACAGAGGAGCGCAGATTGGGAGCACGAGTCAGCATGGAGCAGTGCGCTGCTGCGACGCTGCACACTCACGTTCAGTGTCGACATGCTTGCTGCTGCGTGTCCTCGAAGGTCGTCGGGTGCGGGCTTGGGAAAGGCGGGAGCAGAGAGCGAGAGATTCTTCTTCCTCCCAACACCGCGATGGCGCTTTTCAACGCACACCTCGACGGGAGGCGGCGCGAGCGCTGGAGAGGGCATCAGCAGCCTTGCATATACAAGCATAACCATACTGTTGTCCCAGATCCCTGGGCAGCCATGTCGGCCGACCTCTGATATGCCGGAAGCTCGCTCGGCAGCCAGATCTCGCCCAGCCGTCAATATCGCACAATGCAATACGCATTGCAATGTTCAGTAAAAAGCATCAAACACCATCGTATCGTTAAGCTCATCACACTCTGCATTGCTTCAGGGTATTCAAAGTCCATATTCAAGCCCATCTATAGGCTTGAAAAGATAGTCTACTGATAATAATGATGGGATAACTGCTAAAGAATCTAAAAGAAGAATGTCCGACGGTATACATTGGTACTGAAGACACGTATTTGTTTCTCGAGGCACCAATGCTACAATTTATTGCGTGAGACAGGCACAATACTAGAGGAAGAGGGTAGTACGAAAAACCTGCTTAAAACGGAGCTATCGCCAACAGCCGCATCCAGAAAGGTAAGGAGCTTCCTTTAAGTTTCCCGGTTGAATGGAAATTGGATGTGCTGTCAAGGGCGAAAGCTCTGAAATAAAGGTGGTATATAGGTCTTGCAGGAAGAAATTATGAAAGACAAGGCGGAGCCATATGTATTTTGCGCTTGAAGAATCATGGGCAGAAATCACCGCCACGATCTTGTATGAGGAGAAGATGCAAGCTTGCTCGTTTCATGAGATGCTTGAACGTGCTGCCCCTGTGCTATGCATGGCGGTGTCGTGCAGCTGACTGGCGGGACGAGTGCTCCCTGGACGCTATCGTCGTCTCCAGTGGTACGGTGCACATGGCTTGCCAGAGCCCGGCAGACTCCAGCATGGCGTAGAACGACAAGCGTTCATTTCTTTGAAAGAGGGAAAGGTTCGATCTGTTCTTTAAAAAGGGTGTCATTATCCAGGGAGGGGGTTATGTATGATGAGGCTAAGAAGGTTGGATCTTCCGCCCAAAGTTGTGTTTGGGTAGATTTGACCAGGTAGTGCAGTATTTAGCAAGAGAGAGAGTTTTGCGGGAAGAGAGTAAATTGCGATTGCGATATTATGAGGAGAGAGTGAATGTTGAGATTCCTTTTAATTTGAGTTTTGAAATTTTCCTTCATCTTCGAAGAGAGTTTTTGGGCTGTTTTTTGGGAGTTCCACAGCTATTATAAAGCTGTTGAATGCCTTTGTAATTGGGCGAAGCAGTTGCTAATGCTTCAGTGAGCGAGCGTGGCAGTAATCGATCCAGGACCGCTGACAGAAGGCAGTAGTTGCTTGTAGTGATGGATTTCTAAATGAAATCCCACTCGTCCTTGGCACCATTCTCCAGATGTTCAGCTCTACTCTTCGAATTAGGGTCAAAGAAAGGTTTCTCTCCGATAGAGACGCATCTATCTCCTACTCTTTTAGCTTTGCCAAAGTCGAATATGCCGGAATGTTGGGATGATCTGTTATCCCATAGGGCTGCGGAATACCATTAAAAGTATCAGTACACTATGCCACTGCCAACATAATGAAGGTAAGTTAACAAGAGGAAGGCTCACCAATGTCATCTACATTCCATCTAAAACGAGCTTGGAAATCGAAGCTCTCAGCCACAAGTCTAAACAAGTACGCCAATAAGTTATCCGATTCATCAATGCTCAATTCATTGATTCGTTTAGTGAATGCTTTGTTAATGAAGAGTGCCTTGTAGCCTGTTACTGGGTTCGTTCTGATAACAGGATGGACAGTCTGTAGTTTATCACCGACGTTTTCGGGGTGACCTCTTTCTTTCGAGTAGAGTGGGAAGCCGTATCTGCCAAAAGCAATGATACAAATCAGCTACCTGTCTTCCCCTGAGTCGCTTAGAATCTTCCAGAGGGAAAAACACTCACTTGGCACTCTGCTCTCTGAAATCTTCAGCATCATGAACAGCAGTCATGCCTTCGAGGAACTTCTTCATAGCAGGCGAGAGAGCATCATATGCAGAGTACATGGAGGACCACATTGTATCACCTCCGAGCTTGGGGATAGTTCGAAGTTGAAGCATCGAGTAGTCCGCAGGTACAGGCTCGAATGAAATGTCCGTGTGCTAGAATTATCCAATTCCCACAAAAGGTGCATCAAGTCAGCGGACTGTCACTTGGGCAGAATGACTTGCCAAAGCTAGCAACTCACCCAACCAGCAGAAGCAAAGTTTGACTTTTCACTCTTGAAGCTAATCTGTCTACCTTGATTGTCCGCTTCCGAATCGATCTTTTCGCCCTTGAACTCGCCCAGTTCTGAGAACTCTTTTGATAGAGGATGGATATGTAGTTTTGAAGATGTCGGTTTGCCTGACAGTTCTCCTAGTTTGCTGGCTAGTCTGCTCATCAAGGTCGGAGTGAGATTAGGTTGATGGCGTATAAAAACGACGCCGCGGTATGAGACTGTTTGTCATTGTACAAACGAGAATTGTCAGCTATGCCCTGCCCAGATGATTGTTGTGGTGATGGTGTGCGGGATCGACGCGCCAGAGCGAGCGTGTAGACCGCTGCCGCCCTCCAAGGTCTGCTCTGCCGAAATGTCATCGGGAATTGCCGCTTCCACGTGCTCGGCTTCCACCCAGGCGCACCACCGGGAAGAGAAGAGGCCAGCCAGAGCATCGCACAACGCGCTGCTGAATCTGGCATGCAAGGGAGACAGAGCAGCAGTGGAGAGCTGAGCATGCTTGAAGTGATGCCGGCCTCTCTCCCTCTCGCTGGCGTGCTTTGCCATCTCTGCCGCTGTTTCTCGCCCAAGAGGCGCGGACGGACAGAGGCTCGGCGGTCTAGACCGCATTGGGGCGTGCATTTGAAAATGGCAGAGGGACAGGACACGAAGCGGTAGGATGGAAGAACAGGACAGAGGGAGGAAGTAGCGCATGGTAGAACGGAAGCACTCACTCATGACAGCCAACTCCCTCAGCAGCTCGTCTGCCTCTGCATCGCCATCGGGCCTTTCCAGCAACTCTGCCAGATCAAGCTGGCCTTTTTCGAATTCTGCTCCTATCGCAGGACTGTGGTTGAAGTGATGGATCCCGCGTCGCTCGAATGCATTGGTGAGGCGCAGTGGTGCTGTGAGTCTGGATGGTGAAGTGTCTTGGTTGCTGTTGCGCTCCTTCAAGGATGCTTTGAGCTGGAGGATGCCGTCGTGCGAGGATGATGAGGACGAGGTCTGAGCCTGTGCAGACTGGAGATAGGCAGGTGCTGGGACCATCTTAATGCGACTATGCTATGCTATGGCTGATCCCTGCCTGCTGTATTCCGTCGCTGTCTCGTCTGCCTGCACAATATCCAGATCAAGCAGGAACAAAGAGCGGCGCGTGTGCTATTCGATTGTCTCTGGTGAAGCGTGTTCTGGACGAGATGCAGATATCACGTATGGTCAGAAGACAAGGAGCGATGGACCTGCATCAGTCAGCGTCGCCAGCCCATCGCCGACAGCCAGCTGCTCTCCCGCTGACCACTCACCCGCTTCAACGAGTAAATGCGTGGATCGATATGCCGCCTCCACTCGTTTCCTGGTTTGATGGATGGAAGCACGGGGAAGTCTCTGGCCCTAGATTGATGCGATGCTTTGTGTAGCTTGTAGCTTGTAGTGTAGTGTAGCCTGTGGCCTGTATGGATGTATTCCTTGTGCAGATGTCTATGCTGTATACTCTCGTCCAGCTTCACGCAGCAATGTGGTCTGGTCAAGCAAGCAAAGGCAAGGCACAGCAACAGTCGATGTGCCGAGTCGAGTCGAGTCGAGTCGAGTCGACTAGGGTGACGGATGCGATGAGCAATCTCAGGATACGTGTCCTCCGCTTGCTACTACTGTTGCTACCGGTGCACAGCGGTCCATGATGCCTCGCGCCATCGGCCGTCCTTCGTGCAAGATGGGCCAATCTGCCGCCTTGATCGCACCTTCACCCTCAAGTTGCACGCCATTGTATCCCACGATTGCACAGTAACTCCAAGAATAGGGAAGGGGGTAGTGCAAGACTGATGACACAGAGGGAAGAGCCTTCTCGCTGGTAAGGTGTTTGCATCATACGATACTATCCTGCTGGCATCTTTTATGCCACTCTTCAAAGTGCCAGTGGCCCGAAATGCCTCCTATTTGGGCTGACAAAGCGAGAATCCCCCTATTTCAGAATGACAGACAGCAGCTCAACTCCGCCACTCAGTACTCTGTTGTCAATGGTGGCAAATATCAAGGTGACTGACGATGCTGACGATGCTTTGCAATTGACTTGGTCTGCTCAAAACACTCCTAGCCTCTGCATATATGAACAGTGCGATCATTCTCCTCCTTAGAAGACGCAGGGAAGCTATCGTCCTTGCACCGTACGGTCCTCGCTCTTGACAGATTCCATATTGCGAGTACATCAGCGAATATAGCTGCTGTAAAACAGACAGGCGAAGAGCATCAGCGTCCAGTAAAGGGTGAGGGGGGGCACGAAAACACTCCATGATCTTCCCTCACCTTGACCATACTCGCAGTCAAAAGGCGGTACACCAACAGCGTGTTACCCTTCCACCTCGAGAGTTTGGGCCCTCCCGACCGCTTGGGTTGTCGATGCCATCTTCCCGACCTGTCCCCCAACGATATGCAGGATTAGAAGCTTCAAGAAGGCCAAACCTGAATGCAGTTCGCTGATCCCGTTTGCAAAGGGAGAGATCAAGCAGCTAAAACAATTCACAAGATCAATTATCTGGCGTTCTGAATGAGGGTGAGAGCTGTGTTATTGTTAAGACTTCACATACAATTGCTTTTCAGCCTGTTCCAGCTGGTCGAACGCAAACTTATGAGATTCAGGATGCGACGTAAGCTCTGAGAGAGCAGAGAGAGCAGAGATCCGATTAGCAAGTTTATTTCGAGCAGACTGCTCGAATTGCGTCTCCTGACGTGCATTGGGGTGTTTCAACGATACACGAGCTTGCATGGAAGTGACAGCAATATCCCACTCATCGCCAGTCTGCGGTTTCCCCTGACGATCGAATTCTATAACAAACAGAACCATCTCACTAGCCTATTCTGTTTTCTTGGCCTGAAGGGCAGCTTGGCGTGTATCTCTAGCCTGTCGCAGCTCCTCACGCCCTCCCTGCAATTTAACCAAGAGCCGACACGTACAAGCTACATAGAGTTTTATTCAGATGCGACTTTCCGACGAGCGTCTCAAGTGGGAGGCTGGTTCACTCCGTTACTGTCTCAAGTGATGCTCCATGCCTATTCAGGCAACAATGCCAATGTTTCTTCTCACACTGTCGCGGGAAGACCCAACAAGCGTCTTTCTCTACTCTTGGTTGCTTGTCGCGAACATCAGCTGATGCTCTGGCTGTTTTGAAGGGATCTTTGTGTGAAGTCCATCTCTCTTCTTCTTCTTTCCTTCAGCCGTCAAAAGCCCTATTACACCTTACTCAGCTAAAAACTTATCATCGCGCATCTCCCGTCCCTCTATTAACCCAAGTCTCTCCTCTTCGCCCTACCCATCATCGCTGTCGTCAATGCTGCGGCCATCTCTCCTCGAAACAACGACAAGCACCACAAGGAACCTGAATACAGAACGGTCACCGACTACGAAACGGTCACTGATTACAAATAGGTGAGTCCTTAGGCAGGTCTGCCTCTTGACACGTACTGAAATGTCCGAAAAACAGCAAAACTGTCGAGAAGCCAGTCACAAAGTATGAAAAGAAGAAGAATGTCACGAAGCACGAAACAGCTAGTACCTCAATCAATCTCTACTTACTTGAATGGAGTTACAAAGCTGATCTTCATACGTCGAAACACAGCCAGACCGTCCCTGTCACAAAGCTAGAGCAGTAAGTTGGCCCCGTCTATTTCATTGCTGTCAAGAACCGGATCATCTGAATTGCATTGCATTTGCCTATCACAAACATCCGTCATATTGATTATATTTTCGTCATCTTTCTCGGAATTTGCAGGGATTACAAGGAAAAGGTCGTGCCAACAACGGTCTACAAAGATGTCTACAAGACCAAAATGTAAGTATATTACTCTATCAGCCTGAGTTGATGGGTCAGACTGATTTCGTTTTCAAATTATCCAATTGCCAGCGAGCACAAGGTGGTACCGACAACAGTATACAAAGACGTCTACAAATAGTGAGGCATCAAGCATATTCGAGCTCTGGCCGAGTGCTGACTCTATTTCAATTTACAGCAAGACGTGAGTTGCGCTGTCTGGGACAGAGCTTCGTTTCTCTTTCAGGATTCCTCTGACCTTTTCGGTCGATATTCCTATCCATTTTTCAGTGGGTATACGGAGAAATTGGTACCCACAACTGTCTATAAGGACATTTACAAGACCAAACAGATGTGAAGTAAGTCGCAGTCACCGCCAAGCCCCACCCACCGTAAATAGAATCGACATCCCTTCACACGATTTATGACTGATCAGCCTTGTTTGGTCGCGCAATAACAGCAAGAAGGAGCCTAAGAAGGAAGAGCCAAAGAAGGAACCCCCCAAGAAGGAGGAGCCAGAGAAAAAGCCCCCTAAGAAGGAATCCACCGTTCACTACGAATCTGACTATGCTTCCAAGGATTCGACAGTACACTACGAAAGCGGCTATGCTAGTCCCACTCATTAAGAAAGGGTTGCTAGGGTGACGGTCAAGCAAGCTGTGCAAAGCTGTGGCAAACGTCACACCCAACAGAATGTCTCTATTATAAAGAGAAGTCTTTATTAGCTCAGTTAGATATTTCACTGTCATTATTATAGATGCACGCAATTTATTTTAGAGTAACACGTTCCCTTGCATTAAGGTCAGAATACTGCCCTTTACATAGCCTTAGAGTTTGTATTATTTAGATTACCACCTCACCTCGCACGACATAGCTCCGAGTCGGGTCAACGTAATAGCTGCCCATACGTGTAGCATCACGATACAGTCGCTCGTTACAGGTATTGCAATCAAATCATCTGGCGAGAAAACCCGCTTCGTCCCCGCTTTGGCTGTTCCAGCGTGGTGTCTTAGGTGAGTATCGCACGCGCAGGCGCTGAAGGCCATATTTTGGAACCACAAGGAGAGGACAGGCGGACTTTTACACTAAGTCAACAATAAGGCATCCTATCTTCTAACAATAAAGACCGGCTCAACAATAGGCTCCTCAAGACCTTATCATTACGGTACCAGGCTGACAAGTAACATGACAGGTCGAGCATGGCGCCGTAACCTCGTTATGCCCGTACGAGGCTTTATAGACGTGACCATCACACCAGCTGATACTAGCCAGAAGTAAAGCAAAAAGGCCGCTTCAGGACCTAAGCAGACCCAGTCCGCAAACAACGAAAGGAAGATAGCTTGGCCTGACGTGGCTCTGGCGGAACTTAAATATAGAAACCTGCGAAGCAGAAGCCAGGAAACGCCTGGAGCAGACTCATGCTTCTAGAAGCCTCTGCAAGCTTGGAACTTCCAAAACCACATTGACAAAGGCGGTGATGTTGATTTAGATTCTGATTTGATTCTGATTTGATTTTGATTTTGTTTGGTTTTGATTCTGATTTTGTTTGGTTTTGATTCTGATTTTGTTTTGGTTTTGTTTATTTGGTTTGATTTGATGTTGATTTTGATGTTGATGGTGATTTTGACTTCGATTTTGTTTGGTTTGGTTTGTTTGGTTCGATTGGTTTAATATGATTTAATTTGATTTTGATTTTGATTTTGATTTTGATTTTGATTTTGATTTTGATTTTGATTTTGATCTTGATCTTGATTTTGATTTTGTTTCGTTTGGTTTGTTGGGTTTGATTTGATGTTGATTGTGATGTTGATGGTGATTGTGACTTCGATTTTGTTTGGTTTGTTTGGTTAGGTGGGACCTAACCCGGTTGGGATTGGTTCAATTTGGATTGTGGCAACCACAATTTCCTCTGATGATGCCTGTAACATGTGAAGCTCTTCGCGAGGTATTCAACAATGGTTAGGCTCTTTCTCCGTTGCACCTGCACCTACTGACAGTTGTAAGAACGAACTGCGCAAACTAGGAAATAGTTGATTACTCTCAACAAGACATGTCACACGCATGGGGCTGACGTCTTTTCATCAGTCCTGACGCTGGACTGGTGAAAAAGAAAGTCAACCCTGTGCGCATGTTATGTTTTTGTGACGCGCATCAACTACTCCTGACCTGGAAGAAGAACCAAGGAGGGTTACTTTTGCAATTGGGCAGCAGGTTCGACAGACGATATATTCTGACTTCCAATCCTAGCCTTTGTCATGCAATGGGATAGGCTTTGTTACAACAGTCATACTAACCAATCGATCATGACAGAACAGACCATTCCTATTCCTCCTGTTTGGCCTTCTTAGCTGGTGGAGCAGATGGGCCCGTAGAGTCGGTCACAGGGATTGAAATAGAAGTTCCCTTGCGTGCTGGGGATGTTTCTCTCTCCCTCTTTACAGGCGAAGAGCCATTGTCATCATCGCGCCCGCGCTTTCTGAAGTTTTCACGGTTCCTGTCATCCGGACGACCGTCTCTGCCTCCTCCTCGGCTGCCTCGACCACCGCGACCACCTCGTCCACGTCCACCACGTCCACCTCCTCGATTGTCACGTCCACCACGGCGGTCATCTCTACGGTCGTTGCCATCGCGGCTGTTGCCAGATTTGGAGTCGGCGAGTGCAATTGATGCACGCTTATTGGCACGCTCGAGGTGGTACGTCTTCTCTTCGTCGCCATCGATAGGCGTCCAAGTACATGTGATCTCGGCTTCATTGCCTCCAAGCTTCAATTCGGCTTCTCTGATTTTCTGTAGTATCTCTTCCGTTACAGGTTCTTTGAAGAAGACAACGCCAGATGAGGTACCCTTCTCGTGGTCCACAAAGGCAGCAGCGTGGACTGTTTGCAAAGTCTGCTTGAGGTGGTAAGGATTAAACTCGTCGCAACCTCCGGTAATTTCAAATCGGAGGATCTTGCCGCAAGTGTATGTGAGCTCTTCAGGGTTCTTCAACTTTCCACTCTCCGAGTCAACTTCCATTTCTTTACCTTCGACGTACACAGTAACTTTGGAAGGCCCCTTGGCATGACCACCTGATACGTAATCCTTGAATGCGTTGAAAGGACGCTTGTTTGTTGACATAGGTGCGTTGGTTGGACGACCTGCAAGATACTGCGGTGCGATGCCCTTCTCCTTTGCCTTCATGTCGATGTAGTCTTTCTTGAACATGACCTCAATAGGCTCCTTCTCGCCTTTGTAGGTAGGCTTAGAATCCATCTCGACGAGGGCCTTCGCAGACTCAATGGTGGCGTACTCGACAAAGACTGACCCCTTGAACTTCTTCTCCTCGTCCCTTCTCATGCGGACGGCATTGACTTTACCGATGGCCAACGACTCGAACCACTTCTCGAGGTCCTTCTGTAGCTGTGATGATACGTATTGGCTTCGGCCGTCTGTCCTATCCCCGCTGTCTTTCTTCTCCTCCTCCTCAGGGAACCCCTTAACATAGACGCTTCGGCTGATCTGATCTGTCTTGCCTGGCTCCCGTAGAGGCTGCTTACGGCGGATTTCAGTGCCATCAGAGGAGATCTCAATGAGTGCACTCTCATCTGACGATGGATACGCAGCTCGCAGAGCATTCACAATCGCAAATTCGCAGATAGTAGGAGATCTTGAAGAACGGGCGATAATCTCCTGCATACGCTTGAAGGATAGAACGGTAGATAATGCAACCCAGCCAGTTCCCATAGGCGCTTCAGGGTCTTTGATGCCATCCTGAGCTCGGTGGAAAAGGAACTGTAAGGGCACGTGCTCTCAGCATGCGATTTTCAGAAATCCACCGGACATCCAAGCTTTTTTATTTCTTGTAACTCACTTTGTCGTAGGGCAAGTTTGAATCGGAGAAGTAGAAGGAGACTGTATCAGACAAGAGGTCAGTTTCGATGCCCGCTAAAGCACTGCACCTAAACAAATGCTTACTTTGCTTGACTGCATCCTGAACTACCTTGTCTTCTCGCTCGCTGTCGGTCATTTTAGAGGTTTCGTCGGAGTGAGCAGAGGAGGTTTTCTCGACAGATGCAGACGATGCTTCAACGTCGGTGCTCTTCGATTGTTCGGTGCCATTGGCAGCTGCCGACGTTACGTCTAAAGATCCCTCTTGGGCTTTAGTACTGTCCATTTCGTTTGCAGCTGACTCGACGGGCAGCGCACCTGGCTTCTTGTCTTCGGCTGACATGGCTATAGACTGTCTTCTCAGTATCTCGAGATGGACTATAGGCTAGCAAAGTGCGACAAGGGAATACGGAATAGGTTGACAGAGCCGAGCAGTCGTTTCACGAAGCTCGAAATTTTGGCTGGTTCGTAGAAGGTGATCGGAGAGTGCGAAGGCTACAAATGCTGTCGCACGTGTAAGTGTTCTTGACCGAGTTGCTTGGTGCCATCATACACTGTCAGATAGCTTTGGCCATCAGCACGAGGCTGCAGGCCGCTCGAGGATATTGCAATTGTCAGATGTTGACCCAGACGGTGGCGAATATACGCGAATCTTCAGCCTGATGGCTCGCAACCTGGTCCACTTTCTGCTTCTGCATTACAGCCATCCCAAATGACAAGCAATGGTGCTTTGCAGATACCTACTGCGTCGACTTCATCGCTCACACCGGCGGAAACACACATACACCGGACTCTTGAGTTGCTAGCCTTTGAGCGGGACACCGACCTAGCACAGACATCACTGCTGGTATCGAAGTGCTCTCCCAGGCTGTTAGAGTCGCGCGGGCTGGCAATACTTAACCTACAAGCCTGTAATGTGTCCATTGGTCTTGGTGGTAAAACGCTTGTCGAGCTCGAAAGATGGATGAAAGGTCCACTTCCAAGTCATGGGTTCCGCAATGGCGATACTTGCGAGGTGCTTTCCAGCAACAGCGATAACAGCAAGCAGACCAAGAAAGGCAAAGACAAAGAAAAGGAGGAAGCAAGTCCTTCAGGCCTTCAAGGAGTAGTCTACCGCGTTCAAGAAGATAAAATTGTCATTGCACTGGATCAAGATAAAGACCGAGACGACAAGGATTTCGAAATACCAGAGAAATGCAGACTGTATGTAGCTTTCAGTCGCGTTATTTGTCAAAGGAGCTTAAGAAGTAACCTCTGACCTTCCGCTGACCTTCAGACAAAAACTTGCCAACACCGTTACATACGATCGAATGGAAAAGACCCTCAAAACAGTGCTTAAGATGGCATCACCCGCTTCGGCTACGCCTTCAGAACTTGTGCAGGTTCTTTTGGGGTTACGACGGCCAAGCTTCCATGCGCTGGACCCCGCAAGACTCGCCGACCTCGTATACTACGACGAAGGGCTCAACCCTTCACAACGCGACGCCGTCAAGTTTGCCGTTCATGAAGCAGATAACATAGCTCTCATACATGGACCACCTGGGACAGGCAAAACATCAACCTTGATAGAGTGCATACGACATTTAGTGGCGCAAGACAAGAGGGTGCTAGTATGCGCAGCTAGTAATCTTGCCGTGGATAACGTTTTGGAGCGGCTCTCGAATCACCTTCCTAGGAGTTCGTTATCTCGACTTGGTCATCCCGCCCGTATACTTGCAAACCTGTCCCAGAGCACGCTCGATTACCAAACCTTGCATTCTGATGCTGGGCAAATTGCAAACGAGCTCAAGGCAGAAATCGAGGATTGGACGAGAAAGCTTACCAGCGGCAAGCTACGAGGCAAGGAAAGGCGAGAAGGGTGGGCAGAGGTGCGCGAGCTGCGTAAGGAGTATCGAAAGCGAGAGGGAGCTGTCGCGACTGGAGTGCTCAGTCAAGCAAAAGTCGTACTCGCGACATGCCATGGGTGCGTTGGTCTTAGTTTCCGTCGCCTATCTGTTTGACTTATTTCTGGTTTCTAGTGCTGGCTCACGCCAACTGTATAACATGGACTTCGACTGCGTCATCATAGACGAAGCCGCTCAGGCCCTTGAAGCTGTCTGCTGGATACCCGTTCTCAAATCAAAGCAAAAATTGATCCTGGCCGGTGATCACCTTCAATTACCGCCAACAATTAAGAGCTCCAATGAGGAGCTCCCAACAGCTCTGAAAAAGGACAAGAAGGCTTCACCGCAAACTCTGGAAGTCACTCTCTTTGACCGCTTACTTTCCACGTATGGGAAAGAAGTCAAGCGACTCTTGAACGTCCAGTACCGAATGCACGAAAAGGTGCGCTTGTCTGGTCTGCGATTTACAAATCAGAACTTTATGTTAAGGTCGATTTTTTTCGACAGATTACGATCTTTCCATCGACCGAACTATACGACGCTAAACTTGTCGCACACGAAAGCGTGGCCGGAAGAATTCTAGCTGAAATGCCCGAGTTGTTCGACAATGGGCACGCTGATGCTCGCGAAGACGATGGACTGCTGACAGAACCGGTCATTTTCTACGACACAGCCGGGTCTGCCATGTATGAGAGAGCCGAAGACACAGACTCAGACAGCTCGTTGCGTACCGTCGATGGCGAAAGCAAGAGCAATGAGAACGAAGCGGAAATTGTAATGAAATTTATTGAAGAGCTCGTGAGTGAGCTGTTCTCAAAACTTTGCGTTTCCAACTGATGATTCTGGATTACTCTCGTAGGTATCGGCTGGCATGCCACCATCTAGTATAGCCGTCATATCACCTTACAATGCTCAAGTCGCGCTTCTCTCCTCACTCATCCGAGAAAGGTATCCGCAAGATCCTCTAGCTAGCGAGAAGACCTTAACCATCGAATGCGGTTCGGTAGACGGCTTCCAGGGTCGAGAAAAGGAGGTAGTCATCGTAAGCTTGGTCAGAAGCAACGAGAAGAAGGAAGTCGGGTTTCTTAGTGAGAAGAGACGATTGAATGGTAAGTAATGTTGCAGCAGAAGACCATTCATAATGAATCTGATTGAATTGTTGCGATAGTTGCAATGACTCGGGCCAAACGCTGCCTTTGCATTGTAGGCGACAGCGAGACTGTCGGCAAGGGAAGTAAGTTCCTCAAGCACTGGATGGACTGGTTAGAGGAGCATGCAGATGTTCGAGTAGTAGATTAAATGCTTCATACCGCGGTATAGCGCATATGTAGATGCAGACTACGCCGCCCCCTTCGCGGCCAAGTGGCAAGACACGTGCACCGACTCGCATCGCTTGCCGTGCAGAGAACACATTTGCTTCTGACCTTGCTCTCTGTTCATCTGGGCCATGTCATACCCGCAGCTGTGCGCAGACTAGCCACAAGCGACACAATGCCATACACCAAGTCTGACTACATCGAAACAGTGCGTGTCTGCAGCAAGTCCGTATCAAATAGCCCTCTAACAGTGAGAACCATGTTCTGCTGGGTCTTTTCAGGACACAGGCAACAAGATCTCTCGCAAGTGCGTCATCCAGGGCAGTCAGAACATTGTATTAGGAGGCAAGACTATTCTAGAAGCTGGCGTCATCCTTCGAGGTGACTTGAGACGCGCTGGTTCTGGAGCCGCTGTGGTGCTTGCTCTGGGCAAGTACTGCCGTCTAGGGCAAGGTTGCGTGGTCAGACCGAGCTACAAGACGTACAAGGGGTAGGTAGCGATCCCACAGATCCTGTATATGCTCGTTGACTCTCGTCAATTGGCGTTCCTGCAGAGTATTCAGGTAAGCAAGTGTCGATCAACCTTCGCAAAGTACTGTTCGCAACCAGGCAGTCATCACTAGCTACTACCCCATGAAGATAGCGGACTACGTTACTATCGGAGACAACTGCATCATTGAGGCTGCATCCATAGGCAGTATGGTCCAGATTGGCAAGAACTGCGTTATTGTGGGTGCTCCTTGCGTTGTCGAGTACTGCTCGCTGGCTGTGATCTAATGGAGTCAATCATAACGACGACAGGGCCGCTTTACCATCATCAAGGATTGTGCAATCATTCTCGATGATAGTGTCGTACCTCCTGGGACTGTCGTCCCCTCAATGTCAGTCTTTGGAGGATCACCTGCTAAGCTCGTGGAAGATCTGCCAGAAAGCTATCCGGAAATATTGGAAGCAGCTGCGCGGAATTATTACGCAGACTTCAAGCCAGCACAATAACAACATTAGATACAGAAAGATATATTCCAATCGCACTATGCACCATTCGACAGCATACGCATATCACGACATGCCAACACATCAAAACACTATCTCACTTCAAAGGTTCGCCTGGGTATTCTACCGGTAATACATGTTTTAGATACCCTTGTTGAAATTGGGAGTTCCAAGCTTTTGTCGCCAAGCCTCGCCAAACTTGATAGTAGCAAGCACAGGAAGGAAGAATAGGATCGAAACCAATGCATAAGTGAGGCCAGAGTACTGGAAGCCAACATCTTCTCCAAAGCGGATGACCCAGAAGCCGACTGTGAACGACATGAGTTGTCGAGTCAGGGCGAATAGCAAGACTACCTCTCCAGCCTAGGAATTTCTGTCAGTCTAAGCCACTGCGGCCGACGGAATGAGCACTCACTTGTGGCTTGTAGCAATCGATGGAGTAAGACAAACACGGCGAGATAATTACTTGGACGGAGAAGCAGGTGAGCTGCACACAGGCGGCCTGGTCAGCATGGATCTATCGGTACGTAGGAACAGCAAAAGCCTACAGCCATGGCGATGCATGCTCCGATGTATGAATCCTTAGCCTCATTGTATCGAATACAGAAGCCATAGATGAGCAAACCCAAAGGTAGCAAGACTGCTCCCGGAATGGTCGCTAGCAAGCGCTGCTCGTGATGAAGCTTTCCTGTCTTCTTTCGGGATCGGGCAATCAGGCGATCCTGTAAAGAAGGTAGCCTTATCAGCATGTCTCCATATTGTTCTGGTGTTAATGGATTTCCTGACAGTGACAGGTCCGGCAATGATTTCTCCTAGAACACCGCCGATTGTCGTTGACAAGGAAAGAGCAAGACCAGTTCGCGCAGACTTCCAGCCGTAGAATGTCTTGAAAAGAGCACTGCCTGTTAAAGCAGGCATGACGGAACCAAGTGTAAAGACCACACCTGTGAACCAAGCTTGAAGGACAATCGGGAAGTACTTGAGCATCTTGAACGGGTAGATGAAATGGACTGCTTTAAGCTTTCTGCCTGGATGGCGGATTCCCCACGGCTTCATTCGGTTCTTGATAGGATTCGACACTTCTGGATATCCCTCATCGGAGCCTCTCACGTAGAGCGTCTCAGGCAGGCAGAAGAAGAGCATACTATCACCATTTTCGAATCAGCATTGATTACAAGGCACTATCTGAATTGCAACTTTGCTTACACCCAGACTACACCGGCACAGATAGATGGAAGCCAGAGGGTCCATCTCCAGCCGACATATTGAGCCAAAAAGCCTCCGGCTACGGTCATATGATTTTCAGTATAGGCACCACAACCTGACGCTTATAGTTAGAGTACTCACGAAGGGATGCTAGATGTGGGCCATTTATCAGGGCTACTGTTGCGATACCAACAAATGTGCCACGTTCATGCACTAGGAAAAACCAATTCAGATCCTGCAATAGTCCATGTTTCTCGAACACGCTGGTATAAAATGACTCACAGCAGAAGAGGTCGCTAATCAAGTTGACAGTGAGGACATTTCCCGCGGCCACTCCTACACCGACGAAGCTTCTTCCGATGATGATTGTGCCGAAACTCTTAGCTACAGCGCTGCCGCACCCGGCCGCGCAGGCGATTGCTTGAGCTACGAGAAGGACAGGACGGCGACCGTAGACATTTGACAAGGGTACCCAGACGAGGCAGAATCTTTAGCATCAGAGAAACGAAGCATCAGCGAAACACCATAATATCTACTCTTGGCATATGCATGCTTACATGCCGGCAGTGGCGATCGAGGAAGTACCGATGTAGGAGGCATTCGGGACTGGGTAAGAAGGATTAGTTTACTCGTGACAATGCAGACGAGGGCGATCGGGCTTTCTCACTTGGGACTTTCAAAGCGATAGCTATCTGGGCGAAAGCAGGATTGGCTGTCGCGAGCGAGAAGGTGCCGAAAAATGCTGTAACTGCAGCTTGGAAGACAATGAAGTATTTGAGCTTTCTCGGCCAGTTGAGGGGCTGATATACATGCGACTCAGTCAGGCGATGATTGAGTACTTGTTCGGCGGTACTCACATCGTTTGGAGAGTCAGTAGGCTGAGGAATTAGGGGCAAACCCTCGGCATCAAGCTTCAATTCGCCGTGACCTTGACGCTGATATTCCTGCTCTTCCTCCCTGTCTTCTGTCTCTGTGAAAGTTCTTGTTACCTTCTCGTAATCGTCGGCATAGTCAAGACCAGGCTTCTGATTTGTATCGACGATTGAAGCCATTGTGCTGTATCTCCCACGTTAGGCAACTCAGGAAACTTTCCGAACACCTTTATGGAAAGCAGAGCAGAGAAGAGCGGACGGACGGAGAATGGTGGGGATGTTCAACACAGATCAGGGAGAGATACATGGATGTACCTATCTCCCAGGTATCGTCGTTTTATGGGACTTCGGATGGCTCCTCCCTGCCAGTACATCTGCACATGTCGTCTGCCGAATCTATTTTTGACATGATTCAGGCGGATCGTGGAGGGGCGCCACAAAGCGGTCTCGGGGCCTGCCGGTCATGCAGGCAACAGTAGTTGCAGGATTGACTGTCCTCCCTCCACAGCGTGAACTTCAGAAAAGGCTAGCTGGAGCTGCAAATCATGGTGAGCAGTCGGAAGCCACGATCACCTCATTATTCCTTCTAGATGTCTCCCACCCACATAGCAGATTTGTGCAGTCCTCTTGCTTGAGTTCGGCGATTCTGCTGCCGTTGCTTGGCTTTCCCGATGAGCTCGGGTGAGGCCGAAGGGGAGCTAGCCAGCTTGCTTGTGACACGGGGACTACCGTGCGTTGCACTCAGGATGGCTCGCTCGCACAGTCGTACGCTGACAACCTATACTGACTAACAGTGTAAGAGATTCTGCACGTGCTAGCAGTCTTGCATTCGGCCTCGGGAAGCCCCGAGCGGTGGCAAAGGTGCCCTTGATCACGTACAAGCTTCAAGCCAGCATCTTACTGGACTGCGCATAGACTCCTGCTTGTGAAGAAGACCATAACACAAAGCAGCATCTGATTCACCATGGGTACCACAAACGGGACACATCAGGCCAATGGAGCTCCTCCTTCTCCACTCCGCATTGCCATCGTCGGAGGTGGGATAGGCGGACTAGCCCTTGCTTTGGGTACGTAGGAGCGCGTCGCCTTCGCTACGCCCAGCTTACGATCAAGATCATAGGTCTCACGAACCAACGAAGAGCCGGAGCGAACGTAACCTTTCAAATCTTCGAGGCAGCGCCGCAGTTCAAAGAAATTGGGTAGGCCCATCAAGCGATCGCCTTGGCGAAGCTCGTTGAACGGAGCTGACTCGCCATGCCATCAACGCAGCGCTGGAGTAGGAGTTGGACCCAACGCATTCAGGGTAGGTCTGCCTATTGTTGAATCATCTATCAGCCTTTGTCAGTCTAGTACTTACGAAGCAACTCGATCGCTACAGGCTCTGAATCTTCTTGGTCTGAAAGAGCCATACACGAAGCTCGCCTTCACACACGACAAAGAAGAGTCAGGCGTTTACTTCATATGGAGATGGGGAGAGAAGGACAGAGTAGCTGAGAATGGCGGCGATGATGTAATCGGCACTACGCCGTGTTTCGAGAAGGGCGGCCACACTACAGTACACAGGTGAGACGGAACACCTGTCAGCCTGTGGTGGACGAAACTGAATGCAACAAATCAGGGCCGAGTTCCTCGACATGATGATTGAGAGGATTCCTAAAGGCGTTGCAAACTTCAACAAGCGCCTTACCCATTACGAGACTTTTGAAGAAGGCGGCGAAAATCCGCCTGTCAGGCTGCACTTTGCAGATGGCACCTCGTTCGATGCGGACATTCTTGTGGCAGCCGATGGTATCAAGAGCGTGGTACGACCTACCCTTCTAGCAGGACGAGTGAATGCGGATGACTTAAAACCTAAATTTACCCGCACAGTAAGGACCCCATCTCGCCTTGACCACTGTTGTTATGCTAATAGCGAAACGTCAGGTTGCTTACCGAGCTTTGCTTCCCATGGAGGATATGGTTGCCAAGATCGGAGAAAAGGCTCGTAAAGGAACCAGTGCGTCTCTTGATCTCTTTTCAGCAGTCGACAATCGACTGACAGCTAGTGAAGTGTACTTGGGCAAGGACCACCACATTCTTACTTTCCCAATCCAGGGTGGCAGAACGATGAACGTAGTAGCCTTCATCAGCGACCGTACACCCTCGACTAAGTCTTCCGAATGGTCTAGCGAATCTTGGATTGTCGAGGGCTCCCGCGAAGAAATGCTCAATGGCTGGGAAAACTGGAGCGATGATTGCCAACAAATTCTACAGGTTCGTCTCTTACATGTATAATGGCTAGACTATACGCTGATGTTGCTACCCTGTAGTCAATCAAAGACCCTAATAAATGGGCATTGCATGAATTAGCTGATTTTCCTACACACGCGATTGGCAATGTTTGCTTGATGGGCGACGCAGCAGCAGCCACCCTTCCTCATCAGGTATGTCCTCAGCAGTCAAGAGAAGCGAACGGTGGTCTGACTCTTAATCCCTACAGGGTCAAGGTGCTGCACAAGCTATCGAGTCAGCATACACGCTTTCGTCACTCTTGGCTTCTCCCTTCTTGGACAGACACAATGCACACGAAGCTCTGCAAGTCTATAATGAGCTGAGGTGAGCTGGAAAACACGTTTTCTCCCCGAAGAGAGGCTAATATTGTCGTTTGTGCATTAGACATGCTCGCACAACCGGAGTGAAGACAACTTCAAACGAATTGGGCTGCGTCTTGGAATTCTCTGATGGCGCGATAAATGGGGATAAGGACGGCTTAGTGAAAAATCTGCAAAGCCGGTACGAGTGGATGTGGGGCTGGGAAGGCGAGAAGGAAGTTGCTCGTGGTCTCCAAATGTTAGCTCAGCGCTTTTCATGATGCATCTATGTGAGATTGTATGATTGCAATGGAGCGAAGACAGCCTGCTCCGAGCAAAGGATCGAAGGACAGAGCGCTGTGGCCACAAGGCTCGAGCCGGACTAGATTTACAATGACTGACTTTTCTCATCGCTAGTCGACAAGTACCTCGTCAAGTCAGACTCCAGAATCTAGGAGCCTTCCTGTCCTGTCTAACAATCTAGTCACCACATTGCTGTATTTGTAACATTCGGGACAATCAACATTTGGGACTATCTAACTATAAAATCGGGGACAACGGCTAAGGAGGGCAGTTTGTCTCATACAGTAGGCTGGTCGATAGGCAATTTGAGCTTGAAGAGCTTAATGGCATTAGCGCGTCCGATCTTGAGCTTGTCGTTGTTATTCAGCTGCAAAGCGTCGAACCAGTTGGTGGCGGGAGCAGTGTCCTCGTATGGTTGGTCGACAGCGACTGTGGACCAGATCCCCAATCAGCAAGTGGTGTAGATGGGTCCTCTTTTCTAAAGACTCACATAGGATATTGTCAGCTCCGACTTCGACGAGGGCTGCGGTCATGCCGGGATCTGAGTAGAAACCACTGGTCGTGATGAAACTTTGAAGAAATGGGAGTTCTTCAGCAAAGCTAATGACACAAGCACAAATTACTTACATGTTCTTGGCTAAGTAGTGACGCAGGCTATGCTTCATAGGCTAGAATACGGCGTTAGTAGCGGCACGTGCATAGTGCAGTCAATCCATTTTCGTTTCTAGACTTACCATGCCACGCAATCTAGCAAATAGCTCAAGACGGTGCTGCATCCATATTTGTAAAGTCAGCGAAATCGCAATGGCTGGAGACACAGCACGAACATTGGTCCGCCAAATATTGTATGGAATGGTCTCTCCTCCATGACCGATCATTACTTTCGCATTAGGAAAACGGTCAAAGATGCCATTGACGCAGATTCCAAGAGTATGCATTGCAACGCCGAAAGTGAAACTTAGAAGGGGAAGATCGACATGAGCGGACTCGACACTAGTCTTCAGCCGAAACACTCACCTGAGAGCTGCTCCATTCAGCCATTTGCGACCTGCCCAGTATTTCCCTTCTATTTCCGGTGTTGGCGGTCTGGGAAGCCCATGCAGTAGGTTAGGTATGAACTACGGTCCAAACGAGGAGAAGCAGAGCCTACCTCGGGTGTATGTAAACCACTATATCAAGATCTGCACACGTCTTCCAGAAGATGTCATACTCTGGTTGATCAAAGAACGCGACTCCATTCTCGTCGCCGACCTGTCGTTTTGTCAGTCTTGAGCTGTTCTTGTGCAAATCGTCGAAAACTCACATTCTGGAAGTCGTTGACAATAACACCACACATCCCGAGCTTCCTGATCGCCCGTGTGACTTCTTGCGCAGCTTGTGCCTATAAACATCGCCTTTCCTCGTCAGCAATACTCAGGGAATCAGGTCAATCAGTCTCACAGGGTCGTGCATCGACACAGACGCGTATGCAGAGAAGCGGGCTGGATTCTTCGCGCATTCCGCAGCGAGGTACTGCAGAGAAATCGGTATAATCAGCCCTTATTCCACAGGTGTAAGCGGCGTGGTTCAATCTCACATCATTTGCCCGCTTGGCGAGTGCCTCTGCTCCCGCCTTGTCTGCATGACCTTGTGGACCGGGAGATGTCAAGCTCAGAATGATATGCTCGATGCCATGCTCGTCCATCTCGGGTATGCGTCCATGGATATCAGCGAGACTTTGCACCACTGCAATTGAAAGTAGGGATCACGTGCAATCAGCCTCTGCACCGGTCGTGCAAGGAATTGGCATTGGGAAACTGCATACACTTGGCACCAAGGCCGCCAGCAGAGTACGAGGGAGCTCCAGAGATGTTCGCTGCAAGATCTGGCAGATTCATCGCTTCTTCAACCGCAATCTTGCCTCGCCACACGGGAGCCACCGCAGCATTGTAGGGAGCCATCTTGTAGTTTGGGGTCTGACAAGGTACTTTGCTCTGATAGCAGTCTTCACCAGCGCCAGACTGAAATCAAATAGACGATAGAAGTACCATACGAAGAGACGAGCCGCAACCTCGGGGACCCGCAATAAGCTGTTTCCTACGGCCATGGGGTTCGCAAGAAACCATTTGCCGAATGGTGATCGATAAATCATGGCCGCTCGGTATCTCCCGTACTTCCTGGCAGGAGGCCTATGGTAGAAGAAGGTCCGTGGTCATTTTGTAACAGCTCCTGATGTGCACACCTCTGTGTTCAGATGCTCTACTGATTGAAAGCCACCACGCAAGTGTGATCGTGAAAACGACACCGACACATGGTTCGCTGCGAGTCTGTACTCGGCTGAAGTGTCACAAGCACGGTCTCGTACTTGCAGAAGTATGTCTGTTGCGCTTTGCAGTTCGCTTGTTGATTCTATGGTGGCCAGACTTGTTTTGCAGCAGCGCCTTTCGGTGTGTGAACGTGGATGCATTTCGACATAGCACCGATACCGACGTGACTACACCCAGCATGGCAGCAGAGGTGGCCCACCCAGGCACCGATACGCTCAATGGGAACATGAACGGCGTCGCTAGCCCATCGAGCATGCCAAACTGGCCAGGTAGGCTCGCTGGACGGCCTTGCACGCGCAAGACAGCCGCGTCATACCACGCAGCCATACTGAGACATCCCGTCTTTTGCAGGGAGATACAGGCATGTTGACAAGATTTTATCGAGACCGACTGCATTCGTGCCCGACTTTGTACCAGGTGTTGAAGTAAGTCAAGCTGCCTCGTTTGAGCCTCAAGTCGTGCCTTGATAGCGGATGATCGACACCGTGGTCATGCCAGCATGAAGAGCTCGTAAAGCTGACATTGCAAGCCATAACGAATTATACACAGACAAAGACTCGCCTGCGAGACGACTTCAAGATCCTCGTCGTCGGGGCTGGCGGCTTAGGCTGCGAGATCCTTACCAATCTCGCTCTGCTTGGTTTCAAGGATATCCATGTTATCGACCTGGATACTATCGACATCAGCAATCTGAATAGACAGTTCTTGTTCAGGTAAGATATCTACTCCTTGCAACGCGTCTGCATTATGCAGCTGATCAGCCGCTGCTGCCGTTGTTCCATCGTTATACCCAAACAGGCAGAAAGATGTAGGACAACCGAAAGCCGAAGTTGCTGCGCGATTCATCATGCAGCGAGTACCTGGCGTGAAAGTTACGCCGTACTTTGGCAAGATTCAAGACAAAGATGACGAGTGTTACATGCAATTCAATATCATCGTCGCCGGTCTGGATTCGATAGAAGCACGGCGCTGGCTGAATGCAAAGGTAGTATCGCTGGTAGACGAGGAGAACCCAGAAAGTCTGAAGCCACTACTTGATGGTGGTACGGAAGGTGAGCTCCTGATATTCATATGTCTCGAGGAGAAGAAGACCCTGGTATATTGTAGTCTAAGCGAGATGACTTACAGGCTTCGCTGGACAAGCAAGAGTCATCCTGCCGACCATTACTGCATGCTACGAATGTGGATTGAATCTGCATGCACCTCGTCAAACATATCCAATCTGTACTATTCAAAGCACACCGCGATTGCCTGAGCATTGCATCGCTTGGGCCTTCGAACTTGAATGGCCAAAGGTATTCGGCCAGAAGAGGCTAGACAAGGATGATCCTGACCATATAAGCTGGCTTTACGAGATTGCTCTGCAGCGCGCTCGGACTTTCAAGATCGAGGGAGTCACTTGGAGTCTCACACAAGGCGTTGTCAAGAATATCGTGTGTATGAATTTCCCCTTCCAATCGTATGCACGGCTAATGCCTTCATGGATAGATCCCTGCAATCGCTTCCACGAACGCCATCGTATCGGCTTCCATTTGCAACGAAGCCTTCAAGATTGCCACGAACAGTGCACCCTTCCTTCAGAACTACATGTTCGTCAAAGCCTTATTTACGATATTGATCCGCGTCATCTGAACCTTCTCTTTGTCAGGTCTTACTCTGGCACAAGAGCGCCGTACACGTATACCTTCAACTACGAAAAGCTGCCAGAATGTCCTGTATGCGGAGGCGACATCATCGAGATGACCGCACCTGCTTCGCAGACTTTGCAAGATTTCATCGATGACCTGAAAGCCAAACCGAACGTGTAAGCTTTCATGTTTTGTAGTGGAGATGATCATTGTCTAATGGATTGAACTTCGCATGCAGCCAACTGAAGAAACCTTCATTGTCGATTGGCTCCGAGCCTTTATACTGGGAAGGATCAACCTCGTTCGCTACAGCAACCCATGCAAATCTAGACAAGACCCTGGGCGAGCTGATCAAGCCGGATGACGAAATCAATATTACAGATCCCGCATTACCAATTCAGCTTACCATCCAGCTCAGACTTACATAATGTAGACATGACGCGGCTAGAGATTTCAAGGATAGAGTGATGTGTACCACTCACCAAACATGTAGCAATAGAGAAAGACCTGAAATCGATCTACGCAGTGACGGGCAGCAGCGATTAACATCATTTGCCCTCGCTATCCAGCAATTCATTGTCAGAAGACTCTAAAACATCGTCGTTGCGATAAGTACAAGATGCTATTTGCTACACATGCACTACTTTCGAACTATTTCTACTCAGGCCTTATTGGCCCTTCCGAGCTTTCGCCGGACTGATACTGTCCATGATGGTGCCACCATTTATGATCCCCGTTGTGAGTATGATTAACTTCCTTCCGGTCATGCGCTGGCTTGTGAAGCGTAATGCCGCGATCTCCGTGTATGTACAACCACCCAAGAAGCAGACCACAGTGACTGGGAGCTGATCTTGCGAATATGCATCTGTGAAATCAATCAATCAGTCTCGACAATTTGTTTTGTAAACAGGTAGTGATGTAATTACGCCGGCGTCTGCTTTGATCGTCTGCTTTCTGTATCTCTTCGAAAACGCAGCCAGGGAGTGATTGCATGATATCATCAAGCCCTTTCCAGCCAATCAGGACAGCTCCAATCCTTTCCCTTGCGCCGGCCCCACCGAGACCGCCTACGAATCCTCCGCTAGTGGTACCTAGGCCTAAGGCATGCTGTACTAGCCTCACACTCATTGGTGCGTAGCCAGAGTAAACATACGAAATATCCTCAGGAGCGGACTCGTCGACGTCGTCGACGACTAGCTTGAGTGGCCTTCTGCCCAAAGCGAAAGGAGACTTTGTTCCAGTTGTCCGAACGAATAGGTTCAGATCGGCAAGATATACGAAGGTAGGTAGGTAATCGTAGCCATATGTCTGAAGGAACTCTCGCTGAATATCTTCAAAAGTCTTCGGCTTGAACCCACCAGATACGAGACTGCATAGACAGAGCAAGCGGAGTACAGAGTTTGGATTCGCTTCCTGATTGATAAGTTCGCGGATATTGTTCTCTTGTATCGAAAGGTCCAAGCCCGCGATAAGATCTATAACGAGAACAACGCATCCGGTTAGCGAATTTCGTGTTTTCCGGGGCGAGCTGCCCAAGCTTACTCTGCTGAATCTCTAAGACCTTATTGAACTCGTCTGAAGTAGTAACAGACATGATCTGCTCTGTGAGACCAGTATCTGAGAACGGCAGCCGGTCAGAATAGATTCTGCACGACACTAGGCCAGTGAATAATCGCTTACGCAAACGTAGAGCCTGATGCTCAGCTTGTAAGCCGCTCAACCTCCCTACAAAGTCTCTCATCTGAGAAACGGTCTGAGCAGCATGTCTCTGTTCGTAATCTTGATTTATCCTTTTAGCGACTCTATTGAGCAAAGCGCCGACAATGGTGAAGTTCTTGTCTCGAAGTTCTCCGAACAAAGGGTCGGCTCCTGGTGCTACGGTCTGTCCTTGTTGTTGGACTTGCGTAGAAGAGGAGGAAGCATTGCCGAGGGTGGAAAGCAGATGCTTCTTCCTTTTTGGTGGACCGTTGAGAGCGCCGAATTGAGGAGCGGACGAAGAGGATGGTGTAGGAGGTACGGGATTTGTCAACGCGGGATCGACTTCAACGAAGGAATTCTTGATTCCGATAATCTCGTCTATGAGACCTTCGTAGGTAAGTTGAGTACATAGCGGAGTGACCATATCTACTTGACGATCCAGAATGACCATCGAGTCGATTTGCCCATAGTTATTCGACAGCGAAGATGGAGCGGACGATGATGGTGAAGACGAAGCTGACTCCTTTCTCAGGCGGGACATCACATCGACGAGGCGCTGACAGAAAGAAAGTGATTGAAGATAATGTCAGTACTTTGCTACTTTTGCATGAATCAAGTTCCATCCTCACCCTCGCCGCATCACCTTTCCCGATCAATCTGGGTATCAACCCAAAAGCCCTCTGAAGCGTCAGAAGACCTCTCGCCATCTCATAGATAGCATCGTAATTTGAGTCGAGGAAGATATCTTTGTAAGATTGCGCTCCCAACTCCATCGATAACAGATCCTTCTCGAGGGGTATCAAAGCCATCGGAAACTCGAATATATCCACTGATCCCAGTACACCAAGATCTTCCAATGCAGAGGCGCAGACTGAGGTTACACGAGGACAGAGGAGAATCGTATATGTATGATTGAGCGCTGCAGGTGCTGCTTTGATTTGATCTTTCCACGTGAAAGGCGGAAAGGATGCCAACAAGTGTCAGCTAGTCCGCACATAACATGCGCTGATGTACGAAGCACGGGACGTAGGAAAGGGAAAAAGTGAAAAGAATAGGAAGAAGTAGAAAGATATATCATCTGCATAGAAAGAGCACGCGTCGTGGAGACGAAAATGAAGCTCAAGGTCGCAACCGATATGGTGCACCTCGATAGGACTGCGCTCGGCAAAAAAAGCGTGAAATGTAAATCTTCGGACGTTTTTCTGACCCAAGCTCTCGTGGAAAATTTTCATCGTGGAAAGATGAGCGAGAGCGTCGGGCTAATGTGGTCCGGAAGGGTTTGGTCTGTAGGGAGTTCGGGTAAAGGGAAGGGACGCGATACAACCTCTTGGGAGGAGGTTGACAACAAGATGTGGGGTCCACAGCAAGCTGTCGAACAAGATGAGGGCCAGCCCTTGTTCTTGTGAACGAGCAGCTGCTGTACTCTGCGAGTACTGCGACTTGTTGAAAAATAGGCAGGGAAGGAGGGGTAGGAGATGGCCGAAAACAACCAAATTGTCTGCTCACCTGCGATGATCCGCATGAGACTAATCTCTGCTCTACAGACATAAACGATATTCTTCTGGGCTTGCGAGAGTGCGCCGGGTTCTAGCCAGAACAGACGATCTACCCCGTGGTCCTACATCACAAGAAGTGCAAGGCTTCAGCAACGCCAAGTCCCTAGCTGCAATATGCATTGACGGACTCACCCTCAATAGGCTCATCTCTGCTACAAGTCCAAGAGGGCCAGCAAGCTTAGCATCCAAGACGAGCGTCTTCGCACCTGCTATCTGCAGACAATGCCAGGGCGTCAAAGTCAGCTCGAAGGACACCAAGCGAGCAGGCAGAGACACAGCACACACCCTATCAAGCGAGTCTGTCAAGGCGCGTCGTGCGAGAGCACTGAATGCAGTCACATCAGGCAGACTTGCAGCGCCTGAGCTCATGGACGAGGCTGCATCGTTGTTGAGTGCTGTGGACGAGACGGCTGCTGGATTTGCTGTGGATGCGGGCTGGCCAGCGGTGCCAGCTGCAGCTGCAGGACTAGCAGGCAGCCTGATTGCCATTGCGAGCAGGCTACTCGCGTGCTGTCCTGTGCTGGCAACGGGGCTATCTTGGTATCATGATCATGTTTCTCGTGGTGCAGAGACAAGAGTCACTGGCTTCCAGCGAGACGGGCAAGCCTACAGATGCAGGCAGATGAAAGGCCAGGATACAGCAATACATACAGGTGGTCCCACCTCCAACGTAAAGCCACAGTCAATCTGAAGTGTCTGGTGCCGGCCGCCGTCGACCCGTCTCTCTGGCGCTGTCAGCCTGGCTTACATCGCATCCATTGGATTGCTTGCACGGCTTGCCACAGCAAGGACTCGGGACACCTGCATCCTCATCCTCAGTCGACTTGAACTCGTGCTTAGCTCCGTATTGCAGGTACTGCTGGCCTCGCTCGCCTCAGATTATGGTGCGTGTAGGCTCTCGTTGCATAAACACTGTGAAGCTGTCTTGGAAGACATGGCACCCAGATGTCGCAAAAGCACTCTGTATCCACGCTGATATTGTTCCTCGCTCTCTAGAACTATCTTACTTACCCTTTTCACTACCCGGAAGCCGTTGCATTACGTGACGAAACACACCAGCGAGAGCAAGTCGACACTCAGCTGGAGCAGCTGGCACCGGAGCTAGAGTCGAGCAGCGGTAGCTCTAGCCATGTGCTAGAAGACAATGCTAGCGGCCACTCAGCTCGTCGAAGCATATCAACGCTCTCTTCAATATCGTCACTACAGATGCGCGAGCATCACAATGCAGCATTCGCCAAGCTTAGAACCGCCACCACTGCACAATCTGGTTCAGCATCTGGGATACCGGAAGAATGGAAATCCTACGAACCGCCGTCACTTGTCAAAGGCGATTGGAGAAGCTTTGGACCTGTAGAAGCGGTCTTGACCGTCATTGAGCGGCATCGTGGGGCAGAAAAGCATCACGCGAAGAATGATAGTTCAGAGAAACAGCAGTCTAGTCTGTGGAAAGGCACTATCTGGTTCACGGAGGTTAGCTTTTCGTATTTACCTAACCCAATATCGCTTGTAAGTCTGATGTTGACGTCCCTCAATGTGTCAGACGCACCTTATCTTCGTTCTGAACATTGATGCCATCCTGGAGAAAGCCGAAGACGAATCACACATGGATAATTGGGTACACTCCCTCAAACGTATGCTGTCGCACAGCCATAGAGACGCAGGCGAACAAGACGGCGAGTCAATTCCAGTCGTTGATTCTAAAAATGTGAAGCCAGCTTTCATGTTCATCGCACATGCCTGCCCTTCTGATAGTGTTTTTTTTTTTCGTGGAACAGGGTCATCGCATTACCGCATTCGAGATTCCTTTGAATTCGCTCAAAAAGGCATCGCTGAAAAAGCCTTCGAAGCACGCTGCAAGGCGGGATAGTATTGCATCATCCTCTCAAGACGCCATGTCGGCAACTCAAAGTACGACAATTTCTCCGGTCCTGTCACGTATGCAGTCACGCAATGCACGTTCTTCGAGTCATGCACGCGAAGCAAAGTCTCCTGGCGGTGCTCAAACTCCAGCTGCCGGCGAAGATCAAGCAGAAGAAGCCATTGACTTCGGCCAGCTTATCAATAGGAGAGACGATCCTGTTATTGTGCGGATCTACTCGGAGGACGAGAAGTGGTCAGTAAAAGTGGATATTAGATTCTTGAGTAGTCTATACCAGGGTGAAGCAAAGGATCTGGCTATCCGCTTAAAAGAGTATCTCAAGCACAGATGAAGGTCCTGAGAAGGAGTTGGCATTTCTGCGCACTGCGTCTCAAGCATTGTACAAGTGCGAGTTTCGTCTTCGACTGGTATAGTCGTTTCTCTGTATTATATTATGCTGGCTCGATCTGTCTTCATTTCCACTGCAAGGTACCATCTTGCATAGTTTTCGTTCGCCTGCCCAATACTTCAAGTACTTTCTCCTTGACTCCAATCTTTCCATCCCATTCTCGCTCAAACCAGTCCAGCACTTCTTTTCTGCTCAGCGCAAATGAACCCGAGTCCGGTGTATCACCCCTTACAACCCGGCTGATGAATGCTTCACTAGGTAGGGCGAAATTAACATGAGGATACTGGGTATAGACTTTGGCACCTTTTGGTAGCGGTGGTAATCGAGGAGCGGAGGACGATGAGGCAGCAAAGAATTTCTTCCTAATCTCGTCATGTCGGACGTCCGAGATGGCGGACGGAGACCACGTTGCTCGGACAACGCGATTCTTTTTCATCTGTTCCTTGCTTCCCGTCAGGCGATGTTTCACGCCCGTGACGAAGTCAGATGCAACATCGGGATTCTGAAAGTTGTCAACGGTGCATTAGCTAAAGCTGAACGGTATTGGAATCAGAGCTCGTCCAGAACGAGCGACTCACGCAGAAGACTGAAGCCAGTCGAAGGTCGCGTTCAAATACCTCGTTAATATCGAGATCTTTGCCTTCCCTAATTGCTTCAAGAGCAACAGCTAAACTCGTCGGGCTGACAAAATTGAGCTTCTTGATCGTCGCGTTGATCCACTCTACTAAATCCGGCTTCTCTTCCTTTGCTTGCTGGAGTTCCTGGATAATCAATGGTACCCGGGGCTGATCGAACGCCTTGTCTATGACCTCGCGTTTGGCGCTTACGAAGTCGTACGTCGAGGTCTTGAGTGTTTCTGCGTCGGCTACAAACTCTTCTATGACCGAGGCTATCAGCCGTTGTCCCTTGATGCTGGTCGACGGTGCTTCAGCTGAAAACTCCAGTGACGCAAGTCGATCTTCAAGTGCTTCTAAGCGGTCAGAGGGGACGAAGTGGGTCGCAAGACCAGCTTGATAGACACCGTAGCCTTTAAGTTGTTCCCCTGTCAGGCCAAGGTAGGTACCGATTTGCCCGTCAAGACGCGATAGGAAGAAGCTGGCGCCAACGTCTGGGAACAGACCGATGTCCGTCTGTAGAAGGAAAGAGTGATGAGTTGGCCTGTGAGAGGCGCTAAGTTCGAATACAAACTGAGACGTACCTCAGGCATTGCAAAAATCGTGTTCTCCGTCGCGATGCGGAATGGCGCATGTACAGAAAGGCCAACCCCGCCTCCCACTATGCACATTGCGATTCAACCTCTTATCAGCGGCAAGTCAGCATAGTAGGTCACGCCAGCGACAACATACTGGTTGCACCATCCATAAAGCTGATGACCGGTTTCTTCATAAGCGCAATTGTCCGGTCGAGGGTGTACTCATCCCGGAAGAATTCGACAGCTTCCTGCCGCCTTGCAGGTTCTTGTATTGCGTCGGTGATAGCTGTTGGTATTGTCAGTGGACTCTTGTAGACAGCCAAATGGAGGCTGGGACGAACCTTTTACGTCTCCACCAGCACAGAAAGCTCGGCCTTCACCCTTTAGAATGATCAGATTGCTGGAAGGAGTTGCTTCGTACATCTGAAGAGCATGAGTGTCAGCTACAGCAGCCCCTGCTTACTCGTGTTATCGTTTTGAGCTTCAAACGTACTTCCAGCTGTGGTTGTAGGATGTCGATCATCGCTCTGTTCAAAGCGTTTAAAGACTTGGGGTTATTGAGCGTCAGGATGCGTGCCTTCTGGTTATTTGTGGTCTTGACTGCAGGCTGCAGTGGTATGGCTGGGTCAGCTTTACCTTATGTAGCGGGTTGACGCTTCTGCAGCTGCTTCCATCTTTCGCTAGCAATTTCACTGTCACAAACTTACCTCTTCTCCGATGTCAATCACACTCCGAGATTTCGCTTGCGCACCTGGAGCCTGTGCCCAGCTCACAGCCGAACAACTCATCCATCGAGCTTGCGCTGTCGCCGCGTATCCAGTTCTTCGTACAGTCCGGCGTGTTGACGGTTCAGCGCTTACTTGGCAATATGCTGAAGGTGATGGTTCACGCTGCTTGAGAGCTCGCAATGTCTTAACACCTCGAAAGCTCGACGTGTTGCTCTTGCAGCATTGAGCCGCTCTCGCTGCTGGATGTACTCTGTGCATGGCCGATGGTTGGCATATAGCGAACATTGGTTGAACCAATTTGGCTGTACATGGCACAATCAAGATCCTACAACGTCTCAATAACGGCGGACTCGAAGGTGGCATATTGTCCCTCATTCTGGTATTCTCCTAACTGGGTTCATTCGCCCTTCCAGAATTCTGTGAAACCTGGCGAAGGCGCACCTGCCGAGCAACTCCATTTGACGTCGAGCAAAAGGGAAGAATCGACCCGTCTCGGCAGCAGTCATATTAGAGAATGTGTCTCCGAAGCAGAAGGCGTTATATGATACATAGAGACGTGTCTTGACAGTTCTTCATCGGTTGCGTATCAAGAGGCGCGCTCCAGACGTCTTCTTCGCAATTGGAACCCCTCCTGTTCTCCTTTCAACGGCAGCAAAACTCCTAAGATGTAGTACTTGTACTGTTTCCCCATCGAGATACCGTACTACTACTGCTCTTAAGCGTTCTCATTACGCACTACTGTAAAAGCTCTACATTCACCTACCCACGATCTTCAACTTTGAGTCACCTTGGGCCACCCAACTCAAGAAATTATGATGGCTGGTAACGTAGGCAAAGTTCGGCTCGGCCATCTACTAATAGTACTTACACTGACAAGGAAAGCCTGGACTTTCATGGGTTACGTTCATCCGCGGTACTGACAAAGCCTAATCCTTGTCGCGTGATTGGCTCTATGCGGGTCCGTGATAAGGAATCTCACGAATCAAAGTCTGTGGATTCACTTTGTGAAAAGTAAGTCGCCGTCGGCGAGATCTGCAAGACGTACTCTTCATGCGGACCTCCCACACCGCAACAATTGCAGCCTTAGTAGTAGTATATACTCGCGTTGCAGGCCCGACTGTCTCAGTGACCCTGTCAGCAAAACTACAGACACCGATCGAAACGCGTCTGGAGGTTGAAGTCCGCAGCAGGGCAGTCGGGAAGAGTGGGCGAATGGGAAGAGTGGGCGAATAGAAAGCTACCAGAAGCTCGGAGTGACCACGTTTCCCGCAAGACTGGTGAGAGCCTGGTACCCATCTCGCAAGGTCTACGATGAAGCGAAATTGGCTTCTATTGCGCGCTTATGCGATGGGAGATAATTTCCGACACAGATCTCGGAAATTAAAGATGCCCAATACGCATGGTTATCCTTCCTCCCTTGGTCTGCTCTAGCGTCTCTCCTGTGCCTGCATCTGCGTCTGCTTGGACCGGTGGGAAAGGTCTTGAGTCCGCCTCTATTGACATTCAACGGCTGAGGTCGCCCAATCGCCTGGCGATGTCTTCAAATTCTACGTGGCTACCCCAGCTTCAGGCTCTTCTGGCAACAGCTCCAGCTGGGACAAACCCATTCGCATGGTACCTCGAGCGCCTATCCGAATCGACTGGTGGCCCTCAGGTCAAATGGGCGAAGCCAATCTTCGTGGTTATTGCAGTTGTTAGCTTCATGTGAGCGATTTGTACATTAAACGCCGTGAGGGTGATCGATGAAGGAGGACTGAAATCATGTTACTCGTATAACTCATTATAACAGCAACGTCGTTGGAGCAGTTATAGCATTGACGCTCAAGTATAGACAAAATGGCAAGCTCCTTCTGTACAAGATGCGGGACCATCAATCAGGCGGTAGATATATCTGCCTCAATACGACACATGTCTTCTTGTTAGGCCATATTATCACCAGCCTGGTGTTCGGAATTTACGTCCTCCTGTACGTCAGCTTGAGCTCTGTCTCCTGGAGGGTAATTGAAGCCATTACGACGCCAGGCATACGTATTACTATGATAAAGCCGGACATTCGTATCAAGATCTGAGCTGGGCAACCATGATGTGGTTAGGTAGGTTCGGAGGACATAGAATGTGCATGAGGGAAGGAGACTGATCTTTAGTGCATATGGAGCGCCCTATTCAGCGATCGTGCTGACGTCAACTGGTGTCCTGTACGGTGTACTGGTTGCGCCCACCGCCCTGGGCGATATAAGGAGAACAAGGGAGTATACTCTAGTGCCACCTCAGGCACCTTTAGCCGGCCTACCTTGTTGGGTGTTGAATGCTTTCATCTTCCTGGCACCCACGCTCGTCATTGTGTCGATCTTGGCACCGGCCATCAAGCTGGTCAACGCGGTTAAGCAGGGTGAACAGCTTGCCCGTACGTATGGTTTATAGAAAGAAAGCCTCATCCGTGCTCATTTATTTCCTGCCACAGATGAAGCTTCTCAGAGCATGGCCAAATATGCTGTACTCTATGATCAAAATCTAGCTCCCAGCATGTCCGAGCAAGCTACCTTTCTAAAAGTCGTTGTGGGATTGCAGTCAAGCGTCGGTCAGGCTCGCAAGCTTTGGAGCCCTACCTTTGGTCTGTGGAGTGGCTGGGTAGCTCTTGCCGGTGTATTGTCAATCGTCGCCTTCATAGCAGTTAGCCGGGTCACCAAGGCCCGCCTACTTTTCGCGCAAAGGCAATACGCAAGCGGCTTCGACCTCACCGATCGATACGATAGTAGTGACATATTCCACGAGAAACCAGTCCAGCCTTCGACGAGCGCTGTCGGATCGAAGATCGTTTCCCAAGCGCGGTCAGACTACATTACGCTCAGCCTGCAATTCGGCCTCGCAGCCGTTTTGCTCTTCGTGTGCGAAGTAATGCTACTGTGGGATACCATAGTCGGTTATGATGTGCACTTGAAACCCAATTTACTGGCCACGGCTGTTATCGTGCCACCTATCGCCTATTATCTCCACGCCACCACAACCCTCGGGCTCATCCTTGTGAGCGATCTTCTTGACCAAGGTCATTACAGGAGCTGATAACGTTCTCTGCAGTCTCGTACGATTCGAACTAAGCCAACGCCTGCCTCTGGCTCCACTTACCCCGCTTCATCGCCCGCGCGCC
The DNA here is from genome assembly GCA_024345325.1 of Cystobasidium tubakii. Classification (NCBI taxonomy): domain Eukaryota; kingdom Fungi; phylum Basidiomycota; class Cystobasidiomycetes; order Cystobasidiales; family Cystobasidiaceae; genus Cystobasidium; species Cystobasidium tubakii. Next base: position 2,434,674 of record BROO01000005.1, on the reverse strand, counting down.
CAGGGTTGCTTCCCAAGTTCAGCAGTACGCACTCGCGGCGGGATTCCGAAGATTCGCTTCTGGTTGCGAAGAGAATTCAACATACGAACGTCACGCGGACTCGTGAATCGGGTAGAGTACTAGTCAGCGATGTGCCTTACTCAAATGGCATCGCTCCGTCGGTAGTGCATCAGGTGGAAGTGACTCAGACTGTAGAAATCCAAACAGATGATGCTAGCATTGCTGAGAAGGACATTGTGTCGTATCCAAGCAGACGCGCGCGCACTGACCTCTCGCCCGAGGACTGCTTTGGTCGGGCTGTATAGGGATTCGGAAGGGGTTTGGCCATGCTTTTGTAGCGGAATAAAATGTAACCTTAGACACGACATCTGCAGTGTGGGCAAACAAACAACAACAACGAAGCAATGTATCGCGCGTCCGTATGCAAAGCCTCGTCCGACATGTATCAATATTGCAGGAAGCTGAGCTCATGAGCTCACCACCCTCTAGGGCGCTCTGCTTGACTCGGCTTCGGGATGCGTCTATTTAATCATGAATCTATCTTCGTCTCGGCGACCTTGTTCGTCACCTCCTCTACCGACCCGTTAGCTTCCTTTGGGCCATTAGCGCCGTTCTGCTTCGATTTCGTCTTTTTCGCTGGCGCAGCGGTGAGAACTTCGACGCCTGTTTCCGTGACCAAGAGAGTCTCTTCAAATTGAGCACTTCGCTTGCCATCCTTAGTAACGGCAGTCCACTGGCAAAGGACAAAGAAAGCGACGTTAGCCTGACACCAAGAACTTTGCCAAGACAGACACCTACGTCATCTGGCCAGTGTGTCTCTTCAGGAGCTCCTAAGCAAATCATTGGCTCTATTGTGAAAGTCTGAAGTTTCTCATGTTAGGATGAGTGCCGTTACATGAGCCTGTTATCAGGGTGCACATACCTGCCCAGGTTTGAGGTAATGTGGTGCCTTGTTGCCTTTGTAATGAGGAATATTTGGAGCAGGGTGGAAGAGCTGGTTAATACCGTGACCACAGTATGTCTTGTTGACAGTGCATCCATTCTCTTTCGCCTTCGCTTCAATGACAGCGCCGAAGTCTCGGAAAAGTCTGTAGCGTGTATGCCGGAATTTTAGCGACACGAATGGTACTGTATGTGACGAGGTAATGATACTTACGTTCCAGGCTTCGCCATGGCTATTGCCGCGTCTAAACATTCTCTAGCTGTTCTAATCAAGCGTTCCGAATCTGCATCAATGTTGCCTACGGGGTAAGTAGCATTGAGATCTCCGTGGAACCTGGCAAACATCGGAGTCAGTTAATAACAAGGCAAGAATGAGTAGAAGTTATTTACCCTCCGTAATATAGGGAAACATCAAGATTGACTATATCTCCCTCTTGTAGCGGTCGCAAATCTGGAATACCATGGCAAATGACTTCGTTCACCGAGGTGCAGACGGACTTAGGGAAGTTTCGATAGTTCAGAGGAGAGGGATAAGCGCCTCTGTCGATACAAGCTTGATGTACGATAGCGTCTGTAGCACACGGCAGCGCGATTAGCTCTTGGTGAATTCCGCCAAACTTCGGCAGAAGCTGCTTACCTAGTTCATTGGTCGTGATACCCGGCCTGATGAAACTTGCTGCATGGTCCAACACTTCCCTTGACAGCTAAATAGGAATACACCTTAGCCCTGAGCTGGAATTCGATTCGGACAAGGCATCGCGCTCACTCTGCAGACACGTCGCATGCCTTCCTGTTCCCATGATTCGAGCTCTTTGGGTTTAGCGTTTCCTCTTCGCTCTAGAAAGCTGTATTTAGGATCACCCCGTGCTGTGAAGTCAATCATATAGTGTAAGTCTTGGACGCCACACCTCGGATGTCGACGTTCATACTTACGGTCATCGGCATAATTGGGCTTCACAATATTGTCTGGGACGTGACGCCTTTGCGAAGGATCGCGAGGATTCTAGAATGTCATGTACTTTAGGAAGATGACCTCTTGAACGTTGCTATCGTATCCCAAGCTCACATAGATTTTGTTCTTTTGGTAGCATGCGCGTAGTGTGCCAGTATAAGCACTAGATGGGAAAGGATCGTATACTATAGCATGTTGATAGATGTCAGTAGAATGTCTATACCGCTGATAAGCAGCCAAGCCATTTCTGAACTCTTCCGCGAGATCCGCTGTGCCTGCTGTGTGGCACTGGCTGGCAAGACTACTCACCTTCAACTCCGTCAACCGTTTCGGCTGGTCTAACATGCAGTGCCTTGTGGGTCGCCCAATTCCTTTTGAAGCATTCTTGGTCGCAGAACTTGCTTGTGGTGATGCCCAGCTTCAAGCATGTAGGACAGGATAAGCTGCCTGCCGGTTTTGTGCAGTCCAAGCCGGCGCATTTTTCGCTGCCCAGCTTGGACGTCGTCGCTGGTGCCTCTTGCATGATCTGAGCGTCTTTATCGGTCTAATCAGGCCTTTTCACAGAGTACTGCTTTTGTTGGTGTGTTACAGAAGGCTTCATGCAAAGTCCTGCCTGCTTCGCCTGAAGTCCGATCATCCTAGGTCGAGGACTGCTATATTACACCCTAGCTCGTGAAGTCACTACTGGGGAGCTGGCCACTCGTACAGCACCCCATACGGTCAAGTCGGAGTATCCACAACAGGCTGCGATGCTTGCACTTGGAAGTGGTGACACCGACGACGCCACTGAGCGTGCTACAGACTGGTGGAAGTTTGTCCTGGTTGATATTAGGACGATAGATACACTATAACAGCAATGTGATGCCGTTCGTACTGGTATTGATCCGATGATCCAGGACTGGTCAGGGAAGACTAAAGCTGCAGGGCGGCTCGTCCGCCGGCAATCACGCTTGCTGCCTATCGAAAAGCCAGTACCGCCTGTCTCGAGCCAGGTGTACCGCACTGCGTGGGTCTACTGTAGGGTCTGTTAGACCGAGCTGACAGCGGCTTCCAGCTCTGCTGTACCACGGTGCCATGTTTGGCCCATTGCGGCGAGCGCGCCACGCGAGTTCATCAAGATATCAACAGGGCTCGTGCAAGAAGAAGGACACCCAAGAAGAGGGCATCCATCGCATGTCAGCGTCAAGCGCAAAGATCGAATTTTCGCACACACTAAGGGCGTTGCTGCAGGCCATGCATCGCGTGCGAGATGCAGATGTTTCTGTCTCTGTTGAGAGTCGGGCAACACATCGCTGTGCCGTACAGGACATCAGCTCTCAACAGCACTGTCTCGACGAAGAGACGAATCTCTTTGGTGTTTGGGAAGACTAGACAAAGGTTGAACCGACCTGTCAAGCAGGGAGAACGCCTCGTCACAGAACACGCTGTACAGCACTTGAAGGATGGCGTACACGCGGATCTAGAATAAAGGATCAGGTCGCAACTTGGTCTGTATCTCTCTCTTGAACTTATCTTGCTGTGCCTGAGTGCGATGGCTATCCCAATGCGGCAAGATACCTCGGATGCAGATGCCCTCTCAAGCCAGACATTCATCCCCGTCTTTGTTGTTCTAGGTGAGGCCCCGCTATCAGTGCAGAACAGATACTCACGGTGATGTTGTGCTAACTTTTGTACTATGTTGATATCTCCCATGCAGGGATAGCTGTGGTCTGCGCTATTGTCGCTCTCATCGTTCTCCTACGTCGACACTCTCGCCAACACCTCAGTCAAAGAGCGAAACGTGCTTTGCGAGGTGCTTCGCAGATCTTCGTGTCAAGCAATGCAAGAACTCCCTGCAATTACACTGGCGGAATGAGCAAAGCCGCCATCGAAGAGCTTCAGTTCCACCTGCCTACGAATCAGCTGCGACCAACACCATTATCCCGAGCGCCCTCCCTCGCCGCACCAGATCGGCGTAGTCTTCCATCCTCATCACGCCAAAATACTGCCACGTCCGCTTTCAGCGAAACATTCAGACGACCTTGGCCTTGGAAAAAATCCAGACGACTTGATATGCCAGCACCTGCTCGCGGCTCCACGCCGACATTCTGGGTGGAAGAGGGAAATAAAGTCGCATCGAGGGAGAAGGATGATATCGAGTGGTGTCCACCGAATGTATGGGATATAGTTGGTCCAGTAGGCGGTGAAATACATGTTCCTGCGGTCCCTATACCTGCCTTCCTCAAACCTCCCGAACCCGTTGATCCCCGCACCATCGATCCCTCAAGCTTTCCACTTCCTTTCAGCCCATCAGTCGCTCTACAGGGCAGATGGTCTGCATCTCCAAGCTCCACTGCACACGGCCACAGAGCGTCAAGTGTAGCTGGGGATTCCATGTTTTGTACGTGCGAATTGGATGACACAGTAGACGAGCAGCCTGGTCCGACTACCTTGCAGCCAGACGGAGGTAGATTCTCGATTAGCGGATCGTCAATATATACCGGACAAGGAAGGTGCAGGGCCTGCAAGAGAAGATCAGAGGCCGCAAGCGCACTTGGCAAAGACTTATCTGCGCCTCCTACACCTCTTACTCCTGGATTCAGCAGAAATTCGAGCGTACGGAAACCACGTCGAAAGGTAAAGCATGGAATCTCGCAGAAACCAAAGATTGCTGTTGCTGGAAGGCTTTATCAGGGTGGATGAGTCGAATGGTATCTCATGTCCGTGTTATATAGCTATTCGAAGGGTATTCCTTGTCGGGTCAGAACATGTACAGCCAGGGTTGATCAAATCAGGAAGTAGCGCGCCTTCGGTAGTAGAGGAAATATTCCTGTCGTTCAGATCAGCAACGGCGCTCTCCTCAGCTGTCCCATCTGTCAGTAAAGTCTTTCTTATCGCGCCCTCTATACGCGGAGATTGCACGAGCAATATGTATGTCGCCATAATGCTGTTGTGGCGCCTTCGCTAACAACCCGTCATCACAGACAGAATACTGCGCAGGACATACAGAGTTGTAGACTGATCATATGGGTCTGAGGTGGTGTGCCTCGGTCCTACTGTTCCTGTACAGCTGGCCTGCCTTTGCATCTATTGGGAACAGCATGCACCAGGTGGGCGTGCACCGAGCCGAAAGCAGCAGCAGCAGCAGCAACGAGAGAAGCGGTCTCCTCTACTCCAGGCTATCAGCAGCGAAGGACTACTCGACGTTCCTGCTTGGAATGGCAGAGCATGATCCTCCGGTCGTCGTAATTCCAAGCAAGGGCAAGGCTCGCTCCATCAGGCTGGTGTCGTCTGCGAGCAACCCTGGTCATGATAGTGAAGACAGTAATGCAGGAAATGGAAGACGGCAGCATCATGGCAACGACAGCAACGCAACGCGCAATAAAGGAGAATATAATCCCATCATAACAATCCTGAAGGGGCTTTGGAGAAATTACGACCTCAGTCTCGACAATGTTGGCTCTGTCGCGCGTGATCACCTTGCAAACGAGCGGACCTTTCTTGCATGGATGCGAAGTAGGTCGCAAGGGTTCATTGTGGAGGGGAAAGCTGCAATCCAAAGCTAACAGGCTTGAATTCTGCGTCCGTCATTACCAGCAAGCCTGGCCTTATCTAGCATTGGTGTTGCAATTACCCAGCTCTTTAGGCTGACTTCTTCAAGCTACACTCTTCCATCGCGCCCAGCGCAGGATGTTCAAAGCATTGTCTCCTCTACATCTTCAGCAAGTCCAACAATAGCAAGCGAGGACATCTCAGCTGCAGTAGCTTCTCTCATAGCAACTGTCCAGCAGCAACAACAAGCGATACTGGCTTTGGGCATATCAACAGATGCAGAGAAGAAGCGATACCAAAAGCTAGGGAAGCCAATTGGCGGTACCTTTCTCATTCTAGGGTTGATACTTATGGCTTTGGGTAAGCTTACGTTACTCAATCTACTCGATTACAGCGCAATTGTCTGATCCCTTGACTTGTGCCTTTTCAGGTGGCCATCGGTATATTTCCATTCAGCATAATCTGACAACGAAGAATCACTTTCCACCAGCTAGGCGGAGCGTCCTCATCTCATCGTTTCTCGTCATGGCACTGCTCGTAGCTACTTTTGCGAGTATCCTGAGCATTAATTAAAGCAACAATATCTACGAGAGCATGCTCACTAAGATACAACAATTAGTCCAAGCAACAATATCGAAGAGAGCATGCTCTCTAAGAACCAACACATGAATTCAAGCAGCAAGTAAGAAAGAAATCGAGCAACAGTAACAAAGAGAGCATGCTCTCTCAGATATCATAGACGGAATTAAAGCAACAAGTAGAAATGTGTATTAAGCAATATCTGAGAGAGCATGCTCTCTTCGATATAACAGCTGACTTCAAAGTAGGGAAAATTAGGCTAAAAATGTAAGGGCAAGCAGCGATATCGCAGAGAGTCTACTCTCGCCCGGACAGGCACGGCAATAATGGCGGAGCAATGAAACCACCTCTATATCTCAGCAGTCTTCTGCTGTCAGTAGCTATGCTCCTCCTTCGGTCGGAGTAAACCCACCCACCACCCTCACAGCGACGCTCTCCTCATATACGCAGTCTGCTCATACTCGATCCAGGACCTTGCGTGTGTATTCGGCATTGGTAAGTTGCATTCGTGATTAGCATGCAGAGTGAATCGATCTGAATTAGTCTCGGGATGTAAACAGATGTCCACAGGTACCGGCAAGAGTGTCTTGGTGGTAGTGTTCGCTGGCTTGCGGGCAACAGGCCTCGTCGTGTGCATCTCTTCGAGCATGACGTTGATAGAGCATGATGCAAGACGCGTAGTCGGAGCGGTGCCGTTGCGAGGACGAGGTGCTGGGGCAGTAAAGACATCGCGAGATGGTGGTCCATCTAGCGGGCGAGTGATGCGGGCGAGTGATAGTGATTTCCCAACGATTGCCATGACTGCATCAGCGAGAAGGATACGGTATATGATGGCCATATGAACGGTAGCAGAGGAGAAAGGAGAAGGACAAGGAAGAACAACGAGGACAAGGCATACAAGAAAGAACAAATTCAGTAAACGAGTCATTCGTGGATGTCCGTAACTTCTTTCTGGACGAAACAGAAGTCTGATCTTGCAATAAAGCAGACCTTGAAACAGTAAACCAGGCGAATCATTTGAGTTGGACGATGGGTTGCTACGGTGAAGTGGAGTCCGTCCGGTCGAAATATTCAGATTGGTGCGACGGGGGTACTCGACAGTCCAAGGAGATACACCGCTAGAAACGGTGACTTTAGTGGTAGCCGCCGCGGGGGTAGCAACGATGGTCGAAGGGATCGCGGCAGTCGAGGATGTGGTAGCGGACGGCCCAGCAACAGGGCGCTTGGCAAGAGATTGTGCTATGAGTTCTTGAAAAGTGAACAGCTTTGGACCTTGTCCCGTATTCTGGTCTCCTCCTCTTCCATCCAAATTAGGCTTCGCAGGTGTGATCATCGCCACTCGAGGAAAATCCGGCTAGTCTAGATCCATGTCATCTACATCTCTCTCTAATTCCAGACCGACTGGGTCTTTTGCGGGATCGGCTCGACCTTTGCCTCTATACCGAGCAGCGCTCGTCTGGTCAGCGTTTGAGCTCGTGCAATCCAGACGTTCCGACAGACCGCGATGGAAGCCACTCACCGATACCATTTTCGGCCGGCAAGGTATTTCTTCGGCCAGCTGTGGTGGTAGTCGTGACCGTATTGGCAGATACGACAACTTTTTACTCTCTAAAAGCTGGCCCAGTTGCGCAGGCGTGCGACCGGCCTGATGTAATTGCTCCTTGCTAGTTGCCAACAAGATCGAGCTGCATGCGGAGCAGAACATCACCGGCTGGGTTGCGCTGAACTTCCTTATCGGCACGGGGATACTCTCTCTCTCTCCACGCCCATGGCGCGGGCCTCCTCTCGATGGTGTCGTAGAAAAACACTTTGCGCTCGTCCTTCAGGTAAGGGCGCCTAGTTTCAATTCTATCAGCGCTCATTTGCCGAGCTCGCGTGACAGTCGGATAGAACGGCACCAAAGCATCCGGTCTAACAGACAATGCATGCAGCTTGTGCAGCATGACCTGCATGCCAGGACGAAGGGTAGTAGGATTGCCAGCATCTGACAGGGCGGCAGAGGGTGCTAGTAGATCGAGAATAGTGGGTCGGAAATACAATATATTGTATATATCGTAGAGCAGGTGTGGTCAAATACCATTGTTCTGATAAGCTCGGCACGAGGCGTGTTCAATTAAGGAGGAGCTTAGTGAGTGTTAGCCGAAGACTGCTGAGATATAGTGGTGGATTCATTGCCCTTCATCGTTGCGGTGCCTTGTTCTTTTCTCAGAGAGTAGACTCTCTAGATATGGCTGCGTGCAACTAGCCCTTACTTCTTGAGCCTGACTTTCCTACTGTAATAATACCTAAGAGAGCTTACTTAATTCACTCTTAAACTTGTTGCTTGATTTCACTTACTATATCTTAGAGAGCATGCTCTCTTTGATATTATTGCTTGATTCAATCCTAGGTATTACTTTAAGTTCACCTGTTATACCCTAGAAGCATGCTCTCTTTTATATTGTCGCTTAAATCAATCCGTACCCGTTACTTCAATTTCCCCTGTTATATCCTGGAGAGCATGCTCTCTCTGATATTGTTATTAGATTCAGCGTTTCGCTTGCTGCTTTAATCAAAATTGGTATATCAAATGCTCTCTTTGATGCTCTCTTTGATATTGTAGCTTGCTTTGGTCTTTACTTGTTACTTGATTTCAGCTACTATATCTTAGCAAACCCTTTTCCCTACATGCATTCCAGCCAAACAAGCCGTGCCACATTCTCAGCACAGTCCTTTGACAACCCGGCACATCCATCAGGCTGCACACTTCATTTCTCTGCAGCGTATGAACTACTTTCGTTTCTCAGAAGTGTGACTTGAGCATGGCTCAGCCACGGCAGCAGAGACGCACGTCAAGCCAGTCGATGCAAGCTGCACGTCCAGTATCGAGTTTCTATGGCGGCGGTGGAGGAGGACCGGGCGGAATGAACAACAACAGAGACAGCTACATCAGCACCGGCAACAGGAGCAGCTTCTTCTACAATGGTACAGACTATCCCAGCTACAGTTCAAATGGCTCGCGACCGTATCCGCACGCAGCTGGAGTGCGGGGCGACAGCTACTACTCCCAAATATCGCAGACGCGTAATGAATACCCTTACGACCCCTACAACCAGCAGCCATCGCCGTCGGCGCAGACTCCAGATCTGTATGGCGACTTCAACAAGTATGTACACGCCTGCTTGTCATCCCTGTTCCCATCGAGATTGTATCTGACCATCCCATTCCTTGTCGCCACAGCGTAGGCCCCAAAGTGGCGGACCGCATGAGCGCATACGACGAGTCACCCACTGCCAACGACACTCAGACTTCTTTATTGGAGAAAGGAAATCGTATGTCGATGGCCGGCGGTGAGCTAGTGCCTACCCCGGAGCTGGGCAAAGACTGGGATGCAGACGAAGGACGCCGCAGCAAAGCTATCACTGAGAAAACCAAGAGCGGTAGCGGACTCTTCGAGAGCTGGCTGCACAGCGTCAAGCGCGCTATGCAATGGAAGTACTTCATCTTCGTAGTCTTTGGAATTTTATGCTGGTGTGTCATTCTCTTTCGCCACAAACACCAAGACAGTCACGTGCACATAGGAGCATACGCTGATGCGGCTGTCCACGTCGAATCCTCTTTCTGCAGTCTCGCTGCCCTACTCTTCTTCGTCATACCGCGTGTTCCTTCCCTAGAGCTGTCCGTGGACGAAACCCTCACCTCAGATAACCGCAATGTCACGTTTAGCCGCGTGCCAGCACTCTTCAACTGGTATGCTCAACTGAATGTGGCAATTGATGGCCGATCAAATTGGCTTCCTGTGGGTTTTGTTTATCTTTGTTACAAGGAGTATGAATCTAGATAGTGAGGTGACTGAATATTGGCTTCGTTAGATCCACTTCACGAGCTTCACTGTTAATCTTTACGATCTAAACACCGGCAAGAAAGTCGCAGAGGGAGGCATCACAGACGGGCGCAGCAATTTTCCAGGCCGACAGATCACATCGACTTCGATAGATCTTCGCTTCTTTTACCGTGGCAACAATGAGAGTGACACTACGTGGAAGAACTTTTACAATGCTTGTGCTCACAAGTACAATGGAGTGCAGCGGCCTGGACTTGATTTTACTGTGGAGATCAAGATGAGAGTTCGAGGCATTATTGGTGAAAAGATAGCTGGAACAACCGTCACTAGTCTAGCATGCCCTATAGAGCTTCAAGCGGACAATGCCTGATTTGCTTGCTGTATTATTACATGTTATGAATCCATTTCCGCTGCTAGTCTGCTTGGCATAGGCACGGACACTATTTAACAGCTGTTTGTTGATTAATAGTGATGAGTCAATGATGGCTCACTCACCGAGCTGAGTACGTGGCTCCCTCCATTAGTCCGTTCTGAATAGCAAGGCTTTGCCAGCATCACCTGTGCTCGGCCCTCGGTTGTGCACCTGTTCATTCGCCCATCAAGTCCTTCTGGAGTTGTGAGCTGCCCGCCATGAAACCTCCGTCTACGTTGAGTGTTGTACCTGTAATCCAGCTGGCCTCGGGTGAAGCCAAAAAGTAGGCTGCATTCGCGACATCCCTGCCTTGACCGATACGTCCCACAGGATAGTACTTCTTGAGATTTTCCAAGACCCTTGGATTTTTTGCGAGCCTCTCTTTCCACAAATGCGTTTCTATTGTTCCTGGCGCGATACAGACTGCCCGTATGCCATGAGGTCCATACCGTACTGCCATATTCGAAGTGAGATTGATGACCCCAGCTTTGGCAGCTGAGTACGCTTCTTCGCCGATACCAGTCTGACCATTGACCGAGGCTATGTTAATGATGACCCCGCTCTTTCTCTGCATCATTGATGGCATGACTGCTTTCGACACCTGGAAGACGCTCTTTAGCGTTAGCTGAATGCTTGCGTCCCAGATCTCGTCGGAACAGTCGTGTCTGATAAGATCACAATGTGATGAGTATACAGAAATCCCGAGCTGATGTATTAATGGATCTTACAAGCCAGTTCCTAGCGATGCAGCAGCATTGTTGACAAGGCAGTCAATCTTAAGGAGGACTCAGCTTCGAGTGAATCAAGGAGGGCAGTTCTCTCGCTCCTACCCGTCCGAACGTCTCCAGCACTTTCGAAATACCTAGCCACCTGAAATCAGCATGGCAAACCTTGCAAAGATGTAACGTATACGTGCTCACCCGCTTGAACACTTTCCGAGCTACATACGTCCAATTTAATGGCCAGACATCTTGTGCCAATATCTTCAATCTGTTTTTGGACGTTTTCCAATGGCTTGATGTCGGTAGCTACGACATCATAGCCAGCTTCTGCGAAGCGTATAGCCGTAGACGTCCCTATACCGCCGCCAGCTGCACCTGTAATTAGGACCACAGGACGGTCGCTGACAGAAGAGCTATGTGACGCCATAAAGCTATTCGAAGTTTGATAAGCTGGGCTTAGTTGGATTGAAGTCGTCCTTAAGAGTGTTGCGTCTGGAATATGTCTGGTGATCGAAGAGAGAAGGTAGTGGCGGCGGAGATTCAGAGGGTGTGCACGTCTCGGTGAGGTTCTCAACGGCTAGTGACCATGCTACTTAACCTCCATTGCAGTAGTAGCGACTGTGTCTCTCATCTGGGCTGAGGAGCCTTTTGCAGCGCTACCTCTCCAATTTTGGCAGTATCCTATCCGCTGCCGTTAGCCGAACCGTCGGTTCGGCTCTTCCGATACGAACCGAAGTTCCTTTGCCACAGCACCGGCAGGCGGCAACTTGCAAGAATCAAGAGGCGGAAGGCGACGAGGTCAGATTGATCGAGGCCGACGGGCTATCCTCGCCCAAAACCAATGAAGGTGTGCTTGATGCCGACAGCCTCAAAGCAGCCTCTCATTGGATATCTTGCCTGCGCTATATAGCACCTGCGTCCGCAGTGGACTTCTGCCGAAGATATCACACCTAGCGAGTTTCGGCCGGCGGCATAACCGACATGGCACATGTGTTCAACAATGATGAAGAACGCGGCGCTGGTCAGTAATGAGCCTAAGATGTTCGTTCGTCCAGTCACTCAACAACAGTCTCACTCCTGCCATCCAACTCTTTGCATTTTCGCAATACTGCGCTTCCAGGCACAGTAACAAAAGCTGCAGAGGCATCTCCACCGACCATGTCTCTTGATACGCAAACGCCCCTGCTTAACGGTCTAGCACCCAAATATGCTGAAATCTTCGGCGAGAAGTACTCTCAGCTCTACAGAGAGCATATCGGTAGGTTTGACATGCTGCTGTTCTAGCTAAAAGGTGTACAAGCTGATACCCTGTCAAGCTGGACGGCGCCTCGCCCATGATATGACGATCGAAGAGTATCGCGCCAACCCAGTCATTCTAAGCTTCGGAGGCGCTGCGGGACCTGAAGTAGGAGAAATCAAATCTATCCAAATCCCTGTGGAAGATGGCACGAAAATCACTTTGAATATTTACTATCCCAAAAACTACGACGCGAAGCGCTCAGGAACACTACCATGCTATCTCAACATTCACGGTGGAGGATGGGTGATTGGTGATCTAGGAGATGATGATGCATTCCTGCGTACAGTCTGCCAAGAATGCAATGCCATCGTTGTTGATGTGGGGTATCGACTTTCGCCGGAGTACAAGTTCCCTATCCCCGTTACAGACTGCTGGGATGCTTTCCGATGGATAGCGCAGAATGATTCTGAGATTGGGATAGACAAGAATAAGATCGCAGTAGGAGGGTTCTCAGCAGGTGGTCACATCTCCGCACTCATCTGTCAGTTGGCCCGGGATCAGAAGTTTGAAACAAAGCCATGCTTCCAGCTCCTGGTCATACCAGTGTGCGATGCGACTGCACTCGATACGAACCTGAATGTCAGGAAAGGTAAATCAAAATAGCTATCAGAGCTATGAGTGATGTTTGCTGATCTACCATGAAAAACCGGTTGCAGATTCGCCGTATGCAAGTTGGACCGAACATTATGACGCCCCATTCCTGTCCTACGCACGAATGAGCGTAAGTGCCTCGCTGAACTCTACTGAGCAAAGCTGAACTACATTCCCTCTTCAGTGGTTCTACAAGTACTTCCTGCCAAAGAACCCCACAGAGGACCTGCTATCAAATCCCCTTCTTTCGCCTATCAAGGCACAATCTTTGGCTGATCTTCCACCGGCCCTGGTCATACCTGCTGAGGTAGACGTCATACGAGATGAGGGTATAGCCTATGCCAGACGGCTAGCCAAGGAAAACAACGCTTGGACTCAACTCTGGCTTGCTCCACGAGTACCGCATCCCTTCCCACACCAAGTGTTGGCTCACCCGTCAGCTGCTGAATTTAGGAGACTAGCTGTCCAAAGACTAGGTGAGGCTTTCGAGGGCAAGCTCACCGGTAAACAATTCATATCGAATGTTTAAGCCTATCCACGCCAATCAGATATGTATGTAGTTGAGGATGTAGCGAATTGCGCCTTAGCATGGAGGTTCTACCGAATGCGCATTATCGTGGTGAAGTAGAGGCTTGCCTGAACTGGACGTGGCAATTCTGTGTATCACATGATGCCAACTGCTTTGCACAGCAGACAGGCAATGGGCGGCTCGCTGTGCCATATACTTTTGCCACCCCGGTCCAGCGGCCTGATACGAGCCTCTGGAGCGAATGATGCGGTTGGCTTTGGCTGCATAAGTCGGCCGAAACGGCACAGCGTTGGATGGCATCTTGAGGCAGATTCAGGATAGAGTGCGTGCAGAATGGACATACAGCAGCAAGTACCGGGCACCTCTGTGTCTTCGGACACCTCGGTGAACTCGTCCTGCGACCTCCCGGCTGTCGGGGGCACTTCATCGGCTGGGAGCTCGCTGCAAGCGCAGAGCATGGGCAGGTGAGTTGAAGGCGGCAATGGGCAGAGCAGCAGGAGATAGAAAGACAGGCCAGGAGTCAACTACTGACGTCCACTTGAACTAGGCCATACGCCAAAGGACAACGGAGTGCTACTGGTGAGTAGCGACCTTCTCGCAGCCGAAACACCGAGCCTTTGCCTGGAGCCGAAGCCTCGTCGGGTTCATCGTCACGCAGCCATATGGCAAGGAAACTCTCAGAATGGCACTACTTGAGGGGTTTCTGAAGGCAAATGACTGACTATGCGATCTTGCATCGTCCCTTTCCCCTCATACGCAGCGTGCGACACCTGCCATTCCAGAAAGACAAGGTGCTCAGGCGAAATACCATGCAAGTTCTGCCTCACTCGGAATATCCCATGCGTAGTCTCAGATAGTGCTACAAGGTCTGCCAGTACGAAGCGGCCTCGTTTAAGCTCTACCGGCAGTAACGCCAATTCCGGGTTGGTATCTTTCTCTTATCATTCACTTCAACGTGAGCCGGCTAACCAAGACAATAATCTGCACCCGCTTTCTTAGAACGAGCTCTAAAAGCCAACAACAACCGACTACCTATCCTCCCTCCAATCAAGGTAATCAAGGCCATCAAGGCAACAATCTAATACCACCCTTCGACAATTATTTTTTCAGCCCTCCTTCCCGCAATTCCGTACCACTGTCAAGCATTCTTGGAGGCGGTGGATCAACACAACACTCCGTCGGACTCTCTCCTCCACAACAACTAGATCGCGGTTCCCATCGTCTTGATCCGTATCAGCAAAGTCTGCCAGTTCGTCATGGATCAAATCCATCCCCCTCTGGCGCTAGCAGTATCTCATATGCGGACTCCAGTGTCGCCCCTCAGGACACAGAGCATTCCGTATCGGGTATCATTCTCACCCGCTACCAACGTCCACCGACACAGATATCGGAGCCGAGTATACCCCAGCTCGTTGATCGTCGCAGTTCTGTCAAGTATTTCGATGCCTATTGTAAGCGACCTTTACAAACTTGCAGTTGCTGGTCAGATGCGCCTCATAGCTGACTTGCTCAATCCTTAGTTGCTGAAGCAGAATGGCTTTATCAGCTGTTTCCTCTACCGCAATATATATCAGCGTGAGTCGAGGCGCGATACTTTCTTCACAGAGCTTATGTTATAATCTCATGTGTGCAGGTATCATGAAGCCGTTTGGGCAGCAGAAGACGGCAATATTCCAGAGATTTTGTCGACTGCACCCGTCGGTATGTGCTCTGTTCTAGCTGCCCTATTAGCCTTGGGAGCGCTCTTTGAACGCAGGGTCGAGGATAGCGAGCGTTTATACCGCGCAGCGCGACAATCATACCTTGACATAATAGACCTGGCAACACTCGAGTCAATCCAGCTCGCCTTGCAATTGGCCGTCTTTGAGATCAATACCAGTCGCTCAAAGTCGGTCTGGAGTTCGTTGGCTGTGGCTGTACGACTCTCGCATTATCTTGTGAGTGCCGCGACTTATGTATTGCCCGAACAATAATCTGATGGGCTGGCCTGAATCCAGAATCTACATAGAAAACCTGCTCTGGCAGGGAGAGGTCCTGAAGAAGCGCTTCGACGCTGCCAGCTATGGTACAACTGCTTTGTGCACGATTGCTGGTAAGTTGATACATGATTGCTCTTTAACGGGCCTGCCTGAGTCTTTCGTTCGCGCACAGGCTCTCATTATCGTCTGGCCGACCCTCACTTGCTGCAGATGGCGATTGTGATCTGGACCCACCCTGGATCGCGCCCGCCCCTGGTCAATTCCGCTTGGCTTCTTCGCCAATCTTTGGAATGCGCGTGCGCTTATCCGCAATCTGGACAAATGGTAAGAGTAGCTCACACAGTGGTCTGTGAGCATGAACTTAGTCTCCTTTCGGATGCAGTCCACGATCAGCTGTATCGCAGACGCACAACCTCGGCATCAGATGTACCGTGGATACAACGTCTGCCTGCTTTGGAGAACGACTTCCAGGCTTGGTCTCAAGATATGCATAACATGTCAAACAGCGTCGTAACGAACAGACCCGACAAGAAACAGATGCAAGCCATCCTTTTGGCACAAGCTATCATGCGACTCATAATGCATCGCAGCTTCCTCATACAGCGCGGGCAGCTTGATTCTCCTCAAGCTTTGACTCGACAACGGCAAATATCCGAGGCAGCCGTTTTAGACGGCGCCATCGCAGTCATCGAGTCCTGCAAAAGACTTATACAGCTGGGTATTCATCTCAGCTTCTGGTTCCTTACTGTAGACTTGCAGATCGCTTGCCTGGCGCTTTGCGAGTATCTGCAGAACCAGCATGAGAAGCCAACGGGAACGGACCTCAGCAAACCTGAAGACGGTCTCAAGACGGCCACTGGCCTTTTGCAGGAAATCGCAAATAGCGGGGAGAACACTGCAGTGGGCCAAGTGTTGGAAGCAGTGAAGGCCATTCAAGATGCCTGGCAGTATCAAACGATGCAGCGTAACCAACAAACCCTTGCACCGAATCAGTCACAGTCACAGGTGAGGGAGATAGTTAAGTATCCATGCGTTGTTCTGACCTGTTGTCCCTACAGAACTCCATTTCTATGCTCCAGCAGCCAGCTATCCTGCCACCTAGCGACAAGAACATTTTTGCGAACGCTACAGTACCTTTCAATAACGGTACCGCCGATACAGACTTCTTCGGAGCGCCTTTATCAGATCTTGACTGGCTCAACAATTTCGGCGTTGGCGGCAACATATTCGATGGCTTCGTGGGAAGTCCAGCGCCTGCTGCGGAGAACTTAGCTTGGTGGATAGCACCGCGTGGCTCAGATTCATAGGAGTCTTGCATTTGTATATGGCTGCAGGAAAAGCACCGCTTCATGATACAGGATGGTCGGAGCGCTGTGTCGCGCGATCTGTCCTGATAGGCATTTCATATTAACTCCTGTAGAATATGCCCTCCATATTGCGCTGTGGCATGTAGCAATAGTCGCACAGTCTTCGCAAAGTTTACATTTCTTCAGACATGTCTGACTGAAATCAAAGCTGAATAGAACATAGAACGCGCCCTTCGACAAGTATCCTCGCTACAAACTAGAAGATCATCAATTTCTGTACTCTTAACAGGGCCGTATCTGACGAGGCCACTGCAGTATAACATTGGACATCCATAACAATAGAAGATTTATAATCAGGAAAGACAATAGGAAGTTCTATCTGCGAGAAATAAGGCATGCTATCAAATGTCTTTATTGAGGACCTATTTCTCGCCCTTATCAGTGCTTAATGTGCGCTGCGGGGCCTCTACAGGGACAGCCTTGTCACTGTCTACCTCTCTTGAGATACTGTTGTCTGCGGCGTTGCGCTTCAGAGCCTCGAGGTCCACTCTTCCGTGTACAATTTTCTCGACATAGGTTGGAACGACAACATCCTTCTCCTGATAGTAGTTGGTTTCCTTGACGAACCAGCAGACGAAAAATAGGAGGGCCAGAGACACGAATTGCTGAGTAGCTTGCCAGTATGCTTGTGGTAAGAAATCGACCTATGAAGCTTGGTCAGTCTTGCAGATTCTTGCAGATTCATTGCCCGCTAGACATTGGTATCTATGTGTGTTGATTGCTTTTCGTCTTGCCCCCTTCTCACTAGCATGTGCTGCTTGGCGGCGTGCTAATGAGATAGAGGCAAGACGGAACGCAAACAAGCCACATAGATATCCATTGAAGTTTAGCTGAGGCTAGGGTTCTCCGTAACATACCTCTGCAGCCGTGACACCGAAACTGACAGTCATACCTGCACTGACAGCACTCTTGAATAGACCAGCATATCGGGCGCAGATCTACGAGGATGGCATACATGACATCGGCCAGTGTAACAAGATGGCAAAAGTATAGATCAGAATCAAGTCTGTCAATGGAGGCCTTTCGAAAGTTGTGTTCTTATAGTAGCTTACCTTAGGGTCGTTCGACAAAGTGGCAATCGTGTACTGTACTACTGACTGCCAGCAGGCATAAATGCATCCATTGAGGACGTAACCAGCGAAGAGAGGGCCCACCCGCGCGGTGCTGTCGGTCCAGTCCAGGTTGAGGGGTTCCTGGTGGATGGAGAGGCCATTGGGCCCTTTAAGCCAAGTAAGCTCAGTAGCCCAGACAGCAATGGTGATGATAAGCAGGAATGTGGCTCCCATGTAGGCTCTAGTGCGGCGCGGTAGATTGGCATCGAAGATTGGCTTCAACATGAGTGTGGCGGGTATTTGGATCATCCAGAAGCACATGGAAACGAGAGAGCGAGTCCTGAGATTGTACGCATAAGCCGAAAGGGTTGATTGGAAGGATAAACAGACTGTTTCGGGGTCGTCAGCTTTCTAATTCGGATCGGTCAAGCCACCATGCTCAAGTAAAACTCACGCTCGGAAGATAAGCCAATAATATACAGAGCCCAGATCTTCCAATCTTTAGTAAGTTTCAGGTAGTCGATGACTTCTTCTTTGAATGTTCGTCTGGCTTGGAACACTGCGATAGCCGTTCCGTCGGACCTTCGGATGTGTCTTGGATGAACAATGAAAAGAACTCCGAAAATGATTGCGATAACTTCGATTACGATGAAGATGATATAGACGCTGTTGGGTGAGCCAGTAGCCGACTCTACCTTGTGGTAGTTAACACCGAAGGCTATGGCTGCTCCACTGTGAGGTAATGTCAGCGGGACGAGCCAACCTCAGCATAACAAGAATCCTCAAATCTGCTTACATTGTTGAGCCAAATGCGACCATAAGCCACTGCACAACAATATACAGACCCTTCTGAGATTCATCTGCATAAGCGTATTGGACGAAGCCAGCAGCCGACCATAGGAAGCCGGCGCCAACACCTAAGACAGCTCCAAACAGGATAGGAGGAACCTCTTGTCCAGTGCGATCATAGATCCTGACCAATTATAAATATTAGGCTAGATTGCAGAACGACCAAATGTGGACGCTTACCAAAGACCAGCGGCATAAATGGGATATCCCACGGCCCCAATAGAGAGAGTTGCTCGAACTCCGAAGACATTGACAAACGATCCGGCAACGAAGGCCACCAATGTATAGACACCTATTCAAAAATGGTCAGCCTAAAGGTCTCGACCGCCTCTTGAGATACCCACCGTATAGGACGCAGTTCGTTATATTGGCTACTTGAGCACTCGAGGGTTTTCCGCCTCTGAGAATCCATATTTTAGAGCGGAAGAATGCATAGTTTTTGACATACGAGCTTACCCAGCGCCAAGACCTGTCACGGTATATTATCAGCATATCATCAATCTTCTAATTGACACAGTAGAGCTGCGTACCTGTGATACTTCCATATAAACCGGGGCAGGCAAAGAGCACAAAGCCTGTAATGAGAAGCTGACGGAAGGGAGTGAAGATGGGCAGCTTCTTAGTGTTGATGATTGGCATTTTGTCGGTACCCTTGCTTCGAAAGGTGAGTAGAGCGGAAGAAGTCGATGGGAGGAAAGAGAAAGACGATAAGCTTCGCAGGAGCTGAAGGATGACCAGCAAGATCGGAGCATCCTGTCTGGTGTCGGTTGCAAACGCCGGCTCTTTTGAGTGTCGGCTCTGCCACAATCTCGGTCTAGCATCACCAGCAAAGGCTAAGTCGATCAGTTTGGCTGTGCAGGTCGCGGTTATCAAAGAGCAACCGACACCTCCATAAGCAGCCGGACGGTTGTATGCATTTGGCTTGATGGACTCTTGGGGCACTCTGTCGTGGTCCACCAGCGGCCACAATCGTGAGATTAGCCCCTCAAAATGGCATGTTTCCATCAGCATGCCGACAGATTCGGCATTTTCTTTTGGTCAGACACTAGCCGATACCGATCTTGCTGGAGAGACGGCAGTTGCCATGCCGCAAGAAGCGGCTGTTGCCGGATTATTGGACAATTCGTCAGTCCAGCCGACGATAAGTACCGCGACGCTGAATGGTAGGTTGAACGGAAGGTAAGAAGGCAAGGCAGCGCTCGTTACTTCTCAGCACGAGTACACGGTCAACTCACTGTCAAAGTCGAGCGAAAGAAGCACACAACAGTCAAAAATGGGATCTGCTGTGAACCTACCCGAGACCATGCAGGGCATGGTCTATCTCGGTGACCACAAGGTCGAGATCAAGACTTTCCCAGTGCCACGACCTAGAAAAGGCGAAGTCCTTCTCAAAGTGAAAGCCTCCAGCATTTGCGGTAGTGATCTCCATGCCATATACAGGCTGCCTGCTTCGTCAGTACTGCGCTATACTTGTCAGATTTCTTCGCTAATGCCCTACTGCTTCCCAGTAAATGGATGAAGAACCAGGAAGGCTATTTTGACGACATTATTGGCGGACACGAGCGTAAGTAGCTGCAAATCATTTCAAGCTATACTCCGAACTCACCCTTTCTGGTCGTTGCGCCTGCAGCTGCTGGTCAAGTTGTAGCACTTGGCGAAGGCACAGATAGCAAGTATGCCGTAGGTGACCGATGCCTGGTATTCCACGTCGGCGGATGCTATCAGTGTCTCGACTGTTCCGAAACACGATACTGCTCGTGTACAACGCCTATGCAACTTGGAAAACCTAATGCTCAGGGTCAATGGGAGGGCGGTCAAGGCCGCAGAGCTTATGGCTGGCAAAGACACGGTGGCCACGGAGAGTACATCCTCTGCGATGTTGAAACCCTGATCAAGCTTCCCGACTATCTCACATATTTGGACGGCGCTATGATTGGTGAGTTGTGCGGGCTGCGTGAAATGCAGACGCGATGGGCATTCGACTAAGCAGGTTCACTCTGTTCACTCTGCTTTTGTGTGCAGCTTGTGGATTGTAAGTAACAGTATCTGCATGGTCGCGTGTAAAACAAGACATCTTGCTCATCCTCATTCACTTTAGTGGCACAGCATACTCCGCTGTCATGAAGATCAAGCCGGAAGCAGGCTCCACTTGTTTTGTGATAGGTTTGGGTCCTGTAGGGCTCTCTGTCGCACAGGTCTGCCAGAAGCTTGGAGCTAAAGTCTACGGCTACGAACTTGTCCCTGGCCGAAGAGAATTTGCACGCACACTCGGCATCGAGATTATCGAAAAGGAAGAGGACGTGCCTATCGCGGAGGATGGAGTAGCACCAAGAGACGTAGGCTTCGATTACACCTTCGACGTTACCGGTGCTGCACCTGCACGTGTTCTAGCGGTTCGGTCAGTCAAGCGCTGGGGCACAACAATGATGATTGGTGGTTATGGAGAGGTTACGCTTCAGGTATCTCCTTGGGTCATTCAGAAACAGCTTACAATGAGAGGAAGCTGGACATTCTCTGCCAACGAAGGAAAGCAATTGTGTCAGGATCTGGTCAAATGGCAACTTCACCCGGAGATGCTGATCTCGCACAAATTCCCAATTTCGCAAGCTGCTCAAGCTTACGAGATATTCGATAAAGGCCTCGCAAACAAGGTTGCTATTGTAGACGAATAAGTTAGGTTGGTTATAGGCAGTCATCACAGCAATGCACGGTGTCGAAGCTACATAACCCTCACAAGTACCTTGGAGCAGAAGCAGAAAGCCTGAATTGAGCGAGCAACTGATCAACAACCTCAGAATTAGTAGCGACGATTGACCACTGATGAGCTATATCAGTATACTTCTCCCGGTACGTCGCATTTTGGCTGGAGCAATCAGTAAAAGCATACATGTTTTACTATGCTAATGTATCTTTTATGCGGACTATTGTAAACCAGCAATGGACTTGTAGCTTTCGGTCTGAACTAACAGCTTGTAACATAGATGCACAATCTATTTGGCAACGGCCATGCACTGGATCTCGATATCACAGTCACGAGGCAATTTTCTGTTGATATAGATAAAAGCGTGAGGCCACAGGAGATATAGAATCAGAACTGTCGGGTATCTGCGATTGGTATGAGCAATAACTCACCCAGCCTGAATGCAGGTTCTTGCTGGCTTTGGTGACGGAAGAGTCTGAAGAGAACAATAGCGTCAGAAAGATCCAACGAACTAGCAACCGTGTATGCTATGCTTACCTTCTCGTAGACGACATTGATCTTGTCAAAGTCTTCCATTCGCTTGAGGAAGATTTCTACCTTGAGAACGTGTTCCCAGTCAGAGCCTGTCGTAGGAGACACGGGGAGGAGGCGGAAGTGGGGAAGGATGATAAGCGAGAGCAGCTACAGCAGAAATGGCTGTACTGTATGACCCACCTGCTGTCTCAAGCACTTTGGTGAGGTTAGACAGAGCTTGAGCCTGATAATTTGCGGATGTTCAGCATCTCTGGACTACTGCACTGGTGAAGCTGTCGCTCACGCATTGTGCCTCTACGCCGTCTGGAAGCTTGCCATTGGCATCCTGGCCAATCTGACCGGAGCACAGGATGAGGCCTGCAGCTGACTTGGTAGCATGGGCTGCATTGAAGCATCACGACATCGCAGGAGGTACTGATCAGTCACAGATCTACTCGAGAAGTGCAGCTCGTCGGCATTTGCAGCCGTTCGATCACGCTCACAGTAGATGTGCTTCGCGGGAGGAAGGTTAGGGCAATTGAGCTTCTCGACAGCTGACATGCTGGGCTGGTGGGTTGTTTGATTTGATTTGAGATGAGAGGGTGTGTTTGAGTACGTATAGATATGCTCAGTCTGAAGGAGAAAGAAAAAGTAGCCAGCCAGCGGTTAGCCGGGAGGCAGCGTCAGATCGGCACGAACCGAAGTCCGATCAGGCGAGCGAACCGACGGAAGCGGTAATCGACGCAGGAGACGGGTTATGGAACAGCTTTTCAGGAGGTCGACTTGTGATCTGTTGACATACTACTACACCACTCGACTTCACCTTCTGGACGCGGACACCTTGCGGAACGGCTCACTACGCCAATATGATCACCTACAGTCCTCCTGTCGCGGTGCCATCCAGAGATGCTCTGCTCGCCACATTCAAGGGCAAGCGAGTGTCAGAGATCCAGACACCAAATCTCATCATTGACCGCAAGACCTTCATTGCGAACTGCAAGCGCATGAAGCACGCGGTAGAGAAGCTAGGCTGGGACTTCCGAGCTCATATCAAGACGCACAAGACGGCTGAGGGAGCCCTTTTACAATGCGAGCATACCGGGACATCCAAGCTCTGTGCAAGCACATTACCTGAAATGTGAGGTGTGCTATTCCACCATGAGCGATCTTCACTAATCTAGCCGTTTAGATACGACTTGGAACAAGCTGGTGCCTTTAGCAATGGCATCGTCAAGGATGTAAGCGAGTGGCGATTGCATGCTCGACGCCTTACTGACTATCCTGCTCAGATCGTATATACCATGCCACCCGCCATCTCGCTTATTCCCAAGCTAGTGGAAATCAAGCAAACAATCCAAAGTCAGGGGGGCAAGCTTATCCTGATGGTCGACCACCCTAGTCAGATAGCCTCTTTAAAGGAACAAGCTGTGACAAGCCCCTGGACGGTCTACCTGAAGCTAGACATTGGGTCTAAGTGAGTCGTTACAGAGGTCAAACATAGCATGTTCCCTGACTGATACTCAAACTTTGCTTAGACGCGCTGGACAGCCACCAGAGTCGGAATCGATGGCCGAGCTGATAACTGCTGCATTACAAGCCCCGCATATCGCAGTATACGGCACGTATACGCACGCAAACTTCTCGTATGGTGCCAAAGATGGCGCAACAGCAGCTCAGTATCTTGCTCAAGAGATTTCAGCAGCTAACAGCTGTGCGAAAGGCCTTTTGGAGCTAGCCGGCAAGCTCGGTGTCAAAACGGAGGAGAAGCTCTGCGAAGGCATTTTGAGACTGGCTGTAGGCGCTACCCCTACAGCAAATGCAGCAGGCGAGCAGTGGGAAGAGGCGCGTGCCAAAGCGGGTGTCGCGAAAGATCAGCTGGTTGGTAAAGTCGAACTGTGAGTTCGATTTTTTGCATGCAGCATATTGCGAATCTGACAGTGCAATTTCCAGACACGCGGGCAACTACTGCCTACATGATCTGCAGCAACAAGCAACTTCTTTGGTCAAGCAAGACGATTGTGCAATGTCAGTTGGAGCTACCATCATCTCGGTCTATCCTGAGCGCAGAGAAGCACTATGCGATGCAGGAGCTATCGCTATGAGCAAGGATGTGGGGCCAATTTCAGGGTATGGTTCCGTCATCGCGCCAGCCGATCTGTCAGGGTGGTCGCTAGGTCGCACATCACAGGAACACGGTATACTTGTAGCCCCATCGGAAGGCAGCAGTTCGGCTTCGCCAGAAATAGGGTCCTTTGTGCAGATCACGCCGCAGCATGCTTGCTTGACCGCAGCACAGCATCCCTGGTTCCTCATAGTCGATGGCAGCGAGGAAGTGGTAGACATTTGGGTACCTTGCAAAGGCTGGTAGCTCCTGACACGGACCTACAGAACTGCGATTTCATCCTGCTTCGTTGTACTATGATCCATCCTCCAAATTACAAAGCGTCTTTCTGCGCCTGCCTGATTTTGCCAACGTCTACTGTGCGCAGATGCACGGGTACTATCTTTTCCAGCTCATTATACCACATATATCGACTTGCAATCATGTACAGCCGTCTAAACCACAAGACTTGCGATTTGTGCTGCTCAAAGGCTCCACGTGCCTGTAGATATTGCCAAGGTGAATTGATGAACAGACAGGAATGTGAAGAAAAAGGATGGGCGTATCCATTGCGAAGCTGAGCTGGCGTGAATTCGGGATGATTCGGTAGGAAATCGTGCTTCTGCTTGGCGATAGGGTGTACTTCCGGGTCCCAGAGCAGCTTTGGCAAGGGATAATACATTCGCCAGCGGTGTGATAGACGGACATAAGGGTAGAGGAGAAGTGCCGAGTATTTGGATAAAACGGAACGGACTGTGCGAAGCGTATACACTTTCGGGAACTCCAGGTCGACATTGACTGCTTTGGTCATGGCTGCGCATAGAGCTCGGTGATTTGCATGCCCTGACACGCCGCTCTCATCGAAAGTGATGATCTTGACAGTTACCAGATATCAGTAGCACGTGGTAGTGCAGCGTAGGCGATCAGTCACTCACAGCGTCTATAGACCATTTCACGATGTACGTGCGAACCCAGTATTCAACGGCGTCCTCTGGCCACCAGACTTCTGGATCATCTGCCAGTCGGCTGAAAGAACATACAACGACGAGTTCAGATATTTGTCAAGAGGTCTGCGTAGTTTGCAGTTACTCACTCTTGATCCAGGACTATGCAGTTTCCGGGAGCAATGCCGTATGCCAGGCAGGCGCCTCGCATTTCCACCGTACGAGTAGGCCCAAGACCATCCTTACCTCCCATCGAGAGGGAAAGTATGTGGCCGGTAGGAGTGATGCGCGTACCGTTTGGCACCTCGTGCTCGCCCAAAAGGTTGAATATGCTGGGCGCAAAGAACATAGATTCATCGTCCGCTGCATGTCAATGAGCATTCAGCAATGGCTTCTAGAGACAAGGACCGATGGCAGGCTCACGGTGAGCTACCAGCCATAGTATACTACTTGCTCCCAGTAGCTCCGGGCTAACATTGCTTATTGACATGCGCTCCGAGAAAACGACAGCCCAGCTGTACAGGAAGAGCGATAAACCAAGAAGCGCATAGACTGCCGTTTTCAACCGTTTCATAGGTCTTCCTGACCATGACGATCCTTTATCCAAACTTGTACTGATAGGTCTTGCATCGTCTTCATCGTCTTCGTAGCGGTCGCGCGACTTTGACATTAGACGTATCCTTGTTGACGCCTTTCAAGCACTCAGAGACGGCATATAAATGTATGAAGCAGTCTTTTCATGAGTAACGCTGCATACGAAATGGATCTGCCGAGTTGTGCAGAGATCAAGCTTGTGGCATCCAGCAAGATCAGGCTGGGCGGCCACCAGCAAGCGGGTTTGCTTTCGCTCACCTCCATATGCACAGCGTCCTTTCTCAAGTAGTTCGCACCGGACCATCAAGAGCAGCAACACTCCTCACCCTCCTTCGCACAACAGGCAGGTTTCGTTACGGAATGACTGCCCTCGTTCAGTCTCGTGCAGCGCTATCGTCGATCACTGGCCAGTTCGCACAAACCAATCTCTCGCAAGCAGCGCCTACACCAGAAGACTATGCTGATTACAGCTTTGAGCTCCCTCATGAGCGATATGTAGGGCTGCTGAAATGCCAACTTGACCCTAATGCGAGAGAATTGGAAACACTAGTTGTGCGATGCGAGAAGCATAGAGAACCACTCGTTGCTCGTTCAAACGGCAAAGAAAAAGGCAAGGGCAAAGCAGCGAAGAGCGCTCCAGCTTCTGACGACTTGTACGAGGTTGAGCTGCTGGACACTGTCCTCTTTCCCGAAGGTAAGCATATTTGCTGTCGGAAGCATGGAAATCGCCACTGAACGCCGACAATCATTCTCATGCTTTTGCTAGGTGGTGGGCAGGCTACAGATCACGGCAGTATCGTTCCACTAGACACAAAAGATTCGGAACCTGTCTCTGTCAAGGAGGTCGTCCGAAGGAATCTGAATGCCATTCACCTTTGCACTGCGCCCATCGCACCTGGAAGTCGCGTTCTTGTGAAGGTAGATTGGGAAAGACGCCAAGATCTATGCACTCAACACACGGCACAGCATCTTCTTTCCGCTGTTCTAGAGCACCATTTTAAGCTCCCGACCTTGGGGTGGGCGTTAAGTGGTTTCCCGAATCTAAGCTACGTAGAACTACCTCGATGTCCCACACCCGCCGAGCTCGAGCAGACGGAGCGGATATGCAACGCGCTTATAGTCGAAGGCAGGCGCGTCCGAGTTGAGCTCCAACTATCGCAAGACGACAATCGACCGGATAGCCTGCCAGTAGATTACATTGGTGGAGTAGTCAGGACGGTCATCATCGAGGATCTGGATGCCAATCCTTGTTGCGGTACTCACTTTGCCTCGCTGGCCCCGCTACAGGGTATCCACGTCAGTCCTTTCACTACGCCTATACGGGGCACAAACACGCGCGTATACTTTCTAGCAGGACCTCGAATAGGACAACAGCTCCAGACATCCTTGACAGCTCTGAAAGAAGTCGGTCAGGAATTGTCCTGTTCCGCAGAGACAGTCAGCAACCGAGTAAAGCAGATGAACGATAATCTGAAAGACGTCCTTCGACGGGAGAAACGCCTTAGGGAGGAGATAGCCGATTACACAGCTCATCAAGTGCTCGCCAAAGCAAGGAGTCAGCGTGCGACAGCAGATACACCTCTGGTAGCAGCGCTTGTCCGAGAAGAGGACTCCACCAGCGACATGGACTTTCTCACCAGCGTTCAGAGCAAGATTAAAGATCTACTCAAGGGTGACGACGCACCCTATGTCTTCGCAATCGCTCAGAGCGGTCACAGCACCCCTTCACCAGATGGTTGCCTCCTTATCTTCGGAAGCGACGATGCTATAGTCAACGCTGTTGCTGACAAGTTGAAGAAAGGCGAAACCAGCTTTGGACAACGCTTGAAGGGAGGTGGAAAAGGTCGATGGCAAGGCAAGTTGATTGAAGGAAGGTTCAGGCGAGAACTCGATGAGCGAGTACTAGATGAGTTACTTAGACAAACACTTTGAAGCAAAAAATCGGCATCTGCGCATAGAAAAGACCCGACATAGACCATGGTGAGGCGAACTCAAAGAGCCACAATATGCAGCATATCCATAAGCGAGCGTATGCCTGCACGAGTGCGGCTTGATTGCATAGACAGCATAGCAATACAACGACGATGTGGTACTGAACAGACGAGACGTATGATGAATACGGGCACCCTGGAATACCTGATGAGTGTGAGGAGGTGGGTCAGTAATGCTTCTGTAGACCACAAAGCCCTAAAAGAATACGAAGGAATGAGAGGAAGGAAGGTTTTTCTCAGGCATATGCTTGTCATTTGTCTTTAATTCGTTCTTCATCCTCCCCGAGGGGAGTTGGAAAGTGAAGAAATAAGATTGTCATCGTCAAAAGCGGGAGAGGGGAAGAGGTGAAAGAGAACGAGTCTAGAGCCGAAAGGTCAAGAAGGAAACACTTACGGGATGGTCGGGAGTCACAGACTAATCCTCTTCCGCTGCAGCCTCTGATTTCCGTTTCTTCTTCTTCTCCTTCTTCTCTTTCTTCAAGGCTATAGACTCATCACCAGCGTTTTCATCAGCTGCACCTTCTTCTCTCTTGCGCTTATTCTTCTTCTTCCCTTCGCCATCGGCTGGCGGTTGACTCTCATCAGGTGCAATGAATTGCTGCATTCTCTGCTCCGTACGTTCAGCTCTGACGACCTTCTCTTTTTCTTCTCTTTCTTCGAGCTTTTTCCGCTTCTTCTCATGTGGCTTGAGGAAGTACTCTCCTGATTCAAGTTGGAGATCAATCTTGCGCGGCTGCTGTGGAGGTGGGAAGGGAGTATAGATCTTCTTTTCCTTCTTGGGCGGCGGAGCGATGGGTTGTGAAGTGGAAGCAGAAGCGGGTTCTGCGCTGGGAGGAGCATTGACGGTCCATGGCGCGTTCGCTGGAATGTTATTTGGCCCGGTGAGATCACCACGCTTCTGCTTGGCGGCTTTGCGCTTGCCAAACTGTGGAAGGAAGCGTGACCAGTCTGCTTCTGCTAGTTTGGGATCTTTAGCTAGTTCACGCTTGATCATCAGTTCCTGAAGAACAGTAGCAGACCCATGTCAGAACAGACATGTAGCACAAGGAGGAGAGAGAAGCGACATACCTTGATATGGTAGATAGGATGTATATTCTTCATGCAATCCAGAACGACTCGACGGACGTTCTTCAAGCCCTTGTATGGTCCCATAGCTGAGACGGTATTACCTTGCACTAGGACATAGCATTCGGTGAGAAGCTCGATCGCCTTCAGAGTCGAGCCATTCGGGCCTAGTATACGCTGTCGGCGTTTGACAAAGCGTTCTTTATTTCTAACAAGGTTGCCAATCTTGATTACGTCTGCTGCTATGCCATCTTCCAGTATGCGCACAGCTTGAGGGAAAGGGACAGACCGCGAGAGGAGTTTGATCATATCTCTCGCTTTGAGAATAATATAGGGATCGTATGTCCGACGAGTGGTTCGTACGGTCATGCTACCTTCTACTACATCGAGCGTACATCCGATGCCATGCTTCTCGAGGGCAGCCGAGACATGGCCCCATACTTCACGAAGGTAGGTCTCGCGATATTTGGGAAAGAGAGTAGCGAAGGAAGATTCTTCAAGGAATGGTTTGTGCTCTTTCTTCTCGGGTGGTAGAAACGGATCAACCTTCCAGCTGCAGTGCACAAACGAAGTATGGACGAATAAGAACATCGTCAGTCGACATGCAAATTTTCGTCTGACCAGGTGTTCTGCCTAAATTTTCGGTACTCACTGGTCGATATCGTCTGTATCCCATGCTGATGAAGATGAAGGACAGACCATATATTAGCCGAAATCCTACATGTCATCCTGTCGTAGCTCTCACTCACGTTTCTCCCTGCGGAATCGTTTATTTTTTGAGACTACCGCCGTAGAAGTGGACGCCTCGGGTTCTGAGTAGCGAGAGAAAGAGATAAACCGAGCACTGTTGTTAGATCAATGCTGTCCTGGCAGGCATATGGGATATCACTACTGCTCACCTTCGTCTGACATGGCTGACTGTATGTGGTGCAGAAGAGAGAGATGGAACGAAAGCAGTCTTTTGCTCCAGCAAATTTGGCCACTGTGCGAATGACGGAACACGCCGGCAAGAATGTCTACAGATTCGGTCTCGTAGCTGTCTTCTAGTACAATGGCAGACTTCTGTGGGCGCGCTATACCCGTCAGCCTGCTCGCTGGCTACTGCAGCCTGTTGGCCACCTTTGCCTGCCGCCTCCGCCTGATGGGCCGCGGCGCCTATCAGACCGACGCCAACACTGTGATTGTCACGAGAAATTGGAAAGTTTGGCAGGACAAGTCTGGCGAAAGCTGATACCTTCCCTCCATCATGCGCCCTACACCGCGATCCCTGCTTAACATCCTGGTGCCGGTCAAGAGGTGAGCTTCCTCTCCATCTGCCAGCTCTCCGGCAACATCGAGACCGGTGGAAGCTTCAAAGAGAAAGATCGTCAACTGACTTAGATTTTGTAATATCCTGCGCTCAACAGAACTGTAGACTATGCTGTGTAAGCTCCTTACGCTCCTCGAGCTTGCGGCAACTGGCTTGCATGCGGCGGTTGATATCTGGACCATCTGACCTGAACGCCTTCTCGACCATCATACAGCAAGATCAGAGTCAATGCAGCGCAGACAGCAGTCGAGACAAATGGTGTCAAGCATTCTATGGTGAGCTGCTTCATACTTCATTCGTACTGTGTCCCGTCAGCCAATGTCCTTGCTTTCACGGCATCCACCTCGCCCAGAATCCTTTCGACGAGATCGCAGTCGAGGAAGCAGTGCGGTTGCGTGAGCGGCTGAAAGATCAAGTCAAGAGCATCAAAGTCGTCACTATCGGATCTTCAAAAGCTTCCGATGTTCTGCGGACGGCCCTTGCCATGGGTGCCGATACAGGCATACACATTGAAACCGATGCCAAGTTTACCGAATCATCGATACAGCCATTGCTAGTCGCCAAGGCGCTAGCGGCTCTCGTCAAGGACAAAGCGAGTGATACAGATCTCATCCTTATGGGAAAGCAAGCTATCGATGATGACGCTTCGCAGACGGGAGGCATGCTCGCTGGACTGCTCAACTGGCCTATCGCTAACTTCGCAAGCAAGGTTGAAATTGAAGGTGGAAACAAGGCCACAGTAGATAGAGAAATCGATGGTGGATTAGAGAAGCTTTCCATGAGCTTACCAGCGGTCATCACTACGGATCTTCGCCTCAATGAACCTCGATACGCCACTCTACCAAACATCATGAAAGCAAAGAAGAAAAAGATCGAAAAGTACACCTTCAAGGACTTGGGTATTGATGAGTCAAAGGAGGTCAGATTGGAAACACTCAAGGTGACTGAACCTCCAAAGAGAAAAGGTGGCGCAAAGGTAGAAAGCGTAGATGAGCTTGTAGAGAAGCTCAAGGCAGCTGGCGCAATATAAGCTCTGTCCAGACTGGTTTAAGCATTGTTTCAGCAACCAGCATTTGTATACATATGCAGACATACGACATGTCAAGCGCAAGTTTGCCTCAAATAATTGCAACGCAATTATTAACTATTGCTGCTCTACTGTGAGCACAGGGTGCGAATTTTGGATGATCAAGGGTATTTGCAACGTTGAATAACAGCAAGGTTGTCTTTGGGACTGTTTTTTCGTTTCAGAGATAGGAGTCAGTTTCCGCGTGCGTTTCATCCCAGCAAGATTACGACAGTCTAACCTACCTTGTGTTGAACAAGATCTGTGTTGCTGGAGACACTCTCTGTGATTTGGCAACAGCGAATATTTATAAGCTGACTTTCGAGACCTTGAAGTCCACAACGCTTACCTTGGTAGTCTCGATGATCTCCTCTAAATATGGAGTCAATTGTGGAGAACCACGCACTCCCATACCGATGATCAAGCCGTGCCTGTAGATGCCTTAATATCAGCATCATCGTAGATCGGCAGACAGTCAGGGTATTAATACCAGTGCTTCTCCTTCAATCTCGCAACGAGTTCATCTAATCCACTTTCAGGTGATGCCCTGTAACAACGATCGACCAAGTTTCAGAAGTCTTGCAAGACTTTATTGCGGGGAAGGGAAAGTCCCCTCACCAAACAAGCGTGAAATCTTCGTATCCAGCTTCTCTGACCTCTTTGACGCTGTTCTCAATTATGACCTTGATCACTTGCGGATCAACCATGGCTTTGACTGCAGGATGATCCCATGGTAGTCCAGTGCAGAGGATAGATGGCTTGGACATTTGTGAGGAGATAAAGCAGTATCGAGTATTTGGGGAGGGAGCAAAGGCAAGAGCAGACATTAACAGCCGGTATTAAATGGTTCGCCTTGTCCCGCCACCAAGCCGACGGGACGCCTCATCATGCCTCTCAGTGCAAGATAGGCACGTGCATGCATTTCGGCTTCGGGCTTCGTGACAAACCGCAACAAGCAGGTGACGCTGGGTACGCTTTGTACTAAAAGTGTGAGGAGATGACGAGAATTAAGAGAATACCGACACTTCTCCGATATCTGGTGTGAGCTCGAATGCAATATCTCTGACACAGCGTCTCTTGCTATGAATAACCTACAGTGATCGATGGGAGCGCAGTGCAGTATTGCAGTTTTGACAATCAATGTCAAGGTCTATGAGAATTAAATGATGCAGAAAGACTGGATACAAGTGTGTGTGAAGCGTCTGAACCGCAGACGACGCGGGACGTGCCTTGTGAGACCTTTTGCTAACCCAGATATTTTATGCCCACTTTCCCCTCCTCCTCCTCCTCCCCCCCCCCCCTTTTGACTGACATGGCAAGAGTACCAGCCAACATGGATACAGCAGCTACTATAGCTGTAATGTTCTAGCTGTTCCGAAACCTCCCGCTAGCCAATCTCGTATGAGTAGCTGGGCAATACTAGCGTATAGTAGAATGCCAGCGGAGATGGAGTCGAGAATGCCAATGGTCAGCAGCGTACTGGTATCATAGCGCCCAGGTTGAAGCTTTTCCTGATTCCCATTCACTGATTGTATAAATCAAGTCAGATGATCTTCGAAACCTACAATTTCAGGCATTTCCTGAATCCAGCTGTAGCACTAAGTGACTGTAGCGTCCTTCTCTGCAGCATGGCGCAAATAGGACATCCAACGAAGTCACGTCTTCCAACACGACAGCATGTTTGCCTGAGATAGCAATGCCTGCGCTTCAAGGAGAAGCATAGCGCCTTCAGGAGTGCAAGGAGAACGTAAAATGTCCCAAGCTCTCGAGCTGAGCAGACCAATGTTGTACGCGTGGAAGCCATCAACATCACTTTGGTAAAATACAGTTGTTGTGATTCGCTTTTCATGAGCTTTTCCAAAATTTGTCGATCGTATCTCAGCAGGGATGGGCCTGAGAAGCAAGCTGTCAGGAATAGCCAATTTGAGAGAAGTAGGTCTGAACTTGCTCACGCCCAGTCGAGAAAGCTGGCCCTGGGATTAATGGTTTACCAGATTTGAATGTAGGTGAGAAGCGAGAGGATCCAATATCGGTACTTGCAGACGTTATTGAAATACTTTTTACTTAATGACCAAAGACCCTTGAAATCGAAACAGCCGCCAAGTAAAGACCGCCTATGCCTAAGGTAGATTGTGCAAGCCAAGTATAATTCTTCAAAACTTGGCTAGTTTTGACTTCGACTTGTGCCAGCACTCTTTCCTGCCGCTGAAGACCCTGATCGTCTCGCTCGACAACTTCTTCAAGCACCTCAACCTTTTCATCTTGTTTTTTCACTTCATCCTCCTCTTCGTCTTCTTTGTCTTTTTTGCCTGTATATCGCTCTTCTTTACCTCGCTTCATTATGTTCTCGAGGCACGGTGCAGAAACTTGAACGGAACTCTCTCTAACTGAGACCTTTGTAGAGTAGCAAGGGGTCTTAGGAGATTTCTCTTCAGTCCTTGCATCGTCTTGCATTCGGACTGGTGCGTTGCAACTGGACGCGACCAGTTTCGGGAGCGTCTCGTTGTACGAAGACTTTTGAAGTGGAGGCTGGATCTGGTATGCAGCCGTGGAGGCAAGAGGTGTACGATCAGACTGTTCCTGGAAGCGTGCTAGCGCCTGGCCATGTAAAGTACCATTCGACTTCTTCTTGGGAAGGGCTGGCGAGCGGGGCCGCTTGTATGGCTGATTTCGCTGATATGGCTTCTGGTTGCGGTAGGAACTTAAAAGTCGGCAAGCTGGGCTTCGAAGTCGTAAAGGAGATGCCATTTGTGGGAAGAGGTCTGAAGCTTCCGGTCTGACTGCTCTGGGCGGCTGTTGATAGAGAGGAAGAATTTGATGTTGAGCATCAAGAGGAAGCTGGATCAGATGGCTGGCGATGGAAGAATGGCTTGCGGGTGTCTGATGAATAGATGCCTAGCCCAGAGGGAAATTAAAGAGGCTTGGCGTGTTCGACAGCTGTGGGGCGTAAACCCAGCTGATGTTTGTTGCATCCACCTGCATATCCTCTTCTACGTCCACCGGCATTTCCTCTTCTTCTTCGTCTTGTTCGTCTATCTGCATGGCATCATCATCGGCTGCCAGCGTAGCTTCATTGTTCTCGACGAGCATACCTACATTATCTTCTGCCAGCAAATATTCGTCTTGGTCTTCATCGTCATCGATGAGCATCTCAGTATCTCGATTCTCACCTGAGAGCTCCTCTTGACCTTCCATGACTACGTCATCAATAGAGTGCGCATTGGCTTCGTCTATCTCCATTTCCACCACTGGGATAGGGTTGCTGTCCTCCGCCTCTTCTGGTGCATGTGGCATGTATTGCTCTTCAACGTACTCCACCTCATTGTCTGACTCGACCTCCGGGTATCCGGCATCAGTGCTAGCGCTACTGTAGCTGCCGCCGCTGCCGCCGCTGCTGGTCCCGCTGCTGCTGTTGCTGCTGACCTCCTGCTGTGGCTCTTGGCCCGGCACTGTTGATTGCGTAATCTGGCTAACCCAGGATTGAGCCAATGTTGCCGGCGATGGCAGTCCATTACCTTGGGGAGTGGATTGAGGGGCGGCCGGAAATGCTATGGAGGCGGTGACGGCGACGGGCGAGTGGGGATAGCTGCATAGGAGATGAAAAGAGAAAGTATCGATTAGACTGCTATCCTGAACGTCCCGAGCTGGCTACAGTCGCTGATGTGATGGTATAACTCACTCATCGCTCCAGGGATTAGCGACGGTGGCTGAGGAGGTCGAAGCGGCGGCGAAGGATGGAGGACCGCTGCATAAGATAGAAAGAGAGAGAGAGAGAGATGTATTAATTAGTCTGCAATACTAGACAACGCCAGCTGGCTACAGTAGTAGGTGAAGTGGTATACCTTGCTTCTCGCCCCACGGATCGCCGTCCGTTGGTGTGTCCCAGATGCAGTTGCTGCTGGAGGCGGCGTTGTACGAGGACGGCGCTTGCGGCCTGTGTAGTAAGAGACAAAGAGAGGGAGAGAGGCATCGGTTAGTTCTGCTATACTGGGCACGCCCTGCTGGGCTAGCTATAACAGCTGGTAAGCTGGGATAACTCACGATCCCCAGCTTCTGTCCATCCTGTAGGCGTGCTGTTGTAGGTGTGGGTGTGGGTGTGAATGAGCTCGCGCTTGTCCTTGCTATGGCTGAAGTATCGTTAAACTGTGTTTCTTGAAACAAAGTCTTGCTACTTCAATGGTTGATGTGCAGGCAAGGTGAGTGTACCTGCTACCTGCTCGCCCAGAGGATGGGCAAGGCATCACTCAAAGGTGGGAAAAGCGTCCGACAATTTCAGCATGCAGCCAGCGAGAATACAAAAGGAAGTGTTTCGGCAGGCTGAGAGTATCCAGCTGGCAATGCAAACGCAGCAAAGCCGAGATGCCCGTTGTACCCGTCAGCTCTCCTGTCGTGCAGTCCACTGCATTGCATCGCGCCTTTGTCCTGAGATGATAGCATGTATAAGCAGCATTAATACTGCAGTCATGAGGAGGACTCCCTTTCATTCGGTGGGTGGCGAGTGGGTCCTGCAAGGCAAGTCAAAAGCGGAAGGAAAAGCCAAGTCATGGTGCGCAGGAGAGTGGAAGGTGGAAAGGAGGAATGCCATGTATGCATGCCCTCATTTGCAGAGTATCAGCTAGGATGAGTTTGGTTCGCGGTCCGCTTTCTTCTTTCTTCCAGCGGTCTATTCGCCCAATAGTAATCTTCCCGCCTTGAGCACGGGGCAGCACAGCGACAGGGACGCTGCATGACAGCAGCCAGTGATGCGATCATCGACAAAGAGCATGCATGCATGTCATCGCAATGCAATGCAGATATGGTAGATGTCACAGCTTCTGTCGATGCCGTTCTCCAGCCAGCTTCAATCGCCGATGATTTCGGCCCGATCATCTATGCTGTACCTAACGTGTATGCAGTATGCACCTGATGGATTCCATTCTGATTGCCTCGACAGCGCGGCAATGTCAGCATTCGGCACACGCTTCTCATTGTCAACATCATCATCATGACAGCCGCTCTGAACAGCCCAAACAGCTGGCTGTACGACGAGGAGATTTGCGGCACACACCTTCAAGAGCCGATGGAAGCAGCTACGAGAGGGACACGTACGAGCGTGCTCTTGGAGTGCATCTCATTGTACGAGTGGGAGCAGTGAGAATGGATGTGTGCGTGCTTGCTTGCTTGCTTCACACCCTCGCATGCAGGCTTCGACTCGCTCGCCCTACAGCCCTCTGCTCACCGGAGCTACAGCTTCACTGCTCCTGCATCGCTTCTACATGCTCGAATGTCTCAAACAGTACGGAGCTAGAGCGCGGCTTTGACTTATCACTTCCTAGCTAGCAAAGTAGACACCATTATATGCCGCTCGTCGCTCTCCACTTTCTCATCCTTCTAACTCACGCCCACGCACTTCCCGATCATCTTCATACTATCAGTATCACTACAACGAGTGAACAGACGCTCCCCAGGATGGGCAAAAAGCAAGGTCAATCTGAAAGCTAGTCTCAAGCTGGATGACTTCTTAACTAGCTTTACTGTTCTCTCCTGGAAGCTAGATTGGCAGATCTGACCCGTTATCACATCATGCAAGACCCGTATCTCTTTCAAATGGAGTCAGAAGGACATTTAACAAGCTTCTCCCTCTTCATCTGACAATGAAGCCATCGAAAGAGCCAATAAATTACATATGCCATCACTGAACAGAGACAACAACGACAGTAAAGCACGGTTTGCGAAAATCAACAAAGACAAGATGGTTATGATGTGAATCCACGTTCCTCCCTTCGGCTGGTGATCCACCTCAATCTCAACCTCCTCTTGCTATGTCTAGACAGACTATTGGTAATCCTGTACAAATATCAGCTAAGACGCCCTTGTATGATGCTAGTGGCGAGAGAGATTTCCCCGGACTTAATATGTGAGAACCCCCCCCCCCCCCCCCCGCCGCGGACTTACAGTAGCTGAGTATTGGCTTTCTTTCCGCAAAAGTTCGGTCGGACTGTCCATAAGCGGGGAAAGCAGCCAGAGGTGACATTCCACCATACCAATGCGATCAGAGAGCAGTGACGATGGGATGCTGGCTCTTCCCAATAGGTCTCGCGCAAGGTCGGCCAAGAAGGGAAAACGAGCTCTGATTCTAAGCAGAAAGACCCGGGGAACGAAGATGGCGAGACCACCGACGACGGCGATCAAGGAAATGATGACGGAGACGATGCAGATAACCATCTCGAGATCTAAAGGAACTGACACTGGCGAGGAAACCCATTGTCTCCTTTTCATACGGATAACCTCTCACTGTAAGAATCTCGATGGGTTCTTGCAGTACAGACAATATACACAAGACTTGCCCAGCTCCAAGCTCAGGGCGAACTGCTACAATAATACTTCTCTTTCCCCTTCTAAACACCTTCCCCAGAATCAAGCCCACTTTCCGATTACGGCCATCGCCAGTAGCCCTGCCAACATAGAGATAGTGGCTACAATGACTGTCGAAGTCCCGGCCGTTCGCAAATCACCGGCTAACCAATCACCGACCAACAGCTGGGCGATACCGGCGTACAGAAGAATTCCCGCCGAAATTGAATCTAGAATACCTATAGACAGTAGCGTGCTTGTTGCACCAAGATTGAAAGTTTGTCTGACCCCCATGCCCTGAGTCAAACTACATGTCAGCCGGATGCGAACCCGGTTCAAGCTATCCTGACTTACAATAGCCATTCCAATCGGCGTAGTCAGATTGTAGCAAAGACACATGCAGAACTTCTTAAAAGCGCCGTGTTTCTGCCATTCTAATCTAGCGATGCGTGCCCCGAGACCCATGCCTTCGAATAGTTGATGAAAGGTAACGGCAATCCAAGTAGTCACCTGTTAACGGCAAAAGTATTAGAAGCGGTAGTTACAGCTTGCAGCGAAAGGACTGACGAAGGTTGATCCTCCTTGAGCTCCCAAGGCTAACCCGATGCAGATACTATGAAATATAATACCCGCTTCTAAGAGCTGAACTTCCCAGTGCGCTCTTCGGCTCAGAGGGTCCTTCGCCATAATCTCAGTAGCGACAGCCGAGAAGTCGTGCGTATGACCGAACCCTTCTCTCTTCTCGTCAACGACAGGAGACTCGGCTACGGGAGAAGCAGTTCCCGATGCAGGATTGTTTGCGAACTTTTTAGTTAGTGCACGAGCGGCGAGGAAAT
Organism: Cystobasidium tubakii; assembly: GCA_024345325.1. Lineage (NCBI taxonomy): Eukaryota > Fungi > Basidiomycota > Cystobasidiomycetes > Cystobasidiales > Cystobasidiaceae > Cystobasidium > Cystobasidium tubakii. The sequence continues at coordinate 2,396,593 of BROO01000005.1, read as the reverse complement.
CGATCGCGAAGATGAGGAGTGTGGAGGCCATCATGATAGCTGGTGCTGTTGGCTCGTATGAGAGCCCGCCTAGACAGTCGGAGCTGAGCATGACGAAGGCGTGTAGTAGTAGATGGATGAAAGCTGAGACGATTATGCAATCAGCTGGATGACTCTTCTCCATTACGGCTAGTTGTGCAGCCTCACCTGTCGAGATGATTACACCGCTACCGAAATGGCGAAGAATATTATCTCGGATCTATGAAAAATAAGGCATAAACTCGTAAGTACGAAGGCATACGCATGTATTATGCAAGATACTACTTACGTAGATGACGGATCTCGAGAAGCGACCTCGTGCAGCTTTTTTCGAAGCGAAGATGACCGGCAGGAAGACGCCCACTCCAGACGAGATGAGCAAGACGAACAGAGCAGCCACATGTAGGCCGACGTCATATTCTCCAAGCTGACCTGTGCAGGGCTCTGAAACACCTGCAGGACAATGCCAATGTGTACCTACGCCAAGTGACGATGCACGAAATCAGTGAATATTAAAATTTGGTTGGGGTTACGGAAAACAGTACGGGAACATACCATGTTGCACGCAACCATTGCTGTCGATAACCTCTTCCGACGTAGTGGCACTTTCGCTCCCGCAGTGCCATTCTCCATTCTCTAGTTGACAGGCAACATCAAGGCCACTCGTATTGCCCACGCAGTATGTTTCTAAGCCGTGCGAATGCTTTGAAAGACATGAAACAGGTCGTCAATACATTTCAATAACGGGACGAAAGAAGTGAATGGAGATCAGGTCTCACACAGTCCCTGTAGCCTTCAGGCGATGATCCAGTGCCAGCCGATGCAGACTCGGCCTTGCAGTGCCATCTTCCGTCATCTTGATGACAGTGAGCTTCTGCACCAGATGCGTCAATGCAGTGAAGCTCGCCGCCTTCATGAGCGTGCTACGGCCAGAGAAGGAATGCATCAGTTTGGCCATGAGTGAAGTGTTGCGTCAAGAAAAGATTAGACCTTACACAATCAGTATAGCCGGAAGGTGTCGATTCGGGCGCGCTTGATGTCGAAGTTGCAGAAGGAGTAGCGTAAACCCTTTGTGCGAAACTTCCCGAAACGAACAATGTCGCCAGAGTGATAGGCAGGAGAAGCTTCATCGCTATTGAGGCGTGGTATGGTCCGGAAGATCCAAGTACAGGCCCAGCGCTGTACTGACCAAGTGGGAAATGAAAAAGTTGATAAGTTGACAGGAAGTGTTAAATGAAACGAGAGCAAAAGGGAGCTGTCAGAAGTGGATTATATAGCTTTCTCTGCTTGAAGCTATTGCGTGACATCGTCATTTTCAGCAGTGAAGAAGTCCAATACCCTTCCCAAGCCTTTATGGATTATCGTCAAGGTACCTTGTTGGTTAGCTTGGCCTTTTTTGCCGTACCCCCGATCACCTGCTTTTCCAGTGTGCAAAGGAAGTCGACGTGGTCATGTGCATGCGGATTGCCTGAAAGTCTTGAAGATATCTGGTCCTGGTCGCCTGCTCCATGTCCATACTGGCTCATGGCAGGGTTGAGGCGGTACCGTAGTGGCAGCAGCGGCATCACGTCGCTGGCAGCCTGAGCTGGAACAAGTGGAGGTGGAAGCGACAGTGTGGACCTGGCAAGATCTCTAAACAAGGCAAGCGTCAAATTGGGAGAATGGTATCTATGTATATATACTATAGTGCGTTGTCTTTATTGCAATTAATTCTCCAACAATGCTCCCAGCATGGGCAACAGGCCCGTTGCGAAAGCCAGCGCCGGCGCAGTGAAACCGAGCTTCAAGAATCCCAGGCCGCCAGACAGATACTGGAGCGAGATCAAACCGAAGGCAGCCTTGTCTGCAGGTACGTGTGACAGGCGGGTCAGATTTGAGCCTCTCGAAAGGGAAAAAGGCTATCATGCAACTCACCAAGAACGGAGTGGATACCTGCGAGAAGAAAGAAGATAAAACATGAGGAACAGGAGGTAGCAGGGTCGTGCAGGAGCTCAACTCACCAGTATACGACCATCTGAGCTGGAGGAGAGCGCCAGTCAGAGCCCAGCCGATGCTTTGATAGTAAGCGAGTTTCGAAGCTTTAGCGGGTGCAGTGATATCAGAAAGAGGTTGGTCGGCGAGGCCAGAGGTGGTTCTAGGAGCGAGGCTAGGTTACGTGAATGACAAGAAGGGGCTATATCAGAATATGTATTCAGGCGAGCTTCAATTTTTTGGTAGCCTACACAAGCTTCGTAGCTGCAATAGCAACACTTCCTAGAGCTGCGATGCGGAATAGAGTGCCTGCGAGAGGCGAAGGGCCGACGGCTGCGAAGATGGATGGCATGGCTGCTGGTCTTGAGACTTGGAGTATTTAAAGAGGTATGCGCTGCTGTTCTTGCATGTGTGTCAGGAAAGAAGAAGCTTGATGATCTTTCTGCTTTCTTCTGTGTTGCAGACGTCACATACGTCCGATCATCTACACTGAGAGCTGGAAGGTGGGCTGCAGGTAGAACGTCCTGACGCTAGATATCAATGCAAGTGAAGCTTTTCATGGGCCAGGCAAATTGAACAGACATGTTAAGACTGTCATCGAGCATAGCATACACGTTCACATCAACCTGACAACCTCTGCCCTCTGCTTGAAAGTCTTGATTTTTCGCCTTGTTGACCGGCTAAAGCTCCCCACATCTGATAAGCCGGTCTGTAGCAAGTCAGCCCGGAGTAGTAGGCGAAGACAAGGTGACTAGGATTGGCAACCCTGATACACTACCAACGGCCTTCATGCTGTTGACTGGCCCATGTGCAGCATTTACCCAGGTAGCCGGCGTTGCTCGGCAAAAGCTCGCTGCCGGCCGAGGTCGATCATGGGATATGGGAACTCACATAGCAGACCTTCTTGCATTCGACTCCACTCTTACCCACCGTTCTCGTACCCCGTCATGGCCTCCATAGCAGCCTCCAGACGCAGTGCCGTCAACGGCCTCATGCGCGCCGTCAACCATGGCGTGTCGTGTCCTTGCCATGGATGCGCAGCGGCAAACGGGTTAACCGACGTCGTGCAAGCCGGGCGAGCACTCCTCACAAAAGGAAGAGCTCGCTCATACGCTGTGCCTGCTACTGAAGCAACGACAGAGTATGCTTTCGAAGTATCAGCCGCCAACCTCCGCTTTGGCTCTGGTGTCACTGTGAGTTCCCTACTATTTCCCCCACAGCGCGACAAAGCTTCATTGGATCAAGGAATCCGGTGCTCCGCATCGCTCTATGTTCTGATGTATCGCATTACTCTCTGCCCCTGTGGTCTCCACTCCCACCCTACAGCGGGAAGTAGGCATGGACTTTGCGAACATGAAAGCTACCAAAGTTGGCGTCTTCACCGACCCTACCGTCGCCAAGCTATTGCCCATGAAGCAAGCTATCGAATCGCTCGAGAATAGCGGCGTCAAGTAGTGAGTTGTAGCGATGTCTGCTCTTGAGGCTCTTCTATTAGAGCCCTAACCCTGCTTGCAATTTTCAGCGAGGTTTTCGACAGATGCCGAGTCGAGCCAAACCAAGAAAGTTGGGCAGATGCCATTGAATTCGCTCGTTCCCGCAATTTCTCCCATTTCCTAGCAGTAGGAGGAGGAAGTAGTATGGATACTGCCAAAGTTGCAAATCTATTCAGCTGCTACCCCGAAGCCGATCTGCTTGAATTCGTAAACGCTCCTGTGGGAAAAGGAACGCCCATCGCTAAAACTCTCAAACCTCTGGTTGCTGTCCCTACCACTGCTGGTACCGGATCTGAGACTACCGGAACTGCTATCTTCGATTATACGCCCCTCTCGGCTAAGACTGGTATTGCTAGTCGTGCCATGAGGCCTATGCTTGGTATCGTAGATCCCCTCAACACCGTGAGGACTACTCAATATCCTTGTCTCATCTAATTGGCCTATTAGCTGATTTGCATTCTTCGTTGACCAGGAATCATGCCCTCGTCCTGTGCATATCTCAGCTGGTCTCGATACGCTGTTCCATGCTCTGGAGTCTTACACCGCTATTCCATACACCTCTCGCAGTCCACGACCTGACAACCCTATCAAGCGACCTGCCTACCAAGGACGCAATCCAGTAGCAGATGTCTTCTCCATGTGGGCTCTAAAGCAGACTGTCAAGTATCTACCTCGCGTTGCAAGAGACCAACACGATAAGGAAGCTCTCGAGGCTATGATCTTAGCTTCCACTTTTGCTGGTATAGGTTTCGGTACTGCTGGTGTCCATTTGTGCCATGGTGTGAGTCCTGTATACTCGCGATGCAAGTGCACAAGCTTTTGTCAATACTGATGGACTGTCTCTATATACAGCTAAGCTACGGCATCTCGGGTCTCAATAAAACCCTGCCTAAGTGGGCTGAATCTGGCTACCAGGTCGACTACCCTCTGGTTCCTCAGTAAGCGAACTCATGTACAATTTGAGTCGTTGTACCCCCGCTGACATGCTTCTTCACTCAGCGGTGTCTCCGTAGCCATCAGTGCGCCAGCCGTCTTCCAATTCACTTGCCCTTCGTCTCCCGATAGACATCGTGAAGCCTCCGCCATCTTCAACACATGCAAGCCTGACAATGTAGATGACTCCAGAGTCTCGGATGAAGATGTTGGCAAGCTACTGTATGATCGAATTGCAAGATTCCTTGCTGATTTGGACATGCCACGCGGTATCGGCGCTCTTGGGTTAGTTCAGACTGACTGCAATGCCTTTAATCATTACGCTCAATCTAACGTGTGCTTGTGACGCTCCACAGATATACGAAAGCCGACATTCCAAAGCTTGTTGAGAGCACTTTGCCTCAGGCAAGAGTGCTCGTTCTGGCACCGGGATATCAGAACAACGAAGAAGGCAGACATCAGCTATCTGGAATCTTGGAGAACTCCATGTCTTGGTAAATGTTCCATTCGCGTAAGGGCACTCGTGTCATATTTAAAAGCTAGGATACAAGCGAGTGCAATGGAAAACAACTGGCAAACAACACGATCGGATATCCGGCTATACCTGCGTGTATACTGTGATGCAGCCTTCATCGTCCATCTTGACCAAAACTATCACGATGCTGTCCTCTGGCAGTGGCTGTGCATTTGCAGGCTCTACATAGAGCGAGCCAATGGTTACAAACCCTTTTCTTCGAAGCAAGGCGCGCAGCTCCTTCACACTTGCTTGACGGGGCATAGCAGCTGAAAGGAAGTGTTCAGATCAGGCTTCGTTGGCGTCAATCGAATTGTTCTGACCACACTCACTGAACTCGAGTTCATTCACCCAGGTTTTTCCTCTCAGGCAGACACAGCGCACATATCGACTCCTGCTTCAGTCTTGCCATGTTCAAGCCAGTCACCCAAGGTGATCCAACTTTCAAGAGCCATAACGGACCACTTGTGTCAAAGTGGTTGGCAGGACACAAAAGCTGAAGCGTCTTGACGAGACTGAAACTGGACGGTCTGCTAGGACACAAAGTCTGTGCGGCTGGCATACGAAATCGCACAGCTTTGGCATGCCACAGCCTTTCGTACAAGATCGGCCGAGTCAACTCAAGGTGCTCGCTAGCTGCATACAGTCTGGTTAGCGGATTGCCGCATTGCGATTTTCCAGCATGTTCTCCATCACATAATATAATGCGGAGCCCCATGCTCGGCCACGGCCGGCTGTGACCGATGAAAGTTGACGAAGCACATGCGGAAGAAGACAGCTTGTGGACTTGTTACATCGGGACTGAATGCAAATTGTTGAGTCCTTGCTCTGCAATTACATCTAGTATCGCATTGTATGGGATGGTATTGCAGTAGCCTGATCGAAGACCGTAGCTGGCTTATGTAGGTTGTCGCGTCTGATCTGCTTTCTTCCGTTCAAGACGGACGTACCTAGCATCATAAAGTCACCTACTGAGTTCAGTTATTGTCGCATCTTACATACTACAACTATCCTATAAGAAGGTAGGTGATCGTCTCGAGTGCGCCGGTCATGGTGAGGGGAAGGACAGCGCCAGCCTGGGCTTCCGTTCTTCCTTACATATTCTCTGTCGTATAGTGATGCATACGATGCAGGTGCATGGAAACCAGAGAAAGGGGGATTACCTTCAGACCTCAATGAGCAGATTGACCAAGCGTTCAAGAACGTTGATTTGGCTCTGAAGACTGCAGGAGGCAAAGGTTGGGAGCAAGTGCGTCTTGCATAACTCATGCTGATTAGTCCAGTGCTTTATGTTGAGCCTCCTTATCTTCCAGGTCTTCCGAGTCAATTCTTACCATATTCCGCTCGACAACGAGGCACTCGGTGCTATGGTACGCAATATGAAAAAGTGGCTACCGAATCACGAACCCATATGGACATGCCTCCGTGTTACACAGCTTGGCGAGCCTGATATCAAGTTTGAAAGCGAAGTGTCCGCCCATGAGCCTAAGTGAAGTTGGATAGCTTTTGGCACGGAAGTAAGGATCTAGAGACAATAACTTAAAGTGCAATGCTGGAAATGCGTGTATATGTTCGACAACGGGGTTAAAACTATGTAGTCATACATGAAGGCAAGGACATCACATTTACCTCGGGCTATAGTTTTGCAGTGGCTTTCTTATCGGTTTTAGAGATTGCATCCTCGAATTCGTTTTCCGACTTCGCTGACCGCGGTATGAGTCTCAATGGCTCGAGAGCCGCCTGCACTTGCTGTAAGGCTTTCGTCTTTGGTTGCCACACCTCAAATTGATCCCGAAGCGTTTGAAGCTCTTCTGAGAACAGAGCGCGTATTTGAGGATCTTCGATGATGCCGCGCAGCGCCCAGGGCAAATCTACAAGACAACCGGATCAGCCGGCCATACAGTCTGACGAGGCCTTCATTAGCTTACAATAAGGATTGGATGGAGCCCTGGGATTGAAATCCTCCATCTTGAATGTGTTGTTTGATTGAGCCGCCGCATTCGATCCATGCAGAAGCGGACTTGATGTTTCCATCAAGCAGCGGACAGCATATTTGTATACCATAGCTTCCTCATATACTGTAATATGTGTAAATCAGTTCAGTTGGTTGGATGACAGGTTGACAAGGAGCGTGCAGGAGCACTCACCGGTAGAATGGCCAACCCCAACTAAAGAGCCCATCAAAGCTTCCGATAGATGGAAGTCCAAGCCATGACAGTTTAGTCCCGCATTTCTCAGTCGCGTTGAGAAGACCACCTGGTGTCGAGAGAAGGTCAGCCAATAACCTCCGACTTTAGGCCTGACTTACCAAATTTGTCATGAAATCCGCGCTCGTCTCGAAGACGGAGGAGTCGATGAAGATGGTTCGCAGTATATTCGGATGGGACAGTGACGAAAAGAGAGCCGAGTATAGCGGAACGACTTGATCGTTCAACGAAGCAACAAACAGTATCTTGACTCCAGCATTTAAGATGTGTTGCAGACTTGGAGATTTGTTAGCAGTAATTAACGTCTCGCTAGAAGGCTTCACGGCCTCACCTCCCTACGTATGCCTCAGACACCGCACTTTGAGGTTTCTGAAATTCGAACAGCTCCGTAGCAGCTGCTGTTTCGAAATAGAGATATGCGGGCACTGTCCAAGAGTTATAGAGAGAATAGAAGGGCCCTTGACTAACGGAGCACATATTGAGCATCATGCATTTTGTTCCGTTGATCTCGCCTTCGTTGATCAGACGCTCGATAAGCATTGTTGAGACGATCGTTCCTTGCGAGTGCGAAGCGATAAAGATACGATCGGCATTATTGAGCGCTTCAATCCAGTCTTGCCTTGCCATCAGGTTTTCGTATAAGCGTTCGGTGCGATTTGTTACAGTACCATCCCCTTCCAGCGGGATGGCCGTTACGGCTTCATCATTGAGAGCGCAGCCCATTTCAGAGTAGTATGCCTTGATCGAGGCTTTCATCATGTTGGCAAACTTGGTCGAGGTTCCTGTTGGCTCCCCAACAACATTTTCTGCGGTGCAAAATCAGCGCAAGCAATTCCATTTGATGGTGTTAGCTTACTCAGGTACGTTTGGATGAACCACCCGTGCACACCAATGACAGCGATTCTGCCGTTTTTGTGCAAATCACAGGTTGTACCCGCAATCTTGTGCAGCTTTGGCAGCCGCTCGTGTATGTCACCGATGACTTCACGTTCCTTTCCTTTTACGGACGCATTGGGGTCGTTGGGAAGTGCGACACGGGGACGGGAACTACTCGAGGAGAAGAGATAGGTCAAAGAAGCGGTGACTGCCTTCTTTAAGCCAGCGGACGATGCGACAGCTGGACCCGGCAAAGGCAAAGAGCGCGGAGGTCGTTCGAAGGTATCCTCAAATGTCGGCAAAACGAGATTTGGTTTTGTTGACCTTAGTACGGTGAGTTTGCTCTTCGAGGCAGATGAGGTTGTGGAGCTTTTAGCCTTCCTGTCTCTGGTCAAGGGTTTGATGGTCGAGATTGCCGAGGTGGTGGATGTCGTTGAAGCCTGGCTTTCAGGTCCATCACTGGCTGTTGACTTGCTGCTTGTTTGAACAGACTTGTCAGCACCTGTTGTACTGCGACCATGGTTCTGCTGCAAGGTGGATGATGAAGCTTGATCTCGGCTGTCAGCTATCCTAACAGACTCGCCAACCACCTCAGCAGGCGCTAGAGATCCGAAGTCGATTTCCATCGTCTCGAATTGTCCTGCAGTATCATTAGCCGACCTATCATCATTAGCCGACCTATCATCGATTGTCTTCTGATACGGCAAGATTCTGCTTGCAAAGAAGCTTGACCAAGTCGAGCGTGGCATGACGTCCAGTAGTGGATTGATGCGCTGTAGAGTCGGAGACGGAGTCATGTGTACTTTCTCAGCAGGTTCTTCGATGCTCTGAGGCGGAGGAGGAGAGGTCTCGTCTGCGTCAGGAGCCGTTGACGACGCAATAGACGAAGTGATAGAAGGCGCCGGGCCTGCTGCGTATGTCATCGCGGTAGTCTCGACTGGTGCCGCGAGGTAAGAGCCGAGCCAGGCCGACCAGCTTGTGTTGTTCTGGTTCTGAACAGTTGTGTCTATATTTGGGATGTAATCTGCCTTGCTTGATGCATCCATTTCGTCGATTTGGGCATGATCTGTAACCGTCGCAGACTTCGGACGGTCAACTGCCGGAAGCTGAGGAGCAAGTTCTGCAACACCACTGGTGGTCACTGGAACTTCAACATCTGACACGCCGTTGCAAGACTTCTCGACGGTCGAAGGGGCAGCGAGGGGCCAACCCCACCAACTCGTAGGTCGTGCGTGACCTTGCTTGACAGCACGCAGCGTTGCATCGGACCTAGAAGAATCGCCCATGGTATCATCGTAGGTGGTGTTCAACACATCTGCGGGAGGGGCTGGCACTGTAGCATCCTCTGTTCCAGCTCTGCCGCTTGCGGCGAAGGCGATGATGTCTAGTTTTGTATTGGATACATCTTCTCGCGAAGAACTTGGCTTTATCTGATACTCGGACCGCCGCTTTCCGGTTGACTTGAGGGCAGGCGGAGAGAGATTCGCAGTACTGGACACATCAGCACTTGAGACGGTGCTTTGCTGAACTTCGCCAGATTGTGACGTGCTGTCAGGCAGTGGTGACTCTGGTCGGCCATTTTTGGGCAAGAACTTCAGAGATTCTGAGGAAGGTATCAAAGAGGTCGATGTATCCGAAGACCTGGGAATCGTAAGATAAGACCGCCAACTCCGAAGTGCAGCTTTCGAACTCTTGGTGGAATCCAAGGTAACAGACGGGTCGCCTGTCGTAGCGGAATCACCGTTCGACACGCTTTCTTGCTGAGCTGCGGTACCAGGACGAGGAGTAGCACCGTAGTCTAGACCGGAAGGGGCTCTCTCTTGTCTCTCTTCTTCAGTTGCCTGTCTTTTGGGCAGTTTCGGGTTGCCGGGACCATGACTTGTTCGATCACGTTTCATAGTCATGCTGTTTGTAGGAGATTCGCCGCTTTCAGTAGAAGGAGTCGCATCTGGCTTGTCTGCTGGATAGTTGTTGTCAACTCTCAAATCTGAAATGGATCCCTCTATCGTTGACAAGGCAGGCAAGGCGAGGCTGCTCTTTCGGGAAGTTGTCTGGTGCCAATTAGGGGAACGAGGCATGGATACAGGACCCGCGTCAGCAGCGCTCGAACGGCGTCTAGGCGCAGATGGGCTGCCTGTAGGTGTGTTGATAGAGCTTGTCGATCTGCGGAAGGTGCTTCTTGCTGGATTGGCAGAAGATGTGTTTGAGCCCGCACTATGCACGCTCGCAGAGCTACCACTACGTGGCCGGCCTACATCTCCAGGAGAGAGCCGGTCCACACCAGACTCTACACCAAGGTTGCTTTGACTAAGATGTCTTGATAACGTCTGCCTTGCATGAGCTCGTCCTTCTGGACTTGCCCCATACGCCGGCTGAGCGTCGACGTGGATCTCGCTCGATGATGATGCGGCTGGTGTTGCCTTTGACGGTCGACGGACGCGAGAGCTGGAGAACCAATCCGACCTCGGAGAAGAGGTCGTGCTCATCCGGTCAACATCAACAGTATCATGGAAGTATCAGAGGTAGACGAAAAGCAAGATGAATACGGGTCATAAGAGGAGCGCGACACCCGAAGACTGATCAACCTCCGCCACACCCCAAGGCTCACGCAGGCTGGACAGCGGTGCATGAGTCGCGCTGAGCGTCCATGCAGTGTAGAATGCAGAATTCACCAGAGCAGCTGAAATACTCCATCTCGACTTAATGCAGGCTAACAGGCTTATCAAAGTATAAGGCTTTGCGTATACGCCCATATCAAATCCAGAGAAAGTATTCAAGTGCGCTCTCTCGCGAGTGTTTCTTTTATTCCTCCACCAATATTAAGGGCACAGCTGCAGCAAGCATAACGTCACTTCTACAGTCACCTCACGGGAAGTTGCCATGGGCTGTCTTTTTGCATTATTGCGAGATCACGTGCAATCACGTGCCACTTCTTGTGTAGAAATACAGGACAATTCCTGCACAATTCGTACACACAGCTCCGCAGGCAACAGGACACATGTAATTGATCAGCTTTGTGGCCTGCCTTAGAGCTGCGCATCTGCGAGCGATGTGAAGCAGTATCTGCATTGCAAGATGGAGAAAATGTTACAGGCCTTCCAGGACTAGCAAAATCGCATACATGAACACAACAAAGAGCTCAGAACGACGTTTGTCTATCTACCTCTCCAAAAATTGAAAACGCGAATGCTTGCCTGAGTGGGAATAACGAAACAACATACAAGTGCGGCGTGGGTATCTGTATGGATTAGAGTTTCCACTAGCGATTCGGATTGACGCAATGCAACCTCTCAGTCCCGTGCTAAACAGATGAACAGGCGCGCCTGTTACAGACCGAACACAGATGTCTCATGTGTTTTCAGGATAGAGATGCTCATTGTTGATTAGACTGTCCAGTAAGTCCTTTCGAATACAATACAACAGCGGGACGATGTCCACCTCGCCAGGCCATCAGGGGCCGATTGTGAGCTCGCTAAAGCTCTTCTCTGACTTCTTATCTATCTACTTCGCCGAAGACGAGATCTTTGTTGTTGTTGTTGTGATGTTGTTTATTGATATTTTGTCGGGTTTTAGAAGGAGAAGCAGGAGACAAGCGTTTTTTGTGAGGAGAAAGAGGAGACTGTCAATCTCGGCTCAAGGCTTCCGCAACGAAAGGAAAGCAGCTCACCTTGTGTACCAATAATAGCGACAGCATCTGGTAGGTATGCTCCCCGCATCATGAAGTCGCTGCCGGCAAGATGTGCGAATCCTAAAAGGCGGCATAATCAGTAACCGATTAGCGGGAGAATAAGAGGCGGCATGCGCACCTGGCGCACGGATCTTGCAGCGGTATGGTCTATTTGTTCCATCGGAAACCAAATATACAGCCATTTCGCCTATTAATGGAAAAGAGGTCAGCTCAGAATGCAGGACCTCACGCCACATCCGCCCACTTACCCTTTGGAGCTGAGAATTAGAACGGTCAGGCAGAATCACATGGTTAGTCACACTTCGCTGGATAATGGAAAGCAGCTTGCGTACCTTCAATGGCAGAGTATGTCTCTCCGGGTGGTACGGAATAGCCTGTCGAGTAAAGAAACGTAAGCCACATTCGTCGTGGAGCTGTTGCCTAGCATACCCTCTGAGTATAGCTTGAAGTGACTGTGAGAAGTGTCGTTAGTATGTCTTCTCAGAGACTACTTTTGCACTGGACCTACTGAATGAGGGCCTCCATATTCTCCTTCATCGAAGCGCGTGGTGGCGGAACGAGCTTGTAGTCGTCAACCTTGTACTGACCGCCTGGCATCTTGTTCAAGCATTGCGAGATGATGCGTAGCGACTGTCGGAACTCTTCAACTCGGCACAAGTATCGATCGTAGCAGTCACCACTGAAGTCGCATCAGGTCAGCATGATATGATTAATAAGTTGGCGGAAGAAGAACGTACTTCTTGCCGACAGGGACATCAAATTCGACCTTGTCGTATGCATCATACGGAGCAACCTTGCGGATATCCCATGGGATACCAGATCCCCTCAACATGACACCAGAGAAGGAGTAGTCCATCGCCTGTTCGGCAGTGACGGATCCAACACCAATTGTTCTTTGCTTCCAGATTCTGTTCTCTGTGAGTAGCTCTTCGAACTCATCTACACGGGCACTGAAGGCTGTCGCCCACTTGAAGATATCGTCGAGAAGGCCGTGGGGAAGATCGAAGGCAACGCCACCAGGTCGTACATATGCAGCGTGCATACGCGCTCCAGAGACACGCTCGTAGAATTCCATAAGCTTTTCTCGTTCTTCGAAGCCATACAGGAAAGGTGTGAGAGCGCCAACGTCCATAGCGTGTGTAAGAACAGCCATGAGATGATTCAAGATACGAGTGATCTCGCCGAAGAGTGTTCGGATCCATTTAGCACGTTCTGGGATTTCGATATTCAATAGCTTCTCTACAGCCAGCGAGTAGCATTGCTCGTTGGTCATCATTGACACGTAGTCTGTCGACAAATAACATGTTTAGATCAGACTTGTCCCGCAGCCATGCAGAGTGGTGCATGGCAATCTCTAGCCTGCATGCATGAACCCACCCAATCGGTCAAAGTAAGGTAGAGCCTGGGTGTAATTCTTGTATTCAATAAGCTTTTCTGTACCACGGTGAAGTAGCCCAATATGAGGGTCGGCTCGCACTGTATTGCAGAGGGGCGTCGAAGCCATCAGTCACGGCGATCTTTCCCAGCCAATCTGCGGGCCGCCTATTCCAGCGCAGCCACAAAAGACCAAGCGATAGAGGAGACGTACGGATCTCTTCGCCATTGAGCTCGAGAATAAGTCGCAGCACACCGTGTGCAGCTGGATGCTGAGGTCTGTGAACGCATGTTTGCTGCTCAGCTCTTTGCTGCTCCTCGATCTCAGGTGTTGTGAACTAGCAATTTCATGAATCGACATACCCAAAGTTGACTGCGAAAGGACTGCATCGTCAGTCAAGATTCCGCAAATTACAGAACGGTAGCTTGTCTCACCTGTGAAATGTCTCATCGATCCCTTGTCTGATGTATCGAAAGCATGCATTCTTCAGCTGTCCGCAATCATCCTACTTCAGCCTAGACAACACACCTGCAGTAGCCAAAGCCTCTTGCGCTGACTGATTATGCAGCTCTTCAACGGTCGTTGCTACGAAATCCTTGAGGGGAGGTGGTCTTGATGGACCTTCCGCCTCCGAAGCGTAGCATCTTCGTTGGAATGCGCATCGAGCTGCAGCGGTCGATGAAGGTCTCGCGAGCACCGACGCAGAGGTTGAAGCGACTGGTCTAAAAGCTGCGCCAAGGTTTCTAAGGGCTGCCATTGTTCCTGCTGTTGCAGTTCTTAGGAAGCAAGTCCGGCACCGTTTCGATATGCAACAGCCAGAGAGGAAGACCATTGCTCTTGCATGAGCAGCCTTTCCTTGCTTTTGCGGCAACACAAATATTTCGACAAATTGCAGCAAGAACAGCAGGAAAGGCAGCGGGCACATCACATTCATTGTACAACACAGTCGCATCTGTTGGACCTGGACCATCGCACCCATTTTCGGGCCTGGGTGAAGCATTTCAGCAATGGCTGTTGCCGAAAGAGCCGATCACCACGCCGGCAGCGCACATGAGGAAACTCCGCTGCTAGCAAACAGTAGGCAGGATGAAGCTGCTCAGCCCACACCCTTGCCTATGGCATCTGTCGGCGTGCTCTGCTTCAGTCGCATGTGCGTAAACATGAGTCGCAGTGTGCAGGTCGAATCCAAGAAGTAAAACACAGCTAACATGGTGCATGACACGTTTCACAATTTTTGCTCTCATTTCTCACTGAGCTAGAACGGAGCCCATAGCACTCACTGTTGTAAGTACAGCCCATTTCTTGCGTCCCTGGATGCTTCTTGACGATGCGTACAGATATTTCCTTTCGTAAATCAAATGGTGGCAAGCAGTAAGCATGCTCATCCAGAGTTTGGACATGACTTTGGCTTATCGCTGTATTGGTTCCATCGCTTCCAGTGGGCGTTCCCGAATCGGAAGTCGGGTACAAGGCAGGTCTGATCGAAGCCCTCTTCACTTTCGCTCAATTCTGCACTAGTGAGCTTTCCTCGGCCTACCCCGATTTTTCGGATCTTGCTGACTTTGTCTGTACAGTATTGCAATGGGGAAGACTATCTGATCGCATCGGGCGGAAACCTGTCATTGTATGTCTCCTCAAGCTTCCGGTCTGCGAAGCGTTCTATTGACTTTGCATGACTCGCGCAGCTTTTCGGCCTGGCTGGCTGTAGCATTTCCATTTTCGCGTTCGGCTTGTCCCAAACTTTCGTTGCTATGATTGCTACGAGAGCACTGTGAGCATGTTTGTCAAGAAAACGATGGAATTCAGTCTGACCGCCTGCACTTTCGCGAAGTGCTGGCGTCTTGAACGGAAACGTCGGAGTCATCAAGTCTTCGCTCGGAGAGCTATCAGATCATACCAACGAGGCGCAAGCGTTCAGGTTCCTTCCGCCCGCCTGGACACTCGGGGCAGCCCTCGGACCTATCATTGGAGGTTTTTTGGCGGATCCCGCAAAGAACTATCCCAAATATTTCGGAAACAACGCTTTCTTCCTCAAATATAGATACGCTTTGCCGTGCTTCGTCGGTGCCATCTTTCCTATAATTGGCATAATAGTGGGCCTTTTGTTCCTCAAGGAGGTTAGTTCGCACAGAATCATCACTTTATCGAACTATTAATGATAAATCTGAATAAGCAGAGCCTACCTCAGACTGCTCGTGAAAAGTCGCAAAGGGATGATGAGTCAGGCACTACGCAAGTCGCAGAAGAGCTGCCTGGCATGCGCAGCCTCCTTACCAGACGAGTCTGCTTCACTTTGGCCAATTACGCTATGCTTGCATTCACATCCATTGCCAACGCGGGTATCTTCCCACTTTTCTTGTACACACCAGTTCACCTTGGTGGTCTTCAATTCTCGGAAGCACAGGCGGGTTTATTTTTTAAGTTATACCTGCCTGAGATTCCTTTCCTGACATTCATTGATCTTGGCAGATTGGAACCATTATGTCATGCCAGGCTGTTTTCACAACTGCTTGCCAGATTATCTTTTTCGCGCCGATTCAGCGTCGACTAGGGACTGTCACAACGTTTCGGTTTGCTGTAGTATTCTACACACTCGGATATCTTATGTACCCGATAACCAGTTGGGTGGCACAACAACGATACGCTTCTGGATCTACAAGTATGCAATCCACCTACATTGCGCTAGGCGTTCAGATATTTTGCTTGGCTATGGCAAATCTTGTAAGCGTGCATTGCAGTACGCTATCAGGGAATCTACTTCAGGTACTGATCTTATGTTCACTTGATACAGGCGTACTCGTGCAATATGCTTCTCATCAATGCGTCTGCGCCTAAACCGCAGCTTCTGGGAACTTTGAATGGCATGGCACAGATGCTTTCGTCTCTAGTCAGATCAGCAGGTCTAGCAATTGGGCCAGCCCTCTTCGCTGTCAGCAAGCAGAAAAACCTTCTTGGAGGACAGGCAGTTTGGGTTTTCATGGTTGCCTCCTCGTTGGGTCTCAGCGGGACGAGTTGGCTGGTCAGCGACGCAAAGGCAGACTGGCGGGATGGCGTCGTCAAAAGTCACGGAGAGAGACGAAGATCAAACTGAAGTCGCTTCACGCTGAAGACATTTCTTGGTTCTGTGTACTGGTAGAAGTCTTGCTTGCATACAGCGGGCTGCATTGTGTAAGAAAAGCCTCTCATAGAGGAAGTAGGTTTCGTCTCAGTCAGTATGTTCTCAGTAATGGAGACGCAATAGAATTTTTAGTACGTTTCAAGCTGAATCTATGGTCGCTGAGCAAACTTGCATGCGTACTCTTGCTGTCAGTGGTTGTGGCGAGGATAAGCTAGGAATATCAGAAGTGCTAAGCCCGACGCCAGTATCGCTGTATTAACTGTAACATTGCAAGATATGAGCTTCAGAATAAGATGAGTTCCAACTGCTGATGTCTGTCAATTGCACCTCGCCGACGCACTCTCTCTCTTGAGCGCCGATCAAGCCTTCGCCCAAACTACACACAATGCAGTAGAAGACAGCTACAACGCCTACGTCGCGCGAAGGAGCAGGCGATGTGGGTCCTCTCATCAAACCAAGATGCTCCCTGCATCAGACCTCTGAAGCCGCCAAAGAACGATGAAGGTGAGCTGCTTGACGATGTAGCTGCGGCTTCCAACTGATCTCAAAGCGGATGTGCCGGAATACGCGAACAACAGGACCCGAAGCAGGCTACAACCCGTCACTGTGGATAAGACCTGGCAAAGAGTATAAAGCAGGGCGATCAGAGGCTTTCGACCTTTGCATCACACACCAGAAACTCAGCCGAAAGAAGCTCGGGTTCATTCTAAGATCTTCAGCCGTGGAGCCAGACGCTACAGTGCGGCAGCAGGAGCGGGATATCCACACACCATCATATAGCCTTGTACTTGAAGCAGGGGAGCAAGGATTACTGGCAATTGACGACTCTGGCGCAGACGTCGAAATCAAGTCTGGCTGCAAGTTCGCAATACAAGATGGTATGCAGATCAATACCTTCGCCGACAGGAAGCGCGAGTGCATAATGAGGTATGTCTTTCCAAGGTGCTCGTATGATATTAGACAATGCTGATAATCATTTGATACATGCAGATTCCGTTGGCGTCCAGTCCACATATACAACCGTGTGGCGAAGAAAAAGGATCTGCCAGCCCTCCAGCAGGCATTTGCCCCTTTAGGCATCACCTTCACTCTCCAAGCTACTGCCATCCATCCCAACGTCACCCATACACATGCCCTCTTTCCCAAATTTTCGGTCGAACCCAGCGCGACTCAGCTTGTCGCTGCGAATTGCCAACTTTTGATGGTTGAACCAGGTTGGGTCGACGCCCTCCTTAAAGCTGCCGAGCCTGTAGAAATGTCCAGCGGAGGCGATGAGCCTCGCCAGATTGAGAAGTGCAAGCTCGAACTGGATTTCGAGCGGAACTGGCCGTCTGAACCCCGATACTTTCCGTTGGTGGATGGCAGAGAAGCATCAGCTGCGGAAAAGAAACTCTGGCTTCCAGATCCGCGACGCCGGACACTCTTCCAAGATAACATCTTTGTCGATTGCAGCGTAGTCAGTGTGGACCAGTCCAGGAAGTTAGTGAACAGCAAGCTGACCTTCGTCAGGATAGGATCCCAACATTGCCGTACTTGCAGCGACTGCAGGTGGTGAGGTGTGCACGCCGGAGCTCCGCAATATGAGTGACTTCTTCACTACAACCACAAAATTATGTATGGATGCAGGCGTTGCGGGCAAAGCCGTCAAGAAGTATCTCATCTTGCCGCATCACGGCACCCTGCTGGAACTGGACCAGTATACAGCCTTTCGCGACGCCAAAGAGACGTAGGTCCATGTCCGATCTTCATCACCGTGTTATACAAAATATGCTTAAGAGGTTTATGAGCAGATGCCGCCTTGATGGCTACGTTCGAGCTGCCGCCATCTTCGCATCCATTAAAGACGTTCATCCGCTTCATGATATAATTCCGGAATACACTCCACCGAACCAAGAGGCGGACGGTGATGGTGAGACAACATGTCCTTGTTGTGCGATGGTTGCGCCGAATAACATTGTCTCCTCTCACACGACCAGCTGTGCCAGCGCCTACTTCAATGATGCCAGGTGCTACGGCCGACATCTCTTATCCCGCAACTCATCCTGGCGATGTACCTGCTTCCGCGCCGAAGCAGACAATGGATCGCAAACGCCCTGAACCTCATGCGTCTGGCAACGACAGCCGTCCAAACAAAAAGGTAAGAAATGGAGCACAGTCTTGCACGACGTCTACAAGTCTACAGGCATGCTTATCGCTTTCCATAGCCGAGGAAATTGGCCGATCGTGGCATAGCAGATCCTTTAGCGAATCTGTTTTCTACCAATAGCATTATGGCAGCCGCGGCACCTGTCGCAGCCGATGATGCCAAAAACTCAGAGGTGAACACACAAATGCCTAGCACCAGCGCCGCAAGATCGGCAATTGTCGATAGTCAGGAGTCCCAGTCTCAAGCTAAGTTTCTGCGGCCAGACAGCAAGTACTCGAAATTGAAAAGGCGTGTCGGACAAGGCAGCTCCAGCCAAATACCGGATCAGTCTGTATTGGACCAGGTAGAGGAAGACGACCCCTTGACGAGCAAGAAATTCAAGTCATTCGACCCGAATATCCAATCAGTTACATCCCAAGCTGCTGCAAGGATCAGGGAGAAGGAAGAAAGTGAAAAATTGGCCGGATTTCTAAGTGATGGTGACGAAGACCAGAAGCCCATCACCTCGAAGCGTAAAGTGACCGAGATTCAGCCAGATAGCGACGAAGAGCCATCTAGGGAGGCTACGCAAAGTACATCACGCAAGAAGGTCACACAACCGGAAAAGGAAGCCAAGACAAAGAAGAAGCAGGCGCAAGAAAGTGACAGACCTCCGCCAAAAGAGTCTGTCTATCTTCAGATTAAGACTGGTCGGCGTAAGATTGGAAAGGCGGATGCGGATATCAACGAAGATTTCAACAACTTGCGCATCAAGAAGACGCAGGCTCCAGAATCGCACAAGATGGGCTGGAACGAGAGAGACGTGTTTCAAGAAGAGATGGCAGAGGATGCAGCTTGGGAGGCTGAAGACAAATCGACATTCTTCCAAATCCGTTTTGTTCCTATGGCAAGAACGAAGAATGCTGGTATGGGTCAAAATCCCCCTCTTGACCTTCGAGATGCCGGCAAAGCGAACTTTAAAGCATTCAAACCCAAAACGATGATCGCTAGCACCTCTGCCATTACTGGTCAAAGGAAGAAGCGTGCAGAAATTGCCTTGGTAGCTCACGAGGCACCCAGCTACGGATTGCAGGAAAGCTATGGCGAGCGTGGCACGCGTCAGAGCCGTGAGGTAGACAGCGATACAAGTATCGAAATGCCGATGCCAGACCTGGAGAACACACGCAAAGGGAAAGGGCGAGCGAAAACTAAAGCGCTAACCAAGTCTACAAACGCCGGCCCGGGCAAAAGACAAGTTGTGTCCGACTCTTCTGAAGAAGATGAGCTGGATGCCCAAGAGTCTTCGACGGCGCGAGGAAAGTCCGGCCCTGTTGCTAAGAAGGGACGTCCGAAAGACTCCATTACGATTGATTCAAGTTCCGATGAAGAAGACGGCAGGACCTTTAGAGGTTTCAGTGCCTCAAATCGTATCACAGCTAGAAAGCGATAAGTCCGGTGCGTTGTTGTTGTTCAAGCCCACTCTGCAATGCAATACAGTCAAGCATTGCACGTTTCCTTCTCTCGCTGCAGGTCAACAACAATGAGAAGCCCTGGCTGCCTTTCCCACTAATGTCCCATCGGTGTGGCACACGGTGAGGGCAGACGGGTTGAAAAAAGGAAACTGAGCAGGCACTGCATGCATCACCTTTTCGCCATCCCGTCATCGAGTCACCTACAGCCGACTTCATACTGATCGTTGCGTACTACCGGATTATCGCCGGAGCTTACCTAGCTAACGTGTCATCGATCGTTAGCAAACAGTGCAAAACCTTCAGAACGCTATCGCGGGGCGAAGCCAAATCCATAACCCGGTGGCATTCGTTACTGTCAAACACTGGTCTGCCGGTATCATAAGCAGTGACGGAATGGTCGATGATCAGAAAACGCTAGAGACAGATTATTTGTATGATACTACCCAAGGTGCACATGCAAGTCAGGCATCCACCCCGAAAGGGCAGATTACCAGAACTGCCCCAACCAGTCGACGGAGTCTGTTGGGTGCACGGGTGCTCATGAGTCACAACTTGGCGAAGTCCGACACGGAGTCTGACCTACCCATCAAGGCACTGCCTTGCGAAAAAGCGCGAAGCTTTGTCGCTAGAGTCTGAACGATCTGGTAGGAAGCCCGGACTCGCCCGCGCTGCTGAGGCTTTGCTCTCTGCAGGGTCGTACCGATTTTCAAAAACTCCAGCTACATTCCCCTGCTCCTCCTTGCCTTCCATTCTGGCATCACAACACGCCACTGCATCCAACACAATTATGTAGCTCCCAGCCCTAGCATACGAGACAAGGGATCTCGCAGTCGCATTGAAGGAGCCAGTATTCTTTACTGGCCTGCCGTCAATACCAGCCATATCGCGTGCGGACATCGCTCTGAGGGTAGTCACCCATGCTTCTTTCAATGGCGAACCTACCCAAAGTTTCGAATTCGTCGAAGGAGGCGGTAACGATTATAGACGAGATGCGGTAAGCCACATCACTGGAATCACTGTTCGTGACACTGAACTGAATCTTTGAGGCAGCTGCAAGGCGACTCCCTCTTGAAAGTCTTTGTCACCGAGCTTTTGTACGAGTTGTATCCCCACTTGACCCCTGGCGCAGCCACGGTACGTGATGCACTCTTCCAGGCAATTTCTGCTGGGCCTTCTAATGAAGTATATGCTCCTAATAGATCATCCTTTCGGCTGTCTGGTCCAACACTTCTTTAGCCAAGCTAGCCGACGCATACGGACTTCATCGAGGTCTTAGAGCAGCTGCGCCTCAGCGTGCAGGTCTAAAAATGAACGGAGATGTCAAGGCCACTCTCTTTGAGGCCTACATCTATGGTGTACATCTCAGCAGCGGTGAAAAGACCTATGATACGATCAAAACTCTCATATCCAAGTTGTTCACCCCAATTCTTGCAGCTCAAAGAAATGCTCTCGCCGACACTAATAGGGCTGGAGTCATTCAAGCCGACAATCTCGTAGACTACGTTTCACGCCTCAATCTATGGTCACAAGGATACGCGAGACGCATTGAATAGAGGGTCTTAAGCGTCGTGCTGGACTTATAGCATGCCGTGACTAATTCCTGTACTGCATCGAACAGTCAACTGGCCGAATCTTTGGGTCCAGCTAATGTTCCGGAATTCCTCATTAGCGTCTATGTCAACGGGGTTTCCAGAGGCACTGGAAAGGGTGCTACTGTGAAGGAAGCTAGGCAGCAGTAAGTGTTCGTGATCTTTCAACCGCATGATCCGAAGTGTACTCGCCAGGAGACACAATCTGACCACAAACGTCTGCAACAGGGCAGCCGCCATGGCTCTGATTGACATGGGTGTCGCTCAGATCTGATTCAATAAGGCGAGCTCTAGAAGATGACTGCCTGGGTCCTGATGTTCGCAGCGCTCGGTCGGCGATGCCTTCTGCCACTTGTCCACCTGGATATCTACCCTGTGTAGGTAGACACGGCATACGGCATCGCCGCCAGCTTCGCCCTCATCAGGAGCCGGGATTCGTCTCTATACATCCCACTGTAGAGCACCTCGATTCACTGTCTTCAGCGGTCTGCATACTCGTTTAGCCCCATTACATTGCTGGCCTTCTTCGAACACGTGCCGTCCGTCTCTCGATCAATTTGTTTTTATACGTGACTCTTTCCTAGGCTCGCCTGCCACTTGCACCAGAACCACACTCTTCTCGCATACATATGCCTTCAATAGTACTATGAAGGTGCTGAGACGCATCGCCATTACGTCCCTCCTGCCGTTCAGCAGCTCAGCCGCATTATGCTCGCCCTGGCGTCGAGCGACGCTCGCCGCAGTCGAAGCTTCTCTCTCAGCAGACCCAACAGTGCCGGCTGCAGCACTTTCATCCCCATCGACCGCATCCCAAACTTACTCTGCTGATACTCCGGCCTTTCATGACGAGCTTTCAAAACTCTCACAGGCATGGCTGAAAGAGGCCTCTGAATCAACAACGTCCTTCAAGCTCGCATGCTCCGACGATGCACTTAGCAACTGGACAGACCGATGCGATGACTTGGCAGGTTCCGAAGAGCAGCAAATGCAATTAGCCACACTTCTGACTATATGTCAACATCACCGCGCCTCGAAATCGAGCATGCCGGTCGAGTGTCTCGAATGGTTCGAAGATCGTGCGAGTCTGAGTGATTGCATGGAGTAGGTGCTTCATTTGCCTTGCCACCCAGCGAGATGACGATTTCAGCATCAAGACCACACTCACTGATATTGCTTGCTCATTGAAAAGCACCATCTCCCGATCTGCTCAACACTGGACGACCTTCACAAGCTTCTCAGCCAGAATCACCGAAACCTGTCACGCTTTGTCAAGGCAACAAAACATAGCAGTATTCAAAAGAGCATTCCAGAAATTCGTTCTCCATCAGCAACAATTCCAAGAAGAGATCATTCAAGCCGCACTGACAAAAGCACAGCGGGACCGAGAGGCGGAAGAACGGACGTCGAGCTGGTATGGTCGATTTGAAGAGGTCCTTAAGCGGATGCTAGCGGTAAGTGAATGCTGTTTCCCGTCCACTGACACTAACACTTGTTACAGTCCTCCGCCAGCTTTGACGAACAGGTGCATACACACTCGAATACCTTTTCAACAACCCTCACTCAGCACGCCGAGCAGACGAAAGGTTTTAAGCAAGATCTACAGTCCCTACTACATGTTCTTCAGTCTTCCGTCTCACAGGTATTGTCAAGTATCAAAACTTTCAGCTTGATCCCCGTTGAGCAGTCTCTGCTCAACCTTTTCAGCTGCCTTCATTCATCCGTGAAACATCAGCCCGTGAAGCAGAATTGCTGCAAGCTAAACTCCGAGATGTATTCCAAGCCTTCCAGCAAGCCAACGAGATTTCTCTTACAAAGCAGTCTGATCAGGTCTGCCAGGGTTTCTGTAGTGACAAGCTTGATTTGCCTGCTGACCTTTCTTTCAGCTTGACCTTGCCGTAAAGGCGATGATTTTCGAACACCAGTTGACCTTGCGAGATATTGTTTCCGGTTTGGATTTGCAGTTTTCTTCTCTTTCTACTGGACTGGTACGATTGCGCTTTGATTAATGCCAGCCGGACGGCTGAACCAGCTTCTCGCTCGGCAGGACACAGCCAACGCCGCGGTGCATGGGCACGTGCACCAGCTCATGCTCATGCAGCACGAAGGTTCGACAGCCATGGAGCAGATGCATGACGTGAATAGCGTGGCCAAGCAGAACTTCGAGATAGTCCAAGCTCAGCACGCTCAATTAGATCAATTCTATCACGAGCAACTGGAAAAGATTGCTGCACTTTCCAAAGCAACAAGGGATTTGTATCGCAACATAATGCTCGGCTCATTCTTATCGATGAATTGGCAAGGAGCATTGCTGGCTGTCTCGTCGTACTATCGATATTGTAGGTCCTTGTTTCCAGCTGCCTTGACATATGCGATTCACCGATACCCTCTCATAGTCCTGACAGTTCAGCGTCTTCGAGTGACGGTTACTTCGGTTTGCGTAGCTGTCATTGCTGCAATCTGGCCCGAACACACATTGGCATTGAAGCATGTTCCACGTCTTCTCCATGGCGCCTTTTCAAAGTTTTTCAACCTCAGATGGCCGGCCACGGTGGATCCGCTAGTCTCCCTAGAAGGAGTTTTTCCAGCCCCATGGCACACACTTGCAGGCAAAGAGTGGCTCGCATCCGACAATGTAGCATATACTTCCTAGCTAAGTGTCAATAATAGAACGTAGAGACAATGTTTCACGCAGCATTACATCCTGAGATTCGTCTCCTTGGAATATTGCAGGAGGCAATCTAGCTCGACGATTCTGACTCAGATCTGATACTTTGGAAGTTTTCCAGGCTTGCTCGTTCTCAGCTTCAAAGGCTTTTGAACCTTTCGTCATCGTCTCTTCCAAAAGCCAATTACGCTTAAGAAAGCCCTCACTATGCTCCCGAAGACCCGCTTGCATCCAACTGATCTCAATCTCGCTGGTGGAGTTGCTCAGTGCTTGATTGATACAACCCGAATCGAATACGATGTTATTGTAGAAAGGCTCGAAATCCCGGTAGGTCAGGTCTGCTGCCCGCCCAATGACGTTGAATCCCAGCCGATGTGGTAGACTGTGATGCCTCCGCGATGCAGACACCATAAAGCCATAGTGAGCATAGACATACACAGCGGACATGGGAAAACCAAGATAGTGATATGATGTCTGGTGGAGGTAGAGTAATAATTAATGCACGTACAGGCTGTAGCAGATGGTAGGACCTACTAAATGGATTGGATCTCCAGTACGGAGTCCTCGCATACTCAACAGCGAAAAGAAAGCATACACACTATTCTTGTAAAGCGCGACGACGAGGGTCTCTGTTGACATTCCAAGACCATGGGCGTCTGTGCCGAACGGTAGAAGGCCTTCAGGTCAAGACTTTTTAGCATCGGCTCCTTTCATTTGATTCACCATGTAGGCGAGCAGATCGGCAACTTGGTAGGCAGTCTGACAGCACAATTGAAGTGTCAGTCAGAGCAACAAGGAATATCACACGGGGAAGTGACCTCGTCTTCATCCATAGATATGCGGGGCCCGCCGAAAGAATTCGTAATGACAGCGTACCCTTGCCGAGAGATACCTGCGCGAAAGCATCGGTCAAAATCTGTTGAAATTACAGTAAGCCTACTGGATTACTTTTCGTAAGAGGCGGTCCAATCTTTTGTAAGAGTAGAGATAGGCTATCGCGGAAATTCGTGCGATGTTTTGTAGCGGCCTCCACTGCCTCCTTAGCTACTGTAACCAAAGCCATGGAGCCGTCGGGCTTGGGAGAATGTATCCTTCCGTGGTATCTGACTTTGAAGAGGTCGCGAAGGAAGGTATCCAGCAGTAGCATAGCATTGTAGTGTTCCCGATCCAATTTTTCCCGAGAATCCCATCGGCAAGGGGCTTGGCCGTGGAAGTTCTGCGCACGATACAGCTTCATGAGTAGCCACATGCTTTGCCTGATGTCTTCCGAAATTCATGGGCTATCGACCTTCAGGAAAGTAGTTTGGACAGCCATTTGAAACGGTAGAGCCCTCCCTCTGAAGCGGTTGAACCGGAGGGTTGTTACTCCAACCGATACAGCAGTGTGCTAGGGCGAGGGCCGAGCCGAGAATATCAGTAATTGTGCCATTCGGTTCAGTGTATCGTTTACTGAAACCACCTTGCCATCTGGCTGCATGTACAGTGGATAGATAGTATCCAGAGACGGCCTTAAGCTGTTCTCATGATGGAAGGTGGTTCGATCAAACAGGCCAGACCCGTCATTCCGTCTATCCGGTCCTACATCCAACTCCACACCGGTGATGTAGCAGTATAGCTTATCCACCTGGAAATAACACTCATCGTAGCTATGCGTGATCGCAAGAAATAATGCAGCTTCCATGTCGGCCCGGTCACGTGACCATCGCTCCCCGCGCGGTTTGCCGGTAAGACTGTTCTTTTGAGTCTCGCCCTCCGCATCCGCCTTGTTCGCCGTCCTGAAGAGAGTGAAGACGCGTGTGACCTGCACAAGACCAGTATAAGAGTCAGTTCAGCTGCTTGAGCAGTATCAATCGTCGACTTGCGACATCCGATGATCCCTTCTTCTTCCAGCGCGCGTGGAAGTGCAGCGCTGCAATCGTGCAGAGTATCAGCACGGCGAGGCAGCAGGCAACAGAGTCGCAGCACTCTCATCGAAGTGAGATGTCGCTCACCAAGCTCATGAGTCTCCCTGTCGCCTCCAATCAGCTCTGGTGTTGATGTGCTGTGAGACATCGCTGTATAGGTCGCTACTCTTTCTTTCAGTAATCTGCCTGAGTTGGACAGGTCAACACATGTCATCGAGAACGAAATTCATTGTCAACGCCTCTGCAGTCAGTCGTTGGTCATCTACTCTCTTCTGCCGCGCGATGCTCAGGTCTGTGAGGTTGCGCAGTGTTCCACTCCTTCCTCTCTGCATCCTCCTCGCCATCAAGGAAGAGAGATCTTTCCTCCTCTCAGCTTTGCCTTTCACCTTTGGCTAGAGAGGAGAGAATAGCACGCGTAGCCAAGTCCATCAGGGTACGAAAGTTAAAATCGCCCTTGCCAAACCTCTGTAGTCTTTAATACGATGAAGATCAATGCCAGGATGACCCGCGTGATGACCCACGAGATGACCGATCCCTGCCACGCTGAGCTTGGGCAGCACCGACTAGTCAGACCTGTCCTTGCGCTTTGCTTCTAGACATGCTTGAACTAGCTGTAAGACCACACAATATGGGGGGCTTGTCAGACACCTCCGATTGCTTCTGCCTCCAAGCCGGGCGAAAGCGGTCATATCGGGTGAGCAGCATAATCTTCTGGTAGAAGCCTCTGGGATGCTTGCAATCGGCATTGGTCCCTTATTTAGTGGTTTTGGACTGATCTACGTAGTTGGTGCGCATTGAAACAAGAACTGCAGCTTACAGAAAGAGATCAATGAGACCGGACCGCCCGGCGGACCGAGAACTGACACAGGAAGTCACACTACCGGCGAGCAGTGCGAACTGTCCATCAAGCGGTCTAGTGCAGTATCGCCTCAAAAATGCTGGACATGCCCTAACGGGCAAGACTGGACGTAGCAGCTGCGAGGGTAACCTGGGGAACTCCTGGTCGGAACAAAAAATGCCAAAAAAAAAAAACTCGTTGCCCCCTACCCGGATTGAACGAATGACCTTCTCATTGCATTGTATACACTGTGAGGGAGAGTAATGTCAGCATATGTTGAGGTGGAAAGGAGTAACGGACGACACGAACAGTGAGACGCTCTACCGCTGAGCTAAAAGGGCGAATATATTTTGCAACTTTTCCATACATAATCATTCACCCGATGAAGGCGAGAAGTTCTTTTTTTTTTTTCTTTTCGTGGAAGCATTCAATCGACGACGGACAACAGCAAGCGGCAGAGGAAAAGACCTAAGTCTGCCATTTACTAATACATTAGCGTAAGGCACCAAGTAAATCCAGAAAACAGATCTTCAAGAGTTAATGGCGAAGGAAGGATGGAGATCGCGCATCGCCTGCCTGATAAAGTCGAGGTTATTTTACAGGCTAAACAACCTCGGCTTCAGAAGGCGAGGAAAGTGCGATTCTCTATCCTCCCTCCGAGCGTGCATCTATACTAGTGTAATGACGACGAGTACAAGTCACCCTGAGATGTGTTTGTTGGCCGACCTCCTCCATTTGCGTGCCTCCATGTATTCTGAGCATGAGAATCTTCCTGTTCGCAATTGTGGCGATTCATTTCTAGGTATACAACAACTGCGACAGCAACACTGCACACAGGTCGCCAAAATGACTAAACTTCTGTCCGACTGAGTCTAAAAGTAGCTCTGAACCCTTCTCTTAAGATACTCAAGCCAGTTCCCCCACAGCCCGATAACCTCTAGCAATTTTCGGGTCCCTTTGCCTGCGGCACTCTCCTCTAATCCCAAGAGGCCTTTTACAATGACACCGGGACTATCATCCAGCGTTGATACGCTGTCATTCGGGGTCTGTTGTGTTTCATCGGTTTTGAGGCCATTCGAACGCCTGAACATGACTTCACTGCCTCCAATCTTGCTGAGCAGTGACTTTTGGAAGTCCGAGACTTCTCTAACCTTCTCTTCCAGTACAGTTTGAGCATATGATAACCTTTCTGTGCCGATCGCCAAGCCGACGACAGCATGGTGCTTTCCATCGGAACGGCCGGATTCGCTAACGGTCGATCCTTCTCGCGTCCTCCCATCTCTCGTCTGCCCACCCGAGCCGGTGAAAGACTCTACGAGTTTGTTTAAGTCCTTTACTTTGTCGGCGAGGGCTTGCACCTCGTTCGAGCGCCTCTGAATTGTCGGCCCGAGTTTCCCTAGACAGGATTCGTATGCTTTATCAAGCGCAGTGAGGGTCGTAACCAGATGCGCAAAGTAGGCTTCACGACTTCGGAGCTCGTGGTAACCCGTATATAGCTCAACGTCCGCCCTCATCCTCCGAGATGTCATAATTTGCATAATTCTCGGAAGTTCCCGTAAGCTCGACAAGCTGTGCCGTCGCCGCCGAGGTGCTAATGAAGAAGGCTGAAGCAAAGGCTTGAAGTCGCTGTTAGATTTCCCCTGATCTGTGATAGATCGACGGAGGTGTGCCGGTCTTGCTGTTGGCGAATATGCTTCGGCGCCAGGTATACCTAAGAGATCTCTGTGACTGCCTGCGGGTGACGTGCCTGTTGACAAGCTTGCATTCGAAACGAAATGGGATACGCGGTAGAGTCCGTTGTCTGCTGCTGTATGATCGCATCTTAATCAGTCCTACGCGTCTAGTCGCAATCTGCCAAATCTCACTCACTTTCTTGTAAAGGCGATTTGGTTGCGCTTTCGTAATCATTCGTTCTATGATACGGCTTGGATTAGCTCTTCATTGGATACCAGGCCTGGATCTAGCTTACCTTTGCGAATGATGGTGTCCATGGTGATGGCGCGAACGGCTCAGATCATCACGCTCACCGAGAGCGCCAGGACGCACTCCAGTCTTATCAAGGAGTCTGATGAGCCACAAGTCAGCTTTTCAGGTTCCCTCCATTGCATGCATTCGGATGCTTTGTGTGTGGATTATCTGAACTCACCCAGTCACGCCGTCTCCGATCTTCCTAGTACGCTTGGAAACGCCCTTCAGTAACTTGCCAAATCCAGCTTCATCATCTGACTCAGAGCCGCTCTCTCCGACATTTACAGGAGTATCGTCGCCTTGCCATGGATCACTGCGCCTTCCATAGGACTTATTCTTCTTGAACCTCCCCTTCCACAAGCTCACTACTGACCGGATGTCGCTTGAACCATTCGTTTGTACAGCTGTGACAAAGGTATTGATGTCTGTTGTTTCCTCTTCGAGGATAGCCGACTTGCTTATACCAGAGCTTAAGCCCTCTCCTCTAAAATCCTCGAGTCTATGACGGATAGCTCGCTTTAGAAACTCCTTGGTGGTCCGAGTATATTGCTGGCGAAGATGGAGGATACCTTCCGCGGTTAGATGTTCACTCGTCGGAGCATTTCGCGTGCTCTTGATGAATGCTGAATAGCATCGGAGAAATGGGATCCTGTCTACGAAAGGATCGCTCGGAACGTGGTGTACTCCCATGGTCAGGAGTCGACAGCGCACAGCGATGACTATAGTAAGAAGAGCAGCCAGCACGGAGGATGAAAGTACACTGTCCCCAAGCTGTGAAATACCAGATCAGCCTAAGTGGCTTGAATAGAGGCTAGCAGTAGCCATCTTACTTCACTACCCAGTAATGGGAAAGCCACGTCGACCTGCCAGCTACCTATACTGTGTATTGTATGCTCACATACTGCCAATAGGTCAAGAAGAATCAGCTCGAGTGCATGCTATGAGATCTTTGTTGCGCAAACTTACGCAAGCCATCGGGCTCGAAGAGTCTCCTTGCATCGCTCCCTACAGGTCCCATATCGAAGAGAGCCAACGCTGCCTGTACGAGTTGAATGGTTCGGAGAACGGCCAGAGGGAAGTTGGGCCCGCTCGCAGACGCGCTGGGCAGTCTATACTGTTGCAGAAACCGTTCTTGCTGCGATGGAGAGGCTTCCGATAGGGTGAGACCACTGCGCCCACCACATCCAAGCCTTCGTAGGTTGATGTTGGTGTAAAGGGCCTCCTTTGCTGACGAGTAATCGCCATCCGGGACAAGGACAATCGACAAGTCGGATCGGAAACCTAGCAAAGACACTACGAGGACGTATCCGAGATTTGTTTGTTTGGGCCGTAAGCCATCGGCTCGCACCTGGTAAGCCAGCATCAGCACAAGCTCGAAACCGATTTGTATGACATGCTTATCTACCATAGTGATGGCCTTGTCCCATATTGCGGATTTGGCCTCCAGTGTGTCGGCTCGCGGCGTCCAGATGTCCACAATAATCTGACGATACGATACAAAGATGAACATGGTTTCCAAAACAAGGCGGAATAGGGAAGCATACCTTATGCGCTGCATCATTGGTGGATACAACGATGATGGGGACGTGCTTGTTACGGTCTACAACCCTGACGGATGGCGTTAGGCAGAAGCAGGTCAACAATTAGCTACCAAACGGGGTGAAACTTTACAAGAGAGCACTTGTTACCATTGTTCTACGGCATAGAGCTGATACTCGTGTAGTGTCAGATGCTGCTTTACACAGCGGAAGTCTTGCAGGAAACCGCCTCCAGGCGTGATCGATGATGGTATAATCAGCAAGAACGGATTCGACTCCGCCATAACAGACGGAGGCTGCCCAGTCTTGTCGCCAGCTCTTGCTCGCCGTTGCCAAGTTTGGGAGCAAGTTGGTGATATCTCCAAAGGCAAACCGCACACAGCCCAGCCGTTGGCCACCGCACTCGCTCGATCACGCTCTTGACCAGGATGTCCAACTGTCCTGACCTTTTGCACGGCACTCTTTGTCTACGTGCCTACATTTCTACTCTGTTGTCAAGGTGTTGAAGATCCAACATGCCGCCCTTACTGTCGGGCAACACGCTTGGACTGAAGTTCATGCAAAGAGGTGCTGCCGCAAAAGCTGCCACCGAAGCTCGCAGACAAGAAGAGGCCCACAAGCAAGCGGAGCTCAAGAAAGCAGCTACTCAGACGAAAGCGCAGTCTTCATCAGAAGGCGAGAATGACAGTAGTGCTGACGACGACAGTAACAGCGAAGATGAGGAAGATCAGGCGCCGGTAGCCTCGACTTCCAGATTACATGCTCGCCATCAGCCGTAAGCTCATGCAGCAGAGTACTTTGCAAGGACATTGCTGAGTGCACGCGACCCCCATGTTTCAGGACCATTACCACTGAGAGCTCATATCTACCCTTCCCAATACTATCATCTGCATACGGTGTAGCCACCACTAGCGATGCGTCAAGCAGTGTAAACGGACGATTCTCCTTTGGCGGGGTACGAACGCATCATTTGATAATCTGCGCGACCCTGCTTATGTATTTTTTTTCAATCTTTCTGCATGCAGCTACCGAAGAAACAGAAACAACGGCAAATCGAAAGCGATGATATAGCAGATCAGGGTGATGAGGAAGACACACGAAGGCAACAGAGCAGACCAGTAGAAGCAGCAAAGAAAGCAAAGAAATTATACAGCATATCAAGCGGAGGTTCAGGCATGCACAGCCAGCCAAGTATCAGGGTACAACAGCGGGCACGTGCCGCTGCGGAGCCAAGTCGGAGAGCAGATCGCTCCGCAACTATCAAATCTGAGGAGGAGACTTCTCTGGGACACGTCCACTATGAAGAGGACACGAGCTTCGTCGACGATATGATGAATGAAGCCAGGCAGAAACGACAACTGGATACGAGCCAGAATGGACACAAGAAGAAGAGAAAGAGTGCTGCTTAGTATGGCGTCTAGACTGCTCCAGCTAGTACCTGCCCCAAATGTCGTTGTAAGATATTTGTTAAGACCGTATCAGCTTGCTATCAGGAGTCTACTGTACAAGACCGTAAATGCGATCAGCATCCTCCCCT
The DNA here is from genome assembly GCA_024345325.1 of Cystobasidium tubakii. NCBI lineage: Eukaryota > Fungi > Basidiomycota > Cystobasidiomycetes > Cystobasidiales > Cystobasidiaceae > Cystobasidium > Cystobasidium tubakii. Next base: position 2,364,764 of record BROO01000005.1, on the reverse strand, counting down.
TCGGATGCATCGATGCCTTCGGAAACTACTCGATCTATAGCATCGGCAGTAGGCTCATCGTCTCCAAGAAGGTCAAAATAGCCATTGGTATCGTCCCTCTCTAGCAACCTGACAGCTACATCGGCGACATCAGCGCGCGGGATTTTCCCTTTTGGTGGAATCTTGCCCATCATGACCTTGCCGGTACCTGCATCATCCGTGAGCATACCAGGTCGAAGGTCGATAGCCTGGAAAGATGGATCTCTTTGCTGTCTTTTCTTGGCCCATGCTTGGAGATACTCATCCGCCTCGACTTTTGCGATGAAGTAGTTCTTCAAGGCACCATTGTTGACATCCTGAGCTCCTTCCCAATCCTTGTCCGACCACCAGGAAGGCTTGTTCCTCCTCGAACTGTTGTATGAGACTAGCAAGAATTTTTTGACGGAAGTGTCATTTGCTGCCGCTTCGATGTAAGCTTTGGCAGCGTCTCTATCGATGGCGAAAGTCCTGGAAGCCCCGCCTTTCCCGCCAGCACTGAGCAAAAACAGAGGTTTAGCTTCATCATCCAGCCAAATAGAACGAGTATACCGACCCGGCAGACCATACGATGTAATCGGGCTGGGTGGAATCTATGACCTTTTTGGCGTCGGCAGCGCTTTTTACGTCTTCCAACGATTCCACAAGGACCTCGACTCCAGAGCCCAAAGCCTTGAGTTCAGGGGCATAGTCTGGATTTCTTATGACACCGAATACCTTCCAGCCTCGCTCTATCGTATTCGAAGCTTGGTTAGCCGAACAACAGACTTTTAATCGCCACCACGTCATGGAAGAGGGGGGGGGGGGGGGGGCGGGGCAAAAACCTACGTAGCATTAGCGGAATCGTGAGTCTTGCAACTTTACCTGAAGCTCCAAGCAGAAGAACACGCGGAGAGGCCATTTTCGGGCTGTTTTCAGCTTTAGTACGGCTATCAGTGCAGAGAAGACAGCAAGTGTTCGAATGGTGGCGAAGTCAAGTGCGGGACCATGTTACGCTATATGAAAGCTGAGTCATGCATGCAGAATGGAAGAACGGGGCCAGCGAATGCATCTCAGGCTGTCTTTTACTCGTTGCACGCTCGGAGCAAGGATAGAGGAAGACAAATTCCTCGCCTGATACAGCTGAGGTCAACCCCATACATGACCTCGGCTTTATCATGCGAGGTCGGCGAAGTCGATCCGCTATTCTCCGTCCGATATTTACTGTCGAAAGGTTGTGGCTCTGATTCAATCTCTGCCTTCGGTAATATACAAGCCAACCGCAGAATTTGCTCTATTCCCCTTGGCCTTGGTGTATCCGCCGTCGTCAACTGCTTCCACCAAAAGCCCCGGGATTCTGTAAGCTCCAGCGGGTGAACAAGATGTACATGGGTTTTTTGCAGATATTTATCCACCCCTTTTAGCTCAGCGGTAGAGCGGCGCACTGGAGCTGTCATCCTCTAGGTCTTCTTCTCGACTTTCAAGCAGGTTCTGCTGCTTTCATAGTGTACTTTCTACTCAGAAATGCGATGTAAAGGTCGAGACAGTACAGCCTGCCTTTTGAGATATCACCAATGTGCTTTCAGACTTAGCAACGACGAGCAAGAGCGGGCGACAGGATTGGGCAAGCCTCCGCCTCTTATGATAAGACCGCCTTTAGGCATTTCTGAATGTCACTTTCAAGGCTGTTGTTACACGACATATGACACATACAATTCGGACTACCTTGAGAATCTTTAATCAACTCTCACTTCAACGTTATCTACTCTGACATATCTTCATCCGAATCGTCCTCGTCCGAATCTTCTCCTTCCTTGACGTTTACGCTAAAGTCCAAAGTCCTGTCTGCTCCCATGATGCTGTCAGAGATGCAGTATACCGTCAAGTCGTGCTTGCCTTCTGGTAGCTGGAATGTGAGCTTCGTAGGCTCGTATGCCTTCTTGAATGGTAGTCTTCGGATAGCGAGCAAACGCTTGGTAGACTGCTCTCCAACAACAACCCACCAGTTCTCAGTCTTCGAGGCTGGGTAGAATGGTGCCATAACCTTTCCGTCGGCATCATCATCCACTTCCCGCTCAATATTGACGGCAACTGTGATATCCGAGCTCGCGGTAAGCTCATTCTCATCTTGCACTTCGTATGTGATCTCCAAGTCTGGATAGTTGTTGCAGAACTTGGCGACGTCCATGAGCTGCCGGTTGTTCATTTGTAAAAGTTTTGTCCTATCGACGTCTTCCAGTTCTGGGATATCCACAATGTCCTTGACGTCTGCCGCCAAGCAGCGGTCGATGACTTCTTTGGTGAAGTGAGGAATTTGTCGAAGAGGCGAATCGGTATTCCATACAGCCTGAACGATCATCTGAGACAGATCCATCGCTTGTAATGCGTTCAAGAAGGAGTTGGAAGACATGACGTCCACGCAGGCGCTGAGGAGATTGAGCACCTTGCCAAGAATGAGAGTCTGATCGGACGCAAGGTCCGCTGGTAAAGCCAATCTAGAGAAGTGCGCTTGGAGGAGAACATTTGTCTTAGTATCCGGCTTGGTGAAGTCGGGCTGAGGTAGTTTGACAGGAACTCGGTCGTACTGTATAAGCATTGAACATTAGTGTTGCACTATTCCAAATGTGTAGGTGTCACTTCACTTACAATCTTTCTGAGCACAACCTCTTCGTGATGTCTGATAGGAATGCTTTCGAACTCGGTTGCCGCGGAAACAATCTCCAACAATCCACGAAGCTTTGTCTTCTCTGTCAACGATTCGTTGAAGATAGCCACCGTTTCGTGGTGAATATTGTAGTATGACGCGATCATACCCAAGTTGAGCGGTGCAACATCCATCTCATCGATGACCTCCACAGCCTTCGCTTGGGCGAGATCCTCAATCGTTGTTTCGACGAGTTCAGAAAGGTAGTCTGAGATGTGATTCGAAGAGTTGCCTTGCATCTGTGTGCGAGATCGTCAGCTATAATGCAGCGCCAAATGCAGGTTCCGACAACTCACGTTGTAGTAGTATGGATTGGCCACAAGTCGGCGGAAGAAGAACGTCCATGTGCACCAATTGACTGCATCGTCCTTATTTTCAATGGTCTATGGGCGAGATACCTTTAGCGACGGAAAAGTATGCTGACAAGACGGAACGGATTGCTTACCTTGGTGACAATTTCTGCCGTGAAGTGGTCGTGCAGAGACGTCGGTAGATGTGATTCAATTGGCAATCCTTCATTCAAGAACTTGACGAAGAACGGCTTGCGAACCTGAGGAGATGACAAAGATTAGCAGCCTCCATTACGGCTTCACTTCCGTACTTACTTGAGGACACATTATCACACATCGGCTGCTGGCATCGACGCCTGGTCTGCATGCCTTGCCCATCATTTGCAATACATCCGTGAAAGGATAGTCGATGTAACGATGCTCCTTTCCTTCGTAAGTCTGGGTGCCCATGAGTATCACCATGTATGCGGACATGGGCATACCCCAAGCGGTGTCCTTGCTAGCCACGATGACCTGAATACCGCCCGCCTGATATAGTCGCTCTACGATGAGCTTGTCTTGCTGTGACATGCCTTCATGATAGAACCCGATACCATATTCGAGGGTTTCCTTCAGATCCTCGTCCGATACGCGGGCCACATGTGGCGCGAGATCCTCGGCGTCCATGTTGAGGAAGCGTGTCTCGTCCTGATCGCCTCTGCAGTAGCTGAGGATGTCCATAGCGGACAGGCGACATTGCTTACGCGAAGGAACGAACACGATTGTTGGACGATTACCAGCATACTCAGCGATTGCCAGATATGTCGGTTTGGCCATCTGGATCATCAAGGATGGGAAATGTGGTACATTGAAACCTTGAAGATGCACCTCCATGGGCAGTGGCCGAGATGCCGGCGAGAAATTGAAGATTGTCTGACTGGTAGCACCGATCCATTCGCCGACGTCCTTTGCGTTGGCGAGAGAAACACTGAAGCAGACAATGCGAGTATTCGTACCGGTCGCAGAGGCGACGGATCGCGTTCGAGAAATGATGACTTCGTACGTAGGGCCGATATCTCCTCCAATAAGCTGTACTTCGTCTGCGATGAAGAGTCCAATATTCTTGACATCGGCTCGATTCTTCCAGCGTCGAGATAGAACGTCCCACTGGCTTGGTGTACAAACGATCAAATCACTGGCCTTCAAGCGACGCAAATCCTCGCTCTGTTCACCGGTCAAAGACATGATAGTCTTGCCTCCTTGCAATTTACCGAACTTCAATTGCCATTCCGCCAGTCGAAGATCAACTACATCCTGGTAGGGCTCGATGCACACTGCGCGACCTGGCTCATCTTGCGACCAGAGACGGAGTAGAGCAAATTCAGCGCAAATTGTCTTGCCGCTGCCTGTAGGAGCTGCGACTATAGCGTTGTCATTGCTCATGTATAGGGCTTGGAAGACTTGCGTTTGAATCTTATTGAAGTTCGAGACTGTCTTGTTATATATGGCTTCGTACTCAGCGTTATGGAGAGCGGACGTGGGGAGTGGCTGAAGATCCAACAGGGCTGTGGGAGGTGGGAACTTCTCGGGGAGGATAAGATTGCGTAGAACCAGAGGCAATCTGGTTTGTGAAGCTAGCCATCTATCAGACACGACGCTGATGAAGTAGTTGGGAGGCAGAGGATCCATGATGGGGACAGTGAAGGTGATATAATGAGGCTCTTGAGCGACAGCAAATCGTTGACGTAGTAGGAATTGCTCGTGGAAGAGAATAAGTTCGCCATCGACATCTTCGACTACAACCCAGAAGGTCTCGGTGCTGCCGTGAACTCTCTCGTCCCACTGGAAGTCTGGAGTAAGAGTGAGCTCAATGCGGAGCATGGAACGCGTGATTGGTTGCGCATGAGCTTGTATCTCGATCTTGGGAAATTGATGCACAAGTCTATGTACAAGTCGGCCGGCTTTGGGCAGGCCAATGAGTTCTCCAAGCTCTGCTGGCTCGAGATCAAAGTAACGGTACCATGGGAACTCTTTGCGCTCCGCTCGTCGCACAATATCCATGGGAATGCCAGGGAATTGCCTCAGCGGCGTCATTGAAGGCCACATCTTGCGCTCCAACATCTTGCACATGTCGAGAGCCTTGTACATCAAGCTTGCCCAGCCTCGCTTCATGCAGATCTCGAAGATAGCACGGAGGATACGGCCGGCTGACTGGGTGACGTACACCATATCGGTCATTAGAGCGAACTTGTCGAGTCTGAGGCCAGAAATGTAGGCTTGTAGCAATACATTGATTTTCGCGGCGGGATCTTCGACACCTTCCTTTACTGGAACGGGCACTCGCTCAAGGAGCTTGTTGAGCTCTGTCTTGTCTTCTTCTCGAACGGGAATAAACTTGAACTCGTCTGAAAGAGCGAAAATACGGAAGAGCTCGATGAGACCGACTGAAGGTCGTAAATGCTGGTTGTAGGTTGCCATGGAGGTGGGCGTGATGTAGTAATGGGATGCGATTCTTCCAAGCTCCGTAGACTGAAGTGTGCCGCTGCGCCTATCATACTTCACCAGACTGCACTTCTCTAAAATGGTTGCGGCAGTATGAATGATGTCCGCCCGCTTTTGCAACAGGTAAGGATCATCATCCCTGAAGTCGGCAGGTATGCCATAAAGAGATGGAGAACCGAGCGCTCGGCAAAACCAGTATGTATAACCTAACCATGTGACAGCTTCATCTCGATTGCGGATGGTACCGAGCACAATTTCGGCGTTGAGGTTGTCAGCAAGTCTCGTCACGAACTGTGACTCGATAGGTAGCTGCTGATTCATCATTGATAGGTAGTACTGCAGCTCCGAGTGGTTTGTGATGATGATACCTTCTCCATGAGAATCGTATTGTGGTCTTCCGGCTCGTCCAAGCATTTGAAGGACATCTTGAGGCGATAACTCGGTCCATCTACCCTTTTCAGGATTGTAGATCTGTGTACCTTTGATGATGGCGCAATGGGCTGGAAGATTGACACCCCAAGCCAAAGTAGCGGTACAGACGAGTACTTGAATATAACCTTCAGCGAACAGACCTTCGACATTGGCTCGGTCATCTCTGTTCATTCCAGCATGATGGATGCCGAAGCCGAATTGCAACAGATCCTTCAGGTTCGCATCTGTAGCTTCTCCAGACTCCTTTTGAAGAATCTCTCGCGCTGCACCGTCGGGCTTGACAAACGTTGTGATTGTTTCTTGCTCTAAAGCCAGGTCGCGGATAAACTTGGCGGTCTTAGAAGTTTCCTTGCGCGAGTGTACAAAGACGAGGACTTGCTCTCCCTTGCTGACCTGCTCAAGGACTTTGTCATAACAGACTTCATTGACTATCTGATATCGTTTGAGGGCCTTCTTTTCGGTCACACCAACGAATTCCTGCTTGAGAGGGCAGGGTCTGAAGCTGGAGTCAAAGTGGAACAGGCCCTTCTTCGGGTTGACACGGAGGAAGCGGGCTACATCCTCGAAATTGGGAAGAGTAGCCGACAAGCCTACAAGGCGAACGTAATCTTGAGTCTGCTCCATTCTTCGGATCGTACGGGCAACGATGGCTTCGAGAACTGGTCCACGGTCGTCGTGTAGCAGATGGATCTCATCAATAATGACGAGGCGGACTAAATTGGTGTAGCTTGTATCGGTAGATTTACGAGTGATGACATCCCACTTTTCAGGTGTTGTAATGATGATCTGAGTTTCGGCAATCTGCTGCTTGGTAAGTGACCTGTCACCAGTAAGCTCGGACACCTTAATGCCGTATGGCTCGAGACGGCTTCCGAAAGAGCCGACCTGCTCTTGCACTAGAGCTTTCATGGGGGCAATATAGATAATCTTGAAATTGTCGAGATCGAACTGTCCGGTCTCCGGATCGCGGTGCTTTGCCATTTCACTCAGAATGGTCAACATAGCAACATTGGTCTGTAAATGAGGATGTTGAGACTCAGTCGCATGCTCCTGCAACTCTGACACTCGGTATTAGAGAGAACTCACCTTTCCTGCACCAGTAGGAGCGCAAAGAAGGATAGGATCGTCTTGACCAAAAGCAACAGGATAAACTTTGGTCTGCACTCTATTCAGGCGTGGAGCCTTTCCGAATGCCTGACGTGTCCACTCGGGCAGTTCTTCCATAGGAAGCTCCTCGCCCGGCTTAGCAATCTTCTTCTCGGGAGCAGGGATATGGATCTCCTCGTATCCTTTCTTGGATCGCTTGAATGAGCCTTCAGGCAGACGACACTTCTTGTTGCTCATCAAACGTGCACCTTGACCGAACATCATGGAATCCAAATCGACAGTACCCTTTGGCTGAACCAGTGAACCAGCTTGGATATTGGCTTTTGGAATAGATGCCACTTCCGCGGGTGCAGCGGGCATATCGACGTCCCCATTTGCAGCCTGAGCGGCGGCAGCTTCAGCGGAGGCCAGTTCCTTCAGGATCCATCCTACACCACGTTCCCGCATGGCGACTTCAACGTCCATTCGTTGATTATCATCTGAACGTGCAAGCTTGGTACACCAAACAATTTTCTCTCTGTTCTTCAGCAAGGTCTTGACCAATTCGAAATTCTCGTAGTCGAACAACTCCATGAGAGAGTTCTCGCAATCACGCAAACTCGACTCGGCGGATAGAAGGGCCATTGCGCTGGCTGTCTTTTCTGCTGTTTCGTGTGGGTCAGGGTACGATTGACTGACGAGTCTTTGCAACCAGAAGCCATCGATGTCCCGTGCTGGAACACTGTCACTTTGCTTCTTGCCATTGGCAGTTGAAGAAGTGCCTGCTTCGTTGCCGATGATGATCTCTTGATCTTCGTCGTCGACACCAGCACCATTCGCAGCACCCGTGGCATCCTCTCCCCCAATGTGAGCGTTGACGATATCTTCATCATCTGACTCGTCTCTGACTTCAAAGGCAGCATTCTCGTCCTCATCTTCATCGCCAATACGGTCTTCCTCCTCCTCTTCGTCCTCGAAAACGACTGCAACTCCGACATCATCGTCTATCCTGCCGTCGTTCTTCTCTTGATCTGGATCCCTAGCAGCATCTCCTTCATCAGCGCCAAAGTCTGTGATCTTCTTGCCGAGATTGACGAGCGTTGTGAATGTTTCTGTAGAGATGCCAGGGATAGCTGATGCGATTTCTTTCTTCTTGTCGAAATCCTTCAAATTCTCGTCTTTCAAGGTGACGATCACAAAGTCTGTTGCATCGCGAATCACATCTTGAGGCTGCTCTCCACCCATAGCATCGTGAACAGCTGAAAGGATAAGCTCGTATGTTTCGCGCGTCTCTGCAGTTCGGGGAATGTACTCCATCCCTTCCATGAGATCTGCGGCAGAGATGATATCTCGCGCACCCATCGCATTGCCAGCTCTTGCGCGCTTTGCAGCCGGAGCACCATTCTGCAAGTTCTCGTCGCGACGCTTGCCTCCTCTTGCTGCTTGCTTTTCTTTCGCCTTCCCGCTGTCGACTTTTTCTCTGAATGCTCGCGAGCCCATTGATTTTGGGTCGATTCGGCCAGCTAAGCTCTGAACGCCAGTGTCCTCTTCAACCTGCCTGCCTCGTCGGTCTGAGCTGAGGACCAGACTCGACATGGCCGAGTACTGGAACCTGCAAGCGCATAGCATGGCATTAGCAAAGGCCAGCCTGACGTGTGTGTAGTATGCTCGACTCACCCAGACAGATCCTTCTTCTGCCCTCGTCCAGACATCTTGAAGCTTGCTTGCTGGATGTTCAGGTGTCAAGCTATATCCCAACCGGGGCCTTGTGTGATGTATGCCACGGCTATAGCCTGGCTGTGGGACCTAGTACGGTCTTTTGTGTTGCCTTGCAGTAGCAAGCTTGCTGCTGTCTATTCCACCTCGCCTCTGCAGGACTGATTGGCCGGTCCGCTGACGACTCGGCGCAACCAGGAGTCGAGAGCGCTGTGTGCTGCCGTTGTCGCGCGTGAGAGTGGGCAGCAGAATGCACACCTCGTGTCTGCAGTCCGCTTGCTGTTCGGTGCGAGGTTTGCGGGCAAGAAGCAAGTCGCTGCACTCGACTCTGCCACAAAAATTCGCAGAGGCACGAAGATGGGCGAGAAAGTCAGCGAGTGGCGCGCGAAGACAGCTTGAACTCGATACAACACTATACAAGCATCTTGACAGACCGAAGAGAGGACTCAGAGAAGACAAGGCAGTCTCACGCTCCCAACGAGTCCGCTCATTGCTGTGTCCGCGTGAATACACCCTCGACGATGCGCCTCTCAAAAGCTGCCTAATCGAGTCGAAGGGTGTGTCAGAGAAGAAGGAAGAGATACGACATCTGGGATAGCAGGTCAAGCAGGCAGAACGATGGATCTCCTCGCAATAGCCGCATTGGAAGCCTTCGATGGCGCTCCAGCTGACGAGAAGCCAGTCCCAGGGTTGCCCGCGCTGCCAGACAGCGAGAGCAGCAAGGCGACTGCTGGAGTTCAAGCAAAGGAAGAACCTGCTGCAGAAGTGTCTGCAGAGGACATAGATCCCTCGTTGTCCTTCGAACCTGCGCCTCAAGATCCTTTGCTTCCACCAACTCCCCCACGGCTCTCTGCCTCGCTGGCCAACATCCTGTCAAGTGCATCAACAACAGCAGGACCTCCAGGCAGCGAACAGCCAGCTCTGCCACCTACAAGCAGTCCATATCGCGCTGCCATACCCCTACCTATCGCCTCAACATCCTCACCGACGGCATCCACGTCCTCCGAGGTCACCATGGTCTACCACGGTCCTCCAGAGCGCCTGTCTGAGGATTCTGGCCTCATCCGCTGCATATGTCCCTACGAAGACGATGACGGCTTTACAATACAATGCGAACGCTGCTTTGCATGGCTGCACGGTCTCTGCGTCGACATTAGCCCCGAAACAGTGCCAGATATATACACCTGCCCTTTGTGCGTCTCTGGAGGCAGGATAGCTCGTCAAGTCGAAATGCGAGCAGCACGGCTTCAGCAACTACGTAAAGAAGCAGAAGACACCTTACGGCGGCAGCGTATCAAGTCAAATGCTACTATTGCAAGTCTTGCATCTTCTGGTCTTGGAAGTGACCCTGCTGCACCTACTTCCGAGCTTGATGAGGAGTACGAGTTGCTAGCCAGAGCCAGAACTCTCGCATACCAACAAAGCTTCGATAATACATTTCCTGGAGTCACGGGAACCATAGCGCAGCCACTCCATCCATCTGCAAAGCCAGCACAATCGCCATACTATCAGCGCGAGCAACTGCCGGTGCAGCAGCACACGTTAGGGCCGTCACCCTTCCTTCATCCACCTCCTCATGCGTATCCAATTAGCGTCCCATCGCAGCCGCAAGCGAGGCGCGCCAGCTCAGTTGCCAGCAATGCAAGCAATAATAATGGCCCGAATGCTAAAAGATCAAAGTCTGGATCTCCTGGCGGAGCAAATCTGCCTGCCGCTGGATCGACAACATCGGCAGTACCTGCACCTAGCAGGTCAAAAAAGCGTTCAAGCCATGCTTCCCAGCCATCTCTACCGTCAATTCCTCAAAACAGCGTCTTACCCGCTCACGGCACCGGATCGACTGCTGAAGCTCAGTCGACAATGGTGGATCTGGTTGCACCACCGCCGCCAAAGAAGAGACGTAGCGCTAGTGTAAGCATCGTCTACCTTTGAGTCTGCAGGACCTCTATGCTAACGTTCTATCTTTTTTGACCAGGCCAAGGAAAAGGAAAGCGGCGAGGCACCAGCATCCATTCTCACGCCGACTTCAGGATCTATCGCTACCAATGGAACCGCAAGCACCACTTCGGCTCAGCCGCCTGTGCCAGCAGTATCTGGTGCACTAGTCAAGGACGCGGCGGTGCCTCAGCTCAGTCACCCCGTCAGAAAGACTCGCCTGGCTACAGCAGCAGTCACGGCTGTCAGCGAGTCAAGCGTTAAATCAGGTGATGCATCTGTTATGAAAGTGCCCCTTCCAGTCAACAATGCTCCTACAACTTCAACTGCTTCCGCCACTACAGGCGCTGCGTCGGGAACGAAAAGCGGTTTCATGTCAGAAGACGAAGATTCAGGCACAGAAGATCGTTTCGAACCGTGGCAATTCGAGTATACACCCATAAATCACCTTCTTTATTGTGATCCTCAAGTTGAGCAAGCCGCTCAGGAATTGGTAGAACAGTTCGTGGAAGCAGAGCGGGAGAATCTAAACGGCGCGCTTGGCTTGGACGGTGACGAACGCACAGGAACGGCAGGAAGCAGTCGCGCCTCACCATTCGGTCAGCATTCAAGGCATAGCTCTGGCCGTCCCTCTCTTCTCTTACCGACTTCCCATCTGCCTGGCATAGCCCAAGCGAGTCGCATGACCTCTCCGGTCCCATCATCCGGCTCTTCAACACCTGCATACTCCTCTTCAGGCGTTGCCTCCGCTCTTGCTCCTCCATGTCTCCCTGTCATCCTTCCCGAACCGCCAGTATCACCTTCTGACTTCTCAAACAAGTTGTCGGTCAAGCCTCTAGCAACGTCCTCGATGTCTCTAGCACCACCCGCTTGCACGCCTTTTAGTGGGCCTACTCTTGTACCCTCGCTCATGAATCCTTACCCAAGACCGACGATACACGGCGTTTTCACGTCGACAACTTTCACAGCTGGCGCGCTTGTCACGTTCATGCATGGAGAGGTAGTCAGCGGTGAACGATATCGAGATAACCCTATCAATCAATGGCATGAATTGGGAGCCATGAAATGCCATACCCGTGGACTTGCCCAACCTTGGGATCTAGTCTTGGACCAGCGCCGCTTTGCGGACGAGTCGAGGTTCATCAGGAATGGTTGCCATCCGAACGTCTTCTTGAAGCCAGTCATCGTACGCAAATCAAGGAACAATGATCCTGCAAGCAAGAAAGGACGATCTGCCGCGAAACGCAGGGCCGATCGACAAAGAGCTGTTCAAGAAGCTGGAGACTTCGAGCTTGTGTTTGGATTATATGCAGTGCAAGATATCGCCAAACGGGAAGAGCTGGTACTTCCCTTCGATTGGGCAGATGACCATGTGGTTCACTCGCTTCATACGCTACTCTTCTCACCCTCGCTCGTCTTCCCGACTATTCCATCAAATGTAGAGAGCGAGACGGAGGATGATGGTATTCCTTCAACATCCTCTTTCACCCATCTTACCGTTTCACAGAGAGGTCAGATAGCTCAGTGTACGAAACACCTCTATCGCCTGTCAAGATTGGCAAGCCAGACTTGCCTGACACTGCTCGGCACATCGATATGTGCGTGCGAGAAGCGAAGGGATTGCTCCGTAGCTTGGTTATGGAAGATAGCATGTTTCAGCGAGTCGTCATCTGCTAGGAGCAGGGGTACGATCCAGTTGCAAGATTTCGACCTTGGTGGATTGCGTGCAGCTTGCGCATCGGCACTAGCTACAGATGATAAAGATTGGACCGCTACGCCTGGAATTAATGGACGCATGTCACACAAAAAGTCAAACAAGAAGAGGAGGGCTGATTTGGGTGCCCTTGTCGGCCTAGCGAGAGGTTGGGAGAGGCCTGCTCCCGAACCGATTTCTGCTTCTCCTCCACGATTAGCGAGCGAGGATGCAGCTAACCTGACGGGACAGATTGAAGATGTTGCAATGGAGATTGATGAGATAGGTACGCACCGAGGTCTGTTCGGATGGTGTTGATCGATGCTGACTAAACTCTACCTCCAGAGCAAGCCGCAGAGCTTCTGACGCCAGCTGCTGAGCGACCTGGCATGAGAGTCGACGATATCGTAGAAGGCGATGTCAATGATACCAAATCCGTGCCCACATCTGCTGAGCCTGAACAGGCGGATATGACATTCCAATTCGTTGCGCCAAAACCCGATGAACAGAATTCACTGCAACCTCCTGCACATATTCGTCAGAGTGATGACAAGCTAGCTACAGCACCTCCAGCCGTTAAAGAAGCAGAAACGCCTGCTCCGTCAGCTCCCAGTACACGGCCGAACAGAGCACAATCTGCTGCATCAGAAAAGCAGAGGAGCCCGTTCAAGGCGATGTCTACGATGCACGCGGATGATTCAGACTCTGATGTTACCGAACCTCTGCCTTCGGACTACTCAGATGAGGAAGACATTGTGCGAAAGCCCATTCGGAAGAGTCCTGTCAAGGAAATGGCCAAGGCTCTCCCAGTCGACATGGCGAAGGCTAAGGCCGAGATCGAAGGTAGTGCTTCCCGCTCTAGCCCCTCCAAAGAGGACGAAATGCAAGTTGACGAAGATGAGGTCGTGCGTCCGCCAAAGAAGAAGAAACTGCTTCGGAAACAACAACTGGAGAAGCCTGCGAAGACGAAGTCGGGTTTGCTCAAGAGCAGAAAAGTAGAAGAGGAACAGCAGGCTACGCCGGCAAAGAAGATGCTCAATCACAAAGCGAAGACGGCTGGGGAGGGCTCGGCGATCAAAGACAGATCTATCTTCGGAAGCGGATTGCCATCTTTCAAAACGAAGAAGGAATTGTCTGATAAGGCGAAGCAGCTTGCCGCGATGAAAGGCAGGGAGTCATTGAGTTCGCCCGTCACGGCTCCCAGCAAAGAGACGATGTCCGTGATTGCGTCGCAAGTTGCCGTTGAGTCAAGCACAACGCCTCCATCCTTGTCTGTCCCGGATGCCGCAAGCAAATCACAGCTGGATGCTCTGTTCGACATGCCAGTGCAGCCGGTCCCGCAATCGAAAGCTGTGGATGCCGAAAAACCTGTCTCTGCAGCAGCCGAGGCGGAGCCCAGCATCGGAGCCCCTCAACAGGTCGCTAAGAAAGAGGAGACGGACGCTCGTTTAGCGGACGTACAAGCAGACTCGGCAATCACATCGAACGAATCTCATGCACAGATGGATATAGATGCTGCATCGGCTGATGAGCCAAAGTCGACTGTAGAAGAGAAGCCATCTGTTGCGAAGGAAACTTCAATCCCGAATGTAGCCTCGTCCATACGACGAGTCAGTTTCCAGGCATACAAGAAGCGCGTTTCCACGGTTCCGGTGACTGCATCTCATCAAAGTACGACCACTGCAGAGGAAGCTCGCAACATTACCTCAATCACTGAGGAGCAGAACCCCTCTCTGTCTATTGAGCCCAATTTCGTCCGTGAACCTGTCCTTGATGGTGCGTTTATACAGACGCCAGTCACAGAGAAGCCACAGTCAGAAGTTGACGACAAGGTTATTAAAGAACCGGCCAAGAATCGCCCTGTCGCCGCTGTCGCCGGAACTTCGCCAGCCATTGTGAACGAGACTCTACCCGTGTCCACTACGTCAGGAGCGCCAGTTAAACCACGGCTTTCATTTGCTGCTTATCGTCAACGAGCAACCACTGTGCCGAAGCAGGCTTCTTCACCGGCAACGAACGCTGTTCCGTTAGCAGCAACCCCCCCTGCACCGACACCTTCAGTACTAGTAGCCGAACTTCCCAAAGCGGCCGACTTGCCCACTTCTGCCATAGCAGTGAAGCCATTGAATCCGACATCAAAGGAGGATGAGCAACGCCCACAAAGTGCTCCTCCTGAGAACGGCAAAGCGCCCATTACAAAGATTGATGAAGAGCAGGAAGAAGGCGAAGTCTTGGCGGATCCGAATCTTGAACCTGGGGAAGTGGAGATGGAGCCTTCCACGCTGCAAGCTGAGAGTGCTCTAGGCATGCGTATGGGCGATGTGAGTATTCTCAACTACGCAAGTTCTACAATTCTTTGGCTGAAAGTATCCTTCCCCTACAGTTGCAGCGACCGGAGGCTAGCAATTCAGTGCATTCGAGCAAGCAGTCTTACACCCCTCCTTCCCGTCTTCGCTCTTTGACGCCGCCCAAACCAGTCTTGGCCAGGCGTGCAGATGAAAGCAATATCGTTGCGGAATCGCGACAAGCACGACCTGCAACATCAGACGGACCATCGGCACGAAGACCATCCTTCTCAGACCATGCGCAAAGCGTAGCATCAAGCAATGCCAATTGGGAGTCTTTGAAGGAGCGGCCACTCAGTCCAGTTCTTGACAGATCAATGCCCGAATCTTCTCGCTATTCAGCAGCTGGCGCATCGCCTCCGTCACACCCAAGGGCATTCGCCAGAGGTTCACCTAGGAATGGCTTCAATCAGCCTTTGCCTGGCTCAAAGCCTCCGACTGGTCCACGCAGCAACACAGCTCCTTGGCCTTCTCGTGGTCGTGCAAATAGTGCTTCTGGGCCAGCTGGAAGAGGCGCTGATCCTATATATGGTGGAGGTTTCGGTACTGCGGGTAGCGGTGGATCAAGTTATAGACCAGGTTCTGGAGGGAGAGGTGAAGGTCCTCCACCTCCTAGAGCCAGTCAACCGCCATCTGGACCTAGAGCTCTACAAGGCGGTTCTGGCTTCTCTGGCCGTGGTCGTGGCGGACGGCCAGAAATATCGAGAGATCGTGGATGGGGCGGCAGAGGTGGAGGCAGAGGAGGAAGAGACAGAGGCCACAGAGGTGGTCATTACTAACTGTACAAATACGATGTTCAATTTCTGTTTGTCCAATAGTGGTCGTTGTTGTTACTACTTATTCATTCGATCTTCGTGAGAAATACCCAACTAGCAATGAATGCTTATTGCAAACTTCGAAGGAGCCGAGCACAGGATGATATTGTAGATGAGGTACTACCCCTGCTATCTCCAAGTGAGCGGTCTTCTCTGACGCCTTTCCTCAACATACATTGTCATGGCCTAAGGGCCACAGTCCAAAACCAGTATCGCTTGCCATGCATTTATCCAGCAGTCGTAAAAGATAAAAGGGATTGGCTCTGTCTGCAATAGTATCATGTACTGTCTCAACGAAGGTCCTTCTTGCCATCGTCCACTTTATTTGAAAATCGTAGGCCTTTCCTATGTGCACACGTGTCTTTCAGCTTTAGGCCGACGTGTCCATTTCGCGAAGCAGCCTTCAAGCAAGTCATCATGGTAAGTCTGCATTCGTATAAAAGTTGCTCCACTCTGTAAAGTACTGACTCTTCACACATGTCACGCCAACGCAATTCACAGTCGTCCATAGACCTCCGTCGCAGAACGAATGCCTTCCAGCAACGCGCCATGGCGGGCAAGGGTAAAGGCCCATCTGGCAAGCCAGCAGTCCGCAAACCTCCAGCTTCAGCGATGCCTCGCTTCGCATTGTTCGCCTTGGTCTTCGTCGTACTGGGAGGAAGTGAGTGTCCTGTCAATGCCTGTCCAGCACTCAGTCGCGATCATGCTGTGCCTGCGGACACTCGCTGCTGGGGAGCTACCTCGACACCAAGCCATACACTGCTGACTTGTTTGGAATCTTATCGTTCTCTGCATTCAGTTTTCTTTGAGCTGGCTCGCTTGATCTTCCTCTAGGCGCTCTTCCTCCTTAAACCCACATTTGGCATCAATGATCATTCTGGACAGCATACTTTCGATTTGCAAGAAGAAACAGTACTGCAGGCTCGACCATGCCATCACGGCGCCTTTCTACAATAGCAAACCACGGAAGAAGCCCTTCCCTCTCTTTAGCCGCTCGTCTATTGCATTTCCAGCATACGTGGAATGAATGTCGCCCATATGGTTTGGCCTGCTTCATTCGTACCTCGGCACGCAAGCATTGCAATCTAAACGTACCATACGAACCACGTAACGAGATACTTCACTATTGAAGATGTAGTTGTTACGAAGGAATCGCTGTAAATCGTTGTTATTGCTCTTTTTCGGACAACATTGTGACAACATTTTGGAAGATCAGGTGTAACGCCGCCGTCCTGCTCTTTTCGCGGGCACACGCCTTTCACATGGCGCTCTTGTGACGCAGTGATTGGTTTTTGCTGAACACAACATCTCTAGCACACCTTTCAGCCTGTCTCTATTGGGTCCAAATTGCCGTTTTACTCCAGATCGCTGTTGGACGGACCACGAAAGGTCTTTAGTCTGCGAATATTGGACAACAGACCTCAATGATGATGCGAAAACTCACTCAACGGATATAGGAATCTTGTCGGCAGCGTAGATTGTCCGACTAGGTTGCCAGACTTGAAGTACGTTGTCTTCCGATGTAGTAGCCAGATGCCAGTTCGCAGTAGGAGACCACGACAAGTCCGTCGGCCGGGCAGTATGACCACCATGCATGAAAAGCAACTCAGGAGGACCATCTTCGATATCTTCTGGGTTTTGTTCTAGCCCAATCTTGGAGACGTCCCATAGCATTACTCGTCTGTCAGATGAGGAAGAAGCGAATATTGTCTCGTTCATTGGCGACCAGGCTAATCCCAAGACTTCATCTTGATGGTGGATGAATGTATGCAATTTGGATTTCATGTTGCGGATGTCCCATAGTCCGATTGTCTGCACAGCAAAGATCGGTCAGACTCATCTCGGAGAGTAAAGACGTGTAATGGTTGGGGCAAACATACCTTGTCGGCTGATCCAGTCAACAAATGATTGGGCGACGAGGGTGAGAAGGCGAGGCAATTAACTTCGGCGGAATGTGCTTCAATCTTGGAAGTTGGCTGGTTCCCAGAAGACCCGGAGCCTCTAGTGTCCCACCTGTGATACAGGGTGTGACAAGACGTTCAGTAATATGGATAGAAACCCATCTATTGCTGAACACTCACATAATCAATTGTCTGTCGTCTCCCACACTCGCAAAGATATTGTCTACATCCGGCTTCCAGGCGACGTCTTCGACTACTGCTGTGTGTGCTCTGTACACTCTCAATGGTTCGAGTACGGAATTGCTCTTCGTGTAGCCTTTGATGTCCCTGTATAACGCGCAGTCTGTTAGATTTGTACGTCCGACATGCGCCTCTCCCCATAAGATTGCCGCTTACCAGTGACACACTGTGGTATCTTCGGAGGCTGAAATAATGTGTCCTTCTCCAGCAGATGTCGGGTTCCATGCCAGGCCATATCTGCAAGGACGGAATAAGAGCTCAGCGCGATTCTCCTGGCACAACATGTGATAATCGAGAAACTGTGAACTTACCCTTCTTTCGTATGTCCTCTCAGTGTAATGTCCGGTCTGCACTTGTCATCGTCCTCCTTAGGCTGATTTGGATGTTTCGTCCTGTCAAAGACGAGTACCTGACCCATGGCTGTCTTTGTAGCGATGAGGTCTTGATTTTGAGGCATGTATCTAGCCCGATTAACTTCTCCATCATGAATGATACTCTGAATGATTTTGATTCTAGGTTGTGTATCTGAATATTCTCCGATTTCACCCTTTGTAGTATCGTATTTATCTAATTGTTCATCTGCATTCGTGGTATCTTTTACTGATGAATTGGAAGAAGTTGCTTTTGGAAGATTGACAGACGCGATTTGAAGGTAGTTCTTGTCGCCTCCGGAGGTGTGGGTGCCTAGTATTAGACGGTGGACGGTATAGTCCTTGTCGGCGGGGCTGTAATGTAAAACAATGAAATGTGTTAGAATGTACGATTCATTCCATTGTCCGACAGCAGCGCAACTTTCGGGCCGGCTAAGGCTGAAAGCAAGCAGGCGCTTGGAAGATGCGGGACTCACGTCTCTTTGTCAGGCAGCCACTGGCATGTCAGAGAAGGCCAGTCCAGAGCATGAGTGATGACGAGATCATAGAGGAATGGCGAGTTCTTCTTCCATATCTGTGCACGCATGGAGTGTCCATTAAAGGGCAGGTGGAAGGCGAGAGATGCAGTAAATGTATCGCATAGCATAGAGAAATGGCGTAAGATAGGAAATAGGTTAGTCAGCTCTTCAAGAACACGATCCCAATCTCTCGAAAGCCCTTTCCGTACCTTGTATTCCTCGTTGATGACCTGCATGTGTAAAACAGCCGCGCGACCGAGAGAGGCAGTTGAGCAGGCACATGAAGCTCGAGGTCAGACACTTCTACAGCGATTGAAGACTCGCATCACGCACCTTGTTGAGCTGCGCAGTGTCGAGGTCGTCCGCCATGATTGCGTGCTTGCTTTGTGGAATATGGAGGGAAGTCAAGCTGGAAAGTGGAAGCGCGTTTCTCTTGTGCCAATCGAGCAGCAACTCGATAGAACAGCAAAGAGAGCACAGCAAAACTACCAGCAATGGCACCTCGCAGACGAGCACAACAGAGCGAGACTGTTCATGCTGGTGAAGCTCGGACCCGCAGATCCAAGCACGGCGGACATGCCCAATCTGAAGATGAAGAGGACGAGTAAATAGACCTCCATTTTCAACATTTTACCCTCAGCCTCAGCCTTCTTCGCTGCAAAGGATACTAAACTGACTGATCTAACACGTTGCTTCTGTCTTGTTCCTCTAATTTCTAACTGTCGCTCTCTCCCTTGATCCTACTTCTGTCGCCCATCCCTCTGTCCCGGCCACCTCTATGTAAACAGATCTGCCTCCCCGTTCAATATGCTCTCGATATGCATGCAATACGCAGAAGTTACAGAAAAGAAGAACAAGACGAAAGCCGACAAGGCTCTGACTGAAGCTAAGAAGATGGCGTCAGATTACGCGGAGAAGGTGCAAGCTACAATCCTCCAAGAACAGCGCGACATGTAGGTTGTTAATTACATCTAGTCTTGTCTTTATCTATTACGAGATTAACTCATTCATGAGTATCAGTCAAGCTGTGTACGATAGGTATCGCTGCGATTGCCAGGAAGATGTCGAAGAAAAAGAAAACATCCTGCAGAAGCTATTGCAAAACTTCGAGGACATTGAGGTGAGAACTACCTTCGAACTGCCAGGGTATTTCCGACTTATGAGAGGTCCTCGCCATAGCGTCTCGGCAAGACTTTGCAAGACCGGAATGCCTTCTTCGAAAAGAAGAGATACGAAAGAACCGAAGGTGGCCTCGAAGTCGCCGAGAAGGACAGAGCGGGTAAGGAGAATACAATCTCGCGATGATCCGACAGAATGTTAAGGGTAATGAGGCTTATCTTTCGCTTCCTGCAGCCTCAGCAGACCGAGTCGCTGAAGCACTTGCTGGCAAAAGAGAAGTGGTAAATGTCCGAATCAAATCTTCCACTCTTGCAAATACTGCCAAGCTATGAGAAGTAGGACATGCAAAAGAAGTACTCCTCGGAATTCAGAACACCAAACCAAGAAATAAACTAGCAGCTTCTTTCGACGTTGGAATCTAAAAGCCACATCCACCATTGCCTCTCTTTCCTGTAGCATAATACAATCGTGTTTCTTCTTCTCGGGGCTTTCGCCCTAATAAAACCTCATAGTTTTCGAGCTGTAAATCTTAGTCTAGATCGTTACAATGCTCTTCTGTCCTTCGCCTGCGACGCGCTTTTCCTGTCTGCTGTCGTTTGCCACATCTTTCTATGAATGACCGCCTGCCCGTTCCGCCTGTTGTCACTTGTCTATGCACCGTATGTCAAGTCAAGTGTTTAAACACTCCTACAAGATGATAACAAGGTACATTTCGTGACACTGGATCCCTTCCTGGCGTCGTCGTAGCTACACCTGCTAGCAAGGTGTATTTCTGCTCTTCGAGGGCCTTGCTCCAGGATCAGAGCTACAAGGAACTTCTACAACAATCATGTCAGATACGGAATCAGCGACATCATTCTCTTATTCGCGTCCTCAATCACGCAATGGGACGCGTCAAGGCAATCACACGCATAACAATGTATCATTCAGTCCAATGGTGACACATCCAAGCGAAACGAGCGGTTCTACGATCAAGCCTCTAGCAGCACGAAGACAGCAGCAGCAGCAAACAGTACAGAATATGGATCAGCTGCGAATGCCTGCCACTCCTAAACATCAAATGAGCTTTTCGCTACTTGCGAAACAGGATTTGAAAACTGCTAATGTATTCGGTATCATTCATCGAAGTGAGTCCGTTTTATTCTGCCCTATACTTTGGCATTTAGAGAAGGAACCTGCCTTTTCTGATGAACTTGTACGCTATTCCCATTGTAAAATACAGTGCGAAGAGATATCAAGGTAGGCTTGTGATAATATCCTGAGCTAGCCTGCTAGATCGCTAGCCTGACTCTTCGAGATGTCTCACAGAAATGCATCGAAACGGCCCTTACTTACGAACAGCTCAATTCGCCTAAGCTTGTCTTTGGAGTAGTGAGACCTCTACAAGAGGCCTACCTGAAATTGGATTCACCGTGTACAAGTACGTTACTATCCGCTCGCCAGATTGCTATGTCTGAACTGACAGGACATCGGTATATCTTCAGTATACGCGCTTCTGCTTAATCGCGTCTACTTTGATTCACAGCAATATACGCTTTCTTCTTTATCAGTGAACAATACGCGAGCTATGCTATGCGAGATCCTGGCTGTGAAAGTCCTGCGGGCATTATACGAAGAAGACACTTCCGAGAATGGCGTTTTCAGACTCGCAATCCTCCTAGCGAGCACATTCTCACCTTTTCAAGGTGCACCAGACTGGGCAATACCTGAGAACATATCAGTGAATGCAGGAAAAGGGGGCCTGCAAGAGAATGATCGTAAGATCTCAACATCAGCATTAGAATTAGCTATCGTGTCAGAAGCGAAAAGGTTCATCAGAGCAGTACCTACCCAGAAAGTTATAATGGATATATGGGGAGGCAAAATAGTTTATTCTTCAGTTAGTTTTAGATATTTGATTAAAGATCAATACAAACGAAGACCTATAATGAAGTATAATGTTAGGAATGCACCGCTACTAGATCATTATAGACTTAGAGTACCTAGGATTAGAGCAGCGCTTGAATGGACTCATTTCTTTGTTCTGTTTGTGTCGTACCTTGTGGTACTGAGGACGATGCAGAAGCATACTATGAATGGATACGAAATATTCTGGTGAGTCGGAATTTGCATTCGGCATTCTATCCTGGATAGAGAAGCTGATGCACCGACTATAGGGTCATTTTCGCATTTGGATTCGCACTTGACAAATGTGAGACTTGCTCTGGAGCTTGGATAGATCTGATTGAACTGAACGATATGTCCGTTCGTCTAGTTGCAAGTCTTTTAGAACTCGGCTGGACAGTCTTCAACTCAAATCTATGGTGAGTAGACTGTCTTTCCTTGCTGTGAAAAGCCCTCTAACTGAATTCAGCTTATGCACGGATTATCTAGGAATGGACTGGACTTCATCTTCATTCTCATGTTTGTCGTCTACCTGCCACTACGTATCATCGGACTTCGAGCAGACCAAGATTCCGCAGCAACGGAAGCTCTTAGTATTCTCAGTGAGCGTTCAGAACATAGCACTGTGGCTCGCCAAGCAAAGAAAGAGACTGACTGACTTTAATTCCTCGTCCTTTCCTTCTTTCAAACAATAAAGCATGCGCCGGCTGTATACTATTCCCAAGATTCGCATTCACAACACTTTCTGATAATCTATTAATTCTATCATTAAGAAGTATGTTGGCACAATTTACAAAATTAATGGTTTTGGCAGTTTGGTGTTTTGCTGGATTTTTTATTGCTTTTGTTACGCTTGGTGAAGGGAAATTTAAGAGTATGGAGATTATACAATGGATGATTTGGATTTGGTGAGTTTGAACTACCTAGTACCTATTATCAGCCATTCGAACTTTTCAGCCTCCCCGTCTTGCAAAAATAGCACCTCCACCTGCTGAGGATTCCCATGTGTCACTCTCACTCTCACTCTCACTCTCACTCTCACTCTCACTCTCACTCTCACTCTCATTCTCGCTCTCGCTTTCGCTTCACATTATCTTCACGACTGGCTATCTTCTGACGCCGTGCAATGGTTGCTTTACTGCAGGTTCGGACTCGACTCTACTGGTCTCAAGGAAGCCAACAAGCTGCATAATGTGCTTGGCCCGATTCTTATGGTATGCAGAACCTCCTTCCCTCTTAGACATACATTGACACTGACAAGATGACTGGTTCCATCTTGCATATTAACGCACAGGTCATCTACTCTTGTCTTTCGAGCACCCTCTTGCTGACTGTCCTAGTCTCCATCCTCTCCAACACATTCAATCAAATCAATCGAGATGCAATAGCAGAACAAATGTATAGAAGAGCAGTAAGTACATTCCAAGGAGTTAAATCAGATGGTATCTTTTCCTTTCAACCACCCATCAATATATTAGCGTTGGTATTCTTATGGCCAGCTAGATTTCTAATGACACCACATCAATATCATAAAGTGATTGTTTTTTGGGCTAGATTTACTAATTTACCTTTATTATTGATTATTAGATTTGTTGAGAGGCAATTTCTATTTAGCGATCATAATGAAAGACCAGATTGGACTAGACCTACTAGTTATTTAATTCAACATTTTGATTTATTTGGTGGTGCTAGGACGGAATTAAACGCTGTTTTTGAATTTGAAGATGATATTGATGATGAGATATTACCGGGTGGTGCTTTTGATATACATGATGGTGTTGTGACTCCTGCTGCTGGAGTTGGGGATAGCGCTGCTTTAGGTGGGATTGGAGAGGATATCAGAGCGAATACTGGTGATAAAGTCAATTCGATGCAGCTTGGCCATCCGTCTTCTTCTTCTTCTCTTGTGGGTGGAGAAGACACGAGAACAGGAAGAGAGAAGGCCAAAGGACATCAAGATAGCTTACGTGCTGCCCGAGAAAGAAGCAGACAGCGCCGAACGCAAAGCATGTCGGACTGGGGAGGGACGATAGCTTCTACTTCATCTACACCGCGAGCACGACCTACTATTTTATCCAAGCTGTATGGGTATGGCAGTTCTCGTGGCAGTCATCATCATCAGTTTTACGATGCTGGTCTTCAACAGCATCAATGTGGAGGGACGAGTGCACCCCATAGTGCCAGGACGGCGAACACGACTACAACTGCGCCTGGATCATCTAGATTGAGCAGTCTGTGGCTTGAGAGTACAGATGAGGGAGGGAATGAGAATGAGGAGGAATTGGAGGCGGAGAGAGAGGCGCTGAAAGCACGCTTGGAGAGGATTGAGGAGGGACAGAAGAGGATTGAAGAGGCTTTGAAAGCGTTGGGTGGTGGTGAGAATGATTGATTGGTTGAGAGCATATACACGATAGCATGGATCTCAAAGTCAGTTTTGGTATCAGCAGTCAGCATTCGTATGGATTATGTAAGGACGCAAGAGTAGTGAGTGCTAATGAAATGATATTGCGGTCGTCGGTCCGGTTCGGAGTCCAAGCTCTTCGGTACTTCGGCATTGACAGCTAGCGAGCTTGCATGGAGAGGAGAGACAGCTTGTTGTTCATTGTAGCATGTTGTTGTCCTGACTGACCTTCCTTACATTCACCAGTCCTTGCGGCCAAGTCGAAGCACGAGTACGAGGATGCCCCTCGGCCCCAGAGCCCGCCTCTGGATGCCCGTCATCAGCACGAGTGTCGCCGTGACAGCGTTGATCTTCCAGACATGCGTGCTGTACCCATGGCATGAGCAGCTAGACCACGAGATGCAACAGATGCGAGAGGAGCAGAAGGACATGCTGAGGGTGTACCATGAATCCAAGCTCAAGAGGTTCGATGAGCTCGAGTCGAGGATCGTCAAGCAGGAGCAGGTGAGGCGACGAGGGAGTTGGTGGTGATGACTTGAACATGGGAATGCTGACATGCTCTCTGCTGCTGCCGTCCATCCGCACTGTCTGCCTCAGTCCAGTCGATCATCCACCGCGTCGACTGTCATGGCGCATCCATCTATCGACAGACGAGCAGAGCAGGAGCATGAGTAGACCGAGATGGAGCGAGGTGATAGCGTGTTAGTATTCATTCCTGTGTACGAGGTCGCACTCCAATCTGCATCCACTGCAATCAATCCAGTCCACTGCAACCCTTGCACTGTCGACTTTCCTTATCGAGACGGAGGGCACTCACCTGTCGCTCGAGGATGACCGCCTGTTCTCTCTGGTCAACTGGTGTAAAGCACAAGCACAAGAGCGTGCATACTCGAGACCAACAACTACATACGCGCTCGTAACCACTCCAACCATGCGCACTCGCTGGTCTCGTCGACCACCCCTCGTCGTCGTCGCACTCGCCGCTGCCACTCTGGCGACGACAGCATACGCACATGGAGGACAGGCTGGCCATGGGGAAGGGCACGACGATGGTGCGACATATGCAGAGAGGCACATGATGAGCGAGCATCACATTGACTCGTGGGTCCATCGTCTCACTCTCTGGTGGTCTGGACCGTCCGACTGACGCGATTCATCGGGTGAACGCGCAGGTTCGACTTGGGTGAGCATTGGAGGTCGTACAGAAGCCACTGTATCAATTACTGAGATGCCACCTATCTCCCCTCTAGAATCCTTCTTCAAACTACACGACCTCAACAGGGATGGCATTCTAGACCGATCCGAATTAGAAGCAATCTACGGCTTACACCACGAGACCTCACGCGAGAAATCAAGCAACGACGAAGAGCACAAACGTAAAACTGATGAAATACTCAAAAAGGTTTTAGATACGCTAGATCATAATAAAGATGGTGTCGTTACAAAGACGGAATTCGTTTCGGCGGGCAGAGAGGGCTTACCTGAATTTGGTGATCATGAAGGTTTAGGTCATCATTATGATTCGGAGGGAGAATATTTCTTGGTGAGTACATGTCTTCCATTGGATTTATTGCCTAGGCCAGTATCAGATCAGCTGACTTGAGATGTATCATTCCGCTCGTCCCTGGATACACCTCGCTCTGCTTCCGAAAACGTTACAACCCGTGACGTCTCAACACCGCTTACCGCCTCCATGCCATTTGCTCGACATATTGCTTTCCTACTGCCAAAAACACCATCTCACGCGAACGCTCTCCAAATCCTCGAAAACAACGCATCGTCATTGCTGGATTCTAAATGTTGGATGAAACAAAACAGCACCACGAAGAAATGTACCACAACACACCAGACACACAAACAGAAGAAAGTTATAGCCATCCAGAAGATATCGCACATTTCGAGCATCACGAAGATATTGAGCGAGAAGAAGAAGATAAATCACGTAAAGCACAAGGCCTGCCACCTACAGATCCAAATAAATCATTAGATGAGCAAACTGAACAACCAGATCATGATGAGAAAGAAGCCATGTTATTTGAAAAACAACGTGCTGCTGTTCTTTCTAATAATGGAATGGAACAACAAATATTCGATGTTGCAGGCGCTGCTTCTTCTTCTGCTGAGAAGAACGCTCGAAATGAAGAAGATGAACAAGGATTAAGTGAAGAAGAGAAAGCGAGGAAGAGGAGAAGTAGAGAAGCTCAAGAGCAATCTAGGAAATTGAAAGAACAATCTAAACAAGCTGCTGAAAGAGGTGCTTGGGGTGATAAAGGAGAAGGGTTCAAGAAACCAAAGGATAAAGTTGATAGATTGAGAGATAAAATACCTTATAAATATCGTGTTAGATCTTCTTTCTTTGGTGAATTCTAAATCAGAGAAAAGAAAGGAAAGAAAAGGAAAAGGTAGAGGGAGGATGTTTAGGGGAGTTATCTCGTTAACCTATGGCTCGGACCCTGGCAAGCACCCTAAGGAGTATATCGAACAGCTAGCACATGATTAGTTCTCAAGCAATCAAAGGAGAAGCAGCGAGGCGGGCCTTTTCAATTTCCTCTCCTCGACAGGAATTCCAGCGGCATTTCGGTCCTTTTCTCTATCTGATATTATCAAGTTTTTCACTCGCCGGATTTCTTTCTCCTTTCCCTAATTTTAATACATCTTTCATTAAGGCCTTTTCCACATCAAAGAGAGGGATTTTTCCAGTCAGCACAGCTTTATGCGGTACAGCTTCTATCAATATTCAACAGTCTTCTTCAACCACCCGTGTATCTAAAACCTTTTATCAAATCTTGCATTAGCCGTATGTATTGTTTTTGAGCAGTTTCTTCGTTATCTTCTCGAAGTGTTATGCAAATATTATTTTATAATCATCTCCTCGAACAATTCATGCGAATTTTAATCCTCCAATGTAATTGTTTCACTTTGAGATCCTTGTGGTCTTCCTTTCTATGATACATTGGCACTACTTAGCCGGTCCATCGGAAGCCTGCCTTGTTGTCTCTACCGAATCCCTGTTACTTGTTCTGCTACATCTGTCTTGAGTGTTGTTTTGTCAGTTACTTTCTCGGTTTAACTAACAGTCACTGTATGTGAAGATTGCCACAAATTCTTCAACTTCTAACCAGAGCTTATCGTTTTCTTTCTTTCTTCCTTCTCTAGCACATTATATTTCTATCTGCATCAAATTCATCAATCGTATCGAGAAGGACATCATCATCAGATTCATGAACGGGACCATCATCATATTCTTGCATCCCATATCCAGTGTTGTCATAAAGAGGCTCAATAACAGTGTATTCCTCTCCTCCGTAATCCATTTTTTGGGCGTTTCCTTCTTGTTCAGGCCAAAAAATGCATATTTGCTGTAGAGGCGTAAAAGGTCTGTAATGTAGTGCTATATCCTGATTGAAAGGCTCATTGAGCTCTACTTCGACGTCTGCATCGTCTAGGATAAGATTGTCCAGATCGTCCATGTCATATTGTTCCTGTTGGGAAGAAGAAAAGGGGCCGCCTTGTGGGCTAGAGCTCATCATCCCTTCGTCCCGCGTGAAAGCTGCTGCGTTGTGCTTGATGTTGCTGCCGTACATAGCATGTGCGTTAATGAATATATCTTCTGCTTTTTGACTTTGATTCGCTTGCGAATACGAGTCCGGTAGGTGATTGTATGGGGTATAATTAGGATCTTCGTAATAACTGTCTGTAGGGGGGTTTGATCGTTGCATGTCCCAATCGGTGGTATTGGCAGGAGGATCATCTTTCCTTATTTGCGTATTATGGAAGAAGCTCTCTTCTGCAGGATGATCTACTTGAGCAAGTGATCCAAAAGCAGGCTGAGATCTGAGCATTCTATTGATTTGCTCCTGACGATCATAATCAGGGAGGTCAGCTGAAGGGCAAGCAGCAAATGAATATGGCACAAAACGTCTTACGAGTTTTTCCAAGCCGAGAACATCCAGGAAACGCTTGTTCCTCTCTTCTTCTGGCATTTCTTGGAATGCCTCCAATGATCCAGCCTCGATGACTAAATGATGAGCTGAAAGGTCGTTCAGTCCGAAC
This sequence comes from Cystobasidium tubakii, assembly GCA_024345325.1. NCBI lineage: Eukaryota > Fungi > Basidiomycota > Cystobasidiomycetes > Cystobasidiales > Cystobasidiaceae > Cystobasidium > Cystobasidium tubakii. Next base: position 2,336,786 of record BROO01000005.1, on the reverse strand, counting down.
ATGTCGTATAGTTTTTGATCCTATCGAGGCAGACCACGTCAGTAACAGAGCGTTGATTTAGATAAGTATCAATTCCGGATGCAAACTGACCCAACCTAGCTGACCGAGCTGGATATCTTTCGCAAATCGCAAATCCAGACCGTCTCTAGCGAAAGCAGCCGCCTGCATCGGACTTACCGCATGAAGCAGCTCGATGTCCAATTCTTCACCTAGAGGTCTTTGTATCTGCTCCGCCAATGAACCAATGTCCGCATGGAGCTTATCTAATGCTCGTTTGATAGCTGGCGTAAAGGGGGTCACAGCCACTCCTGGCTTCTGCGACGCTGTATCATCTTGAGAAGGTTCAAACATCTCCAACACAAGTGTGATCTTGTCGTATCGTTGACTGAAAAGCTTGAGCGCGTCTAGGAGGATCCTGGAATGATGCATTCGTTTCTGATTGAAATTCCTGTCTAACACATTCGTCATTTGGTATATGTAACTTAAGCGATAATAGAAAAGACATGACCGAGGAGAAAGAATGATATCTGGTTGAGTAATCTGAGCTACGACAGGCTGGCGATCAGTCTTAGATAGGCTGATCGCTCCTAGGCTGACCGGATCATCTTCTTCAGGATAAATTACTTCAACGTTATGCATACCCAAAGCTCTGTCGACGACAGAATGCTGTAGAAGCCGGAAAGAGCCGAAACATCTAAGCGGGATGAGATTTGTGACGTCGTACAGAGGCTCCGCAGGGATTGCAGACGCAGTCAGAGGCGGGCTCGTGGGCACTGTCTGCTTCGGTTTCAGCGGCAAGCCTGGAGTTGCGCTAGCCTTCTTGCCAACAATTTTCTGATGAGGCTGTTGAGCCTTTTCCCATACAGGGAATTTGGAGTCTACTTTAGGCTTCCCTGCGATGTCGGCAGGCAGACATGGCGCTTTCAGTGGAGGAGTCCTGATAAGATCATTTCGAGATCGTAAAACCAGATACCCGTTGACGTTTTTGAAATCTCTCTTAGGAGTTTCAGACCTCTCCTGTGTATGCTTTAGTCCGAAGAAATCAGTGATCTTCCCATTTTGCTGCTTCTTTCGTCTCTTAGATGCGACCCAGGCTGCCAGGCTCTCTGTACTAAGCTGGGTGAGAGGAAGCCGCTTGTCTAGATTCAGTCCTAATTTTGTGGTTTTAATGTTCTTCGATGAAGGTGTAACGGCGGCTAACTGCTTGTTGTGAGTGCGTTCTTCCAGGAAGAAGTCGCTGTGCTCGGCTGTAGCCTGCCAGTCCACTCGATTGCCCTGTTTCCTTGTGTTGACTATGGGGAGACCCTCTTCAGTAGGGCTGTCCATGTTCGGCGGCGCCTGAGGTGTCGAAGTCAGCCCAGTCACGGCGGTGATGGATTCGTGGCGTCCACTTGGGGGAGTGAAGATCAATTCATCGCTTCCAGCAGAAGACATCGTGAGTTCTGGAACTTGTTTCTCGCAGTTGGGCCATGGTGTCTTAGTGGCACTCCCGGACTGCTCTGCTGAAGCCTCCTTCCCTTCCGGTATTGACGCCGCAGTGCTTTGCTCTCCTTGAGCATTGAACACGGGCGTCCCTTCCGCCATTGCGCAAAAATTTTCGATATCTTCAACTGAAGAAGCCAACTTATCTACTTCCTCGTCATTCGAATCCTCATACATGTCTGCAATGGATTGAAAGGTGAGCGATTTCGATGAGATGCCTGCACACTCGGCAGTCGGTACTGCAAAAACATGCTGTGGATCCTCGGAATTAATGCTAGCTAAAGTTTCAGTCATGGGCAAGCCTGTCGAGACATAACTTTGAGGCTTCTTTGGGTTTGGGCTATCTCCATCGCCTTGCCAGAAGACCGCATCGTGTGATGCTGCGATAGGTGGGAGCAGGGAATCTGACGGACGAATAGCAATATCGGTAGTGTCGGAAGGGCCCATCGACACAGGAGGAACATGTTCATTGGCTTGTTCCCTCAATTTGATGGCGGTCTTCTCTTTCTTCGTAGCTGTGCTTGCTCTCCCATCATCGGGTTCATCTGAGAAGCGGGCTCGCTTGGAGGAGGGCGTGGATGTCTTTCGCGGTTTCAAGGGTACATCTGGGCGAGTGTGAGCGTACACGGTTTCTCTGCATAGCAGATTCAAAATGCAACTCACCTATGCGAGTAGTCTGACTGTAAGACTCCCTCGGTATAAGCGGAGAAGTAGGATTCGTAGCCGTTGAGCTAGTCGCGAATGGGCTTAAAGCTAGGAGTGGACCGCCGCCTGCTGGTCGCGATCAGTCAAGCACAGGGTAGAAGGGTCAGGCACTGCAATCATACCCCAGCGATCTACGTCTTCCATCATCTGACTCATAGCATGTGACGATGGTGTTTCAGGCAAATCGAGAGTCTCTTGGAGTATGCTCTGGACATCGAGCTTTTCGATCTTCTCGGGGTTGTGAAGTGTCGACAGAGTGCTTAGATGGCGTGGTAGGAGAATAGGCGATGGAGGCTTTGCGATCTGGATTCAGGACTCAGCTGGACCTAGTCCGCAATTGGCATCTCCTCTCACCTTCCTCTCCGCTCCAGCTAGTAAACTTTCGGAATCTGAACTTGGGCTGTCGGGTTTCATCATGCTTTGAACGTGACTTAAGACCTTTCGAGATTCGTCGAACAGCTGCCTCTGGAAAAACAGCATCTACGCTAAGATTGAAGAGCAGGCATGTATGCAATACACCTACTGAAGCTGCTGAGCCGAGTTTCAGGCATGTATCAATAGACTTGATGACCGAGGGCGGATCTTCAGAATGCCCTGTTGCTGATACATCTAGGGCATCGATGAGTTCTTGAGCTTCTTTCATGTGAGATCTTGCTACAAGCGGCTGGAAAGTGGATTTGCGGTTCAACACAGGCGTGTCTTTGAGCGAGGCGCGTGTCATGACAAGCTCGTCGCGGCCGTCGAAACGCAGGAGAGGCTTCGATGAATCTGACGAAATAACAGTCAGCAGCCAGACAAGCTTAACAACACAATCAACACAATTCTCCGCAACTCACCTTGCAATAACGACGCTTCTATCGCTGGGGGTGCTCGCTCGATCAAAGCCTTGCTTTCTTTGACCAAGGCCGTAGGTCCTGCGGGCTTCTCAGAGAACATCTGCAGCTGTGGGTTGGCGCCTCTGGGTTCGATGAGCTGTGCTGCTAGCTGCTCATTGTCATAGTCATCATCTGTCAACTCGTCTTGCTCGTCCGCGTCACCACTCTGCAAGTCTTGCAAAGCATTCCGCAAGGCCCAACCTGAATCATACGCTGGACTGATAAAGCCATGAGCAGCCAGATATTCAATTGTGGATGCACAGAGGGGTGGCCTTTCTGTGTCGTTATCGCCTGTGAGCTTGTCCATCTGCGTTCGGAAGCAGCTGATGCTGCACACCTTCCCTGCTTTGCAACAATTGTATCAGAGGCAACAGACGCCTGTCCTTGACTCTGGAAGAGAGAGCGTAGAAGTCTCTCGGAAGTCGATACAATAACAAGTATGCGGGGGTTATACCGCGCACGCAACCGTGTAGACCAAGCTGTAGCGTCTCAGAGTAGCTGTGCGCGGGTACAGCGATTGTTAAGGCTGCAAAATCACGTGACGTGCTTCGACCTACAGGCTTCGTTGCGAAGAATATAGTAGCCTGGCTTGCAAGGTTTGTGACGTGCTGCTCAATTGATATATAATGCATACACAAGTGCAACCTTTAACGCGGCTTTCCGAAAAAGGCAAGTGTTCAATCTTCCGCTTTGCTTTCCATGCACTGATTGATACAAAACAGTATACGCTAGGTGACGACGGTGTCGGAAAAGGCGTTCCATCAAAGGCATCAAGTCATCATCCGTCAGTGATTCGTTACTCAGTCTGTCAATGACAAGCAATTTCGGTTTGATCCGACCTGCATACCGGCACCGGTCAATACATTCTTCTAAGGCTCGAAACGGCAGACCGCAGGGTGAAATGAGTGTTCTTCGGCTGTCGTAACAAGACGAGACAGGGCATTCAGAGCACCACCCTTTGGGAGCTTCATCGTGCCTATTTCCCTTGTTCGTGCGCTGTGCGAGCAGGCCTTAAGCTTGAAATCGCATTGCTGCGGTCACGTGAGCAGGACATGGTGCTATGATACACTGACTGCATCTTACTATGGACTGATAGCAATCTCGCCTTCCTCAGTGCTGCAGCCAGCAGTCGGATTCGCGGTGGTAGTCCTCTCGCCTGGACCAAGGACAGGAGGGAGTTAGCTCATACAAGGCAGAGGGATGCAAAGCTAACGAATTTGCGCGTACCAGCTTCTGCAAAGCAGCCTCATAGGGGTGTATATCCAGTTGCCCTATCACACTCATTGTGGTCTATACTGCCATAATACTCTTCCTGCCGTTGTTCTGAACGTTGTTGTTTTCGCATCGTTCAATGCAGCTTATGAGACCACATCTGCCCTTTAACCAAATTGCAGATTTCGTGTTCAGTTGGATCAGGAGCAAGAAGAGTGTATACGAGACAGTATCAGATGCAGGGTGGCTCAACACGAGAGGCACCTTGAAAATGACGCATCTGACCCGGTCACGTCACTGGGCCCGGTCGCCTGGTGCACCGAGGGCACGGAGGGCACAAAAAGCACAGAGGGCTCCTGTCAGGCGCGCCTGCCCGCTGGGCTAGGGACTCAAGGCGCAGCCTTCAAGGTAGCTTGAGGGAGGGCAGGAGACGTAGGCGGTCTACTGCTTGAGGTTGAAGCTGAGAGCAAAGAAGGGGAGCAAGGATGCAGGGAAAAGTTCAGTGTTAAGGGTGACTAACAAAGAACTTAGTGAGTTAACCACTAGATCTGATCTAGAGAAAGGAAAGAGAGGGCTCTACGCTACACGAAGTAGATAGCTAATTCTTGATGGGAATGTGGGATGACTGAAGCCTGTGGGGAACGTAGCAAAACATGTTCAGCAGAGACAGACTTGAACCTACAAAGGCAGGGCAGGAGTCCATTGAAGATCCAGAGTCTTGAGGTCCAATGTCCGGACGCCTTAAGTACCTTAAACCCCGTCACTAACAATCATAATACCCTGTATCTCCTTTAAGTTACTGACTCTTGAAGTTGCTGATGCTCGCGCTGAGGGCAGCCAGCATGTTGGCCAACCCGGTCAGCCACGGGCCTTGACAGCACCACAAGCACCGAAGGCACATGAAGTGATCCGCATGATCACGAAAGGCGGTCCATTGGGAAGGTGAAAAGAGAGGCGCCGCCTCCGGGTGGTGGGTTGGGAGGGCTTCGAACGAATTGCGGTGAGCTCGTGGTTGACAACAGGGCATGGATCGGTGAAAGTCTGGGAAGGCTTCATGGGAATGTAGGTGTCGGGAGGGCTGTATTGCTGAGGCTGCTGATCGCCGTCAGGGAGGTAGGTGGAGGGAAGTGCGCACCAGGATTCCCTGTCGTCAACAGGAGGAGGTTGCTGGAGGATCTTGTTGCGAGGAAAGGGCGAACGTGCAGTTGGCGGAGAGACCGAGGGTGCCGAATGTTCGGAGGCCGTAACAAGAATTGGTTCCGATGCCAAGGACCGCGGTTGGGGAGGAAGAGGAGCTTCGTATCTCACTTGAAGGGGTTGAGGTTGGCTGTCGGCCACGTGATACTCGAAAGCTGGAAGCTGATATACAGCAGGAGTCGAAGCGAGAAAGTGAAGATGAGAAGTGAAATTCGCAGCATAGTCGAGGTGCTGTTGGACTTGCTCCTCTTCTTCTTCTTCATCAACCAGCATTTTGAAGGGGTGGTCTGCTTCCAGTGGCTCACCCTGGCCTTCCATCACGACATCTTCAAAGTCATGCGAGTCGCTGACCGACTCGCAATCTTCCAACATTTCGACACACGACCTGTACGGTTCTGGCACTCCATCGATGTCCATCCCATTGCTGTTCCAGGAAGATATTGGAGCGTACGCCAGCTCCACTGCGTATTCATATTCTACCTCCATTTCCGTGTCCACTTCCATCTCCATCGCCACCTCGATCTCCATCTCCATCTCCATCTCCATATCATCGTCCTGCTCGCCGAAGATGCCGAGGTCTTCAGGTGCGTCCACATCAAAGATGCTTCTTGATATGAAGCCCATTGCGAGACGAAGACTGGAGGAGCTTGGACAGAGGTGGAGGAAGAAGAGGAGGGTTGGGATGGGATGGGAAGGGTTGCTGAGGAGCTTGGGAGGATTCAGGGAGCTGCACTGGCTCCGAATTTGGCTGCTGAGGAGCTTGTAACCGACTGAAGGAGCTGCACCGGCTCGGACTGTGGTTGCTTCAGGAGCTTGGAAAGATTCCACGAGCAAAGGCTGCTCGGAAGGTGCTGCTTGAGGAGCTTTGAAGGGTTCGACGAGTGGAGTCTGCTAGGAAGGTGGTGCTCTAGTTGCCTTCAGGGGTTTGATCAGCCGAGGATGCTCAGGCTGTAGTGCTCGAGGGGCTTTCAAAGGCCCGATGAGCCGGGGTCGCCCAGGCTGTTGTCGACGAGGAGCTGAAAGAGGGAAAAGATGTCAGTCAGCATCTTGTATTATGATTCAAGTGGAGCTCCGTCGTACTTTTTGAAAGCTCCGTTGGCTTGGCAGCTGTGTGGCTGTTCAAGAAGCCAAGCGGGAATAAGTGACTCGTTTAGCGCTGAAGACGCCAACTCTTGCTGGCCGTGGTTGCGCAGCGATTGTTCAAGTTCAAGTGTGCGTGGAGCGGGTGGAAGAGGAGGCAGTTGGGGTTCTTCGAGCCAAGCTGGGATGGTTGGCGAGCCCGATGGTGATGCTGCTCTTGAGGCAGCTCTCGAAGTCAAGGACGCTGGGCCTGCGACGTAGGAGACAGAGTCTGACACGACGCTGTGGTCTGCGTCTTGGTCGGGAGGTCCGCCTCTCCCCCTGCATCCTCTTCATTTTCATCCTCTCCCTCTTCATCTTCATCCTCTCCATCTGCCTCTGGGTTGTATCATGGGTCTGTCTCTTCGCTCCTCGGTGTTGTCCATCCTGAGATGTGCGAGCCGTCGTCCTCTGAGTCTGATATGATGGCTGCGAGAGTGGTAGTTGCTTGTGAGTGGTGAGTGTGTATGAATGTGTGTTCTCTGTGTAGCTGTAAGTAGAGTGTACGTATAGCTTATATCAGAACAGAGCAGAGAGGTGATCGAGGCGAGCTCTACTCGCGCTCGACAGCAGAGTGCAGGTCAGACGACGCAGGTCCATAGCTCGCATTCAGTGAGGGCCCATGTTCGATAGCTGCGGGCCCCTTGTGCGCTCGCTGCGTAACATGACAGCAGCTATCTCATCTCTGCACTGCACTGACTGTACTGTACCTTGCCCGTCTACCTGGCTGCCTGCCATTGCATCTATCCCAGCTGCGTTTCCCCCTTCTTCCTGCAGCTGCGTGTGGCAAACCGCAAGCAAAAGTCACGCAAGCCCACAAGGAAGTGATACGAACCCTTTAACCATCCTGGCCAGTGAGGCGTAAGGTCCTCGCTTGCCTCGTGAATGCCTTTTACCGACTGACCGGCCGTTGCTTGCATGCATGCATGCTCCATGTACTGCAGTCCACAGACGGACCTCAAAGCCGTTTGCTTAGCTTTGAGTCAGTTATCAGTCAGATCAACACTGTAAGTACAGGTTCTTCAAGACAGACCAGACCAGACTAAACCTTTATTTGCCCTTTTTCTGTCAATTTATCGGCTTCTCATTAGGCATGCTTGTCTATTTGAATGCCACTCCCGGTTCGGTTCGCGAGTGACGGGACTTTGTCACAGTGTCGATCTGGAGATACGCAGTAAATCGTAATTTCCTCTCTCTTCAGCTCATGGGAAGCAACACTCGTATGCAGCTTGACAGATATGCTATGCCATGGTATGGTATGGTATGGCCTGTGCCATCGTGTATTTCGTCGTTTCTTTCGATGCAAGTTGTTTTGGCTCCAATTCGATTCGGGTCCTCTTGTCCTTTCTGCAGTGCCTTGTTTCCTTGCCTTCCTTCCCTGAGACAGCGGCGGACCAGGTTGGCCAATTCATCCAAAAAGTATCGAAAGAAATGGTTCTGTAATTATACCCTTCGCTGACGATATTGTCGATAAGCTGACCTGCACCATCGTAGGATGTACGGCCTCTCACAAAAGGATCGAGCCTAGTAAGGCTAATGCCTTGCCGGCCCTCACATGATACTACTACATCCCCCGCCGATCATTTTCCCAAAACAAACCTTAATTAAAGCTTGCAGATTTTGCATAAGTTAATTGTCAATTGCGGCTTGGGCACGAGACGGCTGGCTCGACTTCAGCGCTTCCTTCACCCATTCAGTGCTCTGATAGGCTGTAAGCCACAGGAGTGATCACCCACCCCGCATCGGTTTCGGCCAGTCGATTTTTGGGCTTGCCGCTGACAGTCTTGCGAAAACACCACACCGAGATGCTTAAAGTCATGTCTGTCAGCAACCCTACAGCTTGGTCGCCCTCCACTTGTCTGATAGTAGTGCACTGAGATGGAGTGGTCTGTCCATATTCTGACATTGCAGACTCTTGCATAGCTAGGCCTCTCCCACACTACCGGAAGCTGCGCTTCGGACGTTCGCTTGAGCATCTTCCTGAACTCTTCTGGCGAAGATGGACGGTAGCGCTGGGCGTCCAGCTGGAAACCCTTTCGAGCAAGCCTTGAAACAAGCAGTCAGTCGTTATTGACCCTACAGTTCGCTTGAGCGGGTTGGTGCTGACTCTTCTTTCCGGTATTCTAGATGAACTTCTTCCCGATACCACCTCCTGCTTACAAGTATCGTCTGGGTGGTCAGATAGCCATCTGTGGATTGTGAGCTATAGATGTAATCCTCTAGCAGAAAGCTCATCATTAATCACTAGGGGGGATACTCGCCCTCTTGCACAGGTTGATGGCCGTCAGTCTTCTATACGTTCTGCTACAGTACTGGCACGCGCGCCGGACCGGGATGCCCTCGTGGCTTTTCAAGCTGCAAAGGAGCCCCAAGAGTATGTGGGGAAGGCCTGTCATGGTGAACTCCATGCTTGCCTTCACTATTCTGGCATTCATGGGTGCCGGTGGTCAGCTTGGTTCGCGTTACTACGAATGGATGGTTTTCATTGAAGGTCGGAGGCCTCACGGCTACACCGCAGCGCAATTTACGCCCTGGGTGCCGGTCTTCGTCCAAGCATGGTTTTTTTCCGTCACCAACCTTCAAGCTACTGTTGCAGCCCGTGCCAAGTTAGGAAGCAGGTTTCGGGGTGTGTCCCATCCGCTGCTCCACAACTTCGTAAGTCGTACTCTGTATCTTTCGGCCGCTCGCTACCGATCCGTTGACGAGTGATGCGTCAGATATTGCTTGGCCTACCTGTCATATACGTTGTCATGATACTGGTGCGTGGTTCGGGGATGATTGATAGCACCCGGATAAGCGTTGCTGAGGCTCCGTCCGCCTTGACAGCCAATAGCTCTGTCAGTGTCTGCAAAACAGGATCAACTCTTTCAGAATATCTGGGCTCTAGAGCCTATTCTACTTCCAGCAGCAAGCGCGTATGCTGCAGGCAATATGCCTAGCACGGAGCTCATATACGAACTTACTCAAGCGCAAGCTCAACTCCAGGCAGAATCACACGAATTTAAGCAGCATGTAGTGGTGCTGTGCGCGTTGGTAAGCTTCGACTGCTGGTACGTTGCTCGTGGCTGACTTATGGCCCTGCTTACAATAGTGCCTCAGCTTGTGCGCAATTATCGGAATCGTGAGTAAGCTATCACTTGTCTGTGGCGCCGTCTGACCGACCATATCCATCAGATGAATACATGTAATCTGTTCCTTGTTTGGGCATTGCGAGCAAGCGCCAAATCCATCAAGCGGCATACTTTGAGCGCCGGCGAACCCACGATGGTTGAGACTGCACCCGACAGATTCGCCATGGGAATTGATTGGGACGAGTACGGAGCAGGATCCGCTTTCCAAGGCAGTACGGGAACAGCGACCGTTTGCGACAGCAGTCTTCGTTCCGCCATGCCGACTTTCTCATTCGACGCTGCTCTCAAGTCCAAAGACCACGAGCGCTTGGCCGCGTTCGCTCCATCGCGTGCAAATCTGGAATTGAAGCGCCTGGCTGCCGATCTTACTATCACAATCCCTTGCCTTCTTGCCATGGTAATCGTGATGGTAGCAGGTCTCGGCGTGATCATTCATACACAATTCGACAACATCACATGGCCCATACAAGAACTCGTAAGTGCAGACAATCTCGACGTGAGTTTCGGAGCTGATACGAAGATTTTCTAGACCATGGATGGCTTCTGCTGGATATATACGATCATAAGCACGCTCGCAATTTGTTTTCTAATTATAAACCTTCTGAAGGCCTGGCAAATACAGCAAGTCGTCAGTCCGCTGGAACGTAATACGCCGGGCGCAAGTCACTTCGAAAATGTGTTGCCAAAATCTACATTTAAGCGAAAAGACCCTGCCCAGGAACCACTCGATCCGTCTACAGATGAGGAGTCTGCAGGCTCTCCAGAAGTCAGCCTTGCCTCACTGGATTCTCGACAATGACGGTACTTGATGTTTGCGCTTACTGTAGTAGTAGTACACATCTTGTAGCTTTGCATTCACCGGCCTCGATTGTGTATCATACAGACGCATTAGTCTTTTCCATTTCGATGTGAAGTCGCCTGCGGCTTTAGACAGCTTGAGAGCTCTACAAGGTTCGTGCCGCAGATGTGTGTATCTCTGAAACTGTACCGTACTTCTCTTCTCTGTCAGACTGACGTTCGAGTGGCGATAATCGATGTCTGGCGAATATATTAGCAATAGTGAAGCTTGAGACCCGTCTTGTTTTTCCGCCATTGTGTTCAGCCAAGCCATCTGCTGTCGGTCATGGTTCTCGCCTTCTGTCGTCCTCCAAAGCGATATCGCAGCGGCAGCAAACATGCAGGTTTCGGTTTCCAGCAGTTGCGGGGCTGCCTAGACGCTTCTATACGACCCAGGTGATCGGTCGCGCAAGCCTCGACAATGCACGAGAGGCCCCGAGGCAGAGACGCGGTCTGCTCTACGGTGCGATAGAACAAACATAGACAGACATACTTTGGCTGATGCTCTATGTGACGTGTAGTGCCGGGTTCTGACGAGCGAAAGGTAGCCGGTACTGTGGCAGACGCCACTACGAGCTCCGTCGAACTGACGCTGCCTACCACTACAGATTCGAAAGTCTTTCAAAACGAATGTGGATGCCATATGCTTCGATTTGGAGGACTCGGTAGCCACTGATCGCAAAGCTGCTGCCAGAGGGACCGTACTACAGTAAAGTAATAATCAGTATTTCCTGGATCGCCAAGCTCACAGGCTCTCGTTCAGTGCTTTGAACGTAGGTATTCCCTGGAAGACCTGTACTGTGAACTGAGACAGTTTTTTAATTTGCGTCCCGCAAAGGCTGCGGGACCGGCCGAACGACTTGCCCGGATTAATTCCCCTTCTAGCGGATTGGCGCAGGATGATCTGGAAATCATTGTGAGTCGGCTACACAGAGATCACAACAAATTGTTCAGCTGACGCCTGCCTGTCCAGCTGTCATCTCCGCGACTACAAGGCATCGGTGAGCTAGCGATCCAATCCGGGGCCATTCTGCTAGCTTTAGTGCTAATTCATCCATGCAGTAATTCCGAAGGTTCACTCCGCTAAAGATATACACTTTGTCTTGGAGGTAATCGAAAAGCATTCTCATCCTGACATTAAAGACTCTATCAAATTGGTTGCTAGTATCGAAAGCGCTAGAGCTATAATGAATTTGAAGGAGGTTCGTGATGGTAGACAGATGTCACATACAAGTTCGGCTGAGCCACTTCATTCTCAGATTTCCACGGCATCGTCACACTTGGACTCTCTTTTGGTGAGCGTTTGCGTTTACTGTTTTTGTCCCTGCCAGGAAGGACGCTGAACAAATTGAATGGTCAGTTTGCTGCAGAGGATGTGAGGACCGCCCGGCTTATGAGAGTGGTAGACGTATGCTGAAGCATGTCGTGCAGTTCTGTGCCGATACAGGCATAGCACGAACAGCCGATCGTCGAGAACTACTCTTTGCGAGGTAAGTCGGGAACAGCAGTGCCATGGGGATTTCGAGCTAACGCTTCCCGTTCATAGATCGGCAGTCGTTGTCGCTGCTAAGGCTTATGACCTTAGCGCCATCGACTTAGTTTGCATAGTAGGCAGTATTCTGGCAGGATTTAGCGTCCGAGCTGCAATGACACGTCTTCGCCCAGCATTACCTCGATCAAGCTAGCCTGCAGGAAGAATGCGACGAGGGGCGGAAACTCGGTTTCGACGCGAAACAGATTATACACCCCGCACAAATACCTGTGGTCCAAGCAAGCTTTTCACCGAGCGCTGAAGGCAAGTATCATGCTTCAAAGGGCCCCATATGATCCTGACTTCCCTTATTCTTCAGCCATCGAGAAAGCGCAGAGGGTCCTGGCCCAATACGATGCAGCAACCAAAGACGGGAAGGGCGCTTACGGTCTGGCAGCTCATAAGGACGACAAGGCAGAAATGATAGATGCGCCCATGATTCTACAGGCTCAGTGGGTCATAGCCAAAGCGCGGCAGTACGGTCTGGTCTGAATTACCGTACTTGCCGCGTGAGTGCATGCCTGGATGTCCCAAAATATAGTCGATAGCAGTAGCGTATGGCGTTGTTGAGTGAGATAGTTGATTGCTGCATCATGAAGCTGTTACTTTATTAGCACTTCCTCTCTCGCCCTCTTGTATGTACTCAGCATGCATCTTGATGAGACGCGCGATGATGGCTTCCTCTATCTCCACCCCTGCAGCCAGCTGCTCATCGGTGATCCGTACCCAGTCTTCCCTATCTTTTTCGACGAAGACGACCTCTTGTTTCCTTGTCGCAAGATCGTTCCCTATGACTATTTGGTGACCATACCTATCCAGCGCAACTCTCGCTTTCGGAATGATCAGGTTCCGATCCGTCTCCAGCTATGGTTGCACGGAAGTCAAAAGTCAGGCGTCAGGTACTAGGGTGGGAATCGAATAACTGACCTTGAATGACACAATCATGCCGTCTTGGCTCCAGTGCTCTACTAGCGTCCGAAGCACTTTAGGTACCTGATCCATTTCGATGACCAGTGAGCCTTTCCCTGACTGAATCTTATGTTGCGACTGTTGAGGCGAAGCTTGCTATCAGCCATTGCAGTCGAGTAGCATAATTCACGTACTCACCATCCTCTGCTGTGGCAGGAAAAAATCGCTGACGGCAGCCGCGAGATAGTACAATCCACGCCGCCCTAATCCAGTCTCATTCGACCCCATTATTTGCGCTATGCCTCTGAGCAAGAAGAGATAGTCGAACACTGTTACGAAGGGTATTGAGTGCAGTAATCCCAGTTTCTGAACAAGCTTGTACGACCCTAGTATAGACCGCATTGCGGTTGTTTCTGATGAGCGGACTTGTATTCGGCCTTCTGACTCTTGTCCAATCCCTGAAGTTAGGGGACGATTGATTGCTAGAGCGTGAAGGTTTGGAAAGATAGTTGAATCTTGTAGCGGACTCTGACTACCTGATGCTAGTGGTACTTCAGGCAGAGCTATTTCGTCGACGAGTTCGGCCTGCTTGGCAAACACCTCCTCTGCCATTTCTACATTCTCTGGTTGTGGCTCGGCGAGGACTTCATCGGAAGAGTTTTCTAAAAGCTCTAAGAAGGGGTTTGTCGAATGGCTATAATGTCTGCTGAAAGGTTGCAAGCTATGTTGTCGGTGTAGGAAGATGACGGCGTATTTGCCAGTCCGTAGGAATTGTTCGGCGGAAGCGGCGCCTCTCGTACCAGCCGAGAAGTTGTCCAAGAAGCGTACACTGCATATGTTGAAGCAAGTGCGCTTGTCAGTTTCAGAGTCCAATCTCGCATGAAGAGCAGCCCCGATCAAGCAATTAGGCCTCACACATTGTGCTCCAGTGGGACCGTTGTTCCACCGCTCTGCAACAAACAAGAGCAGAAGCGGTGATCAAGTCAGCGTCAAATATAAGTTGAAGATATATGCTGCACATACTGTCACCAGTACGACTCGACGACCTGCGCGCGCGTGGCTAGTCACGAAGGTCTGCACCGCTTCGAGCACATGTGCGAGTTTCGGTGGAGGTTCTTGGGTTGCAAAGAACTGCTCCGCCGAGAAGGTAGAGTCCCCCGAGGATGTCGCAGCATCCATCGAGCTGATTTGTAGCGGCTATACTGGGATTGAAGGTATGTACACACGAAATAGCAAGAAAGCAACAAGCATACAGCCGCGAACCACCTCGAGTTGATCGGCAAGGCCTGACACCTCGGAGCGCGCCCGGAGGTGCAAGGGTGGAACAGCAGCTTCTTGCGATCCCTCCGCGAGCATGGAAATTACAGGAGCAGAAGGTGCACGTGGGTTGCATGTACTCTAGAGTCTTCATAACATGCTTTCCACTTCATCCATGGCCTGCACGTGTCTAAAGTGCACGACTGCGAGTCGCATAAATCTATTTCAGTGGCAGAACTTCTTGCTCAATGATGTCCAACGCTTTCAAAAGCTTCTCATCATCATAATGCCCAGAGAATGCTTGCAGACATATTGGCGTGTTGGCGTATGCTTCCGGTTTGTCTGCGCGAACATCAAAATTGTTCAGTTGGCCAGGATCTAACGCTGTACGGCTGAAGTCACCTACATATGCTATAGACCTGCTCTTCGGTCTCATTAGCTGCCTGAAAGCTGGCTGGCTTCTTGTCGAGTGCATCATCCACCATTAGCCCGGTAGGGAAGACTGCTGCGGGCCATTCGAGCAAGTTGACTGCACGTTGCATTATAGTAATTCAGTACACGCGAAAAAAAAGGACTTCGAATCGCATGCTGCCTTCGCCAGACTTACAAACAGAGGTGTATCCCCAGTACTTGCTGGTGCCTAGCTGTGCTGCCGTCTGAGGCTGTACAGGGCCAATAACGATATCCAGATTCAAAGCCTGCCAGTATTCGAGATACTCCAAGCGATAAAGATCGCGTGCGAAGTTTAGCTGACGAGACATTATATTAGTGGGCGGGAGATAAAGCTATTCAGGCATAAAAACCTACATCCCATTGCTCGTGGAGCGTACGCTCTTTGATCTCTGGCCGAGTGATAAGCCATTCAGTCAAGGGCAATATAGGTTCTTGTGCCTTCGCAGCTTCTGCGCGCAAGTTCCTCGCATTATCAGGGTAGTATAGAGCGTTCTGAGGGGTGATGTCAGATTGCTCCCAGTCGCTAACGGCCCGGACAGTGAGGAACGTACTGTAAGCTCTCCTCCGCGTTTGTGGTCCAGAGGAGCTAGGCGAGGACGGTGGAAAGTTAGCTGCCTGTACATAAGAAGAACCTGCTCTCAGAGACCCACTGAAAGGCACGACTTCAAACTTGTCATTCTTCCGTAACGCTTCGACAAGGTGTTTGATTCCTCGGATAATAGGAGGCTGCGGTGTGACAACACCATCGCTCTCCATGAAGCCGACTCTGATCCTTCCGTCTTTGCCTGACCATGCGGGTTGAATGTCCACTTGCCAAGGCATGGGTATGACGGCATGTTCCCGTAGCCACGGCTTGGTATCCAGGACTGTCTTGTAAATCAGGTGGATATCTCTCAGACTTCTACATTGAGGTCCGACAACTGGTGTTACACCTTCGCATCCAGCGTTGAATCTGTAGGAGTTGTCTAAAGTAACGCAAATCCAGCGAAATCAGTGAACGTGGTAAACGAACTCTAGGATAGAAAGTATGGCACTTTTTGGGAATCGTCCGACTGTACATTTCAACGAGTACAAGCCAACGCAAGCAGCTGGACCTCGTACACTACCGCCAATATCAGATCCACAAGAGAGTGGAGAACCCCCAAAGGCCATCAAAGCGGAGCAGCCACCTGAGGAGCCACCCGGAGACAAGCTCGTATTGAGAGGGTTCAGAGTCTCGCCCCAGAATGATAGACATTCTAATGCCATGATAGCTTGAGGCAGATTTGTACGGCAGTATACTATCGCTCCTGCATCGATAAGAATCTGAATGAAATGTGAGGTGCTTGCGGAAACTTCGGCGGTGGAGAAGCCGGCTGAAGAGATCTGCCCTTTGACTCTGTTGTTACTCTGAGATAGTTATAAGTCAGATAAAGGCATGAATATCCCTATGTGGAGAATCTTCACCTTTACGCTGATAGGTAGGCCTACCAGCAGACAAGGCGGTATCAGTTTCATCCGTTTCTGACGAGAGAGGGTGAGTTCTACACACCATGCAGGGGTCCGACAGGCCTCCCAGTACTCTTCAATATATTATCCAATTCAACAGCGCGCTTCTTAGCATCTTCATAGTAGAATCCAGCCAAGCACGTAACAGCCTGATGCGCCACCGCGGCTCTTTTGCTGAAAGCGGTGACAGCTTCTTCCGCCGATACTGCACCAGAAGCTAGTTCTTGAACGAGACTAGTAGCATCTTTAGAGGTGTCTGTAATCTCCAATTCGCGTGCGGTGAGTATACCGCATTTCCACGCTAGAGGCCGAATATCTGATCCTGTAGGATAGGAAGCCAGATCTTCTTTCGAGACGCGCCAGTCGGCTGGGATAGCGTCAATGACGCCTTGCACCAGCTCTGCTACGTGCTAAATGGAAAGCACTAATCTCAGAACATGCATTCATGACCAGCCATCAAAGCTTTGCTCCTCCAACCGTCATGCCGATGACAAGGTCGCGAGACACCGGTAAATGGAAAGCTACTCACAGCCGGCCACTTGATCTGGTTATAGATGGACATAGTGGAGATTCAGACACTGAACTTGGGGCACCGTCTTCAAAGCAAGAGATAACAAATATTTGTAGGCCCGCACTGAATTGTCGAATGCGAAGCAAGTAAAGCAATCCACAAAAGTGCAGCTTTCTATACCCTCCGTGTTACCGTTATATCGGCGTCTTGTTGGCCGAGCTGAAGAGAAAGTCGGCCTTAGAGCCCGAGGAAGGACAATAGAAGGTCAAAGATACTTCAATTTGCGATACAGTGGCCTTGATGAACAATGTATACGGCCTTGATGAAAGGTGCCAACCGTTTGCACTGTATGGTTTGATGCCGATCGATGGAAACTCGAAAGAGACCGACAAGCGAACACGTGCAAAAATTGGTGGGGGAGGTAGGTACAGTAGAAGCAAAGCAATACCGTAAGCCTACAAGCGGAAACGAGGTAATTAAGAGGTTCCTTCTTTATACAAGGAAGCGGGATCGTGGCCGGTACCGGAAATCAAAAGTAAATATGCTACAAGAAAGTGAGAGTAGGCAAGATAGCGAAGAGAGACTGTCTGGAGACTCGACAGTTTGCAGGACTTGCTAGTTGGCTGCACAGTGGGAAGAAGTACTATATGACGAGTAGTAGCATTTTGTGAAAAGTTTGGCGGATCAAATAGTCGGCTTCTATGTGCAGCATTGGCTGAGGATCCGTCCGCAGGAAATTGATGTAGCACTGCTCGTCCAAGAGATACATAGCCGGCTCCTTCATTTCTGCAGCTGCCATTTATAGAAGTGCACAACCTTATACAGTTGCAGTAACGATAAGCGATCAATCGGAAAGAGGGTCTGAAGGAAAGAAACAGAACCAAAATGTAGCAGGCTTGAGCGTGCATTTGCATTTTTCATTTTTCCTTCCTGTCTTTACGGGTTGTTATGTGCGAAATTTCGCAGGTGATGGCAGGTCCAAAGGAAAGGATAACTGCACAAGCGGTGCATCTGAGCGAAAGGTTTCGATACTATACAAAGATGTGCCGCTCTTTCACCCGGAGATCGAAGCCACGCAGGCTTGACCTCACTAGAACGGACGAAACGGCACAATCCTGGGAAAAGAAGGAGTACTATCTTACTACCTATCAATGGTTGTGCGGGGTTATTGAACGACTTTGGTATTATTTGCGAGTTTGCGTACGGTGACGACATGGTGAAACGAATTTTGAGCTCTAATGGACGGAGGTCGACATGCTCGGGTATGTACCTCGCTATCCTCCTCTCTAGCAATTACTACGCTAACTGAGCCCAGCTTGCTGAAGGTCCCGATTGTTTGCAATTGCATTTCTGCATCCAGTAGTGGGCATAGCGGAATGACTTATGAAGAAGGAAAAGTCTTTCATTTTGCTCCAGAAGTAGCGTCGCTCGAAGCGCCAAACATAGTAGGCGAGGAAGAATAGAAAGCCGCTGGGTCCGTGCCATCAAAGTACAGATGAGGGGAGTACGATCCAGGAGGGACGACGGGAGACGAAGACGAGAACGAAGAAGAGTTGCCATAAGAAGCCATACCGAGTGCAGGATCATGATTCAATTGATCCGAGTTCCGATGAAGCGAAGAAGTCGAACGATTGTTAGACGAACCATTCGATGAGACTGTAGTGTGTAAAGAAGCGGAAGAAGCAGCTGAAGAAACGGAAGTCCTCGACGAATATCCAGCCTTCTTCCTCATGAGAACTTTGAGTCTTTGACCGTTGAACTCGGCGGTCACTTTGCAGTTCATTGCTGCTTCTCCCAATTCGACCATCCGTTCGAAGTGCCCAGCTGATCCATCGTCGTACTTATCAGCTAGGATATGTAGAGCACCATTACGCTTGAGTGCGAGACTGAAGAAGGCCAACGGAAAAGCAAGGCACTTTAGCTACAAGACCCGCATGAACATTGCCAATAATATAAAGCCTACGTGATGTTCTCGTAAGTAAAACCAGGCAAGGTAACATATACGTCAAATCCATCAGGTTGCAGAGCTTCAACTTGTATCTTGCATCCATGAGGAGCTGGCGCAGTAGATAGGACTGTTAAAATGAAGGAAGAATGTGATCAGCCATCACAGTTTTCAGATCTCGTACACAGGACACGAAAGCAAAGGAGCAAAGTTCACTCACAAGGAACAGGAGGGGGAGCAGCAGGCGACATGACGCTCGCTTCCGTCGATCGATTATCATTCCCAGCACCTTCAAGGCTATTTCCATCACCGTCCGAAGCGCCCGAAGAGCTTCTAATACTAGAAGCATCTTCATCTTTGACCCAAGGTCTGGTAGAAGCGCCAGTACCAGGTCTACTGAGTATATTCGCTGCATATCCACTCGAGGAATAAGATGAAGGTGATGAATATGTATTGTCGCCTCTACCAGCGTGATAGTTTAAGCTGTTCAAGCGTGATATACCCCTTGAATCGCCCTGATCGGAGGATGCCCTTCTTGAGCTCGAGCTCGGCAGAGCAGTAGTCGCGACGCCCATGAGCGCAGCAGCTGCGTATGGTATAGTGGTTCCGCCCGTAGAAAGAGGCTTTGAGTTTGAAGCACCATTCAGAATCGTGCTGGCTGAGGCATTCTTCTTCTGATCACCAGGGGCAGATCTCAACGCGTCTTTGAAAGTCATCGCGTCTTCCTTGACCACGTCTAGTCCAGAATTGACGAGCTGTCCAGAATTGACCAGCTTCGAGCCTGTACCGGAGTAGGACAGAGTAGAAGGAATAGAATGATGGTCTCCTATCCGAGTAGACAATGAGGCGGAAGAGGCGCCCACCAGTACTCCCGTCTGATGGGAGACCTGCTGATGATGGTCAAGCTGCAGAGGATTGACAACAGCAGCAGCCATTGGCGCATCGTATCTGAACAAAGCCGATGAGAGTGGTGATGAGGAGGAGGACATCGTGCGAGTCTTGCTGTCCCAGCTCTTAGCAGATGTGCTTCCAGATTGACGCTGGCGTAAAGTAGAGGATGGAGTAGAGGAAGAAGATGAAGCAGGAACACCTTGAAGCTGGTCAAACAGATGATTCGCAGTAGAATGAGCAGAAGCAGCGCCTTCTTCGTTCCTCGATGACGTTGATGACGATCTATACTCCTGAGCCCCTCGCTTGTCAACTCTAATTCCCTCCCCCACCGAAGGAGTCGGAGAATGTTGATCTGTTGTTATGAGTGCTCCTTCTCCTGCTGCTGGAGGATAGTTTTGATCTCTGCTCTTTGAAGTATGCGACTGACTACTCTTCTGCCCTCCGTTTCGTTTTTGATCTTGACCTTGACGTTGTGAGGATTGATCAAGAGAAAAGAGTTTAGATCTATCTGATTCGATGGCACTCATTGCTGCTGCCTTGATTGGTATTGGCGAAGTGGACGAAGCGGGTCTGACAGCAGTGGCAGGATACATAGGCACATCACTCAGATTGAATGCAGGTTCAGATGTTTCGAGCTTGTCCCAACGTTGACGTAGAGTGTCGAGCGACGATGGCGACCCAGCACCGCTCTGACCATCCTTCGAAACAGGTATAGTTTTGCGCAGGGTATTCTGATGATGACGTAATAAAGCTGTGCTGCTTGTTGTGACCGTTTTCGCAGTATTATTCGAAGCAGGAGGTGAAGTAGGCTGATGGGACGAGGAAGAAAGAGAATAAGTAGAAGGGAACAACGAGGATAGAGCTTCTGTCTCTTCTTGCTCTCCTTCGCTATCGTCGAAAGCCGAGAATATAGCAGATGGAGTAGCGATGAAGGATTTGGATGAGGCAGTGATAGAGCGTGCTGGTGAAGATGAGCTTGAAGCGCGATCACTTCTACCAGCTGAGGAAGGAGTGTAGGAAGAAGGTCTAGCAGTCCAAGGGAACCCTTCTGCGTTCATGATTCTCCCACTTGCAGTTGATGGTCTGTTACTGCTACTGTTGCCTTTGATGTTACTCTTTGCAGGCAGTGCTGCTTTATGGGAGAACGAGACGCCCCTGCTCGCTACTCTCTTTGCGAATTTGAGCATCTCAGAGGATGTCGCTGGAGGTAGCTTGGCTTCTCCTGCCGTGGACGAAGTAGCAGACATGTCACTGATGGTCTTGTTTGTGCTGGTTGGAGGTCTTGAAGGCGACTTGATAGAACTTGACGATGTCGCTGTATGGGTGGCGGTTCCTCCATGCTGTGCGCTGGGGTCACTTGATATAGGCGTCGAATCTGCACGAGTAGGCGAGAGCGGGTACAGCGAGAGTGCGTGCAGCTCTGCAGTCGGAGTAGCCATGTTGGTAGTACTGACGTACGAATCATGCGAGTGCGCAGAGCCATCGCTCGATGGAGGGCTGCGAGTGTAGTCTAGCCTTGATGGGTGATACTGGTGGAGTCCAGGAGACGGTGTGCTGTCGGTGGATGAAGAGGGCTCGACAGACTGACTTGAGGAGTCCTTGCCATCAAGCCCCTCGTCATCATCAAAGACAGACGAAGCGAATGAACTTCTGCGCTCTGCGTCTTCTCCGGCACCCTCGCCATATCCTGGCTGGCTGCTCGAGAAGAGCGACGAGCAAGCTGAAGACGAGCGCGCCGAGATTGAGGTGTTGTCGGAGGAGTTGGAGGAGGAGGAGTGCGATCCGTCCGAGTCTGCACGTTCGAGAGTAGCGTGTGGCATGGCTGTGGTCGGAGCTGCCGTGCTGTTGCTGGCCATTGTCGTGTCCATGCAGTATCTTCACCGGGAGAGCGGGCGGATCATGGTGCAGGTAGGTAGTTATCGATGGACACTAACACTGCAATACCAACAACCTCGCCAGTCTGTTCTCCACGCCGTGTATGTGGTGGGTAAGAGAGAGGTGTGGAGCGGGCACTCTGTCGGTGATGGTGTTGTTGCAGGACAGAGAAGGCTGAGCACGTCAAGTCCAAAGCTGCCAGCTCGCCCACAGGATTACGCACACGGGGATGATTGCGTAATCCAAGCAGCAGTCACACGACAGCATGAAGCATGCACCACTACTGCTCACTCCAGCACAGCCCAGCTTAGTAACGTCGGGCAGTATGCTGCCTAATCGTGCAGTACACTGTCCCCCATGACCAGACCGCCACTGACAGCTGCGAGGAGTAGCAGACCGGGGATGTCATGCAAACACACCAACAGCCCGCCGTCACCACAATCGACACCACAATCGACAACAATCGACCGACAATCATCACCGCCGACCAACGCGATCGCAGCACCTCTTCCGCATTCCCTCGCCGGTCTTCCCTTTCCAGCCAAAGCCACGGGGTCGCCAAGCATCCTCACAAACTCCGACGCCGGGAATGACGCAGGCGAAGAAAACACGATTGCTACGAACCTGATCGCGTTGTGCCTTCAACTCTCGCGTTGTCACTGGCCCACCCTCAAGTGCGACCGATCGCCCTATCAGCCCACCCTCAAGCGAGACTCTGAACCGACAGCCGATCGCCTCCTTGCAGTGTCGATGCTGGAAATTGAGGGAGCCTAGCCTATACCTTGACACTACTGACATATCACTCCATCCCGCACATGGACAGCATTCTAATAGCATACAAGCATTCTCCATTCTCACCCTCCGCATCAACATCACCCATACAAACAAGAGCAACGACTTGACCGTAAATTCTGGAAGAATGACTCAGTCAACAATCAGCATCGCAAACAGCACAAACAGCACAAACGGACAAAGCAAGAGCAATCACAACGATACTAATACCAAATTCATTACGATTGTCTTACATCCCTCTGAACTATCAAATCACCCTTCAATATTAAAGCAATTAAGAGAAATAGTAAACCATGCATATATAGGTACTCATTCTCAATTAGAAGATTCTTTAAATGTAGAACCAAAGTCCATGTTCCCTGGTTTGAGACTACGTACTGAAACTCAATTAGCGGAAGAATTACCTGAAGATAGTCTTATAGCTTTGATGTTTGACGATGATGATCAACAATCATCGGGAACCACCATTACAAACGGGAAAGACTCGCAAGATATTCGTATCGACGAAAGCAAGAAGTTAGTAGCTGTAGCATCTCTGAAGAAATGGAAGGGAACGGTACTAAAGAAACACTATAAATTACTCGATTCATCTCAGTCTCCCCTTCCGGTTGGTACACAATATCCATCCCATTCCATCCTAACACAAGTCCTACCTACCGATCCCGATCCTACAGAATATCAAGATTGGGAAATAGCTACCTGCGCAAGTGTGAATGACACAAAATACAGAGGAAAAGGTTTAGTATCTCGTCTTACTTCTATTCTACTGGATGAGCTTCGTTCACAACGAGATGGGGGAAATTCACAAGCTGGAGGAACGGAAACACAATCAGGCGGTGTGATCATGAACGCAGCACAAGATAATGGACAAGCAGCACAACTGCCAATACGATTATGGGTATCTGCACTAGGTGGTTCCTATAATGTGGAGTACTGGACCAAGAGAGGATACGCTGTTCAGGGAGAGAAACCTGACACTGCACCACCTGGAGTATGGGGCAACGCCGTCGATATACAAATTTGGACATTGAGTAAAGTTATTGGATAAGGTCCTCAAGACAGGTAGAGAAGCAGAGAAAGGTTGGAAATTCGGCGATCATCCTTGGATGCATCCGAGTCCTGCGCAGGAAGACGTAGCATATGCCCGAAATAGACAAGTCGATTAGCTAGTCCTTCACTTCCCGACGGCTTGACGGCGCTCTCCAACTCCGTAAAGTGCCAATTACGAAAACCGTGGACATCAACCAACACATATGCTGTCAGGCAACCAGGAAAAAAACTTGGACCGTCTAGGTTCCTTGATGGCAAATGCTATGTTTTAAGGGCCAAGAAAGCCTATGATACAGGAAAAGTTTGCAGAATCACGCGTAAAGGAATCCATACTATCAAATGTACAAGACCCGCATTGCAATTAGTACTCCTGTCTGCATATCTTCCATCTTAGAGTACGAAATTCTATCTCAAATAATGAGAAAATCTCTGTTCCTTCCTAAATACCAATTCCAATTCATCATCCCTTACATTAGCTTGCACTCTTTGAAAATAATCTTTTTTACCCCCTTCTGTAGTTATTAATTTCATATCTGCTAAACTTTGAAGGATTGAAAATAGTTGGGGATGGGTTGGTAGGGGTTGAATTGCTGTTTGACGGCAGAAATCGATGTGCCAGCGTATAATCTGTCATGCGAATCAGAATCAAGCAAATTAAGCATTAGCTATAAAAGGGATGGGATGGCCAACGGTAGAAAGAGGTACTTACATCGCCAAACTCGACCTCATCCGCTACTCCGATTTTCCTAATTGCCCTAGATAATGCGAGCAGCATGATCCTCTGATGTAATCCTGATCTCTTGACGTATAATAATAGACCACTGCTCGTCATTTCCTTGTGAACGACGACAATATCACCAGCATTCACCAATCTTGCAACTTTCCCTTCTGAAACACGTGTCGTATTCTCAGCTTCTACCTTTTCGACTGCTCTTCTGCAGATATCTAATGCTCTTCTTGCATCTCCAGTCACTCCTGCTACCTTGCCCGCAACTAGACCGATAGCATCTTTAGCGAAAACTCCTCCTCCATTCTGCTTACTACCATTCTCTAAACCCTCCAAACGATTAGTTAAAATCTCAATCAATTGATTCTTATCATAAGGGGTAAAATTGATTCTGTTACTACCTAATCTAGAATTAATTTTATTACTTAATTCACGTTCAGGTAAATCCATTGTATTAGCAATAGCTAATACAATCAATTTAGAATTTGATTGATTGGGCCAATGAAAAAAATTATAAATAACTTCTTGTTTTTTTGTTACTAATTGATCTAATTCATCTACTAATATTACGCATGTATCACGATTCGGTGAAGGTGTTTTAAAATGAGTTTCTAATGATGATAATGCTTGTTTGGCTGATGTTCGATTTCCAGATATGAATTCCCATAAAATCGAAAATGATTGTGCTGGATCTGTAATCTTCATGCCGTTGATTTCCAAGAAACGAAAAGGTTTGATTTCTTGATCGTTCGCTCGTTGTTGCAATGAGGATATTACGCTTCTGACGGTGGCTGTCTTACCCGTTCCAGGCACTCCAGCAATGTCTACAGCGGATGATTGAAACGCTAATCTCAGCAAACTCGGACACATGTAGGAAAAGCATGTCATGCACTCACAAATGCAACTGCCGACACCCTCATCGATAGCATCCTCCAAATACGCCTCAACCTCCGCGTATTCTCCATCTCTACAAGGAAGATAGTCGGGCGTACACCCAACATGCAAGACAGCTCGAGCTTTCTCGAAGGGTGTCATGTTCGATTCCGCGCCTTCTATGCCCGAGTATCTCTGTTGAACAAGCGGCAGTCGAGGTTGCAATCTCCTAGCTTGTCTTTCAGCTAATCTTTTCTGTCTCCTTTCAGCAAGCGCTGCGTTTTTTCGTAGCGTAGCAGCTGAAGGTCTCAGAACTACAGTTTCATCCCCGACATCGTTATCATATCTCGACCTGGATGAACGACCTCGCTTAGCACCTTTCCTAGGAGAGCTCTTTTGGCCTGCTTTCCGCTTGCGAGCACTGGCGCTCCTGGAGCCGAAAACATCGTCATCGTAATCGCTCCCTTCGGCTTTGCCGTGGTGCGACTTGTCATCTTCCGAGCTTGATGGTATGTCAAGATCGAAATCTTCTTCATTCTCATTATCTGAACCAGCTTCGGAGCGGAAGTCTGCGTCCGTTCTTGCATCTTCAGATTCTTCGTCCGAGCTAGATTCGATGTCTGTCTCATCCATCTGCAAGTAACCATTGTGAGCTGTTGTCAGGATACCGGCATGCATGGGCAGTATGGGGACCTACCATGTCCGTCTCGACGCTCGACGCCCTGCTAGACCGCCGACTCTCCTCATCATCCAAGCTCTTGCCAATCTTGGGCAAGTCACCAGTCACCTCTTCAACGATAGACTTGACAACCTTCTGGCGCTTCTTCGCCGACTTCGTAAGGGCGCTCTTGGATTTTGAGGGTGTCTTTTTCGCTTTTGTAGACGGAGTAGCTTTCTTCGCTTTACTAGAGGCTGTTTTGAGCTCCCAATTTCCGCTCGCCCTAGCTTTCTCATAGACGACTTGCCAATCTATATCGAAATACCAGCCTTCACCAGCATCGAATTTTATGTTCATGGCTTTACGGATGAAGTATGTTGAGTCTAATGGCTCTTCTGCTTGATATTTAGCATATGAAACCATTTGTATGGGATTGAGAACATAAGACACGTCAATAATATCTTCTGATGATGAGGGCTTGGATGTCTTGTGCTTTGTAGAGTCTTCGTTCGGGTTAAATGTATAGATGCTGGTGAATGACAAGGTCAGTGGCAACTACATCCCCTCGCGACAAAGCAGACTCACAGCTCGCGTGGATGGCATTCATTAAGCCCTTCCTCCATGGAGTCTTCTTTACCGTGAAAGTAGCATAATAAACGCGGTCGAGCCAGCCAATGGACTGCTATTCGCATATTCTCCTGCTCATCCTCGAAGAGATCGATAATTACAGCAAACTTGACCGTGTCCTCGAGTCCATCGTCAGGTATCCAATCCTCCGAGTCATCTTCTTGTGCTCTCTGTGCGATATTGGCTGCGCCCTTGCCTGCTCGACCTCCTTGTTTCCGCGGTGTAAGGCGTGCATTACTTGGACCAGCTTCCGGTCCTTCTAAAGCTTGCTGTCTTCGAAGCGATTGTACGCTCTTCGCGCCAAAGCGTCTGTAAGGATCAAGCCAGACTTGCGCAGGCGTATACTCTATACCTTCCCATATCTGAACCACATCTCCTACTTCAAACTTGACTCCATCTGAGCGTGTAAACGCGTTATAATGGGTCAGGTTCAGATAGCCTGATCGACGAGTTGACCGCGAAGGTGTGTTGGGTTTGCTAAGCGCTTTGCTGGGTGTCCTGGACGTGCCATGCCAGCTATACGAATAGACTTGGTCATCCATAGCAGTCTGTTGAGGATCAGTATTATCTGAACTGCAAATT
This sequence comes from Cystobasidium tubakii, assembly GCA_024345325.1. Lineage (NCBI taxonomy): Eukaryota > Fungi > Basidiomycota > Cystobasidiomycetes > Cystobasidiales > Cystobasidiaceae > Cystobasidium > Cystobasidium tubakii. The sequence continues at coordinate 2,310,059 of BROO01000005.1, read as the reverse complement.
AACCGGGCAAAGCAGAAGAACGAGAAAACGTGATGAATCGCGTTCAGGCTCTTTACACGGTGGCAACAGAGATCATCGAGTATACTGTTTTTGCGGCTCTACTGTTGAGTGCGATAAGGGTATGCTGTGTAGATACTACTGCTATATAACGGGAAAGCCTACTCCGACTTTATGAATTGCTTCCAGTGTTTTCGCAACTCTGCGAAGGGACCGGGTCAGTAAGACGCTCGGGTCGAGCAGGAGTTCAGTCTGAAGATTACAAGCCTACCCTGTATCGACTTGATGATGCCGTCCACTTCTCCTGCTCCAACCTTCGCTGTACTTTCTTCGTCGAAAAGATATGACTTCCATCCAACTTGCTTGGCTCCTTTGACGTTCAGCGCCGAATCGTCCACGAAGTAATGCTTCTCCGGTTCAAACATCCCTACCAAGGACATAGCTTCCTCACTGTTACATCATACAGCATTTCGTCAGCTAGGCCCTATATAATCCAGTCATAATGTACTTACTAGTATGCCCTGTCTGGCTTTGCTGGAAATTTCAGTGTGCCGTACTGGCAGGATACTAGGCCCTCGAACAAATCTGTGACCCCGAGTATACCCTGCCGCCATGCGATACGATCGTCAATACAGCGTTACCGCTACGGTGACCAGCAGCAAAGGCTTACCAAGACTCGCAACGCGTGCTGCACCGGTGTCAGCCGGTAATCCAACGACGTCAGAGCGGCGAGCTACCTACAGGTTTATTCGCATTCGTCAATGCCATTACTTTCACCTTTTTACGGTCGAAGCTACAAACCTAGGTACCGGGGGCGTCAGATGAAGCGCTGAAGAATTGATTCCATCCTACTTACTAAATCCTGAAGCTCTTTATCTGGTTCCCAACTTGACGCATCAGCAAACGACTTCCTCTGCCATCAGCGTGTCATTTACCATTGTGGAGCAAGTCTTCCAGAGGCAGTGATCCATCACACTTCTTGTCGAAGTCTGTCGCATCGAACTCTGGATGATGGTTTTGAAGACCACGGATGGCAAGACCGTAATTCTCATGATAGTGCATCTGTCTCGAGACCATTTAGTCTTGCTTTCGCCACCACGATTGAAGCGATAACATACATGTAGATCCCAGGCATCCGATTCCGGTATGCCTAGACCGACGAAATATTCGTGTATCTTTTGACCTAATTGGCAGAGGAAGACCTTTAAGCCATGATGGGCAATACACCCTGCAACGCTTGCATCACTGACTCATTAAGGGTCCAATGCCTAGTGATTTGCTGTCGCGGAATACCGTCAGCTTATCGATGCACTCAGTCCTACTCATGAATCCAGATCTACCTGTAAAGACAGTTGTCTGATTGGCCATTTCAGTCAACCTGTACTTGATATGTATTGATGTTTCAGGTCTGCACGCACCGATGTCGAACCACAAGCAGCCCTGGAGGTCCGCCAATTCCTCATCTGAGCGCTCCACCGGCTTCAAAAGAGTGTAGTCGACATGCTTCTGTGATCCATTCATCGTGAGTCTGCTCTAAGTCATGGTAAGAACTAAGCCTGCATGTCAATAGCATACATGGAACTTGAACCCCCGCCGATTACCTTTCTTCGTGGCGAACGTGCTCCAATTGCCGAAAGCCTGTGCGCCTTCCCTCCTGACTCCAGCATGACTATACGGCTTCCCATCGTTCTTCACAAGTTCACCATGCGGCATTCACCTGCATTATATGGTCCCATGGCAGCGCGATATCTTCAGCCTAGCAGGAAAGCCGTACAGCGTAGGTGACTCGTGCTCTGCAGCACTGCATCTGGATTGCTCGAGCATGCATACGCAGAAGACGCAGTGACCAGATGTGTAGAGTTATCCTGGCAAGAAAGCATCAGGGGAGAGTTGCATGCGAGTCAGGGCAGATGGTCACTTCAAGCTGCCTCTGGCCCTAATAGCTCCATTGCAAAAGTCATTCATTCTGTTCAAACTCAACATGTGTCCATAGAAAAATGCAGATTAAGAGGGTAACAGTCTATAGTAATGGGTATATAATGCTTTTACATCGATATGCTACGCCTTAGGCCAACTTGTCACATAGCGAGAATCGCGCACAGCGCGCCAAGAAGGATGGTTGCACCTGAAAGCGGGTACATGCTGGTCGCACTACCCTGCAAAGACGACGCAGATGGTGCATTGCTGCTTACTCCCACCGCAACGACAGCCAAGCCACTTCTGCTAGCTCCAGCAGTAATACTCTGCCCTGTTTCTGCGGAAGTCGTCGACAAGACTATCGAAGTGGTACTCGCCGAGGACGTCGTAGCGTTGATGGAGAGAGTGGTTGATAAGGTTGTCGAAGTGATGTTCGCAGTAGGTGCCAGGGTCGAGGTCGAAGTGGCTGTTACAGTCACATTGATGCTCGAGCTGTTACTGGTCGCGGCAGCGAACTCCCTGCTCATTGAAGACTCATATCGGACCTGCGCAGAACTGGAGTACCCCTGTCCTCCGCAAGTACCGACTCGAGTGTAGTAGAACCACTGCCGAGACTGAAGGTGAGCATATCAACAATGCTCATAGCGGTCCTTGGACCCACTGTATCTGACTCCTTGTTTCCACCAGCGCAATCAGGATCATCTCGCCAACTGCAGACCGTCATATACATGCCATAGTTCGGATTGCTTCCATAGATATGGATACCTTGCATGGCGTGTGCATAATTTGCGGACTCAGGGATCGCGTCCGGCTGTGCATCATCGTTGGCGACGACGCGCTGGCCGGCTTCTCTGGAAACCGAAATGCGTGTGAGGGACATACTCTCCACAGCCTCAACCATCGATCCGACTCACCCCATGAAGAGCTTTTCATACAACTGTGCCGTTGCGAGGTTAAAGACGCGCGGACTTCCATGCGAGTGAGACCAGTGTACTAGACCAGACCAGCCAAGATCAATCGAAGCAACCTGGGCTACCATTCCACCAACTACGGCAATAGGGACGTCAGACGTTGCTCCTGTCTTCCTTCGCAACGCTGACTTACAGCCGTGCCCTGTAATGGACCATTGGTGCCCCTGCAATTTTCATTAACGCTCAACACAGACACGAAACAATGCCAAAGGTACAAAGCCCAAACATACAGTCCTCTTCACCGCAGCAGCAGCTTTGGCCCAGTTGTTGGTAGCAGCCTTGGCTTCGCGGTAGGCCCTAGAATGGTGCTTTCAGCTCGCGGTCTATGCGCTTATTTGCCGCCTACTTACTGTACCGCACCAGCATGAGCCATACAGCCGCTGCAGCCGAGACCAAAGATGCCGTTGACTACGGTAGATGCTTAAGTCATGATTGTCATTGGCGGTGACGGGTCGGCTCACTATTCGTTTGCTCGGTACCGAATTGTTCGAGCCAATCATAGATACCCTTGAAGACAATGACAATTTCTAGAGACGCTCCGAATCAGCTTCGAAGTTCTCCATAAACAGCATTGTACTGATTACTCACTATCCATCTCTGGAACTATAACTGTGAAGCCTTCCAATCCTGACTCTGTCGGCCCGAACTTCTCTATCAGCGTCCACTGAAGACAAGAGTCAATACTTGGCACTTGGCAACTACGCCTGTTGACGAGCATCTTACGGGATTCGCATTAGAATTGGGAAAACTCTTGTGCAAAGCCCTGCCGGCCTGTATTAGCGGATAACGCGATAATCCCGGCTTCCTGGAAGGGCCTACGATCGCGTGAACGTCTGTTGGGGACAGAGGGTCTCATAGTCCTGGGTTGGCAAAATTCACCAACATTAGTAAAGGCAGGGCACACCACACCGAAAACCTCAAGCTCTTTACTCACTCCGTACGCTGCCATGCTCAGAATACCTGTCAGGAAAGGCACCGATCAATATAGGGGTCGCCGACAGGCACGTGCTTCGCGACGCGCCATGCATACATATAGTCGAGGAAGTCAAGACTGACCATGATAGCGTTCGTGCCAGTACTGATCCCCGTATTGGGACTGTGCGTTCGTAACACTCAGCATTGAAGCCAACGCGCTGAGACCAGCCAAGGCCAGCCCATTCTTCGAAAGCATTTTTAATTACTGGGAGTAGTCATGCAAGGTAGGGAAGTATCAGCAAGAATATGCTAGGGGACAGCATTGCGAAGTGACGGGCGGATGCTTCTATCTAGCGTGCCGACGATGGCCTGGGGGCCAGAACATGCTGGACCGCCTGTCGAGGGACTTCGTTTGTAACCTGGCGGAACCGCGAGCTAATCGCTACCCGGCGTTCACCGAAGACTTATGCGGGAGGTGGTTTGGGACGTTTGCTAGAGCACCAGGTCGACGCTTACTTGTCGGGCCGCCCCTCGAAGGAAACTGAGCCGTGACTTTTCTGAGGAGAGTGCAATTGCTATGCAAAAAGCTGCAGTACCGAGCAGGAGAACGAGGGTGAGATAGACGAAGATGGGACGGACCAGGACATTCGGCCACACAGCCGCAGCAGCAACCACTCACCAGGCTTGCCTTCTCTATGTCCAGAGATTGTCAAGCACACCTCCCTGACCGGTCAAGCCACCGAATGAGGCTGTGTAATTGCCCGACAGATGCAAGGTACACCTTCCTAAAGCAGAGGTGGACCTGGGTATAAACCGCTTTGTCCGGAGGGCGGAGGAAAGATATACCAGACGCCCCATGCAAAAATCGCAGCATCTTTACCGCAACCTTCTGGATATGCCGGCCGTCCTTTGACCATATCTAATTTCTGTTCGGATAAAATGACCGGAGTTTCGTGGGTTATTTGCATACTTGCATTCTGAAGTTTCGGTAAACAACAAGACTATCGAGCTGCATCGCGCGCCGATGCGAAGCGAAAAGCCATGTCTCTTAGCCTGACGTCTTCTGCAGGGGGCTCTCTAACCTGTTAATGCGGCATCCTGCCATGCTACGTGGGGATGAGACTTTCTGCTGGCTCGTTCGGAGCGGCCGGACATCCATGCCTGTCACGTTGCTAAGAATAGTCTGTCCAAGTCACGTGACCCATCAAATCCAAGTCTGCGTAAACATCTCTCGCCTTTGCAGGCGATATGATGAATTATTATGACCGTCTCTCATCATATGTCGTCAAGCGGAGTCATTTACCGCAATTGTAGGTGGTAAATGCGGCAATGATGAGCCATCAGCGAATCCAAGTTTTTCTGGATCTCAAATAATGTCACTGTGCCCCAAATCAGCTGGGTCGCACCTTTCAATCGAGACATTCTGGTTGTCAACCCGTCGTCTCATTGCAGAGATACATCAAAGATCGACGGTAACAAATATCAAGCGAGGAATGAGAGTGGGTACCTATGTACACAAAGATTCCCTGATAGAGCAAATGTGACTAGTCTAGGGGCAAATGCTAGCAGGCCTATGTTGGGAAATAGAGCCTGTCATGCAGAGAAAGTGGTAATGTGGCTAGATCTTCGACATGCCTAGACTAGATGCGAGTCCGCTATCTTGGCCCTCGTAGGCCCCACGTCGGCATAGCGTTAGACGAGCTGGTATCCGGTCGAGGCGGAGGACCGGCTTGCGGATGAGCTTGTCGAGCAACAGGTCTAGCATAATATGAGGGTTGGGCGTAATGTCCGGTATTGGGTCCTGGCTTCGGCTGCTGCTGCTGCACATCCTCTGGAGCGCCACCTCCGTACTGCAAGACGAAAGCACATCAGTATCTGAAAGTCCAACGATTCACGAGCGAGATCCTCACCTTTGACTTGAAAGCCAGAAGGTCAGATAGGTCGCTTTGTAACTGTTTCTTCTGGTCTCGCAAAGTTCCGACTTCATCCAGAGTTTTTTTGACTTCGTCATCTAACTGTGTTTTGAAATCGGCCAAAGACTTTGTCATCTCTTCTCTGATTGCGAGAATGGCTTCTTCCGACTCCAGACCAATGTCCCTTATCTTTGGCGTCAGAGCTGCCCGAGGGTGTCTTCCGTCAGCAAAATCCTGGACATGTTGTTCAACCAGCTTGCACAATAACTTACTGTCTTTTAAATTTAGCAATTGTAGTTCCTGATGCGTCATCTGATCCTTGAGCAGAGCGATGATTTGTTCTATACCTTCTTCATTGGCGGGATCTCTATGCTGTTGTGCCGCTAGCTCTTCGCGCTTCGCCTCCCACTCTCGTAATTCCTTTCGTACAGCCTCAATTTGCTCGGCATGTCTCTCTCTTTCGAGGTCCATCTTCAGAATCTGATCTTCGCAATTATAATGGTCTCGCTCATTCTGTCGGGCTTCCAAGTCCTTGACCATCTTGATAAGCTCGAGTATACTGAATGTGATCGCAGTCAGTGCCGGTCACGCTTTTTTTTGTATGCAGCACAAGTTCTTACCCAAGGGCTATGATCTCTTGACGGTCTTCGTTCTCGTCTCCACCTTCTGTGAATTCCTTCTGGAAGCCCTCCAAGGCAGCAAGCAGAGGGGCTTGCGGGTCCGCCATCGCATGTGCCTCGTTATCTGGCGTAGCCAAGTCAGGTTTCGGAAGATCACCGGATGGCACGTCTCCGCCTTTGTAACGATCTAAACGCCAGCGCTCTCGCCCGTCTGATGCAGTAGCTCCAGCTGGTGGGTGTCCAAAGAGGCGCGTAGCACCCATCTTCCTTGGGCCTCCGACTTTAATTCCTGGATGACCAGCTCCGGCGCCAGCCATCCCCGCCAAGCCAAGACTGACCTTCCGGAGAAGAGACGCCCCGGTCTTCTTTCTCTGACTTCGCGAAGGCGGAACACTCTTCGCTGCTTGTGTAGTCTCTACAGCTTTGGGCTCTGCTGTGAAAATCGCTGAGGCTACTACGGGAACATCATTGTCGGGCGCTGGCGACGACGAGGGAGGCTGATTGCCAGCCACTTGGCTGGGAGGCGCCTGTAGAGTGGCAACAGCGAGAGATGCTTCAACAATTGTCTGTATCTCTTTCGGTAAGCCTGACAATTGTTGCGAGATGCTGTTCAAAGACGCTTTGACTGTCACAGATGGATGACTTCAGCTTCATCCCAAGAAAATCAAAGTCTTGAACTCACTAGTGTCCAATTCCTCTTTACGATGGCTCTTGTCCTCTGACAGATACTGCTGAAGATGCTCAATGTATACGGACACATCTTCTTGATGTTTGTGCGGTTCTGTCTGCTTGCTTTGTGCCGTAACAAGCGTCTTCAGCAAGCCTTCCATACTGTTGAGTTGGACAGACATATCCTACGTTGCAAGGGAGATCAGTTCGTTGCAGCACTGCGGAACTAACGAAACGCACATGTTGTGTCTTCTTGTCCGCTAATGTGAAGGTATCAATTGTCACGGCAGGAGTTGCAACGTTTGCCTTCACATTAGAACAGTCTTGCTGTCGCGGCGTAGGAGGGCACTCATTTTCGCCAGAGGGTGCGAGTGCGGTAATATTCTATTTCAGAGTAGTTGTCAGCTCACTTCAGCTTCTATAATGACTGAAATCACCTTGTATGCCCGCTCGTCTGTCGTTTTGACTTGCTTTAGCTACAGCAAGTTCATCAGCTAGGGCACTAGCAATGTCAGATAGATTGCATCCTTACCGTCTTCATTGACGCTGTCCGCAGTGCTTGGTCCGGAGCTGCTGTATCAGCCGACCACTTCGATGCAGGTGGCTGCTCCGGCGGAAGAACTTTAGAGGCCAGTCTGACCTGATTGGTAAGCAGAGCTGGATGAGAACCTTCAAGTCGCATGGCTGCATCGCTGCGGGCGTTTCTAACACGATTCGAGGAGACGATACTAGAGGGCCGCGACTGTAAACCAGATTGTTAGCTCGTGTCCATGTTGTGCGATTACAACTTTACACATACGCTAGGCTCTACCGGTCTGCGACCAAGGCTGTTGTAGAATTCCGTAAGATCGGCTTGTTCCTTTAATGCTTGCATGCTGGTTGGGCCCGCCTTCTTCTGTGTCGGGATACCTTCGAGCGTGGGCAGTGGTGGCAAGGCACTGTTGCGCTTCTTGTCATATTTTTGCCACTGCTCAATGTCTTGGTCGAAGTCGGCATCCAATCGCATCATCAAATCCGGAGTTGTTGGAAGCAGGTCGAAAGCTCGCTGATTAGCTATATACGCAGAGGGCACCATCATCGCAGGTGCCTGGCCGGGCACACCAGCAGTGAGAGTGGTCCTAACAGACTGAATAGTTTCGGGTGTCGGTCTCTCGGGGCTTTTGCTTCGCTTCTGCCCAGTCGGACTTTCGGCCGTGGCGATCCGATTGACAACTTCTAGCAGGATCTCGACCTTCTCTTCCAAGCGATCCAGGCCAGACTGATTTCCCCTTTCCCCTGCTGCGGTTCTCTTTGACGGATCCAAGGCTGGTTGCACAACTGCTAGACCACGCTTCTGTTGACTGGCGGGGTTGGACTTCGCATTTTCCTCTGCCATGCGCTTGCAGAAGTCCAGTACTTCGTCCATCTTTGAGAACATGTCAGATGTATGCCTCGAGTGACGAGACGCTACAGATGCGCTCCGAATATCCTTCGAGATCCGTTCAAGATGAGTTTGCATTTCCTCGAGCTGATCCGGGAAATCTTGTACGAGTGCGGAGGACCCTGTATTAGAGCGAGTCCTGCCGACCATCGTAAGGATGCGCTTCAAGTCCCGGGCTACAGTTTTCGCTGCTGGTGCCACGCCGGCTGTGGATTCGCTTTTAGTCGAGTCTCGCTCAATATCGGACCATGCTCCTCGTAACGGCCCTGAGAGTGCGATGACCGGAGCGAGTGGCGTTCGAGATCCTTGTGCCCTCGGTGTAGGGCAGTCTGTCAATTGATACTTCGGTATGTCAGGAAGATCGTCCGCCTTGCTGCTATTCTTGCTAGGGAAAGCCTGACTGTCAAGCATCTCGCTGACGGAAGCATACAAGGATGCCTGCATCTCCTTCTCCAACTGTCGTCGAGGCGCTTCTTTTTGAGGCGAGCTGACTGAAGTGACACCGATGGATTGACCAGAGGAAGATGTTTTGGGAAGATCAAGGGACCGTATGGTAGCAGATCCCAGTGACCTTTCGTCTTCGGGAATTTCGATCTGGTCCACAAGCGGAGTATTAGGGTTCGAATATTTGGCAAGAACTACAAAGATGTGTCCGAGCCATCTGATGCGGGAAGCCAGGTCGAGGCAGGCGAATCGTTGGGTTCTTCCAGGCCAAACCAGTTCGAAGACTTGAAGTCTGTTCAGTTCCTCACGCGTGACAGGCGTACTGTCCGGGTCGTATGCTTGTACAGTCGTACTGGTAGTGTCGGGTGCACGGCGAATAGAACGCGCAGCAGTACAACTTCCGAGGTCGAAGAAGCGTTCGTGGGTTGTACCGGATTCGAGACCTAACCAGCTAATACGTAATTCATCTCGAGCTGTGAGAATGGCTCGACATGATTGCCAAAACGGTGGTAGCACTGCGCTGGAGCTGTTGAGCCAGTGAAGATCGCTGTGATGGATAATTTCAGAATCATCGAAAGAGAAGGCAGAAGCGGATCGAGTGATAGTAGGACTCTGCTCTTCTTGCGTGACCAGCACTTCAGGTAGAGCTGTCAAAGATTGAGACCGCTTTCGTCTTTGTTCGAATGTTGGTGGCTCCGCAGATGCGCTTTGAGGTAGCTGTTGATACTTGGCCTTTCGTCGCTCGAATGCATTGTGATCCGTCATCGACCCAGAGGCCGAGCTGACTGACACTGCGACGGGGGGATATCTGCCAGGACTTGGCGGTGCTTTGCTGTTGTCGACCTTCTTGAGCCACTCTTTGACGGGAGACGGGCTCAACTGTACTGGACTAACAGCAGATCTGCCCTCGAACATTTTGACTAGAGCACTTGTAGACTTCAAGGGAGGTACGGCAGATAGAGCAGGGAGGGAAGAAGATTGTGGCAGCTGTGAAGCTTCCTCTTGCGTTCGAGAGCGTGCAGACCGGTCATCAGAGTGCATGGACTTCGATCTCTTACGGTGCAAGGGGGAAATATTATAGTCATCCTGAGGACGAGGGATAGCATTGCGGAATCTTTCGAGTTTTGCCGAAATAGTCGGTGATAGAACGTGCTTTGAAGGGCTCATTCTTCCGGAAGCGGCAGATGATGAGGCATTTGATGGCACGAAGCGCGAGTTCGCCGAATCTGTAGTGAATATGGAGCTAGGTTGTGATGAGAGCGGCTTTCTCGAAAGCTTCAACGCACTCGGCAATGGCACGCTTCCCGACGCACGTCCTGATAAAGTCGTAGAGGGTGCAATACAAGGAAGCCCTAGACTCGACAACACTGGCTTGCTGGCGTCGCTTTTAGAAGACCAGGGCGGGGAAAGCGGATACGTGTGGAAGTTGATGTCTCCAACAGAGGTATACTTGCGGTGGCTAGGAGCTGTCGAATATGTCGATTTGGCCGACTGAGGCTTGTCATCGCTGGCTGCTTTGCGAAGGTATCGATTGCGAATCCTTTCAGCTTCTGTCATAGCGGTATTGTCTACATCCGAAGAGACAGTCGAGAGATTCGATATGCCAGAATTGGTTGTAGAAACTGATAGACGAGATCGGGTGTGGGTAGGAGCCAAATGCCTTCCAATTGCGGGGACTTGAGGGCTCCGTATAGACTCTGAGCGATTTGTAGGTGCAATCGTGCTGCGTCGGGAGTTGGTCGAACATTCTGTTCTTTCACTGCAGCGGCGAAAAAAGGCATCACTTCACCGTCCCAGGCAGGGAGGCTGCGGACTTACGCGATGACACTAAGGTCGGTGCTCGGCATGCTCTGATATAGATCAAGGGCCGGCAGCGGAGACAGACTGGTTGTTGAATCCAACAGACTCGTGTTTTTGCGATTCTTCGCCTCTTTCTGAGCCTGACGGATCATTTCGACCTGTTCCAAGATACCCATCTCTGAAATGTCTATCCTCTCCCCACCCAAAACGACAGTCTTCGGAATACCATAAGCGGTATCGTCAAAGGTCGGTATGCTGTGGTCTCGCAGCTCGTCGGTCAAAGAGCGGGGTGAACGAGCATCTGCTGATGTCCCTCCAGTGAGACTGGCTGTCTCCATCTCGACTGCTTCGCCATGGTCGATAAGCGAAGCTGGACGTGAAGTCGATCTATCGCCCTCTTCACCTTCGCCAAGATCCCTACCGTCGATATCACCGGTAGTCGACGACCGCAGCGAGCGGTGCGTAGACGGACTCCGGACTGAAGGAGTCGAAGCCGAGTCTGCGTGCTCTCGACTCTTTGACAAGGAGGAATTTCTCGGAATGCTGGTTAGAAAGGCAGACGCCTCGATTCTCACTGACCTGTCAGAAGGATGTCTGGCAGTCAGTGGCCCGTCTGACATGGCTCGCTTTGTTGATGGGCGTCGTGACGTGCCTATCAAATTGATGACGGGTGAGCTGCAGCATGCTCCAAAGGACCGGACTAGAACCCACCACTGCCATGTCTGCTAGACGGCTTCCTTCCAGTACCTGATGCAGGCAGTCCGGCCACTTCATTGACCACTCTCGAGCTGAGGGGAGAGTCGGTGGCAAATGCTGGAAGAGGCGTTGAAGAAGCTTGATCAAGCAGATCTTCAGATTGTTGCACTACATTGAAATTCTCTTCACATGGTTTCTGCCTCTTAATGCTCAATGTCGACGAGATTGTCGTGCGTGAGGGTGAGCGGCCAGGCGATGCTTGTTGAACAGATGGAGGTGCTGAACCTGGATGTGGATGATGAGGCACAAGCGACGTGGTCGAATGTCAGATTGATCCGTGGGACTGCAGGATAGAGACAGTACCTAGAACGTGTCGCACTGGTGCCTCCCAGATCGCGTCCTCGCTTGCTCTGCTGATCTTGTTGAGGCGAGCTGCCTCTCTTTCAGCTCTGCGGAGACGGATGCCCTGCCGAGCGAGTCGGAGGTCGCAGCGAATTCAACGACCGCTCACCGCTGAGGCCAAGTGCAAAGTCGTCATGACTCACTCGCAGAATGTGATCTCCCCCCTCATAGCTAGACTGCGGCATTGTGTACGATCTGTCGAGAGATGTTCGTCTTCCAGCACTCGGCTGTTCCAGATGATTCTGAGCCTGCGATTCGATCTCCGTCTCCGTCTCTGTGTCGCCTTGCATTGTAGCTGCTTGCTGCGCGTCGCCTGAATGGACCTGCCTGCAGGTGCTTGTCCCGCAGCTCAGCAGTCTGGCATTGAACAGAGGGCAAGACCTGAGACAGCAGAGATGGAGAGAAGCAGACAGAAAATGATAAACAGCTTTGGACGGAGGGAGCAGTGCAGTGCAAGCCAAAGCGGACCAAACAAAGCGAGATCAAGAAAAATTCGTGTGACACACAGGGTCAGTGCATCGCGGTGTTGTCATGCTCTCTCTTCGGGGTCCTGCCTGACAGCCTTGTCTCTCTCTTCGACGCCTGGATGCACGACAGCGACCACTCAGACGAAGCTCATTCGTGGATGCCAACTTGCTGACTGAGAGCTCCTCCACTCTGCTCTTGCTGCCCCACCGGGCCATGGCACCTGGCGGCTCTGCAAGGCCGACGAGAAGAAGAGTCGGGTTTGCATTGGGAGGCGACGAAACGCCCGTCGAGAATGAGAATGGCGCACTGCAAGGCGACTCAGGCGCTATACTGGACGATGACGGTAAGCATGCTGCCTCTTCTGATCTCGCTCTCGTGCTTTTCAGATGCTGGTGTCCGGCGTGGTGGTCTGCATGATGCTGATGACAACCACATTCTTTCTTGACAGAGCAAGACGAGATTGTAAAGCAGCTGTCTGCTCTTAGCGAGCAGTCGAGTCTTCTCTGGCGTATCTCTGCACTCGTCCTCGATGCTCTCTGCTTCGTCGTGTGAGTTTGGCTCGCATGCATGACACGCCGTCCAAAGCATGCACAGCTGACTTCCACCTCTGCATATACTGGCTGCTTTTTTCGATCATCTTCCTAAATGGTACACCTACTGACTTCATGCAGCTACGCATTCATCCCTCTGCCATATGTCTTCGCTGTCCACTCATCTCCTCTCTCGTACTTCTACCACCGCTCCCTTCTGCTCCTCGAATTGTTTCTGGGCACCTTGTCGGCTCTAACCGAGTTCGTAACTACATTGCCGGAACCAAGTACACCAACGCGCCAGCTACCTCAATACCGCTACACTCTCAGCCTCAAAGAGAAGCTCCATCACATGCTTCACCTACCGCCTGAGCTTTCAAGTTCCCCCACCGATATACAGCGACTTCGGCTCTCCGCACCGTTGCTAGCTGCAACTCTGCTAGCTGGCATACGAACATGCTTGAATATCTGGCTTTGTTTCAGAGGCACCATGAATCTCCCGGATGTCTTTGTATACTCAGCAAGCTTCTTCTTCCTTTTCGTCTCCATCTCAGCCAGAAGTTACGCCAAGGAGTTAGACCGCGATATCGGTGAGCTTCAGAAGCTCAAGTATGGCAATAAAGGTGCCTGAAGCAGGTCATTAGAAAATTATCATTAGAGTGAAGTACTTGTAGCATTCTTAGTTTTAGCCTGAATTAAGCGATTGCAGTTGTAAGGCAATACAAACGCCAAGCGACGTAGTTCCGTTACGCCTCCTAACAGTGATGCATTTGGCTAAACTATAACGATTTCTCGTTACGGTGTTTAGGCGAAAGAGTGACGATAATGTGCGCATCTGAATTTGTTACGACAGAGCAGACACGCTAAGCTATAGAGAGAGGCACAAACGGATTGCATACTATTCGCTTGGGCACTAATCATCAAGGCATTGGTATATTTTCACACGCAGAATCCAATCTTCAAGTGCTAAATGGTGACCTCGCACCCAGTGAATCCAGACGAGCCTTGCCATCCTTCCAATCGTGTCTCTTCGTAGAGTCACGGTGTGCTCGCTTTGCTCGGCGGAAGGAAGCGATCTCAGTAGTCTTTTGGAAGGTATAGTCGGTATAAGCCAATCCTATGCGGTTGTTTGTGGTATCGTATGTGCTGTAGACTGTGCGAGCGAAATCAATAAAGCATTAGCCCGACATTCTTTGATTCTGAGCGTTGAAATACTTACATCGGTCGAGCCAGTACATGCCCAACGTGAAGCTATCCTCGGTGTCGAAACCAGTATTGGCAAAGACAGAAAGGTAGGCACCCAAGTCATCGGGAGTCAGACCACCGAGAAGCAACGTGCTGATCTCGGGAGGGAACAGCTGAGCCGAAGGAGTGAAGACATAGTCGTTGCCGGCGATCCTGAATGTCATGTTACCCATGCGAGGGACTTGGTCAAACGGCACAAGCACGAGGCCGTTGTTTGGATTCACGCGGAAGCCTGGTAGCAGATTGAAGTAGGCGTTGAAGACGCTAACGGGGAGACCGACTAGGGTGGCACCAATGTCGAGCTGAAATACCGACGCATGTTAGTTGCGGACTAGAGCTAGGAAAAAGCCGTGGACTTACGATACCATAACGGGTCTCATCAAGTAGTTGTGTCGTCGTAATGTCGTCGGTCTGAGTGTTTCCGTCATCGTCAATGGTCTCCATAGTCAGAGAGTCGATTGAGAGACTCCAGAAGTCGGCGAGCTTGCTGCCATTGTCTAGAACCCGAGTTTCTCTTTGGAAGTAGCTATCACAGTGCACACAAGTTTAGTCGCTATCGAGATCCGGTCTGTTCAAGTTCGTATCAAGCTTACTTGAGAGGGCCGATGAACTCCTCCTCGTTGACTCCCCCGAATGTCAGAGTACCGGCTCCAACGACATTGCTGCCTCCATTGTCATTTGTGATAGGTTGGAGTGCTGTACGAGGATGAGAATACACCTAAGCAAGGAGCTATCTCCCAGCCTGTAGGAGCGGTAGCACTCACCGAGACTGTACGCGTTCGCTGGGATGGCACCTTGGGCGAACAGAGTGTCGGTGACAGTCGGAATTACTTCGTCCAAGATCCCGCCTCCTGCAGTCCTGTAGGAGCTTGTGAGTCAGGTTCTGCCCATTCTGTATTCACAAACCATGTCTAAGAGTGCTTACATCTGTGTTCTTGATGTTTGGCCTATTTATAATCGCGATTAAATACTGACACGATTCCGCCTAGACATGGCAGTACTCACTCGCTGGACCCAACGCAAGAATACCTGAAAAAATGTGAATATAAGCAAACGTAAATGTAGCCTTGACTTGAAGTAAATCTGCCTACCGTCAACATCTGTGAAGCCAT
Source organism: Cystobasidium tubakii (assembly GCA_024345325.1). Taxonomy (NCBI): domain Eukaryota; kingdom Fungi; phylum Basidiomycota; class Cystobasidiomycetes; order Cystobasidiales; family Cystobasidiaceae; genus Cystobasidium; species Cystobasidium tubakii. The sequence continues at coordinate 2,294,940 of BROO01000005.1, read as the reverse complement.
CTCCAGCATCGGCGATGCCGACTCCCTGATTTTGAGCCGTGAGCGTGCCAGTCTCGCTAGCGAAGGAGACATCCACATTCCACTGCTCTCCTCTGAAGAAGCCGATGCCGTAGTTGAGTGATACGCGGTTGCCTGTGTCTGTGGCATCCCCTGTCGGTCTAAATTTGGTCCCGTTCACCCAAGTATTGGAGCTCTGGAGCCGGAGTGAAGATCAGAAACGACAAGCCCTTGCTTTGCTAGATGTTGGGATAACTTACACCGTTGTCGATGAACATAAGGTAGTCATCGGTTTGCTCGCCCACCTTCATGTGGGCATAGTACGATCCGAAGCCATTGTCACTGTCGCGCAGAGTAAAGGTCGTTAGTCGGAGATCTCGTGTAGCGTAGACTGTTGCAACACAACCCACATTGGGATATTTGATACCTCGGTAGCAGCGAAGCTGACTGCATTCGCCACCCCTGCTAAGCTACCACTATTTGACTGGGCCTTCGAGTTTCGGCCCAGGGCGGCAGCCCTGCGTCGGTCCGCCTCCGCAAGATCTTGGCCACCGTATTTGAGGTTCTGGCTAAGGCGATAAGAGCTGCGTGTAGATTCCAAGGTTGCTTGCGCCTTCACAGCTGTTGCAGCCAGCAGACTGAACAACAGGACTGAGGTGATGATCGTGGGTTTCGAGACCGACATTCTTGCGCTCAGAGGGTTGCGAAGGTGGTCGACGGGCAGCAATAGCCTGTTTCTAACAGTATCGAATAGCTGATGTGTCGCCTTAAGGTTGAAGAAAGGAGGCTCCTGCAGGTGGTTTCCCTCAGACAGCTTCGAATGCCTGCGTTGTTTACGCTTTTCCCACAATTCGTCGCGGGAGGCCGAAGGCAGGCATGCATGCAATACGCCACGCGAAAGCGCCAGCAAAACTCCAGCTCTTTTCGTCAGGCGAACAGTCTTTGCTCATATCAAGCAAGACACGTCATAGGTACAGTAGCGCGAACTACACGTGTCGCTCACACACCGCCGCTGCGACCCAAATCAAAAAGTCGGATCTAGCGGGCACTCTAGAAGCCGGGAATTCGACGGATGAGGTATGTAAGAAAGCGCGCCTGACATATGTCAGTTGCATGCCAAAAGTACAAGCGCCAAATCCTTGGTAAACAGCTCATCGAATTTAGTGAATTAAACTGGTCAGAGCTTTCGATGCTTATTACATCGTCTACCGTGCCGGTATATCGCTAAACCCTCCAGAGCCCCCTCGTCTATAAGTACGGTATGGAAAGTGTAGCATTTCGAAGAACATCCTTAAGCTCAAACGGCCTGCTCGCCTGTGTATGGCTTGAGGATTTTTGTAGCTTCCGTCCAGTCGATTTGGAAAGAGCACAGCTTCTCAACGACTGAAATGACCTCATCTGTCTTGCCGATGAGTTGGCTTGTAGTATCTCGGTCACGCAACGTGATGGTGTCATTCTTGACCGCTGCGGAACAAGTAGGATCAGCATCCTGTTTCCTTGGCCCTCCTCAGACAGCTTAACTCACAAGCGAAATCAACGGTCACACCGAATGGTGTACCCAGCTCGTCATTTCGAGCGTACCGTTTGCCGATTGAGGCGCCAGAGTCATCGACTCTGCAAGAGATGCCGGCTGATCTCATCTTCTTGGCTACAAATTCGAAAAGTGTTAGCTGTGCTTATTGTGGGAGACCAGTGTACGTACAAACGTCGCGGAGCATCGTTTTGAATGCATCGTTGTTTGACAAAGGTACGATTAAGCACTTGATGGGCGCAACAGAAGGGGGAAGAGAGAGAACCTGCAGGACAGGGAAGTGTCAGAGGGTCGTCAATTGTCCAGTGTTTCGGTGCTTACACGTCGCTCGACTTCTTCTGGCCGTGACCAATACGAATGCTCCAGAAGCGAGTACAGAATTCGGCCAATACCGAAAGAGGGTTCAATAACGTTGGGCACGAACTCGCGGCCTTATTGTGAGGACAAAAGTGAGAAAGATGTACTCCCAAAAACATACTTCAGGCACCCGAGAAACTTACTGCTCTCCTTGAATACTTTCCTCTCGATCTTGATAATGTCAGGAGTGAGCTCGTACGTTTGACCATCGGCAGCTTTGACATCAGAAGATCTGTACGAAAGCGAGTCAGCTTGCGACAGGACAAGGTACAGGACAAACGTACCCCTTCTGCTCCAACTCGCGTCCAATGCAATCCAATCTCTCTTGATCAAGAGCCATGATGGTGTCCTCCACGATCTTCGCCGCCTTCTTGAATTTGGGTCCCATAATTTTCTTCTCCAAGATAGCGATAGTCCTCTCCTCAATCTTGGGTTGCTCAAGAGCTTCTCGTACAACTAGCTTGGTACCGGTCTTCGCTGAATGAACGGTCAGATCGTACGCGCTTCTGTCGGCACAGCCGACACATTCTATCCAGCCGTAGGAATTTTGGATTTCGGCATCCCAGCAGTCGGAAGCGTAGTGCGCCATCTCGTTGCCCATATGTTGACGGAAGCGCAGTCTAGACGGATCGATACCAATTTTGATGAGGAACAAGTAGATGCGGACCATGAAGTAGCCTAGTGTCTCATTGTCCACAATGCCCTTCTCAACTGCCTCGCCAATGGTAATGTCCAGTAGATCTGTTTTACCAGCTGATTGTGTCTCCTTGGGCAGCAGCGCTAACGTTTGATTTCTCACTTCGTCGAATTTGGGGTGCTTCTTTTTTGCAGGGTCAACGTAGTGCTCAATCTCGGCCATAACAAACTCTCGCACTCGGAGAAGGCCTTGTCTTGGACTGATTTCATTTCTGAATGACTTGCCAATTTGGGCGCTCGCGAACGGGACCTTGCCGTTGTTGAAATCCAGGAGACGATTGAAGTTGATGAAGTGACCTTGCGCGGTTTCAGGGCGAAGATATCTATGTGAAGAGAAAAGAGTGAGCTTGTGTTATGCAGCGCATTGAGAATCTTCTCACCCTTTCACTTGTCCGGTTGGGCCAATATTCGAGTCAAACATCAGATTGAACTCTTTTGGTTCGGTAAGGTCGTTTCCGGTTTCGGGCGCTTTGATTTGGTATTTCTCGATAAGGCCTTGTAGACCAGGTCCATCGAAGTTGTCTATTTGGGCCAAGACACTCTCAATCTCCGCTACAACCTCATCGTCCAGGCGAACGACAACAGCAGCAGCCTTGACCTTCTTCTTCTTCGCCTTGGTGTCCTTTTCCGCATCGACTGGCTGAGCTGCAATGCCTCTAGCTTCTTGATTTCCCTTCAGTCTGGCTTCCAGAGCTGCCTCTACTAGGTGATCGGCTCTGAAAATGTCACCAGTCTTGGTATCTTTGACCATCCAGTCGGTGAACTTGTCAACGTGGCCAGATGTCTTGAGGACTTCCGCTACTGTCATGATTGTGGAATCAATCTCGAGCATCTCGTCCTCAATGATGAAGTGATTTCTCCAGACATTCAAAATATTGGCCTGCAAGGCGGATCCTGCAAACAGTGTATTGGAGTGTCACGGTTGGGACAATAAGGCATCCAGTAAAGTCTTCCTTGTGCACATACCTGGCGGACCAAAGTCGTAGAAACCAGCGACACCTGTGTGTACGTGAAAGAGTACATTGTGGCCATACATTTCGGTCAGGTGTTTTAGACGTATTGGACTAGAGACCGACAAGGTTCACTGACCTCCATAGATCTCAAAGGATTGAGTGTAGAAGAACCTCGAACGCATGAGCTCTTCAAAGCTCTCCCTAGTGAAAGGGTGTGCCTTCTTATCTACCGCCATGACTCGATACTTTGCAGAATAGGTAGCTGATGTACGAAAGTTCCTGTAGTGCGATTGCTGTGGAGCACGTAGAAGAGTTCTGAATGCTTGGCTAGCTAATCGCATGCACTTGCAATACTGGACTTTCGGACTCTGAATAATGGTAGAGATTCAAAATGCGTGGCTGCCGCCAGGGCTGCTTCTTTCTTCACCGCACACCCCAGCTTTTACATCAAACCAACTGCCCCGAATGTATGCTCGAAATACCAGGTATGTTGGATTCCTCGTAAGAAACGCAGCACATTTCTATTCTGACCTTCCAAGCGCCTACTTACAGGATACCGCTGGGACGAGGCCACCAAGAGATACTACAAAGATGATCGACGAGGACCGGCTTCAGCAGCTTCATCTTCTGCTGAACAGAGTGAGAAGAAGCTCGCCAAGAAAGCCTCAGTAGGCACACAACATATCAAGAGGCTCTCTGGAACGAAGACTGGCCGAAAGACGGGTTTGCGGAGTAGGATTGCTACACCGTCATACAGATTGCTGGATGCACTAGCTAGTCGCCCTTTTGACACCAAAATACAGACAACCTTGAGAGAGTAAGCGCTAGCTTCTCCTCGCTTAATCGCTGTCGCTTACACTTTCTGTGCTGTTTGTATTTGCCAGACAATCTCTACTTGCCACCTTCTCTAAACTACAAGCGGCTAGGACCGAACAACCCAATCTTTCCGCAGGAGATACGATAACATGCTTCGAGTTCGATAGAGAACACCCCGATGTTTTACGCTATGGCACCTCTGCAGGACTCATTGGACGAGGTCGCTTCAGCACTCGTCGAATTCAAAGCCACTCGGTCGATGAATGGGAGATGGAACACATACTCGGAGCGCCAATCAGCTCTGTTCACATGAGTCATGGCTTTCTCGTGTAGGTCTTCTGGCTAGCCAACCAAGTGTGTGGTGCTCTGACCCCCAAGGATCCACAGTGCCACGAGTCTCGGTCCCATAGCTCAAGCAGTCTTCGGCAGGACCGATTCGCCTTCGTGAGCCTGATATGCTTTGCATAATACCTATACGAGCTGAAATTCTACTGCGACAGTCACATAACATTCGCTCCTCGTCAAACGAGTTTATGGTCGTCTTCCATCTGGCGCACACAAGTAGCTCTAGGCTGCGATAAGAAGGTCCTATACGCTCGCAATCCCGCGGATCAGGCTTTTCAATCTTTTGGTATAGGCAGTGCTGTTTTCGCATTAGATCTCTACGAGGTATGTATGCGCGAACAGCTCCTTAGCCGATAATGGCTCAGGTTAGCTTCTTTCAGGACGAGTTGTTCGCTGGCACTCGGTCAGGTCATGTGCGCCTCTTCGATGTGAGACAGCGTGCCAGGAGGGAGGATGCTTCCCAACCTCAAGTACGCAAGCAGCACCTCTAGTCTTTGCGTCGACTCTGACACCCATTGCGATTCAGGTGCTTGTCCGCTTGCACTCGCCTGTAACGCACATCAAGCGCATGTCAGATCACACATTCGTAGTTGCGCAGATGGACGGGTAAGGTCGTATGACCTGTATCTGATGCGGCTCTCAGCTAAGATTCGGTATTACCAGGGCCCTCGCCCGTTACGACGCACGCTGGTTGAAAGAGAGGCCTAAGCCAGTGATTCGGTACGACGGACATGTCAATACGCAATCTCGAACGCTGGGACTTGATGTATGGAATGAAAAGATTCTGGCTGCAGGTGTGTGGACTCTACAGGTTTGACATGCGAAAGATCCCTGCTGATAGTCTGTAGTTGGAGAGGATGCCATTGTCCGAAAATGGATCATCTCAAACGGTAGACGTATAGTCGATACAGCCTCAAATGAAAGCTTTGCGTCTGTGGGGGTGAACTCAGCTGGGGACCGTCCGATCCATTTCCAGCCTACCTGGCCTGAAAAGGCTAGCTTGTGGATTAGTTCTGGTCGTATACTCCACGAATATACCGATATGTACCGGTGAGGAAGCAATGAAGCGATCGCAACATCCGTTATTAGCATATAGAGATCGGACAGTAGTAGTGCTAATATTGCTATACTTCGAAACGTATACTGTTCTAAATGGTACAGCTGAGAGGGTATTGTTCTATCATTGCTTCTGTACGATCGTTTTAGGTGATAACAGTAGGCTTTTCCCGGCCAGTGAGATCAACCAGCTTGCTAACGCTGAGGGCGACTTCGATGAGTGGCTTGAGGCCTTTCTGAGTATCCTCGCCGTACTCTTCAGAGTTCTTCGAGTATTTCTCGATGTATAGTCTGATGGTAGCTCCGGAAGATCCGGTACCAGACAATCGGAAGACAAGTCTAGATCCATCAGTGAAGACGATGTACAGACCTTGATTCTTTGAAACTGAACCATCGATAGGATCCGTGTATGAGAAGTTGGCAGCTTCTTTAACTTTGAAGGTGGTCGAAGAGGAGGTGGCCTTGAGTTCGGATCCGACAAAGTCAGGTGAGCTGAATAGCTCTTCTAGCTGCTTCATCATCTTGTTTGCTGGGTCAGACTCGACCTCCTCGTAATCATAGCGAGAGAAGAAGGTTCGGCCGTATTTTTGGTAGTGATCATCTAGCACACCTCGAATGCCGACAATGCCCTTCTCGCCAGCAGCGGCAATGATATTCAGCCACGCTTCGCATGTGTCCCGTCAGCATAAGCGTTAAGAACAGCCTAATATGTCTACCTACCAACGACAGCCCATAGACCATCCTTTTCTCGGATGTGATCGGATCCTGTGCCGAAACTCTCTTCACCACAGATAGAGAGCTTTCCAGCGTCCATCAAATTGCCGAAGAACTTCCAGCCGGTAGGCACCTCGTAGCATGTGTAGCCCTTGGCTTTGGCAACAAGGTCTATCGCACCGGAAGTAGGCATAGATCGAGCTAGACCTTTGACGCCCGTCTTCTGGAAGTATGGAATGACTTCGGCCCAGTCGGCGATGATCGCTACTGAATCGGAAGGGGTGACGAATGCGCCAGCACCGTAGATCCTGTGTAGAGGCGCAGGAAAATTCAGCTATGCGAACCTGGTACCTTTGACTGCTCCAAGATTTGAAGACTCACATGTTTCGGTCACCATCACCGTCACTAGCAGCTCCGAAAGCGATCTTTTCCTTCTCAACTCGCTCAACAAGGTTATGAGCATATGTCAGATTGGGATCTGGGTGACCGCCTCCGAAATCAGGGCTCGGTGTGCAGCCTTGGATACTTTGTTCTCCTAGTCCAAGCTCCTTGACGAAGATGGCTCGTCCGTATGGTCCAGTGACACCGCTTAGGCCGTCAAATAGGACCTTCACATCTTTGTGAGACTGCAAGTACTTCTTGATAGCGTCAAAGTCGAATATCTCCTTCAAGAGGGCGACATAGTCAACCACGGAATCGATAATCTCGACTGTAATAGGTCCGACTTCGTGTTTGCCAAGCTTGCCTAGGTCAACCTGCCAGAACACTATCAGCCTTAGCTACATAGCATCGCTCATTCATTTCACTGTGCTTACATTTGGCAGGTTCATCAACTTGTAGCTCGATATCGTTTTGGTAATCTCATAGATTTTATTCGTGACACTCTCTGGCGCAGGACCTCCATTCTCCATATTGTATTTAATACCGAAGTCTGCATTTGGACCACCTGGATTGTGCGAAGCTGTGAGTAGAATACCACCGGTAGCTTTGCGCGAGCGGATAATGTGCGAAGCGGCTGGTGTTGACATGATGGCATTCTCTCCGACGATCAAGTGCTTGACACCATTTGCGGCTGCCATCTTGATGATGATCTGAACAACTTCGGGTGAATAGTATCGTCCATCACCTCCTACGACTAGCGTGATGCCTTCAGTGCCACCTGGGATAGCCGAGAAGATAGCCTGGCAGAAGTTCTCCGTGTAGTGCTGGCGAACACAACGTGTCATAACAGGCAAGTCAGAAGCTGCTGCGGTTCATACAATGGAGTACGGCAAACGACCGCTCACCTCTTGCTGGAAGACCTTGACACTGTTGCAGATGCGATCATGCGGGGCGCATAGAAGTCAGAGGACCCTGCCGGCAAAGCTGCAGAACCAGCTACCTACCGCTTTCTGAGGCCCGAAGTGCCTGGGAGCTGGCCTAACCAACTCAAAATGCATGGTCAATGACCCTTGCATCCTCTTAACCATTTCGCGAATCGTAGGTCTGGCTCACCTTCATAGACCTTGGTTTGGACCTCGCTGACTTGATAGTCGCCCATGGCTGCTGGTTCGAATTGAGAGTGTATAGGTAGTGTGTAGTGTGTATAAGAGACGTGCTTGTGATGTTACTGCTCTTCTAAATCAATATTAATGGCAGAAGCAAAGCCTCTCATCTGGGCGAACGAGTGACGAAAGGCTCAACGAGGTGATCGCTTCAAGCGGGAGAGATGTGGCAAATACTGGCAGAGACAGAAAACGCAGGATGTGTAGTGATTCCGTGTGCTTGCTGCGTCTATCAGGCTGCACAAAGGTGCTTCTGCGATTCAGGCAGGCTCGCGAGCTCTTCTCAGTGCAGATGAGCTATCGAGCCTGCCTGAGGCCTAGAAGTTCCCTTGCGCAACCTGATAGGAAACTCTAGTACCCCTACTCAAGTACTCAGCTCTATGTGTGAAAGCTGACGAGGGAAATTGAGACGTGTTACTTGCTAGAAGCCAATGATGCTACAACAACAGGACCAGCTTTGCATGTATATATAGGAAACAGACAAATGCTCCCGGCAATGCCCATCTATCGATCTATCTAGTCGAGCGTCTCTACGTGCATCGCACCTCTATTCTGCAGTCCCTCAGCTTCGCTTATTGCGAAATCCGAATTACGCAATGGTCGGAGCTTGATGCCCTGAGATTTCGGAACAGCGAGTTGTGAGCTCAGGGAAAACGCACGCTGCACTTTTTAACGGGATACTCACATTCTGTGCATTCCGGAAGGCATCGTCACCAGAAACAAGCTTATTCTCGCGAATGTACTCGCGGACGGGTATCATGGCGGCATCTGCGAGGAGAAGTAAACTTTTAGCAATGGTTTATCCATCATGGGCATGGTCACTTACTGCGGCAGGCTTCTTTCAGATCGGACCCTGAGAGGCCATCAGTTCTCCTAACTACCATATCAAGGTTGAAAGAGTTATCGAGCGGTATATCTCGCAGCATCTATGTGAGGGAGACCTTGTGAGTGTAGGCCCAAGCATTGATGAGACGATGCCCAGAAACTCACCAGCTTGAGAATGCTCTTTCTTTGGGCGACGTCTGGCAAGCGGATGGCGAAACGTTTTGGCATACGCCGCAGGAAAGCCGCGTCGATGTCCGTCGGTCGATCTAGTCATTGGCTAATCAGCCGAGTATGTCATAAGAGGAGGAATAGACTCACTTGTCGCGCCAAGGACCAATATGCGGGCATCATTGCCGGTCATCAAGCCGTCCCATAATCTGTAGAGATGGTCGCTTAGCACATCAACGCAGGGCTCCTAACGAATGCACGTACGACATGAACTCGGCTTTCCTGTGAATCACACAAGAGTGAATCAGTAAGACTCCTAAATGCTCGCAATGCGAGAGCTGTAACGTACATCATCCCGCTGACTTCATGGTCTCCTCTATTTCGCTCACGCATGAAGCTATCGATCTCATCGATAAAAATGATGGCAGGCTGCAGCTTGGTCGCTAAGGAGAAGAGGGCAGCGACGAGCTTGTTTGACTCTCCGAACCACTGCGACAATCATAAGATGTCAGTACTGACAGACAGCCTGCATTTGGTTCCATTCCGACGCTGACCTTGTCCGTAAGCGTCGAGACATGTAGATTGATGAACGTTGCACCACTCTCTTTCGCTAATGCCTTCGCTAACAACGTCTTTCCGCAGCCTGGCGGTCCATACAGCAATACACCTTTCGGTGCAGCGAACAGACCAGCTGCGCTTTCGAAGAGTTGCGGTGCGCATAAGGGATAGATGACGCTTTCTCTGAGCTGGTCGATGATTGGTTCTAGTCCTCCTACATCTGTATATACCACCAAAAGATCAGTATCAGTTCGGGTCTGAGCAAGTACTGTATGGAATGTCGCTGGTGTCCGAGAGTGACACACATTTGGACCTGACAATCACGACATGTGCGACAACTTACCCGAGAAATGAACAGCTATATCTTCAGGACCAATGACTTCGCCCATGATGACCTCTTCATGCTCGCTGAGCTCAATAGGCTCTTTGAGCTTCAGTTTGTCAAAAGCAGCCTTGCTCTTGCCTTTGGCTTCTTTGCGCTTGCTGGAAGCTGGATCCATGCTAGACATGACTGCATCAAGTGTCGGGCATTAGTATACGCAATATAGTAGCCTATAAACTGATTCAGATAGCTCCTCTTACCATATTTCTGTTATGATAAAGCATTTCAATGCAAGATCATCGATTAGGCCGGTGTTTCATGCAGCACTTATTGCCAGACGCCAAACTCACGAAGCCATAGAAGAAGACGATCTAGGGGGAGCCCAACGCGTCAGGATACTTCTCGAGCACACAAGCTACCGTGAAAACAGCTTACCTGCGATACAGCAAACAAGGCAACTTTTTTAGATTGCGATATCAGCTTTTGATCCGAGGTTTCAATGCTGACAAGTCAAGAGGTCATTCGGCCCGCTCACCATCTGCTATGATCTTCTTTGTTGTTGGCGAAGGCATGCTGGCTATTGGCGAACGAGCTTCTGTCGTTGTTGGCAGTGTAGAAGAGTGTGATGAACAGAATTGCAGTCAATGCAGCCACGTCTACACGACGTGATCGGGCTTTTCATGCATGCAGGCGTTACATCGGCTACTTCGTTGCTCAGTATCAGCGAGATAGGGAAGATCGGTATAAGGTCGATTGCGATGGTATAGTGTAAGTTGGTCATGCCTGTCTCGAGAAACCCCTGCAAGCCGTAGGTTGGACTAACATAGGCCGTATGGACAAGTGCGTAACTGCCTGCCTGCGCCACCAAGGCTGCCAGTGCCTGCATTATCAATGGCCGAAGTCTGTTTCCAAAGCTGCCTCAGCTGTCAAGCTGTGGCTTTGCAAGCGAGTGTCTAGTAAGCGGTTGTCAGTGACAGTGTTTCTACATGCTTTGAACTCTATGCCCGACCAAGTTGCTCGATAAGCATGGATAGCCGAAGCCGATCGCCTCGCTGACAGACAGTAGAGCTTCATTAAGATTGTCCCATTGAATACTTTCCATCTGCTCGTTGTTTCCTCTCCTTCACCACATATCGCATGCAAAGAGTGCTGTTGCCCCGGCTTGCGCATACTCTCAGACTTCCTAACACACCCAGAAGACACTCCAGCCTACTCTCCGCACTCTTCGGAAAGATGTCTGCTCCCACTTCCGATATAACTCTGTATACTTTTGGAACGCCCAATGGATACAAGGCTTCCGTGACTTTGGAGGAGCTTGGTATTCCCTACAAAGCCGAAATCGTCAACATCTCACAAAATACCCAGAAGGAACCGTGGTTCCTAGAAATCAATCCTAATGGCGTGAGCGGCACCTTTAGATTCTAGTATATTGACTCAGTACATCCTGACCACCTTTCCAATTGCAGAGAATTCCTGCTATCAAAGATGGCAATCTCCGAGTCTTTGAGACTGGTGCAATCATGCTCTATGGTACGCGTAGCCACTACCCTCCGTGTCAAGCTTAATTTGACACACGAATGCAGTCACGGAGAAATACGACAAGGATAATAAGATTTCTTTCCCCTACGGAACCGATGACTACTGGGAGATGATGAGCTGGCTCATGTTCCAGATGGGCGGTGTTGGCCCAATGCAGTGAGTCGTCGACACTGTTGTAGCGCTCTTTGCGATGATATTGTACTGATCCTGCATTACAGAGGCCAAGCTAACCATTTTCGAGCCATGGCCAAGGTCAAGTCCGAGTATGGCATTGAACGATACCTGGAGGAAACCAAGCGACTGTACTCAGTTCTCGAATCTCGCCTAAAAGATCATGGTAAGTCGGCTTCTTGCAGATCGCCTTGTGAACCTGCGCTGATATAGCCTCGACTTTACTCTTCGCTCGCTTTATACAGACTGGCTCGTTGATAACAAGTACTCTATTGCCGACATCGCCAACTTCTGTTGGGTTCGAGCAGCATACATGATTGAGCTCGATTTGAACGAATTCCCTGGCGTAAAGAAATGGGTCGACCGCATCGAAGCTAGAGATGCTGTCAAGAGGGGCGTCAAAGTAGGAGCTTCGAAGTCACCTGAAGAAATGGCAGAGCTGTTTAAGGGAGTGAGTCTTTCCTTCATTTCCGTCTGCGGTTTGAGTTTCCTTCTTACACAGATGCGTTTGAATAGATGCGCGCTAAGATCGAGGCTATGAACAACTCCGACAAGCATTAGAAGTTTCTTTTACAGTTAGAAGAGACGTGTACTGACTATGCTGTCAGTCGTAGCATGCACACATTTGTATAATTTAACAATTGTCATGCATATTGCGTATCGAAGCGTATACTATACTAGCCACGGCTGATAGTATAGCTGAAGCTGAACTCAGCTTCGCACATCTGACCCATTACGTTACATGAGAAAGAGTAGCACGATGTCACTCTCAGCTTTGCACTGACTTGCCCGCCTCACATTCTGTTCTGTCCAAATGCCTATCGGGATCTGAATGACGCATCGATCTACCCAAGCACGTGTTTTTCGGGATGCATGGAAATCGGGAACTTGGGCATCCTCCTCCTGCTTGTTTATGCTCTAGATGTTTGCAGTGAAGCTCTTCCAGCCTTACTTGGGAATAGTATCACCCCGTTTACAACATACAAGAGCCTTCTCCGCTACTTCTACCAGGATGGGCAAGTCTGATGACGAAGTGATCTCGGTGAGCCTCAAGTTGTAGGTATCAAGGTAACTGACAGCTTTGCTGAGCAGTCCTCATACGTTGCAGGAGTTCAATGGTATGGCTAGATATGGTAGTTCCTATGCTACAGCCGAGACTTACTCGGGATTTGCACAGAATACGTAAACATGAGTCCCAGCGAGCTTGAGGAATGGCTCAAGACCAGCGACAGTGAAGGCGCAGGCTGGACTGGTGGCGGCGACGGCGAAACTGTCGGTAAGTAGCTTACAGACTCATGAATGCACAAGAAGGAACATAATGTGCTGATATACCTTGGCAGGCCATGAAAGCGGCAGACATATTGTCGATATACTTAAGAGGAACCCCAAGAAGGATGCCGACAAGTATACAGGTGAAGATTTGCAGCACATGCGCAAGGTAGTCTCATATTGCAAGGTAAGTCACTGGCTTCCCATACTTAACGTCACTGTTAGCACCTATTGATAGTGTGAACTATTTTTCGTCTACCCAGCGCCACCTTGCTCAAGAAGATAAGATGAAGGAGACGAAGAGCAAAGAAGAATTGGAACAGACCAAGAGTACCAAGTCACTCAAGAACTGGGGTGAGTACTCGCTATTTCACGCCCTAGCTTGTCGTAGCTCTGACCATCCTTTTGCCATACATAGGACATGACCCTTTGAAAAACATGTAGAACCAGACCCGTCGTCTATTCGTAGGATGATTGAGCCTCCCTGTGCGACATGTCGAGCTACTTGATTACATTCCAGACATGTCTGCCACATAACGCGAATCTAGCTCACGATTTCGCGAGTTCGGTTTATCATGTTTATCGGAGCTCTTTGTATTACAGGTCATTTCGCATCGACCCCTAGGTACCTTTTTTCGTACTGCTCTCTGCTTCTGTCTAATATCAGATCACGGTCACCTATTCGCTGGGCCTGACTTTCGAGATGCTGCGTATTCGAGACGTCCAATTTGACGATGCCCCTGCCCTGTTGGACATACACAATGAGATTCTAGCATCTACGAGTCCGGCTTCTCCTGAGCTGAAACGTAGAGATGCAAGCTGATCATTCGCAAGCATTGCTTCAAATAGATGCTATATGGTCAACACAGCCTCAAAACCATGAAGGCATGCTAGCATACTTGTGAGGCCTTCAAGATGGCGGCTATCCTTGTCTTGTCGGAGATGTCGATAACGGAGGAGGTATTGTGGGATATGTCTCGCTTAGTCCATGGAGAATACGGGACGGATACAACTTGTAAGTTGAGAACAGGACTTTCAGATCGCCTGTCTGCAAAAGGTGCGTTGCACGAGAGTTTCAACTCGTAGTGTCTGCATGAAGCTGTATGTACCACGTTTGGTGGCGTGGTTCATACAGGTCGGACGAGAACACTACGAGCTGGAATCATCTCCTGCGACATATCTCGTGCAGCTGGTATCCTTTAGTCTGTGCAAAACGTGGCAGAATTGACAGAGCTTGTCAATAGTACTGCCGAAATCACCGTACTTCTGCATCGGGATCATCGAAAGCAAGGTCACGGGCGAGCACTTCTGAAAGCCCTGATAGAAAGGTCTGAGTCCTTGGGACTGAAGAATCTGATCGCCAGTATATCAGGAGACAACACGGCTTCTGTTGCATTGTTCAGTAAGTTAGGCTTCAAAAAGGTTGGCGTTTTCGAGCAAGTAGGATGGCGGAATGAGACGTGGTTAGACCTGGTGCAGATGCAGCTCAAGCTATGATTTGATTTGTGATACAATGTCCTCTCCATGAAATCGACTTGCGTGGTTATTCCCGCCGTTTTCCGGTGCTGCCTGCATGCAAAAGAGCTGTACATGTGTCCAGCTTGTTTACACCAAATACTTCCTGCTTTGTAGAACAGCTCGATCGGCTTTCTTTCGGTCCAACCGAACGCCGGTAATTTGCAGCTCGGCTGCAGAGCGCGGTGCTTCACGTTATTTGGTTTTCTTGTCTGCTCGGCTCACTCTCGCTAACCGGCAATTGTCACGATCTGAAACCTGCGTAAACGATATAAATTTCGACTGCAAGACTGACGGCTTGGTTGGCTCTGCATTGGCTTGACTGCAACAGACGATACTCCAGCATCAAGATGACACGCTCTGTAGACGACCAAGAGAGACAGCCACTGCTGACAAAAGGAGCTGACTCGCCCTCCAAAGCACCTGATAACGCCTTACCATGGGCCCAAATCACCATTCTGGCAATCTGGCGGTCAACGCACGTGAGTGGCATTCTACGCGTGTGACTCGCCCTGTGAAGCTGACATACGCCCATCTCAGGCAATCTACTTCGGGTTCATCTTGACATGGTGGGTGATTCAGCTCTTCTGGGCATACACTTTGCGCCTCTGCTAAACGTGATCTTCCTTTCCATGCAGGATTACTCGTTTCATCCTTCTTAACAAACTGGCCGACGAGACTAGCGTCGGCAGAGTCGCAGGCTGGGTCGAGTCAGCATATTCTCTTGGCGTTCTGATGGGACTTGCTCCAGCTTCGTACTTGAGTGATTCATGGGGTCGAAAACCAACGGCAATGAGCGGCATACTGTGCGCTTCTGTAGGCACCATCGGTTTTGGCTTTGCCAAGACGCTCCCTCAATTAGTAATTCTCCGATTCCTCATTGGCTTCTTCGTGGCATTCTTGCCTGCGTGAGTACTCCATGACTACCCGGCATGGATATCGTACCATACTAAGAGTTCGATATCTCATTTCTAGAACTGTCCTCACTACATTTGTAGAACTCTCAAACCCAAGTTCACTGCCCACCATTTTTACAATCAACACTATCGCCTGGAGATTCGGTATACTCATCGCACCCGCAGTTGGAGGTTTCATTGCCGAACCAGCTACGCATTATCCGACGCTATTCGGAGGGACAATATGGGAAAGATATCCCTATGCTTTGTCCGGAGTCATCGTAAGTCCTTTACTATTGTCCTATTCACCTGCGCGGAACAAAGTGCTGGTAAGAGCTAGCAGACCGTATCAAGCATACTACCATGTTGCTTGCCTATATCTCATAGCTGCCTTCCACCTACCATAGCGCTCCGTCTCGTGTGCCCCCAACTGACTCGCAATCTTTTAGGCGGCGACCATACCCCTCATTGCCACTTTTGTAGGGCTCTTCCTTGTGCAAGAGACACTTCCAGCGGAGCGTAGGCGTTCTCCCTTCTCCTTCTTGCGTATGAAGCAATCGTCAGGGATATCTGCTCCTCGCAAGGAGCAAGACCGGGATCCATTAAAAGCAATGTTCACCAAGCCGATCTGTTTCATGCTAGTGCTATGGGGGCTTTACGTTGTAAGTACGCTCTGTCTGGGAATTTCTTGTAATCACTCTGACTCGATACATGGCAAACAGTTTATGCAAATGACCGGTGTCGTGGCAGAAGTCCTTTTCCTCTCTTCGCCAGAGAATGTTGGAGGGCTAAATTTCGCGCCAAGAGAGATGGCACTTCTTTACACAGCCCGCCCAATTTTGAGCAGCGTCAGCAACATTCTCATATATCCAGCATTGGCTCGACGCTATACGACAGTTGAGATCTTTCGCTGGGGCGTTACACTCAACAATACGGCATACTACGGATTATACCTGGCTTTTGGTCTATATGCAGCAGCATATCATCCATCTCATACTGTCAGCTTAGCTCTCCTATTCGTTCTGTCCATACCAATGTGTCTCAACGGTTCGACGTCTACTGCGTGCACGCACGCCCTCACCTCGAGAGCCCCCAAAAAAGCCTACTTGGCTCGCATCACTACAGCCCAGGAGTATTTCGCAAACGCCGCTTCTGGTCTAGGAAGTGAGGGGTTATTCACTATTGTTTGCTATTGTCCCAGTTGTTATAGTCAAGCTAATGGAACCTTTTCCCTGCCATCTCCCCAGGCATTTGTGGCAGTAATGCGTGGGCTTTAGGCGTCACGTACGGTCTGCTGCACGGACAAGCGGTATGGCTGTTCATATTCGTCATAGCATTAGTCGTTGCTGGCCTAGCCACTCTGTTGACGGAGCAGAAGAGCTGGGAGGGTGATGAAGAAGAAGCTGAGATAGAAACCCTGGCAGGCGAGTCAGCCATTATAGTTTGAAGTTTCAGATGCGACACCTCAACGGCTCTTATCCAGAGTAGCATTGCATGATCTGGCACAGAAAAAACTGAAGTGATAAAAGTGGAAGCAGAACAAGAGAAGCTAACCGAAAGAAGGATGTATGAAACATCCCAAACTAAGCTGACCAGATTGAAAGGAAGATGTAATAGGTACAGAGTAGGTGGCAGAAGAGTACAGGACCAATGTGTCTTGTACGTCTGACACAGGCCCGGAGGGATACAGTAAGGATCTGCCCTTTGAAGATCCGGTTGTCTACACTCGCTATTCACAGCATTGCCTCCACCATGGAAGACCTGCCGAGGATTGTAAGAGTGCTGGAACGCTTATGCGCCGAAACCGTAGCTGCAAAAGACAAAGCAAGTCAGCAACCGACATGGCAGATGACGAGACATTCCAGACTAACAGTGTTCGTCCCTGTCGCTTGAGAGCGTAGACGACGTCCAGCGAAGTGACGGTCTTTCGCTTAGCGTGCTCGGTGTAGGTAACGGAGTCACGGATGACGTCTGGAGGGAGGATAACAGTGGTTGAGTCAGCCGTCATATCCACTGCGTGCAGCTGTAGAGTGCTTCAACTCACTCTCAAGGAAGATCTTGAGGACACCACGTGTCTCCTCGTAGATCAAGCCAGAGATACGCTTGACACCACCGCGACGAGCTAGACGTCTGATAGCGGGCTTTGTGATACCCTGGATGTTGTCTCTCAAGATCTTGCGGTGTCGCTTGGCACCTCCCTTTCCTAGTCCTTTGCCGCCTGTTTGTTCACGATGATCATCGAGCAGGTAGAGACAGCGAGCGAACAGGGAAGATGGCAAGAAGATCACGCAGTCAGTGTATGCTTTGATTGGTTATAGCATACAAGGCACACTCACCCTTTCCTCGTCCAGACATGATTGATTGAGAAGTTGGTTGTTGTGATGGGTTGTTTTGGTGGAGGCCTGCAGGAGTGTGCGAGAGAGAGACGACGGGTTCCAGAGGAGGACAGCGAGCAGCACAGGGCAGTGTAGCGTAGGGGGAGTGGTGAAGGCATGTAGAATGAGGCTGTCAGCTAATTGTACGGTGTTTGCAGCCCTCGTAGTGTGAACCTACCTTGGAAGCTCCTTGTGCGATAAGAGTGATGAGTGCAGAGGCAAGAGGGGACAGCGAAGCGCGAGAAGGATTTGAAAGAGTTCGCTGGAATTGCTAAACAACTGACAACACGCCACGCAAATTCGATCACTGTCGTTGTTGCACTTCAGATTTAGCATGAGGAAACGGACATGATTAGGTCAGCGACAAGGCCTGGAAGCATACGACATCCATAGGCAATGTATGTAGCAATGTATGCACTCGCACTCGCACTCGCACTCGCACTCGGTCCTTCAGGTCTACTCTCGACGGGATATCAACCACTCTGTCCATTCAGACAAGTAGCTCTGCTTTGTCAGCCAAGCAGTGACACGCAAGCTAGTGATACTATCAGGATGGGAGTGCACGCAAACATTGCATTGCATTGCATACAATAGTAAGACCATAAGCAGATAAGCTACCTATCAATTTAACACCAATCCATGTAACTCCGTTCACAAGAAACTCATACAGCGTTTGACAGATTGATTGTTCAGCGAAAATAGGAACATGCTTTCGTGGTTCGTTACATAGTCATTGAGAAAAGTCTCGGTCTTGCCTTGACAGGCATCGTGTACAGACAGGAGCAGGACTGATTTCACATCATTCTGTCCATTCTGATCCGGTACTCAAGGCATGAATCGACTTTCGCAGAGTCATTATATTGATTTTCTGAATTATCGGCAGTGAAGGAGGGAAAGAAGACTTTGTCGAGGAGTCAGGCAAACGCTTCTGTGCACAAGTATGAGCGCTTCCGAAGCATGATCTCTCGAGCAAATGCTTTCATCTTGTCAATCAAGCATTGACTCCACCTTTTCGACCCGATTGCCTTTTCTTGTGGGACGGCGATTCCATCTGATTAGGAGGTTGTTGAAGAACAGGAGTGTCGTTCATCGCACTGATAGTATTTGTATTTCCTGGATTCCTGTTGCTGTTGCTCGTCGTAGAAATATTAGACCTATGACTATCGTTCCTTTTCCGCTTTCCACTTCCAGAGGTGGTTCTATTTGAAGTACCGCTGTTAGCAGCAGCAGATGCAGGCGGCGGCGGAAGCATTTGTTGAGTGGGATGCTGCTGCTGCTGTGGATGTTGTTGGTTCTGATGCTGCATCATGTGATGTTGAGGCATCTGATGCGAGTGCATTTCGGTGCTATAGATATTATGATCATATTCTTGATGTGTCGGCACCCCATTCACCATGCCGCTCGTTTGAAGGTGAGATGGAAGATGAGGATGCTGTTGCTGTTGCTGATGATGCGCTTGTGGATGATGCGCGTGTGAATGATGCATATAAGGAGAGTCATCGTGCATCGAAGGCGGAAGAGGTGGCAATGGCTGATGCTGATAGGCATGCTGTTGCTGCTGCTGCTGAATCTGATGATGCTGTTGCGGCTGCTGATGAGCAGGATGCATTTGAGGATGTGGCATAGGTATTTCATGCTGTGGAGGTGGCACTGAATACGCGAAGGGATCCTGATATCCTCTACTAACATTACTATATGGACCGCCTAATCCTACCACACTGTGTTGTTGTTGATGGTGCTGAGATCCACCTCCCGAATGTGGTGCTTGCTGCTGAGAAGGATCATAGTATGCAAACCTCACTTCTGCCCCCACGGTACTAGTGCTAGCGCCATTGTTTGCATGACTATTGTCCAACGGCGGCAGAGGCGGGAACCCATTCTGCTGTAGTGTTGCGCTTCCAGGAATAGCATACTGATGTTGATTGGCAATGCCGGCGATAACACCAGCAGAATGAGGAGGTAAGGCCTCGTCAATGCCAGTCTGATCTGCAGATGTCGCAGGGCGGAGTCCACTGGTAGAAGCTTCCACGCTACCTCGTCCATCCTGACTGCCTTCCCCTAGCACACTTCCACTGGCGCCTCTCGTAGCTTGTTGCGCACCAACAACTTTTGCAACATGCCATTGTGAAGTCCGTTTTCCTTTATCGTGCGTGCGTTTCTGGGTGAATAGAAAGGAAGATACGGTCACACATCAGCACAACCCCGTAGGATGAGCGAAAAGAGGAGGACGATGGCACAACTCACATGAGAATTCAAGTTATCCAATCTAGAAAATCTTAATCCACAAAGAGGAATATCACAAAGGAAAGGTTTGTCCTGAGTATGAGTTTTTTCATGTCTTCTCAAGTGTTCTCTTCTACTAAAAGACCAATTACAATCTTCAAATTTACATTTATGATTCTTACTTTCTAGATTTGTATTTGTTAGTCTTCTTCCTTTCTGTTTCTTTGCTGGTAATACCGAAGCTGATGATGCTGTTGGTACTGGAGTTGTATCATCTTCTTGCTCTTCACCTTCTGTTTTATCATTTTGCATCATGCGACCATCTTCATTCAGATCGTGTAATGTCGTATTACCTATGCTGGTGCTCGTCGACGCCGAGGCAGTGGCAGCTGTCAAGCTAGATGCATCCAGCACACTGCCATTGGCATGTCCACGGCCACCTGCATTGCTATCATATCCACCAGAGGACCCTTGCTGATGAGAGTGCGAAGCGTTCGAGTACTGCATGAGGTAGTCCGCTTCTCCGAGTGCAGAACCAGGCAAAGGCGGCAAGGGATTACCACTCGCATAATGTTGATGTTGCTGCTGTTGGTGATGGCCGCTGTTGTGAGCAGATTGCGGCTGTGCGGCTGCCGTAGGAGCATAGTTCGAACCAAACCCATGCTGTTGATACAGCTGAGACGTTTCCGAATGTAGAGAGTGCGCTTGCGATGGATGATAAGGATGGTTGGTAGGTAAAGCATACGGATCGATGAAGAACTGTATTCCAGCACTGCTATTTGACGCTGAAGGGTCTCTCTGTGAGCGTAGTCTGGACTCGTCGTGCGGGTACAGCTGCACTTGAGAAGGATCAAATGCTCTTCCTTGCACATTTACATATGCAGGTTGAGCTTGCTGAACGACACTTCCAGCTAGAAGAGCTTGGCTTTGAGCAGAAGGAGGGGGGATATGATGGTAGAGTGGTCCAGTCTTGCCCTCCGCTACCGAGGCTGCATTCTGAAGATGGTGGTGATATACGGGATAAGGTAGGTTCGTGTGGGCGTGAGGCGGGAGATCACCCCCCGAAGCAGCATAGGAAGGATATTCGTGGGCTCCTTTCGCATAAAGGACATGCACAGTATCGCCTGTCGACACATGCTCCGGGGTAGTAGCATAGGTACCTTCGCTTGTCCTTGATGAGATGTCAGAAGCAGCTGAAGAGATGCTTGGGTCTGTAGTTCCAGTATGCGATAAAGCAGGCACGCTGGAAGTAGTCGGAGTCGAGGAAGTGGCGGAGAGGGAGGAATTGACAGTACTGCTGGATGATATGCTTGCCTTTTTGTCTAAGTGTCTCTTGTTTTTCTGCCGCGTGGACTTGGCTGAAGGAGTTGCAGATGGCAAGGTGCTGCCGGCTGCTATGGGATAGATGCCGGGGTGCTGCTGTTGCTGGACAGCCAGTCTTACATTATCCCCAGATGGAGCAGGAACCCCAGTAATACGTCCATCAGACTGTCCAGCAGTGTTAGAAGCCATGCCATTGCCAATCCCAATGCTTCCGCTATTGCTTCCATTGCCCGTCGCGGCACCGCGTGAAGATGGTGATCGCACACATGGGGAGGTGGTGCTTGTGGAGAGAGTATCAGTACTGGCTGCGGAGTTTCTCGCTGCTCTCTGTCTCGGAGTTCTTCGAGGCAATACTGCAGGACTGTCGTTGCTGTTATTGCCGCTTCCACTCCCTAAAGAGCTGCCGGCATTGGCATGATTGTTGCAATTAGCGTTGCCTGCCAATCTTCTCGGATTCGAGCGAGCATTGTCTCCATCGCCTTCCCGAGACTGCTGCAGCATCGCCGCCTCTGCCAGCTGCTGAAGGTCGTGCATCTTCGAGGGATGTGCGGGGTGTATCTTGATGTATAAGAATGTATGTCCAACCTTCCCGCTCGCAGCTGTGCCGGGCGCAATTCAGCAAGGCAAGCATTTCAGCTCGCAGAACCGCACTCACCGCCCAGCAACCACCCAACAGCAAAGCAGTCCACTGAGCCCAAGCAGCCCACAGCGCAATCACTCTACTTTCCGCACTCTTCCCTGGTCCTCGCTCTCCAATCGTCTCTCTTCATCCACCTTGCAATTTGCAATTCAGGAAGAGGCCCTATTCTCGAGTCGAGCCTCAACTCAAACAGGGGCGCGCCCGCCACAGGAAGTGCATTCCAACAATGCAAAAGGTCAGACATGCTTGGAGGATATTCCTGTCATCTCCTGCTACAGAGCTTGTTGCTTCCAAGAGCTGCAGTCTGTCTTCAGCGTGGGAATGGTCTATTCTGGCCACTGGTTTGTTGGGTGGCAAAGTTGGGCACTTCGATCCAGGTCCGCCTCTGCTCACTCGGTCCAGCCCGTGCCTGCTGGTGATGCATCCTATATGATTCAGACCCATAGATTGTACACTACTCTGGTGTAACTGTCCATGCTATGATGCTATCTAGCCTAATAAATGCTATCTTACATGGAAAAGAGGCAAGAACCCAGACGGACGTCCACCGCCTCCAGTAACCCGCTCACTCCCCTTCGAACAGATCAGCTTCTAGACCTCTCTCAACAGCATTCCAATCAATACCTCCAAGTGAATAGACAGCTTCATAATTAGCCAGTGAAGCCCTACTGAAGAAAGGTTCCAGTGCGATAATGGTGGTAATTTTACTCTGTCTCAAATTCGAGAGTAAGGGTTTAATGAGTTGTTTGGTTGAAAGAATCGTCATCGGTAGATCCGCTGGTAGCCCTGCTCTGAGTAGCGCTTCCCAAGTTGCACTCTCTTGCAAGGACCCCGTAGCAGTATAGTCAGCCCCTTGCCCGGCAATCGTCTCCCCCGAGAATGATGCTCGCTCTGTCATAGCTGACATCGGTAACGATCTGACCATATCATTGTCCTTCGCATGCCTTTCAGATTCTGCACTGCCTCTTGAAGCGTGGTTCACCAGTCCTGATGGGCCATTTTTGGTGTTCAGCAATGAAATGGAAGCTCGTGGTCCGGTATGTGTCTGGTTCATCAGATCATTGCGTTGGTTGATGATCTCCCCTAAGCGGTCCATCGTAGCTTGCGGTGTCCAGATTTCAGGAGGATAAGCTGAGTCGACTGTATCTGTGATGAACATCCACTGGTGGCTAATGTCGGTGACGAAGTTTTGGTCAAGATGAATCAAGATGAGAAAATAAGGCATTTTTTCGATCAGTATGTGCATTCCTACAAGCATCTCCTCACTTATCCGGAGTTCGGAAATGATCGTCAAAAGTGGACTCACATCTGGAACTCCTCCGTTTGTAATACAAGGAGAAGATCCAAAAATTTGCACGCAGACAGTATAAGCTGCAAATATTCGGTTGATTGCGCAGCCGGATCATTCATGAGGCTTTCGAACAATCGAAGCTGAGTTGTACCAACTCAGCGTCAGCAGTGATACTCTCGAATTCTGGCCATACGATTGTGCCTTTTGAATAGAGAATAAACATACCAACTCTGTGAGGATTATAGGCCAGAAGCTTGACAGATGTTGGTTACCAATCCGGCAGAGTAGAACTCTCAAGCAGAGATAGACCTGAAAGTAGGCAAAGACACAGCATTAGCAAGCTTCCACAGCTAGACTCTTTTTTCAAGTCAGACTTAACGTACCTCAGAATGCACCAAATCACTGACGTTTGCCCTCAACAACTCCACTACCTTCTCCTGAATAGCCGGTAGTTGGGTGAGGTATCTGTTCTTCTCGCCGCAGTAGATAGTATAGCTCAATCGTCTAATAGCTATACTCTTACTCAAATTCTCCAATTCTCTATTGATGAAGATGTTAGCAGCTGAGGAATTACTTGACGAGATCTTATGGATGAGTTCAGGAAATCTTTCTTTATCGCTTGTTATCAACGCCTGTACAATCGCCTTCCATTTGATGGCTGTACTAGGCGACCCGTAGAAGAATCGATTGTCACTGTAGACTTCCAAAACTTGAGAACGCCAGGATTTGAGTGCCGCAGGGACTTTGGTAAGTTTCGAGAGGAGCTCCAGAACCGCATCGTCGACTTCGAATGATCTGCATGCCAACAGGGGACTCAGCACTAGTCCAAGCTTCTCATGACCCAGCAAGTAATGTCTCTCACCGTGTTCTAGTCTTGAAGGATGGCGACACATTGTAATACATGATATTTCCACACGCAGCAGTGAGCTTGTCGTTATCAATGTTGAAGCGCCTGAAATCCGGCACTACTCGCTTCGCGAGGAACAGTGCAAGCTGTAGGTGGGGAGCCAATGTATCAATGAATCAGCAAATGGCCCCATTGAAACCGCGTTGGCAGCTCAAGTCATATCCGGCAGGCCCACCTCTTTCGCAGAATCAGTGGATCTAGCAGGAGCCTGAGCACCCTTCTCGCTCATAACACTAGCTTCTAAGATTTCCTTGCCGCTATTGGGTCCTTCTATTGGTGTCGTAGGCGTAGTGCCCTCCGCATCTTTACTCTGCGTCCGCAGGCTCGCATCACTCGGTCTCAAGAGTCCTGCTCCGGATCGTCCAGACATCTGCACGGTTGAGTCAACAAGCTTGACGAAGTTTTCGACCAAGTCTCTTCTCATTCGCCGGTCTTCTAATGCCGACGTGGTGGACATCTTCTCCGCTAGTGCTGTGAAGCATCGCAGTGTAGGGAACAGCCGATATTTGTGTAGGGTTGGCGTATTGATGAAGTCTTTCGAGAAATTCAGGAATGATCCCCATACCTGAACAGCTACTGCGCCTTCTTGCCTGTTGATGTACGCCTCAAGGAACTCGAAGCGGACCATTTCATGGCTGCGAAGAAGATATAATCTTAAGTATACATGTTGTTCACGTGGCGAGTCGGAAAACGTTCACTTACTGCGTAGGTATGACTGGCGTTATCTTGCCTTTGTCATTGACATACTGACCATGAATGATATCCGAAAGCATTGACACCACACTTTGCGCACTCGAAGATAGGTAGTCTAGTATGTCAAACAATCTTTCTCGCCTTTCTAAGCGATCTTGAACGTCCAGACATTGCTGTTCCATGTTCCAACGCTCTACTATGGCTTCGAGGACCTCTGAAGGATTCGTCTTGTATAGCCTTTCAAGAGCCTTCTTGGTACGCGATTGTACATGTTCTGATGTATGCCCTTGGGAGGTCCCTTCATCAAAGTCACAAGCACCATCCAGGTAGACAGATACGTTCCAAGCTGACAGCAGAAGCTGAATAAAGCTATCAAGTTTCGCTGCCATCATGCTCTTCGCTTTAGGCTGGACCTCTGCTGACTGTGCCATTGACCCATCTGCTGCTCCTAGCGCGGTGCTGATGTAGCCCAGAAAGCCTCCGCCGCTTGCGTCGGCAGTCTGCGGTCTATCGGGCTGATCTGCATCAGCAGTGAGTGGTTGAACGGTCTTGGCCTCCTCCAATGCCATGGAGAACAATCTTTCGAGGGCATTAAGCAAAATGGTGTAGTCGGCATCATTGACTCCTATCGATGCGCCTTTGCCTTTATAAGCCGGATCGTAGGCTCCCTGCAGCTCTTGCACAAAATTTTGTACACGAGCTGAGATAGCGTCAATGAGTGGGAAAAGGAGAGTTTGAAGAGCATTGCGAAAATGTTGGAGAGTCATTAGGAGAAAATCGACCCAGTGGTGGATGACGGCACTATTGCGCTGCTCACAGATGCCTTTGCAGAGCAAGGGCACGAGGAGTGGCGAATGTACACCTAAGGGCTGATCGCTCGAGAATCGAGGTGCTTTTTCCGAAGCCATACTTTTCCGTTCTAGGCGTTTCTGATGGCCAGCAATGGCGGCTACGGTAGAATGCAACACATGGAGTAGCTTGTTCTGCAGATCATGATTCGCTTTTTCGACCAGAAGATACAGCCGTACGACAAGAGCGTTCTCGATGGATTGGAGCATGCCGAGGTCCAGATCGCCTCTCGTAACGATGACCTGCAGAAGGTCGGCGGATACGGCGCAGAGTCGTGTATTCATAGGATTGATAGCTGGCTCGAGTAAATGAGGCGACTCGCTCAATAGAAGGCGCACCAGAATCTTGCAAAGTAGATCCAGGTAGTTATCATTGAGAAGTTGAGCCTTGATTGCCCTCTCGCGAAGTTCATCATAGGCTGTCGACTTCACGTAGCTGGATCTTGCTAGACGCGTGAAACCTTGGCCGCCGAAGCTGGCCAAACTTAACAGGTTCTCCAAGATGTGGTGATGTTGGGCTAGGTCGAAAATGTGTGCGTATTCTTCAATGTCGACAGTTTGATTTGCCAACATAACTTGTTTAGGCTTCCGTCGAATCTTGGGTTCCAGCAGTAGGCAACAGAGGGGGTCGAGAATTCTGCAATCCGCCTTCATTAGCGCATTGGACGACCAAACATCGTCATACACATACCTAACGTAGGACTTCAAACTGCACCGCATCCAAGCCTCTCCAGCCCGCCGGACACCTAAATCATCTGATTGTAAAGCATCCAGCATGATCCGCATAGCCATGGAGAGGCGAACCCCAGGTAGCTGCGAATCGTCTGTAAATCGCCACAAATTTCCGAAGGCTTCAAATGCCCATAGTCTCTCTTCCTCATTGTTGGAAGAGAGACGCTGACATATTGCCGCCTCAACATTACGGAACTTTGAAGCATCTTGTACTGCCCATATGAGAGCTACAGCTTGTACGTGGTAACGCGACTGCGACTGCGTCAAGAAAGCCATGAGCTGGAATGGAATGGATGATTAATTAGCTCAGTATGAAGTGTTCTCCGAGTGTTACCTCTTACACTGTCAACGATGGCTACTATAGTCTGCCGATGATCAATGTCCAAAGGAGGAGAAAGTGGAGCCGCATTCATCGCAAGTAGGCAATGTATTGTTGCCTCAACGTTTTCGAAGGAAAGGTGCCCGTCGGACACTGCACTGACAAGCCGCCGTTGCCAATCGTCAGGTTGCCACTCGAGCTTGACAGGCTGATCCTTTGCAGGCTGATCCGCCAAGAAAGCCAGTAGATTCGTGGTGGCAAGGAGTACTTCGGGATTTGCGTTCTCATCGGCGCCGAGCTTGGGTACCATATCCAGGAGATTGCTAAATGCGTTGGCAAGCAGACGTCTCGCAAAGCCAGTAGTCGGTAAGCGGGCCGACTTATTGTCAGGTGCTGCATAAAAGTCACTAGCTATGCGAATGCCACACTGATTTACTACCGCTTCATCATCCTGGGTCTCGCTTGCTGTAAAGAATGATGGAGATGTCTCCTTCAACAGCGCATGCGATATATTCAAAGCCAGTAGTATGTCTTCCGTACTCGTAGTAGTCGCAAGAGCAGCTTGGGTCAGATCAAGCAATCCGAATGCAACCAGAGGGGCATGGAGCTTGACGACTTCGTCTTCGCTAAGTCGAAAAGCATGTATGACGAAGGCGATGAGGTCCAGAGCCTGCAGGGCAGCCAGTGATTTAGGCCATGAAGTATGAATGTCATGAACCAGTCTGCTTACATCCTGAGGTGCACCTTCTTGGCCCAACATTTGGTCTCGGGCGGCATGGAATAGATGACGCCACGTGAGGAAAGGGTCAAGCCCGTCGAACAGCATTGAAGCTGTCGCATGGAGCTGTGAACATGCTGAGTCAGAAGTCGACACACTTATCATCTAGAATACTGTGCTCACCTCCTCGATGAGTTCGCCATCTCTGGACGCCTTATCAAGCGCTCGCAGGACATCGGAGACGGCCACTTCTGTCAAAGGATAGCTGATTTCCCACTTGTCCAGAAGCGACAAGATCACTTTGTATGGGCGTTGTTTCACCGCCAAATCTTCCGTGTCCCGCGTGGTTTCTACGAGCTCTACGATCAGCGCTTGCCGCAATAGATGCAGTCCGTTCTGCTTGAAGTATTGAACTTGTGCATCCGAGTCCTCCGCCTGTCCTAACAGCCAAGAGTATAATCGTCTACTGAGCGACAAGTCGCGGCGGAGGACGACTCCAGTCATCACTCGCATGAGTATGAGCTTTTCTTCCAGGCGAGTGTCTTTCTGGAAGCCTACGCCATTCAAAGGTAGCGTAGCTGCGACAATGTCTAAGGCCGCTCTTTGTACTAAGATTTGACTGTCTTGAAGCGCTGCTGAGAACCCTCGCACCATGAGGCCAACGTCTTGCCCGACTATCATAGCTATACTATCTTCACTGCCAATTTTCGGCATGCGACGAGACAGGTAATTGAGGGCTGCTATGCGAAGCGACGGGGCGGTGATGAGAACAAGCCATATATTCTGCAGGAAGAATGCTGGCGAAACTGTGCCGGAAAGCTGGTCAAGAATGCCAGCCACCTAAACTAGCACTTCAGAACGAACCGTTGCCAGGGAATCGTATAGTGCAAGTCAACTGACCTTTTCGAAGAACTCCCCAGTCTCCTCTTCAACGCCAGGTAAAAGGGCCAGTATGATGGCTTTCGTGGCAGGTCGCAGGGCATCTTGTAACGGTATATAGAATTTGGAGTAGATGCCGAGGACAATCGGACGGACGGACGTGGCGGCATATTGAAAGAAAGGAAATAGACCAGAAGACCAGAGTTGCAGGTCGCGTTTCAGATTTTCCGGCTGTTTTGCTGGAAGTTAGCTGCGGCATCCCTTACTGCCTGGTAAGCAGACTCACTCCTATTGCGTTCAGGATATGGACATATACGTCGAGCGCACGCTGATGTACTCCAGTAGGAAGAGCCGGATTGAGACATTGCGCCAGACGCTTGGCGACTACTAGCTTATGGGGTATATACGCGAAGTTGGGATACGCTTGCAGACACTGTAAGTCCAGAAGCAGGCTCAATGGCATCAGAGGTATCCTACCTTGCCATTATCAGTTTACGTTCACCGGAACACGCACTTTGAGGAGCTTTCCCAAGAAAGTGATGAAGTCTGCCCATTCACTGACGCTCTCAAACGATTGAAGCGTCCTATCGACCAGCTGTGTGAACTTGGCCCAATCCTTGCGCGTCTTCGGATCCGTCGCCAAACCTATGCGAGATCGAATTGCATCGCAGATAATGCAAGAGGCGTCAATCCCCACGCAACGACAGCAGAAGCACCTCTGGAGCTCTCTGCTCACTTCTTTCACCAATCGAATTATCCAGCAGGTCTCTAGCGCGTGTATCCTTGCTGGATGCCGAGCTGGAGCGTTGACGTATCACCTCGGCGCTCGTAGAGACAGGATCCAGTGCCGACGAGGCGGACGCTGTGAAGCGCCCCTGCAAAGAGTTCGCAGGCGTCATGGGCCTGCTCATCCCTCATGCGTGACCAGTTCGGTTTTGATGAAGACTGAATCTCGCTGCCAGCGCATTTGGTTGCGAGGAAACAGGCAGCTGATTGTCATATATGGCACGTGGACGCAGGCAAATTGGGGGGATTGCAAGGCATTGACTCAACATTGCAATTACTTTGAAAGCCAAACTCTTGTCATAAGTCTATTTCTGTGATTTGCTTCGCATTGCTGACTGCACGTCATGTATGATACATTGATCTTGGCAAAGACGCTCGCCTAGCCGGTGGATAGCCTAATCTTTTTGATGGTCGAGCCACCCCCCGGTGGACCTGTACTGCCACGTTTCACACCCTTACTATTATTCGGCGTAGATGTACTTGGTATCTGATTCTTTATTACCTCGAATTCCCGTTCAAACTCGCTTTCCAGCATCTTGCCAACCTCGCCTGCTGCGGAAGTTTCTCCATTGAAGATGTAGCAATTGTTGAGCATGAGGCGGAAATCCGACTCGAAAGCCTCAAAACTAGCATATTCGTCGTTGTCGAGCTTTCGTTTAATCAGAGACATGTCTCTTGCATCTTGACGTGGAATGACACTGAAATACAAAGGGATACCCAGCGCCTCAGGGTCGACGGCTTCCAAAAATATGCCAGCGCTACAGCACAAGATGATGTAAGTACTAAAGTGTCCTCTCGTTGATTGCATATATCTACTCACTATGGCTTCTGACGGAGTCTGTTCATCATGCCCTGCAATGCTCGCTTTTCTTGGTAGCTCAGCTTGCCCAGCTTACTGACTTCGGACCAGTAGTACCGCTGCAGAGCTTCTGCGTGTGCTATAGGCAGAGTACCGGGAGGATTGAAGACCCTGCAATTGGTGACAATCTGGTCGAAATCGTCATTGATCTCATGCTGGAAGTGATAAGCTCCGTTGTTGAGCTTGACCTGCATGGTGCCGATGTCCATGGGATGTGTGATCTCTTGGTAGTACCTGCAATTATCGAGGAAGCTTTAGCTACAGTTGATTAGATCGGACCAGGGAGTAGTACTTACGTTGGACAACCATCTGCGACAGGATCTACTGGTCTTCTGAAGAAATAGGATTCGTCCATTGACATTATTTTACGAAGGAGAGCCGCCATCTTCTTTGTATTAACGGGCAGTTGACCATCCGCTGTACTGGTCGCGACACTTTGAGCACGATGGTCAGTTTCATAGCCGTTTCGCCCGTGGCTTAGTCCATTGGAAGGTGGGATGGCTGCGGGAGGAGGCGTGGGGATTGGGAGTGGTGCAGGAGACTGCGAGCTAGTGGCTCCATGCCCACCAATGGACAATCGAATCTTCTTCGGTTTCGACTGGGCGGGTTCAGCCGACGCTCTGGGAGCAGGTGAGTGTTGAGGCGATGGTCTCGAAGGTGGAAGCGGAGCGACAAACTCGTCGTCGATCGGTTCAGCCTTGGGTTTCGTGGTGAACTTGAAGCGTGGCTTGTTCACAGCAGCTGGAACAGCCACGGCGAGAGGTACGGCAGGCGAAGACGAACGGGAATCTCGCGGTCCACTAGGAGCGTTGGAAGCCTCTCTGGGAAGAGAAGACAGGCGCGCACCTTCTCGCGGACTTGCAGCAGGCCCGATACTCGGATGTCTACCATCAGCTGGTTTAGTAGGTTCTGCAGGCATTGGCTCGCTGGAAGGCGTTGGTTGCGGCGGACTCGACTGTACAGACGAGCCAGACGTAGAGAGCTTCAATTTGAGGTTGAAAGATGGCCTTGGTGCCACATTGGCCGGTGCAGCTGGTGCAGCGGGCGGCTGTGGTGCTACAAAACGCTCGACTTGCTGTTTGAAAGCTTGTGCTGCAGGTAAAGTCGGTGCCGCGGCCAGTGGCTCTACTTGCGGAGCGACTTGCTCCGAAGCAGCCGGAGCGAAACCTGCCTTGAGACGGAGCTGCTCCAGTGTTGCATTGGCTCTCTCCCACTGCTTGTCGAAGTAGATATCAAAGTTGTGCGCCAAATTCCCGGGAAGACTTTCAGTCCCATTATAGAGATAACAGTTAGTTATCATGAGCTTGAAATCGTCTTTGAAAGCGAATCGATCCTTGTACAAGCCGGCACTGAGCTTGTGTGACATAGTGCTAAGGTCCATTGGATGTTTGATGTGCTCGAAATACCTGCAAAGACCAGAATTTCGTTCGTCAGCTTTGCTTAAAAGTGCAAGAGACGCAAGTAACCGGGTAAGTACGTACGAAAGGGCACCATCGTTGATGGGATCGACAGGCCTTCGGAAGAGATCTGCTTTCTTGGTGGCCGTAAGCTTTTGGAGGAGGTTCTGGCAAACCTTGAGATCTTGTAAGCTCATGCCCGATTTCTGTTCTTTTGAGAGCTTGATCTTCTTATTGCCAAGTACTAGCTTGATTGGTTGCGAAACAGCTGACTGAACCGCCGCTGTTCCTTCACTGCGAGAAGTATCGCTGGCGCCTAGCTTGATCTTTGGAAGAGCGGCAGGACCTGACGTAGAAAGGGGGAGATCTGCACTTGCGGGTGTGATGGTGCTCGACAGGCGCAGCGTAGACGGCATCTTAAGCTTAATCTTCGGGAAAGGCTCTTCGCTGGGTTTGATCAAGACCTCGCAGAGTTTCAACAAACACCAGCGGATTTCGAGGTGTGTCGTCGGTGCGCTGTTCGCAGTCACATTATCAGCGCAAGGTAAATATGTTCGACAGGCACTACTTACAGTATGACAGCCATCATCGAGTCGCGCAGCATAATACTGCGTCCAATAGAGTTACGCAGTGCTTTTAGCATAGACTCCACACTTGTAGATGACGCCTTCTTCGACGCTCTTGCGTCTTCCTCAACGTAACCTGCGTCCTGTCCTACCAGGTCATCCATGGCTGCAAGAATTGGCAGATTCTCCACTAGCGACTGTGCTAATCGACGTTGGACGAGACGGCAGGAGTCGAAACGTAATATTGCGAATATGTATCGCGCAATGACCTTTTCTTGTAAGGCTCGTAGGAGTAGTAGACCATCGAATGCCGCCGAGCGCACAGCTGGGTAATTGCCCTCCCTGCAGCGATGTCAGACATGTCCTGACTTAGTGTTTGACAATGACTCTGCTTACCGGGTGTATGCTAGTAGCGCTTTCAGGTCTAGCGGAATCAAGCTTGCCATCATCATCTTGATACGCCATTCAATTGTCGCAACTGTGACCACGTTGTGATAAGAAGGCACCAGCCTATCGAGATTGGCATACCGTATGACTTCATCTAAAGCTGCCGACAATATGGACTGCTCCGGAGAGTCAAGGTGCTGCGGCGGTGCGAAATCGCTCTGATGCTGGTTAAGCGAAACAAAGGGGTTGCCCAGCGAAGCTATAACGGCGGTAATGTAGAGGGCATCGGAGTACTATCTCAGAAGAGAGTATTCAGCGGTGATGAACCGAAGGCACGAGATTGTACTGGACTAACCGAGTTGGTCGCATTATCATTGTAGGTGAGTAAATCGACAAGAAAACGCTGCACTTGAGGAAATGGATTGCCTCTTTCATCCCGGATATGTGAAATGGCAATGATGATGCTCTATAGGGCTGGCGTGTTAAACCTCTCAAATCGCAAATGATAGCGGAGGTTAACTCACCTTGCGAAGATGATATTCTGCAAAGTCCGCGAAGTCGTTTGGTCGCGGCACACATCTAAACGAGAACGGGTCTGTTGTCTCGCGCTCCGGTTCGAAGCAATAGCGGGTTTGGAAGATTTTGAAAAGGTAGAAGAGGCCCAGATAGTCTAGATTCCGAGAAGCCGACTGCAAGGTAACTTAGCTACTGTGACATCGATGGAAATTCCCTTGACTTACAGCCACGAGAGCCAATGCCGCTTCCATGCGAATGCGGTAGAAATAGTTCGTCACTAGCACTGTCTTAGCAAGGTTACTCGAAACAATGGGACTTGGCATTCGGGCTAGGGCGTGAACAGCCTGAATTTGATGAAAGCGTTAAGGAAAGCTCATGTCTCGGGGAGTATCGGCTCCTTACCTCTAGCTGGGCTATCACATCTCGATCTCGTTGGAGCTGCGAAAGCCACATAAAGTCTGGCTGTTCAAATGAGATTACCGCAATCCATTCAAACTCGGTATCAATGCGGATCCACTCGTATACAGCTTGTTCTTGTGCTTTCTCATCTTCCTCAGACCAATCCGCTACCTTCCAGATTTCTCGCCGCTTGCCAGTTTCAGGGTCTTTACTATCTTCCCACAGAGGCAGCGTGAAGGACGTATCCATGTGTCCTACAGCTTCGATAGCTTCAACGTCACCAGCAGCGGCAGCTTCTTCGGCGGCCTTCCTGGCTTGAAAACGTTTTGTAGACCTTCGAATTCGCTTGTACTTGGTGTTGAAGCTGACTTCATGTTTTTTGTACATCTCGCCGATATTGATAACGTGCTCATAAGGCGTACCATCGGCTTCGTGAATTCGTACGGTCATTTGACCCTGCAATATGCACGTCGATCAGATACGCCATTAAGAGGCGTCAAAAAGCAAAATGCATGGACCTACCTCGAACATGTTGATCGGTCGCAGATTGACGCGATCTGCCCATTCTGCTTGTTCAGCATACTGTGCAGCAGGCGATTCCTGCTTGATCGCCAATTCCACCGCCATACGCTTTCTGTTGAAGTTCGCTGCAATGTGGAATCTTGGACATCCAGCAGCGTATATCCACTGATCTGCAAAATGTCGAAGATCGGCACCGGACACTTTTCTGCACATACGAAGGAAGTTGTGCGTGCTGAGGAGATTCTCCTTCAGGTCGCCTGAAATGGCGGAGAGGTATAATTTGGGGATAATTCGGGAGAGACCGTTGTGTGTACCAGCTTTGAGCAATTGACGGTCTAGGATATGCATGACTAGGGGAGCTTTAAGGTTGATGAAGGGAAGAACATCTGAAGAGGGAGGGGACATAACGCCGGGTTGACACAAAGGAGGCATCTTGACATCCCAAGCACAACATCTTGCAACATCTTTTTTCATTCGAAAACGGTATTCGTTGTTGCCCATAAGCCTGCGCAGACAAAGGCCATTGACGTAGATTGACAGTCCTTGGATGACCCAGGTATCTGCCCAAGTCTTTTGTACGATATTGATGCCGACCCATTGTGATGTCAGGGAGTAGGTCAGGGCTTGCCTCGTCTCGTATGCTTGATCGATTATAGTGGGTGGAAAGAGGAGCTCCGCTGTAAATATGCCTAACCCAGCAGTATTGAACATGCTGAAGGGACAATCATCGACAAATATCATTTTGTATGAATTGAAGGGATAGGACCCAAATTCTTCCAGCAGGAATTCCAGCGCTCTCGTCATGAAAGACACCGAGTTCATCAGGTCATCTTCACGTCCCGGTAGGCAGAACGCGTGCATTTGCACCTGTCCCTCGGCATCAGCGGCAGCAGCAATAGCTTCGTCCTCTTCGGGGTACTGTTCGTCTCCGTCCTGCTCTTGCTGTGCGTTTTGAGCTGAAGGAGAAATATCGATAATGCTGAATGGTCCGTAGGCGAAGCCGATATGTTGCACTGTAGTTGGAACGGCTTGCTCGAAGTGGAAGATAGTCTTGTTGGGGCTGTGAGGGTGAACAATCTGTCGACGATTGAAAAGGTCAGAATGAGTTCATGCTCTGCCCTGTGTTTGTTCCCAATCACCTGTTCGATTAATTCGCCGCTCGCAACTACGACAACCGGGAATTCCTCCACTTCAGTTCCCTGCTCTGTCTCCTGTTCGTAACTCAGGACTCTTGGTACGCTGAAGACGAGTTCCCACGAGCATCTCTCCCACAAGCCATCCACACATGGTACCCAGCATCTGGCAGCATCGACCGTATCGCTCGAAGTGTAGCAGTGAGGAATTCGCTGTTCGAGTAAAGGCCTCAGTCAAACTCGGCGATGAAGGTCTAAAACTAAAGCACGCACGTTAGGATAGAGGTCGCTCGGCTTCACAACGTGAATCCCATCTTTCGGATTTCGCAAGTCGTATTCAATGGTGATCTGGATAGGCTCGAATTCCTGCTCCTTGCTTTTCGCGGTAGGGTCAGGAGAAGCAGCGCCTGTGTAAGACAGCTGATTTAGCCTTTGAGCTCATGAGTGCATGTGAGTCATGCGCACCATCAGCTCCATTCGTCAAGGGAGCAACGCTATCTGTCGATCGGCTGTTTGCCTTCTTGACAGTGCCCGTTGGCAGCACGATAGCCAGTTCTCCCTCCTCAGCTTCATTAGCAGCCTGATACAGCCTCCTTTTGAGTTCAGGATATGTGGATCGTATATTATTTGCTCCGCTCGGCGTCGTGATTGCTGTTGTGAGCGGCGCGGCCAGGTGAAATGAAGCTTCTATGGCGTTCACGCTCACGGACTTGATGCCTGAACAGCGACGCAGGGGAACGCAGCATTTCAGTGATCACATCGTACGTTCTATGCCGACCATGCGTGATACTCACGACATTCTCTAGAGTGTAAGAAGATAGTCTTGAGTCCAGCTTCGGTCGGCGTCACCGACAGCTCCGTGTAACCCTGCGAGCACGACAAGAAGAAGCATCGGCATTCCAGTAGCTCTCAGTACAGTAGTCTGGCTCATGTCTCTACTCACGCTCGCATTGCCGCTTAAATCGAGGTCTAGCGAGACTTTCTGGTGAGATGTGGATATGCCAGATTGCAGGTTAGCCTTGTGGTCTCTCCAGCGTCGACGGTCAGCATGAAGCGAAAGACTTATAGAGTGAATCCCTTGCCCATCCGACCGAGTCTGTGCTGCGCCTCCTACAGCCTATGCCTTTTCGACGGACGTTCAGAGCAGCTCTATGGCAGCAGTCAGGTCGGTTAGTTCGCAACAAGCACCCACAGGAGCTGCAACGAGGAGACGGTCAATTTGGGGTGGCGAAGAGGCGACATATACATTCTTCACAAACTTGCTACGACTGCGACCACATAAGGATGATACCTCAACTAGCTTCTGAAAAGATTGTACTGCTGATTTTCCGGCTTTCAAACATATCCGACCTGCGCCTCTTGTATAAGGGCTGCTATTACTGCGGAAGCATCTAATACTCGGAGATCCTGCCCCCTTCCAGCCATGACCGATACACCTATGGGATTGCCAGCCATGCTTGTGAGGCCTGGTACATTGACCACTGGGAAGTGTAAAGCCTGTTCAGGAAACGCATCGTCAGTTTGAGGCTGGATCGACCTGAATTCAAGATGGGCAAGTATGCCTACGGTCGACATGGTATTATACCGAGAGTCTCCGGTGTATTGTAAGCCAGTAGGCGCCTCTCCAGTCGCGCTCAAGCTTATGAGGAAGGTGTACTTTGCCGCCACATCATCAAATTCGTGGCGCAGCTTTGCCAGGTTATCTAGAGCTTCCAGATATTTCGCGTAGGGCACATTCTTGCCTTCTTCATAAAAATCGCGGATCATTGTATCGTCAGAGTCCTTGAGATCCCCCTCTGTCAACCAGCTTGTCGCCAGCTCTTTCGTAGCTACTATGCGCTGATGAACCAGGACGTCCTTGAACGATGGCGGAAGTTCGAAAGTTTCAGTAGACGCTCCAGCGCTCTTTAAAGTATCTTCACATGCCTTCAAGACTGCTTTCGCGTCTTCAGATGCGGCGTCCCAGCCCAAAGGTATCAGGACGCCCACCTTCCACTCTTCGGGCCTCCGCGGTATAGGTTCAGTCTTCTCTGCTTGAAACATTTCGGCCACCAGCTTCAGATCTTCAGCATTCCTAGCGAAGAAGCCAATAGTATCTAACGTAGGTGAGCAGAACTTTCCTCCTACTGTCGAGATCAATCCAAAAGTAGGTTTCCAGCCGCAGATGCCGCAGTACGAAGCTGGACGAATGACCGATCCGAACGTCTGCGTCCCAATGGATATCTGAATTTGATTATCAGCTACTGCAGCTGCTGAGCCAGAGGAAGAGCCGCCAGGTGAGAGTTTGCTATTTCGGGGATTGAGAGTGTGCTTTCCGGTCATCGTGAATGCCAACTCCGTGCTGACGGTCTTGCCAAAAATGACACAACCTGCTCGTCGGAGTATTTGAACGACTGATGCATCGAATTGGACATCGTTGTGGGCGTATCGGTCTGACCCATGTCGAGTTGGCATGTCTGTGGGGACCAGCAGTCAGCGAAGTGTTAGTGTACCATAAGCCTCGCAAACCGACCTTTGGTATGAATGATATCTTTGATGCCAACAGTGACACCAAAGAGTGGAGCTGTACGTTCATGTAGAGCTACAGCATCCAATATGCTGGCCTGATTTCGAACCAGGTCGGCATCCAGGTGGGTCCATGCACCAATTTCGGAACGAGCGTCTGCTCGCGCAAGAGTAGCTTCGCATAGTTCAGAAACCTTCAAGGTTCCTTTTTTGATTTGTGGAATCGCTTCATGAGCAGACAGAGAAGCAAGGCCTTCTTCCGCTCTAGGCTGCGCCATTGTCATGGTGGCAATGTTTGGGGGGGAAGGGGGGGTAACACTTCGGGAGAAGCAGAAGAATGCACTTGAAGTTGGTCTCACATTAAGAGAAAAAGAAAGATAGAAGGGAAGAAGTTCTAATGCATTATAGCGGGAAGGACAGTTAGGCCGGACTTCGCACGTGGCGCTTTCGGCAGGCTTTCGATTGTCCGAGAGTTGGAGGTCATTTCTATACCATACGCGAAGGTGGAAAAGCCAGTCAACGCCGGCCTTACAATCATGGCATTCATACGGCGGAGAATGCCACGGAAAGCAACGCTGCTGCTGTCGCTGTTCGCGCTGGGCATCACGCAGGTCTGCGCAAGCACACATCCAGATCAGCAGCAAGTTCAGAGCAAGCGGGACGAGTGCGATTCAACGCCAGAAATATGCGCGACAATGGCAGCTTTTGGTGGTTCGCTTGTAGTACCACAGGTGATACCGACATTCAGGGTGTGCTTGCCTTTCGATGGCCTTATGCTACAACCGACAAGAACAGCCGCTGATTGATTTGTTTCTGTCTCATCAATTGCTTGTCACGACCGACCGACCGACCGACCTTCACGCTTCGCATTCGATATTGGCTGTGTCACACCTCAAACATGGTTCCATCGCACAGCCTGTCGGGGCTCTGCATCTGTACTACGATGACCACAAACTCGACGTTGGCGGCGCGCAACAATTGCCCCCAGCAAGAGTTGCCAAGCAGCCTTATGTAGCGTGTAAGTGCAGCAGCTAACAGGACGCGAATGCAAGAACAACTATTCAATTGCTCATGCTCCATCTCATACTAGTCAATCTCACCGACCCGCCCAAGACTGGACCTCCATACATACTCTTCCTCATAGATCCGGACGCAGCAGCAATTCGGAGCTCGCAAGCATGTGCTCTGCATTGGATGTTGACAGATATATTCTTCGATGAGAGTACCAACATGATGACTAGCGGATTCATCTCGGCGCCGTATCAAAGACCCAATCCACCTGAAGGGCCACTGCACCATAGGTATGCCAGCTTCATAGTTGGCCATGTAGAAATGGCCAGCACTGACGGTCCTGGCGTGCATCTCTAGATATGTGGCTTTGTTGTACGAACAGCCTCCGCTCTTCCTTCCTCCAGTCTTTCCAGCAGGGATGCATGGAGCGCGATTACATTTCAATCTACCGATGTTCTTACGCGACTATGGCTTACGGCAGCCTGTAAGAAACAGTTCCTGATACACCTGATACAAAGGTCATAAGGTTGATTTGAAACCTGACTCTCGTATACACAGGTTGGCGGTCAGTTCTTCAAGACGTATTGGGACGGAAAGCCTCTGCCACCAGATCCCAGACCAGCACAACCCACGCAGACACAAGCTATGATCAAAACGCAGTCGAGTCCTATCTTAGCGGGAGTAATAGGGACCGTCCTAGGCTTGCTCTACGGTGCTGGATCGTAGAAAGTGTTCTCCGACACACTAACCACAACTTAGATCCTACAGCCCGGGCGCACTTTGGCTTTTTGTATTGTTAATATGCAGATCTG
Source organism: Cystobasidium tubakii (assembly GCA_024345325.1). NCBI lineage: Eukaryota > Fungi > Basidiomycota > Cystobasidiomycetes > Cystobasidiales > Cystobasidiaceae > Cystobasidium > Cystobasidium tubakii. The sequence continues at coordinate 2,255,827 of BROO01000005.1, read as the reverse complement.
CGTTCCGTCCATTTAGGGTGTTTACATAGTATTTGAATGCTGATTCAATGTAGCTCTACATGACTTCGTCTGCTCCTCACCAGCTCTCCTGCCAGAAACTGTCATCGTTTACTCAATCTTCTCGCGCTTCTCTGGAGGTTCCCCATTAACAGCGCCTTCCATCTCTTCTACGAGATCTTCATGTCTGTGCTCAAGGTCAGCCGCCGCAAGCGCTTCGACTACAGTAGCGAATTGTCGCCGTTTCTTGTCTTCCTCTTTGGTAGGCAAGAGCTCATGGACTCTTTGTGCTAATTTCGAGGCGTGCTCGTCAGGTAGACCAAAGTACCCTGCTGCTTTCAAAGCTCTATCGTCGGCGAAGCTGTCGAAGTATTGGGAAGATCAAAGATCAGACAGCCGCCCAAGGTGTTGCGGCGGAATTACGTCACTGACGGATAGGCTTCTTTCCAATCACCTTGCATGCGGCGCTGAAAGATATCTGCTGCGGTATCACCGAACATGTACATATCCTTGATAATAGCGTGCAGGTTCGTGCCGTCCTCATCGAGGGCTTGATGCATCTTTTCGAGAGAAGTATCGTTCTCGTCTTCTGCGTATTGCTCAATGACAGTATTGGCAAGTTTGCCAAGCTGGAGGGAAGTTTTGTCCTTGTGCTGAGTTTTTGCTTTATCTAAAGCTTCGTATCTTTAAATGGCAGTCGTTCACAGTGTGAGTCTCCAGGGCACGTGCCAGGGTTAATGTCAGAAAGTGCACACCTTCCCTGTTCACCCGCATCTCTCATTTTCGCAGGTGTCGACAAGTCTACTTCACTCCGCCTCTCATCGTTTGGGAAGATTGTGAGCAATGTTCTAACTCCCAGCCTGCTCGAAAAAGGCTTTGACATGACTGCGGCAGCTACTATATTCTGGAACGGCGTGTACGAGGGAGATACCTTCATCAAATCAAACAGATTAGGTTGTTTGGCATCTTGACCCGCTCCATATCTCGAAGGTGCTTCGTGAGTCAGGAAGTGGAGGAGCGCTTTCAATGATGCATCGGATGTAGGAGGAGTGGCGGATCGCTTGCGCTTCTCTGGAACTTCAACTTTGTTGCTCTCGGGCTTTTTCGCCTTGCTAGGGCTGTTGCTCTTCTTTGTCAACTTCTTTGGCGGCATGCTGCAGAAGAGTCTGATTGTGGTCAGTATGGATGCAAGAGGAAAGCTGTGAGCTTCGCCTGCGGAGATCGAGCATCGTATATATGTCATCAGCAGGCTGATTGATCGTGTTGACCAGGATGACGGAGGTGAACAGCGGAATCGACTTTCATAGCTAGCTGAGGAGAGCAGTCCCTAGCGTATCGATACACTCGTCACCACAGCACCTTTCCGTATATGTTAGTAGCCATGGCCAGGCTCTCGTCTGCCCGATCGCGTGTTTCTGCGACATTCATGGTTGCAGCACCAGCAGCTATTGAGCGGGCAATAGAACAGACAGCTAGTCATATCTGGTGTCGCTCTTGGCCGTAGCCTGGGATTGCTGCTGCTTCGCCTGCTGTTGTGCTTGTGCTTACAGTTGGCGGAAAGAAAACCTCGACTATGCTTGACTTCGCTTCTTTACGCGTCTCTTCTCCGGCGATTGTTTGAAAGCTATCATACAAGCAGACAAGGAGACCACGGAGGACGATAAAACATCGCAAGAAGGTGTAGAACTGGTGGAGGCAGCCAACAGTCGCTGCCAAGTAGTCCAGCATGCGCTTTTCTACGCTCGAGATCCGCTGGCACGACACCAAGCCTATCTTCTCCTGCGACTTTCAACCATTCGAATGCGTGCAACACAAGAGACAGCTCAATCCGTACCAGCGAACAGCAGACAACGTCAGTGATGGTGACGGGCGCTTATGGAGAGTGGCTACTGCTGGAGGGGACAACAATGTTCGGGTGCGCTTCCTTCCTAGACTCGTGAACCGATGCGACCTGATAACCCGCTGATCGCGTTCTTTGATACTATCGAAACATGCGATCTATCTGCACAAACATATTGCATCTCACAGATATGGCTAGCTATACCAAACCCGCCTCTTCCAGCATCAACTAGTGCTGGCGCTGGAGCGAACTCGAAAGAAGGCAGCAAAGCGCCTCAGCCTAGTACAAGTGGCACTTCCCCTCCAAGCGTCGCGTTTGGAAAACCCAAAGTAGAATACTTGGCTACTCTGGACAGGCACACATTGACAGTCAATGTAGTGCGATTCTCTCCGAGTGGTAGGCTAAGGCAAGGATTTCGCCCGAAGTGCTTCTGACCCTGTATTTCATTCAGGTCATCTACTAGCTACAGCAGGAGACGGTAAGCTTTCATGTCGGTAAGGCAGACGGCATTCACACCGTACTGAACATCAATCACATCTGCAGATTCTGGTACAGGTGGTATCCTATTGTGGCGACTCTCGGCGAATCCAGCAACTGCTACTTTCGGTAGTCGTTCGGCCGAAGATGCAGCGTACGAGAAGGAAGCTTGGCAAGCTATCAAGATGATAAAGTATGTGTCATAATGTCCTCTTTCACTTGTACTGACTCGAGCTCGCCTGCTTCGTTTCTATAGATCGAAATCTCCCGAGATCTACGACATGGCTTGGTCTCCTGATGGACAGTATTTGCTGGCTGGTGGAACAGACGGAGCCGCCCGCATACACCGCGTGTCTGATGGTGAGTGAATCTGAAAACGGACAACTGCTTTGGTACTCTATGCTGACTGAGTCAACGCTTCGCCATTAGGTTCTTGCGTGGCAGAAATGTTAGATCACAAGGATTGGGTGCAAGGTGTTGCTTGGGATCCACTGAACAAGTTCATTGCTACTCAGGGCAAAGACAGGTGAATCGGACACTGTGAAGAACAGATACAGTGAAGATTATCGCTGACATTCGGTTTTTTCCATCTAATATACAGGCAAATGATGGTCTACTCGATTCAGGAAACAGCGGACGGAGGTCTGAAAGTCAGTCTGATCTCGAAGAACGCACGCCTCGCTACGGAGAAGCCACCGCCTATTTCACCTTCTCTGGCGGGCTCGTCCAGCACGTCACAGCCTCCCCAGAATGGCCCTCTAGGCGAAGCTTCAAAGCCTGTTCCGCCTGTTCGTGGCACATCAAGCCAGGTCATGTACAGCGACGAAGAGAGTACTCCTTTCTTTCGCCGTCTTGCATTTTCGACCGACGGTGCATTGCTACTTACTCCTGCTGGACAGTACGAAGATCCTTCCGGCCCTTCATCTATCAAGAAGATTAAAAAGCCGACTTCTACGGTTGGCAATGATGCCGATAACTCAGTCGTCATTGACTTATCTTCACCAGTAGTAGAGAGAAAACCCTCTTTGAAATCGAGAACCAAGATTACTGGACCTTCTCCTACGAGCTATGTTTTCGCAAGAGGTCGACTCGCGAACGAAACTCCAATCGCACATCTGCCTGGTCATAGAACATCTAGTATCGTCGTGAAATTCAATCCTGTCTTGTGGGATTTGCGAAGCAAGAAAAGCGATCAGGTCAAAGGAAATGGCAAAGGGAAAGAGAAAGCGATAGAGCAAGAAAAAACGGACGGACAGAGTAATGAAAACGCTATGGATGTTGATGGTGGTGGTGATGGTGATGGTGATGCAGATACTGGGTCGTCTGCGACAGCAGGTGGCAGTGAAGCGACCGACAGTGTTCGTGCCAAACCAACGGGAATGCTCGACCTCAAGTCGAGAACGATATATGCTCTAGCTACGCATGATACGATCTTGCTGAATGACACACAACAAGAGGCGCCGATATGCATGTTTAGCAGTCTTCACTTTGCAGCGTTTACAGATCTGGCTTGGTATGTTTCCCTACCGTAGCCGAGCATGTACTGATACTGACCGTCCCATCTCTCGCAGGACTGCCGATGGCCTCACTCTCATTGCAACATCATCAGATGGTTACGCTTCTATATTCACATTTGAAGAGGGCGAATTGGGGGTACCGTCCGCTGAGCAGCCGAAAAGAAGTATGGGACCACTCGAAGAACAACTCGTGAATGGTACTTCAACTCTCTCCCCCGCTAAGCCTTCGGTTACAACTTCAGCAAGCTCTCCAGCACAGCAGCAGCCAAATACGAACGGAACTTCACTGTTATCGTCTAAACCTAAAGATGTATTCGCAGTGCCGACTCAGCGGGCTGCTTTGCAGAAGGAAGATTCAGATGTCATCATGCTTACTTCAGAACCAGAACCAGAGGGAATGGCTAATGCGGAACAACAGCCGAAGAAAGTCAAAAAGAGGGTCGCTCTTACTCATGTTGGGCCTTTGGGAAGCTCTGCCTAGGCTTGGTCGGCCAAGTAGAGAGTGGATCTTCCCGTCCGCAGTGTAAAGCTGAGCATGCAAGTGAATGGAAGTTCTCGTGGGAGCAGTAGAATTCCCTAATGTGGATAGTAGGCGAATGCACGCAGGCTGCTTGTTGTATATACAGCCGTGTTTGCTCGGAACACCTCAGTTAAGCAATTCAGCAATGAGCTCCCCAGCTAGAAGAGCAGATTCGTCAAAGATGCTGCTTCTTGCCGCAGCCTGTGAGATGCTATAGCACACTTGTCAGAGTGTATGTCAACGACTGCTATATTCAAGTCAATGATGGCATGAGATCCTTGAGATTGGAGCATGTGAGAATGTGACGCTTGTTAGCTTTTCGGATATGAGAAGCTTCGATATCAAGCGAAAGCTTCAATAACAGAACACTACCAGTATAGTTGGCATTGACCTCGTACGGCTTGTAATGGGTATAACCAGCTTCTTCTGTCAATATTATTATTCTCAGTCCAGCTTGATCGCCTCCAGCGCGCAGAGTGCTGGAATGCAACTCACAAAACCTGGCAGCGAGAGGCTTCGACAAACACCAGCAGGCAGGAGATTCGACAAGCAGGAGCACGAACACCCGACATTGCAGCAACGCATACAGCCCGTCACCATGCTGTGGAACACGGATCCCCTCACGCATAGATCAGTCCGGTGAGTGCGAGTCCAGTGTGCCATGCTGACCTTCCTGACCTTGTTGGTGCGACTTTTCGATGGGGCTATCATGGGATTAGATCGCCTGTGAGTGGATCTGGGGAGTAATGGCGGTATACTTGCATACTAGCATGCTGACGATGCTCGTATGTATCCCCCCCCCACCCTTCTCGCGATGTTCCCATGGCCACCCTCGAAATGCACCGCTCTGTGCGCCGCGCTCGTCAACTCGAATGAATGCGGAATTATCTGCACCATCAATGCACTCGCGCAATACGCAATGAACGCTACAGGCCTTCTTCGGCCCTACAATGCTGGCAGCGGCTCTCCTCACTGTCAGTTTGTTCAGCACGCCGATATGGACTCAGTTTGGCCTTCTCCAGGTAACGGCCCTCAACACGTACGCGATTCTCACAATGCATGATTAGCATGACGGAGAGGTGCTGACCGTGTTCTCTGAATGCTAATACTACAGCACGCTTCTAGTTGGAGGATACGGAGCATGCGTGAAGATCAATGTTGGTTGCTTTCGCATTCTAAAGATGTTCACATGTCCATGGCCTGACAATCACCTTCCTTTGGGCAGAACAACACTGGTCTTATCGGACCCGACAAGTTTTGCACGGGAAGCCATCTCGGCTTCGAGTTGAACATCAACATGAACGATACATTCTTCACGAACTGGGTAATCCACTCTACCTAATCTACATGCCCATCAGGCCATTCGCTGACTCCATGCTTCTCTTGATCGGCGGCATCCGAACATGCCAACTTCAACCCTGTCAATAAAACAACAACAGCCCACTGGCAAAGATGTGACAGACGGACAAATCCTCGGTACAACACCACTAGCAGATACTATCCGAGTCGTTCCCATCTGGTCAAGCGGACAGACTTCAACTCAATGGCTACATATCATGACCGCGATGTTTGCGCTATTGACGTTTGCAAGTTATGTCGTTCCACCAAGATGGATCAAAGGAGGAAAAGGAAAGTTCGCAGACTTTCAAAGATCTGGTATCCTTACTATCGTATTGGCTATCATCTCGTTCATCCTTTCGATCGTTACCTTCGCCACTATCTTTACTGTCGTGCTGAGCGCTAAGAAGGCACTGAATGCAATCGATGGGATCGATGCAAAATGGCCGGGCTCTGCTGCTTTCTGGGTGAGTTTTACATATCTTCAGTCTCTCTTTGTCACGAATACTGACTTCTCCGCCACTTGGTGGAATATTTCAAAGTTCGTTCTACCTTCGGCAATCCTCTATATTCCAGCACTACTAGTGGTGCTCTTGCCAGTATACGTCAGACCAGAAACAGACGACGACGATACAAACTATCCAGACGAAACACCGCTCGTCAACAAGGCCTACTCGCCATAAGCCGACCTTTGACGTTAGGCTCAAGAGATAGCTGCCATCAAGGATCACAAATACCCTCAACGAAAAATTATATCCGTCCGTTGACACGTGGTCGTACTTGGAGGCTTCAGGAATATTTTCGACTCTTATGGACATGCGAAAAAGAACAAAGAACGAATACAAAGATCACGCGTAGTTTACACGAACACTCGAATTTCCCTTTTCTATCAAGATTCATCTATGCTATTTCTTGTATGTCTAAGCCACCATTGCCACGTACTACCGTTCTGCCCACATTGTCCGTTCTCAGTCACTTGAAATCCCGTTTTATTGATGTATAGTAGGCTATCCTCTAGCTCGTAATTTCACAGCTTAGATATCTCGTTCACTTTCATTTATAGTTATTAGCAGGATGGAGTCTGTGTCTTGTGAAGGCGCTTCGCTTTCTCTCCCAACGCCTTCGGACACCCTCTTCGCAATGGACAGTATGTTTACAGCAATACTCGACTCTTGCGATGGCCTTTGCTGTTGCACTGACTGAGAGGAAATATGTAGGTATGTGCCAGGCGAGGAACTCATCAGTATACTTGCTTTGCAGACACTTTGTATTCGTCAATTCGAATATCGCGCGTTAGCTGTGGTAATTCCACCGTGATAAAATATGGCCATCTCTCGGATTTGGCAAACGCAGCATCAGGGTTCTTGCCCATACATACGCATGTCTTTGTGCGATAGAAGTCTGGTATTTCATGCTGTCCCAATTATTTCGGCACATTTTCTGCCAGATCTGATCAGATTACATACATTTTCCCACCTGTCAACCAGGTGATCGCGCCTTCCGGCGGACTTCCCTTTATCAGGACTCGGTGTGTCCAGCTGATCTTGATACCATACCGACTGCATTGAATCAAGTCACACCTGAACACTTGGCTGGATTGCTGGAATCTCTCCTCCCACAGGCAGCATGATTCCTCCAGTAGTCATCACGGCTCCGTACATGGACCGTGCCCTCGGCCAATGCGACGCTACAGCGCTGTACACTGCCGAGCAGGTATGCGCTGAGAAGTCACGGAGATGGGTCAACTGGGTGCGTGGAACTATTCTGCTGCTGTTGTTGCCGTATTGCTGCTGTGAATCCTGCAGTCGTGCAGCAACCAGCAAGGTACCGTTGATACCTAATTAAAGAACAAAAAGCTGACACCGTCTTGCGAATGAACTATCGCGTACACAGTCCATCGCGGATCTGGTATATGCGCAGCCTACAGCCATCCTCATCTGCGCATTCATCGCTGTATTCGCAGTTGTGCATCAGTATTCAATCCTGCAGTCCAGCAAGAGGTGTGTGGCCTGTCCCACCTATTCTCGGTCGGCAAGGCAAAAGCCGCAGCACTGACATTTGATTCTTCACTTGTGGCTTGCAACAAACACAGAGGTAATGCACATAGAAGCAAGGCCTACTACCGCACCCTTGCTCTTGGAAGATGGTTGGCAATCAAGCAGTTCAGCATACCCGGATGGTCGTCCGTATCTATAGGCAACTGCCTGATTCTCGCAGGCCTCGGTCTGTTCTTCTTGGGTAGGTCTTTCGTCCAGACGGTCTTGGTGATTCTCGAACAGACTGATATCTATGTTATACCACAGTGATGACAGTCGCTCCTCAACCTTACTACTGGCCTGAGATCGGTTGGGCCCATTCTCCCCCTCTCGGAACGAGGACCGGATGGCTAGCCCTCGCAATTCTTCCATTCTTGATGTAAGTTAGCGCGAAGGAGCATACAATCGGTGTGCACTTATCTGACCATGTGATGATACAGCACACTCGCTTCCAAGCGCAATCCAATAGCAGTCCTAACAGGTCTCTCGCATGAAAGACTGCAGCTCTTCCATCGATGGTGTGCGTTCTTTATGCTCATTCTAGGCTTGATACATACCTTCGCATTCGTTCGATACAATGCTGTGGCCGGAACAAGCAAGAAAATGTGGATGATGGAAAGTAGCTATTGGACTGGTGTTGCGATGCTGGTGCCGCAGATTTGGTTGACCTTCATGTCGGTGGCTCCCATTAGGTAAGTACAAACTTGGAGCTAGCTGTCCCTGGCGTCACAGATGTTGAAGGTAATGCATTGTCTCTCCGTCTTTAGGAACAAATACTACGAGTTCTTCAAGGTGTACGTGACATGATATATCATCTAATTATGGAAACAGGGTCTTTTCATAAGCAGGAGCTGATTCAAATTTACCCCAGTTCCCATCGAACAGTGGCACTTATTTTCACAGTATTTTTCGTAAGTCGCGCGCCGCTTGCCTACTTGTTAGGATGTCGAGCTGATCCTGTCTTCTCGACCAGTTCCTGCATTGTGGCTGGACCCTCACATCCTGGGACTACTTCTGGGCTCTCATCGGAGTATATGGCAGTGCCCTTCTAGTCCGCGGTATCCTCATTATCCGCAACAAGCTCGTCCTGCGTGGAACTCACGCCCATCTATCCGTCCTGGGATCAAATCTACTCGAGATTCGCATTCCACGCGCAGTTGGCTTGAGGTGGAAAGGAGGACAACATTTCTTCTTCAGGTTCACGGGATTAAACTTCTTTGATTCCTTACAATCTCACCCTTTTACTGCTTGTACTGTTCCGAATCAAGGGAGTGGAGATTTGGTAGCATTGGCCAAGATTAGGAGAGGCCTCATCCTGGATCTTGCGAATCATGCTTTTTGGCAAAATGGCCTGCATGCTGATGTTTGGGTCGATGGACCTTATGGTGCGCCATTGAAGGTGCTGCCTTCTTACGACAGGATTCTACTCCTAGGTGGAGGTTCCGGTAAGCCTGGGATCATGGGCTCTTCTTTCTGGTCCAGATCTGTGTGATCATCGGAGTCCAGCTAACATCTTACTCTCCTTTGCCAGGTCTATCCTTCATTACCTCAACAGCGAACGAGCTCGTCTTGCAGCATGGTCGAACAGACTTTCAAGTTGTAGCAGTCTGCAGGGATCAGTCTCAACTACAAGCATATCTAGAACTTCTTCCCTCTCGCTCAAAGGCAAGTTATCGCCTCTCAACATATTCTACCGGTCTTCCTATCTTGTCAGACTCAGCCAACGAACCGCTCTTATCGAGACTGGAAGAGGTCGACGAAGAAAAACAGGCAAACAAACCCACCGGCGGTTGCTGCTCTTCCCGTGTTAACGCCACTGCTCGAGCTGCAGATCAGTCAGAGATTAGCTTGTCAGGTGGTCAAAATACACCTTTCGATGAAGCCTACGAGAATGAGAAAAATGGAACCATCAACACCGATGTCATACCACCAAAAGGCATGATGGTGAAAGACGTAAAAGCTGCAAGACCAGATCTCAAAGCTATTATACAAGAGGAAGCGCGAAACGCCCAGGGCAGTAGATTGGCTATCGTCGCTTGCGGTCCTGATGCTTTCATGCGGGATGTTCAGGATCAGGTAGCTTTGTTGGAAATGGAGATTTTAAAAGGAAAGTCCAAGATCAACGAGGTATACCTGAGGAGCGAAGCTTTCCACTGGTAGAAGGATGTAGGTAGGGGGATGTGACAAAGGTACTTCGTTAGATATCGTTCATTCAATTGGAAGGTCCAGCATTGCATGTCTTACAGCCTAGAAAGTCACATCTAAGGCAGTTGTTGTACAATATCCGTTTGAAATCCATCACTCCGCACTTTGATAGGGCAAATGTAAGTCTCAGATGCAGCACACACAGCGCAAAAAAGGTAAATCGGCAGAGAGGCTTGCTGAGTCACGCGACAAGATATCTCCTAACCGCCGAGCATTGATGGCACAAGAGAGTTGGGTTGTCTGCTGCTATTCTTAGAAATCTACTATCACAAGCCAAAAGCTCATAAAGGAAGAGTGACAAGTCCCTTGAAAACGAATACATAATGCTCGAAACCTTTTATCGAATGGAAGAAGTAAACGAGGAAAACGAGATTCTAGTTGTTTTCTGCATGTTGCCCGATTCTATATTTGACCAGACCATCAAAGCAGTAAAGCTGTAGATATGACCGGGCTGAACAAAGCGACATTCTATTAACAGCAGCACGGGCTTTCGTTCTTTGCTGCCGCTTCTGGCGCTGAGACTGTGTCACTTCCAAAGACTAAATAGCCTAGGGTAGCTCCGATGAAAATAGCGAAGAGGACGAAGCCGTTGAAGTACATTCCTAGCAACATGCTGTAAATGAAGCGGGTATATAAAATCAGCTTGATGTGTGAGTTTCATAATGGACAAGCGAACAGCCGTTGTCAAGGTAGCTGAGCAACTTACACCAAGAAAGCAGCTGAGAACTGTGATCCGTAGATGAAGCTTCTGACCATCTGCTGTGTCCAGGTAGGCAGGCTTGCAATTGGAGGTCTGCAGTGCATTTGAGAGAAGCCGGCGCCAGAAGTAGTCATGTTGGCATTGAAGCCTCCCAGTTCCGCAGTTGGAGTGTACAATTCTTTGGCAGGAGTAGAAGAGCCGCATCCACCACCGGTACCACAGCTTGTTGGAGCTGTTTTCTTGCTTTCACAACCTCCTCCACTCTTAGACCCGCAACCTCCTCCGCCTGTACGTTCGACGACAGGCATTATAGATTCTACCTTTGTCATGTCCGCTGGGGTAGCTGCAGCTGCAGCAGGGAGACCAGCTCCAACACCCATTCCGCAGGCCGCATTCTCCACAGCATCATTACGAGCTCTTAGAAGACGTCTGTCGTATTCTCTGCCTAGTCGCCTTACGCCTTCAATGGCCATAACGAGCAGACAGACACCGATTACTGAGCCTGCGAATTGAGCTTTTGACTTGACGTGCCAAGTTGACGATAGGAAGCAAGCGTCGACAGTGTACCAGTTCCAGAGCATACTGACTGAGATTCACGCAGCATTCAGTTAGTCCTGTGTTCGTGCGGCGAGGACTGGTTCGCAGACTCACTCTTGCACGAGGCATCACTACCGCTCATGTCCATATTCATCCCGCTGGAGCCGTGGTCCATGGTGAAACAAGTTGCCGGGCTAACGTGAGTGAGCAAGTGAGTGTGAATGTAGAAGCGTGATAGTAGCGACACAAAGTGTATCCAAGTCGAGCTGTGTGTTCTGTGGTCAATTGGTAGTCTAGCAACGTGTAGACAGGCACTGCAAGGCGCAATCGGCGCGGGCGGGCAACGGAGGAGAAGCGAAAGATAAGGATGGTTGACAATCTGCAAGATCAGCAGCTCAAATCGGTAGCAAGTACATTCATCCGTAAATGTATCAGCGATGTGCATTGCGGTTCAATTTCTCAGAATACCGTTACGGGAAACAAACGCAGGATAGATCACTTGAAGACAACTACAACGAGAGGAAGAGGGGGAAATGCTAGGCAGAAGAGGGATAGTAAAGTTACACGGAATATTCGATTCTGATATTTGACTTTATTGACAACGCTCTGACTAATTGATACTGCTTGGGAAGTGGGTACGGAGATTGTCTGTTTGAAGCTGTAGAGTCCTGCCTTGCATCTTCGTGCACGCTGCACAAACACAGACGCATGCTATGATCATTTTGACCTTGAGCATCCTTGACTGGTTTGTGAGAAGCCAGGTTTGCAGGACGCTATAGTACACCCTCGAGTGGTCAGTAGATACCCTCAAGATGATACTGAAACAGAAGCGTCTTTATGAAGAATTTCGACTCACTAATTACGCATTTACTGGAGTAGCATTCAACACCTTTGACGTTTGGTAATGAAGTGCAATCCTGGCCATCTGCTTGTTCAACTTCTCCATCTTCGTTTCTATGCATTGAACATGCGCCACACGATTGCAGTGACGAGGTTACATCGACACACTAGTCCGAAGAGACGGTATTAGCCTATCTGAGTAGCTTGATACAGTGAAATGGGTAGTGACCCACCTCATACACATCGTCTACCGGTTCTGTATCCGCTTGCGAGAGGCATGGTATCAATCCGGCGGGGCAGGCCAGATACTGCGCGGAATGGTTCAGAGGATGGTTTCAAAGTGAATCAGCACTGAGTCGACAGCATCCACTGCTACTCAAGGGCAAGCATCAAGGGTAGGCTTACAGGCTTTCTTCCCTTTGCTTTTGTCCGCTGCAGTTCTTTGGCTTGCTGTGCGAAGATCTCTTCATGGTTCGTATTTATCATCCTGCCGGGAACAACGCCAGCATCGACGCCAAAGGATGGAGGCGATAGCAGACCTAGGAGGAGTATTGAGGATGCCAGCGAGATGATGATACGTAGTTGGTGATGCATGATGGGCTTGTAGAAGACTGTAGATCTGGAGTAGGATGGCGGGTGCTGGAGGGGCGGGCAACTTGACGGTCGCGAATGTCAGTAAGCTTGTGATTCAAAGTGGCATCAACGAGCGCGGTAGGACTACTGAACTCACCTGGTGGCTTTATGTATGGCTAGAAATGGCTGGAGTCGAATCTGAACGGAGTGCGGTCTGTAGGAGGCCGGGCGTGTGAAGAGATGGAGGGTGTCCAAGAGCGTAGAATTGGATCGCGGCGTTTCGTTGGAGGGGCACGAATAGCAGTCACCCGGGGCTAGTCCAAGCTTCTTACGTCGCTGTTTTGGGCCGTCCTCTTTGTCTATTCTTTCTGTTGCTGCTATTACTAGCCCGGCAGCTTGCGTGCCTCCGTTTGCCCCTAGCCGCAACTCTGCTGGCTGGCTTTCCCGACACTGACGAGCTTTGCTGTTTATAGCGCTGATGCTGTGTTGTTTAGAGTGGCCACTTGATGGGCTGTCGATGCCCTGTCGTTCGGTTGATGCTGCGATTAATGATTAAGTCGCAAGTGACCTGTCTCGCTTCTCCAGCTCGGTTCGGATGGATAGATCGATGGTGGCGTGTGGAATGGAATGCCAGAGATGACTGCAAAGTGACAAGCTGGCAAGCTGGCAAGCAATGTCAAGAGCAAGCGATGCGCAGTACTCTCTGATGTCTGTTGAGTGGAGCTAGAGAGGCAAGCAAAATCTTAGCCAAGGTCTGCTAGACGCGTCCGCTTCTTCACTATCGCGCGCGCAAAAAGGTACTACAATTTCTGAACTTTGTAATAAACGGATCAAAACCCAAGTAAGCGGCTAATGGGGACGATTTCCTTTTCCGTACACTCCTATACTCTTGGAGTCCTTCGCCAATCTCCCCCACAGGGCGCTCAAGCTGGATCAGCTGCTCCAAAATCCTCTCAAGCTACGATATAGACCTTTGGACGCGTTTCTTCACCATGCATGGCATTGGGAGCGAGAGCGTAGCAATACCGTAATCACACATTGACCCGCCAAGATCATACGCATCTCAGAGAGTCCAAAGCGACAAATGCAATGCTCCGCCATTATGACAGTTCAGGTGCTACGTCCCGTTCTTCGTCTTCTCTCTCCTGCCAACTCTTTGCGTGTGTCAAAGTACTCAACACAATCGAAAAGTTATCGCCATGCCAACTAGAACAATCCAGTCTAGCTGTCCTGTCAAAATTCGGTGGTTCCCTCCAAAAGCCTATACGTTACTTCCAAAGCAAACGCTAGTCCTGCAAAGCAAACGCCTAGGCCGTGACTAGCGTTTGCGGCGTAGTTAGCGACCGTATCGAGTTTCTCCAAGTATGCTTTTGGCGCAGAACGAGAAGAAAGGATCTGGGTGCATGCCGTTTTGCTTCCGCCATTGATGACTGACAAGATAACGAGCCCAAAAAGCACGATCATGTTGGTTTGGCTGGAAGGATGGGTGCGCGATGCAATTAGACCGAACACGAGGTATCCCGCACAATACGATGTAGTGGGTAGCGTTATGCTCCATCTGAAGATACTCTCTGCGGACTAACGGCGAGTGAAGACGGGATAGGCGAGAATGGAGAAGAGATTGTCCAACATCGGTCGTATGGAATACGGTGTTCCCATTTGCCGAGGAGCTAGATGAAGGCCTCTAGCTCCACCGGAAATGAGAGGAATAAGATTAGCTAATAGGTGCGCAAGCAGCATAATCTGCAATCGTAGGGTGGTTCGGAGGATCAGCCTAAGCATTCTTCTGAAGAATCAGCTGGCATTCATTCTGTCATCACCGCGCAGGACGCTTGCATGTGTGTTCCTACAGAGGACCATTATGTAGGCCGATATGGCTTTGAAATTGGCGCATCGTGGCCGACGTCTTGCCGATGGCCCTCTGCAGTAATCGACTCACCAGATACTTCCCGTCCGCCGCGCGAATAGCTCAAGACTGAAACACCACTCGCAATGAAGAAGCCCCAGCAGAATAAATGAAACAAACGGGTTGGCTGCCCAACCCTCTAAGTGGTGTCGGATCAACAGCATGCTCATGAGCGGTCTCCCGACTAGTGCTTGTTCTGCTCAACAGGTTGAATACTGTGACCTCTCAGGGGGGAGAGTTTCTTCGAGCACGAAGTATCTTACAATAGTCGATAGGACGGGGATACAAACGGCCTGTGATACGCGTGAAGTGCCGTCAAGATCAGGCATCAGTCAAGCAAACATGAAATGGCTGGATGCAAGCTCACGACTACACCAGGCAGGGCATGAAGGTACTTCTCCCAAATAGTAACAGCGAAAAGTTACGGATATTGCACCGCTGGTTCTGCCAGGAAGCCACCTATGCTTGGAGCGACCATTGATCCCGTCATACACGATACTGCAGATACAGCAAAGACCATGGGCAGAGTCTTCGAATCAGAGAGTACGATGAGCGCGGTCAAAACCGTGCTGCGAATAATTGGACGTCCCGCAAGTCAGTCAATTTTGCCCTACTTCTGCAACGAACGACTTTGACAATGACGAATGTCTGGAATTATATGAACCTACACAGGTATGAACGGTACGAAGATGCCGGTGTAGTACCTCAAGAGGATCAAAGTACTGACTTTCTCTTCGAGGCCCAACGCAACGGATCCTATCGACGCTAGCAAGACTCTAGCCATAACTGTAGATTTACGCCCTATGTTGTCGGCCAAGTACTATGTCGGGTGCCAGACTAGTAAGAAGACCCAGCGAATAGGCGGACTCAATCCAGCTTGCTGTAGTGGCTACCAATGAAGGTTCCGCTCGACCCTTCGACAGAAGAGACGGTGCAATCCTGCGACCCCACAGTTGAGGTATACTTCGATTCAATCAGTAGATCGTTCAATCGGTCGTGGCAACCGCATTTACCAGGTCAGAACATAGCCGAAATACACGGCCTGTGCAATAGGACGTCGATCAGCTGATCAGCTACAAGTCGAGATATCTGTGTAGAATACAGATCCTAATCGGTGGCTCACCTGCGCAACTCTCCAGATGGCAAATATGGCGAATTGAGACCGAGGCAATCCATCGTGCAAATTGACTGGCTTTGGAGCCTCCAGAATTGGCTGTCTCTCTTCGTCGAGCATGGTATACTTCAGGTACCCTACCAGCGACTGGACGGAATACTCCGCTGTCAATATATGTTGTGTATCAGTTAGAGCTGCCATTATGTACGCATCTGCATCTTGTCCGCCATCTACCTTGCAATAGAACCAACTCATATGACTAGATGAGGCTGTTTCTGAAGCTAGCAGGGAAGTGAAAAGACAGAAGAAAGTGGTCAATCGGATTCAGAAGAAGAATCAGACACGCCCGGAATCGACTGCATCAGACACGCAGGCTTCAGTATATCAGACAGTCAAAGAACAGGAGATTCTACCAGACTTTCCACTTGGTCTCAATTCGCCGTGGTCACCTTGGTAGATGAGCATCTTCAGGCGGAATTTCGTTAGCACCAGAATGTAGTCGTGGTATGAAGCCAATTGCGGTTAACTACATGCAAGAATGTCTATCTTGTGCTGGCACACCCTGATAAGTTGTGTGTGAAGCTGCCGATCCCACTTTTGCCGATGGAACAAGGTGATCGGGGAAGGCATGCTCCGGATTTCGGATTCCACACAACGTCTTTCCTGCCATCTTGCTTTTCCAGTCAGTAGTAGAGTGTAAGAACAGCCAACATGCTAAAGGTCATTTACATAGTTCTCAAAAGCTGAACCTTGCTGGCGAGTCTCCGCAGAAATGGAAGTAGAGAGGTGAGGCCATGCTAGGTGGGTCGCACACCATCACACCCCTCAAGCATGCAGAAACGTTCAAAAGGAACATCATTGTGTTTGCAAATTGCTGGCAAGATCCAGGGTTTCTTCATATCGAATGCAATCACTGCATTCCGGGTACAAGACATAGAAGTGCTGGTTTCAAACAAATACGGCAGAGGAAAGTTTCCAGGAGAGAGATATCGTCGTCCCAGTTGGGAGCTTTCTACCTGCCTACAAGCTGACTTCTTATACGGCACACAAGCTTGCTTTCGAAGTGGAAATGTAGACCACTTGAATTGTACGTCCGATATTGTACAGCAGCTGTGCTTGCAGGGAAACAGTCGTCCATTGCAAGCTTAACCAACGCGCCAGCCACAATAGCACCATGGAAGTTTACCGGGTCATCAAATCTCTAGCGAAGTCCTCTAAGTGGTGCACGGTCCGCCTGGCTCATGACATCGGCAGCTACTGCTTTTAAGTACAGGTGTTGAGGCAGACAGCCGTCCATACCTTACTGTTCTGACATGCTGGTCTCGAAGACAACGAGAACAGCCGAGCCAGAAAGGAAGTTGAGCAAGGACACACTCGGACTGACCCACCATTATTTCTTGAGCTGTCACCGGTCACAAATCCGAAAAGCAGTGGGGAAGTGCGCTCCCTGATGATGACGAAGACGGTTGGTATGCCCGGGGGACCTTCTAGATGCTTGAAGAAGGCAAAAAGCAAAAAGAAAATCATGCGTCGAACGCCGTACCCCTGTTCTTTCGATTCTTCCAAGAGCCGGCCTCGAACCCTGGACCTCCTGAAAGCAGATAGCCTCTTCAAATTGTAAATGAATTTTCGGCAAAACTTCAGGTTACCTTCAATCTCTTTCGAGTATCCGGCGCCCATCCATTCCCCCACCATAAGCAACCCGAATTTAATACAAAGGCGAAATGATGAGTATTGAATTCTCAAAGTTGGCCTGGGATTTGACTGTCGTTGTAATAACCGTTACAATTTCCCTGATAACCATTTGGTAATGGCTAACGCGGCGCAACTACCCCTGCAAAACTCGAGCAGCGAACCACTGAGCCAAGGGAGCCTAAGAGATTTCCGTGAACTTCATACTTTTGTCCATCTGTATAGCTAGGGGCTTGCGGCGAGCTTCGCCATCACAATTGCGAAAAAAACATATATTCGAAATGCAAACCTGACGAGACTGTAGGAAGGGCCGTCAAATTGGATTGCATTGTCATGTACTAGTTCCTTGCTGTAACCTGTGTTCGCCCTCTACAGTTACCTCTAACGAAATGCATGCAATACAGAATATCCACGTGATCCTTGCAGGAAGCATCCTGCATCTGCCTGTGCTTCTGGACGTGCAAGAGTGAGACTGCCTAGTCGTATCAATGACTAATCCAACGATGGAGGTTCTTATCACCTCGCCAGCCACTTCTACGACTCCCAATGTCCCGACTCGCTCGTCGCCTCTCTCAACTCCAATGCTCCTGCCCATTCTCGATTCATTGCAGCCTGGTCTCCGCAAACGCGAACGAAGCAATGCTGTCGTATCTCCACTGCTAGCATGTAGTAAACAACAGGCACTCGCACATCCATGCGCTGAACATTCGCGACCGCTGAGAGGTGTGCGCAAAAAAAACAGGCGCAAGCACAAAGCAGCGGAACCTCGACGAAACAATGCAAGAGCAAGACACGCCAGCACGAGTAAGATAGCAGACATAGACTACCCATATTGATCCTCAAGACCTGTTCAGTATGCGGATGCATGTACAAGCAGTGTCCGAGTCGACCTCGTCAATCGCAGAACACGATCTGTCAGGGCCACGTGCCCTCATACTTGCCTGCACACGTGCACCGTCTGCAGGACAAGCTCGGCAGTACACCATCATCGCAGAACAATGACAGCTACCTTCCAGCTATATACTCACTCTCACACCTGTTATTCCGGATGGCGTCTCTCGTCCGCAAAGAGCTGTACTCTACGCGGCGTCTACGGCTGCTCCTTCAAGCAGTACAGTCAAGTCCTCACCGCAGCCTGTATCTTTGATACCTACAGTCTCACCTCCTCGATATCAACCATCGCCATCTCATCCTGGTACGCTTCCAACTCGAAATACTGCAAGAAGGTTAGAACCATATTCGAAGGCCACGAGCATGAGACGGAAGAGGATGTCGCAATGCCTTGTCCGCATTTATTGACAGTCTCTTGCCATATGTTATAGGCTGGCAAGGTGCAGGAAGTTTCGGTGAGTGGGCAATTCGTCCTGGTAGAGAGACAATCCTGATGTTGTGCATGCACTTCTCTCCTTCTCGAATGGTGCAGTTCTTCCAATTTATCTCAAGACAGTTTCTGTGGTTCTACACCATACATTGACGTTTCGCAGAGGCACGACCACAGCACACCGTTGTGCGCCTCGAAGGACTAATCAGAACGCCTGTTCTGCGAGCCAGACTGAAACTGTTGCCGTCTCATATCTTGTCGTCTGTGAGTTTTCTCGCTTCTTTACACAAGCTACGCACAGCCGTTCTGATCATCAAGCCTGTACAATATAGGTGAACAGTACAACATAGGACTGCAAGCTAACGGAAGAAACACCTCGTCCAGTGATTGCGCAATGAATGGCCTGTTCGTGATGTGCGACATTATGATAGGATCAACCAGCTGTGACTATCAGCTCATGGACAAGGAAGAGCGGGTCAACAAAAGCACACTCTAGCTGAAATCTGTCAGTAAGAGCTCATACGCTCCCTAGGCATGAGTCGTACCCATCAGAAGGGCATCGTGCGCCACCTTCTCCGCCACTTTCGCAAATTCCACCGCCTGCTCTGCTTCAGCATCAACACAGTGTAGCATACTACCGCGACATGACATGACACGACGCAAGCGAAGCAGTGTCCGTTTCTGCTAACATGGTTCAGAGAAACGTTGCGCCTGACCGGGCTTCATTGCCCGAGTTTGAGGTGAATGAAGAACCGGAGCATGATCCAGTCACAAATGAGCAGCATGCCCGAATCATCAAGGATCAGTACAGACTTGGTGTAGGGTACGATGAGCATGCGTCCGGTACACTGGACAAAAGAATGCGACCAAAGGAGTTTAGAACGACGGAAAGCTCTAGAGAAGAATTTGGCCGAGTCAAGGCGGATGGAAGAAGTCACTCACGAAATGAAAGTTCCGCTTCCAAGCGGTATGATAAAGATTCGCGCGAGACCTCTGGAAAAACAAGCAAAGGTGACATTGAGAAGGGTCAACCGCATACGGAAGATGACAAGGCAGATCATTCGAGCGTGAAGATGACTTCCACGCAAATGAGAACAAGGAAGAAAGAGCAAGATTAAAAGAGAACTTGGAATTACGAAGAATAGGAATTTGCTTACCCGAGGCAGGAAGACGAGACTGGCTTTGAGGTGGACGCAAAGCACGCTCGGGCTCATTGCTATCATTTGCGGGTTGGGCGGTGCTTTCGTGAATGCTGCTTACGTCTTAAGGGCCGGCGGTAGAATGTCAATAGCTGAGTTGACACTCTGCGCCACTCAGTTCACTGATCCTCCGAAAGATGAGGAGCCACCGCCGGTCGGCGCAGTCTCAAGGTGGTTTCTATTCAGTATCTCGCTCGCCAGTCTTATCTGCAGCATCTACCTTTTCACCATACAGTCTTGCGCGCGTCGCTCTAAGTCTATGAAGGCAGAAATAAACGATAAACATCCTTACCGGGAACCACGCCAAATGGTATTGTTTTGCCCGTGTTCTCTTTTTCGCATGCTTACAGTACCGTTCGAGGAAAGGAGGGCGCTTTTGGGAAGAAGAACAAGAAGAGCAGAGTATATGTGATTCAAAACCATCATCAACAGCCCATGACGCTCGATTTAGTTGTTGAACCGAGTATGCTAGGAGGTAATTTTGCAAGCTGGAAGCCTCCGTCAAGGTATGGTGATTCTGGGTACGTCGCAGAGGAGGGTGAGGGCACTGCTAGATCATCGCGCAAAACTAGCAATTTAGCAATTATAGAAGGAGAAGGAGCACATTCAGAAGACGACCATGACTTCCGTATGCCCAATTCTCGTCTTAAAGCGGAACAACTGCGTAAAGCACGACAATATCAACCTCTCGCAAGCTTCATGGATACGGTGCTCGTTTTGATAACAGAATAAATGGGGCGAAGCACGGAGGGAAACGAGGAAGTCTACTTCGATGGACGCTACTTGGTCTGTTGTCTTGGTGGTCTAACCCTTCTTCGCTATTGGCTTTTGGGGTAGTTACAAGCCTGGCTCCGCGGCTGGATGGTAAGTGAGGGGATGAACTAGCACATGGGGTGATCTTTGTTTTGGACGGAAAGTGACTGAGATTGGTAGCACAACCAATAGGTGCTATACATATAACATGGCGCTCGCAAACGCAGTCCTGCTCGCCGTTACCTTCTCACCCCCCTCCACGACCGCATAGGCGAGTCACAAGCTGAATCAAGCCTTATAGCTTAGCTCTACAAGAAGAGATTGATAAATCACTCCAGCTGAAGCGTTGAATTGGCTTCAAAAACGTCTATTTAATAGATCGAACGAAGAGTCGTTGATGTCGAAAAATGGCAGAACCCAAGGCGCATCGCATCCAAACTGCATAATCTATTCGGAGATCTAACAGTAGACATCATAAACTATCTTCGCACTTCCTCCAGCCCTCAGAGCGCACTCCCTTCCACTCAAGAGGACACTGCGTCAAATGTGAACGCCCTGATTGGATGCTACCGATCAGAATCCCCAAGGCATGTCCAATAGAGGCGGTATACTCCGCAGCCGTGCTGAATTCGTTGAGGTATACTCTCGATGGTGAACGAGAGGATAGCGATATCAAACATGATATGCCGCTTGCTCCGTATATGGCTGTTAAGACGCCCAGTCCGAAGAGGATAACAATGCTACTTTGATGAGAAAGATGCACATGCGAAGCAGCTAACCCGTATATTAGGTATCCGCTATAGTAAGACGTGGCAACAAAGGTCACACACCATCTGGATATACTCTCTGCGGAATAACACCGTGCCAAGATGGGATATTTAAGAAGATCGAAGATGTTGCTGAGGATTGGTCGTATAGAGTAGAGCACCGCCATTTCGCGAGGAGAGAGTTGAGGCCCCCAATTTCTTCAGGAGATAATAAGAAGAGAACTTCTGCCACCAGGTGGAATAGGACCATGAACTTCAGGATATGGTCAGGCAAATCATTTTAGGCAAGCAGATCGCTGCAGCATTCACAATATAGAAGCGCCAACAGAACAAATTAAAACAGACAGGGCGCGTAAACATCCCCCTTAGCAACGCAGAAGTCACAGCCTGCTCTTGAGTAACTTCACTGAAACGTTATCAGATTTGAAAGACTTACGCGGGGATGAACGCAACGAAGGCACCAATGCAAAACCCTAAAGCTGCGAAGGTGGGGACCGTCCCGGGGAATCCAAAGGCAACAGTCCATATTGAGGCTAGCAGAGACTGACTCCAGAGATGGCAGTGGGCTTGCGACCGATAGTATAGAATAGTTAAGAGGCAGGAGTGAGACCCGTGAGAACACCCAGAGAGTAGGCAGCCTCTATCCAGTCTGCTGTCGTGACTTCTGTCCTGGTTTCTGCCCAGACCATTCGAAAGTAGAAACGGGATGATCCTGCAATGGCACGGTACATGAATTTTCAGAATCCGTGATACTGTTATTAGAGTATATAAGTCGATGGTCTAATCAGGTCAGGATGTACCCAAAATAGATGGCCTGTGAAAAGGGTCATCCAGACAACCAAACATCTCAAGGGCGCTATGTCGAGGAAGGGTCGCTCCTTTTCGGACACATGCTCACATGAGTTGCTCGCCAAACGCATAGGACAACCACTTGTGACCAAGGCAGTCCATCGTACCACTCAACTGGCTTTGAAGCCTCCAGAAGTGGCTGTCTATCTTCGCCGAGCATGTCACAGTCTTAGGAGAAATCTGGGAGCGTTAATAACGTTTTAGAAGCATCCATGCGGCTTAAGTCGTGCTGTAGGAAGTGACACACTTTCAATGTGCTGTCGTGTAACCGCTAATGGCTTTCCCTTTGTATCTCGTGTACTCTTTCCGTCGAGCGAGCTAAGCGAGCGTTTAGGCGGCATCATTCGAGGGTGTCCAAATATTGACATGGTTGGAGGGGAAACAACACGAGCGAAACCTTCGGTAGCGATTTCACAACGTGACATATCCAGCTGCTTTCCAACTTGCAAGCTCTGACTTGTTTTCAGAGCAACAACGAATTGAAGGCACTTGTACTTATTTGCGACATATGCCGGTGAAGAAACTGCAATCAAGTTTAGGCCAAAGCCATGCCTCGTCAAGACGTCTCAGGTGCCACTTCCCCCTCGTCCCCCCCTCTCTCCTGCCAGCTCTGCTCTTGCGTAAGCTTGCTCAATACCACCGACAGTATCATCGCCATGCCGAGTAGAACAAGCCAGACGAGTTGCCCGTCCAAAATGTGGTATTCCGCGCCTAGCGTCCACAAACCACTCCCAGTGATAGCACCAGCTGCATGACAGGCATTCGCAGCGTACTCGGAGGCTGTGTTGAGTTTGTTCAGGTATGCTCTTGATGGGGAACGAGAAGAGAGTGATTGACAACATGCTGTTCCGCTTGATCCATTGATGGCTGATAATACGGCGAGTCCGAACAGGATGAGCATGTTGCTTAGATGCGAAGGATGCAAAGACGAAGCGGCTAGTCCAAGAACGAGGTAGCCAGCATAATACATCGTACTTATGCTCGTTATACCCCATCTAAAAATAGCTTCTGGGGAATAGCGACGCGCCAAGATGGGGTAAACCAGCATGTTGAAGACGTTACTCATGAGTGGTCGGACGGAATAAAGTATTCCCATCTCCCGAGGAGAGAAGTTGAGGCCTCCTACTTCCTCAGGGGACCCTAGAAAGAGGACTTCAGCTACGAGGTGCGTAATAGCCATGAACTGGAACACAGATCGACTCAGCAAAATTTTACGGTAACAACTTGGTAGTCCTCGTATGAGCATCCCAAATCAAGACTTACTATGTAGAATCCCCAACAAAATAGACTGAAACAGACAGGCCGCGTGAATAATCCCTTCAGGGGCGTTGAATTGGTAGCCTCGTCACAACCGCTTCCGGAGTCCATCTTCTTCCGCAAGAAACTAAGCATCGACCGCCTCCTTTCTGCAGGTAGGGTTTCCTGGAGGACCAAACATCCTATAATGGTCGATAGAACCGGGATGACGACAGCCTGCCACGATACAAAGAACATGCACAGGCCCAGATGTCAGCCAAGCCGCACAATCTACTATGAAGCGTGGTGAACGGCTTACTACCACGCCAGGAAGAGCATAAGGGTATCTCTCCCATAGAGTACCACCAAATAATCCTGGATACTGTGCAGCTGGCTCAGCTAGAAAGCCACCTATACTGGGAGCTATGAACGATCCCATTGTCCATGCAACCGAAGATACAGCAAAGATGGTCGGCAGAGTTTTCGGATTTGAAAGTTCGATAAGCGTCGTCACTACCGTTCTGTGATTGTGAGAACGATTAATCAAATGAGCATATCTTCGTGCATGTACTCGCAGATCACTGTGACGAAGGGCAGCTAGCCCTGAGATCAGACTACGTACGCTGGTATGAAAGCCACGAACAGGCCAATGCAGAACCTCATGGTCACCAGCATAGCGACCGTATCGGCGAATCCAAACGCAATAGTCCCTAGGGAAGCGAGCAAGACTCCGGAGATTGCAGTACGCTTGCGTCCTATAGTGTCGGACAAGTATGATGCAGGCGCGAGACCTGTGAGAACACCTATGGAGTAGGCTGATTCGATCCAGCCTGCTGTGGTGCCTACCGTCGAGGGTTCTGCCAAGCCATTTGATAGAAGAAAAGGTGTGATCCTGCGAACCGATAAGATGCGAGATGGTCAGATCAAATACTATCGTCAGAGCACTTGGTGTGGCGATTCACCAAGTCAGGATATATCCGAAATACAAGGCCTGCGAGAGTTGATTCAGCTCTACACGCTTTGTATAAGCTTCAAGGCATTGGCCTCACATGGGTGCCCCGCCAAATGCCCAGTATGATCACCTGGGACCAAGGGATCCCCTCCTGAGGCTTGTTTGATGGTGGCGTTTGCAGCAGAGCCCGCCTCTCTTCGTCGTCAATGGCGGCGCCGGTCGACATTTTCCGCATTATCACCTATCAAGATCCAACAGACTCCAGACCGTCGAATAGCGATACCAGGATGCAAAAGCTGCACATTGCTCATTTGCGAAGTATAGTACGACGAGGAGCTGGAATTATCTGTACACCATCAGTCCGGCCTTTTTGTAAATTTTGCGTAACGACCGAGCGGTACTAAAACTCGATCCGCCCACTGGTCCGTGCCTCGAAACCTCACATTATTTGGACATGACCTGGGTACGTGCGCACATGCGCATTACTGATCCATTCTTGCAGAGCACGAATCTTTCCTCACAACACGGCCTGTGTCATATTGGAGGCGTAATGTTGACAGATTATTATCATCCGGTCCAGTGTGAGCTCGGGCAAAGTACGGGATGGGATACACTACCAGATACACAGATTCAAACGCTTGCAGCTATCAGATCGACCGTAGGATTACATGGCAATAACAGTAAAGCACCATCTGAGCAAACTTATGAACAATTGAGTAGACCGGTCGTGACGGTGGGAAGCTTGGTAGTAGACGCACGCACTCGTAGTGGGGCCGACCTGGTCCCTAAAAGAGTGGGCCTAATCTTGGGCTGCCGAGCTGCGACAAATGTGGACTCTGGCTACCATCGTCAAGTCCGACGGAGAGCGCTCCGAGATATGGCGACAAACCGCTTGGCGATAAGCCTTGAAGACCAGGAGACAACGTAGTATTGCTGGAAGATTCGGCTGTGGGTGTGTGCTTGCCCTGCTGCACAGATGGAACTGACGTGCTAACCTCGCCGCCATTTCGAGCTTGGCTGGCTGCTCGTTGATGAAGTTCGTCTTCGCGTTTCTTCTTCTCTTGCAGCATTATGATCTGTCGAGTGACACGGCGCATATGTTCCACATCCTCATAGAATTGTATGGCTTCCAGGGCTGATGTAAAGTGCAGATGGACTTCGCGAGTGGCAACGCGGTCCAGGAGAAGAAGCTTGACCTCCGTATGCGATGGCATTCGAGTGAGACCGAGGACCTGAGTGTATGGAAACTAGATAGAGAAAGATGATCAGCAGGGCGAGCATTGTCACGGAAGGCCGAGGATGACATACATGCAGCCATCTAATCGGTGCTGGCGGTAAATTTGGCAGGGCGGTCTTGACTTCGTGGTAGCTGATTTGATAAGGCTGGACAACACCTGTACACGCTACAGTTCTCCAGGCGCCCCTACTATCGATAAATCTATATGTAGCGTTAAAAGACCTGATTGATCCATGTATAGGAGCGGGAAGTAGCTTCGGCAGGATCGGAGGAGGGTTGCCTTGCAGTATGGTGGCTTTTAAGGGTATGAAGCCTGGTTTCCCACCTTCTAAGGGCACACATGCTAGCCATGTGACCCCGCGTATACCGAACAGTCGAAGAACGCGAAGTTTGTCGCCTTCAACCACCTGTCGAAGCAGTGCAGGAGCTCGGGAAGGTATCGAGACATGATCTAGTATGGCTTGACGCTGTGTTGCATCTAGACGCATGAATTGAGCCACGACAGTGACAATCGATTGTGCTTGAACGGTTCCGCACTGGTAATCTATTGCTGAGTCGACTTGGTGAGGTACCTGCCAAAGCCAGCCATAAAAAGCTTGCCACTCAAGGAACTTGCCGAGATTTGCATCATAGTACCGGATCGCTACAGGTCTCGGCAGTGAGTTCGGCGATAGGAGTGGCGACGAAGGTAATGGTACCGAAGGCGGAGATATGGGCTGATAGGAGGGAAATATGTTCTGGACAGGCAGTCTTGGCGAAGGAAAAGATGTAGCCGCCGGTGTCCCGAAAAGGTCGCTGGCAAAGCCAGCTGAAGACGGGAATGGCGACGCTTCCTCGAAGACGGTTGTGATTCTGGTATCTTCGAAGAGAACTGGGTCAGGGGAAGGAGCGCCGCCCAAATCCAAGGACGAGATTTGCGATCCCGCAACCGAGCCGGACGGAGATCCTCGCGGGCCTAAGGGGACGCTCCGAACTCCAAGCGGCGGTAGCATCGATGCATCCAGCACGCCTTCCAGGAGTGGAGGGCGTAACCCCTGGAGCACCGGCTGCGTGGCTGGAGTAGACAAGAAAGGCGAGCGAGGACCGGCGGTCGACCGAAGGAATGATAAAGAAACCGGAAGAGGAGAGATACTGCCTACATCTCGTCGGATCTCATTCCACAATGGCATGGTGCGAGTACTTCCAAGGCCAGGTGAGGACAGAAGACCCGAATTGAGACCGATGGCCTGCTCAATTGCCTGACAAGCCGTCTGTGCGAAATCTACAGCCACTGTGCCGACGACTCGATTCGGGCGTAGGTAGAGACCGCCCGACAGGAGACTGTGAAGCTGCCTCAACTCTTCTGGCCTGATCGTTCGCAACAAATTCTGTAACGCCTCGTGGTTGCTTCGGTATCTGGTGAGGATCTGACTGAAAAAGGTATTGTCCTGCGAGGTCGTCCTGATGTCGTCAACGGAGAGGAATGGTTTCACATATATCTGCAAACGGGAGTGAGAAGCAGGGCAGATTGAGCGATGTCATTAGCCATAATGTCACCCTGTAATACAAGCCAAGCCTCGTGCTTGTTTGGACGTTACAAAGGTCCTGAGCTTACCCGAAGTCGACTAGCAAGGTTGCTGAGGCGAAGCTGGAAAGCCCGTAACTCGTGCGAGACCCGTTCTCGGGCTACGAAGAGTCGAATGATGTTCGAGTTCTTGAGGATTGTGGTGTAGCTTGATATGTCGCGGAGAAGCCTGTGCATGAAGTTTGGACATCATCAGTGCATTCATCGAGAGAGGGAGCATGAACATCAAGCTGTAGCCGAGCTAGAAAATTGTACAGCTGTGACACTGAGATGGAAGACTCACGCTCGTACGGGCACTAGGAGGCCTATCTGCATTCGCCCTTGGCTGACCCGCTGCAGAGCTCCTTCGATAAAGCGGCGAAGTCTCGCAGTCAAAGCAGAACCGCGAATGCTCGCCAGAGGGTGACTGCGAAGATCTTCATGGATATGTGTGAGGTAGCGCTGCAGCTCCGCTGTGATTATGCTGGGTGGTACTGCTGTCATTGTATCTGAGACTGTGGGTTGTGAAGGGAGGAAGTTAAGGGCGGTCTGCTCTCAGAGCTTTGCACCGGACGGTCGGACAGGGCTGACGAATGAACCAGTCCGTCGGAGGCGTCACGACGCCAAGACGTGACGTATTTACCTGGGTCGAAACGGCTTGTTCGTACGCTTCAACTGACCGCACAGCCCGAAGGAGACTCTACAAGCTGCTGCAGGA
The DNA here is from genome assembly GCA_024345325.1 of Cystobasidium tubakii. Taxonomy (NCBI): domain Eukaryota; kingdom Fungi; phylum Basidiomycota; class Cystobasidiomycetes; order Cystobasidiales; family Cystobasidiaceae; genus Cystobasidium; species Cystobasidium tubakii. The sequence goes on along the minus strand of BROO01000005.1, from coordinate 2,227,960 downwards.
CGTTCACCGCTCACTTGCACGGTGTGGCTGTACAGAGGACATGTTCGTTTGGAGTCTCGAAGGGAAGGTATCGAAACGAGACAGTCGTATGGCTACACGAGAACACTCTTGAACTGATGACGATGCTTGAACATGGGCATAGCGATACCTTTATTGAAGAACCCGGTCGATGATGTAGAGTTTCCCATCTCTGGCCTGTGAAATGTATATGTCCAGGTCAGTGAACTGCCTTTTAGCCGCAGTGTTGCAAAGACTATAGCTCCTTACCTCTTTAGCTGCCACTATCTTCGCTCCGCCTGGCTGCACGACGACCTTCTGCCAGTCCGCTGCTCCGCCAAAGGCACTCTCACTAAAAGCGAGCTTATTCTGTTCGCCAGCAAGACTGGGGACTTCACTGCCGGCCTGCAACTGAATGTCGAGTCCATCGACCATGTAGCCTATCGTCCATTTCTCCAGATAAGCCAGCATCTCTCGATCTTCTTCCTCCTCCGTCAAAGTACCGATGTACACTGGACTTGCAGCGGGACCCTGATGTGGTTTGCGGTTGAGAGATAGTATTGCTGCGTCCAGAGGTGCGAAAATTGTCGTAGGAGTGTTCGAAGTCAGGCGCTTGACCTGCAGCATGCGAGAGCGGGGTTTGGTCAGTCTGAAGAACCCGCCCTCGCAGGCTACGCGACAGACGCCTTCAAGCTCACCAGAGTCTCGCTTTGTCGCACGTAATCGTAGAATACACTTATGCTAGGCTCAATTGTGAGCAAGTCGCTGAGAGAAGGCTTGTCGAAGGTCTTGATGGCTACTTCATCTCCTTGCTTTCCTCCGAAAATAAGCTGCTCGGCGCCGGATTGCTCGTTGCTAGCAGCAACAGCAGCAGCGATAGATGCCATGACGAGAGCACTGCGTATCATGCGAAGCATTGCGACTTTCTTTTGATGCTTCTGCACTTTCTTGAACAATAGCTGATCGTGGTGAAAGCAAGCCGGCAAGTCTGAACTTGGCTTGGGTTGTGTCGCTCTGATTACGACACACTCGCACGGCAGCAAGCATGGCTAATATGTACGTCAGGCGGCAATAACGCAGGCTTCGTGTCCAACAGGCTATCCTGCATGCGTCACACTGGCCATGCGAAATGCCCGGCGACAGGCGGACGGTGCTATGGTCGTCTGCAATTCTGGTGGCCACAATCATTGCATATCAACCCACATGGCTGGTTGCGATCTTGTGGATGCCGCTCTTCCTGGCTGGTACACTCATCGCAACACTTCTGATCCATCTCGCTCTCGCCTACTTCGCGGATAGAGCTGTCACCCTTCACCAACGCACGGACATCAGATATGACCAAGTCGTTCCATTGCTGTCTATAGCTACACCTGCAGGGCTGGAAGCCATAAGAGTTAAGAAAGCATGGGCTAGTGCAGATATCTCGTTTAGACAGCCTCTTCACCCCACATCACCGAAAGCTTCAGCCGCTCTTGACGATTTGATAACGACAATATTGGATAATCACCTTCTAAGCTGGTACACAACAGACATATCGCCTGCCGATCCCTCCTTCCCGAATGCTGTTGAGAAAACAATCCGAGGAGTGCTCCTACAAGCGCGTGGATTTCTTGTCGAGGTGGACTGGGCCAAGTTGGGGGTGTCGACTTTGCTTCCGAGAATCACGACTCACCTGGACTTGTTCCTCGAAGCGCAGCAAAGCTTACTGGAGTCATCAAATCCTCACTTTAATGCCCAAAGCAATGAGCTTAATCACACAAGTCGAGGCAAGAAGCAGTCGCCAGGGGCTACCATTGCAAGCGAAGAATTGGATTTATTATTGGCGAACAAGTATGCAGAACTCGCAGAAGAGAGAGGCTTACATCCCGCAGTCAGTGGAGCCAGCTTCAACTCTCGACCAAGCGAGGAGAAGCACCTGCGCAAACTTGTTCTTCGGATCCTAAAATTGCTCATGCCAGCGAACGAGGCTGCTACTTCCGCGGTCATGACCATAGCCATGGAGATAGCGGCATGCGCCATCGTTAGACCTACGATAGAAGCACTGTCGGATCCCGACTTGTGGAACAGAATGATAGACGAAAAGGCGGGAGCGATCATCCGAGAGCAGTACGTGATTTTGAGTCATTAACATCGTCTCAAAAGCTGAGGAGCATTATTTCAGACGCATGGTAAACAAACTACGAGAGGCGCTGGATGCAAACCCAAGTATACCACAGACACCGTTATCTGCCAGATCAAAGCAGGCCAGCGACATCTCGATACGGAGTACAACCAAGGATTTTGAAGGGTTCATCAAGTGAGCTTACATTCTCAACTGATCACGGACTCATCTAACTGCTGCCTTGAATTTTCAAGATCGTTGAAACGATGTCCGAACCTCTTGGAAGCGAAGCGCCTCCGCAATGATATCGAAGCGAGTCTAAGAAGAACAAAACTGTCAGGCTCATATGCAGAAGAGGCGCCGGTATTGCTTGCGAGCTATACAGAACGACTCACGACCGCCAAGCAAGTCATCGACAAGCGTATTAGTGAGCTAGGAGGACAGGAAGCACCCAGTAGATTGTTGCCACCGACTTCCAACGGCACTCTTACCCTGAGGGACGTTCTCCAGCAACCCGGAGCCATGTCCTTCTTTATGGAATATATGGACCGCCGAAATAGGGTCGTGCTGCCCCAATTTTATCTGACTATTGAAGGTCTCAAAGATCCTCTTGAAGAAGAAAACATCAAAGACGACAGTTCGACAAGCAGCATGCATGACAATAAACCCTCTCAAGCAGACCCCAAAGCTGCTCAGGCTTTGAGAGAAGATGTGCGACTGCTCCTCTCCACTTTCCTTCGTACAAAGGCTGTTAGCATCAGTTCCAGCATTGTGGAGGCCTTAGAGAGATTTCAGGAGCAGGAAGGCTACAAGATAGGAGACGATATGTCTAGATCGCTCTACAAGTCTATTAGACGCTGCGTTTTCACCGCACAGTTGGAAGTGTATGACGAAATGCACGAGAACGATTGGCCGACCTTTCAGAGGAGCGATCTTTACAACAAAGCTATCGCGGAGATGCCGATGGTCACTCTGCACGCTGGCCGAAGCGACAAGATGCAGGCCTCTGCCGCCAAGGCGCGAGCCATGTCCTTGGGTCAGGAAGTAATACCATCTTCTGCCTCCCCGTCAAAGTCAACAGACCGATACAAAGCCTCCTTTGTCGCAAATCGCAATGCCAACGGACGCGCTGTCACCCCACACAGATCTGTTTCTGGTGACACCATGACAAAGTCCGATCTCAACGCGCCCTTCAAATCAGACAAGATAGACTTTTTGACAGGAGTGGCCACCCGGAATGCAGACGATATACTCATAGACCGTTCACCGTTGTTTACTGAGGATATTGACACGCAGGCGCAAGCCGACACTTTGCCGTTCGGCGATGCCGAAGCCGAGACAGTTGAACAGCGACAGACCATGGACGCGATACAAGAAGCTCTCACCTCCATATTGGAAGATGATACGAGAAGCAGATCGACGGCTTTGCCGAGTTCTCCAGCGAGCTTGAGAAGTCGAGAGTCGACGTTTTCGTCTCCGGCGCAACACCAGCTGTTGAAGCGTACCGCATCGCCGGTCCTAACGAGCGCCAGCAGTCCCAATATCTCCACCAGCACTTCGAAGCCGGAGCAACTTCTGCTGCATGAAAGAGCTGTGTCCAGTCATAGCCAGCGTGGCCAACAGGCCTCAGAAGGCGATGGAGAAGAGAAATTCTCCGACGATGAAGACGTGTCTTCTTCAGCTTTACGACTTGCAGCTCCAGGCAATCTACAATTGCCCGCCGAGATTGAAAAGATAAGTGGTAGGGTGGAAAAGCTGAAGAATCAAGAAGTGGTATTGGCTACTCTACTTCGCAAAGCGGAACTGACCGGCAACAATGACGAGACCAAGATCCTCGTCAAATCCATCGACGCACTGCGAAGGGAGGTCAGCGAGCTTTCCTTCCAGAGAAGGCAATTCGAAGCGCAGGCAGATGAGAACAAGCTCCTTCCCGGTCGGACAGCTGTCGATATCACCGGTACCACGGTTGGCCATTCGCAAGGCAAAGATTTTGCTCTGTACCTCGTGGAGGTGCGACATTTGGCGGAGGATGGCAAGACACAGATCTCGGGTTGGCTGGTCACGAGGCGCTTCAGCGAGTTCGTGGCACTGCATACAACTCTCAAGGGAAAACTGAAAAAAGTGAAGTCGATCGATTTACCTCAAAAGCGTATCGTCACGTCAATGAGCAATTCCCTGTTGCAGCAAAGGAAGCAAGGGTTAGCAAAATATCTTCGATCCCTCATCAATATACCTGGCGCACTTGCAAACCGAGACGTGCGAGCGTTCCTTTCACAACAGAATATCAGCCTTTTACAACCGCCATCAAACAGTGCAATCGGTCTTCTTGGCTCCGATATTTTCCCTGGACAGGGTGTCATTAGGAATCTGTTCAGGACAGTCACTTCCGGCATGGATGACATGTTTGGCGGTCCGTCGATGCTGGACGCTATAATACTACGTCTCTCACAGCAGCCAGCGGACTTTGCTGGGAGTCTAACTCCATCCGTTCAGAGTGAAGACTTAATATCGTCTATTCTGGGCGGATTCGCTGGTACATCGTCAGGTCGCGTCGAAATCGGTTCAGGGGACAATGAAGTAGACTTGCTTTCCTTGCCCTCCGATATGCAGCCCGTGGAAGGTGAAGGTTTAACCAGCTTCACTTCGCCCATCGCAAACTTCCTAGTCGAGGTTTTCGATCTTAAGGAGAAAGGTTCCTGGCTTCGAAGACAAGCGATTGTCATCATCCTACAGCAAGTTCTCGGCGGAACAATCGAAAGGAAAGTACGGGAGGCTGTCACTCTCAGCATCACTGGAGATGCACTCGCACCGCACATCAGCACGCTCAAGGACTTGATGTGGCCCGAAGGCAAGATGCGCCCACCTTCGTCACTACGTAGTGCGGATGAGAAAACACGAACGCGCGAGGCAGCTTTCCGCAAACTCACTTATTTGATGCCAGGTCAGTGATACGCTCGCACTCAACCAACGCGCATGCAAGCTCATATCGACAATCGCTTTTCGCAGACATGGCGGCCAGCTTGATCGGCAGATCCAACGCACGGCGTGGTGCCCGTCGTGTGTTCGCAATGATGCAGAATCGAAGGCTTCTACAGCATCTCATATACACACTCTTAGATGATGTGAGTGTCTAAATGCCTGCCCTGCCGTGAGACTTGGTGAACTGAAAGCTGGTTGCTTCACAGATTATAGACGAGATATTTGGTTCTGCCATGCCTGCTGAAAGTTGTTAGATGAAGTTGGAATTGTGTCAGTAATCGGTATGAAAACTGAGGGACAGTAGAGGTTGTTGTATCATCAATCTGTGCATTGTTGATGTACAACGTCTAGATTGCAGATTTCAAGTTCATGATAACCTTCCGGACGTTGATCATCGAAGGACTATTCGTACTGTCGGTCTATGCATGCTTTGGAGGTCTGATAGCCTGTGGGGGCTGGACCCAGTCGAAAGTGCCCAGGCTCTTAGTGAGCCACACATCGTCCGGTTTGTTTGCGGTCTTTGGCTTGCCATCTCTGAAGAGCGTACCACTCAGGAAGGTGTGGGGAAAGCCAAAGTCGAAGTCATTAACAGCCTCAATCTCTTCGATGTCCTCATCGGAAAGATCGATAGCTAGTGCATCAATGTTACCTTGTATGTGCTCTACTTTTCTACCTCCGACAATCGGGAAAAGGTACGGTGTCTTCTGCAGGGCATAGGCTAACGCGATAGTAGTGACCTTGGTCCCTTTCCTAGCGGCGACCTGCTCGAGCACTGTGCTGATCTTTTTATCTCTCACGGAAAGAGGGATGAAGTTTCGCCCTGGGTTGTGCTTTTCTCGCTCTTTGAAAACGCTTTCAGGCTGGAAGCGACCTTGACCTAGAACACCGTAGGGAGCGATGCCCATTCCTTCATCGTGACACATTGGAATAATGTCTCTCTCAATATCGCGCATGTCACAGTTGTACATGCCTTGGTACACGCTGAAAGGGCGTAGACCATGGTCTCGAGCGTACTGATTTGCTTTTGCGACCACCCAGGCAGGTGTATCGGAGATGCCGAGGTAGAGAACCTTTCCGGATGTCACGAGGTGGTTCAAACTTTGCATGAGCTCAGGTATCGAAGTCGAAAAGTCCCACCAATGAACGTAGAATAAGTCAATGTAGTCGGTTTGAAGTCGCTTGAGTGAGAGATCGATGGATGCTCGCATAGACTTGCTGCCGTTGCCGCCGTAATTTGCAGTGATTCCGCCCTCCTTCCCTGCTGAATGAGGGGAAGTATACTTTGTGGCAATGATGAATTGTTCTCGAACGCTCCGGGAATTGAGCCATCCACCAACCCAAACTTCAGATTGACCCTCTTGGTAAGTATTGGCACTATCAATCCAGGTTCCGCCGTTCTTGTAGAATGTATCCAGAATGGCGAAAGCATCTTCCTTGGAGCACTCCCCATATCTGTAACAAGTTCGCGAAAGGGATGGTAAGGTCAGGTAGGCTGTAAGAGGAGAGGAGAGCAATTCAAGGACCTCCAAACCAGCTATGAGAGCTTACCGTTCTGGATTTCGTCCACCAAAAGTCATGCAACCCAAGCAAAGTGGAGAGACACGAACCGAAGCCGATGGTGCGAGCTGGCGGTGGCGGGCGAGCAGAGAAGGAAGCTTTGACATGACGACAGCGTTCGTGTGGGGTGTTTGGAAGGTATCTAAAGTAGGGTATGTCAAAAGGTTGGAATTGCTATGTATTTCAAATCCTGGTATGACAAGCACCTCCGGATCAGCAAGACTTACGTTTACCAGGCCGTTTGGTCTTCACCGAGGGAATCGTTCCGTCTCTTGGAAAAGAAAGAGATATCAGAAGAAAGGCTTAGACCTCTTTTATACTTGGGAAAGGGCGACATGTCCGTTGGGGAAGGCTTCGTTCAGAGCGTCGGCGATACCGACGGCCGACAGCAGAACCCCATCAACGAGCCGAGGCGAGACGGAAGAATCGATAAGAATCGTCGACTCTTGCAGCTGGAGCGCAGAAGTACTTCAATAATAATATCTTCATTACACGTCCAGGGATCTGTCAATCATGCATGTTCCGACAAGACCAACTCTTGCTAATCGCCGCAGACTCAGCTTGTAAGAAAGAAGGAGTCATTCGAGATGGTCCAAGCGTTCGTCACGTGCTGTCGACATGAGGGAAGCTGAGTGGGCTTGCAAGTCGCATGCGCAGACATGGCTGCTTCTTGACGAGAGCCGATGGCGCTTATTGGTGCGCCAGTTGTGCTGTAAACAAAGCAAGTAGTCAGGGTTTCACCTGCAATCTTGCCGAAGTCTTTGACGCGTACATAGAAGGCACGTGCCTGGTTCAGTCAGGTACCTAAGGCATGCAAAGTCATTCGGGATGGGCAATGGTGATGGTAGTCGTGACAGCTCGTGTGGCTCTCCTACTGCATGTAGTATCTGTCTACCAGCTTCAGTCCGCTGGCCATGGCTACCTCGTATGAGATAGAGGCGTGCACCTCGAGCACCTCCCTGCTGCACGGAGGAGGCCGAGAGCGCGAAGATGATGATAGCAGCAATACCTGCAGTCAGCGCATCAACGGACGAGCAGCGGCAACAGCATCAGCAGCCTACTCTGCACACTGCAGTGCTATCTCGCACACGTTGCGGCGGACGTCCACGCGCGTCCTGCTGTGCTGCCTCGCCGGCCTCGCCATCGTTGCTGGCCTCTTCGCGACAGACGGCCTCGAAGGCGTGTCGAGTACTGCTTCCTACGTAGCTTCAAAGGCCAAAGACGGCAGCGGATACATCCTGGGGACGTTCACATCTGGCTCGTCATCGCCATACTATACGCTATCGCCTTCCCGCCGCCCGCCTGCGTTATCAAGCCTGCCAGCCAGCCTGAAACGCATAACACTGGTGTCGATATGGGCAGGCTCAAACGACAAGCAGCCAGACTACCTCAACAACTTCTTCAGATCAGCAGCTTTGAACGCTGAAGTAGCAGACTTGCTAGTCATCCACGTCACAAACGACGCGTCAAAGTGCTTGAGCGAAGTGCGTGATGGTGGTATCAATAGTGCTTCAGGTTTGGGAGATGGAGGCAACATCAAGATTGTCTGCCAGTCTAGAGAAACTCATCTCGCAGAAGAAGCAGACTTTCTATGCTCCGAACAGGGATGGAATTGTGACGATGATACGTACAAGCAGGTGGTGAGTGTTCGGGAGCGATACGACTTTCGAGATGCGCGTCATGCTGAAACACCTGGATCACGTGCTTGCAGCTTCGCCGTCTTCACGAACGCGCAGACGAAGTGAATGTGGATTGGAAGCCTATGCGGGGTGAGATGTACAAAAAGTACTTCATCCATCCCGAAAACCCAATATGGGGATGGTGCGATATGGTGAGTGCAGCTTCATCTCAGGATTGATAGTTCACGAAAGCATGGTCGTAGATCTCAGGCACTTCGACCATTTTACTGATGTACGCATTATTACAGGACATGCATCTCGGCCGCTTGGAGCACCTACCTTTTCCCCTAATTGCGAGCGTCTCCATGCTGGGCGTATCCGTATTCAGCCCTACATTACTATACCTGAATGGGCAGTTGGCTATCTTCAACATGGCAGCACCGGGTTTTATAGGCGCATGGAAGGGATACAGTACTCTCAGCTCTGCTAAAGCTTTCATTAATCCGGCTGATGCCGCGGATGGTGGATATCCCGGCGGTGGAATCGACGAGACTTGGCTTTCTGCTGCGTATCTCAGAGGTGGAGAAGGATATGCTGGTACGGGTCTGAGCTGGGCCCTTGTCCCTGATGTTCACGGTAAGCTTCGATACCTGCACTCTTCGGAGATTAGCGTGCTATTGCCAAACTGGCACTGACCGAAAGCTGCTCTCTCCATCGCATACTAGGCCAAGATCTCTTCATTCCAGGTCGCAAATTCGTCATCTCCGGTATCGATGTCCTGGAAGTGGACAGCAGACTGAACCGAAAAGAAATCGAAGCAATCTTGAAAGATGCTAGAGAAATGCCAGTCGGCGAATATGCCGGATGGAGTGACGAGGCGGAAGTCATACAGACACAGATGACTTTTGGAGAGGATTGCATTGATGCCTGGTTTGACAAGTCTTTAGCGTAAGTCCTTTGGCCCTCTGTCAGAGTCGAGTATCCCTGACTGATCATCTTTGTGTGATCATCCTGCAGACAATGCATCAACCCGAGCAGTCTCACTCTAGGTGATCAATTCACTCAGATCGATTCAGTCCGACGAGCCACCATTCTCCGTGTCGCTTCGGATCCACTCAACACACTTTCAATGCGCTTAGAGCCCGACCGCCGTCCACGCCGTTGGCAGCGCAAGCTATTCATGCATTATCAAGAACTGAAACGACAGAGTTGGTGGTGGAAATTACCGCCTTGGTTCGTAGGTGATAATGGAGAAGTTATGGAATTCGACTGGAAGAGTCAGTATATTTGGAAAATGGGAGGTGAGAGGGAAAAGAACTTGTGGAGCAACCTGAACGAAAAGTTGAAGGAAGATGGTTCTGCGGAACATGTCATGGAGGTGGAGCCGAAGAAGGCTTACAGAACTTCCGATGAAGATACCCGGCGGATAGTCAAAAAGCGCCGGTGAGAAGGAAAGAACAGGGCATTCGTAATTTGTAGCAGTATTTCGTGATGAGGGAAATCAGTTAGTAGATCAGTAGACACGTTAGATCCTGTGGAGGCCTCGCATACACCTCGTCATTGTTGATACTCATTTTACCAGCCAGGATACAGGCATATCTCTGGCCCAGGCCGCTCCCATTAGTAATAGATGGTGATGCCATCGTAATATGTACACGACTTCAAGCCACTTGCACCGCATCTATAGACATAACACATACAATATGCCGAATCAGCTCTACCGCTCCACTTCAGCTAGGAATTCCTCTTCATCAAGCAGGAGTGGTTCAGGCCTTTCCAGTCCCTTGCCTCTTCGCAGACTAAGCACGATACTGATTACCAGAGCGAATGCACACGCTGGTATAGTGTAGGAGAATACTCCGGTATAACAATCACGCCCAAGTGGGCAGATATGCGCATGGCCGACTGCATCGCCAGCGCGCCGCAGGAGGGCGCGCAGTCCAGCAGCGGACTGAGAGTCGGGACTTGAAGCTGGAGTGCTGCTGTCGTAGATTCTCCCAAAAAAGTATGAAAAGGTATAGCCTGGAGGCGTCAAGTCAGTATTGAGACTATCCAGCAGTGCGTGTCCTGATGTTGGGAATTTGTCTTACTGGAGAAGGTTGGTATAACGTAAAGGGTTCCAACATTGGCCGAGAACGACTTGAGACCGAACCAGTCACTGCACATTGCGAGAGAAGATGCTTCAGCTGGGAGCTGAATGACGGTTCGTCAGTTTACTATATGCCATATACTCACAGCATTACAATAGGTGCAAGTCCGAAGAATTGCCCATAGCTGAAGCCAACAAGCGAAGTAGCCCATGCCAGTGCAGAGAGGTTCTCTGATGCTCTTGCTAGGAATTGACTGATTATGAAAGTGGTGCACATAAGAGCAAGCCACCAGACGGGTTTGAGCCCGATCTAGATGCGTGATGGTAGGTCAGGATATGCACTTAAGGCCACAAACTAGACTTTAGCAAGCCTTACTCTAGTTCGAGCTTGATCCGAGATGGCGCCGACGAAGAGTCGGCCTAGGCAACTGACAGGTTACAAAATTCAGCTTTGCAGTCTAAAAGAATGCTTGGTGGACGGCGGCTTACTTGAATAGCGAAAGGAGCGAAGTTTGGTGTGACTGAAGTAATGTCACTTTTCCAGCGGTCTTATTGTATTCAGCCAATGTCACTGTATGTCAAGAATATTCGTTCAGTCAGCCTGTAGAACAGACGAAGCGCATCTCCATGCAGGAGAAGATTTCACCCACCAACAACTGTACCGACGCTATTGATCCACATGATGCCCGTTCCAGTACAGCAAAACGCGACGATCATAAGCAGATAATAATCCGGTACTCTGAAGAGTCCCAAAGATCCAGTTTCCACAACTATACTTTCTTCTTTTACACGTGCGATAGCTTCTCCAGCTTGTTTTACCAATATGCTTGACCTCTTTTGGTGTGTGCCTACCCTTGAAGCAGGAGATAGGAAACTTGATCCATTTGTAGAAGAACGTGTTTTGCCTCTTTCCGTTTCGCCTTCTGATGCGCCATTGACACTATATAACTCCTCTTCATCGGAAAAGTCCCTCTCACCAGCTGAAGTTGAGCTTCTACTTCTCGAACGTCTCAACGAATTCTGTTCCGCTTCTCGAGGAGATGCACCAGGTAGGAGCGAATATACATTTTCCATCCGCGCATTTGTGAGCAATAGACCTGAACCGAAAAGGGACGCGAAAGTACCGATTGCGAGAACGAGGAGGAAGAGTTCGGTATTGTCCCCTATCACAAGAGCTGATATACTAGCGTAGAAGAATGCTGATAGACCGTATGCTGCGACTGTTTGTGTGAAGGGTCGATTAGCACGTGCCGGCAGCCTCACCATCCCATTCCTTACCGACTATGCCCATCGCAAGACCGCGCTGTATAGCAGTTGACATTGTCACAAGTCAGCATTACGAATGCTAGGCTTCAGAGCAAATGAGAGATGCTCACCGTGGCAGGTACAAATGCCCTAGCAACAGAATTTAGTCCAGCCGTGTTCCCCAAAGCTGACCCAAGACCTGTACAAAACGAGAACAGCGCCAGGAGGGGCATGGGTACGGCATTATGGTGAGATGACGGACCGCCATTCTCATAAGACCAGAAAAGTCCGAAGTAGCCAAGTCCTAAGAGTACGGCACCAGCGAAGAGAAGAGAGCGGGGCCCTTTACGATCTGCTAGATAGCCGAAGAAGGGTCCGGTCAGGTAGACCTGTGTGATTTGAGTGTACAAGCAAGAGCAATAGAGTAAGTGTGAGTATTGGGACGTAGAGCTTTTGGCGGTGTTGCTCACACCAAAGTTGCCGCATGATGCTACAAGGTTGATCTCTGCTACAGTGAGGTGGAGCCTTTCCTTGAGTTGCGGGGCATAGCTACCGACGACGTCTGTAGCAGGGGAACGAGTGTTAGGTGCAAATCCGAGTGTAACGCTCAATACAGTCAGCTCGAATACAGTAAACGCGTGCTGCAGGACGGCAATCGAGTGGAAGCGGGTAGACTTGCAATTTGTACCAGAGCTCAGCGTAGCCAGGGACGAGGCGAAGAGCACGACCAGAGAAGCATTAGTGAGCTCTACGCCGTTGAGTCGCATACTCCATGTGGGTGTTGGCTGTTGTGATGCAAGTTGGTCGAGAGCACATGGAGGTATAGAAACGGCGCCCCGGTGGCCTGCTCGATCGGCCTTGTATCAGAGCAACAGGAGCACAACATTGTGACATGACAGTGGATGCGGAATGGCATGAATGAAGAAGCTACTGCATACCGCCAGGACAGTAGCTACACCGGGTTGCTTATGGGAACTGCTTCGAGAAGCTGGTAGATGTGCGCAGAGCGCCGTAATGTTGCCACCTCCCAAAGTGAACCTCGAAGGCGCGGCGTGTTGCTTTCAAACTGTTGTTGGTCCTTCCTCTACTAGAAGCTAAGTCGCTTCGTAGCCATTTCGTGCTGGCGGTAATGGGAAGCACTATATACAAGCCTCGACCTACTCAACATTCTGACTGGTGGGGAGGAGCCGGTCCTCCCGTGTCGGTTCGAACGTCGCAAAGCCAACCTTTGTGGACGAGGAGGGCGACTACCTTCCGGAGACCAGCAAAGCAGAGACAATGAGAGTCTTACATCCGATATGGCAACGATTGCTGCTTATAAGACGCGCGTCTAAGGGTCCACTAAGTCGAGCCATCTCCAAAGCCAAAGGAAGTGTTACGCATAGTTCGTCTACCTGTCCAATCATCCGGAGCGGATGTCGAGCGCACTTCCCAAAGAATAGAACGCACGAACATGAGAACACGACAGGCTCAATGCGTGACATGGAACGGCGGAGTCGGCTTTGCAATGCCATCTCTGAAGCGGAGCTGCCCACTTCGCCTCCCCGACGGGAAGCTGCCCTGTGTACTCTGGTCAGCCTGACTGGCGAGTCAACTACGCCAGCAAAGAGACAATGCAATGAAACCCTAACGTGGTCACGTACATGTTTCCCCATACGCTCGACCAGTGCTACCCTTGCTCAAGCAGGCGGACAAGGCTGCACGCCTCCTGCCCAAACACTGACAGCGTCGCTAAAAGCACGCAAATCAGTCTGACCTTGGACAGCAGTGTCGTCCTAACAGTAGAAGCAAGCAGCGGTGCCCCTTTCTTGTCCTACACGTATGCTTTGACTCGCAGGTAGAAAGGTAAAAGAAGGCCGACTCGAGCGAGGTCGTAGGACAGACTTACGGGAGGGAAGGGGAATCTAGAGAAAAGGTTGGTAAGAGCGACGCACGCATGTCTGCAAGTTGTGCTGAGTCATCCTTCAGACCTGCCTCTCCTGTCTCCCTTCTGCTTCTGCCCAGCCCCAGTCTCCCCACTCTTCCTGTCCCCCAGCTCTTCTCTCCTCTTCCTGTCCTACCAACCGAGTACTCCTGCTTCCTTCTATCGACACTCGAGCTTCGACGACCTCGCACGTCGACTGAACAGCTACTATCGATACTCATCATGACATACTACTCCTATCCATCTTCTTCCTCTTTCTCTTATCTTTCTTACTCACAACACACTGGGCTGGAGCTTCTACTAGGAGCCGCGGAGCTGCTAGATAACGCCTCGCTACCACTATCAGCGGGAGCACAGAGCAAATTACATGCATCAGGGTCTTCGACGACGCCTCTTTTGAGGGCAGACAAGTCTCGTCGAAGGCGTGCTGCACGCCATCCCTTCCGCTATGCAATGGAGAGCATCGACTCGCGCTTCGAAAGCAGCATACAAGACTCCGACAGGCGCGAGTCCGACATGCCCGCCAGCACGCCGCTGCCCTTCAGGACGAAAAGCAGACAGCAAGTGGAACGGACGAGTGCAAGCTGGCCAGGAACGTCATTGTCATCAAACAACCTCTTTATTGCTGCTCATGCCCCAGTACACTCTCGACCTTCCCTCTCACAACGAACACTCAGCAGCCATCCTGCCACTAGGCTCACTAGTCCGACACTCATGGGAGACGGTGTCGGACAAGACAGCAAGCTCTCCCCTTCTTCCTCTAAAGGCCGACTCGCATCATTAAAGCGTGCTCAAACGGCCATCTCTTGCATGAGATGTAGAAGCGTGAGTGCTCAGCTGTTCTAGGTTCCCATCTAGTCTGTTTCTCCCCCATAGGCCTTTTTACCTGCCCGTCGCACTGCGCTTGGCTCCCGGACCCAAGGTCGATTTGAAACTCCTCGTCGGATCGGAGTCCCCAGCCAGCCCCCCATCCTAGTTTCATCCATCAGTGCACGGCAATGATGTGAATCCGCTTGCCAAACAAAACATGGTCCCGTTTCTGACTTGCGCAACTAAGAGGACGAGAATTGTACTGAAATAGCTTTCACATACATCCTTCTCATGCTGGCTTACAGATGCATAAAAGATGCGATGAACAGAGACCGTGTAAACGGTAAGCACCAAATCCTGTGCTAAGATCAGGGGACGAACGGGCTCTGTGACAAATATTTGGCAAGGCAAGATTGCCACTTCCGTAACACCTGCCAAAGCCGTGTTCATGCCTCACTACCGATTCTTAAATCAAGGCAGTGGTCTTATCAGAAATGCCTCGTCATTGCACGGCCTTCAGACACTTCATGAGCTAAATCATGATCTTTTCTCTTCTGTCCTCCTCTGCGACTGCAGGTGCGTGCGAGTCGGTCGAGAAGACTGCGAAGACGCTCCTGCTCGAGAAATGAAGATGAAACCACGCCCGAGAGAAGCAAAACAGATGTCACTTTTTGAAGATCTTAGTATCGATCCATCGCTCAAGTTTCTTGGTCAATCTTCAGACTTATCACATTCTGCGCCTGCTCATCTGTAAGGATCCAGAGTGTGCAAGAATGGGTTACAGCGGACTACGCGCCAGACTGACAATTACCACTGAGGCAAAAGGCAAGGGTCACCAAAGAACCCTGTTCAATGGTAACTTGCACACTTGGTAGCGTAACTGTGTGTAAGGCTGTGGCGCTCCACACCTTACTTCATCCCTTCTTCGATTCTTGAAAGTCCTCCTTTGGTAACCTTATTGCTTTTCATGGCACCTTGTAGCATATGCGAGTCTTATCGCATGCTACAAACCGTTGCATGAGGGCTGACAAGCGAGCCCCTGCTAGCTCGATAGGTGGCCCCATCACATTCGATTAATCACTCTTGCCTTGTATAACGCGTGGAAGCCCTAGCCCTGTAACATGGCAATAATGATCGAGACGTACAGTTCCACATATAATCCTACCTGTAGCATACCTGTATATCACTTTCAGATAGCATCTGATATGAGGGCGACTTCCTCCTAAAGTACAGTAATATCCTGATAACATAGCTTCTATAATTATCGCTGTTCCATGCATATCAGCCTGCTCGGAATTGTCCGCAGGTTCAGCAAACAAGAATGTCGCCGCGCATTCATTCGCTACGACTCTTGTTTTTAGGCATAGGTATGATTGATTTCATTGCATACAGCAGCCTTGATACGATCATCCACGACAGCACGACTATTAGAGAAGAGAGGGGAGATACGGTCAGAAGGAGACAAGTTCCTGCAACCCAGACACAATCTGTGTATACATCTGTTGCTCGAGAGGGGAAGTGGGTCTGTAATATATCTGGGAAGGCCAGCGAGATATAGAGAGAGGGAGAACTAGCACAAAATTGGAGAAAGAAGGAAACCACCAACAAAAGCCTTTCAGAGAGTCAAGGAGGAGATCAAACTGAAAGGACCGATATTGATACACAGGAGATAGCTTTGAGTAGGCTTGAGGCGAATATTGTTCCTCACAAGCGTTGTAGATGTCACTTTGAGCTTGGGTACCGGAAGCAGATGTGATATATATGTTGCGAAACGGGCCACGGAGTGTTCACGGCGGTAGCCGAGGGCCGCCTCGCGAGCACGAGTACTCCTTGACTGACGGTTGATCATCCATGTCTTGTCTACCTAGTCGGTGGTGTAAATCTTCTTGATCTGATCTTTATGTTTCTCAACAATAGCTTTACGTTGAAGTTTCTGAGCAGCGGTGAGCATTCCATTCTGAGGGGTCCACTCTTCAGGATCAAGTACTAAGCATTGAATTAATTCCATTCCCTTTCGTCCTTGTTTCTTAGCCAAAGAGTTTAGATCATTGATTACGACTTCTTGAACTGCTTCGTCATCGCATAGGGTGCGGAGATCCTCATTGTCCGCATGACCTTGAGCATGTGCTGCGGCTCGGAGGTTCTTCTCGTTGGGGAAAATGATAGCCATGGGCTGCTTTGCATTGGGGTCGGCGTGCTGTATCATCCATGTACAAGACTCAGCTTCTGTCATACCATCGACTTCTCGTCGTACTCACCAAGCAGATCTTCTGAACCAGATTACAGGCACCATAAATGGTCTCAAGTTGTTCCAGAGCTGAAAGGCGGTATAATTGGTATCTCAGCCATGCTCATACTGACTTTACGTTGAATATACCTCACTTACCAATATATTCACCACCAGATAGCTTGACGAGATTCTTCTTTCTGTCAATAATAGAGAGCGTACCATCCGAGTTCCATCGTCCAATATCACCAGTCATGAACCATCCATCTTCAGTGATGGCTTCTTTGGTCAAATCGTCTCTCATGAAGTATCCCTTGGTTATGGATGGACCGCGGAGGTAGATCTACAGAAAGCAAGACAGGAACACGCAAAAGAAGTGTTTTTGTCAGCTACCGGAACACAGGTGATTTCCCGAGGACCATATGAAAAAGTGAAGCTTACCTCTCCTTGAGGAGGATCTGCATCCGCCTTATAATTCATATCCTCAACATCGACCAGCTTGATTTCGGCACATGGTACAGGGACACCGACTGCGCCGCTTCTAAGGAACTCAGGTGGAAGAATAGCGCACATAGCTGAAGTTTCGGTCATGCCGTATCTATCGGGAGTAAACACTAACATTAGCTCAAACGTACGAGAGGACATATAGGACAAATAAGTCAGATCGGACACTCACCCCTGCAACATAGTGACCAATGCAGTCTGCAAGAACTCCTGAGTCTCCGTAGAGATAGCAGCACCACCCGAAAGAGCATATCTCAATCTACCACCCGTAGCTACTCTAACCTTATTGAACACGACAGCATCCGCAACATGTCCAAGAATGGTTGAAGATCTCTTAATGGACATAGCAGCGTTAAAAATGCGTTCTTTACCACCTTCTTTGACTTTGCCTATGATTCCTTTGCGAATTTGCTCCCATACTGCTGGTACGCCCACCATGATTGTAGGCTTCAATGTACGTAGATCGCCGAGTGAATTTCGCATGCTGAGCTCAGTCAAGGTCTTGACGCTGCCGTAGCCGACAGGAATGGCGTGATACATCATGATAAGCTCGACTACGAATTCGAAGATGTCTAGATGGGGCCGGATTCAAAGTCAGCCAAGCTTAAACAAATCAGCCTATCTCGCTAGATCGGAACTCACGGGCAAGTGGCAGGTAGGCTGTGAAGCGAGAGTAATGGTCGTAAAGTCAGTCCTGTTTCTGCATTCGGTGTGCCAATACTCGCTAGTTCCTCTACTCACCGACATATGTATCGGAAGGTTGAAGGATGTGAATAAGGAGGAAATGAACAGCAGCGACAGAAGCGCAGATGTTCTTATGGGATAGAATGACACCTTTGGGTGCTCCAGTACTTCCGGAAGTGTACATGATGGTACAGGTGTCTGTGGGAAGAGAGTCATCAATTAATCAATGAGTCCTGAGGCTGGAACCCGTCAGATGCATAGCTGAGACAATGCTCACCATCCTCCTTGGGCGGAACAGGTTCAAACTTTTGCTTTCTGCCCATTTCTCTGACTTCATCGAGTGTAAGGACCTTTACAGCACCTCCCTCTTCGTCCGATCTGGTGCTTCTCATCTTCTCCAAAGCTTTAGAGTCGGCATTATCACCATCGTATATAACATATTTGACGGTCGGTGTGTTCTCTATGACCTTTGCGAGGGTCGGCAGGAGGTTGTCATTTAGGAAGATGCAGACTACTTTCGGCTCGTTGAGCGAGTGTTGAAGCTATTTTGAGGCGAAGATGTGGGATACGGGCATACATTAACAGTGGAGGACAGATGGGTTACGAACAAGTACTTCATTAGCCTGACAGAGTATAGACGCTCAACTCGATAATCACGAACTTACTCCTTCGGGTCCTAGCGAATCGTATGCGGTGGCGAAAACGATGGACTGGGAGATGCAGCCTGTTGGAGGTCGGCAGGAGTGACGAAAATGAGGGCGTGTCAGCACGATACACGTCTGAGAGCGAATACAACCTGTAGTGAGAGCATCTCGGCGAGCATTATGCCTCCACTTCGGCGCTCACGCCGCAGATCTCGCCCCTCCATCTGGAACAGTGCAAGACTCACCCTGAGCGACGAGTTGCCAGGATGGACTGCGGACGGCAACGTGGACAACGTCAGCGAGAAGACAGACGCTGGCAGTATGGCTGTAAAGGACCCACTTAGTAGCAGCATAGATATTGAAGGATGAGCTCTTGTCGAGACCCAAAGCCCTCAATCCAGACCCAATGACGTGTGCATCATCTGCAATCTGCTTGTAATTCATCCAATTGTAATCTGACATTTCATAATACTGCCACTTCTTCATCTCTTTGACCTCTTTACCTTTGACCTTCTTTGTGACTTCCTTCTCCTCGTTATGCAGCTTGGTGAGCTTGCGGTGCCCAAAGCCATTCTGAGATGGGAACAGCCGGGCACTACGCTGGATGAGCTCGTAGACTGTCGGGATCTGAGCATCGTTGCCGTCGACTAGCTTGCCTGGGTTCTTGTGCCATCGGCGTGCTCGCCCTTCCTTGTCCAGTGCTTCGGGACCGACCTCTACGCTGCCCCGGATGCCCTTTGGCATGGTTGCAGTAGCGGCTTGACTGGCTGATGGAGCGAGTCTATCAGATATAAAGGGACAACTCTGGAATGCGATGGAAGCAGCACTTCTCGCTTCGTAAGTCCAGGCGGTGGGCAAGTAGGATACACGACAAACGCATCTCGCAGCTATCCATTACGGACATGTGATTCGTGATCGAGCTTGGCCCCCAAGAGCATTCATGCAAAGAGAAGCACAACAAGATGCAGAGATGAAGAGAGAGGGCAGAAGCAGGCAAGTGGGCAGAGTAGCCTGGTCTACGCTCCAGCCATAGCATTGCACTTGATGCGGATGGGGAGTAGCAGCCTGGATACTGCACCCCGCCCTGACTCTGCGTGACACATCTCTCCCCAGCCTCCATGACCATGCAAACACCCACAAGGCAGATCGAGCGAAAGGCAATCTGCTGAACGCCAACCAAGCGATGTACATTAGGTATGGGAGCGCGTATAGGGTAGTGTCCAGTAGTCCTTCTCCCACCCCAATGCTGTAGCAGTGCGGGTCCTTGTCCGGCCGCGAGAGCCGCTTCCCCGGAGATGTTGAAACAGCGGCAATCACCGGCTAATGCTAGTCAAGTAATTTTCAACCTTCTATCCAAAGGGAAGACTTACAAGCACTCCCTCCGTGCAAGTGTTAGTTTATCGTTGTGCAAGAAAATAGATTCCAGTTACATGGCCATTTGCGAGAGAAGGCTTGAAAGGCTATGGCTATGAACAACCCTTCATTTCGATGTAATTCTGTCAATGCGTAAATGCATAGCGAGAAAAGAGGAGCTGAATGACTGTATGCATGTGGATCACGGGAGCGGCGGCCATGGTGGAAAGTTGCACACGCTCTCCTCAAGAGGTATTGAGGAGATCCCAAAGGTGCTGACGCAGCGAAGGTGCGAATGATGAATGAGGACTATGCAAAGCTGGTGTTGCTAGTGAAACAGAAAGATGCATACGCCCTCGAAACGTAGATATACCTAGAAAGCCTTGTTGGCTAGCCAGTTGCTAAACATTTTCAAGGCAGCTTCAGGCTGGTCGGTGGGGACCTATGACAGACATCAACGACTCAATCAGCATTTGCACTTACACCTTCACAATGAAGTATAAAGACAAAAATGTAGATTAAATCGGACTTACCATATGACCAGCTTCGTATACCTCCAGGAAGGTATAATTACCAGCACCAGCACCGACGCTAATCAAAGAACCAGCCTTCTCTCCTTTGACTGTAAAGTCTCTTTCCTTGGTCTTGTTGAGCTCTTTAGCGAATACTGAATCGAGTTTGAGGAACCATTCCTTGTTACCCGTATCTACGCCAAAACAGAGAAAGATGAGGTTAGTTTTGCGCACGCAAAAAGGAGAGGAAGAACGAATAGACTTATAAGTAATTGCACATAGAATCCGCATTTCCAGCATAAATCAAAATTCTAATACCATCCGCAAGGAGAGGAGGTAATAAAGCAGCAGAATTATGTTGAGAATCACCAGTCATTAGGAAACCTCTATTGATTTCCATATTGCAGGATTGGAAATTCATTTCTTTTGGTGCTCCTAGTTCTTCTTTAACATCTTCACGGTTTAAGAAACTTTGAATCCAGTTTAATTCTTTATAGCATAATTCACCATCTTCTCCTTCTCGGTTGCATTTCTTGCGGATGTCGTATAGGTTGCGTCCACTAGCTTGGAGGGGTGAATACATGCCCCAGCAGCTGTGTAAAATAGTCAGAATGATTAAACTTTGTTGATCATTGAGCTCTATATCAGAGGCTGTAGGCTGGCTTACTATAATGCTGCAGGGAGGCCTGTTGTAGATCGAAAAAAAGATCAGCCTTTCCTGTAGCATCGTCGAAGGAGCGATGTTGATTACTTACAAGTAAATCTGGATGGGCTGTCATAGCAGTAGCTCTGCAATCTCTGGCAAGTAGGGACCTTTGTCCTCATGCTAGTGCATGACGATTCATCCAAGAAAGCATGTTCAGAGGGAGCGCAAGCGTATTCCGGAACGCTCGCGAATTGAGTATAAGGTTCCGTCAAACCATTTCCAATGAGTATGCTCTTCAAATTGATGGGTAGGTGAGATTCTTTAGCTTGTACCGTAAGTGCTTTATCTCCATTCTCAACCTTGACTGTCCTCTCGTGTATATAAGAAGCGAAATTAGGGATATAATGGCCTCCGTATGATTCTCCTGCGATGTTGAAGTCTTGTGTAGAATATTCAGGGAATGATTTCATGAATAATTGTAAAAAGGCATAGACATCGACTGCTGCGTCTGGTGTTGTGAGGACTTGCTTGCCTTCGGTATAGGAGAAACCGACGTTGACTGGTTGATCTAGGAAGATCATGTTGGATACTTCGTTCCAGGAGTAAGGGTTGTAGACGGTCTTGGTACCATTGGCGGCGATCAAGCAAGGACCGAGCTCGAAGAGGAGACCAGTAGTGGACGAGCAGCCCGGACCTCCGTCTGACAAGGGTGATGCGCGTCAGATAGTGGGAATATATCGTTAGAAAGGGACGAGAATGGCATCAGAGCGGTTTCTGTGTATCATCAGCCTAATTGGGAAAGAAGACCTACTAAGCCAGAGAGTAACAGGATCCTTCTTTGGATTCCTTCGTGAGGCAAAGAACCAGTAGAAGAGATGTTTGTCTTCTCCAATATCCAGATATCCACTGCATGAGTCATGATGTTCAAGCCAGACGTCAACGGACATCACCTGGTGGCGAGATCGTGCGACCCCCACCTGAACTGCTCGACATCCTTATCGCAGAATGTAGGCTTTGCGATCTTGTTGACTCGCAGTCTGTAGTTCGGGAAGTCGGCATGTGTGACATGAGTGACTGGAGTTCCACGGTCTGCATCAGTCTTGCATGTCCCGTTCGAACTTGCATTCCGAGGCCACAACAGCGTCTTGCACGAGCGGGGTAGCCAGCCACAAAGGACCAATGCAACGCCCAGCACGTCCAGAACACAGCAGCATTCGAAGGCTCAGATACTCACATCTAGGATCGTTGATATGCGCCTGTATCCACTTGGCTCCCTTCTCAGCTACATTGCCCACCGAGTCCGAGATGCTTTCCACGAGGGCCTTGCTCTCCTTCAGGAAGGCGGCGGCTTGCTGAGCGGCCGGATCGAGAAAGGCGAGCTGCTGCTGCTGAGCGTACTGCTCGAACGAGGGAGCTGCAGCTGCACTGGCTACGAGAGCAGTCACTATGGCTGCTGTGCTGGAGTAGCGCATTGTCTTGTTTATGTGTTGTATGTGTTGGGAATGGCGAGAAGGGAAGCGCTCCCGGCAAAGCAGCAGTGGATGCATGTGACACTGCGGCACCACCGAGACGGCGACTTGTTGTAATTGCAGACGCGGAGATTCGGACAACTATCATTACAGCTCATGGCCATATTGGAAGGTGTGTGTGGCATTGTGCAGTGTGCATCGATACGCTGCACATTATCGGGGTCGGGCTCGATAGTCGATGCCGCAGCTTGAAACTCCGCCACCGGCAGGCAGCGATACTGAAACGCAACAGAGACATGGGGGGGCAATCTGCAAGGCAGACATCAGAGCCGAGACGAAGCGTGACAAGTCGAGCAGACGGTGTTGAGGTTGAAATATGGCTTTCATTGCGGAAAACCCTAAACAAAGAAAAGGACTATATCGGCTCAAACAACGATCTAAGCTGAGGATTTTCCGTTCGCGCTCATGGCTATTTAGACAGAGGCAATGGATGCTTGAAGATGGCGATGTTGACCAGTCCAATAGATGAAGAAAGTCGAAGGTGGGTGGTATGTACTTGGAAGTACGCTGTGACTAGGAAAGCCACGAGTGGAGAAAGGCTTCAGGAGAACGCTTATGCGCCGAAACCGTAGCTGCAGAAGAAGAAAGCGTGGAGTGAGTCAGTGACCGGAACTGTAGATTAGACGAGACATCCCAGACTAACAGGGTTCGTCCCTGTCGCTTGAGAGCGTAGACGACATCGAGCGACGTGACGGTCTTTCGCTTAGCGTGCTCGGTGTAGGTGACGGAGTCGCGGATGACGTCTGGAGGAGGATAACAGTGGCTGAGTCAGCCGTCATATTCCCTGCGCGCAGCTGTAGAGTGCTTCAACTCACTCTCAAGGAAGATCTTGAGGACACCTCTGGTCTCCTCATAGATCAAGCCAGAGATACGCTTGACACCACCACGACGAGCTAGACGTCTGATAGCGGGCTTTGTGATACCCTGAATGTTGTCTCTCAAGATCTTGCGGTGTCGCTTGGCGCCTCCCTTTCCTAGACCTTTACCGCCTGTTGTAGGATTCGTATGTATTATTGTTTTGATTGTTTGAAGGGTGCGACCAAAACCGACGACGGGCAGTGCAATGGAAGAACAGCATGGAATAGGAGGAGAGTCATCAGTCTGAAGCTCCTGCTGTAGCGCGTAGCATCTACACCGACCTTTGCCTCGTCCAGACATGTTTGTTGATTAGATTGGTGGTGGGTGAGAGTGCAAGGAGCTGGATAACGATGGCAGGGTCGAAAAGGAAGACGGTCAGGTCAGTCTGGTGTGTAGAGGGAGATGTGATGCGGAAGGTGTTCGTACCTGAAGCTGATACTTTCGAGATGGTGAGAAAGAGAAAGGCCATGCACAGCGGACTCGTCTATTTGTACTTCGGCCTTCTTGCTTCGGTGTATTCCTCCGCCACAACAACAGTCCAGCAGAACGATCGGCTCTTCGGATGGCTTTGTGCTTTGTGCTTTGACTCTGAGGAGGCGCAAGGCATGCTTGCTTGCTTCTGCACGCCGCAAGAATGATGCACTGATGCATTGTACCAAGACAGGTGAGCGAAGAACAGATGATATGATGCTGTTCCATCCTTCGCGCATCCTGTCCAGCTCAAGAAGAAACCATCCCAGAAGAAATACCGTACGGCTCAGCATATGCATTCGTGCATTGCTGGCTCGAAAGTTTATGGAAGCCTCAAACTGGCATCCTTGACACTTCGAGGAGGCGGTCATCTTTCGCTGTCTCGCTGCTTTGATACACCACTCGCAAGCTCTTGCAACATGCTTGTACGAAGTTAGAGCATGTCGGCGATTACGATACTGGAACCGGCGTACAGGCAACTGCTCGCAAGGACGCCAATATTACGACGCCTAAGGCACTCTTCATGCAAGTCATGGTGTCAGAGGCATGCAGGTCTCAAAGCAATGCTTCACTAAGCGAACGGCTGCCTTGCCGGATGAACGGATTCAAGGAAGTTCCGCTTCCATGTAGTTTGCAATCTGAATGAGCCAAATCGCCATCTACCCTTTCCTCCTCGTCCACTTATGCGTTATGTTTCACCGCTGACACAATGTTCTCCGCTTTATTCCTCAGGTGCAGCATGGCTGCTCAACACTGGTCTTTGACAGTACAAGGGTACGATGTGAAAGATCATCATTGCCATTTGCAGGAGATGTGCCCTCTTTAAGAAGAACAGACAATTGTCCATCTTGCCTAACAAAGCTGAGATCACATGGGCGTAAACTCAGCTTTGTTAGGCGAGATGGACGGTTATCTGTTCTCTTTAAAGCGTGCACATCCCCCACAAAATGCGATACACAGACATAAGGGTACAACTCGAGAGAAGATGATTGTCACAAACAAGCTTGCATTGTCCGGGATCTTCTAGTGTGCATCTACAGGGTTCCAAGAGCAAGATCCAGCGTTTCCTTCATCCAGACCATGCAGTGTTTTCATATGCTCCTCATCGAGCTCAAAGTCGAAAACATCGGCATTGCTCTCTGTCAAACGGGCATGCCGTCAGTCGTTGTCTGGCCAAGGGCATGAAGACTGATCTTTAATTAGAATCAAGAACTTACTTATGCGGGATGGAGTATCTGACTTTGGCAGGGGAACAAAGCCTTTCTGCAACAACCAGCGGATCATAACTTGGGCTGGTGTCCTATCGAAGTCCTCATAAAGGGACACGCTACGCAAACATTATTGGACACTGGAGCATCACACTGCATCACTAGTATTAAACTAGCACAGAAGCTAGGACTGGACGTACAGGATAAAGTGCGAGCCCGAACGCTGTCGCTCGCAACTGCAGATTCCGATGACACCCTAGACGCAACGATCATCAACCTAAACTTCATGGCTACCAGACCCTACAGCACCACTGGACCGATAGCAGCTTGATGCACTACATCAGCCCAACACTATGTGTTACGATAAATGGGGGATGTGTGGTTCTGTTCTACACTAATCAACACCAGCAAATCTACATCTTCCGGCAGTGCTATGAAAGCGGGCGTGCTTTGTGTTTTGTCTCTTGTATTCTTTAGATCTTTTTACATACAGTCCCCTAACCCCTTAAGCTCAGGATTTTCACTTAAGTTAGGTGATTAGAAAAGGAAAGGAAACCCCTTAGTGTATTTTACTAGGCTACATCCAGACCTATTACAGAGAATCCTCTTTCCACTGCTCTAGCAAGCCTTCCTCCTCCAACACCCAGCACACAGGTTTGCCTGTTGTGTCCGCCTTCCCAGCCGAGAGCGCAACCAAAGATCTTCTCGGGGCTTTGAATATAAGCGCCACCATAATGTCCAAGACCTCGATCGCGTCTACTACTACCGTTTTTCGAGCCGGAGTCGGCCTCAGCAAGCTTGCCGACCTCAACGTTGTTGGCGACGGCATCCGTGAGAAACTTAGAAAAAGCAAGTATGTTGAGCTGTCATCCTCACAAGCGCAAAAAACTTAATAGGTTGGAACACTAATCTATGCAGATTAGTCAATGGTTCTTGCATGATTCATACAAATACTGGTTATAATGATACAGTGCGCAGTGTGACATCCTCACAACATCCGATGGTCACAAGACTACGCAGCATCGACTGGGTTCCAAGAGCAAGCACCTGCTATGCCTTGATCTAGTCCGTCTAGTATATTCATGTGCTCCTTGATCAGTTCAAAGTCGAAAACCTCTGCGTTTTCCTCTACAGTAAAAGAAGAGAAGGGGACAGAGATTCACATTGAGCATTCCGCTTTTATGGATAAGAGGAAGATTCGTCGCTACTCACTGATTCTGGAGGGTGTGTCCGATTTAGGTAGCGGCACAAAACCTCTCTGAAGCGACCAGCGGACAAGCACCTGAGCTGGCGTCTTGCCAACCGCATCTGCGATCTGTAGGAGTGTAGGATCGTTATTGCGCTCTGCTCGGACTAGCGGACAGTATGCTTGAACTACTATATTATTCTGATTGCAGTAGTCAACGATGGGCTTCTGCTGACACCATGGATGCAGTTCAATTTGATTGATAGCTGAGCAGATACCCAAATTAGTGTCAGCAATAGTTCACAAAGAAAGCGAGCCGTGGCTTGAGAGGTGGGGAGGATTTTCTTGCTCACCTGGCATGGGCAACCCTTCCTGTTCAATCCCTTGCAAATGCTTAACTCCAAAATTCGAAACACCGATATCTCTGGTCTTGCCTTCTTCTTTAGCTTCCAACAAAGCTTTATAAGCTTCAATTCGTTTCTTGTGACCTGCTTTAGGATCATGTAAAAGTATAAGATTGAAATAGTTCGTGCATTTGGAAACGGTATTCAAGCTGTTGTCTACTGCCCTTGCGGTTTCATTAAGACCGTGCTCTGCGGAGAAAACTTTGGTTGTGAAGAAGATGTCATCGCGTGGGATTGAACTGTAGAAGGAGTTTGTTAGTATTGCTACTAATACTAGCTTTATTCTGCAAGCTTACGACTTGGCGATCACGTTTGCTACTTGTCCTTCGTTTCGGTAGACTCGAGCCTGTCATGATTTGGTCAGCTTACAAGGCTCCCCAAGCTTGAAACGGGATGGTCAACCAACGCTGTCGATATGTCTGAGTATTGTATACTGTCACTTAGTGAGTTGATATGACTGCTCATGGCAAGATAGACTCACCTGTAACCTACTCCAAGAGCAACTGTAACCGAGTTCAGGGCATCCTTACTTTGGTAGACTCCAAAGCCTAGTCTGGGCATGAGAGCCCCACTTTGCAACTTTATAGTCGACTTGATGGACAGGGAAGTCGTCATATTGGTCTGAGTTTTGCTATGATGCATGTCCGTGGTCCAGAAGGAAAGAAGCAGTTAATCAGGCAAATCTTATGGTGAAGTCATTTTTAGTGTATCGGAGGTCATTTGCCACTTCGGCGGTAAGGGCAGGCCAGTGAAGATCCATGCCAAAGGAATTTCCTTTCCCGTGGATGGGACGCTTCCCCGCGGATGGGCGGCAGCTACCCCAGCGTTCAGAGCCTAGACTCGTACCGGCTTTTTCTCCAAGATAGGACTTGTATGCTGTAGCCAATGAATCGCCGCACTTTGGCCATGTAGCTTAGGAAGTAGTCGATATAAGCAAGGGAAGTATGAACTTCATCTGCAATTAGGCCATGAAAATGTTTAGCAGTTGGAAAGCGTTTATGAATGCGTTCACGAGAACGTGTCTAAATACGGTAATAAAAGAATGTTGCAAACGATTCTTTGACAATCCAGTGGAATTGGGATATTCGACCTTCTTGGTCTTTTGCATTGCAGGTAGGCAGCACATGTAAAACCGAATGTATTTATGGGTATTGTGGCACAGGCAGACACAACAGAATTGGTAGTGAAGAACGGAAAAAACTTTTTCGAAGCAATCAAACGGAAAGTCAACAGCAGTAGTACGAAGAAAAAGGAAGATGGCACACTGAGTGCGGAAGGTACAGGCTCTGCGCAACAGAGTGTTGACGCCAGGGTGACACAGATGATGAGTCTACTTCGCCTATGTCGATGTATTTGACTGTAGCTAACTTGCGGGAGACGAGTCCGGTTCAGTTTTGCAGGAAACGCTGTGCTGACAATCGATGCGACTACCCTGAAGACGATTCTTCATCTTGGAGTTCCTGCCTGCTCCTTCGCTTCTTCTTTCCCTTTCGTCGTTCTGCTTGGTCTTTCGCTTCTTCTTCCCCTTTCCATCGTCCTCCTTGCTCTCCGAATCTGCATCAGGCAGATTTGCAAGATATCTTCAGACATGACTTATCAAAGCGTGGTATTTAATCACTTATGCGCGCGGCGCTTGTGTGTCCATAAGCCCGCTGGAAGGGCGAAGTGCTTGACGCAGCCCTCTACATCACAAGCCAGTCGAGGAGGAGGAGTAACAGAATCTATACATTGATATGATGCAGCATCAGAGTTGACCCATCAATGGTAGGGCATCAAACCACTTACGAGCGCGGAGCTTGTGGGTCTCCAGGTACTCAGGACGAGCATAGTCCTTCTTGCAGCCCTTTACATCGCATGCCCATCGCAGCGAAGACGTAGCGGAATCTGATACATTGCCAAATATGATGCATAGTCAGCGTTGACCCGTAAACGTCAGTTCATCGTACCCACTTACGCGTGAGACGCTTGTGTTGCTGTAAGCTCGACGGACAAGAGAAGGTCTTGATGCAGCCCTCTACATCACAAGCCACGCGAGGAGGAGGATTAGCGGAATCTCTACATTGTGAAATATGGTGTATAGTCAGCATTAACCCATTGACGGTACTGGGTGTTACCGCTGCTTACGCTTGTGAAGTTTGTGTCGCTGCAAATTTTGCTTTGAAGCGCAGGTCTTGATGCAGCGCTCTAAGTCGCAAGCCAGTTGAGGAGGAGGAGTGGCAGAGCCTATGAATTCGCATACAATCAGCCAAACCAACACTGATGTTATTGAACTTTGTGTCTCACGCTTGCGAAGTTTGTGCTCGTCGAACTTTGTTCGAGTATTATTGTAAACCTTCTCGCAGCCTTTCACGTCACAAGCGAATTGTGGAGGTGTATCCGAATCTATATGACGGCAAAATGAAAACGCAATCAGCACTATAAGGTACTCGTCGATGATCGTATCGTATTACTTGCGCCTGATTGCTTTGTGGGATCGCAAAGCCCTTGAGCCAGCGTAGACCTTGTCACATCCTTCGACGTCGCAAGCATTAGTTGTCTTGGCACTGAAGGAGTGGCAACATCCTTGTATGATGCGTTTGGCGCTGAGGAAGCTGATTACCGGCTCGACGGAAAGACAGTGCAGGGGAGTTCCGTAAAAATTGCCGAGCTTCGCTTTCAGCTTTACATACGTGAGGACATTGTTGCTCGTCTGCAGAATATGGGAAGGACTGTCAGTATGGAAAGGCTGTGTCGTGAATTGTCATTTACTCACTCCATCCTGAATCTTGACGGCCTCTGCAAGCAAATCTCGCACTGTAGCTTGCTCTTCTCCTCCCCGCCCTAGGGCATAATGATCGGTCCGCCTCGAAAGACCGACCGATGCTGCCTCAAGTTGATTCTCGCTGCTGTGCTGCCATTGTCGAAGTTGCCGCATCGCTGACAATGCTAGCTTTGAGTTCCTCCGTAGCTCTGAAGATGTCAGCAGGTGCTGGAGTTTTAGTGGTGGTGGTGGTGGTGGTAGTGGTAGTGGCGTTGCTATTGCTGTCGACAGAATGAATGAGATAGCGTGACGTGCAATAAATAGGAAGTAAACAAATAAAATAAACAGCAAGTGCGAGCTCGCTCGTAGACAGCTTCCCGCGTGGTGACATGTTCACCGTCGTGCTGTATCCGCCAAACAAGTTTGTCAGCACCACCGAAGCAAGACGCAGATGACTAACATCTGCGTACCTGCCAGCCGTCTACTCTCCCGTGTCCTCTGATCACTCTGACACCGGTTGTCAGCTTTGCGACAGCGTCGGCTGCAAGCTCCTCCTCCTCATCGGCTTCGTCCTCAACACTAAAGTCTGACACGACCGCCTCGTCTGGTATGGCGGCATCGGAATCCGCCTCTTCATCTTCAGACGTGCCTTCATCATCAGATGTGCCTTCTTCATCAGACGTGCCTTCATCTGAATCACCCTCCGAATCCTCCTGGCTAACTACACTTGAATCGATCTGCCCATGTCCAGAATCGTTCAGCACGTTCCGCTGGCTGGCTCTTTCATCTGCGGATTCACACTGCCATACATGGGGATTAGCAAACTCGACGCACGACTACTCGTGCTCCAGCTGGCTTACCTGTTGATGTGATAAATCCTGCGGGTCCTGCATCCTCACTGATGTTCAATGGTCGAAAGTCGACCTTCGCGAAGCACTCTGTACAGCACGCATGCATTGTCTGAGGATATGTGCGTGCAAAGACAAATAATACACGCAATTGCCCTACATAATGCCCTACGTATGTATTGTGGATCATGGTCTAGAGCTGGTGTTTTCAAGGGCCAAGAACTGTCACGCAAGGTATGATGCAAGCAATAACATTGCCGCCGGCATCGATTCAAAGCTACAATACATGAATGACGCCGCTCAAGCGGTAGTGCTGCTTCCAATAAATTCAACTGTTGGGCAGCTAGAGCATTCTGAGCAGCTAGTAACATCTACTGTGCAAACTGTACGCCTTGCCCTCCTGCAGCTTGGATTGCAGCTTGTACGGCATTCATGTTCTGATCCGGAGCAATCATCTCCGCAACCGCCTGCATGCTACTCTGAAGCTGCTGTGCAGCAGGAAAGAAGGCTGCATCTTCCTGAACCTCCCTGAACCAAATTATATCGCCATTAAATTGCTGGGCACGTGGGATGTCCCGCACGGAGGCCCAAAATGAAAGGCACTCAACTCAGGCTGTCAAGACGTATATCAGCCAACGTCGACTACGCGAGCTACAGACACGCTCACGCTTTGCATAAGCCGCTCTCTGACCTGATAATCAGATAGTGATACGTATGTGCCTGGAGGTAGAGATGCAGTGGTAAAGCTGGCCATTCTGCATGTGCAAATGAGCAGTTGTCAGCTTAATCACAGTATGGTGACTGGATCAGCGTACTTACGGGTGAGATGAGTACGATATCGCATGACGAAAGCGTATTGATAGCTCGTATCTATAGTCTGCCCAGACTAGCCCGTTCAGTTGAAACTGATGCGAGACTGCCAGAATTGTGTCAGCGACGACGTTCTGTATCCTTTCCTCCAGAGTAATTGGAAACTGCCGCGAAAAGCGCAACGCTACAGCAATTCGGACGCACTTATCGGGGAAGATGTTCTCGCCAGCTGCTTGACGTGCAGCTAGTTGTGGAAAGACGTTATTATCCTGCATGACTATTCCAGGTGTTGTAACTCTTTCTTGTGGCAAAAGCGAAGCAAGTATAGCTCGATCACGTGAGTGGGAGGGTCACGAGACGAGCAAGTTGATAGCGAGGTAGACTTGCCTTACCTCCACCATTCTCTAAGGTTTCCAGTGAGCTTACCGTGCATCTCCCTACTGCGCTTCAGGAAGGGTCTCGAACACATACACTGCATTCTTCGCGTCTTCCGTTGCAGACCCACTATCTACCGTTGACATCGATCTCATCAACCATGGTCGAAACACATTCTCAGATGGTTAATGGCGCCAGCAATGACAGTCATGCTAGGGTACCAGCAACCTCTCTCCCTGATTTGTCGCATCACATCAATGCCTCCACTGCCGAGAGGGCTCCAAATATGCTCAAGGTGAGGATGAGGCAGGATTTTTTCGAGTCACGGGGTTGCGGTCTTCATACTGATATTTTGGCATGTTAATTTGGTGTGCACCTGTGGCAGAAAATGTATCCTTACCTCGAAAATCCTGCTTTCGTTTCCCTTGGAGGTGGTTTACCCCATGCGTCAACCTTTCCAATCTTGAAAGCTTCTTTTGAACTGCCAACTCCTCCCAATTACGACGGCACACCGTACGTTCACCCTGCCGCGTCTAGCTCAACTCAGACGAACGGGCACTCGAATGGACACGCGAACGGACATGTCAATGGTCATGTCAATGGCCACGTTCACAGTCATGCTGCCAAGCATGAGCATTCGCATGGTCACGGGGCGAAAGAACCCGAAGTACCAGGCAAAACAATCATGAAGATGTATAAAGGACCACAAGCTGGTGGAGCTCATGCTGCTCTAGATCTAGCTCAAGCTCAGCAATGTGGGTCGCTTCCTTTTTTCGATGCACGTGTCTAGTGCCTTCGCCACCAGGTACTGCACTCCTCAGTTGTTCGCAAGAATACTGAAACCTTTCTTCCTCGAGCAGACGCTCGCCCTATGGGTTTCCAACCTCTCATGGAACCACTTCGCCGTCTCACTGAACTGCTGCACGCTCCACGATACGAATTCGCCCAAATCCCTACAGGCGGAAACACCGATGCTAGCACAAAGGTTTTCCGAGCCCTGCTGGACCGAGACGATACTCTGCTAGTTGAAGACTTTGAATTTGCCCCTCCTATGGCCGCTGCTAAAGCTCTCGGTGCAGGTATCAAAGGAATGGAAATTGATACTTTGGGTATCGTGCCGCAAGCACTAGATGAGATGCTGTCAAATTGGGATACAAGCATCAGAGGCAAGAAGTGGGTAGATAACTTCAAAGATTGTGACTTGACGAGATACCGTTAGCAGATGTTGATACAGAATTCATGCTTACTCTCAACAGGCCACACTTGATGTACACCGTTTCGACGGCACAGAACCCTTCATCCGCCAGTGTGACACCCGAACGTGCAGCAGCGGTATATGCTGTTGCTCAAAGGCACGATCTGGTAAGAGACTCCAGCAGGATTCTCTACCGTGCAGTGAGCTCACAAGCCGCATTCGTCTCTACAGGTCATCTTGGAAGACGACCCATACTACTGGCTCGTCCTCGACCGATACGAAGGACCCGCCAACGTTGACGAGGACGAAGTGAAGGATGATTCGGACCGCGTGGCATTGAAAGACGTCTGCTCGCTCGATACTTTCGCTAGAAGTCTACCTACAAGCTATCTCTCCATCGATACAGATGGACGCGTTCTTCGTCTGGATTCGTTCTCCAAGTGCTTTGCTCGTGAGTCACCGCTTTACCTTGTGCTGAGATCGCAGACGCTATGGAGAAGAAAAAGGCTGACATGTATCGTGTTCCATCCTTAGCTGGAATGCGCCTGGGCTGGCTTACTGGTAGCCCTGCCATGATTGAGAGGATGCAGAGGATAGCTGAGACCGACTCGCAAGAAGTCAAGTGAGTTTCCACAAAGACACATGAACTGCAAGAGATTTTATATAGCTTACCTCGATTGGCATTCCTAGCGGTATTGCTCAAGCGTTCTTCGCACAACTCCTCTCTGAGCCACACCTAAACAAAACCAACGAGTCGTGGGGATTAGATGGCTTCGCACGATGGATCTGCGATATCAGACGACAATATTCTTCCAAGCGGGATCGTTTGTTGAATGGAATAAGCAAGCATTGCAGTCCTGAACATATCAGATGCAAACCTTGCCCTCAATCTGGAATGTTTGCATGGCTGGAGGTAAACCTTGATAAACATTCGGAGTACAGAAAGGATGTCAGAGAGACTTCTGGAAATGAACGTGGACCTAGGACAAATGCTGTTGATCTCATGCAGAGACTCTTTGATTTATGCATCGATGGTGAGTTATCTCCCAATTCTCCATAGAAATGGCTGTGAGGGAGTTGGCACTGATTTGCCGTCTCTTACTATGTTCCCCGCAGAAAACGTCCTGATTCTACAATCTAGCATCTTCGCTGCACAGCCATGCTTGCCTAAAGCCTCAGAAAACCCACACCCTAAGGCTTTAGAGGCCGTTCACGAGGAAGAAGCAGTACTAGCAGACAGGAGTGTCTTCCTCCGTGCGTGCTTTGCAGGCAACCATGAACAGCTCGACCTAGCCGCTGCGAGATTGAGCAAAGCTGTCGCACGCTTCTTCGACAATGAGCGGGCTTGAGGGTAGTCCCCTTCAGGTGCCTGCACGGGATGACCTGCTATTACACATGTTTATTTTGTACATTCTCAGTCTGTGGCATCTAGACAGCATTTTAGAATTCATTATCATCATCTGGCATATCGCTGCCATCATTGCGGTAATAATTCAGATGAGAGTAAACGCAAGTCTGTTGCTGGTGCTTTTGGGCAAAGCATTGCTCTCGCTGACACGATTCAAAGCTATGTTGCTCCTCCCTAGAGCATGCTCGTTGTGGAAATCGTGCTTCCTGCGTGCGCCGATACCCCACCTGGAGGCCGAGACACGCTGTCGAGATGAAAGCAAACCAGTGCATGATCCCGGATCCATCTTCATTGTCATGGTATGGCAGCATGCACCTGCTACCATATTTTCTATCATTTTCTCAACACATGGACAGTCTGAATTTTCAGTGTTCCGTCAGCCTTCCTTGCCGCCTCCCTTTGCCACATTGCCTTTTCGCCCACCATTTTTCCTTCCGCCCAAAGTTGCCCCTATTCTGGTCTGCCGCTTGGAGGCGCCAGGCGGGCAAGGTGCAGCAGGCAGACACAGCAGTCAACGACGACGACGAAGGACGAGCATTTCCATCATCACACCATCAAGATATAATCAGCCATGGTCCAGCGAGTCGCCCTCCGCACGCGCAAGAGCTACAGCACCGTCTCCAACAGGAAGCGCATCATCAAGACTCCCTGTGAGTTTCGTCGCCAGCGAGATCGAAGGGCAATTGCATCAAGAGATGGGAATGGTCCACAGGGCGTGTGGACGCATGGGAGATCAGGATAGCATGCTGACGATGGACCTACCTCTGCTATGTGATATACTGCAGCCGGCAAGCTCCGCTACCTACACCTCAACAAGCTTGGTACTGCACCAAAATGCGGTGACTGCGGCTCCAAGCTCGCAGGCGTGAGTCTGCCATCCATTAGAAGCAAAGCAATGCAGGGTTATCTAGATACAAAACGCTGAAATTGGTTTATTGGTCTGTCCCTACAGGTCCCAGCCCTACGACCCACCGAGTACTCGCGCCTAAGCAAGCGTCAAAAGTCCGTCTCGAGAGCATACGGTGGATCAAGATGCGCAAAATGCGTTCGTGATAGAATCGTCCGTGCTTTCCTAGTCGAGGAAGCTAAGATCGTCAAGGCTCTCATTGGAAAGCAAGAGGCCAAGGCTTCGAAGAAGTAAAAGACCTCCACTCGAACTGTAACCGTCAAACCGTTTTCGAGCCTAGGGTTTTTCTTTTCGTCTTCGCATCCTTTGGTTCTCTCGTGTGCAAGCGCAGGAGATGCGATGGAGCTGGTATTCGTGGATGGACGTGATTCAGGAAGAATGCATGGTGCAGAATTGGGGATAAGATTGATTGGAAGACTATGCTAGCACACTTCAATGGCTCGGGCCGTCAAGCTATGGAAAGCATGCAAAGCAGGATGAAATCGCATACTTTGATGTCGACTCTTCAAACAATGTCAGCAACAACGAATCTCCAAGTCATTCAGCTGTGTTTTCTCCCCAGTACCATATCCTCTTTACCAAGCTTCCTTCCATCTATGCAAAATTCACAGCCTAGCAGTCTACATGGCAAACAAAAGTCAACGCGCATCACGTTGCATGCGCAGATCCTATCTCGCTTTTGAATCGCTCGATGACCAGACTGACGGACACGTTGGACCTCGACTGATCGCAGGCTGTCTGTGACCGGTTTTCACGCTTCACGTGCTGACAGGCCTAGCAGCCACAGAACCTTCGGAGACCAAGCTCTACGCAATGAAAGCAGGCGATTGCGCATATAGCTACTGAATCAACACCAACCAATCATCCATTGGTGTAAACATTAAATATATGCTCGCACTGCTGAGTCTATATAACCTTATTTCAACAGCTAACTAATGATACTTTACATCGAATGATCTCCATCAGAACATAGGCTGCATTGAACAGCAACCTAAGCCTTTGTGCTCTTCGAATCCGGTTGTTCCAGCTTCTTCTGTGCAGTGTTCATAGGTATCTCCTGCACATGCGTAGAAGGGAACCAACCTATTTTCCCATCTCTCAATCTACCTCTCCACCATCCCGGTTCCGTCCTCTCCTCCTTTGGTGTAAGTACAGCAATAATATCACCTTTATTGAAGTTCAATTCGAATTCATCATTCGATTGATGAGTGTATTGTGCTCTTACGAACGTTAGTGTTGAAGGATCAATGGAAGCTTCTTGTTGTATTCTTTGTTGTTCTGACATTTGCGCATTGTTATTTAAGAATGATAGATCTACTCCGGGAGGTTGTAGATGTTGAGGGAGTGGTTGACCATTATGATCCATTAGAGGCGGTATTGCTCCTTCTGGTAATCCTAGTCTTCGCGCTTCAGCTTGTTGTTTGGCTGTTATTATCTTGACGAGCTTGTTCATCAGCCACGGAAGGCCTATGACGGTGAGGAAGAAGATGACGATGGGTTTCTTTGATACTTTGGGCTTGCCTGGTGTTCCGCCAGTTGGTGTTCCTGCTGATGTTTGACCTATTGGTGTCGTGCGTCCGGTAGCGCTAAAGTTGTTGAAATCGGCAGACGAAATCCCGTTGCCCGCAGCACTGCCCGTCGCTTCCTGTCCGTACCCTAGCATACGTTTAACAAACCTCAGCAGCGTAAAGACCGATAAAACTTCTCCTAACCACGTCCGTAAACTAGCGAATTGTTCAGCTACTCCAATCATCGCAAAGAACGACGAATGAGTAGCCATATAAGTACTTTCTAACATCTGAGAAAATCCTCCAAATGCAGAAACGACACTTTGTAATAATTGAAATGTCGCTTGTGTTCCTGCTTCCATTTGTCGAGTCAATGACATATCCCCTGGTCCTCCTGCGCCAATCCCATAAGGTGATCCATAAGCTCCCCCTCCGAAGCCTCCAAATCCGCCTCCGTAGCCGCCATATCCACCGCCTCCGTAACTATAGAGCACATCAGGAAGAGATAATGTACTGTTTAGCGTTTGCTCGAATAGTGCGCGTGCCAATGCCCTCGAAGCTTGGGTCCGGCTATTTCGGCAAAGAGCGCAAAGATGGAAGCCTGAAGACTCACCCTCCAAAGCGAGAATAAGGACTGCTGTATGAATTACCGTACGAGCTTCCGTATGAATTGCCGTATCCACCTCCGTACCCAGTTGCACCGTAGCTGTTCGCTCCGTACTATCGAGTGTCGAAAGAGTCAAGCCAGTCAGTCAACGTGCAATCAGCGCAAGCCGGTGAAAGTCTGCGCTCTGCAACTCACAGCCGAATTAGCCATTGTTGATGTTGTAGTAGGGGGGCTGACTGCAATGCCCGCGCTGTTCATGTCTGCAGGTCGAGCCGGGAGAGCTGGTGCGGCGCCGTCACTGCTGTTGCTTGATGCTGCTGGCGTGCTCGACGAGCCAGTCAATGCTGATACGCCGCCAGCAGTAGAGGCTGAAGACGCGGCAGCTGCACCTGCTCTCTCCCATGGCTTGGGTGGTGCAGCCTTGCTTGTCGTGGACATTGTTGATGTGCCTTGCAGTGGTTGTTATCGCGATGGTGTGGTGCAAAGAGGCGTGCCGGGCAGTTGGCAGCGAAAAGGAAAGGCAGGCAGCAGGCAGGCAAGTATGCGCTGTCCGTATGGCAAGACAGGACCCGTCGAGCAATGACAGGAACAGCAGAACCAAACAGAAGAAGCCCCACTAACTGCGGCTAAAGCTTCTCGCAATATTCTCCCTCACTTCAACTTGAATGGCCTGGTCGTGCCTTGTCATGTCGCCACACACTCCCACCTACTGTGCCGATAGTACCTTGGTTTTGCGAGCGAGCCGCAGACTTGTAAGGCAGACCAAATGGCCTTATTGTGTCGATCCGGCTTACACTTTGCTGTACGGTCGAACAGCTGCAAAGAACTTCGAAGTCTTCCTCATACAGCATGGTGGTCCGACTCACGTGCGCTGATCTCAGTGTACAGCAAGAGCCGATCTGCAATAGCCTGGACAATATACCGTTGCTCTGCACACATTCGCATCTCTGCTTAATCAGTGACTAGCATCACTTCATTCGCCAACATTCTCTCCAACGCAGCAATATCCTTCAGAGCACGACTTTCAAGCATCTCTGTACCCTCGTCCAAGAACGCCGTCATTCATAGCGCCACGATGTCCGTGCCCGAATGGAAGAGCAAATTGCAGACTGCCATCACCGAGAACATGAAGAAGGACAAGGATAGTATCTCTGTAGGCTTATTGTCACACTGGTATATGCGATGCTTCACCACAGCTGATTAGTCGGGCTGCTTTGAATGCGTAGTATCCCATCTCTACTATCGGATCCGATGGTAATCCTAAAACACGTTTCGTCCTGCATAGAGGCTTCGTGGGTTCATTGGAAATTGCATGCTTTGGACAACCACTCTCGACATTGATCTAACCTCTGTCGCCTCTATGCCAATTTGTATAGGTAAATGAGCGAAGAAAGGAGGACGACCCTTCTGACAATTCTATCGGAGAAGAAGATACTGGCCGTGTTGGAGAGGTTCTACTGAGTACCACTGACGTCCGGTTTGTCCGCCTGTCCCCTCCGTCCTATTTCCTAACTAACGGACCTCCGTAATTCTTCGGCTAGAGCACCCAAATCGCAACAACTATCAAAGAACCCCGATTTCGAACTCGCATGGTGGTTTGCACCTTCGGGAGATCAATTCCGAATCAAAGGACGAGCTTACGTTCTAGGTCGTCCCGACCACCCTACAACAAATGCCTTCTTATCAGACCACGGCAAACGTCTCGCTCCCCCCTCTTTACAGAAAGATGGCGAGTTCAATTGGGAAGACGAAAGGAGGAGAATATATGAAAAGATAAGTCCTCCTATTAGAGCTAGTTTTGTTAGGCCTATTCCTGGTACTGCTCTTAAAGAATCAGATAGGGAAAATGATAATGAAAAGGGAGAGGGTGATTATGATCCTAAGAGCTGGCCTGAGGAGTTGAAGATGGATGGAGATGAAAAGCTACTTGAGAAGAGTTATGCTAATTTTGCTTTGACGTGAGCGATACCTGCATCATCCTGATAGTCTATGCAGAGTTATTGATTTTCCCCCCTCTGCGTTAAATTTAGCATACTCGAGCCTTTGGAAGTAGACTGGTGCCAGCTCAATACTAAACCAAACCAGGTGAGTTCATACGAGTAGATCTTAAACCACAGTGTCGTGTTACTGATGTTTGACATTCTCAGCGCGCACTATATAAGAAGGACGCATCTTCCGGAGAATGGAAGTCTATTGCTGTTGTTCCTTAGATAGGGCTTCTTTACCCAAATTATTCAAGGACTGCGAGAATGGTAGATTACGAACAACAAACAACTACACTCTGTGTATTACTGCAATGCTGCTTGAAATGACCATGTGACATCACAAGAGTTCAAAGCGCCTCTCGATGATCTCGATCAACTGACTGGATGTGGATTGAAGAAGCTGCATTCACTCTGTCTCCAACCAGATGACGAGGTAGCTTGATAGACATCGTACCTACACGCTGCTGGTATCCTCTGCAGCTCTTTGGTATCCATTTGCCTCTCTACGCTGCCCTACGTCAATACTTGCGCGGACTACATCGCGATCACGCATTGGGAGGACTTGCCTTCTTGGGAAGAGCAGGCAAGAGCAGTTCGGGAGAAGCGAGTAGTTGGTGAGACAATCACACACACACACACACATGAAGTAGTGAAGCTCACTTCCTTTCGTACCGAGTAGATAGAGCAAAGCTTGTGCTACTTTCACTTGCTTTCACACTTCCTCGCTATCCAGATAACCGCGTGGAGACAGCTCTGCATTCCAAGAGACGAGTTGAAAAGAGACCGACCGATTGGGAAGGAAGGACAGGAAAAGCAAGTCACAAGAGAGAAGCTATTGGATAGTCACGGAGGACTGTGAAGACAGACTGGAGACATAGACTGCCTTCCCCCTCTTGGCTTTGAAGACCTTCGCTTGCTCTCTCCATCCTCGATGACGGAGACTGCTTCTGGGGCCGGGAAAGACACCGCTGTGACCAACGATCTTACCCAAGACAATCACAACAAGGTAAGTTCTTGAGAAGCGTCCTCTCTTCACTTCTTGGACAACATCATACGCTATGATGCTAACTACATCTATACTGCATTCCCTGCCATTCATCCAGACACCTGCCGAGAAGATCAAAGAGAAGGCGATAGAGGAAGAGCGGAAAGAAGTGGCTGACGGGAGCAACGGCGATACCTCTGCCACTGCTACCAACGGCATAACTACCAACCCTGAAGAAGCCCACGCTTCAAATATCAAGGACAAGATGTCCTCAAAGACCGATTCTACCAATAATACCATCAATGGTGCCGATGATAACGCTTCCATGCTGCCACTCGGCAAAGGTGGCTATTCTGCACCTGCAGTGGACAGTGATACTGGGAATGCAACACTCGCAACAGGAGTAGACACTTCATCATTTAATGACGATAACAACCTTGCGAAGGAGACTCGCGGTGATGGTGTCGTGCAGAATATCTCCTCTGCCTCCTCCACATCCGTCACTCGAGCGGAGATCAACTCAGCTAAACAAGCTATAATACACGCGGTAGCGAATTGCAAGCTTGCACGAGAAGTAGTATTCTCTGAAACAGATACAGGAACGGAAGATGGATCAGCAGAAGTCAAGCGCGTCTTGTCGGGTTATGCTGGAATTGATGAAGCTCTCGCTGAGATGAATAGGTATATACCGGTTCACGTCAGAGACTCGCATGATTTAGGCGTACAGGAGGGAGAGAGGATACAGCAAGAACAGCATGAAGCTGCTAGATCTCTTCAACCCACTGCATTCACTTCTGCTTCTTCCGAAAACCAAGGTCGAGATATCACCGCAGATCCAAGTACAACTACTACTGCTAATAATGCCAGTAAAGACAGTAAGGCAGATGCACTAGCAGGCATATCTTTGCAAGATATGCAACCCGAAGCTGAACATGGAGTCACTTTAGGCGCCGGCGTAATTCCTGGATTACCTGCTTCGACAGCGGAAGATGAGTCTTCCAGTGTTCCTGCAGCAGCTAGTGGTGCCTCGACTGCTGCTGTCGCTCCTGTGGCAATCCCCATCATGACCTCTGAAGATGCCGACAACGCTAGGTCTGTTACTTCTGGCAATATCGAAGACAAGGCAGATAGTAAAGAGAAGGGTCCAGACGAAGGAGCTATATTAGCGTCCACTGATATCAGTCCTATCGATAAGGGTAATGAGAATGCGACAGCTGCAGATGGTGCCACTGATACCAAAGAAGTTCCTGCTACTACCAGCTCAACGGACACCGATAATAAGGAAACAGATGAAGCAGCTATACTAGCTTCCACCGGCATCACTCCAATCGACAAAGGCAAAGGACGCGCCGAAGAGCCAGGTAACGATACTGAAGCTTCCATCGTGACTCCACCCAAATCACCTGTTCAAGGCGAGAAACTCTCTGAAAGGCTCAAGCGAGAAGTAGAGGAACGAGCTCGTCGAGGTGAACTTGGTGTTTTCAACAAGCCACTCGGCAGTAATGCCTCTCAAGCCAATTTGGCTTCTGCAGCCGCCTCCAAAGAGCCGGCAACTGCTACTACCAGCAAGGAAGCAGCTCCAGCTTCTAGCGCTTTCACTGAGGAATTTGGTCCTGGTGAAACGGGCCTCACTGCTCCTTCTTCGCCTACCGCCGTAGGTACCGGTGCAGCAACTTCGACTAAGCCACCTAGCACACGAGCACGAACTGCAAGTTTGTCAAGCCAGACTTCCACTGGCGAGAAGAGAGGTCTTCTAGGCTTATTCAGAAGACGCTCCAAGCGACAGAGCATCAGCGATGGATCCACAGGTGTTGGCGGTAGAACGGCAAGTCAGGATCTAGGACGCACCGTTAGTAAAGATACCATTTCTGCCCCTACCGCTACTAGTGCTGTACCTCCAGCACCTGAGAAGCCTGTCGAGACTGTCGATACCACCGCTCTGACAAACAAGAACGATAAAGACTCGAATAAGGCTGCAGGCCTCGCTGCCCTAGGCGTCGGTGCTGGAAGTGTCGCTGCTACTTCCACGAATAAGCCAGAAGGTGTAAAAGACGGAGAAGCAGTTGAAGACAAGTCTACTACCACCGCCGAGCCATCGAGCAGCGAGCACAAGGTCGAAGATGCAGCTCCCGTCATTGAAAAGTCAACGCAGACTACGCACGAACCCGCCCCTGCTCTCGGTACCGCTGCCGAGCCAGTGGTGTACGCTGAAGAGACTGCGCCTCTTACTGGTGACGTAAAGGATGACATCGCAGCAGACACAGCTACTAGCAAGGAGCTTACTGGCGAAAATGGCACAACCCTGCCTCAGAAAGAAGACTCTGGCGATATACTGGGGTCCCCTGCTGTTGCGGCTATGGCAGCTCAAAATGAAGACAAGGAAGAGCCTCTACATATTGAAGAGCAGCATTCCGGAGATATAATTGGATCTGCTGCTATCGCGCCTGCTCGCGGCGAGAAAGCTACTGCTGATGCTGAAACGTCTGATGACACCACTCCCTTCAAGAGCGAGAAAGGTGATGAGGCAGGCCCAGCCCGTGTGGGCCTCGCTGCGGGAGTACCCGCTACTGCTGACAAGAGCACCTCCACCAGAGCTGAGAAGAGCACTTCCACAGAAGATGACCAGCCAGCTCTTGCTCCTGCAGTTATTGCCGCTCCCCCTATTGCAGAAACTTCTGCCCATCCCGCCAGCGTTGATGACGATACCCCGCTCTACTCCAAGGACAGGACCACGTCGCCAGGTTTGGAGCGCAAAAGCAGCAAAGGAGGCTTCTTTGGTCTGTTCAGAAGACGCTCCTCAAGAAGATCCAGCTCCGGCCCTCCTCAGCGTTCAGTATCTGATATCAGCAAGCCGACTCCTGTCACCGAGACCGCCGCGCTTCCTACAGCCAACCATGTAACTCCCGCCGTCGAGGATGAAAAGCATGTTGCTAAGGGCGAGAAAGAAGACGAGACTCCTGTAGAAGCCGAAAGCACTGTAAAGGCCGAAACCGTAGTAGAAGATGAGGAAGAGAAACCCTACGTCCATGCTACTGATCCTAAAGACCCTAGCTCGGATGGTGCGGCGGCTGAATTGGCTAGATCTGAGGCAGACAAGGAGATCGCAAGTCAGGCTGAGGCATACTCTGAGGAGACCATACATGCTTATGGATCAATGAACGTC
Organism: Cystobasidium tubakii; assembly: GCA_024345325.1. Lineage (NCBI taxonomy): Eukaryota > Fungi > Basidiomycota > Cystobasidiomycetes > Cystobasidiales > Cystobasidiaceae > Cystobasidium > Cystobasidium tubakii. The sequence goes on along the minus strand of BROO01000005.1, from coordinate 2,184,882 downwards.
GACGAACTCGAGACGGTTGAAGAAGAGCTTGAACGAGGACCGGAAGAGACCTTAGCGGAGCCCGGATCTTTCATTGATCATGAGGAGGACGAAGAGCGCGAGACTGTTCAATCTGGTGACGATCATCACGATGGCGTAATTGCAACTACCGGAGAAGAGCTCCCTCACGAGGAAGACTCGGCAGTTCATACAACGGAGCGAGACGTACCTACAAGTCCGACCGAGCACGATGGAACTAGCGAGCGTGTCGCCAGTCCTGTGGTAGCCGCTACTCCCGCAGAGCGACTCTTGCAATCCTCAACTGAACGACGCAAGTCCAGAGGAAGTGGCTTCTTCAGCTTGTTTAGATCGCGTACTCGCAAGGATAAAGATCAGACGCCTCAGCGCAACGAATACTCAGATGTCGTACAGAATATGGGTGTGGCTCCTAAGCATGAAAGGAAAGTTAACGCTGTTGCACTTGGTACTGGCGATTTGGAGAGGTCAAAGAGCAATGCGACTGCTCGTGGCTCTTTCCTTGCCCACGACACTACTCATGACCATCACAAGGGAGACGAGCATGAGTATGCACAGGAGGAGGAGGAGGAGGAGGAGGAGGAGGAAGCATATGTAGAGCCTGAAGAGGAGATTCCCGATAACAGGAGCATCACCGAAATAGCTGCTACAATTCCCCTGCCGACACCCGTCTATACCGACAAAACACGTGCCAAACATGAGCGTATCAGAAAGAAGCGCGAGCACGAGGAGGCCGTAGAGAGGGAACGTATTCGCAAGGAAAACGCGATATTGAACAAGAGAGAACGAATTTTGAATGCTTATACAGGCAAACAGGGTGAGCTCCTTCGCCACTACTGGGCTGATTGCATGTCGTTGACTGAAGTTCTCCTTCCAATGTCTACAGACTTCACGAAGGTACCTAAGCCTGCACGCACCAAAGGGTTTGGTCGGGCTCATGAACGCAAGGACTTGGATGGAGTTCAGTTCGTAAACAAGGCAGACAAGAAAGCCGCTAAGAAGGAAGAGATTTTCGTGAAGACCACTTCTCGGGGTTCGAGCATCAATGAGCCTAGCAGTCCAACTCATCCTGCTTCCGGTGGCTTTGCTGGATCGTTCCCAGTTGATCAAAGCACATCGCGAGTCTCCCAGAACACCTACGGAACTTCTGGACCAGATACCGAACCTGGCTCGCCGTCTTCCCCCGTAATGGTCAGCCCTGTCATCAAGCTCGCCAGACGAGTCAGCGGCATCGCTCAAAAACGTGAGAAGTCTGTTGATCCCGTACCCGCTTAGACAGACTGGCCCCCCTCCCCCCCCCATATATGGCATCACGGTAGCTTCCAACTTTCTTTCTTAACGTTGGACCATCCCCTCAACCCTCCTTGTAGATAGATATACGGACACCATCTCACCCTGCCTTTGCACTCTCTACTGTAAAAACCTACCCATATATAGCCAACACTCTCATTTCCACCTGAAACTTGTACTCATTCGACTATCTGACCAAAACTACACTTGTATATAGCGTATATCCACTACTTTACCCATTGTAATCTTGAGTGACTGCTTCGCAATGCAGGTCCTGGCCGAGCCGAATGATCGGGTGTGCTATCAGGCTCTGCTTCGCTTTGCCTCTTTGTTTCTATGCCGTTTCAACCAGACAGCCATGCCTGCAAGAGTCTGCGTTCGAAGCTCAATCAATATCGATGGTGAGAGCCGAGCCTAGCTGATTGTGGGCTAGCTGCTACTTCTGACGGTCCTGTACTTGTCTTGCCGCCTCCTCCCCGCCGTCATCACATGCAGAGTTCTTCGAAGTCGAGCACATAGTCCGGTCAGGCGAGACTATTTCGTCGCGATCATACAGCCGAAGGCCAGGAGGCAAAGGAGCCAATTGCGCAACTGCGATAGCCAAGGTGAACGAAGCCAGCGACTGTCGGCTTCTTGCAGGAAGAAGAGCGGGCTGACATCTGCATGAACTGGGTTGGACGCAGGCTTCGGGCACTTCAGGCACAGCCGACTTTTGCGGGACTATCAATCAGCAAGATGGATGGCTGAGAGAAACATTGCGCTCGAATGGCGTCCGGGCAGATCTTGACTGTCTCTTCGAGTCTAAAGACGTACGCTTAGGGCAGACGCACGTGACATGCGACGTACTGCGAGCACTGATGCATATCGCTTTGACAACGCACTAGATCCCCACAGGCCGCGCAATCATACAGTTGTCTACGTCAACAGCCGACAATTCTATCATCCTTCTTCCCGGCAGCAACTTTGCGGATTGCTCTTTACCTACCGAGCTGGGATCCACCTATTCTCATATCCTAGTGCAGAACGAAATTCCGATAATCCAGACATGCGAAGCGTTGTTACAAGCGAAAGAAGCTGGATTAGTCACTATCTTCAACCCGTCGCCCATTCCATCTAAAGATCATGTCGATTCGCTCTTGCCATGGGCGAACGTTGACTGGCTCATCGTCAATGAGGACGAGACAGTCGAGTTAGCTAGAGCTTTTGGGCGTACGCATGGAGAAAATGCATTGGAGCAGCTTGGAAAAAGCTTGCCTCACGCTACAGGAATAGTGATGACGAAAGGATCAGCTGGAGTAGAGATGCTGCTCGCAACGTCGGAAGACGGCTTTATCAGACTGGAATCGCCATGTGGACAGGCTGTAAGCCCTATCATCAATACAACGGGAGCAGGAGATACCTTTGCAGTACGTCTTTAAGGCTCGATGAGTGTGACTTTCCGTGAGACCTGACAACTTCCCTTTCTTTGCTTGCCAATATCGCAGGGATACCTGACAGCTTTATTGCTCAAGCTGGATAAGAATTTGCCCGGCGAAGAAGAGATGCGATCTATACTGCTCGTCGCCTCAGAAGCAGCAACAGCCTGTTGTGAAAAGAACGGTGCCATGGAAGCTATGCCAACGATGTCAGAAGTAAAAACCCGCTTTCAGCAACGAGGGGAGACGGTGCCTTTATCGCTTTAGGGTACTTGCGAAGGCAGATATAGGCGGTAATGGTCATAACAACATGTATATACTGCATGAGGGTCATAAAGGTGAATTGAAGGAAAAGCGAACTTGTTTTATGCTCGCCGTGTTGCTTCGACTTCGACTGATGGTGTTGCCGGCCCATTGTCTGCGACCTTTACCTCGACGTTCTGCCATTGTTCCGGTGTGAAAGTTTTCTGTACAGCAATGCATTGAGAGTCAGCCTCAACCCGCTCAGCTTAGATGGAAGCCACCAACCTGTGAGAAGGCGTGCAATTCGGCTATTTCCGCTTTCAATGAGGCATTGACTGGGTAAGAACACGAGTCAGGAATCGAAGGATGGTTGTCATGTTGGGTGCTTTGGATTGCACTCACCCAGCTTGTGCCGCTTGAATGTCGGTAGCTTCTCGAAAGCTTTCGAGACTATGATGACTTCGTAGGACTGCAAGCAGGACGAGCAATAGTCAGCATATTGACCAGATCTGCCAGCGATAAAGCAAGATCTCACCTGTCCACACCCGCCTGCAGCACCGCAAGAGTTGCATGTCCCATCGTCAGCTTTGCACTTGCAATCCGCCGGTGCTCCCGCTTGCGTGCTGATGGGATCAGATTACAGAGATCACAGACTGACCTGAAATGTCAAAGACTTGCTGGAAGACACAAGCTGGGCATGAGCCAGAGGCAGGACGCGAACTGCGCATGGCCAGTACTCACCACATGCTCTACACCGCCTTCAATCTTTGTCCTTATCGCCTCTTCGAGCTGCTCCGTGGTCACCGGCATGATTGCGTGAATCTGTAAAGGTTGGTTGGAAGTCGAAAAGCGTGACTTTTGCTCTCTCATATGACGATGTGGACATCATAGCATCCTTGGAAGACCATACTCTAGCAAGATACAGACAGTCACTACACGCCCCAATATGTACCATCGGTAACGCTGCTTAACCCAACAATGCGTCCCTCGCCCACAACCATCACATCAGCCAAAGTCGACGTCGCAAAGCGAGCCAGAAAGGACGGAGGGTAGTCTGCAGGTCATAGTCAGTACAGCTGTATCGGTGCCAAGAGGCGAGTGTTTGTTCCGTCTACGTAGTTCGGCTCTCTGTCAAGGCCGACGCAAGCAAGATGCCCGAAAGCCCAACCAAGTCGTCTCCGCCCACGCCAGCTCCGCCTCGAAGTCTCGGGTCATTCTTCTCAAAGCTAGGTCGACGCACTGCTTCTCAATATGGGTCTATACATAGCGTCACGAGCAGTGCTACCAGCACGCCTGCTGCTAGGCATGAGTCCGCATCCGACAAGCTCTCCAGCATGCTCGGTTCCCGGACCTCGCTGGACGGCAATGACCCTGCAGCAACTGCAGGCAGTGGTGCTGGAAGACATAGCAGCAACAACAGCAACAACGATGGCAGCTTCCGGTCTTCGTTCAGCGCGGAAAAGACTGCTAGGATCGGGGCTATGGCTACCAAGGAGAGCGACTCGTCTGTCTGGATGAAGCGCATGGTGCAGCAACTACGTACAGACGCTCAAGCCGATCCTGCCGAAGTTTGGATGGCCAACCCGAATCTGCTCAGCATGACTTGGTCCAAGGAGCTTTGTGCTCTTGGGATAGAGCTCTTACGGACCTGTGTTGTCCTATCAAGCGAGAATGCCGCCGACCTGAGGACTCTCTACATCCGTCATATGTACTACGAGCAAATCCGCCTGCTCTTTGCGCGTGCAAGTGACATGCTCGATGAAACAGCTCTACAAGCCATTGTCGGAGTACTAGAAGCGCTTACTCGCGGTGGACGAGATCTACTGGGCTTGGAGGGGTTCATTCCCCTGCTTATTGACATTGCAACTCGCCTGACAGAGCTTCGGCAAGCACAACGCCTACGGTACATTGACCTTCTTACAGCAAGCACACCTCTCCTGGATTCAGCTTTCACGACGCCCTTCGTCAGATTGCCTCCAGAGAAACTCTTCCTATCGTCAGATCCAAAACGCTCACCAGCAGCGCTTCTCATCGCCGCACATCGATTCTCATTCTCCCATATTCCGCTCGAAGACACCGAACAGACTATGTATCGCTTCATTGTCCGAGGTCTGGAAGCTTTAGGCGAGCACGAAGTCAGTAAGGTACTCGAATTCATTGACACAGTCGTTAAGTTCGGCTATGTCCCCTCGCCCCACTTGGAGGAAACGGTCAAATTCGTAGCTAGAGCTGCAGGAATGGAAGGTCGTGTCAATGTCATTGAAGTGTCGCCTGATGGTGATAGGAGGATAGCCGAACTTCCTCTAGACCTGCCGAATCAGGCTCACAGCGTAATGACAAACCTCCTAAGATCGCCGGCAAATCAAGCTTTAAAACATTTACGTGGGATCTTATCGACGAAGACAGAACATAAAGCTGGATCTCCTCTGTGTCCCACACCTCTCCTGATTGGTACGCTTCGCTGCTTAAGGAGAGCATACAAAGACTACGAGGCTATAGTCGCCGACTTACAAGCGGAAGAGCCTGCAAATCCGCTATCAGACAAGTACCCCACCCTGCTCTCTCTTGGTATGACAGTCTTGCACCAAAATATGCTCGATGTGCTGGAGTGGCGATCCGAGGAAGTGGATTCAGAGGTACTACTCTTCCTCGAGGAACGCTTTAGTTCTCGTGCAGCTGAGAAACGCCACTTCAATTATGACGAGTGGGAGATGGTGATTTCTATACTGGAACGAATGACGTGGCATATACAAGAGTATGAGCAACAAACGGGCAAACCTTGGAGTATAGAGAGTGCTATGCCCCGTGAGTGTCTTGGATCCTTTCGTATCTTGTGCAGGTGCTGAGCTCTAGGATCGCTTGTAGATTCTGCTCGTCGCTTGCCCACCCACAGCTCGAAGGCAGATGCCGCCCCAGCAGCACTTACGACCTTGCCATTCTCACCAGTAGAGGCTACCCCGACAGCTGTCACTCTGCCGGTTCTAGCTAGCTTTTCCTTGGTAATCAATCGAATGCTGGTCGCTCAAGCACTCGACACTTTCACAGGCTCTCATCTGAGATTCTTCGATTTCCTGTTGACAATAGCAAGACATCTCAGCAGTTCTGCCCTTGTGTCGTTCTTCAACTTCTATCAAGCTCGACAGCTTGCTTCTCCGGGTCGAGCTGACTGGATCGAGCGTCTACAACTCATCGTTTCAGTCTTCTTCCCCTCCACACCTTACTCCTACATCCGAGAAACAGTCCGCGCTGGCAGAAGACTCGTGCTTCAGTTGCTTGACGAGACCTACACCAAAGCGCAAGGCGAATATGTAAACACGCTGATGGACAAGGTGGTCTTTCCGCTCATCGAGAGTCACCTCGGCAATGAACGAGATGCCGCTGTTCTGCTGTCGGCCTTCCATTTGATGGAAAAATGCGCAGGGGATTGCGTCCCGTACGATGACCAGACAGATGACCGCCTCAAGCGCTTCGAAAGGCTGCTTGAAATACTTGGAAATCTGTCTTGGTTGCATCCGCAACCTGAATCGCGTTCGGAGACTATACGAAGCCAGTCATTCCTGAGTACAGCCGCTTCCGAGCACTCCCCAGACCGGGCACAGTCACGCGGTGCTATGCCTGTAGCCGATGTTGGCTTGTCAGCTGTGCAACTCCTTATAAGAATGTTCCACCAGTGCATCATAGCTTCGAGTGCGCGATCTTCCCGTTTTGGCGTCAATATCTTCAATCATCTCCTGGATATGCTATCCCCGATGGCCCGAAGCAGCATTAAAAGATTTCCCGCTTCGAAAGCTTCGCGCTTTGCTATCCTACAATGTCTGGTCCGCTTGCGAGCGGATCAACGGCACCGAGTCTTCGCACAGCAGCAATTAGATTTCGAAGAATTGGCTCGCAGCGTTGGAAGAACCGCTGAACAGGAACAGCCAGACGTTGCTCGTGGCCGGGAACGAGGACGACCAAAAGCTCGACGCGACTTACCCGGGCAGCTGGTAGAATCAGAAGCCGCTGCTGCTGCCAGCGTAGCCAGCAGAAGCATGACTGGAAGTCGAAGCCGAACTCGCACAGGCAACTCATCTCCGCCTCGACACCGTCCGCCCACGCCCGCACGTTACTGGTCTTGCCCAGAAACGTTGACCTTCGCCTATCCCAAACAGCGTGTTACCCCTACCGGCTCCAAGAGTATTGTGTCTTTTGATCACATCAACATGCGTGTTTGGAGCGAAAGTATAGCCACAGAGGATAGCGAGACATTCAACCTCAACCATCTCCCTCCTGAAAGCGAGTTGATAGTTCTGCCAGTTTCGGAGTACCTTGAAGTTGTACGAGCGCTCATATTCCAGGAGCCAGACTGGGACCTCGTGTCGTATGTGCTTTGTGCTGTACCCAACCAGCTGGCAAACAAGCATTTTGCGTGCGGGCCCAGGGCTGCGCGACAGTTGCAAGGCCTTTGCCATGCGCTGTGCGAGCATCTCAACAAGGACGATCTAGGCAAGCAAGTATCGCTGCCCTTCAATATCAAAGAGAGCGATGTACACGCCGTCGCATACCAGTGGCTTGCTACACTCATCGCCTATCGCGACCTCTTCAAGCGGGATAAGCAGAATGAAATGGTTGTCACCTTGATGCGAGGCCTGTCGAAAACACCCAACATAGCAAAGCCAAGTATACATGCTCTCACTATGGCATGCTACGAGTTCGAAGCTTCTATGTCGAAGTATCTGCCGGAGATACTCAGCGCACTAGTCCGGATCATGTCAACAGTAAACATGCCGGTGCATATCTTGGAGCTTGTTGCTTCCATTGGACATATCAAGTCACTCTACGCCAACTTCACTGAGGATGACTACAAGAAGGTCTTTGCTGTCGGCGTTCAATATCTCTCCACTCACTACGAGAACTTGCTCGACGATCCTTCCAGTGGTATCGTACCAGAAGAACTAAGCAAAGCACTCACTCATGCTTTTGGTCAATACGTGTTCCTCCTCTCCTTCTACGTCATCGCCCTATGGTACACGGTCATACCCATCGGTGAAAGAGCCCGGTATACTAGCTTTGTCGTTCAAAGACTGTTGCGCGCAATTGAGTCGCACGACAAGCTTGACTCCGCCACCGAGGTATCCTTGGATATGCTGGCACGGCTAGCGTATTCCGCTAGCTCAAGTAACGCACCCGTATTTGGGCGTGTACCGCCAGATACGGTCAGCAAAACGTGGACTGTGGCGCATTCCATCTTGACTGTCGAAAGTCAACCAGGACGTCAAGATTCAACAGTCACCATCCGTAGACCTTCAGGAGTCATTCGAGCACAAGTATCGCTGCCATTTGAAGCGCTCCAGGACGTTGAAATTCTGGATCTCTTGTCTAGAAACCGAAAGGTATTCCAAGTGGAAGCCACCACGCAAATTGATATGCCGCAGCGTGATGGCGAACCTCTATATAACGCAGATGCCGCGTTCTTCACTTTATTCCTGCCTCCACATAGCCATATCAATGACCATGGTCTTCCGGTTCCCGTCTCAGAGACTGATCAGACCCGACGCTCGATCAACGTACTGGATACCATGCCTTCTATCGACTCACACAAGATTGGTGTGCTGTACGTCGGCGCCGACCAGACTACGGAACAGCAGATTCTACAGAATGTACATGGGTCAGAAAGTTACAGCGAGTTCCTAGCGGGTCTGGGCAATCTTGTCCGACTGCAAGATTGCAAGATCAACACAGGTGGATTAGATCGAGCAGGTGATTTCGATGGCAAGTGGACGTACGTTTGGTCGGACGAGATTCAGCAAATCGTCTTTCATATCGCCACGCTCATGCCCACTCGCCGTGAGCATGATCCTCAGTGCAATTACAAGAAGCGGCACATAGGCAACGACTATGTCAAGATTATCTTCAACGACTCCGGCATACGGACTCCATTCGACGTGCTTCCTGGCCAATTCAACTTTGTCAATATCATTATTGAGCCTCATACTCCGGCTGGAGAGGCTTGGAAGGGAGAAACTGGAATTGGCAACAACACGCAATTTTTCAGGGTCAGCATGCAACAAAGGCCCGATATGCCAGAGATGGGTCCCCTTGGTATTTTCAAGATGGTCTCCAAAAACTCTCTGTCGGCTTTCGTCCGAGAATTAGCCTTGCATGCGAACTTATTCGCACAGCTGTTCTTGCAATCCGTCGGTGTAGAGGGGAAGACCTCGACGAATCGTCAGAAGGTGGAGTACACCTCGACCTGGCGAAACAGATTGGGTACGTTCCACAACACGAGCTGTCTCAACATCTGTTTTTCCTTGTGCTGAGATTGTGGATTGTGCCTCAATACAGATGCAATCAAGCGCTTCAAAGACTTGGTAGACGCAGAAGACAAATCCGTGTAAGAACAGTATACGTTCACAAAGGTGGACAACACATTGAGTAGAATGCAGCATGCAGTATCCTTGTATCATTATCTGTTGTTGCTTAGTCTATTGCTTGATGATCCTATCCATCTATAAAGGATTAAGAAGTGAAATGCTTCTTCTTTAGCTTTCATTATTGCTACATTGTACTCTAGCAGGAATTCCTCTAATACGGTCGGTCCCCTTATAAATAAAAACGATTAAGCACCTGGGCTTCATTCGATTGTCGATTTGCATCCTTTTGCCCCTATCAGGCGTCGTCCGTCATCGATGAGCGACGATGCAGCAGTTGCCTTGCCCGTATCTCAAAATATCGTCGGTCTTCCTCAGAAGGGTGCTCAAAATCTTCACTGCGAGACGGCGAAGGCCTTCTAGAATGGGACGGTATCGCCGCACCTCTGACATCGTTCCCGCGGCTCGAAGGCGGGCTGACTACGGGTGGCATCTTCGCCTCTGGATTAAGCAGCGTTCTGAGGGAGGATGTCGAAGCTGCGATACTTGGCAGATCAAGGTCGGGTCGCCTGATCATCTCAGAAAGCGATGGCAGAGTAATACGCTGCCCGCCAGACGAGCTTGTAGGTCTTGAGTCGCTTTCCGGTGGTTGGATGCGTGGAAGGTATGAATCAGGAAGGGCGTGCACGTAGTGGGCATGAGCGGTATCGCGAGGTTGGGCGTAGGGTTGGTATGTCTCGTAGGCTTCTGCTGTCTGATAACGTGAGACTGCTGCAGGCCCAAAAGCTCGTGGGGGAGGCATGTTCTCTCCAGAAGACGATGAAGGTCGGCCACCGTACATTGTTGTATAATTCGCAGGCGGGTGAGGATATCGATGTGTACTGGGCGACTGCGTGTATATCCCGGTCACTACACGCGGCGAAGGCATTGCCGGAGCAGTCGTCGGCCGCTGAGTACCTGACTGAGCGGTAGAGGTTGGATATACTGACAGTCCCGATGGCCTAATAGGCCTGTCTGGAAGAGCACCAGCTGTACGGGGGGGATAATACTGCTGCTCACGAAAGCGGGCACGGGCATCAATCGAGCTAGGGTATGTCTGGAGCTCTTGTTCTGAGCGTGAAGTTATGTATGAGGAAGATGGTCGAGCTTGGTAAACCTCCGCTTCGGGAACGCTGTGTATCTCGCGTTCGTTCATGCCTGCCTGAGGTTGATAACGGAAAGAAGCATATAGCTCACGGTGATGCGGCGCTCGAGGGGACGCTTCCAGCGCTTGTCGTTTATTGGCCTCTTCGAGATAGCTCTGCATGGTATCAGTAGCTGTTCTGGGCCTCTTTCCTGCCGCATTGCCTCCGTTCGAACTTCCTGGCCGGGAATACTCGCTGTTACCAGTTCGAGGAGGCCCGTCGATAGGCTTGCCACCGGTCCGCCTGGCAAATTGACTGAAGCATCAGCTCATGAATGTCTAATGATATATCATAAGACACTACCTACGCTGGCCCTCCCTTGATACGCATTTTGAGTCCTTGCGTTGCGAAACTCTTGGAAAGTTCCGTAGAGTCTGGCGACTGCAGTGTCAGATTGCAGGATAGCGCGCTTAGAATGGATGAAGCTAGACACATACCCTGTACACCTGGGAAGCGTTTTGGCGAATACACCTGAAAGGGTTCAGTGTATACCGTCTTGCAATGATGTACAGTCGCGCTGCGCCGATACGACGTGTCAGGATAAGCTCCAAGTTCTATGTTTACGAACTCACTCGACCATCTCGTACAGCGAAAGTTTTAGGCGAAATGAGCCTTCAACTCGAACGCCGATGTCTACAACAGTAAATGATCAGCTCGTGCTCCATGACAAGTTGCAGCACAACTGTGACGATGTGACTGATCCTCACCAGGAAAGACAAAGAATCCTTCTGCCGATCCATCTCTTGGATCTTTCAAATGATATAAACTGCTGACGACATTGCCCGTAACGTATCTCGTCTTACCGTCTGCAAGTAGGTAGAGTTCTTCATCTTCGTCCGCTTTACAAAGCGCAGCAAAACAGAACAAGTAAGGGCTCTGAATCAGGGAGGCAGAAGTAAGGTTTGACGATGATTGACTGTTGTTGACTTTGTTGATTTGTGCGAGGTTAGAGCCAGATGACACAGACGAGTCGTCACTGTTTGCAGATGACGGCGGTTTCAGGTGTTGATGATATTGGCTGGCCGCCGGTGGCATTGTTCTGGAGATTTGTAGTCGAACGACAGGAGGGGGATCTACAGGTCCCTTCGGTACTATCAGAGAAGACGAGGTAGCTGAGTCAGAAGTCGAACTAGCAAATAGTCGAGCTGAAAGAAGTCGGCGAACTTACGCTTGTCATTCCCGCTACAAAGTCGCGCTTGCTTTGGTTGTTGCCGCACTACCAGCTCGTACTCACTGCATACAAATAGGGAGGAGGATAAGCAAGAAAATCGAATAAGATTGCGTCAGTTCCCCGAGTAACAGGAATGGCATGGTGCATTCAACGAAGAAAAGGAAAAAGGGAGCGGATAGGAGATGGGAAATATGGAACTATATGAGCCGTCCGCCCGGACTTTGTGTGCGCATGAAATCCGCGTAGAGCATGACATGCTGGAAGTGGGTGTCCAGATATGAACCCCTTCGGTATGGAGAGCCTAGGCTTCCGGGTATGCCTTTGAGGGCTTCTCGATTCCGCCAACGGGCTTGCGCGAACGAGGTCTTCACCTTCTGTAGCTTGTGTAGCAACAGCAAATTATTGCTGTCTGACGCAGGCCTGCTCTAGAACCACACTTCGAGATGCCAGTACCGCAAAGGGCTCCGCGGCGGTCCTCCGGCGGTATACAGAAAGGGCGCCACGATAACGAGATAAGAGATGGCGATCTCGATTATGAGCAACGGAAGAGCTTGCAGCCGACCGCTCATACGAGCATATGAAGGGAGAGTGCAGAGTGTGGATAGATGTAGCCAGCAGGGAGACGACTCACAAGCTTGATAATTCCTCGGCTGTACCAGGTCTAGCTACCATAGGAACAATTTTGGGTACTCTTGGCGCGTGGTTGGGGCTTTGATTTTCAATACCACCGCGCGACGAAGATTTCGTTTTCGGATTTCGGCGTTGTATTAAGTTTGTGTAATAGTCAGGTTGTTATTTGGGTACATTGAGCGAGGGCAATGGGATTGTCGAGGAGTATTCACGACCCATCGGATGCATCAGGAGGTAGAGGAGCAGGGACATATCGAGATAACCGACAAAGTATCAGTCAAATGAAGGCATACCACCGCTAAAGACCCGCTGTTGGCCTCCGTTGGTCGAGATGACAAGGCTGTGGAACCCCATTGTCCTCGAGAGGTAGCTCTTCATTTGGGTGCATCTCCATGGCAGGGCTGTGCAGATGGGGCCCTTTGTCATTTCACTTGACTTGACCGGCTGAGGCATCTGAGAGGTATCGCGCCTTATTTGTGGGAACAGACAGGTGCTATAGTCTGGTTATACCACCAGCTCACGGGACCCAAATGAAGGGACCTGGAAGGGGAAATCAAAAGAAACGCTTACACAGGTGATGTATCGTCTCCAGCGCATATTGTAGTACTCGCATAGGTGGCACCAGAACCATTGACGGTTGTCCCGAATTTTGTGCTTCGTACCGAGGAGGCTTCGCTACCAGAAGTACGAGGTCTACCGCTTGATGAGCCAGGTCGCTGGCGGCTCGACGCCCCAGGTCCCGCTTGATAGTTAGGTACCATACCATTGTAGCCGTCTAATGACGACACCGAACCACGCCCGGCTTTACCAGAGTATGGCCGTCCTGTAGTATCTTGTCCTACATCAGCTCCACCTCCACTGCTACTGCCGTATGAGGATGTCGAAGGGCGCCTATCATTGGCCATAGAGGGGTGCGAAGCCATGTCGCGTGTAGGAGGCGCAGCAGCTATATCCCCCATGTTATGCGACTGTGATTATGCCTCTATGATACCTCGTTCACTCGGAGACGCCACAAAGTTGGCCCTGCAGAACGAGCAGGCCGTCGATCCTCTTTGCGATACGGCAGAGGGACAAATGGTGAGCGGTCTTCAAGTAGTGCTTTGGAAAGTCCTGTCAATCTTCGACTTAGAAGCTGTGTGCCGCAACACCTTGTGGTGTTCCTTCTTTCTCCCTGACGCGCAAAAGAGGTGATCGAAGCGAGTGGAAGTCACAGTTCGCACGAAGCCCAGATTGCAGGCTAGAAGCTGTCTGTGTGACCGGTGCAGTCCTTGGATGGTGTACGTGTATGCGTATGGTTCGCGATGTCGCTTTGTGGCCTTGCCCCTTGGTCTTCTTTGCAGACTTAAGGGCCTGTTGATGCTGCGTTCTTCAAGGTGGTCCGACGCAGCTTGCACGGGTCGAAAAAGAGCGGTCTTCTGGCAACAAAGCCGGTGAACGGAAAGGTATTCAACCCCCTGGCATTGAAAGCGGGTCGTGTAGAGCCGTACTGCAATTATTATGTAAAAAACTGCTCCCGACCTTCTGTTGCACGGTAGGTAGCTCGCTCGATGCGTGCTTTTCTTGCGATTTTGGCCTTTCTAATGCAATGTCGGAATAGATGTCGCGGTTTGCGGGGCGTCTATCTGCCTCGATGTTCGTGGACGAGCGACAATGGTACGGCTACCCGATATGAATGTCTGCTGCGTGCAAGCTTGCCAATCAATGCAGGGCCTTCTTTCCTAGAGTATCGGTTTCGAGGCAGGCAAGGTCGGTCGGTCGGTCGGTCCTAAGGCGGCGGAGCGTTGTATGTATAACGTGATGCCGCAGAGCTTCTTGCGCCGGTAAGCTAGCGCTCTGTGTTTCCCGTCGAAGTAGGGGAACCAACAATTGGTGGCACGGCAAGCTCGACCCATGCAGTTCTTTCACACCTATGTAGCTAGCCTGACGAGTGCGACTGGCAGCCTTTGACCTATCCGGAGAAAACCTTGAGAAAAACCTGAATAGACTTCGCCCAACTATGCGCCGCTTAGTCTTTCGTGTTTTAGTATGTATTTGCACGATAGAAGTGACAAGTGACTCTATTGACCTTTTTGGGTTTTGTGACTCTGAAGCTTAATTGCAACCAACTCCTTAGCACGGCAATAATGCAGATCGTGGAAGCTCGATCTTCAGATTATCCATTCGGGCGGTTCCATCAAAGTTATCGTAGGTATGATACCCACCAGAACTTCCAGTGCCTGGATCGGATTTGCTGCAGGGTGGGCCGATTTTCCCGTCGACTTGCCAACTTACTCCAGAACTTCGGCTTTCACCTCTCACCACGCACCCAAGTCAGGCAGCCGTCAAACTCGCAACCATGCATCTCATGTACACGATAGACGACAAGGGCAACCGAATCTACACCCTGAAGGTTCGTTCTCATTAGGCCCTTCCTCACTACAGGATCGCACGACTGACCTTGCTGCCTACTACAGAAAATCACTGCTGAAGGCAAGATTTCAAAGTCTGCCCACCCAGGTGCGTTCTGCTCACGAAGGCAGCGCAGCACGTTGCTGTTCCTACAAGAGCCATCTCTTTTGAGTGCTCACTCGGGCCACAAGGACGCTGGCTGATTGTCTTCCATCCACTCTACAGCTCGATTTTCACCAGACGATAAATTCTCTAGGCATAGAGTGACAATCAAGAAGCGGTACGGAGTCCTCCTACCTCAATTGCCAGAGAGGGAGATGTGAACGCAATACCACCATTCCAACACTACACGCTACCTGATATATTGTCATGCTCACCAATCCTCCTGCAAGTGCTGCAACATGATCGCGCATTTGGAGACAACCAGACTCTTAACCCGAGCTTTGCAAGAGCCCTGACAAATACCTCTATTCGCAAGGTTACCGGTGCTGTACAATCAATTCATTGTTGCTTTCACCATCCAATTGTTTCGAAGTGCGTTACTTTGTCGTTCAGGTCGTGTAGAATATCAGAAGCCAAGCGGGCCACGCTCGCAATGTTACAACAACAGATCTCCTTCCAGATTTACTCAACTTCGTTGCCACATCAAGCACCGACAAGACGTACCTCCCTTTGCCAGCGGCAGCCTCGAGTATTGGCCGTCTGTTCCCTCCCGCTGACAGCGTCTTCTTTTCCTAGTGTCAGAAAATGGGCTTCCGGTCTTGAATTTCTTGTTTATCACGCCTTCTGCGACTTTTAGTCTTCAATCGAGCTCCTGCAACGAACTCTTCAAAGCGTCGACCCTCTTTTCTAGCGATTCAATCATTGACCAGATCTCCCTTGCTTCCTCACTATCAGGCTTGTCCCTCTTTTCGACCAAAGCCAGCTCGTTCTGCTTGTGATGACTTGCCTGTCTGTCCGCATGCTGAAAGTACTCGTGCAGTGCTCCGCGAACAGCTGCAGCTACGACATCCTGTTCATCCCCATTACTATCCATGTAAGGTTTTCTGCCTCCTTCGAAGGTAACAGGTATTGGCCTGCGCTGGGGTATATATCTGGAGGATGATTTCCTTAGACTCGATAAAGTGAAGATATTGGACACGAAAAGAGCAAAGATGATAAATGAGCAAATGAGTGTACTAGGGCTCATTTGACCCAATATATCTGCGATGGTGTCCCATAGCGTACTGACGAAGTCGCAAAGTGGTCTGGAGTAAGGCACAGTATCGGCTATGAACGACAATGGTTCGTTAGGCTTTGAAGTTGTTGGACTCTTATTCGCATCTTCTCCTGCCCCTGTCACAGAATGAGAAGAAGGATCTCGTGAATGCAGCGTGTCCGAGAGGCTTTGATGGGGCTCTTCGTGATCATCGCCTTCTCCGCCAGAGTAGAATTCGGACTTGTGAGCGCTGATGTATTTTCTAATGCTAGCGTCCAAAGCGACATAGAGCGTCTTCTGACCATCCAAAGACGATCTGTCGACGATGCCTACATGCGCGCATGAAGTCAGTCAGCTTGCACAGATATGACACGAGGACAAAGTCATTCAAGGTGAAGGCCGGGTGTGACGTACTCTTAATAAAGCTCCGGCCAGTCCATTCCACGGCAGTCGTGACAAGGACTCTGGTCGCGTTGTTTCTAGCCCAAGTAAAGCATGTTTTCGTCTTGACGGAGAAGCTTCCGCCGGAGGGCACTTCAGGCGTTCTAGTCGTGGTGAGGGTGACTACGAAGTCATCAAAATCGACGTACAAATTCTCGTCTGTAAGGATGCACTTTGTTGATTTGGGACCAACTGGCGCGTTTATGGCTTTGATGTAGCTGTAGGTTCTCGAGAGAAGGTGAGAACCATTCTTCTCTGGTGCCCAGTCTCCAATTTGCAAGTCTAGCGAGTGAAGGCAAAGATTGGGTTAATATTCATGTAAAGTTGTCCGGTGATCATCGTACAAGGCTCACCTATCAATTTCATGTCCTTCGATAAGAAATCCTTCATAAATCCAGATGTGAACATGAGATTGTATAGTTTTTCAGGTGAGCCAGGGAAGGTAGCGTCCATGACGACATTCGAATAGTGACCAGTACCGGTCGTAGTGCAGTTGCAGGTTGTTGGATCATGTTGAATAGCCGTAGGTGATTTGACTAAAGAAGCACCGCCCAGGCTAGGTCTTCCTCTCGATGTAGCTGGTGCAACCATCTCATCGGCCTCGTCGTCTTCATTTTCTCCTTCTTCTACCGCAAGGCACTCATGCTTATTCCCGCCTCCTCTAATCTTCCTGAATCTACCCTTTCTCATTCTACGTTTTTTTCGACCTGTTTCAGCCTCGTTGCCGGTGTGCTCTTCATTGTGAGACTGTGCAAATTCGTCATCGTCGTCTTCTATGATACCCGCTGAATCCGGCAATGCTGCAGATGTCGGTACAACTGGATGGGAGTTCCTCCATAATGAGACTATGAGATCGTATGTCATGTCGCGTGAAATGAATGACGCAAAAGTATTGCGGTTGTGCATCGTTGCTATCAATATGGCATTGGGGATTACCAGAGCTGTATTGCGCTTCTCTATCGCTATGATTTCGTGGAAATCAAGCGTGAGCGTCGTCACCCAGCCAAAAATGTTCGCATGAAAGCACAAGCGATGTTCAGATATGTAAAGCCGGCCTTGAATCAGGATTTCTCGCTGAAGGGCGCACCCATAATCTAGATATCGTGTATCAGTCAACGTAACCGAATGCCGAGCGTATGTCCATGACAAAAGATGTATATGAGCACGAACCTTCTATGAGATAGTCTTCCTCTGGTACGTTCTTGAACAGGGCATGAAACTCTGCGTTTCGCTTACTACTCGCCAGAGCGTACCCGGTACCAATCTGCGCTATTACATCGTCAAAGTCGCCGAGAACGTCCATTGAGACCATCGCATGGAATGCAGGATCATCCTCGTATTTTGGGGAGTCATTCGGAGTGTAATTGCTGAGAGGTGTAGGTGATTCAAAACCATCGCCTTCTTCAGTACTTTTTCGTTCGAGTAGCTGTTGCCCGTCATAAGTGTGATGTCCATTGCTATCAAAAGAACCACCCTTTCCGGATGTAGGATTTTCACCGCTGCTTCTTCTCTCCTTGTTGGGGCTCGGTCTATGGACACTCATTGGTGTTGAGCCATGCCCCGCCATTTGAAAAGGTTGTGCAACACCTGGAGCGGGAGATGCAAATGCGACACCTGAAAGCGCCAGAGCACCAGCAATGCCATTGTTGCCCTTTCTTGAATTCTTGCTGGCCTTGACCGGAGCAGTGACCGATCGCGATGGAGAGGGCGAGACAGAGCGGCGACCCGATAGTTGGGTTGAAGCTGAAGTACTTGCTCGGCCTCTTGAACCGCTGTAGCTTTCATGGACGAGAGGAGGCGCCAACGATACGCCTGGTGAGACTGCGCTCATGGATCGACCACGGTGGTCCTCCATTGGATGCGCTTGATTCGCGGGGATGCGTTGCGCTGTCTCTTCCCTCGTCTGTGGCTCTCCCAAATGCTCAGACTTTGAGGCTGTAGAACTGGATGAACTGCTTCCCAGATCCGAATGTTCGAAAACAGGCGGGTATTGCTGTTGGATAGACCCTGCAGCTGAAGGCCGTCTATAGCGAGGATCTTCAGAGCCTGGTATCGGACTTGGAAGGGGACTTGCGTCGGTCACGAAGAGCGTGGGCTGTTGTGAAGATCTTCCTCCTTGATTCTGGAATTGCAGATATCCTGCTTTTGGCGTAACGGCATCTTGCTGACTTGGACCAAGCAACGTGTCGAGAGATAACGACCCTTCACCGACCGGCTGGAAAGCGGACATGGCTTTTGTAGCATATTGGTTTGAATGAGCCTGCGAAGAACGATCTGCACCATACTCTAGGGCAGCAACTCGAGGCAAGTCGAGTGCAGGACCGCCACGCGAAAAGGTACTGCGTCGAATCTTGCCATTCGCTGAGCCATCATCAGTTGCAAGCCTACTAGCTCGCGAGGCATTCTCTTCCGTAGTCGATCCGTACACTATAGGGGTACCGTCTGGTGTCGTAGAATGCATAATTATGTCGCTGCTACTGGGTTGAGGTCTGATCACGCTTGTTCTGTCGGCGCTGCCCGTGACCCCGATGGCTTCGGTAAAGGACGACACTCTGCGTCTGCGCGTCTCGCCAGAGGCATCTCCTTCTTTTTCAGGCGTCGATGATACAGAGGAAATCCCACCTTCATCCCTGCTCTTGCTGGCAGGGTCGCTTTTGTTGCGCCTGCCTCCAAGCAGCGCTGTCACACGAGACATCTTTCGAGCGACATATGGGAGCTAGACCAAGGTAGGAAGCTGGTCCAAGGTAGGCAGGTCGCTATGAGATTAGCTAGGCAGGTGTATTGTGATACAGGTGGCTTAAACAGTATTCAGTCTTGAGCAAAAGGGTAGAGATGCATTTCAACGTGGCTTATGCGGGCCGATCACCGTGTGGCTATACCCACGCGTCGAAGCTACGCAGGTCTCAGCCTATTGCGAAGTACGCTCGATACAAAACGAACAGACTCCAGTGCACACTAACAACATCCTGGGCCTAGAGCTTCGATCTCAGCCAGAGTCCCATCTTACTGAAACCAAGGGGCCCGTCATAGATGTCTCTCTCGGCGGCTCGAGTATTTACCTGGAGGCTGATATCAGCGAGATCGACCATGCTATGGGAAAGAACGCTCACATGGTATGTCCCAAGCTCTGATAAGTTTGTCGCTCCGCACAACCTGACAGCGGTGTCAATTTCCGCTTTCAAGATTTCGAACACTCGCTCAACTCCTTCCACACCGCCAGCTCCAAGACCGTACAACGGGCTCCTTCCGATTCCAACAGCTCGCGCACCAAGTGCAAGCGCTTTTACAGCGTCTGTACCTCTCTTGATGCCGCCGTCGACGCAGATTTCAAGCTTACTGTGGACCTCGGGGCAATACTTGTTTACCTCGAGAAGAGTATGAATGGAGGGTGAAGAAGTATCGGCTGCTCGACCTCCATGATTCGACAGGATGACTGCCTTGATGCGAGGGTATAAAGAAGCTCTGTAGACGTCTTCGTGTGTCTGGAGACCTTTCAAGACTATAGGCAGCTTGGTATGCTTTTCGAGCCATGGCATGGTAGCAGTCCAATGCAGGTCAGCTGCGGTACCAGCGAACATAGATCGTCCGACACCTCCTCCGCCTGCTTCTGGGGGCTTCACTCCATTTTCTTCATTCTGGTGAGGGGTGCTATCGCTCTTTGGTACTGTAGGCCGCTCTTGTTTGGCAGCAATACTGCTAGACGCCGGAAGGCGCGCTCCTACGCTACCCTGACGCTCATCTAGCTCACGCTTGCCAGGAATCGGAGCGTCGAGGGTCAGGACAACGAACTTGATACAGGGAATCTTGGCAACACGCTCTAGCATGGCTTCACTCTTCTTCCTGTCATTCTGCACGTATAGCTGCCAGCCAAAGACCTGGTCCGGACTGGCTCCATCACAAATTTGTTCTGGACTCATTGAAGCATTGTGACTGATAATCTGGCAGACTCCATGCCTGGCGCAGGCTTTTGCGATACCCCGCTCGCCTTCTGGGTTGGCAAGCCGCGCCTGGGCGGCAGGCGACACGAAGAAAGGAACGTTGACCTTGTGGCCGAAAAGCGAGGTACTAATGTCGCACTTCGAAACATCGACAAGTATGCGGGGCCGGAGAAGGATCGACTTGTATGCTATGTTATTGTAGTTCTTGGACCATAAATCATCAGACGCAGAGAAATAATATGCCCAGGCTCGCTGACTGAGCTTCTTGGTTGCGACTTGCTCGATCTCATCGAGGTTCAGACAATCTTGCACGTGCATGACTTCTTCGTCGTCAGACTTCCCTGCTACATCATCCTCGGGAGTTCGAGCTTTGGGCAGTGTTTCAGGGTCGACAGCGCCAAGCTTGCATTGAGGTGGTAGAGAGCTTTCAAGTGTTCCGGGCGGATGGACAGGATCGTACGCTTCAGTTGCATCTTGACCTGCAAGTTGCAAGATGATCTTACTTCCACCAGGATGTTCGGGTAGGAATTTGGTCACATCGTAGACATGACCGTAGAGAACGACCCAGCAGTCGCCCGCTGCGCGATGCTGTTGCACTATACCATTCAATACGAAAGTCAGGATTGGCTGCTAAACCTGGAGAACGGCGTTGGCCGAAACTACCAGCAGAAGCGGCCCCGCTAGGAATACTTACCTTCCTGAAACGAGAAAGTTTTGGACATGGCGGTTGAACTCTTGAGGTCTCTCGAGCGAGCTCTAGCATGTCGCTTCTGCGAAAGAGTCAATCAATGCTGAAGGTCTGCGGTTGTCGTCGGATAACCTGATCGGTTTGTGCCAGCACCATTGCGGGTAGCGACGAGGTCTATAACCTACTTGAAAGAGCTTTCCGCCAACTGCTCCTGACCAGACCGGTGGTTCACGAAGCGGAGTAGGGAGGTCTCGTAGATATCCTGCCTTGGTACAAAAGTATATCCTGGCTCGGCCTCGACAGCGACACTGTAATGCCGTTGCAAATCCCGATCACTCCGTGAGCAGTGGCGGGAGATTTGTGCTATCTCAACTTCACTGCGACTTGCTTCTTGCCGAAATTATCGCTGTCAAGCCTTTATCGTCAAGTTTGCTTCAGCATGGTTAACGCTCTGGATGACGCTGCGACCAGAAACGGACATAGCCTGTGTTTCTATATTCCGAGTCCGCTGCATCCGCAGGCATACACCCGTGCCGAAGAGTTGGGTGTCGATGTGATACATCCCAAGGACCCAAGGAGTCAAACTTGGTGGGAATGTAAGCTTTGCGCGGCGACGGAACGGTCGGTTCAAAGCCTGTGCTGACGTTGGCCTTGGCAGATGCGGACGCTATCGTGTGGCGGCAAGGCAAAGTGTCAGGTGAGACTGACTGGATCACCCTATTGAGATGATAGCCAGCTAACCAACGTACCTTCCAAGAGGATTATGGACTCTCGAAGAAGCTGAAGATCATCGCAAGGAATGGTAAATAATGTTCCCGTCCCGAAGCTTTTTTCATAACTGATAAGAAAGTTCCGTTTAGGCACCGGGTATGCCTGCTTCACCCTGAAGCTTTATTTTCTGGACTGACAGGCAATTCTTCACATCATTCTGTTGTTGGGCAGATATGATATGAGTCAGTGTATCAATCCTGCGACCTTCTTGGCCGAACAAGGTTGCTGATTATGCGGATCTGATAGTCAACGTACCTCGATGCAAAGAACTGGGGATCGCTGTCACGAATCTACCAGGTCAGAACATCCGGTTAACACTGCTCAGTTCGTATGAATGACTGATGATTGACTGCAGGCTTCAATGCTGAGGCTGTCGCTGAGCTTGCGCTAGGTCTAGCTATCTCTGTTTCGCGGCGTATCGTTGAGTTCGACCGCCGATTAAGGGAAGGAGAGACTGTTCCGTACGTGACCTCACACTTCTAGCTTTCAATTGATATTCCTCTTATCAACTCCTTTAACTTGCATAGGTCGGCCCATAACATTGGCTTGTCGCTGCACAAAAAGGTCGTAGGGCTAGTGGGGATGGGAGACTGTGCTCGTGAAGTCGCCTTGAAGTTCTACTATGCGTGTAGCTGTCGAATACTTGTTTTTTCGCCCACATCTCCCAAGACTCGCTGGACGAGCAATTCCGGGACACCAGGAGAGCCTGTTATACCACATGAAAGAGTAGACTCGCTGGAAAAATTGCTCAAGGAAAGCGATGTCGTATCTCTCCACTGTCCTGCTGTTCCAGAGACGTTCAAAATGATGGGAGACGAACAGTTTGCGCTCATGAAAAATACAGCTATCTTCCTGAATCTTGGTCGAGGGGAGCTGGTCGATGAAGAAGCTCTTTTCAAAGCTTGCAAGAATCATGAGATATACGGTGCCGGTCTCGACGTCTTTGCGACAGAGCCAGTCTCGGCAGCGACTTATGGCAAGACTCTCTTTACGCTTGACAACATCGTCGTACTACCGCATGTAGGGGCAACGACCCTCGAAGTCACCAGAGATTCGACAGTAACAGCAGTCGAAACTGCACATTCTTACTGTCTAAAGGGAGACATAGGCCAGAGTACCCTCATTCGGGAACTCGGTTGGGGAGACTTGACCAGGCGGCCTCAAGATTCTGTCAAGTCACAGTAATAGTATCTCAAATCAATAGAAAGGCATTAGATTTCTGTATACACCATACTCACCTAGACCGGCAGCATATTTGATGGGTGGTCTCAGTAACATTAGGCACAGAAAGCCGTAGGCTACAGGTGTCCTGTTTGTTTTTCGAGACTTGAGGCTTCTGTGATTCTAGCACAGTACTCACTGTCGCATAATTCCTTTCACCGGCAGAGTAGATTCACCAGTATACTACTTTCGCCACTCGTGTTCAAAGGTATTCTCGTGACTTCATGTCGACCACGGTCTGCTCTGTAAATTACCAATCTTTACCGACTTTCAGCATGACGACTGTGTATAGCGCAAGCTTGTGAGTACTGCACAAGTGCGATGCACCAGATGGAGCACTTCGTTGCTTGTGTTGACGATTCTGTGCTTGTCTATTTCGTCTGCAGACCGCACGTCAATACTACAGCGGAAAGCTTTGTATCAGCATACTACAGCGCGTGGGACAATGACAGGGCCACGCTTAAGACGATGTATATGCCTACATCTCGCATAGTCTGGAACGGGAATCCCATATCTGGCGGCGGCGAGATGGCGCTGTTCATCGACAAGATGCCAGCAAGCAAGCACGACGTCCGTTAAAATGGCAGCCAGCCTATCCAGATAGCCAGCCCCAATGCAGTTGAGCAAAGCTGACTCTTGCATACTCACCAGATTCAGGCATTTGATTGCCATCCTCTTCCAGGTTAGACTCTTGTTCTCCTCTCTTTTCACACTTCCACTCTGCATACGCTAGGCGACCTTGTCGACTCAGACAAGCTTAGAAGCATCATATATATGTATATCGAATCTGAAACGGGCATATCCCTCCATGCGATTCCCCTCTATTCATCTAGGTGCACCGCAACCCAATGCCACAAGTATCGTTGTGACAGTCTCCGGAACATTACTGCTCTACGATGCAGCAGAAGGTCT
This sequence comes from Cystobasidium tubakii, assembly GCA_024345325.1. Lineage (NCBI taxonomy): Eukaryota > Fungi > Basidiomycota > Cystobasidiomycetes > Cystobasidiales > Cystobasidiaceae > Cystobasidium > Cystobasidium tubakii. Next base: position 2,161,027 of record BROO01000005.1, on the reverse strand, counting down.
GCCAGCTCAAGCGACTTCGTCTAGAGGACCGCCTGGGCACCCCCGTCAAAGACGAGATCACAAAAGCTCAAACGGAGACCCCGACACTCTCCCACGCTTCTTCAGCCATACGTTCATCCTGGTACCACAGCCAGGTCCTCAAAGCCAAATTACGTATGCTATAGAAGGCGAGACGTTCCGTTATGTGGGATAGCGCTCGATGCAGCTTGGCGAACAATTTTAAGAAGCAGTGCACTTCTTGATGCAGTATTAGTACCCAGTCCTGTTGTTGTAATAACATGAATATCACTTATCTCAGTCTAGTCTCTCTGCCATTTTTTGCTGCGCGTGAATGACACTCAACTCGCCTGACAGCCGGCCCGCGATGCCACGGGTTGCAGACGTGCCCTTACTGCTCACTGGGTTATGTTCTGGATAAAGTCTGCATTCCGGCTCCAGATTTAACGATTCCAGCAGCCTTCTGCCCTACATTGTGGCACGTGCTTTATACGACCGTTAAAGCAGCAGCTCTACAACAGCAGTCTTCACTTCATGTCTACTGGAACAACGCCTCGGAACAGCCGTTGGTTCAAGCCTAGACTAGTTCTCATCTCGACAATCGTCACGGTGCTTGCATCAATCCTTCTTGCTCGCTGTTCTGTGCCTCTTCGTAGCTGGCCGTCTTCAATCGTCAGCTTTCGGTCTGCCAGCTCTTCCTTAGACCGATATACAGGTACAGGAAGACCCATCAACACAATGGCATACGAAAAAGAACAAGAAGTAGCTATTGCTGCCGTGCTCAAAGCATGCGATGTAGCTCAAGCTACTTTCCAAAAACTCGTCAATGACGAAACTGTCACAAAGAAGGACAAGTCGCCCGTGACTGGTGAGTCTGGCATTACTTCAGAAGTCATGTAGCTGCTCTTAACATCGTCTTATGTCGCTTAATAGTCGCCGACTATGCTGCACAAGCTTTGGTATCAATGCTACTGTCAAAGACCTTCCCAGATTATCCCTTGATCGGAGAAGAAGATGCTACAGATTTGAAGACCGAAGAGCAGGCGGGTGTTCGCCAGAAGATTGTCGAGCTGGCAAACAAAGCTTTGTCTGAGAACTCTGGTACATCCAAAGATCAGGCTGTTTGGGATGTCGTTGGCAAGGACGCTCTCTCTACCAACGACTGGCTCAATGCTATTGACCGTGGCAATGCAAAATATAGTAACAAGGGTCGTAAGTACCATCGTCCTGCAAGTCAGGCCGATAGATAGCATCTGATTTGATTTGAATCAACAGGCGTCTGGGCTCTTGATCCCATTGACGGAACCAAAGGCTTCCTTAGAGGCGGACAATATGCCGTATGTCTTGCTCTCCTCGAGGATGGTGAGCCAATTCTCGGCGTCATGGGAACACCAAATCTGCCACTAGATTACAAGAATCCATCGAGTGAGAAGGGAGTTCTGTTTGTTACGACGAAGGGTTCTGGTGCATTCCAGGTTAGTCTGCTTCAACTCAGTTAATCTAGAGCAGAAAGTTGACAAAGTCATTTCATTACGATATCAGCGGTCGTATACCTCTAGCGACTTACAACCTATCCAGATGGCAAACATCTCGTCCTTGAGCGAAGCAAGCTTCTGCGAATCGGTTGAGGCTGGACATTCTTCAAAACCACTCAATGCCCGTATTGCGGAGCTCATGGGAATTACGAAACCTCCAGTACAGATGGACAGTCAAGCGAAATACTGCAGTATTGCAAGAGGAGATGGAAACGTCTACCTCCGCTTACCTACATCTGCTACATACGAAGAGAAGATCTGGGTAAGCATTCGCTTGCATGATCTGCTTACGGAAATTGCTTATGCTCTGCCGACAGGATCACGCTTCGGGCGCTTTGTTGGTTGCTGAAGCTGGTGGAAGGGTAACAGACATGCACGGAAAGTCATTGGACTTCTCAAAAGGTCGAACCCTCGCTGCCAACAAAGGTGTGATCGCCTCGCCTGCGCATCTGCATGACCAGGTCATTAAGGCTGTTCAGCAAGCATTGTCAGAGTCGGAGGCTGGGAAACTGTGAAATGGTTGTAACATGAATGCTTTGCAAAATCCAGTTTGCAAACGGGTACGAGTACAATCCAAAGACAACGGCAGGCGCAAGGATACAACAATCAATTCACGTTTGACAGTGCCTTGCGGACAGACTTACACCATTTCGAGATGCAGGTGTAGACTTTGAGATCACGCTAACGAGCATGTCAATTGTGAGCGTGTAATAAGCTGATTGCTGATACCCTAGTCAAGGTGTTTGCGCTTTCCCCTCCCAGAACTTGATGGTAGACCTAACCGAGGGGCACTGCATACACGACAGACAGTCAGTAACCATTTCGCAGGAATACAACATCCGAGTTACGAATTGTTCACCACTGCAGAGATCACCCGCGGGTGGTCGTCACGGAACACACCTCTTGTGCCATCAATTACTTCAGCTGGGGTCTTCCAGGTGTTGACCTCTTCAGCTCGCATGCTACGGCGGATTGAATCTGCCTTCTGTGCCTTTTTGAGTGCTCTCATAGCTGGCACCAGATTGGATGATAGTTTGCCTTTCTCCAGCTCCGAGTCGACCTTGCCGGTTTCGGACAATGATCGTAGAGGAGCGCGAGTCTCTATCGCACGACGCAGCTTGTGCGATGTGAGGAGGCGTGATAGTGACATGTAGGCTTGTATCTGGGCTGCCTGAGCTGCGCCATTGATGTACATAGCCGGGCGATGGGGATACAAGCTGACCAAAGGCGTTCGACGTACTAGCAACTCGCTCCGGCTGGGTCTCGTCTCGAGAGCCGACGACAGAGCAGGTCGGACAGCCTTGAGCCGTCTCAGATGGAGTACAGGGTCCACTGCGAGTGTACGTGGGGTCTTACATGTCTGCGAGACGTGCAGAAGGTCGCTGATGGGGAGGTATGACAGGGCGTGCTGGATGAGCTCTGGACTGAGCGCGAGCAGGCGTGATTCAACAGCGAGGACCAGCGCCAGGATAGAGTCGACGGGTATGGAGGCGTCTAGCCAATAATTCTCTCCTCGACTGTCCATGCTGCTACATCGGTGCTCGCTGTTTACAGTTGTCAAGATGAGAGCTGGTGTATGGCGATTGCCGCCTTCACCTTACGGTAGTCGGACAGGAGGTCACGTGACGTGAATGCGCATCATGACTCCGGCGGACAGCCTGTACTCCCAGCGCTGTAAGCGGTGTTCCCCTACGGATCACCTCTGTATGTTGCATCCTTCTCAGTACATAGACAAAGGCCAAAGGCCTGGAATGCGGCCGCTGAATCGCATGCATATTCATCGATAACGCCGCACGGACGTGGCTTACGCAAGAGCTATCGCCGAGAACTGCGATACGAAGCTTTCGCCTTCCTCCTTCCTCTCCTGCTTCTGCTTCCACACGTACTATCTCGCACGACATCCCCACCCCACGCAGTCTACCGCCATCCGTACCAGGGTCCTACATCGACAGTTCAAAGTGTAAATATACCTTCTGACAGAGATCAGATCTAAGATATGTCAGGCAAAGCCGCTTTTAACGATGCTCAAGGAGCCCACTTCACGGTTCGAGATGCACCTGACTGGCCAGTGCAAGACAATGAAATCAAGATAAAGGTTCACGCTGCCGCTATCAATCCGGCGGACTACAAGATTCTGGTAAGTTGCTGACAAATCCTTTCCATTGCGTTCGAGGCCTACAAATTCGTCAATACAGGACACTGGAATGTTTGTCAAAGCATGGCCAATCATACTCGGAGATGATTGCGCTGGAGAGGTAGTCAAGGTCGGAAGCAAGGTCACCAGCTTTCAAGTTGGGGATCGGGTGGCTGCAGTACCTGCAAGTGTCTTCAACTCTGGAGGAGGTAATCAGTACGGCGCCTTTCAGGAGTACGTTATCGTACAAGCCGAGCGCGCCTTCAATATCCCAGCGAACTGGTCGTTCGAGGATGCTTCAGTATTTCCGCTAGCTATCGCGACGGCTGCACCTGGCTTGTTCTCGAAAGACCGGCTAGCCTTAGATTATCCTCAGGTGCGGAAGCCAGCCTCAAACGGAAAGGTTTTGCTAGTCTGGGGAGGCAGCTCAAGTGTAGGTGCCTGTGCTATTCAGCTGGCAGTACATGCCGGCTACGAGGTCTTCGCTACCGCCAGCAAAAGAAACTTTGACCTTGTCAAGAGCTTCGGGGCTTCTCAAATCTTCGACTATACTGCGGAAGGCGTAGTCAAAGATATCGTCAACGCCATCAAAGATCGCGAGGCAGACTATGTAGGTGCTTATAGCGCTACTCAGGACGGGGCCGGACTGCCACCGGCCGTTCATGTGGCAGGTCAGCTGGGCTTGAAGCAATCATTTGTTGCGACCTCAAATCCTAGAGTACCTCAAGAAGGCCTGCCGGAAGGTGTCAAGGTTGCTGGAAGTATGTCATTAATCTGCTCAGCTTGTGACCTGCATTGAACCGTGCTGATTTAGAGCATGCTTCTTCAGATATTGCAACGCAATGCTTCGAGTTCGTCGCTCCGCCATTCCCAGCTGAGTTAGACATTGGAGAAGCTATTTTCAGGAAATGGCTACCTGCAGCAATGGCTGGAGGCACATTGAAGGTGTCGCCTCCTCCAAAGGTAGTCGGTCACGGTCTTGACGCAATTGAGGAGGCTGTAGATATTTCAAGAAAGGGAGGAGTATCCGGCCAGAAGCTGGTGGTCAATCTTTAGCGTAGAACAAAGCGCACTGTAACAATGCTTCGGCCTTGATGGCGAAGCTTCAAGCCTTCAGGATCGTCACATATATAATCATTAACGCACTGGGAGATAGGAGATAGTAGCGGCTTGAGATATGTCTACGGTTATTACATATACATGCACATTCAATGCAAGACGTCTAGGTGAAATAAAGATGAATGTGGCAATATCCCTGATCAGCCGTACTGACGTGAAAGATCGCTGAGGTAGCCTCCGAGCTGGGGGAAAGGAGGCCGTGATTCAGTACGAAATCTCCCGACCAAAAGAAAGACGACATACCTTGAGGGCACCCTGTCGAACGGCTGACTGTACTTCGGAAAAGTCATCAAAGCCAGCTTCGTTCATGACTCGTCGAGCGATATCTTTGGCTGATCGTTCGAGATCCGAGAAGTTTTCGACGCCAAGGAGACCTTCTTCCAACTCAGCTGCTCTGTTCTGGTTGTATTCATCCTCATCTCGGCCAAAGTATGCACTCGAGGATATCGCACTCGCGCCCGAGAATTGCTGCAGGCGTTGTTGAGCTTCGCCCTTGTTCGCTTCATCGTGCAGTCCACGACCAAAGTACATATCGCTTGAGATGCCTTTTGAACTTGAGAATTTCTCTCGGGCAAAGGTGGATTCCTCTGCGAACGTCATAACTTGCGTCAGAAAGTGCTAGTGCACTCATTGCAAAGGGTCAAATCTACCTGGTTCTGGATTGTTGGCTCTCGAGGCAGCTCGCTTCGCCGCTGTAACGGCCTTGGCAGCCTCTTCACCACTCAAACCGGCGATCTGACCGAAACCAAGTCGTTGGAAACCCATGCCGAGTCTGTCTACTTCCCCGCCCGATTTTTTGTTGCCGACCATCTCTCCACGACTAGACGAAGGAGCGGGACTAGCTCTAGCTGAAGCAGCAGCGGCGGCAGCGGCCTCGGCAGCTTGCTTTGCTTCTTGTTCGCGATCGTACCCCAAGCGTTTTATGCGCTCTTCCTCTTCTCTAGCTTTTCGTTCGGCTTCTTCAAAGTTGATTGCGGGACCTCCCTTCTTGACTCCTCCTAGCTTAGACTTGCCTCCTCCTCCAAGCTTCATTGCACCGGCAGTACGAGCTCCGGACCCAGCTGACGAAGCTCGGACAGATGATGAAGAGACTGCTCTAGACACGACAGGCGGAGGCGAAAGTGCTGCCGGGGAAGATGCTGCTGTCGTAGTTGGGCTCGCGACAGCACTCAAAGACGGTGTGGCAGGCCGCGATCCTTGAGGAGTGACTGCTGGACTGAGTCCTATGCGTGGTGGTCCAGTAGCCATTGGTTTTGGGGAAGGAGTTGGTGCAATTATATTCGTTGGCTTATCCCAGCTATCAAAGAAGTCATCGTCGTCTCCTGCGCTGTTCTTGCCGTTTTCTTTGCTAGGGTCGACAGATTGTGCAGCATCGGCAATGCCGTCGGTGGTCACTGGTCCCGCGCCGTAACGAAGTTCGTCTTCCTTAGCCCGCCTCTTAAGTTCGTCTTTGTATTGTTGAGCAGCAGCGCTAGTATACTTTTCCTTCGCGTTCGAGGTGACGGAGACCATGCCTCGCCCGTGCTTGGTGATATAATCATTGAAGGCCTGGTTGCCGCCAACTTTCATAGTTCGCAACTGATCCCATGTCCAAGAGTCAAGGTTTGTCGAGCTGGTCGAGGCAAGCCAAACGTCATCAGTGCCTATGGTCTATCGCGGGATCCTTTCTCTCCGACAAGTGCTGGCAGACATGAAGCACATACCGGACAAAGGTGACATGGACGCCCATGTTTCGATGAACGCTTGAGCAGTCCAGACAGATATACACTGCAAAGGTGACGCTGCTCCATGTTGGGTTCTGCAGTTGGAAGAGAACACGTCAGGGTCCAGCTCAACCAGCGAACATGCTGGTGTACAAGGAACATCGAAAATGATACCTTTGCGCGACAATCACAGCAGATCTAACAGGAGCAGTATACGAAGCATCAGATGCTTGCACGTGGGTCAGAAGGAGAGACGGATGCGCACCTGGTTCGCCTTGGGTGACTTTGCTACCTTGAAAAAGGCATCGATCTCCTGCTTGGTCGCATGCGATGCGCCAGCCATGGCGAAGCGCGGAGTAGCGAGAGCTTCGACCGCGAAGGTGTTCGCGAACGTCTGCGTAGTCTCTTTAGTACTATAAGCCTTGATGGAATCGTGCGACAGCCCAATCCAGAACTCGGCTTTGGCGCGCAGCAAAGATGGTGCATCAGCAACCTGCAGCGATGCAGACGCGCCTTGACGGCAAGTGTGGCGAACGGAGCATAGGAACCTGAAGGCAAGGAGCGAAGGACAACGGCACAGCAAAACCGAGTGGTTGAACTATTAGAGGGCAACTGGTTCCAGAAGAGAGTGCATTTGACATTCTCTGCTGCAAGCCTACATGGCGTAGCTTCTGACACTACATCGAAGCACACACGCGCACTAAAAGATTAGATGGTGCAGACAACCTTTCCAGTATTTCCCGAGTCTTCAAGGATCTGGGTAGCTTCCACTATCCGATCCCACGGTAGGACCTGGACGATTCGAAAGGTGGTGTTAAGCATGCCTGCAAAGATCCCCGGTATCGAGAAACTGTCTCACCTTGTGCAACACAAGCTCATAATGCCCTTGCATCACTTTCGGCAATGCTTCTTTGCTGAATCTTTGTAGCAGGTTGACCTGATACTCGGTGGACCGTGATCTCAACGTCTAGAAAAGGCGGAACAGGGTCAGTCGTCTGGACGTATCGAAAAGTTGGTGTAGTTGCCTACTGTTCCTTCGATGCGCATGCGCTTGTACAGAATCGTGCTCAAATCAAGTCCTCCTTCAACCTTTCCCCCCGAAAGGAGACCTAACATGACCATGTGTGCATCACGCGCAGCGCCTGTACCGGAATACGTTAATATTCAAGCCCACAATGCTTCCAAACACCTTACTTTTCAGATTCATATCGAAGTAGCTTTGACCGACGAAATCGATAATGACATCCACGCCTTGACTGTCAGTAAGCTTGAGAATCTGGAGCAGGGAAGCCTTCCGGTCAGCAAGCAGCACAGCCAGCCTGATGGGTGAGCGAGGAATTTCCTACCTCATCGGAGAACTTTTGGGTTTTACTGTCATAGAACAACGCAGATAAGGCATCTGCTTATCTTCAGAAACATGTAAAGTACTCACTAGTCGATACCATGGTCGGCCCCGAGCTTCTTTGTAAGGAAGTCTAGCTTTTCTTGCGTTCTGCAAGACCGAAAATTAGGATTGACGGAGACCAGCATGTTTCGGTTTACATACACCTACCCTGCTGTTGTGAAGACTTGCTTGGCGCCAAAGCCTTTCGCTAGCTGAATTGCAGCGATACCTACGCCTGAAGCTCCAGCATGGATTAGGACTCTTGCTCCCGCTTTCATTTCCGCGATTAAGAACAAGGCTTGGAACGCTGTGGAAACCTACGGAGTTAGATCTGGCAGATAAATTCACGTCTCGCGAAAGAACTGACCAGTCAACCATGCTTCTGGAATCGCTGCCGCTTGCTCCCATGATAGGTCCTTCGGTTTATTTGTGAGCATGCCCCCGTCAACCAGGACTACAGGGTTACAGGACATCAGCAGGCTGGTTTAAAAAGACTTCTCTGGCGTTGTATACACACCGTATTCTGCATATGCACCCTGTTCCAAATTGATTCCTTCCCTAGTCAGCAATGACTTCATCACGTGCAAACAATCAAGCGCATGGCCTGTGAACCTGAGCTCACACCGTAGGCCAAACCAAAGCTGTGGTATACAGAGCAAGCAGGATTGGTTAGTGAAGTAAGTTTGTGACAGGACCAGCTGGTATTCCCGCTGAAAATGGCCATGAACGTACACCTCATCACCCTTTTTCCAGCCAGAGCTATTTCCAGCTTCTTCAATCACACCAGAGAATTCGACGCCTAGCGTCGCTGGGGCTTGTGGAGGCACAGGATACAGTCCTTGACGCTGCATGATGTCCATTCGGTTGAGGCCGAAAGCCTTGATGCGGACGAGGGCATGCTTTGGATCTTTCACTTCGGGCCGGTCAATCTCTCCGATAGACAGGGAAGTAGCTTTGGCCTTGTTGGCATCGTCGACTACTACAGCTCGCATATTGTCCAGTTTGGAGGATATAAGGTGTATTGTTGGCTAGCTACCAAGCAGCATGAGCTGGAGGTGATGCAAGTAATAACGCGATCTGGACTCGCCACAGCCATCATGCGGACACTTCGGGCACTTTTGGGAGGAGGTACATGTACGAAGCTTTCAAAACCTCTGACAGCGGCACGACCGCCTCAAACTATGATTACCCGTCCGTCTTGCCCATCAAGCGAATACAGAACTAGTCTACATGAATGCCTTCTGTGCGCAGGTCTTGTTTCGCTGCCGCAATGTCCTGCAACGTACCATGTAGACTTGGTTAGCGCATGTAAATACGTACAGCACAAGTCGTTGTTGACGGAGATGTACCTCCTGAAGCTCTAGGTATGCTTCATCCGCATTGCCCATCGATATTACTCCCCACACGAGCTCGAAGACGCAGTAGCCACCGAGAGCCGCTACTGCCAACAAGGGAATCTGCGTTGACAAGAGAGGCAGCCTTTTAGCTACAGCTCAGACTGATGGACTTGTGCTCCTAGAAAGTGACTGACCAGAGGAAGATACTGCTGAGGATGCGCTTGTCCGACCATAGGCAGGTGTTCAATGTGCAGCCAAGCAACGACGTATATGGCCAGAAAAACCAGTATTGGTAAAGCCACCCGGTGTATTCGCGCCATTCTAGAAGCTATGAATGGATTGCTGTTGCTGTTACCGCATCATGCTAGATTCGCGGACTTCGTTTTTGAAGCTTCGCTGCTTTCGCCGCGATCAAACGGCAGGCAAGCTGGCTCCATCATTTTTTAAAGCGGACAAGGTTGCTTTCGGACAGTCAACAGCAGGGGCAGCAAGTTAGACCGGCATTCGTAGTCTAGGCACACGCTCGCTCGTGGCTTGTTTCTCAGTACATCCGTCCTTCTCGCAAGGCCGCTGAACAAGCTCGTCGCAGGCTTCGAACGAGACCTGAGTTCGTCGAGACAGCATGGACAACGAGGAGCACTGGGATGAGTTCGGCAACTACATTGGCCCGGAGCTGAGCGACGACGAGGATGAAGATGCCAACCAGCAAGAGCAATATGCCTCGACGTCTGCGCGCTTGCCGGGCTACGACGAGGATGAGGAAGAAGGCGTCGTGCAAGAGGATGGGGATGTGATGATGGAGGACGAGGAAGAACCAGCGGCTTCAAGCAATGCAGTCATCCTGCTGGAAGATAAAAAGTACTATCCTTCTGCCAGCGAAGTGTACGGCGATGATGTCGAAGCCCTCGTGCAAGAGGAGGATATGCAGCCACTTTCGGAACCCATCATCGCACCTTTGAAGAAAAGAGCTTTCAGGACCGAGGAGAAGGACATGCCACAGACGACGTTCGATAAGAAGTGAGTTCATCACCAATCGGCTGGTCGGTTGCCTTGAGCAGTCCTTGCTGACTGCAAGCTACCCGCACCGGCGCATTTCTGCTAGCTTCCTCCTCAACTTGACAAATGTGCCAGATTCAATACGAAATATTGCAATTGTTGGCCATTTGCACCATGGCAAGACCAGCTTGGTAGATATGCTCGTTCATCAGACGCACGATATTCCTTGGGATCCTACAAAGCCAGTGAGTGTCGACCGCCAGGCTGTATCTTGCCTTCTTGCATGCAAGCCGCAGCTAAGCAATATTCAATTCGACAGCTCCGATACACCGACTCTCACGTTCTTTCGCAAGCAAGAGGAATCTCACTCAAATCTTCCCCTATGTCTCTTGTCCTGCCCACCACAAAAGGCAAATCATATCTCATCAACATGCTCGATACTCCAGGCCACGTGAATTTCCAGGACGAAGTGGCCGCTGCCGTTCGTCTAGCCGATGGTGTTGTCGTGGTCGTGGATGCAGTCGAGGGCGTGAGATCAAATGAACTGCATAATTTACGCCGGCATCAGAGCTGACCCGCTTGCCTTCTCTTTCCAGGTGCTCGCCAACACGGAATACGCCATCAAACATGTTATGCAACAAGGCCTACCTATCACTCTTGTCGTCAACAAGGTGGATCGTCTTATCTTAGAGCTTCGCTTGCCTCCAGCAGATGCATACTACAAGCTTAAGCATACCATTGAAGAAGTCAATACCATTATTTCGAGCATCGATGCTAGCCCAGAACATCGAGTATCACCTGAACGAGGCAATGTCGCTTTCGCAGCAACGAGCATGGGGTGGTGCTTTACGCTAGGTAGTTTTGCCCAGATGTATGCTGACACTTATGGTAAGCCCTTCCGCGAGCTGGTGGTAGACGCATGATCAGCTGACAGATGCTGTCTTAAAGGCTCAATGGGTGTGGACGCATTCGCAAAGAGGCTGTGGGGCAACATATTCTTCGATCCTGAGACGCGCAAATTCACAAAAGGGAATGCTTCTGGCACTGGAAAGCGGACGTTCGACTACTTCATTCTCGAGCCACTGTACAAGCTATACACGCAAGTACTTGGCGAGGAGCCGGCAAACCTGCGGAAGACATTGAAGTCTTTGAATATCTACCTGAAGTCCTCGGCATACCAGCTCGACGTCAAACCACTTCTCAAGCTGGTCCTAAATCATTTCTTTGGCGATGCCACTGGCTTCGCCGACATGTGCGCAGCTCATATACCCAATCCCGCTGAAGCAGCTCAGAAAAAGGTCGAATCGACCTACACCGGACCACTCAATACCGAACACGCGAAAGCTATGCTCGCTTGCGATCCAGATGGTCCTTTAATGATTCAAGTAACAAAATTATACCCAAGTGCAGATGCTCTGGAGTTTCACACCTTTGGCCGTATCCTCAGTGGAACTGCAAAACCTGGCATGCAAGTGAAAGTCATGGGAGAAGGATACTCGCCCGAAGATGAGGAAGATATGGCCATTGAACGCATAGAGAACGTCTGGGTGCATGAATCCCGCTACCGAGTACCCGCAGGCGAAGATGGTATCGCAGCAGGAAACTTCGTGCTTCTCGGAGGTGTCGACAACTCTATTGTGAAGACTGCCACGATATCGTCTATTGTGGATTCGGAGGAAGAATTACACATCTTTGCGCCAATCAAGCACATGACACAGTCAGTGCTCAAGATTGCTGTTGAGCCAGTGCAACCTTCGGAACTGCCTAAGATGCTGGATGGACTACGAAAGATCAACAAGACATATCCTTTAGCGGAGACGCGTGTCGAAGAGAGCGGAGAACACGTCATCATGGGCACAGGAGAGCTCTACCTCGATTGCGTCCTGCATGACCTGCGACGGTTGTTCGCCGAGATCGAAATCAAGGTCTCTGATCCTTTCGTCAGATTCTGTGAGACGGTGGTCGAGACGTCAGCGTTGAAGTGCTATGCCGATACACCAAACAAAAAGTAAGACTAACTGCGATGTATCTGCCCGTGTCTCAACGTGTTGACCAATGCTCCTTGCAGAAATCGTCTGACAATGGTAGCCGAGCCACTGGAGAAGGGTATTGCTGAGGACATCGAGACCGGAAGAGTCAACATTCGCATGCCCCCTCGCAAGTTGGGCGAACACTTTGTCGAAAAGTACCAGTGGGATCTTTTGGCCTCGCGCTCCATCTGGGCTTTCGGCCCGACTGAGCAGGGCCCCAACATCCTCATGGATGACACACTGCCCTCAGAAGTCGACAAGAAGATGCTATACTCCGTTCGAGATACTGTCAAGCAGGGATTCCAATGGGGTACCCGAGAAGGTCCTCTGTGTGACGAGCGTAAGCTTCGTACTATTGTCAGCATGAGATTGCGGTTGTGCTGAAATTATGCGTTATCCACAGCTATCCGCAATCTGAAGTTCAGACTGACGGATGCGTCGTTAGCACAAGAGCCGATTTATCGAGGAGGCGGTCAGATTATCCCTACAGCCAGACGAGCATGCTATTCTTCCTTCTTAATGGTGAGCGGACGCAAAAAAAGCTCTGGTCTGGCTTGTGCTAACAGCTTCGCTGCTCTAGGCGACACCACGACTGATGGAGCCAGTATACTACGTCGAAATTCAAGCGCCAGCCGATGCTGTAGCGGTCATCTACGCCGTACTAGCGAGAAGACGTGGCCACGTTGTGTCTGACCAGCCTAAAGCAGGATCTCCGCTCTTCACAATCAAAGCATACATTCCAGTCATTGACGCTAACGGATTCGAGACCGATATCAGAACGCATACTCAAGGGCAAGCAATGCCACTATCTATCTTTGATCATTGGTCAATCTGCCCTGGTGACCCGATGGACAAGACCATCAAGCTTCACCCTCTCGAGCCTGCGCCGGCTCCTCACCTGGCTAGAGATTTCGTGCTCAAAACAAGACGGAGAAAAGGCCTGGGAGATGATATCAGTGTTGCCAAGTTCCTAGAGACAGATATGGTCATGGCGTTGTCAGCTAGTGCGGAGCAAAGTAGGTGGTTCCCACTCGACTGTCATACCTGTCTGACTTTAACTAATGACCGTCTCTCTACTCAGTGGACTTGCTGGGGTAGTCTTCCTGCCATAGACCGATTCTTGTAACAAGATCTCGCTCACTTTTGGCATCCGCTTGACGGTTGCGATGTAAAACGTTACTCAGGTGAAGTACAATACTCCCGTGGCTTGTGTTCTTGCGTCAGCTATATTGGCACTTCATGTCCGATAGCATGCGACTGTGCCATGATTCACGGCCTTCCAAAGCAGATCTCATTGCCAGTTCTCCCCTCACCGAGTAAGTGCCCGTTTTCGTTGCTCAGGAACTGATCGGCCGCACCTTTATCACCGAGCTTCTCTTAAAACTGAGGGCACATCCATTTGCATCTTGTCTTTCTGCAACCACCATCTCCCACTTGTTCGACATCTTTCGAGTCTGAAGGCTGTAGCTGGAAGCAGGCTCGTCTGTCTCGCTGATACTTGCAACGAGTCGGGTCAATCACGCGGATACACGTGTCCGACATAATCCCCGCCACACAGCTGTCTGCATAAGAACCTTCGACAGAGCATGTCTGGTCATACAGAGTACTCCATTGCTTTCTTTGGATCCACAGGAGGTAAGTGTGCTTCGCACCTCCATCCAGACTGTGCCTTTCTACGGCTGAATGTGCGGTGATTGCTATTTTCAGGATGCGCATTCTCCGCATTGGTTCGTGCGCTCGAAGCTGGATATAAATGCAGCGCATGTGGGTTCAGAATGTTCGCAGGCTTCACTATTGCTTAATCAATATTAAGATCAATGATACAGTGGTTCGTTCTCCGCTCAAATTGGCGCACATGCTCGGCGTGAAAGGCGTCTCGCAGGAAACACAAGACAAGTATCTGCGCATAGTCGAGGGCAATGCCACAGATATATCACGTGTCGAAGACACTCTACATGACCTATCTGGAAAGCTGGCCTCGATGATTGTTTCGGGTGTAGGCGGCGCACCGAAATTCACGCCCAATCCTTTGAGACCTACATTGGATCAACCGACTGTTTGTCAAGACAGTATGGAAACCATTGTGGAAGCAGTACGAAAAGTAAATAGTGGCGGGAAGCTATATGGACCTTACGTCGTTGCAATTTCGACCACCGGCCTTGATGATTCGGTCGATGATGTGCCTTGGCTGCTTCACCCGCTGTATCACTGGTAGGCCCATTGTTGTGTCAGTCAGTTCATGGAGCTAGTACGACTAACATATCTTTTGTGCAGGCTTCTACCTATTCCGCACAAGGACAAGCGCCTGATGGAAGAAGCAGTTTATGCTGGTGTGAAGGAAGGTGTCTTTAGACATTACACGATTATTCGGCCTTCCCTCTTGACAGACGGGGCTAGCTATTACGACAGCCTCAGAGCAGGGTACAGTGGACGTCCTGGCGGCGAAGGCGATCGCTGGAATACAAAAGGCGGCGAGGCAGTTGGTTATACTGTCTCGCGTCAGGATGTGGGAGCTTTCATTTTTGAGGAGCTCATCAACAAGCAGGGCGAAGAAGAATGGAGCGACCAGAAAGTAACTCTTACGTATTGAAAGAAACCGATTTACGTTCATTTGCAGGAATCTCGCACATTCCGAGAAACCACGCGATCCTCCATCTCGCCATGGACACCAAGTATCCAGGCAAGGTGGGGTATTCTCGCAACACTTGGAAGGGGGGTAGATCCATTAGTCACACATGTTCGTGTAATGCTGCGTGTTTGTTCTTATTGACAGACTAGCTTTCCTTACGCTTTCCTTACGGCATGGCACTGTTACTTTGACAGTTCCATGGAAATTTCAAGTTGTCTTATGAAGAATAAGATTAGATTTGAAAGCCTTGTATCATGATCCTTGTTCGTCCATGAGGCAGTGTTCGTCGGAGAGTGTAGTTCGAAATGCAGAGATGACACGGTAACATCAGACTGAACGTTGTCGGCCCTCGATTGCCTTTTCGCCACTCCGTCCTTCACAGCTGGCTGTATTTTCCCAAGGTTGACTTCTGCAGACGACAGACCACTTCCTACGACAACAGTTGCCATAGCAAGGTAATACTTCCACACTCCAGTATACCGGTATGAGTCTGATACCATCTCTGTCTACAGATGCGGACTCATACAAGGCATCGGACAGCCAAGTCATCGCTCAAAAAGTCTCTGGCTTCTGTACTTCCAGGTAAAGCTGCAGCCACAGGCAGCAAGAAGCGCAAGCAAGGGCCGAGAGCCAAGCCTGAAGAGCCAAAAGCTGGCCCTGCTATCAATCACGAGACTAGAGATGCTCTTCCTCGGCCTGCTAAGCTGCAAGAGATAGATAGACAGCTTAAAGTAACGCAAAGCTCGACCGCCTCGCTTGGGAAGTACGACAATAAGCTATCCGGCGAACAGACACGTCCGAAGGGCATAAAGAGACAGTTCGAAAGCAATGAAATCGATTCTAAGACTGAACATGAGCGCTACTTAGCTGCACTGGACAGCTTGGAAGAGGATGAGGCAAAGAAACGTCGGAAAGCCGGTCTACAAGAAGAGGGCAGTAATGTCGTTAACGCACGGAAGGCCATTCGCCATGCATCAGGAGGCAAAGGAAGTGCAAATCTTGCAGGAGAGGAAAAGAAGCCGCTGTACAGCAATAGGTCGAAAGGTGGAGGCGGCAAGACACGTTCATCTGGTTCATCTGGTGGCAAACGCAAGTAGTTGGTTCGCCTTCCTCGATTTTCTCGTTTCGACCGGATCAGCAGTGTTAGTCTTTTGTTGTCTGTATACATTTAGAGGGCTCGGCGAGACTGCGCTTGAACCTGGAGGTTCGTAGCTGCTTATGAAACAGTCGCCAAGCCGTCTGCGCACGGAACCTCACTACTAAAAGAAGGCATCACATAATCCTGGACCTTTCTTACTCGGCGATTTGCTCTATATATGTAGTCTTCATTCCAATTATCGGTCTACTACCGGGAATACACGCTTGGCGTAGTATCTTACATCTACTACTTCTTTATTGATGTAGCCCTTGCTCTCTCCTGTAATCTTCCGACTTCTCCTCTCTTGTCTGTCAGTTGTCGGTATTCATATATTGAAACGTAGTGCGGGCAGAAGATAATGCAAGGGAAACACAGACTGAAGGAGTGAATTTCTACTTGTATTACTGCTTTTGAAGGAAAACATCCCCTTCCTATCTTCCATCCCTCTGCGCTTGTCGCCGAACTTATTATCCATACCCTCTTCTAAAGCAATACATACACTCCCGTAGGCGAGAAGAGAATACATGATTTAACAACAAAGAAAACAAGACGGGCAGCATTACTTGCAATTAAGCTCGTAGGTCATACCCCTACATATCAGTACTACTTTCTCCCCTGGCTCATTAGCTATCTCTTGTGTGTCTCTTTCCCATGTTGTCTATCGGTGGAACCAGAGAAATTTGGGTCTGGAGTGCGCCGCCATGAGCGATCTGCAATTAGCATGGCTGCAAACAAGATGGATGAGTTGTAGACAAACGCACCTGTCCATA
This sequence comes from Cystobasidium tubakii, assembly GCA_024345325.1. Lineage (NCBI taxonomy): Eukaryota > Fungi > Basidiomycota > Cystobasidiomycetes > Cystobasidiales > Cystobasidiaceae > Cystobasidium > Cystobasidium tubakii. Next base: position 2,144,255 of record BROO01000005.1, on the reverse strand, counting down.
CGCAGGGCCTTCTTGTATGATCCAGAAGGTACAAGGAGATGCACGGAGCTGGTCTTGTCAATGCCATCGTGGAAGCCTGGCAGCTGCCCTATACGCTCTTATTCGAGCGTCATTGTCGACTGGGCCAAGACGTCTCGCCAACCCTGCGTCAACCCTGCGTCGCATATCAGGGTCGAGATCCACTTCCTCCTGCGCTTCTACTTCAGGTACTGGCTCCGCCACGTTATCTCGCGCGCTGGTATCGCCGGACACGCCAGCGTGTGCTCGAGCCATAGTTGCCCAAGCCAAATACGGATGGAGCCCACACAAGCGGGTTTCCGGTAGGGATAAACGAGGCTGAGCCAGAGGGGGATGCGAGCCTAGCGGAGAAAGAGGGACCCGAGGAAGCATGACTGCCGAAGGCGGGTCCGGTAGAGGCGAACGAGGCCCAGCTAGGAGCAGCCACCCTGGTGAAGGAAGAGGGATTGGAAGAGGTAGATCCGGCGCTGGTCTGCGCCCTTTCCTCCTGGTTGGCTGTTTTGCCTTCATCAACGGATGATTCCTTGCCCTTGCCCTTATCCTTGCCAGCCTGCAATTGCAAGGCTGCGGCCTGCTGATTGCCTTCTCTCGTCGCTTGTGCAGAGGTGGCGGTGGTCCGTAATGGCTGAGAAAATTGGTGAGCGAGCGGAATGGAGATTGATTGCCCGGACTTGTAACTCACGTTGTCGCCTTGCAAATGGGATGCATTATTATCCTCTCCATTATTCTCGGCGGGGTCGGCTGCGGCCTTCGCTCTGACGCGGTTGCGGTCCTCAGCACGCGCATTACGGTCCTGCTTTTGTTTTTCCGCTTTCATGCGCTCCTCTTCGACGCTGTGCTGCTGTGCTGCTGGTATGGCACCAGAGCGGGCCTTCTTACTTTTCCTCCTTTTGACGGTGGTCGAGTGCCCTTCCGTCTTCTTGATACAGCGGGAAGCGGTAGTTGAGGGCTGTGGATGAATGACAAGGCACATCAGGGTCTGTTATCATCGACCGTCGATAGCAGGAGCCTATCAATTGACATATCGGAGCGGATGAGCGCGGCTTTTTTGTTTGTCGAAGGGCAGCTTGCGCCTTCTTGGAAGCTGCTTGCCTCTCCCTCAGCTCCATCCTATTGCGCAGATCGTAGCAGGAGGCCGAAGATGGAGGTGCCGAGCCTGAAGCTGATTGTTGCATAGAAATCATTACTTGATGGTGTTTTGAAGCTGGGATGTAGATGCTGTAGAGGTAGCTGTGAAAGCTGAAACGATGAAGGCTTCGTGTAGCGGTTAACTTGTTCGGTACAGATGCTGAGCTTTGCCGTTGGAGAGAAGAGGAAGAAGAGCGGAGAAGACCGAGTTGAAGAGCCAGAGCAGCAGGTCAGCTACTGCTGCGACACAAAGTATTGTCTTGTGCCCAGCGGTTCCGGCCGGCTTCTCGCGCGCTAAGCTTTTGTCAGCATCGAACAAGGCTTTTCTAGTTAACCACACTTCGTTAGCGGTTTCATGAAGCGAACATAAGACAAAGCGACCAGCAGACAGCCAAATAGAGCGGAGATACTCATTCATCCCATACAAAAGTGAGAACAATCGTTTTTGGCCATGCCGGTACTGTTCCGTTTCCTGATTGGCAATAGCGGGTTGTGACGTGACGACGGTCGAGATCGCTGGCAGCTTGAGGACACAGCAGCAGTTTATTCTAGTCAGTAGTGAATGCGTTGAGGCAAAACAAACCACAAGTATAGATCCTGCATACACGTGAGTCACCGCGCGGCCCTCGAGGCCCTATGACCGTTTTCAGATATCGCACCAGAACTGTCACGGCTCTTCCAAGTCCGCTGTAAGGGCCTGCGCGGTGAAGACATTGTCAAAGCTCAGGAGCCGTTGCCGTAGGAAGCGGGCCTTGGAAGCTCGAGGTCAGGTCACGACTTCCGCCACCAAAACTACCGCGACGGGCGACATGTCCATTGTGGCAAACGAGCTCGATCTAAACGCGTATAAGCCCTGTAGGTAAACCTCCAGGAATTACGACGGATCGGTTGCGAGATGGATTACAACAAGCATGTACGCCGCACATCAATTAACCACTGAAGACGCGCAGAAGTGTGTCGGAAACACCCTGTGCGTTGCATGACAATCAGTTTCCAGCGTAGTCATCGAAGTAGCCTGTCATACTCACAGATGGCGTCAAGATACCAACGTCTGAAATTACTAAAGTGACTAGATCCGGCGTGGTATAGTCTATCAAAGGGTTGTTCTGTATCTGCGCTATCGACATTTGCAAGGCTTCTGGGGTGGGGGAGTTGACAAGCGGACGACCTGGAGTAGGTGGAACCTTCACAGTATCTCGCTTGTCGATGTCGTCTTCTTCGTTCTCAGAAAATTGCAGAACTGGGATTGCCCTTGGCACATCGTACTGATTGAAAGGGCTGCGAGAACAAAAGTCGACAGAGTCAGGAGACACAGACATTTCACCTCTGCTTGCGATTTAGAGCGGGCTCACAATATCCGCACGAACTTGAAACTGCACTCAGGTCCATCAGCTATCCTTTTCATGATTTCCATACTGTGATGTCCAAGCTTAGAGCCTACCTTTCCGCTAATGCGTAGACCGGCTTATCCGCATGCTTTGCTGCCAGTGCCATCTGGTAGCCGCCAATCTGGACCGAAACATGATCAGCGAAGCATTTCAGAGACGGTGTAATCATTAACATACAAAATTGATGAGACCTCCATTTTCAGCCAGCGCTTCTGCACCCAGTAATACCATATCCACTTGGGGCATTGCGAACGCTACTGCAGAATCTAGGATGACCTGACATGGTATACCTGCTTTCGTGAGGATAGCATGCGTCTTGACTCCAAGACCGAACTGTAAGCCCAGAGATAGCTATCGGTCAATGATCATTCAGATGTGAGATATCCTTGATAGAGACTTACCGGTCTCGCCTCGGTCACATAGACTGAGAAACGTTTCCGTTGCCGCGCCGCGTGTAGCAAACTTTGTGTGACTACACGGGAGTACGAATGTGTGAGGATGACCTGGGAAACAAACATTCCCAAATAAGTCGCAATCTCAAACAAACAGCGTGCCAGACATAGACATACAGCATCGTCTTTGATCATTCCAGTAGCGAAGCCCACAATCTTCTCAACGCATTTATGAGAGTCATTAACGAAGTCGTTCGCTCTTGCTACTAGATTCCTCTTATGTATCGTGAAAGATTGATGGGCTGAAGGTCTTTGCAATGTTACGAAACGTAAGAAGAGATCCGCTCCTGCACTTAATGAAACTGGATTGAAAGATGCTTGTCGTAGTAATGATGCTCCGGATTCTAGTTCTGATATAAGTTCTGTCATCGTGCTGGCTATTTACGTTGCATGTCAAAGTTCTTGTTCATTAGCTTCAGGAGGGCGCATTGGATCTATAGTTCGGTCCAGACCTACCCTCTGATCGTGCTACGACCTGAGCCAGTGACTCGATAGCAGCGACTGGCATGGCGAGGTGCTGAGCGTATACAGTAAACCAACATCAGACAAGCCAGTTTGAAGCCTCGACTCCCCTGTTCTCGCACCTCATCTTTCTGCAGTTGATCAGCATAATGCTGCACAATATCGAAATCTCCAGGCATAGGCATGGGTGCATCATCTTTGCTGTCCGGGCTAGCAGTCAAACTTGAAGTTGCCATTTCTAGGGATTCGTTATTGTCGTCTGGTAATTGCGATGCTAATGAAGCATGCGGTATCGCTACTGCCATGCCCTGCGCAGTTGCTTTGGCTTCGTTGTCCTGCTGGTGTAGAAGCAAAGCGCAACGTGATCGGCAGTATGGTATGGGCAGGACAGCATTCAAATGTCCGATTCGCAAGCTGCAACTTCCTTGAAGTATCGGTATTTACTGACTGGGAAAGCTAGACAGCATTCGTTGCTTGCTACAGCTTGCATGACCTTCTTTATTGCAGCCAGGTAATGTTACTGCTAAGACAGCATACAGAGAATGATTCGGCTCCTAGTGAATAAACACAATACAACAGGGATTACTTCCTAACTCTTCGAGAGAGAACTGAGTGCTGTACGAAGCCCGTAAGACATGGCAGCCATGAACACTATACAGTAAAGCGACAGTCCAGGTGGCTTGTGGCGGAAACGACTAGACCATCGGAGCAGACTTGAGTATTTTACCTTGATTACGGTCAATTCACTACTGTCAGCAAGTCTGTCATAAAGGGAATGTGAGAGGAGTCGCAGCTTACTCCTCATTCGTATCGCATATGCGAAATTGACGACAGTTTCGGCCTCTTTGATGGCAGCCAATTTATCCCAATGTGTCCGAGCAAGCAAGCCTAGTCTATCTCTGAGTTGCTCTTCACCACCTTCGAAAGCGGTCATCCCTCTTAGTTCTTGAGCGTCTGCTTCCCCCGGTTCTAACCATTCCGCGCCGTGTCCAAAAAGCACGTGCTGATCTTGATTTACACCCGAGTGGCTGCTTGACCGGCTGTTTGCACGCGCGAGTGTAGGATTTGAGGTCGAGTTTGCACTGCTGGCTCCACTCATTGTTGCGTCGCCATTGACCACTGCGTTAATGGGAAGTCTGGAGGATGATGAAGGGTCGACGTCTGAATGCTCTTCTGATCGCTGCTCGCCGGAAGCTCTGACAGCAGCTGGCTGGACAGAAGAAGTGGAAGGTGAGGGCTGGTGAGTGCCTCGAGCCGAGACGTAGGGAGAACGATTGCGACGGCCTTCGACAGTTGATGTGCGCCCTCTTTGAGCTGGTACGGTGTATGAATCGGCCAGCTTCAGGGTGAGCGGCAAAGCTGGAGTTGGAAAGGTCGCTTGAGCCACCGTCAAAGGCTCTGGAGGGACGAGGCCGTAATGCAGGGCGTATTTCGAGAGTGCTGAGATTGGCAGGGCTGATAGTGGGAGCTGTAAGGATTGCCATGTGCATGTCAGCCAGGCTCCAACTATTTCCTGCGCTCTGACTTGTGTCCTTCCATGGATGCATGCCCTACTTACAACAGGAACATACGGCTGAGCTTGACCCTGACTGCCCGCAGCGAGAGCGGCAGGAACGGTGTTTCCAGACGAGGCAGGGTTCACCGCAGACGCAGCAGCAGCAGCCCGACTGGCAGTCGCAGCGCTGTGTCCGCCTCGACTCCCCGGTCCGCGTCTTCCACTTGCATTCGAAGCTGCATTGCTGCCGCCTGCAGCATTTCGCCCACTGCCGCCGCCGCTGGCATTGCTGGCAGTGTCAGCGTCCAGTTTCCGTCGCTTGGTAGATGACATGGTGCTTGTCGAGGAGGCCGTGATCCGCAAGACTGTGTGCTGTGTGTGCAGTGTCAATGCCCAGGTAGCAAACCGCAAACTGATGGACATGTCCGGAGCGAGTGGCGGTTCGATCACCTTTTCGCGTCCAGCGGGCTTGCCGGGCCGTTTGACACTCTCATTTTTACCAAGTGGCTCGACCGAAAGACCGCAAAATATATGCACAAGATCGTCGGATTTGACACACTCTGCTACAACTACTTAGTACGGATCGAATCCTCTGGAGTTGCTAAATACAACAGTTTCCCTTCGCCTAACGACTGCAGATCACGCCTCTTGAATACAAAGGGGAGCTTGCACTCTACTGTCGCAACGGGCCCCTCATCGAAGCATTACGGTATGCTATCCTACGTGAAGTTGCGTCTCTTCAAGCGACTCAACACCTTCGACCGAAGATCGTGATTGATTCTGTCGCTCTAGCATGAGCAGTGCTGGGATATTGTTGCTCTAGCATGAGCGGTGCTGGAACATCGTCGCTCTAATATGAGCAGTGCTGGGACATCGTCGCTCTAACATGAGCAGTGCTGGGACATCGTCGCTCTAACATGAGCAGTGCTGGGACATCGTCGCTCTTGCCATCTTGCGGACGAATGTACGTCCAGAGCAGGGTAACAGTCCGGGTCTGAGTAGCCGCAGATTGAAGGTTCAGAGCCAATGCAACGGTCGCCAGCATGTCAGCTTCGCCTGCACTGGATGCATCTCGCCCGAATAGGTCCATCAAGAGCGCGATCACCTTCGTTCAGCAAAGCCGTACACGTGAAGCGATGAAGCGAAGCGAGAGCGTCGTCGTGCTGCAAATGCGCTGTCGAGGAGCTTTCCATTCTGTGTAGCGCTTTGAACGCATATAGTGGGAAGTTGCGTTTACTGAAAAGGCGGTCAAGTTACTGTCGAGTGGCTGAGCGAAGAAAACGAAGCTTCAAGAAAGAGCTCTTGTAAACCTGTCGGCAAAGTGCGGTATGACTTCCTAACATTATGACATCCTAACATATATCTATATTGCATGGATCTAGTCTGCTGTGCTTTCGGATTTATACAAATATGTGGTTGATGCAGCAGAAAGAGTGTAGAGCAGAGCTGAGGCGGACTAATCTAGTGCAGCTCAAATATCTAAGCGCGTCTTCACTATTTCTGCTCCGGAGAAATGGAAAGCAGAGGAGAAGAGTGTCAGTTCGCTGAGCAGATATTCGGTCGGGAGGAGCTGGCCAAGTAGCTTACGGAGTGTATTGTACTATGAGTGCAAAAAGTGGACCCCCACTGCCGTGCGTAGAGCCGGCAGCCAGACCGCTTATCGCCTCTGCCTTACTTCCCGTCAAAGCCGATCTCTACCATCACCTTTTCGACTAGAGCAGAGGCACCGCCAATGCAATCTCAGTCTACTGGGGTCTCCGGGAGTTCATGCTGAGATCAAGAATGCAGAGGGATTTGAAGAGTGGATCTGGCGAGTGGAGCCGTTCAAGAGTCGTGCTGGGATTGAAAAGTGAGAACGAATCAGAGTGGCTCTACCCTCTAGCTAGAACATAAACGAGCAAGATTACTCACCTAATGCAGCTCTAGTCATCCTTTCGGCTGCTATGTGTAAGCAAGCCTATCGTTCGTCAAAAGCCGAGCACCCGTTCAACTCCACGCCAGACAGGTCTCGCGAGGCCGACAGACAGTGTCGACACAAAGGGGACCTGACACGGGTATTTACATTACTAGGGGTCAAACTTTTGAAGGACCGAAAGGCTGCTTGCGACATCTGCCGTATTGATGAAACACCCGTCAGCTGGAAATGAAGCTGCACTAAGCTATTAAAATGAGGCAAAACTCACGCTATAACTATTTAATCTTGCATGCCAGAAGCATCGTCTTCACATGTGGAGCAGCCGCTCAACACCACACCAGACAGATCTCGCTAGGAAGGCAGCCAATGCCAACATATGCAAGATCTGGCACGGGTTCTACATTACTAGGGATCGTGCATGTGAGGGAATAGGATTGCTGCGGGTACCATCGGAGGAGCTACTGAATAGCATGTCAGCACTTCTCCTATGTCAATGAGATTGATAGTACATACCTTGATGAGGGGATGCAGCAGTGCAGCTGTCGGCACTCGGCGACAAGGGATGGTGTCGCAGCTCGATGCGGAGTGCGGTGGATATTGTATAGTCTTGCGCATGTAGGAGTGTTGCGATGATTGTTGGAGGGTTCACTAGATTTCATGTCAGCTGGGAGCATGACACCACGTCTCGTATGTAAAGGACATCGATACCACATACCTTGAGAGTTGTAAGCAGCGGTGTAGCTGTCAGCAGTCTTGCGCATGTAGGAGTGCTGCGAGGATTGTTGGAGGGTTCACTAGATTTCATGTCAGCTGGGAGCATGACACCACGTCTCGTATGTAAAGGACATCGATACCACATACCTTGAGAGTTGCATGCAGCGGTGTAGCTGTCAGGAGTATGGCTGCACAGATGGCCAAGCTATGTGTATGAAGAGGAAGTGATGATGTCTAGGAGTGAAGACTCTGTGAGTGTGGAAGTGTGAGAGTGTGAGAAGTGATTGAAAGAAAGAAGAGAAGCAAAAGGCGAAATCATGCCTCTTTTATAGGCGATCTGCCCGATTGAGACCCCTGTTGAAAGGTAGGCGACTTCGGGGAGTACCGGCTGCGTGCAGTCCACGCGTTCTGCGAGTACACATGACCACTTTATTGCGGAGACGATGATCAAGAGAGCAGCAACGCCAGTGGAGCCGGTCCGGCTGTTTTCTGTCGTCGAGCCGGAGTCCGTCCACCCGTTCATCGGTGGTGGGTTTTTACGGTCGAAAAGGATGCGCAAGTGTGGAGGGAGCGTGTAAGGATGGAGTGCTGTATGTAAGGATGGAGTGTTGTGCTAGTGTGGTGGTACCGGTAGTGCTGGCGACTGGATGCATGTACGGTGGATTTCGGCTGTGCGGGCACTCGCAACAATCTGCAGAGAGAGGGAGATGAAGTTTTGAAGAGGGACACCCCGACACTTCGTGGTAGGGATTGACTAGTCAGGTATCACCTTCGTCTAGGATGTGGTGTATCGTATCTCAGTCGCTTCAGTCATTCCAGGTTGTCAGCATCCTGGATGACGGCTTGACAGGACGAGATGCCGATAAGAAGGGAGGGCGTTCTGCAAGCCAAAGGCTTTCAAACATCATCGCGCGTGGAATGGTCGCTGTAAGGAGGCAGGACGCTGGAACACAGTCATTTGCAGAGAAAGCAGGCTATGCACCCTCGGCATGATTGATAGCTACATGGCGGATATATACCCCGTTCGAACTTTCAAAGAAGTACAGACCTATCGTATTATATCGAAGCAGAGCTCGGTCATGCCAGTCAGTCGTCACCGTCGGTGTCTTCATCGAAATCGATATCCACATGAAAATCTTCATCATCCTCTTCTCCATCTGGGCCCTGACCTATCCGCTTGTACTCGATCAATCTGCATTTACTGCCGGATCACCACCTCCAGGTATACATGCAGCTGCCTTTTACGAAGAAGAAGAGCTCGCTTGATGTGGAAGAGGGTCTTTATATCTAGATTGATACGACTCTGTACTGCTTGCTCCTGCTTCAACTCCAGCTGTCTTGATGGTGCAACGATGTTCGGCTCATGCGTGGTCCTTCTGGAGTAAAGTAAAGCTCTTTCTCTTTTGCTAACATCCAACAATAAGCAGCACTGCAGGAGATCGCATATTCAAAATAAAGAATGCTATTCAATGAACGAAACTATGACGGTTCCAACTGACACCCCTCCTTCTGCCATCGGTCAGACCTGACTCTGTACCGGGCTTTTTCTTTCCCAGTTCTGCTTCCGGATGCAGGAGGAAAGGTGCAACGAGGACAGGGAAGAAAGATGACAGCAGGAAATGGCAAGTATGACCTGAAGGGATGAGGAAGGAGCTAAATCCAGCCTTACCGCTGTCCTCGCTCGTGTCTAAGTAAAAGCCCAGTTCTAGCGATCTTTTTAGCATCTCTCTACGAGCGTAGCAAAGCAAGAAAGATTCACCATACCTGCCAACATACGAAGATTTTTGAGTCTGCCAAGGTCGAGCTTTAAGAGTTCCAGAAATTTGGACCGGTCACTTCTCGCAAGATGCCATGCCAGTACGTGAAGCTGGTCCAGCATCTGAAATTGCTTCCCAAGTTCGTCACGTCACGCTCGGCCCGCCGCTCCCTAGAGGGATTCAATTCCCTCGTCGAAGCATTACTGTATGCTATCCTACGTGAAGCTGTCCCCATTCAAGCCACTCGACACCTCGACCGAAGATCGTGATTGACGATGTTCAGGCTTGTCCGTCTCCCGATATCGGCAGAATCGAGATCAATCTTCCTTATCGACTGAAGACTTTAAAGAGCATGTCTAGTCGTATGTGGGCAGAACAACACACTAGCTGGGAAGGTCTCCTAGAAGCCGAAGCAGTCCTCATTGAGTTGGATCAATACGAAAAGGAGTAGAATCAGGTGCAGCGATAGCTGTTCCATATCAAGATGCCCACGGAAGCAGCAGGATCATGCAAGAGTACACTCCGGTTGTTGTCCGCCTTCACTGAAGGCTCATTCAACAGAAGCATATTGACATTACAAAGTATCGTCGATGTCCGCGTATGGAAGAGAATGCACAGGCAGAAGCGACAATGCGAAAGTCTGTCTCCAGAACAAACAGTAGACGCGAAAGCGTCATGCACAGGTTAATACCATTCGAAGAAATGTATCACCAGTTGCAAGCTGCGCACGCGAGCTGATCTCACCCCTTCGCGGGATCAGGGTAGAAACAGGTGATACACATCGTTTGTGATCAAGCTCTTCGCCTCGTTCAACACCATGCCAGACCCCGCTCACTGGGAAGGCAGCCAGTGCCAACATATGCAAGATCTGACACGGGTATTTACTTTATTAGGGGTCGGTACCAACACCAAAGCCTGCTAAGATCCAGATACTTGCAGCCTTCATGTGTAAATCTTAGTTATCTCTGCTAGTGGATCGCGAAGCGCGTTGCTACAATGAGCCGTCTCCCTACCGGATCTTTTACATTCCATCGAAGGGCGGAAACCATGCCGGCGACAGACGTTCTGAAGGTGCAGTAGGAAGACAGTCAAGCATCCAATCACCCGCAAATGTACCCAACAGTGTTGTCGTTGCTGCATCCATGCTTTGGTTGCTAGAGGACATATAGCGATCCAGCATGACCCTCCATATCACGGAGCGACGGCCTATCGAGTCCAAGCACCCAACATGGCGAGTATCGCAGACATAGGCATCTTGTGCATACTTTGTCGCTACCAGCGTGCTTTGTGCATCCCATTCTTCAGTCGTCGCCACGGTTCCCGGTCGCCCTGCAGTGAAGAGCGCTGCGCTCTCGCTCTGCGCTCCTTGCCTTCCGCCCACTCACCAGAACGCAGCCAACAGACCCGCAAGCCGGAGGAAAGACGAACGTGAGTGATACCTTGGGACAGCTACTGGCAGCCATGAAGGGTCTACGCTACGCACAACGCCTGTCTGCCCCCATCGGCGGACGGGCTGGCCTGTCCTGAACGGCCTCGACACCCAGTCAGCGCTCAGGGATGGCAGGGTAGGACGGGAACGATGGCAGCAGGACAGGACGGCAGCACAGCAGCCTAGAAGAAGGCTGCCACGGCAGTGAAGATGCCAAGTATGGGATTCAACACGGTCTGACGCACGCAATCCGCCCTTCTCTCGCTTCATTTCGCCTTTTCACGCCCTTCATTCTTCCCTACGCCGCTCCCTGCCCCCTTCACTTCAAATCTGCAGACACATCCACACACCTCTTCTAGCTCGTTACTACATCTACAATGGATCTCGACAAGCCACTCGAGGATATCATCAACGAGAAACGATCCGAGAGACGCTCTGCACGAGGCAGAGGCCGCGGAGGTGCTCGAGGTGGAGCTGCTGGACGAGGCGCGGCTCGAGGTGGTGCCGCTGCTAGCACGGGACCAGTCAGAAATAGACACACTGGTACCACAGCTGCTGCAGGTGCCGCAGGCCCAGCTGCTTCCGCTCCCGGAAAGCCAGTCCTCCCTCTCATGGCAGATGGCTCGAAGATTATCGTTTCAAACCTTCCCAACGATGTGACGGAGAACCAGATCAGAGTGAGTTCACGTTCTCGGCGGCCTTTTTGAGATGGACAGGACCACTGACTCACTCAACCCTCTCCAGGATCTGTTCGCCTCGACTGTAGGACCAGTCACCCGAGTTTCGCTCTCATACGACAAGAATGGAAAATCGACAGGAAGTGCAGCTATCGACTTCAGGAGACCTGCGGATGCCCAGAAGGCCTTCCAAGCTTACAATACCCGACTTGTCGACGGCAGTAAGCAAAGCACGACTGTTTCAATGTATCCCACGCGTATTGACTGACTTCCAAATTCTCCCTCTGCAGACAAGCCCATGAAAGTTGAAATTATTTTCGACCCAAGCAGACTTCCACCCCCGCCTTTGAACTCTAGGATTGCTCCAGCTGCTGTCAAGTCTCTCAACGCACCCTTCTCGGTCAGGTAAATTTAACAGACTTTATGATATGATGCTTTCCCCTCTCCACGACCTCCTTCCCCCCCCAACCCCCCCTGGTGTCTACAACCGTCGGGAAACAACTTCAGGTCCCTGGCTGTTTGTGAGATTGCGCAAACATCGGGGCATATGGATGAGCTTGGCTCTCAACGCTAAGCTTGAAACTGTACAAACGCGGTACATGCTGCAGCTGTCGGTCGAGTGCAGCGGTAACCAAGCATCGAGCGGGCCCGGCAGCTGCTCGATGATGTTGCGAGCTATTGACAGTGCAACTCTTTCTGTATTTCGACCGCAGCTCTCAGAGCTCAGCAGTCGTCGGAGACGACCAGTGCATTCCAGAGGGGTCTCGACCTGGGCAAGCAAGCCTCGATCCACAAGAGCTGCTCATCATGATCCGCTGTTGTTTTAGCACCGGGGTAGAAGCACGCGGCAGCTGCAACGCGGCGGTACGCAACATCAGCGGTGGCACAGGAGACGTCACAGTCAAGGCTTCGGACGGCTTGCTTGCTCATGAACGGTAGCTGTAGCCGGTGCTCGCCACCCGGGGGGTATCCACGACAAGTACTTCCCACCTCCACTCGCATCAATCAGACAGCGTCGACCGCTTATGGATGGAGAACAGTCGCTTACGATTTCGCTTGTCCTTTTTACCTTATCTATCTTCGTTTCAATATGACCCTCAACCACTCTTGCACGCTCTCTTCTTGTGCTCATCGACGATACATCCTTTGGCATAAAACTGGACGAACGCTTTCACGAACCCTTACTACTCAATCACGCCATCAACAATCGACACCATCTACCATGGAACAATCGAAATTACAAAACTTCTGGACGAATCTGAATCTATAGCGCTACTGGCCCAGCTGGTGGCGCACCACGAGGACGAGGCGGCAAGGCTGTTGCTCGAGGACGAGGCCGCGGTCGTGGAGGACGCAGAGGAGACGAAAGATCTAAGCCAAGCGAGGCTGACCTGGACGCAGAGATGGAAGACTACCAGAAGAACTTGGCTGTCTAAGTCCGAATCCTACTTACAGACCCTGAATGCCCTAGCCCCTGCTAGTCGGTCCGCTACACGTATTACTGCAAGGCTTTGCATACTTTCAGAACACTCTCAGATTATGGTTAGATCATCATATCTCCCCACTATACTGGAAATCTAGGTCATATTGCATTGCCCATGTCTACTCTAGCTCACCTGCCCTTTAGCTTCTATTGTGATATCTGCCTTTAAAGACAACGGTGATGCGATTACAAGGTGATTCACGCCTTTGTGTGTTAATGTGTTCAGTCTCGTCAAGCTTGCCTCTACTTCGCAGTCTCCCTTGAAGTCTGCATGTCCGACGGCCTGATTGTGGGCAGTTCGGCTGCTATGCTTGGCACGGAGCACCAAGCAGTAGTTCTGACCGTGGCAGGACATGTACCAGCATACGACAGACCTCTTGTCTGGCTGCTGAATCTCCCTAAGGGAGTATCGCACCGAGTCTTGCCCGAACCAGCTCTTGTAGCCGGTCGAACTGGCTTCTACAGGTCTTTCCTCAGCCAACGCGTCCAAGCAGCGGGAAAACAGACCAGACGGAAGGAAACACGCAGAGCCCAGTGGAAGCCAATGGGAGAGCGAGAGTGGGAGCTTCAAAGCCCAAGCTATCGCTCTTGCTGCCGCTTCGATGCCAATTGGTGATATCTTGCAGCGGGTCTCCAAGCTCGTGAGTCCCGCAGGCAGTAGCAACAAGAATAGCAACTCTACTGGAGATAGCGACAAGAATAGCGGAGAGCCGCAGGATGGCAGTGATGAGGTCGACAGAGGCACGCATGTAAATCAACATGACAGTACAAGGTCCAGCCAGGCCTCAGGTGTGCTGCAAGTTGGCTCTGCTGGGCTTGATGATCAAGAGAGTGCCATGAAGAGGTCCTCAGCAGAGCTGGAGAGGACAGCTTCAAGCGACCATAACGGCGGCGATAAGGTCAAGAAGCAGGCTGTTGATCCTATCCAGACCTCGCACCTCTCTGCTGGGAATCCGCTGCTCCGCGTGACGCCCGCGACGCCGGTAAGTCCTGCGTCACCTCCTGCGCAAGGCTACAGCGGCAAGGCAACAAGGTTTGCACGAAATGGCGGATCTGCGAGCCCGTCAACATCATCGCCCTCAAATACAACTCAAGGAAAGCTAGAAGAGGGGCATAAAGATGAAGAGCCCTGGACTGGGGGTGCCTTCCTGCCAGAAGAGCAGAACAGAAACTCCTCTTTGCTTCCTAAGACAAAGCCTAATCCGACAGAGGGTGATCATGATTCAGATGATTCGGACAACATCGACAACAATAACAGCACTTCCAGCACTTCCGGTATAGTCTTGGAGGAACCGACCCAAATGAGCGAAGAAGACGAACAACGTTTGCTGGAAAGGGAGTATAAAGAGAAGCAAGAAGCAGAAAGGCATTCGACTAGTCGCGGTCAGTCTGTAGGTGGTGTTGATGGCAAAGCTAAAGCTCAGCAGGGGCAGAAAGATAAGGCAGAAGAGGAAGACCATCCAGATATGCCACCTCCACAAGCTCGAAAGCATCAACAGCAGCAGGAGCACCGACACCCAAGGAGACCTTCCTTGTTGGAAAGACTGCCATCAGAAGTCATTGCAGATTCTCCGGGCAGTGACTCCCCGACTACGCCTCACAGTAATAGCCCTTGGTCATCAACACCTACCACCTCGTCCAAGCCATACCCGCCGAAACCTTCTCTACTCAACCGGCTTCCCTCCCAGGTCATATCCGAATCACCAGGAAGCGAGTACCCCCCATCTCCGTTGGATGATGGGTTGGAAAGCGCTTCGCATCGTCAGTCAAGCGCTGGTTTCTTTGAAACATCTGCTCATTTCTGGAGAGCAAAAGGAGAATCCAAATCGGATGATGTGGACGATGATTCCGAGAAAAAGGGCGCCCAAGGTCATTTGCCGCACCTGCTGGCCAATGCGGTGCAAGATCTGAGCAGCAAGCTCTCGAAATCCGCAGGCTATGGGCTTCCTACGCAAGCGATAGCAGATGACATACCGGAGGCCATTACTGAAGAACCCGCTTCTGCATCACCTCAGAGTGAAATAGAGGATCCTATGGCCAATACAACTGCCTCTCCACCATCATCTAGCTTCCTCGAGCCAGGGCATCTGGGTCACCTTGCACGTGATTCCCCTACATCATCCGTTAATTCTGGCTCTTCCATCAACGAATACTCCACCCCGGCAGGATTTATGAAGCACCGTAGGAGTAGTAGTCAAAATGCTCCTAGAGAAGTGAAAGAAACACCCAATGCGGGATATAAAGATTTACCAGATGGTAAACGGAAGTTGAATCAGTATATACTTACTTCTGATATTGGGAGAGGTAGCTTCGGTGTGGTACAGATTGCGAAAGATGAAGGGACGGGACATGAATACGCCGCTAAGGAGTTCTCCAAATTACGCCTTAGGAAAAGACAGCAGAGTGAGATGATTAGGAGACAAGCGAAAGGATCAAGAAGAGGTGCTGTACCAATACGCGCAAGAACAACGTCTGAGCGGATACCCACGGACCCTACCGAGACTTCCAAGAAGGATCTTGATTTAATTCGTAAGTTAATAATCCTCGTGTCTTGTATATAAAATCTGCATGCACTGACGCTGACAGGCATATTTAGGCTCTGAGGTAGCGATCATGAAGAAGTTGGGTCATCCAAATGTAGTCAAGTTATATGAAGTGCTCGATGTTCAGCAAGATGACTCTCTGTTCATGAGTAAGCTTGCATTCTTGCCAGCACGTACGTATCTCAGCTGACTCATAAGATTAGTCGTCGAGCTGTGTCGCGAGGGCCCTATCATGCACATCAGTATGGGACAAGCCATTGAGCCGATGGACGAGGATACAGCGAGAAACTTCTTCCGTCAAATGGTTCTTGCTATCGAATATCTGCACGAGAACGGTATTGTAAGTTCACGCTTCGCGGTAATTAACGTATGCTTGGCTACATGGTCTGAACGGCTCTGCTCACATCAGATCCATCGCGACATCAAACCCGAAAATATCTTGAAGATGTCAGATGGTCAATCTATCAAGCTTGTCGACTTTGGTGTCTCAGAGATGTTCTCCCGAGAAGACGAGCAGCGAGAATTGCGGACAGGCGGAAGTCCCGCTTTTATGGCGCCTGAATTGTGCATGTCTGGACATGCTAAATTGTCAGGGAAGGCCACTGACATCTGGGCACTCGGTAGATGAGACTTGCAGCTACCCTTGAGATGCCTCTAGCTAACTATCCCTACTGCAGGTGTGACGCTGTACTGTATGGTCGTTGGCCACCTCCCTTTTGAGAGTTGTCAAATGCTGGAACTGTATGACAAAATCAAGTCGGATCCGTGAGTTGTTCACGTCAGCCTGGTGCACCTGACGTCGAAAGTTCACACGGTCTTGCACCGCAGCGTCAATATGCCTGAAAACCTCAGCGTAGACCTGAGAGACTTGATAGTCTGTCTTCTCGAGAAAGATCCATCGAAACGCATACGAATGGACGCACTACGTGTAAGTGTCTTCAGCAATTCCCTAAGCGAGATTGTGCCGGCTGAGACAGTTGTTTGCTGTAGGAACATCCTTGGGTGACCTGTGATGGCAGAGATCCTCTGCCTAGTACAGAGATGAACGTGACCAACGTAGAGGAGATTACGGAGGATGATCTCGCCGAAGCTATTGCCATTCCATCCGTCTCGTATATCGTCAACGCCGTTCGAGCTGCAAGTCGATGGAGACGTTTTGCGGCACGCCGTACGCAGTCTGACAGCGCGCACTCCGATGGTAGCGCAGCATCTACGGAAATGTCTCGAAGTGCAAGTCATGAGGTTATGGAAGCTCTGCACTCCTCGAATCGGGACTCCTCGCCGAAGGACACAAAAGGTGCCACTTCACGCAAACAGTCATCGTCTGATCAAGGCGAGGACAGTAATACAGAAAGAGAATGCGTGGCTACTCTTGGAGACAAAGTGGTCAATAATGAAGCTCTCGAGGCTGTTCAGGCCAAATCAATCGGCACAAAGGAAGCGGAGCGTGAGAAACACGCTTCTTCCTCTTCTTCACAAGGTTCATCTTCATCCCGTCCTGGATCACCAAGTATCAAACCTGCCCTATCTTTCCCTCAGTCTGCTCAAGCAAGCAGGGAGAAAAGCCTCGATATCGTGTCTTCTTCTGGAAAGAAACCCGTTAGCCTGGTAGATTTCCCTGAAATAGACCGTCATCTCAGCCAGCAAGAATATCTGAGCTCTACTGGAATTGATGATAGTAGTGTCGAAGTGGTAAGTTGGTACATCAATATCAGACAAGATCCGGCAATTTGGGCTAATTTCAGGTCGTGTGCGCTGATTGAACAGCTCCGTCACTACGAAGATACCACCGGACATATGCTACCTAGATCAGCCGTAGACGAAATTGTCAAGGCACGAAATACCAGTCCGATGCCCCCAGGCCGACAGACTGCCAAAGGACCTAGTCGTTCATAGTTTTTGGGTTGGGCGAAGTGAAGTGACCCAGTGGTTCTAACCAGAATCGACTATATACATCGAGAGCTGGCTGCATTTTGGCAAGTCTTTCAGATCCTCCTGTTCAATAGGCCATCAGAAGTTTGAACAGTGAGGTTGTTATTTTCAGAGTAGCTGTTTTTTATTAAGGGAATCGAGGGAGTATAAGCGAAAAATAAAGCAGGGATCGGTGAGAAGCAGTCTCTTGTATCATACGCACCAAGAAAAAAAACATCGTTTACTTCTTTTCATACTTTAGTTGAAGCATCAGCATACACGACGAACGCTTCTTTATACCATTTCTGCTTCATTTATCCTAAGTCATACTTGTACTGCGTTCAGTAGACATTCTTGTTGTCAGTATAACCTGCTATCCGCATCACGAAACACGACAAGTGAAGCCCAGATACCTTAGGGAAACAGATCTACCTCTGGCCTCAGTAGATATCCTTATGCTCGACGCTGATAATGGAAACGCACGTTCAAAAGTATCTATGCGAACAAGAGTTGATAGTAATTGTATGTGAAGAAAGCGCTAAACAGCGATACGAGACCGGCAGGCATAAACTTGCCAGTGCGCTGCGGGATCGTTGATATATATATATATATATATATATTCCATCAGCATAACTCTTTGCACGCTAGCTTCAGATTTTCCGGGTGAGCTTACGAAGAACCGCCTTGCCATTACTACGAGAAGTAAAGCCGAAGTACCAAGAGCGACGCGCTTGTCGTTCTGGACTCCATATGCCATAGCAGCGCCTGCGGGGACAAGCGAGCAAAGCACAAGCGCAAGCCATCAGCTTCAGAGCGAAGATGCTATGAATAGCATCAATGAGCACACACCTGATCCTAGGCCCTATTGTCAGCATGACCGAAAAGCAAAGCGGCGGTATCAGTATTGTACACGTGGGAAGGCAGAGTTGACAGCCGTTCATCCGGGGAGGTTCAAAGGACGCGTACGGCAATCAGAGAAACTGCTGAGCCAGCTTTGATCCATCCTATTACACCTCCAACAGCTACGAGGCCAGAGTATGCCCTGTTAGGGATTAACAAGACAACGTCAGCTCTTTTCCGAAAGGGCGGAGACGATTCCAGCAGCGAGCAGACTGACAATCCAAGAGTGTCGAGGTCTACGCGGTCCATGATGGTGTCTTCTGTTCCCGTTATGCTATGAAGGTCGAAGATGGAACAGAGTGCGTGTTTGTTGGGATAAGCAAGAGTAAGCAAGCCAACATCGCATAAATGACGGCCGAATGAAGCCGGCAATACTTGTAGACAGGTCACGTGAAGGCAGCCCCCAATCGCCCTTTTCTCGTACTGACACAATGGCTGTAGATGCAAGGAGATACATGGCGAGTCTTTAATGAAGCAAAGTAGACATCAGTGGGTTTGGCCGCAAAAGGCTGGAAGTGCGTGCATAACGAGGAAAGCATACAACTGAAGCCATTGACGTATGGTAGCAGGGAGCAAGGTAATGTACTGTTGCACGACTATATATACGCAGGACAAGTTGTATTTTCGCAAGTTGCAAAAGAAGCAATTGTGAATGTAATGTGAATCCAAGCCAAGAACGAAGAGCAAGGAACTATCAATATGACCGAACGCGCATTAAGAGTAACATTGCAAGCATCCTTCTCCTCAAACGACAATTTCCCTCGCTATTTTCATTTCACACTGCCTAGGAAAAAGACAAGGAATCATGACAATACAAAGAAAAGGTGAGGATTGAGAAAATGGAAAGTCTACCTAAAGGCTTCCCCGTTTTGCGCTTCCTTTTTAGAGAGGAAAAAGGTTGGAAATGGACGTCCCCCCCTAGACCCCAATTGTTAAGGAGAGAAGCCGCTTTACACGACGGTGTAGACACGGATGAGGTTATCGGTGTAACCAGCGAAGAGTGTCTAAAGAGGGATCGAAACGATATAAGTTAATACAAAAAAGGTCCAAGTAAGGATTGGGAAAACAAAGTAACTTACCTGTCCATCAGCGGACCAAGCCAACGACATGCACTCGGGTTCTCTAGCATTTGAAGACTGAGCAGCAAAGTCAGGTTTGAGTTCATCGACGATGCTCTTTGATTCTAGGTCGAAGATCTTGATGCACGAAGCAGTAGCGGCGCATAGCCAGTATCTGTTGGGAGAGAATACGAGGGCATTGATGATATCGCCAGCTTCTAAAGAGTAGAGGTGCTTTGACTCGTTCAAGTCCCAAAGCATTGTAATGCCATCTTTACCGCCCGAAGCGCATAGTGATCCATCGGGTGAAACGGTAACGGTGTTGATGTAGCCGGTGTGGCCGTGGTGGTTGGTTCGGAGCTTGCAGTTGGAGAGCTCCCAGACCTGCAAGGAGTTGGAACGAAGAGAATAGAGGGGGAGATAATTAGCATATAGTAGGATGGAAGGGACAATGGATAGAAGAAGTTGTGATAGTGATGATGGGAAGAAGGACGCAGCACACAGACCCCAAGGTCAGAGATCTTGGTGGAAATCGATCTTTCTCATAGGAACTAGATAGGCTCCTCTAAAGTAGCAAATATATATAGTATACTGATTGTATTAACATCGTCCCAAGGGGCTGAGTGTGCGGTGAGAGCAAGTTTGGGAGAGCTTTTGCCTGTTCCAAGACTGTCCACCTCCTTGAGAGGCGGGCATCAAGGAACAGTAACAGCAATCCAGCTTGAAAGGTAGTTGAAGAAAAGGAAATGACAACCGGAGCAGAGAATATACGCACCTTGACAACCTTGTCCCATCCAGCAGAAACAATGACAGGGTTCATAGGGTTAGGGGAGAATCTAACGCACGAGATCCAATCGGAGTGACCTTCATCTTTGATATCAAACTTGCAATCACCGAGGGTGTTCCATAGTTTGATAGTTCTATCTCTTGATCCAGAGACGATTTGTCTGTTATCAGCAGAGAAAGAAACTGATAGAACGTCTCCAGTGTGTCCGACGAATCGTCGTGTCGTGTCTCCAGTGTTCAAATCCCATAGTCGGAGTGTCTTGTCCCATGATGAAGAAAGTGCGAATTGACCATCGCTGGAAATGACAACGTCGGAAACAAAGTGGTTGTGGCCGTGTAGGATTCGGCGGGGGTAGCCGTAGGAAGCCTGTGAAGGAAAAACGGAAAGAAAGACCAGTCAATTTCTCGACCTGCATGCGAGATCCTCGAAACTTCAGGGCGGCGGGACCTTGGAGCGAGCATGGCGAGCCGAGGCGAGACGAGTTGAGCAGTCGGGATTCTATTCTTCTCTTGCGCCAAGTAATCTGAGCATTTGAGCAGTCTGCATTATGCGCCGTCTTTCGTTCGTTTCGCGCTTGCTATCTGTGCGGCAACAGGAGACCAGTGTCTCGTAAAAGGAGTGTCTTTGCTGTCTACTTGTGCCTGCGAAGCCTTGTGGGCTGCGGTCTTCGTTCTTCGTGTGCAGATATTTCTCTCCCGGGTCGTATGACAGTGCAGTCCTTGAAATGCAGCTGAAGATGCGGACTTCCTTCCAGCTATCCCGCGCTTGCTCGTTCGTCGTTCTCGTTGATCTTCATCTTGGCTAGTGCTCGCCTGTCTCGCTCGTTCGCGCCATGCTCGCTTCGGTTTTCCGCCCTGCCCTGAATCTTGCCAGTCCAATGCATTGCACTCACATCCTCCCTTGTCAATTGCCATACGAAGATGGTCTTGTCTCTCGAGGCGGTGAGGATCATGTCCGGGTTTTGGGCTGCAGGGTTGATACACGAGATACGGTAAGGGGTTGGTCCACTCTACACGCGAGAATGGTCGACTAACGGGAGGTAGCGATGGCGGTGACCCATCCGCCGTGGCCCTCGAGGGTGCCCTGCATCACGAGAAGGGAGTATATTAGATAGTGTCTGTAGGTCCCATGCCTCCTCCACCCACCTTGTAAACTAGAGACTCTGCCATGCTGCTGGATTATCGGAGGTGTCTGGGATTCGAATGAGCGGATGACCAAGCAGTGAGTATCCCTGTATCGAGTCTGCGTGGATGTCTCACCTCTGTCGATGATGTTGCGGTGAGGTGTGCTGCACTTGGACGAGTCGATCCAATTCTCCTGCGTGCTCGTGATCTCGCTGATGTCCGTGCCTCTCCCCGCGGTGTTCCTTCGCCCTGCTGCTGCCTCTGGCGCCGCTCCCGCCAGCCAGCGCAATTTCCTTCCGTTTGCCCTAAAAGTTGGTGGCGTCGGGCACGAGGGAAGGCTCACCCTTCGCCCAGGGAATGCCCGAACTGGCCAGCCATCGCACAGCACGAGGCAGGCAGGTGAAAGCGGGCAGTCACGCCACGGGTGCAGCAGAAAGGCAATCGACAGACATCAAGGTCCAGCTGCAAGTGCAATCTCCCTCCGACCATCCATCAACGGGCATACTCAGAGTTCCATCTCACTGAACCCACAGTAAGTCGTCGTATTGCTGCATTGCGTCGTGCTGTCGGAGATCCGAGAGAATGGAGAATGGACAGAATGGACAGATCATGCACAGCAGGCCACAGAAGATGGGAATACAAGATACTTCCAGATACTTCAAGCTGAGCAGCGCATCAAGGACAATCCTGCATCAAGCTATACCGCAGCAATCTCTCGCATCGGCATATGGCCTGCTTCGCTGATAGACTTGCATAGCGCCGCATCCATCCAGCGAAGGCCCTGCAAGCAACAGCGAGCATCCAGGCAGACGCTTCAACCATCACAAGAGTACTTCTTTGCAAGCATCGCGCATCTATGACCTGATGCAACCGTACCGTACACGATTACCTCTGCCATACGGCGATAGAAGCAGCAAATTGGTTATAATCGACAGCGAGGGACACACAGCACCGGCCATCAATGCATGCAGTCGCAGAGCATGAGAATGCTACGCTAAGGATGAACCACAAGCTGACTATGTATCGTGTCTTCCCCTTTCCTACAGTAAATCTTGCCCACCATGCCGTGAGTAGCTTCCTTTACAGCTTTTTATCAGTTCGTGGTAAAGTGCAGTCTTACTGAATTGTGTTCTGTGATGATCCTCTTACAGTCCCAAAATGGACCCCAACGAGATTAAAATCATCTACCTGAGAGCAACAGGTGGTGAAGTCGGTGCTTCCTCTGCGCTTGCTCCTAAGATTGGTCCCCTTGGTTTGGTGAGTTTCAGCGAGCAAGCGAGCGAGCGTCTATTTGCAAGTCCTCCTGCTCATGTACTGACTATCTTCTTAAATCATCTTTCTACTGCACGCAACGACGCTCCAAACCAAATAGTCCCCCAAGGTAGTCGGAGAGAACATCGCCAAGAACACAGCCGAATGGAAGGGACTCCGAGTTACTGTTCAACTAACGATTCAAAATCGACAAGCCGCTGTATCAGTCGTACCATCAGCATCATCACTCGTCATCCGAGCTTTGAAAGAACCTCCCCGCGACAGGAAAAAAGAAAAGAATATCAAGCATGCTGGAAATATTGAATTTGATGCTATTATTGATATTGCTAGAATTTTGAAATACAAGTCGCTAGCGAAGGAATTGGCTGGTACTGTTAAGGAGGTTCTAGGTACTTGCCAATCGGTCGGATGCACCGTTGATGGTCAACATCCACACACTGTCATTGAGGAGATCGACGCTGGTGAGTTGCTAACAATTATCCCTCCCCCACAAATGTTTGCTTTATGCCGGGAGTTGTCACTGATTTATTACGATCTTCACCAGGCGAGCGCGAGGTTCCAGAAGAGTAAATGCTTTTGCTCTTTCAACACCTAGCAGACGCAATCCAAAACCTTCTACCATATTCGGGAGGCACGCGTAGCATCAGGAAGATGTGGGAACTGCAATAGGAAGAGAGGCATTCAAATGCACGGGCATCGGCTTTCTTGTATTCTTTCTTTTCCTCATTTTGTTAGGATAAGATAGCCTTTCTCTTTCGCCTAGAAGGGTTACTCATCACTACTTTTCACCTGGAAAAGCCTCTCATGTCCTTGCCTTTCGTCTTCCTTCCTCTCTTTGTTTTTTCTTTCTCATCTCTCCTGCATGCAATTCTGATTCTCGTTTGGGAATGCAAAGACCTACGTTGGCATTGGATGACTTGCATTTCGCTTATCCCACTGATCTTGTCGTCTGGTCTTTTTGTCGCTAATCGGGTGTTTTGTACAGTATGTTCTGTGGCTATTGTACGGCTATCCTCTTCGTACAAGAAGCTTTCCGTCAAGAGCAATTATTGAAGTCTGACAATTCAATAGCAATCAGTGAAGTCTGACATTCAATAGCAATTATTGGAGTCTGACAATTTAATAAAGTTGAACGCCATGACCATTGTCTATCATATGCGTTATACTGATAGTCTTCTGGCTTTATGCATTACTCTGCAGCGTTTTTATTCTAAAATGCTGCGAGAATGCGTAAACCTCAAAGCTATCAGTGTCGTGTCACGCATCGACAAGTCAAAGGAGAATCATCGCCTGTCCATGAGACAAGCTTGCGTTGAACTACATCGCAATATTGGGACGCATACATAGAAACATTGTTACAAGTCCAAGAGTCGACATATCTCATGGGAAACAGCTTTTCCTTCTCATCGCTAGGACTGGTTTGATGGACTTGCTCCGTTTGCTTAGATGCTGATGTAAACTGAATAGACAGAATCACTATGATATAAACTTGCCATTGATGACATGTTTCATTTCTCGTATTAAGATACTTGTAGCATGCGGAATCATCGGCCGGCTTCAGCAAGTACGGACGGCTATCGACGAAGGGCAAAAGAGTGCCCCATCTTTGCCTGTGAGCCATTGCCGAAGAGATAAGTATCTCGGCTTCTGATCTCTGAGGAAACTTCAAGCAGATACCGACAGCTTCAATCTATTCACATTAGTTTCTGATATCCCCGAGGTCCTCTTCAGCTCACATACAGAGCCCCGTATCATAGGCCAACTAGTCGGCTATCTGATACCCCGCGGCGGATAACTAGTGTTGGTCGATCATCCACCTGAGGAACCGGCAGAGAGAAGCACGAAGAGCAAGCTTGACGCTTTACATATTCTTCACAGCATCCGCATAGAAACTTCTCAGTGCCTCCTCGAGCACAGCCGTTGACCTTGCCTTGGTACCAATCAGGAAACATCTAGACCGTGCAGAGATGGTAGTTTCAAACGGTATTCCTGCCGCATCATCAAACAGCAGCGATGATATCCCAACCTATACAATCCTAGAAGCAGACGGTCAATACCCCGATACTGTACTAGAAGAAACGATATTCGCTCCTCAACCAGGTCAGAATTACAGAGTTAGATTTTTGAGAACTGCACTCGCACCTGTTGGAGTCGATTATTTGAAACCTTATACTGAAATACCAAAGGAGATTAGAGATGAAACCAACGGTCTTATGATATTGAAACTCTTCCTTACGGAGAAAGATTTAGATTTATTCCCGAAATTGAAGGTGTAGGTCCTTTTTTCTGCAGGACTTTATCCGTTTTCTTGGCACGTGGCTAAAGGCAAGCCCTTTCTGTTTGACAGTGTTGTTCGCATGGTAAGACAAGCCAGCATGCTATTATGATATGAGCAACCATTGACACTTTCCCCCAAAATAGGGCGTAGGTTACGATAGATTGGACAGACAAGCTCTTGCGAAGCGTGGCATTACAGTCTGCAATGTCCCAGGTGGGTCTATAATGGCACGTATGGACAGACATATCCGCAAGATTATGCTGAGAAAGCACTCACTTCATGTCAGACTATGGTACTGCCGAGATCGCGGACCACGCTATTGCGCTCGCGCTCTCCATGCGCCGCGGTTTGCTATTGCACCACGACCTCCAGCGCGGACCAAAGCCAGCACCATGGGCGCACATCGAGCATCCTCTCGTTGCACGGATCCAAGGGGCTACTTTTGGTCTTCTAGGTATGGGACGCATCGGTACAGCAGCAGCACTACGAGCGAAAGCCTTCGGCTGGAATGTCGTAATGTACGATCCATACCTACCAAATGGCAGTGAAAAAGCACTAGGAATAGAAAGAACAAAGGATGTTAAAGATCTATTTAGACGATCTACTATGTTAAGCGTTCATTGTCCTTCTACACGCGCAACTAAAAGAATGGTCAATTGGGATCTTCTCCAGTTAATGCCTGCTGGTGCGGTACTGGTTAATACAGCTAGAGGAGATGTTATAGATCTAGATGGAGTGGAGAAAGCTCTTAAAGAAGGTAATTTGGCCGGTGCGGCATTGGATGTACTTCCTGAAGAACCTATTCCGGAAGATCGCGTACATCCCCTCATTAAGGCTTATAGAGATCAAGAACCTTGGCTTACTGGGCGTAAGTAGCTTGGAATGCTTTGATACGTACGAAACATTGAGGAGGATTAAGGCTTACATTTGTTAATTCCTCAGGAATGATCTTGACATGCCATACTGCTTTCTACAGCCCAAGCTCGATATACGAAATCAGACTCAAGTCAGCTCAGACCATGCGTGATGTGGTAAGTCTCGCCAAGACATGTGTTTGAATACAGACGCGCAAAGTTAGAGCTGACCAGTATGAAACTTCCATCTTAGCTGATTGATGGAATCCAAAGTAATATCATCCACCCAGACATGGAGTAAGCTTGCTGCGCAGCGATGGCACTGTGGTAGTTTTGAATTGTAACATGTCGCTATGAGCTATTCAAGGTGCATAGCTTTGAGCTGCTTGTAGTTAGATATATCGTTCGGATCTTCCATGTTTCGGAGCAGTCAGCTATCATTCCAATGTATATCGCTTTGCGGCCTTCTGCAATATAGACGCAAAGCAGCGAAGAGGGACGGAGCAAGGACTGGATCATGCCTTTCTGCTTGTCAATTGATGACCATCGTCATCAAGCTGTTCAGCCTGGCGGCACGTGGTGCGAAACTCATGAAACAATGCTTTTAAAGAGGGTTGACTCCAGGGTCAAACAGGCCGAAACCAGGCGAAGACAGGAGGGACAACTTGTGCATTCATTCTAGAGCGTTGAGTTGGCTGACGCGATGAGAGATGTGGTTTTCATTCTCCCCTAGGTGAATAAGTTAACGCAGCGAGGTCGCAGCCCCCAGAGCTAAAGTTGAAGCTGCCTTACGCCGTTCTGGGGCCAGATGGATTACAATGCGCTCCCCTACGGAACAAGCATCGTCCCGAGTGAGCTCGTCCCGAGTGAGCTCCTTCCAACCCAACCATCCTAGCTCGCCTCGACAATCGTGGTTATGGCTGCTCTGGGAGTGTCACGGCATGGGTTCCACGAGGGAGTCGTGCCCACTCGCTCCGCCGGCCGGGCAGAGCAGGCAGATCTCAGGCATCGCGCCGTCTGGCGGGCACAGGTCTTGGAAATCGCGAATAAGTCTAAGCCAAATGACCTTTGAATTTGTGTTAATGTCACTACTTGCTACCTTGTTCAGTAGCCATATGCTCCATACTTAATTTGACGCTTATCGCTCGTACATATCCTCGGTGTTTTTTCACGTCATCGTGATGCATCAAGTGTGTTGCTGCAGAAATGGCTGATTTCTTCAAGTCTGCTCACCGAAAGTTGCAGTATGAATGCATGTCCCGTTCCTACTGTTTTTATCCGAGATTCGGAGGCCTCATGGACACGACACTCGCAGACGGCGCGTCTTCAACTTAGTCAAACTTTCATGTAAGACTAGACGAAGGGCGTACTTTAACCCAACACTAGATACGATTGAGCGGCTTGCTATTTAGCGGCTGGCTGCGCTCCGCCAAAGGCCTTCACTGTCGAGACTGAGATTGAAGCAGCATCTGCTTGATAGAACGTATGCATGGATGACTGCCTCAGCGCCGGCTTCGTAGGCTAGGAACGATGGGGTCTTAGCTTCCAGTGCCACCATCCATCCTATCGGTCAGCCG
Source organism: Cystobasidium tubakii (assembly GCA_024345325.1). NCBI lineage: Eukaryota > Fungi > Basidiomycota > Cystobasidiomycetes > Cystobasidiales > Cystobasidiaceae > Cystobasidium > Cystobasidium tubakii. The sequence continues at coordinate 2,117,033 of BROO01000005.1, read as the reverse complement.
GTGCTTGCAATTGATCACGACTAGCCTGGGCCGAGATGAAAACGCTGTCGCGTAGGAGCTTCTCTTTCGACTATGATGGAGGTCGTCAGCTTGGTGCGCTGGGTGTCGTGGAAGGAAGACGACCTCTAAAGCTTTACGACAGCTTTTCACTGTCAGCAAACCCTGATCATGCGCAATCCTTTCACTTCCTACGCGTTGCACCAGACATGCGTAATTGGGGGAAGATGAAGAATTGGGCTGGTCAAATCTTCTCATGTCAGTCCTCCTCGCAATGTCGAACCAGCTGCAAGCTACCTTTGCTTTACGATCTAAAGTTCGAGCGGCATAGCAGATGCGGATACATCCATTTCGAGGAGGAAAGTTCAATGACTCCCACAGAGAACGGCAGGCGGACCGATAAGTGAGACCTTCTCGTGGCCAGTATCGTAGCTGCACAGCAACGAGGATTGAGGTAACTACTTGGTAGCTATAGAAGCTGTCCACGATATGACATCCACATTTCTCGTATTTCATGAGTTATTGGACGACCAGCATCTTCCGAGGCATTCCAACTGAAGACGAAGGGCATGCTATGGGCAATGAGCCGAGGGATGTGATAGCATTGTAGCAGAATCCAGCTCGTAGTTAAAGCGAAGGTGTGAGGGCGAATAAGAAGCTTCCTGATTGCCATTCTTGCCAACATCTTGATCGAGCGCTGTAAGCATTCAGTGTGCATACTTGCTTTTCGCTGTATACCCGACAACAGGAATATTTCAGTGCGCAACACTATGCCTACGCTGATACTACTCGGGCCGAGATGTTCAGGCAAGAATACAGTAGCTGACTTTCTCATCCGAGAAGAAGGCTATGAGCGCGTCCGAATCAGCTCTTCAAACTGGGCATCAACATCAGAGCAACGCGACGGCGACAGTCTGATATTCAATAATGCAAGCGATTTCTTGGATTATGCGACGTTGAATTGGAGGAATAAGTATGTTACTTGTGATAGAATGAGCAGAAGCGATTTGGACGGGTTCGTGAAGAGACCTTGGGTGTTGCTTGTGGGCTGCGAAGCTCGGACTGCGTGGAGATGGAAGAGAAGGAACGAGATGTAGGTCATGGATAAGCCTAACAGACTTTGTGTGATCCTGGGCACTAACTAATCATATACGCTTCCTCCTGGACAGATGCGCTGCCAACGGCGAGAAAGAAGTATCGCTCGAGGCCTTCGTACAAGAAGACGATTTGGACATGTATGGAGATGCCAACTCGCAAAAAGCACATCCACCAACCTCAAAATCAAAAGCTTCATCAGCTCAAACGTTGCATATACCGAATGGAACAACAGCTGCTTCGTTCACCATCCCACCTCCACCATCACCAGAACTATCACAACGCGCTTTCTCGACAAAACCACGTGCAATTCCGAGCAATGCCAATTCTAGCGACGCTTTAGCGCCAGTCATGCGCTTGTGCAATTTACATATTGATATCTCTGCACACGAATCTACCGAAATTCTATATTCGCATCTTCGTAATCTGGATCTTTCACGTGAAGATAGGATGCGACCCGGCTGGGATAAATACTTTATGACTTTGGCAGGATTGGCCTCGCTAAGGTAGGTCGTGACAATGCAGACTTGACTGCTGCGTACCTCTTTGGCAAGTTCTGACCCGTTACGTCTGACTACAGGAGTAATTGTATGAAGCGGCGAGTCGGAGCCGTCCTTGTCTCAAACAAGCGCGTCATCAGTACAGGTAGGCAAGATTCTACTCAACAACATCAGCATCCCGCATCTAAAAAAACTGTTTCATCACTTTTCTTAGGCTATAACGGCACTCCTCGAGGTATGCGCAATTGTAATGAAGGCGGATGTGCAAGATGCAATTCCACGTCTGTCTCATCCATGGCCGCCAACGGTACAACAGCGAGTGGAGTAGCTACTCCAGTGAAGAGTGGTGTGGCACTGGACGAGTGTCTGTGCTTGCATGCCGAAGAAAATGCTCTTCTAGAAGCTGGTCGCGACCGTGCTGAAGGTGGCGTCCTATATTGCAACACGTAGGTCTTGATATACAATCGAATGCGAGATCGCTGCTGACGTGCATACTTATTGAAAACGTCCCAGATGCCCGTGTCTTCGATGTGCAGTAAAGATCTGCCAAACTGGCTGCCGCGAAGTGTGCTATTCTCAAGCATACTCAATGGACGAAATGAGTGCTCGCATATTTGAGGAGGCCGGCGTCATTATGAGACAGATAGAGATGTTTGATTAGATCTTGTTGATGCAATGCGGCACCATAGACACACTCAGCTTTATTTGCATGATACAATGTTTTCGGCTTCACCGGCTCTTCGATCATTGTACGTTATCGCAAATGCTACTCGACTTTCGCTGAGCTGTCTGGTACATTGCGATGCCAGTGTGATGTGGTCATCTAGCTCATCCAAGAATGCAAGCAGCAGCTCTGGATCAACCTCGTCTGCCCACCATAGACGGACCAGCACGCAGCAGAGCGGGCTGAGTAGCAGTGGAAGCGGAGGTCATAAGACGCGTCAAGCGAACCTCGATGAAGATGCATGGAAGCTAGATGAGAGCGATGACGAGCCAGAAAACAATACAAGAGGATCTGAAATCGCTAAAGTCGCAGCGCAAGCTGGACTCGGCAAAAAGGGAAGTGCGAGTAACTTCGCCCTTCAGGCTCCACCGAAAGCTGCCACTGCAAGCCAAACGAGCATCTCGAGCATAGCAAGCAACGGTAGCAGCAGTAATATTAGAGTACCTTCAATATCAAGCCCTGGCATTATCAACGCGTCTAAATCGCCGCCGCCGCATGCTGCATACAAAGACAGAGGGCGTCAATCGAGCTATGGCTTCTGGGAGCGCATAAGCGGATTCGGAGCTTCGAAAGCATCCGATAAAGAACGCGAAAGAGCAGAAAGCCCAGTAGATATGAGCGGATATGCACGTTTTGATGGGGATCTAGAGCTGGAAGATAACTTTGATGGGACTTACTCGATCAACACGGCCTCCACATCATCTACGAATGCAGCTGGTCTAATGGCACCTGCCACCATATCACGCGCATTGAGCAGCGGGAAAGTATCAGAAGCTCAATTACCATCGTCTGCCAATGCTCAGAAAGGAAAGAATCGCTCGACCGATAGTCCTGGCGGCGTTGCGACCGCAACAATCGTCGGTACCCGTCGAACGCGGTCACCTCTGGGTAGAATGCGCAAAGGTGAACGGCCTCGTAATAGCGAAGACATGCGTAAATGCGTTCGCAAGGATCTGGAAGCGGTCATGAAAGGTATGTGCAGCCATGAGTCCAGGAATGCGAAGATATTGAGTCATTCCCATAGACCCAGTCAACCTCATAAAGAGCCTGTCATTGGGATCGGAAGAATCGGGAGCAGCTCCTAAGCAGGACGAGGCTTCCAGTCGACCGAAGCCCACTGACTACTACAACCCTCACGAAACACCGCCGTTACCTTCCTCCTCGAACTTCGCCTATGATTCGCCGCTGGCGGACCACGATGCCGATGCTGCATCTGCTGCAGCTTCTCTAGCGAAAAGTCAGGCTCAAGCTCGTCGCGATGCTAGTAGAAAGGAGAAGTTTGCGGAGTGCTTAAGCAAAGACACAGTAGATATAGGTGCGTCAAGCGACCTTTACCTCGCCGGCTTGTCTACAGGCTGACTTCATACCGTCTTAGCCGAATTACGCAAACACGCGTGGGCAGGTATTCCGTCTGAAGTGAGACCGATGGCGTGGCAGCTACTCCTAGGATATCTCCCAGCGGTCTCGAGCCGTCGCGTATCTGTACTAGCTAGGAAGCGTCAGGAATACGCGGATGCAGTCAAGCAGGCCTTTGCGCGAGGTGAGGCAAGCTTAGATGCTGCAATATGGCATCAAATCAAGATAGACGTTCCGCGTACGAATCCTGGTGTACCTCTGTGGCAGTTTGAGAGCACTCAAGCTGTAAGTATGGCCAGACATGACTTCTTTAGCCGATTTCTGACTTCCATGACAGAGTTTGGAGAAGATACTCTACGTGTGGGCGATCCGTCATCCCGCTAGTGGATATGTTCAAGGCATCAATGACTTGGCCACACCATTTTATCAAGTCTTCCTGTCGTCTTATATCGGTAAGCGATTGCTTTTCTTGGCTCACAGACTGTATTGACGAGGTTTTGCCATAGATTGCGATCCAGAAGATTATGATATATCGGCGTTGCCGCCTGAAGCCCTCCTAGCATTAGAAGCCGACACCTTTTGGTGCCTGTCAAAACTGCTGGATGGTATCCAGGACAATTACATATTCGCGCAGCCCGGTATCCATCGCCAAGTGGCCCGCTGTCAAGAGCTTTGTGCACGTGTTGACGGTCAGTTATCTTTATGTCGGTTGACCCCCTGACGAAGAGGACGCTCATGTTGCAATTGGTACCAACAGCTCCTCTTGCTAAACATCTCGAGTCCGAAGGCGTGTCATTCTTGCAGTTTTCCTTTCGCTGGTTCCATCTGCTATTCTTGCGGGTTCTACCAGTCAATTCGGTCATACGGATGTGGGATACGTACATGGTGAGGGTACTATACTATCATGGTTGCGTGAGCCACGTCTGACTTGCTATATTACAGTCTGAAGGATCAGATGCATTCGCAAACTTCCATACATACGTCTGCTTGGCGTTCTTGCTTCGATGGAGCGAGAAGCTGCGGTCAATGGATTTCCAGGCAATTATGCTCTTTCTGCAAGAGCCGGTAGATCATGGGACTTGGACAGAGTCGAGTACGGAGTTGCTCCTGAGTGAGGCATACATGTGGTCAGCGTTGTGGTCAGGCAGCAAGCAGACGAAGTAGAGTGGTAGTAGTCGTCATTTCACAGCAGTCAACACGCACGCGCAGTATGCAGTAATCCCAAAGCATGTGTCTAGACAATCCTGTTCTCGGTGTGGCGACAAGCCATGATCGGGCGCTGTACTGCCAAAATTTCATGGTCGTCCAAGCGTGACTTTGTACATTGCAATTGGTTCTTCACAAGTCTGTCAAGGCAAGATGGCAGAAGCTTCTACGTCCACTAGTGCTGCTAGCACAAGCTCTGCACCCATCATCGATGCCTCCGCTGCTCTAGCTGCACGAACGTCAAAAAAGTGAGTGGACAGCTGCCACCAAGCGTGATCTTGGCTAGAGACGTTGACAGGGCGTTTTGCTTTGCGCGGTTGCTAGACAAGCTCTCTTACCTAAAACACAAGAACCTTTGACATACGATGTAGGCCTTATGGCTGTGTATGACCCATCTCCTCTTGATATCACGGCATACAAAGTCGACCGCGCAGATTATCTGCAATCGAATGCTCGTGAAGGCATGCAAGGTCTGATCAATGCGTTATGGGAGCGACCTACCTCTGTAACAGACGATGGAATCATGGCTAGTTTACCGGAGATCCAGACTGTTCTTCCACGAGAGAAGCCTCTACCAAAGGCTAAAGACCTAACGAAATGGGAGAAGTTTGCGAATTCAAAAGGTATCGCCAGTAAACCTAGGAAACACAGGATGCAATTCGACGAAGAGAAGCAGGATTTCGCACCTACTTGGGGATACAAAGGAAAGAACAAGGAGATTGATTCTCAACCTATTATCGAAATTCCAGATAATGCTCCTGCGGACTTTGACCCAAGGGCCAAGGCAAGAGAGGATAGGAAAGGCAAGATGGAGAAGAACGAGAAGCAGAGGATGGCAAATATGTCCAGAGCATCAGCTGCCGATTCGAAGAAGCGAAGGTCATCGAGGAAATAGATCTATCGAGTCAGTCAAAGGATATGGGATCATTCATGTTGTGCGCAGTACCTGTTGGCAATAATATTTCGCTGCAAAGCAAGACATTTGAATTGCGATACCTGGTGTATTACCATTTTCGTACTCATGCAATACCTATAACAAGCACAGGCTGGGACAACAGGACCATCCATTTAACGTAGCGTCTATCCGGGCGGCAGCAGACCAGCATCAATGGCTGCCATTTCCTCCTCAGCAGGTTCTTCGTCTGACAGGCCAGTCCATGGCGACTGAATCGGTGCTCGTGGCATGACCATTGTACCTGTTCGTGCAGCTTCCAAAATACCATAAGGTCGGACAAGCTTCAAGAAGGCGTCTATCCTGTTTGTCTTTCCGCTCAACTCGACGATAACGCAATCATTGCTGACATCGACAATCTTGCCTCCAAATTGACTGGCTAGCGTACCGATGCCACTGAGGTGCATGTGCTTTTGTCGAAGTGCTTCTGACGGTGTAAGGGTTTGCCGAGGTGGAGTTGGCGAAGTACCGGGGTAATGATGCTGAATGCCGGGATGCGACGCTTCTGCTGCTGCATCCGTTTGTCTAGCAACCTGCTCGGCCGGTGAGCCTGGAGCAACGTGGCGGTCGTGAGGTAGCTCTTCAGAAGTTATTGGATCGGAGCCTTGATACTTGGCGGCTTCTGCTGCACGAGCTTCTTCAATCTTTGTAGCTAGCTGGTCTTCGAAGTATTCGGGTCCGAGAATGGATACTTTGCAGAGAAGCAGTTCTCGTTCGATTGTTCGAGTTGTGGTGTAGTCGAGGACAGCCCAGACGGGGACCTGCAGAGTTGAAAGTCAGCTGGAGTCCAAAGCGGTAGAGGAGATGGTTTCCAGTCCGACGCACCAAATCCTCCAATTGTCGCCTGGCCTGCTCGACTACACCATCCTGGCCTCTCAACACAATACACATGCGCGAAAGATCCTTGACTTCGGTTGTGCATACAACCAAGGAATCGATGCTGCAATGTATACCCCGCATAAGCAGTGGGCAAACGGAGAAACGACCAGGACCAATGGTGAAGGCGGTAAAGGGTTGCACGACTCACTTGAAACCTCGAGCAGCAAGCGTGCCAGAGACCCTGGAGAGGACACCTGGCTCATTCTGTACCAGGCAGTTCAGCACTCGTCTGGTGTAAGGCTTCTTTGATGGTGGTGGAGCTATCGGCGGACGAGACAGATTTCAGCGGCAAGATGGGAAGTTGCAGCTAACGCAGATAAGCCGACATACTGTTGCTAGAGACGCAGAGAATGAAGTATTAGCATAACAGCCACAGGATGGCTTGCATGAGAAGCGCCGGCTGTATGCCCATACTCACTAGAGGATGTTTGTGACAGCATACTCTGCCGACCACTTGGGAGGGTCAATTTCGGGAAGGCTTGGTGGGCGAGGACGAGGGTGCTGCAGCTTGTAGTCGAGAGCAGACGTAGACGAGTCTACACCCTTGGGAGGGGCAGGTGTGCCATCAGAGCTGCCTTTGCCGTTCGCAGCAAGACGGCCGGTCGAGCTGGAGAGAGCTCTTCCGGCGTGCGAGTTCCAGGCAGCACTGCGCGCCAGCCTGTGGGGCATCAGCAGCATCGACTGCCGCATGGACGCCATTGTAGATGGGTAGAGGCAGAGTGAGAGCCAGTCGAAGTGAGGGAACAGCACGCTGTAGGCTTTCCCCAGACTCGTGCTTGTATGAAACGGTGATCGGGCTTCTCGTGCAGCGCATGGGCAGCTTAGAAGGATACAGCTTGCTGCACTTCCAATCGGCCTTTTCATACAGCTTATGCTTGTACACGGAGTTCTCACAAGATAGCACAAGATTCATCTGCTCTGGACACGCTCTCCAGGTCGAGCGGGGACTGCTCGCTGCCTGCGTCCCGTCATTTCCACATCGCCAGTTGTCGCGCGCGTGCTTTCCTGGGTCTGGTTGCAAGACTGCCTTCCGAGAGAGTCATACATACACCGGTAGTAGCCGCAGCGGCTCATCGAACATGTCGTCCGGAGCTGGACCTGACTACCTAGACTATCGGTCACCATGTACGTTGCAGGCTTGTGGGGCCAGTCCTGACAGACTACGTGTAGTCGACCCGATTCTGACACCGTGTAATCTGGTCTTTGCATCTCCAGGTCAAACCTTCGCTTTAGCTCTATCGTCAGGCAGCTCTTCATCGTCAAGCCCCGGTGCACCCTATCCTCAGTCCCTTGCTCCATTCCACGCCGACCTCAAGCTATGCGTAGGATCATATATAGACACAGCAGCTTCCAACAACATCACTGTGCTTGGAATCAACCCTCACCTGTTGCAAGACCCCGAAGGCTTTTCTGCTCACATCCACCGAGACGAAAGCTCGTCTGCAGGCAATGATTTTGTACCTCTTGCAAGAGCAGATACCCCATATCCGGCTACGAAAGTCGGCTTTTCGCCAAGCAGTCTAGCTGGAAGACTTCAGAACACATCCGGCTCTTACGAGAATAGAGAGATGATAGCTTCGACGAGTGACTCGCTGCGCTTGTGGGATCTGGCGGGACCGGCAGAAGGGCAGGGCAGTCCGTATGTTGGGCGAACTGGTACACAAGGGAAGCACAGCTTGGTCGAGCGATCAGCACTGATAAATGTAAGCTATTACTGAGTGTTGGAGAACTACATCTATAATGGCTGACACTGCGTTCAGAAACCGATGAACGAGCGCGCGGCACCGCTGACCTCGTTCGATTGGTCGACGGTGAATCCGTCATACATAGTCACGAGCTCGATAGACACGACGTGTACGGTGTGGGATATATCGACGAATGCTGCCGTCACGCAGCTTATGTGAGTTATATTAACTAGGTTCCGGCTTGATTGTATGATGCTGACCTGCGAGTCTGTTTTACCACAGTGCACACGACAAGGAGGTCTTCGATGTAGCATGGTCACCCGCATCATCAAAAGTCTTTGCTTCAGCGGGCGCCGACGGCTCAGTGCGCTCGTTTGACTTGCGAGCACTGGAAACCTCTACCATCCTTTACGACCATGAGTCTGCCAATGCTCATACAAATGCTTCCGATGGCAAGCGAGGAAGAGGGATGCCTTTACTGCGGCTGGCATTCAATCCAACCGATCCAAATACCCTAGCTGTCATCCACGCGGACAATAACTTCATTTCGATACTGGACGTGCGGAGTCCAGGCTTGCCTTTGGCTGAATTGTACAGCCACGCAGGGCCTGTCAATGGGATGGCCTGGTGTGGTACAAGCGGCTCAGGCGGGTCTTCTCAGAACGGACACGCAGGGGACTACTCGGATGGAGGAGGCAATGCGATGCTCGCGACCGTGTCAGACGATCATCAAGTACTCCTATGGGATCTACTGAGGCCAAATCCTCAGGGTGAACCGGGACAACGGAAACCTCAGCCCATGCCTAGACCGATAGGCCTACCGAACGCAGCATACAATGCTCCAAGGCAAATAGACTCTGTAGCATGGGGTGGAGGCAGAGAATACCTTGCGATCACAATGGGTAACACCGTTCGCTGTCTCAGAGTCTAGAAAGTAGTCGCCTCCCAATCTCTTTTGTTGTTGATACATACCTTTCGCAAAGCATACCACAATCGCAAGTCATGTTACGCATTGATTTTCGAAGGCAGAGTCCGTCATTGAAGGCTGTGACTGACCTTGAGATGTGGAGGTCAGTCTGAAATTCGTTGCAATTAGTTGCCTTCACATTCTATCATGCACATTTGCTTGATTACGGCATCCGAACCTTCTGATCTGAGACATGCACCGACTTTGGGCGGGAAGCCCTTTGCAAGTTTAGAACCCCGAGTCCGCATCGAAGATGTATATTTTCAAATGCCATGTACTATCGCAATGCTGTCGAGGGTGTATTCTGTTAGTCGTTTTTTTTTTGTTTTTTTTGGATTTAACGTGGCTGGGGGAAATGCATTACGCACGCACGACTACAACGTGATAGCATTATAGCCGTACAGTGTGGGACTCCTCTCTAGATCCGAGTATACCCACTAAAACCCCCTCCAGCAGGATTTGACTGGCTCGGGCAGAATCTAGCTGCTTGCGCCGGGTCCGGCGGATTTGGAAGTCATGAAATGTGGAGCCCCCCTTCGGATTCGAACAAAAGTCGCTTCAGCCTGCCGCCGCAGAAGAAGCTCCCAATCGTGGTGCACTGACCGCTGCTCCACGAGGGCTATATTGCAGAATGCCGTGGCCATGTAAAAAAAACGGTTTTTTTTTTTGGATTTAACATCTGTGTTTAGAGCTGTATTGCTTTGTAGACAACCAGTAATGGACAAGCGCTTTGCTATAATGTCTGTGTTGCAAGTTACAGAAGCGGCTAATAGACAACTTCGCTCTCTTCCTCAACACACGCCAAGTCCGTCCGTAACCTACTCAGAGCTTCGGAACTTCCGGAACTTGTCGACTGCCTCGTCATCGAGCTCAGTCTCCAGGATGATAGGACAAAGCATTCAGGCTAATCCTGATATTAAGAGATGTAGACTAAGTTTTTATTTCGTTGTATATGACTAAATGCAATGAACAGAAGCTATCCTTCTCCTTCCTGCGGTCGTTCCAGCTTGTAGCATTGCCTTGCAATTCTTCTCGCAGCCAGCTTCATGCGAGGGTGTGACCGGGTTTTTTTTTTTTTTTTGGATTTAACATCTGTGTTGCAAGTTACAGAAGCGGCTAATAGACAACTTCGCTCGACCGGTTTTTTCGACCGGGTTTACGTCGCCTATTTCAGTGTGATATATACAGCTTATAATGTTCTGTAGTCATCAGCAACAAGCAACTTTGGTGTAGTGGTTAGCATTACTCCCTTCCAGCTCAGCTAGTCAGGAGTAGAGCAGGGTTCAATTCCCTGAAGTTGCATATATTTTTGCCCGTTTCGATCACCCTCTGCACCAGGACCAGAAGGGCGCGGCTTTTTGACCCGGCGATCGCTCAGTAGTCCCGTCAGGTCAGTTTCGTTTGTGCTTGACCTACTGTTGCGAACAGTCAGGACACGGCCGACATTTTTACTGCAGCGGGTAGCACTAGCACCTTCGACGCAACATTCAGGGTTCGTGGAGTTCTATGCTGTGCGGTATAGTGTCGCTCCTCTTTCCTTGTCTCTCGGCAATATTTCCACTATTTTCCACGTTCATAGTCTCTCTCGAGACATCGAGTGACTCTTCCTCCCTCATCAACCTTTACTTACAGGTCCTCGGTTCTCGGATAGAATACCATGCGAGGCGAAGGTCCAGCTTATCTAGAGTATCGTTCACGTGAGTGTGTGCTGAGTTGACGTAAGTCAGGCCAAGAGCTCATGCAGTTATCCGCATGTAGATCAAACATATGCTTTGGCCATAACGCCTGGTGACGCATCTTCCAGCTCCATCTCACCTTTTCCTGAGGATCTCAAGATATGCACGGGTTCCTACAACGACACAGGGAAAAACAAGCTCGAAGTGCTAGGTATTGATCCTGAGCTCATTGCTGATCCGGAGCTGTACGCCCAACATTACTACAATGATGAAGACGAAGACGAAGATAGTGATGGTCATGGCCTCGAAGCAGTCATATTGCCTCGCCAGCAGGACCTTGTATGTCTTGCCCGTCGGACTGTCGACTTTCCACCGACCAAGGTCGCTTTTGGACCGGCAGATTCACTCCCATCTGGGAGTTTTGAACATGACGCCGAAGCCGTAAAGCACTTCGTTGCTACGTCAAGTGACGCACTTCGTATCTATGTGTATCATAATACCATTGAACAAGATGAGCCGCGAGGTCAGTACGCGGGTCATGGTGGGAAGAAACGCAAGGGCAAACTGACAAAAGACATCAAGTACGCCAAGGTAAGCAGATTTCGAGATTCTCGCCGGTAAGTGAATGACGTCTAGACAGACGCATCTATGATTCAGAAAGTAGATTTCGGTGCAGACCTAGTCCCTATCACGTCTTTCGATTGGTGCACTGCAAATACTACGCAGATCGTGACGAGTGCTACAAATGGTCAATGCTCTGTCTGGGACGTGCCCAAGCAGGCACAGATTGCTCTCACGAGAATAGTGTAAGTACAATCCAATCTACTATGCATTGAAGGCCAAACATTATATCTGATTCTGGGGCGAGGGCGGCTTAGAGTAGATGCGGTGCGCGAGGTGTTCGATGTCACTTGGTCACCTGGCTGCCGGCAGACCTTCGTAGCTGCGACTGGTAATGGAGCCATTCATTGTGTCGACACGCGAGCAGTGGGTCAAACAACAATACTCTATAAGCGCCCATCGCCCGCGACTACCCCATCTTCAGCCGGCTACAAAGAGTCGGAAGCTGGTCAAGCCAACCCCGCGATGGCAAGAGTGGCTTTCGATCCTGAGAATCCGCATCTTCTCGCGACTCTGCAGCTGAACAGTAATACTGTCAGGATACTGGATACGCGGAACCCGGGTTTCTTCATTGCTGAGCTGAGTGGACATGCTGAAAAGGTCAATGGTATAGCTTGGCGAGGTCTTAGCTCTTCCGACCAAGCCGAAAAGACCAGAGGACCATCTTTGGCCACTGTTTCCGATGACTGTCAAGTCTTGCTATGGGATCCGGACCACATCGATACTCAGGCTCATATGGTTACAAGCGTGAAGGGCAAAGGTCGGGTCTGGCGAGGGCCTCCTAGCGCTTTCAGCAAAGTGCCTGATCCTATCGAGAACGTAGCCTGGGGAGTGGATAACGACTATCTCGCTGTGACGACGGGTTCTCGCATCCGATGCATGCGGCTTTGATGTTCTCTCTGCCTGACGGCCTTGTTGGGCTCCACAGCCGTGATCATTCGCTGCTAATGCCGAAGCTTGAACTGAGCATCGTGGATCAGCTGGAATCATTGACTTGTCTTCAGAGCGAAGTGGTAGAGTGTGAAGCATGAGAGAGCCTTGCCTCATCTCTCCCATACGTGTCCTTGGAATGTAACAGTGGGAACTTGAGTTTAGTTGTTACATTTCTAGCTCTTGAAATCTAGCTCCTGAAATATTTTGAAATGTAGCAACGCAGGTTGAATTTGATCACTACATCTAAAGAGCTAGCTCTTGGAAATGTTACATCGCAACGTTCGAATCAATAGTGTGACTACTCTTGTATCATATCATGCTTACCCAAGCGCTGCACGGCGGTGATCGAGAAGTCGTACCGAATACAGTGGAGGTGGCTCTTCACGCTGTGAGCGTGCTCATCTCGTTCGTTTCCTTGATAATAGAAACCCCACAATCTACAATGCAAGTCTTACCTCGTGCCATAGGGCGCTCGCTCCGCGGCTGCGGACCTCATCAGCTCGCTTCACATGTCTTGCGAGCAGGCCTCTCCACCTCCGCCGCCAGGTTCGACGAGGGCAAGGGCAAGAAGACAGGCGGGATACTCAGCGTGAGCCATGAAGCATGCTTCAATACATAATGATGACCTGCCCTGAGCTCTACTTACGCGTCATACAGTCCATCCTGCACGGTAGCGAAAAGGCGAAGCAAGAGGCACCATCTCTCGATGGCACAGAGCACGGAGGTCACGCTTCTGGACAGCACTCGCACCTCGTTGGGCGAGGCAAATATGTTCACGAAGTAGCCCGTAGGTTTATTGATTGTGATGGCCTGCACCAGCCTGGCTCGGGGCAGGTGACTTGTTCGTAACAAGCTAATGCGTCACTCGCTTGTTGACGCGCAGGACACAAGGTCAAGCCAGGCTATGTAGCCGAATACAAGGAGCTCATAGGCCAGTACTACAGCAAGTTCCTAAAGAACGCCAACCCCGACGTCAAGTTGACTGGCTCGTGGGAAGTGGTTGTTGGCGACTTGGATACCTTCTGTGGGGCTCCCCCTCAAACCTTGCCCGGAGATATGCTGCATTCGCTGACGTCCATCCCTACTTTCCCGCCTCGATGCAAACACAGATCATATTGTGAGTGAAGTCGTCCGAACTATAGAGTCATAGAACATACAGCTGATGACAGATGTTTTGCGTACGGATTAGTGGGAGTATGAAGGCCTGAAAGGGCTTGATCATGCTATGCTTGAGACGTCAACCTCCGAGGTACGCGAGCAGCACTTGTCCACTTTGATATAGAAAGAGATGCTGAGGGGAAATTTGAGGAATCTGTAGGATCATCGAGCTTTCCAGCGGAAGCTGGGTCCTATGATCCAATATCGCAATACTCAGCTCGTTCAGGAATTCTCTTTCTGGCCATCATCGCCCCCGAAAGTGCTCGGTGGCATCTACGAAATGCGAATCTACTCCTTGGTATGCTGTGGAAGACGTTCCACTGGCCTTTCCGAGGGTACAAAGCTGACCAGCATTTGCAGAAACCTGGAAGTCTCCTCGAATGGGAGAACGAATGGTGAGCCAGCGTGCCCGCCTCCAAGGCATGCTTGACCAGGCTTACTGAAGGCTTGCAATGCCACTGCCTTCCATATTTTATAGGAAGATTGGTCTAGAAGCTCGCCGCAAGTTCGTCCAGCCGATCGGTGCTTGGTTCTCGCAAGTTGGTGAACTCCATCAGGTCATTCACATGTGGCATTATCACGTCAGTTTGTTTCAGCAACGCTTGTACGGCACACTGGCTATGCTAACCATTTCAAGATCCTTGCAGAGTCTCGAAGCGAGAAAGCAGATGCGTCAGAAAGCTTGGGAAATCGACACTTGGAGCCATACAGTGGCTAAAGTACATCTACCTAACCGATCAGCTAGGATGTACATGCGCTGACTTTTGACATTGCAGACCGTCAAATTGACCAACCGCATGAGTGCTCAAATACTCCGCCCTCTGCCTTTCAGTCCTTTACGATGAGCTTGCCAATCAGCTGTCAAACTCATGGATCGCTTTAATTGTACACTGGATGGGCGTTCCCCCGAAGTGAACATCAAGCAGCGTAAGCGGAGACATGTCGACCTCCTCGAGGTGCGCTCTAAAGAAGTCTGGAGTCACACTTGCTGCATAGACAAGGCTATTGCATTGGCGAATCGTTGCATTTGTTGTATAGTACATAAGACGCTACCGGCAGCTAGGCCATCGACAATGTGACGATTGCAGCGTCACTAGGAAATACAGCCTTCATCGCTTGTTTTTCCATACTGACACGATACTCAACGAAACCAGATTGAACAAGTTTACCATCACTAAGCTTTTCCACTTCTGACACGGCGTCTTCCTCGTGGCGCAGCTGCGGCTGGAATGACAGCCCGAGGCGCGATCTGAGGTTCGGCTTGGGCTGCGATTGGTGGCAGAGCTTGAGGGACTGGCACAGCAATAGGCGCGCGGTCAGCAGCGGGCATATGAGCGCGTATGGGCATAGGGGCGGGCAAACGTCCCTCAGGTTGATTAGCCGCCCGTTCGCCTCGGTAATAGGCAGCATAAAGACGAACTGCATCATCTCTAAAACCTTCGCCGATAAGTTGGTCTCCTCGCAGGATACCTTCCCTAATGCGTCCCATTTCTGCCATGTAGGCATCCCAATCGCCGCCCATGGCCTCCAGAACTGCATCGTGTCCGTTGATCTCCGCGGCTCGTGCAGCATCTGGTGCCCCGGGCACTGCCGCGGGTCGAGGATAGCGGTATTGGTAATTGTCATGAGCGTTGTTCAGATAGTCGGGCTGCCGCGCTTCTGGCTTCTTCAGATCCAGCTTCGCCAAATCTTCCTCAGAGACCACTGCATCGGGATCTCCCTTTTCTCTTCGTATGTCGGCGATAGCTTGAGCGCGCGCAGCTTCGACTCGCTCGTAGTCTCGCATTGTTTCGTCGTCCCACAATCGACATTTCTGACCTGATGCGCTACTGCTGGTTGACATTGTCATTGAATGTTGGTCAAAGTGGTCGTAGCCTGATGCACAGGTCAGCTTATAGCCAGTTCAAGCAGTATAGCCAGTTCAAGCAGCCAACATCACTACCTACCTCCTATCTTGATAGAACAAACATAACAAAAGTAAATGCGGCACTTCGTGCAATACATCTTATTGCACTACAGGAATAGTAAAGGTATGGTCAGTGGGCACGGCTAATTTGCGCCCAAAGTCACTTTGACTTACACCTTCCTCCTTTAAAACAGCAGTGGAGCATTGCGGGCAGCGTTTCAACAAGGCTTCTGTCATGGCTTCCTCTACGCGATGTATGGTGTCGGTCTTCAGGTCGGCAGCATATTCTTCACAAGTCTTCGGCAAGTGACCTGGCTTCTGACATTGGCGACAGGTGATCTTCTGACACTCTTCATTCATACAATAGAACAGCTTCTCGTCTGGTGAACAGGGGAATCAGTATCACCGGAACCAAATGCCAACTGTTTTGGATCGCACCTGGATTATCAATAACGCAACCGAAGCTGCAATGAGGACAGTACGACAGCCCGGCTAGGCCAGCAGCTTCAACAGCCTTCTCACATCTAATCTTCTCTAGGAGTAGCATCTGAGGGGTCTCGAGGATCTTTGACACTATATCATCAGAGAACGGAGCAGTGCAGCCATCTTGATCCATGCACGTGATTTCCTGACGAGGGAACGAGGTCTTAGATGTGCCGATGTGCAAACTTAGCCTATACGACTTACAGAACCGCGATTGCCCAGGATAGTCTCTGCGTTCTTCCTGGCGCAGTCGATGCAAAAGAGATGTGCTTCGGCGCACTGCACCATTCTACTGAGAGCGATATCGTCAAAGCAGCAGCCACATTCGAAGACGGCTCCCTGAGCTATCTCTTCCTGCTCTTTCCTCTCGAGTGCCGCCTTCTCCTCCTCTTCAGCCTGATCTCTATCCACTTTGGCGAAATAGCATTCTCTTTCGGCTGTCAGGACTTCATCCTGGGGCAGAGCTGCACCTTTGCCTTTGGACTTGCGGGCGAGTTTCAGGGACTTGTAGGGCGAATTAGGCACAGTCGACATGCGAGTAAGCTCGATAAAGGTAGGCGCCCAGTAGAGATTGTTGTCTGCAAAGGTATTACGAACAAAGGCCAAGGGCACATTAGAGAACTCCTCGTTAAGATATTCGAGCCTGAGAACAGAATGTCAGCATGTATAATCCTTTCCAGAAATTGCGTACAATCCACTACATACGCGGCTTCTCGATAGGTGAAAGTTGGAATGCGCTCCGTTCTAGCTCGAGTATCCTTATCTAGATAGACCTTGAGCCTTGTAAGCAGCCTATCTCCATCAGCACCATTTGCATGTTTCTTCTCAGCCGGACTGTTCGATACTTGTGCTTTAGGATACGATTTATTCGCAAGGAGGGTATCGATGACATGTTCCACACAAGTGGATGGATCGTCCGAGTATCTGCTGATGAGCTTTTGTGCGTGTTCTATATCGACATCAGGGATAATAGCGAGTACCTGAAACAGTGGAGATGGTTCATCGACGGCAGCTGAGGTATCTACAGGAGGCGTTGTCTGTGTAGCAGCGGGAACTACTTGAGCGCCAACCTGATCAGCTGCCGGCGAGGTCGGCTCTGTTGAAGTAGTGGATAGAGTACTTGCCGGGGCGCCTCCAGGTGCAACCGCTGCAAACTGCTGCAAAAGCCATTGCGGGACAGCGTCTTGTCTATCTTGTTTGCGTAGTTTCGCAGGTCGACCATCGCCGTTGGCTGTCTCGCGGTCATCAACAGGGGTCAGGACTACATCTTCGTCAGAAGCATCTTCATCGACCGTAGACCTCTTGCGCTTGGTGTGTTTGCGAAAATGAGGTGCATCATCGTCCAATGAGAGGTCAATCACTGCTCGCGCCAGTCTACGTTCGGATTCAGGGGATTTAGAAACGACCCGCCGGGCAGGCGCTTGGACAGCAATTGCAGCGGCAGTGAGTTCTCGAGGAGGGTCTACCGTATCATAAGTCTGGGAGACCAGCCTGTCCAGACAGGCGGCTACGCGTCTCTCCTCCGTTGAAAGGTGGTTTGAGCGGTCCCATGCTCTTAATAGCTCCTGTTGCGTTAGGGGCCGTGCGAGGATTTCACGGGCTGTTTGCATCAGATTGCTCGGTGGCAGAGCTGCTTCGATGTCGGACTCGTCCAGCTCATAATGGGCTACGTCTTTCATATTGAATGACTCTTCATATGCTCAGGGGGTTTGCAGGGGGATTTGCAGCTTGTTTTGTTCTATAGACGTGCTAATGTACTGTTTAGAAACAGCACGCGCGCCGTGCTAAACTGCAGGCAGCGTGGCTGCAAGGACTACGTTGACGGCTAAGACATGGCTACAGGACCATATGTAAACACAACATAGTGCGACGGTGTGTGTGTGTGACGTGTTCGTTTCGAAAAGAGGAGAGCCGGTAAACTGCAGGTCGTGTGCAGCGGCCACCAAAAATGGTCGATCAGCGCGTTTTGGCTGGAGACGACATTGCCGAGGCTCTTTAGCATTACTGCAATTCACCTTTATGTCCGAACATGCTCGACAAGCCGCACAAACACTGAGAGACACACTGCAGTCGCCCTTCGACTCGCTCGAGGAGCTCTGCCAGGTGCTCGCGGCGCCACTACATGCTCTTGACCTGACAAGCCGGACGATATATGACGAACACAAGCCTCGAGATGATCCTTGGGAGCACCTTGATACGCCAGACAAAGTCTACATTGTGAAAGTATACTGGAGCCAATTCCAGGAGATCCTCGCTACCAAGGTTGCGGTCGACTGGCTGCATGAACTTCGAAAGGTTCATTTGGCCGATACATTATGGCTCCCCTTCTTTTGCCCAACGAAAGCATCAGATTATGGGATGTCGATAGCAAGACTCTCGCTAACAACAATATTGTCGATACTAGCCAACAAACCCTCGAAACACAATCTGTCTTCCACCGCACATCAGAGAACGGCGTTGCCAGATTTCGTCAAGGAAACATGCACGTTACTGCTAGAAGAGCAGAGCGAGCAATATTGCTTGTCAGATTATTTTACAGATATCTACTCTCGGTCTTCGAGGTCTGGTGAAGCTGTTCTCGAATGGCAGGCTTTCATTAATGCCTATTATTCAGTACCAGCCAGAGTTGCGAACGCATTGGATAATGGTAGAGATGTTCCGCATAGACTCGAATGGAGGTTTTTCTATATATCGCTTTCCCGTCAACTGGAAGAACTCGTCTATGCCACCAGCCATCAGGCAGAACCTGATCGCTTCATGTCTGGTCTCGTGGATGCGCTCGCCAAGATGGCTCGAAGCGGTTTCATGACTTTTGACAGCAATCAAAGCAACTTTTGGTCTGCTGTGCTACCAAAACTCAGACACCGACTACTATCGCGCTCATCCGACGAAAAACTTATACAGCTTTGGCAAGACGTCACCTCACAACTTTCGAGTACAGACTTCAGGACATTCAGTCTTGGTCTACTGTCAGGATTGGAAGACAAGCTCGAGCGGGAAGAGACAGCGAAGCAAGTCAAACAAGCATCTATGCTACTTATGAGACTCATAGGCCCAGCGAGAGCAAATGACGATCGATGCTTCGCGATATCCGTACGAGGGGTCTTCTTGGCCCGAGCGTGGAAGCCTGCAATGGCGCGGACCTTGGTGTCATGGATAAGCGCATCTGATCAGAGCGACAGACTAAGTGAGTCACGCTTTCCGTTCCTTTCACAAAGTCCGCAAGAGCTGACACTATGACTATCGCAGCATCTGCCAAATTGCTGAATAACTGCCTGGAAATCTGGGCCGAGAAAGACGTCATAGAGAAGGTGCCAATCGCGTACCATACGTGTGAGTACGCAACCAGTCGCCAACAACGTCAGACCTTATCAGCTGATTGCGTTCATAAACAGACTTGACCAGGGTCCTTTTGCTTCTAATACGAAGCATGCCTTCATTGGACAAGTCTCTCGTCCAAGTGTCAAGGTCAGGCATCTTCCTCACCGCAATTACGACGCACCTCTCCACAATGCGCGAAGTAGTGCGATTGCAAGGCATGCTTGTTGCTGAAGAAGTCTCGAAGAAGAGCTTACCTGCAGATGGGCCTATTAAGGCACTCGATTTCGGCGATATTTGGGAAGAACGAGGCCTAACGTACGTCGATATTCGCAAGCTCAAAGACTGGCTAGCTGCTTCAAAGGATGACAGTAAGGCAGCTGATTGGGAATTGCCAGAGGAGGTAGGGTTTGTGATTGAAGAACCCGACGAGCGTGAGCAGCACAAGAGTACTGCAGCATCGAGGTCCAATAATCCATCGAGCGAGAGGCTTACCAAGATGGCTCCACTAAACGTCAGAGGGCCTGGACTGATTCAGGTCCTTGATGCAACTTCCGAATTCGATGATTATGATGAAATCGATGAACCGGATCTAGAGCCCTACGCTTTACCGCCGGAGCCGGCCGCCGATGATCTGGAAGATATTGAAGATCTATCGGCATATACACCAGAGAAGAAGAAGGCAAAGCCGCCAGTTTACATCCCTGATTTATGTGCATACCTGAAAAGCGACGATGCGAATAAGCTGGATATGGGTCTGAAGGAAGCGGCGGGATTGATCAGACGCAAAGCACAGTGGGGCACAGAGTTGGGTGCGTCCTTATGTTGGATCTACTTTGTCCAAGTTGCTGATACCTTCTCTTCACAGCGGATGCCGCTGCCGAACTTGCGTACATCCTTTCGGGTCTTCAGGACAATTTCAGCCTTGATCAATTTGAGGAAAGACGACGACAGGCTCTTGCCGCTTTGGTGAGCTGTGTGCCTGAAAAAGCTGCACCGTAAGTAACCTCTGCACGCATCAAACAGCAGGACTTCCGCTGAGGTTACTTCCCCTTAGTGTCGTCACAGAACAGTTCTTTTCGAATCAGTACTCGATACATCAGAAGACTACCATGCTCGCATCACTTGCATTCGGTGCTCGCGAACTTGCTGGAATGCCTGTACCTCTCCTCTCGGACTCCTCCAGCCCAACCGTTACCTCGCATAGCTTCCCGACTGAAAGACTCCCAGGCAAATTGCATGATCGCTTCCTGGAGAACGATAAAAGTGCGGATGCACCTGGCAAGGAACTCGAGCTGCTTACAGAAGACATCACGAACATGGCTCTATCCCGTACCCGCGAGAGCACGGAGGGTACCCTAGCCCAGGCTGGCAAGCAAAAATTGCTCACAGTCCATCAAACTCGTCGCAAGGTTGGCCCCTTGTCGAAGCCAGATACTCGCGAGGATCTCGCAAGGTTCCCTGCATACAATGAGCTAGCCGTGAATACCTTCATAATGCCACTCTTGAACCGATTTTGGCTCTATCTGCGCGATGTGGCCACTTCTCCCCAAGACTTCCGAGTAGGATTATTCAAAGGCGGTAGCGCCGGCTCGATTACACTGTTAGAGCCTCTACTTCTGAGCAAGTTCATATCTACGGTAACTATACTCGTCGAATCAGCACGGCATTCTCCTCATTTCCTTGCCGTTTTAGCACCGGAAGCGCTCGAGCTAGTCTTGGCCATCCGAGGCATGAATACAGACGATGAGACCGTACAAACGAGCATGCTGCAGCTCGTTCTCGTCGTTCTCGATGGCTCTATAACAATCGACGCAGGACGTATGATGGCAAGGGAGCATTCGAAAGCTCTATGGCAGTTGAAAGACTGGGCCGAAGGTGTATGGGCTAAGACCGAAGGAGCAGAAGTCGGGGCAGAGGGCAGAGCTGCCGCAGGAGTCTTACTTCGGATCGATACTGTAGTACAGAAGACTATTGGCTATGCCTGATGATATTCAGGCTGTTTCCAGCTGTTCTACACGGCCTCCCATGTAGGGATGGATGTTGCGGTACGCATTGCGTGTGAGGTCCGAGACTGAATGCAGCTGCAGTTTGATACAGTGACTGCCGAAATGCTTGATCTTCCGAGTTCTGCACAAAGGCTTGTGCAGAGTCTCTATATCTCTTACGATGTCCGTCGATCTGCGTCTATAGACGTAATCTTCACTGGCCCTTTATGAGACGGAAAGCCGCCAGAGAAATCCACTGGGAGATCATTCACTGCAGCGACAGCAGCAGTCTTGCTCTCGTACACTTTCTCCGGTACCATCTTCCCATCTCGGTAGGCACGTTGCTGCTTCTCCATATCATGTGCCCACATCGCAGCTCCAATCCGATTGGAAATGCTGAAGACGATGCCGATGAGGGGCAACCGCTCGAGTAGAGCTGCAGAAAAGCCGAACATGCGAAACTCTTTGAGGCGTTCAACTATGAAAAGCTCTTCTTCCAACTGCGACATTGATTTTAGACGAAAGTAGGGACGATGCAATGTGCGCGCAGAAGTACTGAAACCACGATGCAATCTATCAGTTGCTGCTAACTGCATATTTTGACGACAGGCTGCTTACACGCTACTTAAGCCGGCCGAGATGACGAGGCCTAGAAATGGTATAAAATGAAGAGGCTGTAGGAGCACTGAGTCTGTGGTCAGAATACAGCTGTCCAGTGGCGATGCATGTATCGGAACTCACGTTTAGAGATAGCTATCCTGAACCATCGGTTGTTGGCCTTCATCAGGAAGGGAACTCTTTCCATACTTCTTTGCCCTCGCTCGATAGGTGGCACTCTCCACTCCTCTTGGTATGGTATCCAGAACTCTGGCCCTTTTCCTCTGGATTCTATCAAAGCATCGTATGCATGCGTGCGAGCTTGTTTCAATTCCTTTGAGATGAAGGTTTCCAGTATGAACGATGCTTGCTGCAGCACGAGAAGCCAGGTTGCATACGTGAATATACTGGGAAGGTGCAAACCGTGATAAAGCAGCAAGCGAATTTAACGAGGTCCATCTGTAATGGATATCCGAATCTTACTTCACGCCAAACCATTGTGCGTCATCTTGGTAGCGTATGACCCCCTTCTTGAGGAACGTCCGGACATAGAAGCGGGTTCTGAAAGCTGAATCTATAAGCAGTAGTACAATCTATCTAAGGCTCATAACTACCACCTACAGCGGTAAAGTTATGCAAGCCTGGCGACTTCCTGTCAGCTTCCGTGGAAGGCATTTGTATCATCAGCAGCTCACCCATAACAAGGCCAGGATGATGGCCTTCTGAAACGCTGAGCGGGTTCGGATCCTTAGAGTACAGAGAGGAATCGTACTCGTCAGCCTCATTCAGCCAGAGTACATCACTGGAGGTCAGCATAGCGAAAACGAACCATATCGGGCGGTTTATCTTCGGATCAGTGACGAAGCGATATGCGCCCACAATCACATAGATGGGGGGAAAACGCAACAGTAGAGTCTTGTCCTTTTGCTGTGTGAGATTGCTCGTGCTGCTTGTAGTCTTCTGGGCCATGATGCTGCCAGGCGGATGATCGAAGGTGTCGGACGGCAGTCTCAGCAATGAAGACGTCGGCCCTCCAGCAGCTGAATCCTGCTATCCGCTTCAGAGTAGTGGTCCTATGTAGCTGCTGTATGGCGAGTCTGGACAGGCAGGGCGTTGGCATGAAAGTGATCTCGTCCGCCACTCGCAGGCATCCTCGTCATCGTCAACTGCCTGGACCGCTCTGTTCTGTTCCGACGCCATCAACGACAATCAAGTTGCCTCACAGTCGACATACACCATGCAAGAGAGCAGTAGCAATGCTGCAAACGAGATAGAGATCAACGTGCGCCCGCCCGGTGGAGGCGAAAAGAAGATCCCCATCACGGTCGATACCTCCAAGACTGTTCTGGAGCTCAAGCAGGACATTGCAAAGCACACAGAGATCCCAGCTGAGAACCAGAGACTCATATACTCTGGTCGTGTGCTCAAGGATGAGGAGCAGGTGTCGAACTACAAGATCAGGTCAGTTTGACTCAGCATGTCAATCCTCCAAACCCCGTGTGGCTGAGCTGACGCTTTGTGGAACCTGCTAGGCCAAACGATACAGTCCATCTCGTCAAGGGTGCCGCCAAAGCCGCTCCTCCCCCTTCGACTCAGCAAGTCCCACAGAACATCTCGACCGGTAACACGATAGCGGGCAATCCACTAGCTCCTCTCCTGAATGCCACGAACCCAGGCATCGGCAACTTCAATCCATTCGCAGATATGGGTTTGAACACAAACGACCCAAATCTGTTCCAGAACATGTTCCAGTCACCCCAAGCTCAAGATCAAATGCGCAATATGCTTTCAAACCCTGCTGTCATCGATCAGATCATAGACTCGTCACCTGAACTCCGCAACATGGGTCCGCACGTGCGAGAGATCATGCACAGCGAGCAGTTCAGGAACATGCTCTCTAATCCAGCACAGATGACTCAAATGATGCAGCAAGCTCAGCAAATGAGACAAGTGTTTGGTGAAAATGCCCCGGCTATGGGTGGTCTTGCTGGACTTGGTGGTCTCGGCGGCGCTGGAAACCCTTTCGGAGCTGGAGCACTAGGTGGTGCTACGGGTGCACAACAAGGTCAAACAGGGACTGAACAAGTGCAAAATCGAGGCCCGACTAACCTCTTCAACCCGCCTGCCGCCCAAGCTGCAGGCGGGGCACCCGGAGCTGGTGGCATGCCAGATTTTGCTCAATTACAGCAATTGCTGGGAGGTATGGGAGGAGCTGGTGCGATGGGTGGTCTCCCTGATTTTGCTGGACTTCCGGGTTTCGGAGGTGCTGCAGGTGCGGGAAGTGAGCAGCCACAACAGCAGGACACGAGGCCTCCAGAGGAAAGATATGCCACCCAGCTACAGCAACTGCGAGAAATGGGCTTCACATCCGATGCATACAATCTTCGAGCCTTGCAAGCGTGCGGTGGAAATGTTCAAGCCGCTATCGAGTATATTCTTAACAGTCCTGGCTACTGAAGCACTTCTACATGTGTCGGCACCGTGTACACCGCAAACTTGCCTTCGTGTATAGTAGTAGTAGATATGGTATGGCAGTTAACTATAAACAAGCTACTCTGCGATGCTTTTACTTCAGATACCCATTGATGCTTGATATATAATATTGAATCACAGTGACACAATTGATAGCAAACAAGCTGCAAATATCATGGGGCTCTCAGACGAGATGTCATTGTTCAAGACCGCTACAGCAGCAAATCAACATCGATGCCAGATGCCTTGTATTGTCTGAGAGCTGATGTCAGCACCATACTTGCCTTCGTTCTTATGTACCAACACGATTCAATGTAGTGGAGAGTGAACATCGAGCCTACAGGAACACACCATCATCACAGCGCGCAGCCGAAAGTTATTTCTTCCAGGCAAGAATGCCCGATTGCAATAGATTGCACCTGAACCTAGGTAAACGACGACCTCGTACTATACACGTTGGCGAAGGGGCGCAGATGCCATTATCTGTTGATGAAAGACACATGCCTTACGACTCTGCAACAGGTAATTTGCCCCTATGCTTGCCCACTTTCATACCAGCCGCTAGGCTGTACTCTCAAACGCATAGGCGCGTACGTGCCGTCCGAGTCTGGCCATCAGCGATCTGGCTTGCCGTCTTGACGAGGTTCCGAATGTTTGTAGTACATATAGCGTCCATTTCGAAAGGTGAAACTCATGTCGCCCGGCTTAGGCTCCTATGCACTATTCTAAAGCCGGATTACCGCCTTCTCCAGCGGCTTCTTGGGCTTGCAATTGCAACTGCACAAGCTACAGGCAACGCTTCAGCCCAACGTCAAAATTCACTTTTACGGTATAACCCACCTGATTCCGCTTATCGTCGCTTTTCTTTTGGATATCCTTGATCTGGTCCTCCACCTTTTTGCTAAAGCCGTGAAAAGAGATACTTAGCAAGAAACCCTTCGCCCAAGAGTCACAGTAATAAGCGTACATTTCGCCTTGAATGAATTCCAGACGCTTTTTCACATTGGCTTTGGCTTCTGTTTGATCTTGTTTCACCAGAGCAGTTCCTATTAATTTGTATACAGTATTGTTCGGCGTCAAGATGCTGAACTCCTGCTAGCGAGCGTGAGCAGTGTGACCGGCTTGAGCTGAATAGTAACTATCTCCGTACCTTGTCTACAGACTCGTTCTCGCTATGCTGAGCTTCCAGCTTTGCGCGTGTCTCTACAATAGCTTGCAGTTCTGCATGACGGAACGGTGGCCAAGGTCAGAGAAAGACTTGCAGGGATTAGCCCTGTCTTTGCGTACCAGCTTGTATTTGTTGGTACTCTGCAGCTAGCTTCTGCGCTTGTGCTGCTGCTGCTGACATCTTGATGATGGATTGGGCGGTCGAGCGGAGGCAAACGTGATCGCATGGCTGTCTCGTAGCTTTTCTTTGAAGCAATTCGCCATTCCACCAACATTATCAAGATGGTGAGTGTTAAACGAGATGGGCTGTTTCATGACCCCTTGATGGCATCTAACGAGAAGCTGACTGGTTCTTCGCATTGACCTGGACAGGCCACCACAATTTCAACGACCAAAACCTCAGTGCGGGATGTGACGAAGACAGAAAGGATTGGAGCACATTCTCATATTCGAGGTCTCGGCTTGGACGATGCTACTCTGTCTGCCTCATCTAGCGGAGCTAGCTCCTCTCAAGGCATGGTTGGACAATTGAAGGCTCGCAAAGCTGCTGGAGTGATCATAAAGATGGTGCAAGAGGGCAAGATTGCAGGAAGAGCAGTGTTAATGGCCGGTCCACCCAGTACAGGAAAAACTGCCATAGCAATGGGTATGGCACAAACACTGGGCTCGGATGTTCCTTTCACCATGATCTCAGCGAGCGAGGTCTTCAGTTTGGAAATGTCGAAGACGGAAGCCTTAACGCAAGCTTTCCGTAGAAGCATAGGCGTCAGGATCAAGGAGGAGTCTGAGATCATCTCCGGAGAAGTGGTCGAGATCGTCGTCGATAGATCCTTTACCGGCGCCACGAAGACTGGAAAGTTAACCATCAAAACCACTGATATGGAGACGATATACGACCTTGGAAACAAGATGATTGACGGCTTGAACAGAGAAAAGGTCACTGCTGGAGATGTTATTACGATTGACAAGGCTAGCGGCAAAATCACAAAGCTTGGAAGAAGCTTTACGAGAGCGAGAGACTATGATGCTATGGGAGCAGATGTACGTAGTATCGCTAACGTGGAGTGGGAAGTATCGCTGATCCTTGTCTGAAATCCAGACGAAGTTTGTGCAATGTCCGGAAGGAGAACTGCAAGTCAAGAAGGAAGTCGTCCACACCGTATCTCTGCACGAAATCGATGTCATCAACAGCCGAACACAAGGTTTTTTGGCACTCTTCGCTGGTGATACAGGAGAGATCAAGTCGGAGCTACGAGACCAGATCAATGCTAAGGTTGCAGACTGGCGCGAAGAAGGAAAAGCAGAGATCGTACCGGGAGTGCTATTCATCGACGAGGTTCATATGCTCGATATTGAATGCTTCTCCTTCCTAAATCGAGCTCTGGAGAGCGAGCTAGCTCCTATCGTTATCATGGCCAGCAATAGAGGCATTACGCGTATCAGAGGAACAAAGTATCGTGCACCACATGGCATCCCGATGGATCTACTTGACCGAGCACTCATCATCTCAACTCAGCGATACTCGCCTGAAGAGATCAAGCAGATCCTCACGATACGATCACAAGAGGAGGATGTCACATTAGCGGAACAAGCGCTCGAAAGCTTGACCAAAATTGGAACCGAGACCTCACTTCGCTATGCCATCCAGCTTATTACCGCAAGCAACCTCGTAGCCCGCCGAAGGAAGAGCACAAAAGTCGAAATCCCAGATGTACGAAAGGTGTATAGTCTCTTTTTGGATGAAAGGCGGTCCGTACAGTATCTCAAGGAGTCGGCGGAATCAGCAGAACAGTTCATTGGCACTGGAGGAGCAGGTTGGGGTGAGCAATATGTCAACGGAACTACACAAGCGCCAAAACAGGAAGCTACAGGGACCGAAGCCGCGCCAGTGGTGCCGCAAGATAGCGATGTCCAAATGCAGGCTGCATAATCATGTTTCAGTACGACTATAGACGGTGTTGTAGTATGATGCCGCAAGCATCCCTCATCCGGGATTAAAGGATGCCTTGACCACTCTTGAGTCTTGTCCATTAAGAACAGCACTTCCTGTGCACCTAATTCTCCATTGCTATTGAATGGTCTGCATGGGATGGTATTTTCGCTATGTCAGATGTGAAGGCGCTTGGAAAGTGCGATCACGCCAGCGAGAAGGGTGGCTGCTTTGCCCCGACAGGCTTCCTTCTGACCGTACAGACAACATCATGGCTAGTGAACCATTAGCATCGACATCACAGCAGACAGGCTCGGCCTCAAGCAGCTCAGTTGCAGCGCTTCCTGGAAATGCTGGCAGCAGCAGCATCGCAAGTGCAAACGGCACTCCCAGCTCTTCAAGCGCAGGTCCAGGTGGAGCACCTGGCAGAAGCGCAATGGGCAATCCTCCAGATATGCATCTAGATACACAGACTGGAAAATGGATGTTTGAGGATCCTCAGACTGGTCAAGAGTTCGAATGGAATGAAGCTGCCAATGCATGGCTACCTGTGGTGGAGGACGATCTGATAAAACAGCAGCAAGCAGCATATTCGGTACAGGGTGTGGACGAGACTGTAAGTATCAAAGCAAATCAGCCACGCGCCTCGACGTTCTTGCATTGCTCACTCCCTTGTCTCGGTAAATAGACTCCAACAAATGTGGTCCTAGCTCGCGACCGCAAGAAACGGAAACGTGACGAAGGAGGCGAAGAAAATGGAAGTACAGGGAAGAAAGCAGGGAGGCAAAAAGCAGGGAAACGCAATACTGCCGTGTTTGTTCAGCATTTACCGCTGGATGCAACCGTCGAAGAAGTCAATTCTGTGTTTAGCAAAGCTGGACTCATTCTCGTTGATGCGGATGATAGACCCAAGATCAAGCTCTACGAAGATGCAAAGACAGGCATGCGTAATGGTGATGGATTAGTGGTATTCTACAAGGAAGAGAGCGTTCAATTGGCAATTAATCTGCTGGATGAATCACCACTTCGGCTAGGCGACAAGGAGAACATGCGAGTCGCGAAAGCCGAATGGTCACATAAGAAAGAAGACGATGAAACGGCAGAGAATGGTTCGGGTAAAGGAAAGCAAAAAGTAGATCCAAACAAAGCGCAGAAGATGCAAAAGCGAGCTGAAAGGTTACAGCGTGAAGCGGCAGATTATGATCCTTCGTACGACGAGAGGGAATCTCCGGCCTATCTGGCTGCCAACGCCACTGCCAAACCAGCTACAGGAGGTCGAATAGTGATTCTATCTCATGTATTCACATTGGAAGAACTGGCAGAAGACGCTTCTCTTCTGCTGGATCTGAAGGAAGATATTCGTGAAGAGTGCGAGTCGATAGGCAAAGTGACTAATGTGGTCTTATACGACGTGAGTAGCATTTGGAACGGCATTGGCTGTCTATCGAAGGTTTCGAAGGCTCACTTTCCATTCAAACCCGCTAGCGCGAACCCGAAGGAATCGTCACTGTGAAGTTCACCGATCCAATAGCAGCTCAAGCCTGCGTAATAAAGAACAACAATCGCTTCTTCGGCGGAAGGCAATTGAAAGCTTGGATCTTCGACGGCAAGACACGATACCGTAAATCTGGATTTGGAGAGGATTCTGAACCGAAAGAGGGAGAAACAGCGGAAGAGGCTGAAAAGAGGCGCTTGGAAGAGTTTGGTCAGTGGCTCGAGGTCGACGATGCATAAGTGAATGCTAGAACTGCTGCAATATGCGAGAAGAAAATATGAAGGAAGATGCTGTATGCTATGCACACTGCTTTCAATATGCTGCATTGCGAGTTGCGATGTAGTCTTGATCGAAGGTGAAGAATCAGTTATATGGCGAGTAAAGCCACAAGGCGACTGAAAATCTCAGGGATATCGCTATCTCTCGCGCTACACGTGTCCAGATGATTTGCGAGCCGGTTCTCGTCGAACAACAGTGTCTCCAACTCTCAGCGCCTTCATATATACGGCCATTGCGACCCAGGCTACCAGAGCCGAGTCGACGCCTTGATAGAGGATGACTGTACTAACAGTCAGCTGACGTCCCTCTTTAGCTGCTAACGCAAATCGATTATGACGATGCTCACTGGACAAAAAGCTATGGAAGAAAAGCAGAATTATCTTGAAGAGATGAGACCGGTGAAAGACACGTCCTCCAAGAATGGAAGCGGCCAATCGATGGTGATGAGTGTGGTACCAGTGAGCTCACAAAGCAGAGAACATCAGTAAACGCTTTCACATTCGCTTTGGTGTGATTTCTTCGCTTACTATGCCCAAGACCTGAATGACTGGGTACTTGACAATGATGTTGACGAGAAAATCGGAACTCGGCGGTGGTCTAGCCAAGGCCCAGTCAGTTCGAGATCTGTACTTGAATGCTCCTTGAGCAGCTCCGACCGGCTTACTCTAGACCTGCTGGTCCCAGGGTCGCCCCTATCATATCCCAGAAGAACTTGCGATAGAATATCCACCCTATCGATTCGCATATTGTGAGCGGATTGCAAAATACTTTGCTGGCGGAACTTACATATCGAACCCTACAGCGTCCCTTGATTCAAGCATATTACAAGGCTTCAGTAGAGGGGCAAGATGCGCCCACCTACGAGGCTTAGGCCAGACTCACAGATTCTAGAGACGAGCCTTGCCCAGTCGGCATACTTGAGAGGCATCTTGAAGATTGAGGAGGGTAGTAGAGACAAAGCGCAGCTGAGCTTTATGACAGGTATAGGATTGCAGAACGGACTGTGGACAGTGTTGAGAGCCAGCTCCGGAAGACCGTAGAATAGTCTGTAAACACAGGATGCCTGCAGAGCCTGCTGGAGCTTCCAGGTTGAAGTTGGATGTAGGAAAGGTGGATCACAGCAAGTAGCGTTCTACATATGCTTTTCACTGAGACGCAAAGAGATAAAATGCGAGGTGTTGATGTGCTAATCGAGGTGTTGTCTTCTTCTACCTCGTCGCCACGGTGCTGCTTGGCTTAAGCCAATATCAGCTTGTATGCGGTCACGTGCCTCGGTTGGAGTGGAAGCCAGCAAATAGACAGGCGCATGGACGTGCCAGAGGCTCGGTTGCAGCTTGTGGTTAGTCGCTGCCTTCTGTGCTCCCCATCATCGCTATGAACCCATGCCCTGCCAATGGAAGTCTTCAGTACCGTTCTGCACACGTGATGTGGATCCAAATGATAAGGACTGACAGATGATCGGGATCCTGCTGAAGGAACGGATAAGGCTGGAAAGCTCGTCTTCTCTGCTTCTGCTGCACAAAGACCTGCTGACAGAAGTATTCAAACTGGAAGAGTCTCTCAGAATGGCATCGCCCAGCCAGGTGAGCTGCGCAGGAATGACTGCAGCCTGTTGTGGTTGAGCTGACCAGCCGACCTCGCTTCATAATCCTGCCAGCTGCGGAAGAAGGTCTTCATAGGATCATTCGTGCACTCTCTATCTCTACGGAAGCTCCAATACCTTCGTGACACTCTTCTCGCTGTGGATGAGCAAGGCGTGATTGCCTTTATCGTCTCTGACTCGGATGGAAAGCCTCACTCTGCTTCCAACGGGACATATGGAGAAGACCAACAAGCAAAGCGAGGCATAAAGACAGAGGAAGATGTGCAATTCATACTTTGCCAGCACGGATGGGAACCTTCAGAGACACAGGTTATCTGGCTGAAGCGGGGGGAATTCATCATTCCTGGGTAAGGGCAATTGCTTGTTATTTCTCGCCTTGTATCCAGCTCTGATCAGTTTCACACGGGACTCGCAGCCTCATCGATACACACACAGTGAGGATTCTTTGACAAGCAAATGCAGCTGTTGTCCTTGCTGACCCATTGACGCTCATCTTGACTGCTCTGAACAGCACGCTCCCCAGTATCCGTAAGTAGCTCTTGAAAGGGCCAAGCACGCCACACGGAGTGCAGAACGTGCCCAGAAAGACAGTCGCGCCGGGCTGATTTTGTGTATACCTGCAGCAATCTTGGACGAGGACAGCAGGTATCATTGAAGTTGTCTTGCAAATGCCTGCTGAATTTGCCGAATAAAACTCTGACGCTTCCATTGCCATGTTCTCCTTGCAATGTTCCACAGTACCAGCTTCTAGATTGGCTCAGTAACGTGGGTTGGGTTAGATCAGTAGAGATGGTGTATATGAAGCTGATGCTTGCATCCTCTAATCCTCTTATTGAACGAACTCACAGCTCACCTTTCCAACGGAAGCGCGAGTAGGTGACTTATGCAGATAAGCCATGGCCTGACACTGGCAAGCTGACCTGGCTACAACCTACGACAGTTCAGCGACCCCTTCTACGCTCAACGAATATACGAATCCGTAGTTGCACGCAACATAGCTGTCGGTGCGTCAAATTCCCTTGATAGCACTAGCTCCTCTCGCCTGCCAAGAATCGCTCTGATTACTTTGCATCTACAGGCACTACGACATGCTGCTGGTATGGAACTCTCCATCTCGAGGCTACGAAGCAACTCGCATCCATCCTCTACAAGCGGGGTCAGCGGTGTTTCGTAGGAAAATGCAACATGGATCGAAATAGCGCATTGGACTATGTAGAGAAGGGAGCCGCGAAATCCATAGAAGACACGAAAGAATTCATCAAATATGTCAGAAGAGAGTGCTGTGATCGTTGTTTCGCTACTACAATAGATGACTCTGCAGTCCTCTCTCCTCCACACTCCCCTAGAAGCAGAATTCCAACGAATGGAACGCCAGCCTCAAGTGTGGCAAGCCTACCATTCCTCAAGACATCTTCTACTTCGATGCCCTCGGCCAGTGGTTTTATGTCTCCGATATCGCCCGGACTGTCCTCGGCTGCCTTGTCGCCAGGATCGCCGGCTCGCGGACAGGACTATCATTATTCGGGCAAAGCGCAAGGACAGTCGTCAGCTAGATCTAGTCATCGGAACTCAGTCTCGAGCGTCCATTCTGCCAGCTCTACAGCCCGCTCGGAAGCTGCAAGACATGCGGCTACCGCTCTCGTTCAACCGATCTTGACGCCACGTTTCGCTATATCGTGCTCGGATGCATTGATGGCCGGTTTGCAGGCTATGGTGGGCAAAGGTAGGTCCTAGATACTTCCTAGAAGCTATGAAGCAATTGATTTAATGGATTCAATAGATCCAACCCTTCACATCCAGACGCATCTTGCAGAAAATCCCGCCGAAATAGAGTTCACGAAACAATTATTCCCGTTCGCTGATAGCTATACACAAGGTGAGGAGGCTCTGACACTGCTTTCAATCTGAAAAATTGTTAAACCTTTCCATGTAGTCTATGACCATTTCGGCTTGTTGACGCGGAAGACTATCCTCGCGCACTGCGTTCATCTCGAAGAGAGCGAGATGCAGCTCATCAGGAGAACGCAGTCGGGAATTTCGCATTGTCCGACGTAAGTGCAGATTTTCAATGCAGGAAACCCTTCATGACTAAGGTGGTAATCTGTAACAGCTCCAATCTGAACCTGAGAAGCGGCTGCTCGCCCGTTGCGGAACTTCTTGATAAAGGCATCAAGGTTGGTCTGGGCACGGATGTCAGCGGAGGCTTCGGGTGAGCTGCAATGGCATTCCATACCAGATTCTTTCGAGTTGCTAAGCTTCGTGACAATGCCTACAGTCTAGGTATCCTGACAGCCATTCGTGAGGCGAGCGTCGTGTCCAAAGTACTTTCATTCAACGACAGCTCAGTGAAGGAGACAAGCAAGGACCGAGGCCGTTCTCTAACACCGAAGAAGTCGACCATGCCACGTATAGAAGCCGTTGAGCCGCCACACAACAACAATGGTCAGATCAAATCTGTCAAGCACACAGAAGCAGAAGTAGATACGTTCCTAGGCAAGCATCTACCGCTTGAAACTCTCTTTTACCTAGCTACGATGGGAGGTGCAGAAGTTTGTGATATGCAAGATCGAATTGGTAATTTCACAGTTGGAAAAGAATTCGATGCTCTCCTCATCAAGACTGGTCAGAAAGAACATGATTATAAGGGACCTAACCCTTTTGAAGATCAGCCTAATCCAGCGCTGTTTATTGAACAGACCGATTCACTTGAAGCACTGTTTGAGAAGTTCTTGTTTGCGGGAGACGATAGAAATGTGAGTACCGAATTCGATTCATATACACGGCGCCGCTTCGATTTGACTGACTTTGTTCCGACAAATATAGATCGGTAGTGTGTTCGTGAGGGGCCGAGTCATTGGGGGTGCAGCACAATTACAGTAGAGGGAAGGGGATAAATTCGAGATTTCCTCAGGTATGACAGGCATCTGGCACAGCATGTGCATTGCTTGAATCATAAGCCAACACATTTTGAGAGAAGAACAACTTATGATCTACTTTTATCAGTCACATCTCAAGCTACAACCGTAATATTCTACAATTGACTGCTCTGTGCCTGACTTTGAAATCCTAGAAACCCGTAGAGCATTTGTAAAACAGATGAGAAGCAATATTGACATCGGAACAACATTATTTGCGGTCGAGTGCAATCGAAGTGCATTTCCGGGTTTCAGCGCATCCTCCTTGACTATTTATTCATTTGAGTCGCGACTCTCTTCTTCGCCTGCGTGACTGTTTAGGGAGAAAATATCTGGATCAGTTTGTTGTTGAGTGCCCTAACATGAATTCTACATACGTTCTCGTGAAAGCTGATTACTCGTCATCCACCCTTCGGGCCAGAGCCGGACCAGCTAGGGAGTGGAAAAATGTATGAGTAAAACCAAACGAAATGCTAATTTGCGTAGATGCCCTCACAGAAGCGTATCTAGCTTTTGTTGCATTCATAGCGCTAGGAGTGTCTCTGTCCTCGACAGTTCTGCGATGGTGCGGGTAGAAGAACAAGTCAGCCGTCCGGGCGGGGATACGACTGTCTACGAGGCCGCTTACGCTCTGTCAATTTGCCTTTCGCTGACTTCCGCACTTAGTGTCATAATCTTGAACAGGCACATTCGCATTCCTTGCGTGAGGCGGAACTTGAGCTGTGGCTTAGGTGCTGCAGGAAGGAACGCATTTCAGTATCAGTGGGTTACTGCGATGTTGACAAAGGTAGAATGCAGAAAATGTTAGAAAACGAGGAGGACGAACTTACGTCCTGCAGCTTCTGTTGTTTCTGCCTGAGGAGCGGGCGGTACGAGATCACCATCCGACCCAACGGGAGTCAACGAGTTCCTAACATGGTTTTGTGTCTCTGCACCAGTCGACTCATTTGAAGTTGAAGCGTTCCCAGTACCAGGAGCATTTCCTTTTTCCATTCTCCAAATTTCCATTTCTTCCTCCCATTTCAAAAGTTGTTCTTCATATAGACTAGCAGCCTCAGGTAAAAGCTCATCCACCTCATACTGCAACTGTTCAACAAGTACTTTAATCTCCTCTTCGAGCTGTTCGACTCTAGCATCACAAACTTCTCTTTTGATCATTTTCTTCATTGTAAATTTATTATAAGGGAAAATAATAGGCATAATATTAAAAAAGTTATCATCATATTCTCCAGTTTTCATTGCTGTCAATGCTGTTTCCATCAAAATTGGCTTTAGACGAGGAGGGAACTTATTTTTGGGAACAAAACTTTCTTTTGATACTGCTTGACGTAGTATATCAAGTTGCTGTTCTAGTTCTTGGGAAACGGGTTCATATTCATGCACTCTTTTTCCGCCTTTCTTGTTTGGAGATGGATCGAATGCGAATACGTTCATGCCTTGACGTGGTGCTGACGAACTTGGAAGAGCAGATGTAGAGGCATGCATATGCGTGGAGGTGTTGCCATTTGCAGAAGTAGCGAACGACATGTCGACATCTACATCATCCTCTAGATTAATCGGAGATGTTCTAGAGCCCAGTACAGAGCGCGGAGTTGGCGGCGCTGACGGTCTCTCTGACTCTGTTCCCAACCTCGAAGGAGGAGGAGGAGTCTCCGCAGCTATCTTCGGCTCTACGTTCGGCATGACTAAAGCTGTGGAAGATGGAAGATGAGAATAAGGGACAGCATCGCGGGACATAAGCGGACCATTCGGATTGAGTGAAGAGAAATTATGCGAAGGAGGAGGAAGAGCTTCATTCTCTCGTCTAGATGAGGATGAAGGCTTGCCTGGACTTCCTTGTATGTTCGCAGGTTGAGGCGCAGGAGAAGCGCTCGCGCTATCAGGAGCACCAGGTCCAGAGATAATCTTCCCATCCGCCTTAGCTGCCTTCTTAGCTTCTCTAGCTGCAACTGCTTCGGATACCATCTTGACGGTACCATCAGGCATAGTCATAGGTACTTTAGGTCTATTGATACTACCAACTTTTCTTCCTTTTCTTCCTTTATTGCTATCATCTCCAGCTGTAGTAGTAGCAGCATTTTTATCTTGTTTACTATTACTTTGATTGTGTATGAATGAAAGGTTATTGTCGTATACTTCCACTTCACCTTGGATGGC
Source organism: Cystobasidium tubakii (assembly GCA_024345325.1). Taxonomy (NCBI): domain Eukaryota; kingdom Fungi; phylum Basidiomycota; class Cystobasidiomycetes; order Cystobasidiales; family Cystobasidiaceae; genus Cystobasidium; species Cystobasidium tubakii. The sequence continues at coordinate 2,080,974 of BROO01000005.1, read as the reverse complement.
GACGTATCCTTCTACTTTAGGACGAGCTTGTACTTTCGGCTCGTTTATTGCTAATTCCGAGTCATCGACGAAGGGATCTTCTGCATCGTACCCTTCGTCTCTATCTAAGACGCGCTTCTTGTTGAGGACTGGCTTCTTCGAACGCCGTACCATTTCTATCGCCTCTCTGAGTTGGCGTTGTGCATCTGTTTCATCGTCTTTGGGTTTGGCAGTTGACTGTGGAAGGTAGGACAGATGGCAGAAGACATGTAGCGAGGTACGGAGGGTAGCACGGAGAACAAAAAAGCATCATATCAGCATACATCGCAAAGTCGAAGCATCAGAAGGCAGAGAAAGCACGCCACTCACCGCGCCCGCTTCACCAGCATCCTTATCACCCTCCCCACCATCCTCATCATTGCCTTCATCGTCACTTCCACCCGAGCTAGACGCCTCATCCATGAGGACATCCTCAGAAGGAAGTAATAAGCCTTTAGATTCCGCTAAATCGCGTACGTTGAATATTGGAACGTGTTTGGCTATCGGATCTTTTCCTGGTGGATAGGGAGGAAAGGTAAACTGCATGCGTATTGTAGGCTGGACTCTAGGTTTCTTGATGGGTAGAGCTGAGGGTGATAGAAGAGGTGTTGTAGAGGCAATAGTGGTGTTGTTGTTGCTCTCTCTTGCCGTCTTTGGGCCGGCACCATCTCGCGCTCTTGAAAGGGAAGACACAGGCTTGGAAGCAGCTGCATCAGTCCTCTTCTGCCCAGGAACATACGTAGGCCTGTCATTTGATGACGATGGCGATGACGCTCCTGCTGCTCTAGCTGGTTTCTCACCCCGTGCCGCAGCTTCGAGTGCTGCTTGCTCTTTGAGAGCGTCCTCCTCGAGACGGCGGAGGAATTCACCTGCTACACCTCGGGGGCCAGATGGGAGAACAGGCAGCACGCCGTCGACGTCCATGGTGAAGACGCTGGTGTGCCAATGGCCTGCTTGCTACACAATATGTTATATATTATATTTTGACGCCTAATGGCCTTTCGCTGTTGCTCGGTAGCGTGTTGTATAGCCTGCCTGATTGTAGTCGTGTATCTTGCTGATGATGGTTTGATGGCTGCTGATGCTTGCTGCTTGATCCGTGAGACAGGGTGTTGTGTAGACTGATCCGAAGTTGCTCTACCACCTGTGGCTGTTGCCCACTCTGCTCCAGCTACCTCAGCTTGCTCGTTGTTTCCCTCGCGTGTAGCCCTCTTCGCCGGGCTCGTCGTATCCGATGGTGTGGCAGAGCGAAGAGCGAGTGAAGCTCCCATCTCCCCATCCTCCTTCAGTCCTCCGCTGTTCCTTCCAGTCTCCTGACCACCAGCTTTTCCCTCTCGTCTCCCCTCCTACGACCGCCCAAAGTTCGCCCGTCGACGGGCGAATATGTGAAGCACGTGACTTACTGTCTGAACCTACTTTACACGTGCAGAAGCGCAGAGAGCTGGCGATTCCACAGTCCACTCACTGACTCGACAGACTTGTCTAATCTCTGTGTTGAGGATGAGCAGCTGTCTCTAGAGTCTCCCCTCTGTCGCTTCGTTCTTGCCCTATAACATGCCCATAAACCAGTCTCCAGGCTCAGAAACTAAAGTTACTGCAGCACAGCCTACAGTGAAGCTGCAAGGCTGGACGCAGGCTTCAGGTTAGTCCGAAACACCGACAGATGGACGAAGCTTAGGTTATTCAGGTAAGCTGAAAGGTGACAGGCTTCCTCGCAAATTACTACTCGTCCATCTGTATGCACTTTTCAAGGCAGTTTACTGGTAAAGCGATCGCCACCAACTTGTACCGATTGAGAATAGGGGTAGACAGGTTGCCACACTAAGGGCTCTCTGTACTTTGAAATCTGACGTCGTTATTGCATTCAGCTATTTCAAAATATCCTGGTGACTGTGCAAGGTTTCCTTCTATTGATTACTTTCAACATACACAAGCTGTTCACCCGTATCCTATCAACATTCTCAGACTACTCTCACTACGTCCTGCCTGCACAGCTGTGCGTCAATCTCTCGCTCGATCCGCAAGCTGCACTCAAATACCGCCACGAGAGAATAACTATCACAAATTATACAGAAGCCTGCATGCAATGGCTGAAGAAGATGGTCCGTCGACATCTTGGATAGGCGTCACCCGCTCACCTGAAATCGCCTTTCCAGCTCCACCTCTTCCTGCTTCAATACGATCCAAAAGGGGTGCAGCACAAGCAGCAGCAGCCAGTATACTTGAAAGCTCAACTTCTATCCAGCGCGACAAGGATGGATCACCTTCTTCGTCAGCTGGACATCCCGATGATGCAGAAGTTGCCGCAGAAGATGGAGCACCCAGTCTCACGAATGGAGATTCAGACTACGATGATACCTCCTCGGTGATCATCGATGGGAGAATGGGAGAAACGGATGAATATACAATGGACGAATATGAGTATTCTGCGAATGGGAAATACAAGGCTGAATTGACGGATGAAGATGATTTGGCGATACATCCATCTACCTCAAAACGGAAAGCTTCAACCTCGTCACCTCCGAAATCGAAGCGTACTTCAAAAGCTGCTAAAATACAAGTCAAGGATGAAGAGGATGGCACGACTGCTATTGACTTTGCTCACACTCCAGGCGACGCACAAGATGCAAAACCCAAGAGGAAAGCTAAATCCAAAGCTGCAAAAGCAGTCAAACAAGCCATCGAAGCAGTATTAGCGAAAGCAGAAGACGAAAATGGACTTCCAGGACTCCGACAATCAGGCGAGGAATCCGATTTAACAGATCTAGACGCCGAAGATGCGCCCAAGCCTAAAAAAGCGCGTCAACCAAGAAAACCGCGAGCTCCAAAACCAGAACCAGTTTATGTTATTCCTGAAGTCGAAAAATTACCAAATGATCAAGGATTTAAAGGTAGACTAGGATATGCCTGTTTAAATACTATCTTAAGAAATAAGAAACCACCTGTTTTTTGTAGTAGAACTTGTAGGATTGATACAATAAAGAAAAATGGAATGGAATTCTTGAAGGAATTGGGGAGGACGAACGTTACTGATTTGGCGACGCTCATACAGTGGAATGAGGATAATGTGAGTTTTTGACCCTTCAGAACCCTTTCTGTTTCTCTTCCACCTTCTATTGCTTGGAAAAACTTCATTCTGATTCGTCTGCCCTTCCCCTATCCAATATCGTGCAGAACATCCGATTCATGAGGCTGTCTTCAGAAATGTTTCCTTTTGCTAGTCATGGGGAATACGGCTATGATCTGGAGTATGCAGAAAAGGAATTAAAGGCCGCCGGTGATTTAGCGAATAAGTATGGTCATCGCATAACCTCACATCCAGGACAGGTGCGTCTTTTGTTGCCTGCTCTATCCTTCCGTTCCGTCATACCTACTCTTCTAACCATCCGCTGTTCTTCCCCTCGCCTTTTGACGTCCCGCACTGAAGTTCACGCAATTGGGAAGTCCGAGAAAAGTAGTTGTCGACAATGCTATTGAAGATCTGAAATATCATTGCGAAATGTTGGATCGTATGGGTATTGGGAAAGAGGGGGTGATGATCATACATGCGAGTCGGGAGTTCTTTGGACTATTACCTCCCTCTTTATTCTATTTCTCCTGATCTGACCGTGTCTTCTTCCACCTCATACAGGGCGGTGGTGTTTTCGGTGACAAGCCAGCGACCATAGAGCGACTTCAAAAGAACTACATCGAAAGAGTACCTGAAAACGTCAAAGCTCGTCTAGTATTAGAAAACGATGAAATGGGCTACAATGTAGATGACTTACTTCCAATTTGTGAAGAACTGAACATTCCACTAGTATTGGATTATCATCATCATAATCTCTTCCCTACTGCTGAAAAAACTCTGGAAGAATTGATGCCTAGAATACTGGCGACTTGGGAAAAGAAAGGCATAAAACCGAAATTTCACCTCAGTGAACCTCGTTTAGGAGCTGTTTCGTTGATGGAACGGAGGGCGCATTCGGATAGGTGCAAGTTATTACCTAGGCCGTTGCCTCCTAATGTTGGTGAGTCGCAGCTTCCTTGCAGTTCAGTTATTCGGGTCGAGATAATTGAAACTGACGTTACGATTCTTTGTGTTCCCTTTAGACCTCATGATTGAAGCGAAAGACAAGGAACAAGCCGTATTCCAGCTGCATAGAATATACGATCTCCAGCCTACAATTCACGAGAGTCTGCGTCCTCCTGTAGAAGTCGAATCACTCCGTACCAATGGTCGCAAGTCGAGCAAGAAAAAGAAAGTCAAAGCTGAAGATCAAGAGGGAGAAGAGGATGGTGAAGAGGGAGGTGCTATGGAGGGTGAAGATCCAGATGCAGAAGGAATGATAGATATGGATGGAGCAGAGGTACTTCCTCCTCCGGAACCAGTGCAAACCAAAGGAAACAAGACAAAGAAAACACCAGCTAAGAAATCGGCATCCAAGAAGACCAATGGTGCTGAAGTAGTACCTAAAACACCAGGAGAAGGTGAAATTGCAGATACAGAAGCTACTCCTTCTAAACCTAAGACTGTCAAAGGAAAAGCGGCGGCCACTGGGAAGAGAACAACAAAAAATGTGGAAAATGAAGAAGGAATGCCTATGCAGGTTGATTCTAAGGCGGATGAGGATGTTATCAAACAGGTTTTGGCGGAACCCGCTGAAGCTCAACCTGTTGAGGAGATGAAGGAATGATTGAAAAGCGAAGGACGATGCTTTGAAGAATAATTCAAAGGTGGACACTGTCGGAACGATGGATGAAAGGTAGAGGATGCTCTTTTGATGACACAGTTGGCAAAGTTACTGCCGTTGGGAAATCGGCTGACTGGAGCCTAGAGCGCTTGCATCTCTAGGTTCTTGTAAGATGGCATGTCCATAGATAGCATCATTCTGAATACACCCGAATGCTCGCATCGTCAGCTCATACTCATACTCTTGCTACGGTGCCGGGGCCAGGTTCCCGTTATGAAAGTGATATCCTGTAGCGTTCTGCGACTACATTGCTGAAAACGACTACATTGCTGAAAACGAGCTCGAGCGAATACAACGATGGTCGATCGCTAACGGAAGTACGTAGATCATCACATATCCCCACTGTGGAGTTTCATTGACACTTCCTCTTGGTGCCGTTTTGCTGATGTTCTTTTAGTGCTGGAAAAGGGAGTCAGCACTGGTCATCTGTCCGACTGTCTTTGCTTTGGAACGAGGTTCCCAGTAAGTTGCCTTCAAGCAACAGAACAGCGCATCGTGAAAGGATAGCTGGCATGATTGAAGAAAGAGCTGGGCAAATCAAACGCTGTACAAGGGCAATCAGAGCCAAGTAGACATAGAACGCTTCAGCAGTTCATAATGATTTACTGCGGCACTGGCGAAATCTAGCATGTATACAAAACAAAAGTGGCATCTCAGCGATAAATGCCGTCAATGAGGACAGTCGCTACAGCTGCTATTATTGCAAAACCAAGGAATATACTCTGCTGTCCTACTCTCTCAGCGAGAGGCCAAAATACGGCACTGACGCAGAAATTTGTGAGCCAGTTCAGAGTAAGGCCGTACGAGCTCGTGGCGGCAGCACTTCGAGGAGGGACGACTTCGGAGATGATGAGGGACGGGATCGGGCCCAGTCCCATTGAAAATGAAGCAACGAACGCTATTACTGCCAAGCTTGCTATCATTGGAGAGCTATTTATCGAGAGCGAAAGCAGAAGCGAGAAGAACCCCATGCAGCCGATGGAAAGGAGGAGCAGTGGTCGTCGGCCTACGCGCTGATTGAGAAGACTTAGCCGACCTGTGGCTTTAATGGGCAATGAGCAGGGTAAAAAAACTTACGTCAATGAGGTATAGAGGAGGGAAAGTCTGAAAATCTCGTAAGTTTACGCCCCCAAGCATTTTTCTTCGAACGGTACTCACCATCACGAAGTTGACTGCTGTGATTGTAAACGCAATATACGCAGCTGATGCCGGCAAAGCGTTCTTCATAATATCGGTCGAGTAGTAAATGACTGGCGGAGTGGACAATGAGTGGAACAATATATCTATGCTGACAGATAAGGACTGACCTGCATTAATGCCGCTGGCCTGCTGGGCGATTTGTGTTACTGTCACTATGCGGAGACCCTTTCGCGTCAAGGGCGAGGTGATGACTCCCCAAATGGTCTGAGGTGGGGCTTTGCTGACGGCTCGGCTTGAGGACACGATCTCTACATCTCCGGATCCTTCAGTTTCGCCTAAGAGCCTCTCATGTACCCCTGCTTGTCCAGCGAATTAGTGCTAGTCAATTCGACGTAAAGCTTCGACCTTACCAGCATCGCTATCAGCATCAATGCTAGTGTGTTCCTCTCCCACGCCTGCTTCAGATGGACTAGCCTTGTGAGAAAGCCACACTGGACTTTCTCGCATTGTCGGTCCTGCTAGGATTTGTGTAGCCGCGATAGCAGCGGTGATGACAGGAACAAACCGCCATGTATTTTGATGGCTAAGCACCATTGAGCAGGCTTGTCCTGACATGATGCCTGTGACGATGCCGATCTGATTGAGAACACCTGCAAGGGTTGATGTCCGCGGGTTAGCAAAGCCAACTTTGTTCATTGAAGCCCAAGCGCACCAATGCGACCCTTGTGCTCAGGAGGGGCTATCTCAGAAAGATATGTTGGCACTATAACAGTAGCAACACCACAGCCTAACGAGACGATTCATATGGCGTCAGCGTCAAGCCAAACCCCGTCTTTGTTCTGTAAATTGACCCAGCGCTTGAAGTTGACAATGTTCAGGGGCTAAGATGGAGCCGAACGAGTCGTAGTCTGAGATGGCACAAGGCGACTTACCTATGCCAATGACAAGCCTGCATTGTGAAGCTACCTCGTCAGATAGAGTGACTAGTCACGTGGTTTTGAACTTACCTGCCGGCCAGGAGAATGATAAAAGCTGGTGCCAATGCCATCATGGCACCACCCGAGACGATACTCGAGGCTCCGAGCAAACATGCTGCTCGTCTGCCTCTTCTATCTGCCACTGCCCCGGCGCAGAGACTGCCGACGAGACCACCGATTGTGTATATGCTTGTGAGGTAGCCGAAGCGACTGGCGTCCATAGGGAAACAGCTAGGCAGCCATCCTGAAGTGCTTTGTATGCCTATGCAGCTGATAGCTGATGACAGGCTGTTGAGAGCGCTGATGTTGTAACCGTACTGTCGAAATACGATAAGCGAGGTGATCGCCTACCTGGACTCTATAACTTGCCTGCAAACTCACCTGGAACGAGAGAGCGCATATCCAGATGCACTGTGCCGCCAGCCGACCTGCGACTGATTCAGATGGCGCGACAGTACTGCTCATGTGGTTTGCATCTGCACGGTATGGAGGAGCACAACCCGGACGCCCTCGCACGCTTGCCGGTTACTTCACTCCTGCGCCTCATGACAACCTCTGCGCTCGCTCTTTTGGACAAAAGGAATGAAAATTGATATTCAGCGCTTCAAAGAAATAACCAAGCTGCTCATCATACCTGGCTCTGCTGCTTAGCATTGTCAATGCTTGGGTCTCCAGGTGATCGAGTGACCGTCAGAACCAGGCTTCTACTACTCCACTGCCTAGCGAGTAGAACGCGCCCTTCCGCTTGTGCAACATGGCTGCCAACGGTAGTGACGAGATCGAGACGAACGCAATGCTTTAAAGTGGGTGTGCCCCATCTCCCGGTCGTTTCGACGCGTGCTTACGGTTCCTTGCAGGGGAGAAGAAACCTCTCGCACTGCTAGATCTCCCTATGGAAATCATTCGCAGCATTGCTACACATTTGACCTCAGATGTAAGGAGTCTTGAGGACCGTCTCTTGCACAGATAGCCGTTGATTTTGCATCGCTTTCCTCCTCGCAGCGTATTGCAGCGCTATCTTCACGTGCCGAGCCATTCGGGAAATTCTGAAATCTATGATACTGGAGTACATCGTCTTCACAAATTATGATCCCGAAACAGCACTAAGCTGCTTCAAAGATATCGCTGGCGAAGATCTGGCTCTCGTTCAACGTATTACCATCCAAATTCCTCAAATTCGAGTCGCGCCCGGAACAGCGAATGCGTCGGCTGCACGCGAGGTTCATCATCGCGTTTGGAGCACGATGTTTCAGTGCATGTCATCGCTCCGCCAGGTCATCTTCCGCTTCGAGCCCGTCAATTCCAACTGGACGGAGCACATGGCTTCAGGAGCATTACAACGAGTCGTATCAGAAACCTGTACGAAGGCTCAGCAAACTCACCAAAATCTGAAGATTACTGTCCTGGTGGTCGACACAACCGGTCAATCAGGTCGATGCCTGACAGAAGTGCACTTCGGAGCCATCCTCAATCTTGTGAAGAAACTTCGAGCACCAGAAGTCGTTTTTCAGCATGTGAGCATAGGATGGTCCGTAAACGGGAACCAACAGTCATGCACCATTCTTGCAACAACTTGAAGATGTGGATGTAGATGTTCGTCAAATCCAGTCTGTTTGTGGTGCTGTAGGCTACCCAACGACTCGCATGGTTTGCCAGCCAACACATTCTCGCCACTTCGAGCTTCAAGGAATACGTCTTCGGGTAACGACAGCTCTGTCGGTCCTGAAAGCACGCTGTAGCGTCATCGAGGCAGTCGACATAACCCTTGGGGCCCCTGCAGCACGAATGAACGGACATGCGATCGAAGCCACCAACCTCAAGAAAGTGAGGGTGACAAGCCTGCCGGATCTACATGCCAACAACGATGATATAAACGTAGCCAAGGATGGATGCATGATCGCTGTTCTCAGCTTCCTCAAGGCCATCGTAGCTCCTCGGTTGGAAGTGCTGGAACTTGTGATTCCCTTCTCCGACATCGTACAGCAGCCACGGCTTCTGTCACACATTACGTCCATCAGTCGTCTGCACACTTTGCGTTTAAGACATACATTTGCATTAGCACTAGAAGACGAGGCATCAAACAATGCAACAGACCGGCTCTCAGCGATATCGCAAGCTTTGCGGAAAGCTGGAACAACTCTACGCCTGTCGCTGGAAGCGATGCCAATACAGCCACTGGAGTCAAGCCAAAGGTCACGCTTTGAAGGATGGCTCCCCTGGTTAGATCGTCTCAGTGACGTAACGGAGACGTTGCACCTAAAACTCGACGCTCTTTTTTCTCCCGATATACAAGTCTGGCACGCTCCTGACTTTCCGAACCTGGAGGAATTTACGCTCGCAGTGTCCGTAGAAATGCCTGCATATCAATTCGGGAGGGTGATGAACAAATTTCGGGCTCCGAAGCTCCGCCATTGGAAACTGGAGTTGTCCATCTCAGGAGGAGATGCCATGTTTCACACCATGTTGGCGATGCTACCGTATCTACCATGCCTGGAGAGTTTCCATGCTTCGCTTCCCAGTTCGCTTCTGGATAGGGTCTGCGGAGATTGCGAGCTAGTGTGTGGATCTCTCGATATACCGTATACTTTGACATGCTAGACTGCCACAGGCGTCACGGCAGACCATTGCAGAGAGTCGCTCTCGCTTGTGTGCAGTAATCACTTGCATTACTTGCAGAGTTAGTCGTTAGAGCACACCAAGGACAAGAATCGTACAACCACATGTATCTTTTCATCATTTAGGACTTTAGGATCCAGTATATCTCAAGTACTAGTTGTAGAATCACGAGCTCGCCAGAAGTCTAGAAGAGAGTGCACTATGAAAAGCGAAACATCGCGGATATTTGCTCGGTGCAATACGGCGGACCCAACCTATACAGCCATGCCATAACAGCTCGCTGAAGTCGTACTTGAAGTATTAGTCATCAATGACGTATTCGACGCCTTCGAGATTTCACGAGGTGGTCTTCTCACATCCCCAATGTCCTTCAGCGTTTCATTTCCTTCATCCAGTGAGACAATCGACGAAGTAGAACTGAGCCGTATATCAGCATACAGATGCTGACCTTCTCTTCTTGGGAGGTAGTCCATTGGATCAAGGACGCTTTCATCTTCTATTGTAGCCATGTCTTCTTCGACTAAGCTGATCGGAGAGACAGGTTCTGCCGGCCCTTCATTGCTGGCCGTTCTTGAGAACAGCATATCAGGTAATTTCCCTGATGCTCGCCTTTTAGATCGTCTGTTGCTTTCTGGGTTGAGTGGAGCTAGCAGAGAGGTATTGTCATGTTGAGCCTGATGAGCTTGCAATATAGATGCATTGGTGACGGGAAATTTGTAGTTCTGCTGCATCTCAGGCGATGAGTCGTACCCATACAATGTCGTACTCTCGCTTGCAAGCCGTGATGTACTCTGTGTTCTGGGTCCAGAGGCAGTCTTCATCCGACCGCCCATCGGTCCAGCTACATACTGACCGTTCGCCTGATAATGCTCAACACTGAAGCTTGATCTAGGGGAATCATTGAATGCCACGGGCTGTATCTTCGTAGTTGCATTACTATGGTTTGAGAATGCAGAAGAAGCATACGTGATGACAGTGCCATTTGATCTATTGCGAAGGTGTCGAATCGCATTATTGTGACTCGATGAATCGACTTCGTTATAGCCTGCTGAGCGAGAATGGGTGTGCGAAGAGATAGGAGCTTGCATCACAGTTGTTGGATAGGAGAAATTGAGCTTGTTTGAAGCTGGGCTTCGTGATGAGGCAGAGCTATCCCAAGGTTCGGAACTCGTGTGCGAGTGAGGGAGTGTAGCACCGGATGGATAGCGCTGTCGAGGGTGTCCATGAGAGAAATACTGATCAACTTCGTTCTGGAAAGGCGAAGAAACGATCTCTTGACCTTCTTCTTCTCTTAAGTAGTGACCTTGCTGAGACGCATGCATCAGATCTGAGCTCGGGACAGAAGGAAAGCCAGGTCTGCTGCTAATACTAGCTGAAGGCGATGCACTTTTCCCTCTGGCTACAAAGTTCATAGATAGGGGAGTCAGACCCCTAGGGACTGGAAGATACGAATTAGGTCGATCAGAAGAATGTGCTTGACCTTCATTTGAATGGAATACCTTGCGACGGGGAGAAGCTGTGGCGATGGGTATACTGCTGCTGTATTGCTGGAAGGGTGATTGATGGGAAACGTTTGGATGGCTTTCAATCAAGGTGCTGCTCTGGAAAGGTGCAGGAGATGCTTGAGATTGGAAGTATCCTATGCTTTGTTGTCGGTTGTGTTCTGTGATGTGGAGAGAAGGCTGGAGAGAAGGCTGGAGAGAAGGAGATGCGACTCCGCCGACGGGAGGAGTATGGCTATGTGGACGAACGAAATTCAATGAGTGTCAGGGAATTGTAAGCCCTACACGGGCGAAAAGTATGCCAATTGACAGTCTCACTCACCTGAAATGACTCTTGAGGATCGGATGCCCGTTCTCGCTCGACATCCGCTCTTTCATCTTGTTGAAGCTGTTCTGGCCATTATGAAGGTTTCTTTTCTTCTTGTACCTCTTCCGGACGTATATGATAACCAATGTAAGAATCTATATGGGCATACAGGGGTATGGAAGATCAGTAAACATCGAATCGCATGCTCGATAGCAACAACAACAAGGCAGACTGACCACTAGACAGACCAGAGTGCCGACTCCGGTCAAGACACCCGTCAAGACGAGACCCGATTGGCCATCGAAGACATCACTGTCGCGTTTGGCCTGCAGACTCATGCTGAAAAAGTGGATCTCCAGAGGCAGCTCCGCGCGGAGGGCGTTCGATGTGGCCATTTCGGTGGACCGCATCTGCTTGGAGACAGCGCAGCTAGTAGAGCGCTCTCAGCTACTCTGTCAGAGGTTGTTACAGTTATCCTAATGTAGAGTCCGTTCGTCCTGTAGTTGAGAGCTATCCCGACCGTTTCGCTCGCTTTGTGGAAGGTGCGCGCTGTTGGTTTCCTAGACGACGAGGAGAGAACGAGGAAGCGGCGTGATGTTCAGCTCATCGAGAACAGCATGCACTGTGGCAGTCAGCAATGAAGATGCACCATTTGACACAGCAACAAGATGCATGTTGCTACTATTCCCACACGCATAACGCGTCGTGTAAGTTTGTTGTTGTCCTCGTTTCGCGTCTGTCAATTGCAAAGTGGGCGGGCCCGGTGCGGCTGTTCGTCAACACTTTGGCAAAGCTTTGGTCCGGGTAGAAGGCACAACACTTCTGTCAACATGTCTTCTGGTCTCCTTGTTGCCTATATTGGGGATGTTTTGTAGACTCGGGTCATGCTGAGAGATGCAAACGCAGCTGGGAACGAGCTTCAGGCAGTGCGGACGGCTAAGAGGACTCTTAGAGCTTTGCACTCCTGCCAATGCGATGCCTCAGGGCTCTTCGTGCTGCGTGAGTCTGTTCGTGTCTGGTTCATCTCATGAGGCAAGGAGCAAAGAGCTCGCGCAAGCAAGGTGATGACGCCGTTTGAGAGAGCATACAGCCGAGCTGCGGCACTGGCTTTCGTATGCGGTTCAAGCAGCACCTCATAGGCCGGCACCAGCTCAAAGCACATACACCCTGATCTCTGTAACCGAGATCTCTCAGTGTCCTATGTTGCGCACTATTATACAGCTATTCCATCAGTGAGCATCTGCGCTAGTGAGGTAGAGAAGCCTGATGAGAATTGGCATTACATATGAGCGCTACCAAACCTCAATGATACTTATGTCAACAAGACACTGCAATACATGTTGGGTATACATCTAGAAGAACTTTGTCCAGATGACGATGATGCTGGAACACAATAACGAGAAGAAGCCAATCTCGTCAGCTTCTACTTTTACTTGCCAAGGTCAAGCAGCACCCTACTCACATTAAAGCTACAAGTACTGCTAGTATGAGTCCAGTGACTATTCGTTGTTGATACATCCTGTAAATAATGCGCATCAAAGAAGATTGAAAGGCCACCTTGTTCAGTCAGCCTGGGCTAATTCACTGACTAATCCGAACGTCGAGACAAGCTCACCTTCTGATCATCTGCTTGAGCGTCCCACTAGCTCTATCAATACTATTATCAGCCCTATAGAGTGTATCCCTAGTATTCTCGATTTGTTCCCGTTGACCACGTAGATTAGTCAGTATACCAGCCCCAACATCTTCAGTTTCCAGCGCTAATCTTTGTGATTCTTCTAGTCTTCTCGTTCCATCTTGTAATTTATCTGTTCCTTGAAGTAGACGCTGCCTTTGCGCTTGTGATGTCCCGCTTTCCAAGTCGCCTGAAGGTGAGTCGGTCCGATACCCGCCACCGAGCAGATCGTCCCTGTCACTTGACGAGCGAAGTGATTTCTGGCGAGCAGATGCGGGTGAGTATCAGCTTGCATCTCTATGCTACTTTATTAGAAGTATAGATGCATCCCAATGCAGCCCGCAGATCTACTCACCACATCCGCCTTATACCGCGCTATGTCAGACTTATGACTGCGCAGCTTGATCTGTAGCTTCGTCTTGTGTTCTTTAGCTACGCTTTGTACTTCAACTTCCATTTGTTCGATCTATGGGAAGGATTAGATAGGATGAGATAGCCATTTAATTCAGTCCGTATCCTCCCAGCAAGCTGCCAAGTGCGACAACGCACGATCTCGTCTGTCTCTTCCAATTCCATCTCTATCCGGCGCAAGACGCCTTTGCGTGCCTCTGAATGCAACACGGGCCATTAATACTCTGTTGGTCTAGCATGCATGCAGGTGGTCCGGCTCACCGCCCTTGGTCTCTCTCGCCTCGCCTTTAAGCTTGTCGCCTATGCTGGCTGCGAGGGTCTTGTAGTCTATCTCATAAGACTCGTAGACTTCCAGTCCAGGTGTCGAGTCCATGGTGATGGATATTGGAGCTTCTTAGCAGGGCGAGTTGGTGTGCATTCGAGCCCAGGTCTACACGCAGCCACCTCGACAGCGTTCGATCACCTGCCGTGTCCGCTGCTGATGCAGAACCGCGCTGTGGGAGGAGCATCTCTTTACAGCGACTGGAGAATAGCATACAAGTGCACAAGCCCAATTGATAGAACAGTCTATCAGCGATGCCCACTCTCGCTCTCAACGTGCAGAATGTGCCCGACCTGGACGGCAAGCTCAGCTCGAATGGCGAGGCCTCGTCATCCTCAGGGCTAGGTGTGAGTCGCGACCACGACCACGACCATATTGAAGGCAGATTGAATACTTGTTACTCATGAGCTACTATCTGCTGCCATTCGTACACCACAGAGCTTCTTCAAATCCAAAATCGAAATCGCAGAACACACCATCAATCGCAAGACTCAGAATCTACGACGTCTCGAAGCACAGCGCAACAATCTTAATGCTCGAGTGCGCTTGCTTAGAGAGGAGCTGCAATTACTGCAAGAACCAGGCAGCTATGTCGGTGAAGTTGTCAAGATCATGGGAAAGAACAAGGTACTCGTCAAGACTCAGCCGGAGGGCAAGTACATTGTCGACCTGAGCAATGATATCAAGGTGGAAGATCTTAGACCCAACTTGCGCGTGGCTTTGAGGAGTGATTGTAGGCATATGACTTGTTCCTGATAGATTGTTTTGAGCTATGCTGATTCCTGTCTGTTGCTGTACTTAGCCTACCAGCTTCACCGCATCCTGCCGACAAAGACAGATCCTCTCGTATCTCTCATGATGGTCGAGAAGGTCCCAGATAGCACATACGAGATGGTTGGTGGTCTAGAGAAGCAGATCAAGGAAATTAAGGAGGTCATCGAATTGCGTGAGTGTCATACTCCCCATCGTAGCGGTTGATAGTCACGCTGACGCGCCTGCGATTCCCACCGCGAACAGCCGTCAAGCACCCCGAACTCTTCGAATCATTAGGTATCGCACAGCCAAAGGGTGTACTACTATACGGCCCTCCAGGAACAGGAAAGACTCTCCTAGCACGAGCAGTAGCGCACCACACAGATTGCAAGTTCATCCGAGTTTCAGGTTCAGAATTAGTCCAGAAGTATATTGGAGAAGGTTCAAGAATGGTCAGAGAGCTCTTCGTAATGGCTCGTGAACATGCTCCTTCTATTATTTTCATGGATGAAATTGATTCTATTGGTTCGTCGAGAGGAGAGTCTGGTTCGGGTGGTGGTGATTCAGAGGTGCAGAGAACAATGTTGGAACTGTTGAATCAGCTCGATGGGTTTGAATCTACGAAGAACATCAAGGTGAGCCTCAAGTTTCGCATCAGCGTGAATTGCAAGTTGCAGTGCTGACGGGCTTCTGCATTGGCTGCTTTCAGGTCATCATGGCTACCAATCGAATTGACATTCTAGATTCTGCATTACTACGACCTGGCCGTATTGATCGAAAGATTGAGTTCCCTCCTCCAGGTCCAGAAGCTCGTGTTCAGATCCTACGCATCCACAGTCGAAAGATGTCATTGCAGCGCGGAATCAATCTCCGCTTGTTGGCGGAGAAGATGGGACAATGCTCTGGTGCCGAAGTCAGAGGGTGAGCTTAATATCCAGTCTGAGAGCCCTTTTGACTCAATTGAGACTACAACTAACGGGATGCTTCGTACCACCCTACAGTATCGTCACGGAGGCTGGCATGTACGCTTTGCGAGAACGTCGTCAGCACGTCACACAAGAAGATTTCGAACTTGCAGTCTCAAAGGTAAGCCTCACTTCGCTTGATTCTCCTTATGTTGACGAAGGAAACTTATGCCCATACTCCTTTTATGCAGATCTTGAAGAAGGCAGCGGACTCTAACATGTCTTCTAACAAGCTCTTCACTTAAGGGGCATCGTGTGATAACTCGTTCTTTACCATGTATCACTAAGCAGATGAGGTGACGGTCGCACGCTGGAAATGCTATGCAAACTTGAGTTTAGGCAATGTCTGATACTTGCAAAGGATTAGGATCTCGCGTGATACAGCCCTAACAGGGAGGCAGGACACGATACCGTGGAAAGGTATCTGGCTGCTTTCCATGCCCATGCGGCGGAAAACAGAGATGCGACAGAGATGCAATTATGACACTTGCATCTATCCCAACTCTACCGTCCGCCACACAGAGACAAGCTAGATACCTTTCCGTGCTAGACTGTATGCGCTGTGCTTTGTGACTTGTTGAGCAATGAAGGCGATCGTCAGCACGCTCGCAATATGGAATAGGACAGTCGAGGCCTAAGAAGTAGCAGTGGATTTATGTACCTGAAGCTTGCCTTATCGAGCAGTATCTTCAAGCTCGTGTCTACGCGAGCTACTAGGGTATAGCTTTGACTGCTAATGCCGCCAAAAGGTGACGTCAGCTGGAGCGCAGCTTGCAATTCGTGATAGACTTCTTCGACCCGGTATTGACCTGTGTATAACGCTTTCGCGTCCAGTGTCTGTCCTTGAGACAGACTTTCGCATAGCCCTTCTGCATGTGGACTCTCTTCCTCGTCGCATTCGCGGACATCGATGATACTTTGTAGTTTCGATATGCTTCTGTTGAATGAGGCTCTTGTGAAAGGCGGCACAACAAGCGAAGTGTGCTCTTGCATGATCATGCTGCTTCTGTGGGCATCTTAGTATGGAACAGCTATCGCTGCATCTGATTCTACTCCTTTCGCGTTCACATGTCGATCCAACTCAACGAGGCTGCTTCAGCTTCTAGGAAACCTTCCCAGCTAGTGTGTTGTTCTCCCAACATACGACTAGACATGCTCTTTTGAAGTCTTCAAGCGTTATAGGAAGATTGATCTCGATTCTGCCGCAATCGGGAGACGGACAAGTCTGAACATCGTCTATCACGATCTTCGGTCGAAGGTGTTGAGTCGCTTGAAGAGAAGCAACTTGACGTAGGATAGCATACCGTGATGCTTCGACGAGGGAATTGATTCCCTCTAGGAACCGCGGGCCCAGCGTCATGTGACAAACTTTGGAAGCAATTTCAGATGCTGGACCAGCTTCACGTACTGGCATGGCATCTTGCGAGAAGTGACCGGTCCAAATTTCTGGACCTCTTAGAGCTCGACCTTGGCAGACTCAAAAATCTTCGTATGTTGGCAGGTATGGTGAATCTTTCTTGCTTTGCTACGCTCCTAGAGAGATGCTAAAAAGATCGCTAGAACTGGGCTTTTACTTAGCCACGAGCGAGAACAGCGGTAAGGCTGGTTTTAAGCCCCTTCCTCATCCCTTCAAGCCATACTTGCGATTTTCTGCTGTCATCTTTCTTCCCTGTCCTCCTCGCACCTTTCCTCCTGCATCCGGAAGCAGAACTGGGAACGAAAGAGCCCGGTACACAGTCAGGTCTGACCGATGGCAGAAGGAGGTGTGTCAGTTGGAACCGTCATAGTCTCGTTCATTGAATAGCATTCTTTATTTTGAATATGCGATCTCCTGCAGTGCTGCTTATTGTTGGATGTTAGCAAAAGCGAAAGAGCTTTACTTTACTCCAGAAGGACCACGCTTGAGCCGAACATCGTTGCACCATCAAGACAGCTGGAGTTGAAGCAGGAGCAAGCAGTACAGAGTCGTATCAACCTAGATATAAAGACCCTCTTCCACATCAAACGCGCTCTTCTTCTTCGTAAAAGGCAGCTGCATGTATACCTGGAGGTGGTGATCCGGCAGTAAATGCAGATTGATCGAGTGCAAGCGGATAGGTCAGGGCCCAGTTGGGGAAGAGG
This sequence comes from Cystobasidium tubakii, assembly GCA_024345325.1. Classification (NCBI taxonomy): domain Eukaryota; kingdom Fungi; phylum Basidiomycota; class Cystobasidiomycetes; order Cystobasidiales; family Cystobasidiaceae; genus Cystobasidium; species Cystobasidium tubakii. The sequence continues at coordinate 2,063,434 of BROO01000005.1, read as the reverse complement.
ATCATGAAGATTGTCAGGTGGATATCGATTTCGACGAAGACAACGATAGCGACGACTGACTGGCATGACCGATCTCTGCTTCGATGTAGTACGATAGGTCTGTACTTCTTTGAAAGTTCGAACGGGGTATATATCCGCCATGTAGCTATCAATCATGCCGAGGGTGCATAGCCTGCTTTCTCTGCAAATGACTGTGTTCCGGCGTCCTGCCTCCTTACAGCGGCCATTCCACGCGCGATGATGTTTGAAAGCCTTTGGCTTGCAAAACGCCCTCCCTTCTTATCGGCATCTCGTCCTGTCAAGCCGTCATCCAGGATGCTGACAATCTGGAATGACTGAAGCGACTGAGATACGGACACCACAGCCTAGACGAAGGTCATACCTGACTAGTCAGTCCCTACCACGAAGTGTCGGGGTGTCCCTCTTCAAAACTTCATCTCCCTCTCTCTGCAGATTGTTGCGAGTGCCCGCACAGCCGAAATCCACCGTACATGCATCCAGTTCGCCAGCACTACCGATACCACCACAATAGCACAACACTCCATCCTTACATACCGCACTCCATCCTTACATACAGCACTCCATCCCTACATACAGCATTCCATCCTTACACGCTCCCTCCACACTTGCGCATCCTTTTCGACCGTAAAAACCCACCACCGATGAACGGGTGGACGGACTCCGGCTCGACGACAGAAAACAGCCGGACCGGCTCCACTGGCGTTTGCTGCTCTCTTGATCATCGTCTCCGCAATAAAGTGGTCATGTGTACTCGCAGAACGCGTGGACTGCACGCAGCCGGTACTCCCCGAAGTCGCCTACCTTTCAACAGGGGTCTCAATCGGGCAGATCGCCTATAAAAGAGGCATGATTTCGCCTTTTGCTTCTCTTCTTTCTTTCAATCACTTCTCAGACTCTCACACTTCCACACTCACAGAGTCTTCACTCTAGGACATCATCACTTCCCCTTCATACACATAGCTTGGCCACCTGTGCAGTCATACTCCTGACAGCTACACTGCTGCATGCAACTCTCAAGGTATGTGGTATCGATGTCCTTTACATACGAGACGTGGTGTCATGCTCCCAGCTGACATGAAATCTAGTGAACCCTCCAACAATCCTCGCAGCACTCCTACATGCGCAAGACCATACAATATCCACCGCACTCCGCATCGAGCTGCGACACCATCCCTTGTCGCCGAGTGCCGACAGCTGCACTGCTGCATCCCCTCATCAAGGTATGTACTATCAATCTCATTGACATAGGAGAAGTGCTGACATGCTATTCAGTAGCTCCTCCGATGGTACCCGCAGCAATCCTATTCCCTCACATGCACGATCCCTAGTAATGTAGAACCCGTGCCAGATCTTGCATATGTTGGCATTGGCTGCCTTCCTAGCGAGATCTGTCTGGTGTGGTGTTGAGCGGCTGCTCCACATGTGAAGACGATGCTTCTGGCATGCAAGATTAAATAGTTATAGCGTGAGTTTTGCCTCATTTTAATAGCTTAGTGCAGCTTCATTTCCAGCTGACGGGTGTTTCATCAATACGGCAGATGTCGCAAGCAGCCTTTCGGTCCTTCAAAAGTTCGACTCCTAGTAATGTAAATACCCGTGTCAGGTCTCGTTTGTGTCGACACTCTCTGTCGGCCTCGCGAGACCTGTCTGGCGTGGTGTTGAACGGGTGCTCGGCTTTTGACGAACGATAGGCTTGCTTACACATAGCAGCCGAAAGGATGACTAGAGCTGCATTAGGTGAGTAATCTTGCTCGTTTATGTTCTAGCTAGAGGGTAGAGCCACTCTGATTCGTTCTCACTTTTCAATCCCAGCACGACTCTTGAACGGCTCCACTCGCCAGATCCACTCTTCAAATCCCTCTGCATTGTTGATCTCAGCATGAACTCCCGGAGACCCCAGTAGACTGAGATTGCATTGGCGGTGCCTCTGCTCTAGTCGAAAAGGTGATGGTAGAGATCGGCTTTGACGGGAAGTAAGGCAGAGGCGATAAGCGGTCTGGCTGCCGGCTCCACGCACGGCAGTGGGTATGCAATTTTTGCACACATAGTACAATACACTCCGTAAGCTACTTGGCCGGCTCTTCCCGACCGAACATCTACTCAGCGAACTGACGCTCTTCTCCTCTGCTTTCCTTTTCTCCGGAGCAGAAATAGTGGAGACGCGCTTAGATATTTGAGCTGCATTAGATGAGTCCGCCTCAGCTCTGCTCTACACTCTTTCTGCTGCATCAACCACATGTTTGTATAAATCCGAAAGCACAGCAGACTAGATCCATGCAATATAGATATATGTTAGGATGTCGTGCCGCGCTTTTCCGACAGGTTTCCGAGAGCTCTTTCTTGAAGCTTCGTTTTCTTCGCTCAGCCAGTCGACAGTAACTTGACTGCCGTTTCATTTTCAGTACACGCAACTTCCCACTATATGCGTTCAAAGCGCTACACAGAATGGAAAGCTCCTCGACAGCGCATTTGCAGCACGATGACGCCCTCGCTTCGCTTCATCGCCTCACGTCTACGGCTTATTAGGTCTCGCTTGGGAGATGCCGTGGCACCCGTTGTAGGGTTCTGCGATTATATTGCTGCAAACGAATACCAGCGATATACGCGTTTAGATCGACCTCTTTTGCCACAATGGACACGTCGCACGTTGCGGTAGTTTTGGTGGCGGAAGTCGTGACCTGACCTCGAGCACCAAGGCCGGCTTCCTACGGCAACCGCTCCTGAACTTTGACAAATGTCTTCACCGCGCAGGCCCTTACAGCGGACTTGGAAGAGCCTTGTCAGTTTTGGTGCGATATCTGAAAACGGTCATAGGGCCTCGAGGGCCGCGCGGTGACTCACTTGTATGCAGGATCTATACTTGTGGTTTGTTTCGCCTCAACGCATTCACTACTGACTAGAATGATTGCTGCTGTGTTTCCTCAAGCTGCCAGCAATCTCGACCGTCGTCGCAAGCCGCTATTGCCAATCAGGAAACCGAACAATACCGGTCATGGCCAAAAACGATTGTTCTGACTTTTGTATGGGATGAATGAGTATCTCCGCTCTATTCGGCTGTCTGCTGCACCTTTTGTCTTATGTTCGCTTCGTGAAACCGCTAACGAAGTGTTATTGACTAGAAAAGCCTTGTTCGATGCTAACAAAGCCTTGTTCGATGCTGACAAAAGCTTAGCGCGCGAGAAGCCGGCCGGAACCGCTAGGCACCAGACAATACTTTGTGTCGCAGCAGTAGCTGACCTGCTGCTCTGGCTCTTCAACTCGGTCTTCTCTGCTCTTCTTCCTCTTCTCTCCAACGGCAAAGCTCAGCATCTGTACCGAACAAGTTAACCGCTACACGAAGCCTTCATCGTTTCAGCTTTCACAGCTACCTCTACAGCATCTACATCCCAGCTTCAAAACACCATCAAGTAATGATTTCTATGCAACAATCAGCTTCAGGCTCGGCACCTCCATCTTCGGCCTCCTGCTACGATCTGCGCAATAGGATGGAGCTGAGGGAGAGGCAAGCAGCTTCCAAGAAGGCGCAAGCTGCCCTTCGACAAACAAAAAAGCCGCGCTCATCCGCTCCGGTATGTCAATTGATAGGCTCCTGCTATGGACGATCGATGATAACAGGCCCTGATGTGCCTCGTCATTCATCCACAGCCCTCAGCTACCGCTTCCAACTCTATCAAGAAGACAAAAGGGCACTCGACCACCGTCAAAAGTAGGAAAGGCAAAAAGACCCGCTCTGGTGCCACGCCAGCAGCACGGCAGCACAGCGTCGAAGAGGACCGCATGCAAGCGGAAAAACAAAAGCGGAACAGTCACGCGCGTGCTGAGGAGCGCAACCGCGTCAGAGCGAAGGCCGAAATCGAACCCGCCGAAGATAGTGGAGAGGATAACGATGCAGTCCAACTGCCAGACGACGATATGAGTTACAAGTCCGGGCAATCAGTTTCCATTTCGCTTGCTCACCAATTTCTCGGCCATTACAGACCACCGCCACCCCTGCACAAGCAACAAAAGAAGGCAGCCAGCAGACCGCAACCTTGAAATTGAAATTGCAGGCTGGCAAGGACAAGGGCAAGCGCAAGGACCCATCCGCTCATGGAAGCGAACCTGCCAACCAGGTCGAAAGGGCGCAGGCCAGCGCCGCATCTACCTCGTCCGGTTCCTCTTCCTTCTCCAGGGTGACTCCTTCTGGTTCTGCCTCGTTCGGCTCGACTGTACCTGGCTTCGTCAATTATGCGCCTCCGGTCCGTCTCCCTTCGCCAGGCTCGCCTCACCCTCTGGCTTGGCCTCGTTCCTCTCTACTGGAAACCCGTTTGTATCTGACAGATCGGTATTTGGCTTCGCGACTATGGCTCGAGTACGCGCTGGCGTGTCCGGCGATACCGGCGCGCGAGACAATGTGACGCAGCCAGTACCTGAAGTAGAAGCATAGGAGGAAGTCGATCTCGACCCTGATATGCGACGCAGGATTGACGCTATGTTGGCGAGAAGTCATGGGCCAGTCGACGATCAGACTCGAATAAGAGCGTATAGGGCAGCTGCCAAACTTCCACGATGGCATTGACAAGACCAGCTCCGTGCATCTCCTTGTACCTTCTGGATCATACAAGAAGGCCCTGCGTATGGACAGGTGCGTTTGTCTACAACTCATCCATCTTGTTTGCAGCCATGCTAATTGCAGATCGCTCATGGCGGCGCACTCCAGACCCAAATTTCTCTGGTTCCACCGATAGACAACATGGGAAAAAGACACACAGGAGATAGGTAATGAGGCCGGAAAGAAAGTAGTACTGATATGTAGGGGTATAACTTACGAGCTTAATTGCAAGTAATGCTGCCCCTCTTGTTTTCTCTGTTGTTAAAGCATGTATTCTCTTCTCGCCTACGGGAGTGTATGTATTGCTTTAGAAGAGGTATGGATAATAAGTTCGGCGACAATCGCAGAGGGATGGAAGATAGGGAGGGGATGATTTCCTTCAAAAGCAGTAATACAAGTAGAAATTCCCTTCTTCAGTCTGTGTTTCCCTTGCATTATTGTACTGCCCGTACTGCGTTCCAAGAGCTGAATACCGACAACCGACAGACAGGAGAGGAGAAGTCGGAAGATTACAGAGGCGAGAGCAAGGGCTACATCAATAAAGAAGTAGTAGATGTAAGATACTACGCCAAGCGTGTAGTCCCGGTAGTAGACCGATAATTGGAATAAAGACTATATATATATAGCAAATCTGTTGAGGTATGCGAGCTTGACTGTCGTCATGCCGAGGGAGCTCAACGAGTTGTAGTGGCTAACGCCACGAGTGGCGTCCACCACATTGAAGAAAAGTCTTTCTCAGCTCGAAGTATAAATTCCACTGTCATTATAGATGCAATCTCTTTCTCTTAGAGCAACACGTTCACTTGCATTGAGGTCAGAATACTGCCCTCTCCGTAGCCTTAAAGCTTCCAAGATCTAGATTGCCACCTCACCTCGCAAGAAAATCGCCGAGTAAGAAAGGTCCATGATTATGTTTTGCTTTCTTTTAGTGGCGGGCTGCTGAGCCGGCAGGCAGCAGCGCCGGAGGTGGCCCCAGTCGAGATGTACCGTCAGTATATGGTGAATCGTCGGCATGGGCAGGGCCCACCTCAACGCCATCACCAATGCCGCGTACTGGCGGGATGAACCCAGGCCAGCTAGGGCTGCCATCGCTGTGGACTCGGTGAGGGTGGCTCCGAAGTCTCGGACGAGGCGCACCTCGGCTTAATCATCGCGGGGTAGGTGATTGCCCTCTGTGCGAGATTGAGTTTTGTCCTCTGTGCGAGGCACTTCGGCCAACCTAAGGGGACATGCTTCGTGCACCGCCGTCCTGACGAATGAAGATAAAGAGGGGGTACCTTGGGAGGTGGACAGGCAATGAAACGTCTGAGCCGTAGCTGCACCTGTAGGTAACAGAACTACCAGCAGTGGAGGATGCAGATGGTTTGTGCACCGGGTTGAACGCGGCGGGATGTCACGTGAAAGCGGTGAGGCCGTGCAGGCAAGATAGTGCGACGAGGGCCGGCTTTGCGATGACAATCGGCTTTTGCGACGACAGTCGGCTTCAACGTGTCAGTGTACGCGGGGTACGGAGATTGCGGATTTGCCCGTCTGGCGCATGCCACGGGATACATTGCTGTTTAACCCGGGCTTCCAACATAAATGACACTACTTGTCTTTTAAATATGAACTAATTAGGCTAGACAAGCGACATGCTACCAAGGACACTAGATGACAGACTAACTACATTGGCTTCCTTGAACCGGACCCCTTTCAAAGTATAAAACCCATTTTTCACATTCGCCACCCTATCTCGAGAAGTCTTTTGTATTCACAAATCACGATAGACTTTTGCCTAATGTACGCAATGCAGCATATGCTTAGACAATAGAGTCTGCATCCAGAATCTTTTGCTCATCGACTTCCTGTCTAACAGGCTTGTCGTTCTGAGCGGCGGCACGGCCGTCCTGGCGTTCACCACGAATGATCTCAAGAGTTCTTTGTCTCTTTGTTCGGGCGCTTCCTGGAATTGAGAACAGAATGTCCATCTCCTCACTGTGTCAAGTGAGTGTCAGTTTATCGTTCGAGCGTCTTTTTCGGGAATGGTGGAACTTACAGTGAAATGTTGCTTGTTTCGGGAATCAGGAACCAGACGAAGATAGCGCCCAAAATGACAGCAGTTCCAAAGAGGATGAATACTCCGTAGGTTATTGAGCTGATTTTTCATAGTTGTCAGCTAGCTACAGAGCAATCCAGGCATCTTCTAAAGTCCAACTTACGCCACCATATAAGGGAAGCTGTAGGCGATGACGAACTGCGCCAACCACTGGTTCATCGTCGTGATAACAGTGCAGACAGCTCGAATACCAGATGGGAAGACTTCGGCACAAAAGATCCATGGCACTCCATTCCATGAGAAGGCATAGAAGACGGAGAAGAGGTAGATGGAAACGAGAGCAAAGTAAGAGCCACCGTCGCGAGGAGGAGCAGCTTCGAAAGAGCGAGATACGGCGGAGTAGATAGCAATGTAGTATAGAGCGAATGCGGCACCAACTGAGCCAATGAGCAGAGCTCGACGACGGCCGAGACGATCAACACCAACGATCACTGTGGCGGAGAAACTGTTAACGGACAGCTCACACATGTACGACAACATCAAGGAGGCTTACTGAAAATGGCAGTTGCGACAGCCTTGACAATACCGTAGATACCAGTGGCGAGCAGAGAGATGGAAGTTCCAGTGAAGCCAATGGATCGGATGATGGTAGGTGAGTAGTAGTTGAGAGCGTTGATACCGGAGAAGTTCTGGAACCACATGAGAGCGACACCGTATACCAGTCGTCTCCAGTTGGAGGGCTCGCCAATAACCTTGATCTTGGACATGAGGGAGTGAGAGCCGTTGGTAATTTGCAATTCGCCTTCAAGCTGAGCTTGAATACGTTCAATTTCGTAGGTGAGGTAAGGATGGTCGAGGGGAACATTGCGGATTCGACTGAGAACCTTGCGAGCCTCGTCAAGGCGGCCGCGTTCACAGAGCCATCTGGGAGACTCGGGTTGGAAGAGCATGGTTACAACGAGGAGGACAGATGGAACGAGCTGGAAGCCGAAGGTGAATCGCCATTGCTTGTCATCGGAAACCCAGTTCTCGTTGACACCGTAGTTTATCCAGAAGCCGACGACAAGGAAGGCCTGGAGCATGATTTCGAAAATACCAATCAACCGTCCTCGAAGGGCTGGTGGCGAGCATTCGGAAATGTATAGGGGAACGACTAGGGAAGAGCTTCCAACGCCGAGGCCTGTCAAGACACGACCACCGTAGATCATGCCGACGTGTCCATTTGTAGCGGTCTGAATTGCGGCTCCAATGCTGAAGATAACACCAGCTCCAATGAGGCATGGGCGACGACCGAATCGAACAAGGAAAGGGTAGACGAAGAGAGCACCGAAGAAGCAGCCACCTTGGAATGTTGACACGATGTGTGAGGAGAGTGCTGTGCGAGTAGCTGTGGTGAGACCGAATGTTCGCTGGAAGGAAGCTAGAGATAATGTTCCACCAATGCTGCGAAGCGCAAATCTGCAGATCAGTATGTAATATTGGGGCCGCAGTGGAGGGACCGGAAAACGAACAAGGCAGAGTCACTGTGGTGAGATGAGAAGCCAACGTCAGTCGCGGGGGACTAAAGAGGAGGCCTGCAAAGTAGCTTTAACTGACTATCCAAACATCGCCGAGCCAAAGGCTGCAGAAATGGCCAGGAGGTAGATTCTCCATCCGTAAGCCTGGACAGGCGCTGGGTTAGCCGAGTGGTCGACTGGAGCGAAGATGCCCATTCTTGCAGGCTATTCTTGGAGTCTTGGAGGAGATGGAGGAAAAAGGTGAGATAAAAGCGCTTGCTGGAGTAGAACAGGGAAGCAAGAGAGAAGAGGGAGGGGATGTGCCGGAGAAATGAAGGAGCCACAGAGCTCTGTTCAATTCAGCTCACATGCGTGGTAGAAAAGATCATCAAGTTGCGCAAAATCTGGATTCCACGACTTTCTCGATCACCCGTCAAGAAGACCGGCTCGAGGGCCTTCCAGCCAATCAGACGCTGCGGAGAGGAGCAGACCCCTCTTATCTGATTTACCGCTGCTCTCAAGTTTCAACCGGAGCCCAGCCTTTTTGGCTGCATGAGCGGATGATCAGAACTTCCGTGCTGGAGAATCACCTCGACGAGGCCGCGGTGCACCTGCATGGGAGTATTGAAGGCTGCGGGGGTTAAGCAGAACTGACGAGGCCCCACTATTTCAGTTGCGGTCTTTTCCGTTGCTGCGGTAGGTACTGTATCGTTCTCCAAAGCGTTTCGCGGATGCATCGGTTTCTCACGGAATACGGAGATGTACCATACGCTACTACAGTACTACTAAGTAGGTCGAAGTTTGGACGATGTGAAGCCCAGATTTTCACGGTACCGCAAGTTCGGATCATCAACTAGCTACCGTAGTACGGCACAAAATCGACTTGGGTACCGCAAGTGTTGCTGGGATCTGGGCTCCGGCGGTGACTGGCGACAATCAATCTTTGCCTTGGCCAGCCATACTACATACATAAGTTCTGTGTCGGATGGAAAACTTGCCTGGGAAGTATCGTTTTGGCTTTTAACTTCACCTGCCGGAAATGGTCTGGACACGCCCAGCACGACAACGGACGTGCGGTCAGTCGAGTTGCATTTAAACCTAAATCGATCCGTACGGAGCAGCAGAAAGCAGAGTCTGGAAGACCTGCTTAATGTGAACATGGAGATGGAAGCAATCTCGAATGGCTTCCCGACTCCGATGATCTCAGCAGATGTTGGTGATCCTCCCTATAAGTCATTCTTTAACATATTTGTATTCAAGCCTGTCTGCTTCTCTAGCATTTCGCTCCTCCAATAGCACCTCGAGCAGACTACTGTCATGATTTGGACCTCTCAAGTTACCTGTGTATTGCGGTGTGCACAATCCGCCCTCTTTGTTCCGTTGAAGCGCTTGAAAGGCTCTAGACGATTGTGATACTAGCAGCACACACTTGCGTTCTGTGTAAATAAAGGGAGGTCAGTGGTTTCGGGTTCGCTATCACGTTGTTCAGAGAATGATTGCACTCGTCGCGCGTGGGAATGATCTATTGCAGAGCTGCTTTGCAGAAGAGAAGGTATTGTCCTTTGTGATATATTGAAGTTGGAACAGTAAGGTAAAGCATTGCTACGTAAAGTACCAAAAGGAAATTTCAAAGAAAGATTGACTAAGATCGACCTTCTCGCGACCGGAAGCGTCTCACCGTTCCTTTTATTTTGCTGCACCACCGTACGAATGGAAGTGTAGGTTTTCAGAGACGCCGACGAGTCTCGCTGCTGCGGAGTAGGGAAGACAAGAATGAATGCAGACCGGTGAAGCCTTCTGAGATGGCATTGGCAGGGTTTGAGATTGCTGTAGGACGAGGCGAAGTGGAGGTGGTATCGGTTGCAATTGTGTCAATGGTAGGGGTGACAGTGCTGGCTCTACAAGACCCCGCGGAGGAGCAGTTCAGAAAACTGCGCTCGCTTTCCACGTGGACAAGACCGGACTTACGTTCCATTTTGAGAAGCGATAAATCGTCGATTGGCATCCCTATTCTCTCTCCATCTGCCTTGTCCGCATTGGCGCACCTGTTGTTGTACAGGATGATTAGCTGAAGCGGGCGCAGGACAATTACATAATCACCCAGGCTACTTACATTAGAGAAGTAGAAGTAGTGATCAACCTCGTTGTATGGCTGTCGAATAGCACACTCAGCTGCACCGGGGTTGTCTCTGCAGACGACCATGTTCATGTGCGTGACGTTGTTGTAGCCGTGGTAGTAGAAGGCTGTTGTCGTACATCAGAAAAAAGCCTTATTGACACGCTGACAGGCGGACTTACTTGTGCCCGTGTGTGCATAATTTGGCCCTGCCGGGATGATTTCAGGGATGGGGTCGTGGTTGGCGATGCCCCTCTCGCCTGAGACACCTTGAAAGAGACGCGTATAGAAGTCTACACCAGCTTGGTTGAAAGTTCTCGGTGTGCCATAGTTGTGTGACCTGAGTGGATAGACGGATGACATTGGTGACGCGAAATCAGCGACAGGAAAAACCTTGTACGTAGGGCCAGCTTCCGGAGACGAGTTGATCCAAACGCACCATCTGCAAATGCCCGCCCAGCCGAGGTCAACCGAAGCAATGAGCGAGAGCATTCCTCCGAATCCGTGGCCGGTGATGGAGTATTCCAGTCCGGTCTCCTCAATGCGAGCACGCGATAGAGCCCAGTTGTTTGTGGCCGATCTTGCTTCGAGGTAGGCTTGGACAGCCTGAGCGTTGACTGTACAGTTAGGGCAGTTGCCTCCGAGACCCAGGCTGTCCCATGACGCTACATCTTGGCTGAGATTGTTTTCGATGGCATAATCACCTCGGAACACGAGCACGACCTGCAGGTAGAGATGGGCATCAGAAGTGACCCTTCAATAGCTGTCACTTGCACCCTCTTGCTGTTTGCAGGAGCGGCGTTGCTCCTACGACAACTTCGCACCTTTCATCTCGACGATCTATCGCCGATGGATCGTCAAAATGAAGGATGCGAAGCCGTCGTAGGAGCAACACTTCTCGTGAATACGGCGATACAGCGTGACGCACCTTGTCCATCTCTGGAATTTGAACGGTAAAGCCTTGAGCCCCACTTGGCGTAGGTCCGAAAGATTCAATGATATCCCACGCTGCGAGATCGGTGTCTGGGAAGTTTTGACGCATTGTAGCTTCTGTGAATACTTGAGGGCACAAGCCAGCGTACTGTGTCAATCAAGAAAGAAGGTCTTGCATGTTAGCCTTCTATTTTTCTCCACGTGACGGCGATAGGTCTGACCAGTCTCCGGATGCACTCACATCGCCGTATGCTGACATGGCAAGAACAGCACTGTGGTTGCAATGCATGAGTATCCCTTGATGTATACGATTGGAAAATCCAAGCATGCTCACTGGTATCGATTGTGCCAGATAGCATTGGAATCATCCTCCTGGGCTGTCACCTTCGCGACGGTGGCCAGCAGAGCTGCCAATGTCGCCTTGTAATGCTTGCGTCCGTACATGCTGAGTGCACTTCTGAAGATGTAGGGCAGAGACAGGATGGCAGTGGGACAACGCAGAAACGCAGGTGTGAGCGAGGGTCCGAACAGAGGAGAGAATCGATAATTTGGCACACACTGCTATTCAGTTGCTTGGTGTGATGACTTGAGATTGCAGATGTTTACGTCCCAAGATAATGCGAAGCCGAATGTCAGCACTCAAGGCCGGGGGAAAAGTTGAGGCTACGATGAGGCGAACCTATGCAATTTACAGTATCGTGCTCCGCGACTTGTATGTGAAGCCAGCTAGCTTGGGAGATCAGCAAAGAAGGACTTCAACCCAAGAAACGGATGCTCCAAGAAGGTCTTGAACAAAAGTAGATGTTGCGCAACTCGTTAGCAATTATCATTCATGCTCTCGTGACATTCACTTGTTTTGCTGTGCACTGATCGTTGTAATAATTCTTGGCGAAAACCTTGGGCGAAAGCGGAGGAGTGATATTCCGTCATGGACAGCACTCTGTCGGCTTGCTGCCAGCTCACTTCTACGTTCAGACTACGCTATTGCAAACCCTTCAAGAAGCTGCTCAGTCCCAGCGAGCCTGCTGCTTGCTTCGCTTTCTCATCCTGTTCCCTTTTCGCTTGAAGCATGGCCTGAAGACCTTCGCGTTTCGTGCGCTTCTTCTTCGGTGGTATGCCAGAAGGAAGCAGTGAATCCGTCTTTGAGTTTTGCATGGATGATGATGGTGCCTGCTTTGCTGTTATTGCGGTTGTGGCTGTAGGTGCCTTGAGCAAGCGTGGTGGTGGTGCTGTGGCTTCCAATACGATCGGTGTTTTTTTCTGCACTTGGGAGCGAGGGCTAGTGACACGTCTACCAAGCAACATAGACAGCGGTGCATGTTTCTTGACTGGCCCGAACTTGCATTTCGTGTTGGGATCCGAGCCTGCCTGGCGCAGAGTGCTTCCACAGGTCGCGCATGTCCATTCGAGCCGATTCCGCTGGCATGTGACCCCACTTCGCTTTCTCTTGCGCCTCCCTGGTTTTACAGTCGACAAGTGCATGCTTCCTGTCCATCCTGGTATCAACAACGATCCGCAGAAACTACACGCTGCTGCAGACTTGCCGTCCAGCTGTCTTCGTTCAGTTGGACCGAGATTCTGCTCCAGAGTACGCGCTCGTAAAGTCTGCACTGCAGCAAGTTCTGGAGTGCGAATGAGCGGTTGGAGGAGATGCGCTGCTTCCCGAGCATACTGTATGGTCCTCAATTCGTCCACTGCTGTCGCTGCCGATGTACTGGCCATGGTCATGATACGGCGTGAACGAGAGAGCTAAAGAGCTGATCGGACCTGCGTTGGTGGCGGGGCTTCGCCGTTAGCCTGGTGGGCTATTTCTATGTGCATGTGACTTTGACCTCAGCACCACCGCTGGCAACAACGATGCTTTCATACGATATAATCAATGTGTTCATTGCAGACGGCGAGAAGTTCTCAGGCAACCCACTCGCAGTCATCTATGGCGCGGACAGTCTGTCTCAAGATCAGTGTCAAGCGCTAGGACGGCGTAAGCTGAGAAGACTGCATGATTATGACTCGGCCACACGGCATGACCTGACTGCCACTGTCGATATCTAGAATTCAACCTTAGCGAGATCACCTTCCCATATGATATACAAACGAATGCATACTCTGTCCGAATCTTTACACCTGGAGCTGAACTGCCCTTCGCTGGCCATGTAAGTCTCCGCAGGCTCTAACCGTATTTCAACAAATTAAGCTGACATCTGGATTGGCATACAGCCGACTCTCGGGACATGCTTTGCGTAGGTATTCTGTATGCTCTAGTCGGCTGTTGAAGCTTCGGTATAGCTGATTCGGTGTATTCTTCAGGTTGCTGCACAAAGGCTTGGATCCAGGACAAGGAGAAGCAGAACAAACCTCCCTTTCCGGGCAAACGAAGCTTTCCTTCCCTAAAGATCTCACTCCCCCAACAACGCCATCTCGTATACGGATGCGAGCAACTCCTCACTTCTTCACAGATCGTCTGCCTCATCTAATGGATAGACTGCCGTTCGTCTTCGGTCACGCCAAACAGAATGTACAGTTCGTGCGAAGGGCGAGTTGCGGTCTTCCTTGGCTGTATGCATGCGTCGACTCTCCAGAAGCAGTCAGCGATATCCAACTGTCCAGCTCACATATGAAACAGTACTGCGATGAGCTCAAGACGCATTTGACGCCGGACGAAAGTCGAGACACCTGGGTTACCGGACTTGTATGCTTTGCTGTCATTAAGAACAGCGAAGAAGGACTGGAAATCAAAGCGAGAGTGTTTTTCGAGGAAGTTGGGGTCTTGACGGAAGATTCAGCTACTGGATCAGCGGCTCTCGGGTAGGTTCGCTCGTCGATACGTTTGAAACACCCCTAACTAACGTCACTGCGTTTCGTACAATCAGGCTCGGCCTTGTCTTATTCGCAGAAAATAGGATCACCTCGATAGCTCCCAAGTACAAGATTCTACAGGGATACGAAGCGCTGAAGCCGTCTCAGCTCTATGGGGATGTAGAAGTTCAAGCAGGCAAAGCGGTAGCTGTCCGGGTTGCTGGTGATGTAGTCAAAGTTGGGGAGGGCAGCGTTGCCATTCCGTAGACTGCTCGGGAAACGCAGCACGTACTTTGCGTCATTAAAGCACCGTTGCACCAGTGCCTCAATATGAAGCTGTGCCGACAACGAAGAGCATTATGCCAAAACCGTAAACTTCACGATGACTTCGTAAAGAAATGCATTCACGGGCCGTGCCGTTGTACTGCAAACTGCTCTAGTTACTCTAGCTTATGCCCACATCATCTACATATCTAGGCTGAAACGGTAGTTGCCAGAGCTCTCACTAAATTTTGAATGTCCTTTATATCAGTGCCCGCCGCAACCGATCTACCATAGTCCTGATAGTCGATGTACCCTGTGTTGGAGCCATGATCAGCTTGAATGGACATCATTAGGGTGTGCACGCGACTCGCCTTCAGTTGCCTGTGGTCCATGGGTATAGAACGTAGCACGATTATATGGAGTTAACGGCAGGTTGTTCTTCAGTCGCTTGACTAGATCAGGCTGTACAATCGCTCATCATCGTTAGATCTTGAATGTTACGAGAGATAATTATACTTACGTTTGGTATGAAATGCCGCCCAAACACTATAGCAGCGTCCGAATAGGTCCTGCTGAATTGTAAGGCATCGTCGCGCTGGAAGCCACCTGCGATGAACAGTGGTCCTTGCCAAACCGAGTGCTGTCGCGAGTCAAGAGAAGCATGACTGAGTATGCATGTAGGGTAATGGGCGCATTCTCTGGGGACACTTACGATGAAGTCCAAGGTCTCCTCCTGATCTCCCTCAGGCACTACATCTGTAGACCCTCCAATACGCGAACGGACTACATGCAGATAGGCAAGGTCCGGATGCCGTTCTTGCAGAGCCGTGACGAAGCCGCCATATGTTTCATCAATGTCTGAGGACCCCATCTTCATTTCTTGGAAAGGTGAGTAAGGAGAAATGCGGATTGCAGTGCGCTTGGCACCGACTGCTGCCGTGACCGCGTCTACAACTTCTAATCCGAAACGTAAGCGATTTTCCAGTGAGCCACCATACTGATCTGTCCGGAAATTGGAACTTTTCGAGAAGAACTGATCAACGAGATATCTGTGGTAGTGAATAGATAGATAGCCATGTAAGCTGGACTCGCTTGGGGAACCTAGCTTGCTCACCCATTCGCTCCATGTATTTCAACTCCATCGCCTCCAGCCTCAAGGACGAAGTTGCGGGCAGCTTTAGCATACGATTGCTTGAACTGCTCTATTTCCTCAATGCTCATGGCATTAGGCTTTGCTCCGTTCGCTAGCCCCACATCGGAAGGTGCCACCACTCTTTGACCTTCTCGCTTCAAAACATCTTCGTGCGCAGCTCTACCGATGGCCCACAGTTGCAGGAAAATGAAGGAACCCCTGGCATGGACTGCATGAAAACGGTCGCCTCAGTGCATGCTTCATGGGCAGCTTCAGTCATACCGCGACTGACCTGCGTCGACAATCTTCCTCCACGCTGCAATCTGGTCGCGAGTGTAGATACCAGGGGCGTTGTCAAAGCCGCCCGCAGCGGCACTGATGAATGTGCCTTCCGAAATCAAGAGTGTACCGGGTGCTTGAGCCCTCTGTGCATAGTACACTGTCGCTGGATCTGCAGAGGTCGAGCCAAGTGGTGAGCAACAACGACCTTGCAGTGCATTGGATTGGGGCGGAACCCCAGGCAAGCGTTAGCACCCACCATGCGGTACATGTTCCGAATCAGCACGATAACGCGTCAAGGGCGCGAGGACCACCCTGTGTTGCAGCGTGATGTCGCCGACTTGGAGGGGCGAGAACAGCGGCTCTTCCGAGCTCCCGTTGTGGGTGACGGTCCGAGTCATGACAGTTGGTCGAGTCGTTGAGGAGGAGCGAGATGTAGCTTGAACGATCTCAATATGACCCGCGTGTCAGTTTCCGGTGCGTGTTCACCCACTACCGTACCGTCACCTGAAAATCCTCATATCTAATGTTGGTTAACTCTGCCTTTATCCGGCTCATATAGTCACCACCGGAAAACTGACTGCGCACAGCCGGATGAAAACGCCGATCCTTGATTATTGAGCAAAAGCATATGATTATCCATGCCGCATGCAAAACCGGACTTTGCCGGTGAGACACTTTTGCAATACCTCCCTATGGCGTCACGCATCCGGACGAATTACTTCACAAGTCGAGTATGTCTAAAACCGAAAAGACAGACCATCTGGAAAGCCAACCTGACGACGAAACACTGAGATGAAAGTATCATACATTCCGAGTGTGAGTTTCCTCTACAACTCGTAGCGATAGAGAGGCGAATCGTTGCCCATATCATCAAGTTCCTCTTGTGTGTATTTGGCATAGATCTCTCCCTGTGTCATGGCATCTCGTTTGCGGTTGATGCTTCGAAGGTGGAAGTAGAGGCCTACAGCAGTAAGCTGGGCGAGCACATTGACGGCAATGGCAACACCGTAGCCAGTGTAGTAGCGGGGTGCTTCGCTAGCGAGGAAAATGTTTGATCCTGGGATTCCGCCTGCACTACCACCGGCGATCTGGATGCTGATAAAGTATGCTCTTTTATCAGGCCGATATTCTCAATCGTCCGTGCGAGAAGGGAGAGAACTTACCCTAGAACAATTCCTCTTTTCCATTCTCCTGCATTATTATTACCACAGAAGGAGATGATAGCGGGTACGCTAAGGACAGAATGAGGGAAGTTAGCGGACGGCAATGAAACAGCGAACCAGTGTGTGACTGCTTGCCTAGAGTAGTTGCCCATCTACAGACATTCACAAGTCAGTACATGAATATTGTCGGAGATTGCTTTGGCGCTCACAGCGATCAGGAATACACCAAGCAATGTCAATCCTGGGAGGCGGGGACGAGGTGTTGCAAGACAGAACACCAAACCAGCTAGAGCGATACAATCTGTGGGACGATGTATCAGCTGCATGATTGTAGAGGGTGCGGCAGTACGTACAAGGAATGATAATGTATCTAACCCGTCTTCTGGTCTTGTCTTGAATGTATGCGATAGTGAGAGTCTGCACGAAGCAAAGCAACAGAAGCTTAGCATATGTAGGCATATGTTGAAGGTGAAGGCTCTTTCCGGTTACCAGAGGATGTCTCAGGCGTTCTGCGATTATAAATAGTCTCTACTGTATTTATCCCAAAGAATGCCTTTGAGAAAGATACAGTAGAGGCTTTTGCTACACGCAGATAGACTATGGTATCCTCTGGCAAGACTTGAGGATAGAGCTTCTCACAGACTGCACTCATTACAAGAGCACCTTCACTTACCAGAAGAAATGCAGCGAAATAGACGGGGATCGTCATAAGCTGTGCATTTGCGGCAGTATAGCCAAGCTGTCGAATGATAGTTGGTAGGGCGAAAGACATTCCGTAGGTGCTCAATCCACCAGCAAAGAAAGTGAAGCCCCATGCCCAGGTCTTCCAGTCTCTGAAAGCTTGATGAAGGTACTTCCATTGGAACGGGCCTTTGTCTTTTCCCATTCTGTCGTACTTGATACGCTTAGTTAGGTAACGTTTCTCATCTTCAGTCAACCATTTAGCTCTTGTGATGTCGTCCGTGAGTAGCAGTGGGGTAAGAGGAGCGATGAGTACTGTAACGATGCCCTCGCTATTTGGAAGAATCGGAGATCAGACGAGTTTAGGGTTCCCATGTGCCAAGGGGATAACTTCTCACATGATGAAACTGCAGAAGAAGTCCATAAGCCTTTCGTTCTCTCTTGTGAACATGGTAGACTTACATCCATCGCCAGCCGCTAAGACCAGCAATGCCGTCTGATCGCCACCAAAAAACAGTTAGCCTGGAAGTACAAGTCGAGATGGAGACGCTGCTTACCCATTTTGGCAATCGCGAACGCTAAGAGGCCACTGAAACTGCCTGCCAAACTTGCGCTAGCATAAAGCCAGGCGACTCGACGGCCCCTGCAGAATGGAAAAATAGAAATCAGGACCAAAGTTTTTGCACCTCGGACGGTCCGGAGGGAGGAAGCTGAACTCACATCTCGTTTCTCAGATACCAATTAGATAGAATGTAGATGGCAGCAGGAAAGAAGCCAGCCTCGGTGACGCCCTAGTTCAGATATTCAGACGCTGCGCCGGATTTGTCTGCCACCGGCTCCAGGTTGTACTTACCAGAAGTGCACGAGTAGCAAGTAGCCCTCCATAGTTCTGCACGATACCTTGCAGGGTCATCACAATGCCCTGTTAGAAGTGTGCTTATTAGCTGAGCAATTTCCCCGTCAAGAACAACCATCCATACCCATGCAAACACTGTCGAGAAAGAAGTTGGTGAGTATTGCTGCCGGACAAGATTTGAGGTGTTATAGATACTTACTGATCAGTGGGATCCATCGTGTTGGTCGAAGAATCTTCAACATGATGTTGGAGGGCATTTCACATGGAACGTCTGAGGTGATTGAAGATTCAGTATGACGTTCCAATTCGACTAAAGAAGGCCCTTTGGACTGTTGTCAGGGAATACTCACAGAAGAAGAAGAAGATAGTCTATTCCCAGACAAATGTCGTCAGCCAAGTATCGAAAGGAGGATTGGGGGCGCGATTGCGACTTACAAGACACCAGCTGTACTGCTGCGGAGTGATTCTTAGATCACGTTCAAGGCCTTCGAGTCTTGCATTTCCGATGTTGCTGCGGTCTTAACAAGAACAAGGAAGTGAGCTTTAGTCATCTCCGAGACTGTGAGGGCAACTTTCACGAACCAATGAAGGAAACCAGATAAAGCAGGATGAGGATAGGCAGCAACCGGAGGTCCATCTTTCTCATGAGCTTGGATTTAGCAGGACTATTGTTGAAGTTCTCAATAAACTCGACATCGGCAGAGGTGACAGGAGCATCATGATCCTTGTTAGTAATCTTCTCTGTTGTACTTTCGGGATCTTCTTGTTGATTGATAAGTTCTTTGGAGTCACTTGCCGCGTTGTTCAAGTAGCCATCCGTGTTCGTCGCCATCTTGAATCTATGCCCTTTGGAGTAGAGAACTTGGTGCTATTCGTACTATGAGGATAGTAAGGTGGCAAGTGCGCCGTCAGACTGAGATGAGCTCCGCTATGCAAAGAAAGCGGAATAGAAGAGGTGGACCCATTTCAAGTCTTAAACAAACAACTTTGGCAAAGGACGGTAAAGTCGTACAGCTTTTCCGGTTCTGGAGGTGGAGAGCCTCCCATCGCCACCTCGAGATTGAGCTGGAGGGTGCCGAACGGCAAGAGCCGCCGTGTAGCATGGAAGCCGAGGTGGGAAGATATTAGGATACCTGTTAGAATGCCGGCTGCTGTAGGGAAGAAGGTTAACTTATCCGTTCATCAATATACACTTGGTTGCTTTATCCGTTCAGTGGTATACCCTTGGCAGAAAGCTTACTCATCCGTTTCATCAGCAGGATACGCTTAACTGAAGGTCTCCGTTCCACTGGCCATTTGCGACACCTGGAGATCCGCGAGCAGTGCCGAGGTGATGGTGAGGTATTTTTAGGTACATATCCGCAAACAGCATGCACGGCTATAGCAGTAATTCCAGGACTACTTTTCAGCAGTACAGCTCAGAAATGCCTGTGTCAGATATAGCTGAGTTTCATCAAGTAGCACCCTCCTAATTGCCCGGACAGCTGCGGTCAATTGCTTACAAGTTGAGCGCGATTTTGCATGATGAAGCAACAGGTTTTGCTTCCTCTATTCCGCAACAGGTTTTGCTTCCTCTATTCAGCAACAGGCCATTCAATGAAGAGAGGCTGAGCCCACTTAGGTCGTCGTGCATCAGCTTGCATGCGCTGTCCAGTCTCTGTCAATGCAATCGTTTGCTCATGCAAGCGAACCTTTCTGTAAGGTGTGGAGCGCCACAACCTTACGCACAGTTACGCTACCAAGTGTGCAAGTTACCATTGAACAGAGTTCTTTGGTAACCCTAGCCTTTTGCCTCAGTGGTAATTGTCAGTCTGGCGCGTAGTCCGCGGTAACCCATTCTTGCACACTATGGATCCTTACACTTTCGCTCGTGAAGAGAGAGAGCTGTGTGTTGACTTCTCTTAGCTTATAAGGTAAGTACATTTCAGACATACAACGCACCTGTTGACTTCTCTTAGCTGATAAGGTGAGAAGTCAACAGGGAATCTATCATTACAGGCTGGATACGAGCGAGGTGGCGAAGATTAGTGACTGACCTTCCTCGTCGCTAGTCGCCAAGTCTCTCCGTGACCTATCGGTACTACGGGACTTGTCGACTGACTCCTCGTCAGGTCAGTCTCCAGAACGATAGGGCTCAACACTGTGCAGACGGTTCTTCGATGCCAGTACGTAGTGCTTCAACGCGTTGGCAGTATGGCCGTTTGTGGAGAAGTGTCACTTTCCCGATGAGGCATGGACCGTCGAGGTAGAACGGTGCGAACTTATCGGGAAGGTCCCACTTCTAGTGCAGAGACGGCGACAACTAACGATCCAAAACTCAAGAATACTGTCTGCCAGTGCACGAATCATCACGGGTGTTGTCTGATATACGATCAAACTCAAACGAACCATTTGGTAAGAGAGTTGGGGCTTTGCAGCATTTGTCAAGGCCGCGCTGCTGAATGGCATTTTACGAGACCAGCTAACTCGCCGCTTCTGACCGTCAAGTCAGAAAAAAAAACACCTTTGCCTCGATACTTTCATATCTTAATTCCATATTCAATTATGATACACTAC
The DNA here is from genome assembly GCA_024345325.1 of Cystobasidium tubakii. NCBI lineage: Eukaryota > Fungi > Basidiomycota > Cystobasidiomycetes > Cystobasidiales > Cystobasidiaceae > Cystobasidium > Cystobasidium tubakii. The sequence goes on along the minus strand of BROO01000005.1, from coordinate 2,042,512 downwards.
GAACTCTTCTTTTAATGATTTTATGTTGATCTCGGGAGGTATTCGGTGCCTGACAATCGGGAGAGGCTAGTTGCTTGACAATCGCTGCCCTTATTCAGTCTTATCTAGTTGAAGGGGTTCACAGCAAAAATCTTTAGAACCGGTGGGCACACAGTCAAGTCCGAGCTAACAACGACAGGGACAGTCTGCAGCTCCTTGATAGTCTGCACAGAGTGTCCAGCGCTCGTCGTTTCCACGCCTTCAAAGACCGGAGCGGCCTTCTTGAGCGACTTGATCTGTTGCGCTGATTTCGAAGTGGAAGGCGCGACCTCGGGCACTTCACCTTCTTCAGCTTCGTCATCTTCGAAGAGTGCGCTCTCGGCGTTGGTGGCTTGAGTTGACGATTCTATAAGGCGGGCATGCTGTTCTGCAGTCTCCTTGATGCGCTGCAGATGTGCATCTCCACTGTTCTCAGCGAGGAACTTGATGACATCGACTCCCTTCTTCCAGTAGAGTTGGAGAGTATTGGAGCGCTCATCATAGACGTGATTCTGCAGATGATTCATTATTAGCAATCGCCTTTCGCTAGTACCACTGGTTCAAAGCTACGAGTAACTCACCTCAATCGGCATTTGATCAGCGTGAACGCGCTTCTCAATGCCAAACTCGCTGACAACAACATCGAAAGCCTGGTCGAGGACGCCGATAACCGTAGCCTGTCGCATAACAGGACCATACTTTTGAGTAAGGTCGGAGATCATAGTACACAAGTATAGATGCTGAGAAGCTTCTTGAACCAGTTTAGCGGCTGCCTTCTTCGTGTTGCAATGCTGGGCGACTTTGGAGACGGCTTCCGGATCCATCAAGAATCGACCTTCGGGATCTGCGATAAAGGACGTAAGCCAAAGGCTCTGAAGCGGAAAATAAAATGCAGCACTCACTCTCCGACAAGGCCGCTTCGAGCTGTCTGTGAACGATCACATCGGCATATCTCCGGATTGGCGAAGTAAAGTGCGTATAGATAGGGATATTCAGAGCATAATGATGATATTTGGCAATATCAAACATTCCAGAACAGATGTAACTAGCTTTTAGCATAGCCTTGGTAGCTAGCAGTCTTAGCACCAATTCGGGATCCTCTTTCGAGAGCGAGTTGAAGGACTTCATCAGTGCACCAGCAGAGGTGATATCAAAGTCGAAACCCAATTTGCCAGCACGTTTGACGAATCCTTCCAGTCTTCTAACAATTGGCATCTCGTGTCTTCGGAGAAGAGCCTGCTCTGGTAAAGCTGATGCGATCTTCTGTGCGACCGCTTGATTGGCAGTGAGCATGAACTCTTCAATGAGAGAGTGAGAATCCTTGCGCTCGTATACCACGCAATCGATTGGCCTTCCTTCTTCATCCAGAGCGAAAGACAGCTTGACATTGTCAATGCGAAGAGCGCCATTCTCGAATCGACGAGCGCGCATCTCCTTAGCCATGGCCTGTGACGAGATTTGCGATCAGTACGAACTATACCTATATCATCCGTTCCTAAGCAAATACTCACATCGAGCTGCTTGATGTCACCGACAATACCCTCCATATCGTGATCATCATGTATGGTCAAGTCCTCCGGTAGTTTGGCATCACCGATAGCTTGCTGAGCCATATTATATGAGAGCTTAGCAGCGGACTTGATGACAGATTTGCCGAACCAGCTCGAGAGTACTCTTCCATCAGGCGACATCTTGAAGACTGAACTGAAAGCCAGTCTCTCTTCCCCCGGTTGCAAAGAGCAGAGATCGGAGCTCAGAGCTTCAGGCAACATTGGCGATGCTCGCTGGACGAGATAGATGGTAGTGCCTCTTCGTCGTGCTTCGCGGTCAAGGGCCGTGCTGCATGGCAATATCAGCAAAAGCCGTCGTTGGACCAAGCAGAAAAGATAAGTCTGCTCACTTGGGCTTGACGAAGTGTGAAACATCAGCGATATGGACACCGACTTCGAAAGTGCCATCATCAAGTTTGTTGATGTGGAGAGCATCGTCGAGATCACGAGCAGTATCGGGATCAATAGTGAATACTCTGCACGATCTGAAGTCCTTTCTTGCGTCTATCTCGGTTTGTGGGATAGTCCAGGGAGTAGGTGGGAGGCACTTGGCGACGTTATCGGAGAAGCTGTATCCAACAAACAAAACGTTAGCATGTTGCGCAACATCCTTCAGTGAAGAAACAACACTCACGTCTCATCGGTGAAGCCACAATCTTTGAGAAGGGCATTGCTCTCCGCCTCCAGATTTCCAATCTCTCCGAGTTCTTCAACGAGCGAACCGAAGGGATGAAGCGAAGTAATAGGCCATCTCTTGATGCAGGCAACGAACAGAGTATTGACATAGTCATCTGGTCTATCTAGGAAGCCAGAGGGAGCTTGATCGGCCTGCAACGGTGCACGTACAGGGAGAACATAAGCTATAAGAAGAGGCGCGAAGCATCAAGTTTTGGAAGCTACTGGAACTTACAGGAATAGCAACCAGAGGGACTCGCTTATCGACTGGCTTGAACCAAACAATCTTGGGTCTGTTTCTCTGTTCATCCCCACCTCTAATATCGATTCCATCTCTTTCTCTTCTTTCGGCGTCTTTATGCACAATCTCCATGAATCAGCCCAACATTCGGTGAAGAACAATGTTGAAAATGTCAACTCACCTTGTTTCTCCTTCGTAGCGGCGCTCGAAGGTCTCAAAATACCTAGAGTACCAGCAAACAATTGGCCCGCCTGTCTCTCAACAACAGCAATGACATGCCCAGCATAAACAGGTTTAGAATCATCATTTAAATCCTGTTCATCATCGATCAAAGTTAATCCTTGTCCTTCAACTTCTACATCATCTCTTTTCTTGTCTTGTTTACGTAATGCTTGTTGGAATTTAGGATCGAATGAAGATAATTCTTCTTTTTTACGCTTCTTTTCTTCTTTCTCCTTTTTAGTACTGTATAATACCAATCATCATCAGCCATGCAAGTAGGAGGAAGGAGAGATAAAGAAAGGCTCATAACTCACCCCCAAACCTCATCTACATCCAGCAGCTCAACAGCAACAACATCACCTTCGAGTGCTCTATTCCTATCCTTACTACCACAAATGAAAACATCGGCATCGAGAACATCAGTAGCGACATAAGCATCTGACCTATTCCTTTTATTGACTCTAAGTACTCCAATAACGATTTTACCAGTTTGTAACAAGGGAGGAATAGAAGCGGCAGGTAAATAAGGAGCGAATAAAGATTTACGCTGTTGTTGGTTATTACCACCACCAGGTCCACTTTGAAGTTGTTGCATTCCAAAAGATGGAATTCGTGAATGTCCTGCTGATGCTCTGAATTGAGATAGTTGAAGTAGCTGAGTTTGTGCTTGTGCGAGATCGGTGACTGTAGGTTGGGTGATAGGGACTGAGGACTGAGTGACGACATTGGAGTCTGCAGGCACAAGTTTCCATTATCATAATGTAGGGGAATGTTGTGACAGACGATGTAATCAGCGAAAAGGATCCCAATTTTCAGCTACAAATGGGCAGCGCGCGCAACTCACTAGATCCCCAACCGGCCAAAGACCCAATAGAACCCCTCGATTCTCTCCTTCCATGTCCATAAGCTCTAGCAGCTCTAGTCTGTCCAGGTACCGTATTACTCTGATTCTCCGCATGTCCATCCTCTTGAAGCTCAGCATTACCACCTTGTTGTAACTGAGATTGTGCTCCTCCCTGAGTTGGATTACCAGTACCAGCAGGGAATGAAAAGGCAGTATTAATATTATTATTATTCTGCTGTTCATTCCTTTTATTAGCGACATTGACAGAATGTCTTCTACCATGTCCTTTAGGTACTCCCGTACCGCCAACACCTGACAAACCAGCAATGGAAGCGGATGAAGAGTGTGAAGAAGGAAGTGCGAATTGACCCATTGAGCCGAATTGTCCCATTGGTCCAGATGACGCCATTCCAGAGATAGATTGAGAAGGTCCTCTTCGGTGTGGTCTTCCGCCTGTTGCTCCTGTACCACCTGCAGCAGAAGGGGCGTTCGAAGACTCCCTAACGTGGTGATGTTGCTGTTGTTGCTGATGGGCACCAAGAGGAGATGAGATATGCTGCTGTTGCTGTTGAGTAGCATGATGATGAACAGGAGAACCACCACCGCCAACCTGCTGAGCGTGCAATTGAGGGGACATCTGAGCCTGAGCTTGAGCCTGCGCCAACTGAGCAGCATGAAGTTGCATTTCCTGGAATCTATTCATAAGATCCTGCTGTTGTTGTCTGAGCTGATCATATTGAGCTTGTAGTGCCATTTGTTCAGCAATGAATTGATTCTGCCCGTTATTACCAGCAGCCAGACCAGCAGCAGCAGCAGCAAGTGAAGCTAAATCAGGTTGGGAGTTTGAAGAAGTATTGAAACGTGGTGCTGCTATTCCTTGTCCTTGAGCTTGAGCTTGCTGTTGTTGCGCCTGCAATACATTCTGAGCGCTCATCAAAGCTTGCAGTTGAAGTTGTTGTTGCTGTAATGCCAATGCAGCTTGTTGCTGAGGAGTAGCAGGAGCAGGAGCACCAGGTGACGCGACGAATCCTTGCATAGCTTGCTGTTGAAGTTGTAATTGCTGTAACATTGCCAATTGAGCTTGCATTGGATTATTCGAATTGCCACCTGGATTGAGGATATTCATATTCATTCCGCCTAATGCAGCAGCCATAGCAGCGTTCTGATTATTGTTGAAATCCATGAATCCAGTATTGCCTGTTGCAGCTCCTCCTCCTTGCATACCAGCATTCATACTAGCTAATAAACTAGCGAAATCAACAGGATTACCAGTATTGATAGGTGAAGTATTACCAGCAGTATTATTGGAACCAGTCTGAGAAGGAGCGGTGCCTCCATTGTTCCCATTATTGATTCCTTTGTTGAAAACATTATGAAAGTTTTGCCATTCAGGAGCATTCATATTGATAGAATATGGATTATGCTGATTTCCAATTTGTGATTGGGGAGTTTGAATGGGCGATCCGAACGGTATGCCTCCTGCTGATAGTGGTGCTGCAGTATTGCCAGTATTCGACGACGTCGTGAATGGCCCTCCTGCATGTTGTATCCCACCCCCATTCGCGTGCGATGATGGAGGGGATTGAGGGGACATCGCGGGCTGCTGCTGGCGACCGGGCGTGGTGATGCCAGCTGCGGCAGCAAAAGTAGCGACTTGAGGAGTGATCAGTACCTCGTTTTCCACCTCACCAAGAGCAGAGAGGGCACCAGGCTGGAAACCACCTGCGTTGGGATTGAGCGTGGATGTGGTTGTGGTAGTGGACGAAGGAGCGGACGAGGCTGGAGTGGCAGATGACGAGGTGGAGCGCAATCGGGCGGTTGCCGTGGCTGGAGATGAGCGGGCAGAGGGCGAGTTGGCACCTTCACCAGGAGTAGCAGTGCCTGCAGAGGGCATAGTGCGTATCAGCTCTTGCAGCGACGTGAGAGCTGCTTCGGGGTTGTTGTTGCGGGACGCCGACGAAGGGGAGGACGAGCTGTACTGCTGCTGCGAGGGAGTGAGGGTGGCCGCTCTCGAGCCGGGTCTCGAGGGGATTGCGTTCCTCTGCGGAGTCGTGGGGGACGGTGCACTGATGCTGCTGCTGTTGCTGCTGTTCTGTCGATGTTGGTGATGAAGAGGGTTGTGGGCGCTCGAACTTGCAGAGTTGCCTTGATGTGCGCCACCGCCGGTGGTGGAGGGCGAGGGCGAGGACGACGGAGGAGGAGCGCGCCTGCTGAAGGATGGCGAGGATGTGCGCGTGGATGGCGACGAGGATGCGGTATACTTGACGGGCGAGGATGGCCGCGAGTGCGTGGACGAGGTCGCAGAATAGCTGGGAGCCATCGCGTGCGAGTGCGACGTCGACGGCGCAGTCGCGAACCGCGAGGAAGCAGCGCCAGAGCGAGTGGCAGCAGCGGTGCTGACCGAGACGGGAGAGAGAAGCGATGCTGGAGGCGGCTCCTCGGAGACTGGCGTGGAGGGCGTGCTGGATGTCATTGTGGGATACTGTGTCCATCGAGGAAGAGAAAGAGAGACGCGCAGAGTGGTGAGGAGAACGCGGAAGCTCAGCGGGAAGGATGTGAGAGTGTAGCATGCTGAGTCTCACAATGAACGACTATGCGATGATTACTGCCGAGTGGTGTAGCTGCACTGTGTTGATGTTGCGGATGATGGGAGAAGCAAGAAGCTGGAGGTAGATCTTCCCGAGAAGAAGTCCAGCACGAGAGAAGACAGGACTAATGACAGCATGAGTGAGGCGGATGGCATTAGTGACGAGTAATGGCATTAGCAATGGTGGTCGTACACTCTTGTAACCACATCACTGCACCACACTCTGCTAGATTCCTCCTCCTGTGATTGCTCTCCTCACCTTCTTGCCTCTCCTCCTCTGCCTCTTCCTCTTCCCTCCACTGCGGCAAGTGTTCAGGCGACAAAGACCACACCCACACAGCCATGTCCATCCCTTCAGCAGGCGGTGAGTGGCCACACCACAGTCCCCGTCTACTCCGGCTACTCTTCATCATGCTTAGAGATCAGTCATTCACTGACACATGACGGTCCGCACCCATCAACAGCCAAATCAAGCGAAGCCTCACTCAGCGAGAACACCCTCCTCGTCGTCGTGAGTGGACGGACATGATCCATGCTGTCTTGTCTCCTGCTCCCGCTATCGCCTGCCCTGTCGATGCAATCGCCTGGCCCCGTCGTCATCACTCAGCAGCATGCATTGAGGCGGGCAGCAATACAAGCAGGCAACAGGACAGTAGCAGGGAGGGCAGCGTTGCACTATCTGTACCACCATGCACCCTATCATGCTGACCATGCTTGTCTCTCTTTCTTCTGAACCCTCCTTCCTCACTCGCCTTCTCGCCCCTCAACAACGATCACCGTCGACCTCTATCATCAATTGCTTATAATTACACCGTCGCAATCATACATCACGCATTCAATCCCTGCACACCCTCACCATGCCTCTATGAATGGTCTATCTGTTCCATCAGCTCGGCGCTTCAGGTATGTCTTCCCTCACTCGACCTTCAACTCCTGCTTGCCGCTGCGTCTCCCCATTCCTCCGTCGCCCGTCGACCGCCCGCCCCCGCCGCTTATTACTCTCCGAAGAGGCTCCAGAACATGAAGCAAGTCATCAGCATGGAGATACGCACGACTAATGTGCTGAAATGACCTCGATATCATGGAAGCTGAGCTCTGTAGCTATCAAAAAGCATCGATATCATGCGCGGTGGCACGCTTTCCTCGGGGCTGGCGGAGAAGAGGAGCGCAAAGCCTGCGAAGGGCAGGGAAAGACGATCTCGGCTAGAGGAGTATTCATACTGACTTACGGTTCCCTTCTTCTTTCCATTTCATTTCACTCCCTTACTCTTCTGAACCGTGCTGCATACTTACTCATCATCTACAAATGCAACAGGCGATCTCGCAAAGAAGAAGGTATGCTCTACAAAGGGCACCCTTTCAGTTTCTACCGAGATACTGTACGGCTGACCAACTCCTCTGTTCTTCTTCTCAATGATGTTACAGACCTTCCCCGCCCTCTATGGCTTGTTCAAGAAGGACTTCCTACCCGAAGGAATTCACATTGTAGGGTATGCCCGTACAAAGATGAGCGAGGATGAATTCCACGAAAGACAAGTATCACACCTCAAGAATGCAGTGCCAGCAAATTCACAGACATCAATTGAAGCTTTTAAAAAGATCTCGACCTATGTATCAGGACAATATGATTCACCAGAAGATTTCCAGAATCTAAACAAGCATTTAGAAGAAATCGAGTCCAAATACAGTGGAGGAGATGATAGGAATAGAGTTTTTTATATGGCTTTACCACCTAGTGTTTTCACTACTGTTGCAGAACAAATTAAAAATAATTGCTATACTACCAAAGGACAAAATAGAATTATTGTTGAAAAACCTTTTGGTAAGGATTTACAGAGCTCGAGAGAAATGATGGGTAAATTGAAGAGTTTGTGGAAGGAGGATGAGGTGGGTTTCCCTTCTTCTTTATTTCGCGACCTTTTTCTATTTTCCGCGTAGAGTATTACCTTGCTGACGATTTATAATCTCCTTTGAATCCTCTTCTTTTCTGTATCTCCGTGTGTCATGGATCCACTGTTATGACCCTATCCCCCGATGAAAACCAACGCCATTCTACATCCTACCGTATTTCAAAATTACTCCCGCACGCCCTCGCACAACAGACCTTCCGAATCGACCACTACCTAGGAAAAGAAATGGTCAAGAATCTTTTGATCCTGCGATTCGCGAACCCAGTACTCGATGCAAGCTTCAATAAAAACCTCATCTCAAACGTTCAAGTCACTTTCAAGGAACCTTTCGGTACAGAGGGACGAGGTGGTTATTTTGATGAATTTGGTATTGTCAGAGATATCATGCAGAATCGTAGGTCTTCTTTTTCTTCCAGAAAAAGGCATTCTGCTTTCTTTTGGAGTTCGTATCGGAGACTACATGCTGATGCGGAACCTTTTATTTGCGTCACTTGTTCGCCTGGAAATTGCATACTACCCTCTATACATATACTGGGTAATGCGCCAATCATAGACTTGATGCAAATTCTTACAATCCTCACTATGGAACGTCCAGTCTCCTTCGCGGCCGAGGATGTCAGAGACGAAAAGGTCAAGGTCCTGCGAGCAATCCCACCTGTTGATCCGAAAGAATCACTCATTGGGCAATACGTCGCAGCGAATGGCAAACCAGGCTACAAGGAAGATGACACCGTCCCTAAAGATAGTGTCTCACCCACATTTGCAGCTGTAGTACTGCACATCAACAATCAACGCTGGGAAGGAGTTCCTTTTATTTTCAAAGCTGGTAAAGCACTGAATGAGCAAAAGACGGAAATTCGAATTCAATACAAGGATGTCACCCAAGGTATCTTTAAAGATATGGCTAGGAATGAACTTGTTATTAGAGTTCAACCTGGTGAAGCTGTCTATTTGAAAATGAATACGAAAGCACCTGGATTGGAAATGAAGAGCGTACCTACGGAAATGGACCTCACTTATAAGAGGAGATTTAGTGACTTGAATATTCCGGAAGCTTATGAAGCCCTACTTCTTGATGCTTTCAAGGGTGATCATTCTAACTTTGTTAGAGATGATGAATTGGATTATGCTTGGAGAATCTGGACGCCTTTGTGAGTCCATATCAATGCTTGATTGTCTTTCGCATGGCTTCTTGAAAGCTTATGATATGCTCGTGTCCTGCAACCAAATAGACTTCACTATATTGAGAATGAGAAACCAACACCTGCTTCGTACCCCTATGGCTCAAGAGGACCTAAAGAGCTAGATGACTTTGTCAAGCAACACGCTGGTTATTCGAGAGCGGAACAGGAAGATTATCAATGGCCAGTCACAAACTTGGGTAAGATCTAAAACTGGAATCCTCTCTCCTCCTTTTATCTTTTGAACATCAAACATGACGAAAGCAACAAAAAGAATAACAGGGTAAAATAGAGCTTTTGAAACCTGTAAACGATTGCGGATTGGCAACTTTGGCCTCGGTTGATAGGCAAGCGCGACTCCGGGAGTGAGATTAAGGCGCCCATTAGGATTCACACATAGGTGTACCTTTTCCCCTTGGGTCTCTTTCAATGCAGCTCTCTTCTTTTCCCGTCTGTAACTATTTCTAGAGCAATGAACAGAAAAATCATTGGTTGACCATGATGAGCCTGTTTCAGGACACTTCCGAGTGTCGCACACTTGCATTGCATCCAATTTTCTACTGTAAAATATTCTCTAGACAGGCGGGCACTCTGCCGAGTATTCACTACAGCTTCAACCAAGCCTTTACAAACTCTATCTCCCTATGATGCACTCTGCGGATTTCATCAGGTTCACCACTCAGATTTTCTGATGTAGTTGAAGGGAGTGAATTTTCATCCCAGTGGTGGACCCCTCCTTCGATGAGCTCGAATGGTCGAAGGAGAGTACTTTTCCGCTGTCTTACATCGGGAGAATGTGGAGTTGCGTAGATCCACGGGTCGTAAGATCCATCGATGAAGGCCTGTTGACACACGACGCAATATGTCAGCTCAACGGTCCGGCAGCGTAGGGAAAGTCGCAGACCCGCAAGACTGACAATTCTATCAAACGCTAGCTCGTGTGCGCCATACTGATTGATGAGGGTTGTATTCGGCCAAGCGGGCATTTCTGCAGTAAAAGAGGAAGTCAGCTCATGTCAGAGATATACAGGCTAAAGACAAGGCACTCACTAGCAAGCTTGCCGTCTGGAAATGCCTGTTGGCAGATTTGATGCGTATATTCCAAGTCTATGTGGCGGGATAGCAGGCTAGGCACGCCTGGAGGTGCTGCATTCTGCAAGTAGCCCCATTCTAGTGGCGTGGAACTCAGTCTAGTCATAAATGGAGCGAATCGTGCTGCAGTTGTCCACTCACCTGTGCAATACTGCCAAGTCCAGCTTCTCCACGTTTGCTCTAGACCAATCTGTTGATAGTCTGAATCATTAAAAGTGCCAAAGCAATCGTCTAGAGTTTGTCCCTCCTCTGTCCTGCAGAACGGCAGTACATTTTGGCGAATGTACGATGCATAATTTGCTACATATGGCGCTGTAGTTGCGGCAGCCTTGAATAATGGCTGCTGAACTGCATGTTGGTCGTTCTGCTGGAGAGCATTCGAGGGATCTCGATCTAGCAGATCGTTACAGAAATCGGTGAACCCCGTTGAGCTGACTTTGGGATCCCAATTTTGGGCTTGCCAAGCTCCGAGTGGATACGTGAGAAGCGCGACAAAGTCTTGAACGTGTGTCATATCTTCGACTCCGAAAAAAGCTTGGACTTTCTTGGTTTCGTTGACATTTTTCATGGCCAGAATACTGTCAATCAGACTAATAGGGCACAGAGATTAGCAATTGAGCAACGCTTCGGATTGTGATCACCCTCACGAGACGCTTTCGATGATAGCATGAACGCATTCCTGATCCGCGTGCAGCCGTATACCTTCGAAATACTTCCAATAGTCGGTAATTGCAGCCGTGACGGCACTCGAGGCAATGGCTCCGAAGATGACGTCCGGATAGAGCTTCCTAAGCAACGCAACCTTGGCTCCAGCATAGCTATTAATACGGCGACAATCCGTCAGTAGAAATTGCATTAAGCAAGATGTCCTGCTGAGAAGCCATACCTGCCGCCATAATGAATCCATTTAGCGGATCTGAAAGCATCCGCCTGCTCAGCAGTCAGCTCGGCAATCTCGACATGCTTCGTAAAGTATGCATTGTCTGCCAACGCTTGAGCAGTAGTGAGGAATCGCATGTTGTCTGTAGAGAGGTCGGGTACTGGCATAGACGTGCCATAGTATCGATGTTCGAGCGCGATGCTAAGACCATTCGTAGCTTGGCTGAGCAGCCTCAAGATGCCGTGATCCAGGAAGGAAAGGCGATCTTCACCACTGGTCTCCCCTCCGTCTAGACAAAAGACCGGTCCTCCAGGCTGGTAGTAGGTAGCATCAACCCAGTACCGTAGTGGAAATGTGGCGTTGGAATCATCGTCGAAGTGGTCAATGGGCACCTGGAGTGTGTGTGGTGGGTACTTGTCCGTCAAACGCACACTGTCATATTCGCTGTCAGTGTCCTGCTGTTCCGATAGCTCTACTTTAGAGGCACGTATCGCACCTCGCAGCATCGATCGCGTCGTCGTTGAGAGCTTCGCGCTGCCGAAGATTCCGCCAGACACCCAATGGAAGCGATGGCGCATTGCTATGCAGACTGTGAGACGTTAATTGAGCTGCAGCATAACTGTTGATGAGCGCAAATGCCCAAAAAGCTGGCCCGAGCAGCATGTTCGGGTTAGTAAATTATCAAGCCGTAATACGCTTCGCCGGTACCGCTGGAAGCCAGAAGTACTCTCGCTCGGAATCAGAGGTGATCTTCCCTGGTAGGTCTTCTACTGTCTAGTCTGCTGTATGGACCAGGCAGATCCGAGTCCTCAGTTTTCATGAACAGCAGACCTCCTTCCAGGCGCCATCATCAAACATCACAAGAAGCAATGCCATTTCCTAGGGCGATCCAAATAGATTGCAATAGTGTTCATAGCCTGAATTACTAGCATGCTTAGGCACCGCGGCGCGGTTCTCCTGGAGGAGGGCGTGTGAAGTTATCGGGCTTTTGCCGTTTATCACTAGCGTGAACAATGATCTTCGGCAGATGTACCACATCTACCCCTTCTAATAGTAAAGAGTATATAGTAAGTGGTATATAGTAAATAAGTTCGCATAGTTGTCAATATTGTAGAATAGTATCCAAGCTCTGCTTGGCATCTTTTTGAGTGGTTCTGCCGATTCGTTGAAGTTGAGTAGTCGTACACATGAAACACATTGACAAGACGCGACTTACTGCAGTCTCTCATCCTGGCGGCACACTCCACCTGCATCTCAAATCATGGAAGAAGATGCTCCTGGCAATTCTAGGACGTCAGATGAGGAAGATTACTAGTCAAAGTACCCGTCTTCTCCATCGATAGCATATGGATCATCCATATCATTGTTGAGCATAGGTCGCTTGACCTTCTTTTCTGTAGCTGGCTTTATCGCCTCCGCGAAGAGCCTCTGGCCTGCTTGCAGATGCATGTAGATGTTCTCCCATATGGCTTTGTTGGCTGTATTGCCACAAGCTTGATGCGTTTGTTTAGCGAACATTGACAAAGGTGTGAGAGTGGCTCGGAGTATTTCCAGATCGCAAGTCGGCAACACCGTCTTCAAGGTTGTTCGCATGTCAATCAAGGGCTTGCGGCATTCGCTATGAACAAGGAATCAGCAGCCCGTTTGATGCGTTGTCGGGAAGACACGACTCACTTGATGGCAGTAACCTTGTTTGAGTGATGCTCGAGGTCAACCTTCTTTTCATCCCGGAACTTCTTCGCAAGCTGCTCCAGAGAGTCAGCAAGTAACCAGGATGGTCTGTGCAGCACTGTCTTACTTTATCCTTCGCCTTCTTGGTCTCTGCTATTATAGCGTTCAGAGCTAACATTTGATGAGGGTAGTATTTGACAAGTATATACCGATAGAGATGATGCGAAATGGGTACGCCTCGTGCCAGCTTGATAAGCTCGTCTTGAACCGAAATGAATGGGTCAATGATGACTCCTGCCTCGCGTTGCTCCTTTTTGGCTCTGCTGCGTCTCCAACGTTTCTGTATGACAGACGCGGCTAAGATCTCGGCAGAAGTGGCTTCTCGGTCCAAATCCACCACTGTCGTGGGAGCGTACTCGATGACTACTCTCCCGTCTTCATCTCCTGCAGCCTCTTCATCAATGGGGATAGTTACGTCTGCTGCGATAATCTCGCTCAGATCGCCATCGTCCACCCCCTCTGGCAATGGAATCTGCGCTGGGTCGATGTCATCGTCTGGCAGTGCGATTCGCGTTGGATCTGTTTCATTCTCGGCACCAGTAGGAGGCTTGGACGGGCGCGGTCCAAGCATTTTCCAAATCTCGTCTGGTGGTGGTGGCAATGGATTGAAATCGCCTCTCGATGCGCCCTTTTTTGGTTTGAGGAGAACCTGCATCGGAATCAGGCCATCCGTATTTGGAACAAGGGTCGTCTTTGTAATACTCGTAGTATTTGGGATGCTCATTTCTGGCAGGCCAGACCATCTTCGATGCAAGTTCTCTAGGGAACTGGCACGAACGACGTGCAACCATCGAGGGGGGTTTGCATTAGGGTGCCCTTCGAACTGAATTTGGATTAGGCGGTCCATGAGTCCCTTGCCTCGGCCGTAGTAACTTAAGGCGCGAACGACATCGTCCCAAGATCTTGCTTCTAGGTATCTGAAATGACAGGTTTCCATTGAATCAACCAGAAATTTGGGCTTGGCTCGAAGAGAGTCACCGCACCTAAATACTTCGTCGGCTGCCTTGTAAGGAAATCGAGACGTCTCGCTTTGGAAGGCATCGAGCCCCTTGCGTACTGATACCAGCTCCCCGAGGACTGTGCAGTACAATCAGTCAGGACAGATTTGACACGGGCGACAAATCCCGCTTACTATGATTGCGAATCTGATTTGACGTGAAGTATGCGTTGACATTATTGCCTATAAGAGCTTGCAGCTGGAGCAACCGCGCTAAAACATGGTTTCGAGCGGTGCCCTTCAATGAGTCTCCATCAATACTGGAATAAAAAGAACGATCAATTCGGAGTATATACGTCGTTGGTTTGGTACCCACTAGAATCGGCCTGCGGAGTGCACATTAGTATTGGGCGCCCGCCATTCAAATCTGGAGTGTTTTGACTTACGACCTCCAGTCAAGAGCAGCAGTACAAGTCTACAGATCAGGGAAGACATGCGTTTCGGAGCTGGCACATAAACCTCGAATTGAGTCTTGCTGAAGTGTAGCACCGCTTGATGGGCAAGGTTCTCTGGAAGGACCAAATAATTGAAGCCGTCCTGCCGTCCAAAAGCCTTTGTCGGGCAAATGGGTCAGCGCTATGCTATACTTACTGCATGCAAACTTACCTGTCTTGCGCCCAGGATAATAGCAATAGCTGCAGTCTCGAGAATGGTAAGGAAACCATTGAGGTGTATCGATAGTTTGGATTCTATCGCAGATCTGCAAGCAGATCCTTCAGTTCGGATCAAACATCGATACAAGCGCAATTAACAACCACTACTCACTCGAGCAGACTCAGACCGCAGGCAAGTGTGTCCATGTTCACCGTGCTATTGCGATGCACATCGCTCAAGAATACGAATAAAGCCTTGCCAAAAGTCCAGTCTTTGAGATCGCGCAGCTCGATATTCTCGCCGTTTCGTCGGATGGCTCGTGTATGGGGAAAGTCGGCGCAGAAGCGTTGAGGGTCGGATAGTACGGCTAGCGAGCCGTACGCAAATAGTTGAGAGCAGAATCTGTCTTCCGACAGAACGAGAGACAGCTTGGATAGCCCCAGGCTTGCTTCATGGTAAAGCGCTGCCCACGGCAAAGGTTGCTTCACGGTAGAATCCGACATGCGAGTACGCAGGGAGCCCGCAGTCCAGCTCGAGGGGGTCATCATCTCTCTGCGTGCATGGCGTGAGATTTTGCGCACGGACTTCCTGACCAATGTGCACTCACGTAAAAGCATCCAAGACCACTCTCTGCCAACGCATACATGAGGCATATTCGTGATCCCGGCCAGATAGACGAATCGACAGCCAATGCAGCTGAGGACACAAATTCAAGAGGCTCGTCCAGAATGCCATACGATTGTTGAAATGATGGCTGGGATTGGTGTTTACGTGGTCTCGTCCGCATCGTTCTCTTTCCAAGCAGTAACGAGCTTGCAGGTAGGTCAAGCAGGGAGATTTGATCCACTGAACACTTGGCAGACTATTGAAGATGGTGCTCATGAGAGCATGTACTCTGAGGGCGATGAAAGTAGAGACAGGGAGCATTAGACTGTCCTGCTGTACAATCTTGACGCCTCCCGCTACTTCGGCCGACGGCGGTAACCTTCCGAAGAATGGTGATTTTGAAGTAACTATGAGACGGGTCTCATCGCAGGTGGTATGCTCGGTATTCTCAGCTTCCATACTGGGATGTCCGAGACCTAACATCTTGCATAGTCCTTCAGGCCAACTGGTTCGAAGACAGATCGGCTGCGCCAGCTGACAGTATCTATGGATGATGTGACGTTGCGTTAGCTTGTACAAGTAGCAATGAGAGTGGAGCCTTCGCCTACTCCATGACTTCTTGTACGTGTCTATCCCACTGTTCGCTTGTCATCGCCTTGACTTGCAGAGGTGCTTGCAGGAGGATGTCAAGCGCGAGGAACCTTTCTGCTGCGGAGACCTTGGCGGCCTCGCAAGCTTGCTTTATCGTGGCCTCGCGAAATTCAACATTGCTAGGATCGAGGGCGTATTCATACGCTGAAAGAAGGATGCCTGAACAAGCAGGCGGGAAGCTATCGGTTGCATTCAGCATTTTTATGGCTTTGACAGTCTTCTTGATCTCAGCCTTGACATCTCGGTCAACCTTCTCAACGTCGAAGTTGGTGCCGAGTGGTGCAACTTGAAGGAGATGCTCTAATAGGCAATTTCTTGCTTGACTGTGTAGGCCAGCAGCTGCGAATGATCTTGACGCCTCCACGAGGTTACCCTCGGCAAGCCAGATATCTGCGCATTTCTCGTGTTGACCGAGCCCTTCTAACAATTCCACACTGGAGGCGTCACCGCCTGTTGTGCGAGACCGAAAGCGTCAGCATGCCTGCTGCAATGGCTTGTTCTGTCACATGAACAACACACCATAATCTGCAATCCATTCGAGTTGTTCTGGAGATCTCTGTTAGCCCCGGTACCGGTAAGAAGCAAGGAGTGGAACTTTTGCTCACCATCCGCATTCTCAAACAGAGCATGTTTCTTGCTGAGCTCTTTATTCTGGAGTGACTGTAGTCGGGAGACTTGCACCGTCAAATTCGCCTCACTCACATCTATAGGCTCGTTGGGCAGTGTCGAGGGCGTAGTACTGGTCAGCCATGCAAGTTCAGGAGGTGGATGATCTCTGACCAGTCGTAAAGCTTCATTTAATCCGTTGGCTTTTCTGTACAAATAGCAAGCAGTCGTCCATTCGTGGGCTGCTTCGTGGCAAGCAGCAGCTTTGAACGGGAGGTTGGCGGACAGATATGCTGTTGCAGCGCGTCGATAGAGGTTGATGGAGTTTCGATGCTCTGCACTCTGTGCTACGGCTTCCAATAAGTCTCCAGCCTTAGCAGATTCCTTGTGACAGGTCTTTGCCGTTTTCTGCACTTTGAAAGCATCTTTCGCGATCTCTTCTTGCAGGCTTGCTAGTGCTACATCTCGCCAATGAGCTTCTCCAGCCCTCGCGAAGCAGCTGTGTGGCATGATTAGAGACGAATTTTCTGTAGTGGAATGCTGCAACTCACTTCGCTGCTTGCAACCACAGTTTGCGCTCAAATCTGAAAAGGTATGACCAGTTTTAGCGACGATCTACTGAGTAAAAATCCGAAACTCACAGGCTTTTGGCACTCTTCTTCCACTGACTCGGAGAGGAAGACACTGCCATTTCAGGCAATGGATCGCCAGGGTTACATAGCTTGACTAGTTTCTTCCGCACCAACAAGTCTCGAAGCGGTCGAATTCGGTCTGAAGTATCGAACACCCACATTCTGTTGCGTGCTCGAGTCACAGCCACGTAGAGATGACGTAGCTCATTGAGAATGACTGCGTGTCTGACTGGATCGAACGCAGGTGCTTGCTTGTTAGCCTCTTCGATCAACGCATACAGTATCCTCCACTGGCTTTCAGAAGCTCCAGAATTCTCGAAGAAGCGGTATAAAAGTACATCCGAGAATTCCAAGCCTGCCAAGCAGGTTCAGCTAAGCCATGTTCAGGTGCGCATGGCAAGAACCCCACCTTTACTCTCGTAGATCGTCAAGATCAAACCGAAATCATCACCTAGCTTTTTTCTGAGCTCCGTTCTCCCTTGCTCGTCACGCACGATGATGCCTTTGAGGCTGATCAGGTTAGGTATCTCGTGGCAGAATGGACTGGCGCTTACATTGCTCAGCGCCTACAAAATCGAATCAGCATTTGACTTGACCCTGAACAAGGAGAGAAAAGTGCCTACCGAACTCCATCGTCGTGTCACCAGCACCGAAAAGGAAAGACTCGACCTGGAGATCATTCGTATCTTCAAAGCCGTCGAAGATGATTGGCAATGTGCCGTCTACGATACCAGTTTCCCTGCCAAGCGCATCGATCGCCGATGGGAAGAAGTGTACAATCACATCGACCAATGTAGCTGCTACATTGGTAATTCCACGATGAGAACGATAATTGACTAGGAGATTGTACGTCTTGGGTTGAAACGCTTGTCGTTTACCAGCCAGCACCAAAGGTTCCGCCTGCTCCGCTCGGTAAAAGGCAGCACTGTTCCCATGTCAGCCCAAATACGCAGAAGAGGCATGTGCGAGCCCACCTTAAGTCCTCGAAACGGAATGTCGAGGCAGAAATCGTTTGAGCAGTATCGCCTGCCCAGAAGTGACCATGAGGATCTGATACCAAGTTTCGCAGTAGTCTGGCATCAATGAGCAGGTTGTCTTGGCTTTCATCTACGTATAGCCGATGGATCTTTGGCAAGCTGAACTGTACGTCGCCTTCAATGGCCTTCAAGATGGCAAATGAGCGGTCGGCGGAATCCCAGTCGTAACGTTCAGCTAAAAAGGGCACAATCAGGACATCATGCGAGATTAAGTGGGAAGCCGGAGCTGCATACATACTTTTCATCTTTCGGTAGATCAAGAATAGGTCGTATATCCGTTCTCGAGCGTGGGCTAAGGTAGCGTGTGTTCGATGCGAGAATTGCAGATATTGCTGGCGGGTCAGATATCCCTGTGACTGACCGTCAGTGGCTATCACACTTTGACGGGTTTTCGAGACATACATTAGAATTCTTGATAGCCAGCTCGCTACCTTGCAAGACACCGACGAATTCTGCATAGCAAAGCATCGCATCGAGGCCCTTTGACAATTGCTCATCAAAACGCGGCCAGTATATTGTCCGAAAAGCTGCAGTGTCGACGTAATGTAACCAGGCAGACCGATCGATTACGGTGCTCGCGAGCAGAGTCTCTGTCGCGTCCAGATGGACTTTGTCCATGGTGTCGTCATTCGCACTGTTGCTTGTGATGCGGTAGGACATGCTCTTGTTGGCCCTTATCCGTTCTTCTCGTAATGCACGGCTTGGCACCTTTGCTATGCCAAGATCTGCTTCGAGAAGAGCGCACAGGTGGTCGAAAGAGATAAACAGAGGAAAGTGCTTAGCTTCCAATTCCGACCATTTTGATGGAAGGTCATCTATGGCATCCTCCTGGTCCTGCAACTCTATCTCTGCATCTCGAATCTTCGAATTAGCCTGGCTGATTTGTTTGGCAGTTAGATTCGAGACATCCAGGGTTTGTCGAAGCTTGCGGTAGTAATCCTTGATTTTTGACGCGAGTACTGGGGACTAAACGTGGCCTTCAGCAAGCGATACCGGTCGCCAGAGAGGAGATTTGCCAAATTCATATAGCGTACCTTTGTAACAAAAACCTGCCTCAATGGCATGCCGCTCTTTCTACATGTTTCCTCATAGCCAAGCAGACGGAAGAGAGCGCAGGACCTGTTTGAAAGTACACAATTAGTAATGTTGAAGTGAAATACATCTTTACGTCCGCGATCTCACGTTTTGCCAGTGCCTATGATGCGATACGAGAATTACAGGTCAGTTGATTGCCTGGTAGCGGCTCCAAATAGCCCTACCTGATCGCCCAATGACGAAGCAAGAACTCCCTTCATTTACAACATGCTGTTCCTGCTCGCTCAGCAAAAACGCATGTGCAGCATCTTCGAAATTCGCAGCAGCCGAGTTTATCAGCGCTCGACTGTAGGGCATCCACTTTTGCAGTGCCAACATATCGTGGAGCTATGAGGTGATGTAATCAGTTCCAAACAGCTTTCATATCGTAAGCAGACTCACTTCTACTCTGTCATTATCTGTTAGGTCTCGCTTCGGGGCTGTTGTCACTGCAGGCGGCTGCTCAACCAGTCGAGGAAAGGTGAGCGGGGCAATGACATCGATAACACCCTCGCCGACTGTTTTGCGAATTTGGGCACGCTCTTGGATTCTGAGACACAGTGTCCAGACAGTCAGTGACCAGAAAGGACGACAGACAGAAAGATATTCAAACAAACCGATTCTTGTACGTTCGTGATCTGCTGTCCGCCATCTCGTTCGCAACTGCTGCCCAGAGGCGATTGTTGTCCATCTCAGCATGCGAGACGATACCCCAGATCTTCAAGATTTGTCGCTGAACTGAATTCTCCGCATCGTTGTATAGATCGACTTGGTAGACTATCCGCTTGTCTCGGCTGCACTTTGCTTCGTAGATGGGGATGTCACTTGTACCCTTCAGCGTTTTCTACAATAGAGAAGACTTGTGCTTAGATTTCACAATGGCTATAAACCAGCGTAGTGTGCACTCACCATGTTATCGGGACTAAAATGCCCTTTGGAGATGTCCTGAATCTTCTTAACTACGATCTGCATCGCTGTCCTGTCCAACTGTCTGAAGTGCTGAATAGATCGACTAGAAAAGTAGACGTGCCAGCTTCCCAAGTCTGAGGAGTCGCACTCGAACAGTCTTGCGGCTTTGAGGGGTTGAATGACGGGGAAGGAAGAAGGGAGGCTCTTGTCATTTGTCTGGGCTGAGTCGGCAGTAGTCGCAGCTTTCTTGCTGTCTTTTCGCTTCTCGGATTGGCTAATTTGGGATGCATTAGCAGCTTGCTGCGTTGACAAGTCGTGCCTGGTTCGCAGCTGCCGACAGATATGCTCTCGAACAGCTGAACCCCGCAATTCGTTGATGAGTGCCTATAGGGAGGTCGAGCAGAATAGTAAAATGAGCTGTTGCAGTCATACCGCGACAAGCGTAGCTTTGAGGACTTACAATGTAAACTCGCGTCAATCGACGCCTTGCACATGCTTTTAAATCGCGTATATCGATGGAATGTTGTGGAAGTGGGTAACACCCCTTTTTCAAGAAGGCGTCATCCGCGAGCTGAAATTGCTGTTCAAGAGCTGCGTGCGACCCCTGCGCTTGATCGTCTGCGTCGTTTCTTCTACCTTTGCCCCTTTTGACTTTCACTCGGTAGCCAAAATCAACTTGCTCAGCTGCTTCCTCATTTCCTTCATTGATTTCATTCGCAACATCGCGAGCTGAGGTTGTAGATTTACCAAGACCGCTAAGAAGCCTTCCTTCAGCACGTACTATCACTTGAACGAGTTCCAGGTATTCCTGAACTTGATGCAGGCGTTCGCTCAAGCCTCGGTCGTTCTCAACGATGCCTGGTGGCAACCGTAAGAAGAAGGCGGAGAGTGTTTGAAGAACGTCAAAGACGAGTGGAGGGATTGTAACTTCGTTTTCTGTATAGAATGAAGAGATTGAAGTGGGTTCGAGCATTGCAATACCATATGAGCAATCTGCTTTCCTCGTAGTTGGTTCGCTAGCGTTTCGTGAAATAGACAACACTCACCCGATGGTTCGCACTCGGGCGTTGAGAGGCATGCTTTGAGATGATAGTGCAAGCCTCCATCATCACTAGATGACTTGGTCGGAAGATACAGTTCTAGACCGTATGGCTGGGAAAGTAGAGGAAATTCGTCGAGGTTGTACGACAAGGCCTTTTTTCGCGACTGACCGGCGAAGTGAGCAGCGACCTCGGTCCTGAGTGCTTTGTAGAAGTCTTGCACTGCACTTGACGTAGACATACTGCAATGAAGATGTCTGCAAGTGGTCTGCAGCCCGAAGTCCAGAATCACTCTCCTCTGCAAGGCCTTGCCAATGGGGAGACCCCCGCAAGCCAGCGAGCAGCTTCGCTTTTTCGTGCCAGAAGCAGTACTTCCACGAATTTTGAGTAAGTAAGAAGATAAGAGGCCATAGGCGAGGCTCAGGACATTTCGCTTTGCTGTGGCGACGGTGGCTCCTTAGAGATGGCTCTGTGCGGCTCAGAGTGTGGCACGAGCCCACTTTTACGTTTCAGTGCAGGTGAGTTCATATCCGGAGCGCTGCGATGTTCTCCTGCCTTTGAAGGAACTCTTGAATACCTTCACTAGCTGCTTGCAGGCCATCGCCTTGCAGCGGGTTGCAACACTTGCAACAAGAAGGAAACGACGACGAGACGACGATGTCCTACAAACCCGTGCGATCGGGGTTTGATGCTGCTGTCTTGGAGATCTCAAGGTTGGAAGAGCACCATGGTCGGCAATGCAGGAAAGATGCGCTGATAGAAATGCTATGCTCATGTTGTGCCTTTACATTTCATCGCTGGCAATCAGGCTTCGAGCTTTGGAAATACGCTACATCACACATGCCCTGCATTGTGTAGGATCAAGACAATTCGAATACCATGGCTTACCTTTCTGGCAATTGTCTACATTCATGTGAGAGGCGCTCCTTGCTGCTCTTCCCAGACTTGACCGCATACACTGTTATGCAACCTGGTCAGCACTGGCATCCTGGCTCAGACTATAGCAGACAGCCGCTTTATGCAATCTCACACTGGATCGTGACCCACTGAAGGAGTAGTGCAAAATTCTTAGTCAACTCGATTCAATGAAGAGCAGGGTGAAATGCACTCACTGATGACACGGGCATTGTGGCGATGCTGAAGCCTCTTGATCCGATGATGGGAGGTAAACCAAGCTCTGCCGATGGAAGCAATCCAAAGCGCAGTCAGCAGCTGATGCAAGCTCGCGAAAGCAGCAGAGCTAAAGAACTTACTTGTGGTCTCGAGCGAGCCATCCTTGAGTGATGCCCTGCAGAATCACAAGCGGAGTCAGCCTAATACTAAGTGAACGGCTTGATCAGCTAGACTCACTTCAAGATAATTCTCTCTGACATGATAGAGGTCGCTAGTGAAAATCCATGTGCCAGAATTTGGTACTGTCGGTAAGCGGGCAGCAGCATATTAGGTATATTAGGATGGACAGAGACCGTCGTATCTGGCATTCCTCACGATTCAGCTGAAGACCCATCAAGCCTTCGGTATGGCCAGGGAGATGGTGCAGTATCATGCCTATGCGGCAAGTGTCAGGGTTATGTTCTGGAAAGCAAACAAAGACCAGACTTGCCCTGTGCAAACTCGATTGTTCGCTCATCGAACACGCGCCAGTTCAGGTCGAGATCTAGATAATCTTTGAGGTAGACTCTGCGGGCCGCAAGTTGGCTTCTCAGCACATGCAGGCGAGGGGAGAGAACGACCTTCAGCTCTGTTCACGCACTGGTCGTCTGCTCCAGTGGCTACTCCGTAAAAAGCAGCTTTCAATTCGAGTTCATGTACCCAGATTGGTATCTTTGAACCCTGTAGGAAGCAGGAATAGCGTAAATGCAGGGCCCTGATCTGGGAAAGCTGTCTTCCCTACCTTGAACAACTCGAGACCACCTGCGTGATCCATGTGTAGATGGCCGAGGATAACATGCTTGACATCTTCAAGTTTGTGGCCAGTTGCGGCAACAGCAGCCTCTAGATGGTGCTCGGGCTTGTACCTGTTCCGTCCAGTATCAGTCGTTACACATGCGGCTGGTTGTTAGAGTAGAATAGAATTCGAGATGCTGCTCACTCAACTCTAGCGCTGTACAGGTGATTTGTCGTGCACGTGAGAATCTCAGCTCGGTTGCTTCCTTGAACATTGGGACATCAGTAGATGACGCACAACACGTCATGAATGACAGGACCGAGCTAGACGAGCACGGTGGGTACGATGGATAAGCTCAAGCTCCCGGGTTTGTAGGTGCATCCTGCCGACGACCAGCTTACTTGCTCAGGGTAGTTCTGCATGCGATAGAGGTGCAAAATGGCGCATGCGGGGCAATTGCCGCAACATCAGCCTGGAACGCTGCGAGCAGTATCCACAACAGTTCAGGCTGACCTTGCTTGATCCTACTTCCCACAGAATGAGTCCTTCATGAGGGTGCAAGATCAACACCGAGTACATTGGGATTTTGCGGCGCTCGTTCACGAACGAAACATCCTTCGTTGACAGCATGGAGGTATTGCCTCCTCGGATCAAGAAGGCTTCGTCGCATTCGAGGTATCCCAGGTTCAGCATCCACGCCTTGGTCCCATCTGGACAGACTTGCGTGGGGGCCAGTGCGGCTCGTGCTGTTGCTCTGGTCTCGTCGTCCGCACTCTTGCTCTTTGGTGAGGTCATCTTCGATGCGGGGCGTTTGTGCTGCTCGCTCCTTTCTGCTGAGGAAGCGACTCGTGTTGCGACTACGACAGATATAGCTTGATGAATGCTGCTCTACCTTCTGTCGCTCACTCTGCAATGATGCTGCAGAATCGGTCCACAGCTGACTGGGCAACTCTGGGGACTCCACATTCTCCTCGCTTCCCGACTCCACACTGTCCTCGCTCCCGACGGCTAAAGCACCCGCTCTTTTTCCGGCCATGAAGCAAAGATGGCAATAAACAGCCGGCCGGTCTGTGGTCACCTTGTTGGTCAAAGGCGCAAATATTTTGAAGTTCATACTTCCTCCATCACCGAACTGCAGATCACTTTATAATATACTTTCGACAAGGACAAATTATGGTCGCTTCCGCTGCAAATAGTACCAATGGCACGAAAGGCACGGCTATACCCGAAGTCTGCAGGGCAGCTGTTTGCGTCAACTCTGGACCAGACTACAAGCTAGAGCTACGCGAGGACTTCCCAGTACCAAACCCTGGTCCTGGAGAGCTGCTGGTGAAGCTCAACGCCACCGGCATCTGCTTGTCTGACCATCATTACATGGAAGGTGAGCATGCCCGAGCCCAAATATGGCAAGGCAGAAAACTAATTACCCGATTCAAGGTGATTGGGTTGCGGGCAAGATGACAGGGAGAATCTCTTGTGTCGGTCATGAAGGTGCCGGTCAGGTAGTGGCCTTGGGTTCTGATGTAGATGCAAGCAAGTGGAAGATTGGTCAAAGGGTTGGTATGAAGCCTATTTGGAGCATTTGGTAAGCTCAAAAATCTCTGAGGGTTGTTTGGATCTGCAAGACACGCCTCATAGGTAGGTACATTGAGCTCACGGTCGGCCTACATTGCTTTCTTTCAGCAACGAATGTGAATATTGCCGGTAAGCACCCAGTTCGATAAGGCACAAGCAGAAAGTCTCTTATTGACGTGGTATGGCCTGTTTTCAGCGATGGGCGTGAGCTTCAGATGTACTCTCCGTACTCCTTTCAAAGCATACTAACCCTCCCGAAATAGACGAAACTCACTGCGAAGACAGACAATGGGCAGCCTTCCACAAAGACGGAAGCTACGCCGAATACGTAGTTTTGAACGCCAAGTATACAAATAAACTTCCGGATGGGTGCGTATCAGCAGAAAGCGAAAGTTGACTGGCGGACCTTTTTGACAATTTGCCACCGCAGAGTACCAGATGAATATGCTGGCCCAGTCAGTAAGCTCATGAGCAGTCAAGTCGAGTCCTGCGATCCTCTCTGATGTTCTCCTCGCCGCGCAGTGTGCTCGGGCGCTACAGTCTGGGCTGCGTTGAAAGATTCAAAAGCCAGAGCCGGACAATGGTGAGCAGATTGCTATTGATGGTAGGGAAAGCATCACTGACAGCAATAAAAGGGTGGTCATTCCTGGTGCAGGAGGCGGTGTCGGCCATATGGCGGTCCAGTACGCCAAAAGTATCGGTTTACGGGTCATTGCGATTGATACTGGCAATAGCAAGAAGGAGATGTGCGAGAAACTGGGAGCCGAAGGTGGGCACTACCCTTTCGCTCTGTTGCCACTTTGCTCCTGCTGATATTGCATTGATTGGATATCAGCCTTCATTGACTTCAAGGAGACGAGCGACACTGCCGAGCAGGTCAAGCGCATTACAGGAAAGGGTGCCCACGCAGTGAGTAAATTAGCTCCTTTAATCAGTCTCATACTAAAAAATGGGAAATGCAAGGTCATAATTACTGGAGGAACGGAAGCTGCCTATACAGGAACACTGAAATTCCTTCGAAATGGAGGAACGGTTGTCGGTATCGGCTTGCCACCGAAAGAGACCGCCTTCTTCGGTGGTTTTGCCGAGGAAATCATCAGAAATAGACTTTCGGTGACAGGTAAGACTGAGTTATCTTTGGATTGATATATAATCATACTAATCTGCTTGGTTCTTCAGGCACGTTAGTAGGCAGTTCGAATGATGTCGACCAGGCTCTGGACTTTGTTGCCAGAGGTGACGTTGTGCCTCAGTGAGTAGACCATTTTGTTGAGCTACGTTGTAGTTGACTGATGTCCTTGCTCGATTGACCAGTGTGACTATCGTGCGTTTATATGTCGCTACCGTGAAAACGATTGTATCTTGCTAATATCCGCTTTGTGCAGAAACCGTTCGAATACTTCCCACAGGCCGTCAAAGACCTTGTAAGTGCGGCCGTGCAATCTGAAGCATCTGTTACTGACATAGGCTTTAGGTCCAAGCCAAGGTTGTTGGACGCCTTGTGGTCAAATTCAGGGACTGAAATAACCAGAACACTGCTGAAACGCTGTCAACCTAATTTGAGCCTTTCGCGTTGTCATCGACCATTACAGAAGAAGCAAGCTACCTACCTGAGATGAAAACAACCAGAAAGGACTGTAAAGAGCGCATTAGTGTGAACCAGCTGAGTCGCCTGTGTAGAAATTTGTTGCAGAAGGCCCATCGTTCACCACTGGACTGTGCGTAATGTCCCTGTCATTGCACCATTGCAGGATCGGGGTATAGCTGGATGTCGGTGATGGGAGCAGGTGCACTTATGTCTTGAGCAGATGTTGGAGTAACCCGATCACGGACACGCAAGGCGGCTCGAGTACCTCAGACCTCGCTCTTGCCTCTTCCACGATACGTGATGCATTCTAATACTAAGCGTTGTTGTTCGCCGTCTCTCAGTTTCAGTCCGGCAATATCACAACTCGCATTCCACCGGTCGCGGTAGCTCGCATGCACCAGTTGGCGCTCTTTGACTTGAGGCTTCGATTTGAGGTGAACCAGCGGGCAGCGGTACAGAGGAGAGGCAGCAGATGAATTGAACGCTGATACAATACACTGCAATGTCGACATGCTATGGTAAGTACTCCATACTGGCTTCTGCTCTGCTGGCTTCTGCTCTGGGCGTAATGATAGCCGCACTTTTCTGCAGCTGAGTGTTCAGTGCCCAAATCGGTCGCTATTAGCCTGAGCAGCATCCCCACACAGCTCAAGGTATGAGAGAGAAGAGGTGCATACAAGCAAACATATTTGTCGTCAAACCGTTGCTCTTGCGAAGGTTCCAACCTGTCAGTGCAGCTGTGTATCGCGCTGCTCATCTCGATCTCAGCGCATGAAAAGAAGAGCCGTTCGCTGGGAGTCCAACTAGTACTGCAATAGCCCTAATCAACGGCAAAAGGCCTCGAGACGACTGCATCAGACCAATGAAGTTCGGCATACCGGCTGTTGATTGCCTGTGTCTCTGGCCGAGGAGCCTCATAGACCGGAAGGCGGAAAAGCAAAGCAATCTCCGCCAAGCGTCTTTCAAAGCACCGGCGCAAGCAAGCAAGCAGTCCGACCACACTTGAATGTGTTCAACATAGTTCACTCCTTCGTGACAGCTTGTCTACTCGCTTCAACAAAGGCACTACATCATGGTTTCTTTGACGAATGGAAATGGTCAGGCTTCTCCGGCTCCTTCAAAGGTAAGATTATCGGCTTTACACTTGATTATCAGATAGAAAGCGTAGTACTGATGTCAGAGAACATCCACACCAGGTCAAGGATACCGAGCTATGGAAAACCACAAGCTTGATTGCGGGACAATGGCTTCCCATGACCGAGAGCAGCTTTTCTGTGACAGGTACTTTGTTTGCTTCGCCTTCCCGGATCACGGGCAGCCTTCTGACTTTGTACACTTATGAAGATCCTGGCACTGGAGAAGTTATGAGCCACGTGTCGGATCATGGCGGCGAAGAAACTGAACTGGCTATTCAGAAGGCTCACTTAGCTTACAAAAAGTGGGATGCTGCCCCTGGCAAAGCTAGAGGAGATGTACTTGCCAAGCTTCGAGATTTATGCATTGGGCACATGTGAGTAGCTGGTGATGTATTGCCTTATGGAGGAAACTGCTGACGGGACATGCGCGCCTTACAGCGACGACATGGCCACTATCCTGTCGATGGAGGTAAGCATTGCACAGCTATGCGGCATGTACGTGTGCGAGCTGATATGGTCTGTTGTAAATACAGAACGGGAAGAGCTTTGCCGAGGCAAAAGGAGAAGTTCAAATGTCAATTGCTCAACTCGACTGGATGTCTGGAGAAGCGCAACGTGGCTATGGCGATTTCATCCCTTCAGCCCTCCCGGGCGTGAGAAACGTTGTTCTTAAGCAAGCCATCGGAGTTGCAGGAATTGTGAGTCTGCACTCTTGCTAGACTATCTGTCGACGTCTACTAACGAAAGGTATTGAGTAGATTACACCATGGAAGTGAGTCGATACCTGACTTGGCCGAGATGCATCTATCTTCGAGGCTGATCACCATATTGCAGCTTTCCACTATCGATGATTGTCCGGAAGGTAGCTGCTGCATTCGCTGCCGGTTGCGCGGTTGTGATCAAGGCACCCAGAGAGACTCCGCATTGCTCACTAGCTTTTGGCGTTCTATGCGCAAGAGCTGGTCTACCAGACGGTCTCTACAATGTCATTGTTACCAATCGCTCAAGCTTGGTAGGCAAGATTATGTGCGAGCATCCCCTCGTCCGCAAAATCAGCTTTACGGGATCCACTCCTGTCGGAAAACTTCTTATGTCTCAAGCTGCGACATCTCTGTCCAAATGTTCATTTGAGCTAGGTGGCAATGCACCCTTGTAAGTTCAGTTCATCAGGTCGCGGGCAGCTAGTACAGAATCGTTGTTCTCTGACATTTGACTTCTCTCTGTAGCATCGTGTTCGATGATGCCGACGTCGAGAAGGCCGTAGAGTCAGCCGCCGGCGTTAAATTCCGATGCAGTGGTCAGGTCTGTATCGCTGCCAATCGACTACTAGTGCAAGCTGGTATCCACGACCGATTCGTTGAAGCTCTAAAGGCGAAGGTGGAAGCCTTCAAGGTCGGATATGGTCTTGGTAAGCATCGATCCCAGTATAGCTTCTTATCGATGCGGGCTGAAGATGGTCCATCTACCAGATGACGGCGTGACACACGGTCCTCTCATCAACAGCAAAGCAGTTGACAAGGCCCACGAACATGTCCTGGATGCGTCCAGCAAAGGTGCTAAAGTTGTTATCGGTGGAAATAGGATGAAGGGCAACTTTTATGTAAGCGCAGCCTCTGCGCCCCAGGCGGAACAACGCTAATGTATAATCTGTCCCACTCCATGCAGGAGCCGACTATATTAACTGGTGCCAAGTCTGACTGGCTAATCAGTGACGATGAGACTTTCGGTGAGACAACTTTGATCAATGTGTGCTCTATTCCAGAAGCTGATGCGAAACGCAGGACCTGTCGCTGCCATTTATCGCTTTGAAACGGAGGAGGAAGCTATTGCTATTGCCAATGACACTGAGTACGGTCTTGCTGGATAGTGCGTAGTCTTCAGAATAATGCATTCGAGCTTGGGTTTCTGACTAATATCGTTCATCTGTAGCTTCTTCTCTCGCGACAATGCCCGCGTTTGGCGTGTTGCGGAAGCCATCGAAGTCGGAATGGTTGGAGTCAACGGGTATGCATGCAAAGCGCTCCTCTTTTACTACAATGGCTGATGCGTATCTATTTCGACAGTGCTAGTGTCTCTCAAGCTTGCGCTCCATTCGGTGGAATCAAGCAGAGTGGAGTAAGTCGCGTAGAACATCGTTGGCAACTCGCATTCATGCTAACTTGGCTGTTGCTATAGTATGGTCGAGAGGGATCTCGATATGGCATGGAGGAATTCCAGAACATCAAGCTTGTCGCTGTCAATATCGCTTAAATGCTGGTTGTTTCATGCTATCGTCACTGTAGCTACTTCCGCCTTCTTCCTAGCATCACCAGTATGCAATTGATTGTCCTTGGCACCTTTTCTTTGTGAAGTCGCTCCAGTTTTAAGCAATATCTGCAAATCCTGCGAATCCCCTGTGACCTTGCCAACGTAGCAAAAACGAAGGCCTGTGGTACGAGAGCAGCTGCCGTTAATGTGTATTCTCAGGCTAAAAGCCCGCTCCGAGCTTAGTCAGGCGACCTATGCTAAGACTTGACCAAGAATTTGTGTCTGTCGCGGAACTCACTGCATTCTGCTTGAGCGGGTGCGAAGGCACCTCAAATTAACCCTGCATCGCAAAATGCCCACAGCAGAGGCGAGCCAGGCTCTGTACTTCTGAGAACAGTACAAGTATCGCGAAAAGCACTAGCTCAGTGTGATGAATGTCCTTACCGCTGAACGGAGGCCTATGCCGCAAGTTTAAACACGGTCGACAACTTCACAAATTAATTAAACTTCACTATCACTGAATCAAAGAGGACATGAAAGATTTCCTATGCCGGCATACAACAGAAGGCTAGTTTAAAAGCTTCTTGTATACTGAAGCTACCTGTTGCCAATCGACTACACCTGTATCATCGCAATTGACCATTAGAACAACCTTTCATTGAAGGAATCGGAGTCACTTACTTCGGAGTTGTGGCCAATTCCTAATGAGCAGACCTGACGCTAAGATCAATCCTATAACCTTCTTCCATTGCAGGATATGGTAGACGACACTGCGAACGCGCCAAAAGATGCTAGACTTTGCGCCCTTGAACAAGAAGTCTGAAGCCTTTGGGAACATTGTTTCAAACCAGTACTGAGCTGCTTTCCCGTGATAAGAGGCAGTGTTTCTTCCCCACTCATTGAGGTACCAATTGTTACAACCGGCTTCCCAGACCATATCTTTGAGGCCAATCTGTATACGGGTCGAATCGTAATCCTCTGCTGCTTGTGTGACATCGATGGCTGATGCCTTGCCAAACATGAGAGGTTCGATGAGAGCCCTGCGTGTGAACTCTGCCTGAACTTCGGCGGTGTAGATGACCGAGTTATGGGCAGGGAAGGAGTTGGGGCCGAAAATGATAGCACTGGCCGAAAACGATGTGTTAGGAAATCAACCCGTTCACAGCAAGTTGATCGATAGAAGCTTACAGATTGGGAAAACCCGATACGAATGTGCCTTTGTACGCTTGAGCTCCGCGAGTTGCTTTCCAGTGATCAACCAGACTGCCATTTTCTCCTAGGATCTCCATGGGTGTAAGGAACTCTTGTACCTTGTAACCTGTCGCCAGTACAATGACATCGAAGTCTCGCTTTATACCTGACTGAGAAATGATGGTGCTGCCTTCGATGTGATCTAGTCCTTCCGGGATGAGCTCAATGTTTGACTTGTGTAGGCAATCAAGGTAGCCGGGGTCGAAAACGCGACGCTTGCAGCCTAGAGGGTAGTTGGGGGTAAGGATATTATGATATTTGGCTGGAGCGGTGGCTTTCATATAGGCCATCGATTCGCCTTCGACTTTGGTACGAACTTTCTGGGCCACGGGTGTGGCAAGATAAGTAGTGATCAGATTGTCTGTGTCGACGAAGAGATAGAATCGGAAGAGCCTTTGAAGACCTGGAATCCATCTAAAGAGACCTTTCTGCAGCGAACTGAATTGATGATTTGGCCGGGGATGATACCACTGTGGCGAGCGGGCATATTGCGTGACTTGACATCCAGCATCCACCAGAGCGGGCACGAATTGTGATGCAGAGCAACCGTTTCCAATGACAGCGATCTTCTTTCCGCGATAATCGTATGAATGGTTCCAGCGTGCAGAGTGCCAGATTGTGCCAGTGAATGTCTCATGGCCAGGTATGTTGCAATCCTTGGGAATGGAGATGGCTCCAACGCAGGAAATGAAGACATCTACCTCACGTGTGAATTCAGTTTTCGTCTTGACATCCCGAAGCTGGACGCGCCATTTCTCCTTGCTAGGCTGCCAAACAGCACCAAGAACAGATACTGAGCAGTGAATGTGTGGTCGAAGACCGAACTGGATACAAGCATCGTCAGCAAGAAGGAACAGCGAGTACTGAAAGGGCCGCCCGTTTCTAGAGCTCACCTTGTCGATTGTGGCGTTCATGTAGGCCTCAATTTCCGGTTGCTCAGCTAATTCGCAACTCCAGTCGGGATTCTGATTGAAGCTGAAG
The DNA here is from genome assembly GCA_024345325.1 of Cystobasidium tubakii. NCBI lineage: Eukaryota > Fungi > Basidiomycota > Cystobasidiomycetes > Cystobasidiales > Cystobasidiaceae > Cystobasidium > Cystobasidium tubakii. The sequence goes on along the minus strand of BROO01000005.1, from coordinate 2,010,769 downwards.
GAGTAAAGATGCGAATAGACATCGCAGCCGCATCTCGGATACTTTGATGAAAGTCAGTATTGAGCAGGCTGAATGACCTCTTGAGTGAAGGCAACCCACGGTATTTAGATGCCAGACGCCACCCGGCTTTTCTGCTTGTTCGTAGATAACGAAGTCTGTACGAGCGGAGAGAAGTTGTTAGATAGCTTCCTAACACAATAAATGGCTGATATCGGGCAAGCTCACTGGTCAGACCCGCAACCTCTTTGAGGTTGTATGCGGTAGCGATGCCACTAGGCCCGCTGCCTGCGATGAGTACGGAAGGTTTCTTGAGGCCTAACATCTTGTGTTGGTCTGAGGTATGAAGTCCTGTCAAGGCCGGCTTTCGGGAGTAACACAATTACTAACAGAAAGCAAACTGTCACGAATGTGCTCTGCTTTGTGTATTTCCCCTGCTCCTCTCTTCACGACGGGGTTTTCCATCCTGCCAACGGATACGCGAAACATCTTCCGGACAGCTTTCTGCAGACACCAGCTGTCGCCTGCTTCTTAGGCTGGCTTATCCGTTTGCCTTGCGCTGTTATGATACTTTAGATGGGTGCCGAAAGTGTGCGCCTTGGTAAATCTCGGCAAGGCACAGCGCCGGATTTCGAGAATGCCTTTAGCCGAAGCTGAAGCTTGGAGAAAGTTAAGAACTCCGGATACGGCACAGTGTCCAAGTCCTGCAAACATCAGCGACACAACAGAGCACATCCTCTCTGGTTTCGCATAACACACCACACCTTCTATATCAGTCTCCCCACCGTACGCTATAAAGCTTCGACTGCTTGAAGATATGAACGGCACCAACCGACATCATGCTGCACCGCGGAGCCCCATTCGCATCGGAGGATGCAGTGGAAGCGTGACAGATAGACGTCAAGCGTTGGCAGAAATGGCAGCTTCAGACGCGGTAGATGCAATTGCCGGAGACTGGATGAGCGAGGTGAGGTCCCTCTTGCAGGCTGCGTACCTGCATGAAAGCGGAACAAACTACTGACCCGGAAAGCACGTACATGAAGTATAACATGGTGAATCGCGGAGGAGACAAATTTAATGGAATCTTCGACGCCTGGGAACCCACCTTCATCGAAGCCTTGACGCCGGCCTTGGATTCTCTCGCCGCCACGGGCAAGAAGCTCGTTTGCAATGCTGGCGCATCAGACACGGGCAAGCTGGCAGATCTTGTCAAGTCGATGATACAGAAGCAAGGCCTGAACCTCAAAGTCGCATGGATTGAGGGAGACGAAGTCTTCGAACAGCTTTCAAAGGCAGATCGTGCTGGATTCAAGAGCTTGACCACCGATGCCACACTCGCCGACTGGGGATTCGAGCCTATCTATGCGCAGGCCTACTTGGGGTGAGTCATAAAGTCAGAGAAGTGGCATTGGGCCAAAGCAGGCTAGACGAAGCTGACGCCATATCCTCACTGTCAGCTCGTTCGGCATTGTCGCTGCCCTCAAGGCGGGCGCAGACATCGTTCTATGTGGTCGCGTTGCAGATGCTTCGCCATTTATCGGTCTCGCTGCCTGGGCATACGGATGGACGAGAGACAGCTTCGATGCTCTTGCTGGGGCCTTCGTAGCAGGTCACATTGGTGAATGCGTGAGTACTCTTTGTGCCGACCATATTTGTGGCACTGGTGGAAAGCTGGCTGACATTTGTCATTGCTGCAGTCAAACTACGTTACAGGCGGCAACTGGAGGTGAGCTCAGCATTTTCCAGCTCGTATCTGATTAACCTGCTGAAGTGTAATCTTTGACCTTGCAGTGGTTTCAAAAGCCTCAAAGGAAACTGGACTAACCTGGGCTATCCTATCCTGGAGATTGAAGATGATGGAACTTTCACCGTCAGCAAGATGCCAAATACTCAAGGCGTCGTCAATGCCCAGACTGTCACCTCGCAGCTAGTCTATGAGATTCAAGTACGTCCTATCCTAAAATTGCTTCCAAGTCGCAAGGGCCATGTCTGACTTCGACATTTTTCAGGGTCCTCTCTACTATAACTCCGACGTAGTTGCCGAACTTGAAGGTATCAAGCTAGAAGAATCAGGAAAAGACCGCGTACGATGCACAGGTGTCAAAGGACGTGCACCACCGCCGACTACCAAAGTCGGAGTCACTGCTCACGGTGGTTATCAGGCGGAAGGCAATTACTATTTGTGCGGCTTGGACATTGCTGAGAAAGCCGGTATGCTGGAGGACCAATGCCGAGCTATACTGAATGCAAAGGACTTTTCCTTGCTCAAGTTTACGGTCACTGGTACAGCAGGACCGAACCCTGCGTCACAAGGTGCGTTTACTCCGATACATAGTCCGCTTCTTACTGACAAATCTTGTGTTCCTCCGCGTTACGACAGATGAGGCCACGGTCGAGTTCCGCATTTTCGCACAAGCACCTAAAGAGGAAGCACTTGCTACCGAACGCGTATGTCTCTACAAGTTTCAATTCGCGTGCTACAGAAGCTAAGCATCGTCTTCACAGTTTTTGAGACCAATCACAGATGTCATTATGCAAAGCTGTTAGTGGTACTGTTTAAAGCATTGTCATACGCGGGGACTGATGTTCCAACTTGCAGATCCTGGTGCAACCTTCGGAGTTGACAGTCGTAAAGCTGCGTGAGTCGTGTATACACAGTGAAGCGTTCCGGACATGGCCTGATTCGACGTTCGTGCCTCTCGATATTAGACCAAAACCATACTACGAGTATTTCGTCAGCGTTTTACCCCAATCAGCCATGCAGCACAAAGCTCATCTCCCAGACGGATCAGTCGAAGATATTTCTGAGCCTCCCGTCACCGTTGACTTCCAGCGTATCCAGACAAGCTACGACCCTCGTAACCCAACAGACTTGTCATCTTATGGACCCACTAAACTGGTTCCTCTTGGATACGTTGCACACGCCCGCTCTGGAGATAAAGGATCAGATGCGAATGTCGGCTTCTATGTTCGACATTCAGACGAGTGGCCTTGGCTCCGAGACCTGTAAGCAACAGCTCGAATCATTTGTTTATCCCGAGTGCAAGGCTCAGATGGTCATATCTCTAGTCTCACTATCGTAAAAGTCAAAGAACTTCTCGGAAAGGATTACAAAGGCGAACGAGTTGATCGTTTCGAGATTCCCAACATTTTCGCCGTCCATTTCCTGCTGAAAAATCACCTTGATAGGGGTGTGGCAAGCACTTCAACCTATGATTATTTAGGCAAGAATGGTACGTCATGGCCCCTACTTCAGCGTTGATATGCGCTCTGATATGCAGTTGACTAAAACATAACTTTTCAGTCGCGGAGTACTTGAGAGCTAAATATGTTGAAGTCCCAGTAAAATTCCTGGATCGCGGCAAGATCTGAAAGCCTAGATAGACGCTGTGTAGACCAGATCGATTACCTTTGTACATGCAATAGTAGATATATTACTTTCCAATGACGCTACATTGTGCTCTTGCCCCCATGACCCTATACTTACATTTTTACTGAAAAGTGCTGAGGTCAAAAATGTCTGCAAGACTAGGTCTGTCCCAGTCGATGAGATTCATGCCATTCGTGGGAGAGCTCAGCAAGCCGTTGAGCGATCCAAGGCCAAAATCAAACAGCTTGAGCTGATCATCAGTTAGAGTCGGATCTTGTCTGGCCGTTGAAGCGGCTGGTCGACCGACGTTTGCGAATATATCGCTATTGAAGTCTGTTGGTAAGGTATGGTTCCACGCGGGAGCTGGAATTTGAGCGGGTATGGACATTGAAGGCATCTGTTGATTGTTTGCGATCGCGCTCTGACCTGGAACGCTAAAAGCCAGTTCATTGTTATTCTGATTGTTGTTCTGATAAGTTGGCGGTGGCATTGGAGGCAGTTTGCTGAGATCGAACATCCCGTCTCCACATAATGCGAATAATTCCTGACTGATGGTTGCAAAACCTTCTGAGGTAGTCCAAATGCCCGAATTGGAGCGAGGAGGCATAGTTGGGGCCTGTGACGATGAAGCGGATGCCGAGGACATTGCTGCTGCACTCTTTGGATCAGCCCCACATCCGGCTCAACAAGGCTGAAGACAACTCACAGTTATTAGCTATACTTCCAAGAGCCTTTGTTTGTTGAAATAGATTATCTGCCTCGGAAGAAGCGTATGCAGGATTGAGGCGGATACCCCATCGCTTCATCAACAGGACTACCATGAGATAAGATCTTCTCGCATGAACTTGACTCGTGGCAATGGCTGCTAGGCCACCCAAGCAAGTCAGGAGACCGCGTTGAGCTTCGTGATGCAGGTCATTGTACGCTGGAGCGGGAATGCAGCCAAGCATGCAAGCGTAGATGACAAAGGCGTGCCATGACGCAGCAGTGAAAAATTGATGCTGTGATGTACACAAGTGTGTAAGCTTGTATCTCTGCGCTTCACATGCAGACGAGTGCCTGTCGAGGATTCGTTGGCATTTGGCCTGGTTCGGTGCAGCTGCATTCGCGCTCTAGAGATAAACAATTATCGTAATCATGTATCTCTAGAGCACGAATGCAGAAACCCTAGACAGGCCAAATGACAACGAAGTTTTCCATATTTGACATGTACGGTATGCGTGAACTCACAATTGCAACTAGAGGAATGCGCCTGAGGGTATATTTGACTCGATAGCGCTCGATCAGAGCTGATATGGTCGTAGCAGCTGCTGCGCATATTTTGAATGCATCGTTATAGAGAGGCTGCTGCCGTTGAATGTCACAAGTGAAAGGGCGAAACAGGTTGATGATAGTGACTTGATACTGCATGCTAATTGTGTGATCGGGAGATCTCAGCTGATCGTACCATAGGTTCGCTCTTATCGCGCTTACTGTAGGACCAGAATGTTTGGCTTTGAAGTACAGAGATTAGGGTCGCCTTCAGTATCCACCTTGAGAGAAACGGGGAGGCCTTCTAGCCACGCTTTGAGCTGGTTGTGGACGTCTGTTGACCATGTTCGCAACTCCGATGCGCTTTTTTCATATTGCGAGAAGGGGGAATATAGCGCATCGACTATACTATCTGTTATGCGAAGCAGCTCGACGAGCCTACAAACGAAATCGAGCTTGGTGCGTGCTTCGACGGTATTTACTGGATTGCCATCTAGCTGCTCAATTGACTCTGGCAAGGGGACGGTGACTGCGACCTGCCGGCACAGCGATGGCCGACCGACATACAAAGCCCAGAGCCTTAGTAGACGCGATGATCAGCTAGAGTCGAGAAGGCAAAAGGTCAAAGGTAGCGAGCCTTACTTTTCGTATAAAAAGAGGCTGTATGCAGAGTGCCCCTCAGAATGGGCACCAATCAACTCAAGATTGGGAAACTTCGACTCACCCCCACCACGTCGTCTGACGAACCAAGTATTGCTCTTGCGTCACATGCCCTGACTCGACCCATATAGTCACATCCGTGTTAAGCCCGAGGTCCAAAGCGCAGCTAGTCGCCATGCCGATATATGCGTAACCTCTGGCATCCTTTCCGCACATGACCTCTCGAGACGCCATAATAGCTAGAGCTTGAACCGTGGTCTCTTGCGGTAAATCTATCTCTTCATCCAAACATATACGAGCGCAGGATGCAAAGACGTCTCCAGCTGTCTCATGAGCGTCGCCGCACTCGCTCTTATGAATAGCCTCATCGCTCATAGGAGCCGCAACAGCAAGCATCGCATACAGCAGCAGTAGACTGAAATGCTGTCCTTCCTCTGCTGATATCGCTTGTCGGCTGTTGCCGTCTTGAACAGCTCGGTAGCGAGACCACTGCTTGTAGAACACATCTTCTCGCACGGTGACGAAGAACGAATTGGCCCATTTGAAAAATAGACTTTGGAGTATCATTCAATTAGTACAGATCGGGCTATCTGACAGGCGACACTTACGCTACAATACGTTGCTGAAAGCCGTAATCCTCAAAAATCGAGTCTGGAGCGTATCCAGCCCTGTTGAGCGCCATTCTGCAAGTGGCATTGAGGTCTCGTTGCTGCTTTCGACCGCGATTCTGAAAGTGGAGACCGCCGTAGCTGAGAGACCGAGATGAAGTTGCGCCGTACCATCTGAGTCTGCCTCCATCAGCAAGAGTCATCCGACCATCTCTCCGTGTAAGCTGATGTGCTAGCGAACCGGCTTCTACTCCAGAAGGTGTCGCTTTGCCTGCATGTATGGTTTCGAGAGCTGTACGGGGCATGGGTTCGAGCATGTCCTCTTCCGTCAGAGACTGTGCTGGAGGCACGTAGATAGCGCGAGAATTGTGTGCTGGAGAGGCTGATGTATCCGAGCCTCCAGAATAAGCGGCATGACTCGGTGGGGCATTCCGAGTATCTGGGCCGCTGCTAGATAAAGTGGAAGCAGGAGGAAATGTGGCAGAGGCTGAGCCAGTAGACAAGGTACCCATACCAGCAGGCCATAAATTGAGATTGCTGATATTGAGGGTCGATGAGAGTGCTTGCAAGCTCTTCGCGCTATCTTGCACAGATTGCTGAGGCCAATTGGAAGCCATCGCGCTTGATGAGGGGTCGGCTTGAGGATATGCAGCATCGTCCGTACCGAAGTCGAATAGCGGGATGGTCATGGAATCGACAGGGGTCCGCTGCCTGCCGTTATTGACACCTGTGCTTGCAGACGTATCACCAGCATCGTTTTGACTATTTTGGAAGGTCCGCTCCTGCACTGCAACAGAGTGTCGAGGGGATGCGGCATTCCGGTTGCTCGAAGGCGCACCTTGCTGAGAGTTGCTGCCAGTAGCCGACGCGGCAGGGCTCCGTTCGTCAGACTGACCATCATCTTCGTCATTGTTCGAACCCATAACGAGACGCTCGAGATACCTGCATCTGTCCTTGAGAGCTTGAATGTCGGAGGGTTCGGATGCATTGCTAGGTGCGACAGACTGCTTTCTGCGCTTGTCGTCAAAGAGCATCGTGCAGCTCAGACCCTTCGCCATGCACCCCGAGCAAGGTGATTTTCCATCGCATTTGCTTTTGCGTCTGCGACACTCTACGCAAGCTGTGCTGACCCTTCTCTTCTTTTCTTTCCGGTGCGGCCACCTCGCGCTGCTGCTGCTGCCACCATTGATGTTGCGAGCAATTGCGCCGGGATGTGCAATGCTGCTGCTGGGTGCGCAGTCCGGAATCTGAGAATCTAGGAACAGCGACATTGCTTCAAAGGAGTCTTGACCATCACTGTCTTCCATGCTCATCTTGTGAGCCTCAGCAAGGCATGAAGCTAAGACTATTCAACTCATCCGACCTGCCCTGATAAGTTACAAGCAAGATGATCGAGCACTTAGATTCAATGCTTTGTAGTCCGCGGCCACAGCAAGGCATGCATCGCAAGGCCTCGACTCGACACTACTGTCACTATTGATAAGCCGCGTTTTTCAACTCACCACAGGTCGCTTATGTCAGCCTGGAACATGGCTACGCGCACCGACAGCCAGCCTATCATTCGAGTATATGCGGCCGAACACGAACACAAAAGCTGCGTAACCAGCAGTCCAGCAGCAGTCATTGCACTCCCTTGAGAGCGAGCAATGGGTGTATGAGCTCCCTGGATTCGGGACTGGATTTCAGATTCCCGAGGTAATAGATATGCGGTGCTTTATCCGGGTGGCAACCCTCAGACATCTCTGGACGCTGGAGAAGCTGCTGGGCGGACCACGGGACTTGTTCGACATTTGGCCCTCGTCATACCGTCTGACAGGTGACTGGCTGCTGAACCTACGCCTCAACTCGCCTGTCTGATTTACCTAAGATCCCCCAAGGTGCGGCTCTGTTGCGGAAATCCTTTCTGTGGAACTCCGAACTGCTCCTCGGCACCTGAAGTTAGCCGTGCCCACAGCCGGCGTTGCTTCGTTCACCCGCGTCGCATTGAATTGCGTAAAAGGTAATTGCGGGTATCTCGGGGGCGGAAAGGCGGGGAAGTCAAGCACTGTCTGTCTCTCACTGTGCGGGCTGGACCTACCTTCGCGTCCTACAAAGACGTTCTGCAAGAGGATCTCAGAACTGACCTGCTTGAGCGGCAAGGTAGCCTCACGGCAGACGGACTGCATGATGGGTCGCGCGTTTAACGATCCGCTTCTCAATGCAATTGTTACAAGAAAGGCCTGCAAGAATCAGGCTACTGTGGCTCATCAGCACGGCCCAGAAATCGCAATTCTGCTCATGCGTCTGGAGACCAGTAGCGAGGCGCGCTCGTACGGACAGTCAAGCAATGGCGTGGGCAGCAGCAATGCATCATCAGCAGTGTGCAGAGGCCAGTCACCACTCCCATGGCATCTGGCACATCGCGATCAACCTCAAGGCATGCAATTTTGGTGGACAACGATATGATTCGCTTGCGTGCACGCCCACTGCTTGCAGCGACCGAGTTTGTAGCAGGCGTGACATGGCAAGCACAATGTGACAACACCCCGCTCGTCTGACAGCACTTCTGTGCATGTAACCATCGAGGCTGATCTCACAACAGATGTTCGCAATGAGCAGCCCGAAATTCTGCTGTATCAAGTTCATCAGCAGCTGAACACACGCGTGACACTGTATCTCTTGTCTCAAGCAAACTTCGGCGTGTGAGCGACCGCACGAAGAGCTCGGTAGACTATCAGAAAAGCACAATGCGACATGAAGACTGCCTCAGTCGTCTACTGCTCGTCTCACAATCACGCTCCTTTGGCTACTCTGTTATCCCTGCCAATCGCTCCGGTCATGTAGACAACAGGTTCTGGTCTACGCTTCAAGTCAGACCTAGAACCTCTCAACGTCGTCAACAGTGCGCGGCGTCCCTCTTCCGAAGCCCTACCGAGCGCGACTCATCTACTAGGCCATCGTCTGGACCCCCTCTCGTGCAACCGGTGCTAGGCAAACACAAGTTCAAACACGCCATTCCGCCGCCTAGCTTGCTATGCTCCTCTGCTCTCAGTCTGCCGACGCACGTAACCCGAAGACGGATGATATGCGCATGTGCGCACCGCCTGTGCACTGGAGATAGCATGTAGCGCATCGTCAAACACTCCAGACTTGCCCTCGTTGCCCCTCTCTCTCCTCTCTACCAACCAATCTACTTAACAGTCTCGAAGAAGAGTCACTGCTGCGCTAGCTGCGGAAGCTTTCTCACAAACTTGCTCAATTTAACGAATCAACTACTCGACATGCCTGGCGTATTGTCGAGATTCACAGGTGTTTTGAGACGAGGCCTGCGACCCAGAGCTCCACCAATTCCGCAGCCTCCTCGTGGCCAGGGTTGGGATCGCTCGACGGTCACCTCAACGAACCTCGCAACCTCAGGCTTTCTGCCACCCCGCGTGAGAAAGCGGCGTGGCAGGGGCGGGAGCAGCTCGACAATATCACGACGACGAGTGCCCGGCGACAACCGATCGTATCCGGCCCATGCCGGTATTCAAGCTAACATGGTGCCTACACACGTACCAGGACACACTAGTAGGGGAGGCCGTCTGCCCAGAGAGTCCAAGTTCTCGGAGGGGCTTTAATCGTGGGGGCGTCGTAACTCTGAGCTGCGTTAAAGCCGTACCGATGAACAGGTCCGTACTTAATAGTCCAGCGGTATGCAGCATCATAGAACCCAGCAGATTAGTACGGCCTTGTCCCATTTTATATTCCTAACTCGACGAATTCTTCCTATGAAATATGCCACTAGCCTTCCAATAGCGATGTGAATATGAGTTGGTTCTATTGCAAGGTAGGTGGCGACAAAGATGCAGGTGCATGCTAGTGGCAACTCTGACTAATACACAACAAATAGACCAAGCAATGCCACTAGATTTCCGTTATACCCGCAATGCAGTACTTTCAAATTCTCGCGAGTGTCCCTGGCTTGGTATTGCCACATCCACAATGTATCAGCTAACTTTCTGCCTAGCTGTCGGACCAAGGACTTGGAGTGTGCGTCAACATAGTTGACTCGGTCGTGACTTGTGGAATGGGTTTTCACATTGCAGCCCGTCTACATCCACTAATTCGAGCAACAGCCGACTAAGTTCACGAATCTTTACAGCTACCAAAGCTCGAGTAACAACGCTAGTACAGGCCGCTAGTAGAGATTGCCGAGTCGTTTCTATCCGTTGATGTGCGGTCCCATAGCGACGATCACTTTTCGTCTTGTAAGAGCCGGCGCACAAGTTTATCACGACTATCGTCTCAGTCAGCGCCTGCCATGTCGATTCCAATTTGCAAGCTCCTCGTCATCTAGCTTCATCTTTCCTGGATGAGGGGTGGCTTTGCGCCCCGTGAGACGAAAGCTTGCGCGAGGATTGAAAGGCACGCTATCTCCAATTGGTGATCTTCTTCGGCGAGCAGCTACTGGCATCGAATCGTACGTTCGTGACAGATCTCGCTGCTGAGAGGCTCTCCGCGATTTGGCTGCCGTAAGCTGGCGGAACTTGACTGATCATCACCTGTCTATTCGGATTTTGAAGGCTGGGTGAAGTGTGGAGTATTAAGACAGGTTGAGTACAGCTTAGATTGTCGAATATTGCAGTGACAGAAGACATTGCAGTAGCAGAAGACCGTCCTGTCACCCCTGGAAGGGGAGTTTGCGGATTCTGAGGGACATCATCGGGAAAGGGAGGCGAGTTGATAGGCAGAGGTGGCGTTCCGCGGGTTCCCTGAGTATCCGTGTCGGATCTGCTGGCAAAGAGGAGTCATTTCAGCCATCTGTGTCTAGACAGACGATATCATTACGGACCTGAAGGGTGTTACCGAGGAGATGTCAGTATCGACTAAAGGCACAGTAGCTGATGTGGTCGCCATGTTGGAAATCGGTGTGTTAGTATTGGAGTAGAGTCATCCAGCTTGTTGTCTGATCTGACATGGATTAGTGTGCTCGTGGCACACTTGGAGCAAGCCGGTCTGGATCGAAACGTGATTATCACGTGAGCATCGAAGAATTCGCAATGGCATACGACAATCGGGCGCTAAAGCACTTGAGGATTCAGTGCATCTATATGCGAATGCTCCGTGCACTGCATCGGCGTTTCAGGCTCTGTAGTGGTCGATGAGCCGATATCATTCGGACAATCCCGACAATGGAGGCAAAGATACTCAACGCGGAAAGAACAAGTCATTTGTTGATAATCATGCGGTTCCAGTTGTCATCAGGATGGCAGACTGTCGGACTAAGCCAAGATCCTGGCTACAGCTTCCTCGTTTCGGCTAGGGGCTTTACGCAGTTGCCTGCTCGGCGGGAATATCAGTTTTCCTGAAGCTGTGCGCCAGACGCATGTCCACATGGGGAATTACGCGTACCTCCGGCCTTTTGACTGACTCTTCGTTAAGTCTATAGTCTCATCCGCCTCGAGTACAGGGGCTTCGCTACTTCTCGTAATTCTGGCCGTATCTTGAGAGGTGGCTTGCCTCACCGAGCTTGGTTTCGATGGGGCTAACGGACTTCGAGGACTCGTGACCACGAGGCTTTCTTCTACGCTGATTTCCTTCGAAGCGTCAACTGTAGAATCATCAAGCTCGACCGAATCCTCAGAAGCTTCCGCCTGTCCAGCCTCACTGGCAAGTCTGAGCTGTTCCTGGAGGAGTCCAACCATCTTATCGTACGATATCTTCATATTGTCAATTTTCCTATCCATGAGATCTTCCATCAACTCGCGCTGGTTATCAAAGATGTCCACCAGTCAGAAATGCAGACCTAAAAAGGCAGCCTGACGGGCATTCATTTACCTGATACTCAGCATCAGCCATCATCTGCTGCCGCTGCTCCTCCAATAAAGCACTGTATCTATCTCTCTCCTCTTGCCGCACACGGTGCAGGGCAATCTCGAAATCAAGCTCCTTCTGCACCGCATACTGACGAAGCTGTCGAATCTCTTCAAATAGCGAGCTAACCAGTGGATCCTCTTCTTCAGATCCTTCCAATGCTTCATCGTCAAGATCTTCTGGGTCAATAAAGCTGACGAGGCTTTCATCGGCTGGATCGATCTCTGCTACAGCTTCAGCATTTGAAGAAGTCGATGCATGACGGACTATACGCTCCAGCGGTTTGGCTATGCTTGGTCCCCCATGAGATCTACCGGACCGCGTAGGCAAGGAATAATGAGGCACTTCATAAGCAGGTGTAAGGATTGATGGGGAGTGAGGAAGGGTATAGTTGGTCTTGATCTGTTTCGCAAGAGACGTGAATCGTAATACATTGATGTTCTCGTCAAGAGCCGTTCGATACGGGTCAACCGCAGCCACCATTACGATTTCGCCGCGGCCACAGAAGAAAGGCTTGAGGACTTCGGTAAGCTTCGAATGGCGGAATGGTACGGGGACCGGCTGCGTACAGAAAAAGAGGCCAAATCAGCCCAAACTTCGGAAATCGCGCACACGCGCTTCATTGACTGACCTGTTTTCCACGAGCCAAAGCTGCGTCATTCGCTCGTATCACCTCAAAGCATCGTCCAAGGATCATTAAGCTCTGATTAATCTTCCCAGCTTCTTTCAAGCGATCACCATGGGTTTGAGTGTTTCTCGCTCTCTCGCTGCCAGCCAAGTCGACCACGCTAAGACGCGACATGTGGATCGCCGTACTCGATGAAGTAGCGTCTGAGCCTCGGGGAAAGCGCAGTACTTGGATAGTGAATATGCTGTGCGAACGGGAAGAAGTCTCATTCTGGCGTGTAGCGGAACGGTGTCTTGCAAGAAGACCTCTTTCTAACACTTCCGATGCGTGCTAATTTCGCGAGCGTCAATTGAATGCGGCTCTGTGTTTTGAACGCAACAGGAAAGCACTCACCCCTTCGGACCATAGCCTGACCATCGCCGTACCTGCAACGAACTTGTTGTCGGAGTGCTTGTGATCCTGCTTCAAAGACAAATTTTTCGGTTTCGTTTCCATTGAGAAAAGGTCGTGCACGTTCTCGTTGTACACTTCGACGAAGGAGCACCAGACCGCATACTCGTAGTCTTCAAATAGATCGATAGCTTGACAGAGGAAATTATGTATTTAGTATTACGGTGCTGTAGCTCAAGCAGTGACAGATGCAAAACATACTCGTTTCTTCGCTAGCTGGACTCTTACCCTTCTCCTGCTTCCATCTCGGGTCTACATAGCGCTCTGAAGCCGGAATAATCTCAATGCCCGTTAATCGAGCTGGTCTAACCCATGCATTGCTCTGTTGTTTTGCTGCTACACTCCGCAAGGTCGTGGATAGAATTCGCGGAAGCAGACCTGGTTCGGCTTGAGTTCCTTGAACAGTGTCTGCAGTGATAGTGGATTTGTTCAAGAGACGGATGTATCAGCAGCAGTAATGATCCAGACAATAAGAAGAAATGCAGTGGACACACATGTTTTGCCGCCACCGCTCACGCCGTATGCTAATATCAAGGAGTCGCTCATCGCCCTGCTGGGACCAGCTCCGAGGGAGTTCTCGATGAGGGGACGCGCCGTAGCATCGTACAAGGATGATTGGCTGGTTTCTGCAGGCAGGACCTCGGTAAATGTGTAAATTTCGGCTTCCCCAGCGGTGGTACCGCCTCTACCAGACAGCGAGCTTCGCGTTGCAGACGAGACGAGAGAATGCGTGCTTGTATCGGCAGCACCGAAGGCGGAAGGAGCAGCGACGACTTCACGCTTGCTGACTACGTCGATGTTGGCAGACTGGGGCACTCCTTTAGCCTGGAAAGCTGCATTGGCTGGTCGGAGTCTCAGATACGCCCGGATGGCTGAAGTTGATGGTGCTGGAACTGCAGCGGCGGAGGAAGCAGAGTCGCCGGTCTCGTGAGCGTGTCGGCCCAGGAACTTCTGCCAGGTGCCTTTAGACGAGGTGGACATTGTTGATGGTGAGATGTGGGAGCTGTGAGAGGACATGGATTGATTGCCTTCTTGCTTCTCTTTCACGTGCTCACCCAGTGTTTACCAGCATTCGTCGATCATCTTCATCGCGACTCACTGAAAGCTGGCCAGTATGTTGGCATGGCAGTCACTCGTGCATCTGTCACCTTGTTCTGCCCAGCCTCTGAGGCTCGAGCATCTTTCAGCCTACGCTCGAATCCATCGTGGCCGGCTTTCACCAACTCGCGCCAGCCTGCAGCAGACCAGGCTGCAAAGGCTCTGCTCGTACAGAAGATTGGAGCAGACAGCCTTGAATCGCAAGCTACGGCCAACACACGCCCTGTCAATCGAAAGTAGGCATGTAGTGCTTTTCTATCGTTGAGCAATGCCCGGAGATTGCTTCCCACCCCGTTTTCAGCTTCCACTAGGCTTCCCTACTTTCTTTACATGCTTTTCTGGCTTTACAAAGCCATTGCTGAGGTAGATACAATCGCTACAATTCAACCCAAGCGGCATCCTTTCCTTTCCCACTACTCGACCACAAACGGAATGCAGCAAATCAGTCATCATCGCTGATTCGGAAGCTTCGTCAATACACATGATCCTTCACTCACAGCTCAAGCTTGACCGTGACAATCTGGAAACCTCTGAAGGGAATTTGGATGGAAGTCTTGTCGTCTCTTAATGACGATACGAGTTCAAGGTCTTCCATATGGCGCTCGAGCAGATCAACGAGAGTTGCTCTGACGACAGGCAGCGTCGTAATCAGTGTCGCCTTCGCATGCCCACCTTTACTTTCGTATAGTCGGCAGATGACGCTCTGGCTTGCACGAGATGAAATGAAATCATCATCATCGCTGCGCTTCACGGTGTCCAATAGTACATTTGGTGCACCAGCGATCTTGAAGGGACCCCTGACATCCAACTGACCAGATTGAAGTGTTGCAAGAGGAGAGAATTGAACGCGAAGAGGCATATTGAAAGCAGCTGCCAATTGAGGGATCTGAGTTTGATAGAAATGGTTTTGATGCGGCACGAGCGCGAATTGGAACTCGTGCTGTCCTTCATCTTGGTGTGGATCTATGAATAATGATTTAGCTATCACATCCTTTCTCCAGCTTGAAACAAGACCTGAAAGGTCGCCTACCTGGCCCAGTAGCGCCACGCAACAAGGATATACGCATGGTGTTGCCTTGAATGCAAACAAGTAAACCTCTACTCAAAGCAATTTCACTACCCTGACTCACCAGCGACAGCGAAGCCATATTTGCAGTCGTTCAGCATAGCAACGCCATAGCCGTACTCGCTCAAATCAATATACTTGTGACCGCAGACCTCAAACTTTGCCGCATCCCAGGTAGTATTGCGGTGCGTTGGTCGCGATATATAGCCGTACTGGGTCTCATAGAACGCTTCGCTTGAAAATATCTCCAGTGGCACTTCCCACTTCAGGAATTTGTGCTTCTCCTGCCATTGCACGGTAGTCTCAAATTTGAGCATGCTCAGAGCATCAGAGTCTGCCGCCACTGCATCAAGCGACACAATCGTCTGCATAAAGGCAATGTTATGTGAGTCATCGGCTGGCACGTCCACAAAGCTGTCAAATCTGTTCCCCACCTTCCAGCTTGATTTGCCATATTTGTAATCTAAAACAACAGCCGCCCGCAGCGGTCCTGACATGTGCAGATGGACAGAGTCCGCTTCCAGTGGCTCAGCAGTTTCCAGATGCCAGACATCAACGTCCCCTGAGTAGAAGGCTGCGCGTAAGTCACTGTCTGCAAGAAGTTCAAGCTGTCCACATACAAGCGTCGAATTTGGCAGGAATATCTTGGAACATGACAAAACCGCCAGTGCGACCTGGCGAGATGAGCTGACGCCTGTTGATGCATTCACATGCAAGTCAGTTATCCAATTGGTCAAACTGATATCTCCGTTCGGAAAGATATACCTTTCTCTCAAGTCTATCATGCTTGTGATACGACCAGCACTCGATACCTTCACTTCCAACGATTCGTTCGCGAGGATCCAGGTGTCTTGAGAGAAGAAGCAAGTGGCAGGTTCCAAATCGGCTGTTTCGACAACAGTTGCTACACCACTAACAGCCTTATCTTCCATCAGGACAAGGGTTTGCTCTTTGTAGATTTGAGTGGATAGTCTGTCCCTCGGAGGGGCAGCTAGATGATGAGGCAGGGCGACAATCTCACGACGAGGCAAGCTGGACGTATTGAGGGCGAAAGCGGCATCCTTTCCATCTCGAGCGATATTGCAGTGGTCTGGCAAAAGAGCTTTGGTTGCCTCTTGCATCAGTGCAGAACCTGCAGGTATAGTTTTCAGTTTCATGCTAGGATTCCGATTTCGCCAACATTTACCTTTCTCCCTGATTTCTGCATACATCTCTTCCGCATCCTCGTAGACCTGTCAGAACCTGCTATTAGGGGTTTGTAATGTAACATGGCGGAATTTTCACGCACCATTCCCAGGGCTGATCCTGGAAGTACATCGTGGAATTGGCACAGTAGTAGCTTTTCCCAAAGTGGATCGATCTCACCCTGCGCAGTGTAGAAGGCATTAGTGCTCCATTGGATGTAATAAGGACAGTGCCATACCTTGGGATACTTGTAGCCGGAATTACTTGCAGCGGC
This sequence comes from Cystobasidium tubakii, assembly GCA_024345325.1. Classification (NCBI taxonomy): domain Eukaryota; kingdom Fungi; phylum Basidiomycota; class Cystobasidiomycetes; order Cystobasidiales; family Cystobasidiaceae; genus Cystobasidium; species Cystobasidium tubakii. Next base: position 1,994,347 of record BROO01000005.1, on the reverse strand, counting down.
TTGTACCGAAGCCAAAGTTGCCAAGTATTCTACCTCTTTCAGCAAGATTTCACATTTTCGATTGTTGCGCTTGATTGAGCCGTGACTGGTGTAGGTACCGCGATGGTACTCTAGATATAGCTCTCCTATCCAGGTCGGTAGCTTGCTCCCGTTGCTGAATTGGTAAGATGGCAAACAAATCAGTCCAGTTCATCTATGACTGTAGGAGATTCACTCCGGGAGACGGACTTTGTTTGCTTGAGGATGGCTTGATACATTTCCGAAACTGATTTACCCTTGCCGTACCCAACCTTCGGCAATTCAGAGTTCTCGTTGGCTACTGCCCTCAACCTGCGAAGACTCTCCAGCATCGGAGCGAGGGCACCGCCGCCTCCGTCACCATTGCCAAAAGGTAGGAGACTGATATCGGTTACTTCCAGGTTCTTATGTTGCTTGACACCATTGATGGCATCGTTCACATCTGCTCTTGCATTGTATGTGTTGACCGGTGTCATGTGAGTCAGGATTTGTGTTCCGTCCAATCCGACCCAGTTGAAGGTTGTATGGGGGAAATTGTTGAACTGGCTCCAGGACAGCTTTTGGGTGAAGAAGGATGGCATGTTGGCCAGTCGACATATTTGAGGTAGCTGACTAGAATATCCGAAGGTATCGGGTAGCCAGTGAACATCGCAGTACTTGCCGAACCTTGATTTGAAGTACCGCTGCCCAAATATCATTTGCCGACACAGGCTCTCTCCAGTTGGCAGATTCGTATCGTTCTGTATACAGCGGTGATCAGCATGGACCTAAAGGCCATTGGCCAGACAATGCTCTTACCTCAACCCAGCTGCCTCCGATCGGCATGAAGGTACCTGCTTCCACTTTCTATAATGGCAGCATACTCAGTCTATGTACCGCATACGACTGCTAGAGCCACTTACGCCCTTAATAACGTCGAACAGACTGGGATATTGCTGTTCTAGCCATTTGAACTGCTGCGCCTGACTAGCTACGAACCGATGCTCCGGATATCTCTCAAGCAAATCGCATTGCCTGTTAGGCAGAGTAAGTCTTCAGCAAAGAATACAGTTTCAGAGAGATTCGATACTCACGTGCTCCAAGATCTTGCTGTCTTCTGCTGGGTCACGGAGAAAGGCCAAAGCCAAGCTGTGTCAATGTGGCAATTGCTCATAGCCCAAACAGGCACGTGCTCGTCCTCCTCGTCATTGAACACCTCAGCTCCCTTCTCCTGCCAGCCTTTGCCAAAAATACCTTCGGCTACTTTTCTTGCTTTGCCAATAGTTGAAAGGTCGTCCGATCTGAAGACGTTCATCATCTCATTTGCAGCGTACATTGCCTTGTTGCCTAAGCGAGACTCGGCAGGCAATGCGCGGGCCAGGTCCTTTAAGACACGGAAATCCCAGAGTAGATGCCAGGCTTCCATACGGGGCACGACTATATCTGCGCTTGCTAGCTGACGAAGCGCGAGGACTTGTTCAGTCAGTGCGAAGCAGTAGGAGCATAGCTCATGCTTACTGTAAACCATCTATCGTTGCTAGGCCCAGTCATGTCGTCTTCGCCAGTACCAAACAACCCTGCAATTGCACTGTCAGGGACAGCTTATGCTGGACTATCCATCTGACCTACCATTTGCTGAAACTTCGATATAGTATGTCTGAGCGTAACTGGGGTCTTTCAGGGTGAACTCCACGCGTCTTTCTGTGCCATAGCCGCCGGTAATGCCTTGCAGAGGTAGACCATCCGTGTTGAAGACCATGGCTTCGCAGCTTATGAGTTTGCTGTCAGCTATACTCAACATCGGCACCTATAGCTTGCCACTTACCCCGGATCGAACTCCAGCTGTACGCGCTCCTCCCGCTGAAAGTCCTTAGGCGTATTCAGATGGATTCGTACCTGATGAGCCAAGGACTTGAATTAGTCAATCTTCGAAACATACATCAGACAACGTGACTCTACCCAGTGGTTCGTCCATGATGGTCCGAAACGTTCGCCTTTCTTCAGTGGTTTATAGTGCTTCCGCTTAGCCTCTTCGAAAGTCGGTTTTGTGCGTCCAGGAGCATGCCAGACCTCCATCTTGACGTTCTCATAGCTGTCAGTACGAGCTGTTCCACACACAAATCATACTCAGCTACCCATTCAGTTCGGCTAACAAGGTTCTCCATAGCCCGATCACGCTATGCAACTAGGACCTACCCTTGAACAGCACGGATGAGAAGTTGGCCTCGCTGAAGTGCCCGCCTTCAGCATTGTTGAAGCGCTCATTGATGGTGATCCCTCGGAAGTGCTGCAGAGCGTGTAGCTGTTCAGCAGGGCTGCTCCGGTTATTTAGCTGGTGTCCCGTTCATCAGACGCACCTTGGCCAGCGGAGTGTGGTTCTCGATAGGATAGCGATTCGAGGCCTTCTGTAAAGACGATTTAGCTTGAGTACCTTTCCATCCATAGGATTGCCTTCCTCACCGATGGGCACGCCATCCCGTTCTCTGCTTGGATGCGATGATGTGGTAGTGTAATAATGCGCGTCGGCAAGTTAGAGCCACCTCGTGGGCGAGCGATCAAGGAGGACAAGTGGCGGATCTCCGCTTAGTCGAAGTAGCAGAGTAAAGAGCAAGAGGAAGCAACAAGCTGTATCATAGCCGTGTCTTCCTGACCCAGGAGTTAACTGCATTGTAATAGCCACCTGCGGACGTCTGAAGATCTCATGTGCAAATAGTAGGAACAAGGTATGGAACGAAAGGGTATAAAAAGGATACGTCTTCTGTATGTGACCTCCTCATTGCGCCAGTCTCGCAGCCCACGAATGCTGCGTTTCCATCGGACATCGTGAGAGATATGTCCTGAAGCCAATATTCAGAGGCTCATGCAGTGGCAGTGGCAGATCCGGGTTACTTAATGCAGCTGCGAAAGCTTCGAGTACTTGGTTTCGAACGTCTTCATGCTCAACAGCGACATATGGATGATCTCTCGCTATGATATCGAGCAGTAAACCATAAGTGATCTCCATTTCGTCGACGTCCTGCCGAATCGGAAGGCCTTTAAGCCAGACCGGCAGCAGCTTGAGCAGGTCGCCTTCCGATATCTTCATTGTCGAGGAATGCAGTATGGTTTTACTCACTGTCGATTGCATTAGTCAATATGAGGTAAGCTTTCCAAGGAATCAAGAAGTCAGAAACTACTTACAGGCAGAAACGAAGTTGTCATGCGCTAGCGCTTCCTGCTCGTCCTCAAGATCAGTCTGCACAGCCAGTCCACGACAGAGTGGTTCCAAGCAAGCTAAAAGATAGCTGAGTGAGCCTAGGCATTGTCCTTTGACGCAACACCAAGCTTACATTGTACAAAAGGTGCATAGAGACCTTCAGGATTCATAGCTGCTATACCAACTGTGAAGGCGGAAATCTGCCTAATAAGTGGGTCTACCAACATCACGTCAGTAGAATTTCAAGTACTGTTGACACAAGAGGAGACGCATAACCTACTCAGGTTTGAGAGACCTTGTCCCACTGCGGTAAGAAGCCCGCTAGTCCAAGCGACCGCCGGAGGCGAAGCATACTGAATTAAATCGCAGACAAGTCGCAAAGCCCATTCTTTTTCTCCCTCTAGGCCAAGTTGTTCTCCCATCGCCTGGTTCAAAACTCCAAACAAGCCACGCGCCGGAAACGAAGGTCCAGCAGTTTTGATGAAAGCTTGTAAGCTAGCGGACATGTACTCTAGAGCCGATCTGATCGAAACAGGATAGTCTTGTAAAGCTTGCTTGTCGTTCTGATCTCGAGCTTCCGACATTACTCTCTGCAACTCTTCAATTTGTTCACGGCATGTATTGACGAAGGTACCTGCGTCCGTGGGAGTGAAAATATCCGGTGCAGCTAGCACTACATCTGATGTAGCTGCAAACTGCGCTGCCAGCACGTCAGGATCCTGTTCGGTTGTCATGGCTGCCAGAAGGGGTGTTACGACAGATCTCATCCGGTTCTTGTTGTATTCTTCGGGATAACGTGTAGAGACGGCAAATGCTACAATGTTGTAAAGATGTCAGCTTTGCCAATTCATGCGTGGACTGCTATAGGGTCAGACTCACATCTAATTAGAGCTGGCAAAGCAGCTGCGCTCGCCTGTCGGATGTCCGAGCTATATTCAAACCCGACAAGATTCGAAGCGACATTAAGCATAGTCTCGGCATAGCTCATCCATTCTCCAGTTGTATTTTGACTTTCTCCCGTTTCCGTCAAGCCGACACCAAGCGAATGAGCAAGGGAAGTAAGCAATTGAGCAGCTTGCGTTTTCTCTTGTAGACTTGCGGTGTTGACTTTGACATTCGTGCCCGATACACTACCCTGAGCGATAAAATGCTCATCGTCTTCATATGCAGGATCTTCTTCTGCGTCCATACCCGCTCGAGGCTCGTATGGCTGATCTACTTGCGTGCTGGCTATGCGAAGCAATCTAGGAATGACAGCATGGACGTGCGGCAGGAAGTCTGACTTGAGGACTTCAGCCATTCGCACCAGTCCTGTCAGCACTTGCATCGTGCATGGATCGTCAGCTTCAGAATGAGTCTCTGGGGGCATGTTACAAAGAAAATCAGTACGAATAATGCATTCTACTTCGCTCGTGGCATGACGGTCAGCTCACGCTCAATGTGCACCAGCGTTGTAATAAGCTTTTGTACATGCGGTTCCAGGATTTCCCTCTCAACCGAAGATGCTGTATGGGACAAGGAATGAACAAACGATGAAATATTAGCATGCAAAAGATCTTGACTTCAGAGTTAAGATCACCGCCACTTACCTAAGAGAGTCGTACAATCAATAGCTCTAGCCTTAGTTTCATCGTCCACGTACCCCTTCAAGAAAGGCCAAAACGCCTCCAAGAATTCCTCCATCATCTTCGCGGTAAAATATCCTTCTGAAGCAAGTACTGAAGCGCTCTGAGCAGCAGCGGACATAGCTTTCATTCTAACATCATCCCTCGATGTTTCACTAGATACCAATTGGAGGAGCCTTTCGATTATCGCTGGTCCATGCTGGATGAACGATTGTGGCAGAGAATCATGTAGATCGCTTGTGAAATTGACGAGAGCTGCACAGGCGTACGCTACTAAGCGACCTGGCGCATACGATGTGTCGATGATTCGGAAGAGTGCTGATAGCAGAGGTTCACCGAATTGTTCTTGCACTTGGCCCTGAAGAGGAGAAGCGCAACTCCTTAGCATATTCATATGAACCATCGATGATGCGCATGAAAGAAGGCTTACCTCGAGATGTGTGCACAGCTCGGCCGCTGCATATACAGCCGCATATACTATTCTCGGGCTCGGATCGGACAAGCCATCAATGACCATGCTACACGAGCGCATCGAATCAGTCCATCTGTATTACAATAATAGACAGGGTACCACGTAAAGACCTACCGCATAAGCTGTTCCACATTGCCTTTATATAGTTGCGCGCTGCTCTCTGCCAGGGTGCCGATTGCGCTAAGAGCAGCATAGCGTTGCCTCCATTCTTGAGATGCCAGAAAAGTCGGGATGATGCGGAAAGCTGTAGGTAGGACACATTCCGGACCTGTACGAGGGAAGGATAGCAGCATGCGCAGAGACAGTCGTGTAAGAATCAAGTTGCCATTTTATGTTGTGAGGCCAAAGATCCGTCCACAGACTCACCCAAAGCCAAAGAAAGCCTATTCAAAGCATCTTCCGCAACGACCCAAGTTTCCGATCCATTCATTTCATTCTCATCATTTTCAACAGAAGCTTTCCAGAATTCCAATTCCAATGTTTCATCATCTCTCATTTCGGTCATCATACTAAGTAATGCCCCCACAAATTCTTCACTATATTTCTCTAAAGATGAAGTTTGTTCTTCTTTTATTGTTGATGAGAAGTATTCTGATGTTGCTGTTAGATATTCTATTGCTGCTTGCCGTAGGTAATCTATTGTTGTTGAAGGTAAAAGAGAGATTATGAAGGGAATAAAGGAATTGATGTAAGGTGTGAGGAAGGTTGATGATTGAGATTCGTAGAGTTCTAGAACAGTGTAGAGGCTTTTCGATAGCTCAGGTGCGGCTTTGCGAGCATGCAAGAGCGGAAGGGTCTGGTGTATGGGAATGTCAGGCTTGGCTCGGTAAAGTGCTGTGTGTAAACTGAGATCGAAAAGTCCGACTCACATTCAACATATCAGGTATGATATCCTTGAACTCGGAATGGCGGTCGTCAAAAGTAAGAACAGTAACGCAAGCTTTTAAAGCGTCCGCAACGAGCGAAGTATCCTTCTCTATCGCTCCCAAGCCATGTCTCAGACCCTGTTTAAGATCCGCCACTGACATATCAGCCACGACGACCGGGTATTCCGTAATGAATTCATAGAAGAGCCTTTGTCTGCTCGTTGATGCATTTGGAGCGAGAAGATTGCGAAGCGTATCATCGAGCTCAGGCCATCCATCTAGTAAAAATGAAAAACAGGGATTCGTCAGCTCAAATGATTTCAAGACTGATTAGAGACATAGAGTAGGAAGAACTTACGTCCGCTTGCATTATTTAATTCGAGTATATAGCTACACGTTCGACATAGAGTCTTTCCTTCTCTATCAGATATAGCTGATCGGTCATTTTGGAAGCATTGCAGCAGGGCATTTTGGATTGCATTTTGGGTCGATACGGCAATGACGTCCCATAGTCTATCATAGATGAAGTTAGTAGAAAGGTAGTCAGCGTTGCCGGGTAGGTTGAGCAGCTGCGAAGCATCTGTCGTACTTTGCAGTATCACGATCATCCGCATCGCGGACTACGAATTCTCGAAGTGTGACCAGTGCGAGCGTGCGGACCTGTGTGGAGGAGAGTGGTAGAGAATGCGCATGAGTTGATATAGGGTCCAAAGATCAGCTAAGTCCAGCTTCGTAGTGCGCGCTTGCCTTCCAAATTTCCAAATTTCGACTTGTGCCTGACAGCATGCAGGCACGACAAGGCAAGCTATCATATGGCTGTACTCACAGCAGAATCCCCCTCATCCCTGGCGATATTCGCCAACGCTATCAAAGTCCATTTCGCATTCGCATTCAGGGATATGCTCAGTGCTTCAGTGGGTGAGATTTCCGAGAATCGCTCTGTAGGCTCGAGGACATCTCGTAATTGACCGTGGATGCGGGCTATCCAGCTTCCGAGGGAGCTACCTGAGTGCATCGTTCACCGGTGTTGGAGTGTATGTAAAGTAGACGACCTCGCCATGGAAGACTATGGGAGGTGGATTGCAGTATTGGACGGTGGTAGAAAGAGAGAGCCTTGCAGCTACGAGCGTCCAAGCTCCTTGCAGCTTAATCTTGAGGGAGACTGTTCCACAAGACGCCGGACATCCAATGGCGGGCGGAGCATGAGTTGGATATCAGATATAGGTCATGTTATCATGTTGACATCCATACTCATCCACCATGTAAAGCCGTCATAGCACAAGTCCTCTTCGTGTCCAGCACACGATCACTCACGTGCACCAGCAGGCAATGGTGCAGGACAGCTTGCACATGTAAGTGTACATGCAAGTGGCTGGTGGAGTGCCCCAGTAGGTCTGTCTCCATCTGTCTCCCGTCACTGCACCCTCTCCCTTGCTGCAAGCCATCTCTCCCATGCACGCGTCTCCCTTGAAAGTAGTCGCCACTCTGCGCGAAGGCATCGAGAGCAAGTCCGCAATCGCGAGCAGCTCACCTTGTTCTCGTCCATCATTACAATTGCAGCATCTTGGACAGCGACGCACTCGCACTCTGCATCTATACACTGCACCATGTCCCAAGTCGAAGACCCCGAAGACTCGCAGGCCTACCGGACAGCGCTCGGCATCGCAAAGCTCACGGTGAGTGCTGCAAAGTAAACAACGAGCGATGCGACTGTGGCGGATGGACGGGATGGGAAGAAGACAGAGCAGGGAACGCTGATGTAGATGTCACACAGGAATTCGGACTCTCCTCCAATGACTGCCAGAAGCTGTATGATGCCGGCTACTGCACCGTCGAGGCTGTCGCATTCACGCCCAGAAAGGCACTTCTCGCCGTCAAAGGCATCTCGGAGGGCAAAGCAGACAAGATACTCGCAGCGGGTGGGCTAGCACACGATCCTGTAGTCCTTTGAAGAGTTGCTTGCTGACTGTCATCGACGTCTGCTGACCTCAGCCAGCAAACTGGTCCCCATGGGATTCACAACAGCGACAGAGTTCCACGCCCGCAGAGCAGACTTGATCAGCATCACTACCGGTTCAAAGAATCTGGATACCGTGCTCGGAGGAGGTATCGAGACGGGTAGTATCACTGAACTATTTGGAGAGTTTAGAACTGGAAAGTCACAGATATGCCACCAATTGGCTGTTACGTGTCAGGTATGGCTCTTCACATTCTCTCCCTATCATTTTGCCACATTGTTGTCGCATGCGGACACTAACTTGCATTGTTATGTCCAGCTACCCATCGATATGGGAGGTGGAGAAGGCAAATGTCTATACATCGATACAGAAGGTACTTTTAGACCTGTCCGACTCCTTGCTATCGCGGAACGATACGGCTTGAATGGCGAAGAAGTACTGGATAATGTAGCCTATGCGAGAGCGTACAATGCAGATCATCAACAACAGTTACTACTTCAAGCATCAGCAATGATGGCTGAATCGAGGTTAGTCGTTAAAGCAAGTTTCAACTTTGTTTCCCTCCCTCGTACTACATGTCACGTGTAGGCTGGGGATCACCGCTAAACTCTGACTACTACTTCGTGACCTTTATAGATTTTCCCTCCTCATCGTGGACTCGTGCACTGCCTTGTATAGAACAGACTTTTCAGGAAGAGGCGAATTGTCAGCTCGTCAAGTCCATCTAGCCAAATTTTTACGTACACTCATGAGATTAGCAGACGAGGTGAGCATTTTCCCTCTTATATCTGTTATTACACAAACATACACATCGAAATCGTGTATATCCTACTGACACGACATTATCATACTTTTGGCAGTTCGGAATAGCAGTCGTCGTTACGAATCAAGTCGTCGCTTCAGTAGATAATGGACCTATGGCAGGAGCGGGAGAGACTAAGAAACCTATCGGAGGTAATATTATGGCGCATGCATCTACGACAAGGTTTGTGACCATCACTAAAATTATGCTAGCCTACCCTGCGGATCAAATAGAGTTATGGCTGACTGACAGATTACTTGATTTGATTTTGCTCAGATTATCGCTTAAAAAAGGAAGACAAACGTGCCGTATTGCCAAGATATTAGATTCACCTTGCTTACCTGAAGCCCAAGGTACCTTTTCAATCAACGCGAATGGAATCGATGATCCTGAATTGGAAGAATAGAGAGTGCAGCGTATCACTGGAAGGGCGCACCCACGCAGAGAGCTCCGCCAGTCAAGATCAACCGCACGGCATTCCGGGTAGAAGCAGGCTGTACGGAGAAGAATCAAGCTATACCAGTCAACGATCATACACCGCTCAGAAAACGCATCAATCCCCGAGCCGTTACGCACTATTAGCACGCAGCAACAGACGCTTCGCATCGAGTCTAGCCTTCTTCTGCATCCCCTCAATATCAGTCCAGTCAAGTGTGATTGTTCTCCTTCCACAATCCAAAATCAACCACAATTATATATGCTTACAAAATGCTTTTGATCTCTGGCGAAAAGTTCATGGGTCACATAAAAACACAAAATTTCGCTTTCGCATGACAAGTGCCTCGTGAGGAGGGAAGAGGATAGGGAGATTCGTAAACAATGAGGTAAATCAGGTCCCCCCCCCCCCCCCCCCCCCCCGCCCTTCCGTGGTCGATTCGTGTTCTATGCTCTTCATGCTTTCATTATTGATGTTGTAAGATTACATTGCTCGAATGGTTCCAATACCTTATAGCAAATAATCGCATTGTCGAGATTGACGATGGTATTGATTGCATATTGGTACCTGGTCGCTGTACCTCGGAAGCTGCTCGTGCAAATGCAATGAGTACTGCGTCTTTCTCACCCTGTGTACGGCCGTTTCCGATATATACTGAATATCGAAATCTCCATGCATGCGGAAGATGGTTTAGTATAATGATTTCGAGATGATCAAACGATTCGACCAATTGCGAAATATATAACCCTTCTTGTTCTACGTGAAGTCGGCAGCTAAGATCCTTTCGTGAGCAGTAAAGCGAAAAAAAAACATCATTGCACTGAAACTGTTGTCCATAGTGATGAGAAATATGCTAAAGATGCTACAGAACTTGCTAAATTGTCCATTTATTCTTGAAGAAGTTGCCCTTTAATTGCTCAAATGTCCATGATGTGAGTGGCATTGAAGCCATGAAGAGATTGTCGATGTTTGAATGTCTAGAGTGTAATATTAATGTCGCATTCATCGTCATTTTGACATACTGTCTTTCTTCCCAGATTTTTGAGATACGGACCTGTAGGCGTTCACGGCATAAAAAGTAAGGCAAACACAAGATCATCAGTCAGAGGTGATCTCGCATTGGCTGCGGAGTACGATATAGAGCCTAGAGAGGAGAATTGAGGAATCGTGAAGAGGGACTCACCCAATGGACCGTCCGTATATCTACAATGACCAAAAGCGCAAAATTGTCTATTATCATTTTCATCTAATTTCTTATCGCCCCAATAACCACCCCAAGTAAGCCATTCTGTACCTGCTTGCGTTTCATCACTATCTTCTGCATTTACGGCTTGAGCTGCTGCTGACGATGACGAAGTGCTTGTCGTAGAAGAAGCGATCGAGGAATTGGAAGATGCAGATAGAAGTGAGAATACCCCTGAAGTGGAATTGAATGAGTATGCTCGGTAATTCATGGTTATATCCCACATTGTTCCTGCGTTCGTTTCATCTGATAGAATTGTATCGTAGGGGTGTGTACCAGGCTGCGCTCGCGAATGAACAAATGGGAATGCAAATGTATCAGCCAAGACGAAAGAGAAATACGTTTGGGACGAGGACAGGAAAATGCGATGGTAGAAAAGTTGGCGTACCGTTGCATAACAAGCATGATCACCTTGACCAATGTAAACTACCGGTCTTCCATTCCCATCTTTGATAATTGCATTCCACGAATAAGCAGTCCCTGAATTATGCTGTGAGAGGTAGATAGCCGTAGGTTCTGAATCTTGGAATCTGATCATTGTATGTTCCCAATCCCCTACGTGGTCACCGAATGAGCTTCCAAGTACTCTGTATAGAATCATAAAATGACCGCGGGGGGGGGGGGGGGGGGGCAGTCAGTACCCATCTACGGTGGGAGTCTCACAACAGGAAGGAGTGTAAAAGTGTCATCCAATGAGGAGTCACTCACTCAGGTCCTTGGTTGTAAGCGAAAAAGAAGAAATAGAAAACATCAACAATACCACCTTCTTTCTCAGCTACCAATATTTCAACAGGTGCTTCACTCTTCCCCATTTCATCAGGTTTCCCAATATCATTGTTCAACCATGATGGGTCTGACAAGGTTGTTATATCTTGAATTGAAGAGAGATAGGTGGGTGCTGTTGAATAGGTTGTGAGTGAGGTGAAATTGGGTGATATGGAGGACAATTGAAGGTGATTTGTGTCGTATGGTAGGACGTTGGTCAGGAATGACTTTACGTCTGTTGGGAACCTGGAATTGAAGATAGTGAGCATAGCTATCAAAGCTTCCAAAGTTGCGGTTCCTGCTTTCTTGCTGCATGCGTTAGCAAGAATGAGTGGCGCGCACTTACCACTGCTCGTCGCTGTGCAGGTACATTATGGGCGCGTACTGGAAAGCATACGATGGAATGATAGATGAGGATGAAGATGCGCCATCCTGTCTGATTATATGCTTATTCGTGAAAGCGTCACGCCTGCTTCTTGATGTTGGTGGTCTTGAGGATTCGATCGGGAAGGCGTCTGCCGGATAGAAGAGAGCCAGAAGGAGGATGAGCAGCGGTGATAGTCCCGATACAAGCTGCAGCATTGCCAGGCTCAGCACGGGCTGATATGCTTGCCTAGCTCCTTCAGCCCAAATTGTGCAAGCTTGCTCGTTGTACAAAGCAGAAAGTTAAAAAAGTCAAGGTGGTTGATGTGTGACAGCGGCACTTTAGATATACTGACCGTCCAACGAAGCAGGGCATGAGCAGGCCTCAGCACGACTGTAGTGTGGATACTTACTTGATGCCTGCTACAAGTACTCATGCAAGCGTATAAGCTTCATGGTCCATTCCACACTATGTGATCGGAGGCCGGCTATCAGGTGCAGAGGCGATAAGTATATAGCCGAGGCTCCACCATGCCGCTGGCTTGCTTCTGCACAGACTGGAGTGCATTCACATCGCATCCATCTCATACATCCCTACAGCCATGTCATCCATCATCCGACTCTCCGCAAAGCACGTCCATCCATCCTCCTCCGGCCTCGCTGCCGCGTCGAGAAGACGGGCAGCTCTTCAAGCGAGGTCATGTGGATATGCAACATCATCAAGCAGTGGAAGCACACTCCTCGCAGACAAGAAAGCTGAAGAGTTCCATAACTTGTACAAAGGCACTGCCACGAATGGCGGCGAGACAAAGCTGTACATCGATGGACAGTTCGAATCATCCCAGACGAATGACTGGATTGAGCTCCATGATCCGGTGAGGCGCATACCGGCGATATTGTAATCATATCCCTTCACTGACGCCATATTCTTAATCATCGTGCTGCCAGTCCACGCAAAGAGTGCTTACAAAAGTCCCAAAATCAACACAGTCTGAAATGACAAGAGCCGTCGACGCTGCTGAGAACGCCTTCCACAACGGATGGGCGGATTCCAGCATCCTCAGCAGGCAGCGCATCATGATGAAGTGGGTGGCTCTTACCTACAGTATACTCTCTCTCTCTCTCTCTTCATCTTCCTGCTGTCGTTGCGCAGCTCTTCTCACGCTGTCTTGGGTGGCCCGGCCCAATTCTATTCCTGCGCTTAAACTTTTCGCAAATTGGACCGGGGCTCCTCACTCGGCGAGATAAGAGACATGCCACTGACTTGCTGTTCTCAACTTTTGTATCGGTACAGCCTACAGGAACTCATCAGAAGACACATGGACGATATCGCTACTAGCATTGTGTGAATTTTCTCCCTTCTTGCGTTTCTCGTCGGAGGGACCAACGGGTCAAGGGCGGAAAGCTGAGAGCTTGCATTCCGTTTGTCTGTTCACAGTCTTGAACAGGGCAAGACATTCCCAGATGCTAAGGGAGATGTTCTCCGTGAGTCGTTCACTCTCGAGAATGCAGCATTAGATTGCTGACGCTCTAACTATTCTTAATCTGTTTACAATGTAGGCGGTCTCCAAGTCGTAGAAAGCGCATGCGGTATCCCAGCCATGTTGATGGGCACCAAAATGGAAGTCTCGAAAGACATGGATACCGAAACTCGACTCGCACCATTAGGAGTAGGAGCCGCTATATGTCCCTTCAATTTCCCAGCTATGATTCCACTCTGGTCAATTCCAATGGCAATAGCAACAGGAAACACACTAATCCTAAAACCATCAGAAAGAGATCCAGGTGCTGCAGGCGTTATTGCTGAGTTATGTGAAAGAGCTGGTATTCCTAAAGGAGTACTTAACATCATTCATGGTGGTGTTGATGCGGTAAACTTTATTTGTGATGAACCGAGAATCAAAGCTATTTCTTTTGTTGGATCGGATATTGCTGGTAAACATATTTGGGACAGAGGTAGTAAGAATGGTAAAAGAGTTCAGGCCAATTTGGGTGCAAAGAGTGAGTTTCTTAGTCATAGTTCAAGAGAGACCTATTTCCTTGGGAAGAAATCCTCGACATCTAGAAGATCTTGGATGTGTCATCGAAGAAGGCTGACGAGAGGTCTGATCCTCTTCCTGTCCACCTCCAACAGACCATGCTATCATCATGCCCGATGCAAACCCTCAATTCTCACTCAATAGTATTGTAGGAGCCGCTTTCGGAGCTGCAGGTCAGCGATGCATGTGAGTAGAAGGCGATCGTAGCCACCCGGCATGTAAAACACTTCGAGCTTATCATCCGAAACACTTGCAGGGCTCTCTCTTGCCTTGTTGCTGTCGGAGAGACAGATCAATGGCTTGATGGTATCATCGAACGTGCGAAACATCTCAAAGTGGGCAATGGCTTTGGCGAGGGTATCGATATGTGAGTGCTGGCTTTTATACGGCCGTTTGAAGTACAGGCGTCAGACCGTTCGATGCTAAACCCTGTGCTTTCCCTGCGCCTTCTGCCAACAGTGGCCCCGTCATTTCCCCACAAGCTAAACAAAGAATCGACAAGCTCATCGGATCATGCGAAGAACAAGGCGGCAAAATTCTTCTCGACGGTCGAGGCGTCAAAGTCGATGGCTATCCTGATGGAAACTGGGTAGGACCAACAATCCTACAAGCAACCACAGATATGGACTGTTACAAGGAAGAAATCTTCGGTCCCGTTTTAACTGTTGTTAAAGCTAAAGATCTAGATGAAGCTATTAAGATCATCAACAGTAACAAATATGGTAATGGAACTGCTATTTTCACGCAATCTGGTGCTACGGCTAGAAAATTCGAAAGGAATATTGAAGCTGGTCAAATTGGTATCAATGTTCCTATCGTAAGTTTTCCTCTACTCCCTTCATTTTCAAGCATGTAGCTGAGGAAACATTATTCCCCGTAGCCCGTCCCCCTACCTTACTGGGCATGGTCAGGCAACAAAGGATCAGTTCTAGGTGGAGCATCACTATACGGTGCACGAGGAGTTGACTTCTGGACACAGCTAAAGACGACAACTGCTTTATGGAGGTCGGAGGATGCAATCTCGAACAGGGCGACTGTTGCTATGCCTACGCATAATTAGGAGGAATAGGAATGGCTCGCCTCCAAAACGCTTGGATGATAGCAGGTAATTGGCTCTTCCTCGTTCATAAGTATCAGCAATACAACGAAACTCTGCTTCTTTTCGAAGTTAATGCCATAATGCTCATGGAAAGGCGAATACTCGATACAAGGAGGCATGACTTGCGCGCTGGCTGCGAGAGACACGAGCGGCGAAGTGACGGCGTCTGACATCAAACACACGAGTCAGCGCTCCTAAAGACCTTTCAATACCGACTAGTACATTTTGCAGCTTACTTCGTTAAGAGCGGGTACACCCCGTCCTTCGGCACCTCTGCAAGTTGTCGGCTAACGACGCGGCGGAGACTTTCGCAATGGGTCTTTCCTCGGACTTCTGCGAGAGAGTGCGAACCGAGCGACGTTATTGGCACGCTTTTCTGCTAGGACTTCATACTTCCGCTTCCAGTCCCTGCAGCCTTCTCCGAAATTGCTTCGCTCTCTTTGTATCTGGCTTCACTTCGCTGAATATCTGTCAACACCAAGGTCATCCGTTCCAGTGCCCTTTCGCTCCGTTTTCTCGCCTCTTGCTCCACGCTCAACTGTCCCCGCATGAACACATCCCGTCTTTGATAGACATAAGAACGACGCCGAGGTAGGCTCGAGATATGTCAGCAAGCTTTTTTACTGAGGGGAGGGCCGCCCCCTCTTGTCGTAATGGGTGAGAGCTGGTCAGCTAATTGAGGAAAGCGCCCTTCATGAGAGATCTTTTCGCCAATCTGGCAAGGATCTTTTCGCTGATGAGCAGATTCGAGATGGACTTCAGACAACGAGAAGAGGAGACCCCGCATACAAGACCTCCAAATGATCGCACAGACTGCCTTGTGAGACAAGCTCACTATAACATCGGTCATTGGTGTGGAAGGAGAACTCAAGGGCATGATGTAGATGGCCCACTTGAAGACTTCGCCGCCACAGAGCTTCACGACCTTCCGGTTGGCTCAAAGGCAGGTCATATGAGGACCACACTCAAAGCGACGTTCGCCACATGTCTATGTTTCTTGCTTTACGCGAAATGCTATGGCGCTGGGAGAAAAGCTTTGGCTACACGAATTAAGGATCCTCACGTGGGCTAGCCACAAGTTCAGCTAAAGTTATTGAGTATTCTACCACTCTCTCTTTCGTTCCGCGCATTTGATCCACCATAAACACGTATCTTGTCCTTTCCAACCGTATCAGAAGCGAACCAGCCTGTTTCCGGTAACGATTCTCAGGGCATATTTAAGGGCAAACATGAACGGTAATGACAAGTTTAAAGAGCAAGAAAAGCCATCCCAGTGGCTCTGGCGAATAATAGCATACGAGAAAAGATGCCATTTCACCGACTAGCACTATAAGCACATTGGATAGGAAAAACCGATGGAACTTGTTTTAAAAGATACATGGTATAGCTTTGTTCGAGTATACTCGAAAGCTTTGATATATATGTGTGAGGTGAAGGAAGGACAAAGATAGCTTGGCTAAGTTGTCCAATCCAATCGCCTATGTCATGACAATATTAAGAACTGAGAGCGTATGGAGAGGGATTGGAAGAGGATGAGAGAATCGAGCGTCTACTCAGATTGACACAGGAAAAAAACAGGAAACCCAACATCTTCTTTCACATTGGACTTCCAGACTGATATTTCACTTCATGATTTAAGCGTGAGCTCTTTGAGTAGCCCTTTCGCCCTCTCTGACAACCTCTTTGTTGATGGGTGTTCCATGAACAATGTCAAAGACAGGTCTGCGGGAAGCAAACAGTTGAAGAATTGTCAGTACGATCATCCCAACGAACGAGCTTTCGAGGGCGAGACTCACGATTGCCAGCCGTGAGAGCTAGATCCGCTCTGTGCCTTCCCAGCCATAGATCCGCTCTGTGCCTTCTCAGCCAAATGACCTTGTTTACCGACATAAGAAGCCTTAGATTCCCAATTAATCAATTCCTGTGATCGAGCAGTAACAAGCTTGAATTGAGATTGTCTCTTATCAGCAATTTCTTGTGCCTTTTCCTTCTTCTCAGCAGCCTTCTCCTTCTTCTGCTCCATTCGGTGTTGAACGAGTTCCTTTCGGGTAACGTCGTCTCTGCGGGATGCTTCGTCTGAAGCCTCCTTGATATCAGTGAGCTGCTGGTCAAGCTGAACAAGAGCTTGTCGAATGGCAACTTCAGCAGCCTTGCAGACAGCCTTCTTGATAATGCCACTAGCGGCAGTGCGTAGAGCATTGTATAAGAAGTTGTGCCTGCTATCGCGAATCTTCCACTTGAGGTCATCAATGTTGATATCAACATGGTCAACCCTGAAGACGTGCGAAGAGTGAGGTGTAGTCTCCAACTTGATGGATCCATGAATACCCTTGCCACCAATGACGACATCAGCAAGACCAGAATCTTGTAGTCGTGGGAAACCAGTCTTCTTCTTAAAGTAGAAAGCAACATCACGTAGATCGGCTTGAATCTGAGAGAAGCCAATCATGAAAGAGTGCTGCTGGAAGTCACCCTGATTGTCATAAGGAGAGAGTCGGAAGAAGTTTCTGTTCTCAATCTCGACCAAGTTGGGCAACAAGTTGGCCATCTCGAGTGTCAAGTTCTCAATGACAATGTCGAACTGTTTGTCTTGATATTCGGCGCGGGGAATGGGGATGTATCCGATCTGCTTGGCAATGGAAGGAACGATGACATGACGGAGGTCCTGAACCAAGTGAGGCTTGTACTTTAGGTTTCCTGAAATCGTGATGGAATGGTAGTCAGCTGTGTTGTATCGGCAAGTCGCTGCAAGTAAAACGCCAACTCACCATCACCGTCAAGAGCCAAATTCTTGACTAGGTTCTTGACATCAATACCCAATTTCTTGTTTAGGGGGTCTTCGTTATAAGCATAAAAGAATTCCTCAATAGCATGGAACAGGTTCTCTCTGTGACCAGCATATTTGTGATCCCAGAATTTCTTGCCAGACTCCTTCAAAGCACGACCATCCTGATCGCATTCATCGGTCATAATGTAGCCTTCCTCCTGTAGAACTCGTCGAACATAGCTTCCAAAGCTGTTCCACCAATGTCGGAGTTCAGGATCGTTGCGCGAGTCGGCGTACATGACATCGATAGCATCGATGATGGGTTGCATGGAAGTATCGTTTGCGAATCGCTCGAGTAAAATTCGGAGTTCCATCTCGGCATTGGCGTAGATGGGGTCGCGGCGGATGTCCATACCCTTGCCTGCACCCTGGTCCTTGACATCGGCAGCATGACCCTTGTATCTCTCGAGGAGATCAATGAAGAACTCGACAGCTTCATTGTAGTCATCGTGCTTTTGTTGTTCGACGACGACCTCTGCAAGACAGCAACAAGGAACGAATTTAGCCATTGTCTGCACGAAGCAATGCGATATCCATCTATTCGTCTACTCACTCTTCAAGCGGTAGATGAACTTGTCTCTTCGCTCTTGAGGGAACTTGTCCTTGGCATAGTCACTTGTTCTTTGTTTGTATTCCTGCTTGTATTCCTCCTTCTTCTGAATAGCTTGGTCTCTCTTCTCTTCAGGAACGTTACCAACAAGGCTTTGCTTGACATTCTGAGCATGACCCTGGGCACGGCCAGCTGCGTTCGAGGCCTCATCTTGTGCAACTCGCTGTTGCTGATCGCGGTCGTTAGTATTGGCATTCTGCTGTACGCCGTTGGCGGATTGCTGGGCTTGATCTACAGCGAGGTTGGCAGTGTCCTGCTTGGCCTGGTCGTACTGGGCTTTTTTCTCCCGGAGCTGATCGCGCTTCTCGCCGAGCCCGGTGTCTGGGACACGCTCGTTAGGGCCACGGGCTGACAAAGCAAGCCGAATCAGTTTGATGTACAAACAATGATACCTCTAGGACATGCAACTCACTGCTTCCGTCTGGAGCAACCCATTGAGCGTCTGGTGCTGGCTCTTCCGCCCTTCTTAAAGCATCCTCATTAGGTCTCGCCTTGGAGGCAGCCTTTTCAGCGGCATCTAGTTAAATAGTACATTGGGGTTAGGAATTTGAGCTGTTGTAATTGTCAAGCAAGTTGGGTCGCACTCACCAGCAGCAACATCTCGTCCAAGGACGGTAATATCAGACAGAAGTTTCCGGACTTCCGAGTTTGTGAAGACGAGCTTGGCGAGTACTCGGAGGTGCTCGACGGCCTCTTCACCCTCCGACTTGGCTTGGTCCCCGGACGTGGGTGCACTCGCTCCCTTGATGTTCTCAGCGTGGGATTGCGCATCGAATTTGGTTGTGTCTGAAAGTAGAGTCACGTGCACGACAAATTGACGTCAGTATGATGGAAGTCATGAACGTATATGCCTTAATATGCAGCCAAAGCATGGATGTGAAGAATGACTCACGCCAGATGAAGTTTTGCAATAGTTCATCCTGATTCTTGACCTTGATGAGCTCATTGGCATCATCAACGACCTTGCGGAATCCAGAAATAAGTTCACGACCCTCAGAGGATAGCTTGCTCTCGTCGAATGGAGAGTTCGAGTTGAAGTATCTCAAAGTCTCGTCGATCTGCTTGTTGGAAGGGAGCTTTCCGTTTCTGAATCCCTCAATGACGCCTACGGGAGGGCGGGAAGCGATTTTGTCGGTCAGTCAGGTCAGGCACATAGCTAAGGTGCAGGTGAGGTCGGCTCACCATAGAATTGCATCTTTCTTGCGACATCCTTTTCCTTGAGTGCAGGGTTGACAGGCATTGTGACTGCATTCTTGGCTGTAAGAGTACGTACGTCACAGATGGCGGGGAGGGCGAGACGTGCGGAGGGAGCGAATAGCGGGGTAAGCAATGAAGAGGTACGGTCAGTATAGAGTAGAGATAGAGCGAGAGTATGAAGGCATCGTCAGGCCGGGCTTACAAGGATTCTCGGTGTTGACCTCTTTGACGGTCTGGCGGTCCACAGGTCGATACGTCAGCGATGGGACCAAGCCTGGAATCAGATGGCTCCCCGCTACTCACCTTTGGCAGATGACCGGACATTGTTAATGATAGTATTCGGAAGTGTAATCAGACTGTAGCCTCCTTGTGTTGGGAAATAAAAGCAGAGACAAGCCTGGATGAACTTGCTCGTGAATGATCTGCCCTCGTGTTTCAAGGCATGGCCTGCATCGGTCGATCACTCCTCACCCAACGAAGCACTCGCGCGCAACAGGGCTGACGTCATTTGCGCATCATCACGCGTAACATCGACGTAGCACATCAGAAGAGAGGAAGGGGCATTCATCCGTCCAGGCTTATGTCAGGCAGTTGGTAAGGCAGAGGGCAGGCATGGTCTACTATCGCTGCTAGCATACTCGAACGCCAAATGGACGGGTATACGCTCATCACTCTCCACTCTTCGGCCAGCACACCCGAGTCTGCCCTGGCGAGGACTCTCCCTGCATACCTGACAAGCGAAACATTCACTGTCGTCCAGAACCGTCATGCAACAATAAGGGGCCGCAAGGGAGTCAGACTCTGTATTCAACTGGCATGTCATAAAGCATAGAGTATCGAGTCCAATCAATGTATGTTTCCGGTCGGATCACGTGTAAAGTCATTACTATAATTATGGAGATGGTTCGCTCAGTTATTTGTTCAGTTTACCACCTAGCAGTTGCATAGAGGATCTCCTCATGCATGGAAATTTGTAACAAATCTCCAAACGATACTCTCTATGCCGCTACCAGGTCATCAAGAAGCCTTTTTGGAAAACGTTCAACGATATTCTCTATGCTGAAGAGACGCTGACGGCGACGGTATCAACAGAGTAGTTGCATTTGCAATTGGTGTAAAAGTCCAGTCAGTTGCATTGACCCAATATCGCTACAAGAAAGTCGAAGAACCTGAAGCTAGCTACAAGAGGGCTGAAGATAATTCATTCCCCTGTTCAATAGTGAAATAGTTATGTGATTTCGTGCATCGCCTGGTGGTCATCCTCAACTGATGTAGATTTTGCTACAGCCAGCGCTTTCGGTGATAACAGCATTCTTCGCAGGACTGAAACAGTGAGGGGGCAGAGTAAGCCGGTCTCGAGGGCTTGCTTCTGATGATATCACGCCGCCTACAGCATCGTCGTTCAGTCTTAAGAGGCGGAGGTAGAATTGTTGCTTTCCATAGGACGGGTAGATGTGCAGTGGTAAGGTGCAAGATTCTCGACTGGCGCCTGTTCAACATCCATAGCGGCATCATACACGTGGAAGAGTGGTGGATCTTGACGTGGGACTTGACTAGCATCGAGGTGCTCGTGTGGCATCGCATCCGGGGAGAAGCGCTGACTTGAGGAACGTTGTTGAAGGAGTCAGAAAGTGGAAACTGCATAGATCCAGCTTAGTGAGCTCACGATAACGAACGGCGATTGTAGCGAGGTTGCTGTCTGTAGGGAGGTTAGGTGCCCATACTGCAGTACTCTTCACACTGCTGAGCGTCTCTGGCCGCACGGGAGCCTGTCGACGGCCGCTGTAGCAGAGCCTGATAGGGAATGGATGCGATTGTGAGCGAGAGATGCGTCGTCCCGCCTGCTGAGGGGCTCCATCGAGTCTATACGGTGTCTTGTCTCGATGTACGTCCTGGATAATTGTGCATGTGGGTGTCTATGGCTATTCTTGCTCTTTCGATATCCTGCTTGTACCGTAAGACATAACGACTTGAAGCAGAGAGCGCGAAAGACGCAGGTCAGACAGCGAGAGAGGAGAGCGAGCACGGCATCTCAAGCGGCATCTCATTCCACTCGTTAGTCAACCATGCATCCGCACTCTCCCCTCCCACTCTTTCATATGGTTAATTGCCATTGCCCGCTTCCGCGAGCACGAGAGTGTGCAACCTCGAGATGACCAGGTTGGGCGAGGTTGGTGTTGGTGCATACATGGCTGTACGTGGAGCTAGAACGAACATCAGAGGATGGCAGTCCTCACTAGCTGAGACTCCCTCCAGAGCGAGACTCCTAATTTGCTTCACCACGAGAACGTCTGTTTCGGCTGCTGATTCCCTCTTGCTTCAGAACATGCAGAACGTGAAGCAGCAAAGTACGATAGCCGACCCAGTATTCAAACACTGTCGTTCTAGAAGACTGTCGTATGGCGAACAGCCATAGAGTGTGCAGGTGCCTGGGCCATTGGCTGTTTTACCGTGTCATAACCTCACTCTGACAACCCAATCGGTAGGTTGTGCATACCCAGCGGGCTTCAGGTGTGTGCAGTATGCACCGGGTTTCCATTCTCATTGCCCCGACAGCGCACAATGTCAGCATTCGGCACACATTTCTCATTGACAACAACACCATTATGACAGCCGTTCTGAACTGCCCAAACAGCTGGCTGTTCGACGAGGAGATCTGCGGCACACACCTTCAAGAGCCGAGGGAATCAGCTACGAGAGAGGAACGTACGAGCGTGCTTTTGGAGTGGATTTCATTGTACGAGTGGAAGCAGTGAGAGTATATGTGCGTGCGTGCTTGCTTGCTTGCTTGCTTGCTTGCGTGCTTCACACGCTCCCATGCATGCTGGACTCGCCCTACAGCCCTCTACTCACCGTAGCCACAGTTTCACTACTCCTGCATCGCTTTTACATGCTCGAATCCCTGAAACAGTACGGAGCTAGAGAGGTAGCTTTGGCCTGTCTCTTCCTAGCTAGCAAAGTAGATACCTGTCCCGGCCCTTCCTCGCTCTCTCCACTCTCATCCTTCCAACTCACGCTCATGCAATGGTCCCCGTCTTGCTTTACTTCAATGCTGACTATTATCAGATGGGCTTTGGCACGCCCACGTACTAGATGACGTGTGAATCAACTCTGCTCCTAGAGCACCGAATTTCGATTCGCCAAATTTCAGTTCACTTCCATTACAACTTGGCACATCACATCACGATCTTTACTTCAAACCGGCGCCTCAAGTACCTCTCTTCATATCTACGTAACAAATTTTTGTTTCAAGAGCTGGGCTACCCTTTTCAAAAAAATACCTAATCGAAGAAACTTTAAAACGACAGGACAACTTAGATTCCTCCAGTCAACGATGTCTTGAGTAGTATTCCCTTCTGTCCCACCCATGTATACCTATAGCATGCTTGTATCGACGGACGTAGCTCCTTTTTCTCCCTAGTGGAGCTAGTAGTAGTACAAAGTTATAGTATCACTCTTACTACTTTGAGCACTGATTCCACTTTTCCAATGGAAGCTGTTGTATTCCTTCAAGCGAGTTTTCAAAGTTACCCACTGCCGCGAGCGATCCGATCTCAAGATTGCTAACCCAGCATGGTCACAATAAGTCGATTCCCATGAAAAGACAGTGATAGGTCTGACAGGAGGGGGTACGGCTCTATCCTTGAGCAGCATTCAAGAGAAAACCTCCCTTCGACTTTCTGATCTAATAACGCATTTCTCCCAATCTTCCCTGCCTTTCGCTTTATTAGGATCGCAATCCCATTTACCATTGATGCACATCATCTGGATTAAGCTATCTCCGCCACACGCTTCTTGTGCTAGCATTTTGGGTAGATGAATTGCATCTGAGCCCTCTCGCACCAATCTGCCCTCAGTTGTTAGCGACATAGGGAAGAACCATAGGCATAATGGTCAAGCATGAAGGGCATTGGCTAAAATGCATGTACGTCTTGATTACACATCGAAGGGAGCATGTTATTCAGCACAGTAACCTCAAGAGTCAGCTTTGGAATTAGCAATCTCTCAATCGCTCACGCAGCCAGATGACCGACAACTTACGGACCGCAGTCTTTCCGCTGTATCCTCTCATAAGCGATGACACCTAACCATGTATGAGAAGACACTCGTACCGAGTAGACAGCCGGTCTTGCTTCTGCTCATTAACGAGAGCAACATCTTAAGAGACCTGGGTTTCAAGTTGCGCTTGTTGATGCAAAGTGATTCTAGTAGATGATGATGTCTGTATTTGTATAGAGGTTAGTGTAGAGGAGGAGATTGGCGGACTCATTAAGTTTCCTATATCTCTCGAAGGGATGAACAGCAGCAGGGTGCGGTGTAGATTCGCATACCTTTCGGACGCGCATCGGTTCCGCTCAATCTTTTCCCGGTAGGCGCACTTTCTGGAAGGAAAAAAGAAGAGGTGTTCAGATAGTTCAGTCTGACACACATGTAAGCCGTAAAGTGCGATGTGGTTGTGAGAGCGTCGAGAAAACGGAAAAAAGAAAAAGAAAAAAAG
Source organism: Cystobasidium tubakii (assembly GCA_024345325.1). NCBI lineage: Eukaryota > Fungi > Basidiomycota > Cystobasidiomycetes > Cystobasidiales > Cystobasidiaceae > Cystobasidium > Cystobasidium tubakii. The sequence goes on along the minus strand of BROO01000005.1, from coordinate 1,970,354 downwards.
AAGAAATGTTGGAGTGGGGACAGTCAAACGCAGAGTGGTAAATTCCATGAGCCACGAAAGCTAGAGGCGAAACATCCCTAGTGGTCTTTGTTTGCAAATGTGTCTCTTCCAAATGTCTATCCATTGTCTAGTTATAAAGATTTTTTCATATCGTAATCCCTTCTTTAACCATTGATCGTGAATACAAAGATTGAATCCCATCTGCTGCTTTATGAACTTTTGTACTCATCCATTTCATCACCATCTTCAAATCCCCCGATATTGCGAGTATCTCTTCAACTGTTGCTTTGGATTTTTCCACATCTTTTTCACTTGCACCAAAGATGAGCCGTTCTAGCATAGTCCCAGGGGAATCATCCTCACCTAGAGATGATGCATCGTTCGGAGGAAATGTAGCCGCAGAATGCAACTTGCAGCTGACTGAGTAACCAGTTGATAATGTGCCAGAGGGGCAGATACGGATAGTAGAGGAAATAGGAAGCCAACTTGGCAAATGAGGAAGGAGAAATACGAGAGTAACCGCAGGAGGCCAACTGATGTCAAAATCCGTCTGCACTGATACATCAATGACAGAAAGTGGCGTGTCTGTAAATCAAAGACAAAGGAGTCAGAGTCAGCGAATGAGACCTACAATGCCTTGAAGTGGCTGAACAAAGAAAGATATCTCACCGGATAGCAAATCACCCAACGTGATATTCGCTTCGGTGTCCAGCGGACTTGTAGCAACGCTTTTACTTCCTTCAAAAAGGGTTGATAGAAGATCATTATAGCATGCTTGTGTCCGAAGTATCTCAACTACCGCCAGCAGTTGATCGACAGTTTCGAATACGAATTCCTCAAGCTTGAAAGCTGGAACACCAGGTGACAATGGCTGATATTTAGCTCTTAGCAAGGGACAATCACCCATATCTTGCATGTTGAGCTCGTAAAGGAGTCCAGCAGTTTTATCCGGCAACAGCACTTTTTCGGGAGTTTCGGCAGGTTGAACCTGAAGTGGGAAGGTGGAGTGCGACTGGCCTTGCTGGGTATACCCTTGCACCTGCGTAACAGGGCAAGTCGTCGCAGTATTGCTTCCGAGAAGTATATCTTGCAGTCTTCGACCTGCAGCTGCTGAAGTTATCAAAGGCTTATTGGACTTCCCCACGAATTGCAGGCCGTTTGCAATTTTCTCGGATAACTCGGGAGGTGGGGAAGGTAGCAAAGGGAACGATGCCTTCGGCCCCATGCCACCGTCTATGAAGTCGGAGGTGAGCGATAGTGCCAAAGGCATATGCGAAGTCGATTTTTGAACTCTGAAAGTCAACGATAAAATGGCGTCGTCGAGATGCGAAAGGGCAGCCATTTTCTCGTTTTGAAAACCGGATTGGACAATGTTGTCCCATTGTTCGGTATGGACGATGTAAGGCTGGATGTGGAACATGAGTTCTGTGTAGGGTAAAGAATGGTATGACGTTGCTAGGCCGTGACCCGTCGTAAAGAGACTAGCAGCAGAGCTAACGACTTCGCTGTATACGAATGAATAAGCCAATCAAACGTGGGATGGATATCGCAGAGGGAGGAAATCTTGTACTTACAGCTCTGACTTGAAGACCTCCTCAAGTTTCATCGACAGCGCCTTCATGGCCGAGAACGGATCCAGATCGCCGCTCGCAGCAGTGCCATTCGCATTATCAGCTCCCTCCACTTCTTCATCCCTACTCGTGCTTTCTTGAAGCCCAATGATATCGTCGAGCCTTGCCAACGTAAGTATTGATTCTCTCATGGCTTGCCAGTCGGATGCTTTGGCTTGTCTGGAAAGCAGCTTGTCCACGCCGGGGTCTGTACTTCCTTCCAAGCCGTAGGAGAACCTAACGGCAGTGATACCTCCGAATGATAGTCCTGCACTTGTAGATCCTGCAGCAGCCGCTTGCGCTTGGTTGGCTGGAGGTATTTCGAAGTCCACATCAAGGACAACTCCCTTGCCTGCCATTGTTATCGTATGGCTGGTAGATGTTATATCATGTGTACCGTCCGTGTCCATACCATCATCATTGGCTTCACCACTCGCATCATCCGCTCCTTGGAAAGTCTCCCATCCAGCATCTTTCGCTATACACTCGAGCATCTCCTTTACGTTCTTAGCGCTGGCGAAATGACCCGGAAAACCATACTGATAACCCTTTCTACGATTGATAGTCTTCTTCGTCCGATGTACTCCTTCTTCCGTAGCTAAATCACCAAGCGTCAAGGCGCCTGTCTCCCTCATCAAGGCGAGCAATCTGATCCTGTCCTTGTCACTGACGTTTGAGGCGGGTTGAACGAATTGATTTGTATCGCCCATAGATTGAGGAAGAGACATTGCAGCATTATTGAGGATTTGGTATTCGAAGTTGCTGAGCGCTGAAGTGAGAAGCTCCCGTGGTAGCTGAAGCGATGATGATCCAGTCGGACCAGCTTGGAGTCCAGTCGAGACAGCAAGCGGGTGCAGCAGGGCGGCATCATGCTCATATTGACTAGCTAGCTGTTGCTGTTTAGCTTCTTGAGAAACACCGCTGCTTCCGCTGCTTGAAAGAGCAGGCTCGAATGCATCTCGGAGAGTGCGCTGCAGGTCCGCGATGAAGCGAGCTAGCGATTTATGCGAGGTAGCTGGAGGCCCGCTGGCTGAACTGGGCGTAGCATTGAATCCATGGCTGGCTGATGGTGTCGGAAACGCGCCTCCTGCTGGCGAACCAGATGGGGCGTCGACATTCATTCATCGAAGTTGGCAGTCAGTGTTAATCAGAGTGTACAATCCCGAGCTGTCTCTACACCGTTGATGCTGATCGGCGAATGTATATGCGAAGCAAGTGTCTGAAAACTACTTGACGCGTGCAGACAGCGAAGCCGGCACGTCACAGTAACCTTTCAAACGGTATTCATGCTAGATGTCGTGCAAGTACTTCTACTCGAACGCACAAGATTACGACAGAATTACAATGATGCAAGCGACCAAGGGCGAGACGGACTATATCAGTCCCGCTGGCTGCTCTACCGATACACAACCCTCGATATTCTGGCGTGAAGGACATGTCTCGCTCTATCTAGAAGAGCAAGTCATCGTTGTTAGACATTCCACCTTGTCCTGCTCCGGAGGATGTGGTTCCGCCATTACCCCAAAGCGAATTATTCTGTTTCTGCTGAGCGAGGCTAGCCATTGTATTACCGCTTGAACCACTCGGCGTCGTCGTGTTAGTCTTCTTAGCTCCGCTGGCCGCGAAGAGATCATCAAAGTCGAATGCGCCGGCTTTAGGCTTGTTGGCAATATTGGTAGTGGCCATGGTAGGGACTGACGAAGAGGATGCACTCGGTTTCATGGCGTTGAAGCTGGAGGTCTGCATACCCATTCCAGGTCTAGCCGATGCTGCATTGCCAGCGTTGGTATAGTTGGGACCAGCAGGCATATTGTGGGACGTTCGAAGCTGAGGTTGCTGTGTTTGAACATTTACAGGCGTGGAAGATTGGCTTGTGGGGGCCATCATGTCGAAGAAGTTGAGCCCGCCAGCTTGAGTTGTAGGTCTCGCTGGAGCCGAGACGGCGGCTGGAGCGTCAGAAGCACCCGCAGATTGGAAATCGTCGAAATCATCTGAAAGGATATACGGGATCAGCCATACTTCAAAAAGCACTTGCCGCGAATCAGCCTTACCGTCTAGGGAGAGCTTATTAAGAGCAGCGGCTGGAGCAGCTGAAGAAGTGCTTGCACTACCATTGCCAGCTGGCAGGTTGTCATCGTCATCAAAGTCGAAGAGATTGACCTCTTTAGTCTTGCCCTGCGGCACGCGGGGAGTATCTTTCTTGATGGGAGCGGGAACATCAGGGGATTTAGTTCCAGCTGTTCGGACTTCATCATCACCTGCATCATACTCTTCGAAAGAGTCTCGGCGCGCAGAGCGAGCGGATGAAGGATACGATTCTGCATAAGATGATCCGGCCCCCATGGAAGTGCCTATCGTACCCAAAAAGAAATTGAAGCAGCATCAGACCATCAAATCACGTGTAACAGGTGGATCCAGGCTCTCACCTCCGTGTAAGCTATCACTCCCAAATCCACCATATCTAGACCCGGAAGGGCTGTTGAAAGACGGTGAACCATTTCCCGAGAAGCCGCCGCCGCCTCCTCGGTAGCCGTCACTACTAACGCCAGTATATTTATTCTTATTCTGTTTCGCCCTCTTTCGCTCCTGACGGACTCTATCCAAGTCTTGAAGCAGGTCTGACAGTTCTTTTGAGCGATTGCGGACGTTTATACCTTGATCTTTACCTTTATCATCTACATAGTGGAAGTTGCGAAGCATCTTGATCATTGATTGGTGGGAGCGTGCGTCGTCTACGACGCGTTCAGAGCCATGCTTGACTAGGTATTCCAGCAGTTGCAGTGCCTATCGCCCCCAGATCCAATGTCACTTTGTGCGCAGTCTGCGACTAGGCCATATTGACGTACCTTGTAAATTTGTCGCCATTCGCGTGCTTCCTTCTCGGTGAAGCGCTTGTAGATGACAGGCATGATTTCGTTGAAGAGCTATTCATTTATAGACATCAAGTGCATCAGTACCACAGTCCTCTCACATTCGTCGGGAGCTATACACACCTGAAAGTTGAACGTGCCTTGCGCGATGTCTTGCATCAAGGACGACGAGGCACCCCAAGCATCGTCATTTGTAGCCTCCCTGACCTTTGATTCCATCTCGGTATAGTTCATAACCATGTTCTTGGCCTGTACAGCGATGCATATGGATTATTAGGGCCTCTTGCTCTATTCTCTGAGCGCGATATGGCTTCGGGCGTGCCAATCTCACCTTGTCATAGTATGATTTCACATCGTAGGCACTGATCTGTACGGAGGAAGTTGATGGCGGAGTATGCGGTCAGTGACTCTGTCCAACTGCACAACACACCATGCCTGTTCGTGGGCACACCTCTGAGAGCTGCTTGCCCAAGCTCTCTATGAAGTCCATATTGCTCGCTCCTGCTCGCGGTCAACGCGTGCGACACGCCGATAGGCTCTAGCTGTGCACTGACTAGGCGTCTCCGAGCGACTTTGATGCTTTCCTTGCTGCTACCCTGCACCCAGTGCTTTCTCTTCGCTTGCACAAAAGTGGCTGCTGCAGTTATCCGGAAGACAAGTAAGGCGGCTCTTTCGAGTGTCTGGAGGTTGCCTTCCAGCCACCACCAGGCAGGCCGCTTATTCGAAAAGGTGAAGAGCAGAGAGCTGCTTAGAACAACATGCCATCGACTATGATAGACCTCAAAGGCAAAGGCAAAGAGTCCGAGAGCTCTGCAGCCGCCTCGTCAGCTTCACCGGCTCCTGCAAGTGGCAGTTCCACAAAGCAGGCAACAACGGTTGTGCGGGACGACGACGACGACCTCGACGAGCTGGATGATGTCTTAGAGTGAACTAAGCTTTGTGAAGCATCATGATAGACACATGCTGAGGCGTTGCTGCATTCATCCAGCCAATTCAACGCTCCTCCCGTACAAGCAACCGCCGCACAAGATACGCATGATCGTGCAGCCGACAACGGGCACAGCAGCACCTCGAACGGGCAGAATGGAGACGACGGCGACGAAGACGATGATGAAGACTTCGAAGCTATCTTTGCGGCTGAACTGGCCAAAGAGATGGAAAAGATGATGGGTGCAATGGGTGGTAAATCATCAGCCACCTCTGACAAGAAAGCCGGTCAAGCCGGTACTTCACTTTCATCGACAATACCTGATTTGGGCGAGGATGGGAAAGATCTGCTAGAGGACAAGGATCTTCAAGATGCATTCGAACGTATAATGTCATCTGCAAAGTCTGGAGAAGCTGGAGAAGGTGGATTGAAGGAAGATGATTTCAATCTAGAAGAGCTGAGCAAACTCATGAGTGGGCTTGGTGGAGGTGGCATGCCTGATCTAGACGCATTAGCATCAGCATCCTCCAGTAAATCAGCTTCAAACTCGGCTCAAAGCAATAGTAGAACACCGAAACCTCAAAACTTTGAAGATGCTCTACAAGCCACAATGTCGCGGTTGGCTGATTCGGAAGCGCAGCATAAATCCCGTTCAGCAAAGGGAGCTAAAGGCTCTGACGATCCATTGGCTGCTCTGATGGCACAGATGGAATCTATGGGAGGATTACCTGGCATGAATGGCGCTGGCGGCGATGATGAGAACCTGCCGGAAGTGCTAGATAGTCTGATGGACCAGCTTATGAGTAAAGAATTGCTGCATGAGCCTATCACGGAGTTACGGCAAAAGGTGAGTGTGTCCTTTGTGTTTTGCCATTCATTAGTTATCCGAGCTGACTACCTGGTTGGCTGTTAGTATCCTGAATATTTGAAATCGGCCGAAGCAGCCTCCATTTCGAGCGAAGACAGACAGCGATATGTGAAGCAAGAAGTGATAGTAAATCAAATCTACACTGTCTTCGAGGACCCAAGTTACAGTAATGAGAGCCAGGCGACGAGGGAAAAGGTTGCCGGTCTGATGCAGCAGGTAGGTTTCTAGCATTTTGTTCTAATCCAGGCAGCAATTGACTTTAGCTCACAATGCCCAAACTGCAGATGCAAGACTGTGGTGCACCGCCGAAACCATTGATGGGCGAGCTTGGACCTGGTGAGTTGTCTATTACGAAAAGATGGGATGTCCAGATTGCTGACACTTTACCCTCTCTAGCCATGGCACTTGGCGCTGATGGGATGCCGAACATTGATCCCGACAACTGCATCGTCAGTTGAGCATTGAGTATCTGCTTGTTTGTATTTTTTCGAAAGTCAGTGTTCGTTGATCTATCAGGAGGAAGTAGGGAGATGGAGTCAGGGCTGGATTGCACTGTCGGTGGTCGGTGTACCAGGGCAAGCAAACAGCTATACAACTTGAGCAGAGACTGGAGTTGCCTCACTTGGAGATGCACACGCTACCCAGACCAATTGCGGCAGAAATGCAGTTGACCTTTGCATCATGTGTGATCATGGTTGAGCATGTGACGGTCACATGGCAGAAATGATTGGATGGCCGTGTCGCTTTCTTTTCTTCATTGCACAGCACAGAAGTTAGATGCAAAGGGCTTTCTCATCTCTCAAGCTCACTCGCGCATTCAGAAGTACTGCCCAGTATCCAGTCAGATTCCTGCAGTGTGAGTGGTGCACGCCTTTGACGGTGGTGATGGCGGTGGATGACTGCCATCAAAGGACATTGACATACTAATGATAGTGACTACTCTCGACAGCCTCCGCACTCAAGGAGACCCACCTTCAGCTCTACAACAACTCCAACCAGCTCATTTCTGCTGTCACCAGCAGCCGCGACACCGAACTCTTCCATCACCAGCACCAGCACAATCACGCCGCATCGTGCAACGTCTGCTCTTTCAGGAGGAGCGTATTCAGATACTTTGGAGCATCAGCACTCACCATGGCCGGTCAAGTGACCGACAAGGCGGCTGCCGCAGGCTCCGATAGCCCCTTCAGGCTTCCCAGACATATCTTGTTAGTTCTTGCGGGTCGTTAATTGCGTGTATGCCGAATTGCTGACACGGACATGGTACCCAACATAGGCCAACGCATTACACGCTCGGCGTCAAGACTGATCTCAGACGCTTGATGTTCCACGGCAAGGTCGAGATTGAGTACGCTTGCTTCATTACTCTATACTGCCAGCATAGGCGCTGAAGCCGGTCTTCGATCACCCCCACTGATGCATCATTATTACTCTCAGCTTGACAGTCCATGAACAGCCAGAGTCTACCAACTCCATCACTCTACATGCTGCTCCGTCACTCAAGATCCTGTCCGCCGTCCTCTCGACATCCGCCCTGAAGACAGCCTCTTCGGTTCTGGCTTCGGACATCACCTGCGACCACAAGCTCGAGCGCGTCACTGTCACTTTCCCAGAAGATGCAGTCAAAATCCAAGCTGGTCAGAATCTTCGTCTAGGTTTCAGGTTCGAGAGCGAGCTCGAAGGCTCTATGATGGGTTACTACAAGTCCACCTATGAAAACGCAGAAGGGGAGAAAGCATACTATGCTCTTACCCAATTCGAGCCTACTGCTGCTCGACGAGCTTTCCCATGTTTCGATGAACCTGACATCAAAGCTACTTTCGATGTCACTCTTCTGTCCAGAAAGGGCCTTGTCGCACTTGCCAACATGCCAGTGGAGCATGTATTCCCAGATGTCGGCGAAGTTGCCTTGTTCCCAGAAGAAGTTGAAGCCGCTATAGAAGAGGCACACGCGCGCAGCCCTCGCAGCACTAAAGGACCCGCTGCTTTATTGAAAGGGCAAGCACCTGCTCTGCCACAGAAGTACAGCAGTCGTGAACCTTCTCCCTTCAGAGGTCATGCCGAGCTAGCTTCCGATGCTTCTGAGGGTGACGGCTGGATCGCATACCAGTTCCAGACCACGCCCAAGGTCTCTACGTATCTCGTTGCATGGGCAAATGGTGATTTCAGACATCTCGAGTCATCTTACACTTCGCCTCTAAGTGGTCGCAAAGTCCCATTGAGGATCTACACTACACCAGAACATATACATCAAGCAGGTCTAGCGTTGGATGTAAAATGCAAGGTTCTGCCAGTCTATGAGAAGATTTTCGATATCGAATTTCCCCTGCCAAAGCTCGATACTCTTGTAGCTTCCGACTTTGACGCTGGCGCTATGGAGAACTGGGGTCTCATCACTGGAAGAACAATTGTCTACCTCTTCGATGAGAAGAACGGATCAGTAGATGCAAAGAAGCTGGTCGCTACCGTGCAATCTCATGAGGTCGCTCATCAATGGTGGGTACTCTACCCTTCCTAGTGCTTGCGAGAGTATATAACCAATTTATGTGTCCCTCATCGCCTTGCAACAGGTTCGGTAACATTGTAAGCCATAAGTGCAAGATTGACGCCTGCTGATAGACTAACGAATTTTGCTCGCCGGATCACAGGTTACCATGGGCTGGTGGCAAGGACTATGGCTCAACGAAGCCTTCGCAACCCTCATGGGCGAAGTCGTCTCCATCGCTCGTGTCTGGCCCGAATGGAATCCTTACTCAAGCTTCATCAACTCGCACCTCCGCAGAGCACTAGATCTCGACTCTCAGCGCTCCTCGCATCCTATTGAAGTCCCTTGCCCTGAAGAATCCATGATCAACCAGATCTTCGACGCCATTTCATACTCGAAGGGTGCTTCCGTACTCCGCATGCTGTCTAACATGATTGGAGAGGACGTCTTCCTGAAGGGCGTTTCCATCTACTTGAAGAATAACCTCTATGGTAACACTGTTACTAAGGACTTGTGGGACGGTATCTCGGAGTCTTCAGGTCTTGATATTGCTAAGATCATGGCAAACTGGACCCTTAAAGTTGGTTTCCCGGTCGTCACCGTAGAGGAGACTTCTGAAGGCTTGAAAGTCAGACAGAACCGCTTCTTGAGTATGTCTCGTCGTGTCTACAGCGAAGTTGCCCGAATCTGACAGGTCCATTGCAGGCACTGGTGATCCGACACCTGAGGAGGATGAGACTCTGTGGTACATCCCCTTGGAGTTGAAGACCATCGACAAGTCTGGAAAGGTCACTCTAGACCATAAGGCTATTCTACAAGATCGCGAGACTGTTCTGCCAGTTTCTGATGTCTCAAATACGGTATACAAGCTGAATGCCGAGACTGCCGGTGTTTGTAAGTGCTGCCCTTTGATTTTACTTGACGCACCCATCTAAACCTGTTCGTTTCAGACCGAGTTGTGTACTCACCCGAGCACTTATCCAAGCTCGGTGACGAAGCAAGCAAGAAGAAGTCTGCCTTTGGACTGAATGACAGAATTGGCCTTGTGCAGGACGCATTCGTTCTCGCCAAATCGGGCTATGGCAAAACATCTGGTGCCCTGAGCTTGACCTCCAAGCTCACCAATGAAGACGAATATCTTGTATGGAAGGAGATTTCAACTGGCCTTGCCGACATCAGCGATGTCTGGTGGGAGCAGGAACAATCTGTCCGGGACGCCGTCGACAAGCTCACACGCGATACCTTCGCTCCGCTGGTTCAAAAGCTTGGCTGGGAGATCAAGGATAGCGATTCCTCGGACAAGCGTGAACTTCGCACATTGGCGATCTCGCAAGCTGCTCGAGCAGGACACGAAGAAACAGTCAAGGAGTGCCAAAAGCGCTTCAAGCTGTTCGTCGAACAAAATGACACCTCCGCCATCCCTGGTGACTTTATTGACACAGTCTTTGCCAACGCTATCCGATACGGCGGAGAAACAGAGTATGAGCAGATGCTCAAGGTCTACAAGAAGCCTCCTACGCCTCAGCATAAGGTCGGCTGCATGCGCGCATTGTGCTGCGCCCGTGACGACATGCTCATTGAGAGGACTATCGCATTCATGAACTCTGATGAAGTCAAGATGCAAGATATGATGTACTTCTTTGGTGGTCTCGCCGCGAACAGATCCTCTAGAAGAAAACTCTGGCAACACTTGCAAGACAGCCTACCAACTCTCACACAGAGATTCAAGGGCAATTTCTCCCTCGGCCGACTTGTGCAGTACTCTTTCGATCGCTTGTCCTCCAAAGAAGACGAGGAAGCCATCACCAAGTTCTTCGCCGACAAAGAGTAAGTTCTTCCTCATTTGGATCAGGACACTCGCACTGACGCGACTTTGCCCTCAGAACGAAGGACTACGTTCAGCCACTCAAGCAAGGTTTGGACGCTGTTCGATCCAAGGCCGCTTGGCTCAACCGTGATGTGCAGGATGTCTCTGCATGGCTCAAGGAGAACAGTGAGTTCGTGTAGTCCCAGCAGAGTTAGGGCTTCATGGCTGATCTATCTTGCATCTTGAAGAGTACTTGCAATGAAGCGTCGTTGAGAAAGGGAAAAGAAAAAAATGAAAAGCCAGATGTACCAAGCCAATGACATTGCATGAAACTAAACAAAACGAATTTTGCAGTACGAATGATCACTGCATATTCACTATTGGTTGAATAGGTTCCGTTGATTTGGAAAGCGCATCGCCCTAGCCTCTTACAAAGCCCACAGCGATACGAGCGATTCATCGTCCTTGTGGTTGTTCGCTGTGCCCTTCTGCAGACCGGCGGCTACAGCTTCATCAGAATCATTACTTGATTCTGAAGATCCTTCAATTGAAGAGTCATCACTGTCTGAGCTCTCAGAACTAGTATCGCCACGATTCATCGCTGATCCTGTTGGCCTTGAGAGTTGTCGAGTGCCTGATGCGGTCAACAGTAGAGGCTTCAATGGGTGGAGCGTCGCTGAATTGATCGTATCTGAATAAGACCGTGAATCAGCGCCATCCTCAGAATTTAGCGCAGATGGCTTACTATTGGCAAGGCGGAACACCGCAGCGGGCGTTTCGCCATCTACGTCTTCCGTGTCATACACACGCACATCGCCATTCTGTGGAAAAGTGGAAGTCAGACGGTTAGGCTCGCTGGTAATTCATAAACCACTCACAGTGTCGCCTGTTGTGAGCCACTTGCCCCAGGGATCAATGTCGAAGTGTATGCGCTGATGCGTATTTCCAGGTCTTGGAAGAGCCTGAATTATATCTGCTGCATTGCGTGTGTCCCACACCAGGATATGATTCATCCTTCTGGACGTCGCATAGATGTAATTTGGCATTGTCGGGTGGAATTTCACTTGCGTAACTCCAGCTCCCCGATGTGAGGGATCTTTGCTTTTCAAGGAACGGATCAAGCGTGGTTCCCCACCACTCGCATCGTATAAGTAGAGACTCTTCGAGAAAGAACCTGCTGCCATTAGGCCTGAATCGTCTGGACTTAGTGCTATTGTCGATATCAGCCCTAGATTAGCAGACAGGTATGGATCAGCCAGGGTGCGAGGTACGATTTGGCATACATTTTGTGATGTCGCACCTTTCTGCCCTTGTTTCGCTTTCCGCGATGGAGATAGCATATGTCTAGTTCCATTGGCTCCAGGATTGGCTACATCGAAACATTCAATGCCATTTTCGAAGCCGCAGTATAGCCTACTCTGTATGGTCAGAACTTTTCACCCGCTTGTTCTTTGAGGAACCAGGGCTTACTTTGTACCGCTAGGGCTGAATGTCATGCTGTTGGGTCCAACAAAACGCTCTTGATGGTCTATGATAGCGTATGAGGCTCGAACCTTTTGTGCATTGCCCGACATTCAGTCTAGCTGCCTAGGCCTTTGCATTTCATCAGGAGACTCACCTTGCCTGTATTGCCGTCTATCAGCTGCACAGGAAGGTCCCGCACGCTGCGTACAAAGCAGAACGTCTCCGGTCGAGCATACGAAGCGAATGGGAACCACTCCAGACCAAGCAGAGCTGCGGGTGCAGGTGGTAAAGCAAGGTGCTGGCGAAGTGGCACGAAGGCTGTCAAAGCGACATATGTTAGAACCATCTTCCAAGAGACAGTCACAGGGAGATTCCCTACTGCTAATATCTACGAGTTCGGCAGGCCTGTGAGAACGGTCTCAGCTATTATAATGGGGTGGTACAACCTTGTACATACAAAGCAAAGATCTTCGCCAGGCGATCTTCCTCATGAGTTAGCACGCAGGAGCCGTCCGGAGACCTATTGTCAATAATCCAGTATCAGCTTGTCCTGAATGTAATTCACCAATGCAAGCTGCTTACCACTTTGCACTTCTCCAGAAATTACTAGAGCGTGAGCCAGTTTCGGCGGGTATGCTTGCTAACTTGGCAGGGCTTGACTCCAGGTTGATCACTGGCTGCTTGTAGATTTGCCCGCTCGCAGCATCATGCACAGGTGCGGCTGTATCGTCTTGCATGGTACAGTATCGGATTCTCGTTGAGAGCCCAGATGATCAAGTATGATGGCAGCCACAGGACCAGCAGGACTTCCAAAGTACAGGATTGAAGTGCTTGTTTGGGACGGTATGCAGAATGAAGTGCCTTGATGAGCAACAGCTGTGGTGCATGGAATAAAGCAGCGTTCGTCGCTGTGAGAGAGCCTGGTGACCTGTTCCCGGTCGACAGAGGCGAAACACAGGCACGCGTTCATCCTGCAAACAGCTCTGCCTCCCACCAACACAACCACAAAGCAGCAGCAACTAGCTATCCCAAAGCTAGATATTCAAGCTTCTCAGCCGTCTACGTTCCTTCAGAACCTTACACTTTCAACACAATGTCCGAGTCCGCTGCTCAGAAGAGATCCGTCGACGAAGTCTCCACCCCAGAGGTTGCAGACACCAAGAAGTAGGATGTTTCATCATATCCTATGCTCATATACATACTCACAATACACACTTATCGCCTGGTGCCTTTCCAGGTCCAAAGCTGCCGATGTCGAGGAACCCGAGCAAGCTGAAGCTGGACCCAGCACTGGCGACAATGATGTCGAAGAGACCGAAGTAGACGAAGGTGAGAGAAGACAGATCACATTCATGAAACTAGCAACTCTCCGAGAGCACGAAAAGACGCGTTCTTTTCGTTGTTGTTTCCCACTTCTCCATGCGGAACGCGTAAACTGACTGTTGTTCCCTCCCGCCTGCATGAAACTTAGATGAGCTCGCTGCTTTAGACACCGCAAACATCATCTCCGGTCCCAGAACTAGAGGCAAGAAGATCGACTTCCGAAAAGCATCTGAAGAAGCTGGTGGTGATGACGAAGATGTATGTTGAATTGCTTTGATCGCCTTGCCACGCTTGTATGCGTGCTTTCCGTGCTGAACGAAGTGAGCTTACTCTGTGTTCTGCCTACCGAATTCTTTGCAATCATAGGAGGACGATGACGATGCCGACGTGACTGCCAACACCACCGCCCTCAAGGACGACGAAGGTACATCAGACGAGGAGGAGGATGAAGCTGAAGCTGGAGCTGACGCCGAGGCTCCCGCTGCTGAGAAAGAGGAGACCAGCGAGAAAGCTGAAAAAGAGGCTTAAACATCTCGAACAGTATCCTAAAATTCCAAAACAAGCGCATCTGTTGGAGTTAAAAACGGTGCTATATCAAGGCTGCAACGCTATACCTTGTCTGCTCCGTCGTCAATTTTGTCTGTTTCATGACCGCTGCATATCGCCAGATATCTTCCCCTGGACGAGTAGGAGGTGCCTCGATATTGTATATAGTTCTTCGAAAGTGAAGGGGGACAGACATTGCCGGACTGGAAATCACTACGAAACGCTTCACATCAGCGACACAATAGCATCAGAAAACGAGCACGTTCGTGCCTTCAACGGCTAGTCCAGACTACCAGTCACCGTGCCACTTGTTCATCTTCTCCGTCTGCAGGTCACTTCAATGCACTGACCCGTCGCCACTTGGACTGGTTGAAAATTCTACAATTCCGCTCGACACCCGATAGTCCGGGTCACCAGCCCTTCATCTCTTGAATCAGTTAATGTTCTCCCTCTACTCTTGTCCGCCAGCTGTCATCAGAAAGCATGTCAAACCTAGTGCTTCTGTCCCTTGGTCACTTCATGTGAGCTGCTTGGACGATTGGAGTCTGATACACTAGGGCTGAAATCCCTTGCAGCCTCGATGAAGTCGTACAGCTAAACATAGACGGATTTGGAGTCTCGGACAAGACGTTCTTAGGAGGAGGCGGCTTTTACGGTGAGATGAGCGCATCGTTCTGCTGTGACATCGCTCGCTAAGTAACTTTCCACACTCCAAATAAGCTGTGATTGGAGGTCTCATTTGGCTGCCGGCCGAAGCACTGGCTCTCAAAATACACAAGGGGTGTGATTTTCCACCTGAAGCCGAAAAGCAGCTGCGAAAACATGGATCATGCTGGAAATGGGTAGATGAGGCAGACCGCCAAACATTCCGAGTGCGTTTCATTTGCCATCAGGGGACTGATCTTGACATTGGAGCTTCTACCACGTCGCAACAGGCACGAACGACTATACGAGGCGATACAAGGACCTTCCAAGCTCTGACTGAACGATTTTGGGATTCGCCTGCAACGCTAGCCGGTGAAGGATTTGGCGCGCCGGCCTATCTGCACCTAGTCTGTTCTCCACAGCAAGCACTACAGGTTGTCAAAGAGCTACAGAGCCTTGCAGGTGATTGGCAGCTCACAAAGCTGGTCTTCGAGGCCATGCCGTATGAATGCAAACAGGCAAATCTGGATGCACTTCAGGAGGTATTGCCCTTCATTGAGATATTTTCGCCGAATGACGCCGAGGCAGCTCGTTTTTCTGGCGTCACGCTGGTCGATCCAACGGTCGATGAGAAGATGTACAAGGAAGCCATCGAAAGTCTGATCCTCAGTTTTGCTGGGTACATGCAGCAGCGTGCCTCTGCTGCAGTGATCATACGCTGTGGGCCAATGGGGGCATGCCTCGGTCAACCTGGCGCAGGGTGTACCTGGATTCCAGCGTACTTTCAACCAAGCGACCAAGGAAGGATTGTGGATGTTACGGGAGCAGGAAACGCCTTTCTGGTATGTATGTTTCCCCTCCCGAGAGTATGACCAAGCACGTGCTGACTCGCCATCGGGGCAGGGTGGCTTGATAGCTGGACTGGCCAAGGGGGCAAGCCAGGCGGAAGCCTGTCTATACGGCTCGGTAGCCTCCTCGTATATGTTGGAGCAGCCTGGGCCTCCAAGCTTGGAACTTGCGCATGGTGACTACCCCATGGATCGCTTGCGAAATATGCAAAGCCGTATGTCCCTGTAGCGTGCATTGAATTTTAAAAGTTGCCAGCGGCTAGCCAAAGCTGGGAATCGTTGTGTATGTGAACGGATGTACCAGCAAGCTCTTTCTCATGTTGACTGAGATGAGCGCCGGCTGATCGCAAAGCCAGTACCATTGCCATGCGCTCGTCTCTAGAAGCATGATGTGACGTGATAGCGTAGTAGAGAGTTGTATGACCGCTGACATCGCGAAGGTGGACAGAGGCTCCGTACTGTAGAAGCAGCTCGACGTTCCTGACGATACCATGCAGGCAGGCGATATGCAGCGGTGAATGGGTGGTAAAGTTGTTAAGAAGACCTAAGCCCTGCGTCTCTCCATTCTGCTCTTCCGTCTTGTCATCTTCAACCAGAGTCTTAAGAAGTGTTTCAAGCGATGCATCCGGCTTTGCGGCAGCAGAAGCGACAAGTAAAGGATTCAAAGCATCTTCGACGGATGTAAGATCATTGTCGCTTGGACCTTGACCTGCAACTCGATGTAAGTCCGCAATACCAGGTAGGATACCAGAACGTGGCGAGAGAAGTAGAAGGCGCGAGAAGAGGCTTGTGATGCGACTATATTTTGAGCCAGCAAGGTCCGTGATGATGGGCTTCGGTGGAGTGAGTTCACCTCGAATCGACTGTGTCATGAGCTCTCGGACTTCATGCGGAGTCAGATCTTTCGCCAAGAGGTATGCCAGCTTGGCTAGTGCACTCTCCACCGTCATGTCGTTACCGCCCACAACCCCAACTGCTGCTAGCTTCCGACCGTTTTCGTCTAAGAGGATGTCAGATGGGCTCGAGTGCTTGCTGAAGCATGTTCGGCTCACAAAGTGCTTCAACAGTGCCCTTCTGACATTGAGTTATATTGACAATTGCGACACCCCGCTCTGTAGCTTCCTTGAATGCTGCAAGGAGATCTGGTCTCTGCGGACAATTGCCAGCTCCATAGGTACAGAGGACTGCCAAATTGTGTATTTAGAGTGGAGACTCAATAGCGGCATTCATACTTGACGTACCTACGCCCTTGAGAGGCGACCCGAGGAAGGCCTTGACGGATGAAGTTGTAATGCCCGGGAACAAGCGCAGTGTTGCCACATCTTGGCAGAGGTCCTTATGCACTCGAAAAGGCTTGAGCACTGTTGGTCGCAGTACTGACCTCCAGTCTATATCGATCGAAATGCCAACGTTGGCTAGTGGTGACATGTTCGGCGATGAAAAGGCTCTATTGTGGAAAGCTCAATATTCAGCGGACGCCGAAGGTTCTTTCGTATCTGTGCTTACTTGAAGTCAAAACTTGAGCTTTTGGTGCTTCTGCATCCGCGGAACAATGTGTGGTGGAAGAAGAGCCTGTAGGTAGAAGTATTTAGAGGTGACATGGCCGTACAGATCATACTTGGCTTACGTTACTTCCGGGATACAAAAATTCCCGGCTAAAGCCAATGCTCCAAGAAGATTGTCGACAGCATCATTCCGAACTTCGGAAAGCGGAATCTGTGCACCTGTCCTTCTGGAATTAGTGTCTTATAACGGTGTATCGAATATACAAATGCTACCTGTCAAAATTACTGGCTTCCCCAGATTCTCGAGAAGATACGACAGAGCGCTAGCCTGAGAGGGACCCGTTTCAGACAGTACCTTTACATTCAGTTGCGCCTCCCTTACGGTATAAGCCATAGTATCGGTGCCATGCAGCAGTATGAAAGCATCATAGTGTTGATAATTGGCTTCAATATCGCTTGCCATTCTAATCCAGTCATTGAATCCGATATCTGACGAATCTACCAGAGTTTCATACTCGTAAATGCAGTATCTGACGCTTCGCCCGGAAGAATGTGGTGTATGCAAGCTCGGCAAGCGAATGGGGCCTTTAGGTGTTATTACTGCCATTTCAGTAGGAGTGCCGAGGCCTGTAGGCACATGAAGCGATATATTAGGAGTAGCTGGCTTTTGGAAACTACGCCTGTCTGGGCTCGGTTCCCGCGAGGATGACCGGGAGGTAGAATTGCTCCGCCATTGGGAAAATGTCGCTACATCCTTGGAATGAGAGAAGATGGTGTCTGCGCCCGGGTCATTGAACCTTGCTTGACTTGATAGATTGTCGAACAGGAAACCAGGATATGTGACCTTGCCTGCGGAGCTATCGAGCATGCCGATTGTACCACCGCAGTAGACGATAAGCACCCGCCTTTCTTCCGCTGCAAGCCATCGATAAGCGGCGTCAGAGTGACCAGAGATAGACGTCAACAGCTTAGGGAATGATCATACCCATGTTAGCGGTATCCTAGATAAGTACCAATAAGTGACGGTGCAAAACAGAGCAAGAACTGGCGCAGAGCTTGGCCAGCTCGCCTGGAAGCTGATCGGGCTATGCACCCTCACGTGACTTCGGTGAAAGAGCGGATATGGTAGGAAAGCTACAAATATGGCTCCAGTGAGCTTCAATTATCTTTAAACGTGTTCATCTCCTTTCAATTATGTACCAAATTCGGTCTCAAGCCTAGATTGCGGTGTGCAGCCGTCATAGATGAACCTTTGCTAGCCGTCTTGAGTTCAATAGCAGGGCAAGCAGGAGCTTGTATGGCAGAGCCGTAGTTTCTGCAAGGTCAGAGTCAGCAACCTGTCCAAAAGGAGAACTTTGCGGTTCTCACCTAGCGAACCAGATGGCAACTCCCTGTAGGGACAACGAAGGTCAGAAATGTGACAATGGCATGTACGCAAGGCAACTCACGTTGGTCCAGCCAAAACCGGCTTGTACTTTATATTCCCCTCCAGCTCCCGCAGCGCTGTAAAGGTGATCAGTCAGCATTTCGAGGCTCTCAGCCATTGGGCCCCACGCTTACTCGATATCGTAAGCGGAGAATTTCTGTCGATTGGTCCAGCGGTCAGTAAGTCCAGATGGTCCGCAATGGTCTGGAGGACAAGCATACCTCGAACATATTTCCGGTATTACCGACGCTCTTGGTAGCATTAAGATCCTGCTGCGATAGCTGTTCGAGCAAGCCGGGAATAGACCCTCCGGTAGAGTACCAACTGCAGTAGGCAGAGCTCATGTATCTTTGGACCAAGGCGGTTGCTGCATACGGGCACAGTCAGCACCCGCCGACTGTCGCACAGCAATGCATGGTGGAAGGATGAAGGCTCACCAAGACCATCAGCCCAACCCAAAGCAGAGCTATTGCCCAAGTTACCGAGCTCATCGAACGAGGTGACAGAGGTGATATTGACAGCTTGTCCAAGAACAGGTTGTCCCGGTAGATCACCTTGTTGAAGTCCGAAATGATTCGAAGGTAGATAACCGAAGTCGATCGCAGAAGTGCTGTAATTCGCAAAGCTCGTGACTTGGGATACATTCCTAGGGATATTCTCGAGTGCTCTGACTGTGACGTATAGTGTGGGTGGCCAGACGTTGGGCCAGTCCCATTGCTGACCACTATCGTAGAGAGTGATGGGAATACTGCCATTGTAGCTAATTGCGTAGGACAAAGTACATCAGCGCGCCAGTCATTGGGAGTCGATGAGACCATCTTACTGTGCAGTCAGGTATGCCAATCCACTGAAAGCCTTTTTAGCTGAAGTAGCATTCTGTGAGACTTCATCCGGGACAATGCCAGACCAGTAAGGATAGTAGCCAGCAATTGACCATCTAGGCATCAAAGCGCCCGATGTTAAATTATACTCTCTGAACGCTAGAGCTTCAGAATCCCAATGAAGATCGATGACGGCAGCTCGACTCTTGTCCGCTCTATCGGACCAATACTGCGCTCTCGACGAATTTCCGACCATTTCGTACATTTCAGCAATCTGGCGATAGTTGCGATAGAGGATAGATTCGAGATCAACTGGAATGATCTCGTTGATATCGATTGTTCGAAGCCCAGCGGTCGTGTCGTCGGTATTCAGCTCTGGGCTCGTGAACCATCTGCCGGCTGAGGAGACGTGTTAGTATCTGAGAGAGCTTGTATTATGCATCTCAGCTTACCGCTATAATCGTAGCCACTCTCAGCTCCAGTAGCCAAGTCAGAGTACAAGTCTGTGCTTAGATTAAGGTAAGGTCCGCCTATAGGACCATTCACCGTCTGCCAGTCTTCAGCGTAACTTTCAGGGCGCGGAGCAGAGTTGTTGACAGTATATAAATGGGTGAAGTGACTTTGTCCGCTAGGTCCAGTGACTGTCTTTGAGTTGTTCCTATCCCACCATTGTAGTTCTTGGTCATTCAGTCTGACTGCCCTTTCGAGGAAGGAAGTATCGTTTGTACTCTTGATATAGAGGTATAGCATCTGAGTGAACAGAGGAGGCTGAGAACGATTGAGATAGTAGATTCTTCCGCCATTGGGAATGAAACCGATATCATCTATCAAATCTAGATAATTGTTGATCGTATTGTTGGCTAGATCTTCTAGACCACTGGTGAGGAGACCCTCCAGAATGAAGAAAGAGTCCCAATAGTCTGTTTGAAGATGGTGAGACCCCGGCAAAATGGACATTGGCGGCAATGCGCTCACAATTCTCTCTGAATCTTCCACCTGGTACCACAAATGACCGGTTGAGTGGGATCTGCGAGCTCACGCATTGGCTGCAGCTCTCATTTACGACATTGACACGGACGAGGTCTCTCCAGTAGCCTTCATGCGTACATGGCTATCAGTGTCGGCGCCCTTTGACTAGTGTCATCAAACTGCGCTCACCGTGAACCTGTTTAACCCAGCCCTTAATGTACGGATCTTGGACATAATCAAGGAAACCAGGCTTTACATTGAAGTTAGAAATCGCAGCAGGTAGAACATCCAGACCTTCACCTGCAAAGTAGGTATCGATCCAATTGACAAGAGCTTCAATAGTGTTCGCTTTTGTAACATTGGCAAAAGCAGCGACGACCGTCTCTTCCGAAGCGATGGTTGGTTTGTCAACGAATGTCTTAGAGTCGGCATAGACCTCAGCGAGCTGTACAGCTTGAAGGATTTCTCCAGGACAGTAGATTCGGCTTCCAGGACGGCCGGCACACCAAGGCTGCTGCTGTGGCGCAGCTGCACTGAATAGGGGCGAAGAGACGGCTACGCTGGGGGATGGAATAGCAGTGGATATGCTTGTAGCGACAGTTGAGGCTGATCCAGCCACAGAAAGCGAACCTCCACTGCTGCTGCCAGAAGGTGCGGTTGTAGTACTTGCTGTGGGGTTGCTCGATGGGGAAGGCGGGGAAGAAGCGCCTTGAGGCTGGGGAAGAGCGCCGACAGCTCTGCACGCTGCGAGGACAGCAGCAGCCAGCGGAAGAAGCTTCATTGTGGTAAGTGGGGTGGATGTGGAGTGAAGCCAGAGCGCCAGCTACAATCGTCCTTGATTATTCCTCTGCTTGCTATTCCCACTCGCAAAGCTTGCACTGACATGTCACGTTACAAGATCATATTGCAATCTTTCCTTCTTGCGGATTCTCCCCCGATCACCTGTCTCCATATAGCGGCATCAAGAAGCTTCCGGAGAAAGCAGTGACGTCTGTCTGTTCCTGCGGATACTTGACCAGCTTGCGTAGATGAACCAAGGACATACTACCAGCTGATTGGCATGGACAGTATGTGACCCAGCACTCTCACGCCTTGCAGACCCTTAACAAGAGAGGCACTTTTGCATGTGTCAAAGTCACGTGACTTACCGTACGCCTGCTGGCTATTCAGGTCTCGCAGACTCCAATATTGCTTGCCCCAGTATGCACTTGTAATCTACGCATGCAATATAGAAATGAGCGTACCGAATTCAACAGCTCCATCGCATTGACCCACATAAGCATAATCTGCGCAGTACAGCCGCCGTCTTTTCGTATTGTACAAAACGTTGTCAAAGATGCTTACGGAGGGCAGATTATATTCCCATACCGTAATAGACCGTTGAAGGTCATTTGCGATTAGCTCAGTCCCAAAGTGAGTATAATATCGACGAATCTTCTGTTGTCCACTTTGATAGGCCAGTATTTAGATGTGTATGATGAGTCCAATGCACTCTGCTTTCCCCGAGTCTGCAAAGCTATGTGAAGCAGTCCAAGCTTTGCCAAACGTTGTTGGGAGACGTAAATACTAAGACTGCCAGCTTTTATCATTCACAGCTGGCTAGACCCATGCCAAAACGCACCCTGGCATATCTAGGGTAAAAATTCACTGGTTGTTGGTATTGTATATCTCGCATCTGTCAGGGACACCGTCGCAAACATTTCAAGAGCAATCGCAGTACTCGAATGCGTACGCGAACTGTAACTTGCCATGTGTTGCAACAGTTTGTACCATTTCGTGCTTATTAAGGGATACACTGGAGAGAGTGTTTAAAACGTCTGAAACGACTTCAAGGTCGCACGGACCAAGGTTCAGAACAGGTACCACTAGCTGAACCAACCCTTCTTCTTGCTGTTAACAGTAAGCAGCGTCAGTCGATGATCACACGCTGGTATTTCAAACCACACCTTCACTTACCCTTCGACTTCTGCCTTAGCCTTGACTTCATCACCCTTGGCCTCTGCCTGGTGCAAGACAGACTTTGCGTCGCTAACGGCCTTGTTTCCGAGGCTCTGAGTCTCGCGACGGGCATCTTCGTAGGCTGTATGCACGTACGTTGGTCAAATAGTCAGTACCGCCATCATTGTCAGTCCGGTAGGATGTCCACCTACACTTCTCAGCCTGTGCCTTCACTTCTTGCCACTTGCGGTCACCAGCCTTCTTTAATCGCTCGGCCTCAGCTTCAAGGTCTCTAGCCTTCTTGTTGGCCTCTGATTTGAAATCTTCGATCTTGTCCTGTCCGGCAGCTTTGAGTGAGTCTACGGCTTCACCGACATGATCGGCACCTTGACGTGCTTTCGCTTCAGCCTGTCCGAGCTGCTGCTTTGCGTCCTGAGGCTGGAAAGACGGACAGAACCAAGTCAGCGGATCACAAGACCAAGTTCCCAGGGCTGTGTGGTTGCTCACTCTTGTGAAGAAGTAGACACCGAGACTAGATAAGAGTAGATTCAGACTTGAGCTTCAAGCGATCTCCACACTTGCGAATCAGGGGAACAGCTCAACTTACCCAGCGAGGGCGGCAGCACCACCAACAATGACGAGGGGGTTGGCTCCAGCTGGGGCAGGTGGGCTAGGACCAGGCTGAGCACCAGGCTTGGGTGGGTTCAATGGCTCTTGCGGAGGGGGAACAGTAGCATATGCTCGACCGGACCGGACAGCGGCGGGTCTTGCAGCGGTGAGTGCAATTCGGCTTGCGCTTGCGCGGGTGAGGGTGCGAGAGGCTGATGTAGTGAGCATGTTCGTAAGTCTTTGGTGTGGTTTGGGATATCAGAACTGGAGTAGCGTCGTGCTGTGGAAGAGAGAAAGAGACGGCGTGGAATCTTCCGTCCATTCAATCAATCGCAAGCGACATCCCAGGTGTCGTCATTCAAAAGTGATCGAGCATCAGTTCAGCCATAAGAGCTGCTTACCAACGTGACGCGAGGGAGTACAAGCAAAGGGTAATGTATCATGACTTAACGAAAGCCTCGAGCATGGCATTGATTTTCATGGCAAAACTTTAAGATACAAAAAGCAGGAGTTTGCCGAGGGAGATACTGCGTGTTTTCCAGTTTAAAAGGTCTGATTTCCCCATTGGCCGCTGCGTATTACGAAGATTTGAAGAGCTTAGGACTCATCATAGAGTATAATCTATCGCTTGCCTAACGATGTAAAGAACTGCAAGAAATCGACCTGTGAAGCTCGCACGCCATGCTCGTAAATGAAACGAGAGGCGACATAGCTTGAGAACATCGATTTTGCGTATTGTTCGGGTAGTCGTTTGATGAGGGTATCGAGGCCGACTTGATCTATCATTGGCTGAGGAATGGTGAGAGAGAGAACCTTTCTTGTAGCTTGATCATCGTAATGCCACAGGTCGGAGTTTTCCCTAAAGAGAAGCAGTACAAGCAGGTTCAGTTTCGTCTGAAAGATTCATCAAACCGGAACAGAGAACGTGACTCACAGCTCTGTCTGAAGCTCCATCAACTGTTTTCCGATATCATCAGAAATAAGAGTGAAAGGTCGCTTGGTAGCTTGATGTTCTTTCCAGATGCAGTTGAACTCCATCGCAGCATTAGTCGTAATGACTTTCTGAATAGCTTGTACGTAGTTGAGGTATAGATCCGAAAGACCTTCTTCCCGTTGAGAAGTCATTAGGTCGATGAACTCTTCATCTTCCAAACCTAGACCAGCCAATACCTCCAAAGAAGAAGAGGTGACACCTCCCTTGTTGGCACTTGAATCCTTGAAGAGTATAACTCCGCTCTTCTCCAAAGCGAGACGAGCTTGCTGAGTGATGAATAGATTCGCACCCTCGACGATGTACTTGAAGTTGCATTTACCTTCCTCATCGATAAGCTGCTTGACGTTCGAAAGATTGATAGATTCCGGTCGTCCACCGCAAGGCACAAAGATATCCGCCTTGTAGTGTAAATGGGCATTGTTTCGGAACTCAGCTCCATCAGCTACGACCTCTCCGTTTGGTAGAGTATAGTCTTGATCTTCAACCAGCACGCGGTATCCATCCTTGCCCAATTTCGAGGCATCAAAGTTGGAAATCATCTTTCTCTCCTTGGCAAGTCTGATGAGTTCAGGTCGATTGATGCCCGCAGGATCGTGCAGAACTCCACTGCCATCGATGACACTGGATGGATAAGAATTGATGATTTCAGCCAGGCGGCTTCTTCTACTATATAAGCGGTGCTACACTCACGTTACAGTCTTGTCTTTGCTTAGCAGAATCTCATTGGAACCCAAATCACCATCGGGACCACCAGTCTGAATCTTGGTGATCTGTGTTTCATCGAGACCGAGCTCCCGATAGATCCCAACAATATACTGACGAACAGACAAGCTCGTCATTCCGAACAGATCATGAGGCACACCACCAAGGAGTGCTTGACTCTTGCCAGTCGTGAATGATTTCCAGCCTGGCAGCCCGCGTTCTCGGGCATGTAGAGCAGCCCAGTCCATCCTATAGTGTCACACAATCAGAATGACCGCGGAACAAGTCTTACAAGCTGAGGATCGACCTACATATCTGCAGTACCTTCATCAGGACCGAAGAAAAGGATCTCTTCTTTCTTGTAGAGATCGACAATCGTCTCCTTGATACCGGGTGAATTGCCAGGGATGAGCAGGTCGATGATGGAGTCGACATACTGCTCAAAGCAGACTCTAGGCTTTGCATCAAGGCTGAAAGGAAACAACAATTTGTCAGGGAAGCTCGATCTACAACGTCGGACTGCCAAGCTCACTCAGGCAAGATTGTGCCCTTTGCACCACCTTCGGGGATGTCCTTGTTCTTGAGCGCCTGTGTAGAAGCCAGTGCGTAGTTCTCACTGTAGAAGCACAGATCAGGAACATCAGTATAGCACCCAAATATAGCAATTGAAGACTTGATCTACTCGAAGAGATTTCTAACGTTGATCGAATAAGCTTCCTTATTTCTAGATCTGATAATTCGGATACCACCTCGGGCGACATCTTTGAATCTCAAATGGAAACCTCTGAATCCTGATCCAACAACGAAGAACAGACCGTAAGGGGTATTTGGGTACTCTACGGAAGGTAAGAAAGAAGGATCCAATCTGAATGAGAGTGCTACTTTCGTAGGTTGGTAGAAATTGGTCTTTAAGACTGCTTTGTTGAAAGTCAAGAAGCTCTGTAAGACTTCCAGATCATGAGAGTTAGCTGCTGCTTTTCGTAGTCTGGCGTGCAGCTCATTCTCGCTCAAGACTTGATCGGTGTGAAGGCGTTGATAGGATAGAGTAGGCACGAGCTGAGCACCTTGAGCTTGAATGTAATGCGTCATTGCAAAGTGGATGTAAAGCAGTCGAATGATCTGAGGGTAGCTCTGAATGACTTCAAGAATAGATTGTCGAGTGAAGGTTTCTGAGCGAAGTTTCTGTCGAATCTCATTCAGTGTCTGCGCTTGTGCTGGGTCGTTCTCGTTGATAATCCTGCGCAAAGCCATATAAGGCGATCCAAGTCGATTTAGGAAATGTTGTCTGCAGGAAGCAAATTCCATCAGCGTTTACTCTGCACAGGATTATCTCTCTAGCTTACGAGAAGATCCAGCCAACATTTGCATAAGCGGCTTCCTGTACAGCATGCCCGCTAGTGGGCGTGTAAAAGCTGAAATCCTCGACAGCGTCAGCATTGGCACCACGTGGGATTTGATGGGACGACCTACGGATTCTTCGGGAGGCAGAACAACAGGGATGCTTCTCGCATGATCTGCATGATTGAAGCGTCGATGGGGGGTCCTCTACACATGGCATAAGCGATATAAAGCAGCACCTAAGATCAGTCGAAAAGCCTCGACAGTATCAGCGTATAGCAAGGAGACCCACCTTAGAGGTTTCAGATACATCGAAATGATAGTATAACCATTCGAGAATTGCTCGACATATTTACGGTCCGAGTATAGGCCATAAAAGTGGTATAAGCTAGAGAGAGCAGAAAAGAATCCGCTGACTGTTCCTTGTTTGAAGCAGATGACTACTCTTCTTTCGCTTGACCCTTCTACTTCGTAGCATTCTACGATGGGACCTGTCCTCTTCATTGCACTGTCCATTACTCCTTGGTAGATCTCCAGGGTATTGGGTGAGACCTGAGCCAAGCAAAGGGGCAAGAATCTTACATTAGGTCCTCGCAATCATGCATGAGCACTTTCGTTCGTGCAGGCCTACCTTGTCCATGAACTGTTTCGCACTGATCTTGTGCAGATCACCCTCATGCTCATCAGCATCCGGGTGCTCGAACTCGCACTGCGCGACAAAGTAGCATCGTAATTCTACGAGTGTGCATATCGTTAATGAATATTTTCATATAGCATATTAGACAAAAGTGGAGAAGCTCACGATGTGCTAGACCCTTTGAAGGCTTGCCAGAAGAGCGATAAGTCTCTAATCGGAAAGCTTTGTGCGAATTCGAGTTTTCCAGGTACTTCTCATCGATTCTTTGCGTGGAATACAAGTGTCAGGGACACTCCTCCCTTGCATCAATACCGAACAGCCAACACCTACTTTTTCTCGATTTGTGGACCATTAGGATCCGTGACGCCAGGCATGCTCGTGTTGATGTATAGCTGTTTAAACAAGGTTGGGCTCAGTATGTCCGCCATCAAACATCACCAGAGAAAGGAAGCTCACAGCATCGTTATCACTCTCCTTTTCTAGGTTGATGTCAAGTTTCTGGTCCTCTCTCGCATAGGCGAGCATCTTAGAGCCATACAGAGAGATAACATGCGACACGATTTCTTCAACTCTTGCATTTTGGAAGTATGTGTCGTCGATTCCTGCAATGGCACGCAGTATCAGCTGATGCACTGGGTAGCAAACGAGGATTCGGTGCAAGACTGAAGAAGCGCACCTAATGAACTGAAGAACCTGTTGGATTAGAATGTGAGGATCATCAGACAGATAAACTGGCGTATGTGCCGATGGATGGACTACATACCATTCTACCTCTCCATGGACGAGATCATCAGGAATGAAGCCAGCTTCTTTAACTTTCTGTTCTACTCTGGCAGCTTGTGCCTTCTTTCCACTGAATACCTGTGGTCAGTGGGAGATTCGCAATCAGACAGTCAGTAGTCTGAAAGATTGATTAGGCTTTTAACCTTTGACTGCAAGTAGTGCGGTCATGTGCTCGAGAGAGTGGAAAAACAACCTGCTTACAATGTCTTGATATCCAATATCAGGAGTGACTGTATGTCTGGGCGTGCCAGGAGTACCAGGGACACTGCATGTAGAGCAGCCAGATGACGGCAGGCCATGCAGGTAGTCGAGCCAAGTCCGATCATCATTGCGGTTATGCACGAGGGATGAAGGCGACATTGGAAGTATGGGATGAAGTGAGAAAGGAGAGACAGCTTCACATCAGTACCAAGCTATACTACACCTCTTGCTCCCTGAGAAACTGTTCAAGGTGCCATTCCGACGCCTTTTGTTTTACAGTCGCGCCGAGGCTTCTTCGACACGGCGGGCAGTGTTCCTGGAGAGGGCCATTCGACCGCAACCAAACTCACCTGAGTAGCGAACCAGCAGCTTTGAGCGAGGTGGATGGCGAGTAACCGTTGACGGCGACAGATGTGCCGTTTGCTTGCGCGTCTGCTGCTCGTTCTGGAGAACTCATGGTGTGGTTTGCGAGGTTGTGTCTGCAGTATTATGGCAGCATTGCATCCATGTGCCGGATGAGCCGAGTCGCGTGAGCATCCAGTATGGCGTGGGCGCAGCGACGGGAGCAGAGCATACTTACAGCTTCACACTGTGTCAACTGTGTGTGGTCTGGTGGATGTATTGGGGCAGAAGCAAGCGAGCCCCAAAGTCAGATTGGATGATGCGATGCAGTGTCCTTTTCTGTGGCGCACCTCGAGGTCTCCAGCTGCGTATTTCCAAGTTATGTCAGAGCCGGTTTGAGATGGACAGAGTGGAGCAGAGGAGAGAGAGCAGACGTGTAGAACAACGTGCAGCTCGTGCACTCCACCCGCCTTCTCGTCCGCTGCGACTTGTTTGCACTGCTCTTCTGCCCAGCAGGTCAGGTGATGCATTCGAGCTGCATGACCTTTCAAATGATCAAGCGACAAATTCATTTTTGAAAATTTGCAAGGTCGCGGACACACACACACACACTTCGCAGGCGAGGTCCACCCGCCGTAATTAACGACCAACATGTACTGTTTGGGCAGCTTGCACTTGCCCGTCTACTAGGGTTGATGTGCTCAGATGTTCCCCGACTGCCGTAGAGGCTACCTTGGACACGTGTTTTTTTAGATTGAATTCCGGATCTCCGACAGCGCAGCCTTGACTGGCCTTCGAGAAGTCTCTATTGATATTGCGCGCTTGCAAGAGACGACTGCGGTATTGACAGACTGTGAAGCTCATCTCCTTACATGGGCCTCCATCCCGTGAACCGCACAGTCGACGTCGCTTTATGCGAGCTCGGACTTGCCGGAACCCAGCCTCGCTCGAGAATTCCGAAGACTACAGACAAGTATAGGCATCGGGCCGATTTGCGAGTTGCAATCCGCCCAAACTTCCCAAATGACCGCCAAGCATGCTGACATCTTCAAGTTCTTCAGCAAGATACTGCCGAATGAAGAACTGCTTTATCATTCTCCTCTACCTCCAAATCGCCCATACGATCCTTCTACAACTCGATTCGTAGCATCACGCCTTATACTATCACTCACGCCAAGTGAAGCTGTTTACTCTACATTGAGAAAAAATCAAAGTGAAAGAATCAGATCTGTACTGTTTTTACATAGGCCATTCAGGCTTGAGAGAAGACGCATTCCGGTGCGCTTTGATTGAATGGCCATCTTCGAGAAAGACGTCATTCGTGGGAATCGCTAATGTTTGCGACCTTTATAGCACGGTACACTCGTCCTCTCTTCGCATGTGAGATACGATGAACTACTCACCACAGGATGGAACGAAGCCCTGGCAGATGAGCACTCCGTATTACCCAGTTCGTCACAGGGAAGGACCGCAAGACATTGTATACAAGGCTACAAGGGCGACCCAGAAAGACGGATAGGGCTGATTGGCCTTTTGGAAGTTCCAAGATCTATACAGGACTACGCTGAAAGCCTATCTAATGCTTTTGAAGGGCATGAAGCCTTACATACTTTCGCCGATGAGCAGAATCAAGTTAAAGCACTAGCTTGCTTAAATGCCTTTAATCCTGAAATCATAGATCGTATAAAAGAAGGAGCGAGAAAATTGGAAGTACGGCCAGAGGAGGTACTGTGTTTGACAGGAGCAGTCAGAGATTTGGGTATAGGTGCAGCTAGAGAGAATGGTATGTCAGTATTGGCAGTCGGACATAAACGATGCGAATTATGGGGATTGAAGTATTTAGAAAGAGAGGCTAGGAAAGCGTTTCCTGAGCTTCATATCACGCGTCATGAAGAAGAAAAAGAGCCTGTTTGGAAGAATAACAAGAACGGACCACCGCGTCAAAATGGAGGGGCTCCAACTGGAGGAAGGCAACCCCGTGCAGCGTGAATATTTAGGGTACCGGTACCGAAACTACTTGCATGAGTGAAGCTACTAGAGCTTTGAAGAATCATTGTGTACTCTCGTCATCTTCATATTCAGCAATAGCATAGTGTCGTTTCGCCACTTTCGCTTGTGTCCGAAGGGCAACTGTACGTCTTTAATCACATTGCCGGCCCTGCCGCTTGCCAGTGTACCACGTCCCAAGTCCGCATGGCGGACGAGTTTAGAGCGACCTTCGTAGGCCATCAAGCGGTTCGAGGCCCGCAAAGCGTGCCAGCTGACACTCTATTCCATTCATCCCAGACCTGCGAGCGTTCGATTGCGAAGAACTGCATAGGCGCCATCATACGGACTATTCTATTCCAGCGTGCATTAGGGAACATACAACCAGGGGCAAGAGATGTGTTAGGTATAACACTACCATGTATCAATCCTACACCTCCAGAACTCGAAAGTATCGTCGAGAGTAAAGTAGATGAGATTTACAAGGCTGCTACTGCTGGAATAGCTACCGCTCAAGGTACATCGGGTAATAGAGGCAAGAGAGCGGAAGTGACCGTCTCGTTCTGCAAAGAGAAGATCAAGAGGACCTGGTATAGTAAGAGCGTGGAGTGAGTAGCCCTTCTCTAGCATCCTCTCTTCGATAATACTGCGGGGCAATGTTGACGGAGTTGTGGGAACGCGTCGTGCCACTGCTTGAACAGGGAGATACCGTGGGAAGAATACAAGCTCGTCTTCGAGGTGGTCTCAGGACAGAATGAAAGAGGTGACTAAACCTCTCTACGGTTCTCACGCAGAGCATTTACGCTGAAGCATGCTCTCCTTGTCCTCCTCCAGAACGCAACAGGATTGATGCAGTCACAAAGTCACAACTATCAACTTTCCTGATGGAGCTAGTCACATTTACAGACCAGCACAAGACTAACAGTCAGTAATCAGCTTACGTACTTGGAGCGTCTTGTTGACTCAAGGAGCTGACAATCAGTTCTGGTACGAACAGCCCCTCCTATCATGAACAATGATGTGATACCATTTCCTTGGAAGGTGGGTTGATATCGTATTGAACAACAGACTTGTAAAGAACCATCGTTAACTTCAATGCTGATATAATCTGTAGATCACAACAAGCTCATCAGAACAAAGCAGAACCTAACCTAGGAGAGAAGACCATGATCTCGATGCACCAATTGTTGCACGTAGACGAGCCCGGTACCGGGGGAAGATAGCGAGTCCGTCTTACCAAAAGCGAAGCTACGAATCTACTAGCATCACAAGCCAGACATGAAACAGGACCATGAATGGACAATAAGCTGCCAAAACAAGATCTTCTATTTCGGGCCATCAAGCTCATCCATGAATGCGGGATGGCCTCGCGATGGGCATCACAGGGATTCAAACCTCGCAGCAGGGTCGGTCAAAGTGGCTTACAAGCCTATCGTACAGTGTTTCGCTAGAGAGCTCCAAACTGACTCAGGTCATGCGGAGCTCAACCGCTGCTATTCATACCAGCCGATTGATGGCATAGTAGCCGCGGGCTGGCTGCTTGTCACAGTATGGAGTGCAATAGCGTCAATCATCGTCTCGTACTATGGATATGTGCTTTAGCTTCTTAGGGAGTGTGGGCCGGGTGTATGCATGTTTATATCCGCTCGACTGGAGCGTCGTTCGGTGAAGGCCTCCGCTACGGTAGTCGTCTCCAGTACTTCTAGATCGTGTTGTAGCCCTTTCGAGTCTTGTACCATTGCTGGTATACTGCATGGCAATGGAAAGTACCCGGCTGGACCTGTGAATATTATTTTGCCACAATGGCCTAACCTTCCGGACCGGATCTTCCCACGTGCCTTTCTTTCTTTCTGCAGCCTGACACCTTGTCAGAAAAGCTTTCATATATCATCAACGATGCGCAACTTCATTCTGCTGGGCTTCCTTGCTGTGGCATCTGCATGGGCGCACGGCAATGGTAACAGTCGCGGTCCTGCAGGATCGCAGTCACTCCGCATAGGTAGGTACATCGTGAAAGTCACGTCCTAGCTGCACCGAGCACTTGGACGAGGCCGAGATATCGATGGAATCAAGCGGAATGTGGCTGACTCGTTGTGCCCCTGCTGCATTCGTCTCTTTCGTTCTATGCAGGTGTCAAATACAAGCCAGCTGATTGTCCTCTCAAGACGCGGTCAGGTGCGGTGCCTTGATGAAACATGGCAGCTCTCAAGCTGATTGCTGTGCAATTGTACATATACAGGGGATGTTGTTAGTATGCACTATGATGGCTTCCTAGAAGATGGCTCGTCCTTTGACTCCTCAAGAACGAGAGGCCAACCATTCGAGTTTACGTTAGGTACAAAGCAGGTTATACCAGGGTGGGATCAGGTGAGTGGCCTTTAGGCATTCCTACGTGATGCTCAAGATCGTGATTGAAAACTCTACATCCTTCATTGCAGGGTCTGGTCGATATGTGCATTGGAGGTGAGTTCTAATACTGCTCATTCCAACGCCACGTAGACGTAGATCCACTGACAAGCAAACTATTGTAACAGAAAAGAGGAAACTGAAGATCCCGCCTCATCTGGCATACGGTATGTTGAGGACAGCATGCACCCAGAAACTAGAAACTAGGTCCCGTAATGAGTTGCTGATGCGGTCGACGTCACTTTTAGGTGATGACGAGTCTGGCCCAATTCCCCCTGACTCTACCTTGATCTTTGAAGTCGAACTATTAGAGTAAGTCATTCACACATGATTTACATACGTATAGCTGATTTAGTTATTCAACGCATGCAGCATTGTGAACAGGAAAGCTGAGACTGGCAAGCCAGATTTGTGATTATTAGAAGTTAGCGGCTTATGTGCAAGAAGGCAATGAAGCGAATGTTCCAAGTTCCAAATCAAGCTTTTCGATGAGAGTCTTGCATTGACAAGGCTCAGAACTCGAAGCCCTCCCTTCTAAAGCTATCTACATCGCCACCGGGATGCGCTCTATCCGCTAGATCCTGTCTCTCCATGCACATGAAAGCTCTCTTGAGTGTACTCCACAAGTTCTCGCTGCCATCGTCAAGACCCAGTGAATTATCCTGCTCAGATGCCTTGCCTTTGCCAACCAGCTGATCTTTTCTGTGCAACTCGAGTGCAGCGAGCAAATGTTCCGCTGCCTCATGGAAGCAGTTGATATTGAGACACGACACACCCAAGTTATAGATGGCTCGTGTGAATGTGGGTCGAAGCTCAAGCGCTTTGCGATATGCTTCGATAGCTTCCTCTGGTTGACCTCCATTAGCGAGCGTGGCTCCCAAGCGGTTCCACAGGAGGAAATCCTTGGAAACGCAACGAATCAGCGTCACTACCTATATGTATTTTTGCTGCTCAAACTCACATCTGGTCTCGCATTCAATGCCGCTTCGAAACAGTCTCGGGCGCGCGCGTAATCTGATGCGGTATAGTATAGCACGCCTAAACCACTCTGGACATCAGCGTCCACCATGGCACGCGCATCCCTATTTCCGCCATTACGGGCTGCAGGACCCGTCCTAGCAGCATTCAAGAATTGTTCGACTATCTTGCTTTGTGTTGACCAGGGATCGGCATTAGTCGTAGAAGGTATGGATCCAGTCTGGCTTGCACCCGGATACATATATGTGATCCACTTCTCCAAAGTCGCGAATGCACGCATATCTTGGCCCTCGTTGACGTATGAGATAGCTAGCGACATCCAAGCGCCTTCACCTCCGTCATCTGGACAAGCCACAGCACGCTCAAGCGCTTTGATGGCTTTCAACTCTTTCTCGTCCGCAGCGAGAGTTTCTCCAAGAGCTTTCCACGCTTCTCCGCGGTGTTCGTTCTGGCTGCATGCAGCTTCGAAAGCTAGGGCAGCCTCGGCAAGCGGATGACCTTCCCTGAGCAACCTTTGGCCTTCGGCGAAAGGATCGAAAGACTGTATGTAGGGGTTCTCCTCTTCTTTGACAAAAGGGTAGGGCTGAGAGGTAGCATCCTTAAGCCATTTATCGAATTCAGCGGGATTGAAGGGGTTGATGCCGGTATTGTACTCGTAGTCTCCACCATCGAGATCTGCCATGCTCGTCCCGTACTGAGCTTCCCAAGCAGCCAATTCCTGATCATTTAGCTGTGAAGAGTCGAGTGTATCTTTGAGATTCTTCCATGTATGCTCAAGACTAGCCAAGAATTGAGCATCACTCTCATCTGGTATTTCCTGGGGCTCGACAATTTCCCCATCGACGAATGCGTCAGGAGTATGAGCTACAGCCTGTTGTTCTGTCTTCGACTCCTCCAACTTTGCAAATTCTGCTTCCCACGTTTTGTCATCCAATTCGACGAAACGACTCTTGCCTTTAGAAGCCGTTGAAGCTGTTTCAGGCTGATGCTGATACTGCGGACTAAACATTGGTTGCTGCTGTTGCTGCATGAACATCGGATTGTACATGGGCATCTGTGACTGATATCTCATTGGCATCGTACTTTGCATATTGGCAGGCATTTGCTGGGAACTTCCAGCCTGCTGTTGCGGTACGTTCTGCGCAAGAAACGCTTGCCGCCATGCGGGGTCTGCAGGCATAGAGTTAGCGATCGCACTGAAGTATGGTGCAGACACCATACTTACTTTGTTGTGCAACATTGGGGCTCGCACCTCTCGCATGAGGGAATTCCTTCGCCCAAGCTATTTGACGGAATGATGGTGGCAAGCAACTCCACGTGTCAGCAAGGCCATTCGGTACGACTGTCTGATATGTACTGGAACTGACCTGACTCCGAAGAGCCTTGCAGCGGACTCGATGTAGATTGTGAACTCTGTGCAAGCTCCCTCTGCATGGCTTCCATTGCAAAGACATTGGCTGATGCGGCCGACGGACCGGCATGCATTTGTCCCGGCAATCCAAACGAGAACTGCTGCATTTCGCGGTCGAGGTCGGCCTGGGACATGGGTCCCATAGATGCAGCATGTTGAGTTCGCATGCTAGCACCACTGCTTGTTCCGGCAGTGGGAATCTGCTGGAACCTGTCACGCTGGATGGATCCATCCTGCTCTTGCGACTTGAGGAGTGAATGGACCGGATTGACAGGGCCGCAGTCGGGCCCACCCATGAACGACATCTTCGCTGTACTCCGAGTAGAGGCTGAAACTTGTGGAAGCTTGCTCGTTGCGTATAGTTGCAGTGGTGGTTAAAGCAGAGCCGCCCAGCGGCTCTCTCTGCTGCATCAGCTACCTCGATCACGTATCAGCCAGCCGACATGACAGACGGACAGGATTGCAGGCTGGAAGCACGTCGAACAGCGAACACAGCGAAGACATGGAGATCGTCTAGCGACACCTCCTCGAATACAGCCTAGTCCACCATGGAGCGAGTCCAGCTCAACCTCGAGCGGTTGCTCCCAGAGCTGCGAGATTTAGAGAAGAAAAAGATATTTACAAGGGTGAGACAGGACTGCATGAATGCGGCAACGGCGACAGCAAGAGCTGACCAACGATTCCTATGCCTCTTCACAGAAAGAGATTGATGAGATCGTCAAGAGAAGATCTGCTTACGAGCTTTCACTGATCCGCAAGGGCAGCAATGAGCAAGACTGGCTGCAATATATCGAGTATGAGAAGAAGCTCGAACTGCTCAGAAAGATCAGATTCAACAAGCTCAGTAAGCCTGTCCGCTTTGCTTCGATACGTTGTTTCATTCTCTGACACAGCTCTCTCAGATCTGAAGGGTCGACCCACTGTATCAGATTATTCCATTGCACGCCACATCCTCTCGCTATATTCAAGTTCCGTTACTCGCGTTCCAGGGTCTATGAAGTTATGGCAATCCTATATAGCACATGTCCTGCTCAACTCCAACAGCACGGCAGAAATATCACGAGTGCTGGCCAGAGCTATAGGTCTTCACCCAACGAAAGCCGACATCTGGCTGCTGGCCATCCGATTTGAAGCGGACGGTACTGGCCCTCAAGCAAAGGATGGAGGCATTGGCGGTGGAAACATCGATGCTGCGAGAAAACTCGTCATGCGCGCATTGCGCTTCATGAAAGCTGCACCCAGGGAAGAAGCCCTCAAGATTTGGCTTGAATGGGTCAGACTAGAGCTTTCGTTTATGGAGAGGATGCGAAAGAGATGGGAGATACTAGGTATCAACGATACCATGACTGGAGAACAGAACGTCAGGCCGAGTGAGATGGACGTTGATGGAGCAGCAGACGCTTTGCCAGACCCGGAGAAAGATCTCGTCTCTGAATCGAAAGACGACGCAGGACTCGCTAAAACTGCAGGAGATGTGCAAAACTCCGCTGAGAAAGGGCAACATGCAGTTTTATCAGGAGAAATCGTCCGAGTGGTGATACAGAATGCTCTAGCTTGTGAGACCGTTTCTATCCCACTGCCCGCCTCACCTGTGCTGACATGCTCATATCTTGCCAGCGGCATCCAAGGACGACATCTCCATCTACCAGGAGCTTATTCGCCTCCTGCGCACACTACCTACACCATTGCGATCTGAGCTGCTAGAACATACGCATCATGTCTTCGCAGCAACCCGCCAACACGAGCTGCCGGACCCGTCTCTAAAAGCCCAAGCGGTGGCATTCCGAGCTCGTTCGCGTCTGGAAGATCTGGCTGAGCCTAGCAACGATGAAGCGCCAGCTGTGACATCCAGTTGGTCTACAACACTGGAAAGCTTGAACGGCATCGAGGCGGTCGAACTGGGCGTCGCTGATTTCAAGAAGGCTATAAAGGCACAACAAGGTCTTGATATTACCTTACAAGAGGCATTCGCGAATTATCTCGCGGAAGTATATCAAGCTGCTAGCGACGCCTCGTTACAAAAATACATGCAAGGACACTTGCAGAAGGTTGCGAAGGATCTACAGTCCCGAGGCTTGACATCGTCAGCCATTCAATCGGCCTTGGCAAGATGAGGATGCGAGGTATTAGACGCCTATGCTAGGTGAAATTTAGGTTGGCCAAATCGTGGTGGAGAAGCCCAACTGTAATTGGCAGTATCAGCTTGTATGTTGTTGTATCAGGTTTATGCAATATTGTTGAAGCTTCAATGCAGCGAGCCAGAGCTGGAAAGCTGTGTCGAGATGCATTGGGCTGAAGTACATGCTTGACGATACAACGATGTGGTACCATCGCATGACCGTTTGACTCTGCTATTTCGGAACACTGGATATAACAGTAACGCTGAACCTC
The DNA here is from genome assembly GCA_024345325.1 of Cystobasidium tubakii. Lineage (NCBI taxonomy): Eukaryota > Fungi > Basidiomycota > Cystobasidiomycetes > Cystobasidiales > Cystobasidiaceae > Cystobasidium > Cystobasidium tubakii. Next base: position 1,933,523 of record BROO01000005.1, on the reverse strand, counting down.
TATCGAAGTCGAAAGCCATTGAAAAGTGAGTGTGGAGCGGCAAAAGCGTTTGGTGCCGTTGAGGGCTGAAATGTTAAGGGTCTTGTCTAAAGTGAGAAGAAGAGGCGCAAGCGGTTCGGGAATATGGAGAAGCGATCCTAGTCGGCTTTGTTGGTAGACTGCATGACGGTCGGACCGTTTCGCTCCCATCCTTCGTTCTCCTGAATCTCGATGATCTTTCGCTGGGGCAGCCATCTCTCTTCTGGAACAATGAAGTATGCGGCGATACCCATCAAGGTGACTGCAGCGAATATGACAGGAGCATAGTTAAAGGTGGCGCCAGTCACAGGGAAATAGTATGGGGAGATAACAGTGGTGAGGATGAACAGGTTCCAGAACATTGCGATCCAGCAGAATGGCTTGCTGAAGCGTCCGTTGGACCATTTCGCCATCTTAAGCTTGCCTGGCGTGACGAAGAGCCGGAGAGCCGGAATAAGAGCATAAGCTGCGATGGTAGGCATAGCTCCAGCAGAGACCACTATAGACCGAACGTAAGCCGAAAGTCTTGTACTACACGCAGGAGTGAGATAACGTACGACTGGTGAAAGCTACCGGGCTGGGTAGAATAGTGCATAGCAAGACACTCGCAACGGCACCAGTGAACAAGACCGCATTTTTGGGCTGACCATTCTCTTGCACCTTTCCGATCCAGCTGGATCCAGGCAGCACACCGTCTCGAGCAACAGCGAATACCAGGCGGGATGCTGCGATGATGCAGACGACAGTGTTGAGCCAAAGGCCAAGAATGGCGATGATGACCATGACGAGCTGTCCACCTTTGCCTAAGGCAAGCGAGTAGAGAACGACGAATGGCTGAGGAGCATCCAAAGAGAACATCACATCGATATCAGGCTGCAAGGGGAAATCTTATTAGCTGATATTGGCTTTCTCGAACAAGGAGGCTGGTCTCGTACAGAACAGGCCAAATAGAGGAAGATGACTGGAGTCCCGAGGACAGCGCTGATGAAGCACGACCAGAAGATACCCCTCGCAGCAGTGAGACTTGCGTTCTTCGTTTCCTCCGCAACGTGTCCAGCGGCATCGAAACCGGTCAAGACGCCAGAGGTAAATAGGAAAGACAAGAGCCAGTTCCACCCAGTCGGTGCACCAGTACCATTGTAATATTCAGTGAAGAAACTGGCATCTTGGAAGCCGTAGGTTTGCGATACTCCGATCGGTAGCCAGATCAGTGTCAAAATCCAGTCGGTGAGCATGACGCCGGCAGTAATGAAGAAAACCCATCGGAAGGCTTTGGCTATGGATGAGGAACACAAGCGCAAAATGTAAGTCTATGTCGGCCTGAGCGTGCTTAAAGATGTCTTAAACCTACGATTAATGAAGTTGATGGCAACTGCAGACCACAGGAGGATCTCCGCTCCTATCCAAACGATGGCTCGAAACTTGATGTTCGAATCCACGAGACCGCCATCGATGGTCTTGCCGAAGATAGTGAGCTCGGAAAGTAGGTCTACATTCTTGGGCCTATTAGAGCTGAATCTCCAACGCAAGCGGGCCCGGTAAACCTACAGTACATGGTACCTTGACAGATACTGGCGATAAAGGATGTCCATGCGGTAGTAGACTACACGGTAACAACGAAATTTGTCAGCATCTTCTTTGTAGCCGGTTTCCAGTCATAAATATTGCTCACCCAGAAAGCGACAATAAAGCCAGCCAATCTACCCCACCTGGGTCCAGCACACTCGGCAGCCCAGATGTAGATGGAGCCACTTAGCGGAATGCTGGAGCAGACCTCCGCCAACATCGCAGCAGTGATACAGGCGCAGACGATTGTAACGAGCCATGATGACCAGACCGCAGGTGGACCACCAGCGGAGATCCCGACGAAATAGACGTAGCGGATACCACCGACGAAGTAGAGAGCGCAGAAGGAAGCACAGATGTTCTCGGCTTGGCCCCAAGTTCGATGTAGTACCTGTGTGTGTGTGAAGGGAGATCAGCACATCATTTGACGATCTCTTCCGGATCTGCCATGACTCACTTGCTTGTATCCGAAGGCACGCTGAACAGCACCGAATGTCAGTACAGAGATCACAAGAAAGTAGAAGAAAGCTACAGCTCGACTAGATCTCCTACTGTTCCCTCCAGGGAGAAGTCGCCAAACTCTTTCTCCTTCCTTTCCTCGTATAACCCGCCCACCGAGTCTCAGATACAATCTACACTCCTTCACACCAGCAAAGCGGACAGTCCTGCCCGACCGCGACCCATGCGGGAAGGAATTGCGAAACAAGCTGATTCGGCCTCAAGCTCACGCTGACCATGAGAAGGGCAACCCTCTACAGGATCTCGCTTGACAATCACACGCGACATTGCTCCTGACGACAGTCATATCGCGTGCCAACTTCATTACCACCTTCATTGACTGAAGTTGGCCAAGCACAAGCTCCTCTAGGTCGTCACAGCTAGCGGGCAGGACGTCGCATATATGGCATTATGGAGGGGGCAAAGAGTGGCAGGCGCCATCGTCCGAAGGTGATGGCCTGAGACATGAAGGGCGAGGATATATGAGGAGAAGAAAGTGAAGTAGAGGAGGGCGACGGCACGATCCCAACGCAAGCATTATCTTGTTCTGGTCTAGTGAACGGTATAATCTCAGCTACAGGAGTCTTTGGATGTCTCTTCAGTACCAGCAACAGGTAGATGATGACGATCCACCATGCTGGTACTGAATGACTTTCAACAGACGGCTGCAGCACCCGTTGTGCGGTCCTCCTTGGGCGCCTCGCTCTGTCATCTGGTCTACCTGGCTTCGCTACAGGCGGCATCACTCCGACCTCTCCACAATGTGAAAGTTGGGCTAGAGAAACGGCTGAGCAAGCAGATGACGAGAAAGTCGAGAAAGGTGCGGCAGGATATGTAAGAGGATAGAGAGGAGTGAGAAGGGGAGAGGATGGAGGATTCACCTAGCTACACAACCATGCACTGCCAGACTAAAGCTGGGTACAAGGGCGGAGGCGGATGGTGGGGAGCGGGATTCGAGGTCATGATGTGGTATAATGCGTTTCTTTCGACTGGATATGCCGCTCATCAGGAAGATGAGCTTCTCGTGGTGTCGGAAGGTCTATACAGCGGTTGCAGATCCACTCAAGCTGATGGCTTTCCTCATTCTCCCGCTGAACAGCGAAGGAGAAGACGAGAAGCTCATCGCACAAGTTGGGCTTCGTCGCTGTTGACGGACTCGGTCTCGGCGTCGGCCGCGACGTTGTTCTTGATGAGTGAGGTGCTCATGATGGAGAGGCTGTGGATGAGTAGGAGGGAGAGAGACCAAGAGCAGAAAGTGATTGAGCTCTTTTATTTTCCTTGACTCGCACTTTCCCTTGCTGAGATTCGCTGGGTGGATGATCGGCGGACCGGTCGGCGCGCGGACTCCCGTCAGCCCATCGAACAGAGTCAGCATCGCGGAGTGTTAGTATCAGAATCAAGTCCATGATCCAGAACGAGCTCGTTGCGTTTGTTGAGTCTTGTGCCAGACGTCCCTCTGCAGGTACGGCAGGCATGTAGACATGTGTCAGTGGTGACTCAGCGGTGATCGTCGCGAGAATGGCTGGATTCCGTTTGATAGCCGGCTTCAGCAAGACTGTACCAGACCACATCGCATGGACCGCTAGATGGGCCACAAGGCTCGGGTGCAGCCGGTTCGCCTGGCAGAGAGTCGCTGGCGCCGTAAGTGGCTTTCTGTACTCGGTCTGCTGCTGTTTGGCCTGTACTATTTGGCCGTGTCAAATAAGACGCGCTCCACAGCATTGTCAAGTCGCGTATATGACACAGACACGGCGAAGACCATAGCCTCCAGAGGTAGCAACTCGGCACGCAATGGATATGGTATGCCTGGAGATGATGATGAGGAAGAGGCCAAGGGATACGAAGCGCATCCCCTCACGCTCAAAACGCCTCGTTACAATCTTCTAGTCCTGAGAAGCATCCTTCAAAATTCAAATACTTCCTGGCAGACGACACCGAAAGAAGCCCAAGGATATTTTGTTCAGAGTCTGATATGGATGCAGATGGTATGGACGCCTTTCTATCACGATTACAGGTATCTATGATACTTATGCTCGGTTTGTGTCTAGATCGATGGTCTACGACCTGTCAATCCTGGAAAATACATGTCTGCAACGTGTACCTTCGGAGACTACGCGCCAGTCACGGCTAGAATACATCCTTTTGATCTTCACCCAGGAGATCGCACGACAGGGCATGGCTTTGTCTTTTACGTCGACTGTCAATTACCTGAACCTCTGCAAGCAACGCCACACGATATTGGCGAAGTCTCTATGGCTTTTGTCATGGACTTGGGTATCTTGACAGTCTCAACTCTACCGGACTATCAACAAACCCTACTTCTCCGTGTAGGCAACACAGATGTCCCAATCAAGCTCACACCACCTATGGAGGAGAAGAGCGAATTTGCCGTGTGCCTGTCGCCATTAACGTGGACTTGGGAGGATCTTCCGCTATGGCAGCTCACCGAATGGCGGATGCATTACACCAAGCTCGGCGTAGAAAGGTAAGCTGTAGTCTTAATCTAGTTGTCCCCTGCCCTACTAACGTGCTCGTTCAGGGTGAACTGGTATGGACGTGACCCTGGCCTGAAGCGATTTGTCGACATGTACAAGGAGAAGCAAGGTAGCAAGGACACCTTCATGCAGGTTCCCAGTCTGATAGAGTACCCAGGCTACAAGATGCAGGTCTGGGAGATTTACGCGGATCAAGATGCTTGGTACATGGATTGCATATCGCGCAATGCTTTCTCATCCGACTTCATACTTGTCATCGATAGCGACGAGTTCATAATGCCAGATTTCAGGCTCGATAAGCCATTTGATCAGTTCAAAGATTTCATGAGGGGCTTGGGGAGGGATAAGGGTACCATAGAGTTTGAAAGAATTGCGATGGCCAGGCCATCGGAAAGGGGCGAGCCAGATTTCTACGAAGAATTGATACAATCTCAATTTGAGTATGTTTAAAACAGACCTTGGGGCAAGTTGCACTATACTGATTACCGGCATTGACAGCTGTTTCCACCGAAAAGATATGAAAACCACCAAGACTCTGTATCGAGCTCATTCAGTTCTTGCTGTGCACCAGCACCTGCAAAGGGTCAGGGAAATTCCCAATTTTATAACAGGATCAACTCTCATGACTGACCCCGTTCTGTGCTCAACAGAAAATGTATCCGATGCCGCCAGAAGTTGCAGCTGAAGTGCGATCTAAACCTAAGCCCAACGAAAGATATGGCTGGCATCTCCAGCATTCATTTACCGAAGACGTATGGCCAAAATTGTTTCACTACCGCGTAAGCTATCACGTAATACACGCTGCTTCCCCAAGATACTGACCTTGTGCATGTCTATCAGTGGTGGGGCCTTGAGTCATTAGACGTTTGTTCAAAGCCGTCCTTCCTAGCTGGCATGCCGAAATACACTAAATACTTGCTTAATCTGCGGCAAGAGGTCGCGAAGCTGGCAGACTATATGGACAAGCGGTACCCTTTAGAAACGTTTGAAGAGTGACAGCGTAGGCTGGAAAATTGCAGGCTCTGTCGTATGCCAACACCATGGAATAGCTACGTCGGCTGAGGGTGGCAATGTGAAGTGCAGTACTATAGCAGTGGCAAATTGGGTGTTCGTTCTAATCCTACCAATTCAGTACATTGTATACATCACAGTCTGAGCACGCTCGCCGCGTTCGCGCTTGGTGTCATATGGCACCTTCTGTAGCCTCCGTAGTGTCAAAGCTCTCTTCGCCGTTGGTGCGCTCAACGTCCATACCACGTTTTGTTGCGGGCTCCTCGGCCACGGCAAATAGTTGGGCAAATTGGGCAGGCTCACAACCCAGCCAGACTCTGAAAGACTTCCTTGGTGCAAAGTTCAGCCACACTGAGCATGCCACTGGTGCAAGTCCAAGGGAAGAAACGGAGCGACAACCGAAGATAATCATCCTTGGAGAACAGCATCACCAACCGAAAGTCTTGGCTGCCGAGCTGAAATTGATACAAACACTCGCAACAGAGCCTTTCAATTTCAAGGTTACTGTTGTTATGGAGCACTTCAACCTTTTACAGCAGAGCCTGCTGGACGATTTCGCGAAAACGGGTGATACCGAAACACTTCAGAGAGAATACGCCAAATCAAGCGAGGGATTCCGGATGCACAACACTGGGTACCTGCCTCTTCTGCATTTGATCAGAGAGCTTGAAAATGTTAACTCTGCTATTAAAGCTGGCTTTCCGCCACGCGAATGGGCCAGAATCATCATGCGACAAGGAAAAGAGGCCTTGCTAGATGATGAGCAAGGTTCCGCCTCCAAATCATTGAGTGCATTTAACCGCTGGGAGGACATCAACGTTAGTCCTGAACACGCTGCATATATCGCAAGCAGTATTAGCGGTGATAAGCCGAACGTGTCGAAAGAAGTGGCACAAGGAGGATTGAAAGCTGCTCAGGCATTCAAAGACGCAATAATGGCTTGGAGGATAGACCAGGAAGTGGAGGGGGCGCGCATGTCCGAAAGTCGGGGAAATGATTCGCATACGGACATCATTGTTGCGGTATGTGGATCTGGTCATTGCGAGTATGATTTCGGAATCACAGAACGTATACGCTCGTGCAGAAGAGATAACATACTGCTCTTAGTATGCAAGCAGGATGGCGGAACTTACTGGGAGACTTCCAACGACGGAAAGGCGATAGGCGATGGAGTCATCGTATACGAGGCAGTAGATGTATAGACTGTCGGCCTCTAAGTATGCGAGAAGCCTTCGCAGACTGTATACAGCAGACACGATCATCAGACTGGCGGAATACGTGTTATGATGCGCACTATGATGGGCACCACCGAACTAGTGAACGCCATTCAAAGGCCAATGCGCAGCATAACCTGGGAAAAATTGGCCATGAGGCATCATTGCGTTTTCATTAGGGATTGTATAGACATCCCCGTAACAGGTGGGCAGCCTGGATACAACAAGTATAGCAATGATTGCATCGCTGAAACTACTCTTCAAAATCCCACCTTAGAACTGCAGTGGCGAAGAACTTCTATTATTGTTGCCCCTCGGCGACTACTCGTTGACAACTCGCAACTGGCCTTGCTTCACAAGGTGGCTGTCAAACCGAGAAAATTAGCAATGCTCGTGCATATGTACACGACTGCGTCTCACCTGAATTGCGCATTGTAGCCAGCAGTCGCTTCTTCTACATCATCCGCCGCTGGTAGAGACTGCGAGAACTTTGGATCCTCATATGGGTTGCCAGCGATCTGTGATCCCGGCGAAACGTTCGAACTTCCCCCACCAGAACCCAGCGTTTGCTTTTCCCTCAGGCTTTCCCGCTCTTGTTTCCTCTTCCGATACACGAAGAAGTACCACCCTAAGCCAGCAAGCAGAGCAAGACCGAGTATTCCGCCCACAACTCCTCCTGCAATAGCGCCAGTATTGCTTCCGCCGCTGCTAGATCCTGGATTTTGCGTTCGGAATTGCGCACTTGTGTCCGCATCATTGGCACCCAGGCCCAGCGCGTAGCTGGAGCCAGCTACCGAAGTGCCGGTACCGCGACCACCCGTGACAGCGACTATGTCTTCGTTATCAGGTGTGGTATATATGGTATTGGCAGTATATGAAGTCTTCCAAGCTAGTTCAGTCGTATCGAGGACATAGATACCCGGTTGCTCGCAGCTATGAAGGCGAACTCAGCTTCGGCACTGCGGCTTGTCTGGTAGCCAAAGACACCTACAGCAGATCTTCGGAGACGAAGCCGCCAACGACTATCATCTGTGAGCCCAACAAGGTACACGTATGCGCAGCTCGGCCGGTCGGCTGCGAAGGCAAATCGCCCCCTATATAGGTCCACTTGAAGGATGGTATCGATAATACGTAGAGGTCGCTATTCTGGCCTTGCAGTATTTGTGTCGTTCGATTTGAAGCTTGGCCTGCGAACAGGATAAACTTTAATCGAACTTGCTCATCCTGAAATTTGTTGCTGACGACGTACCTCCGTAAACAAAGATCTGATGCTGAAGCTGGCCATTCACCTTGGCTGATCCTCGTACAGCGCAGTGAGATACGCGCGGTCCGATGGTATAGCCTATCGACATGGGAAGATCAGACACGTACTGGCTGCTGCATATGCCAATGCCTGGCTCACCCAGTGTGGCTTGCTTGACCCAACCTTGTGCACCTAGATCGTATACATCTAAGATCGAGTTGTCAATGAGCTGGTTGGCGTTACCGCCGCCTATCGACACGAGGATACCCTGCCCATTCGTTCCAAGTCCAGGGACGAAGGTCAACGAGGCATCGGCTCGGAGAAGGGGATGGATTTCCACAGTGCTGTTGGAAGTGACTGAGGCGGTGTTGGAATACTGTTTGTAGGATTTCAAGCCACTCAGATAACCATATTTCACCCATGCCGTCAGTCTGTTAAGTATCATGGACATACCGAGCTATGATTTGTCCATCTATTGGTAGCCTGATCATACTCAATCATGGAGCTTAGGTAAACTCTAGGCGTCTCATTTGACCAGCCTTCGGTGGTATAGGAGTCAATATGGCCCCCAAAGTAGTAAAAAGTAGGTTCTGTCTGATTGCCTTGAGGTGGAGAGACTGCGCTCGCGCCTTCGGCTACGCGAGTGACGGTGTCTCCGCCAGTATTGACTGCACTCCATGACCCGGAAGGTATGCTATACTGATATAATTGGTTCTCGCTGGGTGCAACGTTGGGACTGTCACTGAAGTATCCTCCGTAATCTTCAGATGAAAGTACCATTCAAGGGTTGGTGAGATGTATGAGAAACATTGTTTCAGCATGTGACGGCATGAGCGTTGTACGGACTGAGGTATGCCGGTCTACATTCGCGAGACGACGACACAATACAAGGCATATCAGCTACTTGCAACTCACAATATAGGTCATGCCCGTCAGCGCTGCTGAACATGGCTCCTAAGCTCGTCTGTGGCGGGTCGAAGCTGTTTCCATTGTCTGGCTGCACGAGCCTGAGTGGCGGACTTGCAATGGACCAGTTTGTGGAAACGTCCATAGCGATGAGAGCATTCGTTCGCGTATTTTGTGTTTGCGATGGATCGGTTCTTGCATCTCCCCCGTATATGTATAGCGTCGAGGCTGCTGAGCTGTTCGAAGTGCTTGCACCGAGAGTCGTCGAATGTGCCCAGCCTGAGATGTCAAGTATGGTCAGCTGCTGGAAGGCCAGGGTTGCAGCAGACATGCAGCAAGCTCACGAATGCAGCTGGAGGCAAACATGCGTTAGTATCTGTTTACAATGATGGCATGGCGTCCATGCACCACTTACGGATTTGGCTGGCTCTGCTGGGCTCTGGCTGCGGTCGACGCGGCGGCTAGGGCTAGGACTGCTGCTCTACAAGTGCAAGCAGACAAGGATGACCGCGTCGAAGGGCTTGAATTGGTCCTCATAGTCGATATACGTAGCTTATGACTGGCACCCTGCGTGCTGAGCTGTGAGATTCTTGTGTACAGCGTCGCCTTGCGTTCTGGCGGGCAGGCGCTGCGTGCTCTACCAGGCCGACCGACCAATATTCGAGAGTCTGCACGGACAAGGAGAGTGAACAGGTCTTGCTGCTAGTTCGCGTGCACTGTATACGTGTGGCTCCAAGGTCTTCGCCCGTCGAGGTGTTCGGCGCGAGGATCAAAGACGTCGAGCGCGTCAGTTGCGAGTGACCTTCCATCCTTGCCTTTGCATTTCTGCAGTGGGACGGCGGGCGCAATCTGCAGATGACGACTGTCAATAGAGCAGCACAAGGGCGTGTTCTGATGATGCACTACTGAACTCCACTGCTGCCTACATACACTACTGTCACACGACATTGAAAATCATCATCCCACACAAAAGCCTGCCTCTGTTATTATGTCTTGGAAATCTCGCTCAGGATCACGTGACCGCATGTCACTGGATAAATGGAGCACGAGTTGAATGGTCTTATCATGGGTATTGCGACAGCTCTTCATTGTCAATGCACACCGAGCGTGTAGCATTCTGCACTTTGTAAATGCCGACTAAGCGACTGGCCAGTTCGAACCTGGAAGAGCAATATTTTCAATATGACGCGGTCAGATATTACAGCAGAACGTGGATAAGTTGGATGTTTCGCCGAACGAGACTTACATATTGTTGCGTAGAGAGATAATGATGAACTGCGCATTCTTCGTACGCTCCTTGATGTAATTAGCAACAATAGAGACATTCCGGAAGTCCAGTGCGGCATCGATTTCGTCCATAAAATACAGAGGCGTTGGCTTGAAGACATGAAGAGCGAAGACGAGTGCCAGAGATGACAATGTCTTTTCTCCGCCAGACAAGTTTGAGCTGCGGTACGTTTGACTATCAGCATCTTTTTACGGACAAGAGGTATTCATTCCAACCTACATATTCTTCCATGATTTCTTCGGGGGCATCACACTGAATATGATGCCTTCCGAGAAAGGATCTAAGCTATCGACCAGTTCAAGCTCGGCGTTGCCGCCCAGCGTGATCATCTACACGCCCATTTGACATCAGCAAGTGTGTCCCTCAAGCTAGCCAATGCGCGACCCACCTGATACATCTCCTTCAACTTCATGCTGATGACATTGAAGCCTGCCATGAACTCATCCAGACGCTGCTTGCGCATATCGTCATATGACTGCTTAGCTGCATCTCTGGCTTGTGTAATCCGTTCTAGATCTTGTGCTCGTTCGAGGAACTCCTTTTCTCTCCGCCTGTACTCTTTCAAGACTGCAAGATTTGGTTTGGCAGCTTGTATACGTTCTATGCGTATACACTCGACAATTAGCACGAGTACGATTACCTTGAACAACAAGCTGGTGACTCACCTTCGAATAAAGCGATCTGTGCCTTCAGCGTTTCCGCATCAAATTCTTCCAACTCCTGTTCTGTGAACGTCCGAAGTTCATCAGCTTGCTTGGCTTGCCGCTCTTCTCCGTTCTCGAGCTCTTCTTCGTCGTCATCCTCATCTATCTCTTGCAGCTCCAAACGCTCTAGCCTGCTCACTACGCCAGCTAAAGATTTTTCGTTCTCCGCCAGCTTTCGCTTTGCCTTCTCCACTTCTTGCTCAAGCTCGGTCTATAGATAACAATTTAGAGTCAGCTCGATGATTTTCCGGACAATGTTTGAAGTAAACATCCTTTACCTCTTTCGCTCGGAACTTGTTCATCTCAGTTTGTTTCTCGTCCAGCATCGACTTCAGTTCAGCCAATTCCTCGCTCTTCTCCTCGAGAACAGCTTTAGCTTCCTCCACGTTTCGCCTAACACTTTCGAGTCCAGCTGTTTTCTCGCGTATGCTCTTCTCCAACGCTGCAAGCTCCCCCTCTACTTCTTCGAGAGCTAGGCCGTTCGTGTTGAGACCTTTCTCAAGCTTGATCAGATCCTTCTCAGCCTTATTCTTGCCAACTTCAGCCTTTGTGAGCTGGTCATTGGCATGATCTGACATCTCCTTGATACCCTCCACCTTGACCTGTTGCGAACGCAGCCTCACACCTCCTACCTCGAGAATCTTCTCCTGTAGAGACTTGATTTCGCCCTGTATTTTCGTTACATTCGCTTGAAGCTTAGTAAGCTCAGCTGAGAGTTTTTCGATTTCCTTCTCGAGCAGAGCAATTTTCTTGACATCGTCTGCCTGAGGTCTGTTCTCGCCTTGAAGTTCCCGGATCCGCTTCTGAGCCTCCTCGATACGCTTCTTTCCAGCTCGTAAGGCCAATTCGGTCTTCGAGACCTGCATCTCGACTTCAGGAAGCTTTCTTTGCAGATCTGCGATAGCTTGCTGCTTCTCTTGCATCTCGGACGACACTGTCTGTACTGCCTCTTCTGCCTTCGTACTCTCCTTCTCTAGTCTGGCGACAGCCTCTATGGTGACTTCGCCATCGTCGATGATCTTTGAGCTCATCGCCCCTCTAGCGACACGATTACCACCTCCAGACATGGTACCTGACACATCAATGAGCTTGCCATCAAGTGTGACCACGCGCCACCTTTTGCCTTGGCTTTTACTGCCAAAAGCAATCCGGTTTGCTTGCTCTAGATCTTTCGCAACAAGGGTATTTTGTAGTACTTGGTAGAAGGCTGGCTCAAGCTTCCTGTCCTTGGCTGTCACCAGATCGAACAATCGCGGCACATTCTCGGGCGTGTCGATTGGCTGCAAATCACGTTTCGCGAGTGACCCAAGACACAGAATAGTTGCCCGGCCAAGATTGTTCCGTCTTAGGTGCTCAAGGCATGCTTGACCAGCTTCAACCGTGTCGCACACTAGATTATCGAGCCCAGGGCACGCTGTCGAAACAGCGACATCGTACCTCTCATCGATGCGACCTAGATTTCCCAGGCGCCCGTGGAAACCGCTGAGCCTGCCTTGATCCTTCAGCTTTGTCAAGCTTGATAGAACGTCGCCTTTCGATCGGCTTGCTGCTTGAGAAGCCCTAGCTTCTTCTGTCTTCTGTCTCGCCGATGATGCCGCACTGCGCAGCTTCTGATCGTGTGCTTGCAGTTTCTGCGAAACACAAAAGTCTGTCAATGCGGTGTAACGTTTAGTGTCAATCCTGGTTTACCTGTAACTCGACCTTCAGTCCTTGCAGACTGGCCTTCATCTCTTCGTGTTCGGCTCGTGATGCCTGTAGCTGCTCCTCCTTACCAGCATTGTCAGCCTGTATGTCCTCAAGTGATGCCTTGGCTTCCTCAAGCCCTCTTTCGATGCTTGCGGCTTTCTCCTTGAGCAAGTCCCTTTGATTGGTAGCAAGATCAACAGCTGCTTGTTTCTCAGCTAGCTTATCAAGCCACGGCTGCAGTTCAGCTTGTTTCGTATCGATCTGAGCTGAGAATCCAGCTGTCTTGTCTTTGAGCCCATCGCAAATTCGTTCAAGCTCAGCCTCTTCACGTGCAAGATTGGCTTCATGTTTGAGAAGTTCAGCCTTCAGTTTGTCCATGTCGTCTCCATACGATTTCTGCCACGTCGAAGCTTCTGACCGCGCCAGAGTATCGTCGTGAATCGTCTTTTTAAGCTTCTTCTGCTTGTTGATGAGATGCTTTCGCTTTTCCTGCATCTGCACGTCTTCACGCTCAAAAGCAACCAGCTCCTTCGAGACTTCGTTTGTGTGCTTTTCCAGCTCCTATAGTCGACATCATCTGTATCAGTTGACTGAATGCTTGCTTGGAAAATGCGCAAGAGACTGACCTTGTGGTCGCGGGCCAATGTCTGATACTCATGGTCCAACTCTTCTACCTCTTGCCGCATGCCAGCTTGACTGTCTCTTTCGACCTGAAGTTGCTTTGAAGCGTTTTCCTGTGCAAAACAAGGTGAGCATATTGCAAAGCTATAAATGATCGCCCACGCACGACTGCCTCTGCTGCAATAGCCATGTTGGCCTGATAGCGGAGCTGGTACACTTGGTATAGCTCAGACTGCCTCATGGTCAGTTGATTCTGATCTTTAACGTAGGCATCAGCTTCCTTCTTGGCGGCTTCCAGGGCGGCTTTCTCCCTTTCTACAAGTTTGACTCGGTTCGTCTTCTCTAGCCTTTCCTCATTCAGCTTGTCAACCTCCTCCAGACAGGCTGCGATTGGCTCCTTATACTGGGTTTTGCAAGGTAATGTCAGTACAAGCGGCAACCCGAGGGCTAGCGGATGACTCACTTTGGATGTGCCGATGATATCTTCAAGGTATTCAAGCAGGCCGTCCTCGTGCTCATTCGGTGCTTTAGGCTTCATCTGAGCAATACTTTCGACTTCACCCTGAAGAATTAGGAATCTTTTGTGGTCGAGATCAATACCTTTGTCTTTCAACAAAGACGTAACTTCAGTAAACGTCGAGGTTTTGCTGTTGATAGTATATTTGGATGAATTATTTCGGTACGCCGTTCGTGTGACGACAAGAGTTGATTTTGGTACCACTTCAAAGGCATCATCGTCGGGCTGTTTGCATGTCAGTAACTAAAATGGCCGAAACCAGCACTCTGGCGGCTTACAAGGTCTATGATCTCTCTGAACCACACCTCTACGCTGCATAGGGGAATGTCCTCCTTGCCTTCGGAGTTGTGGATGAGTTCGGACAGCTACAAAGACTAATCAGCGGGACATTGCTTAGCAAGGCAACCTACGACCCTCACCTTTCCTTGACGCATCTTAGTGGCCTTAAAGCCGAACACAAACAGAAGGGCATCGATGGTGTTTGATTTACCGCTGCCATTAGGTCCGACAATGGATGAGAATGACTATTGAGCATATCAGATCTTGTCAGCAGAGAAATCAGGGAGCTTCTTGGCAGACTTACCTTGTGAAAAGGACCTATTTCTTGTCTACCCGCATAACTCTTGAAATCAACGAGAACAATCTTGTGTATGACTAGTCGCTTCTTTGGACCCTCGTCAACCGGCGCAATAACAGCGTCAATCTTTGAAAGTGGCTGCTGTAATGATGTTTCTGTATGTGGGTCATCCGTCTGCTCATCGGTCGCGACCTGATCGGCATCAGTCGGCAATGCTGGTGGCGTGCCAGGCGCTGGGGTGGATGCTCTTGATGAACTCGACGACGCGTCTTCGGACGCTGTCTGCACAGTAGAATTCGACTGAACAACCCTTTGCCGTTCAATGTGGCCTGATGCAGTCTCCTCGTCTTCCTCATCGCTTGATTCACTGTATACTGGCTCTTGCTTTACTGGAGGCATCCTCTGCTTTCGCGCGGGAGCTAGTTGTTCGACAGATACCTCTTCACTGTCACTACCACTCGAGGCTGCTTGGCGGCTTGCGCGTGATGTGTTAGCTGGGTGTTCGGATCTCTGTATATCGACCTCTCGGGGTTCACACTTGACCGGTTGGCTAACAGCCATTTCGTCTTCGCTTGATGATTCCTCCTCGTCGTCGCTTGATTCGACGATGGCTTTCTTCTTACTACTGCTGTTGCCACGTTGGCCTTGACTGCCTGCTGACTTCCGACCCGACGTTGAGGATATAGTTGTTGTTGTCGCATTCACTTTGCGGCTGGAAGGTCCAGCTCGGCCTGCAGCCTTCCCTCTAGAAGAAGGCACAGCAATCTCGTCGCTGCTGGCATCTTCACTACTCTCTAAATGCTCATCACTATCCTCATCGTGTTCCTCCTCTTCACTGACTCGCTCTCGCTTGACCATCCTACTGCTGCTTCCAGGGCGCGTCGAGCTTGCTGCAGAATTAGGAGCACTTCTTGCCTTTCCAGCAGACTTGGCCCTCGAGGAAGACGTCGAGGCTTCCGCAGACGTGCGCGAACTCTTCTTCGGAGGCATCCTGGCCAGTCGTAGCCGTGAGTCGGGAGTTGCCATGCGCTGGAACGAAGCAGCTGTCGTAGAGTGCATGATCGACATAGTAAACAAACGCGATGCACTTTCTGTAGTAGGTCGCCTGGAGAGCGTAGTAGGGTAGCAAGTCCAGTCCAGTCTGATAGAGCATGGACTGATGCCTGCAGTCTGAATGATGCTGCAGCAGTATGAAAGCTCGCTGCTAACCTGCAACTCGGTGGCAACCGTCTTCCTAGCGGCAGATAGTCAGCGAAGCCTTCGCTTGTTCGCACGTTGAATAGTTCGAGACAGAGTAGATCAACTATCTGTGATGCAGCTAGGAACTATGTGATATGGCTGGCTATAGCTTACGGCGACTTGAGAAACCCAGTCTTTGCGTTTATAATCCGTACTTCGAAAGGCCGGGAGGAGCTGGCATCATCATGCAGCAATGCAATCCTGAATCACCTGCGACCGTGAAACCTCTAGGAGCGCTTCGTGGGAGCTCTCTACAATGCGCGTGCGCTTTGCTTCACTCGGCAAACATATATGAGTTATCCGTCAATGTCCAGCTCGTTGATCTTGGTGCGCTGCAGCTCTGACAGAATCCACCTTATGCACTCCAACATAGAACACGCAGGAGCACCGCACGCATCCTACAGTGCAGCAGCTGCCCTCTGCAGACACCTCTAGGCGGTCATATCGAACAAGCGGCACCAGGCAGTCCTGTCTTCATCGGTGCAGGTGTCTTCGAGTCGATCAAAGTTCGACAATCCAGTTCTCGAGGCAGTATCTCACGCCGAGATAGCTTGCAAACGCACATCAGACTGCGCTTGATCACGTAAACACCGACGTCTGGTTCCGCTGCACATTACTCCCGTTCCGCTATCCTGGCCGCGTCCTCAGAGCGACCTCCAACGTCCGACATAACTGGAACTGCAGCAACGGCGAGCACTACAGGAGCCGCAGCATCTACAACATTGTCGCTCTCCTCTCAGGGCTCGCACGAACATCCTGGGGCTAGCCAGGTCCACCTAGGCAACGGCAGTCGCAAGATATCCGCCCTTCCAAAGCGAGCTCTCATTCAGCAGCAGCAGCAAGCTTCGCGTGCGGCAGGCGTGGTGCAGAGAAGGCGGCAGCAGGCGATAGAAGAGCAGCAGCAGCCACAAGCTGAGACAGAGGAGCAAGAGTATCTGCATCAGACTTTAGACGATTTGCAGCAGGACTTCAGCTCGCAGGACCAGCACCTCGAGCAAGGGTTCCTTGGACAAGACTTTGACAATCCAGAGCATACGTATATAGAGGAGCAAGACGAGGACAGTCAGTCGTCCTCATTGCGCTGTACTTTGAGTACTTGCTGATATTCTGCGGTGTTATAGTGGACGATTTATCGACAGGCTCGGATTCCGAGTATTCCAACAGTGAGCACTTCAATCGCTTCGATGGACTAGACTTCGCTTACTCTGCTCTGTCTGTAGCGTGGATCTCCTGGTTCTTATCGGCCAAGGGCAATGAGTACTTCAGCGAAGTAGATGACGAGTACATTCTCGACCGCTTCAATCTTACCGGTCTTAACGGCGAAGTGCATCACTACAATCAGGCACTCGATCTTATCACAGACAACCTAGGTGAGTCAACTTATCAAGTAACACGATAAGCAACGGACATGTTGATATCAGCCTGCACTTGCAGAGGAGGAACCGAATGATGAGCTGCGCGATCAGATCGAAGCCTCGGCGAGGCATCTGTACGGTCTCATTCACGCCCGCTTTATCATCACCTCAAGAGGTCTAGCGAAGATGGTCGAAAAGTACAAGAAGTATGACTTTGGACGCTGTCCGCGGGTCCTGTGCTACGGGCAACCGCTCCTGCCAGTCGGTCTCAGCGACATACCCTATCAGAAAGCCGTCAAGCTCTACTGCCAGCGATGCGAGGACATATACTCCCCAAAATCAACACGTCACGGGCAGATAGATGGAGCCTACTTCGGATCCACATTTCCTCATATGCTATTGATGGTCTACCCTCAGCTCATTGTGCCCAAGTCTGTACCAGGAGGTGCAAACTCAGCCTCTCTTGGATTTGCGAATAGTTCTGCAGCGGCCGCTTCTGGGCAGGCAGTCAGCGAGCGATCAGGCAGCACAAGCAGTACAGCAGGAGGTGGTGCTGGAAATGGCGTTGGAGATCATCCAGGTCTGAGAGGCACGCAGCATACAGGCGCAGCCACAGGCGGCGCCAATGCAGCCGTCAAAGCGGAACGATTCAGGCCGAGAATCTTCGGCTTCCAGATGCATGAGCATGCAAGGCTCATGAGATGGCAAGAAGCCATGAGAGATAAACAAGTGGAGAGATTGGAGAAACACGTAATTGAGTAGCAAGTGATTAGGACGTAGAATAGCATTGTAGTGCGCGGGTGTGTCATTCGAACAACAGTCTAGCAGAGTCTTCGTGTATGCCTCCTCCGTATAGATGGTGCCAGATGACTAGCTATGCAGTGTAATAGTAGAATGGGCTGTACCTGATGTAAGAACCGCTAAAGTGCATGGTCGGTTGATTGGCGAAATGCTAGAATGTGCCAAGGCAGGTGGGTTGCAAAAGCAGACGGCACGAGAAACTGAATCTGCAACCTCTACTTAGAGTTTTAATGTGAGAGAACAGAATATGCTGATTTCTAGGTATGTAGGTATATCTAACGATCTTTTAGTTCAGAAGATGTGAGGTGCAGCATGGCTTCGCTTTCTGCAAAGTGCTTTACAGGCTGGAAGCGCAACTGGATCTCGCATTTACCTGCTTAGTTTCGCGGGTATCCATCAGGGTTCTTAGACTGCCAGTTCCACTGATCTCTGCACATTTCGTCGAGTGATCTGGCCGCCCTGAAGCCAAGTTCCTTCTCGGCCAGTGCAGGGTCGGCAGTGAGGTCAGGGACGTCTGTCGATGGCTCCTGTCAGCAATATTACAGAAACGTGCGCTGTCACAAGCAACCAACCTCCTGTTCTTCGGCCAATGATTTCATATTTGTACTCGAAGCCGGAAGCCTTCTTCATAGCTTCAATCATGTTCATGACGGACATGCCTTTGCCCTTTCCAAGCTGTGGATGTACGGCGTTTAGAGTAGTCATCTGTATATTCATGCTTGCGCTGTTGACCTACATTGAAGGCGCGGTACTTGCCGCCTGAACCACCGAAGGAGGAGCCACCGAAAGTAGTTGGGGTCTTGTATAGCTCATCCCGGTCGATGTGATCGAGGCACAGGACATGACCGCCAGCTAGATCCATGACATGGATATAATCACGCTGTATATGCCAGAATATCTTCAGTCGAGCCCCGACCACGCTCGTTAGAGAAGCCAACTTACAACGCATGTACCGTCTGGGGTGGGGTAATCGTTACCGAAAACCTTGAGACCTTCCTTTGCGAATTTGCCGACAGCCATCTGGGCGAGGAGAGGAACAAGGTTACCAGGCTTGCCATGGGGATCTTCACCAATCAAACCGGAGGGGTGAGCTCCAGCGGGGTTGAAGTATCGGAGTGAGATGGCGCGCCATCTTGGGTCAGCATCGCAGATATCCTTGATGATCATCTCGGACATGACCTTGGTCCGGCCATAGACAGACTCTGCTGCGAGAGGGCTGGTTTCGGGGATAGGAATCGTCTTGGGTGCTCCGTAGACCGTGGCACTGGAGGAGTATACGAGGCGGAAGCACTCATTCTTGCGCATGACCTGTAAGCACACACCACATCAGTAGATGCTTTTAATTTGCAAGTATGTGTTTACTTACATCAAGCAAGCCGATAGTTGCAGAGATGTTGTTCTGGTAGTACTCGATTGGCTTCTCTCCAGATTCACCAACAGCCTTGAGAGCTGCAACATGGATGACTCCCCAGACTGGGGAACCCTCCTTTTTGTAGTAGTGGAAGATGGCCTGGACATCGGCAGCGTTTTTCAAGTCGCCTGGGAAGACCTTGACAACAGTGTCTTCGCGGTCCTGCTCAGAAGCGCCAGCTGGGAGCTCAGTGAGGGCAATCTCCGAGACGCGGGAGAGCGCGGCGGGGTAGGAGTTGCCGAAGCTGCAGTCGAGTAACAGGTAGCTAAGTTAGTTAAGACTGCGTGCAGATAAAGGTAGATAGACTTGCTTCTCGATCACGCAGACACGAAACTTGTTGGTGAGGAGCAGGCACAAGACGATGTGCGAGCCTGAATTTAGGATAGTCAGCGACGGCCAGGTTGTATGGTGGCTGAAGATCCTCGTATGGCTCACCGATATAACCGGCACCTCCAGTCTAGGGTCATAACGGCATAGTCGAGAACGTAGACGAGACGCGCATTAGGGAAGGGGGGGGAGGCATCAGCCAATACTCGCAGGCTCTCATATCGCCATTTGCAAGAGATATGCGCGTCTTGAGGAGAACAGACAGTCGCCCATCTCGCCTGCCGAAGCTGAGATCATACAGACTTGTCTCAGCTTTGTTAGGCAAAATGAGGCTTGTCTGTTCTCCTCAATACCGCACACATCCCCTGCAAACTGCGATAGCTTGGCTATTGCAGGCTTACGACTGTAAAATAGTGGAAACAGACGTTGTCAGTACACTGCGATAACCAAATTGATGCTTACGCGCTGTTTGTGCGGTGCTGGCTCACTGGAGCCATGGCACGCACTCTCACCGGCACTCACCTAGCACGACAGGCTTGCTTGAGACCATGTTTGCGGCAACGATTGATGCAGATGTGTTGGCACGAAGCTGAAGAGTCGACGTGAGGAATGCGATACAAAACTTGTCGACGAGGTCAGAGCAGTCCAGAAAGATCAAAGTTCGCCTCGTTCCTGGCAGAGCGCCGAGCGCCTCCCCAGAAATAGGGGCGGGCTGGATGCAGATGATGATGCCGCTTGCCGTATTTGGGAAGAGATTATGGAACGGGACACGAAGGGCTGGATTACTTGGAGGTGTAGTGTATGTTCTCAGGCGACGGACTATACTGTCTTCATGCAAGGTACTGTCACTCGAAGAGTTAACTACTTTGGACGTGAACTGACGCAGTGACTGATTGACGAGGACTGGAACGACTGCACTGGCGTCCGGAGAGACTGACTTGAAGTAGATAGCAACTGATAGCACCTGCCTGCATTCGAGCCTGAATTCCTGTATAACAAACCAGACGTAAAACAGCTTATTCTGAGTCTGAACGTTTCTAAAGTAGTTTCACTGGCACCGGTATGCATAGGGGTATGTAAAAAGCAAGCAACTTGTTTTCAGATAGAGCAGGGCCGAGCGTAAGCTCCTGAGCATACATTTGATGGTCGACCGCTACAATGCTCCGACACGCAGCTGTGTATGCTCAGAAGCTTATACATGCGTTGCCACGGCAAGATACAGGCTTCCTTTCTGACATGCAAAACATAGCACACTAAGTGAACATGATGAGACAGAGAAAAATATCAGTTTAGAAACAGATAGACCGCTCATTGTTCTATAGCTAATGTAGGATCCATTCATTCTTAGGCTGGCTGGCTTTCCTTGGCTGACAGGTTTTCGACTAGTTCGAATGTGACACGTCTGTAGAGCACATATACATTATGCTTGCGGTCCCATATCAACTTTTGGCTCGACTTTCCTCAAGGAAATGTATGCGCAGCTTAGAACCAGCCCGGGGACCAAACAACATGTGATACAATGGATGTACCGAAACGGCGAGCATGTAGCGATGTATGTGAGTGTAGTAGAGCCTTGCTGCATTACGTTTCCGTCCCTCCAGCTCCTTAAGTTGATCATCGGAGTTCGCTCGCGTGAGCGGGAAGAATTTAGATATGATAGAACGGGCCGGCAGAGGTCTTACGGCGTCGGAAAACGCAAAAAGAAAGAACGTGACCCGATTGACTTCATGATTAAGCTGCAGCTAACACTCAATCTCCATGAGACTGAGACTCCATCAAAAGGTCCAGCGCCGAGAAGACAGAAGACACGCCCACTCGGCGCATTTTTTTGACCACCAGGCAAATGTAAGGTGTTCCTTTCGCAAATACTGACCTCATCCTTACTGTCAGACCCAGACAATCTATCGAGCGTGGAGCGCGGACTGATTGAGGCGGGAGTGGCGGTTGTCGTTATAGCTTGAAAGGTGCAAATAGAGTAAAATGACTTGAAGCTCTGCTATATTACTTCTGGTCTCAAGGAAAGGACTAACTACAACGGACTCATCGCTAACACACACTGAAGTCCTTATTGTTAGCTTTCCTTATTGTTCGGTGGCCGAGGAGTCTCGATCAGCCTTGCACCTTACATCTTCCCCCCCCGAAAGCCATACTAATCGTCCTTCTCGACGTCCATGCCGTGCATTCGACGGTCGATAGACTGAACTGTGTCATAGCTGCCTTCTCGGCTCTTGTAGCTATCAATTTCGCTCTGAGAGGCGGTAACTTGCTTGCGCTCTCGAGCACGTGACTTATTAGGTCGTGGATTTTCCACTTTATAAGACATATTCATGCCTTCGTATCGGCGTTTTTCAGCCTCTAGGCGAGCCAGTTCCAACTGATGTTTGGCCTGCTCGAGTCTAGCCTTTGCGCTAGCCTTGGCTTTCTTCTCGCGAAAGATTTTAGGGTCCATCTGTGGCGAGTCATCAGTATCGATGCTCTCGTCCATTGATCCGGAGCCTACTGGAATGTTCGAAGCGTCTAGTTCAGAGGTCTTCTCTACGCGTATGCGTGCTTTGTACGCCTTTACGGCGGTGTGATCTTCATTTAGATCCGGGTGATTGAATGGAAGCCATTCTTTCTTATTACCCATTTTGCATAGGTAATGCCATTCTGTCTTGCTAGAGACATCTGCCCTTCTGCGCATTCTGTGTGTATCGATTTTATCGATAGTCATCTCCAATGTGTCTATTGGGAAAACAGGAACCCTATTAGTTAACCTGTTCGGGAATTTCGCGTCATCTGACGGAACGAACCGTTTGGTCTCTTTTATATGCACACGGTCGTGTATGCCTCTACGAGCTAATCTTGCTGGTAGATCTAGAATGACTGTATCTGTATCTGGTTGGAAACCAAGAACGGGATATGGTCCTAGATATTTTGGAGCCCATTTTCTACTTCGGTTTACCACCGTAGACAGATTTGAAGTGCTCAACCATAGCATATCGCCTATCGTTGGTGCTATTGTTGATCTTCGATCCTTATTGGCTTGTTCAGCCCTGTCTATTGCAGCCTTTTCCATGTGCTGCTTAGCTTTAATTTGCCATTGTTTTGCCTTTTCAACAAAAAGGGTCGCCGGGCTCTGAATTGATACCGGGCTCTGAAACTCAGCCGGTAGATTAGTAGGTATATACCCACGTGTCAATTCAAAAGGCGAGTAGCCAGTAGGTTTGCTCTTGGCACTATTGATTGCAAACTGAATAAATGGGATTTGCTCGGCCCAATCCGTTTGCTCCTCCGATACCAATTGTCGCATCATTGCGTTAATGGTACGGTTCATCCGTTCGGTCTTACCGTTTGTTTCCGGATGGTAACTGGTAGACATTGCTAGGGTTGTACCCAACAAGTGCTGCACTGATTTCCAGAAATCGCTAATAAAGCGTCTGTCGCGGTCACTGACTATTACTTCGGGTATGCCATGATGGCAATACACGCGACTAATATATGCCTGTGCTATTTGTTCCGCGTTATCTTCGAAGTGGACTGGTACCAGTTCGACTTCGTTTGAAAAATGGTCTATACAGACTAGCAGGAAGTCATACTCTTCCTTGCCTAGCCTTGATACCTGCAATGGACCCATAAAGTCCATGCCGATCACTTGCCATGGCCTGTCCGGTATTGGCAGAGTATGCAGTAAACCTTCTTGTTTCTGCGTTGATGGTTTGCAAGCCTGACACGATGGACAGCTTTTGCAATACTGACGAATATCAGTCGTCATTCCAGGCCAATAGAAGCTATGCTTCATATAGGCTTGTAACTTCTCATCGCCACTGTGGCCCAGTGTGGCGTGGCAATGTTCCATAAGTACTTCGCGTACTCTTCGTTTACGCACTAAGGCGTCGGGGACATACAAAGCGAGTAGTTCGTCTTGTCCATCAGTATCCGTGTACTGTTGTATGTACCATAGCTTGTATTCATGATCTGCAATGTATTTTTCAATGCCGATCACGTTCTTTACGGGCGGCTTTTCGCCTGAGCCTTGCTCTATTGCCCTTAATATCTCATGGCGGTAATCAGCATCGAGCTTGATTGCCTCATTCTGAGCCTCAGCCCATGCTTCGGCTTCTCTGTCTGCTAATACTTGACTGTACTTAGCATTTGCGCGGTCGCGCTTCGTGTTTTTGCCCTTGCCTTTGGCTTTGGCTTTTGTCTTTGTTCGGGCACGTGCTTTCTTACTGCCAACGGGTGTCTTGACCTCATTAGTCGGTGGTACTTTCAGTACTCGCTCTGGCGCTTTGTTCGCGTTTGCTTCCTTCTCACTCGATGTAAGTACGGGAGCCTGGGTACCCTTGGTTACTCGAGAACGTAAAGTCATTGCGCTGACTTCGAACTCTTCTTCGACTAACTTATCAGCCGTAGCGAACTCGCTGGGATCGCGGGGTTCTTCATCATCTTCATACTGACGAGATAATATATCTGCAAGCAGATTGTGCTTGCCTCTAATGTATTCAACAGTGAATGCAAACTGACTGAAGTAGCTGTACCATCTTGCGGTACGCCCTCTGGTCATCTCTTTGGTTTTCAAGAATTCACTCAAGCTTCGATTATCGGTAATGGCGACGAACTCTCGTCCCCTTAACCTATTCTCGAAATGGCGTACTCCTTCCAACGCAGCGAGAAGCTCCTTCTCGTGCACTGGGTAGTTCTTTTGGGCGCCATCAAACTTCCTTGAGTGGTAGCCTACGGGCTTGGCGGACCACCAATTCTTTCCGACTAACAGGACGCTCGCTGCCCCGGAATCAGAAGCATCGGAAGCTAGGAAGATATAATCTCCTAGATCTTCATTCGAAATGACTTCGTCATCCGGTGGAGGTGAGTCCCTGTGTACTGGTTTAGTGCCATTCTTGGCTAACAGTTCTGAATTTATACTGATCAAAGTTACGTCCGTTGAAACCAGGTTCTTTATTTTATCAAATGCCTTAACACACTGAAGGCTCCATCTGAAAGGCACGTTGCCTGTTAACTGGGATATTGGCGCAGCGACTTCTGCCAATCTTGGTATGAAGCGCGCGTTATAATTCACAATGCCCATGAATTTCTGGACTTGCTTTTTGCAGGTCGGTGCCCTATAATTTAGGACTGCCGTTACCTTCTTGGGATCCATGCGCATCCCTGTTCTAGTAAGTACTCTACCTAGAACCTCAATTTCATTAGGGTCTAACTGAAGCTTTTTCATCGTTAGGTCTAATTGGTTTTTTCGACAAATGTCGAGCAAGATCTTAGTCCGTTCCTTGAACTGAGCCCAAGTATCTGCCATGAAGAAGATGTCGTCTACATAGACGCGCATCCACGTAGCTAAGTGGTCTTTGAATATTTCATTCATGACCATTTGACAGGAATTTGCTGAATTCAAGTCTCCTTGTAGTGCGACTCTCGACACTACGGTTCCGAAGATGGTAGAAATACCATTTCGATTAACATGCTCTTCCGCGCAGAGAATCTGCTGGAAAGCTCCTTTAACGTCGGCAGATCCTCTGAACTTGGATCTGGTCATCGACTCCACGATTCCATCTTGATCTGGCAAGAACGAAACGTGTTTTGCCGTATTGGCGTTTCTTAGCCTGAGGTCTATTGCTGGCCTCATTTTACCATCCTTCTTGGTAAGCGGTATTAGTGGACTGGCGTCGTCCAATGCCTTTGGCACCCATACTCCAGCTTTCACATGCTGGTCATAGAATTCCTTTACCTCTGGACGCAATGCATCCGGCACCTTGTACACTCGAGGTCTGACCTTCTTCGAAAGGTCTATTAATGGGATAGTGTGCTGAACACTTCGTTTTGGAGGAAGACGCGGGTCTCCGCCCTCTTCTACCAGAACATCGGCATATTTCTTCATGATTTCGTCATGGAAGGACTGCCTTTCTATATCACTAGGTATGTATTCTGGATCTCTGTGATCTACCTTTGCGATTATAGCGTTAACTGATACTTCAATTTGTGATTCTTCAGGGTCTTTAGCTACGAGGCCAATATCTTTGGCATCAAGAACTACGTTCGGGTTAAACCCTACAAGTAAGTTCCTGGCAGACATTACGTCTCTGCCAATGATTACTGACTCTCTTATTTCTGCTACTTGCATTATAGCTTTCGTCATTTTGCCAAGTATCCTCAAGTTCACTTCAACTGATCCGTCGATATCGGCTTCTTCCCCCTTGGTCGCAAGCTCCATATACTTGGGATACTTGCTATCAAGTAGGTCGATATCTAATTCATTTATTATATCGCGACTGACGAAACTGTGTGATGCTCCAGTATCGAACAGCGCGTTTAATGGCTTTCCATTTACTTCAACTTCCATTCGAACGAACTCAGGCTGAACAGCCTCTTTTACTGGTTCGACGGTTGTTTGCTGGCTAACACCTTTCACGACGTCGGCATACGAACGAGTATGTGCCATTGGTATTTCTACCACATCCTTGGCCATTACTATATTCGATGTCGTCGCCTTGTTAGGACAGTTTATGGCCAAGTGGCCGGGCTCCTCACAGTTAAAGCATAGCTTGTTTTCCATGAATCTAGCCTTCTCTTCGTCTGTCAGACGTTTACGCTTGGGTTTATTCTTTTTCTTCTTTTCTCCTTCAGCATCGGTACTTCCTGGCTGATAGGGTTTATTTCCGGTGGACTTGTCGCCACCGTCTTTCCGCTTATCCTTGTTATTGGATTTAGGGGCTGGTGATTCTTTGTTCTCTTTGAACAATGCATCTATATCTAGAGTAGCTGATGTCAAAGCCGTATTCGACAGGTTCTTGATACCTTTTCGTCGGGCATCCTCTGTCCGGCGATTCATCATGTAGCCACGTTCAGCGTCTACCGCTGCTTCCTTGACATCGGTGAATTCCACTTTCGGATCCGATATGTCAAGCTTCTTAGCGACATCCATTGCTATCTTTGGATGGAGTGCATCCAGGTAACGCGACTTTGCTTTGAATCTGGTCATCTCTACTAATTTGTCTTTGTAGTACCAGATATCCTCAGCAAGAGCCGCGGCATCCTTCCAAGTGGTACCATCCCACTGGCGGATCTGGTTGAAAGCATACTCCGCGTCAATACGCGATGATTTGCTTACGAACCTGGACTCCAAGGCTCGGTATACGAAATCCAAGGTCCATGTAGTGCGACCTCGCATTGCTGGATCACGCATTTCGAATGTTACTACGGGCCATCCGTATTCATTCAGGTATTCCTTTGCTTTACCATCGGTGAAACCAGTTATCTGGGTAAAAGCATCTACGGAATCTTCGGTCATTCCCACACCATGTAGGTAAATCCTCACGGCTAATAGCCAACTGGTCAATTTAGTCGGGGCTTTGTCCGCGCCGGTATACTTTTCGCCTACTTCTGGCGCTCTTGGCTTAGGTCTCATGTAACGGGACTCACGTCTCCAATTATCACGATCTACTATCTCTGGTCCTTTGGTTGTCTCGAACTCATTGACCAAGGTCTGTGCTACAGCTGATTGGCCTGGCCGTACAGCTTGGCGAAGGGTATCCTCTCCGCTGGAATCATCCAATAGCGATCTGCTAAATACTGGATTGAGTCGCTCGGTTGGATCACCAGTTCCCAATTCATTCGGGTTTACTCTGGTTCTAACAACAGGCGTAGGTGTATGAATCACGCTATCGTCTGCAATCGAGTCGGTTTCCTCTAGGCTGACATTGTTCATTCTTTTGTCTAGCCTTTCGGTCGCCTGCTCGTAATTACGAACGAGCTTTCGCTCGACGGTTGTTTCTATGAGATTAGGCATTGCCTTATTCTCGTTTTCTATTGCAGTGAGTCGCGTTGCGATCTCTGTACTGCTTTTTTCTAACTTAGCATTGGTTTGCTTAAGTTCTCTTAGTTCGGCAATAATCTGCTCGAACTGCTGGCCTAACGGCGAAGTTTCACCATGTGGTGGTGTAGCTGACATCTTGTCTAGCTACCTGTTTCCCTATTGCTGATCAGGCTCTAGGTACTGTTCTGACACGGCGACACGTCAAGCTCGTGTGGTGAGTACGTCTACTCAATCTATTGTTGGTAGGTCCGGCCTACTAACTTTCTTTCTCTGTTTACTTAGTTGCACCTCGCAACAAGTCAAAAAATATGTCAGACCCAGACAATCTATCGAGCGTGGAGCGCGGACTGATTGAGGCGGGAGTGGCGGTTGTCGTTATAGCTTGAAAGGTGCAAATAGAGTAAAATGACTTGAAGCTCTGCTATATTACTTCTGGTCTCAAGGAAAGGACTAACTACAACGGACTCATCGCTAACACACACTGAAGTCCTTATTGTTAGCTTTCCTTATTGTTCGGTGGCCGAGGAGTCTCGATCAGCCTTGCACCTTACACTTACTAAGCGGCGTGCTGACACATCGACATACCCGGTTCCCAGAAGGCGCTTTCTTTTTAGATTTAACTTCTGTATTTAGAGCTGTATTGCTTTGTAGACAACCAGTAATGGACAAGCGCTTTGCTATAATGTACAAATTAAACCAAGAAAGGCCGAGCTCGAGCTCTGAGAAGACTAATACTGAGATCGCGGGTCATGTTTTTGTAAATTGTAGGATTCATTTTCTTTGACCAGTATGCGAAAAGGCTTTGCGTAGCTTCAGATAAAGTACCACCACCGACTGAAATGATGATGGGATGGAACGGAACAGGTACTATCGGTGCATATTTGTTGAATTTCTGCATGGCTTTGGCATTGAGAGCTTCTTGGACAGCAGATTGTGTTGATTCGAGGTCTGGAGGGACTTGTAAATGGCGAGATATAATGCGCGCTTGTACACCAGCGTGGACAGAAATATTAGCTACATCGTATTCGGTGCATGTTGCATTGAAAGAGCCGGGGCCAGTGACTTTGAGGTCGGTTCGTAGACTACTTCGATCGGAATCGCGTAACTTCGGTTCAGTTTGGACAGTTGTGCCATCAATTGTCATCAAAGCGTAAGCAATGATCTTTTTGATGTACTCATGGCGTTCAACGTAGAGATGTTCACGTCTTGAGCAATTGTCGTCGTGTCCAAGGACGTTGGCGGAAGCGCAGTGGCGACAAACAGTATTGTGTCCAGGAATTAGAGTGCGGTAACTGAGACCAACCGTGATATCTTGACTTGACAGCGATTTTGCAAAGAACAGAAATCCTGGGGTTTCTTTTTTGTGTTTTTGGTTTATGGTTTTTTTGATTTGATTTGACAAGTGCATTAGAGAAAAAGCGAGTTTCTCGCCACCACCAAGCTTACTTATGGGGATAGGAGTCCCGATTCTCAACAACCAAATAGGATCCTGTCGTCTAGTGGTTAGGATGCGGCATTGTGGTCAAAACCTCGATTCTGCCGTGACGGGTGTTCAATCCACCCCAGGGTCAATTTTTATTCATTTTGGCTCTATACCTACAGCGAATCTCCATTCCTCTAGGTAGTAGTCGTAGTAGGGTAGCGACCTTTTCCCGCTATTCTCCCTTTTATGTTAGTAGACTCCGTTTCTAGCAGCTTCCTTATTTTCTATTACGGTCGATCTCGGCCAAACGCGGCTACATACATTTTTGGTCAGTCCAACAAGTTGGGCAGGTAGGTCACCCTTATCCTCTAAGTTACGGGTGCAGTTTGCCGAGTTCCTTCACACATATTAGCTCTTCACCTTAGTATTCTCTACCTGCGCCTTATCATGAGTAGACTGCTTGTTCATATACGATCTAAACTGTTCTGAGGTTAACTTACAAAGGTAGACTTTTCACGGCCCCCCATTTAACCAGACGGTATGTAAATCAGTGCTATACCAGTTAAGATTATAGTTCCAATGCGTAGCACGAGAACCCATGAACACTATACTTAAGTATATTTCGCGGAATGCCAGATATCACAATGTTAGATTCGCATTTCACGCCACGCTCGCTCAAAGTTAAGTGAAAATAAGGAAGTTTGTCTCTTACGACAGCCATAAAATGTGCCTGGTAACAGCAATTTTTTAATGAGTACGTAACAGTACAGTGGTCTAATGGAGACATGCGCCGAAGATAAGCGGATCTATGCTTTGAACCGAAATTACACCTTGAGTTCTGTATTACTCAGCATAAACGAGATTTAGCTTTAATGACTCTACTACCCGAGTTCTTTGGTTGTGGTTACATAGCTTTAATGGCTAACAAAACCACTTGCCAATACCGAATTCGAAAAATAGAAGATTTAGAGCAACATTTGTTTCCTTTACTAGATCAGTATCCTCTTCGAACTCAAAAAGCTTTAGATGCAGCAGCATTCCGAGAAGTGCATGCACTGGTCAAAGCAAAGAAACACTTAACAGTTGAAGGATTACAACAAATCCGAAGACTCAAAGCTACCATGAATAAAGGGCGGACGTTACTTGATATAATGTAACTGCTAAAGGATAGAACACTTTCCCGAAGAATGCCTAGCATTTTTATTACTTCGTAATACGCATGTTCCATGCGAACCATAGATTAGTCATCATCTAAAGGTTGTTCGTGTGTATGTTCATAATCACCTTTAGGAGCATTTGGGTTGGAATTGGATTAGTTTTCTCAGGATTAATCACAGGTACTGCTCGAAACCCTGCTTTCAAAGATTAGGAATAAAATTCCCACTAAATAATATTGAATGGCAAAAGGTGCTCGCACTTAGTCCACATGCATTTTTTGGTCAGTCCAGATAGTGGTCCAGATAGTGGTGGTTCTCTTCATCTCCTTGTTGTCAGTCTAGTCGGCAAGTCAAGAGTTGTATGCCCAGTCCGGCAATCCAGTAGTGTTGCTTCTATAGTGCAACAAGCACACTTTGCTCCTATCTGTTTCTCCAGGCCACGCTCTTGCCATCAGCAGGAATCCAGCTCCACTGCACACCGTTGCAAAACCTGTTCGTTTGCTTCCGTACAACTGACTTGCTCAGACACAGATCAACCCTTCTGCGATACTACTACAACCACATCACAGCATGCACGCTCGCTAACGCAGCAAAGATACCAACTGAGTCTGGCAGCTGGCGGATCACTTATGCAAGGCCGCGACCTCCTCATGACGTTGAAGAGATCCCTTCACTCGGGTTTCACACTGACGGAGGTATGGCACGCTTAAAAGGAACCAGGTCACCAATTTCATTACTGATGCATCCTTGCAGCCGAATGCCCTTTGACGGTCATCTCTTGTCACGGCATAGCGCGCATCCTTCAGGATTTGCTTGACTGGAAAGAAAGGCGTGCTCTCCAGGTCCATCTCGTCTTTCCAGGAGGGTGTACCTCTCTGAGCGAAGGTATTGGTCCCGTGTGCTCAGCACTTCGCGTACAGATCCGATAAGGTAACTACACCGAATTCCGCCAGAGACTCTGCATCGGATGAGTAGACGCGAGCATACCTGATTAGCGTTTCCCATTCCACTGCGAAGTCGACTGGCTTGTCGATGACAGCTAAATTATAAATATCAGTGGGTGCTAGTTCTACAGGCGACATAGATCCAGACGGGAAGACGTGTGGACCTATGAAGCTCCAGTACACTTCCTCAGCCGCCTCTTCGGCGGTGAGTACGTCTCATCCAAATAAGATCATATCTTTATACGTATATACAACCACTGTATCTCAAAAAGCCGCGAAACAAAGGTTCTGGGCCGGTTCTCGTACCGGAGCATCGACAAGACCTTTAGACTTTCGGCAGATTTCTGAAAGCATCATACATTGGTAGTGTGGCAACTAAACTTCATTTTATGGCCAGTAAGGCCTTTGTTCTACTTGAATTAGACAAAGTCTTCTTGAAGGCTTGCAACGGCCGAATTGCGCCGGACGGGCAAGGGAGGATGCCTGGGTCCCTACGCTTGCTAGAAGAGCCAAATGTAGATTCTACAGGCTATATGCTCTTGTAATCGAATGCTTTTTCTGCAGCTGCACAGCTGTTAGTCGTTGTGACTTGACAATTCCGAGATGTGCTTGGTTGGTAGAATCACGTGCGGAAATTTTCGGCATGACCGTTGTAAAAGAAGGATCCACTATTGTCAGACGGTTCTCATCTTGGACCATTGCCAATGTGATGAACTCTCCGTACGATTTCAAAATCTGACGATACCTAGTCCTGGCGAAGAAACAGGGTCGAAATGACTGGACTGAGTTTCGCGTCCAGACAACTGCCGAACTGGCCAAAGGCCCCGCGATTTGAGATCCTAAACGACATTGTTGATACTCATGCCCATCCAACGGACTACAAGAGATTTCGAGATGATCCGGAATATCGAAAGCAAGCAGCTGAGATATCTCTCCACAAGGTCAGTCCAATACACCGACATGATGACATTGCATACACTAAAGTGCTTTGCAGGTCTGCGCAATGAGCTCTCATCTCGGAGATCAGTACTTGGTCAAGCAGCTTGTGGACGAGCATCCTGACAAGATTGTACCCGCTTTTGGACTACATCCTTGGTGGTCCCATCACATAAGCTTCAAAGAAGACGGCAAGACGCCGTCAAAGCACGAGCACTATGCGGAACTCTTCCCCTCATACTTCTCAAACCGCGATATGTCCGAAGACGAAGTAGCTCTCTACGAGTCTTTTCCAGAACCCATATTGATGTCGACTTATCAGGAAAACGTGCTCCGCCCTTTGTTGACAAAGTATTCTAATGCGATGCTCGGAGAAGTAGGCCTAGATCGCTCATTCCGGATACCCTACCCCAACACCGATGCGAAAAGCGACAGATCCGACCACAAACAGGCAAAGAAATTCACAAATCTGAAGGTACCGATGGCACATCAGCTGAAGTTACTAAATGCCCAGTTAGAGATGGCTTTCGAGCTGGACCGAAATGTCTCCTTCCACGATGTGCAAGCGCACGGGGCGGTCATGGATCTGCTGGCGTCTCTGGCGAAGAATTCAGACAAGTGGAAGCACAGCAGGTCAAACATATGCCTGCATTCTTTTGGTGGCTCTGTAGATGTCATTGACCGTGTCTCCAAGCATATCGATAAGAACCGAATCTACTTCTCGTTTTCTACGACGATCAACGCCAGACTGGAACGCCTGGAGGAACTGATTAGAGCGGTGCCAGACAATCGACTACTCATAGAAAGCGACTACAACGATATTCGTATGAACGATAAAAGGGTATGGGAGATACTAGGAATCGTTTGCGATGCCAAAGGATGGACAGTTGAACAGGCGGCCGAAACGCTCAGGCGGAACTGGGAGTGTATGAGCATGGTAGCTATTGACCAGTAGCATTTGAATCAACTTCAGGCAGGAATCCGTCTATTCTGGTGCTATTTCAAGTTAGTCTTTTGGGGGATATTAGTGCAGTGGGTCCAGTCTAGTTCGTCAGTCCATTGATTTCTCGAATACTAGGGTAATCGTTCCAGTCTCAATCAGTAATTAGTTCGTGCAACTTAGTCTTCTCAACACTGGTCCAGTTGTTGCCAGTCTCGTCCGTCAATCAGTTGAAGTCTGCGTCGGTTCGAGGGTTCGGGTGTCAATGCATGACCCTGAGCTAGTCAGGGAGGCTTCGAGGAAATGACTTTCCTGCTGCATGTCAGCTGCCAGTCTGACTTTAAGGTTGACTACCTAAAGCAGTGCAGGCCGAAGTTCCTTGCACGTCCTCCTGCCCCACTTTGCCACTTGTTTGCTTATCGTGATGCCGGAACTCTAGCCCGATAAGGACAAGGAACAAGACAGGAGTAGACTGCGACTACAACTAGATAGCTGTGTCCCTTTCCAGAACTCTGAATCTTCATCAGAACCAGTGCATCCACCCACTCTCGCTACCACCAAGCTGCTAACATCGCCTTCCGAACCATGCCTGGTTTCCGCGTGACGCCTCTCCCATCCCCATCAACCTTTGCTGCCAGCGAGGTGCCCGAGTTTGGGCGGGTCGTCGAGGGCTTCCACCCTGACAAAGCTAGCCCTGAAGACTTCAAAGAGATTGAAGATCTGCTCTACGAACACAGTATCCTAGTTTTCCGAGGTCTGCACGACTTGGAACCCGAAGCGCAGCTGCGCCTTACTCAACACTTTGACCCGTCTGCAACTTCCTACGGCCATGGCAACAACAAGACGGGAAGCGAGAAGAAGAGCATCCTTCATCCTGACCTCAAGACACTCCCTGAACATCCTCAGGTCCAGCTCATTGGCAATGGTGTCCGTACGTCTAGCTGCCTTTCTCGATCACGTTTCTGACATTGTCAGGCTGATAAGGATCTTGTAACCAACGATTGTTGTTCCTCTTGCAGCAACGGAGTATCGAATCTGTCGTGGCCTAGAGAAGCCTCAGCTGAAGCATCCCCACCACAAGACCTTCCACAAGTCGGTTGTCTCCGACGAGGATGAAGCTAAGGGCGTCACCCGCTTCTACAGATGGCACATAGATTCGGCTCTCTATGGTGACCTATATACACCTGTCGCTACCACCTTGTACGCACTCTCCGTTCCGCAAGGGCCTCCACAGACCCTTCGCTACGACGATGGAACAAGTGATGAGATGCCTGTACCTCTGGGCACTACGGCCTGTAAGTCGGACTTAAGCTAGCGCGACCTTGGAGCCAATAGCCTAAGCATGCAATCCCTCATCTGACAGTCGTATCCGGAACAAACATGTTCGATATACTTCCGCAAGAGCTCAAGTCGATTGCAGTCCGGGCCTGCGTTCAATATGCCCCACACCCGTACGTCTGGATGGCACCTGCAAGAGCAATGTCCACTGGTCTCGGAATAGAGAACGATGGTCTCGAGCTGGACAAAGAAAGTCTACCAATGTGGGAGGAGAGCAAGCTTCAGATCTTGCCAATGACCTGGAAGAATCCCAAGACTGGCAGGCTACATTTCCAAGTACATCCTTGTGGTGTTGAAATCATACACGTTGCGCCTCTACCTGAAGACTATACTGGCGATAGATCCAAAGTACTCTATCCTGACGGAGCAGTCATCAAAGACTTGCGAGAGGTCAGAGAGCTCTTGTATAAAATGCAGCGTCCCGCCATAGCTCCCAAGTACGTCTATCCGCATGACTGGAAAGAGGGCGACCTCTGCATCTTCCATAACAGAGGAGTATTGCATACGGTAGTAGGAGCCTTCAAGCCTGAAGAAGTCAGAAGCTTCTGGCAGTGCAACTTGGCATCAGCAGAAGCACCTACTGGACCATCGAAAGAGGACATAGCATTATTTGCCTAACCTCCGCTTCTACACGCTTCATCTGTCTGCTCCATCAGTGTTTTATACACTATGTGTCGCAGTAATACATATCAAACTTTGTCTTTTTGCAAACTTGCAGTCGCTATTCGTATCGGTATCGCTTGTTGCAGGCGGTCGTGCGCACTTTGATGACGAAGACAACCACTCAATTCGCCTAATAAAGCTGAGATCACATAAAGCATGCACATCTCCTACAAACCGCGACACTTTCGCCACTTTCACGATCACGGCTAGCTTGTATGATAAACGAAACGTGACTGTTTATGCTTGCAACGATTCGCAACAGCAGAGAGCTCAAGTATGGCGGCAGTAGCTAAAGCCTCGACGTCTGCAAGACCTATTAAGGCTAAGAAAACTCAGTCATCAAAGACCAGGCCGTCTGCACAAGACAAGAAGACTCGGCAAGCGCCTTTGGGAAAACTTCTTGCCTCGAGCGGTAGGCCCCACAAGCATGTTGAACGGCTAAGGCCAAGAGCTGAGTTGACTCTTCATGCGTTTCAGACATACAAACACGCGAGGATGCAGTTGAGCATCTCCTAGTCTACCTGAGCGGCAAAGGCGAACTGGCCGAAGGAGAAAAGCAGGATTTGGACAAGGACGTAAATGGTGAAGCCTTGGAAGCAGAGGACACAACTGCAACATGGGACGATGTCAAGTTGCCTAAAGCGTTCCAAGAAGAACGGCTGAATGTTCTATGGCAAGGCTGCTTTTACTGTGAGTCCTGCTTGACCTTGTCATAGATTTGCGAGGACTCGATCACTACCACTACACGAAGACCATGCATGCTGAATTCTCGATATGCCTGTTTCGCAACTCAGGCATGTACATGTGTGACAAGCCTCTGCCACAGCAGAAGCTCGCATCTCAGCTAGCCCAGCCTATTGTCACCATCCTGGACAACCCCCGACTCAAGAGCAAAACTGCTCGCCGCAAAGCTTCCCTGGCCTATCTATCTACCTTTTGGAAGACTATGGTCAGGGAGCTGCCTGGAATCGACAGACACAGGTGAGCAAGACTTTGTCGCTGAGTCTTCCTCATCTGGAGATGCAGCTGATTGTGATCATCCGGGCAGAATGGATAAATTCTACTCCTTGATGCGAAGAGTGCTTTGCAATACCTTCATCATGCTGCGCCGGACAGGCTGGAACGAAAGAGCTCTTCACGACGCCAATGAATTCCTCACACGCGTGGGAGGTCCATTACAGTAAGCATGACCCTTGCAAGTAGCCAACTGAAGCCTAACTTTCATTCGCCCTCAATCAGTTTGCAAGATACCAAAACACCAATAAGTATCGCCTATCATATTCTCGATATTTACCTCACGGAACTAGAACGCTCTGTGTCTGATCTTTTCGAAGAGGAGGAAGCGGCACTGTCGGCTAGACCTGTCCCACTCATCGAGCTCCTGAAGCCATTAATCGAAGTCTTGGCTGGCGTTACGAACAAAGATCATTTCAAGCGTATAACACAGAATGTGTTCGAACCCTTGATGGACATGTTGGATGAACAGGGTGATGAGCCAAGCTTCAAGAGAAGGCGGCTTGGTGTCGATGAGGCCCAAGAGGATAAGGGCGAAGAGGTTTTGCTGCGCAATCAACCGGAGACTCTGAAGGTTGACATTCTCAAGAGCATATTCGACATAGGTGCAAGGGCAGATACGGATCCAGTAAACCGCAAGAGACTCTACAAATTTGCCTCTGATCATGGACTTGATGAATAAGGGGTGACCTTCGCAGTGCTGTGTCAGTGATGTAAATGTTGTTGGCAGTATTAAGCTTCATTTGCAAAGCAGAACGCGCGATTCGACGTTGCATGACGAAGAGGTCACGTGAAAGAGGGTATAGCTACACGGAACTGCATTGAAAACGCTCTAAGAGGCGACATAAAAATCATTGACAAAGGGAGTACTGTTGCTCCGGTCCAAGGGATACGCAGTATAGAAAGCCAGTCAACGAACGAGACTCGCACTGGGCTCGACAGTATTAAATACTCAATCAGCCTTTATAGCATCAGCATCCTCCTCTTGCTGACTTTCTTCGAGCTGCTGAGTATCTGGTTCTTGGGTAGGCTCTTTCTTCGACTTTTGAGCCTTGTCTCCTCCTTGTACTTTAGCAGAGTCTTTGCGAGCATCAACAATAAGTTCATTTTGAATGAGACGCATTCTGTATGTCAACTTCTGTGCTGACGAGGCGTTGAGGTCTGCAGCTTTCAGTGCTTTGTCGTAAAGGAGATCCCTACTGTCCGGCTCGTACGCAACAATGGTCTAGCAAAGCATCAGCTAGTCAGAGGAAAGTAACCCAGTAATGATGAGGAGTAGCGTACCTGTGCCCGCTTGTCGATTCTAGCCATCATCGACCCGCCCTCGATAAGCCTCACCACGACTTTCTCCAGAGTCTCGCTGTTCCAGCCAAATGCGCCAGCCATCTTCTCAATCTTTACACAACGGAAGGGTCCAAAATACTGCTCTACCATTTTGTCTTTGATCCTCTTCAGAACGTCGTCTACATGGCGCGCCAGGTGAATGTCTAACTTCATCCGGATTGCGTTCTCTTCGAGACTTTGTAACGCTTGTAGAAATCGAGAATTATGATAGTGCTGGATGACATCCTTCAGGAAAGGAGTATGTTCGAGATAAGGACGCAAATTTGCATTGTCTACTACCATTCGCTTGAATTGTGGCCTCTGAAGGCTCGCCATCGCGCATAGGACACCATACAAGCCGATGTCTGCAGGAGGAATATAGTGGATAGCACTTGTGGCTGCATTCTCCCTAGAAGATGACGAGGTACTTCCTGAAGTCGAAGGTTGGGGCGGCGAGACATTCAAGAGTTCTCTGGCTGCTTTCGCGTAGTCTCCCTGGCCCATTTCTGCAATACCATTCGCTACGTGCAATTTCTCTCCCAGCATCTGATAGCGCTTTGAGCGTGCTTCCTCTTCACGTTTCCCAGGCTGAGCAGAAGCCAGCATGCCAGGAAGGCTGACTCCTCTTGAAGCACCGCCGCTCGTTCCATCACCTCCACTCTTCGATGGTCCCGCGATACTACTGAAAGCGGATTCGGCTTTGATTACGTGACTTCGTACGGTAGCGTATGCAGATTGATCTAAAGCAGTCTGCACGATAGTGAGTCAGTCAGGCTGTCAGTCAAAAGTGTTTCAGCTCGTACTATTGGCTTACATCGATGACACACAGGCACATGTCCAAAACATGGTGTGAAGTCGTGCAATAGTCTTTGGATTTTGTGTAGGAGCGAACAGCAGCAGGAAGGTCTCCAGACGTGCGTTGAAAGTCGCCTAGATCCCGATGCGCCATCCTGATGCTCTCCTTGATCAGGTTGTTCGTATAGTTCTTGAGTTCCACATCGAGCTTGTCGAGTCCAGATTCTTGCTTTTTCTTAGCTTCTTGGGCCCACTTTCGGTCTATAGGCACATCCTTGCATTCATCGCCGACAGATAGATACAGCTTGTAATCGAGTGAGGTATCCTTGATAGCGTCGAGAGCTAGTTTGTAGGCCTGCACGCGTAACTCCGGGCAGCTTCTGGCGATGAAGAGCAGGCGTAATATACGGCGACGATCTACACGATGGAGTGAGGGAGATGCATGCAGGGGAGTTCAGCATTGCATGACCTCGCTGCAGGAACACAGTGCCTGTCTTCCGTATGGTGGTAGTACACATACCTGCGTATGGGGCAATGTACGCTTCCAGGTCGAACGGATCATTCGGCCTCAAATGAACTTGGCCTTGGGACGTGCTGGTCTTGACTTCAGCTCCACCAGCACCATTCTGCTGCTGCTGCTGCTGTTCTAACTCCATCGTCGACAATGTCTGCCACAAATGCTCGATCGGTCAGTCGAGACGAAAGAGTCAGGTGGATCATGCATGCAGAAGATGATCTCAAGCCAGCACTGACAGCCACTCATCTATCTACGCCGACAAGATAAGAACATTGACACCGTCTGCAGAGCCTGACATGCTCTTTGACGCAAACGCTGCTGGCGGGACTGGCGGATCAAGCACATACCGCACACCCGAATTTATTGCTGTGATTCTGTCTGGCGAAGGTAGCAGTGCAAACGCGCCTTCGGAATACCTTGAAGCTGGAGGAGATGATAGCAAGTCACAAGCTAGCACAAGTGCATCTGCGAGTGCTCTTCAACCTCCAATTTTACAGCCAGTCGATGGCAAGCCGCGCATAGATGCTATCCTAAAGTGGATTGAAGAAGGTGGAGTCACGGGTGGGTGCATCCCTATGATTGCTTTGATATACGCTGATATCCGTATGATCGTCTAGATTCGGTCATTCTTGCACCAGAATGGCAACATCAAGGCCTTACATCGTATCTTCGAACCCGAAAGTCTGGCCCAGTCAAGGATGCCCTGCCTGGCGAGATAGTTAAGCAGGACTTTGCGATGCGCGTGGATCTGCAAGAATTGGACGAAGACAATGAGTCCGAGACAGAGAGCTTGAGGACGTGGTCAGAGAAGAACCCATACAAAGTATGTGAGCTGCTCTGACTGTCACCTGGCTTAGCTAACATTGCCGGTGGCACAGAGAGCAGACCTTATAATTATCCCTTCCGATTTCGTTGAACGCTTCACCTCAGCTTCAAAGCAAGCCCTTCCCCCTCTAGCTAGCCTTTTAGACCGACAGAGAGTAGATCGCAATTTGATGACTACGCTGCTTGTTCCCAAGCGACCTGTCACAAACAAGAAGCAGAAGGAGCGTGAGTATTGAGACTGCATGAACCTATCTAAAATATCTGCTAATATCTCTTGTCAGCCGAGATTCCACCTATCATGGTAGCCTATGACTCCAAGACATCGCGCCTGCTCGACATTCGAGACTTAGACGAATTTGAAGATGATGTGGTTCTGCGAACGTCATTATTAGACAAGTAAGAATACTCAGGCTGCGCTAAGTACACCGTTCGCTAATGGTTGACGCTTCTCAGATATCCGATACTTACCCTCTCCACGAATCTGAACCTTGGCCATATTTACACCTGTTCCCCTGATATTCTGAGAATCTTGGCAGCTTTCCCAGAACTCAAGTACTTCGAAGAGCAAGCACTACGCTGGCTATGCAAAGGTCAATGGCAGTCAAAGATCAGAAATAAGCTCATGAAAGCGCTTTCAAGAGGGGATGAGGAGAAGAGTCAAAATCAAATTCTACTGAAGTCGAGTACGGCTGCATATCAAGCTGTTGACAATAGTCTCAAAATATGTTGCATGGTGTCATCGTGAAATAAAGATGATTTTATACACTAAGTGTTTAATCCCGTGGACTACAGGAATGCGGGACCTCTAGAATTCCGTATCGTTTGCATCAGCTTCTGTCCAAAATGGCCTCAAGGGCGCAGCCGCTCATAACTTCGTATGCTAATACTAAGAGGGAACTGTGGTAGCCGGCGAAGTCTTCCTTCCATGCCCTATTGCGGAGAATCCTCTGTACCACCTCAATGCAGTAAGCAGCAAAGCAGCGACCAAGTCCATTTCGTCGCTAGACTCGTAACCCAACCCATGCCAATACATCCCGTCTGTATCTCCACCCTCTCGACGTATTTCCCGACATGCTCTTGCTGTAACGGGCTGGGCTTTTCCCTTTTTCCGTATTGGCTTGCGAGACAGGACTTGCCGGAACATCCTTCGTGCCTTTGTCACTATCCAATCCACTGTGTACTCAAGACGTGTTCCTCTTCTTTTGAGCTAGATCAGGAACGGTTTCGACACCCTGCATTATCTCGTCGAATGCCGCTGCAGCCAGAACGCCCATACTTGAGCCTGTCTGTCCAGTTGCTGAGTATAGACGGGCCCAGCTTCATCGTATGCGCAGCGGAGGGGATGTCGACTGCACAGTCACAGTGCGTACGATGGAGACGAATGGCTCTAAGACCATCGCGGAAGAGGAGAGAGTTTCCATTGAGTGGATCTCGATCTGCATGCCGCCCTGCAGATTGGTATGTTGCGCCAATGATGGGTCCATGCATAGAAGGGCCATGACTGTATGGTCCACCACCATCAACTATACCAACTCAAGATCGTCACATCGACATAGCCGAGCATTTACGACCTCGACTTAAAATCAGTGGAAGAGGCGCCCACTTTGGCTGCTAGGAAAATTCAAGGCGGTCGCTAGATCGGCAGCTAACGTCGTTACATGCGAGGGTATGCATGATGGGACGGCCAAAGGAGGATAGCGATCAGATCGTACGCAAAAGGTGAGGTTTCTGCCAAGTCCAGCTCCAACCACACTGCTCGCCTGGACTCGAGTGATGTATGGGTCGCGGATCTTCTTCATGTCCCGAGTATCGGGCTGTGATGACGGGAGTTCGGGCAGGGACATATCAATAACAGCGATCCCGCTAGTTGCGCGGTGCACCTGTAGAATACAATTTGACACCAGTAGAATGATGATTAGCGCAGGGAAAATCAAGCTTTACCCTACGTTGGCTGCCGCAACATACCTAATACACCATCGCCTGCGAGATCCATTCGGCGCGAGCCTTACGACTTAAGAACACTTCTATCAAAATTTGAATTATCTGGACATCTTGCAATGCCACTTCCTTGTATGGGTTGCAAGGGCGCTCGAAGTTAACTGCGAGTGGCTCGAATACCAGCGCCAGACTGATAGATTCAATGGAAGGTTCTTGGGTGCTCTCGTAAGCGAGAATGTCTAGGCAGCCTGTAGAGCGTCAATGGAGTTCGCTCGCAGGCTTGGATTCTATGCGGTCTACGCAGTAGAACCCACGATCCTCGTGATGTCGAGGACTGCCTTCACCACAGTCGAGGGCATATTGCCGTCTTCAACGCTGCCAGCAGTGTTGGCTGTTATGCGTATTTGGGTTTGGCGCTGAATTAGGTAGTTTTAGAAAGGGAGTAAAATTGGGAGGTGCAATATTTTACAGTAGGAAAGGAATGGGAGAAGAGGAGAGACGCAATCGTTCTGAAAGGCCGCTTTTTATAGTCGACAAGTCGAAGGGATGGAAGGCAAACCTGGAAGACAAAGTTGGAAGGTCAGGACGTCCGACCGGACGTTACTCAGCCTTTTAGCTAAATATCCCCGGACACGGCGATTTGGAGCAGTTAGAAGGGAAGTTTTTTATGGAACCTCATACGAGTTGCACGAGCACGAAGTGGAAGGTACGCTACGGCTGTTTGGATCCTGCAAAAACAACGAAGAGGTCGAGCACATTGAAACCTCTGCAGCGTCTTCAATGTGAGTCGGAGTAACAAAGTCACGCGATCGGCATGGGTGAATCTGTGGCTTCTTCGAACTTGACTGCAGACTGAGCAGGTGCTGCCTCTGGAGCGACTTCCCGTCCCGGCAGAGTTCTCCCAGCATCTGAAGGATCCGCGCTCATCGTGCTTGAAGCGGCTGATGCACCTGGAAGCGGTGTTGAGCCGCCAGGGTGCTCTGAAGGAGTAGCAGCAGACGTTGCAATCCCAGCAGAGCCAATGATAGGCGGAGGCAGGGCTTTGTTCTTCTTCGGCGGACCAGGCTTCTTCCTCGGTCCAGGAGCTCGTACAGCTTTACCGCGAGCACGACCGTTGCTTCGCCCAGTCGAAGGTTGCGCATTGCCACTTTCGGAAGGAGCATCAGCAGGAGTACCTTCAGACGGTGGATAAGATCCTTCGGGTGCTGGTGAGCCTGGGCCTCCATCTAGATTCGCACCAATCGCTGGAACAGCTGCTGCTTTCTTGTCTACTGGTGGAGGTCGTGGATGTTCGATGATGTAGTCGGCATATTTCGACTCGTTGTCTGCCAGGAACGTCAGAGAAGCTCCCAACTTAGTTTCAGAGTGCCTATCTTACCTCCTTGCCAGATAGTCACGCTAAAAGGTATTCCAGAAGGACCAACAATCTCACGCTTGATTCTCTTCCACGACCTTGGCGCAGGGGTGTTCTTGTCTAGCGGTTGAGGCTGTAGGAAAGCACTGCCAGTCTGCTTGCGCCATTCCTCATCAGCTGAACTCACTATTGACCGCCGTAGGCTTGACCAACTTACCTTTGGCGGCGGCCCAACCGGAAATTGCCTATTGACTGCACTTGCCATCGAAGCAGTCAATCTGCTCTGCTCATTTCCACCAGGCAACCCATTCGCCCATTTTTCAGAAGTAGCAAGACCACCGGAAGGAGCCATCGCTGGCACGAAGTCTTCTGGGTCTGCGTTTCTATCTAAGGTGCTCTCATCGATACCAGCAGCCGCTAAAGCAGCTATTGTTTGGGGTTTGCGCTTTCTTGATGAAGTCGAAACACTTGCGCTGCTACCCGGAGTTGATGCTGTCTCTCCTCTACCTGCTCCCGGACCGGGACTGCTTAGATCTCCCCTCTGATAGCCCTTCAAGCCTTTACGCCATCCACGACCAAGACCGGTACCTCCACCTCCTTCAATCGCTGCAGACTTTCTTTTCCTAGAAGGTCCAGCGCTGGACGTACTGCTGGTAGGCAAGACTATACTCCCAATGCTTGTCTCATACTTTGTCGAGTCAGGTCTGGTAGAAGTGGAAGGTCCAGGACTGGCATTGCTCGTTACTGACATATCTTGTTCCGCGCCTTGAGTCATGGAGATTTCGCCCATAGAGGTATTCTCATCGACGGCAGCGGCTGTAGTGCTTGCAGCAGCTGCTGGTGTAGAGGTCTTTCGCATACGTCGAAGTTTGGCTGCCGCCTTCTTGCTCGTCGCATATTCACCGCCGTAGGCTTCCAATTCTTCAGAGGCCATATCTTCCAGCTCATCACCATCGTGATCGTCATAGTTATTGTCTGCGTTGCTCTGCGCCATGCTCACATCCTCGTTTCTTGCTCGAGCAGCAGCAGCTCCGCTCGACTCAGCCGACGCGCTCGTGGTAGCGGTGACGGACGAGGAAGGTTGGGTGGAATTCGCAACGGGAGGACTCGCAGTAGACAAGTTTGGTATTGATGATGATAATGGTGAGCTAGGCTGAGCTGCTGAGAC
Source organism: Cystobasidium tubakii (assembly GCA_024345325.1). Classification (NCBI taxonomy): domain Eukaryota; kingdom Fungi; phylum Basidiomycota; class Cystobasidiomycetes; order Cystobasidiales; family Cystobasidiaceae; genus Cystobasidium; species Cystobasidium tubakii. Next base: position 1,889,904 of record BROO01000005.1, on the reverse strand, counting down.
TGTCGTGCTCGAGTTGCCTCCTCCGAGCTTCAGCTTCAGCTTGAAGCCGCCTGCATTAGGTGGTGGAGCCGCTGCAGGCTGAGGTGGTGGTTGGTCTGCCATGCTGCGCGGTAGGGCAGTGGAGCGCTATGAAGGTACAGAGAAGGTATAGCAAACCAGCATAGCAGTGCGCGTGTGCATGAAGACAGCCTGACTGTGGTCTTTCGACTCCTCATCTTCTTCCGCTGTTCCAACAAGGCGATCGGGCCATCAATACCACACCTTCAACCGCCATCATGCTCTTGCTCTCAGGCTCACTGCAGCCGCCCATGAAGAACAGGCTGGAGCTATCTAACACCTCGAGCTCGTCCTGAGCCCATCTGCCATCCGCACCTCGCCGCGCTTGTTTCGCCAAGTCCCAGCTACAATGCTCCCAGAGCAGAGGCGTGCTACAACGACGGGAGACAGATGGGCGCGGCTTCGTATAGCAGCTCGTCTGGCAGCGACACCAGCAGCATTCTAGATACAGGCAGCAGTCCTGCTGACGGTGCAGCTTCAGACGAAAGCCCGCTTGCTGCGTCTTCAGCTCCAGGAAGCTCCCAGCACCTGCAGCCGCAAGCCACAGCTGCTGCCACCACACCGTGTAGGTTTGCATGCATTATGTTCGTCGATGTGACATGCTTACGAGGCATGGTTTGGTATGCCACAGCAAACACCCTTCGCATCCGACATACCGTCCCGACCATAGTCGCAGGCAATGGTATCCGTCTCGTACCCCGGGCCTTCCAGCATTGCGAAATGGCCGATATCATTGCTCTTACCGGTGCGACACCTTCATTCTGCTTTCTCTTATCAAAGGCTTACATGCTTGCTATGCAGCTCATATGCTAGACCGCATCATCGCACACAACGACGCCCTTCCCTCCGACCGACCTTTGACACGCTTCCACAGCAAAGCCGCACCCGCAATATCACCTCCCGCTTACCTCACACGCATAACAACTTTTACGAATGTGGACCCGTGCATCATCATCATACTCCTCTACTACATCGACAGACTATCCGACTACCTCACGATATCATCCCTCACCATACATCGCTTCTTGATTTCCGCCATTTGTTGCGGCAGCAAAGCACTTTCCGATAGCTTTGCTACCAACTCGAGATATGCAAGAGTTGGAGGTGTAGACCTTGTCGAAATGAATGCGCTCGAAAGAGAGTTTCTTCTTGCCATAAATTGGCGTTTAGCTGTACGTATTTCCGCTTCGATTGTGCTAGTCCTGGCTCAAAGATCTCTAAGCTCATCTATTTCTTGCACAGACGTCAGGCGCCATGCTGGAACAATACTGGCTTGCCGCGGTTGAGAATCACCCAGACTATCAGATATATATGCCACCACCATTGGAACTGGTTCGCAAGATCGCTGAAGATCCTTTAGCTTCATCAGCCAGAGTCACTCACCAAGCGCCAGATCCAAACGCCCCGCCAGTACCACCTCCAGCACCAGCGTCCGCAGACTCTGGTCCCGATGGACGTCCTCCAAAATGCCCAAAAGGCAACTCTCCGTAGTACTAATAGTATCAATGTATCATACTACCTTGTCAGGGCCATCTACGTTTTGAAAAAGATGGGTTACAAATGTAAGAATACTGTTCCGATGGCAACGACTCTTGCATGATGTATGCATGCTTCCGTCTCAGTATTGCTTTTTGCCAAACATCGCAGCTGTATACAATGTGAGAAGAGCAAAAAGTCCACAAGCAAAAGGCCGAAAACAGTATTGCATGCAATCCGCAGGGGTGCCGGCATTTTGTAAAAGGAAGCATGTTCTGACTATGAGGAGTTGGCCCGAAAAGGACCTTTGACATTGAGCTCAACGAGATGACCAATGCACAACATTCAAGCATCTATGATCACTTGCCAACCCCGAGTATTCAGTACACTCGTTTCAAGCAGGTGTGACAGCACAGCACGGACGATGGCCTTCTCAGGTCCACAAACCTGGAAGGAATTGCCACTGAGTGTCGCATATGTCGTTCGATCCCTGTCATCGTCCGAGAATGGCACATAAAACTGTTTAGTCCGTGATTGTGCGTTGGTACGATATTCAAGATCAATCATAAAATACCAATGTTGAATTTTGCGATCATATGCCACTTTAGCTGCCCTAAGCTTGTCCTGCCAATCCCAAAAGGTCTTCTCAGGGCCCGTGGCAAGCAGCTCTAGACATATTGGCCAGCCTTTCTCTGTCCCGCCCACGCATGTTTGCTTAAGCCTGCATGTGATGGCAGGTCGTGGCGAACTCGACCCTGAGGAAGTCACAGGGTCAGCATGGCTGAAGCAGGTCGGCGCTCTAGCAGGAATGGAGATTGTCGCAGGCAGCCCGGCAGCCGCCGGCTGTCGCTGCGCCGAGCCGTGAGAGCCAGATGTATGCCCTCCTTCCCCGACGCTGTTCAACCCAGACGTTCTACTCCCAGACGCTCGACAGGCACTACGACTAGGGACAACTGTGTTCGTGATTGGCGCCTGAGCAGTCCTTCTGTGATTAGTGATCAATGGAAACGATGCGGGCGCCACAGCCGGAGGCCCATTTGACGACGCTTTGCCAGACCCCTGCTCGGCAAGGGGTGATGGTGGGTATGTTTTGGCTGATATCTTCAGGCGAGACGAGTTCAACTGTCCGCTAGGCGGTGCCTGTGTAGGCACAGGGCCCATAGCAGCATGGGCATAGTCATGGGTTTGGGCCTGAATAGGCGCACGATGTAGTGAGAACTTTGGAGGTGCAGGTGAAGACCTGGACGTCGCGAACCGGGCAGTCAGTCTGGAAGAAGGCGCATCGTTAGCCGCCTCGATAGCGGTGAAGATGTTTCGCTTGCGTAGGGCTTACCTCGCATGCGAGGTAGACACTGAGAATGGCACTTGATCACTCGATGTAGGGTGAAGGCCCGCCCAAGTGTTGCTGAACGCAGGCGGCGGGTGATTCTGGGGTCCGTCTGACATATACTGGGGGGAAAGCATGCTTTTTAGGGAGTTAAATCGCGGTCGGCGCAGGGATATTACATACCGTTTGTACATTTCTCAGCCAATCATTGGGAACATAGCCGCCTCCAGTCTGAATAAACTCGTTTGAATGATTATAATAAGGCGGGCGATACTGTAGAATTTTTGGTGGATAATATAGACCAAATGGGGAATACATATCTTCAATGTTTCTGCGGTTGCTGGGCGTTAACCAAGAGGACAGATATCGTGCAAGGCTGGTTTGAGGCTGATTTGTGTGCAATTGAAAGCAGAGATGAGTGTTAGGCCAGGTCAGAGGAGGTTGTTCATCTGACCGCCCCACCAAGCTGGCGCCCTCGCCTCGCCCGTGGATGTCCTGGCTATGCTCAAGTCGAACGGTCTCGTCCCGAGTTCAGCTTGTTTTCGGGTGTATCTTCGGGGAGGACTTGCGAGTAGGATACAGAGGATTGGGTACAGAATAGAACACATAGCCTGCCATGTAGCCAGCAGCTAGTTAAGCATCTCATTCTTGATATAGATGCACGCCTGCTTTCTCCTTTCCTGCCTCAGGTGATAACGCGCACAGCCGGCGCATAGCTTGACTGGAGCTGTATTTCGGATCATCTACGGTGGGTTAAGATAGAGTCTCCAGCTTCATGGTTGACTGAAGTCTGTTGAGATATGCGTGCAGATGTATAGCTTGCTCGCAGAGAGCATTTCTCAAGCATGTTTGAGTAAGAATGTCATAACACGGCAAGGCGAGCCTTTGATGTCCGACTGGTTGGAAAACTCGTGTACTCAGCTTGTAAACAGGCAGATGCCAATCTTCTGCTTGGAGCGCAGCAAGAAAGCACCATCCATGAATGGCATAAATGATACGGCAAGGACGTATCGCACGTGCCCATCAAGTTCACTTCGGATATAGTCGCCGCAATTACGGAGATGACAGCGGCGGAGTTGGATAGCGCATAATCGAGCCGAGGTGCATGCCTGCATAGGCAAGTGATACCTAACGATTCTTAGGGCCTAGAGGGTGCGAGTACGGCAGAGTCTCAGTATTTATTGCGTGTACAATAGCTAGAGGCTACCTGGTCTGCTTGATGGTTCGCTGCCGCTTGGAAACTGCATCCAGCGTCTGCTGCATCCAGCGTCTGCTGCATCGGTGAATTTGTCCCGAGTAGGGTGGCGACTTGCTCCTATTTTCAGCTTATGCAAGCCGTGAGTGCTGAAAATTGGAGAGCGAGGCAGAGGGCATCATTTAATCGGCGGTGGTGGGGGTGCTGGCTGACTTTGCATGGTGACGGTCAGCGTAGTACCGCCCACCCACTCGCTCCCTCAAGCCGCGGTCGCCTGGATCCACCTGGAAGCGCCCATCGGTCCGTCCACACTGCAAAATACGACAGTGTCAGCATCAGCACGAGCATTGCAGTCAGCAAGAACGACCAACTGCGGGACCTGGTGCAAGTGGCTGACTACTGGCTGCACAGTAGCAGCAGTAGGACTCTAGCAGACAGTGCCTACAGCCGAAGATCGCCGTCATCCCGGCAGCCTTCCATCAAAGTCAGCGCGAGGCAGTCCGGCTGGTTTCAACAAGGGAAGAGCAAGCTGAAGAAGAGATGCCAGCGACGCCGAGTCAGCTTCGCGACAATGCATACACCACCGATGCGCCCGGAAGACATGCTGGTGCCGGCGCTGCTGCCAACTCCCGTCCGCGCGCCTCGAGCAGCGTCTGTGTCAGGCCGCAACTGCTAAACTCGCGATTGCGGTCAAGGAGCCTGCTCAGAGCGTCAGACTCGCGGTCCAAGGACGAAACCAGCACGACAGGCATGACGCCCGTGCCTCAGGAGGATCCATCATCGTCGGCGAATGCAGCAGCGGGTTCAGCTCCAAGCACTCCCAGGTTTGGAGCTACACTCCTACCTCGTCTGGCAGCTGTTTTTGGAAGTGGCGCAGGCCACAGCGGCAGCGACAGTAGCAACAATACAAGCAAGAACGACTCCGCCTCAACCACACCGCCATCCATATCGTATACCCTCTCCAGCTCAGTCACCAGCTTCTCGCCGGATCATAAATCCCTGTCAGATTCCGGGTCATCCATGCTGACATTCAGCGAGGGCACTGCTTCGAGCTCTACGATGCCTTCAACGCCAATGTCAAGTAACGAGGATCCCAATCCATTCGCAAAGATGGGACCCAGTACATCCAAGAAGGCCAAGTCAGCTGGCTCTCCCATCGCGAACCTTGCCTTTCTCCCTCGACGTAGAACGCTGTCCAACCTTTTCAACCAAATCACAAGCAGTGGCAACAGGGACAAGGAGCAGAGTACAAGTGCCGGCCATACCAGCAAGAGAGAAGTCTCTTCATCTCCATCCTCCTCCTCTCCCCCATCATACAACAGCTTACAGCTCCTCAAGAAGGAGACGACGTCTTCAGCCTCGAACAAAGCTCGCAACGCTACTGAAACACACATGCACGTGCCACCACATGGCTGGTCCACTTCAACCTCGGCCTTGCCAACACCTCCAGCTACATCACCATCATATTCGAATCCTTTCGCATCTGCATTTTCATACGGAGGTGAACCTTCATCTTCGTCGGCAATTGGCCCTCGACCCTCTTCGCCGAGAATTAAAAAGAAGGATTCATACCTGGCTTTGAATATACCACCTACACCTGCTGGTGCTCCGACGCCTTCCCTGGTGTATACAGAGAATGGGAATAGACCATTACGAGGCGAAGATGAAGATCTAGTCTTACCTTCGCCTGTCACAGAAGCGGACGAGCAGGAATATCCTACGCATCCTCACCGCCACCAGTATTATCCTGCAGCTGAAGGTTCTTTGAACATATCAGAACCATCAACGTCATCTCCCAACTACTCAAACATAGCAGCACAACCTATCTCATCTTCAACATCCTTCTTATCATCACTCACGTCGAATGCACCCACTCTATCAACAAAAAGAGCTTCACATCAAACACTGTCGAAACTTCTCCCTCCAATATTGTTCCTATGCATCTCATTCGTAGTATCTCTAACTATAATGTTCTACATGGTCTCGACCATCCCACTGCAAATTCCACACAATATATCCGAAATCAAGCTGCAAACGGTTGCGCTGAGAGATTACTCTAGAAAAGGATTATCGGAAGGTCTACATGTTTCAGCTGTACTGTCTACTTTGTTCGTTTTCAAACAAGCCTTCTCGGTACCTGGTAGTATACTGGTCAACATATTATTTGGCAGTTTGTACGGAACCGTAAGCGAGGTCCTTCATCCTATCGAGCGTTAAGCCATTTTGCTGACCTATCTGTGCCTGGTCTCCCTAGTATGCCGCCACCTTGTGCGCATGCATTTTTACGGGAGTTGGATCAGTACTAGCCTACTACATGGCTCGACTGTGTGCTCCGCTGGTAGAGCGCTTCTTTCCTAGAGCACTCGCCACCACTAAATCAGCGCTCTTATCTGGCTCATCATCCGATCTATTCAGCTATCTCCTACTAGCAAGATTGTTCCCTCTCTTGCCATACTCAGCTCTCAATATCGCATGTGGAGTACTCAAAGTCCCAGTCTCGCCATATTTCATCACTCTAGTACTCGGCTCATTCCCTTATAATTTCGTCACTACGCAATTGGGTGATCTACTGGGCAACCTGGCAAATTCAGCTGAAGCTGGAAATATAAATGCTATCTGGACTTGGGATTTGATTTTCAAGCTTGCGGTTGCTAGTATCCTCTCAGCGGCACCCGTCATCTTCAAGGAGCAGCTCAAGGGATTTATCGGAGGAAGCAACGATCAAGTTGGCAAGCCTGATCTACCCGCCCTCAGTCACTCCAGAGAGGCGAGAGAGGTTCAAAGTATTCCATTGAGCCCGCTTTTCAGTAATTCTGTCGAGTCGGAGCAGCCATATAGCTATACACCCTATGGGCGATCCGAGCAACAGTCAGGTGGCGCGGCACCTCTACTACGCAGAGACAGGACAGACAGTTCAGCTTCTGAAGTGCTATTCGCTCCAGCACTTGAAGTCTCCTCCTTGTCGTCGAGCGGACTGATCAGTGATAAGAAGCACAAGAAACAGTGGTCTTTCTCATGGAAGAATCTGCGAAGATCTCTCAACAATGAGAGCGCTTGTTCAGACTACTCAGCTGCGTCTATAGGTTCTTCTTCCTTCGCTTCTCACAGTACTGGTCGTACTAGCTTGGACGAGGAAGTCGGAGATACAGACGAGGAGAGCGCACGAGAACAGATCACATATCATGACCTGCAACGTCGGTCATCGGGATCGTCGTTCTACTCATTCGCTTCGAGACACAGTCAGAATCAACAGGCTGGTGTTAACAATGGTCATTCTAGACCCTCTTCAATCGATTGCTCCGTCGCGAAACATGGTAGGAGAACAGCGAGTATAGAGTCAGCAAGTTCAAGTCCTACAGTTGCACAGCATCATCAATTCGTCGTTGCGCCCTCGAAAACACACAACACCGGTCGTCTAAGCCAAGAATGGGATCGCTTCTAAGTTTACAGTAAAGATCTAGGTATCGCTCTTCGTGCAGTCATAGTCTTTGTGCCTATCGTGAGAATAGCCATGCTCCACCATAATTTAGCCTACTTTTTCGTAATTATCCTGCCTGCCTGCCTGCCAGGGGCGTCGCACGGCAGTTCACCTACTCGCATATTTGTCAGTTCAGACATGTTTCCTTTTCGCGCATCAATAGCATCGGGTTCATCTTTTGTATCGGTGATCAATCGCAATAATATCAAACAAAGTCACTAAAGTCTTTCGCAAACAGGCTGCAAACCCAAACTTTGCATATGCTTGAGATTACAACGACAAATAGAATCCTAGGCTGTCTCACTACTATCCGTATGCTACACAGAAAACGTGTCGGAAGGTGTGGGTAGAGGTAAGGTATTATGAAATAGAGGCAGCTTTTGACAGACTGCGTCTGTAGACGGCCGAGAGCTCCAGTAAAGCGGATTCGAGTATGAGGGTGCAGCCTTCGTGCACGAGAGCGGGTGCGTGGCTTCGCTGTAAGCCTAGCCATTCCAACGGAGGAGTCGCTTCACCCAAGAGTTGCAATTGTGGTTGCTGGATGTTGTTTTCCAAAGCTATGTATTCACGCGAACCTACCACATCAACCGATTGAGGCGGGGGTATATTGGAAGCAGGCACCCGCTTGGAGGGTCCTTCGATGTCGCTATCGAGCGCATTCTCGACGTTGATGGCAGATGGAGTAGGCTCGGGAGCGCGTATGGCAGAGTTTTCGGCAGTTTCATCGACTCCGATACGCTTCATGCCATCTTGGTAGGCTGCCAGGAGGGCTCCTAGCTGCTTCAGCAATGCGTAATTCAGACTGATGTCAACCTGGCCGGTAAAGACAAGGGAGAATCGATGATAGATCCTGTTCGAAGCGTCCTCTTGCGTACTTGCCATCGTTGCTTGCGATGTGGGAAATTTGAAAATGTTACGATCGCTCGCTGTTCGGAGCAGATCGAACCAGTCCTGTATGGAGTGTTGCTGTTCTTGGGTAGGAGTTACCCTGTGTTTAGGCCTCAACTTTTTGACCGAGAAGAACCCTAGGTGCAAGTTGAGATCGCGCAATACAGCCTTCTTCGCGTCCAGCGACCGACTCAGGACAGCTTTGACTTCTCCAGCATCTGCCCGAAAAGCTTCTTGATCCGTAAAGTGGTGAAGAAACATGGCAAATCGAAGCCTATCTGCCTCGAGTTCTATTCTGCCTACGACCTTGGTTCCTTGGGGTATAGCTGAGGGAAGAACAGCCCTTGCTTTCCATGTCTCTCTCACTTCCTTCAAATCAATCTTAGCGGGGACCAGCTTGGCTAAAGAGGATGGATCAATCTGTGACTGTAAAACAGCGCGCGCTTTGCTTCGTCTATCGTCTATCAATCTTTCCATGTCCTTGCTCAGTTTGACGAGAGTCGGAACGGTTTGTGTTGTTGCTATGACGCTGAAAGTTCCAAAGCGAAGTGAAAAATCGAGACCCAGCTCGTTGGTCGATGTCAGCTTCGTCCAATTATCGATGACTCCCAATTTGATAGGCTCTGTTCGCAGAAGTAGCGTCTTTCTGTAGTCAAACTCGAGGGATGCATCGGTCTTTCCTATGAATGCGCTAATGTTGGTGCAATTTTGCAGTTCGGATAGCTTGGTATGGACTATATCGTGCAGAGACGTCTCGAAATATAGGCCATCGGTCCTGAAATTGCCAGCGAGCCGCCCTCTTGAGGACACGTCCAAGGCCTCCAAGTCTATGCTAAAAGATCGGGAATGCATCGGTATTTGACGCAATCGCCCAAGTAGCATCGTTGCGTCTATATCGACGGTACCAATACTGTGTCCAAGCATGAATGTGAACTTAATTTGCTGAACCCGAGCCAGTGCTGCAGTGGACATCGTTGCTGTAGACTTTGCACCTCTGGAGACAGGCGCAGACTTGCTTTGACCTTCAGCCAACGGTACAATAGCTTCCAGGCGATCCAGCCAGACAGCCTTGAAGCAGAGGAAATCCTGCAACTGCCGAAAATTCACCTCTCCGTTGATACTTGAAACATCGAAATCAGCAGCCATTAAGGTTTGCTTGTCCGACAACGGGGACAAGGAGAAAGCAAACACCAGACCATGCGCTGATCCAGTCAGGCAGCGCTCCGGAGAGCTGAGTGACATGTGGAGGGTTAGCTGGAGCAAAGACCGTGTTCGTAAGATATACTACTCACTAGGCATGCCGCACGTCGAAGCCAATTTCATCGATCCGAAGAGAAGCGTGGAGACTTCTTAAGCCCGGTTGCAACACGACCATGAGGCCACCGCTTTGCCAATCCAGGCCTGCTGACACCGGTGCCATCTTGCCGCAATTGAGTTGAATACTAGATCTGTCGATACGTAGACTGATGGATATACACAGATTCCGTAGATCTGATAAACTTGCTTGGGCCTCGGAGTCTGGCACGTTGGCGACACTGATCGCTTCCGAAGACTCTTCTGAGTTAACCTTCTCGACACCGTGGGCCGAAGTAATGCCCTCCTTTCGCAGGGCATGCGCATTTTGCTTCTGCATGTGGCACGTGATTGCCTCGGACACCTCTGAAAGGAACGGCAATAGCGTAGGCCTCAGAATATTGCGGCTGGAATGTATGAGGGCGTCGACGTGGAGATGGTTTGCTTTTCCCAAAGCGATGGCATCCTTCTTCACCGACCACATGGTCAATTTTGGGATAATAAAACTTTCTGAGGAATCCGAGTCACTGCTGCTCGATGATTGTGGCGCGTCTATTGCTTGACCCAAGATATGCTCCATGCGCCTCCGGGGAGCGGGCTTAGTCTTGGAAGCTCTGAAAGCATTGTCGGCGGCCTTATCCGAATGACTTGACAGCGTGTCTGACGTTGTCGAGCCTGGGACCATATGGCGACTATGCATACGAACGACTCCAGACTCTACCTCGAAAGTCGCTTCAAACGTAGTCGCATCGAAGAATGAGGTGATATCATTGTCCCTTTCGTTGGCATACATTTCGGGGCGATTGTCACCCGAATCAAGTCTGGCCGCGGCGTCTGTGCCAGACTCTGGTGCATGTCGAGCTAGACGCTTGTAGCTGATTTCGTAAAGCTCAATGAGAGCAAATACGGAGTCTGGGACTGTTCCATCCATGTCCAATTGCGCGCCAGACATCTTTGCATTGATGGAAAAAGCTTTAGCTTTGCTCGCTGTTGCAGCATCCGAGGCAATCTTTATAGCAGAGAGTGGCAGCAGGAGTCGGTTCCGAGTCTCATGATGGAAGCCAGAGAAGTCCCTAGCTTTCGTTTGATCAAAGGCGGTCACAAACTGTGCCGAAAGATCGGAGATACTTGCGATGCCCGCATTACCCTTGCTAGCCGCAAAGAGTAGCGAGGGAGTTGAGACCAAGAAAGCTGGACGCGCCCGTGTGTCCATCTGCAAGGGGTGACCAAAGAAGGGAGCTTCAATTTCGACGTCCTGCAGGGGTATGGCAACGCCAACGTCGTTGATACGAAGAGAAAGCACGCATCGTTCGACCCAAGGGAGCATGAGGGGTCCACTTCGGTTTTCCGCGATATCAAACGTCATGATAACCTTCTCCTTGATCGCTAGCAGCTCGGTCGATCTGGCTTGTCTGCGATGGGTAATTTCACCGATGACTGCAGCGAGCGTTTTAATCAGTGCCGTCCACATATTGTGCAGATTTGCATGTGCTTACAATGCTCAAGAAGATCATCGAGAGCTTCGATGGCTGCTGTTCGCATCACTGCATGAATCTTTGCTACCTTCACATGTAGGTGGCTAGTCTGGTCATCAGGCTTTAGATCACTCTCGGTAAGTTCCTTGAGCTCTTCCACCTCTGCTACTCTGTTGCCTGCTTGTATGTCAAGCACAAAATATGCCAGGCGATAGGTTCGATCGAATGAGGTCTCATGAGGGCCACTGGGCTTTGTGTTTGCCTCCTGCGCAAGAGATAGCGCAAGGTTGGACGCTTTCACTTCCCATTGAGTGTTTCCGTAACCTTGATCTGGTATGTGGCTGATGCGTCCATCAACAAGATCCGCGCCGATATACTGCGTTGACAATGGTCCTCTCAGGCCCAGATTGAGGCCACGCAGCAGTATCTGACCGGACCACCTGAGTGTCGCCAGCCTTGATGTTGGCGCTGGTGTCTCCTGCGATTCGGCCGATTTTCTCCTCGCTTTGTGCTGGGCGAAGACAGCCAACAATTCATCTATATCATGCTCGAAGCGCTTCTGCACAGTTAGAGCACTATCTAATATGCCGGCCGTGACGGTAAGGGCGATGCGTTCTAGCGAAGCTAGAATCCTCGCTTCAGCTCCGTCGTATCTGACGGACATCAGTACAGCAGGAAAGTGTATGCTTTCGCCTCCGAACGGAGCGCCTTGACCTTGTAGACGTGGGTCATTGACAGCAATGAAATGAACCGCTTGCGACTCCAGATCCAGCGCGATTTGTGCATGCAAAAGGCGGGATGCTTCGAAACTGCCAAACCCCTTCAGAGCCATGCCTCCAATGCTGTAGTCTAGCCAGAATTTTTGCGCCGCTCGAATATGGAAGTTCATAATTGGCAGATGGAAGTGGGCGGTGATCTGCAACTTTGTGACCCTTTGAGCAGGGCTGCCTGCTTCCCGCCCCGGATGCACTTGAGTTCGCTTGGCTGATTGCTGCTCCGCGTCCCGCCGAATTGATTCAAAGGCCATCTTCGATTGCTGAAGGGAGTCATCCCGCCACTGTTCGATGCTGCTATGGAATTCAGCTTGGCTACAATGCTTCCGACGCTGTCCGGACTCACAATTGGGTCATCTTCAGAATGCTACGGGGTATTCGTACGCGACTGCTGGTAACAGCCCCGAAGAAGCAGATTCGGCGTTGGCCAGTTGGCATCGTCGAGTTATGTGCGGTGTGCGTAGAGAGTCTTTCGAGCTGTATCGAGATAAGAGTTCCGCCTGACCCCTGAGTGGACCTTCCATCGGCAGTCCCGCCATCTGATACAGTTAAAAACCTGATGTTATCCGCACCCAACGAGAGCTGTGCCTCATCAAAAGCGATGCCTGAGTTTCCGGTTTTGACTATTGTAGATCCGTATGCGCACACACTCTGTAGTATAAAACTCGCTCGCACGCCACTAGCGTGTGTGGACACATCTATCGACTCCGAAATGACGGACAGGCGAATTGGCACGCTATGCCCTGCACATACGTGTTTCGCTTCGGAATGGTGCACGCGTCGGTCAGAATACGGTCGAGGAATGAGGGCCTGCAGCTTGCTCCGGAAAACTTGTCGCACTTTTGAAATATGTACTATGAGACGTAGAACGCCAGGATCCAGCTGAAGCCACACTGGTCCGATGGAGATGCGCAACAATGCTGCACTCGTTTTGAAAGTGTCTTGGATCGCGTAAAGCTGTACTGGGGATAAGGCCAACTTGTTGGTACATTGTCCTCCCTCAAAATACGAAACCGTCAGCTGGGAAGTAGTAATGGAAAGCTCAAGGTCGGTTTGCTGCGGTTCTTCGCTCGGCGAATCGCGGTTGCGCGGTTCTTGGGTTTGTGCTAGCGCAGGCAGCTCATCAGGAGTGAAAAGGAACTGAATGAGCGGTAAGCGCCTGATGACCATCTCGTCGAGCTCCCAATTGTGCCATTCCTGTAATCGCGAGACCAAGTTTCGGAAATCTTCGTGAGATTCTACAGAAAAGGCGAAAGACTCCAGCAGTTGGCTGTAGGAAGATTGACTTAACCGGCGGAAGACGTGTCTGAGATGTGCCATGATCTTCCAATCTGTATTAGAGCGAAGATGCACAGCGGCCGACGTCGGTCTATTCAAGAACAGCGGATCCGTGACTATTTCCTCCCTGTGCGCAGATTGAAGGATATCGGTGATGAGTCGTCTGTAGCTGGATATAGGTCGATAACGGGCATGGTAGACGGCCTCTTCAATGGCTCGAGACACTATAAACCACGAGTGGACTGTACCCGTCACTAGCTCGGCTGCAGAGCTGACGGCGTTGACTCTGCAATCCAAGAGTTTCGCCGAGAACTTCTGATACTGATCAGGCAACTCAGCAAAGGCTTCCAGACCGTCGACTACCGCCTCGAGCATCGTTCCAGGGCTACAGGACGGTATACCAGTGACAGGGGTGCTTGGGATGGAGATGTGGTTTGTTGCGGAGCCAACGTGCTTCACTGCAAGCCGCCCTTTACCCAGTCGAAGGCATAGCTCCTTGCGTTTGATTACCGGATGCACTGGTTGTCCGCTAGGCGAGCGATACCGAGCCAGCGGATCCTGAATGTGGTGCGCCTGAGTGACTCCGCCTTCCTTGACATGAAAGCCTTGCACAGATAACAAGGAGAATTGCGTTTTCTTCAAGACAAGTTGACTCGTAGAGAGAATGGATGCATCAGAAGCGACTTCGCCTCCAGGGGTATGAGGTAAGTTCAGGTCTCCCGGACGGAGAATGTCTTGCACCAGCAGAAGCGTGGTAGATGGAATATGGAGAATTGCGTATAAGCTTTCGTGCCGTTCGGGCTGGACCGGAGTGGGCAATGCTTTCCGGAACATGTCGTCCAGCTCGTCCACCCAGTGCTCTGGTTCGTGATTCTGAGACCCTTGTCAGCTGCCACTCATACTTTCCAGCGAAATCGGGAGCTACGGCATACCTTCTCTAAAGAGGCGACGATATCCTCCGCAATCTTGACCGCCTTCGGTGAGCAGAGGAGCCTCAACGTATGCATCACGCGAACCTGAACATACGTAACGCGCTCGTTCTCGTATGTAGGTATGTACGCATTGATAGCGCTAATTTCGTTGCTGACCCGCTGACTTGCCGAGACTTCTTCGGTTTGCTCGATCTGCATGAAGCCCAAGAGTATCAGCGCTCTAAGCACAGCAAGCATTGCAGTGAAGCTTGACGGAAATTACTACTGACTGGAACTGTAGGAGTGAAAGCTGAAGCTCGTACAGCATTTGTACCACCTTTGGGTGATAAGTGGAATGACCGAAGCAAGGTCTCGTAAGACCAGGCGCTCTGACCAGACGCTACGGGAAGTGTCAGCTTCGTACGTTGGTAGATTAATTCCATCAATAAGCGCTTACCTGCAGTATTGCGCGAGCGACTTGACTCCTTACGGGAGCGGTCGAGCTCGTCCTCGACGCGCGAGGCTTGTTTGCGCCGCAGAGAGTGGTTGTCGATACGTGGCAGATCGTGCCCAGCATGAAGAAGAATGTTGAGAAGTGATCCTGCAGAGAAATTTACAAGAACTTCGATGAGACAGGCGTTTCTCCAACTGGAAGAGCACGTAATGGCACTCACCAGGTGGCGATGGTGCTTCATCTGTGTCATCGTACAGAAATTGGCAACGTCCAGTTTCAATGTCTTGCTCGGCCAGAAATCGACGTTGTTCTACCTCCCTCAACTTTACGGAGCTTGACGAAGTAGCCACATCGACCGCCAGCTCAAACTGGATTGAAGTCACTTCTGCCCACTGCCCAGCATCACTCTGCACAAGACCGCGAGCCTGGAAGGACTGACTGTCCACTTGAAGGCGGGACAGCGCGCCTGCGGAAACGTAATCGTTGAATCTTACCGCTGCGCCTCGAGGCATACAGAGGTTAACTGCGCTATCTTGACTCCAGACATTGACTTCTAGCGCGCTGAGACGTGCTGACAAGAAGGTCACATCAGGTAAAGAGGTTGTCTCGGGGATTCTAGGTATCGTGTTGTCTTCGTCGACGAAGTTCATAGTAAAAGCGCGCGCTATTCTTTGCAGCGAAGCGAAATGTGGAATCGTCACATCCGCGGAGAGATTGCCAAGAGAGAAGTCCCACATTGCCGTGTATGTCGAAGTGAGAGGTTGCTAGGTATTGTACAGCGCACGGAGACATGCAATCAGTCGATGTCGTACAACACATTGCATAAGTGGGCAAGCGTACCGGACCAAACAGACGATGAGCTGCGATCACCAACCCATCCAAAAAGATACGGTTGCGGGGAGTACAGGCTGGTATGACTCGCGTGGACACCAGCTGGTCAAAATCTTCCGCAAAGACCATGGCTATCGGATCGATATCTACAAGGAGGTCTGCGAAAGGAGTCAGCCACGTTGCGACGGCGGTGACTGCATATCTCTTGTGGCGCACCCATGTAGTAGTCATGATTCCGAAGGTGCACCGTCAGCTCCGGTAGGGCGATGACAAGTCCTGACTTGCAGTCGTGCAACTCTTCTGGCATCACAACCACGCCGTTCCTGCAATCGAGATTAAGATTTACTTCGAATGCATCGACCTGCGGAAGGTATTTCAGCGCTTTTACCTTTTGTACAGAGGGGCTAGCACATACTATGTTCAGCTCATGCTTGCGTTGAAGCGGTGTGAGGGTCGTGCTTGCTCGGGGCTTGCTGTGCTCAGCATCCAGCTCAGCGGAAGTGGTCTGAAGGGCAATCCATCAGCAAGTATACAGTGTGTCGGGTAGAGCAAGATTATGACGCTTACGAAATTGTTGAAAGCGCCAAAATAATTGTCTAAGTCAGGATAATCAACTTCAATTCGAAAGTTTGATTATGGAGAAGTGGCTGCACACCTTTGATTTCGATGAGATATTTAACGACCCAGCCCAGGGCTTCGAATGAGACACCATTCAACTAGTTCTGCAAGTCAGTCAGGTCAGATAGCAGAGTGCAGATCGACCCACCATCAGGTCGATATCGAGGACCTCCACATTGTCGGGATCCACTTCTGAGAACATGGTGTGGGACAAAGAGCATCTCAGCTCGTCCACCTTCCCGAAGGTCGATGTGCGTGGTGTCAGCCAGGCTTGATGGGTGTTGGAAGCTGGCGCTGACATAGATAGGGCGATGCTGCGAGCCTGTCGAGACCTGTTAGAACCGTAGCGCGTCATACTCGCTACATCACTGACCTCTATGCCTGTAGTCAATTTCGTGAACAATGGCCGATACTGATCGGAGAAGACTTCCAACGCCACGAAAAGTTTGGGACCTTTCAGATTCAACAGAGCTGTCGATGAGAAGTCAGTGAATATGTGCAGCCTTTGTAGAAAGTCGATAGGCAACGTACTGTTGTCTTCCAAGGACGAAGGATTGTTGACAATGTTGCGTCTGCAGGGCGCAGGGCACAGCCGTCACATCAGCGTCCACGGATGCTCTCGTCTGACTGGATGTTGACTTACTCATTGAGGTACAGATGTAGACTGTAATCAATGATGTTCATTTCCAGAGTGTACACGAACGGTATAAATCGGTTGTGTGTGACAGGTTCGCCAGAAGTCCAATCTCGAACAATATCCGTCAAAAGGTAGGCGTGGTCTCGAAGAAAGAAAGCTTCTGGACGATCCAATGTGACGCTGATCTTCCAGTCGTGCAGTGCGTCCCAAGCAAGTGGCTGAGGCAATTGGCAGGAGACCTGTGAGGCATAGGACTAATGAGCTTCTAACTATTTTGATGTAGTCGAGGTTGACGCACACGGCATGATTTGGCCTCCAAGAACTTCTCGTAATTGACACTAGAGAAGATCTTTAGGCTGTCCAGGTGCACCTCCAGAAACGTCTCGAAGCCACTCAAGCTGGCAGTCATCGGTAATACGAAGCTGAAACTCGAATCAGACCCCAAGGCTATGTCAAGCCAGCCGTAGGGCCGCCGGGAAGCTTCCACGGTTGGATCCCTGCCATCGTACCTCCAATCCTTTGTCGGTTCGCGGGTCGGTAATCTGAATGTTAACGAGTTGCTGAAGTCTACGAAAATTTTCAAAGCGGCATGCAGTCGACGATCACCCGGTCGAAGATACGGAGTCGGTTCCGTATTAAAGTATGCTGGAGGGAAAAATGCATTTTGCACAGCTACACGCTGGCGGTCCGTCCAAGGACCATACGTGAGCGTGCCGCCATTAAGCCGAATATCCACACCCCACTCTGGACAAAGATCTCCATTCCCTATGTCTGGCTTGTCGGCACTTGCAAGCATCGGCGAGGCATTCCGCACAATCCGGTCGGGTACGTAGCCGGCAACATCGGCATAATAAGTGAGATCGATGCTATCGCCATTATCGTATACTGTAGATACCTTGGCGTATTGCTTGTCGGTGCTCGGTGTGCTTGCATTCTTGTCGTGTATGTTCTCGACAGCCTGTCGATATCGAGCTAAACCGTGCCATTCCGCTGCTTGCTGTTCTAAGAGCCGAGCAGAGCGAGGTTTGGGGTTGTAGACAAATTCGGCAAAACCAGTCCAGCGGCGTAGTATTTCTTGAAATGCAGTGCGCTCCAGACTCTGGCCAGGCAAGAGTACGTCGGAACTGCTGGCAGAGCTTTGCTCATCAGCTCTGTTAGACTTACACAGATCCGAAGGAGCTCACAGGGCTGCAGTTTTGTGGGCATGCATTGCAGCGCCATGAGCTAGTAAAGGCTGTTCATAATCATGATTCTTGCGAAAAAGAATACGTGGGTTGGCAAACGTAAACTGGTAGATCTGCTTATAAAAGTCTAGCGATGACCGTGACTGCAGAGGACGACCGTGTGAGTTAGGACACCGGCCAATTCAATGATTGAGGCATACCCGGACAGCGCCGCATGTCCCGACAGCTGAGCGGAAACCAGCAACCACAAGAGAAGGCGTCGATTTATTGCCCATGACTATCGCGCCTTTGATAATATTCAGTTCAAGAGGTAAGCTCTCTCGAAACCAATCGATACCGCCGGGCTCTGTCAAGAAGTCCATCAGTGCTGGAAAGGTGCTGGGACAAGGACTAGGTGTCCAACACCCACCCTGCTTCATGTGATTCTCGTTCGAGGGGGGAAGAATCCTGACAGACCCTTTTTCAGGCTTATCGGTATCCGCTTTACCGTTGCTCTGCGTTGTACCGTTCTCTTCGCGCCGGCTAAGCCGTTCCAAGAGCATATCGAAGGCAGCATTGCGATTGTAGATGAACCATTCGGCGCCTTCGAGCTTGATAGATGTCCGACACGGTAGCCTCGAGTCCTCTGTAAGAAGTTGTTGTTTCAGGCGGCAGTCGACATTAACGCAATACACCAGCAACAAACCTCTTCGCAGATCGTCATCCTGCCGTACTCTCCACAGCCAGTATCGCCAGGTGATAGACCCCATGGCGATGTTGATACTTTCATTCTCTCCGACATAGCGTACGTCACGGAAGAGGAGTCGTCCGCCCAGAGGTGAGAATTGTACGCTCCCCACGTCCGCCCACACCTTGAAGCGTCGCCATAAGATAGCTCGGAGTATGAGCGAAAGTATGCCAGCAAGGAGACGGCCAAAGTAGAATAGGTAGAACAGGATGACTACCACTACCGCTATCGCATAGACCAGAAACAGCCTTTGCACGGTAGCAATAGCTTCGGTATTAGTCCATGTACGCTGTTCGATCATGAATATGAGTGCATACCAACTGAGATCTCCTACACGGACGTCGAAAGCCAGAGCCATGGCAGGCTTGTTATTGCTATGGTGTATTGATCTTGGTGCTTCACCTCCGTATTGAGGTCTGGCGCTTCAGCGCTCCCATGGCGCTGTCGTGCTTGAGCAAGAGGTTCTCTCGAAGAACACGACCGCAGCTCTCTCTTTGTCCAATCTCTGCAGCGACAATGCCCTCACTTGAGCCCAAATCGGTAGCTCTATGGCAGCCGCTCTGCTAGCGGATACTTACCCTTGATAGAGATTCAACGACGTGGAAGATGGAAGAGGCGCTGCCACAAACCGTTCACACTGCTCATTGCGGAACTTGAAATCGATCTATCATGAAATGTCAATGAAGCAAGAGTCATGAAAATACAGCAATCAGCAGCCTGTACAGACAGGTTGCACACTAAGATCGACTGTCGTCTACGGCCGAAGCCCACTCTCCGTCTTGCCCGTAGTAACGCCTGCAACGGAAACTAGGAACGGCCTTTCGAAATGCGGCAGGTGTCTATTGCACACAGATCTGCCTTCGACCGTGAAATAGGGAAGGGACGCTCATGTCCGTTCTCCGAGACAACGACCAGGCTATGTGCACAGCGTACGACTGTCAGCTGCCGATGCACCGCAATGCTGAGAGGTTCAACTTTGCTGAAAACGCTTGTCAAGCGCGATACCCCAAAAGCAGCATGGCCTTAAACCAAGTTGTAAACGAGAAACGAAACAGTAGCAACACATTTCTATCGTCCCATAATGGCGCTATCACCGCCAGAGTCAAGCCCGAATGCGAAAACGCTCCCACCGGCCCCGCCACCTAGTAACGCTCCGTCTTCAGATACTGAGGAAGACGGCGACACGGACTCATCCACGTCTCAAGAGAGGCAGACTGGTGTTCTCGTCTGTGGACTCCCGGAACTGGTCTTGCGTCATGCTCCGACCCCGCGCGCTGTCAGCTTTGTCGAGCCCGCTCACCGCATTTCTGAGTACTCGTCACAAGTCTGGACTACCTCGGACGGACATACTCTTACTACTGAAGAGAGGGCAATGGGCGAGAGCCAGCTTGAAGTAGGCGAATTCTCTCTGAATGTCGCCTCCGATCATGCCATTGCCGGCAAATCGAACACCAACAAAAGCTGCGAGACACTTTCACCTCCATTGAGTGGTAGCGAGGATCAGAAAGAAGTAGAAGGGCAGAGTGTAAGCCCCATTGCCCAAAAGAAAATTACAGCGCCTGTCGCGATGCCAACACAGAAGCACGTCCGCCATGATTCCAAAATGCGACAAGCTCCCCTGCATCTATGGCAGCGCATTTGGACGCCGATGGGGATTCTTTCAAGCGCATATATCTTGCTGATTATCGCTTGGGGAGCGACTCTCTTTGTGATCATGATGGGATGGACTGGCCTCCCCCTATTTCTGCGCTTTCAGTGGATCGAAATCTGCTCCCAGGTAAGTCGGCTGCAGGCAGCACTGCCACCTGTGCATAAGCCCAGATTGACCTGTGGCTGCTATTTAGGTCCTCACAGCTCTGTTCGCCATAACAGGCATCGGCTTCTTACCTTGGCGGCTCCGTGATACCTACCATATCATGATAATCGCTGACTATGCTCGCCTCGCTCGAGTGCGAGAGAAGAGACAGAGTGCGCAAAGAGTACTTGGATCGCAGCCACCCAACGAGTTCAGCGACTTGCCGCCAACAACCCTTTTCGAGAGAGCGCTTCTCCAGCAGCAGGAATCCACCGTAATTCTCGTTCTCACAGAGCGCGAAAGGCGCCATTTACGCAAAAGCGTTCGGGGTCGGCTAAATTACATGTTGACTAAAGGCATTCTGAGCTGAGTGCTTGTCATACAGCACTCGCGAAATCCAAAACCTGGTTTAGACCGCTGGGCACGATCTCGCAAAGAGTTAGTTGATGCCTTTCTACCTGGAGGTACCGCTATAAGCTGATCAGTATGATATACTTAGGCCACATCTTTGAGAATAGTGGCAACCATCATTCTGCTTAATGACCTCAATAGCGCTTTCCAGTGCGTTCTGTGCGGATTCATGTGGGGCGTCTGTAAGTAAATCGTTGAAAACTGCAAAACTTGGACTGAATGTGCGATCCAGCTCCAATGAAACGCCCGCTCTGGGTTCTTGGATGTAAGAGCGCTCTTGCCTCACAATATCCCTACACCTGCTGACAACCCGCAGTGGCTTTAGTGACAGTTTGCGGTGCACTACTGAGCACGGCATTAGCAGGCTTGCTGATAGCTATTGGCAGCTTTTGTGCGGACAAACCAGTCGCGAAGAACAGAAAAGCCTTTGATCATTGGAAGAAGCAGGACGAGTTTGCCTTGGGGTGTAGCTTCAATGCTGACGGTGAGAAAATCTAGTCAAGCTACCGAAGCTGATCGGGTCGACATGATTGCCTTCAGCGATCCTGTCACTTTACTGTTGCAAAAGCCTGAGAGTATCGTCATTTGATGAACAGTCTCGCAATACCCAGTAACGGCAATTGACAGCAACTGGAGTTTGCGACAGCTAGATGCCTCTGACAAATCTATGGGCTTGTGGAACATACTTAAATCGAGCTTGCTCAGGCGTATTGGCAGGATACAAGGAGGATCTGCGGCTCGTAACATATTGCGGGACAACTTCATCGCCAGGTTGCCACCGGCTTCGGCATGACCGGCCTGATACTTAAAATGAAATATTGCAATGTTCGAGAGAGCGTCTCGAGAGTCGAGAGAGGTGAGGCCGCCTGCCGAGAGATATACTACAAGTCGGCAGTCCTTGATTGAATGTCGCGATGGATGTTGCCGATCACTGCGGTTGTTCTTGCCGCGCATATGTAGTAGTAGCTTTGCTTCCTTTCAACAAGAACAGAGGTATTGTGGGGGCATTAAGCGGATGGCTTCTTTGTATTCGAGACCTATCTACAATCTACGCCTGCCTGGGCACTATCGCCTGCAGCACCCAAGAGCAGAGCCTGTTTTCGATGTTCCCATAGCAGAGCTGCCGGCAACCCGAGCCGATCACGGCAGTCATGCAGCTGCATCTACTGCACTTGCATCGACTGGCGATGTACAGCTTCCTCCGCCAGCCTACACAGGTCTTCAACTTCCTTTGGTGAGAACCATCTCGTCCGGACGCACCCTAGTAAATTCAACCGGGAGTGGCCGACGCTCAAAGGTCATAAAAATAGCATGGGCGTACCATCCAGCTATCAGTGGACGATGGTACTTCGCAAGACTGTTCCGCTTCCTCAGGCGGGACAGAGAAGTTCTTCAGAGTGACTTTCCTGACGATTTTGAGGAGGTTCTAGATGGAGGCAATGCAGACCTTGGCGAACAAGAGAAGGTCCGGGAGCTATATTCCGCAAGAATACACCACCTGAATGAATGGATGCTGCAGCCACTTATTGCAACAAGGTTATGGATGGCAGTAGTAGAGGTCAGCGAGCTCCAGGACCGGCTTCTTCCAGCTCTCTATTTGAACAGGAACTGATCCGATGTGGCGCTTGTAGATCTTTGGAACGGCAGTATTTGTCTACCTCGTGGCAGCACTGGCAGTCAGCAATGGACAGCAAAACGTGAGTTGCATGAATCAACTATGTAGGCTCACTATGTCAGCTAAGACATGCCTTCCTTCCCACCAACTCAGGGAGTGCTGCAAGGTGCTGAAGTGGCACTGATAATGTTCATCGTTGTAGCGGCAGGTTTGGTGAATCACACTAGGGTCAGTCAATTTGTCGCGAGAGTTACTCGATAGCTCTCGGTAATCTGACCACCTGGTTTTCTTATACAGCTTCGACGATGGCGACTGCGATCAGACCTGCGAACTCTGTCAAGGGAATGGTCGCCAATGCCTACCTCATCGACAACTCCACAGATGATGCGAGCATACCTCGGAGAAACAAATTATCAAGATTCCGATGTCGAAGCATCTGCGCAGGCCCAAAGCCTGGCCAGTGCAGCTCAGGAGGAAGGATTAAAGCCGTGCATGCGATGGACCATGGTCAAGCGAGATGGCTCAGTGTGGACGAGTTGGCGACCTGGTGAGTTCTTGTCCGTTCCTGTAAGATCTTGTACTTCAGCTGACTGTGTCCGTTCAGTCATCATGGTTGAGCTGATAGTGGCCAATTCGCTCACCCTCACCTCTTCTGCCCAAGCCGCAACTTCAAGTCATGCGCGAAGAAGCGAAGAAGACTATGTGCCGATGTACAGTGCACGAGAAGCATCGGGTGAACGAACTGTACAATTCGCTCAGTGAAGTATCGTTCAATATCGTCGATCCCGTTCAAAACGCTTGCTCTACAGGGAGGGGGCTGTACCGGTACAAGCCCAAAGCTCCTCCTCCGCTCCCAATGAGCCAAAGTATCCTTAGCTCACTGCCAGACACAAAGAACGAGGAGTCGGCTTCGATAATCTACTTTCCGGAGTGAAGAACTTCCTCTCGGCTCGCAAGAATAGTGGAGTGACACACATAGTGGATGCTTCAATGAAGCCAGCTTCAGCTAGTGCAGAGACGCTGAATATGACCGACGATCATGTTCACAACACACACTGGGCAAAACTAGCAAACAAGCGTATGGACTTTGGAGAAGCAATGTTGTTTGTTGTTTGTCGAATATTCGGCACTGCTTGAACATGCAGTGCGGAGCTCGGCGATCGGCGAATGCTGGCAGTGCAGGGTATACCGCGGCTACTGGAGGAAGGAAACGAATCACGTATGGAAGTGATGTGATGTTGGCACCGCAGGTATTCGTGGAGGTACTGCATAAGCTTCAAACGCTGTCGGCGTAGCCTTTTTTACGATGGATAGATCATCGGGCGTACATACATTCTTTTCTTGTTCTTTCTTTTTTGCTGCTCTCCTGCCTCTTTGCATATACACAAGTTTCACAGTGGAGTACAGAACATTCTCTCCTATATTGCATGCACGTGTCTAGCAGTACGAGAGCTACTGCGAAGATTGCCATGACGGCTGCTGCGTCGGCGGCCTCTCTCCAGATCTGCTCCCGCTTTCAAGAAGACCGTCTGTATGCACCTGGCCAGCTCGACGCTGCACCTGATAGCCTGGAATGCGAAGAAATTATCCACAGCTAGAGGCAAGGAGGATCTGGTCCGACTGCATGTACTCCAAGTGGTCGAATTCGCGCATTTCTGGCTGGCTCTTGCAGCTGCAATTGGAGAGGCATGCCTGCCTGCTGCCTCCTATGTGCAGGCGCGCCCCACGATTTCGGCCGCTGACCGCTCGTTTCCTGACCGTTGTGTTGCAGTGCGCTCGTCCACGGATTTTCCATGTGGGCCTCTAGCTCGTCCGCTACAGTCAGCTGGCCCATCGCCGAATCTGCAAGGCGGAGGGAGGCAGGCGGCGATGGGAGACAGATCGGAGGTCGTCTTTTCATCCCAAATAGCAAGATGATACTACCTTTGAATGATGCACATGTGATACTGTAATACGCAGGCAGTCGCACGTGTTCCTGGAGCTTGTTGCTGAAGGGACTGCTGATCCGGCGAGAGACACCTACTGACGGTTAGCAGGTGTCAGCTACAAACAAGGGGACAGCCCACTACCTGACTTATTGGAAATCATGTGGACTGTTGCCGGAGTGGACTGACTGTATCATCTTGTAGTGGACTAAGCGGCCCATTCGCTCTCCGCCTGTTCCTCTCATCTCTCTCGCCTCTTCCTCCTATCCATTTCAAGCTATCTGACTCATCGCATACTAGCCATCATAACAGCGTGTTAGAGAGCTACATATCGAAACCCATTATAAACTTGAAGTCAACAAGTCACACACCTCGGTTGACCCAACCCAGCATTCAACCCCTTTCATCGCTCAATCAGCCAGTATCACCTTTGTTCCACAACCAGCCAATCTCTTCTCGCTTCAACAGGCCCCCAATTCTCATCTCATCTAATCTATCTAGCCATGGCTCATCTCACTCGTCAACGCAAGACTGAGATGCTGAAGGAACAGGTGCAGGTGCCCACTGCACGCCGCACTAGCATGAGATTGAAGGCAAAGAAGGCAGACACCATGTCTGCAGCACAGCCTCTACATGCTCCTCCTACTCCACGCACTAGACCTGTAGCGTTGAGCCTACAACGCAAGAGCAAGCGCGCGGACGATCAAGAGGATGTTGACTCTCGCGTCGATCCGATACCTGAAAAGCGCACAACAAAGCAGAAAACCGAAAGGCAGTACAAACAGGGGGTTACACGTAAACCAAAAAGCAGTCGAAAGACCTCTCGACCTGGTAGAAGCTCCAAGACTGTCCCGCCATCGACCATCCCACCTGTTAAAGCTCCTCAACGCAAACGTAAGCGACAGGAAGACGCAGCAGTTGGCGAAACGCAAGCGGACGAGCACCGGCCTAAGAGATCTCGTGGTTCTGCTCCACGCAAGGCGACAAACAACCCTGCAAGCTCGAGTGAGTCTTGGGACGAGACCTTGTTGCTATATTCGAATGCGATGCAAGCAGTAGCTGACATATACTCTCACAACCTTCACCTCCATCATCGCCAACAATCATTACACAGGTGCTAGCAATACCAACAATCATGTAAGCTCTGGTAAGTCCTGGGATGGGACTTTGCTGCTACCTTTGAATGCGATGCAAGCAGTAGCTGACATATACTCTCACAACCTTCACCTCCATCATCGCCAACAATCATTACACAGGTGCTAGCAATACCAACAATCATGTAAGCTCTGGTAAGTCCTGGGATGGGACTTTGCTGCTACCTTTGAATGCGATGCAAGCAGTAGCTGACTTATATTCCCTCAACCTTCCCTTCTATTATCACTTTTATCATTACACAGGTACTAGAAACACCGAGGCTCGCGAAGACCGCCTTGCTCTATATCGAGCCAAGCGCGACGCTGCTTTAGAAGCCAAAAGTCGTCAAGAAGCTAAAGAAACTAGAGCACTCCAAAGATACCTGGAAAGCTGTAGGAGGACCGATTTGAGTGCCCAACACACAAGGAGATTTGGTTAATTTGGATGCTATAACACGCGAAGATAATCCGCGCATTACTCCATTTTTCTCGCCTTCTCCTGCTCCGGTAGCAGGACCAAGCAGCGGCGCGGTACAGAGGAACCGTCGGTCGGCTCCAGGTAGTACGTTGGACAATCATGCAACTTTCGTTGAGTCTTTTGCTAGTACTTCGCCGGTCTACTCGAACGCGAACGTAACAAAGGCAGTCACTGAAGTCTCATCGCAAAATCCGTCTTCCTTCATTCGCTTCCCAACATTTCCCACAGGTACGGGGAACGAAGCCACTCGAAGCAACCGGACTTTGGTCTCTCGAGCTAGACGCGAGGTGGTGATGGAAGAAGAACGTCTTCGGGAAGCTAGACTTCAAGAAGAAGAACAAGGAGATACTGCAAGCCACTCTGGATCGGCAGCACCTGCCAATGCAGACGAAATTGACTATGAGGAGCCTGTCGTACAGACAGAAGATAGTTTCGGCCCGCCTACGTCGCCCTCCCCACCACCACCCCTACCACTAGCAGGCTCAAGCCACTTCGCCGGGCACAGGGACGAAGAAGACGATTTGCTGTCGACTCCACATTCAGCATCGGCAGGCTCGAACCACTCCGCTATACACAATGACGACGATGACGAATTGCAGGAAGCAAATCCAACTCCCTTCATGTCGCCTTCCCCACCGCCACCAGTAGGACCAAGGCGCCTCCTCATGCACGGTATGGAGGAAGATGAGGATGAAGATGCTGATGAGAGAAACGAGAGAAGTCGGACGGCGCTGGATTTCCGCCTCCGACCCATCTCTTAGGCGTCTACGCAAGTACAGTCGCTTTTCCAAAGTACGCAAGCCGAACCTCATCACCATGCCTTCGCAATCCTCCCCACATTGAGTTAGATTCACTTGGAAAGAAGAAAATCAAAGAATAAGAAGAAAAAAATGGATAAAGTAACAAAACGAGAAAAAACAGATCTTATTGGCTGTTTCCAAATTGCGGGCCTTTCTCTTTGTGAATTAGAACTCCAGCAGAGTGGACGCAGCTAGGCTGGTATCTGGACCAGAACACTGCTTAGGCAGAAGCTGCTCTCTGTCCGCCTGCCTGTCCGTCTAATTGTGAGGGCAGCATAGCATAGCAGCATGGCCGACCCTTCGGCATTAGTAGGTTATACACGCGCTGTGAGATTGACACGAATAGAAAAGCCACAGGAGTGTTTACGCTACTCGACAGCGGCTTCATATCATGGCCGTCTCTTCAGGTGCAATGCATGCAATGCAATTCATGTTTCTTGCATTGCTGTCTTTGCTTGCTGCGGTCCTTGTTGGGTTGGAGCGGAGTCTTGGGTGAAGCTCTAATTGATTCTTTGTTTGCTGGTTCGCACTGTGCGGGGGCTCAGGTCGTTGGCTGCTCAAGAGGCATGCCGAAGTCCCTTCGCTGCATAAGACCTTCATTGCCGGTGGCAATTCCCATTGCTTGCCACTACGAGCAAGTGATCGAGAAAGTAGACCTTTGAGCAGACCATTGGCCCTTCGTGCATGTGCCATAGAGGCACTTGGCTTTTGAACCCCAGCCCCGTACGTCTAAACTGGGCATGAGTGCCGTGGAAGATGACCTCCCGGCGACATTGGCCCATCTGGCCTTGGCTGGCCGAAATGGTGTCGGAGACGAAGCTCCAGCTGCAACAGACCTTGAGCACGAGCACACCGACGGACAGTCAAGCAGCGAAGAGCAAACTAGTTCTGGCATCAATGGCAGTGTTGGACCTGCTGCTCTGAGCAATGCGAGCAAGAAGAAAAAGAAAAAGTCCAAGGCGAAGAAGGTGGCTCAAGCGACAGAAGCCGAAATAGAAGCAGGCAGAATCAAGATCTCGAGAAACAAGCACATGAGGTTTATCTCAAGCTACCATGTATGTCTGACGCTATAATACCATTATCTGGCCAGATGGTGCCTCCGGACCTTTCACCTAGCACAGACTGACCGCGCACTGTTGTGTAGGGTCCTTGGCTGCAGCTACCACAGGAAATACTGGAATCCCTGTACGAGCTGAATGGGGATGCGAAGGCTCTCGCCGCAGCCTCAGGTAGAGCGTCACGCTTGGACTCTACCCACTCGGCACTGTGTAGAGCATGCGCAGGAATGGACGCTCGCGACGTCGGTCATAGCCATGCCATGGCGACCTTCGATGATATTGCTGCAGAAGCAGGAGACAAGCTACCTACGCCGATAGACTCTGCTGTCTTCAAAGGTTGTGCCGAAGTGCGCCGCTTGATTGATGCAGCATCCGACCTAGCCGTCAGGGCAGCTTCGGGATTATCAGCAGCAGCTCTGGGAGCTATCGCCACATCAACAGCCAATTCAGGCGGAAGCATTGCTGCTGCACTCGGCATTGAAAATACCATAAATGGTCGCAGTGCAGCAATGAGTGCAACTCGTCAACATAGACTTCGAGTTATGGCGGTAGCGAAGCTTGCTCAAGCGTACACGATAGACGAAGTCGCTGCAAGCGTGGCTGTCATGCAAGGAGCCACTGCGATAGATGATATTGCTGAGAAGATACTCAAGGTCGAACCAAGCAACACAGATGCAATGCTAGTGCATTTCTTCCACGAGAAGATTCCCTCTGCGTCAGTAACTCCACGAACTGTATCTGTGAAAGAATACACATCTGATTTGACTATCTTATTTAACAGACCGTCCATTGCAAGAAGTTGGGCACAAAGGCTCCCTGCTACAGTGCTGGACATGCTTATGGAACACTTTCCGGAACGTCTCAACTACTTCAGGTCTTCCGGTATTTGGCAAACGTTCAAGCAGGACTATCAGGGCGCAATACGGGCGTACGACCAAGGCATCCTAAACGCGCAAGCTCTTCGTCAAAACAAAAAGCGAACTAGAAAGCCGACCGAAAGATCCTACAGAACAGGAAAGAAACGCGGCAAGGGCAAAACAAGCAGCCGTTCAGCCTCTGATAAGCAAGATCTAATGTCGAGTCTGACCGATGCAGCCGTTACGTCGGAAATGAACGGACATCGTACGTCACTGTATACTCGGAGTCCCGGATCTTCAGCAGCCTGCGAGGAAGCGTCGGATGTTGGAAAGGAGCCTGGCGATGATATAGAAAGACAGCTCTATTTTTTTCGAGGAATGGCAAAGTTTCAGCTAGCCTCCAGCCTGATCGAGAAGCAGGTGCTCTTCATTGAGGGCATTGCGAAGCCACCAGGCGGTCTGGGCAACGAGGGCGGTGAGCTCACCCTTGCCAATATTGGCATAAAGGTGAAGCAGGATAGCGCAACCTCTCCTTACGGGGCAATTCTGGGATCCTGCACAGCTGCGAAGGCAAGCCGATACAATGACCTCCTTGCCTCGTCGCCTACTCGAGACACTATTATCGATGCCTTCAAAGCCGCGCTGGAAGATTTCCAGCACTTCCTTTTATATTTTGCAGTATGGGAGGCCCCGCCACATTCCTCAAATCATAGGCAAAGTGATCATGAGAGGCAGCATCTTGCGAACCAGCACCTGATACGCACAAGTGGAGAGAAGTCAGTGCCATTCCGTGGAAGGAGACTTGTCCACCATAGGGCTTTGAACGGCCGGACTCGCTATACCGATTCTAGGTTAACCCAGGAGTTACCGGCGCAACCGTAAGCGGCTTGTTTTAGGACATCCGTGGGTTGCATAGACTGAGTAGCATATCTCTTCTCTACAGTGCACTCCTGACATCGTATCATCCTTTGATCATCGAGGCACATTTCTCAGTTCTCTTGATCCTCTTGTTAATAGGCGATATAAGAGAACTCGCCAAACAGCACTACAGATGCGCTCGCTTGATGGAATGTGCGGATTGTCATATACTATAAGCATCTTCTATCGCACCGCTGATGTTCTGAACCGCAGATATCGAAGGTTATCCAGTCTTCGTGCCAGCCAGATCGACAAATCAGTCTGAGTATGTTGAGGTAATGGAGCTTCTCTCAGCATCATGGGCTCAAGCACGTCAAGCAGATGGCATCCAAGCCCCATCTTACAAGGAAACAGACGAGACTATCGCCGCTCAAGGCGACTTGGCTAGCCTGCATCGCATTGTTGACTATTTCAGCGAAGCCCACAATGCTCGGTTGAATGAGGCTGCAGCCAAGGCTGAGGAGGAGGCTTTGGAGATGGCAAAAGTGGCTGCGGACCGTAAAGGATCAGCTGCACGCTCGCTGCTGGACAAGAAAATGTTAGAGGAAGCCAAAGTACGGGAAGCTGAACGCGCTAGTGAAACCAAGCAAATTACGAACGGAGACACTTCGAATCAGCCATACAATACGGCCAGATCGGAAGTTGCGCTTGCTTGGCTACAGGTTGCAATCCTTCCTCAATTGAAAGCAGAAGAAGCTGACAAATCCGCGCTCACTTACGATAATAGCAGGGAACGTCGTCCGGCGGCAGGGCCATCGACATCGATGTCCGAATCTTTCATCCAAGCCTTCCGTCCTGCATCATCGGCCTCCACAGCCACTGTTCCAGGTACCAGTTCATCTAGAGCAACCTCTCCGACATCGGCTCCGCCAGTCGCAAGCTCCAAAGGCAAGGGGAAAGCACGAGCCGTCGATGAAGATGCAGTCACAGCCAACGTTGGCAGTTGTAGTACTAACAGTAAAGGAAAAGGAAGAGCGTTGTGAGGTCGTGAGATATCTAATGGTCCAAGAGCGATCATCCTCACTTCTTGATAGAGCAGATCGCGATGATCTTAGCAGCTTGATATTCAGTAGCGGTATTCATATATTCAGTCGTGCTTGTAGATACATTAGCACCCCCCTAGCACCCCCGCGGACGATACGCGTCCAGCATTCATCAGCGTATCGAAACGTTATGCATGGAGTCTTCAGGCTATTACTGTCATGAATAATCTACAGGCGATTTGAACATTTATGAGAACCAGCCTTATGAGAACCAGCCCTTCTTTTCCTGCGGTGGTGCAGCCTGTCCTTGTTGAGCTTGAAGAGCTGAACCTTGAGCTTGCATTCTTTCGCCGATGAGCTCGTTTGTTGCAAACCACTTAGACACTGCAGGCGGCGCGAGTGTACCATTAGCAAAGTAGCAAAAAGTCAACTTCGTATTATATGCAAGGCCACGCACCACATCGGTCGGCGCAAACTCCTTCACCCTTGTTCAAGGTATCCTCGAGGTAATGCCTGTCGATGCACTTGGCGTGACACGTTCGAACTAGTCTGTTGAACATATCCGATACCATTTCGAGCTCGACTGTAGCTGCTTCGAGTCGTTCGCTGTTGACGCCGCCGCCGCCGAGCGCTTGAGGTCTGCCGAACATGGAAGCCATGGTGACTAGAAATGGAAGCTCTCTTCAGCGTAGAACCTCGCGTTCTGAACGTATCCGTATCTCACGTACTTGTATATGCAGAATTGGAAAGCTGCTTGGTTGGTGTAAGCCTGTGGACAACGCAAGTATGAAATCTGAAATCTACAGAGGTCCAGCGATGATGATCGAGAAAGTCGACCTCGAGGTTTTTCGAGTTGGAATTCACAGCAGACCGACAACACCCTGGCAGTAGAACTGGCAAGAGGGCAGAATGCAGCGATCAATAGCCTCGTCGTGCGGCACACTCTGGGCAAGAAGCTCGCGCACCACCGGCTCTGGGTTGAAGGCAGGATTCCGGCGAATAAGCGTGTCTGCGAGAGTGTATGAAGAGGGCGGAAGCAGTGAGCAGGTCAAGCCTACAACAGGTAAGTCCCACCGTACAGACTTGCAAGTTATCAAACCCTTGCTGAACCATGTCAGCAGGCGGAAACGAGACGTCTAGCCCTAAAAAGGCTAGCCAGGCGCCTCCCGTAAAGTCAGCAGAAAGACGACCTCGAAAGCGCTTGCATCCTGTTCTCGCTGAACAGCGACAAGAGACCATTTCTGCTTCTGCCGGCGCATCTGCGAGCCACAAGGGACCTGCTGCTTCGAATCAGACGATGAAATCCTCAGGGAGAGGTACACCAGCTCCGAAAAGAGTCGATCTATACCTTAACGAAACCGGCTATCCACAAGCTAGAACGCCAATGCCAGGACACGAAAACCAAGAACTTCACTCTAAGAGACGTGAACATTTGGCTCCCTACCCTCCTGATGCTGCCGGTGATGCATTATCGGGCTTTGTCGACGCTGTCGCTGAACACTCCAAAGTGTCGAGACCACCCCGTAGACGACCAGAGGGAGGGTTCCAACGGCCAACAGGATCTCGCGGGCCATCGTATCAGAGAGCAGCAGGTGGAGAAGACGCAACGTCGAACCGGCAGCAGAACGGCGAGAGACCAAGGTTTCCAGGTCTGCGAGACAGACAGAGTCGCTTCAAAGCTCAAGGTGGTCCAGGAGGTAATAGAGGCGGGCCTGGAACTGCGAACCGACGTCCTGGACCTAGACCAGGACAACAAAGACCACGAAGGGGACCCTCGAGACCGGCATCTGTTCCTGTCAAGGTTTTCGATCCAGCGCCAGAAACAGTGGTTGGTGCCCGCTCAAACTATAACTTCGCTTCCACGCTGCCGAAGAAGGGAGATGTACCCAAAGTGCAAATGTACATGCACAAGGCGCAGTGGACTATACAGCGAAGTGACATTGAGAAAGCACACAAAGGGACTGGTAATGCTACAGCAGTCCTTCAAGGCGACTGGCAGACTTATCTCGCCCCAGTCTTCAGGCAGGTAGCTGAGGCTCAGAAGAAGAAGAAGAGCAATCATGGGGTCACGGCTAGCCAGAGGATGGAGACATTAGATCGAGCCGCTTGGGGCGTGGCATTGAATCCGTCAATACAGCTTCAGAACAAACTGAAGATTACTGAGAAGGTCAGCTCTCTCTTGTAGGAGTGTTACTTCTTTACTTTGCATGCATACCCAGACGTTCTTTACCGCAAGTTTGAAATGATATCCTTTTATCTCGACGACGGACGTGTCCAGCCTTTACGCAGCCTTTGTATCAATAATTGTTTCACGTCCACTGATCAGCGCCTCGTCTTCGGTCTGGGAACGCTGCCCCTCAATGCGGCTCTTGGTGAAGACAACACCATGGCAAATCTCGACGTGTCGTTCGAGAAAGCTGTAGCCCATATTGGCTCCAGTAGCGTCTCCACAAGCAACGATGTCAAGCTGGAGGTATGCTGTTGCCCTTCAAAAGGCCTCCTGCCTAATAGACGGGGTGATCGGACCTGACCGATAATGTGTTCGAACCAGCTGTATGCAAACTACAAGATAGCAACGACAGCAGTAACCCCTCAAAGTGCTGGTCTAAGCCGACCTGGGATGTTTGACTTCGCCGGCCGAGCTAAATACGATACGTGGGCGAAACGCGGCAGCGACCTCGAGAAAACACACCCGGATACACATGGAGATCAGCTCAAGCAATTGGCGAAAGCGCGGTATATCGACATTGCAAAGCAAATTTCCGCTTTTGACGAATCTCAAGACATTTCAGAAGTGCATAAAGTAGCGGAACAACATGAAAAGACGGCGGATGAGTTGCTTGATGAAGATGAAGAAGAATCGCCACCGCAAGCTTCTGGTTCCACCGGCGGCATGTCGGTGTCGAAGATGTCTGTGCAGCCGCCTGATATCGCTGATGATATTTCAGCTTGGCCGTAAGCCCTCGTCAGTGCTTCGAAATCCCTTGTTCTCATGCTAAAGCCAGAAACGTCTTTGAGTAGGTTGCATGACCTCTCCTCTAGAGGAGACGCGGAATGCATAGAGGCACTTCACCCGTCAGTATCGCAACTGAATGCTCTTGATCCTAACGTATGAGTTCTCATCGTATCTGCACACTGCGACAACCTCAGCTGACATCTGGACTTCTTGCAGGGGTTTGCTGCTATACATCTCGCAGCAGACAAAGGTGACGATATTTACGTTTATAGCGAGCCGCGCCCTCGCTGATACTTTTGACATTAGGCCACGTACAAGTTGTCCAACTTCTGCTTGCTCTGGGTGCCGACCCAAATACGCCGGTGAGTGGTAAAGCGCTGTCTAACCGTCGCAAAGCCATTCTGAGCAAGGTTCACAGGATTCCGAGGGTATGACTGCTATGGACACAGCTGAAGCAGTCGGGAACACCGAAATCATGGAGATACTCCGAGCATATGCCCCTTGAAACATGCAGCATCTTATATCTGCCGCATTCGCCGCATTCGCAAGTCCATTGTTCGACATTGCGCTCTGAGCGTAGTAGACAAGCCCATCATGTCACCGGGCGTTCAAGTCTCAAATACCTCGGGGTTTGTACATAGGTTACAGGATACCTTGATTATACCGAGCAGTTACAAGTTGGTCGGTAGCACATTATTTCGCCACATAGCTCGGGCGAATACATGGCGTTCGCTTGAGGCGTGGGCATGATAGCCAGACAGTGGACTAGACATGCACAACGAGCTGCACGTGGGATATGTGTATTCTACGTATATCTGATATCGGACTCCGGCGTGTAGACCTGCCAATCGCCAATAGGCATCTCCAAGAATTTGGCTCCCATCATTTCCTTCTTTCTCGCCGCGACATGTTGATAGGATTCTCGCAATGCGCTCATATCCGTTTCCGATACATCATTAAGGTCATTGACAGGGTAGTCATCTAGCTGTGGTCGTTTGCGAGTCTTGAGGCCACCGACAGTCATTTGTGAAGGCTCTTTGCCGCTTGAGTCAAGCGGAGGACAAGTAGCGGTCTTCAAAGGTCTTCCTCGTCTTCTTTTCACCGCAGCGAGTATAGGATCTAGCATAGTCTCTAGATTTTCTTGAGAAGAGGTGTCATCTCCACCCGGCAGGACAGACGTAGCCAAAGGAGTTGAACCATGCGAAGCGCCTTTCGCGCTTAAGAAAGCAGGTGCGACAGTGTCTGACGTTTCGAGTCTCCATGTAGCTCTTTCGCTTCTGAATCTGGATTCACTATCATGAAACTCGCTTACATCACCACCGTCATCTGTATCGGACGGCAATGAAGAAAGGTCGCCTTCCGACTCGAAAGTCAGGGCGGCTTTTTCGACGGCAGTCAGAGGTCGTGCTATTATGGCTAGCGTACTGCTTCTATAGGGAAGCCTGCCCGGTAGTGGAGATCCTTTCCGCCCGTCTGGTGTGAGCAACCTACTTCGTTCGAGCAGAGCCTCGACTGGCTTATCCGGCCTGTGAAACAGTTGCCGAGGTGGCCGCCGGTTTTGTTTGAAAGCAGCGCTGCTGCCAGACGGCGTCGATGCCCTGCTAGATGTCTGCCGTGGTATTTTCCGTACTACTCCATCCGTGCTCAGCGAAGCAGAAGATGCTCTATCAATATGAATGTTTGGTAGTGAGGGCGGGGCTGGCGGCGGAGGCAGCAGGCCGCCATCGCTGAAGTCGGTTGTGTCGTCAAAGGTAGCCCTTGTATCCATTTCTTTGAAGGCAGCGGTGGCAGGGGTCTGTGCAGCCTTGCTTTCTTTCCTCGAAAACCTAGGCTGACTACCGTTCCTTCTCCTGTCTGCCGTCATAGAAGCCCGTCTGTTGCTTGAAGCAGTACGTGGCGTTTCATTATCCGCATCATCAGGATCGTCCGGTGTTCCCAGGGGAGAATTATGATCAAAGGCAGCAGCATAGCTTGATTTGAGGGTGTTAATGTAAGTGCCTTCATTAGAAAGATCTTCGATAAATTCCCTCGAAGCTTCCATCTCCATTTCAGCTTCAAGAGCACCGTCATCCTCCTCCGAAGACTCTCCCATCCTTCTTCTCCTCTTGCGCTTCTTGCGTGGTCTTATTTGTCCTGTTCCAAGTGGCTGATGCCATTGCGCAGCATCCGAGGCAGTGCGCTTCAAGGGGGAAGCAGGCCCAGCAGTATATTGTGAGGTGTAACTGTCATCGCGCGAAAGGCGTATGTCAATAGGCTGGAGCGCGCGCGTTCGCCTACGTGATGCTAGAGCGCCATCTGATGTATAAGCATTACTGCTCGAGGCTATAGGCTGACTGACAGGGGAGGAACAGTCGGGTTTGACGTCCGATTGAGTTGAACCCGCTTGTCGAATCTTGAGGGTAAGCGATGAAGGTCCAGCTGCAGAGACTGTAGTAGCTGACCGCCTCTCAGCAGGCATGAATGAACCAGAGGTTGAGGGTCGAGGTAGTATGGGTACAAAGCGCTGTGGTGACATATTGCTAGCGTTGTGTGCCGCAGTGTTTGTTCGAGATGAAGATGCGATGGGAGCGGGTGCGATAGGTGTGTAAGATACGGGAGCTGGTAGAACAGCAGGTGAAGATGGACGTGAACGAGTGACTCTTCCGCTTGGAGTGCTTCCGGAGGCGCTGCCCTGTGACGGTGTTGCGGATGGGCCGATCCCGGGATCAACTTGAGCCAGCCTGCGATGAGCCAAAGTCGCTGAACCTCGGCCTTGCTGTTGATGCGCTGCCGGTTGCGCTTGACCACCTTTGGGCAAGGTGAAAGCAGTTGTCCGCGGTGCATTCAGGAACTCGGAAGGTTGTACACCGTCAGGTGGCGGCGGTATGCCTGCATGCCGGGTCGGGTCGACAGAATGACGGCGATGGCGCATGTTTGCCAATTGGACGGGCAGGCAGATGGATCAGAGTACGAGCGGAGCATGTCAGTATCAGTGGCATACATGACAAGACACATATCGGCATGCTGTAAGCTGGCTTACCCTTGCCGCCCGTAAGCCATGTTCTTGGAGCATTGACGCCGCTCGCGGTCCCATTGGTCGCCTCGGCGGAGAACGGTACATAAGGCTCACGAGGCTGTAAAAGTTCATCGTAGCTCCTCAGAGTCTCTTCTGCTTCTTGTAATTGCCTTCTCTTGTTCCTTTCCGACTCTCTCAATCTTTCGCTCACTATAGGCGTTGACTGCCTGCTTCCGCTGGCCGCGGCGGCAGATGTCGAGGCGGCTGTATTGACAGATGAGGAAGTAGTGTTGCGCATGAAAGATGGGGAAGGAGGTTTGACTGGTGATGAATTGGCGTAGAATGAAGCTGAAGCAACTTCTAGCTTCAATTGTTCAACTTGATGCTTTATTCTATTCCTTTCAATGACCAGCCTATCTCGTTCTTGTTTTCTGCCCTTGCGCTCCAAGGCTTCTCCTTGGGCATGTCGTTTCAAGTAATATTCATCGCTGAAATCAGTCTGCTGTCCTGAATTGGGCTGTATCCTTAATCTGCCCATGGGTAATTCTCCTTCGCTCAGAACTCGAAAATCTGGTACTTCGATGAGTGTTTGTAGTGTTATGGGAAGGGGTGGAGCCTGGAAGATTGTCATTGTAGCGGGTGATGAAGTAGTGAACAGAAGGGTGGTAGTGGGTTGTAGCAGTGCCGTGTCTACACAGATCACCGAGGGTAGACATATCGACAAAGTCAGTATTTTCAGTCAGTTTGAAATGCTCAATCGAATTCAGAACACACCATCTTCATCGTCAATGACACCAGAATCACTGGCAGTCTTCTGCTTCTCTTTGGCATTTCTGGTTGACCTTCTCCTCTGTGTTTTCTCATTGCTCGTTGAGGAAGGTTTTTCTTTGCTGCTGCTGCTTTCTGGCGGCTGACCAGCATCAGGGACAGAGGCCAATTCTTCTGCTTGATCTGTACCTTCCGCAACAGCAGCAGCAGGAACAGCAGGCCAAAGATCGTTCATATCAGCTTGACGCGCTGCTTTTGCACTGCTGCTTATCTCCGGGGGAGCGCTGCCCGACCTTGGCGCGGTCGTCGTCTTGATGGTGCTGCTGCTCAGGCCATCTCTTCTTTGCGACAATAGGGCTGCCGCCTGAGCAACAAAGTCAGCAGGCACGGCGGGAGGTGGAGATGCAGGAGGACCAGAAGCAGCAGAGGTAGCCTGGCTCGTCGAAGGAGCGCCGCCTGACATGGACTAGCGCGGGGCTCTTCTGCGGTGATGCTGCTTTGCTGGTGGACACAAGCAGCGGGAGAAGAGGACAGCATCGATTCCATTCTCAAACTGGTGATGGCAGTAAACGACAGGCCTGATCGACAGGGCAAGACAGCAGCAATGGGTAGAGTGCTATGGCGTGCTATAGGTCGCTTGTCGACCTGGCACTCTGACTGCAGTCTCCCCGAGCTGGTGCTTGCTCGTGGGCACGGCTGCCATGGACAGAACCAGGACACAAGAAGCCAGCCGATAATGCGGGCGGGCGTACAGCCCAGCTCTTGTCGATATCATCAGGGTGTCAGCAGACTGTCCTGAGCGCCTTGGGGTGTCTATAGCTACCCCTCTGTTCTATAAGGTGCTGCCTCGGATGCGCGCTTCGTTCCCATAGCTTTCTCCTGGCTATGCGGATCTGTTGTATTGCAGTACGGCTGCCGGCTGGATTATAATGCATCATCCATACTGCTATCATCACATCATCGTCACCGCAATGTATTGCTATGCCGCTCTGCCTGACTGTCCCTCTCTGCCATGAATTGCATCTCGTTGCGGGCCCTCGTGTTCTTTTCACAAACACCTGCATCACGCCGTCCACACAAGCTGACACCGCTTCCGACATCGACCCGCTCGACCTCCCACGCAGGCCCTGCACACGCATCTGGACGGTCTCTCCTCCTGCCTGCAGCTTGTCCTGCTTCAGCAAGGCGGTGTCACTGCTTGCATGACTACGGGAGAAGGCCTCGATCGTCGTGGCCAGGCGGTGTGACCGGACACGGTGTGAACAAGCGAATTCAGAGTCTGCTCTGCTCTTGATCTACTCGTCACCGTCATCAACCACCCGAATCACCTCACCGCGCCATGTCCTACGGCTACTCCAACCTCGGAGGCCACTCGCAGGCAGACCTCGTGCCCGGTGGCAGCGGCAACAATGCAGTTGCGGGTGGATTCAGCGACCCGTCAGACGCAGAGAACCAGTATCAAGACTACTACAACGTCCATCCCCAAGCTGCTGCCAATGCTGCTGGCCAGTCAATGGGTCCGCCTCAGTACCCATCATACGGCGGGAACAGCCCCCAGTACCAGCAACCGCGCGAACCCCCCTATCTACATCCAGGGTATGCACACAATCAATCCTATGCAAGCGACTATGGCAGCAATAGCAACACACCGGCAGCGGCCCTACGACGCGACAATACCTCGCCAGCTCCTCATACTGGCTCGCCGTCGCATTCGTACGGCAACCTGGCCGCGTCTGACAGCGGGAGGGACGTTCTCCAACCAGTAGGACCGCGCATCATGGGTGGTGGTGGTAGCAACGATGAACCGAATGTAGCTCCTCATCAAGCTGTACATTGGGTGTCAGCAGACCAGCACGACCGACTAGGCGTGCCGGGTGTTCGTGATGGCACGAATAACGCCAACAGCATGTACCCCTCATATTCAGGCGATACGTTTACATCAAATGTCAATCCCTTCGACGCGCCTATGGATCAGTCATTGGCACACGGATCAAATCCAAATGAAGATATACCGCTACTAGAGCAGCATGGAAGGCAGGGATCTGGTTATTCGCAAGCCATGCTGCCAGGTGCTATGCCCATGGATGGGAGACAAGGGATGATGGGACCTGGTGGATTCATGGATCCGAACATGCATCATGATGATGACGATGAAATGAGCCAAGTTCGTTATGGCAGGATTCCACAGCGAGTTCCACGTCGCTTGAAGACTATCAAGCAAGGTAAGTTCTCCACACGTCACGTGACTGGTCTCCCATTTCATGGACGCTGACTGAAAGTTCCTTATCCTTCGTATAACAGTATCACTATTTAGAGGAAATCTAGTTCTAGATGTCCCAGTTCCTAAATCACTGCTGGCAGCCTGTCCATTGAAAGAGGATAGAGAATTCACAAGAATGAGATATACAGCTGCTACTTGCGATCCTGATCATTTCATGGACGAGAGATACAGTCTGAGACAGCAATTGATGAGCCCTCCGAGACAGGTGGAATTAATGATTGTGATGAGTGAGTGTTCGAGCTAGTTATCTAGGAAGATCCACCGTAAAAGCACAAGCTGACGCGATGGATTCTACAGCTATGTACAATGAAGATGACAACCTCTGTAGGCACCATGTTAGCACAAAGAGATTAGTATGCTGAAAAACTGATTTGGTCAATCGCAGATACACGTACAATGTATGGTGTCCAAAAGAATATCCAGCACCTCTGCTCTAGGAACAAGTCCAGGATGTGGGGCAAAGATGCGTGGAAGAAGGTCAGTCTCGCTTCTGTTCAACGAAGTGCAGACTTTGTGTTGTTTCGCTCACAGTTGTTATGCTGTATCTCTAGGTCGTAGTCGTCATCGTTTCCGACGGACGAAAGAAAGTCAATTCACGCACACTTTCAGTTCTCGCTACACAAGGAGTCTACCAAGATGGAGTAGCCAAGAACGTAGTCAATGGCAAACCAGTCACATGTCACATTTATGAGTATACAACACAAATCGCAGTAACACCAGATTTAAAGTATAAAGGTGCAGAATCAGGAATAGTACCAGTACAAATCATTTTTGCTCTAAAAGAACAAAATCAAAAGAAGATTAATTCTCATAGATGGTTTTTTAATGCTTTTGCTAGATGTTTAAATCCTAATGTGTGTGTTTTATTGGATGTTGGTACTAGACCTGGACCTACTAGTATTTATCATTTATGGAAGGCTTTTGATAAGAATAGCAATGTTGGTGGTGCTGTGAGTCTACTCTAGTTTCCTTTCTGAGCTAGTTTTGGGGAAGTCGCTGATTTTCGCATTAATCTGTGTCAAGTGTGGAGAAATCGTCACACTCAAGGGCAAGTACATGAGCAGTCTACTCAACCCGCTTGTAGCTGCCCAGAACTTCGAGTACAGTCAGTCAATGGTACAACCCTAGTCATTCAGAATTCTCAGCTGATGGAACGTTCCACTCCAGAAATGTCCAACATCCTCGACAAGCCCCTCGAATCCGTCTTCGGCTATATCACTGTATTACCAGGTGCCTTTTCAGCCTACCGTTGGCATGCTCTGCAAAACGACTCGGTGGGTAATGGACCTCTCAAAGAGTATTTCAAGGGAGAAACGCTAGAAAGTGCAGTCGATGCCGATCTCCTCACTAAGAACATGTATCTGGCCGAAGGTGGGTCGTTTCAGGGGGTTGTATTGACTTTGTTTTTGAATACTGATATGTTTGTTCATGAAGATCGTGTCCTCTGCTGGGAGCTCGTGTCGAAGAGACAATCTCGCTGGATCCTTCAGTAAGTCGTTGCATTAAGCCAGAATGTAGCACATGAACATGCCCGACCAGTCTAACCTGCAACTGCAGCTACGTCAAATCCGCTTACGGTATCACTGATACTCCTGACACTGTACCTGAACTCATCTCACAACGACGTCGATGGCTCAACGGGTCTTTCTTTGCTGCTATCCATGCAACAGTCAAATTCGGCTATCTGTACCGTTCTGATCATTCCTTCATTCGTAAATTCTGGCTTCATATCGAATTGGTCTATCAACTCTTCCAACAACTTTTCGCTTGGTTCAGTTTGGCAAACTATTTCATCTCTTTCGTAAGTCCACTCGAAGGCTGTAAAGTGTGGGAAAGCTTGCTAATGTGCTTTCTGTTGTCGATGCAGTCTATTCTCACCCATTCGCTTGAAGACACATCTTTTGGTCTTGCCTGGGCTAAATACGTCAATGCGGTTCTCCACTATATTTATCTCGGTCTACTCGTCATGTGCTTCCTCCTCTCCATGGGCAACAAACCTCAAGGAAGCAAGAAGATGTATCTGTTTGCGATGGTCATGTTTGCCATCATCACAGCGTATATGATCGTAAGTTTACTTGGAAAGAGTATAGCTAGCAGCACATACTCACGCAACTGTTCATTGTAGTTTGCAGCCTTCTTCATTACGGTCAAGGGTATCATCAATGCAAAGAATGCTATCGAAGCTGATGGTGGAAAGCTTGACGTGTAAGTTGCTCGTTCCTTTGTTCAATTTGAGAATGGTGTGCTGAGGTCCAACAATTCAACAGAGCCAATATCTTCACGAACCCTATCTTCAGGTCAATCGTAATCTCACTGATGGCAACCTATGGCTGCTGGATCTTCGCTAGGTAACGACTTCTTCATCGCTGATCTGAAGGTGCAAAGTCTGATCCCTTCCGTGCATACAGTCTCATTTTCCTCGACCCTTGGCATCTAATTACATCCTTCGTGCAATATCTCCTACTAGCTCCAACTTATATCAACGTTATCAACACCTATGCTTTCTGCAATACCCACGATGTTTCATGTAAGATCTTGAATGTCCTTAATTTCATAATTTCCAGCTGATGCATCTGCTTGTTGACAGGGGGCACAAAGGGTTCTACAACCGTTTCTACAGATCTTGGAGTTGTAAAAGCAAGTGGCGCTGATAAAGTAGATATCGACATTCCGGCGGACGAGAAGGATATCGAAGCCGCATTCGAAGATGCAAAGCATGTATTAGCTACCAAGCCTGTTCCTGAAGTTCAGAAAGTTGATCCTCACCAGAAGATGGAAGACTCGTACAAGAATATTAGAACCAATGTCGTATTGATCTGGTGAGTTCAGATGCTTGGGCTCTACGATTGTAATTCAAGACGTTGACTAACCTTTCCTGTCTGTAGGACCTTAACGAATGTGAGTGTCGTTTTTCTGTCCACACGCCAGGCACGTAAGCAGCTTCTAACGTGGATGCGGGATTCTAGGGAGCTTTGGTAGCAGGTATCATGTAAGCTTCAATCGCTACTGACCGCTTCCTTGAAGCACGATGCTGATGAGCATGTTTTTAGTGGGTCGGGTGCTTCAGCTTCTTTCGCAGCAGACGGCAGTTCCGGGAAAGTCAATGTGTACATGACTGTTTTGCTTATCGCTATTGCGGTTTTGGCGCTCATAAAGACTGTTGGAGCTACTATTTGTAAGTTCAATTGGGCGGTCCGAGGTGCAGAGTCATTGCTGATACTATCAGCTATTCCGCGTCGACTTGTAATGCATCAGACATGGTAAGCTATGACTGACCAATCGCCAGGCTTTGCCTGCATTGCTGATTCTTGTTTTCATAGGTGTTCTGGATGTTCCAAGGATGAATGAGATACGCTTGTCTCCTTTCGTGACGATTTTCAAGGCTTGAAGTTTTCACGATTCTTCTCTAATGACTCGCTCCACGAACTAGTAAAATTTGTTAGTAAATGCTGTATGATCACTCAGAGAGTTGCCGTAGCCGAATTACAGACCGGTGTAGTGGAGGTCTGATGACGTTCGCCGCAAAGTATCATGTAGTCGCTTCTAGGACGGGAGCCACGCCCGCCGTTCGAGGTCTGACAGATCATGTTCTGCGATGGACGAGGACGGCTCGGACCCTTCTTTTGCATGCATACGCATCTTGAACGGGTCTTGAGGACCAATCTGGGTAGTCTCCGTCTGCTATCTCATTCGACTGGCGTATCTTGCTCTTGTCTGGTCTCGTCGAGATTCTGCTGTCGTTGCGCCTGTTCATTGACAAAACACCTCTTAGCGGTCTCGAAGTTTCAGCACATGGATGTGCAAGTGAGTGCTGTTCACCACAAGCCAGTAGCCCAGTAGTGGAGATACAACAGCTCCCTTCGTTCGCGTTTGCGGAGACCAGGCTGCAATGAATCGAAAATGGGCAGCCCGAATTGAGAATGGGCAGGAGAATAGAAAGCGGGGACGCACCGGTCGTGACATTGCGAGTCGTATAAGTGGCTGTTGGAAGGCTGAGAACCTCCAGGGTTGGACTAGTCATTGGTACGGCCAGGCAGTCTCACTCTTGCACGCCCAGAAGCACAGGCAGATGCAGGATGCTTCCTGCAAGGGTCACGTGTATATACCGCATTGCATGCATCTCGTAGAAATGACTGCAGGGGGCGAACACACAGGCTACTGCAAGGAGCAAGTACATGGCAATGCAATGTAATGCAGTTTGACGGCCCTTCTACAGTCTTTTTAGATTTACATTTCGAATGCATGTTTTTCGCAATTGTGATGGCGAAGCTCGCCGCAAGCCCCTAGCTATATAGATGGACAAATGTATGATGTCCACGGAAATCTCAAAGGCTTCTTGGCTCAGTGGTCCGCCTCTCGAGTTTTGCAGGGTTAGTTGTGCCGCGTTAGCCATTACGAAATGGTAGTAGGGTGGGGTTCTACTCTTGAAGGTTAAATACGGGACCTAGCCATTGCCGCAAAAGGTTTAAATTTCCGTGTTGCCTTTAAAGGGAAAAGCCTTTGCCTTTGCTTGCCCAACTTTGTTAATGGTTATCAGGGAAATAGTAACGGTTATTATAACGACAGTCAAATCCCAGGCCAACTTTGAGAATTCAATACTCACCATTCCGCCTTTGTATTAAATTCGGGCTAATGGTGGGGGAATGG
The DNA here is from genome assembly GCA_024345325.1 of Cystobasidium tubakii. Lineage (NCBI taxonomy): Eukaryota > Fungi > Basidiomycota > Cystobasidiomycetes > Cystobasidiales > Cystobasidiaceae > Cystobasidium > Cystobasidium tubakii. Next base: position 1,845,682 of record BROO01000005.1, on the reverse strand, counting down.
ATGGGCGCCAAATCCTGCAAGGGAGGAAGCAACCTGAAGTTTTGCCGAAAATTCATTAACAAATTGAAGGGGCTATCTGCTTTCAGGAGGTCCAGGGTTCGAGGCCGGGTCTTGGAAGAATCGAAAGGACAGGGATACGGCGTTCTCGAGGCATGTTTTTCTTTTTGCCTTTTTCCTTCTTCAAGCACCTAGAAGGTGCCCCGGGCATACCAACCGTCTTCTCTACCTTCAGGAGCGCACTTTGGCCCACTGCTTTTATGATTCTGTGATCAGGGGCAGCTCAAGACATACTGGTGGGTCAGTCCGATTTTCTTCTTGCAGAACTTTCTTTCTGGCCTGGCTCTTCATTTCCGAGACCAGCAAGTCAGAACAGTAAGGTATGGACGGCTGTCTGCCTTGACACCTGCACTTAAAAGCAGTAGTAGCTGTCGATGTCACGAGTCAGGCGGACCGCGCACCACTCAGAGGAAGTCGTTAGAGATTCTGATGAGCCGTAAACTGCCATGGTGGTATGAGGCTGGCGCATCGGTGAGCTTGCAATGGCCGATTATTTCCCTGCAAGCACAGCTGCTGCACAATATCGGACATACAATTTCAAGTGGTCCGTATTCCCATGTCGAAAGCAAGCTTGTCTGTCGTATACTTAAGTCAGCTTGTAGACAGGTCGAAAGGTCCCAACTGGGGTACGGCGATATCTCTCACCTGCAAACTTTCCTTCGCCGTATTTGTGTTGAATCAGCACTTCTATGTCCTATACCCCGAAAGCAATCATTACATTTGAGGTCAAGAAACCTTGGACCTTGCCAGAATTTTGCAAACGCAGTGACTTTCCTACTGAATGTTCTGCATGCTTGAAGAATGTGGTGGTGTGCGACCCACCTAGCATGGCTTCAGCTTTCTACTCCCATTTCTGCGGAACTCGCCAGCGGAAGCTTCGGCTCTCATGAGGACTATACGAATGACCTTAGACATGTTGGCTCTTCTTACACTCTATTGATTGGAAAAGCAAGATGGCAGAGAAGACCGAATGTGAAATCCGGAGCATGCCTTCCCCGATCACCTCGTTCCATCGGCAAAGGACCGGCAGCTCTACACACTACTTAGCAGGACGTGCCGGCACAAGATGGATATTGCATATAGTTAACCGCATTTGGCTTCATACTATGATTACATTCTGGTGCCCAACGATATTCCGCCTGAAGATGCTCCTCCACCAAGGTGACCACGGCGAATTGCGACTAATTGGAAAGTCTGGGTAGAATCTCCTGTTCTTTGACTTTCTGATGAACTGAAGCCTGCGTGTCTGATGCAGTCGGCTGCGAGCGTCTCTGGTACTTTCTTCCGGATCTCACTGAGCACTTTCTTCTGTCTTTTCGCTTCCCTGCTATCCCCTAAGACAGTCTCATCCAGTATATCAAAAGAAGCCGTTGAAGTTGGTACGCTAAGGTGTGGCTGCGGCTAGAAGTCAGTGGATCCAAAACATCCCGGCTCTTGTACCTCTTGATGTCCTCCTATCGTTATCGGTTTGAGCAGGATGAGCTTGTCTTCGGGGGGAATATACAGGGACAACCCTGCCATAAGATCCAATCAGGGTGTTGGCATCTGACGCAGTGTCCTCTTCCATAGTACTGTTCCTGGAAGTGTTCGCGTTCTCGTCTCCGCAACGGCTCGCAGCTTTCCTATAGGGAGACTAGGCACTATCGTGTAGATTATCTTCCCTTGCACTCGCTTCGGAGTGCCTCTCTTGATCTTGTACTACTAGCCTCTCTATCTCCCTCAACACACGATGCTGTGCATTGTGAGAAGCTGAGCTTGCCATTGATCCTGAGATTGGTTGAGAATTTGATATTTTCGCGAACTATCACCGGTAACAAACGCAGGCTGGGCTGGCTCTGCCGGAGCGTTCTCCTAAGTAGTCGGGTCCGGCGTATCCACTTCTCGCCTTTCCCGAATAAGCCACGCGGCTTCTTTTTCTCGGTTTCGCTCTTTCTGCGCGCGCATGCGGTTCCCCATAACGGCCAAACGACGAGAATGAGGTATACGGAGATCATGATCGTCTTCTGAATCTGCTCCTTCTTGTTCCATGACCGTCCATGTGCTAGTTTTGCGCGATGATGTAGCAGTACTTTCATCCTCCTCTTCGACGCACCGAGATTGATCATACTTGACAGGGGCTTCCATCTTGCAGAATCACCTCCTAACATACTCGATTCACCGCCTGTACTACTTGAAAGACGAGCCGTAACGCTGCGTCGACTACAGCCGCCGGCGGACCAGACCGCCTTTTCCCGGAATAAAAGGGGTGGGAGTGCCGGAGTGTACAGCTGGAAAGTAGTTGTCATTGTTTTATGATGATGGTGTACGGCCTGGCTTGTCCTGCAGACGGTTTACGTTTGCAGGCGAGTATGAGGGCTGCTTCGGAACGCCCCGAGCGATCGCGAGGATCTGGGGCTCCGACTCTGTTTCCGAAAGTGTACGGCATAGCGAGTCAAACAGGACAAAGATTGCAAGCCGACTCGGGTGATACTTCAGCAATTAGGGCGTAGACTGTTTAGACTGAAATACCATGGCCTGGATTTGAGCAGATGACCTTAGGATTTTCCAAAGATCCGCTCTCATGTAGAACGTTCACCAGCTGGGGACAAATCATGCTTGAACTCTTCAGAGCTTGCTTACCGCTTTTCTAAATGAGGAGCAAATTAGCTGGAACCCTGAATGAGCTGTGTTTTCACTACTGTCCGCGTGAGCTGCAATGTAAGATATGTGTCTTGCCTTCATAGGGCATCCAGCGTAGACTGTCTCGAGTAGAAAGGCAGAACACCTGACACTCAGCTCACTTCGAAAGCAGCAATGTAGCATTGTATATATCTGGCTGACCTTGCTTGCTCTGCGTTGTCCATGATGCTACTTGTCAGAGGGCCTGCCAGCATCTGATAAGAGGCAAAGAAGCCGACCGCTGGTTAAGAGCAGATCAACATTAAGTGCCACAGGTGATCAGCGGGAATGACAAGCTGAGCACTACAGTGCCGCAAATACCAGCAACGACGCCGTGAAGATAGGAAGAGCGCCTGTGGTGTAGCTACCTTCGTCCGCCGGTCTTGCGAACATGGCGAGTCCAGCTGGACTTGAGCAGCGAAGGCCATCAGCGTCTCTGCGCACGCGACGAGCCTCCACAATCTACGAAGAGCGAGAAGGAGGCGAGCCAGCGCCTGCTGTACCCTCCATCCCTAGCAACCATCTTACTCCATACTACGATGCTGCCGGTGGCTCACTTGGAAATGGTCCGCCGCCCACAAGCTCTGCACCTCGTCATGCGAAGTCGAGCGACAGTGATATGCGGTCCGGCGGGAGAAACAGAGCTGGCACATCCAACTCTGGACATTCTGGGCCAGCAAATATGGACAATTCTAAGGTCGGAGCCTATCTGCTCAACAAGAGGCAGTCCGTGAGCTTTGGAAAGGCTATGGCCGGACAACAACGAGCTATGGTTATGAATCAATCGGGCGGCCCTCCTGTACCCGCTTTACCTGGACAGAGACACGATGGAAGGCCAGCTCACGGTTCCATGCGTCGCAACGTCGAAGCCTCCGCTGGAGAAGAGATGATAGCACAAGGTCCTCGTGGACCAGCCGGAGAGGCATTGACAGACTTACTGAAGGAGGAGTTCGATGCAGATGCCTGTAAGCCTCGTTGAATAACATGGTACGCATAGGCCGTTGCTAAGCGTACATATGTCATCTGCGCAGTCCTGCAAGGCCACCTTCATGTCGCAGCTTCCGGCAACTCAGCCGCCCAGCTCGATGACATGCGCCGTCTCAAGAGTGCATTATCTCATTATCTGAATCAAGCCCAAGGCACGCTGCAGACCAATGTTATCAAGTATGACATACCTTGTCTTCTGACTAATGAGCGTATCGCTGACACATGACCCTGCAGGAACTACCACGAGTTCATCAAAGTTTCAAAAGACATCGCATCGCTTGAAACGGAAATGATGGAGCTCAAGGGTGTGCTGGAAGAATGGAAGACGGTGCCCGAAGGCTTGGAAATCGAGCCAACATTTGATCAGAGTTCCGGAATGAGTATGTCTGCAAAATGGTACCCGAGAAATCGCCTTCGCTCAAGTCTACCACCCTTTTGCAGATCGAAACAGACGCAACTCGCTTGCCGATTTACAAGCCCTGTACAAGACTCAGCTTGAAGCACTGTGGGACTCGGTGGAGGGGGCCCAACGCTTCTTGCCTGTGGTACCGAATAGGCATATCGTGGGACGCTTCTCGAACTGGATAGAACTCAACTCCGCGACATATCGTCCCCGACAATCTGTCATCCTCGTTTTGCTCAACGATGCGCTTCTCGTTGCTGTCGAAAAGCGCAGGCAAATGGGCGGTCAGGTCAAAGTGGTTGCTGATAGATGCTTTCACCTGAACGAGATTGCTGTCACAGACCTGAAAGACACAGGTGGTAAGCTCATTTTGTCGATACTCAGTATCCCAAGCCCAAGTCTGAAAGATGTGTACTGTCTAGGCCTGACGAACGCGATAAGAATCAAGCGAGACAGAGAAGTCAGCATATTTCGGACGGAAAAGCCAGAAGAGAAACGGCAGTTGCTTTCTGCATTCAAGAAGATCTTGGAAGATACACTGTCGCGGCGGCGGAAGGAATCGGTATGGGAAGCAGAACATCGAAGAGATACTGTATTCAACGGATCAAGAAACGCGCCAGGTGACCCTCGATCCAAACACCCTCTCGCTTCTTTTCAACCATCGCGCGTTTTCCCTTTCCTAACATCAAACGACGCATCAGGCAAGGATCTAAGCTGGATCGACGATGTGGCCGACAAGCTTGCAGTGCACATTGCTTTGCGCGAGTTCGATGAAGCAGTATCACTTATCGAAACAGCCAAGTCTGTGCTTCCACAGATTGAGTCAGACGCTCTTGCCTCTCAGCTTTTGAGAAACAAGATTGAGACGCGTAGCGACGAACTGTCGGCCGTCCTGCTCAGCGCTCTTGCCGATACTAGCATTCGCAAAACGGGCGTGGTCAAAAACTCGAGTTGGCTTCTACGGCTAGGGCAAGGCGAACGAGCTCGCGAGACTTTTTTGAGCGGGAGAGGTGAACTGCTGAGGAAACGGACGGGAGATATCACTTTTTCTGGGCAAGGCAATGGCAGTGATGGTGGTACCAACTATTCCACTGGAGGATTGGTGACAGAAATAGCTCAGCTGGCTTTCGTTTGCTTTACCCTCATACGCAATACCTGCGAGTGGTATATGGCTGCGTATAAAGACCATCAAGCGGCGTCGGCTTTTGTACGCTGGGCAAGTACGCAAGTGGAGGTCTTTTCAGACATATTCAAGAGACAGGTCTACAGTGGGAAAGTTGTTGATCCACGAATAGTCCAACAATGCGTAGATACGGCGACAGGCCAAGCAGCGATGGTAAGTGTGCTCTTTGAAACCTAGGGTTCAACCGTACGTTTACTTACACGGAATAACTCCACAGTTGAAGGAAGTAGGCCTGGATTTTGCTTTCCTGCTAAGCGACCGTCTGCACCCGCCCAAGAACACATGATTGCGGTCTGGCGTATACTATAAAGCCCTCGTGTGAGTATGCGAGAGTGCGGACCAAAGGTTACATCTGTAGCAGTAAGAGTACAAGTAGTGAATGTTGTTGTAAACTGTTGATCCTGGCCCCAGCATTGATGTTATGTCTTAACAGCAAGCAAGGTTTGCCCGAGCGGTGCAATGTACGAGTAAGAATGCTATATTTAGACCTGTCAGCCAACCGGATCCGAGCTCATCCTGATCCAGCACATAGAACAACCAGTACAAATCTCAAGCTCTGAATCTCTTACGTTGAACAAGTCAAATAAAAGTCTTCTCCCTGCCAAGCAGCACTCGCTTTCATACGAAGTCAATCATGTCCATGGGATCTAAATTGGACACCGCACCCGCGTCAATCCAGCACGTGCAGCCCCAGATAGCGGCTGAGGAGCTGGAACAAGACATCCGGATCCGAGAGATGTTCACTATGTACGAACTACATAGCCTTAAACCTACATGTGCCTTTTCTGATATATTTACGACAGACCGAGCGGTCTTCCGCCCACCTATAATCGAAACTCTGCTTCTGCTATCACGAAGCCAGTGGCGCTGCCACGGGTTTCAGACGCAATTGACACTCCTTTTGCGCGAGCTTATGCGCCGCAACTGGAAGCGCATGGCATACCCCAAGACAAGTGGCTGGAGTTCGTTGAGGGCTTGTCCTATACCATTGTGAATTTCTCCAAGGTCCTTAGCTTACTATGTTACAGGTGCTGAAAGCCATGACTGTCGGTCTATTCCAGATTGCTTCGCCGCCTCTGCAAATACTGGACACTGTGGGAAGACTGATTAGTGTGGTTCCATTCGGTCCGGCTTTGGTGAGCTGCTCGCTATCATGTGGTGTAAGGAGTATTCTTGTGACTTATCATATGATACTTCCCGCCATATCAGGTTGTCAGCATAGGCAATCAAGTTGCTACCAAACATGTCTTATCCAGGTCGATGACAGACAAATATCTCAATAGAGCGAACAAAGAGTACTTTGAGAGTCGCGGTCTTCGCGTTCGTCTAATGCGAGGTGAAGCCTTAAAGACCTTCTCAGGCATGACTGCCAACCAGCCTAAACCTACAGCCATGAGCAAGTTCGGAAAAGGAGCGGAAACATTCTTTACGACCGTTAGGCTACCTATCGTAACTCCCATCGCGGCTGCTCTACTTGATGCTATTAGGCCTCTCCCGTCTACATCGTCTTCAGGTGTGCCGATGCCATCTCGAGGTGCACAGCAAACCTTTGTAGAGCGGAGGATGGCTCCATTACTGCCGTATATTGCGCAGCTGGACTTCAACGTTCCGCTTTCGAAACTGCCAGAGGGAACGATGCAGCAAGCGAGAGCAGCAGCAATGCAATACAAGTCGAATAGGAATCAGCATCGTCAATTCAGCGAAGACAGAAGACGAGCTATGGCGTCCATCTCACGTGGAGAAATGAGCGCACGTGACTACACCCAATCTATGCAGAGTTCACTACATCAGTCGAGACGAGCCTACAAGGATGAGATAAAGGCAATTGGGAAGGCGTACAAGCAGGAAGGCCGTGCCATGCTAGGGAGAGATACTGGAAGCGTCACGAGACGGGGAAACATGGCGGAAAGAAGAGATCTTCGAAATGATGATAAGCTCATTTGGCTTGTAGTGTACTCGCTCGAAAGAGGTGAGCCTGAGTGGTACATGGCATGAAGTAAGCTTGACAGCATGCTGATTAATGGTGTTCTCCAGATGCCGAGATCACGGGAGTAGCCGATCTGGATTCAGCTTCTCCTCTTCAAATTTCAGATGGAGAGTACGAAGCTGAGCTAGACGCTTATGAGCGGGAAGAAGCAGAAGAGGCGGAACGAACAGCACCACCTCCGCCTTATCCCTCGACATAGCTTCTGCCATGTAATGATATAGGTTGCATAGCATGTGGAATTATTGTACTTTGCACTTGCAGCTACATAGATATATGATTTCTAAAATCCTACTGAATCCAAAAATTTCCTCCTTGAAGATGAGCGCCGTTGAAAGAAAACAGACCGACAGCGAGGTTCAGTTGACCCGCAAACGACGAAAAGGTTTATTGCAGGCTCGCAGCATTGCAGACCCGCCTGGAGTTGGTGAAGTCTTGATTAGATCATTATGTGTCGACTTCGTTCGAAACGACGGAAACCCTTTGAGGAAAGAAAAAAACTATGGTATACTTGGGGAAATTTTGCATTATATTCGTGCTGGCTTGCTGGCGTATCCTTGACTTGATTTGCGCTCTGCGTCTTCGTCGCGACCTTTCGGGAGTAGGTGATCCGTGGTTCATGCTAATCATGCTCCTAGTAGTGCTTGTACGACGGCATCGGGTCCTATCGTCGCTGCATTTGCGCCTTCAATGAAAGACATAACAGTCAGCCAGACATCAACGCAAGGCGAGGGAAATGTTAAAGCTACTCACCTCTATAGTTCAGTGTTCGCATCACTTCTATCACCTGTTGCTTTTCGAAACCCATGCTCATGAAACTGGAAGCACGGCACAACGAGAGCGGATAGAAAACGACCGAAAAACAAGTATTTCAGAATGAATCGAGGATGCCCGAAGGTCCTCTGCTGGGTACTGGACTTCTTTGGCACTCACCCGCTGACTTGTTCCGGATCTAAGCCATTCACTCTAATCTCATCGATAGCAGAGGACGAGAACTCCGTTTTATCTGCAACTGTTTTTTGATCTGAATCGTCGCCTTTTGGCTTCGCGTACACATCTGTGAAAGACCAGGAAGAAACGACACACGCAGACATGCCAAGTGAAGGAAACGCAGTACAGGGAGACATCAGCTAGAACTCGTAGTGATGGAGGCAAGCAGGGGGAAGGGAAACACCCGACTGACCAGTCCAGTACTTTGCTGTACTTTCGAAACCTTTCCTATCGCTCAGATAATGCTTCGCGACTTCTGCATCTTGAGGATCTTTCGGTTCGGGAGAGCATAATAATGATTGTAGGGAGACTAGTGTTGATCGGAGGGTGAGGACTGGCGTCCAGGCGTCTGCGAGAAGTCACAGGCTGTCAGTGAAGAACCGTGCCGATAGAGTTATTCAAGCCTACCTTTGAGGATGTCGAGACAGATGGCACCGCTCGCTGATGAGATGTTGGGGTGGTAGACCTAGGAGAGAATAGAATGTTCAGTCAGAGAGACAGGGAACGAGACAGACATTCTGAGCAAGCCTACTCTCGTAAGGAACTGGTAAGGAAAGGGAGTATATCATGTAAGTAGTCAGCCATATCATGTAAGTAGTCAGCCATGCATCCCGGATTGTATGGAAGATCTGACTGCCTAAGCAGCTGGTGGCTGAAAGCGTGATCTGCAGTAACGCACCTTCATCTTGAGAGGCGCAAAAGGGTATCTTTCAGGGACCTGAATATCGACTTCGAACACTCCCCCTTCGTACGGTGTGCCTGTTAAATGGGCATATTTGAGGGGGTTTGTATGCAATGTCAGTTCCCTGTTATATGGGGTGTATGGCTCTTGTGGCCAAAAAGTCAACAAGAAATGCGGCAGCGAGGAAGCGAAATCACCTTCTGGACCTTTGAATGTCCCCTTGAGATGCATGAGATTGTCTGTGACGAATGGCTCGACTGTGATTCCTGAGGCCTTGTCCTTGTGCACATCTTTCATTTCGCGGGCAATCCGCTGGGCGCGACAGGCATCAAGCAGTAATTAGGCCTGATGCTCGCAAGTGCACAGCAAGAGCAGCTCACCTTTGTGCGTGGATCTGCCATGGTGCTTGTAGGCTACTGGAACGGCGATGTGCTGTCCTCACTGCCGCTGTATGTAGTTGTCCTCAAGAAGCAAGGCCCTCGTGCTCTTTCCTGCTTTTGCTGGCTGCGATGCTTCTCAGACTGCGCCCAACCACCGCATCACGACCGTCGCACCAGAAGCGAGTCCAGACTTCTACAATGGCATCCTCGTAAGCATGCTGACAGTCACCGCGGTGCGAATCCCCACTGACGCCCTCCTGCATCCCAGCCTGCGCTCCCTCATCCCGCCCAAAATCGCCTCGGCCTCTGCCATCGCAGGCGCGCCCTCTGCCAGGCGAATGGAGTCCGTCCTGGACTTCTACAGCAAGGTACGCTTGCACTGCACTGCTCCACTGCGCTCCTCGGGGTCTTCCCGCTGACCTCGCTGCCCGCAACGATTCGATCTCGCTCGCCCAATCTTCGTCCAGCTTCCCAAGGGACCAGCTTCGAACCCTTCGGCAAAGAGCCTCAACCCTCTAACGAGATACAAGGCCCGCTACTTTGACGGAAAGAACGCTTCGGGCGCTCCTATCGTCCATGCCATCGTCGGCATCTTCCTCGTCGGTTACACAGTCGGTGCGTCCTGTCCTCGCTCCCTGGCCTGAACGTTTGCAGGATCAACTCGGAGCTTTACTGACGCTTCACGAACCACGTTCATTTCGTTTCAATTGACATTGGCAGACTACCAAATGCACTTGAAGCATGCCAAGGTGAGTTCTCACTCGACGCCTGGGTATCTTCCCCAAGCTGGCACACAAAGCTGACCCTCGGGCCTGCCTGTCATTTGTCCCTACAGAACAACCACCATTAGGTCTAGCGCAAGATGAAGAAGGCAAGCTAGCTTGAGTATACATGTATCGCAAATCGAACCCATTGTATTGCTCAAGAGTTGGCTAGAAGATTGCAGAGGTTTCATCCTGAAATATAGCTAGCATGCTTGATTGAGGAACTCGAAAGACCACGCCGCGATTGCAGCTGAACCGATTTTCGCGGGAGAGCAAGTGACAACGCATCAAGAAGGCAGAGCACACGAAGAACTGCTTGCGTGCTTTAAAGGATAGCAAGGCCAGTTGACTCTGACGGACTTCACATTGCATCGAGGTTGTGCATCCAAGATGCAACACTGGCAGTAGCGCTAAAGCAGTAGGGACGGCAGTCAAGTCCGCTACCTGCTGATGGCCACTGGGCCGTGTCGAGGCGTAGTCTGATTGCTCAACTTGTCGCGCTACAAGTCTACAGCTGATTAACATGCCTATCAGTTGCATATTGCGGTGACCATTGCTCGATTACCGTAGGCTTCGTTTTTGGTTTCTTCTCGTCTGAAGCTCTCGGTCAGACTATGCCGCGGCATGGTCTGACAGCTCTCAAATGTCCATCGAATCTGTGTATGAGCAGGTTGGTTTGTTGCACTTTGCACATGTGCTCCCCGATCATGCCGTCGGCAAGCTGTTCTTGATGGCTTCTGAATGACCTTCCTTGCTTCGACTGCAACGATGCCTACGATATAGCAGTCCATTCAACATGTTCAAGTCGCTGAGCAGCAGCTCCCGCAAGCTTCACGCTCAACTGGAATCTCTAGTCTTCGGCCGGGAATTGCTCACTCAACCCGACGTCACGTTCAATGCTACACCATACCCATATGGAGATATAATAGGCTACGATGGAGAGATTGCATGTCTTTCATTCGATGCTGTACAGTCTTTGCTGGCTGTAGCTACGAAATCGGGCAGAATCACTTTATATGGTGATTTTGAGAGATTGCCGAGATTGACTTGGAACTTGAAACCTGCTCTGGCTGTCAATCATCTATTACTCAAGTCGGGAACTAGCTTCTTACTAGCTGTCGGTAAGTAACTTGAGATCATACTTGGCCGATACCTCTCATCTGAGCTTCGTACATGTAGACGCCAAAGAGACCCTCCATGTCTTTGATATCGCCGACCTCGACGAGCGTGGCGAGCCCAAGCGACTGCTTTCGCATTCTATGCGGTCACGGGTGAAGTGAGTCAAAGTTTTCTCCGCATAACATTTCAATATAGCATCTCATGTGCTATGACACTGTTCCTGGCTCAGCTGGATCGAAAGCACGCCCTCATTATCGCATATATTCATTGCCTGCCAAGACGGCTGCATCGATACCTTTGATGTGGATAGAGGGGTCGTCGCGCCGTACCGAGTGAAGAATTTGTGGATAGAACAAGATGAGCTACTTAGAAGATCAGGTGTGCCTAATGCTCCTCCAAAGAAGCGAATACCAGTGTGAGTTCAATCTACTTCTCAAGTCTGTCAAACATAATTCACTTGCTCATATCCTCACGGCAATGTTAGATGTGTGGAAGCAAAACTTCATCCTCTGGATCACAATCAGCTCCTAATAGCATATGAAGGCGGTATAGCGCTGTACGATATCACCGAGCGTCAAACGATACGAACATATGAATATATAGTGCTCCCTGGCGCACCAGGAGGGCATGACGATCAAACGGAGGGAGCATTCTTGGAAAGAAGACCGATGGGTACTTGCTTGGCTTGGAGACCTGATGGAAGAATGTTTGCAGCTGGCTATGATGACGGTTCTTTCGCTCTATGGGCTATTGAGGATGGTGATCGTGCGTAGTCAATGGACCACTCGGTTTGGACCGATGAGCTGACGCTCTTTGTCCACAGGGCCTGTCATGGCGAGAACGATAAACAAAGAAAATGTTGACTTCGCGACTGCGTCAAATTTATTTGGTGATGATGCACAAGCACCGAGCGATGTTCCGGGCGCTTTCAGAGGACCGATATACAAGCTAGCCTGGTGCGGCTTTAGCGATTCACAACAATCATCTCACAAAGGCACTATACTACTCGTTCTCGGAGGTGTTATGCCTAATGATACAAAAGGATTGCATTGTCTACATCTACCTACTTTCTCACCTCCATCCATCATCAATGCCTCAAATCCGAAATTACTCAAAGATGCCTATAAGGCTTCTATTCGCCCCAATTATACGAGTATCATCCCTACGGATACATTCCCTGAGGACTTTGTTCTCCTTACCTCGAATCCTCATTATGGTCAAACGCACGATCCTTACGGTATACTCGTCATGCTTTCGCACGATACAGAGCTGCCGCCTATCGCACCGCATACGCAGCGTGGATTCGTAGCTTACTCATTCCCGCCTTCTATGGGTGCAGATACTGCTCCTCTGCATTTACCGATGGATTTACATCTCACTGGGTCGCAAGCTGCAATCTGGACCGAAGCGATAACATTGTCAGGCGCGACTAGGATGCGTTTGAAAGAGGAGGAGGATCCTATGAACAGACTGCCGCTGAACGGAGGAGAAACCAAACTAGTCATCGAGCCCAGCGGACCTGCCAGAACGCAAGAGAAGCATCACGCAGTCTTAACCGTGTCTCGAGATATGACAGTCCGCATCTGGGATCACACGAAAGCTGTACCAAAGCTCTTAAATCAGTATTCGGCTAGAGATGGCTTGAATGATGATCAGCTTATGATGTATATCGAGGGGCAGATGTTAGTTGAACGAGTCAGTGCAGCTTGGGATACGACTGAAATGGCATTTGGATTGTCTACGGGAGACGTGCTGTTTTACAAGTAAGTCTTACAAGACCACAGCAGACGAGAACTAAGCTAAACATGTGATGGTATAGATATCATTATGCTCGGCCAGAAGCAGTACGACGTCAGGAAGAGCTAGATAGTTCTCACTATCGAGCTGAACCATTCTCGAGTCATTCTGGCCATGCTTCGGCATCCCATATGCCACATTATGAAGGAAACCTCGTCACAGCGACATCTCGCATGGGCATCCAAACGCCGTCGCCAAAGCCTCATCAGCATCATCAAGATAGTCAGCCATCTTCTAGACGGCTCTTCGGCCGTAAGAAAGACCACCGACATAATCAAGAAGGTAGTTCTGCATCCGTGCAATCGACTTCTTTCGAAATTACACTGCGTGATTCGGCGCGTCTTTCAGATTGGTCTAAAGATGGCTTCAAACCAATGTTTAGTCTGTCATTAGACGAGCAAGATTCCCGCAGGAGGAGCGCCGTCACTGCGCTCTCATTGTCGGAAGCTGGTTTCTTAGCTGTTGCTTGGGAAACGAAGCTCGCTATATTAGATCTGCGAGGCCCAGAGGTGCTGTTCAGCGAAGGAGAAGGCAAGCAGAATGGTAACATCGCGCTATTGACTTGGACTATTTGCGCAGAAGGTGCAGGTGAGTCGTCAATCATGCAACCGGGGTCCGTGTTGTGTCTGAGCTGATAGGTTACGTACAGACTCAGAAAGGCATCCAAGGCTCCTAGCGACTTTTGAGTCTGGCCTGACTCGAGTCTATACTCTTTCATATGTCCTTGACACGTGGATCGTCAATCAGCAAGTAAACGCTCTCAGACATGAAGAGTGCAGGAATACGATAGCGCATTTCTTGCTTGATCCGTACGGCAACACTCTCGAGATGGACACCGGAACGCTTGATCAGTGTCTGCGAGCAGCTGAGCAGGGGGGACCGAGTACAGCGCATCATCACAGCAACGACAAGGCTCAACTCCATACTATATCAATCATCGTAGCACCTTCAGCCCTTGCTGTTTATGGCAATCTTTCCAGCGAGAGGCTGGTCAAGCGAGAGTTTGGATCATCGAGGGCAGTCGCAGCGAAAATCGTGCAGAAGTATGCCATGCCTGTTCTAGCCGTTGTCTTGAACGATGGTCAGTGCGCTGTTCTCAGCCTACCTAACTGCGAGATTATCCGCACCATGCAAATACCATACGGACGGTAAGACATCTTACGTGGCTTCGTTGTTATCGCTCAGGAACACTAGCTGACCACTTTTTGATATCAGATCTTGGCCCTCGATATCCTCAGATGGCCGCATCTTCCAGACCCTCTCGCCATCCTTTTTCAACTATCTCACAATCTTCCCTGATCAGCTGCCTCCACGTATATCATGCAAATACTACATTCCGGACAGACCAATCCCTTACGCACCTGGATCTTCTGTCGTCGCAAACGCGGGAGCTGCCGCTGCTACATACATCTCCAGCTGGTTTGGTGGCGAAACCGCTAAGAAATGGGAGCCGGTCAGTCTCGATGATGTTTGTACGTTTATCGTCCTCTCTTGACAGCCAACGTATAAATTGACGTAAGACTGATTTTGAATTCAGTGGGTGGTCCGAACCGCCCGCCGGCAAAGCCTACACGGCAGAATATCCTTGAAGCAGAAACAGCAACTCCAGCTTCAGGTCCTTCGAATATCAGTACAAGATCCAAACTCCAGACAGCAGGTCAGCGGACTACCAGAGACAGGGCCAAAGAAGTCGAAGTAGAATACAATGCTTTCGGAATACCGAAGAAGCGACACGAACTCACTGATGCTCTCGAAGAGCGTGGGGAGAAACTGGACTTCCTCAATCAACACCTTGATAATGCTAGTCAAGCCTCGCAAGACTTTCTCTCTCAAGCTAGACGAACCGCCATGCTACAATCTGCAAAGGGCGCTGCCACCGGTGTTGGCAAAGGGGCGATGTATGGCATTACCAAAATGCTATCCTAGGTAGACTCGACTTCGCGAGATCTCTGGACTCAAGCGTGCGGCTGTAGCACTTCAGAATCGATTTCTGTCCAACATCGTTGAAGCACGATCTTTCGGACACATGGCAGCGGGATCGCCACTGTGCCATGACGCTGGAACGCCATCTTCCAAATCTGACATGGCGATAAGTGTCTCATCAGCTATCTGTGATAGGCAGATACAAGATACAAGATCACGGCAGCGCAGCCAGCACAGCCTCCTCGCCTGCGAGATGAAGGCAGCTTTTCTGACAAGGTTGCTCAATTCAAGAGCACGTTGTCACCAGCACCTACATCACAGCACTGCAAGCGTATTCGGCATCAAGCCCATTACGTCTGGTCAGCTGTACGAGTGGAAAGCGATGAGACTCCAAGCCTGCAAGGGTGCTCGCCGACGTTGTACGCGTATGACACGTCCGAGCTGTGCAGATCCTGGATGTTGTTCAGCAATGCCCTCTGCTGCGGTGAAGCCTCATATGCTGAAAATGCGTGCAAAAGTTGTGATTGCAGCTTTGCATCCCACCAATTATTGACACACTCACAGACCCCCGTCGATTAACGGACGATTCTTGATTGCAACAGCACGGCATACAGCATATCTGCCAATGCAGCATTTATCAAATCGACCCTTTCACCATTCTATAGTAGATTGCTGGTGATTTGTTTGACAACGTGCATCATGCGGCTTATATCGCAAACTTCTACAGTAGACGCCGAGCGTTCCATGTCGGTCCACGTATTGATACACTGAGGCTTTTTTAATGCCAAGGACCTTCGCTACTTAGACGTTTACTATCATCTCTCCTCGTATGATCTCTTATCCTACTCCTACTTTCAACAAGTGCGACTTCTCTAGATCTAAGACTAACAACTTGCCATTCTTCCGACGAAGTGCATAAAGGTTTACCATTTTCAGCTTGTAAAGCAGCCTCATTTTCTTCATCTGTAGGTATCAAATTACCCGATTCAGCATGAGCAATTGATGTTTTAGATGATATCGTAGATGATATGTCATCTGTATGTGCTGTAATTTCTTTATTTGCTGCTGTTAACAGAGAGAGAGTATTTCTTGCTGTTGCTTCCAGTAACGATTGTGAAGATGAAGTCGGTGTTTCAGCGTGATCTTCAACTGAATTATCTTCTAATTGGATTATCATCTTTTCATCAACTTGTTGATCTTGTTCTGATAATTGATTATGAGCCATTTTTTCCAACATATTTTGATATTTTTCTTTCTCCTCCTCCCATTGTACATGTAAAGCATCTCTAATTAATTTAATAGGAATTTCTTCATTAACTTCTCTATCCATAATACCATAACCAACTCTAGAGAAAACTCTACAAACACTTTCATTTCTAGGATCAATATAAACTGAAACATAATCATATTCTAAATCAACTAGATAATATCTTGTTGATGTTCTAACTAGAGATTCTGCTACTCCTCTACTTCTATATGGTTCATCTGTAAAAACTGCTGTTATTGCTACTGATCCTTTTCCTTTTCCACCTTCGCTTTTTGAGCGTACGTCTGTACCAGAATAAGGTCTCTTGCGTTCGGTAGTTAGAAATCCAGCGATCAACGATAATCCAGGTAGAGATTGAGAGTAGATATGATAGATCCACACAGACTTGTTGGCCATTGCTTTTTGCAATGCTCTTCTAGCTGCAGTCTCTTCGAGCGTGTGGTCAAGAGTCTGGGAATATGCTTGGAAGAGGGTAACGAGTGTCTGTGGAAAACCCCAATCAGTATTAAGGATCAGTCTTGTTCTCTCATCGAGAACAGCGAAGTCTCAAGCATGGTGACGATCACTCACTCTCAAATCGTCTTTTTCCTCCGCCAAGCGCACAGCGAATCCCTCGGACAAAGATACAGCAGGAGGAATATCCTTGGCACGCGTATGAAGCAGAGGTTTAACATGTCTCCCCGCAGCAGCCGAATGAAGGAAGATCTGCCTCTGATGGGTCGGTTGCTGGGTTGGCATATTCGTGTTCTGATATGTTTTCATAATATGATTGTTTGAAGCAGAAGATGAAGAAGGGTGTTGCTTCAGAACAAGAGCTGAATCTCCTGATCCGTATGATCCACCAATCGAATCACTCTGCTGTTGGTGTGACGAAGCTCCTGCTGATATAGATGCAAGTGAAGTAGAAGATGAAATCGACGGAACAGATAAAGATTCCGATCTTGCTCTCGATTCTTCTTCTTTTATCAATTTCGGTGATGCTATCTCCAGACTTGAAACAGGTTCACTCGAGGGAGCAGAGCCTGGTTTTACAGTTGATGTGGACGTAGATGAGGAGTCAGGACCAGGGTTGCTAGCAGCAGCAGCAGCTCTCATAGCAGCTGTATATTTAGGATGAGAAAGTTTCAATGGATAAGGAGATTTATCATTTTGAAGTATCGATTGTTCAAACATTCCTTCTACGGAATTTCCAATTGGATATCCTTGTCCGTACGTACTTGAAGAAGCAGAAATAGTGCCAGTGAGAGTATTATTCGCAGTCGTAAGTAAAGAAGGATGAGAATCGTAATGTAGTAAGAAAGCTTCTACTACCCTTGTAGGGCCCATCACTAGACTGAATGGGGAAGGGTTGTTCTTGCTACTTGGCAGAGAGAGGAATGCGTTCAAGAGCGTCTGCATTCGATCTTGCAGGAGTGCGGTAGGAAGTAGCGAGATTGGGATGGGAGAGGAAAGGACCAGGGGGCGAGAGGGTAGTTTCATCAAGCAGAATCTTTGGTAGAGCAAGCACGAAGGAAAGATTAATCCGAAGACGAGGGTGGGAAAGCACGTCAAATCAGCATGAACGTCTGAGTAAGTAACCTAGTACCGCTAAGACGGAAGGAGGGGCAAGTGTCACAACTCACTCTAATAAACGCGTTTTGGTAGCTTGTTCACCCGACCAAAGCGCGATCCATATGCCTTCTGCATTTTCATTGTTCTCAACAAGGTCTCTAGTCTGTCCGAGTACCATTTCCAGTCTCCAATTACTCTGATAATCTTCACCTTCTTCTTGATCAACACCTTTGCCATCTCGAGCAGCATTACTCTCTCCTTCTTTCTTCTCACTCTTGTCTTGGTTCGCGACGGAAGAAGAAGCAGCACCGTTGCT
This sequence comes from Cystobasidium tubakii, assembly GCA_024345325.1. Classification (NCBI taxonomy): domain Eukaryota; kingdom Fungi; phylum Basidiomycota; class Cystobasidiomycetes; order Cystobasidiales; family Cystobasidiaceae; genus Cystobasidium; species Cystobasidium tubakii. The sequence goes on along the minus strand of BROO01000005.1, from coordinate 1,827,621 downwards.
ACTACTAGCTTCAACAATAGCCTCCAAGAATCCTTTCCCATGCTCATAAACGACAGGAATACATTTCATATTGTTAGAATTGGGAAAAGTGAAAATAGAAGGTAATATAGGTTCGATTTCAGGATGAATTGGATCTTTATCTGGTGTTTCTTGACCTGGTGAGATATAATTGCCTGCTTTTAAAGATGGGAAGACACTGTGGTATATAGTGTGGTGGGGTATTGGTTGAATTGGGTTGTGATTGATTGGTGACATTCGAGTAGTTGGATGCGAACGAGGAATGGAGGAGATATGAAAGCAACGGAGAAAGCAAGGTCAGTGGTCTTTCGTGTGTCCTCCTGCTTCGATCATGCGTGTCTTTGAGATAGTCGTCCCAGCAAAAGCTAGCAAAAACATCGAAAGCAAGATATTCAGACAAAGGATGTGAGAGTGACTCACTGATTCCTCCACTGCCTGAGGGACGCTTCAATCTCATCCTCATGCATGCCTTTCAACCCCGAAGAAGCGACACTCCCAGCTGGAGAAGCGTTCATCGCGTGACCTTTTGCATTCAGCTTTGCGGTATTGGCGGTGGACGACGAGCCAGCCGAGCGGTTGCTTGTGATGGACGAGGATGAGCGTGTGCGTGGATTCGAGGGTCGGATCGCTTGTTGTTGTGGTTGTTGGCTGGTAGTTGTACTGCTGCTATTCGATGATGCCATGCTGCTTTGTGCGTGTCCTGCGGTCGTAGATGCGGCAACAGAGGTGTCGGAGCTGCTCGTGGACGGAACAGCAGATGAGGAGGACGGTGGATTGCTGGATGATGGCGCTGTACCATGCTGCAGGCTGTCCTGCCCATCTCTGCTAGTCATGGTACTGCTTCCCTCCGTGCTCTTGTCCTCGAGTGATGCTGATCGCACATGTGAAGGGACGATGTGACTACCGTGGACGCCCTTCATCGATGTCGCTGGGTTGCTGAATGGCAGTCCAGTGGGCGTAGTGTTGTCCTCCATCGCGATTGAGGGTGCTTCGTGTTGCGTGTGTATGGAATCAGCCCGAGATGGCCTCCAAGGCCATGCAGAGGAAAGTCGTGCTTGTGATGGACGGCTGAATGGACGGCAGTCTGACCTGGATGGATGGAGCGAGGAGGATCACTGCTGATTGGTAGCTGCTGATCCGCAGCACTGCACAGACGTAGATCTGAAGGTAGCACTGATTGGACAGCCGGCAAGGAGAACCGAGTCCTGTGTTCTGCGAAGTCATGCTTGCATCGAGTATAAGTATGTACACGCTGGCCTCAGCCATCGAATCAGATTGTCCTGCATGCCGCTATCAGGGCCATCTGTGCCACTGCTGGGATGGCCATGTGCATTGTACACTCCTGCCCACTCGTGCCATGTTGCCATCTGATGCGATGTGAAGAGTGCTCTTCTTGACGTGTTGGATGCCGGTCACTCGGCTATCAAGACTACTCCGTCGGTCCAAGACTATTCCGTCGGTCAATTACTTGGATGCGACGCTTGGAAGGGCAGGCATGGGGAAGAGACATGCAGTAAGTAGAGACATGCAGTAAGTATACGCTGGAGCAACAGTGCAGGGCCGACCTCAGTGACACACCCCACGGAGGCGGACTCGCCATCCCCATACATGGCCATGTCCACTCGCCTAGACACCCCAGGAAGCCGACCATCAGTCTGCAGACCTAACGTCTCTCTCGCTTTCACCATCATCCGCAGAGCATCGCTTGCCATCTACACGCCTTCTGCACGCTCCTTCTCGTTCTAGCATCCACCTTGCTCCCCAACATGGCCTCTTCCGACCCAGCTGCAGCCACTTCGAACGACGCTCTCGCCAGTGGACAGGCAGAGAAGGCCAAGACTGTCGACATGACTGTAGATTTCGGGTACGCTTCTTCATCGCTTCGGCATTGCTGCAGTGCGAACTGCCTTCCAATGTATACAGAGCTGACTCTGTATTCCCATCGTTCACCTCTCCTCCTCTGGCGTGCTTTCCAAAACGAATCCCTCAAATTCATGCTCCAACCCTCCCACCCTTGACGAACACTGGCAAATGATGTGCAGAGGTGGAATGGAAGTCTTATTCTCATACAAGAGATCTCACGATATCAAATTACCCTATGCAGACGGTGATAAACCACCCACGATCCGCTGCCTCATCAAATGGCTATTGGACAATTTATTGTCTGATAAGAGCAGGCCTGAGTTATTCTCTCAAGGTGATACAGTGTGAGCACATCCTCTCTCTTTACCCTCTACTCTATATAGCACTGCCCTCCTTCAATAAGGCCTCATACCTAACCCTTGTGTTCTGGCTTCTTCTGGCCATAGCCGACCTGGTATCCTGGTACTCGTAAACGATACAGATTGGGAATTGGAAGGTGAATTGGATTATGAAATACAACAAGGTGATAACATAATGTTCATATCGAGTGAGTAAATTCATATCCCTGTGCCTTATATTCCGCCTCGATCAAGGCTCTTGCGACGGACCGTTTTGCTGACTTCTTCGAATCATTACAGCTCTTCATGGCGGCTAAATCACCAAAGATAAAGACCATCAGACAATAGACAGGTTGAAAGACGGGGCAGGCATGAACGTGGGTCTACAGAAGATATGCCCACGCCGGTCTTTACCTGCATGCACGAACAGCGTACAAGAAGTCCCCATGGTGCGCGAAGCCCGCTTCGAAACAAGCCTATGAGCCTGGATTACCTACAAAAGCCACAACACGCTCACGGTATCTATGCTCAATCAACATGAAATGCTGTCAATTAGCCTAATTTCGACCTCAGCGAGGTACCAGTAGCTAGTCACAGTATGCCAAGCACCGTCCGCTTCTCCTTCAACGATACTCCAGTCCCGGAATCCACTCCACTGCCTCGCGCTCGATATCGACCGACTTCATCGCTCGCGATTCAGCCTCGCTCAATACTTCGAAGATCAACTTTACGAATACTCCATTCAGATTCTACAAATACAAGTCCAGATGAGGATACGCGTAGAAGCAGCTTTAGTGCTTCATATGGGCCAATTGAGATGGGCGAATCGTCGATTAGATCTTATACAAAGCATCACAAAGGGAAAATAGAGTTGCTTGATCAGGGAAAGCATTACTTTGTTGGACAAGCTCATGGTGGTCCGTCGATGGGAAGCCCTCGACTGTCTCCGCCTAGAGCACCGATGTTACCGTCAAGGACTCCGAGGCATACTCCTCTGTCTACTCAGTTTGAGCACTCAATCGTCGACTTGGAATCGTCGAGTTCGGAATTTCTGGAGATGGCCTTTTCTAAAACTAGACGCAGCTCGTCAAGACGAATACCGGCAGATCTTAACACACCATCTTCATCTTACTCATCCGCATTATCTGCAAATGGGAGACCAGCTCGCGTATCCCCATCGGTCAGTTTCTCGCCAAACAAAGACACCACCACGACCATCGATTCCGGAAAGAAGAAAGCGTCAGATCGGCAATGCAATTTCGAGCCCTGCGAGGAGGAAAATCTAAATTCGTCAAAGTATTGTTATTTGCATCAATGTAGGGCTTTTCTATGCTTTGAACATGTCATGAAATCGGGAAAGCCATATTGTGTGCTGCATTATCGAAATGGAAATCCAGAGTTGGCTTGTTGATTTCTGTGAGGGGGAGGGGAAGCACTGTGATATCGGTATCAGAGTGTTTGTAGATAGGGAATGATCACCTTGTTTTATAGGAAAGAACGGGAAAGCAGAGTAATCGAGACATATAGTGGTACCTACTAGATGAGACAGCCAAGAAGGAACGAGGGGTGTAGGCTCCGATCTAACCACACGTGATCATGAGTCGGTCTTGCAGAGCGGCAAGAGCCATTGAAACGTACCTTCTATGCTAATGAATCATGCTAACGATTTACTTTCATCTTTTCTTATCCCTTCTGTTCCCTTTCCTGCTTTTTTCTTGCCTTCGTTTGTTATTCAGTGAACTTGCAGTGGTCAGGGTAGTGGGTGAAGAATCGAACCCCATGTCATCGGGAATAGTCCAATTTCCAAATATGTAGCTTTAGTTCGGAACAACAAAGTAACATGTATGCATAGTTCTGCTGGCAAATGACCATGCAAGAAACAGATCACTGACAGATAAATAATTATCCAGTAAAGCGATATGCAAAGAACAAATCGTTGACAGGTGACATGTTTTTTTCGATAAATAAATTTAGGGATCGGATAGGTAATCATACTTAGCAGTGATCAGTAAATAACGGATCGCCGATAGGTGTTTTGGTCAAAGGGAAGTCGACATAGCGGCGATAGGTAACAACTTATCCAGGTTCGGTATTTGTGATAGGTAAAAACCCGATCGCCTTTCGCCTATAGTAATAGCATGTTTGGGTCAGGTGCCGTTACACCCAGCTTCCCGATGCGGCATCCTATCATACCTTGTTGGGCGCAACCCTTTGGTTCGGTCGGACCTGTCCAAAAAGGTCAATTTAGAGCCCAAGGCTTTTTAAGTCTTGAACGTGGCAGATGTGAAGTCCAGAAAGTTAGATTCGATATTACTAGCTCGATCAAGTCGCGAGCCAAGGAGCTTGTTTCTCATATCATATCTCTATACCTTGTTAGTAGTTATGGGTGACTACCAGTATTGTTAATTAGACTGTCCAGTGCCGGAGCCGAGTCGCCCAGTTCTACCGTACCGGCAATAACACGGTGAAGTTGTAGTAGGGCGAGGAAGACCTGCCCCACTGAGGTGGAGATGGCTGTGTATGCAAGTCCAGATCGCAAAACATGCCAGATGCCGAGCCTCACATGTATGAAAGTGTAGACAATCCCCGCCTTACTCAAAAGCCACAACCCCACTAACCGATCTTTCTCTCCTCTAAGCGCACAGTTTCCACCCAGCTTTCTAGTTTTCTTCTCTTTCCTACTCAGTTTCATCCCTTTGTGATCTGAGCTTTTCCTCTGAAAGCGATATCCGCCTACAATGACTGAACAAATACCTGGCCCGCCACCAAAGCCACTGGTTGGCAACATGTGGGATATCGATCCAGCCAACGCTACGCATTCTATGCATCTTCTGATGCAACAATATGGAAACATCATCCAATTCACGATGCCTTCGAAGAAACCTGTAATCGCCGTTGGAAGCCAAAAACTTGTTCACGAAGTATCGGACACTGCACGATTCGAAAAGGTTATCGGCAGCGCTTTGAAGCAGGTCCGAAGTTTGGCGGGGAATGGTCAGATATTCGCTTATATGCGTATGAAGCAGAAGAGAAGCTAAGATGCTGTTGAAATAGGTCTTTTCACAGCTTTCAACGAGGAGGAAGAATGGTGAGTTCGAGGCCGCTCACCTGTGGACTCCGTATCAGCACCAGTGCTGACATTGCATGGATGGACTAGGGGCCTGGCGCATCGCATACTGCTGCCTGCTTTCGGCCCTCTTGGCATACGCGATATGTTCGATGGAATGTCGGACATCTTGACACAGCTGCTGCAAAAGGTACGGCCTGTACAGCTGGAAACAGTTGCAATGGGTCAGGACTATACTGAGTACCGTTTAGTGGGAGCGCTTCGGTGACTCCCCAATTGATGTTGTTGGAGACTTTACAAAGCTAGCTTTCGACAGTAGGTCAACAGGGATTCTCGACATGTTGAGAGGAAAGTGACATATATATCCGCCTCATCAAGCTATCGCCTTGTGCACCTTTTCTTATCGTTTCAACTCGTATGTCGGAATTTCAACATTTCGCCGCCGCCGGTGTAGTCCTACTAAACTTTACGCGCATGTAGCTTTTACTCCGACGATGCGCCCGCCTTTGTCAAGGCTATGGGCAAGTCACTTGTTGAATGCGGCCATCGCCAACGAAGACTGCCAGGAACCGAATGGCTCTATGGGTCAGCAAATAAGGAATTCGACGAAGTCAATGCTTATCTTCATTCGGTAGCAGACAAAGTAAGCAACGTCAGAACGCCCTGTCACCTCTTGACTTTTACGTGCATCCGGTAACACACAAACTCAATCCCTTTTCAGATTGTGCAGGACCGAATCGAGAGTAGAGATGAGCATCGCAAAGATTTGTTGGAGGCAATGCTCTCAGGGCGCGATGTTAAGACGGGTGAGGACCATTTCGCCTTCTACGAGCACGTTAAAACGAGCCTAACGTAAAGGTGTGGACAGGTAAACAGCTGACAAAGGAAAACATACGTTTTCAAATGGTTACATTCTTGATAGCCGGTCATGAGGTAATTCGGGAGAACAAAGGTTACAGCGACTTCAGCTGATTTGAATATCTGGAAAGACCACTTCTGGAATGCTGTCCTTCCTCTTCTACTATCTCATGCGTACACCCAGAGCATATCAAGCGATTCGTAAAGAAGTTGATACTGTGTGTGGAGACTCCCCGATCCGACACGAGCATCTTTCAAAGCTTCACTACATCGATGCAGCCCTTAAAGAGGCTCTTAGACTGAGGTCGCCCGCTCCAGCCTGGGGCGTGACGCCCAAGGAAGATACAGTTATAGACGATGGAAAATACAAGGTCGACAAGGGCCAAACTATTTTCATCATTTTAGAAGCACTGCATCGTGATCCTGCAGTGTGGGGCACAGATGCGGACGATTTCAGGTGAGATAATAGGCTTCACTGAGTAGGAATGGGGTCAAGCAGCCAGCTGAATTTATGCATCGTAGGCCAGAGAGATTCTTGGGCGGAGGGTTCGAGAAGCTGCCTCGTGACTCGTGGAAGCCATTTGGTGAGTCCAAGTCCATCACATGTGCATGAACAACGTAAAAGACAATCTGTTTGACGGTCGGCATATATCAGGGAATGGCCCGAGAGCTTGCATTGGTCGACCGTTCGCATGGCAAGAAGCTCTGATGGCTGTAGCGAGTGTGAGTCGCGAGGGATGACGCTGCGATGGAGCATGGCTGAAGCATCTCCCAAAGATTTTTCAACGGTTCGACATACGCCCTGACTCGGACTCTTACGAGCTTCACGTCAAGACGTCACTCACCATCAAGCCCGAGGGCCTGTTTATGCACGTATCACCACGCAAGGATCGTCAAAATCTTCAATATTCAGGGAGTCATGGCGCTCCTCGTCTTGACGATAGTCAAACCAGCCCAGCTATAGTACCAAATGCAGTCGGAAACAAGCCCATGTCCATCTTTTATGGGAGCAATGCTGGTACCTGCAAAGCTCTTGCGTACAAGCTGCAGGGTGAGGCTAGCATACACGGCTACAATGCCGACATGGCTATTCTCAATACCTTGAGTACCGGAGATCTTCCCAAAGGCCGACCAGTGGCGATAATTACAGCCAGCTATGAAGGGCAGGTAAGCGAGGTCGATGTGATGTACCATTGAGGTACTCTCGCTGACAAAGCGTTGCTCAGCCGACCGATGATGCCGCATTCTTCGTTGAATGGCTGAAAACAGCACCAGAGGACGCGGCTAAAGATGTCGACTTTGCAGTCTTCGGTTGTGGCCATCCTGACTGGGCAAGCACCTTCTATGCAGTACCGACTCTTATCGACGAAAAGCTCAATGCTGCAAAGGGCAACCGCCTAGTTCAACGCGGCAAGGGTAATGTCGCAAGCGCTGACCTCTTCGACCAATTTGACGAATGGAAGCAGACATTATTCAAGGTCATCGCTCCTGATGCAGATGTTTCCGCCGCAAAAGCCACATTGGATGTACAGATTGATTCCACAATGCGTACGAATCTTCTTCGACACGACTTCCTAAAATCAGCAACGGTTGTGTCGAACCAGATCATCTCGAGGGGCAATAACGACATCAAGCGTCAGATTCTTATTGATCTGCCAGAGAATATGACATATCGCACGGGAGATTATCTTGGTATCCTGCCTATCACTCCCGGCCCAGTTGTGTCTCGCGTCCTTCGACGCTTCGGCCTCCACGGTGATGACCTCGTCACGTTGGCTGGACACGGAGTTTCATCACCGACCCTGCCCCTGAACAAAGCAGTAAGCGCTTTCGACCTCTTCTCTGGCTTTTTTGAGCTGGAACAGCCCGCAAGTCGAAGTCAGGTGCAGCTCTTGCAGAAGTACACAGACAATGAGGACGTCACAGCAACTCTTGCAAAGTACCTGGATCCCGATTTTTATGCATCTTGTATCGCTGGAAAACGGGTCAGCCTGTTGTCCTTGCTGGAAGAGTTCCCTCAGGTCTCTCTCCCACTCTCCGAATTCATACTGCAACTCCAGCCTCTCCATATGCGGCAATATTCGATCTCGTCTTCCCCAATGAAGAATGCCAGCCAGGCAGCCTTGACTATATCGATTATAGACGCCCCGCACTTGTCTGGGCGCGGTGAACGCTACCTGGGAACTGCAACACACTTCCTTTCCGTTTTACAGCCTGGATCGAAGATCAGGGCAGGCGTACGAGCCTCGTCAGCTGGCTTCCATCCACCCACGGATCCGGCCGTTTCTATCATTATGGCCGCCTCCGGATCCGGGATCGCGCCCTTCCGAGCATTTGTACAGGAGCGAGCGTTGCAAAAGTGAGTACACTCTACAAAGCGTCGGTCTTAGCCTTGTTCTCCAAAGACTGACTGGGTAAACTTGTCACCAGGGCTGGAGGCAGAACTGTAGGACCGGCTTTGCTCTTTTACGGATGTCGCTCCAAAGAAACCGATGCTCTGTACGATGAAGAGTTTGCAGCTTGGGAAGCGCAAGGGGTTGTAAGCGTCAGACATGCTTTCAGCAGAGAATCAGAGGCCTCCGGAGGTTGCAGATATGTTCAGTGAGTCTTGAACGGTAAACACTTGGGAATTTGCGCATGAAAATACTGAACTGTCTGCATCGTAGGGACCGTATCCAGCACGATTGTGCCGAAGTCACGGATTTCTTCAAGAAAGGAGCCCGAGTTTACGTCTGTGGTAGCTCTCGCGTCGCTGAAGGCATTCGAGAGATTTGCAGGAAGCTGTACAGCCTGGAGACGGGAAAGAATGCGGAAGAAGCTACCGAATGGTTCGAGAAAGTCAAAGCCAGTCGTTTCGCTACGGATGTTTTTGGTTAGGCTGGGGCTTCAACTGTGGTGCACGTTGTATACATTGGAACAGGAGCCGTTATCTGGTATATTGCACATTGAGTCAGGCTACAATGAGATGCCTTGTGATGCATGTTCGCTGGCATGTTTGCCCTCCAATGATCCATTTTACTTCCGCTTTAGAGCTTCAAACCTCTTAGCTAGATCCTGAATAGAACATGACATTAGCTTATGACCCTCAATTATCTGGAGCGCTTCAGCTACGCACCTCATACGTTGAGTCTGTGGACTTCTTCGGTTGAGCAGGTGTACTGCTAGTATTAGCTTTGCTATTCGGGGAGTTTCCCAGGTTGCTCTTTATCAATACCGTTCTGGCACTTTGCGATGGATCTGAATGTGGTATGGCAGGCAGGTCAAACATCTCCCCTGGTTTATGAGGGTTCGTAGTGGGATCTTGGTGCTTGTCGTCTTGCTTGATGATGGGTATACTTGTCGTACTGTTCCTCACGTCGGTAAGATGGGGCGCCACTGAAGGTGCAGATGGCAACTTGTTCAAGATACCACTTCCTGCGTCATCATAGTCGTCATCAGGTTTGCCGTTATTGCCTGCTGACGAAGAAAGTTCCGCTTCTGATAAACGTTGTTCTTGCGCTGCTGTATCGGGTTCGGCATCTCCACCTGCGGTCGTCCCGTCAACTTCAAGACTTTCAGGCCGCCAGTTGATCTGATATGCCTTGCTGATTTCGTATAGGTACAAGTCCACCCAATCTTTTGCTGGCGTCTCTAGTTTGCATTTCGATAGTATCCGCGGGGAGACATAGCCGTGCGTGTTCTCCATGCATGCTATAGCCCACTCGCGGCCATACCGAGACATGAAAGCTTCACGTATGATTTGTAGCTCACGGATTTCCGTTCTATAATTCTGAACTTAGCCTGGGCTCTTTTGGAGGCAGTCAGCAGCCATGCTCATTACACACCTCGGTGCCGCATAGACTATACTGCATACGGCTTCTCTGACGCCCTCATCCGGCTCCCTCTCTTTCGGATTCATCTCGAGCAGGCCGAAACGAGCGAGTATGAGTTCAACATATAGTTCCAGCAGCTCCAGCCTGCCGATGTAAAGCGATACAGCCTGTATTAGCCTTTCAAGCTACGCGATCGGGAGGACGACGATGATGGAAGGCGCACAGCTCATTGTGTTGGTCTTGCTGTATGAGACTCTCTGTCCTCAAGCGGGCAGTCTCTATCTTCCCGCTCTCCAGCAGTGAAGCGACCTCTCGTCGCTGTCGCTTTGCTAATGCGGCATTCTTGTCGATTAACGTGCGTATCCGCTGGATGGCCAACTTCGACCTGACCTTGGTCTGCAGTGGACGGATCAGCATCTAGAGCCTTGTACGCAGCTTTCCAAATTCACCTGCTGTGCAGCCCATGGCATGACGCGAGAAGGGCGAAGAGGATCTCTGCAGTATCAGTTGGCAGTGTGCAGCAATGCGGGCGGGTATCCAGGTTGGGCTATTGCTGATGGTGGTGGGTGATCTCCCAGCTTGCACGTGAGGTGGAAGCAAGACAACTTCGTTACCCAAACTCAGCAGGCAGTGGTCGCAGCACTGAGGGGTCAAGCGAATGCTGCATGGCTCTCGAACGCAGCTTGTAGGATGCTCCTTGAAGCTGTATCCTCGCGGCAGCCACAGAGGTTCCGCTCGATCGGGTGGTCTGTAGACTTGTTTATTGTGCCATCACAGCTTGTCGCTGTACCCAAGGCGGGCTGCAGTGTGACCAACAAATCCTCGCTCCGTGTGCAGAGCCACTCCATGCCCGTACATCACCATGGACGACGCAGACGAGCTTCTGCCAGCCTCGAAGCGGCGGCGGGTCGACGAGACGGGCGAAGAAGATGTACGCGTTGATGATGATCATCAGCAGGAAGTGATCTCGGACAGCGATGGGGAGCAAGAACACGAGCTTCCCTTGACTGCACTGAAGACATATCCATCAGCGAGCAACGACGATCCAGCAGAAGAAGCTGAAGCTATGGCTCTGCACGAGGCCGACAAGAGTGTCCCGCGGCCTGAAGAAGAAGAGGACGAATTCGATGCTATCTACGATGAGCTCCAGTGGGATGGCCTACTAGCTGCAGACGTCGATAAAGCAGCTCAGCAGATATTTAGTCCCAGTCAAACGCGTCCGCAGACTATCTCTCATCAACCATCTTCATCTCCTCTGAAGCCCAGCACCGGCGCTGCTGATGATGGTCTCTGCGATGCACGTGCACAAACCGAGGAAGTCCTGTCGGAGGGAGCTTTCAGCTCACAACTACAACATCCTATGTCCTCCCAAGATGAAGAGGCAGAAGCTAAAATACGAGCTCAGGAAGAAGCTATGCTCGCAAAGTACCGAAATCTAGAATATCTCAGCAAGTTTAACGCACAAAATGCTGCTTTTGATTCACCTGCACCTGGTGGCAATGTGAGCTTTGCTGCAGCAGGCTTCACTTCAGTCAGAGGAAAGAAATACATACCCAGCGAAGAAGCACTGGCGAAAGCTAGTCGTTTCGCTCAATTCTCTCCGGAAGCTGCGAAAGATGGAGATCGAGAAGATCCTTCAGTGGATAAAGCGAAATCCACCGAAACGCCAATCTTGCATCGTTCACGCTCGGCAAATCAACTGCCAATTCAGCTTGCTTCCGCATCCGGAGCACAAATTTCGGTTTCTGAGATCTCAAGTAATGCCGGCGTGAACCCACTACAACCTCTGCGATACGGTCCCAAGAAAGGTCATGCCTTACTACCCAACAAGCTACCAGGAATGGCCCCACGTCAGACCGAAACACCGACAAAAGCAGTGCCAACGACTTCTGTACAGCCTAGCTCCTTCGAAGGTTTTACATCAGGATCAGGTGTACGCGTCGCCATGCCATCGAAAGAGCAAGCCGAAAAGCATGTGAGAGCGTTAGAAAGAGAAGACGGCGAACCCCATATGCGAGCCGAAATTGCTGGTCTACCTAGCTCGTCGCCACCCAAAGGCTACCCAGGTCTGTCATTTGCAGGTGGTGCAGCTTTCAAGATGCCTTCGAGAGCTTTGTTGAATCAGGAAGTCGGGAAAATGCAGGTTGATACGTCAACAAATTCGGAAAACGTATTGGAAACAAATACAGCTCTCGATAAATCTGGCCAGAATGTCGCACAAGGGTTTGCCGGTCTGGTTTCTGCCAGCGGCAAGGCAGTCGCTATGCCTTCGACGGAACAAATCGCGAAAGTCGTCAATGATCTAGGTTCGTCGGATCATACCGCATCTTCCGCCAAAGTAGCCGCTTTTCAAACTGGAGGGTTCACTACTGGAGGCGGGAAGACTGTTGCAATGCCATCCGAAGAACAGATTACAGCGGCGGCGTTAAAGCTTGACCAACCTGCCGACAGATCGCAACCTGTTCAACGAGGAAATACGCCCTTTGTGGGTCTAACAAGCGGAGGTGGTAAACCAGTACCTGAACCCACTGCTGAAGCTGTCGCTGTAACGGCATCCCGTCTGGACAAGGCTGCTACGACAAGCAACGAAGGTCAAGAAAAGATAGTCTCTACACCTACTAGAGCAGCTCTAGCTTCAAAGGTTCCGAATGCCCTACCACGATCCAATCTGCGTGAATCTACACCCGGAGCTCAACCATTCGCTCGTGCATCTATACCAGCAGCTCCCCTAAATAAGCCATTCAGAGTGCCTATACCGCATCACCTGAACGCTCCGTCCACTCCAGGTCGGCCTGCCAACTCGCAAACCAGCGGTGGAGCATCACAACCTCGGCGGCTGAATCTAGAAATGACACCCAGAAACACACCCAAATCAGCTCTTAACAGGAGCACTTTCAAGACTCCCTTCAAAAATGGTTTGAGGCCGGACCCGAAGATGCTGGAGAAATTGAAGGAAGAATCGAATAGCAACATGGTGACGCCCGGGAAGTCAGTCGACTTGGTTGTTCCTTCGCAAGGTGGTGGCACGCCGAAGAGAGCACCTGCCGGTATAGTCAGCAAGACTGAACACAAGGCTGTCAAGAATAGCGTGTTTGACCTGTACAGTGAGTGCTTAAATACATGTCGAGCATGCTACCTAATACTGACAGGGAGCCCCGTCACAGCCAAAGTCCCAAGAAAGTCAATGGCTGAGTATGGGTTCGATCTGCACACTAACGTCGACCACCTTATCGATTGTGAAGTGTAAGTAGGATGTCTTGGTATCTTTTCCTCAAAACAGTCAGACTGACTGCTACCCCGCAGACCTCCCGATGTGATCTTCATGACCTATCGTAAAGCGGAAGCCTTCAAATTTAGGGGAGAGTTTGGCTTCGATGCTGCTTTTGAAGACCTAGTCTACTATTGTGATTGTTTCAATATCACGATAGACTGGGTCAAGAATCATTGGAGTTTGATAGTGTGGAAGACAGCTGCTATGATTCGCGCTAAGCCTGATGAGTGCTTCCGGTGGTGGAACTTTCAAAGAATTGTGGATCAGCTCAAGTATAGGTAAGGCATACTCGCCATATCCTACTTAGGGCACTGACTGATGTGTGCTGCTCAGATACGAAAAGGAAATCGTCTGCGGACAGCGTTCCTGCATCAAGCGTATTCAAGAGCGAGACTCGTCAGCATGGCTACCGATGATCCTGCTCGTTACAGAGATCACCTACGAGGAACGTGAAGTACCGCCTGACCCTGGCAGTGATGAGGAGCGGCAAGGTATCGTAAGAAGAGAATTGATCCCCGTGGCTATGGTGCTTTCCGATGGGTGGTACAAGATTCGGACGTCAGGTCTTGATGACGCGCTCTTTCGAGGAATTGCCTTCCGCTCTATATATCCTGGGTTGAAATTACGCATACAAGGTGCCAAGGTGAGCTAATATCCGTAAGAGGACTGGAAGGCTCGTCTGAGGCTGTACTCCCTTTTTGCTAGGTGGACGGTGGTTCCGATGGTGCTGAACCGCTGGATGCTTTTGCAAGCTCGACATTGGTCATTTCTGGCAACAGCACATCCCGAGCTGCTTGGCATGAAAAGCTAGGCTTTCAGAAGCGGCCTTATATGTGTGCTTTCAGCTCTCTGTTACCCGATGGAGGACTAGTACCATTCATCGACGTCGTCATAACAAGACTATACCCGTTGGGATACAAAGGACCATATGTGGAGGGAGAAAGTCCCGATATCTGGGACGAAGAGGAGGAAAGGGCTAGACAGAGGAAGTGGGAGGTCAGTCTCATTGCTTTTTGCCTTTTCATCAGCCTGCTGACTTTGCAAGTGCGGGACAGAGTGGCCGCGAAAGTGCATTGGCCGATATCCGTATAAGCCAACAAACTGCATATGGCAGCTTGGCCAAGTTGCAATGCCTTATTACGACCACGTTACGCATTCCATCGAACAAATCTGACGCAGCCAAAGATGAAGATCTTACTCTACGCGACTTTTCGGAGGTCTACGATAAGCTGGAAGAGGAACCGGAGAAGGCGCTAGTCCTCGTTAGAAGGCTCTCGAAGGATGTATTGGAAGATTTAGCTGCGTTCGTCAAGCGCAAGGTGGAAGCCTTTTCGACCGATAGCGGACAAGGATTTGAGAAGGAACTGGAGGTGAGTCCGGGCGATGAGGCAGCATAATGAGACGTCGATACTGATGCACATGTCTTGGCAGTCGCGCTGTCCGCCAAGAGTGGCTAAAGCGTTTCGAATCATACGCGTCAGGGATGCTCGAGTGTCCCAAAGCGATGCGTATCGCGACTGCCAACTGAACATCAATGACGTCCTCAATATCGGATCCGACTTCCTTGTTGAAGGAAAACGCTACCTCGTCAGTCAAGGAATGCTTGAAACGATTTGCGTGGAGCTTACCTTTGCATAACTTTGTAGATTTCAAATTTACACCCCGGTAGGCCAACCTCGTGGTCGGCACCAAAAGCCATCAATGGGGAAATCTTCCTCAGTACACGTTTCGACTCAAGATGGCAAGTCCTTCCTAACTCGTAAATGCTCAATCGTTCAAATCATATCGCAGAATCCTGCAAATCGTTTTTTCTTCTCCTTTTTTGCTCGCATAGAAGGTTACGCCTTATAGTTACCGTCTTCATAAAACTGTCTCGGTCGTCGTCAAACTACCTTTTTCTGTGCCGTTTCTGCAGTCGCTGTCGAGCGACAGACATGTAGCCTAATGCTGTTGTCAAAGCCAAGTAGCTTTTGCTGGAAGTAGTCCCCAAATAGTCGAAGCTTTCGCAAACTCAGAGTTGTAATAAGTAAAACTGCTTTGCTGAGTATGGGTCGAATGCAAATGTACAGTGCTAGTCGTGGAATCATGCAGCTGTGCGTCTCTTAGACCTCGATCGCCTATCGCGAAGCCAGCATGGAGCGGCGACCTTGTAAGCCTGCATGCTTAGCCGTATGATTATACAAAACATGTCCACAAGCACGCCTATACTAGCCAGTGTGCCATATTCAACACTGCCGCGCATCCCACGAGCTGCCTCGACTCAAGGTAACCGCAACATCGATGACTTGCTGGACGAGCTAGATAGCGAAAGTGACAGCGGTTATGACGAGGCGACCACTGCAGGCGAAACGAACAGCAAGGGCAAAGGCAAGCAGCCTGTGATACAGCGCGGGAACCTGGTAGATTCCGACAACCTTTCCAGATGGTTCAGGCCATTGCTGGAAGGTCCACCGCCGTGTCCTTCGTCTCAAGGTGAACCTGGAGAGTCGGAGACACTGCCTGCGCAAAGTGCAGGTGCGCCCGCGTGGACGAAATGGACTTCAAGCCGTGTTCTGTGTACGGATACTGCACTTGCTACCAACGAAGACAAGCTAGAGTGCGTATGGCTGCTAGCTGGCTGCGAGGACGGCACAATATGGATCTTCTGTAGCATCTTCGCCACTACGAGCAATTCCGGCGAGACTGGTATATCAACACCAAGGTCAAGGGCTCAGTCAGAGCTCCATCCGGACCGCACGAGAAACAGTATAGACCGCCCTGCTTTCAGGCGACAGAAATCTGATGTCAACGGCATCTCAAGGAAAGCAGCAGTGCCGTCTTCTCCGAGTTCTGCGGTTTCGCGAGCTGGAGGCACTTCGCGCATAACCTCCGCAAATCACGGTAGAAGGCATAGAAACGCACATGGAGGCAGCATCTCACTGGCTGTGCATGGGTCTGCAACGCCGGCCGGTCATCATGGCGCGCACACGCCTATGGGCAGAAAGGCATCCGCAACGATATCGATAACAGATCTCGACGCTCTGGGCCATGAAGTCAGCAAGGGCATCGAGCCCTCAGAAAGAGCCACTTCTCCACCATTCCGCGCTTCACTAGCTAGTCTGTCGCTTGAAGAGCTGATGCCATATCAGCCTATCGATTATCACCAAATCAACTTTGAGCCCATTGCACATGTATATCCTCGTGCATCACACTCACCAATTGTCTCGATCAAGCTGCTTCCCCAGGAAGGTCACACGTCTTCATTTGTGTGCCTGACCGCCAATGGACAACTCTTCAAGCTTGCGGTCCGGGACGGTATGGTCATTGATCATTTGGATATTGGCAAGGTTCTCTTCCCGAGAACAACTCATCTGTCGTTGGCAGATTGCCGTCTTGTATACAACCCTGAGTCTTCTCAGGTGGTCGTCAAGTCGAATCAAGGTGGCTTGCTTGTGCCAATAGATGCCAACGGCCTCAAGGTGAGCGTTTTCAACGATGATCGTTCCCTCTACCTTTGACTGACCAGATCCATCAGCCTCAACCCCTGATTCAGCTAAAGCCAAACTCTCACAGCGCTTTCGTCCATAAAAGTGGCCAAATATACCATCTGGAATTGCATTGGTCAGGGCAAGCAACATTTACACCATATCCCTCACTCGAGACCGTGCCCAGTGCGGAAAATTACGAAGCAGGCACGATAGCTATGCCAGACGGATCTGCTGTGAAAGGCATACGCGTTGTGAGCGAAGACATTGTGGTCTTCAGCGAAAGCTACGTGCAGGTACGAGCCGAGCTGCCAGAGAAATCCGCTAGCGTTACGAGAGCTGATCATGCGTGACCTGCAATGTGCACCTACATATCCTGCAGATCTTGATAGTAGTCGATAGCACGCTGTCAATCCTGCGTACCGTACACACGAAAGGGAAGCTGCAAGATGTGCTGGTTCTATCAGCGCGACGTTTAGCATTGGTATTCGAGGTAAGGGAGAATTCACCCACTTTGGAAACTATGCCCCTTGACAATGAGCGATCACACACAGAGCCTTGTTCGGTTCATGCCAGTGGACGAGGACACCGATACCTGCTTGCTGTTAGAGTAAGCTTGTCCGCTGAGGACGATTCCGAGAAGACTGTTACTGATGATAGCGCATTCCCTAGTTTTGCTCTTTCAGAAATTATCGAAACAGTGACCGTTCTCAAGCAGCCCACATCTACAGACGATATGCTTATCCTAATCACATCCGATGCCGACAATTCGAGAGCAATATCAGTCGCTCCGGTACAAGCCCAGTTTGACGGAGATGAAGCATCGATGCGGATTGCATACCAAGCTAAAACCTGCGGAGAAGACCCAGAGGACGCAATCGCCGTAGCTTCAAGGCAGATTGACGATGCTACGATCGTCATCGGATATAGTCAGCCTGATGCTTCTCCTGTCGATAATGCAAGCTGATGCGTGCAAGTATAGGCAATGGTCAGCTGCGATTTGAGACCGTCGACTATCACAATCACGAAGCTGTATTTCGCACAGAGACAAGCAGTCCCTCTGTCTTAATGGGCTCTTTGACTTACTTGCAAGTATACACAACGCCCAAGGTGGTCTACGTCATTGCAGGGAGCTTAGAGGGTTCTTTAGGCATATGGGACGCTTAGTGAGTATTGATGATTGAAGGAAGATCATCGTTGAGGCTAACAGTCGTCCGTGATCCGTGATCCGTGATCCGTAGTGCTCAAGTCGTTCTCGCCAACTTTCAGATATTCAATGAACCAGTTCTGACAGTCAGCGAGACGGAAACAACGTATCTCGCGATTAGCGCCATTGGAGCTATTGCAGTTCTCACCAAAGAGGACATGCTTAAACAGTAAGGGATTATACTGAAAGACGGTTGTTGCCAGAGCGGACTGAACTTTTATGATTAGACCGTTACTATTGTCCGCTTCAACGCACCCGATTGAACGACTCTATACTCGTCAATCTCAATTACTGACCTTCTACGAGCACGGACGGGCGCGACTCTGGGACCTCGATACCGGACAAATGCAAAAAGCTCTCACTCATGTGGAGGCAGTCGAGGTGATCAGCCACATGGAGGGCTGGACGGATCTGTAGGTAGACGAAAGCGTTCGGAGGATTGCGCCTCATACTGATTTCTTGAACTTCCAGCGAATTACCCAAGCGCAAATGTGCGCCTGCTCTTTCAGCAAATTTTCGAGAGCTTGTTGAAGAAGCTACCTCAGCTGCTATAACGTCTAGTCAGAATGGCGAGATTCTCGTTCACCCGGCCATCAAATGGCTGCTCAGCCATCATTTGGTGGTACCAGACGAGCAATATGTCAAGGATGCTTTGACGAACCTTGACGTGGAGCCAATAGAGCCGCTCACGATAGCACTCACTTCGTAAGCACCTTAGTCCGCTTCTTTTGTCTGGGGTTCACCTTTTGTCCTCTGCAGGCCTCTGTCAGCTTCTATCTTTGCCAATACGCAGCCGCGAGGATCCCTCATGGTAACTCAGCGAGTATCAGCGGAGAGATTACTGGTCACCATTGCCTTGCTGCGCGTATTCCTCAATTTCGCCGATACCGAGCGATATGCCAATGAAGCTATAGCATACTATGCAACAACCATCGCCGAAGAAAGTCAGCCTGGCCAGAAAGACGTTTCATTGGACTACTTGGCAGATTTTTGGCTCGACGATTCCAGTAAGCCTCTGAAATTGTGTCCTGCAGGTAACATGTGGGCTGGTTCCTAATCAAGTTTCCATGGCCAGATGAGATTCGTCAAGGGGCGCGACTCCTTTTTGGCTCACGAGTCGGCCGTCTAGCTGAGGAGGAAGTCACAACGGAAGTTCAAGACAGACAAGCTAGGAGTGGGTTCAGAAGAGCTATTCTCTGTCGCAATGTGGCTGATTATCGTGATAGCAGTGATCCGCACTTCAGCTTCTGCAGCAAAAGATCTACTTGTGCTAGGCGAGTTGGCTATTGCGCGACAGAAACTCCTTGCAACCGGGTGAGCCTCATTTCGAACGCTCAGTGTTCGCCAAGGCTGAGTCGGTCTTTCCGACTTGGCAGGACAATAAGCGATATCGCAAATCAGGTCGTTCGTGCCGTTGAAAGTCTAGACGATCTCAACTGCACCTGTATCGCGCTTGAGCTGTGCGCCAGAGGCTTTGCGACCTTCCAGGCCAACTTCGATGCCGTTCGAGCCTTGCGAGCTGTCTTTAAGCTTGCCGTCAACCCTCTCCCAGCGAAGTCTACTCAGACAATATCACAAAGCATGACTTCAAGTATCCGAAATTTAGCCAGACAAGCCGTATTGGCTGCCGCATCTGTCAACGCACCATTGTTCATGACGGTCTTGTCGATAGATGCGATACAGAATGATGCGGATCCCGAAGAAAGAGCTACTACCTTGAAGCTCATTGCATTCATGATTCGAAAGAAGCCAGTCATCTTGTTCGCACATTTGCCGGGACTGGTGGATGCCGTGGTCAAGTCACTGGATCCTCGTGGAACTTTGCGCGGGACTCTTCAGCAGACATCAACGTTCATCTTGAGGTAGGTTGGCGTGCGTATCGTCAGTCTGAGGAAGGGCTTATATATTCTTATATATGTGAATCTGCAGCGAGCTTGTCAAAATATATCCAAGTGTGGCCTTTCATGGCAAGACACAGCGGCTGGCCGTAGGCACGCATGAGTGAGGACGCTCTCACAGTCATCCTTCCAGCAAGTGTCACGCTGATTCATGTTCCACAGAGGCGCATGCATTGTGTACGATCTCAAGACTGCGACTCGCCTCTATATATTGCACTCTCATAACAAGCGAGCATCGGCGATCTCATACAGTCCGGATGGTAGACGGCTGGTCACAATGTCACTGGAAGAATCTAATGTCAAGTAAGCTTCTGATGGTCCCTTGTACTCTATCAAAGTCCGTTACTGACCTTGAGACCAGGGTATGGAAAGTGGGAACTTCCCTTCTGGGTCTGCTCACTCCCGCTGGTCCGCCACCTCAAGGCCACGGTAGCCACTCAAACGAAGCCTACAAGACACTGGAGTTCAAGCTTGCATCTCCTGAGGAAGGTGAGTAGCGGTTTCGGTGCAAGGTCAGAAATAACCTAATCTAATCTATTTCTGTATATCTCTGTGCAACGCTTCAGCTATGATGACGGCCGCTGCCCAGTTGGAATGGCTCAACGTAGAATGGCTGGAGGAAAGACGAGTGAAAATAAGTATACGTGAGACAGCCTTGACCTTTTCTGTAGCATAGAAAGCATGCTATTCCATCGATCTCGAGCCGTGACGGGTAGGTTCATGTAATACGCGGACGCGTGAGAAACTGGCGAACCGGTACAAGGCGATTGATATACAGACTCTTCAGCTGGTCCGAAGTGTTTCCAGTTATGACAGAGTGCACGATGGCTCTGCAACTAGGCCGGCTTGCGTTGCATGCATAGGTGTGATATGCCAGCTTCTTTGAGAGCGATCGACTTGTCGTTGCGCAGGCAGACACGGGACAGATGCATGCGAGTCCTCCTTCTATACCTTTCACAGCATATACACAAAGAACAGCATCCGTACACGTCAAGCTGAGGTCACTACTACCACCTGAGCGAACGAACAAACGGCCTAGCGCCTACCTGCGCTTTCCCGCAGTTCGAAAGGCCACGCGATGAGCGAACAGGATGACTCTCCCAAGAAGGCGATGTCCTTCAAGGACCGGTAAGCAGCTCTGCGAGCAGGATCGGCTGTCAAGTACATACTTACGTGCTGCCTCACCAGCATCGCCATGTTCAATCAGCCAAAAGCGGCAGCACCAGCACCAGGCCCTCCACCACGGGCGACAAAGCCACGAGCATTCAAGTGGAAGACGAGTGGCGAGGCGGACGAAGGCGGCAGCAAGACTGTAGCTGTAGCAGATGTTCCTCCACCTGCACCAACACCTACACCTGGTGCTGTGGCATCTGGGTCTGCCGAGCCTGTGGTCGAGCAGCCGGCTGCACTGGCGGACAAGCCGGGCGCACCTAACCGCACCGCGAGCACGAGCAGCAGCGGCGGCGTAGCACCTCTTGAAGCTGTATCATCCAGAGCGAGTGTGTTATCTGCCGAGGATAGCATCAAGCATAAAGGATTCTCTGCAGAAGATGCCAAACAAACGGCTGGATCCCTCAAGGAAAGGATAGCGTTACTATCGGGGTTGAAGGTCGATAAGCCTGACGCACCTGGGAGAGCTCCCAAGCCAAGGCGGAAGAAGACACAGGAGCCGGAGGAAGGTGATTTGCAACAGAAGGCCACTGATGACAATGATGCACAAGCTGCTGAAGCACCAGCTGCAGTTGCCTCCGCTACTGAGCACACTGCTGAGATAGAAAGTGGCGAACCGACTATAGTCCAGAAGGAACCTGAGGCCTCTGCTGCAGCCTCGTCGCCTTCTACTGGCAAAGCAGCAGAGGTATCAACGCCCCCACAGGATACTGCCTCTCCCTCATCTGAGCCACCTGGAATCGCTCTACCTGCCATGCCTACCCGCGCACGCGGCCCACAACGCAAAGCAAGAAGCGGTGGAGCAACAAATGCACCCGCAGCCAGTCCAATCGTCCAAAGCCCAGCGACGGAAGCACCGGCAGATTCACTGTTAGCAGCTGCGCCGTCGGTGACAGACATCGGTAGTCCTGCTGCTGGACCGGAAGAACTGGGCAATCCAATCTCAGCCGCCGATCTAAAGAAAGATAAGCAAGGCGCAGGGGCTCCCGGAATAGCGAAGGAGAAGGATGCAGAGATTGTCACAGGCAATGAGCCGTCAGTAAGATCACCGCCGAAGAGAGCATCAACTAGCTTGATCGCCCAAGGCGTGCCGCTGCCGCCTTCAACAACGCTGACTGCCGATGACCGGGAGGATCCAGCTGAAGAGGAACGACGACAACGCGACAACGAGGCTGAGAGGGAGTCCTCTGGAGGGGAGGCTGAAGTCGAGTCGCTATCGGCTAGCATGAGCAAACAAACATTGAATGCTGAAGAGACATCCAAACCCACTATAGCTCCTGTTCCTTCACCGATCGCACGACCGCCTGCACCTCCCGCTCTGGAAACTCAGCTCGCCGATAAACCATCAGGCGTAACCTCTCCATCTACAGATATCGCCTCCCCGACCTCAGCAAGTACGAGTAGGCGCTCCCTGACCCGTCCTCCTGTTCCTTCAGCCTACAGTCAGGATTCAGCTCTGCCTTCAGGCTCACCAAGATCATTCTTCGACAATCGCTCGCAGCGCAGTAGTATAGTTGAATCGAACCGGGGGAGCCTAATCATGTCTCCGACTCAGCCCGAGCTCGTATCCGCCGAGCCAGAAGCCATGTCTGGAGATGGGGAGTTTGCCAACCCCGCATTGGACAGCAAAGAGAAGTTAGTCCTGCCTCGGCCTGTTTCCAAACCTTTCAATACTGAACAACCTAGCCACGTTCAAGAACCGCAATCACCGTTCAGAAGAGAAAGCATGCCTGATTCGCAACGGAGAAGGCAAAGTGGCATTACAACCAGTTCCACAGATGAGGGAGGCACAGCTCCCGCTCGGACAGCCTCCATAGCCTCTCAGAAGTCCGGAGCAGGAGTCGGAGCCGACCCCACTGAGGAACGGGAAACGAACATCAGTGCAATGCGCGCATACAGGGCACCGCCACAAGAGGAGGCGGATACCCAGAAGGATAACGAGGACGAAGAAGAGTACGAAGATCCAGAAGTTGCTCGGAGACAGGCACTAGCGAAGAGAATGGCCGCTATGGGTGGCATGAAAATCGGAATGCTTCCACAGATGCCTAGCATGATGAAAAAGAAGCCGCAACCTAAAGAAGCGGAGACTGCGGAAGAAGGAGCAACAGAGGCGCCTCTCAGTCCCCCACCTTCATCACCGGCTGTCCCTCAGGTAAAGCAGGAGATGGAAGAAGATGGTCCAGCGAGACCTCCGGCGCAGACCGCACGTAGCTATAAGCCGCCAGCTGGTGCTTTCGTGCTGCCTATGCCAGGTCGGCCTCCTGTGCCTCCTCCAGCTGTTCCACCGCCGCCAGCGCCTGAAGAGGATGAGGAGCAGGATGAGGGTCTTGAAGACGACGATATTCAGGATCGGGAAGATTTACAAGATCACGACGAACGCGCGGCGATCGCAGGAGACGATACAGTCACACAAGAACTGCAGGACGATGAAGAGGAAGATGATGATGGAGGAGAGCCGCCGCTCACTGCATTGCCTCCACCGCCTCCTGCTCCTACGACGCGACCACCTCCACCCCCGCCTGTCCAGTCCTTCATCGAGACTGACACAGATACGGATGGTGGAAGATCGGACAAGAGGACAAGCATGGCGAACAGTACGGGTATGGGGTCTCTATCGGACTTCCCCGCCCCACCAACTGGCGAAGGTCATATTCGAACGGAGTCGAGCAGCTCCAGATTCTTGCCGCAGGATCAGCCTGAAACCCTGCATGAAGAACCTGCACTAGACGAAGACTATGATAATCAATCTGAGCACACGCAAACCTCTCTTCCACCTCGACCAGTCCGCCGTGGCCCCCCACTCGACACTTCAGCCGAGGCCAGTAGCGTTTACGAGGGTGGTCGGACGCCTTCGCGCAGAGAAAGCACTGCGGAGCCAGCTTCACCGTCGCAATCTGTCCATAGCTACAGTCAAAGATCTCTGCCTGAGACGCCAGTGTCCCCCTCAGGCAGAGGTGGTGGACAAGAACGGTTCGGAGCCCTGTCACCCACCGCATCTCAAAGCAGCAGACGATCTTCGGCCATACTATCGGGTCAGCAGGGCGGAGGCCCTGCCCCTACTGCTGGGTTGAACAACGATTATCTCGCATATATTGCACGGAACTCGTCGAAGACCAAGTCGCGAGAAGTGGATGGTCCATTGGCTCATACACTCAATGACATCGCGTTCACCTACCGCAGTGATCCAGCCAATTTCGGTACGCCTGTGTGGAGAATGTTCAACCCGGGTGTCAAAGGCCAGGTACCTGAGCTAGAGATTCGTGGACATATTGATTCTGGCTGTGTCTTCTTTGCTTGGGACGCGAAGTTCGACCGCGGTTTAGGGCGGTCTAGTCTCAAAGTTGGGTCAGCCGAGGTACCGCATGTTGGCATAGTGGCGGAGAGTGTGAAGGACATCAAGAAGGCCAAGGTCAAAGTTATTGAACTGGTGCAGGGACGGCACAATGTCGAGACGTACAAGCTGGATGACCTGAAAAGTGGAACAGTGGAGATTCGCAGATTGGCTTGAAATAGCATGGGGCACTTGGGAGTACTCGAGTACTATATTTTCGCATTCATTCTACCCGGAGTTGACTCCTGCCTGGCTGCAGCATTAGCAATTGATGACTTCTTACGTATGTGTTCCTATGCAAACTCGTGTTGATTCGATGTCTCGTCTGTCTAATTCCTTTTGTCGTGCTTGCCCCGCCACACCGGCTTCGACAAGCGCAGAGCAGGGCGACCAGCCAGCCTGATGCTGCGGCAACTCGACTTTGGTGTAGAAGCCAGGCCTGGAGAAGGCGGCAGGCTTTGCAGCATCGACTCGAAGCTCGCTGGCCCATCATGGTACGCATCACCAGCAGATCAGCTGCTGCCTGTGTTGCTTCCCGTGTTGACGTCGTCCTGTTTCGCGCATATGTGTGCGCATGGCAATTGCAAATGCCACTACATCCGCACTTGCATGACAGGCGCCCACACGCAAAGGCAAGAAGAAGGTCGACAGGACGCAGCTTGAGGTCGATGTCGGCCCCAGTGCTGGCGCAAAGCCAGGGAAAGGCGGCAAGGCTTCTATCGCCAGAGTGAGTGATCAACCTGCTGTCATCCGACGCTACAAGGCGAAGCATGCAAAGCGTGGCTCAAGCAGGCAAGCCAGTAGCTGACACAAGTAACGTGATGCGCTGCAGGCGGACTGGAAAGATTCGTTCAAGAAGAAACAGGCTGGTGTATCTGACATGACCCTCTTATCCACGATCTCGGAGGATGCTATCAACGACAATCTGAAGAAGCGCTTCGAGAATGCTGAGATCTATGTGAGTACAATCCAGGGCGTCGCAATTGTAGTAGATGGTCTCAATAGACTGACTGGCTTTCCTAAATACCCGCAAACAGACCTATATCGGCCACGTGCTTATCTCAGTGAACCCCTTCCGCATGCTCCCCATCTACACCGACGAAGTTCTTCGCTCTTATAGAGGCAAGAACCGTCTAGAAATGCCACCTCACGTATACGCCATAGCCGAGTCAATGTACTACAACCTCACCTCGTACAAGGAGAACCAGTGTGTGATCATCTCCGGAGAGTCTGGTGCAGGAAAGACGGAAGCAGCCAAACGGATCATGCAATACATTGCTGAAGTAGCCGGACCTTCTGGAGGTAGTAATGGTGGTGGTATATCGACTGTCAAAGACATGGTCCTCGCTACCAATCCTTTGCTCGAAAGTTTCGGTAACGCAAAGACATTGAGGAACAACAACTCGAGTCGATTTGGCAAATACCTCGAGATTGAGTTTGACGCACAGGGAGCGCCTATCGGAGCCCTTATCACGAACTATCTCCTAGAGAAGGTAAGTCCTCGTCAGCAGCTCCCTATGCAGCCGCTAATTTCCGTTCCGTGGTAATACAGGGCCGAGTTGTCGGTCAGATAAAGGACGAGCGAAATTTCCATATCTTCTATCAATTCACAAAAGGAGCCTCTGCTGCTCAAAAAGAAGCTTTGGGCTTGCAAGGTCCATCGGCATACGCATACACGGCCAAGTCAAATTGTCTAGACGTACCGGGGATAGATGATGTCGCAGATTGGAAAGAGACTATACAGGCTATGCAGACCATCGGGATCAGCGCTGCTGAACAATCCGAAATCCTTCGCTGTCTCGCCATCATACTCTGGCTCGGCAATGTCACCTTCCGTGAAGACGCTGAGGGCAATTCGACAATAGCTGATTCGAGCGTGCCGGAATTCGTTGCATACTTGATGGAGACGGACATTGCGGCAGTCAACAAGGCTTTGACATCGCGTATCATGGAGACACAACGAGGATTTGGTGGAGGTGGTAGACGCGGTTCGGTCTATGAAGTACCGCTTAATCCTGCACAGGCTGCTGCTGCTCGAGATGCCCTCGCCAAGGCTATCTATTCCAACTTATTCGACTGGATCGTGGAGCGCATCAACAGAAGCATGAAGTCGCAATCGCAAACTTCGCTCATCATTGGTGTTTTGGATATCTACGGCTTCGAGATCTTGTAAGGGCATGCGTGTACACTGGTCCATAGCTTCTGCCTGGCTAACTGGTCACTACACTCATAGCGACAATAACTCTTTCGAACAGCTTTGCATCAACTACGTCAACGAGAAGCTTCAGCAGATCTTCATTGAACTTACTCTCAAGACGGAACAAGAGGAATATGTTCGCGAACAGATCAAATGGACGCCGATTCAATATTTCAATAACCAGATCGTATGCGACCTCATCGAAGGCAAACGCCCTCCTGGCATATTTGCCGCACTGAACGACGCTTGTGCCACTGCACATGCTGATCCAGCCGCTGCTGACAATTCTTTCGTTCAACGGCTAGGGTCATTGTCTTCTCATCCAGTAAGTGTCGCTCAGCCCCACAATACTATCGTAAACATCCGCTCAAGCAGACTTTACAGCAATTCGAATCGCGAGGAAGCAAGTTCCTGGTGAAGCACTATGCCGGTGATGTCATGTACAATGTGTCTGGCATGACCGACAAGAACAAGGACGTGCTCAACAAAGATCTGCTGGACCTTGCGGTCAATTCCTCAAATCCCTTCTTGCAGGGCTTGTTCCCTGATCGACCCGATCCGGATTCCAAGAAACGTCCTCCCACGCAGGGTGATAAGATCAAAGTGAGCAGATCTGACCTTCGTGATCTTCGCAGTCCAGCGCTGATGCTCGTCCAATAGACTTCTGCGAATGCCTTGGTCGATAAGCTGATGAGGTCGCAACCCTCATACATTCGCACGATCAAGCCTAATCAGAACAAGAGTGCAACAGAGTACGACACAAAAGCTATTTTGCATCAGATCAAGTACCTCGGCTTGAAGGAGAACATTCGCATTCGAAGAGCAGGCTTCGCTTACAGGAATACCTTCGAGAAGATGATTGAACGGTTTTACTTGCTCTCTCCCGCAACCTCATATGCGGGTGATTATATTTGGCAAGGTGACTCGCGTTCAGGATGCGAGCGGATTCTGAAAGATACCGGTATCGCGAAGGAGGAATGGCAAATGGGTCTAACAAAGGCATTTATCAAGAATCCCGAAACGCTCTTCGCCCTTGAGACTATGAGGGATCGCTATTGGCATAATATGGCGACGCGTATCCAACGCGCCTGGCGCAACTATATCAGATACAGGAACGAGTGTGCGTCACGCATTCAGCGATTCTGGCTGAATAAGAAGGAAGGCATACAGTATATCCGCTTGCGAGACTACGGTCATCAAGTTCTCGGCCAACGCAAAGAAAGAAGACGGTATAGTCTTGTCAGCATGCGACAATTCAGAGGTGACTACCTCGACGTCGGTGGAAAATCTGCTTTCGGTCAGGCTCTCCGGGCGGCGTGCAATATGGGATCAGCCGAAGCAATTGCATTCAGTATGCGCTGCGAAATTCTAGTCTCTAAGCTTGGACGCTCTAGTAGACCTAGTCCCCGTTTCCTCATACTTGTATGTGGCATAGAAGGCACAATGTACCGTACATTGAGCTTGACTGACTCGGCTGTTTTATCCAGACAAATGGAGCCGTTTATATCCTCATTTCACAGCTTGTGCAACACAGGCCAACAACGACGCTTGAGAGGAAGATCCCGCTGACTACCATAACGGCTGTCTCATTATCGACCTTGCGGGATGACTGGATTGTCCTCAATACCAGAAGCAACGAAGAAGGAGACCCAGTCATCTCATGTGTTTTCAAGACCGAATTCGTTGCCCATCTACAACAGCAGACCAATGGCAGTGTGAGCGTACTCATTGGCCCAAGTGTAGAGTACGCCAAGAAGAAGGACAAGAAGGCCCTCATCAAGTTCACCAAAGATGAAAGTGTTACGAGAAACGATGTATACAAAAGTCATGAAGTCCGTGTCGGGTCTGGTGAGCCGCCAAACAGCGTCTCTTGGCCGCCCGCGAGACGTAAGCCAGGCGTTGTCAAGCCTGTCACTCAAGGCAAACTTCTCAGGCCTGGAGGGCCCGGTAAAGCAGCCGTCAAACCTCGTGCAGTACCAGCCCCCAAGCCAAAACCTAAAGCGCAGGCACTACCAACGGGCAACGCCGCTGGCCCTCCTCCTGCTCCAGCTGTAATGACCAATCGAGTCAACGGTACACCAGCAGCTGTATCATCGCACAGCACTGCCAGGGTTGCAATGGTACCTGTAGCTCCTGCCGTACACAAGGCAGCTGCCGCTCCAGCAAGTACGAGAACGCCGCCTGCGCCGCCTAGACCTCCGGTAGTACCTCCTGTGGGTCTATCATTGTGCTTCTTCATGTCAACCGGTCTTCATTAACGCAGTATATCCTTTTTAGCCACCTTCTAAGCCAATGTGGAAAGCTCTATACGACTTCCAAGCCACAGCCGATGGCGAGATCGCTCTGACTAAGGGAGAGCTTGTCGAAATGGAACAGAAGGACGATGGCGGTACAGGTTGGTGTCTTGTCAAGAAGTCCTCCGGATCAGGTTGGGCGCCAACTGCATACCTGAAAGAAGAGCCAGTAGCTGTTCGTGCACCACCGCCGGCGGCCCCAGCAAAGAGGGCGCCACCTGCCCCTCCTAAAGCGAATGGTTCTGGGAAAGCTTCTCCTGCTATAAGGAGCAGTGTCGTGGCTGCCACGCCTGGCTCAAATGGTAAGTCACGCATACCTGCATCACTATTGATCTCTGATCAAACCTGCCTATTCGTCGATTTTGCTAGTCCGCCCAGGAGACAACGATCTCGCTGCTGCCATTGCTGCTCGATTACGCGGTCGAGGCTAGACTCCAAACAAGGGCAGTCAACCTATTAAGTTGAAAAATACGATGTAACATTCATGAGCCAGCTCTTTGAATGTAACAATTGAATCCCATCTGCGTTGTAACATTTCAAGAGCTAGCTGTCATTATCACAACCATATATGTGGAGACTACAGCCTGCGGCCCGGCTCGGTATAACATCTGTGTTGTACAAACATCTCGACCAGATGAAAAGCATCTGGGAGTGGCTTGACAGGTACAAGATTTCACGAATGTTATAACAAATCAAAGGATTCTCCGCTTGACAGTTCCACTACTTCGGTGTCCTCAGGAACAAGCTCTTGTGCTTCTTTGACTGACTTCCGGACTCGTTGCTGTAGCTTACTGATGAGACCTTCCGCGGTTTTCAGCTCATCTGCACAAGTCGGCCCAGCGAAAGGATCACATTAGCTAAGGTTAACTGTTTTGGAATCTGTATCTCACCATGCGTTCTTAGCCAGTACTTGGGTTTGGCTAAAACAGCCAAATCTGCACCTCCCTGTAAACCTCGGAAGACGGAGCCAATGGGCGGTATGTATACTTCGTCGAAATGATGGATCAATGCCAGACATTCATGATGCGGCAAGGCATCAAGGGCCGCCAGTGTCTTCGAAAGGGCACTCGCCGGACAGCCATGGGGCGAATACAGTATCGTGTAACACTTCGGTTGGTCGCTTTTGGACTGAGCCGGGAGGTCGAACTTGATGATAGCTACACCATGTAAAGAGTCACTGGTCGGGTCAAACCAGGCATCCGTAGGTACCCAAAGAAGGGAAACATTCGCCGGTAAGAAATCGACTATTTCATCCGACCAACCCGCTCGATGCGCGAGCTGAAGCAAGTTATCTGGGAGAGTCGAGGCGTCAACTTTTGCATTGTAATGCCGTACTGTAGCTACAGGCTTGTCGAATATCTTCCAGTGATCTATCCGTTTCTTTGCGTTCTTGCGGGCGAAAGCGGGCGTGTCTGGCCTTGCCGTTCTGAGTGTGGCCTCGTGCGTACTATATAACGCATACGTCAGGTAAAAAAATCCGGCAAGGCAATGTGCACATGAGAAGACCTACTGATCAGTATACTCTACCGTGTTGAAAATTGCAGAAATTGGTCCGAAGTCCTGCTCGATGGCTTCAATCGATGCATATGCGGGTTCTACAACGTGACTCTGTTTGTTGAAGAGCGGTACGTAGTCGACTTGTGCATCTGCAGGAGGGGAACTACAGTCAGTGGAGCCAGGCACGTGTCGGCACGATCGACCCCAACCCCATGCGAGGCTCCTGGCGGATCAGGAATGTTCGTAGTTCCAGGAGAACTTACCCGTCAGCCAGGGATCGATGATTAGATTGAAGGGCTCAGCTTCTTGGTTTGACTTCCATTGTATGAGCCAGCTCGTGTCCTCGTTCTATGGATGGACAGAGTTTCGTGAAATAGCAACAATTAGACCTCAGCGACACTTCCAGACAGTGACGCAAGCTCGGGTTACCAGGCTGAGGGCAGGAATGTCAGCACAATGCATGGCCTGAGAAGCGAGGAAAGAGAGACGAGACTTACTGTACAAGCTTGAGAGATGCCATGATTTTCTGACGGAATGCTATGCGGAAGGACTTGAAGGACCAAGTTAGGAACTACAGAGACAATCGGCGTCGGTTCGATCATCGGCTCACGCCGCAAAGCTCATCGTTGGAGTAAAGTCATTCGTACAACAAGTTTGGAAAGCTGAACAGTAGAAGGTATTGTCTGCGAGAATTATCCACAAAAATGTTCAAACGACAGCAGGTCACATTAAATGGAATCTACTTTTTCCTTCGTTTATTGCTCCTTCTATCGTATCCTTTCCCGATGGCAAAGTTCTTTTCCTTTCCTTCTAAATCATCCAGCACGACCCTTGTAGCATGCAACAGAAATCCTCCATGTGATGTTCCGTTCATTTCTGGGTGAGTTCGACCTGGTAAGACCTGATACTGGCGCAGGAAAGGCTCTGTTATCGTTGGGTTCAAGACCGCCTCTAGTGACAGCAACGCTTGGAGCATGTCCGAAAGCGGCTACGATAAAAGCAAGGTATGTACGTGTCAGAGTCCAGTGCCACATGCGTACACGTAGAGAAGACTGACCTGTATCACTGGACTGTGTATCACGATCTGAGCGGATCCGCACAAGCGAGGTAGAACGCGCTTGAGTATCGACATTGGCTCGTATTGTGAGCAGACAACAAGTCTGCACGAGTGTCTAATCAGTATCTTTGGACTATCGACAAGGGCCATAATTTAAACAAAGAGAACTCACGCATCAAACTCTCCAGCTTTGTACTCCATGACAAGGTCTTGCACAGCATCCCGAGCCAACTTCTTCTTCAGAGCTCTATATTTCTGCTTGTCTGACTTCCTGGGGTTATCTTCAATATTGTCCTCAAATGGTGAATCTGAGGATTCCCATGTCTCGTCTGTCCATCCAAAATGTAGAGCTTTCAGCGCTTCGGAGGATGTGTATGATGATGGCAGGTTGAAGAGAGGTAAGAGTGCATTCGAAGGGGGTGAATCGTTTTGATGTAGCTGGAAGATGACCCCTTGACCTTTTGCAAGTTACAGATGAACGGAGTCAAGTCAGCCTCAATTGTGGACAATAGATAGAAGCGAGGATGACTCGCCCGCCATGCGTTCCGCTAAGGATCCAACAACCAAGCCGCCAGCGTCATCGACTACCAAGACTCTACTACCAGGTCTGATGTTGACCAGAGTAATCAATTGAGCCAGCGAGTCAGGCCTTAGGTCCCTAATTTTCCTTGGCTCATGTTCATATTGGTATTTGCAGATGTTATACATTGTAGAAGGTAACAATGTAAAATACTTCAAGTACTTTGATTCTTTGCGCTTTTGATATTTTGCTTTGCTGTACGCGTTCTTCAGCTCGAAAGCTTCGTGTTCCGCTATTTGACGAGCTATGATTTCTCGACCGTCCATTCCTTGACGTTTCAAGTCTAAGATCTCTTCATAGCTTAGGGTCTTGGAAACGCAGAAGTCAGCATCAGTTATGACTAAAACTTTAGTAGATAATTTAAGAGTTAACCTTTGCTCCTGTCGCCAGGATATTCTCATTAGTGGCCTCGTCTACTTCTATTTCTTTCAGAGATAGCTCTTCGTATGGCCTTAGAGTACATAAGGCCTGTATTTGAGATTTACTTTCATTCGGTTTTCCGTTAGGATCTGCTTTGTCGTCTTTATTATCAGACTCATTGCTGACTTGCTCTTCCCCAGTCGAGCCAGCAGGGGTGTCTTGATGAGCCTGCTGGCGATCATTCTGCTGTATCGGCGCTGGACTCGATGCAGCAGAGGGAGGAGCTACAACCTCCAAAGTGAGTCCGTAAGGCTGCCCAAAGAGTTGAGTTGTAGCATCGAAGCTTCCATATTTGCCCAGATTCACGATATTGCTGCCTTCTTTCAGTTTCACGACTTTGATAATTTTCGAAGGAAGCTGCAGCAGGACTGTATCGCCCGGTCGAACATGTGTGCGGTTCCGATCGAGCGAGGATGCATTTGATGAGCTTGGTGATGGTAGCGCTGATGTGGAAGCTACTGGGGCAGCGATCTCTGCTTTATCTTCCATCGCGCTTGCTTGTCGTAGAATGTGGTGAAAGACTGAGTTGTAGCTGTGTGTCGGTGGCGAAAAGCAATTGGATCTGGAAGTGAGATGTGCCGCCGCCAGAACTGCCTGGGGTGCGCAAGACTAGTGTATCGAGATCACTCTGCTGATCCCCATCCTGCTGCTGCTTTCAATCACTTGCTACAGCCACTCTTCCGCTTTGCTTCGTCGATCACGCTGTGCCGTCCACCAGCCATCATCGAGGTGAGAGAAGACTGCCTTCACTCTCATGACTATGCTTTGAGACCATATCATGGACAAGATACGAGAGTTCTTCGGCACCGGAGTCAAGAGACGGGGTCCCATCTTCCTCGCCGATGACCAGCCAGACGGCGATGATGCCGCTGAGTACCGTGATGGCGTGGCAGGCGCATCAACAGCAGCAGACAGCGACGGAGTTGACGAGACCGCAGCATTGCAGCGTACACCACAACGACGGCGAGATGAAGCTTTAGACGGTACTGCTACCGTTCCATCCACCCAACGCAACTCTGCCGTCGTACGACACGGCAGAGGATTGTTGTCGGAAGACGGCGACGACGATGACGATCTCCCATCACGGCACCACGGACGGCGGAGCAAGCACTCTTCAAGTCGTACAAGCGCAGCTGTTGGTAATCTCTCATACGACGATGACGATGCAGACTCCATCGACGAGTTGTTGGGATCATGGCAAAGCAAGCATGCGCACAGCAGGAGACGGTCTTGGCGAAGATACATTCCAACTTGGAAGACTGGTATATGCTACTTCCTCTTCTTCCTGCTAGGTCTGGCATTCCTGGCATTTGCTATCATTCATATGTGGATTGGGAGATTCGTTTCCGAGCAGATGGGCGATGGAGGGGTTCTCATCAAGGAACGAGGGCAGGATGCGCTCGTCTGGCGAGGTCCAGATCAGATCAAGATAGTCAAGATGGAGAGTGATTCTGCGATAGTGAGGGTGGATATGCGAATGGGCATTGATGTCCGGACCGTCTTTGGATGGAACACCACCACTCTCAGTTCAGAGAGAGTGCACACCATGGAGGCCCACAAACTCTCGTGGTCAAGGAGAACAGAACGGAAGCTCATCGGATGGGCAACCCGGAAAACGGGTCAAGCCAGTGTCGACTTACCATCGCCTATATTGCTCCTGGACCCTTCAAATTCTACACACGCCATGGCAGCAACCGGTCTAGACGGCCCTATCTCCCTGCCGCTGTACTTCCCGAAATCTGAATCATACGATGCAGACGATTTATCCTGGTTGAGAAGCGTATCGTTCACCGTACCTCTTCAAGTACTTGATCCGAATCTTACGGCGGCCTTCATTAACCAGACCTTGGAACACAAGACCGGGAGAATACGTGTTAAAATCCAAGAGGCCAATCTCAGTTTGGGCAGACAAGAGGATAAATCCTGGTTGGCTAGAATAGTCAGTCGTTATGGTGGGCAGGAAGTCGAAGATATCCAAGTGGATCAAAGCTTTGAAGGTTTGTTTTGATCCTTTGTTGCTAAGGTATCGAGTATTGGCATTATACTAACTTTCCACTTCTCCCTCCATTCGGCTGCAGTACCCGAATCGCCTGATATGCCGGACCCAGATGACATGGTCCAGCTGAAATCGTACTCGCTTGTAGCGATACCGAAGAATTCCACACACGAACCCAAGCCCAGGCACAATGAAACCTCGAAGCCTAACGAAACTTTGGCTATCTATGCTTCAGCGCGTGTCAAGAACCCGGGTTATGAGCAAATGCATCGATACTCTCTTGATCTCGACATTCCATTTGCTTGGCCTTATAAGATATTCCTGTCGGCACCGTCTGCGCCCAAGAAGGGCAAGCCGGCGAGCAACCAAGATAAGGAAGATAAGGAAAATAATGAGCTTCTACTCCTCGCCACAGGTGTTGTCGAACCTTTCTTTATCCCATCGGACAAGGAGCACTTCGATGTCTCGATCAATGGCACGGTAGAACAGACCGGGAATAGCTCAACTCCCCTCTCGGAAGCCTTGAGTGCCTTCATCAGTCGCTATCTATCCGGCAAGAACAACACAGTACACGTCTCTTTCGACTCGTCATCGCCGTTCGCCAAGCGGATACCTTCATTTCTACCTCCTCTACTCGAACCCATTGTCGTTTCAAAAATAATCCCAGGCCTGCCGCCTGATCAAAGAGATTTGCTGAAAGATCTAAAGATTGACAAGATGAGAATACACGCTGCTAAGGGCGGTGCAGGAGGATGGGAATGTGATGGCGAGATACAGGGTGAATTAGCAATGCCTGAAGCGTTACATCAGTTGCAGGGTGGCATCAACGTCACATCCATCTGGCCTGATATACTACTTTACGATGGTCTTCCGCCACCTGCTAAGTCGGGTGATGACGAGAAAGAGGTGCCGCCGAAGCCATTACCTGCGAACGCCTTTGCGAGATTCAGGACCAAAGATTGGACCCCGGCGGAAACTTACATCAATGAGAGGAATCAAACGATCATGAGGAGTATGACAAGGAACATTCCTTTGGACATCTTGAGGACCGATGTTCTCCAGAAATGGATTGCCAAGATCATATTCAGTGGTGGAAAGGGTGCTCTGTAAGCCGTCTCCATTCAGCTAACCGATAGTTATTGGCAGTCGAGCTTACGTGCGTCGCATCTATGCAGTACTGGCATCAAAGGCGTCACGCAAGCTCGTTCCACAGTTAGAGGATTCGGTGAAGTCGAATTGAGGAAGCTGCCTGTCCTGGGTACATTCTATGCCAATAAGCCCAACCTTATGTCTCT
The DNA here is from genome assembly GCA_024345325.1 of Cystobasidium tubakii. Lineage (NCBI taxonomy): Eukaryota > Fungi > Basidiomycota > Cystobasidiomycetes > Cystobasidiales > Cystobasidiaceae > Cystobasidium > Cystobasidium tubakii. The sequence goes on along the minus strand of BROO01000005.1, from coordinate 1,791,988 downwards.
TTCGACCTTTGGATTTGCGGACCAAGAATAGCCCGTCAACTGTTACCGACCGGACGGAGAATCTTGAGCATCATGGAGTGATGTATATTTGCATTCGTAGTTCAACGTTTATATATCTTTTTTGTAGCTTCTTCAAACCTGTACCATTTATAACAACCAACACTCGCTTCGCTCTGGCAATTTTCTTTCTTGAGCGTAGCCGCAGCTGCCTTCTCGTTTGCAATACACATCACAGCTAAGCACAGGCGATACAAAGCCGCAGTCGAGAGTTTTACAGATGCTTGCTAGGGGTGGCGACGAGGCTGATAAAAGCATGGTGCATCTATCCACACCTCTTGCAGTCACCACGACCGAGTGACAAGGAATTGCTCACTCCGACACTTTCGATACAAGCAAGATGTAAGTGACTGGTTCCTAGCGCTGGGCTGCATATCCTCTGAGCTGACCTGGAAATATTGCAATTCTACGCGTCACTTTTGTCCATATGCAGGTCGAGCAGCATCAACCTCCTCAACAGCCGCGCTGAGAGCGTGCGCCGCGGCCAGGCATTGACAGTCAATGCAACTGGTGCGATGGGCCTGGCCAACGTGGTCAAGAGCAATCTGGGTGCGTCGTCGGTTTACGAGAAGGCACCAGCTCAAGCATCAAAATTGCTGATATGCGTACACACAGGACCCAGAGGCACTATCAAGATGCTGGTTGATGGAGCCGGTAATCTCAAGATGACAAAGGTATGTATTGACCCATATCAGCAGCTCTGATCCGGGCGCTGATTGCTTGTAATGCCTACAGGATGGCAAGGTGCTCTTGTCTGAAATGCAGATTCAAGTGAGTGCATGATCGAAGCGGTCTCTGTAACTGTAAAGCAACGACAACAGCAGGATGCAAGCTGACATGATGTCTGCTACTCTGATGGAAATGTAGAATCCTACCGCTTCCATGATTGCCCGCACGGCTGTTGCTCAAGATGAAATGACTGGAGACGGCACCACAAGCGTCGTGCTTCTTGTTGGAGAACTACTCAAGCAGGCCGAACGGTACACTAGCGAAGGTGTCCATCCAAGAGTCTTGTCCGAAGGCATTGAAGTTGCTCAGAAGGAGGCTTTGTCTGTGAGTCAAGCCATTCACTATTTCGCCAGGCGACCTAGCGCGCATAAACACTTGCGAAGAACGTCTGTATCTGAACACTTGCATAATGCTTCAGTTCCTCGACTCCTTCAAGACACCTTTATCAAGTGATGAACCCGACTTTGAAACCCTAGTGAATGTTGCCCATACATCCTTGTCAACGAAGCTACATGGAAGGCTAGCGAAGAATCTCGCCAAGCCCATAGTCGATGCGGTACTCGCAATTCGACAGCATGCACCAGCATCAAGTTCTGACGGCAAAAAGTGGGAACCTGTTGATTTGCACATGGTCGAAATTATGAAAATGCAGCACAAAAGCGATACGGATACAAGGTTGATCAAGGGTTTGGTGCTGGATCACGGCACTAGACACCCAGACATGCCAAAGCGATTGGAAGACTGCTACATCCTGACCTTGAACGTCAGTCTGGAATACGAGAAGACGTAAGCACATTCTTGTCGTCGTTTTGGCATTGACATTATAGCACGTACTAATTCCCCTGTAGTGAGGTCAATTCGAGCTTCTTCTACAACTCAGCAGAACAGAGAGAAAAGCTTGTGGAGTCCGAACGCCGCTTTATCGATGCACGATTAAAGAAAATTATCGAATTAAAGAACTTCGTGTGCGACCAGAAAGTAGACGAAAAGGAAGGAATTCAGGGAAAACAGAAAGGTTTCGTGATCATCAACCAAAAGGGTATCGATCCATTATCATTGGATGTTCTGGCCAAGAACGGGATCATGGCTTTGAGGCGTGCAAAGAGAAGAAACATGGAGAGGTTGCAATTGATTTGTGGTGGAACCGCACAAAACTCTGTCGATGATCTTACGCCTGATGTTCTTGGACATGCTGGATTAGTGTATGAGCATACGCTCGGAGAGGAGAAATATACGTTCATCGAGGAGGTGAACAAGCCCAAGTCCGTCACTTTGCTGGTCAAGGGTAAGCGGAACTTTTTTCCTCGGTCATGTATGCATCATCTGCTAACCCTTACACCCTGCTTTGCGAAATAGGCCCTAACGCATACACAATCAGTCAAATTCAAGATGCTATACGAGATGGACTCCGTTCAGTAAAGAATGCCATTGAAGATGGCGGTCTGGTAGCCGGTGCGGGAGCCTTCGAAATTGCGTGCGCCGCGCACCTTGCCAACGTTGTTCGGCCAACGGCGAAAGGTCGCAGCAAGCTCGGCATCCAAGCTTTCGCAGACGCACTGCTCGTGATTCCAAAAACACTCGCTCAAAACGGAGGTTACGATGTGCCTGATGTCATTGCGAGCCTGCAAGACGAACATGCGGAGGGAGCTATCGTTGGATTAGACCTTAGGACAGGAGAGCCTATGGACCCTGTCACTGAAGGTGTTTTCGACAATTATCGCGTCAAGCGTCATCTTCTGCACAGCTGCGGTGTCATCGCGGTGAACCTGCTCTCGTGTGACGAGATTCTGCGCGCTGGACGGTCGAGTCTGAAGAACGAGGGAGGAATGCAATAAAAGATCAAAGAACCTAAAACTGGAAGCCTGACTTTGTGTCATTAGATGTTGATGCTCTTGTCATCTGAGAATCTAGCACTTCCCGTGACAGTCCTCGGTACGCTTGCTGGGAAACTTCAGCCAGTCGCTAATAGGCGACGTAGCCTTCTATGTCATGACGCTGTTGCTAAACTCCTGCGCAAAATTACAGGCTGGAAACCTTAGATGTAGTACATGGCCAGTGTTTGTGGTATCTAGGATTGAACAGGAGAGAGAAACGACTCGAATGCTTGCTAAATAACGGCTGCTGAACGAGTACAAACGAACCATTCACAACTACTGCATGAATGTTTACTACTTCCTGTGCCTTACCAGATTTAACATATCGCCTTACCGACTCTACTACTCAGACTTCGCCGACGATCTCTATGTTGCTCAAACCTGCTGCAGCATCGGATGATTCTATCCGCTTTTGCGCTTCTTTGGCTCTGTCTTCCCAATTGCAGCTGAATACATCATCGAGATTTAAACGTCAGCTAAAATAAGGTCATTGCCTTCGAAAGGCCGCAAATAAGGTCTTACCGCCAGATCCTAACCAGCATCAAGCTAGAGGCGAAGAAGAGGGCGAGGGATAGTCCTACCCAAAGGCCCTCTATCTTTTGTATTTTCAGTGTCACAAGTGCACCAACAGGGAGACCGATCAACCAGTAGCTAAACAGGTTGATACGAGAAGCAGTAGTGGGCAGGCCACCACCTTTCAGGATACCTGTGCAAGCACCTTGGATGCCGTCGAAGAAAGCAACGATCGCGACCATCCACGCCTGGTTGAATATATGGTCAGATACCAGGACCAGAAATAACACCTTATAAAGGCTGAACGTACCATTCGATCGAAGACTTCGACGACAAGCGGATCGTTTGAGAACAAGTGACCAAAGCTTCGGCGGAGCACTTGCAAAAGAATTGCTGTGATACCCGTGATGACAGAAGTAAAGATCTGTGCTGCTTCAGACGCGCGTTTGGCTTTGTGTGATAAATTGGCGCCGAGGAGGTTTCCAATGCGAATGGCCACTGATTGACTGATTGCAAATGGTAGCTGCCAGCAGAGCGCTCCTAAAGTCAAAGCGATAGCGTTGGCGGCTTGAGGAACTGTTCCGAGGTAGGTCGCTCCTAGAAGTGAGATTTAATAAAAATTAGCGTGAGCACCGGGTATGCATGGCATTGAGGACACTTATCCATTGCCTCGAAGGCGTACCTGCCGCGAAGGCAAGTATCGGATTTAGCCTGGGTCAAAGGTACGTGCACCTAAACTACTCACCACTCTGAACAGGTGGATATAACACCAGCAACTCCATAGCGAAAATTAATGCCGAGATCTTCGAAGATAACCATCGAAACTCCAGCCCACGCATGTCGTGGAGCGGCTATCCAGGTGTAGAACGAGAGTATCACGAAAAGGAACCAAAAGGTAATTGTCACGGCTAGTGGTGCACCGATGAATCCGTAGCTGTAGTTTATGGAGGTACTTAGTACCAATCCCCCAAAACACGGCTGGGAAAGGCCTACACTTGAAAAGTGAGATAATAAGTGAGAGCAACGGAAAAAGGCGCTGTTACAGCGTGTGCTGCTGTTATGCCTCGCAAAAGTCCCATGCTCGCAAGGTAGCGTTTTAGGCACTCGAAGGCTGCCAAAGGCTACAAGGCGGGGTAGTATGGGAAATATCTCAGAGTTTTGAACAACAAATTATGTCCAGCCACGCATAAAGAGACCCACGGGGATACCGAGCGAGGCGACCTTTACGTATAACGCAGCCTGTCTGATCATTTCGGGGTCTGCATGTGGCACTGCCAGCGAGAGGATTGTTGCACTATTCCAGAGTATGAGAAACATAGGTGGCATAACGATGCAGCACACTACAAAAGTTCGCATTGTGTAGATGCTCGTCAACTTGGGGGAGGAGGACCGGATAGCTTGATTTGCAAGGGTGTCTAGAGACCTGCAGAATGTTGGAAGGGGAGAACGAATCATCATTTAGTGATTCAGCTTGATCACTGTAGTTCAAGTCTGGTAGAAGCTAGAAGTACGAGATCAATCCGATTTGAACGGCATAGCCAAGTACGTTGACCGTCAAATTGCCAAGATTGGCGCTTGCCAGCTCTCTTGTGCCCAACCGACCAAGACAAAAGATCGAGGCAGTCTGCACGATGGTTCTACAAATAGATTCAACAGCGAACGAAGTTCTGTTGTCAGTTTCGACACGAACCCCAACGTGATTCCATGGCTCGCGGACCTCATGATATTGATTGCCGCCAGAGGTACCGCATACTGCAGCAGGACGCGCGACTCGTGAGCAATGGACGTAGCATCTTGCTTCTCACCGTGCGAGAGCAAAGATCGTCTTTCATCTTGGTGACTCTCGTGAGTCATGACAACAGGTTGATATTTCGCAGAGCTGGATCGGGGCAGAATTTTGATGGCGCGGATCGCCTTTTGAAGCTGCTGCTGTGTGCAGGAATCCGTTTGTTGGGCTCGCGTCAGCGCTGAGAACCTGTGTGAATCTGTCCAGGTAGTTGACGGAGCGAAAGAGAGAGCTGGGGTTGCAGAAATCGCTTTGCACATGCAAGCTTGCAAGGTGCGCCGAAAGTGACTCGCTCATTAGCCGAGCTCGGCTGCATCTCAGTAATAAAAGGTGGAGTGCATGCCGAGGAGGGAGGTGCACGATGCAACGCATTCAGGGACTCTAGCAGTATGATACCGTGGTCATGGCAGCTGAGAGCCAGGTGTCAAGAGACTCCGAAAGACATGATAGCGACACCCCCCAAGCTCGGTTTGCCACAAAGCCAGAGAACCTCTCGTAAACTATGCATCGGGCACTAATGTACCATGCTGTCGGCCTGATACCCTTCTACCTTCCTACCTTCACGCGTCCCACAACGTCAAGACAGGTTGCCCTCCTTCGACGCGTCTTCCAGGCCGCACGCAAGCCTAGCATATATCCCCAAGACCGTTCAGAGCAGGATAGCGGGCAATCTCCGCACGACTACACGCCTATACGGCAGATTCTGGACGCGACGACGCTTCTGCTGCCAATGCGCTTCTCTGTGCCATAATCCAAGCCGGCTTCTCACTTCATCCGCCCGTTTCTTCCAGTCCAACTACCCTGAGTAAGTTGGAGGTCAGCCTTGGTCTATGTGACGGCCCCGGTGGGCATTAACTACTTCCGACTCACTACCGAACCGGAAGCAACATCAAGTTGCCAGCCAGGGCTCCGATGAAGCCAAACCTACGAGAAGAGCCATTAGCTCCGGTAATACATGGGCTCGTGGAGGTGACGAACCATTTGGATGTGAACACATAATTCGTCAACACCCAAGGGCAAGCCACGACGATGTAGACCACAGAAGGAGCGCGGACATAACCCATACTTGCGAGGTATCGTCTAACACACTCGAAAGCGGCAAGCCCCTGCGCTCATGATCGAGGATCAGCGAACGCAGCTCTCTTGGGCGAGTCCAAGCTGCGTACCGGGATACCCAAAGAGGCTACTTTGACATAAAGAGCGGCCGTATTTTGCATCTCGGGATCGGCATCAGGATTCACGAGTACCATCAGCGAGTGGACGTACCAGAGGAATTGATACATAGGCGGCATCGACATACAGCATACGAGAAATGCTCTTAGAGTAAAGACGATTGTCGACTCAGGCGAGGACGACCGGGCTGCTTGGTGGGCTAATGTATCGAGTGATCTCTTTGTGCACAAGCATAGGTAAAAGTGTCAGCCATTGTATTGTTTCGACTCGAAAAGTACACTTGCGTGACCAGACCGATTTGAAGCGCAAAGCCAAATATCGAGGTTGTCAAGTCGCATGGGATACAAGCGCATCAGTGAGCAACGCTGATCAGGCTGTCCGCCTGCGTTTTTACAATCAAGTTGTCAAGCACAGCAACCCGGACACATATGACTGACCAAGATTAGCGCTTGCCAGTTCGCGAGTCCCAAGTCGCCCGAGAACAAACACAGGCGCATCTTGTACAACAATCTTATACCAGGCCGGTTTAAAAGTTCTCGTAAGCGCATCACCGGCAGCAGACCGAGCAATTTTGGATCACCGGAGAAAATTAGTGACCGCTATAGGGCGCGTGTATTGAAGGAGAACCAGAGTTTCATTTCTGAAAGTAGTCCCGTCGATCTGACGTACACCTAGCCTATCCAGGAGAGGCTGTCTCTCTGCCATAGCTAGCTGATTTAGCGAATGGTTCTGAGGCGACAGTAAGTAAAGGCTTTGGGCAGGTCTAAGTGAGTGAGGAGATGACGGGCGTCCTCCGCCATCTTGCGGGTCATACGAAGCTGGGCGGCCGAAGCAGTGAATTTGTGCTGCAAAAAGCCAATAGTTTTGCGCAACAAAGCCTATCGTAGGCTTCTTTACCGTGCCAGAACACGGTTGTGAATTGCTATGGACTCTATCATGTTCCTGATCAGATCCCATGGGAGACTTCATACCTGCTAGGATTACTGGCGAGTTAGGGATGGGCGACGTGCTTCCTACAGCAGCCTCAAAATTTATCGAAGACGTCACCGAAGCTAACGGCGATGATTCCCCCCCCCCCCCCCCCCCCGTTTCTTTCCAGCTATACATGGGGCACCACGATGAAATGACGATCAGTCTCCTAGAACGCGCTTATAAAGCCAGTCTACAGCGTGTATCCTGATTGGGGGAAACGTGGCAATTAGCTTGGCGTTCAACAGATATAGATATTGCAAATTATACTTTTTAGCATGACAATGCTGGCGCTCCGGGTAATTCAGATCCTATTTCCGGGAGGAAAGATTTGGAAAAGGACCTTTCTGTTTGGATTGGTAAGCACGTTCGGCATGGTAAAGCTCATGATTGCAGGAAAATGCCTTGGCTTATCGAAACTTGAAAGACAATCAGTGGTGGTAAACCTGGTGCTATTAGAGGAATTCAATGCGTTGAAAATGCCGAGAAGGCAGTCTGGGTGGGATGTTATCGAGTTGTCGCTTCGAAGTGAGCATCTCTATTGAACTTCCTTCTTCATGATCTGAATTGTTCCTTCTTCTTACCACAGTCATGCTGATAGGCAAGTTGACGGAGCTGTGGCATCGCTAGACGAGCTGCCCGCTATTGTTGATGCCGTCGGAGACAAATTCACAGTATTGATGATTTCGGTATTCGAGATGGGGCCGATGCATTCAAAGCTCTTGCATTAGGTGCCAAAAGCGGTCCTGTTCAGTAAGTCGAGAGCCAATTAGATTCACCAACTGGAGTAAGCAAGTCAGCGATGCTGATCTTTGCGATCTTTCAAGGGCATCTCTGGATCTGGGGAATGAGCCACGGGTACGAAGGTTGCTTGCATGTCGTCAAGTCTCTACTTGCGGACTTTGATATTGCCATGACACAACAGGCGGGCATTCCAGTACAGCGCCCTGCTCAATCCGGTGTTCGTCAACTGCAGCTATAGAAAGTGAAGATCCATAGTTGTGTTAGGTTGGAAGTGTCTATTGTTTGATTTTGCTGCAATCGTGCTGCCCTCGAAGATTGCTTCACTTTGCTGAACCGACAGCGCAGACCTCGTGGTGATAGCTTGAATAGTCAATGCTACTCCCCGAGGCTATAAGACTTAGTTGGAGTCTATGAGAACCCGTCGACGAGAAGGTGATCGGGGCATTTCGCCGGGGATCGCACTTGCCTCCGAACCAGCAAGAAGCTTTCATTGATAATTTAGGGAAGAATCAAAGCTGCCAATGAAGCGGAATGCAGCCTGTCACAGCTATTCAAAGGCTCCTTTGGCGAGATACGCTTTATGCGTCAGATGGGTGTCAGATCATGCATCGCAAAAGGCCAACGGCAAAAGACGGCAGCTTTCCCACACCTGGAAGTAGACGCACGGATCGCCACCTACCTACCAGCTGGTGACAATGCACAAACAAACATGCGGAGTTCTTTCAGTGACCCAGTGGGCTTGACGGCAGGCGTGGGAAATTTTGGAAAGCTGCTGGCCTCGGTGCTGGTTAGCTTCTTTCTGACCTTTTTGGATTTAAATCGACCTTAATTCGTCTACCACGCAGCTTGAGAACACATGCAACGAGCGGCGACTCTAATGATTCATACAAGTTAAGGTTCATATAAGTTAAGTGTAAGTCTTCAGGCCAGTGGTAAGTCCTCTTCGAACAAAAGGTGCCCAACGGCCACGGTGGGTGGTGCATAATTCCCGGATTTGCACTTGCAAGGAAGGCATAGCAAGCGCATAGGTAGGGTAGAGGGTAGGTATCAGACGCGATCTCCATTTGACAATTTACCAAGCTCTTCGCATTCCTTCAAGGGCTGAAAAGATCCATCCGAAACCCCGTTGACAGGCACGTGCACGTGCGTCTCATGATATCGCCGTCGATTTTCCCTGGTCGACGCGGATCTTCACAGTATCATCCATCGCTCAATAGGAATCAACACCACACTCATCATCAGCACAAACACACATCAGGAACACCTCGGTATCCTCAACAGTAGCCAGCCTCGCTCGAATGGCCTCGCTGGGAAAGGTCCATGTCAAGCCGGACACCTCACGACCAGGAACACCAGCCTCGAATCATCTGATTCAGGGCAGAAGAACATATACAAGGATGTGGTGTTACCGTAGCATTACTCTACAACCACACACTCGCTCCGCTATCGCCTCTACAAACGGTACCCTGTCGCTCTTTCCGACCTGCCCTTTGGCATCAAGGAACGCCGCAAGGATACCTTGACGGGACAACGTCACAATCCCAAGCAGCGCCATACAACCGCTGTCGGACATTAAAACCTTATCCCCGTCTAATGTTTTCAGACGGTTGTCGCGTCGCGAACTCTGCCGAGAAGGGAGACGGCTATCGACCGCCTCTCGGGCACCACTCTGCCGCTCATCGCCCCAACGGTCAGTCGAGTTTTGTGGGGACAGCGCACCATTGTCACCTTCTCTTGTCTCCAACTATACACACAGACTGCAGCACGTTGTCCTGAACAAGACCAGTCTGTTCCCTCCATCGCTGGCATCGTGACCTGCATCACCTCTCGACAGTCAACGGCCTCTTCAGCCCGAGCACGTGCCTGAGCACGACTGCAGCGACTCTCCAGACCCAAGTACAGGCACCATGGACCGCGAAGCAGTATCGATGCCATCCACGCCATCCAGCCGTACAGATCAACCTCTCTCTAGGCCTCACATTGCACTCTCTGTTCCTGCTGAGGCCATGCAGACAGTCACGCCGCACAATGTGAAGGCATGGACCGCGTATCAAGCTTCCTCCATGGGTGCAGATAACGCCTACCATACCTCCGACGAAGCTGCACAGCCTGCTCGTCGTGGATTGCTACCTGCATTTGCCGATGGTCTCCACACGCGCGCAAAAGATGCCGCACGCGCTAATCGTGCCTTGGACATCTCGGCCCCTTTCCCCCTACCTCGCCCCCAGGCTGTGAGCTCGGATGACGCGCAAGTAGTGTCCCGGGGTATGCCATCCTCTTTGACGTCAGAACTGGCAATCCCACCCCAAGTGATTCTCTCGCCAGCCTGTTACGAGGGTGGGTTCCCCTCTATTGGATCCTGGAGTCCAGAAGATCACCTGAGCCACAACAAAAACGCTCCTCATGCACATATGGCGCATTCACATGCAAATAGCCCGAGTGGCTACTCTGATCAGTTTCAGTTTCAGTTGCATAGCCAAAGCCATTCACGCAGTGTCTCGCCGCAGGATGATTTACCTGCATCGCTACCTATCTATACGGGTCAACTGGATGCTGTCACACCCAAAGACGGCTTTGAGCAGCACCAGTACGCTGCATCTTTAGCATACAACGATCGCCAATACAGCAGCATGTCAAACACCAACGCTGTTGCTAATCTATCTGCATTTCGAACCCAACATATGCCGTATAGAGATTCCTACAGTCCGCCCGACTCCAGTATTGGTTCATATTATTCCGAAGCTACAGATGAAGGTGATTTTGGATATCAAGTTGGGGGACGCTGCAGTACTGCAGCTGTTAGATCATTTTCAAGCCTATCTTTCGATGCGGAGCCACCGTCATCCGGCTCTCCGTACTTCTTTGGCGGTATGCACATTGCATCGCCTGACTATCTGCCTGATTCTTCCTCCTCAGCCATGTCAAACGGAAGCAGCTCGCACTTGCACCCTCAAGCACATTATCAGGCGTCGTCAATGTCCCAACCTGGACATCATCGCAGTACCTCGCTTAATTTTGCTAGAAGGCCCACGACCATCCGGAACTACTTATACCACCCCTATCACGCGTCTCATCACCATAACGTCCCCGTACCGTCCGCGTACAGAGGAGATAATAGCTATTTCCCAGCTGTATATGTAGCTTCGCGATCCGCTCCCGATCTTTCACAGCTTCAGGACTTTGATCCTTCGGCCTACTTAAGAACACCATCCCCTCTTGATCAAGTTGGGGACTGGATCATCCCCACCGAAGAAGAAGTACGACTAGCAGCTTCGCAATGTCGATCGCCAGATGGAAAGCATCCGTCTGCGGAATCTCAGAGCGATGGTGGGAGATCGCCTGATCCGCAATTCGGAGTGGGCCTGCAGCACGCTTCCTTCTACTCGGAGGCGCTTCAAATGACTGTTATGCCGAGACGCAAGGCCCGCTCAGCTTCAAAGTCTATCCCTATTGCCCAAGTCTTCGCTGGTAGTGAAGGGCACGATGGTACTTGGCAGACTCAGACTGCAATGAGCAATACCGATTTCGGACATCCACAAATGAGCACATACTCCGCACTGCCCGCTTCGGTCGCTTTCCAAACCCTCGACAAGCCATCTGCAAGCGACAAATACCTTCAGAGTACGATCAAAGGTCCAGTCGTGCAAACCGGCCAAGGACCAGGTCCTTTGCACATGCTCCCCACCAAACGAAGTAGAGGCAGAAGGCCTGTTGTATCTCCTGAACTGGATATAGACCCAACGGTGGACTCGGCTACAGCTTCTACCTTGCAGCAGGTCTGCTTCACGGGGACCACCAAAGCTGGCAAACCCAAGAAGATCTTTGTGTGCAGGGTACCAGGGTGTGATAAATGCTTTAGGAGGGGCGAACACTTGAAGAGACACATCCGGAGTATACACTCTCATAATAAACGTATGTCGCCCTTCGCTGCGGTCGTTGTACACCACGTGCGCTTTAAGGCTGACTGAACTCCTTGCATTTTAGCCTATGCGTGCTCTTTCCCTACTTGTACAAAGGCATTCGCTCGCCACGACAACCTCAAGCAACCACGAGAAAGTGATTGAGCTAATGCTGCTTGGCATTTCTAGTGGCTGGACTCCACCTGAGTCACCAGAGGAACGACAACCTGTAATTCCTTGACCCTTGACCTTATCTTACTGTGACTTTCAGTTCTTACTTTCACGAACTCGAAGCATCATACACGGAGGCTCCCTATCACCTATTCTATTACACTATTCTATTACACTATTCTATTACACTATTCTATTACAAACATTCGTTAATTTCCATCTTGTCAACCTTTGCAAGAGGTCACATTGTAACATGATCTGCTTTCATCGACACTGTCGGCAGAATTAGGTGTTGTCAGTCGTTAGTCTCTTACTGCTTCCGTTACTGCTTCTCAAGATGACTGGGCCAATAATATCATATGCTGGAAATGTCTCGGGGGATAGTCAGCGCGCGACGTTCCATCCAGATGCAATAAAGTGTGCTACTTTGAAGGCTGGGGTCATAATCCGCTGACGCACAGAAGCTCTTTGGCACGGGATCATGGACAAGGCCGCTTTCGTCTCTTTGCAGGCTGGTTTTCGAAAGGCTTTTTGCATTACGTTCAGGATGGGTTGTCTAGCTGGGACTCTGACTCTCCACGACAAGCAGTCAAGGTCCTGGAAGAGCGCGGCAGACTAAGTACGAAGTGGAAGTAAGTCCTGACACAATATATCTAAAAAGGAGCCCCCCAAGCTCGACCTGGTGCAATCTGGAAGCCCTGTGGAAATGCATGCATTCCGTGGCCATTCGACTGCATTCCAAACATCTCTTGCTCTCCTGACATCCTTGGATCATGTAATTGCGGCAAAGTCTGAGGATACGTAGATGAACGACTTTGTCCCGCGCCTTGGTCGAAGCCGTGAGAAACAGCGAGAGAGTCTTGCATGCTGCCAGACATGTTTCCTGAGAATGTACCTCGCCCTTTGGTTTTGGTCTTGACTGTCACTTCTTGCTCCATCTCGAAGTCTCCGTTGCCAGCTTGATGTTGCGATGCACTTCCGGCACCTTGTCCGCGCAGATATCCCTCGACATTTTGAGGCTGCGCACCCATAACGTAGGCAGCTGTAGAGATGGAAGTCAGGATAGAGATGGAAGTCAGGATGTTTTTCCCCGTAATAGACTTAGTCAGCCGCACTCGTCTCACTGTCCATCAGAGGCACAAAGACTTGAGCAGCTTCGTCAAGCGGCAACGCACCTGCATTACCACCCTGAATTGGCGTCGAAGGACCTTGCATATTGCCCATGGCAGGACTAAGAGCACCCAGATATTGAGCCTGGGGGCTATGGAACCCTCCTCCCGGTCCCATTGTATGATGCAGTGCCTGAGGTTGCTGCATAGAATGGAATCGCTGCATAGCCTGGGCTTGCTGGGCTTGCATGAGGCTGGGATCACCCATTCCAGGGGACATCGGCGTTGTGGGCTGCATGCCAGGGTGCATGGCGCCAGCACCGTAATCCGGAGCTCCATACCCATGTACTGAGGCGCTGAAAGCGTGAGGTGGGGGGAGTCGCCCTTGCTGTCGCGCAGCTTGGAGCTGCTGCATTTCGAAAGGAGACATAGGGCTGGGATGTCCGGCCGATAGAGCTCGCGAACCGAGGACCATGGCGTCACAACCAGGTTGAGCGAAGTTCGAGATGCTTCCTCGACGCGCCAGTTGCATACCTCCTCCATGACCGTGCATATGCATACCAGGAGGCATGAAAGATGGAGGGCCAGAGAGCCTGTGCATACCGCCACCCATGGTTGCGGCTGGATGATTTGCATGTCCGCCCATGTACTGGGGTGGGAAAGCCATTATGGTGTGGGTTCAGGCTTAGGATGTGTAAGCTTTGAAAGGCTGGAAAAGAGGACGATATCTGAGGACCAACTGGAAAGGTAGAGAAGAGCGAGCCTGTCAGAAGACGCTGACGATGAAGAGTGAGAAGGATGGAAGAGAAATATGTCCGGTATGTTCGTAAGGTAAGAGAAGACACAGCAGACTCTTCTGGCGCGTCAGTCAGTCGCACGCTATTGGCGTACCAGGTCACGAGCTTTTCCTCTGCGGTTTTGATCGCGAGTAGAGCGGTGCAGATTGTCTAGGTCGTCATCGTCAGCCAGGCTGATTTCCGCAGAGCTTCGGGATGAACGCATCTGCTCGAAGGAGCTGAGCCTGAAGTTCGATTTTTGCGCTACTGGCCCGTTGAATCTTCCACCGTTCCAATCTTTTGGTCAAGCTGGCGATGAGCAGTTCTCAGCCTGGTGAAAGGAGTGCACTCGATTGTCTTGAGTCGAGACAAAGGCGTTGTGCTGTTTATGTCCAGTCAAATGAATGATGACCAGTTGCAAAGACTCGCATAGGTTTGAATCTCTTCTGTAAGTCGACGGGAGCGGAAGATGCATCTTGAGCCGGTCTTACCGAAATGCGGAATTTGTGCTGTCCACGGCCTCGGTAACGATAGCGGCCCTTATCAGCTTGCGCCCATTGAATATCCTTGTTGTATGTATTGTGAATTGATGAAGTGCAAACGCTATATACACGTATTGTTTAGACGCTTGTGAATGTCAGTCCATGCATCGCAAAAGCAGCGGACAGATTTACCACCAGCTAAGACACAAGACAAACAGGAAAGTCAGACGATGGCATAGCCGACTGCGAGCGAGACACGGAAGTACTTACAGTCTGTGCGTCGGGCATTCGTAACCGCCTGGATTGTTGTCGAGATATTGTTGATGGTAAGTCTCAGCAGGATACCATTTACCGGCGGGGACAATTTCAGTGGCTAATTTTCCCCCTTTGGATTTAACCAGAGGATGCTTCTCCCTGATTTCTTCAGAGACCTTCTCCGCGATTTCCTTCTGTTCTGGGGTGTTGTAGAAGATTGCACTGCGGTATTGAGTGCCGATGTCAGGTCCCTGTCCGTTCATCTGGGTTGGGTCGTGAGATCGATAGAACAACTCGATGAGTTCAGCGTAGGAGACTGTGAAAACGGACAGACTATCAGCAAGAATCATACGGTAGCGGTTTTCTGCTCACCTTTGCTTGGATCAAATGTGATTCGGACAGCCTCGGCGTGTCCGGAAGAGCCAGTGCAAACTTGACGATAGGAAGGATTTTCGGAAGATCCTCCCTGGAAAGTCGAAAGCAAACCGGCACCAGGCAACAATGGCAGAACGGTATAGTTTGCATCGTAGATATCATTGCAGATCAGGTGAACGTCGGTAGCAAGGTGTGAGTCCGAAATTAGCACGGTTTTGCCGACACCAATTTCAACAGGAAACCACCAACCGTGAAGCCAACTTCAGTGTTTATTAGACGCCCCTTCAGGTATTTAGTGAAGATTCTCTCTGTACCCCAATAGCAACTTATTCCGCAAGACATGTCAGCTTGTGATAAACGTCTCCTGCCAGATCAATCCCCGCGAAGACGAGGGTAGAGACACGGTATATACGAACCCATTGGCGAGAGTAGCTACCTCTGTATTGTTGCTAGCTGTTGAAGCCATCTTTCCAGCTACATGAGTGCCTTCAACGTTGCCATTGCTTGCTCCATTTGCGGATGAAGCCATGTTTGATGTCTGCTGTGATTGCGCGATGGCCGTCGAGGTGGTAGGGCCGTTATACGATGAGTGACGAGGAGCTTGGGCGAGAAGAGGAATTCCAAAGATTGCTTGTCGGAATCGGGCGAACATGCACGGCCTCGTGTGTCTCTGGAGTGAATCGTCGATGCTTGTTTGGGGCAAGAAGGAAAGGTGCAGGATTGATTCTTTATTTCCATCATCATTGAAATTGTGGCGGAATTTATTCGGCACAATTGCAGGAATCGAAGTGAACGCTGTGCTTGTGCTGACAAGCTTCAACACATGCGCTGTAATTCGGACGATACGAGGGCCTCGCAATGCTTCAATGACAACCTCTCCATCGCTGAACGCACAAGCTGCGACTGGGAATTCTCCTGCCGCTTTCCACAATGCAGCATATTCTCCAGCAGCAGCGTTTCAGCAGTTCCAGCAGCCAGCGACAGGCCTTACACCTGGTGCTTATAGTCCCTCGGGGTCCGTCTTAGGCAGGCAGCCAAGCTATCCGTCACCGCAATGTGCCGGCACGCCTGTCGCACAACATGCTTTGCTAGCGCAAGCACTCAAGCACCAACAAGCCGAATCTAGGCAGCAACAACCTCAAGGTGGCTCTGTAGCTGGATCAGGCGTCGCGCATTCTTCTGTGGGCACAACATCTGCAGATGCGCCAAATGAAGCTCGTCGCCTTGTTCGAGCATTGCTAGACGAGCAAGGTCAAGGCAGGTTGAGCTTAGCTAGGATAGCAAATGAAGTGAATACACTCGTGCAAGATGTGTGAGTGTGTCAGAACATCAAGAAATTGCTGTTGGAGCACTGACCATTCGCTCATGACACCAGCAACAATGCTTTCACAACCGTTCCATCCGTGAATCCAGCTGCGCGACTGGCAGATCTACTTGCCTGTCTAGACGAGCTACAAGTACAGCTTTCACGGACAGGTCTCGGTGCTCTGCCAGTGACGGGCGAGGGCGTTGACTACAGCAACGTTCAACCTATGATTGCCAATATGGCGCAGGAAGTTCAAGGAAAGTTCAAGCACCGGCAGAGGATACGAGAAGGAGCTGGCGTTGCAAAGAGTGTTTTCAAGTGACTTCGTTAGATCGTTGAAAGGAAGTTGGGACGCATTGTGAGCCGTTTGTACCCGCTCAACCCTATCACTGGGACCCATAATCAACAACATGTATCATACACGTATCGCGACCAATTGCAACATTTGCGATCTCAAATTCTCCAATCTCATGCTGAGGAAGCAAGCGAGGCAGTTTCATGGGTCGGTATACATTGTTGAACGAGGCCACTCCCAATCTGCCACTCGGAGTGTTCAGGCCCATGATGTATAAATCTTGGCGCTCTGCTTTCAATATTCAGCTACTGAGTTGAGTGGTGCAATGATTCGTTACTCACCATCTATGGCTGCGGCACAGCTATAGGCAGCGTAGATCTGTCTGACTCGCTCGAGTTCCTCAATGCGCATAGGCTGGATACAGGAGAGCTGCTCTGATCCCTGAGCGACCGCACCAAAGCCTGCGGTATAAGCGTAACCTTCATCTGTGGATAATGAGCAGAATCAGTACTCTTGTAGCACGGTGTGAGTCGGGCGAAAGCGGAGGAGGAAGTGAACTCAGAGAGACATGCTCGTCTTCAGACGAGGAAGATTTAATAGTGTCACCGGATATTAAACTCATCGGACAAAGCTGTAGCTGCACTGAGACAGCTACACAATGCTCGTATGGCCCCGGCTGATATCATCAAACGATAGAAATGGGAAAGTCGACAGGGTACAAAACAGCAATAGACGCACCGTCCAGCAAAATAGAAGAAGATCCGGCGATTTTCAAGGATCGCAGGTGGAGCTTGCCAAAGGCGTCGGTATCGACTACTTTCGGCTCAAGTATCCGATCTATCTTTTCCCCGTGAAAGGCTTGGGCATATTCCTGGTGAGCAACGGCGGTAAGTAAGCTTCCTTAAGAAAGAGCATTAAAGGCTATAGTTCCTCACCGAGTTACCGAAAGTATAGAGCGCTCCCTCCGAGGTTATAACAGAGGAAGTGTCGGCTCCAGCATCGAGGGACGCTATTCCAGCCTGCATCATCCTCGCTGGCAACTTGACAGGCGATGGCATGTGACGGTCAATATCGTCACCCGTACCAAGTTGGCCATCTGTATTGATGCCGGTCCCTAACAAGAGACCTTGCTCTGTGAAGTTACCAATCAGCTCGATTGCACTTCGTTCAGCGCAACGAAGCCAATGCTTACCTGTCAAGATAAGGAGATGTTCGTAGCCACAAGCTATATGCTTCACGGATTGTCCAGGGAGTTCTAGCTTTGTAGCTGAAGACAGGAAAGCTTGCGAAGGAGTCTGGCCTTTCTCAGGTGCCGGTATGCCAAGTTGACCTGTGGAACAGATCTTACTATTATTCCTGCTATGCAAATGTGACAGGATTTGGCTCACCCCTGTGCTGGTTGCCAGAGACGTAGATGACAGACTTATCTGCAATGTGTATTCTCATTAGTTTGATGAGATGTTCCAATGAGACTGCATCACGGTGTACCTCCTTGACGGACTTGAATGTAGGAGGAAGTGATGCCGCACTTGACGTCTTCGATGTGGTCGCCTAGGAAGCCTTCAACAAGGCCTCTGGTAGGTTCCTGCATTGCTCGCAAGCACTCAGACTTTCCACTTCTAGCCAACATTGCGCCCGATACTCACCTGAGAGTTGTAGCCGAGTCCAAGTTGTCCACTTTCGTTCCGTCCAATTGCAAAGATCTTCTCCTCATCCGTCCGTCTGTCGCGAAAACCAATCATCGAATGCCTCAATCCAGATGCTAGATGTGTGACTTCAAGGTCTTCCTTCCGTATTCCCGCCTCATGCATGGAAGAACGCTTCGATACGCCAGCATTTCGACCGCTAATACTCGATATCCACTCGTCAAGCGGGACCTCCGTGAAGACAGGAGAGACGGAGCTTTGCAAATGCGATGGGAGGAAGGGATTGGTGCCTGCTAAGAACAGTCGATGCAGTGGTTCTCGCCTCGATGATCCATTGAAGGCGACTGGCGCATGATAGAGCCGCGTCGATAGACGACGTGTACCAGCCTTGATAGCGACGTTCGGGCGGGTCCACGGATGTCTCAAGCTGCTACTACGACATTGCGTCGCACGACTGCCCAGCATCCAGTGTTATGCATACGATAGGGAAAGAGAAAGATAGCAAGATGCAATGGACTTTAGACCAGCCGGTCACGATCGTTCTGCCAAATTGACACAGCAGCTTATCGCTCGTCTGCCAGCATTGGAGGAGATACGCACATCCTCGACTACTGTGTATAGCGAGGTTATGTGAGCGTCGATAGCCTGCAGCATCGGCTCGACCATTCGCGCGCTGTTAGAGCGGACGATCACCTTCGCGCTCTGGCCAGTTGTCTGCACGTGCGCACTTTGGGAGGGAAAACACGACTCCCGGCAGTTGTTTTGCTCTAATACAATGAGCAATTACAAACGTCAAGATAGGAAGAGCATGGGCTGCTTCTCAATTGGTCGATTTCTATCATCTCTGCCGACCTTACAAACGTCAAGATAGGAAGAGCATGGGCTGCTT
This sequence comes from Cystobasidium tubakii, assembly GCA_024345325.1. Lineage (NCBI taxonomy): Eukaryota > Fungi > Basidiomycota > Cystobasidiomycetes > Cystobasidiales > Cystobasidiaceae > Cystobasidium > Cystobasidium tubakii. The sequence goes on along the minus strand of BROO01000005.1, from coordinate 1,772,940 downwards.
CTCAATTGGTCGATTTCTATCATCTCTGCCGACCTTGTAAAAGCTGAGTGTAGAGTATTTGGAGACGTCACCCTACGATTTGCGGAAAAGTATCTATCGTTGCATTTTGGGGAAGGGAAAGAAAGGAAAGGAAGGGAAACAGGGAGAAACGGAGGGAAATAGGGAACCGAGGAACCGAGTTAATATGACGGTAGGCTGTTTCGGCAAAGAATGTAAAAGGTAGCTATGAAAGGATTGCGATACACAAGCCGAACAGGGAAAAAGCGATATGGATTCTATTAAAATGACTACACGATCGCGTTACACCGCGCAGAAGTTTGCACCGATGGAACCTGATGTTCTAGCCCTTCTCGCATTCATTTCTGCCATTTAGTGGAGCTTGGAAGCGACGACACCAGCTGCGGGCTTGTCCTGAGGAGGTGCGGCACCGGTGGTAGGTAGACCGGCGTAGACCTTGAAGGAGTCGTAGATGAGCCATTGGAGAGCGGTGAGAGTACCAATCATGATGATACGGGTGGCTGCGAAGAAGGAAAAGGAGAGTCGGTTTAGTGGGAGTTCCCCTTCTTCCAGACAAACTTGAGTGAGGGCAACTTACACAATCCAGCCCACAGACCTCCGAATCCGATCTCAGCGTAGATGGAGCCAACGGTAGGCTTAGCAGCTCCAGCCTTGCCTTGAGCGTTGAGCTACACCAGGCGACAAGATAACAAAGTCAGCGACAAGAAGCTCAAGCTGAATGATAGATCATGTCAGAAAAAAGGATAAACCCACCTTGGAGACCATAGTATCAGCGGGGTGAGAGACGACAGCGCAGAAGACACCAGCAATGTAACCAGCAAGAGCAGAGACACCGAGCTGTTGTAGCTTGTTGTAAGAAGAAGCGGGCTTTCCTAGGTATGAGTAGATCTTGGCAACGGTAGCTTCGAAGGACCAGAACTATTTTGATGCGAAAGCGAGGAACAATCAGTACAAGGAGCAAAAATGCGAATAGTATGGCTGAGTAGGCGCACCTTCATCATGGTGTAAGGGATCTGTCGGGACCATAGAGAGGGTAGAGACTTGTACAGAGCACCGGTACCTTCGGTAGCGCGGAACTTGGCGAGACCGGCCATAGCACCGGAAGCGTATGGTGGCATTGTGGTCTGGATTCTGACCTTGACAGCTTCCATCTATAGGGCAGAACGCAAAAAGCCGATAGGCATCTCATCAGTATGGGCTACATCGCCTTTGCTACCTCCAAAGAAGGAAAGCCTTGCTTACAGGAACGAGAGCCATGTCGGCGAGGAACTCAGCGGAAGCGGAACCAGCCAAGAAGATAGCATCCTTGTACTTTTTAGCGTTTGTTGGTCCAGCGAGATCAGAGTAGGTCTTCTTGAAGTACTCGTAGAATCCGTATTTTGCGGCTCCCTGCATAGAGTAACCGATAGCAGTGGGTCCCCAACCAGTGCTGCGAGGGAGGAGGGAAAAGCGTGCGTTAGTATACAGTCAGCCAAAAGGAGCGCGAGTAAGAAGGCAACCCACTAGAGTCCCTTGACACCGTCGGAGGCGACAATCTTCTTCCAGCCGTCCATGTTACCGGCATAGAGGTTCTTGTCTACCTGTCTTCGGCACTTGACCAAGTCGAGGGGAGTAACTGTTGGGGGCGGGAGGGCCGCGGCAATGTTAGCGTTGATGTTGTACTAATTGAGCGTTCCGACGTCTTTCAGCGAGCACTGATAGATTCGGCGAGCAAGCACACGTGCGACTGGCGGATGCGGGCGCGGACAGGTAGCTTCGGCTTCGCGTTATCTACAGCCATGACGCAGGGCAGGCCTCTGGACAGCGCTGCGTCTTGCGATTTGACGCAAGCCTGCGTCCATTGAAGGCTATCCGAATCGTGGATTCGCACTGCTCTCAGGTTGTCCGTGTCGTCGAATTCGACTTCATGAATGTTCCTCTGCTTGCCGTTCGTGCACGCTCGCCTCGAGCAGAAAAAAAGCTCGCTGAAAGATTCATGAAAGCACAAACTCACCAAAGGTGTGGGTAGCACCGCAGGCCACAGCACCACCGACAGCGCAAGTAGCGTAGTATCTGCCAGAGTATAGCTCAATCTTGTTTCCGCCAGCAGATTCAGGGATCTTGGCCATGACCTTGTCTTCGGCTTTTGAGAGTTCCTTCTTTGCGGAGGACTCGAGTTCTGGAGGGGAGGCGAGCAAGACAGAGGTTAGGATATGCGATTCGATAGTGTTGTTGCAGGCGAGTCTGTCCTGATCCGAACCAACACTCACGCTGGGCCTTGCTCTTGACATCGTCGAGGACGGCAAGGTTCCTGCCGAAAGCATCAAAGCTGGGCAGGGCAGGCATGTTGATGGCCGCGGCGTTGGCGGGGAGGGAGAACATGGTGCGGATATCTATCTGTGCTGGCAGGCGTGTTGTGACGAGGAAGAAGAGCAGGAAGCTGCAACATATGGCGGACCAGGTCGGGTGCGCCGAATGAGCGATCGGGATTGGGCCGTCAAATTTGAAAACTTGCTTCGACAGCGGCTCTTCCTTCTGCAAACACGGTGAGTGGCAGCGTTCGCCATGATTACTGCAGCAGCCAGTACTGACCTCGCTCTCATCTCTCCAGCATCCAGTCAAATCCTCTGGGGTCGCATCGCTTGATTGCATTCATTTGCACACAGCGAGCATCCACACCCCGGTAGAGCCGTAGTGATGTCGTAGAGCAGGAGATTCGCATTCATTGTTGTATTTCATCGTGTCAGCTTAATGCCCTAGCTGGTCCTCGTATTCGTACCGGACCAGCGACGCGCTGTCCTGGGGAGTGTCTATTTTTTCACTCCCTCCATCAACACCGCATGGGCTGGGAGACACGCACATTACTACAGTGAGAGTAGAGTTAGGAAGAGACTAGCCTGGGAGGGACTGCAAGTAATGAAGCATATTCATGAGGATTCCAGGATTGACCCCCTTCCAAAGTGTCCCTTCTATGCAAACGCGAGGAATACAACGCCCTTGCGTATCCTTCCCTGTCGACCTTCGTTTCTTCTTCTTCCAAAGCCTTTCCCTATTGAAGCCTAATAAGGATAAACTTCGCGCTGAACAGCTTTGCAGTCATGGAGACCAACATGTTGCAGTCGGTAGGACGACTCGGAGCTAAGGCGTACACCACCATTCTCCGCCGACTGCGTAAATTACACCCAGAAGCCTTCGACAATGCTGTCAGACTCAGTATATGCGTTTTACTGGGTAAGATCCAATCAGGATGATCCCTGTGCCATCTCTGGATTGCATGGGGATGAGCGTTTCAGGTACTTTTTAGGCCATTCTTAGCAAGATTCTGCCTTCTCATTTCGCCCAGTCCTGATGCTCTTGATAGTTGTTGAATATAGCTGACTCGCTTTTATCTCGTCTCAAAAGACTTTGCGCAATGCTTTGTTTACGTTTTTGGGGTGATCTAATACTGCGAAGGTTAGTGAGCTACTAGTAGAGCCTCGGCATCTTCGATGGCTCCTGATGCTCCTTGACCTTGATGAGGGAGCACTGCGGTGCCATCACCATCAGCTTTGAGGTCGATTGTAGCATTGTGTGTGTTCGAACTCACTAGGAGGAGCGGCATCACCAATTATGATGGTCTTTCCCTTGACCCATCGAGGCAAAGATCCCGCCCGATCTCCCAATTGCCATGGACCAGGCCCAATGAAAGTAATTTCTGCCATACGTGACTGAAACTATCGAATGACTTGACCAATGATTCAGTTGAGCTTCTAGCAGTCCACGTTTCTTCGCTGATCTCGTTCAACTCGCTATCAGCTACGTTTACGAAAAAAAACTTGAGGGGAACACATCAGCCAACTTGTCGTTTTGGAGGCCTACACGATGGCATAACATTTATTGAAAGTTGGTGTTATGCAAGTCAGTTTCAGTCACATGTCTCGCATGTACAGTACTAATCGTGAAGAGGAAACCAAAATCCCATTTGCGCGCTTTGAAATGAGGACCTGCCACTCACCCATTCGCATCAGTGGCTTTCAAGGGGATTCAAGGCCCGGTCAATGGTGATTTCTGCGCTCTTTGACCACTCTTTAAAAGCCCTGACAGGAACACATCCCTTCTTTGATAAGTCGGCGCCAAGAGCCTTGATGATCCTATGCGCATTAGGTGCCAAATGGACTGCGGCTCCAAGCTCCTTGAGTTCGGGAGCGACTTGAAGACCGTGACATAGGCAAATTCACGTAGTGCTGCTCCGCATGTCAATCCTCCTAGCCCTTCGCCCACTATAATAACCTTGAGACGTTTGTGAGTCGCTGCATTCGTGTGACCGTTAACGTGCCCGTCCGTTCGTTTCTCGCCGGCAGCGAAGGGATTGGAAGTGCGTCTTGCATCTGGCCGCAGCGGGATGATGGGAATCAGGAGATAGTTGCCTTTGCCTTCGCCAAAGTAGATCTCGTTAGATCCGCCGAATACTTCTGCTGAACGATCGCTCTCGAGGTTATAAAGGAAGATGCCACCTTCCTGTAGAGCCACAGGTCAGCATGATTGCCAGCGCAACGCTCGCGCGCAAGGGCTACTCATCCGCGTATCTGCGCTGGATACTTCAAACTCAAGTCGAGCGCCCTTGCTGGGACAACATTTGTAGGCCACACTTCCACATCGACGGTGTATTGGGTATTTGCGGATAGGAGCTCCTGGTCCGCTTGGCGGTACTCTCTGCGAGGCAGTATTCGCGATACTGAGGGTGCTTGTCGTCGACTTTTCGAAGTGAGCATCGGAGCCAACCCTTGCACAGAGGGACAGCGTCTCCCGCGGTACCTGTATAGAAGACTTGGTGACCATATGCATCAAAGTTGCGCAGTGTGATGAACAGATCCAGGTCGCGCGGGCAGGGCGTTCCAGCAATCCCAACCGTCAGACGAACAATAATATGGCCTGTGATCTCCGTCCTCTCTGGCATGGGGTTTGTACGGAACGTAAAAATGCTTTGATCGCCACTGTAAGCAGATAAATAGACTTTGTCTAAGTTGCCGCGGAAGAAGGTTGTAGGTCGCAAGGTACTCACCCAGCACGGAGAGCACGGTAGCTGATTGTCTTATCACAAGACGCCACTGTGTTCATTGAGTGTCTGGAAGCAGCCAGGCTGTTTCATCGCGGAATCGGTAGGGCCTCTCAGCTTCCGTATCATTGAAGCCTGGGTCGTCTTCACGGGCGCAAATGTTTACGGGAGAGAATTTTTCCTGTTTCCATCTCGCTATCGTTATGAAGGAGGGAAAGCGTCCACTGGCCAAAACAAACAAAGGGCGGTCAACCTGAGTGCTAAAGCTATGCTAAACAGGCTCAGGTCATACAGAAGCTTTATTGAACTGCAACAGACTCCGTCAAGTAGAATGGAATGTCGTCACAACCGACCATGAAGCGCACCCACTTTTGCTTTGAGCCAGCTTCGGGATAGCCGATGACGGCACACCGAAGGTGCGGAATAATGCCACCCCAGTTAGCAACGAAAAGACGAGGCACTGGAGATGGAACATTATCAAACCCCGTCCGCGAGCGAGCACGCAATTCTTGCATACATTCTATATCTGCAAGGCCGTAGTCTCGACTGGCATAGTATGGATCATCCAAAAATTGATGCTTGGTAAGGTCTTCAGGCTGTGCAGTATGATCCCCTTTGATTCCTTCAGGTGTCATATCGCCCTCAATGGTATCCCTGTTCGAGCATAGTACACCGCAGGATGGCGCTTCAGCAGAAGCATGCCATGGACCTTCATCAGGTGTCAACTTGCGGTCCCCAGTCAGTTCCTCGTTGCTCTTCCAGGCGTTCCGTACGAGTTCAGCTCGAGTTGCCTGTACTACCAGAAGCTGACAAATCTGTTCGAAAGGATTCCTCCGTGGCGTGTTCGGTCTCTGTAGTAATCCTATGAGGGCGCAAAAAAAGTCTCAGAAAGCACATTTTCACGTGCCAATTGCGTGAAGCTGTGACAAGCTCCCCAGGCGTGCCGAAATGCGTTCCCAAGGCAGCATACAAGTGAAACCTTTGGGACGGAGAGCTGCTACTCTCCACTGACTGCCTCCATAGTAGCTGATTCCAAGCAATCCGACTTTGCCGCTGCACCAACGGGTGTTCTGCTGCCCATTCTATGACTTGCGCGAAATCGGATGCGGTCTGGCCTGACATTGAGTCCTGAAAGCCTGGCGACTGGCCGGAGCCTCGCTCGTTAACTCGTAGTAAAGTGTATCCATGCTTCGTCCAGTATGTTGGCTGTTGAACGGCAACGAGAGACGGTTAGAAGCGACCTACCTTTCGCCAGTAGCTTCACGGCTTGATCACATCCGTTTCGATCTCCAATTGACCGCACCAGCTCACCTCTGGCACCTCCCAAGCCGACCATTTCGCTTCTGCTCTGCTGGCAATTCATCAAAGCTTCGCTTTTTTGAGGGTGCTGTACCGGACATACTTTCCGTAAGGAGCGTAGGTTACCAGAACAGGCTGTTTGGCATTGGATTCGAATGTTTGCTTGCTTCGGTAAACAGCTTACCGATATGCTCTGCCTCTCCTCTATTGACCTTTTCTGGCCATACCGACAAACTGCCATGAAGATTCTCCCACACTCTTGACATATATCTAAGTTGTTGATGAGCAGGTCCAGTTCCTGCAATACAGTTTAGGGCCTGTTCGCATGTCTTCCCATGAAGGTCGGTGAGGGGTGACATTGGCTGACCTCCTTGGACGGCTGGCATAATGAAAACGGGATGTTGTCTGTTCAGTTGAAAAGCTTGTATGAGGTGGAGAGGAGGGAGAGTGAAAGATAGTCAAATCTCTGGCACGCCTTCGGGGTGTGGTAGTTGAGGTGGTGCTGCTTCGGCTTCAAGGTGGGCAGCCGTGTTCATGCAGGAAGTTGTCAAGTGCCAGCTCGAGAGCATGCTGCACCAGGTTCGTACGGACTTCATGTAGTGCTGTAGATATGTTGCATTCTTCTCTGATCTCTCGCGTTACCGTGTCTCGGCTCTCTTATCCAAATTGTCGGGATATGTCAGATAGGTCCTTTAGAAGGAGGACTATCCAATGCGGAAATGAGGAATGAAGAGGGAGAGAGTATTATGGAAAGGAAGGAATGAATAGTATCGAAGATACTGAAGAATAACTCACTAGTATATAGTCAGTTCTCTTTAAAATAACGTCTTGAAGGAGACGAAGCCTGGCGTCCTGTAGGGAGGCGAGAGTTTTGATGCTGACATATCATCCGTGATTACCAGGCCAAAACGATTGCCCTTCACAGATACATCAACGATTGGGCCGAATAAATCGGCATGGATCTTCTCTAAAGGCTTCTCCGCCTTATTCCCAGTTGATGGAAATGGATCCCGATGTCCCTTACCGAACTGACAACCAAGGCAAAAGCAGCCCTTTGGCTCTTTACCATGTAATACCATACCTGTTGTTATGTTCTCGGTAGCATTCAGAGCTGACATCGCTCTATGTCCCAATCTTTGATGCCATAGATTCCAATTTTCGGTTCCCCCGACCGCAAGATTCATTCTTGGATCTTCTCGAACCACGTGGACTTTCCACATCTTGACTTCCTTAAGATATCTGGCCGACAATCCTACTTTACCTCTTGAGTCCTTCGAAGTAATGTTAAGATCCTTGTCAAAATTGAACGTTGAGGCTGACTCCATCAATAGGCCTTGTGATAACAAGTTACAATCCATTCTGGGAAACCAATGGGCTTGGTTAATCCCTACTGTGTTGACAGTTCCGTCTTTCTGAACACATTTAAAGCTAACCTTTCCTACACCCTTGGCATAAATAACTTGATCTGACTTCGCGACCCTGACGTACACATCAGATACTGGCCTCAAGTCTCCCACAAAGTACCTTTTGTCCTTGAACGCATGGTATGTGCATCCTCCGTCAATGTAGATGTCGTTGTTGACGAAATTTCCGGAAGCTGCAGCTACATACAGAGCTGCTCCACTTCCTTCGTCGCCGGAATCACCAGATTCCTTGCTCTTGGACCTGTTCTTGTCCTTGTCCTTTTTAGGACACTTTCTGGCATAGTGGCCATTCACGCCACACTTGAAGCACTTAACTTTGGATAAGTCCTTCTTGCCATCCTTGTTTTAAGCTGTAGAACTGCCAGTGTTCTATTGTCAGGATGGTCAACTGTACGCATGTACTTTGTACCTGCGTTTGTTAACATCACAATGTAACCTATTGTTGTAATTACCCTCACTAGGGTCTAGGTTATAAGCCTGAGCTGCTATACGATTCCATCCAGAGTATCCACTCTGAAATTATCGTTCAGCTAGTCATGATGTTTGATTACGTCATGATTCACTTTCTGATTTATCAGTCTTTAAGTCTTCGAGTCTTTAAAGCTCGGCTAATCGAGAAGTAGACCTCGATAGCATTTCACGGTATTAAGATACTGTTTCCTTCCTTCGAGCTATCAGCCGTTCAACCGGTCACAGCCCGTGTGCTGAGATGTGCGCTCAAGGGAAAAGCAGATTCGATAATACTCATCCGATATGGTCGAGAGTAATACCATCCGACAGCAGACGTGCAGTCGAGTACTCTCTTGAAAATACCCATATCAACAACCTTTCTCCATCGCGACTTAGAACCACCCTCGTTCTGTTTGCAGCATTCCCTTTTGTCTTCTCAAACAATGGGAACAAGTTTATTTCGCATGGATCCTCGGCTGGATAGCAGCACCACTTTTACTTCTGTATCGAATCATACATATACACATATACCTCCTTATCAACCTAGCTAGCTTCTAGCAATCTACGTTTCTTGCACGTTAGCAAGTCATTTCCTTCAACACCTCCGCCTCCATTCGGACGCCCGGCTTCGTCTGCCTCAAGACGTCTTTCAAGAGAACTGACTAGATCTCGTGAGTACTACAAAGTATCTCACATACATTTCTTCCGCACTCCCTTTCTTTCTCTATTCCCCATATTCCCTTTCAGAGGTATTCCTTATCAAGGACCCCTCTGACAGAATAGACGGGGAAAGGGAAGTGTAAATAATAAATAAAGGATCACTCACGAGGGGATCGCTAGTCTCTTGGATTGGTCGGAGTAAGCTCTACGACGGTGGGGCAAAGACTGGAGGGTGCTCGACAGTCTTGATGTGGAGTTGAACGATTTATTCACTTTACTTGAGTGTAAGTTTTATGAATGTACTAATCGATACAGAATCAAGAGGGATTGGAATTGTCTATCAGAAGGCCGTGTTCATTGCGCTGTGCATTTCCTTATTGTTTGGTCCTTATTGTTGATCGCCGCATTGGGAAATGCCTGGCTTGCGTGTAAAGAGGAACATCAAGAAGGGAGCTTTAGCAAAACGGGAATGCTAATTAAACTAGCGAGACGTTATCAGTAGACAGTCCATTTGATGTCACTCTTGTGTCTCTACGTTGAGTATTGATCATTCTGTTGTCCTGTGCGCTCAGAGGTGTGCTCAGATGTAAACTCAGGATCGCAGAGTTGAGGAGTTGACTCCGCAACGCTTTGCCCATGTCATTTATTTGGACATGAATGCATAGCAACCATTCACTCGATGACAGGTATCTTGATTATCAAGTTATCATCCCATAAAGTCATGGTCGCCACCGAACAGTGGGCGGCCGGCTTTATCCTAACACTCTACGTCATGAACTCAGACAGTGCTGCTTGGGAACATGTAAGATTGCAAAATCATTACAAGTCATTCCAAGTCATTAGCTACTGTGTTATACAGTAGCGCAAAAACCTTAATAGGTTGGAACACTAATCTATGCAGATTAGTCAATGGTTCTTGCATGATTCAAACAAGTACTGTTTATAATAATACAGTGCGCAGTGTGACATCCTCACACGGAAGTCCCCCAATTTTGCGTTCGGAGCCATTTTCTCTGTCTCTCTCTGCTGGAGGGGAATGCCAAACTGAGCAACGAGAATGGCACTGTGGTTCGGTAAACAGTTGAAAAGACAAGATTGTGGGATGCTAAATTCTCCACTTGCTCGTGAATGTGTCTGCTTTCCCTCTAATGTTACGGATATACCCCCTAATTCGATTTCGCCACTGCACCGAACTGCATCACTGCTACGGTATTTGTGAGTTATCTACAAAGTTGGTATTTAGCTGCCTACATGCTTCGACCTTTTCTTTTCGATTAGTTTTCGAGGGCAGCAAAATTATCCTGCATCTAGAAGAAGGCCGAAAATTCCAGATTGGCATGGCGACAATTGTCGGTAGTTCGGGAACAATGAGAGCGCTTCACCTCCTTATGCAACTGACATTTCTACTATGCCTCAGTACAAAGGATCACTATTCATGCTTAGGAGAACTCTACAAACGAGTATGCACGCATGTACTTCGGTCTACAAGCGGCGAAGCCTTTCTCAGTTGACGGAGTGAGTTCTGCTTTGCGCAAGGCCGACTAGACCTTCAGCTAAAGCCTTGTTCACAGAAAACTTTTGGAGATGCAGGGTGTGAGAAGGCACACTGAAGCGTATCTGTAGGCGAGGGCGAGGACGTTCAGACTTGGCTCAAATTGCCGAAGCGTCATCGAGGCCTTGAGGAATAACAAGGCATAATCTTTACCCGACGTCTTTGCGATCTCGGGAGCAAAGACCAAAGGGGTCATTACAGAAATCCGACTGTACATCAAGCACCATTTCATCGTGATGATGCGAATCTTGCTGTCAATTGGGTTTGATTTCTGAATTCGGTTTGATTTCTGAGCGATTTACAGCTTCAGCTAGGAGCTGCTTCTTTTCTACGATCACATGTTGGCGGTGGAGGGCAGTCGCGTTCATGCGGAATTCTCAGGCAACTTGTGTTCTGGCGTTCTGACAAGGTAACTGATCTGTTCCTGGCGATCATTGGCTTCGAGAGTTTGCTGGTACTTCCCCATATATTGCAAATTCCTCGCTAGATCTTCGCCTCTTGCACGCTCTCACAAAAATGAAGCCTATTTTCTGGTGCTACTGCCCCGTGCTACCGAACAAACGGGAGTCTCGAAGGCAGGCTCGTCCATCCTGATCAAATCCCGTCAACATGCCGCCTGACCGTTTGGCATTAGAAACTTGGTCTCCGGCTATGCTGTCCATGCGGGGGGCTGCCAGCTAGATCAGGTGATTTGGAGTTGCGGGGAGGGCTTCCCTGCGGATCCGTTATGGGTTTCGGATGGTCGGCCATTCCTGTAGAGCATATCATCAGCTTCTATACTGCCAGACCTGTGCTATCTATGAGGATCCTACCGCTCGCTTGAGGCGCCACTTGACTTGGCGGAAGTGGATCAAGCTGTATTGACACAGGGAAAGGAGATTGTTGTATAAGTCAGTAGCTTCTGTAGCTGCATGAATGCTTCAAAGCGCTGAGACTCACCTCGTCCACTCGACCACCGGTAGGCGAGATCGCTGGCAACGATGGCGAGCCGCCCTCAGCCAATGACGAGTCATGTCCGTTCATAGGTGTTGTGTGAGGAGAAGAGGACGAAGCCTCGGGATGCATCTCGTCTCCTTCTGAATCATCGAATGAGGAAGCTGAGGTGATCCACGGTATTGGTGATAGTAATGGAGAAGCCGAAGGCGAGGGCGAAGAGCGGAGCATCGGACTTGCGGAACTTGATGATATTGTTGAAGCATGGCCAAGCATTGATGTCTCGGCAGGTCCAGGAGATAATGCGAATGTATCGGCGACATAGGCAGAAACGCCTGACGAGACTTTGAGTGTCCTCTGCAGCGCGCGAAGGTATTTAATGGCGGACGTATAGTTTTTCGTTGGCTCAGAGGTCAACTCGGCTAGGCGCTGTATCGTGAAAGGTGGCTCGCTGAGGTGTAGTGGGGTGATATCGGATATCAGTCGCTACAGCCTGCTGAGCTGGCAGTGGCGCTCACGTGTCGAAACTGTCCAAAGCATCCCACACTTGCTGCTGCAGATCTTCCTTCTCCCGTTGCATCTCTTCCTCAAGATGTTGCTCGTTATTCGTATGATTATTCGCATCCATCGGGCTATCCTCCTGCTGCGCTGGTCTTGCTATCACATTGACCGACCGCACTGGCAAGGAAGAGAGATTCTGACGAGAGTCACAAGATAAGTTGAAGCTCGTGCAGCAGAGCTTGTACGCGTGGCACACCTGAGCTATCTTGTACATGAGCATCTTCCGTAGCTCCGGCCATGGCGGTCTGTGACAGCAAGCAGCCAGAAACATGCAACTCAGCTTCTTGCGATCTTTGCATTGTTGCTTCACGCTAACACGGGCTACTCACAATTCTACACTCGTAGCTGCGATGGTCTCTATAATGCCAGCATGTTCTACAAAGCACGGCATAAGCAGTGGGGCGCCTACAGAGAGTCGCATCCCTCACCTGGCTGCCAGTCAAAACCCCGCTGTCCAGCTGCAGTGCAAGCAGGTATGCAATGCATCAGCACGAACAAGAAACATGGACACGCTAGGCACATTCAAATTGCAGCGACTTACGCAGGCTGCCGTTGACAAGCGTAGCAGAAGAGGTGGACCCTTGCATATTGGGTGCTTGTTGGTGTGAGCTGAACAATGTGCAAACGTCAACAACGAAAGACACCGAGATCTCTCACTGCAAGCAAAGCTCGTATGGGAAGACACGGGCTACAGGAGCCAATGTCGGTCCCTCCCATAGCCTGCCGAATGTTGCAATGTTTCACAAGCCTACGAATGCACGTTGGTTGCTCCAACAAAATATCCCCTGACAGCCGCCTGCTCAAACGAGCCTGACGGCAAGCACGGCAGATTACATCCCCGGCAGTCACCCCTCAAGCCCCAGTAGTATCAGTGCTCGGCAGTAATAAATCGCGTCAAATATACCGTACATAGCCTTTTCCTGCCTACGACGCTCTTGGCCGTCTGCGTCTCCAGGCGCGCTGACCGATTTGGGCCGGAGAACGTTAGTGTGTTGCGTATTCCCCGGGTGCCGGACATGTGCGTGTGCACGCCCATCTCGATACTACTGCTGCTGGAGTACGTCCCTTGGGCTTAATTTCAGCGCGGGTAATTCGATTTTGCTCCCGGAAAAATAACAGGGACCTCTGCTAGATTGATAAAGTTTAGTAATCTGAGAGGGGCAGGCAGGGATCGTCACAGACTTAGGGTTTCTGAATCGTTGGTAAAGCTACTTGAATTCCAGAGCGCGTTATGATTGGCTGCAATGACAAGCTGTCATCCCATTTTCAGGCAGTCTAGGAATTTAGACTTGCCACCTCTGCGGGATACACAGCTCTTTCGGATGAATCCTAAACAATTTTATATCTCGCTAAGGTATATATGACTACTAAATCTAAGGGATGTCCTCCACTATGACGGCCCGGCATGCTCCGGTCTTGGCTCTGCACTATGAATAATAACGCTCCGCCGGCAATGGGCCTTCTGAGCAAGAACACGCACGGGACCCCGCACATGCTCGTTCCTTCAACAAGTGCTGAAACAGTAGTGTTCTGCTCTGCCCTCGCCGACCTTACAACATTCGTCTAACACAAAACATCCCTTTAGACCTTTAACACAAGCTTTTACACACAATGGCCATCCGTAGACTCAAGTCAGCTCAGCCTCCCGCACAAAGTAGAGTGGCGAACCCTACCGTGAGCGTGGCGGATATAGTATCTGGCGTTATTGAGGCGGTTAGACAACGCGGTGATGAGGCGGTCAGAGAGTATGCTTTAAAGTTCGACAAGATGGAGCCTAGACGCTATCTGTAAGTACTGTCAGGTCTGTCAAAGGAGGATTGTGCAAGCTCATAACGTTAACCATGGCTCTACTGGTCTGCTTCGAATGAATAGAAACCAGAGTGCGAGGACATCATCTCACAAGTCGACGCTCAGACTATCACAGACATTAAGGAAGTCCAGGAAAATGTTCGCAACTTTGCCCTGGCGCAAAAGGCTTGCTTGAAGGATCTCGAAGTCGAAATTAGACCTGGTGTTATCCTTGGTTACAAGAATGTGCCCATCGACACTGTCGGCTGGTAAGTTCCCTACGGCATGACAAGAATGTTTGACCGAGTCAGGGCTTATACTCTATGCCAACCTCTCTACACTTACATTCCAGGCGGAAGGTGCCCCTTACTTGCCTTTGCGCACATAACGGGAAGCAGAACAAGCTCCATTTCAACATGTACCATTTTAGTTTAACGCAGTATAATTCTTTCTTCTCTTTCACTACAGATCCTGACCGCAAAGGCTGCTGGAGTACGGCACATCGTGGCATGCACACCTCCAATTCTCGGAGAAATTCCCAAAGCCACGGTTGCGGCCATGTACTACGCCGGAGCAGATGATATCTGATTCTAGGAGGAACGCAAGCTATCGCAGCTATGGCTGTAGGCACAGAAGCAATTCCCCAATGTCATTTTTTGGCAGGACCGGGGAATGCTTTCGTCGCCGAAGCAAAGAGACAAGTCTTTGGACCTGTTGGCATTGTACGTCTACCATGATCCTATTGGAATGACTGCCAGTCTGACGTAAACGGACAGGATCTATTCGCTGGTCCAACCGAGGTACTCATTGTTGCAGACGATAAAGCAGATCCCTTCACATGCGCAAGTAAGTAAATCTCGCACGCTCGAGTCTGGACGATAATGAGGTTAGTTTACTGTATCACCCTGCTCAGCCGACCTCCTCTGGCAAGCCGAACATGGCCCAGACACACCAGCTGTGCTCGTCACGACCTCCGAAGAGGTTGGACAGCAAACGCTGAGATACATCGACCAACAGCTGTCAGGACAACAGCCATATGTATACTGATTAAACCTCGCCGACTTGTGGTGCATACTTTCAAGCAATCGTGCGAACAGCCGACATCGCCTCTGTGTCGTGGAGAGACTATGGCGAAATTATCATAGTCAATGACATTGACGAGGCATATAGAGTGGCGGACGAATATGCTAGCGAGCATGTTCAGATCTTGACAGAAACACCCAGAGGTGCTCTGACGAAGATGCAGCATTACGGTGCTTTATTCCTGTGTCTCTTATGGCGACAAGTGTATTGGTACAAACCAGTATGTCATCTTGTCTGTCTCCACACTAGACAAAGCTTTGTTGAGCCGTCTTTGATAGCGTCTTGCCAACACGAAAGACCGCCCATTACACCGGTGGTCTATGGATAGGCAAATTCCTCAAGTAAGCATAACGTATCCCCTGTAGCGGTATTGGAACTGCTACTTAATGCTCATTTATTTGCAGGACCTGTTCATACCAGGAAGTGGTATCAAATGAGGCTTCCGGAGAACTCGGTCGTCTTTGCGGACGAGCTGCTCGTGCTGAAAACTTCGAGGGTCACGCTCGTTCTGGGGATCTGCGTGCACATCAGCACCTCCAGGACAAGTTTGATTGGATTCCTTAGACGTCTGTCTGATAGCAGCTCAATTCATGGCGTTGTAGTTCTCGAACGCGTCATCTTGGTCCGGTATCACCTGCATAGGGATGTAATGGAGTTAAAGCACGCAATATGGATCTGCCCTTTTATTTGCATAGGAATGTCCGCGCGTGACCCTTCGAGACTGAACCCGCAGGCATCTCTATCGTCTGCTCTGTACTAGCTATTTTTATTTTATTTTTTCCCTTTTCAGCTGTTGCTTTCGTACCCGACAGTCTTTCAGTGCCTCGATGGCTTTGTCTTCACTGGATGGAAAATTCTATCAGGATACGCCCTTGGGCGAATGGTTTCAAGGCAAGAACGGCACCCTCAATCAGTCATTGATATTTCGAAAAGGTAGGTAGAACAACGTGATCGATTTGGAGTGGATGAAGTGAAACTCGTATGTGTGATGCAGAGACTACAGGACACTGCCTAGAGGCTTCAAATGACATCGCGGCCTCTACAGAGCTGGTCTCTATGCCGTATGAGCTGGCAGTCACGCCTAGGAAGATTCGGGCTACCCTGCCTGCAGAATTGACCGAAGGCCTGGGCAATCGCACCGCCATGTGCCTGTATCTCATGCTGCATGATCTAGTCCTACAAGGAGAATCCGTGCCATATGACCTCAAGCACATTGAATACGCTAAAACGCTACCACGCCCAGAACAACTTCAGACTGCCCTGTGGTTTACTGAAGCCGAGTTCGAGTTGCTAAATGGGTCGAACCTATACCCAGCCGTACTGGATCGGCGGCAAGAATGGGAAGCAAAGCACAAATACATGCTCAAGAAGCTAGAAGGGAGGTTGCCATTTGATCTGAGCCTCTTGTCCTGGTGAGCTCGAAGCCTTTTTTGAAGAGGGGATAAGTGACTGACAGCCGACCCAGGAAACGCTATTTATGGGCCCAGACAACCCTGTCTTCGAGAGCGTTCCCTTCCTATCTACTAGATGGGAACAGAGAGAATGCTACACAGATCTTCTTGCCATGTATTGACGTGTTTAATCACAAGCACGCGACTGCCGTCACGTGGTTTAGCGATCATGAAAATAAGAGGATGCAGCTCATAACAGACGAACCTATTCCGGCTGGCGAGTCTTCTTTAAGCACATATTGCATTGGCGCCGTCAGCTAATGAACGTCGCCTATTCTGTACAGGCAACGAAGTCTTCAATAATTACGGAGCAAAACCAAATGACGAGCTCATGCTAGGCTACGGCTTTGTTCTGCAAGATAACCCCTCTGATATCATTTCTCTCCGGTTTGGAGCTCAGGGAAACGATGAGCGGATACAGCTGCTTGAGCGTCTTAAAATACCCATATCCAAATCCCACTATATTCGCAAGGATTATGAGAAAATCCCGGAAGCCTTGAAAGCCCAAGTCAGGGTACTCGTGGCAGACGAGGAGGAGGTGGCTCAAATGGAGTCCAGAATGAAGGAAGTCGAGGGGGACGACGCCTGGAAAACTGCCGCAGAGTTCGTGAGTTGGCCAAACGAGCTGGAGTTGCTAGATCAGCTGGCAGGCATGTTCGAGGCAAAGCTAGTTGGTGTACAAAGGGCCCTAGACCGCACTCAAGCTGCCTCTAGATTGACGAATGGCAAGAAGCGCCAACGTTCGTCAACCCCGAGCGACGAACACACTGGAACGAATAGTACAACCGAATTCAGCTCGGATACGATCAGGGAGAACATTAGGGAAATGATAGAGACATATCATCGAGGTGAGCTGAGTCCCATGAGGCGGTTGTGAGCCTAAATGCCCAAAAACGGCAAGCTGAAGGGCCCCTTATGACCGTTCTCCCAGGTCAAATCCAGTTGTTGGAGCACTGTCTGATGGTACAGGGACAAGAGTTCGACGCTACAGTTATGAAAGCTAAAGCAGATGGCTTCGAGGTGGAAGAAGAAGAGGACGCCTTCGATGACGAAGAGTCGTGAACCGCACGACAGGCCAAAGGAGTCTTCCTTGTGTCGCTTTAGCATAAAGACAGTCTCGCCACAAAAAAGACGGAATGCAGAAGGGATCATCAACTATGCTACAGACCATACCGAGCATCTCTACCGGCAAGAGGCGACGCTTCGAAAGGCTGGCTTTCTAACAGGTTCCCACCATGGAGGGTGACCATATCGCTCTGAGCTTGCAGCCTGAACAAACGCGCCTGACGAGCTTGACGATCCAGATTATCATCAGGATGCAAGCCAAACCCGGGGTGATTCGGGTTATCGGATGGCCTGCCTCTTTTTGCTCCGAAGAGCGTCTCATCGTCCAGCGAGCGCGAATTATCAGAGAAGGAGTCGCCTTCTTCTCCTGCGCCTCTTTCGTCGTTCAGCGGTATTTGAGCAGGTTCATCAAAGCCGGAATTATCATCGTCTTCATCGCCGGATCGCCCCTCGAATGAATCGCCCCAATCATCTCCATTGCCACTTGCTTGACGTATACCATTGGTAGCCACAAGCTCATCACCTTCATCGGCAAGGTGACCGAAATTGGGTTGAGGAGGTGGAGGTGCTATTGCTGCTTCTTCATCGTTGTCGAACTCTGCTTCAAAGCTATCGTCACCCTCGGCCAGTGGCACCAGCAGCTGCGAGCGCTGAGAAGTGCCCTCGGACGCCCTGGCTGTTGCGGCTGCAGGTTTCCGAATACTGCCTGGAGCGGCAGGGAAGTGGGTAGTATAGCCGCGAGTAGCCCAATTCTTGACGACGCTCGGTGGGTCAAGAGGAGGACTATCCATTCCCGCATCTTCCCAATTACTCCCGTCGCGTAACGAAGCTTTCTGAAGAACATCGCGAGTGATGAGGCGTGCCGCTTCTTTTGCTGGAGTCCGGCTAAGCCGAGATTTATAGGCACTGAAAGCTGGCGGCTGGTATGCTTCGCCTGCGGCACCGCCAGCGCAAGTACCAGGTTCGTCCCGGAATATGCTGTTGTCGAACAGAGAGTCCGATGATATGGGAGATGGGAGCCCGATTTTGGCAGACGAGGTACCGAGATTTGTAGTGCGCCAAATGGACGTAGGATGCGAGTTTCCAATATCCACGTTGCGCGGCGCAGCTCTCTTTTGCGGGCTCTCAAAAGATGAAAGTGCCGATTTCGATAGATCTGCTAGCCCATTCCAATCACTGGGAAGGTCCGTAGGGTAAAAGCCTGCTTCTTGACCTTGTTCCCTACTTTGACTTTTCCTTGCTTTGCTGATGGACTTAGCCAGTCGTTTAGCTGCGGGAGTGGACAAGTTCGGTCTGCCATCTTTGCCAACCAGATTCTTCATGAGCACCTTTTGAAGCAGGGCATTTTGATTGCTGCTCGACGTACGACGCGGCATGGCCGGCCGTGTGTCTCCCCCAGAAAGGCCAGCTAGGGAAGAAAGATCTCCCAGAGTAGACATGCCAGCGGGCGTGTCTGGTGCTGCACTGGAAGGATCCACATGAACCTCTTTCTCGTCAATCACTGGGGCAGCTTTCCCTTTTCCTTTGGCCTGTCCACCAGATAGAGGGACTTGGGTATACTGTTGCGTGAGTCTTTCCCGGGGATGCTGGAACGACATGGTCTGCAAAGCAGGTCTTTCGAAGTCAGGCGAATCCACAGACAAATCACGCAGTCTAGTTTGTTGAACATTGTGCTGTTCTTTCTGTTGCGCTTGCTTCTGAGCTGCAATACTGCTAGGTGCGAATGGAGGAGCGTGATACGAGCTCGAAGTGGAGTATGATGCATCAATTGTCACTTTCTGGATATCTTGACGCAGCTGTTCGAATGGCGATGTATCGTCTGCCCAGGACGGCTCTACCCCTGGTCCGTCTCCCACCTTACCCGGTCTGCGAGGTGGGACAATGAACTCATTCTGGAGTGAGATCTCGTCCTTCTGCTCTTCGTCGGAAGAGGTCGGCGGAGTCGTAGACAAGCGTTTATCCTTGTGGTGCTTAATCTTGTTTGCCTTCACAGGCGCAATGATAGCTGTATTATCGCCTTCTCCTGCGGGTTCCTCTGCATAATCGTGCTCATACAGCTCTCTAGCAGTGGTGTTGGCACCTTCATCTTGGAAGTCTTCACCGTTGTATGCGTCAGCAGGGCCAGCGTGTACACCAGCAGAAGCTTCAAAGAAGGCTTTCCAGAGCTGTCAACACAAAAGCATTTAGCTATTAGAAATTCGGCTTCCCTGCAGGTCGTGATCGCGTCGTTCAGAACAACAAAGCTACTGCCCACCTTTATAGAGTCCCAAATCTGCTTGCTTGATCTGCCATATCGCTCTACGATGGGGATGAGCACGTCTGTGACTATCCTGGTCGTCTCTACGAAGTTGGCATCGATGTTCTGAAGCGTGCTGAGGATGTTTTGGTCGAGCTCTTCGCAGGCAGAGGCACAAGCTGCAGGATTGAGCCTTGCTATCTCTTCGCGGGAGAGCAGCCGAGGATTCTGCGGCTCATACAGCCTCGACATTGGCACGGAGATGTGAGGTCGTCCAACCTCTGTGTTATCGCATTGGAGCTGTGCTCCTTCCGCTTGGCTTGCTTCGAATGCGAGTCAAAGCAAGCCACGGCAGCGAACAACGGACCGGTCACGCAAGGTAAATTTGCTATGAAGTGCCAGGTCTCCTTCCTGTTCTTACCAAGCCCGGCCTTGCTACAAGGGACTCTACGGTCATCTTCTCTGCTGAGACCACCTGTCTACAGCTCCTTACACTTGTTTACGCGTGAGACTAAGTGATTGGTAAGCAGGACTGTCTGGCTGACTAATTAAGACCTGCGCTCTCTTGCACAGCGTGTTCAGAAGTCATGCAGCGAGTTTCATCTTTCGGATTTGTCGTTTGAAAACTCTACAAAGGCCCTGAAGACCTGCTTAACGCAGTCCTTGCGTGCACTCGCATGACGCAGCTTCAGACTCATCCTCGCAAGCGGGGCCACGATAATCGTGTTGCCGGCTAACCACGCTTCCAGGCTGCGATACCTAACGAATACCCCCTTGCTGTTGAAATTTTACGCCTGCGATACTGATGGTCGATTGCTCTCATCTGCTCGTACTCACCAGTAGTAGGTCTTAAACATAACCCTACGATACTTCCACTACCTCAATAATATACAGCATGTCTAAGAAAGGCATCATTTACACTTCTTACGGGTAAGTGGACGGCCAAAACGGCACGTGCTTGATGATACGTGATCTTCTATCTCCCTGCAGCGCCTTCCCCAGCCCTCAGCGGGTCAGGCTGATGATGCTCGAGAAGTGAATAGCAGACCAGTACGATGAGTAGATCCTAGGCATGCTCGAAAAGGGAGCCCAAAAGTCATGGTGTAAGGAAGAGCCCTGCTGGCTTTTTTCTGATTGCCTTTCTGTAGAACTACTCCCGATGCTGATTTTCTCCCTTCACAGAGTACAACAAGGTCCATGGGGTAGACAGCTGACCTCCACAATCTCTTCCATATGCTTGCTTTCACGGAACGCTTCAAATGTCCTGCGATTGCACATAGGCGAGACGCAGACTTTAAAGCTGACAGATAGCACGTGCAGCTCCGAAGCTACAGGAACAGCATGCCTGATATCTCGACAATGTTCATCCTGGTGGCAAGATCATGGGTGAACCCCTCTCGAGCAGGGGTGTGCGGTTATCATCGAATCCAGTCTTTAATTGAGAATGCTCACATCGTATGCTCCCCTGTTCCAGGTACGACCAACAATGGGATCACCGAATCTGGGTCCATCTCCTCTGCCGACTTACTGTCGCATTCCACATCAAGCTCATGATGTGTCTATCTACTTTAGCCCGCAACTTTGGTCTCATCAACCTGACTTCGGAACTGTTTTTGTCCTCTATGCCTGAGAGAAGCTCTAGAGCTAACCTCAAACTCTCACTGGGGAGAACATTGCCGCAAAGAAGCACTCGCATTGGCAACTCAGGTGAATAGGTACTTGACCGACGGAAAGAGCTGGCCATTAGGCGGCAATAAGCCGAAGTTCAGTTATGTCACACTCGTTACTACAATCGCTTTCGGTAAATTCGGTCGTATGGAAGCTGTTCTGACCCATCGATTCGAATTCTTGGAAAAGTAGTGGCAGAGATGGCAGCGGAGGGAAAGCTTCAAGGTGAGACAGACTATATTCAGAGGACGGGCGTAGGTTTGCGGGTAGCTTAGTAGTATAACGGCTGCTTTCCACTGTCTTTCAGCTCGGCTACGCAGATGCAGGAGGTATTTCCGAACTCGACCATCTGAAGAAGTGGGATGGCTGCTAAATGGCTTGCCCCGTGTAGCATTAGTACATATACAAGCGTGTCAGGTGGCTGCGCGACGATGTAGTATGAGAAACTACTTCGAGTCCGAGGTTTTCCCAATCAGCAGCGATGCATTCTTATGGACACTGCTAGTGCCATAAGTAGATCAGCAGAAGATTGACATAACACCAATATTTGAAATTAGACTGATCCAATAAGTGCAACAACGCCTAAGAGGAAAGGGAGAAAGATCAAAAGATTTCGAAAGTCGATTGAACGACTCTTCGTAAAGACAACGAGGAAGGTGTCCTTAAAAAGTGCGATGGATGACTCGGAGACATAATTGGGGTTGTGTATCACACCTCTAGTATTCCTCTTCAGCGACTTCGCCATCGAGTCCGACCTCTTCGTAATCCTTCTCGAGAGCAGCGAGATCCTCACGAGCTTCCGAGAATTCACCTTCTTCCATACCTTCACCAACGAACCAATGAACGAAAGCACGCTTGCTGTATAAAAGGTCGAACTTGTGGTCGAGAGCCCCCCAAGCGCCGGCGATAGCTGTAGTGTTCGACAGCATGCACAGGGATCGAGAGACTTTGGCGAGGTCTCCACCTGGGACGTATGCAGGAGGCTCGTTGCAGATACCGAGCTTGAAACCGGTAGGGCACCAGTCGACGAAGCTGATCGTTCGCTTGGTCTTGATGGATGCGACGGCGGCATTGCAGTCCTTGGGGACGATGTCACCTCTGAAAGCGGGTGCTAGTTAGCGAAAGATCATAGAGCGAGTCAAAGCATCGATCTTCGATGACAGCTTACCGGTACAGAAGAGCGCAAGCCATGTACTTGCCCTGTCGGGGATCGCACTTGACCATCTGATTGTTGGGCTCGAAGCAGGAGAAAGTCATCTCGGCGACACTGTTGCTCTCGTGAGAAGCCTTCTCAGTTGAGATAATAGGAGAGTCTGGAAGAGCAACGAGTCAGCACTGAGTGAGGAAAGGTAAGACTCCTGCTGTATCCCGCACAGGTAGCCAATGGGAAATGGATTCTGCAGAACAAGTCTACGTTAGCTCTACTGAAAAGTAGGGGTACGACATGGTCTGAGCTCACCTTGGGAATGGAACCAAATTGGTCTGGAACTCGTTCAGGTCGACGTTCAAAGCACCGTCGAATCTTAGGGAGCAGGTGATAGAGGAGACGACTTGAGCAATAAGTCTGTTGAGATTGGTGAACGAAGGAGATGAAATCCCCAAGTTTCGTCTGCAGATATCGTAGATAGCCTCGTTATCGACCATGAAGGAGCAGTCAACATGTTCCAGGGTGGTGTGTGTGGTAAGGACCGAGTTGTACGGCTCAACAACAGAAGAGCTCATCCGGGGAGCAGGGTAAACTGCAAACTCGAGCTTGGACTTCTTGCCGTAATCAGTAGAGAGTCGCTCGAGGAGGAGAGCACCGAAACCGGAACCCGTACCACCACCGAAGGAGTGGAAAACAAAGAAGCCTGTTTGTCACACGTTATGCTTAGCCGGATGCATACTGGACCATTCAGGAAAGCGCTTACCTTGTAGACCCGAGCAGGCATCAGCGAGCTTGCGGAGTCGGTCGAGGACGGTGTCGATGAGTTCTTTGCCGACGCTGTAACAGTCCCATGTACGGTGAGCTATTTGCATGTTGACTGCATTGGCAAGCACTCACGTGTAGTGACCACGGGCATCTGTGAGATACAAATGATGATCAGTAAATCTGATAATTGCGATAGACACGGCGAAACGAACAGTTGTTTGCAGCATCTTCTTTGCCAGTGACGAGAGCTATTGAGGATTGCATGAGAATAAGTATGTATTCGTGGCAGGACGACCTCTATCTGGACGCACTCTCAGGGTGGAAAAGCGATCTGTATTTGCCGGTTCTGACTTCGTCGACTACGTTTGGCTCGAGACTGGTGAGTTTGCATAAAGCTTCTCAGTAATTGGGAACTCTGACTGTTGTAAAAATGCTGCTCATGTAACGCACTCGACATAGATGGATCGAGGCACGTATTTGCCGCTGCCGGTCTCAGAGAAGAAGGTCGAGAAGCTGTATGAAGAGTGTATACGTTAACATGCGCTTTCCAATGTTTGCCAATCTCCGTTCAAACAAGACATACCCGTCGTCACTCTTGCCATTCTCAGCCTCGATGCGGCCATCTGGCTGGAGGTGGGTGGATAGCGCGCGTATTGTTGAACAGAGAGGAGCAGCGAAGGCGTGTGCGAGATGGAGATGGGACAAATGTGAGGGGGGAGACAGTCAGCGAGACAAGCAAAATGCAGTGGCATGCTTATAGAGGTGAATGACTCACAGTAAGGCCATGCTCGAGTGTGTAGAGCTCCCAGCAGGCTGTAGGAACATCGCATAGTTTCTTCAGCAAAACACGAGGCGAGGCGAGCCGACACGCGACAACCAGACCACTGACCGTTGCCTAATTGGACTCCGGCCTGTCCGACTTGGATAGAGATGACCTCGCGCATTGTATGGGCTGTTTCTGGCTTGTTCTCGGATTCTGGGGAGGGTGTGAGGTGTACAGGCGAATGCAGACGAGGTCAGGACAGGCGCTCTGCATGACGGACCCTCGGTGGGCCAGAGGCAGCAAGATGGCACTCACAGATAGACTGGTGAGGATGCACGACGAGGGTCTTGCTGATCAACTCTGCTTGTGCTCGTTGCTACGCGGAGCTGCAAGTGAGTCGACTGGACTGTCTGTCGTTGTTGTTGATTGGCAAGAGAGAGAAGAACGCGCACGAAGAACAGCCAGGAAGCTCGCTTTTCGAGGCGGCGAGTGTCGAGTGAGACGGTGCAGCAGCAGCAGCAGCAATGGATGAGCTGACAGAGGTACTCCATACTCTTGGTACGCCTGCTCGTCCCGCCCCGCCCCTGACGCTCTGCTCCAGGAAGAACTGCACGGCCTGCGGGCGAGCTCGAAGCCGTGGTGCAAGCTGCCGGACACATGCATGCACGATGGACATCCGCTGTACCTCAAGACACATGTGGATGCAGAGAAGAACGTCTTCATCTCGATACTGACAGACATACGGTCCTCGGTGTGGCTGGAGTACTTCGGAGATGCAAGAGCCCTGTACTTTCGGATCAAGGTGTCAGCTCGAGAGACCCCAAACACGACATACACCGATTTAAAGGAAAAGGAAGCTGTCTCTCAGCTGCTTTCTGACATGGAGTCTTATCCCGACACGCAGGGCGGCCAAGCCAAGCTTGAAAGCAAGTCCGACTCAGAGGTAGATAGCTTGTGGCAAGCCACTGTTACAGGTTCATCAGGACAGAGAAACTGACTAGACTGTATATACAGATGGAACTCGTACTTCCTCTACCAGGCATCCAATTCAGAATCAGACTGGACAAGATATCTCCAGAAGCTCAAGCTCGCCTGCTATACGATCTAGTCTACCTCCCTCTGCTTGGCATCGTTAATGCCGTACAACAGTCTAACGACGACGGACTGCAAGCAATCCAACCTGTAAGTATGCAGCGTATATATATCGTATCCCGTTACGTCTGACTTTGTGAAATGTGCAACCGCCCAGAGCATCGATTTACAGAGCAAGGCTGAATCTGTAGCAGCGGACAGCGAGCTCCTGTCTGCGATGCAGCGGTACAGTCAAGGGTCTTCAGGTGTACCCGTCAAAAGTCGATGTGAGTGGTTGCATTTTCTGTTCACCGCGAAAATTACTACAAAGGCCAGGTCTACCGGCGGACTTCGCTGAGCGTCTCCTCCAATGTTACACATATCGAGTGTCTGATATGTGTAACATTAGAGCAGACGCTTAGCGAATTCCGCTGGTAGACTTGGGCTTTTGAAGTCCTCCATAACGCCCGTCCGAGAACCGGTCAGTGCTATACGGTACATATTTCAATCTGACATCGCCTTGGTGCAGTAACTATCTCACCTCTAACGAAAGCACCGAATGCCTCGACATCTACTGACACGCCACCGCCCAAGAAGCCGTCCTCCAAGAGTAAAGTAGCCAAGCTCGCCCACAATCACCTCCAAGAAACTGAAGGTGACGGCGATAAAACGATGCTATCATCGCCTGAACCCGAAGCTACTAAATCGGATCAGTGCAGCCGGACATGGCGAGAAGAAACAGCCTCGCCAGCGCCAGCTCGCCATACACGAGCTGCGACTCGGACTGTATCTCCTTCTCTGTCTCCACCTTTATCGAGCAGAAGCAAGAGCAAAGGAAAGACAAGGCATATTGCAGAATCTCCCGATGATGGCGGTGACAGTGATGCCACGCAAAACTCGGAGGGACGCAAATGTATGGCAGTTGACGACAAACCTGTCGAAAAACCCAAAAAAACAAAGAAAGGCAAAGTAAGTTTTGAGCTTCAAACACCAAAGTCGTGCGTTCTAACCGGGCCAATTCGTTAGGCAAGAGAGCCATCTGCGGAGAATGAACAATCACCACCTCATCCTGCACCCTCGCCGCCACCCGCGTCCCCAACGAAGAAGAAGAAAGCTAGCACACCACCTAGAGAAGCAAGTCATACGCCTTCGTCGCCTCATGGTCCTATACTCAAGAGACCAGCAGCAGGTGCAGCTAAAGGCATGCCTCCGAGACGTGGGAAGAAACCAGGGATGCAGTGGTCAAACTTTGGCTAGCTTTCGTGGGAGGTTAGCCGTACGACCACTTCGATGTCTGGTTTTGTGCTGTCAAAGTATGGTGTTTGACAAATACCTAATGGCTGAGGTGAAGGGCGATGAAAGTTATCAACCATAATACGAACGATGTAGCATAACCAGCAACATAAGATAATGGTAACAATATTTGCTAGACTGGTAGGCAACACTACCGACACATACAGTACATCCTACGAGAATATGCTACTGAACTTCAACCTCGAGCCTCTTTCCGAGCGGCCTCATTGACTTTGTGACCGTCAACATTCATGTACCAACAGAATACATCGTCAGGATCATGTTTCCCCTTGATCTGGCAGAACTTGCCCCAGTTTGCGTCACTCATGTATTTTGAAGGCCTCCTTGTCAATTCAGAATCTCCAGTGCACTGTCCAAGCGTTCTACCGGATTTGCCTTTCCGGTCGTCGATCCCACCGAAAACAGTCTTCAGCCATTCTTGGCGTTTTTCATCTCTTTTTGTGACATCTCCTGTTCTCGAGACTGCGTTGATGATGTATCCGGCGCAATAACTTCCGTCTGAATATTAAAGGCCATGTCTGGTAGCGGTCGAAGCGGTGCCATACTGTGAGTAAGGAAGAAGGACTCTTCCGATGGCATGATGTCGTAGGCCGCCCTGAGAGATTCAATTACATCTTTCTTTATCATCACCATGCGCCCATGCGTTGTCCAGGAAGTATCCGGCAAGGGATGGTCGGCTAATTATTGTGCTACAAAGTGAAAGATCCACATTGTCAATTTTTGGCAGCAATTGGAGTGTTTTGCAAGCACACAAGCACGCGAGTGCTTGTTATCGACGTGCTCACGATATTCTTGAGCCATCGAGGTCGGTGCACAGATGACTTTGACAATAGCATTATCGAGGACCGGACATTGAAGCAAAGGAGCGAGAGCTTGGCGGATTTCCTCTTCGTCATCTCTTCACTAGGTGCCTCGCATAACTATGATCGCACCTAGCGGATTTGCATCGGTATCCTCGTTGGCGAACTCCGGGTACAGGCGTTTCCGCGAGGAAGAGAGTAGCACGCTCTCCACTAATGGATGGAGAGTCCGGCTGATCATGAACAAGAATTGATAGCGCATCAGACACGCGTCTAGAAATACAGGTAAAATTGACATATGCTTACTTCACTTTGAACAACCAGTCGCTCAGAGGGTCGAAGTTGTCTTTGGCGGGAATCAGGACTGTAGTATGGTACATGGCTAGAGGAATAGATCGAGTACGAAGCCTGAAGCGGACGACGACTCCGAAGAACCCTGGCCGTGCACCCGTGGCTGCCCAGAAAAGATCTGGATTGATGCTTTCGGAACAGGTTACGAGATGACCGCATCAGCAATCTGGCCTACCGGGAATATCTTCGTTTGCTTGATGAGTGTGCCCACCTTCCCCCAAAAGTCCGCATCTTTCAGGTCAACGATCTATCGCCCATAGATCGTTGAAATGGAACACGTGAAGTGATCAGGGAAGCGACACTTGTCGAGCAAACGGCAATGCCAATAAAACGGAGCTGTATTCACTCACCGACCGCCTCCAAAAAATCTTCCCCATTTAGCGAGGTTTGGCAGTCAGCATCGAAATGCGAACGCACTAGTTTTTGGCTACATTGGCCTCAGTTTGGTCAACTTCAATGTCTGTGCCGCTACCAATATTGCGCTCGTGTACGCCATCGACTGCTACAAGCTAATTGGCAATGAAGTCGTTACAGCCACACTCGCATTCAAGGCTGTCATCGGCTTCGACTTGGGCCCTCCACACCAATAGCTGGGTGACAAACGAAGGTTATCGCCCCGCATATGGTCAAATGGCAGCCATCGAAGGAGCCATGTTGCTTTCGGCCGTGCCCATGTATTTCTTTGGCACGAAAATGCGTCAGAGCTTCTTCAAATGGAGCTTCCTTCAATGAGCTATCCGATGGAGTGATGATCGCGATAACCTCAAGCAGGACTAAGTGCCAGCAAGGCAGATGGAAAGGAGACTTGCGTAGTGATGAAGCATCTTGCAAGATTTATTTCGGGTTGTATTGTTAGGCAGATTGGATATCTTATGGTATATGATTCATATCTTATGGTATATGATTCGTAAGGAAGTGTTTGTTATGCATCGACAGCTGAAGGAAGCCAATTCACTCGTCCGAATTTCTCTCGCTCTTAGGTAAAGTACAACAGCATGCCCTAGCGTAATTCCTTTCTGCGTCCACGGACTTATCGCCTTCGGTCGCCCGTTACCGCTAAACCTTTGTTGGATGCCTGATTATTTTGAAAATCATGCGTTGTTATTGCATTATTGTAGACAACAACAGCCTGAAAGGCATTCCGAATCTTTCCTGCTACATGATGGTAATCTTTACGTTGAACATTGATAAACATTCGATGAGCATCGATCTTACTATCGATGCTCAATCGATAGATATAGAGAATTGCGAAGTGGATGTCATGCCTCTGCTTACGTCGAAGCTGCTATTCGTCAAGCTGCCATCAGCATCACTAGATTCAGGCTGATGACTGCTAGTTATGCTCGTATCTAGCACGCTGCTCTGATCTGTAGTTTCAGCTTCGTGATCCGTCTCTGCATTTGTGGTGTCGGGTTCAATGGTTGAATCGTCCGCTCGTGTTCTAGCTGAAGAAGATGCGCTCATGCTACTGCTACTTTCTTTTCCAGACCTGACGGTTGAGCTCAAGCTCTTCTTGCTGGAACCAAATGTTTTATGCTTTGAAGCAGCAGGAATGTCAAAGTGATTCAAGACTTTCGGGCCACCGAGGCTTTGCTCTTCGCTTTTGACAGTTCTGTCTAAGGCCTCTTGTCCTCTTCGATTCATGGAATCCAACAATCTGACAACGTCCGCGAACCTCTCGTCCTCCTTCAGTATTTCATCCCAAGTAAGGTCTGGTTCGCTGTCGTCGTCCTCCAGTTGTAATGGATTCCAAGCCGAATCGTAACTTATGGGTGTCAGG
Source organism: Cystobasidium tubakii (assembly GCA_024345325.1). Classification (NCBI taxonomy): domain Eukaryota; kingdom Fungi; phylum Basidiomycota; class Cystobasidiomycetes; order Cystobasidiales; family Cystobasidiaceae; genus Cystobasidium; species Cystobasidium tubakii. The sequence goes on along the minus strand of BROO01000005.1, from coordinate 1,743,747 downwards.
AGGTTGGCAGATGAAGAGAGGGGAGCAAAGGATGTTCGGTCTCGCATTTGACGTCGTAGCGTACGAAGCTCGGCACTTTGCTTAGCTTTTGCTTTCTCGAGAGACGCATTAATGGCCAGTAAGGAAGTATTAGTGATTTCCAGGTCAAGAATCTATAAACCATAAGGGATGTATCGGAGTCAGTCAGACTCGTCGTTGCACGTGGCAACATCGATGCATACCTTGCGATGGACTTTAGCATCCAGATGCGCCTGCTGCTCTACTTTCTCCACCTCACTGAAAAAGCCTGTACCAGGAGACGATGGCCCCTGTTTGTGCGGGCTGGCCAGAGCACCGGCTCGAGGACTGGTACTCAGGCTCACTACACTCATAATCGGCGAGCTAACACTTGGCATCTTGATGGCAATTCCCACTCCGATACTTGTGCCTGTACTTGCACTTCCACTTGCACTTCCACTCCGACTATGTCTCGCGGTACTGCCACCGGGGAAAACCTTTTGCTTGCTTATATTGCTCAGACCGGAGCTTGATGAGACGGAGCTGCTCGTAGAGTGACTCCTCCGTCTAGTTCTGTGATATGCATTCTTGCTTGTCGAGAATGCTGCCGATGACGAGGCACGTTGCGATCGTAGCTCATCTGATTTTGAGGACAGTAGATCTGGCGAAAAGCAAATAGGCGCTGTCGTATTTGTGGTGTTTGTAGTAGCTGACGTATCAGCTGTATTTATCGACGAAGATGATTGGGAGGAGGTGGAAGGCCGTTTCGCCGCGGCTGAAATTGTCGGCGGTGATACTGAGATGGCACGGGCGTGAATGCCATGAATCCCGGGTGAGGTTGACTGAATCGGTGAAGAGGGTGGCAACGCAGCGGTTATTCGGAAGGCTTCTACTCTTCTTGGAGAAGCTGGTCGCGCTGGTGAGGGAGGTCGCATGCGGACAGGAGAAGGCGGGCGTGAAGACAGCGAAGGTGACTGCCCATTGCTGTTAGCACTGCCTAACTTGGTGGACCTTGCTGCACCAGTCACAGCTGCAGAAGCGGAGGAAGAGGAAGAAGGGAAGATGGTCAATGGGGTAGCTCGTATCGTCGGTGACGGTAAGAGAGCACTCGGCGCCGCTGAGGCAGGTCGAGCTGTCATGCTTTTCGAATGATACATAGGAGGTTTGACGGGGTCTGCACGAGGTAGACTGCCTACCCCAGCTGTGTGGGATCTGGCTCCAGATATAGGGCGTACTCTAAGCATTCTTCCGGGTTGCGCAGACCCTCCCAGAGCATTCGAAGGACTGGACGAGCGCTGATCTCCTTGCGCCTCGAAAGCTGGAAATGCCTTACGTTTTGGCGAGGCCGGCCTCGAGGTTGGCCTTGAAAGACTAGGCGAGTCATTTTCTGGCGGCGTTGAAACTGCACGTACTGTCCTAGCTGTAACTCCAGCTGAACTTGCAGACGATGCTTGAGGCAAGGCAGTCTTCGCAGAGTTGGCTTGCGCACGTGCAGCGGACACTGACGATGGTGCTACTGCAGAGGTTGCAGCAATGTAGCTCGAGCTGGGTGTGGATGAGCCATGCACAGAGTGCGTTCCAGGAGTGGACGGGCCAGCTCGTTGTTGGTTGATGGGTGTTGCAGCAAGCTGACTGCTTGTGTTGTGACTTCCAGCAACTGTTGATTCCTGCTGATCATACCCCAAGACTCTAGCTCTCGCCCGTACGGCAGCAGAAGCAGCTGGCGAGAAAGGGCCTCTTGCAGGAAGTGTTCTGCTCGTAGGCGTAGCTGAATGGCTGGCGCCTGGACTGCTCCCAGCGATAGAAGGCGAGGTCGCACCTGTGTTGTTGATGATCGCTTTCACTCGTATGCCAGCGGCCGGAGAAGCTCGCACACCTCTGGTAGGGGTGTCATTGTTGTTTGCAGAGACAGCCGTGCTCCCCAGCACACGCCGCTTCTCGCACATGCTGGCATGCTTGATGCTGTGGTGAGAGCAGTGCGAGAAGGACAACGATCGCCAACCCAAAGCGAGCAAGTCAATAGCATGTCAGCATGTCGGCAGTAATGGCTGTGAGAGTCGAACAGCACTTACACGAGTATGAGGGATCCGGACGGTTTCCCTGAACTCGTTCGTCAGGCAAATGCCACGGGCAAACTAACGAACACACACTTCTTGGTGCGCCGACCTTGTGCCAGTGTATGCTTAAAGCGAGTTGGTGTCTGGCAATATGCAGGCCTAACAACGCTGCAGATCACGTGTGGATAATTTCTGACGGCCATAATTCTTGCCACTAACTTTGGGCGTTCTGAGGAAGCGATTTTACAGATTTCCGACAGCTGGCCCTTTGGCAGCACGTAGGCGGGCGACATCAACATCAACAACACGCTCGGGAGAGGCCGACATTACGCTTGAAGATCAAGCTATTGATGTTGCAGACTCTACCCCCCCACCACCCGCAGCAGAGCGAAGCGTCCCCGTCAGTCTGCGCCCCCCGATGGAGCGATGGGACTGACTTCCTGCTGGCGAAGGTACTGTAGTAGCGAGACGCTGGCTACACACCGTCGCATCACACTGCGGTTCAACGAGCGCCCACCCTGTGAGTGATGTCATTGGGATACTGGGCCTACGCCCTGATTGTTGGCCGACGACCAAGCCTACTAATGCTGTGGTCTTGCATGGTGCAGAATGACCGAGCAATAAACGCGCGTTTGATTCACATGCATGCCGACGCGCCGAGTTTCTCGAGTTTCAACAGCGGACATCACGGCAGACAGGCAGAATTGGCTCAAGGTGTAAGAGTGTAATTAACGATATACGCGAATCACAGACGCGTCCCTACTGCCCTCCAGCGCAGTATGTACAACCGGCTGTGGCAATGCGTCATATACAGTATAGCACCTGAAGCGCGACTATTAATCTTTCGGCGCGGCCCTTGCACTCACGCGCCATACAGTCCTTGAGATCTCGCTCAGGGTTCTTTCATTCAGGCAAGACGACAGTTCATCTCACGTGCTGGGAAAGCTGGGATCATGGATTTGCATGCCTACCTCTTCGAAGTTTCTTTGTTTCCACTAGAATCCGCAAAACCCATTTACACGTCTTCCTGACCCAAGATCAACACTCATTCCACCACGACAAGCACTGTACGCGTATAATTCTTGAAGCACCAACACACATTCCCTTCATTCACTCAGCTCTCATCGAGCTACATACCATAATATATCGCATACCGGCATTTACGGACAAGACACCCAAACATAGCCGCGGTCCTTCGTGTGCTTCCAGAAGCACGTACTTGAAAGCAGACATATCGCTCCTCTTCCTTTCCTCTTTCTCTTTCTCTTTTCTCCAACCCATAGTCAATCTTTCTGTCTGCTCACCCTAGTCGGCTTCTACAAGCACATCAGCTTTACTCCCCACATTCATTTCCCATCACGTCTTCCGTAGAGCTTGCTTCTGCACCCTTCCTACAAACGCGTATCTAGCTTGAATCCCTTAATATGCGATTCATCTCAAATGCCCTAGTGGCCCTTCCAGCCGTTCTCTTGGCTTCATCATCCACCTTCACCGCTGTATCTGCCAACGAGTGCACATGTCCATCCTGGACCGATGGTGGCAATAACGGCGGAAGCCCTTCAGGCAATAACGGCGGCGGTAACGATTGGTGGACCCCGACTGTGAAGCCTGTCAAATACGTTCCCAAGGTCGAAGCAACCAAGGAGAACCTACAGAACGGAGCTGCAGATGCCATCAAGCAGCTAACTGACTCGAAGCTTGTTCCGGACGGTCAGTTCCAATGACCTTCCGTACCCACCATATAGCACGGCTAACACGTGCACTATTCCACCGCACCTGCTCTCCTATCTCCCACTGCATTGCTGTTCCCAAATGCAGCCGTCGCCGAGCCCATCAAGCAGGCTATCGACGAGGCCATTAAGAAGCACACGAAGAAGGTTGTTCGCGTCGAGGCTGAACAATCCGGCGTTACCACCACCTTCACCGTCACTCCCACAGCGACTGTAGTGCCGACCACTATAACTGTTGCCAACAATTCCGTCTCAACCGCCTATGTCACTACCACCGTCACGTCCTTGCCGCCTGGAGCAACCATCCTTTCTAACGAGGTAAGCTGCTACTATACCGGAGAGGGCTGTCTACTTGGCGGTAAGCTGACTGTTCAATTTCCGGTGTAGACTATTGAAGCCCTAGATAGCATCCAAGACGCTATAAGAGATGCTGTTGCAGCCGTCAATCTCTCCAAAACTGGTCTCGATGAAGCTACCCAAGCCGAACTCCAGACTTGCCTGAATGCAGTGTTGGAAAATGGTGGTCTACCCGCTGGATATTCTTGTATCTCACAGACAGGTTCTACTTCTGCCGGACTCAAATCTACGTTCAACAACATTCTCGAACAATTCTTGGGTATCTTGCCTGCTAAGATCATCGATGATATCCAGGTGGGTCTCGTCAAGACCTCAGAGCCGAGCTAACAGTATGCTAATTGAATATCTTCTGCCATCAGAACGCTGTCATGCCTATGTTGACCAACTTACTCCCCAACGAGTCAACTCTTCTCGACAACATTAACTCTGCCATTTCATCCGTCATCGCATCCCTCTCTGGTAACTCCGTCACCGCTATCGAAATGATGCAATCTTGCTACGGTCTGGCAATCAAGCAGAACAGCAACACCAGCTACTTGCAGTGGTGAGCCATGCTGAATGAATGCTTTGTAATGAAGTCAAGCTAATCGATTTTCTTATAGCTACATGTCCGATGGTGGTCCATATGATACCCTCAACACCGCCATGAACAGTGTCATCCAGCAATTCGTTGGTTATCTACCTGGTACCCTCCTCGACAGCGTTCAAAACCTTACTTCATCCACACTGCAAGCTGGTGCATATGGCGATGTCTCCTCCATTGGCTCGAACCTCACTGCTCAGCTCGATGCTGCTCTCGCGTCCGTTACAAGCTCATTGACCGGTAACTCCGTTACTTTGATGCAAGAGCTACAAGTATGCGCCAATAAGCTTCTCAAGGATGGTGATGCCGAAGCAGCCAAGAACTGCATCTCCCAATCGCCGGCTGCTTCAGCTAGAACGATGGTCAACTCTGTTGCACAACAATTCAGTGGATACCTTCCCTCGGCTTTCTTCTCTGACCTTGTCAGCATTATTTCCAACATGACTGCTACTGGTGAATACTCCAAGACTCAGCTCATCACCGCTCTGGATCAAGCCTTCAACAACGCCAACATGGGACCTGCCTACGTCGGCTGCTTCGCTCAAGTTCAAGACTGCATTTTGAACGAGATCGAGTCTACTGGCAATTACAGCAGCACATGCTCTGGTCCAGTCAGTGGATGCGAGCTTATCGGTTCGCAGAACTCAACGACTCTTGCCAACACCACTGCCGAAGCTGAGGTTCCTGCCTCCAATACCACCGCTCTTCCCACCGATGAAGCTTTGACTCGTACTGTCTTACCTACCGCGACAGAATCAAATGCCACATCAATTGAAATCACTGCGGTTATGTCTGCTTCAGCTGAGATCGCGACCTCTGAGCCAGCGTCCGACGCCGAAGCAACTGCAAGTGTCTTCGAAGATGCATCCGCAGTCGATGTGGCACAAGCACAGCCTACACAGCGCTTGAGAAAGCGAGCACATGCTGCCAAGCTCAGACTCATGTACAATGAGCACTTGCACAAGCAATGAGGCATGGCGTAGTGAACGTAAAATTTTCCATAAATAGCTGGCTGTATCAGCTTGTCCTTTATGATAATAGCAGTGTTGCGCAGCGGTTTGATATTCTAATTGGCGTTGTAGCATTATCGGTCCACTCTTTCCCGTAATGAAGTGCAAGTTTCCCTGTATGGTCTCTGTCTGTTTCATACGACTGCAAACAAGCCCGCCGATGATGCGAGCCCAAATCGACGTCAGTGTAGTGCCATCGTTACACGAATTGTCTATGAGTGTTACTTCAGGGCATTCCGCCCGTCTGAGCTCCGGTCGTGCAGTGTGCCTGTTCTGACCTTGGTCTGAATTCGCCTGTACACCTCACACACCTGCCCAGAACTCTAGAATAAGCCAGAAACAGTCAATAGAATGAGAGAGGTCATTTCTATTCAAGTGGGACAGGCCGGAGTCCAATCAGGTAATGGTCAGTGGTCTGGCTGTCGCTTGTCGGCTCGCCTCGCCTCGTGTTTTGCTGAAGAGACTATGCGATGTTCCTACAGCCTGCTGGGAGCTCTACACACTCGAGCATGGCCTTACTGTGGGTCATACCCATATACTTGTGACACTTGCCTGCACTGGACGTGAAGGAACGCTCAGATTCTAAATCCATATGAGGTATATGTCTACCACTCTAGATTTATTAGCAGGGCAGTCACTTGCGCCTTTCAACTTCTGAACACCTGCTTCTCTGACTTTGCCTACCTTCAGACTCCTCAGTCCATCGACAGCATTGTGTAGGGTCGGTAAAGTTTCCCAGCTGCTGTCACCGAACGTAGCACGCATTCGGAGCTACTGGGACCTGACGCCTCCGTTGATGCACAGCGTTCGCCAAACAAACTCACCCAAGCCGACATCGTCCGGCGCGTTGTCCAAGACGCAAACGCCTTCGAGCTGTGTTAAAGGCGGTGAAGCCTGTTGCAGTTGCACAAAGATGCATCTGCATGCATTCGGCAATGTCAGCCGAGACAGACAATAAGATAATTGTCGGACTTACACTGTACCACAATAGAGCTGCTCAGATAATAACGGGAATAAGAGATTATCTTATCGTTCAATGTCGGTAGAAGATTTTTATTGTTGTACCGTACCGACTTAGCTGGAGCTCCGCGAAGGAGTATAAAGGCAGCTTTAAGTTTGTTCAATGTTAGCTCTGCAACCAACCAATCAATCAATCAATCAATCAATCAACCAAATCCCATTTGCTCTCACTCACTGCTCTACATCACACCTCCTCTTTGTTGTGTATCGGTTAAAGTTATCACCATTTAGTCTTGCGTACTTTGCCATTGCTTCTTGCAATATCACCAACTCAATCTCACAATAGGTTATGTGCACCTGTTGCGCTTCCACACCACACCGCACACTCTTTTCGAGTCGTCCAACCACCTTCCAAAATGTCTACCACAGCCAGCAACCGAATCACCATCCAAGTGCTCACAGCTTCAACTTGGCACAGCCGGAAGCTCGAATCCAAATCATACATGGTTGTAGGGTAATTGTATTATGTCATTAGTGTTGATCACCAATATCTATGCAGCCTACAATCTTTAGTAGATGTTAATATTGCCTGTTGGTGCAGATACAACGAAAAGCCGTCAAGCTGACCCTCTGTATCTATGTGAGCGGCCGACTACTTCGACAGGCTTATTCAGATAAGCCGAGTCTGCTGACCTTGTAGCGGATGTTTGCCATTTGTGCACAGCAAACACCGCACCGCTTTTGTAGTAGATTCTGTATCAGCTAGACTATTTATCTCTTTGTGTAGAGCTAGTCGTCTCCTGTCTCTTCACCGAATCATAGTACTAACAGAACCAAATAGCAATCCTGAAGCCATAGCTCAGTCTTGCCAGGTTCAAAGTACATCGTTCTCAAGATCTACAAAAGTGATTAGTTCCTTTTGTATAGCCCTTCCCCTCTCGTAGTGATCTGTCCCTACAAGACTTTCTTTCCTTCACCTCAAACAGTGATCAGTTCCTGTTTGACTCTAACTGCTCTCTACAGAACCCCTCGTCTTCAGTGAGTACTGACTCCCTATCCCACTCAAGTCCTCCGCCGCGCATCCCTCTCAAATACTCTCGAGCCTCGAGTCCAATAAAGCATCACCGCCTCGGGAGTCCTGCCGAAGTCTTCGAGCCCGACTCGAAACCTCCGACTCCTGGTAACGACGCTTTCAATCTACCTATCTATACGGGTCAACTGTACGCTGTCACACCCGAAGACGGCTCTGAGCAGCATCAGTACGCTGCATCATTAACGGTCCCTATCCGAGTAGCGAGCCTCAACCCAACAATTAGACCTCAATTGACATGCACTACAAGAACAACAAATACGTCTGAGTAGTCACCTTCCATACGTTCCATCTTCTAAGGTTATCACCGAAGAAGGTGAAGAGGAACTACTTGCTCGCCTGATCCTGGATTGTGAAGCTTTCAACGGGTCTCAGATCGCTAGATGTGAGACATGAGGCCAAGCCTATTCTCTACTCATAGAACACTTTGAGACGAAGAAGCTAGGCAAAGAAGGCCGATGGAAGCCATTCTTTGAGGTACTACACCAGTCTTCCGACGAAAATGTAGCAAACTGGTCGAACAGAGCTTTCACTTCATTCGATCGCGCTACCTCCGCTGGACTGGTGTCAAGGATCGTGGCTGACCGCATTGGCCAAGATGCATCAGCAACTACAAGCGTCAGGCACGCCACGGAGATACAGGGAAGTAGGATAGTTAGTGACGGAGCTTGAGGGACTTAAGACGTCCGGACGTTAGACCTCAACACTCTGAAACATCAATGGACCCTTGCCCTTGCCTTTGTAATCTGAAGTCTGTTTTAGCTAATTGTGTTTTGCGATGTTCCCCACAGGTTTCAGTCATCACACTCGAAGACATCAAGTCAGCCCACATTCCCTTCAAGACTTAGTTGGTTACTTTCTCCTTTCTTTGCTTTCTCCAGATCAGATCTAGTGGTCAATCAAAGTTCTTTGTTACTTCACCCCGAACACTGAACTTTACCCTAAGTCCTTGCACCCCGCCTTTGCCCTCAGCTTTAGCCTCGAGTAGTAGACTAAACGAGAACAAGCAGTGGGAAAGACAGCGCCTGTCGGCCATAATGCCGGCCCCGAAGGTCGCTCTGAAGCGGTACCAGATTGCTTGCATTACAATACGCTCGCCACCCCAATACGGTATCTGAACTATTAGTACATGGTAGAGAATCTCGAATGTATACTAAGCTTTGCTCGTGTAGCGCCGTGCTACCTTCGTTCCCTACTGGTATGGCCAGGTCTCCCTAATGCCCTTGAGGATTGTTATAGCCAGCTGCAACACAAGACAAAGTCAGTTAACGCAATGAGAGAATGGCGTGTAATGGAATGATACTAAGCTCTTGTCCAGCCCAGCTCCTAGCATAGGCGTCTCTGCGTACGCCATCGTGGTAGAGGTATGCCAGGCTAGGCATACAACCGTTGACCTATGGTGAGAGATAATCAGCTCGAGCCTAAGGCACACCTTTGGGCCAGTCGAAGACTCACCCCGCTCACGAAGACTGACTGCTGTCCGACTGACATGGTTCGCCATTCCAATTCATTAAGCTGTAGATCTGCCAGTGGTTCTATCAGGCTCAGCCATTTCCCTGATTAGGTGCCAGATGTCTTTTCGAGCTCTTGTCAGATTATGGTGTATGCCTGGTTCATGACAGCTCTGGCCTGAACGAAATACAGCTATGTTAGCCTCAAATTCATACTATGCAGTTATGACTCACTCTCCAGCAATTGTACACCTCTTGAGAGACGCCAAATCTGTCCGCAGGTGGAGGTCGTACCATCTTGCTTTTTGCATTTAGACTGTTCCTTGTGTCGTTGGCTTTGGGTGTATACGCCCCTCTTTGATGGGTGTAGTTGATAGGGATAGGGGGGCGATCACCCCTACGCACTGGTACTTTCATGTTAAGTGCCGCCAAAGCTGCCGGCGTCGTCGGAGGCAAAGGCTCTGGCAGTGTATCATCGGCTGAAACAAATGCAATCAGCCTTGGAGTCAACTGAGATTGAGAGACTGACCATCTTGAATACTGGAGCTTTCTGACCGAGCCGATGCTGGACTCTGTATCAAGACTTGAGCTCGGGCTGCCTGTCGCGCCACGTCGCAACAGGGCCGGCCGATTAGGGTTTGGGGTCTAGGGCCTAGGCTTTAGGGTTTAGGGTTTAGGCCTACAGGCAAAGCAGGGAGGATTGGGGAGGGGTTGGAGCTGGGAGGAAAACAGAAGAAGAGCAGTCGTATTGACTCGCTGTTATGCAAAGGACTTACTAAGTCTCTTGACGACAGACTTGAGTATGATGGGGGGAGTTCGACGTGGGGAGGCTAGGATTCAGAGGGGCAGATGTTCAGAGCTAGACGAGTTTATTCGACGAGATCAGAACTGAATAAGAAAGAGAAGAGGGAAGCTACGAGGACCCAGTTGGCTTCTATACCTGAGGTGGCTTCAATAACTAAGATGGCTGGTGCTGTCATGAAAGGTTCGATAATGATCTAACTTGTTCAGGCAGGGCAGGCTTCATAGACTAATACTAAAAATACCAGGGAGAGAGATATTGAAGTCGGCGAGTGGGGATGTCAGGGCAGGCCTCCCTAGGGTCCTGAGCGTCGGCGCGTGACAGGACTAGGCCGAGCGACTGAGCCACAGGCTCGCACCTTCCCGGATCGGCAGGCTGGCTGGTAGTGCTGATCTTGGCGGTGTAATCAGGCACGCACCAAACGCCGCTTCGAAGGGCTCTACGTGGGCCATGGCAGCAGCAGTAGCGGTTAGAGCATTACCAACGGGCGTGACGGTGACTTGCAAGCCCAGCTGGGTGTATTCTTCTTCCACTGTAGCTTCTGCTGCCGCTGCGAAGCTCTCGACTCTAACAGCTTCGACGATCACCTGGTTGGTAGTGCTTTCTTTGGCGCGAGCTCTTGCGGCTGCTGTAGAAGTACATTCAGGCTTTCGCTTGCATGAATAGACATTTAGAAAGCTTACTAGCACTATGAGTGCATAGTTTGCGCAATTCTGCCTGTCCCGTTGCATTTCTGCAGCCTTTTGTGCAGCGTTGTGCAGCTCGCTGTTTAGGTAGAGACGCCGCAGGCGCTTTCGCTCGTGTTGCTCGAGCGGCTTTCATTATGACCACGTCGTTAGCTTGGTCAAAGTGCAAGGTGAAAGCAGCTCGTATGCCTGTATACGTTGCTGCAGGTAATATAATTATATTGCTGTCTGCAGCATCGGCTTGTCGCGCTTGCACGCGTGCTTTAATGCCTCGTAAGTTCCCCGCGTGCCTTCTGGGCGATTTGCGCGGCCCTGTGTCGATCACGAAGATCAACAGGCGCTCCTTCTTGGAGCTGTGCCTGAGAAGTTGGGGCCTCTGGTTGGTTTGAGGTAGTCTACGTAAGTGATAGTATGAGAGTGTGAGTGAATAAGAGCGGTTGTGATGGTTTATCATTTATTTCAGAGCTGACATTCATTCTACAATTCATATATGCTTTAATACTCCTAAGCTGGAGTGTGCCCTAGTTCCTTCAACAATGAGGAACTCCCTTATACAATAAGGAACAATGGTATACAACAAGAGACAATAGATAATTGCTCTCTTATTGTATCTTGACAATAGGATATCTAATAGGGGCATTGTTGGCCTCCCTTATTGTTGCATCTTGCTGATGCTTCCGGATAGGCGCACATGCTTCCTTTGAGCACGTGAGCTGGGCAAGCGGTGCGAGCTGCGTCAGCATCAACAAAAAGGGAATTCGGCGGGAAGAGCGGAAAATAGTCTCGATCCGGACCGCTGCATGGTCCGGTCAAATACAGTTTTGTGGGTGCGACACTTCTATGGTCTTGAGGCAGACGAAGCCGGGCGTCCGGATGGAGGCAGAGATGTTGAGGGAAATGACTTGCTAACGTGCAAGAAACGTAGATTGCTAGAAGCTAGCTAGGTTGATAAGAAAGTGGATACATGGATTTGTGATTCCATACAAAAGTAAAGACGGAGAGACGGAAGGATGCTGATAGTCGGCGAAGGTGAGGGTTGTGTGTTAGCGAGAAGCGCGCGCACTTCGGCATCGTACCTGCTGACGCGTAGATGTAGTTCTTTGTAAAGTGCGCTGGCTCACTGAGCTAGGAGCTTATAGTGCGGCCTGCAAGGTGCTTGAAGATAGGCAGGAGATGTAGGCGATCTAATGCTTGAAGCTGGACCTGTGAGCAAAGAAGGGGATTCAAGGATGCAAGGAAAGTTCAGTGTTAAATGTGATGCCAACGCACCTGACAGGCAATCACCTACGCGGTAATGGCGGCCCCTGGCGATTATCCAGCCGGGGTGCTCCTCCGCGAATCGGAGCCGCCCTCGCCGAGTCCTCATCGATGGCAGCCAGAGCTGGCTTATCCCGCCAGTACGCGCCATGGGCGATGGCATCGAGGTGCGCCCTGTCCAGCTGAGATGATTCGCCATATAAGTACGTCATATCTCGACTGGGCCCAGCTTGGGCGCTGCTGCCTGCTGGCCTAGCCGCCGCCACACCATCCCGAGTACGTCTGGCCATTTTTAAGGATGGCCAGTCTCTGCCCGCGCGCAAGCGACCCTACGTCTCGCAAATTCTTTGCAACGCTCGCAGTCATCCCCGAGCTGGTACCCGCAATATATCGTGTAGGCATCCTGGCTACGCTCTGTACAAAGCAGGCAGATTTGCCTTGGCTTCAAACCAAGTCTCACGTAGGTAAGACTCGGGGTCGTCCAGCTGTTGTTCGGGGAGAAATGCTCTTAGTACTCGCATCAAGGCTTCCATGATACCTACTTGTTGTTGCTAGTCTTGCACACAATGGATCCTGAAACTCTGCTTCGCGTCCATCTCGAGTAGCACAACCACAGGATTCGAAGCTGGAATCGTCTACTGGCAATTGCCGATAAGTTTTCTAGTCCGACGACGACGAGCAGTGTTGGTAGAAGTTGCGAAAACCATGACTGCCTTTACCTACGAGACCACCGGCACTGACCTTGCCGCCTGCATTGACCTGCTCATCTGTTTGGTGGAGGACGTCACAGGCAGCTGGACGAGCGAGGGAGGGGGAGTCAGGTCTCTTCTCTGTTCTCTCTTCTCTCTTCTCTCTTCTCTTTCTCTTTCTCTTTCTCTCTCTCCCTCTTCTCTCTTCTCTACACTCTTCCACACTCTCACCAAGAAACACACACACCTCGTCCACCATGTTCAACAAATCTCGCAGGACAACCGCAGGCACTGCTGCCACTCCTGCCACCACCACCACCCGCAGCCCTGCCACCAGACATCACATCTCCGGACCTCTGGCGTGAATGCAAGCTCATCTCCGGACCTGCTTCATCTCCGTTACTGATTCACTGCACCACCCCTCCCTCAATCATCAGCGCCATCTTCGCCCTCTACTTCATCCTTGGTCTGGTCCAGCTCGGTCTTCTGGTCGACATTGTCAAGTGAGTACGATGAAACACATCCTGCGCATCTGTTGAAACAGTGTCCCGCGTCGGCCTTGTCACTTCCTTGTCGTCTACGTCAGACGGCTAGTTCGCTGCCGACTCCCTCACAACGATCTCATGCTAACACTCTGTGTCTGTTATGATCTACAGATACTTCCACACCAAGTTCGAACACATGGTTCCACACTGGGTCCAGGCCAGAGCAGGGTACGCTACCTTCGCCGCAGCATTCACCGTCATCTCTGCCATCCTATACTTCCTCCTCGGCAAATTATGGAGAAATTTCAGATGGCACCATGTTGTGGCTCTGACGATCCTCAATTTCATCTTCTGGATCATCGCTGCTCCGCTGTTGGAGATTGCCTTCACTCATACTCCTTATAGACAGTGTGTCGGCACCTTTGGCAAACAGAAGTGCCAGGAGGTAAGCTGTTTCCTTGGCTACAATTCCTTCGAATTCAGCGTATAGGAGCTAGTTGCTAACACGCATTCTGCTGATCCACTCTCTTGTCTGTCTCGAATACAGCTTAAAGCGGCAAGAGCGCTCGCGTGGATCCTCATGGTTCTCTCCCTCCTCTCCATTCCCGTAGCATGGTTTTTCGGCCGCAGAGCAGCAAGGACCGGCGGAACTCAACCAGTCACAAAGGAAGCTCACACTACACATGCTCCGGTCACCGATGGAACCTCAGGAACCACCAACACTGCCCCGACCCATACCACTGCAGTCTGATAGTCGAGCTGATCCTGTCCGCTCCGATCAACCTTCGAGCACGCACGAAAGCACGCACGAAGAACACTGCATCCGCCACTTTTCCCGGAATGCACATTCAATATAAGTGATCATAGTTATAATTCTCAAGTCAAAGTAACGAACACCCAATCATTGAGGTTCTGGAATGTTACGTACCCATTTACCGCCAATAGCTATACACGCGGAAATCAAACTTGGTTTACTTACTAAAGAGCTGGCCTGTCTGCTACACTCGCCTCATAACATAACTGACGATAGATGCCTTGGTCTGACAACTCGCTAAGCTGAATCGGTTCTTTCTATATCGGTAACTACACAACACTTCTTCGCGGAGGATTTGACAGGGGCAATACCTTTTTACCTTTGATTTAGCAAGACCACTACCTGTAGACAGGGACAAGATATGGCGTATGCAGTTTAATCGAGTCTGGCTCTCGTGACTTTTCCAATCTGCTTCTGCCTTCAGCAGAGCGGGCAAATAAGACATAATGCTACTTGTTACGTGAGTATGGCACATGTGCGTTCCAGCAAGCAGCAACTTTGCACGTAATTCTATCGTTTACAGAACTAGTTGATTGTATCATTTAAAGAATTAATTCTTTAGATGTTATACGCAACTTTAAACTTAATTGTATCATTCAAAGAACTAGTTCAATGCAGCGGAGAAGACAAAGCAAAGCTGAGTGTGCACCAAGGCAATCGACGCCGTCTTCGCCACTATCGTGCATCCGTGCACGTGGGGATTCCTGGCTTCCTTGTCTTTCCCCTACTCGAAGGCAGAAAGAAGAGAAGCAGCCATGGATCGCACCAAGAAGTCAAACTCGATCTTCACGGCTGGCTCGGTTGCCATGGCCGGGCTTCGTCTTGCTGATCCATACCTCCAGTTCTCGCTATTGCGGGATGGGTATGCGGCTCAATTCATGCAGTCAGTCCTGCGCATGCCCCAAGCCTATGCTTTGGCTCCTGCTGTCTTAGCTGTGCCCGGTATATCGACCTTTTCCATTGGCGGTCTCAATGAAGTAGCTTCTGCTCTGGTCGCCATGTACGGCATTGCTGGCCTTCGCCACGTACGTGTATTACGTTGCTCTTCGGCACGCGGAGTAGCCTTTCGTACTTTGCAGTAATGGGGCTGACTACATGCTCACATGTCATTGATCTTTCAAATAGGCATACTGGGCCCTCGTTACCAGGACAATCGAATTCCCTCTCTCGCCTGGCCTCTTCGTTGGCTTTTACAATGGTGTCATGAATGCCCTCACTACCGGATTGCTCGTATATACGTCAAGCCGAACACCCTTCACGTCTCAAACACTAGGCTGGAAGCAATATGTCGGTATTGCACTGTTCGCTGCTGGCATGGCACTGGAAATCATTCCCGAAGAGACTAGGAAATCATTCAAAGCCAAGCCTGAAAATAAGGGAAAGCTCGACAACACAGGATTATGGGGGTGGGTGGTTTGATATGCAGTGATTCCAGTATCTTGCTGACGGACGTAACCTCTGTCTTCCCGATCAGCTACGTGCGACACGTCAACTATCTGGGTTACACCCTCTGGCGGACAGGCCTTATGTTGACCGCAGTAAGTGTGGCCCTGCTTATAGCAACGAAACGTCCCGATCTGAGATTGTCATCCGCCGTCAACAGGGCAGCGTCGGTGCGGCTGTAGGACAAGCCCTATTCCAGAGCTGGTTCTTCACCAGCATTAGCATCCCGGAAATGAACAGCTCTATGGCCAAAAAGTATGGAGGACAGTGGGAGGAGTACAAGCGGGAAGTACCTTATGCATTCATTCCGGGTATCTACTAGGTGGGGACTGTCTTGACATATCTTTGTTCTGTTTCATGTGCATTCATAGCCATCCAACGTGCTGTAGCCAATTTAAGCAATGAGAGTGCAGCCTTTCTTTCAAGCTGCTTGGGAGATCACATGCTGAGCGCTGATCCTCCAGCGTAACATGGATGTATCCGAAGTAGACACTGCCGCACTCGACGCGCGTGAAAGATCATATTCGCCACTGCAGATCCTGCTTATGAAGTCATCAGAGGAGCGCACGTATTCGTGATAACTTTTGAGCAGCTTTCTCTGCTATTCGTTACACTTCCGTAATATTACTCCTAGTACACCATGCAAGTCATCAACAGTATGACTACCGGCAAGCAGAGCATCTTCGAGCTCAAGCCTTACCTCCAGCCCTTCCCTTATGGTGTGTGCTTCTACAGAGTCTGATACCGATCGTCCGCTTGCTGCTTGGGCTCACGCACCTCTCACAGGCCGCGAAGGAGAGGACTCTCGAGCTGCAAGAATAGCTAAAGAGGTTCTAGGCACCAAAATTGATCCCAAGCAGCCTTATGGCGAGGTGAGTGTCTTGGTGTAAAAAGGTATGCCTCGATCACCTTTTATTGACGTTATGGTTATTTCGTTCTCTGTTTGTCTTGTGCTCTGGTACTGCCTTTGCAATATGTTATAATTGATACTTCATCAGATCTGGATTGGCTCCACGCATGCCAATGGACCAGCTGAAGATATCAAGACTGGCCAAAAGTTGCGTGACATTGTGGCGTCGGATCCAGAATATTATCTCGGCAGGAAACTACTCGATAATGAGGATATGCAAGATCTATACAAGGATGATCTGCCTTTCTTGTTCAAGATCCTCAGCTTTGATAAAGCTCTCCCACTTCAAGCGTGAGTATCACTGAATGTGCGAAACATTGTCAAGCGTTTGATTGACATACTACGGTGATCGTCGCAGGCATCCTGATCCTAGTCTAGGTAGCAAGCTGAAGAAAAGGGAAAAGAAGGAACGGGGCAAGAATGAAGACTGTGGGCGACTCATCTACTACCGTCCTCCGTGCGAGTCGGAGGCATCACTGACTGGCATCCTGCAGTCATCGACGAGAATGGCAAGCCAGAAGTTTCGGTCGCTTTGACAGATTTTACAGCATTCATTGGCTTCCGACCTCCCTCTGAAATCGCTGCATTCATCGAAAAGAACCCTGAGATCGCTGCTTTGTTTACGCAAAGCCAAACTGACAATTTGAAAATTGCAGCCGAACAAGCGGATGGAAGCCTTTCCAATAAAGCAGCAACCGTGGCAATCAGGAGCATCTTTGATGTTATGATAAAGCTGTCAGAAGATAAAGCCAAGCAACTCATTCTGACCATTAACGACAAGATCAATGCTCAAGGCGCAGCAGCTGTCTTTGGCGATAACAAAGATGCAGATGCGCTTGCCAAAGTCTGGACGAAGAATATGAAAGTTTACGGTGAAGGAGATGTGGGCATCCTAATCACTAGCTTTATGATGAACTTGATGCAGCTCCCACCCGGCGAGGGTTGCTGGATCCTGGCGGACGATATTCATGCTTATGTTGATGGTGATAAATATTTTCCCCCTGACTGCCTACTGCTGTGGCTGAAAACGAATGGTTGCTCTTGTGCTAGGCGATGTCATCGAGTGCATGGCCAACTCTGACAATGTGAGTTCCTGTCTCGCTGTACTCTTCCGTAGCTGAAGAATCCGCATTCTACTGCACTCGATTGACAGATGTAAATGTGCAGATATGCTCCCATGTAAGATGAGGTTGCTAAGACTCCGTCGTGACTTTCTCTTCAGGGTATGCCATGGTCTCGGTGTGGATGAACAAGGCGGCAAGCAGACCTTTGTCGACATGCTCTCGTATCGTCACTTGCCCGCCAGCAAGCTCACTCTGAAGTATGAAGATGGCTGGCAAGGAAAAGAGGGTAACACAAGGCTGTACAAGGTTCCCATTACCGAGTTTGATATCATTCGAGTCTCTCTATCTCCTTCAAGCAAGAAGGAGAGGATCACCCTGCCTGGACCTCACACATTTGTGGTGACCGAGGGCACTGTGAAGGCAACTGTCGAAGGGGAGAGTATCACCCTCAGACAGGGACACTCTGCGTTTGTACGACCGAATGTAGAGCTTGAGTTGGAGCTTGAGGAGGGCGACAAGGCAGAAGTGTACGGCAGCTTCTTCCAGTAAATGCACTATAGCCAGATTGTAGCCATCCAATGTGTAGCCAGTTAGAGAAGCAACAGATAGCCATTGCTGAAAGAAGACAAAGTTCCCAGAGAGCCATGCCGAAGTAGAAGAGGTTCATTCTTTCAAAGAGGTTCATTCTTTCATGCTGCCTACAGCGAAGATGATCGAGATTTTGCCAGCCGCAACAATTTTCTGCATTTTACAACAAATGCTGTACACGGCCTTGTAGAGCTGCCAACAGCAATTCGAATACGTAGTCACGATGGGCAAGAAGGACAAGAAGCGCTCTGAAGCAGAGGCAGCGACCGTAGCTGTCGAAGCGGAGGCCGTCAGCGCTGCAGGCGTTGGAGAGCCAGTTGCAGATGTCGGCGAGGTGTCAATGGCTGTTGATGGAGACACATCAGTAGCGGCAAAGAAGGACAAGAAGAAGAAGGATAAGAAGGACAAGAAAGATAAGTCGTCGGCGTCGTCATCCAAGAAGGACGGCAAGAAGGAGAAGAGCAAGGAGCGCAAAGAACTCGAAATCCCTGCAGATGCGTTGTCACCCATTGCCCATCCTCTAGCGGGACGCAAGCTCAACAAGTCAACTCTCAAGCTTGTCAAGCGAGGTACGTAGTGTCCCTCAGTGTGTTTCTGGTGCTTGCTCCCTGCCTGACTTGTGTTATGTTCGTCGTCTGCAGCTGCTCGTGCGCGACATGTCAAGCGTGGTGTCAAGGAAGTCGTAAAGGCATTAAAGAAGGGAGAGAAAGGGTAAGAGCGAGTCTCCATGATGGTTATGTATCGCCAAGCTAACAGAAATCCTGTGCCGTGGCTTATCGCTGCAGTTTCGTGATTATGGCAGCCGATATTTCACCCATGGACATCCTCACACACATTCCACTTTTGGCCGAAGAAGCTTCGTGTCCATACGTCTTTGTCACGTCCAAGGACCTTTTAGGACAAGCGTCAAGCACGAAGCGGCCCACATCATGCGTCATGATCTGCCCTGACAGCAAGCGAAAACCCAAAAAGCCACGCACCGACAAAGATGGCAATGTCTTGCCAGTCAAGGAGCCCGAAGATTACAAGGAGGATTACAAGTCCGTTGTTACAGAGGTTGAAGCCTTGGACAGTCATATAGCCTATTAAGTCGTGAGCCTTGGGAGCGAAGCCAGGGTCTACATAGCCTTGCATGGTTATTTGGCGAGATGAGCCAAGTGTGGTGTACGGTGGGCTTCTGGCCTACTTTCCCTATGTATTAGTATCTGTCGTTTTCTATCTTTTCCTTCTTCTTGGCAAACTCAGGCACGCTTAATATGGCAAATACCAGAAAACTCGCGTGTCGGACGGTCGGAATGCAACTGTTTGGATTAGCAAACTCTCAGCTTCTCCACTTATTGCGAAAGGCCTGAATGATTCCTACCTCGAATGTCGGCCTCTTCGTTTATGAAGGCATCCTCACGTAGGGGGCTAGCCAATGGAGCGACCCATCTATTTTCTGGCAGAACTTTCTGCATCAAGCTGAGCGGATGGCTTGTGATTTCCAAGGCATGTCTGCGATAATAGCCCACGACCAGCAACTCTTCTAACGTACGTAGTGGAGGAATGGTGATGGCGACCCAACCTGCTTTATAAAAGATACGAAGGCCATGCCGGCCAAACCTTTTTTGCGTGCAGGTATAGAAGGCGCCTCCTTTCACGGTCTGCAACGCCACCAATTTGAAGTCCTTGGTAGCCAAATTGATGGCACTCTGTTCAGTGAACGTGAGGGATTCCGCTGGCTCGACACTTGCGTCATCGTCATTGATGCTATACTCGATACAGCGAACGTGCTCTGGATCTGAATCATCGACAGCTTGGACAGAATCTTCGGGCCCTGTCAAAGACATGGGCACGACCGGACGAGCCGTGTAATACAAAAGGCCGGACCGCCAACCAAGCGTCTTCAGGTAGGTTGAGTTCGAGGGTTCGCCAGGCGCGATCCGTCACTCAAACTAAGCTGCCAGGTTTGGACCTTACTGCAGCTTGCACGGTGTCGACGCAATAGATGTCGTTGATCTGAATCTAAAGTCTCACGCGGCCTACTAAGCGACTGCACAATATCCGCGCCATCCTCGAACTGCACTCTGCTTGCTACAGAGTTGTCAGACTTCTGCGAATTTTCTGTCTGGACTGTTGGGTGAGGTTGTTTTAGACTTAGCGGCTGCCCCACCCTCCTTTCTCGAAGCACAAGTTGCTGCAGCTTTCTGAAACCTCAGAAGCCGGCTTCACAATACAACACCGCAAGGGTGTCTTCGTCCGGCTGGCAGAAAGAGACCAAGACGGATCTGGACTTTAATGAAAGAGGCAGGATTTCCACCCCTGATAAGGCCGCAAAATCTTTCTGAAAATGAAAGGCGGACGGGAGTCTTCTTCTATGTGCACGGAGCCAGAAGCATCTCGACTGAGCTTGAGGGCATCCGCTGGTACTGTTGGAGCTCCTTTTATGGCTCTTGTGAGTAGATCAGGAGCATCGAACTTTAGCTGAGAGTGCATCAAGTATACCGGTCGCTTCTGTATGGACAAGCGGAGAAGGAAGCTCGATTGTGCGAGGCTATCCCTAAGTTGCTGGCCGTGACTTTCTGTATCTCCGTCGTAACCCGATGAGCAGCGCGTCAATTGCGGACGATGTAGTGAAGGCATTGCTTTAGGAACCTTATCGAGCGATTTTGAGCTCTCTGTGCCATGCGAAGGGTGAGGCAGGGCGGATTTTTCTTTCTGCACCGGCAGAGACTTACTATTCTCATCTGGACACGGTCGTGGACGATCTGTCGGAGGCTCGAAGGAGGTGTTAGGGCGGGCGGACTTTCTCATGGTGTGTAGTAATTCGTGAAGCTCTACAGATTCCAAAGGCCCACTCGGCAGGTCGGCCGGTAAAGCTGTCTGTAAAGCTATCTCTGCAATTTTCGAACGGCCCGAACATCCCGGTGTGTGACCTGTTCTCTTGCAGCCGTGATCTTCGTTTGGTAGGGTTCTTCGATTTTCGGTGAGGGAGGGTGAGTGCGTACTTGCCGATGTCTCCGGCTCGGGCTCAGATACTGCGGCGTGAAGACGGGTAGTCTCGTTTGCACTCAGGCTTTGAGCCATTGTGATAAGACTTTTGAGCTTGGGCAGCTGATCGCTCAGACCAGCGCAGTAAGAAGCTAAAGAGCAACAAGCTGTGTCCTGAGCAGACATCCTCACTACTCAATGACACGTTTGATGAGCTCTTCGAACGTCTCGCCTGTTGGAAAGTCAGTCGAGTCAGATAAAAGCGTCAGCAGTGCGATATTGCAGAACGAGTGGGCTGCGAACTGAGAGCGGACAGGCATGACGACTCTATTCGGAATGTAAGGTCTGAAGTAAAGCAAATAACGAAATAGCAGCGGATGGGGCTGGAACGGTGGGCGATCGTATGCGCGATTGGCGCACTCCAACACACATACTCCAATCAGCTCGAACCTTCGGCCTTTGATTCGTCACGGGCGTCTGAGGTAGTCTAAAGGCCTATCTTTAGTACTGTCTGTGTTGCAAACGTCTTTTCTCACACCATACAATATACTGCTCGCTGCAGATTGGCACAACCCGTTGAGACCTCTTACGTGTGATCTAAAGTGCCTTCTGGCCGCAAGCCGTCGGGCAATTGAGAGACCAGCACCTCCCGGGTGGCCGTCTGTATTGATTCTAGCACGACCTTGGGTGCGCACGGGACTGAAGTTGGAGCAGCGAAACTGACCGACACTGTCGCGTAGGGTATGTTCAACCAGTACTTGCTCAAGACCTCTCTTTCTCTGAGCGGAACCTGCTGTATCTTGCCATGGTCGCGAAGCTTGTCGTCGTCCTCATCTTCTTCTTCGACTTGTGGAAAGGAGCCCCAGTGCCAAGTATCTGTCAAATGTGCTGGCGGCTCTTCCCAGCTAAAAAGATATCGTCAAGGTGGACCTATCAGACTGGAATCCTAACAGGGAATCCTAACAACAAAGCCTCACTGTGAAGGATGGAGAGACAAGAGAACTCTTTCCAATGTATAGTGAGCTTTATTGAAAGTTTGAGCGGACTCCTCTTCATCGCCGCGACTGTCTGCGACATCGTTGAAGATGACATCCAGCCTGACCTTTTGTGCTGCTTCCACGCTGAGCGAACCTTCCACGGCAAACATAGGCGGTACTGTATCAATCACATACCCATACAGCTTCTCGAGGGAATGTGTCATGGTGGTCGATGGAGCTACGAGGCTGTATTCCAGTAAAGGCGATCGATCTGGTGTCAGCCGCAAAGCGAAGCTGCCACAGTAGCGTCAGTAGGGAAGTATCGCAACTTCCTGGGCAACCTCAGCTCACTTTATCGTCGCACCAATTACGACAGCACGAAGCGGCCCTGTCCATCCTGCTTGACCCGCAGCCATCCGCCGTGCCAACCTGTCTAGATCCTCCTCTCGAAGGGGGCATGTAGTCTTAGCATCGTACACTCTAAACTGCTCCAGCGGGGGTGGACCTGGGTGACCCTCGTGCCTCTGATAGGCAAGCACTTCGATCATCAGTCCGTATAGACCGTACTGCCGAGTTTCACGGTACAGCTGCCTGTAAGCTTCAGTCAATGAAGAGTAATGTTTGCAAAGCGTATTCGCATCCTCAACACTTAGCGGGATATTGCCCTTGCCCATGAGGTAACCGTGTATAATCTGAAATAGATATGGACTGCACGTCTCGGGCATATTGAATTTAAGCGGCCGTCCATCGTTAAATGCTTCCGACCTGTTCCACATTTGCATGAAGGAATTCATAGGCCCGCCGCGCACAATCTCGGGATACGTTAGGATGAACTCTTGAGTATTATGGAAGACTATACGCATGACTTCATTGTTAGATTCCATCGGTTTCGTGACAATAGTAACACCGCTCTCGTAGTCAATCCTATCCGGTGGGGTATACGATGGCGATGGAGAGGCAGCGTCTTGTCGCTCTAGTGGGGATGATTTCTTGGGATCTTGTAGGGCGTCGATGACGGCCAGGATATCGGTTTCGCGAGCCTTCCCGGTGAAAAGTGGAGTCTGACGTTCCAGGTCTTTGCCATTGAACGAGGATGGTGGCAGTGACCTGTGTACATTCGGAGGCTCAAAATTCGGTAAAACACCATAGCGTCCGTGTTCAGCTAAAATACTATTGGACGAGATCGTACTCCGTTGTATGTCCTGCATTTCCTGCCGAAGCTTCTGTAGGCGTCGTTTCTGCCGCCGTTGTTCTTTGTCATCCTTTTCGGCGTTCATTTCGAAACTTTCAGGTCCTTCCTTCGGCGAAGGAAGCCAAGAAGTTGTTTGGGCATAGCTTGTGAGTCAAGAGGTGACAAGTGATGTTGC
Source organism: Cystobasidium tubakii (assembly GCA_024345325.1). Classification (NCBI taxonomy): domain Eukaryota; kingdom Fungi; phylum Basidiomycota; class Cystobasidiomycetes; order Cystobasidiales; family Cystobasidiaceae; genus Cystobasidium; species Cystobasidium tubakii. The sequence goes on along the minus strand of BROO01000005.1, from coordinate 1,720,460 downwards.
TGAGCTTGTACTGACTGGCGCAGCGGGAGTTGTCTCGTCAGCATTGTACCGTCAGAGCGTTGCTTGACCTGACCAGACCGCCCCGACGGGACCGACAGCATGACTGGAGTAGACGAGATGCCATGGAAGGGTAAAGTCAGGATAAACAAAACCTAAGCTCGACCCAATTAAGCTGTACGAGCCGGTCTGTCGCCGTGTCAATGCCAACGTGCCGAGACCATGCGCAGAGGTGAATTAGAGCTCATTGGGCCTCTGCAGTCGGGTCGATGACGTATGCGCTTGAAGAACGTTTCGAGTAGCTGCTTGTACTTGCTCGAAGACAATCCGGGACCTGCCGAGCTGAGGGTCTGGTAAAGGGAATCGCAAACAGATCGTAGCGTAAGGGAGATTGAGGTAAAATCTGCTAGTCGAGTCGTTCGAAGAGAAGGAGGAACTCGATGAACGATTGTGATGAGGATGGTCTCCGCGTCTAGCGTTATCCCGTATCTCAAAATATTGCAGATTGAAGGCATCGTGCAGCAGTTTCTGGGGATAATGCAAGTCGCTGGATAGAAGCCAAGCTCGATGTCAGCGCGCGGAACGAAAGGCGGGCACGCAATATTAAACCAAGCACTGACTGAGACGGCTCGAAGGCACAGAGAACAGCTTCTAGTGTAGATGGATATCGCTTGACGACGGATGCATTGCTTGTCCCAGTCGCCGCATCATCTTGAAACATTATGTCCAGTACCACGCTTCGACATTCTTCCCTGGTCAAGCTCCCGTCAAAGATGATTTGACCAGCTGTTTCATCCATGGAGCAGTTTAGGATTCCACTGAGAGCACGAGATATCGAAGTAAGGGGTGCTACCAAGCTGTACTCGAGGAGCACCTTATGCGAATCCGCTCTGCGAGCCATGAAACTAGGAAAGATATTAAGCCATCATAAGACGATAGCGTAGTTGCTAATGGACGGGGCTCACTTGATTGCAGCGCCGAGCACGACTGCTCTCAGCGGACCCTTCGCCTTCGTAGATGCCGTATAACCGTATCGAGCTATCCTTCTCAGATCGTGATTGCTCAGAGCGACGTTGCTTACAGCGTCATAAACTGTGAAAGGTTCACAAGACTCCGAGTCATCTTCCTGACGATTCCTCTGGTAGGATTTGATCTGCTCTGCCAGATCACGTATACCGTAAATCTTAGATTCGGTGTATAAACGCTTGTAGCCCTCTTCAGTGGCAGTAAATCCACCACATATCCGCACTGCATGTTCATAGCTGAGAGGGATGACCACGACACCTTTCAAAAAATTGTGAATGAGGTCAAATAGGTCTGAATCTCTATCCTGGGGCATCTTGATAGTAAGCATTTCGCCATTACCAGGAAGGTGAGAGGAACTCGCCCAGGACCGAAGGAACGAGTTTTTCGGTCCGCCCGCCAGCAGTTGCTTGTGAGTAAGATCAAATGCTCGACCATTTGAAAAGACTAGATGAAGAACTGTTGGATCTGTCTCGGAGGAGCTGGCTTTAGCAGTACTCGCCTCCTTCTGATTAACATAAGTAGCTGACGTTCTTGTGTGCGTATGCGATGCCTGATCGCTTTCCGGCCCACGAAGAGGAGGATGTGACGATGATGCATGTGTGCATGGGATTATAACACTGATATCCTGTGGGACAGAAATGGCGTGGGCTTGCAAGCTTGAATGGCGGCTATCGCTCGAAGGAACAGTCAATTGGATTCGCGGGATTTCCTGATGCAATGCTTCATTCGAGTCTTCCCGTTGCGATTCATCAGGTCTTTCAATATGCTCAGATACGTATTTGTGCTTCTCTGCTTTACTGTCGAGGATCTCGGCTATATGTCGCCGAGCTTCGGCGGGTGAAGACCTGCTTCGCGCTCTATGATCGTGTTTGTGCGTTGAGGTAGATGTCTGATGATGCTTCCTTGCGTTGTGTTCATCATTTTCAGAGGAGGAAGATGCTGATCTTTCGCTGACGTAAGGCGTGGCCTTTCGAGAACTACGAGATCCTGATTTTGATCTGCTGCTTCCGTGTTGTTCCAGTTTCAACTTACGGAGACATTTCGCAAGCTTTCTCTCCTGACGTCTTGCTTTCCGACGCTGTCTCTCTTCATCCTCCTGGAGTGTCTTCTCCTGCGCTGCAATGGCAAGTTGTGTCTGAAGGGCATCCAGAGGATTGTTGTAGTCTGAGACCTCAGCGCATCTTCTCGAAAGTTCATAGTTGCCGAGTGCGATTTCGCGGCGGACTGTGGCTGGGCTAGCTGGGCGACTTCGAGAGGAAGGTGGTGGCGGCACTGTCGGCAGGCCGGGGATTGGAGTGAAGTAGGAAGGTGCCAAAGAAGATGGTAGCATTACGCTTCGCGGTGACGATATTGCTGCAAGTACCGAAAGAGTAGTGTTCTGGTGTAGAGTAGGAAGACAAGGCATTAGCCTGAGTCTAGTCGCGTGAGAGGTGCACATGGATCAGATTACTCACCTGAACTTGCTCAACTGCAATTGGGAATACCGAAGGTGCTACTATAAGCTCGGTGTGAGAAGTCGCTGCGTACTCGCTGCGGTGATGTAAAAGACGGTCTACCTTGTCCTCTACCACAATGACGAGAAGGCAGGGAACGAAAAAGAGTCAGACCATACCGACGATACGCAAAGCGAGAGAAGGCGACTTACTTACCGGCTCGCTCGCCTTTAGATGCCGTGAAGCTTACTTCGGTAAAATAGGGAGGTATCAGGCTGGAGCGGCGGAGAAAGAATTGGGAAAATGAGGAGGCTCCTCCTTCGCTTCAAGAAAGTTTCCCTGGGGAGTATACAAGGAAGGAACGGATAGGTCGTGCCCTCCGTCGGAGTCACGTACGTTTTCGCAAACTTTGCATGGTAAATTTGTCAGACGAAGCCTGATCAGGTACACGGACTTGCACCTTTTTGATGCGGTTTGGCCTAACAAGATGACCACATGGCATCACATCAGCAGCGGTCCGCATAGTGCAAGTGTTGGAGTATGGTGATGTATGGTTTGTAGTCAATGTGTGAGGTCCTTCAGACTCTACTATCTGCATATGCACAGGACGGGCACAGCTTTGACGGCGACCTGGCTGACGAGGTTCCAAGGCAAATGTCTTTTCGCAAAAAGATAACCCTGCCCGAACCTTTGTTTGGGCATGTCTAGATAAGACCGGTCGCCGGTAAGAAACATGCTTTTCCTTTTCGAGCGACATCGCATCCTGAAGGTTGCGAAGTCTCGTGGATAGCACGCGGGCCAGCTTGCTTTGCGGTGCCATAAGACTTGGAGAGATTCGGTTGGTCTTACCAGACTCGGCGCGGAGGGAGAAAGACTAGATAAGGCGAGCTACGCAGTCATACGAGCGCCTTGCTCGTCCAGAGAATCGCGATCCGAATTGAAGGTCTGCGCAACACTTGCTTCCCTGGTCGTCGGCAGCACATTGGCGGGACAATAGTCCGTGCAGTCTCGGGCAGCACTGCATACCTTGCAGCAGCATGGCAAGGAGGATCAGCTAGGAGACCAATGACTCGAATGCAATGGACGGACGCACCGCAGCACTTGTATGGTATCATGTTAAGCAGACTGGTCCACTTCTCTCGAGTCTTGTCCATCAGCCTCGTCCATGCTCGAATCACCAAGCGACTTCGAGATCCATGGCTGCAGCCTATCCGCCATGTTCCGGCTCATGCTGATATGCTCTACATCACCCATAGGTGCATGGTGCTCCAGCACTCTCCCGCTGTAATCTGTTAGGCTGCGTGCTTGCACTCCAAGTCTCCTGCCTGCTCCCAAGCTCGCGCTCGCACTCTTTGCATTTCGGCCAACTGCCCATCTCCAACAACCCACGCAGACACGCAGCGATGGTTTTGGGCCGCTTGACGCACTATGGAGTGGACCTCGTGATGGTCAGCGTCATCCTGGCTGGCGTCAAGCGCACCTCTGGCTTTGGGTGAGTGCGTGTGTGTGTTGTAAACACAGAGAGAGTTGCCGGAGTACTTGCTCGCTCGCTCGACTCGGCAAAAGTAGATGTCCGCGGACAAGACTGTAAAGCTTCTAAGCTCATTAGATTGAGACTTGAGCTATAGACTCGAGCGATCCTAGGCTTCACAGATCCCCAATTGGCGCTGAAACTGCTTTCTACCAACTTTGAATGTCCAGGCTGGCTCCTCAGAACATCGGCATCCCAGAAGGCACGCCAAAGACCATCGCAGATAACTACCTCAAGGTCGGAGAGAGTATATTCGACTACGCATGCGCAATGTCATACGGTAGCTCGTATTTTGAGCGGGAGGGCAAATCGATAAGCAAGCAATAGAATGTCGGCAATGGGGAGCTCCGGAACACGAAAGGAATGGTGGGATGCATTGGATACGTGGTGAGAGCAGAGACCTATTGCTCTTCCTGTGCCTGAACAAGAGCTGATTAGCCTATGCAACCAATCCTCTAGATGAACAGTCTTGTCTATGGGTTCTATACAGCATGGGTACTCCTCCGAGGGCATTCGGCAATACACGTGACTCTTGACTGCAAACATACGAACAGCTTTGAAAGCTGCGCCATTCTTACCGATCCAAACGTTCATTGCATATTTGCGAGGAGACGCTTTACAATAGCTATAGCCATGAGTCTAGTACAGAGGGTGGTACGTCTCCGTAGCCCATCGAAACGAAGGAACGACGTGGTTGACTCTAAATACTAAAAGTAGAACGACTCTCCAGGAATTAGGTAATTGCGTGCGAAATAAGACTCTTTCTGATATTGCTGTACAGGCGAAATAGGTATTGTAAATTGTCCTCGAACTACAAATTGGGGAAGATGTGCGATTCTACCAAAGAAAGATCAGCTCAAGTTTTCAGTTTTCCCGACGGTGAGAGACATAGAAGACGCACTCATTATCAAATCTTCACAATTTACATCGCACCATGAAATTATGCTTTTACGTTCTGCTGTTTGCTCTTGGAAGCTGCCATCTCTTCCTGTTCTTCAACTGCTCTTCTTTCCAAGATCCTTGCAAAACTAGATTGCATGGTATCGTGGAATCTCTCAAACGTCTCATGCTCACGATCTATACGTTCCGCTTCTTTGCTCAACGCTACCAACCATCGTTGGACACCAGGTTGTAATGGTGTAGCAGTGCCCGAGAGGTTTTTACTCGATAGATTCTTGCGCAAGTTGACTTGTGATGCAATGGGATCCTCCTCTAAAATACCACTGCCACCAGCTTCATACTGCATACTGTACTCATCAGGATAATCCCGCTGAGTGAGTAGTTTCTGCCGTGCTCGTGACGGGCCGCCGCGCACCGAGCCAGGATGCCGGCTTTGCGTATTGGTAGGGGATGTCGATGCTTTAGCGAAAGGCTGATAGCTCTCGCTTGGATCGATGAATTTGCTGATTAAAGGCTGCCTGATTTGGATAGTATTGGACTTCGTGCCTCTTAAGCCATAAGCACCTTGTAAGCGCTGCATAGGCGAAGTTGCAGCTTGAGCAGCAGCCATGGACCCGCCTGAAGAGGGTGTCCTCCTTGGATCAGGGCTGGTAGGGCTTGGATTTTGGTTGGTCTTGTCGAGACTCGTCAAGCCAAGTGTAGATCCAAGACTGGTCAGTCGTGTCATTGATCCGAAATATCCAGAAGCTCGTTTCAGTGTTCCAAGCGCAGCGCTAGTAGCAGACGCTGGGCTATTCTCCCCTTTCGGCGAGCTTATGCCATATTTTTGCAGAGACGCAAGAGTTGCACCTTGCGCAGTCGAAGCGCTTCTACGGAGCGCGCCTCTAATAGGGAGTTGTCCAAAGTCGGACTCCGTTGTAGTTGCGGGAAGATCGCTTCCGGAAACCGTTCTTAAACGCTTTGCGAGTTCTTCAGCTTCTTTGGGAGTTAGCGTGCCAGCATTTGATGGACCGAGCGATGCACCTGATAAATGTCGTCGATGCGCACGAGACGTAGATGGATCGGAAGGGAAAGCCGTGTCGTTTTCTTTCGGTGTCAACCCGACATGCTTGAGCTGGCCGAACCCTTCGACGGAAGTATCGAGACGAGGTTGGAGAGGAGCCAGAGTCTGTCGGCGTATAGATGAGCTAAAGGGACGCGTGCCACCTATTGAAGCGAGTGAGCGGATTGTAGATGTAGAGGTCTTGCGCGTTGTCGTGGGTCGTTGATTTTGATTTGTCTCGGGCAGCTGGGAAATTTCGCTTGGATGCTCCTCTGCAGTGAAGCCACTGTCGATAGCCTCGCGATTCGCCGCTCCAGCCTTTCGTGTTCGTTCGACATCATTGCTTGCGCGAGGCTCTTCTGAGGTTGACGATGTTATAATGCTGGAATTGACTGTAAAATTGCTGGCTGATGCACTGGCTGATGCGCTGACGGTACTTAATCTTGAATCGGCCTTGGAAAGATCGGAAGGCGAGGTGAAGCTCTTCGGGGCTGCCAAGGACAGAGCACTTTCACGCTGACGGGGCGTTGTGCCGAGTAACTCCTCTTCCTCGGTCGCTGTACGCTGAAGAGGCTGGCGAGGTTCGTACTTCGGAAAGTCAAGAGGCTGCACGTGCTCAGCCGCAGAAGCTTTCTTCCGCCGGGCTTTCTTTCCGAATTCAAGAGCTTTGTATGACTCCGGTGACATGGGTGATGTGCCTGCAAGAGGTGTTGCTGCTGCTGAAGAGGTAGCCGATATCCATCCTGCTTCATTCTCATCGTCTTCAGTCCCTCCAGCTGTAGTTGCTGGTGGCGCAACCTCTTCCGCTTCTTCCTGATGCTCTGTGGGATCTGGTAGCTGTTGCGATTTGGCTTTGCGTTCTTTGGACTTGCCGGATCTACCAGAAGACTGTATGTGCTCTTGACCATCTGCCATTTGCGACAAGCCTGCCAAATCACCTGTGGCATGTGTCAGAGCGAGATGAGAGCGGGACTTGTCCCGGCGAGAAAGGGCCGAGGATGAGGCATTCTTCTTTCTGGCATGAGCATGACCGAAGTGAGATTGGTCTGCGAGGCCAGATAGGCCAACCTTGCTCTTTCTCTTGGGACCGACACGGTGATGGTGTTGGCTGCCACCGGCTGGCCGTTTTCCCTCGTCATTGCCCTCGCTCTGGTCAGAGTACCGTGCTGACGAGCTGGAAGGACCAGCAGTACTACTTCCGGCGTGCGTGTGATGATCGTTGTTCAAACTGATGGCTGAATTGGACCGCTGCACTGCACTGCTGGCGGAATGTGTTGCATTGGGGGGCCGACGGCCGCTCGAGCTTGTAGGGCGAGAGGTTGGCATTTCGCACTGGGTTGTCGCGAATGACTTGTCCAAGAAGGGCCGGAGCACCAGACAGGATGCTTCTGTCAGTCTTGATGAGTGGGCGTCGAGCGTGTGAGAATAAGACGGGTGTGCAGTTCACTTGCCAACACTTGCGCTGTAATTGGGCGAAAGGAACACACACACCAGGCACACGACGGTATCTGGAGCACTCAGCATCTTTCTCGACCTCGCAGATGGGGCCGAGGGCCAATCACTCACCGCCCTTTCATGCTCCCATTGCGCTCTAGCCGAGCTGGAGCTTGAAGCTGTATCGTGGCAGGTGGGATGGTGTCTGCGTCTGACGGTGTTAGGCGATGGAGAGCAGGAAGTGCCAGGAGATGCGCCGACAGCAGCTGCTCAGACACGAGCTGCGCTTGATGGCCCTGCACATGCGCTGACAGACTTGTCAACTTGTGGAAGAGTGTCAAGTTGGTGCAGTGTACGGGTCGACACAGTACAGCACTCGCCTCGTCTGCAGGATCGCCGTCTCTCCGAAGTGGTGGCAATTTGCCGAGGCACTTTCCTGCCTCGGAAAGGGCACTGTAATGCACTCTATCACATATATACTGCAATGGCTGTAATTACGAGGGGGATCGGAATATATCACGAATGCGTACAACAAAAACTTCAAGACACTGAATTCATATCAATTTCCGTGGAAACCTACTGGATCCCTCTCAACGCAGCTATACGAATTGTCTGGAGTCGGCTAGCACACCTTGCCGATCTGCTAAGAAGACAGACTCTTTCCCTCTCACAGCATGGATCCAGTCCTTCGAGACTGTTCTGCTGGTACCTTTGCTTCACCGCCCATCCGGCTTCGTGGACTCCCTTTCAGGCGGAGGAGATAGCGAAGTGAAGGGTTTACTCCCTCTCTGCTTGCGAACCCAATCACGCATAGCAGCAGCTGCGCCAGCAGGATCAAGTCTGTACTCCGACAGGTAAGTTTGCAACGAGGCAGGCGTAAATTCGCCTTCATTGATGCATAATGCGAAAATCTTTGCCAAATTTGCAACTTTGTCGAGATTATAAGTAGGTTGCTCTTCGTCATAAGGCTTGTAGAAAGTGTTGAATAGATCTTCAGCTTGTTGTCTGGTTGCCTGCTTGAGCTCGATGATCGCATCTATTCTACCAGGTCGGATCATAGCGGCGTCTAGGCTGCTTGGATCATCTATCAGATCAGGTAGAATAAGTCAGCTTGTACGGCTTGAGCAATGCCTCGTTTCAGAAACTCACTGGAAGTAAGGATGTAAAATATACCCCTCTGCTCGTCTACTCCATCCAGGACATTGAGCAAGCCGGCCAAGGTGAGTCTTGCAGCCGGTGGCGGTGGCGGCGGGGGCGTAGGCCTTCGCCATCCCGGAGCCGGCTCTTCTGGGCCTGGCCCCTCTGGACGCCCATCGTGCATCTGAGAATTCCATGGTTGGACTCTTGGAGCTGGGCCTGGAGCTGGGACTGCTGCTGCTGCCGCCTTCTCCGCGAGTCTGCGATTATGAGCTTTTGCCCATACATCGCAGTCCTAGAGAGGGCAGCAAAGATTAGCCTCAGCTCTTGCACGAAGTGTTTGCAGTGACAAGACCATTGTTATTCAGTGAACTCACCTCAAGGCAAATGATGGATCTTTGATGGACCTGGCGAACAGCTGCAGCCAAAGTCTCATCAGTGAGAAGAGGATGATTCAATGACAAGTAGTAGATCTTCAGATTGTATTTTGAAGCCATGCCAACGATGGTGGAGGTTTTACCGCACCCTGGTGGTCCATGCAAGAGTATACCTGTCTTCCAGGACAAGCCTCGATTCAGATACCATCTTCCACTCTTTAGGAAATCGTCAGCCAGATGTTCCAGCTTCGCCCGACACGCATTAGTCAAGATAACATCTTCGAAATTCCTCTTTTGACGGGTTGACCGGGCAGTCCACCCCATCCCGGTGAAGTGATTGATCCTAATCACTAAATAGGAGAAAGCCAAACCGGATGCACGAGTCAGTACGTTGCTTAGGATTGGCCACGTAGTGGAGCATTGTGTGTAAGTATTACCTGATGGATTGGCTGCTTCAAACCTTCTCTTGGCTTCTGCGAGCCACAAGAGGAAAGGTGCACGACTGGTAGCATATAATCTGTGAAATGAACACATGTATGCAAGCAAGCAATCGAATGGTCAGCTGGGTTCAAAGAGGTAATTCTTTCATGTAGGTTTTGGAGTTTACCGAACGTCGAGATCAACATCGTCATTAAGGTAAGCGGGTTGCGGTTCTGGACCACGCTGATTATCTGGATTATCTTGGCTCAGAGCAGGACCAAAGTGTTCGGTTTGTACTCGGAAAAGACCGCCCTGATGGGTGAACCAGGTTGATTCATGCGAGCGCGGTAGACCGAGGTAGCCGAGCTCTTCTCGGATTGCTTTCAACTCTGGCGCTTCGTTCGGAGCAGCTCTCAGTGCAGCTGGGGATGGCTTGTTGCCTGTGCTAACATGAACATGCCGATGCTCCTTCACCATGCTGGGCCTATTGACTGCAAGAGGGCTATGTCAATCCAGATCAAAGCCGAAGCCATCCTTTCATCCAATTATACGTACCTATCCAATGACTTCCAAATACGAGCATCAGACCAAAGTTAGTCTTGCACTCTCATCATTCCCAACGTGTACGAAGTTTCACTCACGTGATCCATCGGTATTCATTGGAACACCCTTCAATTTGAAACTCGTAATATAGACTTTTGAAAAGGATGGAAACAGGATTGATAGTGGGCCAAAGCTTCTTAACTTTGCTCAGCGAGGTGTTCAAGAAGAATTGATATATCTGTCTCTCCAGCATGCCGTCGGGAGTGAGCTTCCGAAGAAAGCCCATGAAGCCCTGGATGAATGATAAGGAATGAGGACCGAGTCTCGTGATCCATCGCACAGCGTGTACCATGAGTAATCCATTCCAAGTTCGCATGGGTGCGACAGGGCCGAATGGAAGAGGATGTTCCATACCTACTTTAAGGTAAATTTTAGCCTGCCACTGCTCGACAGCGACCGTATCGTAGTCTGCGAAAAGAGCGAAACTCGAATAGCTCTCAGGAGTGAAGCTGAATGAAAAGAAAGAGAGCTGACAGCCGCTGAAAAGAACATCTTTGCATCGCTGTATTGTGTTAATATCGCCTTGTTAGCTTCGTTGGTACTGTCAGTGACTGCACGGGCAGTACAGGCAATACAGGCGACACACACATTTGACGTTGCGATACTGAAGCAGGTCCCGGGTCATGCGAGTGACATTTGTCGCGAATAGTCAGTTCGGTAGGTAACGAAAGGAAAGTAAAACCGTTTGACCGCTCCAACGGGTCAGATAGTTTCTGACTGGTGCGGGTCAGCATGCTGTACCGTTCTGCAACGAACAGTAGTCGGACACTGTCACATGATTGTTCATCTCTCCCGGATATTGACCTGATCACATTCGATATGCTTGATCTTCCCTTTTCCTTGGTATACGCAGCTTAGCAAGCGAAACTGTTGCAGCGAGAGCTGAAGAAGCTCTATCTTGGCGCTACAGGAACTCGGGATGTCATAGGTGCATGTCATTCGACTAGCTCAAATCGTTGGGCTTGGACAGTGGCTTGCTCAGCTCCTCGGACGATCCCACTACTGAGCTGGACAGCTCCCTCAGGAACAGTGGGATCCCAATAATACTTGAGTGAGCATGTAATCTCGACAGTATTGGTAGACGCGGCATAATCGCACATCCATCCGCGTCGCGGCGGTTTTTTGGATGGCAGCCACGGCCGTGACCAAGTCCATCTCGTCATTGGATTTGGATTCGTAACACAATTCGCCCCAATACATGCCTTCTGCTCAGCGTATATACTGGCCTCTTCTTGCTGCAACAGGCCCTGCTTCCCTTTCCCTTGTCCATTCGCGAAACAGGACGCGGCAGAGCGTCTTTCGTGCCGTTGTCGCTATCAATTCCACTGTCCGCTTGACGAGCATTCCTCTTTTTTTCGGCTGGACCAGGAATCGCATTCACCTTGCATTATATCGTCGAAAGCCGCTGCAGCCGGATTGACAGCTTCTTCGGCAGTGGTACCCAAGCGAGCAGTGCGGCCCGGCGCGAACGCCTATACTTGAGCCTCTCTGCCTAGTTGCTGAGTGTAGACGGGCGCAGATCCGTCGTATGAGCGATAGGCGGAGGGGGGTGTAGAGTGCGCGGTGCGAACGATGGGTATGAATGGCTCTAAGGCCATCGCGTAAGAGGACAGAGATTCCATTGAGTGGATCTCGATCTGCATGCCGATCTGCAGGTTGATGTATTGCGTTCCATACATAGGAGGGTCATGGCTGTATGGTCCAGCACCATGGAGTCTACCAACTCCACATCATCACATCGACATAGCCAAGCATCTAAGACCTCGACTTGGAATCAATGGATGATGCGTCCATTCTGGCTGCTATGGAAATTCAACCCGGTCGCTAGGTCGGCAGCCAACGTTGCGACGTGCGTGCGATAGGATGGATGGTGGACGGTCCCAGGAGGATAGCGGTCGGACCGTGCGCAGAATGTGAGTGTTCTTCCGAGACCGCCGATATCGACAAAGGATGGGTTCTTGTAACACCTTTCCCGATAGGCATCGGCTGGCTGAAGCTTCCAGGCGTTGGCAGTAGGTGCCATGGCTGTCGCCCTGATTTGCTACCAGAGGTCGACCGAGTCCAAAGGAAAATAGATTGAAGGATGGGATGGTTAGAAAGCGAGTATGCGTAGGTAAAAGAAGTGTCACCCGGCTGTCCTAAGAGGTTGGAATACGGGCTAGGGTAGAATGACGAACGTCAGGAGAGGGAGTCGGAAAAGGCAACGCAGACAACTAGGCGCACGTAAGGCATCGTTAAGATTGACGAATATGCGATGGCAGAACGGAAAGAAACCTACTTGGTACCCTACAAGTGTCTTGTAGACTACCTGATTCGTCGAGGTGGACCTCACGGATGAGCCCACAAAAGGGAAAGGTAGTCTGATACGAAGAGTACGCAAGTCAAATACAATCTCTGCGAGCGCATCAAGAGGGCTTCACACGACACCCAGAGGAATGCCAGGGCGCACATTGACGGGCGGCACCGTAGCTATAGGGATAGGCGTACTTTGCGACAGCAGCCCAGTAGGCTTCCATTGGCACGGGGGGCAGGAGAGCAGCGATAGAAGGGTGGAACAAGCGCCAGATTCGGGTCAGACTGAAGGTAGTCATAGAGTAGACGCAAGAGCACGACCCTACTCTGACGCAGTCTCAACGACTACGAGCGCCATACAGGTCCCCGCGGCGCGACTGCCGCAAGAGCAGACCACCTGACCTGGCACAAGCGGGCACAGCGGGCACACAAGGCATCCCTGGCACAATGAGCACTCAGGGCAGTCGATACAGCCAGTCGTGCCATTTCCAGCAATCCGATCAGCCAGGTGTGGCGGCGGGAGAGTACATCGCAAGGGCGGTGGGTGGGGATGCTCCGACCACAGCAAGGAGCATTGCATGGTATTGGGAGACTGAACATTGTACCCAAAGAGCCAGCTCTTGAAATGGCACACCATATTCGGCACTTTGTTGCCACATTCTAGCTCTTGAAATGTGACCGCGCAAGCTTTAGTCTGACTGTTACATTGGAGGAGCTAGCTCTTTGAATGTAACAACGCAAGTTTGAAATTACTTATTACATTTAAAGAGCTAGTCTGCCTGTTACATTTCAAGAGCTGGCCAATGAGATGTAACAGCGGAGTTTGAATCTAATTATTACATTTAAAGAGCTAGCTCTTGAAACGTAACTTCGCAGATTGAATCAAATCACTACATTCAAAGAGCTAGCTCTTGAAATGATAAATTCGCCTTCATTGACGCATGATGCGAAAATCTGTGTGAAGTAGACGCTGCTTGCTTATGTTGATGATGACTTTCTGTGGAGCGCTCTGAATAAGCAAGAAGCAAAGGCGTGCAACTTCATCGGCTTTCTTTTTCAGCTTCTTGCTTTCCCATCGTTTGAGCAACCCCAAGCAAGAACTTCACTCGCACACACTTCTATCCATCAACGCTATACAATGGCTCCAGGCGGCGTCGCTATCAAAGGCTTAGGCCAGTTCAAGGAGGTCGTGAGTCTGAATCCATCAAAATGGCGCCAGAGGCCAGACAGCAAGCAACACGCTTTTGGCAACGGCACACAGAAGCAGCAGGGCTAACGGCTGATGCTATGACCTCGTTTGGATCACAGATCGCAGGCGATAAGCCAGTCATCATCGACTTCAGTGCGTCGAATTCCTGTCGTTGTGTTTACGCGCACATTGAAGCTGATCGTACCCGATGTCTTGCCTATTTTGCTACAGGTGCTTCATGGTGAGCAGAGAGCAATGGGAGAACTATATTCACACAATCTAACTTGTCAATTCCCCTGCCATATCAAGGTGCGGTCCATGCAAGGTGAATAATAGATCAATGTCTGCTCGACGGGACTCGCGACCGGTGGAAAAGACTCCGTGTTGACATTTCATCGTGACCCTCTCCAGGTTATTTCACCCATCTTCAACAAGCTAGCCGAGGACGAGAAGTACAAGGACAACGCTATCTTTGTTACTGTGTGTTGCATTCTTGCTTTCCTAGAAACCTGCCCTGACTGAGTAATTCCCTACACACAGCTCGATGTCGATGAGGAGGAAGATATTGCCCAGGTGCGCACACGAAAGCCGTATGATCCTCTTATTCTAGGCTTGATGATTGACACTTTGCTATACTCGTATGTAGGAGGTCGGAATCAAGGCTATGCCCACATTCATGGTCTTCAAGAACGGCGAGAAGGTCGACACTTTTGTCGGTGCCGACAAGAACAAGCTTCCCGTAGGTTGACTTGTTTATTGTTTCATAGACCTGCGTATGTAGTAGTAGCTGATGATGAGCTACGCATCGTATTCTTCCCTTCTGTCCGGCAGGAATTCGTCGCCAAGTACGCTTCCGCATAAGAGGTCAATGATCGCTTGAAATGTATGAGACTACGTTCAGTAGATTATATAACAGTAGATATATAACAGCGTCCACTGTGAACACTGCTCGAGCATGCATTCGTGACGTTGTCTACCGCCTCCATCGAAAAGTATTCCGGTTGCTCAGGCCTCGGTCTACTAATGTTCGTCTATGGCGTCTGATTATCCCTGCACTCGCGAGCAAGTGCAGAAATACCTCGCACATCGTCGTCCGTCGCACTGTGGGCGAAAGAGAGTCTTAAAGCACTGCACCCAGAATTGTCCGTCTGTCTGTCCCCGCTTTTCGGCCCCGACGTGCACGGAAACCGACCCATTGATATTCCGGAGCAAGCCCTGCCGTAGCATGGATGAAAGCAGGTCTTCGGGTAGATATCTACATGGACCAAGCGTCTGAAGACAAAAAATGAGCGTTTTTCATTGCTGTTCTCTCGGAAGCATATGCTGCCCTGGCGGGGTCTTTGAAGCACGTGCCGATCACTGCAAGCTATCGAGATATATACCTCTTCCGATACGACACCTCGAGCTGCACGAATTATCGTGTCATCTTGAACTTCGTTCTCACAAGACAGTTGATCTGCAAGCTCGCATTGGTATCTCCACTGCCTTACGTAAGCTTGAGACAATGCTTACCTTGCCCTGCTTAACGCTTAGCTGCACCACCTCTCATTGTTTCTGAACCATCTGGAAATGTCGGAAGCAACGAAGTCGCAAGTGTAATCGAAGCAAAAGGCCTTGCACGGCAGAGCAACAATGCAATCGATTCGAAATGAGGCAGGTATAATATGCTGGATTAGGCACTTACGATCCTGTTTCAGCTGCACCGAATGGCCTATACCGAAGCACTGTACGCCAGTGGGGCCCGACAATCATTTCCAAGCAATCGAAGCAATTAACGGATCAGCCGCTCATGCGGGAACCAGAGCATGATTGTGATGACCCTGCCCTTCAGGAGAGAAGGAGTGAAAGAGCCAAAAGACAGCCGTTTCAGTGAGACGAAGCTCACCCTCCGGAGAAAGGCGAAAAGGGCATCCACTGACAGGCTGCATGCTGGTCGAGCAAGGAGACCCACTAAGAAGCGAAGGAGTGGACGCTCTCCCATTCTTCATGCCTTTGCTGCAGAGCGATCCTTTCTCTCGCTTTCACCTTTGTGTGTTCACAAATCAATACCTATAGTGCACCCACCTCACCTATCTCCCATCATTGGACGAGGGGCCGACATTTTGGCTTTGGCCCACACGAATACACGAGTCTTCGCAACAACAGAGCGGGATAAGAGTCCTTGAGACACTGTCAACACAGACAAAGTTCGACTGCAAGTTCGAATCACGAACGATAGTCGCCAGCCAAGCATGCTGGTTGGCTGTCACGTGAGATCCCGGCGCAGATCCGTTCGCCACCTGCTTCAACTCTCTATTGCTCTTCTTACTATACAATACGCAACTCAAGTGATAGCTCAAGATGGTATTGGCGAAGGCCTTTGGAGTATATTTGCAGACGGAGCCAGCCCAAAGACAGGCAGCACGCCCGTCTGGCCACCAAGTGAAGGATCTGCGCAGACAGCGGAAGGCTCAGAGGGCGCGATAGGGGCAACGGCCAGCATAAACTTGGGTTCCACGCAGGTCGTGCCTACTGAGGAAAGCCAATCATTCGAACAAACACCATCCCAATGGACGAAATTCGACAAAGTGGTCATTGCTCATGCCGTAGTGGGAAGCATTGCGTGGATGATAGTGAGTCAAGATCGGCACCGGCAAGTATGATGTGCTGGAAACTTAGCTGATCGTCATGTATTCTTCTTCACAGATCGCTCCCACAGCTATCATAGTCGCTCGAGCCTCGAAATCCAGCTTTCGAGCTTGCACCGCCGCACATAGCGTCGTTACAACCGGTCTTACTATCGTCGCGGTCGTCTTGGGATGCCTAGCTACCAACATCGGCCCATCAGCTGCTCATTTTGAGTCTTCACATCAGCAAATGGGTCTAGTGTTGATGATACTGCTGCTGTGGGTACCATACTCCTTTTCCCTAGTTCCGCGAAAATGACAGCTCACTCTCTACTCTTTGCACGACTTGCAGACTGCAGCTTATACTTGGTCGATGCATCGGTTCCAATCGCAACTTAGATGTCCGCATTCGCCCAATATCAAGCAATGTTCATGCGATCTTGGGTGTCGCCCTCAGTGGGATAGGGTTCGCACAAATATGGCTAGGCATGGAATTGTACGAAGAGAAATCAGGGAGAAGAACCCCACTTGCCGCCAAGATTATCTGTTGGTCATCGTGCTGCGGATTAGGATAATCAGCCTTACTGATTGCATTGCCATACCATTCACAGGGGCTATCATCGTCGGACTGTTCTCGATACTCTTGATAACATTTGCCGTCAGGAAGGGAATGGGCACGCATTCGAAGCCAATATCGATGAAGGAGAACCTGAGTATCCACAGAAGAATAGCAAAAGTGCATGTTGGTAAGCATCATGAGCGAGGCATCCGGAGCGATGGCTTGTGGATAGGTGTCATTGGTGAGAATCGGTCAGTTTAACCATACAATTTATCTCGTGTGCCCTACTGACAGCTCGATATCTTGCAGGAGCGGCTCAACATTCGTTTCAAGCTATACGGATGCCACTGTCTTCTCCGAGGCTTCACAAGACGCCGGCTTGACCTTGTCCGAGAGGAAAGCAGCGTACTCGCCAGGCTTCTTGGATATTCCCACGATGTGGCTGAACGACCTAGAGAGAGAAATGCCAGTAGACCCTTCAACTCTGCCCGTCTACCAAGCGGACAGATTTCATAGCAGTCGCGCCCCAGCTAGCAGTGCGGAGCTCAGCTTACCTCTGACAAGCGTGTCGCCTCTCGTACCTATAATAGAAGACGAAGCCGAGGAAGAACTTCAAGATTATCAAGAAGTGAAGGATAGTGAAGCAGATGAAGACAACAGACCGACGAGCTGGGTCTCATATGGTGCTGCGTCCATCGACACAGCATCGTCAGATCGTCAATCCCAAAGTCGGCGTTCAAGGTCACACAGTATAAGGAGGAAACCAGTACCAAAGTCGTAAAGTGGAGCCACTACTCGGTTGATATACGTGTAAGAAGTTGTGTCGAGCAATTGATTCCAGGCTGTATTAGTAGTGTTTTGCATATGTGGGGTGATGTCCGAAGCTGTGCTGGGGTTAGTATTGATGTACAAAAGATGAAAGTGGTAGTGCCGCAGTATGGGGAGATTCCGGAAGTTTGTCATCGGGGTTAGCGGTTTAGCAGCCTCTTCGTACGAGCAGGAAGACAGCTGTCTATTGTATTTAGCTTTCATCCTTGTACAACGACAATATCAAGTGGCTTTGTAGCCCTCGTGTAGATCTGATGCCTTGCCGTCTACTTGTTCCAGTCCCTAACTACGGCTCTCAAAGCTTTAAGAGCCTCACTATTCCCGGGCACCACGCCCAAGCTTTCAGCATCTCTAGCGAAAGCCTCAATATCAGCGTCCATTTGCAATCTAACCTTCTCATCTTCCGCACTAGCAGCTTCATCATTTGAAGCGTTAGTGGAAGAAGCTGTACTCCTGCCAAAGAGCTGGAAACCTTGTCTTCCTTTCTTAAGTCGTCGCAGAGCATCACCATCCTTCTTCATTTTAGATAACGCAGCTTCGTATCGATTGGCAAGATCTTCGAAAAGCGTCTGCATTATGTTTCGCTTCAAGGTCTCGTGTAATACCTTTCCATGACCCTCCAGGAATACCTTCGCTGGACGCAGAATATTCGGGACAAAGTAGCTTGGGTCTGGAGCTGAGCCATCGTTGTTTTTGCTTGCATTCGCGCGAACTTGCGAAGCACCGGAGCGGACCAGTCGAAGAGGCTCGGAACAGCGCTTTGATAAGATGGTAGCGAGCTGTGAGAGTAAGGAAGGGATTGTGGAAGTGAGAGACTCCAAAGTCGTGGTAAGGGCCGCTATGGAGAAAAGGGGCGTTAGTGTCAATTGCAGAATGCGACTGGACAAGGTGAGGAGTGTGGCGCGTCTCACCTTCTGGCGTATCTTCCCCGTCTTCCAAAGCCATCACAGCAGAAGACGCAACTTTCGGCAGCTTTTGACTAATTGTGCGCTCATAGAGCTGATGTGTCATAGTCTCCATTTTAGTGATGTCTGCTATGACGATTGAAAGCTGGCGTAGGGTGCCATCATCCGTACTGTCATCCGACGCGGCTTGCGGCTGAGGTGTTGCTGGTCGACTGCCTGATGACGTGCTCGATAATGGGTTGGAGGGCAGAAGCTATGAGAAATAGATGAAGTTAGCTATACAAGAGGCATAGAACGACACAGCAGCCCAAAAACTTACTCTCTGCAAATTGAGACCCGCCGAAGAGGTTAACGCTGGGGCATTAGTGCCGGCCGCTGAAGCCGCAGCGTCCTTCACAACATAGTCTGGTAGGTGAGCGTCCAGCCAAGTTCTATACCGGCTTAGGATCTGCAATGTAAGTCTCCAGAATCGAGCACTTAGATCGGATAGATACACATCGTCGGACCAGCATTTTGATATCGCTTTGTATATCTGCTCTGTTGCTGCCATGGTGAGGGAAGTAGATTGAACAGCAGATGGGGCTGGAGCAACTGGATTGATGAATCCATGTACATGTCAGCCTTGCAACCAGCACAAACTGTGCCTAACGCCACGAAAGCAAGGTCAATATTGGTGAGCTTACTAGTATGAGCAGCTAAACTGTTCTCCAGGTGCCCAATAATCTCTCTGAACCGCAATTGGAAATAGACAGGTAATTGCCATCTCTTCATGAAAGCGTTATATTCGGGATTGTTTCGCAAGATTTGAAGGTATCGCATATTAGGACAAAGAGATTCCAATCTCTCAATGAAGGATAGAGTTGTCAGGTAGTTCTGACAGATGAGAACAAAACAAAGAACGAGCGTCAGCTATTGTATGCTCCTCCCCACGCACAAACATGTCTGCGGTAACGGATTTAGAAAAGTCCAGACTCACGCGATGAAAAGAGTCCGGACGACCAGCAGCGAAGATCAGATGTCCACATTCATTCATGAGTCTTTTAGCAATCTCATCCCATACGACGTTGGACAAGATCTCATAGCCCGCTTTATTAGATATTTGAGCTGGGTATAAGGCTCTTTCCTTCGTACTAGGCGAATTCGGGATGGTCCTCTCTCCCGTGTCTCTATCTATGGTTCCAGACGACGCCATGTTGGTTTCGATGTTCGAAGATGTGTTCATCCTGCCTTGTGAAGGCCTGCGCTCTGTGATCTCAAGTATATAGCCTAGTTCTTTGCTGACGAAGACTAGAATCTTGTTATACAGCTCAACGAGCGCGTCTGATATGTAGGTGTCCGAGTCTGTTGCTGCAGGCGGTGGAGTCACAGGTTCGATGATATAGAAGGGAGGTACAAGGGATCGCTCTTCATGTGACAAAGTCGCCGGCGCATTTGTTTTCGATGTGTCCAATGTAGACGTATTGGTCTGGGGTGCAGGAAAAGGATATGACGATGATGGAGATGCAACACTTGGACTAGCTTGAGAGAACGCTTGTCCTAACGATCCAAACATTCCACCAACAGAAGGCGTGGAACCCGCCCCAACGCCACTGCTGAAAGGTGTGATGGGCATAAGAGGGCTCTGAGGTCCAAGTAAAGCTTCACGATGTATAGTTCTAGACATAAAGTCTGTCACTATCAATCTACGAACTACTTCTTCAGCTTCTCTGAATTTATTGATTGAAGCATATGTACGGAAGAGGTCTGTCAATGCTTCTATTTTGCCTTTGTGATCGTTGAGATGAGCGAATTTGGATGTCGACAATGCATTGGAAGGAGTCAGGGAGGAATTATGCAGGGAAGTTAGAGTTGAAGAGAGGAGGGAAGAAAGATCTTGTTGCAGGGTTGTAGATATCCGATCTATGCGCTGCAAAGATACGGAGTCCACGTTGCGGCAGAAGTAGGAACGACACATGTCAGCATCGTACAAAGACATCCACCATCTGTGCACTCACAGGCTGCAAACTCTCGACAAACTTCAGCCCCTCTGATTTCCGGACAAGGTATAGGAGCTGATTGTACTCTTGAGCTATCCGCTCGAGACGTTTGGTATCGGAGCCCATGGATCTGTTGGTTTGCGGAAGAATGGTTGCCAAATAAGGAGATTTATTCATTGTCAGCTATTGAGATCCACAATCGGTTCAACTGTTAAAGAAATGGAATACACACCTGTCTACCTTCTTAGTAACGGATGTCGAAACGCGTCTTGCATTGTTCCTGACAACGAGAGCACTTCCAGGCGTCAAAGCGTCATTCGATGATTGAAGAGCAGCATCTCCAAGTGCATTGTAAGCTGTTCCGTTGCTGATTAACGAATGATTCGAAATAAGCAGCATCTCCTCCACTTTGATAACCTGATCATTAACGCCCAGCAACTTCCTACAAATCAATTTCCTCTTCCTAATCAGTTCCCTCTTCTTCAACTTTCTAGTTAATTCATCTCTAATCTCCTCAAGTGAAGATCTACATTCTTTAATTTCCCTAGATATACCTTCTAAAGGTTTCCTCATCCTTAGAGACATTTGATCTTCAGATCCCAGTAAATGAGATCCACCCAGATTGATGAAATCTTCATAATCGTTATTGATGATACTTATGAGCTGATTTCTTAATGATTGTAAATATGTACGTAGTTCAGAGCGTAAATCATCTAATGATACGTGCTTTCGAGTGAGCAAGAACGCCGATGCATCAAACTCGCCGCTGCTGTTGAGCAGTGATTTGGACAAGAACAGTTCATGGGACAAGGGTGCATTGAAGGGTAGCTCTTCGGGTGCTTGTATAATGCTCTCGTCTTGCGCGTCTGTCACCGCCATGCTCTTCTCATTGCTCTCGGCCGCATCATTGCTCTGCATATGGCCGCGGTGCGACCTGCCTGAACAGCCAGCGTCGCGATGCCTAGTAGCCAATGCCTGTCCTTCGTGTGCCCTTCGCGCACTCAGTCTTGACGAGCTTGCTGCTGTAGTTGACTAGTGACTAGTAAAGATAGAGACTCGCGGATAATGCTGCCTCCATGGGCAGAGCTCTCGATCGCGTCCAAGTGGTATGGAGGAAATAGCGGTGGAATTAGGAAGCATGGCTTTGCTCTGTCCTTCAAGACGGCAAGGTTATCATGCAGGTAGGCCTTCCTACAACTGGAGCGATGCTGGTGAACTGTACGGCAACCATCCTGCTGCTGGGGTCAAGAACCGGTCCCAAGTCATCGAGTATCAAACAGCCTGTATGACAGCAATCAAACCAGCCAGTAAACGATATCCAATGGCATTGTATTCCGAGAAAGCAAAGAATCAATTGATAGTAGTATAGAGAAAAACAAGCCATCTGCAATCTCCCGAGGAAGAGACTAGCTAGCTGTCCCTTACAGGACATACAAAAGATAGCTCACATAGAGAGGGCTAGGAGTGTAATCAAAGGCTATCATTTCCCAATGTATACTTCCTCCATATCTTTCCATTGTGAAAGACCTCCCTAGCACTGAAATGAAATGAAAAATAAACAGACCTGCTGTCTCCGGATTCCCCTGGAACCCCGCGCACATCTCTCTCTGACTTTGCTGAAATAGATAAAAAGGTTGTTGAGTTGAACATCCAGGAAGACTGGCTGAAATGATGTTCGTTAGTGGTTGAAAATTTGCAATCCGACGAACAGTCTGCACTGCAAGCAGTGAACTGACATCTTCGGGTGTTTCCCCTCGCAGGGCAGATATGCTTTGCGAGAGGGACTGGAATCTTCTCCAGATCGACTGGAAATGAGATCCAATGGGCTTGAAATGCGTTATAGGTCCCGAAGTAAGAAATCAAGCAAACATAGGACTAGCCCATATTGTTTTGCTTTCGGTATTGTAAAAATAGATGGCTATACGAGCCTTTGGTCGTGTGAGAGAAGAAGGGCGTTTATTCCGTATAGAAGGATGGAAGCGGTGTGCTGCTTGATGCGGAGGAACGGTTTGAAGGAGAAGGAGCCATTATTACCAGTTGTACAAGCGGACGAACGTGAACCCAAAAAAGAGAAAACAAGCGAGAAACAACTTTATGGCGCTCAACGTCACCGCGAAGCTCTTCTGCCAAGGTTGTTGCTCATTGGCGAAGAATCAGAACGGGATCTTCTATTACCAGAATGAGCCTTCAAGCTTTCCAAAGGCGTCCTCTTTTCAATTTCCCGGGGTTGCTCCTGGTGCCTTTTCCCCACTTTATTGGTCTCGGCATTCGCAACGATATCAGCTAGACTTAAGCCTCTTTTCGCTTTGCGAGTCATAGGGCCAGGATGAGCGTATCCCTCTTCTACCAGTGATCGCTTTGAAGCAGCAGCTTTTGTCTTGCGTTGCCTTCTTGTAGCCTTGCATTTTTTGGGCTCTGAGGATGGAGATGATCCGGGGACAACAACAGGAGATGAAGGATCCGAGGATGAAGTGTCTTTCTCATCCTTCTTCTCGTCTTTGAGGTCGGTGTGGTGTTGTTTGTGGTCGGTTGGGGTTTTGGCGCCCTTGGAGGGAGAAAGGTCGACATTAACACGACCAGGTTTGCCATTGACATCCTTCTTCTCGTCCTCTTCATTGTTATTACCATCCTTCTTCTCCTCTTCAGGTACATAACTAGGAGGAGCGCCACCACCATTTCCACCTCTCTTCTGTCTAAGCATCCAATCTAGACGATCGACATTAAAAGGTTTAGTAGACATATCCTTATGATTACCATCAACCCAAACCAATTCAGCATGACTAGCACCACTTTTTTGTAATGCATCTTGCATTTGTTTAGGTGATGATTGTCCTACTGTATTATCCCATCTACCTGCATATTGTCGAAGTGGAATATTCTTGATGGAGGATACTTTATCTAGTACTGAACTTGCTTTTTCTTGTGAGAGGGTGCCACTGCCTGGTGCTTCGCAGGGACCTGCAGCGGGCGAAAGGGAGGCATATAGCTGTGGTCGACATGAAGGAGTGCAGATTGGAAGTGCATTTCCGAGAAGAGAGCGCAGAATGGATGAAGAAAACCAGTTGATTTAGTATATCTGTCAACTCATAAAGAGAGGCCCGAGCCTTTATCTGGCTGATCAAAAGAAAAAAAGGGAAAGAAGAGGAAGAAAGAACACACCTCTGGACGAGCAACACCGTTCCTGCAAGTACCTCTACCACCCATCGAGTACCCACCCAAGTGAAGTCTATCCCAATCAATGGGGTATCCTTTATTTCTTAAATGGGCATATAGCTTATCCAGGTGTTCAGGGAAGTAATGGCGTTGTTCTTGGCCGTTTACATACATTGGTAGGATTGGAGTAACGACGACGAATCTGTTAGGGAAGTCAGCAATGGCACTTGTACATATAATGATGCAAGATGATTGTTGTTACTGACCTTGTTGCTGCCATGGTTTGAGCTGCTCCTCTATTGCCGGAAGAGTATTCATTGACGAGCTTTCCATCGCCATCATAGCCGGACTAGAGAGACAGAGGGGGACATGTGAATGGTGATAGTCAGTATACCATGCTCTGCACATGTATAACATCAGAGCAATCTTGAATGACAAGGATGGATGGCGATAAGGCATGATCGCCCTTGTCATGTCTAGACAAAGCTTCCCTTTTGGGGAGTGGTGGGTGGCAAGAAACAGGCTGTCGGACGAGGGAGTGATGGGGGGAGATGGACAGCAGGGACGAGGAGGACAGGCAGGATGGATAGTATAGGATGGAGATGGAGAAGTAGGCACACTCACCAACTCTCTCACTCTAGAAGGAGGGCCCCTCGCCCCCGACCCAGCAAGGAAGACAATAGTCGGGAACGTTTGGCCGCTTGGAGCATTGTCGGGGATGTTGATGCAGAAGGGATAGTAGGTGCCGAGGGACGTATCACATTCAACCTTGGCCTGGACTGGTGAGGACGATGACAGCAGTAGTGCTGCTGTTGCTGCCAGAGTGGTCGTCGTGATGAGGGGGGTCTTGAAGAACATGGCGTTGACGATGGAGGGATCGAGCGATGCTTGCGAGAAGAGACAGTGGGAGTGGTGTGACAGTACGAGAGGACAATCCAGTGTCCTTGTGTGTATGTCTATCCTCTGTGGATTTGAGGGAGATGGTGAAATAGAGATGTCAGTCCTGCGTGATGAGGAGAGAAAAGAGAGAGAAGAGAAGCCGACAACAGAGTGGCCGAGTTTTGAGGCCTGAGCTGCCCCCTTCTGACATAAGCGAGGGCCCTGAATAATACGAGTGAGATCTGCACAGTGGATCAGTGCTCATCCTCATGCACGCCCTCCCTTTGGCCCTTTGGTCCCTGTGTCTGTCCTTTGTCGACCTATGCGCATATGCATAGGATGGCGCATGGACAGGCTGGACTGGGCTGATTGGTGGACAGTAGCATGCATGTCACGTCTCTACTGCATGTGCGATGATCCCTCCCTCTTCGTGTGCTTCACGCCGAAGATATGGATCATTGTCGTCCATCCTGCATGATGGATGGGTGGGAGCATGCTCGAAGCTTGCCGGATGGTAGGGCACAGTTCCGTGATATGCTTCCTCATTAATGACTTCATCAACTCTTGTTACAGAAGCCAGAGCTCATCGAGTTGATGGGCAGGGAATAAGACAATGCTCGATCAGATCCGAGATTGCAAAAGAAGCAAAGAATCGCAATATCCTAACAGCCTGAACCGTAACGTCAGGAAGATACATTCAGTCAACTAGTGAATGTGGAATTACCGTCAGGTGGAATACGTAATAAAATAAAGCTAATTCTAAAAATGACAAGATATTCCTATCCCTCCAGGCTAACGTTCCTTTCTATACGAAGCGTGCTATGCTATACATGAGTCCAGCTCATTATTGAACCACATGCCCGTTAAATAGAAAAAGGGAGAATGTATAACATGAAAAGGGAGGAGAGCGCGAAAGAAAAGCTAGTTAAAAGGCCCTCATGATCCTCAAGCGAGTATCATCAAGATTCCCGCTACCACTACTTCTCGTGCGCCTGTAAGATTGTTGCCAACACGATTTTGTGTTCGTTCATTCATGCCCGTATGCCCATATATAAACCCAATTTCGTCGGACCCAAGGAAAGAGTCATAAAATAGCCACCCGTGAAAAGTCGCCAAATTCTCGTTTATCGCATCGCGTAGAAAGAGAAAAGAAGTTTCGAAAGGAGAAGAAAAGAGTGGGAAGATGGATAGAAGAGGAGACAGAATATCAGGAAACCATCGGGATAGAATCTTCATCCCATTTCCATTCATCTACTTTGAAAGTCTTCTACCGAATTTAGTAGGTGAATTATGTTGAGATCTAACTTGATTCGTATGAGCTCTAACATTTTCTTCTAAATTTCTCTTTGTCTTCAGCTTTTCTTTTTCCGCGGCTTGATGAACTTCTGCGCTCTTGACGATATCAGCTAGTGATAGGCCTCTCTTCTTGATTATTGGGCCTGAAGAAGAGGGTTCAGATCCGTAGATTCCACGTCTGACGGGACCGGGATGAGCGAATGCGTATCCTTCTTCTAGCATTGCTGCGCGCTTTGCTGCGCGACTACGACGAGTTGAGGTTGAACACTTCTTCTTGCCTGACGATGATGATGATGGGCTCGAACTATCACCGCTTGATGAAGAACCAGTATCGATAACCTTGACTTGAGTATCTTGGGTGTGTTTTGAAGTTTTAGCTGATGAAGTCTTGGTAGCAGAGGAAGATGATCTAGTCTTTGTGATTCCAGCTTTTGAGGAAGAAGAACTAGAAGAGCCAGAAGTGACATCACCTTTACCATTAGATGGTGAAGAAGAAGAACCGCTCTTCTTTTGTTTCAACATCCAGTTCATAAGAGTAGTATCAAAAGGAATAATACTCATTCCAGAATGATCAGTATTCTCCATAACAAGCGAAGCTATGCTATTTCCAATCTTTTTCAATTCCGCTTCCGTCGATTTAGGTGGATCTCCTCCTGCTGTTGAATCTGATGATCCTGCAAATTGCATAACTGGAACATGTTTTATCAAATCTAGCTTGTCGAATACTGAAGGTGCTTTTTGTTGTGATAGCGTTCCATCTCCTGGCTTTTCGGCTGCTCCTGCTGATGGTGCGATGGAGGCGTACATCTGCAAGAAACACGTTCGCAATCACTCATCAGTACTGCTGTTACCAAAAGATGACAGCCGGCATAAGCTGAAAAACAAAAAGTCAGAATCCGCTCACATCAGGTCTCGCTACTGCATTCCTCCATGTTCCACGTCCACCCATAGAGTAACCAGAAAGATGAAGTTGATCCCAATCAATGGGATAACCTTTCGACTTCAAGCTCGAATAGACATCGTCCAACTTCTCAGGCCACCAATGACGGACTTCTTGACCTCCATCGTTCTTAGGAGAGATGGGAATGACTGCATAGACGGCAGGTAAGAAGGACATTATGTTAAGAACGGTACATCGAAGCGAGCCTAGCACTGGAACACTCACCGGTAACGAATTGCTCGGCTGCCATGGTCTGATCTGCGCCTTTGTTGCCGGAGAGGTACTGGTTGATGAGCTTTCCGAAGCCATCATAGCCGGACTATAGGAAGGGAAGACACGCAGCGTGTCAGTATGGTGGCGTCGGGCCTGGTGAAGGATTGCTCGCAGGGGAAGGACTAAAGCATAGGCAACACGTATATCGGAGAGTCTAAACGTGTATGGTTGGCAGTGATAAGGTTTCAGGGATATAGAGCGTCTGCTGTCCCGTATCTGGGCATATGTAGCCTGGCTCAACTCGTCTGGCCCGTGCTCGCACGCCCTATTCGGCCGAGCTCGAGGCAGAGTTATGCAAGGTAGCGAGGCGTCGTGGGACGTAAAGGAAAGAGAGGAAAGGACAAAAGGACTCACCAAGCTCTTTACATCCGACGCAGGTCCTCTAGCACCAGAACCAGACAAGAAGACAATGGTAGGTAGCTTGTCTGAGCTCGAGGCGCCATCTGGCACGTTGACACAGTATGGGTAGTAATTGCCTAATGAAGTGTCGCATTCATATTTGGCGTGCACAAAAGAAGGTGATATGACAGCTGCTGCCGCCAGCGCTACTAATGAGAGTGTAGAGAACATGTTCTCGCTTTGCTTGTTGCTAGTATGACTTTTTATGCGATGTCGAAAAGATGGCTTGATGCAATTATGCGTGAACCGCGGGCGTGTGTGTTTCTAAGACCAGCAGAGAAAGTGGGTGATAGGACAGTCCGGTGTCCTGTGGATGGTTCAAGCGTGCAGTCAATGCAGCTCTGTGTGGTGTGGTGTGTAAGGTGGAAAGAGAAGAAGTAGAAGCCTGTAACGTGGGAAATTCCTCGCTGTCACTCGTGCATGCCTCGATAAATCGGCCGGCTCCGACGCGTGAGTGACCTCTGATCGAACCTTGACCTGCTTTGCCTGTGCTCAGCCGTTGTACTGTAAGAAAGGACGCTCTATCATAAAGGAATGCACAGGGTTTGCACGTCTGTCCGGTCTTGACCCTGCTGTACATATATGTTGAAGGTGTGTTCTTCCCGTCTGCTACATCGGCATCGCGGCCTGCACCCGCTTTGACAGGTCCAGTCCGGGCCAAGAGAAAGTTCGAAAATTGCACGTGATCAGACTAGAAACTGTACCATATATACGGCGCGTATGGACACCCCAGCTCTTCTATATAGATGTTTGGCGACAGTGATAATGCTCTGCTACCCTATCCATCTGACTCACACTGTCCTTGTCTAATGTCGCAACTCTCCACTCTAAATGCTGCATACCAGAGAAAGCTTTGGCGGAGGACCTGTTAGGGCATAACGCATCAAGCGTACAGTGGTAAACTCAGTCAGCTATCATGTACTACAAGCTAGGCTTCAGGAGATTTACTGCGTCTGCCCGGGTGTACTCCATAGTGCTGGGGAGACTATCAGTATATTCCATAGTGCCATGCTAATCCCGGCTGTGAAAAACACGTGACCGCTGTCTGCAAGCATTACGGTAGCACGACGTCAAGGTCAACCAATGCTTCCGCACAAGCTCATACATAGGTGTTTGGTTCTTCCATTCAGCAGATACTATATCGAAGCGCAGGTCAAGAGCCTACGAATTCTTTGCAGGTTTATATGTGAAAAAAGGCGTGCCCAACTGCAATCTAGCTATAGGATCTAGGACTTTGGACAAGAATCCGGATTCAAGAAACTTCCCGACTAGATAGTAGAGCTTCAAGACTCGGCCTGAATGCCATAAGAGTATCTAGAAGATGTTTAAATCTGTTTGCTCTACAAGCGTTGCAGCTTGGGCGGTAGCAATATTCCCTGGTACTACCTCGGCAGTTTCGTAAGAACCTCTCGAGGCGAAATCAAGACTATTTGGGTATTTAGGCGGACAGAGCAGTAGTTTAAATCAGTGTCAATCACATGTATAGCTTGGCTTGACTCCCTTGCCTATTCCGGAAAATTGCATTTGGGGAAAATCACGAAAATCATAGCATTAGGAAACCCCCTGCCCATCTTCCAGCAAATTGTAGACTTTTGTAACAATAATATCGAAAGTCAACAATGATGAAGACTTACTGCGCTGAATTTTTGGCGTCTTTTCCGATTTACAAAGTATGGAAAACAAGGTGATGGATGACACACGAAGCCTTCTACATCTCATAGGATAATTAGAAACCCCTCGACAAACTCCGCACTATATGCGACACTCCTACATGCATCGTTGATGAGCGGTTCCCTTACGGCAAAACTGGCACGTGACCAGACCTCCATAGGTCTCGCAAACCAGCGATGCTCATTCACTACGCCTTGCTTTGTATCAACACGACCGTCAAGGGACGTTGACGAAGTCCACTGAATCGGGTCTTGCGAAACATAAGCGGCCGAACATTACAGCTCGGTTGAAGTCGCAGACATTCTCGATTATTGTGAGCTGGCCGGTCGAACAAACTGCAGCCAACCTGGTTATCAGGACAGCACAAAATCCCAGACACAGAACCTTCAGACGAGTACGTCTAAGTCAGAAGTCATGGCTGGGACTAGCAAGCGGGATAGGTCTACGTCCGCTGCTGTCAATACTTCCAATGCGGAAAGCTCACAACGCAACAAAAGAAGTCGATCATCTACTGAAGCCGAAGAGGGAGCAAGAAGCGTGAGCGAGGAGTATTACGTTGCATTTGCGAAGAAACTAATCACACGCTATCTCCTATCCGCGCTTACAGGCGTCCAATAGCAAAGCGCCCAAGCTGCCGGCTTGTCGTCCGCCACAAACAACAAAGTCGAAAGCTAGTAACAACATCAGCATATCACCTGAAGAAAGAGACGAGAGCGCACCTGTAGCATCTGGAAGCATGAGCAAGCCTTTTTCGTCGCAGCAGTCGTACAGGAAACCAGCGGAGAACGTGCTCCGACGTATTTCGGGAGGACAAGATGGAGGATTACTGCAGGAGCTTACAGATGTACAGACTAGGTTGGCGGAAGCTGAGGTGAGTTACCTCAAACGTCAGCTATCCCTCGAAAATTCATACTCGTTTTAAATTGTTCCAACTCCCGCAGACGAATTACCAGGCTCTTCGAGAAGCGTACCAAACCTTGCAAGAATTGCGAGAAACGGGTCCAGAAGGTACATTACGAGAGGTACAGAATCAAACCGTTGGAAGACTTGAAGGTAAATGTCCATTCTTATCTCTGTTCTTTCATCTATGGTATTGTGACTCACGCATTTCCGCAATACAGCCATGCGGAAACAAGTATCTACCTATGCCAAAGAGAACGAGGACTTGCGGAATCAAGCTGATGCTTTAAAAGAGGAGATAGCTACATTGTCAGAACGTCAAGAAAACGACGGGAACATAGAACCATTGACGCGAAAGCAAAGAAACGAGGATGGCGATGGGACGATGGATGTCTCTGTTGAGCAGAACAGAGCTGAAAGACCGTCGTTCAGGAATGATGTCTCTTCAAAGCGGGTCTCGAAAGATGCTGATGCCAAACTACGGAAAGAAAATGAAGATTTAGATGCGCAAATCATCGACTTACGGAATGAACTGACGTTATGGACGCAAGAAGCGCAACAGCTGAAGAAGGACAAGAAGGCGCTGAAGAAACAATACGAGGCAGACTTTGAACGTTTGGAGAGTAATCTGAAGCAAAGATGGGAGAAAGAACACCAGCGTCTTCTCGCGGAGAAAGAGGAAATGGCGTCCCGGTGTAAGTCACACATCATTCCGTTAGAATACCCCATCGCTGAATACAAGCCTCCGCAAATCTAGTCAAGCAACTCGAGAAGGAACTGTCTTTCGAAGTCGAACAGTCAAAGAAGCTACAATCACTGGCTTCGCAAAGTGCGGCCAGTCAATCCAAGACAGCGGCAAATGTACCAACGTCAGCAAGCACAGCAACATCACGTGATGAATCTGAAGAACTCGTTCAATTACTCCTCGATTTCACTGGCATGACGATCGTTCGAAGACCGCAAGAAGGAGACAAGACATATAACTTCGTAATGACAGACTTCAAGAAACGTAAAGCTCTAAACTTCAAGCTTATCGTGGATCGTGAAGCTGGTTCTGTTGACTTTATACCGGATTTAATACCTGGAAGAGATGATGAGGTTATCGAGAGCATGGAGAATGCCATTAGAGGCCATATTAAGTTTGAGTATGAGCTCATTCAGACCTTTTTCAAAAGGGTGAGTTGCACCACTGCCACTCGGTCAAAGTATGTTCAGGCTGACTTTATTCGTTTATGTAGTTGTGGAGGGCTCTGAATGGACATAGATAATCTGCTTCTCTCAGATAATCACTCCAGAGGGCCAATGAATGCTACACGTAATGCGATATGTTGTCTATAACAGCCAAACTATACGTCTTACAAGCAAAACGTTTTTATGCCTGAAAACGTTACAGTGCTAAGGCGTGAGCTCGCTAACATCGCAGCACGATACTCTTCCATCCAGTATGAGTTCCGACATGGCAAGTCCTGTCGCGGGACCTTGCAAAATACCTATCGAAATGCTCCATTAGCCCCTTCCGTTCATACACTTGACAAGAGTGTTGAAAACCTTCACCCACCCCAACAACTATGTCCAGCAGCAAAATATGTCCCCTCCTTCAGCTTCGCCAAAATTGGGGAACCCGTACTTCTCGAGATAGGCAAGAAGCAAGCTTGTTCAGCTACGACCTCCGCCTTTTCTCCTAGCGCTTCAGGTGAGATCAAGATGGCTTCTGCCTTGAGCTTCTTTATAGCTTGAGAACCGACCTGGACTTCATCTGCTCGTTCAGGTATCGGACTGCTGTCTGTGAGCCCACAGAGATAGCCCGTACCGTCAGGCCGACAATATAGCTCGGGTTCAGTCGTGTTTTTCCCTGTTCGGATGGAGGTAAAGCAGGCCATGGCTGACAAAGGCTGCGACGACTTGAGGACGATCTGTTTTATGTCAAGTGAATCACAGGATTCCAGTAACTGTTGAGGCGACAGTACTTACAGAATGAGCCCGCGAGCCGACGATGTTGTAATCGCTAGTATCGATACTAGAGTCGTCTTTGAAGAGCTTTTTCGTCAGCTGACCTGCCCAAGGGCCAGCAGCGACGACTACATCTGTACAATCTACCTTGATGACTTCCCCGTCTTTGCTCTTGGCTACAACAGCCGATGGCTTCCCATTTGCCTTTGTTTCAATCTTCTCGGCTTGCGCGTAAATGACCTTGTTGGCTTTCTCGGCCAGCTTTTGGGTTAAGAGACGAGGATGAACTTGAGCTGTCGTTCTCTCATCACCTAATTTGCTGCTTTGCGAGACAGCTTTGCTGTTTATCCAGTCTGCTCCAGGCACCTAAAGATATAATCGACGTTAGCCACTGACATTGATTGACGCAAGTAGGCTCCAAATTTCGAAGCACCTTTTTGCCTCGGTTAGCAACGGCATCAATAGCGAGGGAGACAGTTGCTACAGGCCTGTATCCTATTGCCTCTGCGCCGAATTCCTTTGCTAGATCTTGAGGCAGTTTATAACTCAGCTTGGTTCTGCATTGCGTCGATCATCACCATCAGTAGAAGCTTACACACACAGCGCAGCCTTTTCCTTTGCCAAGCTTACAATGACTCGGAGGCCTGACCCTCTGTCCAGTCGTATGCGAGTAGACCACCCGCTTTTCCCGAGGCTCCTGCTGCTAGGCTGCTTCCTTCAAGTATGGTGACGTCTGTACCACGCTTCCTGAGGAAGTATGCTGTTGAAGATCCAACTATGCCGCCGCCAATGACAACAACGTGTCGCTGCGAAGATTCTGACATGATTTTGAGCAAGGCCAGACTGATGGACGGACAAAGTCAAGAATGAGGTGTGCAGAAAAGCCTGAGCATCAAACTGGTATTACTGTCCAAGGCGAGACGATCTGGACGGCCGCCACACTTGGCTTTGCAATGTTTGGAAGTAAGGTCATATAACCAGCAATCCTACTCGTATCAAGTAATCAGCAGTCGTGCTTCCATGAACTACATGTCCCGTAAGACGATGGTTCTCGTATTCCGTAAGATCGTAGGAGCTAATCCAGTAGGTCCTTACACCAATTCCTTGTTCGCCCTAACCTCAATGACAAGTTTTAAGAAATCTCTGCTCATATTGGAAAGGAACCTTACTGTTTTTCGGCTGGCGATATTTGTTTGCAGGCCGCGTTGCAGAGTTCACCACCGAACTCGCACAGCCGATAACATGGTCCCAACTTGATTGTTGACATTTGCCAATCTCTCGTGGCTCTGTATGTATCAAATTTGAGAGCCATCACCCATAGATTCGAAGTATGGGTAGCCAGCTTCGTAAAATTTCAGGTCGCTTACGGAGAAGGTTCAGCTACCCGGCTCAGAGCAGGTATGCGACTGCGCCTGATGTGCCCCTTCCAGTTTACTATTAGTGAGCAAAATTCAGGCGACAGTCTAGCAGGATAGCAGGAACATATAGACTATGCACGCTTGAATGACTGAGCCACATCATAGCTTCTGCAGGGAAACGTGCCAGTCGGTCAAGTGACCGCGTTACAAGGCGCTGGGATATCGATGCGTAGTGACAGTCGAGCTCAGGGGCCGCCAGTACGCGCCCCCTCCAATGTGCCTATCTCCAGGAACCCGTCTAGGGCCAGCAATGGTGTGGAGATCACTCTCATACTGGTGATTTAGAACAGCGCTCCCGAAGGGCAGCAGCTCGCTACATCCGTGCGCATTAGCACATGTCCTGGGGTAGTCGAGGGAAGAGTGGGGTCTCGCATGCCACCCGGGCTAAATCTTCATTCTGCGACGATAGTGATGCAGCCGCCTGGAAGTCGGACAACGCATCCGGCACAACATGTCAACTCCGACTCCAACTCGACCTCGAGATCGGCAACGAGGCAGTCACTGTTGTCTCGCTCAATGCTAGTATTGCCGCCCCGCTATCTGTACTGTCTATGTGTAGCGAAGCAACACGAACATTCACCATTGACATACTTCGTCTTCACGGCTAACTAACATTGTTAGGTGTAGTTGCGGTTGTCGAGTTACGTAGATCTGTTATTCGCCAGAATAGAAGGCAATCTATTGCCTCTTGAATTCAGATGTAATGAGAGTGTCTCACTTCGTGTAGACGGTCACCTCTTTGCCAACATGGTGTCCGCGACCTGTACGGAAGTCAGGGAGCTTCGAGGGAAAGATGGAAGCCTGGTTGACTCCCCACTACACTGATGAGACATGCCATCTGACCGAAGCGGGCTGCAGTCAAGCTCGACGCCCATCAATCAGAGGACCTTCAGTCTCACGCCTCTTCCAGGTCCATCAGCATCATCTTCGACTTCTTTAGCTGGTCGAGCAGGTCGAAGGTTACACGTGCCAGCCGAAGTTCTGCGAGCTTCCAAGATAGCTGCATCAGATCCGATATTAGTAGCCAGTACACTCTCAGCTAGGGACCTGGGAAAGCGTCTATCGCTGAAGGAGAATAATCAGAATGAGAAGCCGAAAGCCCCTGCAAAGCTTGATCAAAAAGTGAGATGGCAGTTGCCCGGAAGTCGAATTAGCAGCAGTAGCAGCAGCAGTTGACAAAAATTTCGACTTTTCAGGCAGATGCGCCTTCACCGGTAGTATTGGCATATGCCTGGCCGTCATTCACACTTCAGAAATCTCGTAGGTCTTGCAGCAAGAATACCGATCACGTTCTTGTGGGAAATCATGCATGAACTGATACACGGCAACGGACCTCAGAAGTAGCAGCGTCGCCGTCGCTTCTCTTAGGTTCGGCCCTTGAGCATGGTGATATTGTGTCTCTATCGCCTTTGCTTCCTGAGCATCTCTATGATATCTCCGAGATCCACATCAAGCTGTTAGAAGAGCCTGCCGATAGGAAGGGCAAGAAGAGGGCTATCGAAGACGTAGGCGATATCGAAGACTTGGTCAAAGACACACTAAGTACGCATCGACGTTCTTCATGGTTGTCCTGCGACTAAAGGGGTGATTTTACGCTTTCGCAGTCGACCTGGTCTGCGTCCTGCTTGGACAGACTTTCGAAATACCACTTCCATCGGGTGGTACTAGACAAGCTAAGGTTGTCGGAGCAAGGTTAGACGATGGAGATACAGCGCCTAAGGGGGTCTATACCGTCGTGGATGATGTGAAAGTGACGATTGACAACCCAGCCAAGACGAAGAGGGTATGCGGAAACTACCTACATCGTGTTTGGAGAACGATGCTGAACAGTATTCCTCTTCACAGGAGCAATTGATACCGTCAGAACCTTCGGGATCTGCAGGTCTACCTGTTGGCTATGAAGCTGTCGGCGGACTAGATAGACACATCGCTCAAATTCGGGAATTAGTCGAGCTACCTCTAACGCGACCAGATCTATATCGACATTTCGGCATGAAGCCTCCTCGAGGCATTCTGCTGCACGGCCCCCCAGGGACCGGTAAAACACTATTAGCGTCCAGCATAGCTGCAAGTCTGCGTCTGCCACTCATCAGCATCGATGGTCCTAGCTTGTCATCTCCTTATCACGGAGAAACAGAGCAAAGACTGCGCGAAGTATTCAAGCAGGCAGAAGAATGCGCACCGAGCATCGTCGTTATCGATGAGGTTGATGCACTAGTCCCGGCAAGAGAAGAAGCGGGAGAAGTCGAACGAAGGGTAGTTGCGACACTGCTCACATTGATGGACGGACTAGGAGACAAGGATAAAGGCGACACAGACGAGACAGATGCTGGGCCAGAGCAAGAAAACCACGGCCGTGTCATTGTCATTGCAGCTACGAACAGACCCAACGCTATCGATCAGGCGCTACGTAGACCTGGCCGATTCGACAAGGAAATCGAAATAGGTGTACCGGATGCCGATGCTCGGCTATCAATACTCAAAGTCTTACTGAGAAGAACACCTCACACACTGTCAGATGCTATGCTAGTCGATGTAGCTAGTAAAACGCATGGGTATGTGGGCGCGGACTTGTCAAGCTTGATACATTCAGCTGGCCTCAGTGCAATACGGCGAGTCACGCAGCCACCAGACGGTACTCAAAAGGTAGTGGAGACGAATGCGATAGATATGAACATTCTGCCGGAAGACCTAGAAGCTGCTTTTCTGACAACTCGTCCATCTGCATTACGGTCAGTCTTCCTGGAAACGCCTCAAGTAGCCTGGTCAGATATCGGAGGACAGGCTACCGTCAAGCAAAAGTTACAAGAAGTCATAGAGTGGCCGTTGAAGCATCCTGATACCTTCAAGCGTCTGGGTGTTAAACCGCCGCGCGGAATACTGCTATATGGCCCTCCTGGTTGTAGTAAGACCCTCATCGCGAAAGCTCTTGCGAGTGGTGCAGGCGTCAACTTCATAGCTGTCAAGGGTCCGGAGATATTCAACAAGTATGTTGGTGAATCCGAACGAACCATTCGGGAGACTTTCCGGAAAGCAAGATCAGCTGCACCATGCATCGTCTTCTTGGATGAGATCGATGTCATTGCTGGCTCTCGAGACGAAGGCGAGGGTGGTGGCACCGGTGACAGGGTTCTTACCACCCTCTTAACCGAAATGGATGGTATAGAGGAGTTGAACGGCGTTACCGTACTGGCAGCTACGAATCGACCGGAAGTCATAGTCAGTCGCAACATGATACGCGCATCGGTTCTGTGCTGATGTTATACCGTGCTCCCATCAGGACTCAGCTTTGATGCGTCCAGGGAGATTGGACAGGATCCTCTATGTTTCTCCGCCCGATGCTAGTGCTCGCAAGGAAATCTTCCAGGTCAATTTCCGGAGAATGGCCGTCAATCCCGATGTCGATGTCGAGAGACTGACAGAAATGGTGAGGAGATTGCATTGCGCGATGGCGGACGTATGCTCACTCTCATTCTACTTGCAGACCGAAGGATGTTCTGGTGCGGAGGTGGCGTCTATCTGCCAGGACGCAGCCTTCAATGCTATGAACGAAGATCTGGACGCAGAGAACGTAAGCATGGAGTAGCCTCGATCACAGAATGTGCTCTAACCGTTTGTTGTGCGACTATAGATATGCATGAAACACTTTGAACAAGCAGCTTCTAGTATTAGGAGACGTATTACGCCTGACACAATCGCCTTTTACGAAGCTTGGAGAGACAGTGCTGGCGTACGAGAGGTGTAAAACTTGTTTCAGATTGAAGTATACATTTTACTTGCAGTTGCCATTTAGGCTTGTAAGAAAGCCCGATTTACCCTACTTGAACCTTGCCTCCGTCTTTCTTGCTTCGCTCGACAAGCTGTAAAACGTCTGTCGCAAACAGGCAAGCATGAAGCGAGGCGCTGAGAAGTATCTGACAGACAGGTAAGCGAAGTCTTTGGGGATGGGGACAAGCCTCGTGCATTTAGGCCAGTCTGCCTCGACCGAAGCAGAGTGATGGTGCTGATCATACACGCACGTTGCGAATTTAGGAATGCCGAGGAGGAGGAGGATGACGATGAGGTGCAGGTAAGCGTATGAGGATGCCCTCTACTGTCACTAGACCTTCGCTGAAAGATCTACTTTTTTGGGCGATGCTGCAAACAGAGCACGGGCAGCTCTGAAGGCTTCAAGCAGGCTGCACCTACTGAGCTCGCAAGAAGACCGTGAGTAATGCAAAGAAGCCTCGAGTGACATCTGCAAGGTGCCGCCACGAGCTGGTCTTGGACTGCCGACTGAGTACTATGCCTGCTGCTTCCAAATCTTACAGAATCCGTGGTCTGCCTGGCAAGCGATCAGCGGCGACTACACCAGCAGCTTCGCCTGGTCCTAACGGTGCAGCGGTAAGGCTCTCGGAGACCTGCTTAGAGCTATGCAGATGCTGAATGATTCTTCTTGCCGTCACAGACCACACCCTCGTTCTCGTTTGGCTCGCCCGCACCAACTACGTCTTTCAGTTTTGGTGGTGCTTCACCTGCTCCGACCTCAGCTGCATCAAAGCCAGCTACAAACGGCTTTTCCTTCGGAGCTGCGTCAGCTAGCTCTTCAGAAGCTGCCAAGAATGCGTCAAACTCATCCAATTCAGATCAAGACGCAGATGTTCAGTATTACTCGTCGTTGCGCGGTTTGAACTTGTCGGTAATTCCGCCCTTGCAACGTCTACTGGAGAAGGACCCTTTCACGGATCTATCGGAACCGTTGAGCAAGATACTCGGCAAGTATAGGGAAGAGCGGTCGTCGATAGAAGGAAAGAGACAGGCTTCGTCTGCCGCTCCCACGTCGCGGCGGCAGGAGGGCACAAGCAAGCAAAGTATAAGCGTAGCTGACTCTACTAGGTCTGCACAAGCAAGCCAGCCTATGTTCAGCTTTGCTGCGCCATCCAACACACCGTCTGTGGCTTCTGCGTCAAGCCAGGCTGCTCCTGTCACATCCGCCCTGCCAGCGGCATCGAAACCTTTCGGAGGCTTCGCTTTCGGAGGTGCAGCCGGTTCGTCGACGACAGCGCCTGCATTTTCGAAAGATATCGCACCCTCGAAGGAACAACCTGCAGCGCCACAGCCTTTTTCTGGGTTTTCCTTCGGCTCATCAGCTGCCTCGCTGGCGCCTGCCAGCTCCGAGAAGAAGGCTGAAGAGCCTAAGCCAGCAGCGAATCCTAAGCCTTCGGAGCCAGCGACTGCGACTGCGAAAGGGCCGGCACCTCCAGCACCACCTGCGATGTTCAGCTTCGCGGGCAATACCTTCAAACCTGACCCCAGTAAGGCATCCAGCTCGTCAAGTGGAAGCTCTTCACCCGGCGGCTTCACCTTCAACCCATCAAAAGCCGAGTCGAGCGGAGAAAAGTCGTCATTCGCATTCCCTGCTGCATCGTTCACTGCTCCCCAGGATAAGGAGACGCTCTCTCCTGAGCCCGTAGCAAACGGCAAGTCGGCTTCTAACAATCTATCTGGTACTGCCGCACCATTCTTCCCGGGCGCCAACAGTAGGGCGCGACAGCCTTCGCCGTTGCGTCAGGTAGAGACGGTCCCTGCTGAAAGCAAAGCTAAAGCAGATACAGATGTCAAGGAAACCTCAGCTGCGCCTCAGCCTTTCTCGGGCTTCACCTTCGGCGCACCTGCGGCCAGTAGTACGCCGGCTACTGCCAGCGCTTCAGCTCCGCCAAAGACATTCTCATTCGGCGCAGTTACAGCAGTATCGCCGAAAGCAACCTCAACTTTCGGATTTGGGACGTCAGGCGGCTCGCCTAAAAGCTCCTCGGCAAATGTCGGCTTCTCTTTCGGCAGTCCACAGCCAACGCCAAGCTCAACTTCCGCGCCTTCAACTTCCGCCTTCTCGTTTGGCGCTCCGGTTACGAGCAGTGCAACGGCTCCTACCACAACATCTGCTTTTGGCTCAACCAGCTCGCTGGCTGGCAGTAGCGGCGGCTTTGGAGATTTCAGCTTCAGGCCGAGCACTCTAGCTTCTGGCTCACCCTTTGGAGGCTCGTCAATCGGCAGCACACCAGCAGCTTCGTCGAACGGCACACCCGCGCCTGAAGCCGATGGCACAGAGGAAACACAGGCACCTCCAGAAAACACCTTGCTGAAAGGTGGAGCGGGTGAGGAGGACGAGGAGACTCTGCATGAAGCTAGAGCAAAATTATGGAAGAACGAAAAACGGAAAGTCAAAGAGGGCGACTCGGAGGTAGAGAAGACTGAATTTGTGGACCACGGCATCAGTATTGTCAAGCTTAACAGGAACAAGGACACTGGAAAAGTTCGAATGCTTGGAAGGAGCGACGCGAACGGTCGCGTGCAGATTGTAGGTGTTAAATTGTGTCTGAAGCTGCTTCTTGGTTCGGTCAGAAGGACTTACTGTTCTCTTCACGCAGAACTTTAGCCTCTTCAAGGATCTTACTATCAAATCCGAAAAATCCTTCTTGATTTTCATGGCATTCGAGAATGGCTCGCCTATCCTTCTGCGCCTGAAGTTGCGCAATGCAGAACTTGCTGGTAACCTCAAGAATGCGTTAGAGGAGGAAGTGTCGAAGTTGTCATAGCCTCAGCTTCGATTCTATTGTACTGAACCATCAATAACAGCGTCCAGTCTTTAATGGACATCTCCATACATAATATAAGAGTTTAGCCCCAGCTTTTCCGGATGTTGGAATGATGCTACGACTCCGCTTTCAGACGTTTAAGTCAAAGCCGTGCTTGCTCAAACCTGCACGAAAGCATCTTGATTCGCCTTCGAAGGACTGACTAATTGCGGCTCTTGTCCTTCATCCGTAGCTGACTCTAGACCATGCTGTTTCATGTAATCTTTCCTCTGATTTACCTTCCAGGAGTCGTCCGCTTTGATGCCGCTCACCCTGACTTTGACTGGTCTACCGCCCCAAGGTGGAGTGACTTTGTTCAGCTCTGTCGCGGCTTTGGCAGTTTCCTCCTTAGTAGCGAAGTCTACGAAACAGTAATGGTCACGTCCGTCCGGCTGTTTGTGCTCTGGTGCCGGTGGGACGATCTTGGAGATTGCAGTGCTGCGTAACGATATCTCATTAGTATAGTGAGTCGCTCTGAGAAAGGGGAAAGGGAAACTCACGGTGTGAAACCCTGATTCTCGAAGAACGCTCGGACATTTGTCTGGACTTGGGCAGGATCCAGATTGAAGCTTGGCAAGCTACCAATCCACAGCCTACTTCCCTCCTGAGGCACATTATGCTTCCTCGCTTCAGCCGGGCCTTTCTCCCATCTATTGAAGACCCATGCCTGCTGCCTCTCTTGTGGAGGCTGTTTCCAACTATCTTGAGGGGGTCTCGCTCTTGTCGGCTCATACTTCTTAGGACCTTCACCTGGCTTGGTAGCGGGCCGTGTCTTTACCGGGCGTTTTAGAAGTGTTCTACCATCCAGTTCAGCAAGTCCTCTTTGAGCTTCCTCTTCGGTGTTGAAGTCGACGAAGCAGTAGCTTGGATTCCGGCCTGTCATAGGATCTATAGAGATGATAACGTTCGAGCTGCGCAGTGGATTCGTTTCTGTCAGTGAGTGTACGTCTTCACTTGCAGATGTCAGCAGGCGAGCTCACTAGTCGAACTCGAACCCTTCCAGGAGAGTCCTAACATCATCTTCGGTCGCGAAGTACAGCAGATTGCCTACAAATGGGAGCGTCAGCATAGCACAGTCTTTTTCTAGGCGTACTGTAATGCTGCTGTTGTCTCTGCAGCCACACGATCACCTTGCCCGGATGGAAGCTTCTCACCTAGGTAGATACGCTTGCTATAGTCAACCTCTTCCGCGGTCTTCTCGGCATGGTGTGTCCTTGCGGGATAAGCAGCCGTGGTTGTTCCATTAACATCATTTGGCATATTTCGATTATCTCTTTTTGGTCGGCTCCAGTTGCTCGTGGGCGCTGGTGGTGTTGTTGTACCAGCAGCACCATCATCACGTCGGCGCCAATTGCTGCTGCCATTCGCTCTGGATTGCTCTGGTGTCTGCATGGGTGCTTCTGGCGCGTGCATGGCTGCTTCCTGGTGCATGGTAATCAGTCAAGTCGGGTCCAAGACACCTGGTCGAACAATCCTAGCGATTTATCAGAATGGACTTTGCCACCGTGCATGTTCTGGCTCTGGGATATAACCGAGACTATGTCGAATGGAATCCCAGTCGCAGATGTCAGCAGCTGCCTTTGATGATTTGCAAAGCCCAATCGCCTGGCTATCAAATGTGGAAGATGTTTTCGGTATTGTTACAGAATGCTTGATCTACGACAAAGACGTAGAATTATGCTACATTGGATGAGGCTGATTTCTACTGGAGATCTCTTCATTTGTCCTCGTCATCAGTGAGGCCTCCGTCAGCGGGATCACCATATCGAGCCAGTTGCCGCTAAGAGCAGGATTCTCAATCAGTATTCGTAAGGTAGAACTTCAAGCGAGGCATCCCGTCTTGACACTCACCGGCGTCAACACAGCTCGATCTATGAGGACAGGTAGTCCACGCGTTCTACCACGAATCATAGTTGCGCAGAGTATAAGTTTGCTGAGATGCCTTAGTTCACCGCTGATACTGGTGTCCACGGACGGGCCGCCGATAGAAAAGCCCACATTCGCATAGGCTGAAGTCACTTCGAAGAGGATTGCAAACATGTCTATTGATCCTGCTGGGTCGGCCCCTGTGATGCCGATGTTATTGCGCTCCACGATGCAGACTGCGAAAAGCATTTCGTTTTTAGCATATTTCGTTTTTAGCATAGTGGCCGCTTGTCTAGGGAGCGGCAAATCTACTCACTCAGCCAATATGCGAGCAGGATGTACCAAACATCGTACTAAACAGTTTGCGTAGAAAAGGAATTATTGGCCACTTCAGCATGGGAGTGTCATGTTGAATTGCTCACAGCAAGCTGTTCTCTCAAATGAAATTTAGAATAGCCCTTCTCTCGTCTCAAATTAAAGATGCCGTCCTTCAGTGAAGTCTCATCGTCGTGGTGTATACCGAGCGAGCGTTCTTCGTATACATTGGTAGCTCGGATAGACAAGGCCAGCGGATAGACGCAAAATGCCATCATGAAGAGGTAGAGCATATCTAACGCTGGCGCGACCTGATACAGAGGCTAAGATTGACCAAAGTCAGCCTCGCCAGTATGGCACTCCGCTCTTTAAGTGTGCAGATGTTGCTTACGACAGTGTAGAAGCCAGCGGAACGAACTGCCACGCTCTGCACCAAGCCAGAAACGACAGCCGTACCAGTAGATATAGAAAATACAGGAGAAGTAAAACCGATATCCAAGAGCTGTTCAAATTTCACGTAAGAATGGTCTGCAGATTTGTAAAGTGCAAAACTTACAAAGAAACAGCCCCAATCTATAGCAGTCAATAGCATGACTACCAGAAACAGAGCCCGAGTCTCAAAAGGTGGGAATATGTAGTAAAAGATCCTGCGGGGGTGGGCTAGCGTGAAAGACGTGATGAAGCGTAGTTTCGATGTGGCTCGCAAGCAGGCGTGGACTAGCCATCTGGAAATGACGACGGGCATGAGTAGGGTCAGCAGACGAATGTCGCTACGTGTCTGAGAGGTTGCTCATTTGAAACTCACATGGTGAACCGTAGGCTAGGGAAAAAAAAGCACAGATGTCGTTTCAGTCAGCGCAAATACAGTCTAAGAGCGAGGTCCGCGGAACAAACTTACGAGATCGGGTAACCGAGGTTACCTATAATCATCAAGAAAATGCCTGGCACAAGCATGATAAAGCAAGTTCTAAAAGGTACCAAACTTCCATCTACAAGTCTGTCATACATCCAACACACTTCAGCTGCAAGAATCGCGAAATATCAAACTTAAAGATGTAGGGTGCCCAACTCACGAAAGTCCACAATTATTGAGCATACTAGCCGATTGAAAGACTGAAAACCAAGTTCTTGAAACATCGGGATTGTATTGTTGGAATACATCGTTAAAATGGCCCGCTTCAAAGTAAGGCGACCATATGATGACAAAAAGGAGTTGTAGGCCGATCCACCATATGAGGATGATATACATGAGGAGCGTCATTCCTGATATCTGTCGACAAGATCCCCGGAATTTAGCATTTCGTTATTATAGTCTGTCATACCTCTTCATAAGGAGGACAGAAGGAATGCGGCTTACCTCGAGCTGGGCGAGCTTCTGATGAGCATCCCTCGACAAATCTCTTACAGTCGAGTTTCTGCCAAATCTATAAACCGAAGGGGGTACAGAGACCTGTCTCTTCTTTCCTCCAGCATCGCGAGACTTCGATTCCCTCGCCGTTCTCTCATCTATATCCCC
This sequence comes from Cystobasidium tubakii, assembly GCA_024345325.1. Classification (NCBI taxonomy): domain Eukaryota; kingdom Fungi; phylum Basidiomycota; class Cystobasidiomycetes; order Cystobasidiales; family Cystobasidiaceae; genus Cystobasidium; species Cystobasidium tubakii. Next base: position 1,677,015 of record BROO01000005.1, on the reverse strand, counting down.
AATCTCCAGGTCATGTCCATGTAGATCTCCATCGGCTCTGGAAGTCGCCAGTCTCGTACCTACTCTTCCCAGCCTCGATCTAGTCGACGACAGTATTGTATCACTCCTAGGAAACCCCATAGCGCCATGCAAGCCATTCTCAGTCACATGAGACCCAGAGGCAGCATTCCCAAATCCATTTCTTGTATTGCTTCTCTTCTTCAATTGATAGATACCTTCTGAGAAGATAGCTTGTATCGGATTTGGGAAGCCACCTCTGGCACTTTGATGCTGGTGGTGGTGTGGATGGGCATGTGGAATTGTTCCGCTTCTACCTGTCCCATTTGACAGTGTGTCTACTCTTCTTCCTGCACTTGTTTCTACTCTTCGGAGATTGGAAGATTCGGTATTCGAAGGCATCAGAGTACGCTTACGAACGCGATGGCGGTGAGTAGAAGTAGGCTGAGCCGTGGAAGTTGATGTTGAAGTGCCCTCTGAAGCTACAGCATTCATATCACCGTTGTCGACAGGCACAACTCGTAAAGGCTCATTTGCCTGAGTGGGGCGTTTCTTCAAAGGATGAGAAGAATAATCATCACTCTGTATCGAAAGCGGTGAATTCATCCTTTTGAGCTTAAAAATCTCCTTTTTACGTCCATCCCCATCTCCATCTTCCGTAATACCATTCTCTTCCGAACGTGTGGAGAAAGTATTCTTCAAACCACTCAAAGTTCTTTCCCTTCTAATCTTCAAGACATGTTCTCTTCTCTTTTTCTTCTTCTGTTTTAGTTCCTTGAGCCCATTTTCATCCAATTGTGGAATTTCATCAGGATCATCCAAAATCCCATTAGCAAGATCGAATTCTTCATCTTTTAAGATGATTGATTTATGAGGCCAAAAAGATCTATTTGGATCGAATTTCTTGCTGAATGATGATCTTCTAATGAATAATACTAGGAGTGAAACGAACTGAATCGAACCGAATTGAAGGAGAAGATAGAGAATGAACTGTTGGCCTGTGTGTTTGTGAATTTCAACAATTCGGATGCGGTTCATATGTGTATGTGTCGTATTTGAGGCAATGTTAACGATGAATTTAATAAGGGAACGAAACAAAAAAAGGTCAGTTGGCCGATTCTTGATTCGGTAAGTGGGACCTTTCGGTTCAAATTGTAACTTACCAAAGCTCATATCTGCTAGCAGTATACTGGATAGGCCAGTCAAGGTCAATGCAGAAGTGCACACTATGGCATAGCGGAGATCATGAAAGGATTTCAGCGGCATTCCGAATATTTCACCTAGGCGATACTCTGCTCATCCTTGACTGTTTCCGAACGAATCTAGACTGACGAGGAAGAAGGATCGAAGCGAGCGAAGGTGAAACAAGAGCCATAGAATCACTCACTGAAAAGTGCATCTATGTATGCAAAGGTGACTTGCGTATTACAAGCGCAAAAGATACCGGCCGTGATGAGGGGTACGAAGATACCAATAATGACATGCCACCGGAAGAAGCTGTTTGAAAGAGCATGTCAAGCAACGAAAGCGATTGTTCCGCGAGAGATAGAACGATTAGGCACCAATGTCAGCTATTTCTTGCTCACAGGCCATAACATTGAGGCATCCTGGCTGCGAGAGCTAGGGTTTGATGTACTCACTTGAGACTGTGTATGATCGACCTCGGCTCTTTCAAGTTTAATCGTCTCAGGGCATACCAAAAACTAGGTAAGCCTGGTCTAGGTGAATGAGCATGTGGAATGTGGTGGTTTCCATCTTCCTCTTCCTCTTCTTCTTGCTGTCCATCACTGTCATCACTTGCACTTTGACTTGCACTCTGAGAAGGCGATTCTTCCCTATCTTCCGAATGTCGTGTATTCGCTCTCTCGCTCTGAGATCGTTGTGGTGATGGTGATGAAGGATGACTTTTTTGCGTTCTCAATCTGTTACCTGTGCCATCATTAGTCCTTCCTGCAACTTGGCTTTCTATATCAGGCTCGCTGTCTGGGTCGTCCCGCATTGTGGATGTCGTTGCATTGCTGCTGCTCTCTAGCTCTAGCGGCGAGCTGGCTTCAGAGGGCGAGGCAGTCATTGTTGAGTTGGGTACGGGATGTCTACTTGAGTGGACCTCACAGACCAGCTTATCGTTGGGGATTGGCTGCTTCTTCTTGCTGTCGATCAAGGTGTCATCCGCAGTGGTACCTCGTCAACGATACATTGGGCATCAGCATTTCTGCAGGTGTGTTGATGGAGAGTCCAGCGGGTGTAAGAGTGTTCTGAAGTGCAAACGAATCGGTATGCAGAAGATGCACCGCATGCCAATGGAAGAGAATGAAAGCAAGCGAATGACTTTCTCGATCACGTTCTCTCCAAGCGTGCGATGTGTCATTTTGCTGTCGTTAGAGCTCTTCTTGGCATATGGAATGGCACAAGCGATGTGATAACGCGTGTTGGGTCATATTCAACAAGTGCTTGATGAGGATATCAGTACATCTACCGGTGTAGCTCGCCTACTCAGACGCGCAGAGTCCTGATCATGAGGCCAGCTTCTCGGTATAAGCCCCCTCGGACAGTTGCAGAACAGCAATACAGCAACAGACGACAAGCCAATGCGGGCTTGTTCTTGTCTACCCTGCATACGAATCTGCATGTACGTGTAGATTGATGCACGCTCTGTATGCATATGAAGAAAGCCGAACAAGCATTCGTTCGAGCAAGGTATTTGCCACTGCAACGTGCATATCGTACAAGTGAATGCCTTTGGAAGAGAAAGCCGAGAGAGAATAGCGATGACTTGAGCGTGTGTTGTGCTGTGTTGTCGCTCACAGAGCAAGCTTGTCTCTCCGCTCTCCTCACCTTGCCTCGTTCGACCTGCAGGCTGCGAAAGACACAAGCAAGGAAGCAAAAGCTCGTGGCAGAGCTGGAAGACGCAGCATCGATATCCGTTCCATCTGCTGCCCCATCTGATTACAGACTCGGCAGAGTCGAGGATCGCCCTTCAGCCATACACATCCAATCACTCTCTTTCCAGCTCTCTCGTATTCCCATCCACCCGTTCAGCCGACGCGTGCATCGAGACTTCAATCAGGTCGAGGTGGACGCGATACTGCTCTAGGGTGGTCAGACGAGGAAGGAAGATCAGTCATCGCAACCATCACAATCATCGCAATCAGACTGTCGCCAGTGACAGTCTGCTTGGGAGGTTTCCTCGAGCTACTCGCATGACGCGCGCGCAGAGCTCGACAGCCATGCAGGAAGAAGACTCGCAACGTGCAAGCTCTCCCGTCATAGCAGATGACGAGTCCATAGAGCCGACGCGTATAGCCATGGCATCCACAGTAGCAGCTCCCATGCCCGTGCGGCCTTCCCCTCCACGCGCAATACACATCAACGGCAGCAGCAGCACTTCAACGACGAGCATGCTCAAGAAGCGAGTACCACCGCCCAGGATGACTCAAGATGAGGCATTGGAAGCGAGTGCAGGTAACAACCCATCAACTCCGCTGCTCTCTGGCAGCCCATCAATGGAGAAAGATAGATTCGCAGCTCTGTTGGCATTGGGTGTGGCGCATCAACAGCAGCAGCACCATCATCCAACAGCCACACGACCCAGCGCAGCGAGATCAGCAAGCTCCCAATCTACAATGCACATTACTCCTTCTTCGTCACATTCGTCCGCTACTGCTTCTGGAAGCAGCGACGCCAAGAACAAGGTGGATACCGACACTACGGCTGAGAGACACGGTGAAAGCGCATTGAATCCGTCGATACACTCTTCTTCTTCCACTGCTGTTCTCCAAAGTGATGGCCGTACTTCTCTCGATGAGAGCAGTACTTCCACCACTCCAGGGCAAACGCAAGTGATTGGAGGAGACGGATCATTGATGGAAGGGTCGCGTGCAAGGCCCGTCGTATACTTGCACCCTGCTCGATCAGGTTCCGACCTGTCACAGGACAATCTGCAACAGCATAGATTACATCCTCAACCAGGCCATCAATTGCAGGCCACCTCACGTTCCACCACCTCCTCAAGTACTGCTTCCTCATCTACTCCCATCCCTTCTATAGTATACACACCAACGCCCAGCGTCCATTCATCAACGACGACGACGACCAGTACATCGAACAAGATGGCAGCACTAGCTGCCAAATGGGGTAATTCTGCATCTGCGAAACTACACTCTATGTCCTCTAATCTTAATGGTGGTAATGCTGGCCCGTCCTCCTCATCAAAGGGCTCTACCTCGTCGTCCTCTGCATTCAACGGTGGTACACAGTACGATGCAAATGGAGTAGCTACGAATGGTATTGCGGAGACCTCTGCTCCTACTCATACATCTTCCTCTGGAAACGGTCTGTTCCAATCTGAGAGAAAGCCATCGCCCCTACAGAGCACAACGGGATATGCAAGAGCAAATACGGTGAATGGGAATGACCTTGTAATATCGTCAGCCTCATCAATCGCAAGTAGCAGTAATACGACGTCCACCAACAACCACAACAAACAAAGTGGATTGCAAGGACAGGGTAAAGAAGCATTGTCGAAAGCTGTCAATATAGCAGCTAGATTACGAAATGCAGCTTCAAACAAGATGAAGGAAAGCAATTTCAATACTCATTCATCAAGAAGTACTCCTCCTTTAGAGAGGGAAGACATTATTGGAGAGACTCCCTCTTCATCATCAATCTATCACAACAACGATACCGCCAATAGGGACCCACTACCGTTGGAGAAGAGTCAAATTAGTAAATCATCCTCTTTAAGATCTTTATCTAGTTTTGGAAATGCAATCAAGACTTCTTCTTCTAATAATCTACGCAAATTTTCACCTTCTTTCTCCTCTTCTTCTAGTAGTTCTTTGAGCTCTTCTTCTGTCGTCAATTCTGCTTCTGGTGCTGGAACTTCTGGAAGTACATCGCAAGATGGGTATCAAGGGTCATCGAGCACAACTGGTGGTGGTGGTGGCATTACCGCCAATACCAGTAGAAGATTAGGACTACATCGAGCTACTCCTTCTTCGCTTTCTACTTCCTTAGGTCTCACACACCGGCATTCACCTCTCTCATCAAACACTACCTCACTCACTTCTGCTAATCAAGGCAGCAATACGAACGATAACATCATGAATCGCTCATATGTTAGTAACAATACGAGATATAAGAGTGTATTAGGTACGAATGTCCCTGTAAGAAGAGCGGGTGAAGTATTTGGAGCGCCTCTTAACGTTGCGGCGGATAGAACGAGATTGATGAAGGAGGTAAATGAAGATGCACCACTTTTGAACGGAAATGCACAAATGGAAGAGGAAGACATTCTCAGGAGGAAGGAAGCGTGTTTGTTCCTTCCTGCTAGTAAGTTTTGTTCTCATTCAAAGTTTCCACCCGTCATTGCTCTAACAAGAGGGAGTCTGGAGTGGACTTCTCCACAACGGTTCAAACACACCTATGCCAGACGATGATGCTGACTTGTTCCTGTTGCTATCTGTCTGCCCTCTTCTGCTGTTCCCTCCTTGAAAACAGTCGCAATAAGATGTCTAGACTATCTCAATGAGTATGGTAAAACAGAAGAAGGCCTATATAGAATTCCAGGTTCTACACTTCAAATATCGAATCTGCGCACTATATTCGATGCAGGACAAGATTTGGATTTACTTTCTAAACTTGATACGAGAGTGTTGGAACCTAGTGCTGTGGCTTCTTGTTTCAAACTTTGGTTGAGGGAATGTGAGTTCCCAATTATCCCTTTTCTCCAAATCGCACTGTTGGCTTCATGGTGGAGAAGTGTGCGTAGACTCGAGGGGGTTGCTAATGTGTTTTCTCTTTTTGTTCGTAGTGCCCGAATCACTTTTGCATAATATGGAAAGGGAAATCGATATACTCCTCCTTGAACATACTGGAAATGCAGCTTCTTCAAAAGTAACAATGGCACAAGCACAATCACCAAGTCCTCCTAATTCTTCCAATACTGCTGCTGAGGTATTCGCCAATCAACAACAGAAAATGCCTCAGATATTGGGAGTCACGTCCAACAATAACAAGGCAGCTAGCACGACTGCTAGTCCGTTGGTCATTAAGAGGATCAAAGATCTATTCTCGAATAACCTACCGAAAGAGAATGTGATACTGCTCAGGGAAATCTGTAAGCCCTGTCATTATGCTTCCTTCTTATCTACATATCTCCTCGTAACTAAATCAAACTTTTCTCCTTTGACTTGCTGGGTTGTGAAAATATAGCCTATCATCTAGCGCACCTAGCTTCTTTTTCAAACATCAACAAAATGACCTTTTCGAATCTGCGTCTCATTCTATCTCCTACATTACGTCTATCTCCCGTCATGCTCTCGCTCCTCGTTAATGAGAGGGAGCAAGTCTTCCCTAGACCCGGTACTTTCCTATCTACATACCAATCTGGATCCGAGAGCATCAACTTCAATTCTTCAAATCTGGATCTATCGCTACCTTTGAGCGGGAATTCGAGGGTGCCAGCTGTTCAGCCGAAGCTTACACTTTCATTGCCTGGCGAAGATGGCTTGCCTCCTATTCCACCCAGCAAGAGTCCTATTGCGCGGTATGGACAAGGAAGCGTGTCGTCATTTTCGAGCACTCCTCCCACTGTTAGCTTGCGTACGCCTTCCTCGAGCAACGATTCAAACTGGACTTCATTCTCTTCACCTGCTCAATCATCGTCGACTTCTGGACAAGCTAGTATCAATCGAAAGTCGAACGGTTCAAATACAGGCTATAGAGCTTCGTGGCATGTAGTCGATCTACCACTACCTGCAGGGTCTTCAGTGAACAATCGGAAAGATAGTTCTGAAAGTGCAGATTCAGATGCTGGAGAAACTGGACGTGACGCAGGATACATCGCTACTCCCATTGCGAAAAAGTTCCTCAATCAAAGAGCCTCATTATCGAATCTCTTGGATAGCAAAGATAAAGGAGCTAGCCCTGCTTCACCCGCTCCTTCTGAAGCTGGCAGTCGACGATCTGTTTCTTCGAATGGATCGAATATGCTCGCTAGAACACCTACTTTGACTGGTCGTTCACCTTCTCCATTCTTCAGCTCGGGTGCACCACCAGCTGCTTTGGGATTCATGTCTACTCATTCGAGGAAGAGAAGCAGCGCGTCTTCTTTCTCTTCTATCGTTAGTAATTCAGCTGGAGGTGGTGCGATTTGGCGAGCTAGAAAGGTATCACCTCAACATGATCAGTCACCTAGGATACCACAAGGGCAAAAAGCAAAGGAAGAAGAAGAGGAATTATCTCACTCTGATACGAATACTTCGATTAGTAGTAGCGCTTCAAGTGCTAAAACACCCAAGGACCAATATGAACTATCTGACACTACCAGAGGGGATCAAATAGTTCACATTGCTGGATCGACACTCCAAAATGACGACGATGAAGCTGGCGATACACTCGGTGTTGCTTCTAATTCCTCACTCGATACCAGTAGGAGAGCGACTATAACTGCGGAATCCTTCGGACAGTCATTCGCGAGAAGAGGTCAAGGAAAAAATGCAAATAGCGACGAGATGAGGAGAAAGAGGGGGAGCGTTATGATTTTGAACATGCCTAGCTTTTCCTAAAGTCGGCATTATGATTTGCAGTGAATGTTTACTCCATGTGGTGAAGTACATATACCCTATGTAGCTAAACTCTCGTTATGGTTTTTATAGGTTTCGGGTAGGCGATACTGGTTTATTGTCTTTTCTGTGTCTATGGGACGAGGTACCTTTTATTGTTATCTATCCGTATTTGCAAAATCAAATGTAGCTCCCCATACATATTGCGTTGCCTCGCCATCTTGAGCGGTGTGTTTCACGTCTGGCGCATTCAATGTCGACTTTCAAGGTCGTCATGATCAGACAACCCATAAGGTTTCGATACAACCATTCTGTGTGACCTCCAGTATACATCCAGGAAACGCAATCAGATCTGCATGCAAGATAAGTGAGCACTCAGCCTGCACAGATTAATTGCCTGTCTGCATATGCTGCCCACCTGTAGTGCGATCCAGTTTCACTCCGTCCGTGCTGTCCGCCAACCGATCAAGCAGCATCGTCCGTTCGGTACGAGCTACCGAGCGGGCCGGTGCAGCGTCGGTTCCTTGCGGAGCGCCGAAAAAAATCTTTATCTTGTTGATCTAGTGGTGGCCATGCGTCAGCACCCACCAGCATCGATATAAGATCGAGAACGGCATACACTGTCTTCGCTGGTCACTCCGCTCGGAGACTCTCCAGCCTTTCTGATACGCCAGCTACACCTGTTATATCGTCCAAATAGTACTTCACCTGGCGTATTCGAATGTAGCAGTACTTTGATAACCCTGTTCGTCTCGGGATGGAAAAGGAAGTCCAGACCGAGCGAGAAGTAGTTGAAAAAGTACGCATTGGGCGGGATCTCGGATCCGCTTGCTGAGCTCGTCGACCTGTCATGTATCGACAGCCGCGTCTAAAAGTAATGAAATCAGCTTCGATACTTTTAAAGGCCAGGAGATATTGCCCTTACATCCTGCTTATAGTATGTTCGTAGAGGCGGTCCGAGCGTGCACGTGATATCTTCGGCTGTGGCGTCTCCGAGAAGGACATCGACTGAATCGATAGGGCTACTCGACGGTAGGTTAATGAAATGTATGACAGCCTTCGGAGGCGATGCAGAGCCCGCCGCAAGCTGTGATTCGACAAGGTGAGGATGCGATCATTCAGCCGGCCGAAAAGTAGCCATTTGGAAGGGAGCCCACCTCGATGTCTACATAAGCTACATCACCTTCCGCAACTGCAAAAGGAGCATGGTTCTGCTGGAGTTTCGATATGTCTGGATAAGCAGACGCATGGTTTGCGCTGGGATCATGTCTCGAGACAACTAGGCGAGTTAATGGACATTTCTGGGTGTCAACGGCGCTTGGAGCTTCATCGATCTTTGCTCTAGACACCTCATTCGACTTGCTCGACGAAGGAGGACCTTTGTGAAAGGCGAAGACTACTCCAGGATAAGATAATACAAGTTCGTCCGTGAAGTTAGGATGGGCACTAGGAGGGTATGTCGGGCCGAACTTGGAATTAAGTGCTCTCTGCGGGTTAAGCATGGAAGCAGCCCCTTCAGCTGCATTTGACGAAGTTGAAGGAGGAAACAAAGGCTGGCCTTTCCATATTATTACGCTTGATATCGCTGGTGGAAGTACCTCGATGAGCTCCAGGCGTTGCTGCACGCCCGAGTAGACGAGACGGTAGGCTGTAGCGGAGCCAAAGAGGATGGTGATGACAATGTAGGAGGAGTTTGGATCCTGTTATACAGTGTCAGTAGGCTATGAGAACCTCAAGGCAGTCTCTTCCATGTATCGTGTAATAGAGCGGCGCAATCGGCTTGGGGCTGTTCACGTGCCATTTGCCTTGCGGCAGGCCAGGCCCAACCTCGTGAAGGCTATGATAGCAGCTTAGCTGCTAGTCTGGCTAGCGAGCACTGCTGTACGATACTGTATCTCTTTCGAGCTGAACAAGGCCTCGGTAGTGCTGCTACCCTAAACTCACTTCGGCAGACCAACTGATTACGGACTGTGTAAGGTTACCCAGCTGGCGGGCCGAGGTGCTTCGCAAGAGGTTGATAGTATTCCAGAGAGTTATGCCTGATAGACGAGCTTCAGTATAGGTGCCACAAGCCTAGTGTCGCAGCCAGACTGCTCACCTAGCTTGAACAGACCTACTCCCTCGCCGGGCTGCAGCTCCATGCTGGGCGAGTGGAACGGTGAAATCGTCAATGCTGCTTGTCTGAGCCGTATGGCGTCTAGCTGTGCTTATATCATGCTGCAAGTAGCGTGCTGTTGTCCTTCGCCAGAGCTCCTTCTGCCTGTCGATTCCAAGTCGTGCAGGTTGGTCTGCTTCTAACTTGCACACAGCAAGTGGACAGCGGCGCTCTTGCACGTCGATAGCCTGCGAGCACAGGCTGGAGGAGAGAAGCAGAGTTCGCACATCGTACAGCGAGTCAGACAGATAGCAAGCTTCGCTCAGCTCATGACTGCAACAGCTTCGGCATAGCGGAAGAGCCAGCTTGGGAGAAATAGAGAGAGAATCGCTGCAGCAGACTGGCCAGCATGGCGGCAGGCGAGCAGAAGGACAAGGAGGGCAGCACAAGCACCTCTGCTGGCAAAGAGCGTGCTGGAAGCTCATCCAGCAGCGCTTCGAGGGACGAAGCCTATGCTACCAGGCTTGCAGACCCGAATGTCGGTGAGTGTGGCCTCGAAAGCTGAGCGATGTCCGGCTCTCTTGCATAGCTACCCCTACAGTGTCAACAGTGCTGATGCATGCTATGATTTCGTCTGTCCATCCATACATCTCTATCTGTCACCTCCTTCCATATGCTACTCCGCGACTGCTCGGAACTTCGAAAACACACCTACAAACACGCAGACATCGGCTTGAAGCTTCGCTCTGCGCAAGAAGTCAGAGATGAAGTCTCAAGAGATGGATATCAAGGCAGCGTCGAATATACACGCTTCATCGAGCTCCTCCTTCCTGTCATACTCAAGGTGCTCGACGGAGGACCGGCTCTGCAGTGGTCATGCCCTCCAGAAGTCAGAACCAAATTGCTTCAAGAAGGACCGCAGAAGCATCCTCACGGCATGGAAGCACTTCAGAACGGATTGAGGTACTTGCTGTTGGAGACTCTGCATCGTCTAGGCCACCATGAGCCACTCAGAGCACATGTGCCAGCTCTCATGCAGCTCATGCTCAAGATCATGGAGGAGGACAACGAGGACCATGCTATACTTGCGCTCAAGATCATCATAGACCTTCATCGCAACTACAAAGAAACAGTTGATTCGTCAGCCCAAGCTTTCCTAGACCTGGTTAAGCAGGTCTACCAAAACATGACCGAAGTCGTTCAGAAGACATTCGGCGATGAGAACGGACAAGGAGCCCTGAACGAGAACGGTGAAGAAGAAGGCGATTCTGCAAGCGAGTCGTCACCGAAGGACAGTGCTGCTGCAGGCACACCCGGGTCAGCTGGACCAGTATCAGCTAAATCCCTCTCAAGCCAAATGCAAGCTTTAGGCGACGCAATGGCAATACGAAAGCTCCCACTTGGCATGAAAAGCTTGAAATTGCTTGCAGAATGTCCAATCGCAGTGGTCTTCCTTTTCCAGACATATCGAGACATCATGCCCAAAGAACTCCCTGCTTTCGTTCCGCTCATTTTCCAATTCCTCGAACTTCAAGCGGCACCTCAAGCGAAGGCTCATCACGATGCAGCAATGCGTGGTGAGACATTTATTGGCATTACACCTGTGCTCCACAATAAGCGTGCACAGTTCACCGACCTCATTATCTCGGAAGTGAAGGTACGTACCATTCTCAAGCAGTCTGATCAGGCTTGCGCTAACAAGCATCTTTTTTGATCTTTGCAGACTATGTCTTTCGTAGCATACTTCCTCAGGATGTCCGCTGCGACGCTCCAACTGTACCGCAATGCTATCCCTTCGCTGGTCGTGCGCCTTCTCAAAGACTGCCCAGCCGAAGGTGCTTCCCACCGCAAAGAGCTACTTATAGCGGCACGACACATACTGCAAACCGACTTCCGATCTGCCTTCGTCCCGCACATTGACACGCTAGTCGATGACCGTGTCCTGATTGGTGTTGGCATAACGTGCCATGAGCAGCTTCGACCGCTCGCATACAGCATGATCGCAGATCTGGTGCATCATGTCAGAGAAGATTTGAGCATCACGACACTCGCACATGTCGTTCATATCTACTCTTGCAACCTTCACGACTCGACCCTGGCTCCCTCGATCCAAACGATGTGCTCCAAACTTCTTCTGAACCTCACTGAAAATGTCGTGAAGACGGAAACAGAAGATGCAACACATATCCTGTATCGTAGCCTGGAGACTTTCGTGAGGAAGATCGAAAATCTCGCTGAGTCTCGAGATGATTGGAAGAAGTGGTCAAGATCCGCTGGGATGACCGCCAAGGAGATGAGGGAGAAGGCAAAAGAAGCCGAAATTAAACTAGCGGCATCAGATCAGGAAGACAAAGACAAGAAGAAAGCTGAGAAAGAGGCTGAAGATCCCGCAAGCATGGACGGCGTTGAACAGCAGGAGAAGGTGAGCGCCGCACATGCTCAAGACATCGAAATGCAAGCCATAGAAGAGGCCGAAAAGACTGTCGAGGAGCCCAAAAAGAAGGAAGAAGAAGATTTGGACGTCATTGATGAAGTTGACGTTGAGAGGGCGAAGCCTATTGCCCAGAATTCTGCTATGACCGATACTACAACGGATCTTCTTCGGGGTAAGTCACTCCCGAGATTCTGTGGATCTGCAGCGCAGCTGATTTGCTCCCGCTCGGTCGACAGATACGCGCTTCTTGTTACGCAATCTCATCTTCGCTCTTAAGACCACCATACACGGCTTAAAGCATGTCAGAGCGATTCTGCCGGGTACCGACACGATGGGCCGTCTGTTCAAAGGGGTTACAAAATGCATGGCGATCTTTGACACCCGAAGCGATGGAGGCAAGGAACACCGTGAAGTTATGGAAGGATTCTGTGGCATCTTGCTAGCAGTCGAGCCACTGGTTTTCCTCGAAGTCGTGGAGACGAACATGTCTTTCTTCCTCGCAGAGCTACTGCAGAACCAAGAACTTCTAGCAATACCGCAAACATTGCTTGCCGACCAAACGGTCTCACAGATATTCGTCGGCATTTCATTCCGCTTCCTTGTATTTAAGCTAGATGAGCTTGGGCATGGCGACGCAGACCTCGATTCTATCATCTTACGCTTGTTCAAGATGTCGTTCATGGCAGTGACAATCTTCCCGGAACACAATGAAATTGTGCTTCAGCCCCATCTGGCGCACATCATCATGCATTCTCTCAAGCTGGCTAGCAAAGCACCGGAGCCAGGCTGCTATTACCTCCTCCTGCGAGTTCTCTTCCGCAGTATAGGAGGAGGCCGCTTCGAGATCCTGTACAAGGAGGTCATCCCGCTTCTCGAAGTGCTGCTCACAAACCTCAATGCTCTCCTGAATGCAGCTACAGACAGGAGCAAACGCGATCTTTTCGTCGAACTGTGTTTGACTGTTCCAGTCAGACTCTCAGTCCTTCTTCCATATCTCAACTACCTCATGAAGCCTTTGGTGCTGTCTCTTCAAGCTGGCGCAGATCTTGTCAGCCAGGGTCTACGAACGCTTGAACTCTGTGTGGACAACCTTACGCCAGAATTCCTGAATCCGCTAATGGCGCCCGTTCAGCACGAAATCAACGTCGCCCTTTGGCGCCTACTGCGCCCATTGCCTTTCAATCATCATCATGCGCACACCACGGTCAGAATCCTCGGCAAGATCGGCGGACGTAATCGAAAGCATCTGGGACCTCCACAGCTTGCTTGGAAGAATGTCACAGATCAAGCAACAGTCGATATCGCATTCGACGGGAAGCAGAAAGCTATACCTATCGCAACAATTGTCGACCTAGCTCTTCGAATGATACGCCGAGGAGATTTGCACTATCGACGGAATGCTTATGCCGTTTTGAAACATGTCAGCGTGACATTTTTGAAGGAGAGCCTGTCTCTGGGTGAGCAGGAGAGTACTTTCAGCGATGTACTGCGAGGGCTTTTTGAAGCTTGTCGTATCGAAGAATTCCAGGAAGACGCAACTGCTTTCCTAAAGAAGCTTGCTAGACATATCTTCTCTAGCGAGGTTACAAGACAAGTTCCGGAAGATGCAGTGAATAAGCTACTTCTTCCGTTATCATCCGCACTTCTTGATGGTATGATAGAATCGCTAGCCAGCGTTCAGTATAATGACCAGATCCGCCTTGCTGAGCAAGTGGCTGGCATCCTGCAAGATCTAGTTGAATACTGTGAAGAACACCCCCCAAGTCACAATGATTTACCTGCGAACCTCTTACACCAATTCGCTTTGCGATTAGGCTCATTGTGCTACGACCATTCGTGGCAGCGCAAAAGCGGGGGGGCCCTTGGCATTGATCTACTCGTACGAAAAGTTAAGCTCACGCATCTTTGGCTTACCCAACACGAAGGAGAGTTCATACGGGCCCTCCTTTTTATGCTCAAAGATATGCCAGGGGACCCTCCCGGCAACATAGATACTGTCGTCGAGACCGTGCTGCATATCCTTCGCATCTGCAACGCCCAAGAGAAGCGATCCGAGTTTGTACTAGAGCGCGAGAAAGTACAAAAGTACATCGTTGGCTTCCTGATAGTCGAGCTGTCTAGTCAAATTGAGACTGTGCGAACTACCGCGCAATCAGCCCTCAAGCTGCTTTCGGAACTGAACGATGTCACCTTGACCGACCTCATCTCACCTGTCAAAGGCCGACTTCTCAATCCCATCTTCACAAAGCCCCTCAGAGCCCTGGCATTTCCGATGCAGATTGGGCATATGGATGCTATCACTTTCTGTATGACCCTCAACCCACCACTCCTTGAACTTGAGAGCGACAAAGAACGACCCGAAGGTGCCCCTCCCAAAGAGATGGAAGTGTCATTGGGCCGCCTGCTCACCGAGGCACTGGGTATTGCAGATGCGGACGATGCCGCACTGACTGGTGGCAAGCCGAGCCATCACGCGAATCTCACGCAGCTCACGCAGCTTCGCGTCGTTTGCGTCAAGCTACTGTCCGCAGCTATGGCTTCCTCCGATTTCCTTGCGCCTCGTCACACTCCGATGCGAAACAAGATACTGCAAGTCTACTTCAAGCTCCTGTATGCTAAGTCATCTGAAGTTGTTGAAGCCGCTTATGAGTGCCTCAAAGTGCCTGTGCAACAAGGCAAGCTTCCCAAAGACTTGCTGCAGAGCGGTCTCCGTCCGGTACTCGTAAATCTCGGTGACTACAAGCGTTTGACTGTCGATAGCCTGCATGGGCTTGCAAGGCTCCTCGAGCTGTTACCGAACTACTTCAAAGTCGAGATTGGTTCGAAGCTATTGGAGCATTTCCAAGCACTAGCCGATCCCGAGACCCTCACGCATGCAGCTTTGGCACCGCAGTCCGAAAGCAACGAGATCAAGGTTATGGCGGCCATCATCAATATATTGCACCTCCTCCCCCACCCTGGTGCAGCGCAATTCTTGCAAACTGCATGTGCCGCAACTGTAGATGTTGAACGGCGCCTACGAAAGGTCGGAATCAGTCCTTTCACCAAACCCTTGGCACTCTTCGTCAGTCGCTACGTACCGGAGTCTTGCCTACTCTTCGCGAGTCAGATTCGCGACGAGGCTTGGTCTTCGACTTTCCAATCCCTTCTGGCATCCGAGGATGCGGGACCTTTCAGAGATCATGTTGCAGACAATGCTTCCCTCTTCTTCGCGCCGTGTTTTGCGGATGATGCGGTTGGCACGTCAGCGACCATCAATGCTGCAAAAGCTATCCTCGAGATATCGAAGATCAAGACTGGATGGATCGTCGGAAACGATGATATAGTCAATCGCCTCGTTTCTCGCTGGACCTCCAATATCCGCAAACAACGTTTGCTGTCAGAAGGCGAGCCGCACGTAGCGCAGATACGAGAAGACCAGGTCTTCCAAGACATCTTTGCTACGTACCTGGAAGGATGTGACACTCAGCTCGGTGTGGATCTTCTTTTCCGCATGACCGATGTCTTCGCATACAGATGCCCGTCCGATCCTACCAGCCTGGCTCGCTTCCTTTTCAAACATGTAGCTTTGAGCCACAACATAGCTTTCCGCCAACAGATACTCCGGCGATTCATCGACTTCTTCTCGAACGATGGGATCAGTCCAGGCCACAAGACTATGGCGTTGAGATTTTTGATCAACCCCCTCCTCATGATTGCTTTCTCCCGCGGCGAGTCTGAAAGGAGCATATCGGACGCAGACTACATCAATAGCTTACACGCACGAGTCTGGCAACCTTGGCTCAGTGACGATGTTTCGGCAGGAATTTTGGATGATGCCCTTCGGATAGAGGGTCTGTTCATGGCGACCTTGATAGTCCGTCACCGATGGCAGGTTATGCAGGATTGCAAGAAGGATGTCATAAAGCTCGGCTGGTCGTACATCAAAACCCCTGATACAACGACCAAGACTGCTGCACATTGTTTGATTGCACAGTTCTTGTCAGTTTTCGACTCGAAGCCGAAGATCCTCATGCCAATCTACAGCACGCTCCTTCGTTCCCATCAAGTCGAAGCTCGAGGGCTTGTCAAGGAGGCTCTCAACGTCTTAACGCCCATGCTTCCACAAAGATGTCCCACTCTGGAAGGTGGAGTCCATCCATGGATCCGAGCTACGCGTCATATCATGGTCGAAGACAGCCATTCCAGCATGTCGCAATTGACCCATGTCTACAGTCTCATCATTCGTTTCCCGGACGTCTTCTACGAGCGCCGCGATCTCTTCATGTCTACAATGGTCGCCTCGCTTCCCAAGCTCAGTCTGCTGAGTACAGCAACGCCCGAAACCCGTGTGTTGTCTATAGAGCTTATCGAGCTCATATATGCATGGGAGACTAAGCGTATCCAGTTAGCAAAGGAGGAAGAAGGAAACAAGATGGATGTTGACGCTGGGGCGCCGGATGACGACAATAACAAGGCGCAGGCATCGCCCAGACGACTGGCTTCAATTGCCCCTTCGACAACCAGTCAATCATCCGGTTCTCACTACGCTGTTCCTCTCCCTATGCGTGATAATATCGTCAACAACACTCTCATACGCTTCATTGCCAGCAACCCAGAGGCTGTCGCGCGTGGAGGTCTCGTCAAGAGATCGCTCGATCTGTTATGCAATTTGTTGGAGCTCTGGCCAGAAGTCAACGTTAAATATACTTTCTTGCAGCGCGTACTGTCGGAAACCGAAATCAGCGAGCCTCATCTGCCAATGCTGTGCAACACCGTCGACATCCTCAGTACAGTGCTATCACTCAAGCCGGATGATTGGGTCAGAGACAATGTTCCCTCATTGCACAGGGTTACCGAGCGAGGCTATACCCAGCAAGATCCAAGGCTGCACATTGCTTTCAAGTGAGTTATCTGGTTTTCTCGTTACATGCGAGCTAGTACTAATCATGTTTCTTCAGGCCTGTGCTTCAACGTATTTTATCAGTACTCCCGCCAGCATCGCAACGGGACAAGGGACTCCCTGAAAGCGCCAAAAATCTCGAAGAATGGGCAACTACTGCCATCAACGATGGCCTGCGACAGCTGAGCAATCTGCACAGTACGATTACAATGATGGAAGCCTGGGCGGCAGCTGATCCCAATGGGGTTGACACTTTCATCGGTCCTCTGGTCAAGGTCGTAACGACATTGTCGAAGGAGCACATCAATACAGCGACGCCGACGCCATCACATGAGCAACATCTACGCCTTCTGCGCATAGGTCTAGAGCTATGCCGCAGCAGACTGGCATATGCAGGTGAAGGCCGGCGCTGGGTGCTGAGCTCGCTTTGCACACTAGTCGAGAAATCG
Organism: Cystobasidium tubakii; assembly: GCA_024345325.1. Lineage (NCBI taxonomy): Eukaryota > Fungi > Basidiomycota > Cystobasidiomycetes > Cystobasidiales > Cystobasidiaceae > Cystobasidium > Cystobasidium tubakii. The sequence goes on along the minus strand of BROO01000005.1, from coordinate 1,659,593 downwards.
CCTTCGAATGAACTCTGCCGATACATCCTCGATATGGCCGCTCAATGGGTCCTCGTCGATCACCGTGAAGCATTCCCTACTAATAAAGAGAAGGCTACACTGCTTGGCAAGATGATGGTCTTCGAGAACCGCCCTGATGAGAGTCTGCTCAAAGATTACCTGCAGGTCATCTTGAAAGTGTACTCGGATCCTCAGCTGGCACGTTCTGAGTATACAGTCCGTTTGGAACAGCCATTCCTTCTCGGCTGTCGCAACAGAGACCCCGCTTTGCGATGCCGCTTTATGGAGGTTTTCGATGAGGCAATCGTCCGGTCTCTGAATGGCCGTCTCAACTATATCTTTGGCATCCAAAATTGGGAGTCTCTGGCCGATACGAATTGGATGCACCAGGCTCTCGACTTGCTCCTAGGCGCCGTTGATCGGGAGACGATGTTGATGCCTGCTAACAGCATTGCCTCGAATCCTCAAACGCAGGACTTCGTTGAAGAACTGAAGAGTCTCAAGAGTGCCGGATTCGTAGATGCGACACGAAAGCTACTATACTCCGAACCTGAAGCAAGTCACGCCGTCTGGGTGTCATTCTTCTCCTCTTCGTGGAGCTGCTTGTCCCGCACCCATCAGATCGAAACGACGAGGTATCTCATCAGTCTGTTGACTAAAGAATACCATTTGCAGAATGTCGACCGAAGACCGAATGTCATCCAGACGCTGCTCGCGGGAGGACTTTCATGCTCCCCACCCCTTGCTCTGCCGCCGCACCTGGTGCGGTACCTCGGCAAGACCTACAATGCATATCACACAGCTATCGAGCTCCTTCAACACACTGTGGAAGAACATCGCGAGGAAGACGCTGTTCGAGACTCGAGTATAGATGCTCTTGCAGAAACATACGCCGAGCTCGCCGAAGAAGACTTCCTGTACGGTCTTTGGAGACGCCGCGCTTATTTTGCTGAGAGCAATATTTCTATATCTTACGAACAAGCTGGCTTGTGGAGTGAGGCGCAGCAGATGGTAAGTCACACTTGCAGTCTCTTGCATCTCGAATTACAGCTAATCCATTCGTTCTAGTATGAATCTGCTCAGCTGAAAGCACGATCGGGCAGTCTGCCCTTTACGGAATCAGAGTACAGTCTTTGGGAAGATCACTGGGTGCTCTGTGCTAGCAAGCTACAGCAGTGGGACATTCTTGCCGATCTCGCGCGACAAGAAGGCAACAACGATCTTCTGCTTGAGTGCGTTTGGCGATTGTCTGATTGGGCACAGGAGCACCAGTCTATCCAGGAAGCCATCAAGAACATGCTGCCTGTATTGACACCACGCAAGCGGACCTTCGATGCCTTGATGTTCCTTGTTCGATCTCAGCTTGGCGAACAGCTCGCCGGTCAAGATTTCCAGCGACTCTGCGATGAGGGTATTCAATACAGTCTTCGCAAATGGTATCACCTGCCAGAGCTGGTTGCGGAGTCTCATATACCTCTGTTACACGTTTTCCAGCAATTTGTCGAATTACAAGAAGCCGCCAAGCACGTCTTCATCAGTCTGGCCACTACCGATGCCAGCAATCTAGACCAGCGTTCGGCTGAAATGAAAGTCACGCTGCAGGCGTGGAGGGATAGGCTGCCCAATCTGTGGGATGACGTCAACATCTGGAGCGACCTGGTAGCATGGCGACAGCACATCTTCCAAGCTATCAACAGGGCTTACTTACCTCTTCTACCTTCCAAAGATGGTCAAGGGGGTGCATCGACAAACTCGCATGCTTACCGCGGCTACCATGAAACGGCTTGGATCATCAACCGCTTCGCTCATGTGGCTAGAAAGCATCATCTTACAGACGTATGCTTCTCGTCTCTCACCAAGATCTACACTCTTCCTAATATCGAGATTCAAGAGGCGTTCCTGAAGCTGAGGGAACAAGCAAAGAGTCACTATCAGAATCCGAACGAACTCACGCAAGGTTTGGAGGTCATCAACAATACCAATCTGGCATACTTCAACTTAATGCAGAAGAGCGAGTTCTACACCTTGAAGGGTATGTTCCTCGCTCGACTGAATATGAATGAAGAGGCGAATCAAGTCTTCACGCAAGCTGTCACGATGGACATGACATTCCCGAAAGTTTGGGCGGAGTACGGTCGATATCACGATCGATTGTTCAAGCAAAACACGAGCGACCTTTCACGAGCGACCAATGCTGTAGCCTGTTATCTTCAAGCTGCCGGATTATACAAGAGTGGCAAAGTGCGCAAAATCCTGGGCCGGATCTTGTGGCTACTCAGCTTGGATGATGCATCTGGGACCATATCCAAAGCCTTCGACTCATACACAGGAGAGTTACCTGTGTGGTACTGGATCACCTTTGCTCCTCAACTCATTACAGCCTTAGGCCACAAGGAAGCTCGCTATGCTCGCATTATTTTGCTGCAAATTGCCAAGAAATATCCGCAGGGCTTGTTTTTCCATCTACGGACGGCTAAGGAGGACCTTGAGTCCATGCAGAAGCAACAGGCCGACACGGACGCAAGAAGTAAGGGCCTCGCACACAAAGGCACGTCAGCACTTAGCAACACACCTGCGCAATCGCAAACTCCGTCACAAACACCGCAAGCATCGCAAACGGAGACCGAGTCTTCTCAGCAGCAAGCAGACGGGGACAAACCGCAGAGCAAAATCAACGGGGCTCAGAATGGAGCACCAACTGGAGAAGAGCAAACACAGCAGGGCGATCAAACTATGCAGCAGGATGTTTCAAAACAGGCTGATGGCCAGACTAACGACGGCGAGACATCATCACCCGCCCCTCCCCCTCAGCCGCCGCAGCGCAAGACCGCCCTGGAATATGTGGAAGAGATCGCGTCAGTTCTGAAGACTGCCTTCCCGCTGTTGGCGTTGTCGGTGGAACTAGTCTGCGACCAGATCTCCGCACGTTTCAAGGCAGTTCCAGATGAGGATATTTTCCGTTTGATAACAGCATTGCTGCAGGACGCCATGCAGCAGTACATCAACCGAGCACCAAATCCTGACGACAATGGTCTCCTGCCGAAGGCAACTACCAACAATATCATGCGCTTCGCGCAGAATCTGCCCCATCATCTCAAAGACCTCTTCCACCAAGACTTTATAGCTTCTGAGCCTAATCTGCCACAGTATGTCAAGCGCTTGCAAGCATGGCGGGACCGATACGATCGCATACTGGATCGCAAGCCAAAACGTCACCCTTTGGAAACGCTCAGTCACTGGCTGGTTGAATACAAATATCAGACCTTCGACGAGATCGAGGTACCTGGTCAATACTTCAAGGTAAGTTGCTGTAACGCTTCCATCGAGACGGCCGTGAGCTGATCCTTTGCGTAGTTTGAGGATAATAATCGCTACTTCGTCAAGATTGGCTACTTTGCTTCGAAGGTGGAAGTAGGACGGCTTGCAGGCTCTTTCACTCGGCGTCTAACAATGGTCGGCTACGACGGCAGTCTGCATGCGTTCACAATCCAGCTGCCATCCCCTCGAGGCTCTCGTCGCGAAGAGAAGATCTCGCAGTTGTTCAGGATGCTTAATGGGTAAGTTATGACGGACGATACACATATTTGCAACCGCTAACCACTTCTGCATTATTAGACCCCTCCAAAAACGGGTAGAGAGCCGCAAGCGTGGTCTACAATTCTACATGCCTTCCATTGTGGCGATTGGCCAGCATTGTCGCTTGGTGGAATCGAATTCTTCCATCATCAGCTTGCAGGATATCTACGAGAGACACTGTGCTGAAGCTGGCATGGATAAGGATGATCCCATCATGGCCTTCACGGAGAAGCTGAAAGACATCATCAGCGTTTCCAGACATGTAAGTCCTAGTAAATCGATGAATTAACAGCAGGCTAATGGTCTTCCTCAGCAACCCGGCTTTGCAACTGCTGCTGCCAAGCTCGAAGCTTACATGGAGATTGCGTGCAAGATCTTCCCAGATACAATCGTTCGAGATGTAAGTCACAGGAGATATTCTATATCGGCAAATGCTGATGTCTACCTCACATATAGTACTTCCTCCGTTCGACTTCCTCTGCAAGCAACTTGTGGCACACCCGCAAGCAATTTACTCTTCACATGTCGGCATTCTTATTCCAGACCTACATCTTCAGTATTGGGCGCCGCACACCATCAAGCCTTCTAGTCAATCGTGCAGGCGGACAGATGTTTACATCTGACCTTGTCCCTGGCCATGCGCCTGGCAAGCCCGAATTTGCGAACACGGAACCCGTACCTTTCCGACTCACACCGAACATCCAAAATTTCATAACGCCGATCGGCATAGAGGGCGTGCTGGTGACTGGTATCATGTCTATCGCCAGAGCTTTAACCGAGAGCGAGGTAAGTCATTGGTAGTGTTGCTTTCACGTCTCTTCTTCGGCTGATCCAGAACTCGATCCCAGTACGATCTCGAGCATCGCCTTGCCATCTTCGTCTCGGACGAGGTGGCCTTCTGGCATACTAGCCGAAGATCCACCAAACCTACAGACGTACAGCTGCGTGAGCTTACGCTCAGCAATGTTGATGCGGTATGCAGACGCGCAAAGCTTCTCTCATGCAAGATTGATCGCGAAAAGGTGCGCGCAACCCCTCTTTCGTTGTCCTGCACTTTGGCTGAATATACATGTCATAAACAGGTTCCTATCGGAGCGACACCCGTCAACCAGACACTGCTCGACCTGGTGACGCACGCCACAAACCCACTTCGCCTGGCTTCTATGGATCCATCGCTCTTACCTTGGCTGTAAGAAGTCGTTTCATCATGTTGTATAAGTAATCTGGATTAGGAATGCGAATGAAAAGTGCGTAGTAATGTCAAATAATCAGGAACAAGTAGACTTGTAAGATAGTTTCAATTGTCGTGACACTGGAAGAATTTTCTTTGATACATTCGCGATGCCACCCTACAGCATCTGAACCTCCAACTAACCCGCCTCTCCATGAAAAGCCCAGAACGCCTGCACCCAACTAATACTCCCAGCTCCAAAGTGGTCATACTAGCAGTTGCCCCATACTATCGAATACTACTGACAGCCTGAAGTCACCTTATAGAGATAGAGCAATGGTGGAGATTATCGCTGCGATAAGGCAGGAAGCGCTGGCTATCATGCCCTTCATCGCAGCACCCGATTGAGAGTCATCGGAATTACCGGTCGATGCCGAAGGCCTGTTGGTCACTACACCTGCAGTGCCAAACTCTTCCACGGTCATCGTAGGGAGTGCAGTCTCCATCAAGTTCCGTTTGTGTCAGCAAGGCTGTTCGCTCGGTGGTCGGGTCAGGAACGGTCTCTGTGGAAACTATGCTCGCGCCTGCCGGTATAGGCGTCTGCAGCGTCGTAACTTGTCCATTAACTGTGGTCTCGTAGAAAAGTGCAGTAGGCTCAGCGGCAGTGGTAGGAGCAAATTGAGCTGCCAACACAACGAGGTCGCAAGCGAGCATTGCGCATAGGAGAATACATTCCAAGCAGACATGTCCAGCATTCTCGCCTATATCAAATCAAAATGACCTTTGTAGTACCGACATGTGAACTAAACCACCTCAATTCCCAGAAGATCCGGCAGAAGAAAAATAGCGTGAAAGACCAGGAGATCTCAAATTTGGGAAAGAAGAAAATGCCGAAGGTGTCGGAGGGGGTAGCATGGCTGATATTTCCCCATAAGAAGGTGCAGTTGAAGGAGTGGTCATAGAGACCATTTTATCATTCACAATCTGGGTATTGATGCCAGCATTGCGGTAAGTTGACTGCATGGGCGTCTTGAGAGACGCCATACTTGAACGACCAGGTAAAACTGTCGCAGTAGCTGAGGGAAGGGATAGCTCGCCGAAAAGATATCTACTTGCAGGTGACCAGTTCATTGACGAATTGGAAAGATCGAAAGAGCTAGCATATGCGCTGGCTGAAGGCTGTGCGAAAGGAGAGGTGAAACCATCGCTGACGCTTTGGTTTCCAAATGTTACCTGTGTCTGACCTACAGTACGGGCAGTAGTCTGAGGAGAGACCAGGAAAGCCTTTGCTCCGTTCTCCTGACTGTCCGATACTGTCGCCGATGTAGAATATGCTTGCACCCACATACCCCCGTTTGTGAAAGGCGATCCAGTCCCACTGTTTATGCAATAGGCAGGCACAGCAAGCTGTGAGCCCGTCATGACATGTTCATTATCCGCCTGAATAGAAGCTGCGACATTATCGCTTCGCAGCGTATAAGTTTTCAATATTTTGAATGCGAGGTATTCCCTTTGAAGTAGCGAAATGGTAGAGATGTCAGCACAGGCGTTCGCATTTACTTCTAGACATCCCAACAAGTAAACTCACTCGATGAACAGGGCCAGAACCTGAAACGAGCCAAATGCTGGACTGCTCGAAATGATCAAGTCCCTCAAGACCTGACCCGATACATAGCTCCATTTAATCAGGAAAGGCCTCTCGTCCATTTTCAAATCAGCAGCAGCAAACGCATCTCCTGCTTTTGAGCCTTTCTTATCTTCTCTGAAGCCAGAAAGGCCAGCACTCCTTTCCGCCAAAGAAGTAATATAGCGTTCAAGAGCTGTATTTGCATATTCGATAATAGTCCTAATGTAGTCGTAACCAGCCAAGTTTGGTATTGCATCTGACGCCCGCTTTCTTTGAATGCCTTGGAGCACTTCGTAGAAAGTATTGAAGTAAGATTGTATACTGTCTTGTGCACAGCCAGTGACCAAAGCGCATTGATTGGTAATTGCTTCGAAATCGAGGTTATGCCAGGCAGATAGTAGAGTTTCTATTGCATCCGGGGCAGTCATTGTACGTGAGAGTGCTTGCGCCTAAAACGGTCACACGATCGTCAGTGCGTATTTCCAGGAGTTGTCAACGATGAAAATGAGCACTACGACGGAAAATGCACTCACCAATTGCGCAACGCCGCCGAGTCTGCCCAGCAAATGAGCTGTCCTACTAGCCAACTCAATACGGCAGTCTGCGAATTCCTTAGAATAAGAATCGAAAGAAGCCACAGCCCATTCTTCCAGATTTTTAGAAATATGGACAATCTGCAGTAGATCTACAAGCGGTAACCTTGCTGTGCCCGCCTGCTGAGAAGGTAGCGAAGAGAACGAGGAGGAGGACGGCGACGAGATGGAGAAAACTCGTTCGCTCAGTTGAGTGAGGAGAAATGGATAAAGAAGAGCATCCGCTTGATACATCGCATTGCTCAGGACGGGATGCTGAACAAGAGCTTGCTGAGTGGCATCAAGCTGTGCCCAAAAAGCGGTGAAAGCTCCTTCAAACTGGATGCAACAATGCACAGACGTGGATTAAAATCGCGTGCATGCAGCTGAGGATTCAATTAAACATTACTTACCTCTTCAAGCCTGCCTTGTTGTGCCAGGCGCAACAGTCGCCGACAATGCGAAGTCCGGTAAAGCTCCCATATAGCTTCCGCGTGAGGCATGTCCAAGCGCTGGGGTAGAGCTACCGATCTAATCCTAGCTTGAATAACAGCATCGGCCGACCTAGATGCCGTACCCACTCTCTCGTCACTTGACAGTGGCGAGGCGTGTCTAGTCCCGGGATGGTTGGGCGATCCTACAAGCCTCGCACTGAAGTTCTGTATAATCTCATCGAAAGAAGGGAGCGGCAGCTCGAACATGGTAGTCAGGTTCACAGACTGATTTTGATGCGTTGGAATCCGTCTTGCCGTTTTCTTTCCTCCTTGCAGTATATCTTCTTCTTCATCTGCGTCATCCATTCCTTCGCCTCCTTCCTCTGCAATAGAATGGGCAGATTGGTCTCGTACGACCGAGTCAGAAGCGGACGGAGGCTTTTTGCCAAGAGGCGGAATACTGATTTGTAGATCTGGCAATGTAGCTCGACGATTTTTAAAACGGATTGCAAATCTATCTGAAGTGGAAGCTGTCCCTGGTATAGAAGCGCTCCTCGTCACATTCAGGGAGGGTGAGGACGAAGGCTGCCTGCCAATGGAAGTGGACGAGGTGGGATGTTCTTCTGTGCCGAGGTAAGCATTTGTAGATGTAGAGACCACTGCGTTGATATTTGGATATTGGCTGCAATGCGACATAGGGATATAGCCTCCCAACATAGGCACAAGTAGTCGGCTAGCACTCGTCCCGGTATTTCTAGATAGCCCCTCGCTCGAATTAGAAGAAGTGCTCGAAGTAGCAGAATCATGCACACTCGCCATATGGAGATGATGCTGCTGCTGCTGCTTGAAATGAAAAGCAGTTGGAGTCTTAACATCGGCGAACGTGAGTTCGTGCGTATATTGCTGCTGTTGTTGGTGCTGAGGTTCCATTTGGATGTATTCATGCAGAGAAGAAGCTCCCGAGTTTTGCTTCCTGTGCTGTTTCTGAATCATATTGTTATACGAAAAGGGGCCATTCAAAGGTGGTTCTTCCGTAGCGTCCATGTTATTCTCAGAGAACGGCACCTGCAATTCAGAGTATGATGAAGAGGCACGGATCTCGTGATGTTTTTGAGAATCATCGAAAGAAGATAGTGAAGTGCCAGGTCTTTCAATCTTGGCGTTGAATACTTCAGGCGGGAGTAGTGGTATAGTAGTAAGGACAGTATGTGAGGCTGTATCTTGTATACCGCTCCCACTGACTCCCAATCCATTCAGCCCTCCCATATGAGCGACCAAGCCTGCTTGACCACTACCACTGCTACTGCTCGAGAAGGTAGTACCATCTTCAAATCCGTCATCGCCATCACTGGATCCATGTCGCGCATCTTGACCGAACAAATCACAAGTGACAGCTTTCCCGCTAGCTTCAAAACTGCTGTAGTACTCTATCAAAGCTTTTATACCCGCATTCGCAGGTTTGATACCGCAAAAATGATACCTTGAGCTACCTCTCACTCCTAGTCGTCTAGTCTTGATACCAGGCCAGCATGATCTGACTGCTTTTCCGTACGAGGCTGTATTCATAGGTACCAAGCTGTAGCTATGGCACACATGGATGTAAATGTTGTACAAAGCATGTCGCGAGATATTGCCTTCGGGGTGGAGGATGAATGATTGTTTAAGCCTGAATGAGGGTTACAGCCACAGGAGGGTGAGACAAGCGCAATGTTAGCATGTATGCAACCATCGCAGCACAAAGGCTCGACGGGGGGATTTACCAGCCATGCACGAAGTTGATCTTTGCCTTCTCAGTATTGTTCGATGCCGTCGACTTCCGAATGGCACTTGCTAGATCACTCAGTGTGGGGTCGCTGCCTGGCTCAGGCGAACCTGCAGTGGGTGCAGGCAAAGGCATGCTCATACCAGACACAGTATTGGTGTTCCGAGGTATACTGGCGATAGACGAGGACGTGTACTGCAATTGGGCCATTGATGAACAAGAAGTTGATCCTTGCGCTTGAAAGGCGACTGGAAACACAGATTGAGGGGATGACTGTAGCGAATGAAATTGAACTTGTTGCACGCCATCATTGCGGCGTTGTAGCATGAGTCCGCCATCAAGACAAGCGAGTGTAGTTGTGCCTTCAGCATTTGATTGTCCATACGCATGGTCCGATAACTGAGTAGCAGAGGAGCTGTTGTACGAAACGGGCGTGTAAAGTTGAATAGGCATGCCGGCCGCATTGTGACTGACTGAAGGACCAGATGAGGTATATCCTCTTGATACATCACGCGAATTGCTTACATCACTCCATCCGGAGGATACTCGCGAAGACAATGAGAAATCGGATGAGACGGAAGAGATTGAGCTGCTTCTCGAATGCATGTAAATCTGGTTGTTCCACATGGGCACACTTGCATTGTTGTTTGTCGCATTCTGTGGCTGATTACTCGCAGTAGCGCCATTGTCGTATGAAGATGAAGCTAGAATTCTGAGATTGGGGTAGGAAGTATTCGGTGCATTTGTCCGCCGGGGAAGGCTCGGCGCTGCAATTTGCGACGTGTGAGAATGAGCGCTGGAATTGGATGCCACCGATGAGACTGAACTTGAAGCCGCTCGTAACGTGTATGGATGATTGCGAGATGATTTGATTCGACGTGTTAAGAGCGAGACAGAAGGTCTTCGGGAAGAGTGTGAAGTGGCGGCGGCTGAGCGAAGCAAACGCCAAGGGTGTTAAAAAGGCACAGCCAGGAACAACGCACAAGATAGAAGGACTGACCTTGTGAGTAGGATGCAGGTTGCGACGTATCACCATCAGCTCCTGAAGCCATTCGGAGATTGCCAGTCGCATCTCGGTATAGTGGGAAGCCCCCAGTAGAATCTGAAGCCGCCGCCGATACGCCAGGAACCGAAGCTTGCTGTGGCGTACGAGCATGTCCGAGATTGCCGTACTGATGGCTTGCCTGCTGTGCGAGATTGCCTTGACATATATATCCATGACCAGCATGGATTGACGTGTGTTGCTGTTGACTGCCGCTCTCCATTTTATCTCCTCTCCTCTTTGCACAACCAAGACAACGAGCGGGAGGAGACGACACGAGACGCGAAACAGCTGCTGGTCGACAGCAGCAGCAGCAGCGGAGCGAGTAACGAATGAGAGTGATTCGGAAGAGGCGTCGGAATGGGCCTGCTTGTCGTTCCGGTTGCGATGGTGAAATGCGGAAGGGTGGAAGTGGAATGGTAGATAGGTAGGTCTGACGGTCGTCAAGGCAGTCAAGAGTTCCGAATTTGATGCAGATCACCAGAGATCATGCACTCGGAGTGTGCGACAGTCCTACAGTCTTCATCGAGGCATCTCTTGCTCCCTCTCCTCGTCGTCAGGTCGTCGCAATTGAGGCGTTGGAAAAAAAGAGACAAAGCGCACGCGTCTCTGTTTCGAGCGAGCGAACCTGCTGAGGATGGAGGGAAAGAGTGTGGTAAGTAGAATGAGTGACTGTGAGTGAGAGCAAGAGTGTATCAGTAGCTAAGTGTAAGAGTCCAATTGAGTGTGAGCAGAACGTCTGGCGTTTCTCTCAAGACGCAATGACCATGTCCTGCAGAGATCGAAATGCGGTCGTGCGCCGCCTCCTCCCCAGCAAGACAGCCGCAGAGGTGGGAAGCTGTCCAGCAGCCACTACGTGCTGTTACTGCGACATATGAAACCCAACTAGTGCTTCCATTGTGTATCGTAACCGTCTCTTGTCCGTCGCATTGCTATGCCTTTCAATGCGGCCGCAGCAAAAACGGAAGAGCTCTCGTGTGTCTGCAGGACGGAACCCGGAGTTGCAATACCTCAATGTGTCCCAGAGTTGAACTGCCATTGCATGTCTTATCGCCCGCTTATTCTCCTTGGTCTGGCCGAGCCATGCATGCTTCACCGCCAACTTGGCAAATCCACCCATTATGCACGCAGCTTGGCGGCAGCAGGTGGAAGACCACGGACCAGGAGAAAGAGGGCGATCATACAAGCTTGCTGTAACGTACACGACTTCGTGTATGATGAACTCGTGCCATCCTATATGATTGGAGAGGGAGCAAGTTCTTATCGATAGAAGATTGTAAGAAAGAAATAGTAGCGCCGGGTTGCGAAGAATGACGATCCAAGTTTGGCAGGCTTGCTGGTCGGCTGAAGGACGAGCTTCTGGATCTTATGCCACTTCTGCACGAAACAAAGCCAGAGACCAAGTGATGAAAGATGCTCGCCAGTGGCTGCTCTGCCTGTATCGAATTGGGTCTGTCCCAAGGAGGCAGAGAAGAAGCAAGAAGGACTGGGAAAACGTGCATTATTGGGAGGGTGTAGCCACCGCCTAGTCAAATGCAAGCAACGCGAAGCTAAATATTGCTTTAGGGCATACTTTTCAATGTTCAGGCTGTGTACTATGCTTTTCCCGGCTTCACTTCTTAATTCTGCCGTTCTACCTCTTTTCGGGGCTTGCTTGTTTCTCATCCATTTCTGTTCTGCCGGGTCCACCTCGTACAGTCCTTCCCTGCAGTAGCGACACCAACTTTGTGAAATGAAGGAGTAGAAATGTTCTCAGCTGACAGTACCTTGTCTCATTCGAAAAGTGGAACACACATCGGCCACAGCCTCGAGATGACATAGTAGACCAGTGCACTGGTAACGAAGCAAAGCATCCAGGACAAGCCGTAGAACTTCTGCCACGGATTATCGAGTACGCTGCTATCGTTTACCATTACCATTACCAGGAACCATCCCGCTACGAACAGAGCAGATATCAGCAATCTAACCGATGCCGAACTGAAATGCTGCCCGAGGGTTGTAGAATAGCTACTCGCGAAAGCTAAGCAAATAGTCGCGAGAAACGGTAAAAGCTGCTCCAATTCCAGCCTTTCCAATATCAGTAGATAGATTCTCGTTAATCAGGAGAATGTCCGATATCTTGACTATAAAAGCATGTTGTTAAGGCAATTTAACAAGCCACGGTAAGGCTGTATCCCCGCACAGCCCCAACTGCGCCGACTGCGATGCGATGGATGATAATTCAGCTTGCCGTAAACCGAGTGCTAAAGGCATGTGCCCCAAGTCCACGTTGATATGCCAAAAGCCGGCCAAGGTAGGACAGAAAAAACGTTTCAGAACTCCCCTGCGAACAGGGGGGATTGGAGGAAGACGAGCAGTGATCAGCTCGCTCGCCCGGCGTTTGATTCGCTCTACAGAGTGCAGTCTCTTTATTGACAACCTTCTTGTAACGGAATTGATTGATCATCTATAAGATTTGTCTGCAGGAATGTTTGATCAGCCTGGTGCAAAGCTAACGAAAGAAACAGGGCCATTACGTCGCTATCTCTGCTTGACTTCCAACCGATCTACTGTAGCCTTGAGAAAGCCGAACAATCGTTGAGCAGGCGCAACGTTAAGACATACGGCCCAGACAATGTGGTAACGGGTCGCCAGTCTGCCATGATCACGAAGTGTGGTGGGCCTTGTTAGACGAGATGATCAGAAGCGGCTGTAAGTGAGCGATCTGCTCCTTTGGTCCACTGCAGCATTTGAAATAGACTTTTTCATCTGGCCGAGGTCGCCTAGCTTCGCTTGGAGAAGCTCGGAATGTCAGGCGAGTAATGGTGCAAGACAAAGTTGAGCGCAGCGCAGGACGGCTGGTCAGAGCCGCGCGTTATCGGTGGCGACAAGGGAGTATCAGCACCTGTAGATATATGCGCATGTCTCAGGCCACATCTACATATCATCCTATATGACAGACTTCTCGACTTCTTTAGGTCTATTCAGACTATCCGCCGTTCCCTCGGTGCTGTCGACCACAGTGGACTCTTCCTGAGACTCTTCATCCACCTCGAAGACCCCTGGCCTGGACATTCCAATTCGTATACAGTCTTTCAGTCTCATATGCACGCCTCCGTGCGAGACGAGCTCAGGTACTCACATGGGCCAGACACGAGCAAGAACATAGTATATCAGGCCAGCAAGCAAGAAACTCAGCATCCAAGCCAAGCCGTAGATCTTCTGCCATGGATTATCGAGGAGATTTCCATCGTTCTGCATGACCATAATCCATCCAGCTAAAAATCGGCATCATCTGATCAGCTAAAAGGCTTTCGCCGGTGAAACCATATTTGCTGTGAAATGAATAGTTCTCTCACGGAAAGGTAGCCATATCGTTCCAAGCACAGCGATCGCTGCTCGCCAATTGCAGCCAGACTGATACCAATAGATTGACGTTTCATCCTTCTTTAGCAAGTGCGAGACTTTGACATGAGCCTTGCGGACCAGGTAGTAGTCGACCAGGCTACGCACAGCACAAGGATCAGGGAAAGCTGGGATCAGCCCCAAAGTCGCGCTCGAGAGGCGTGTATCAGTTTTTCAAACCTACAACATGCCGCAGAGACAGCCATACAGTATAGATGTACCATTCAAGAACCGATTGAAGCCTGTCGGTTTAGCAGCAAAGTTCCATGGGTTAAGAGCGACCGCCAGTAACAGGGTTAGGTATCCCCCTCTTCGTACGGTAAAGTATCGCGGAAGAAGCGTAGAGTAATTAATACCTGTGGTATAAGCGTTCCTGTGTATGTCAGATTCAGCTATAATTGATTAGCGAGCATGATGATGGCGTGTCAAGCTGACCAAGCGATGTTGATGGCAAATTGAGGTACCAGCAGAATCAAACCCGCGAAGAACGTAGCGGCTCTTGTGCCAGCACCTCCCTCTTTTTGAAAAGCCAGTAGTAAATCGTACGGGGCCCACAATAAGCGAGTCTCATCTGGGAATATCTCTATTGCTGCTGATGTGGTTAGAATACCAAATATCGTAATGAGCAGTGGCAGGAACATGTGCGTCAAGATCTGAGCTGGTAGAGGTCTGGATAAATTCTGAGAGAAGCGAGTGAAGTCTGTTCGGAATGTCGGAAAATGGGAGGAGTGTCAGATACGGCTGTTCTAGATGTTTGTTCTTCTTGGTATAGAAGTACTGTTGAGCGAAAGAGATGGACAGACTTACTGCCCTCATACAGCATGGAATTGTTGCCTAGTAAAGATGATAGCGCAAGAAAGAAACCCCAGGTTACTTGAGAAGTTGTTGGTTTCCTTCCGATTCCGACAAGCTCGTACGGTTCTTGTAGTAGCCTGTTTAAGCGGCACCAGTTGCGTCAAGTTGATCGTCCATTCACAGATGCTAGTCAAGCGAATGTACTCACGGTCCTACACCACCAGCCCTGCCACAGCACACAGCTACAATAGTGACAAAAGTAATCATCGTGAGTGATCCAGCATATTTTCCGATTTTTGTCCAGGCTCCGATTGGAAAAGCCTGTAAAACGGCACTGATAGCTAAGAAGATGATCATGCATATGAAGTCGTTGGTTGGTAGATTCGTGCTGAATGTATTGCGCATGGTAATGAAGCTTGGTATCATTGCTCCTATGACCACTTTGAGGCACTGTATAAACGTACGAGAACTTGGTCTCAGTGCTTGATATAAAACCCAGCTCGGTAGCATGAAGCAGTTTCTGTTGGACTGTCTGGCGCTGATACGCACGAGATATCCGTATACCAGCTGAATGCCATAGTAGCATGTTGTGATTCCCACTTGACATGTTAGCGTAAAGCAGTAACCTCGGACTCCCCAGACAAGTCGGCTTGAGGGTGAGGGTGACAGTGAGAGTGAGAGTGAGAGTGAGAGTGAGAGTGAGAGTGAGAGTGAGAGTGAGAGTGAGAGTGAGAGTGAGAGTGAGAGTGAGAGTGAGAGTGAGAGTGAGAGTGAGAGTGAGAGTGAGAGTGAGAGTGAGAGTGAGAGTGAGAGTGAGAGTGAGAGTGAGAGTGAGAGTGAGAGTGAGAGTGAGAGTGAGAGTGAGAGTGAGAGTGAGAGTGAGAGTGAGAGTGAGAGTGAGAGTGAGAGTGAGAGTGAGAGTGAGAGTGATAGTGATAGTGGTATCAGCTCGGTCATGCGTGCGTAAAGGTGAATTGTTGAAGCCCACCTCGATAAAGGATCTGAGAGGCGCCATTTGACTCCGATTTGACCAGCGGCAATGCAAGTTACCTGAACGATTTCAACGAAGCGAAGAAAGAATGTAGTTCAGTCAGTGACCCCGCGCTTATCTCGCTATACCTAATTACAGTGATAATAAGGTTGGCTAATGTCTGCAAGGGTTGGGCACGAATGAGGGGAGATGGGACAGGACACAGTTAAGAGAGATGTAACAGAGGTTTTATAGTCAGCATTCGTTTGTATAAGAGAGATTCAGAGTGTAGCGAAGGGCACATGACTAACCGAAACTCCAATAGCTTGGTCTACTGTTAATCCTAGAGATAGAAGCATTGAACCGGTTGTCCAAGTGACGATATTAAGTGTGCCCCAAGGCAGAACAGCCAAGAACGCCATGACACCCCTGTACACCGATAATTCGTGGTAAGCCGAGTATAAGCACCGGAGAACCATATTTGCTCCTGTGAGCTCCGTAGAGAAGGGACATGACACCCACCAAGTCTGAGCTTGGACTGGCGTGGGCTTATCGCCATCGTCATTTGTAGCCTGGAGTCGTTTAGATAATGAGTTTCTGATTAGTACTGATTACACAACTACCTGATCTGGACACTTGTCGCCCGATAATTGTATAGGAGGACTGTCTGCACCTTTGCTCCAGCTTTGGTTTGATCGACTTCGAGCCTGGATAGCAGCTTCGTGATGACTTGGAGCATTGTTACAGTCAGTGGAGTATCTCGGGTTAGTCAAGAACGTGAGATAGTGTGTAATGATCAGCTGAAGATGGATTCCAGACATTCGCACTGCATGTCCACGAAAAGATCGGCGTGCTGTAGGACAAGGATGGTCCAATTTCGCTTGTGCCAGGACCTGAAGATCCTTTGTCGCGAGCCACAGCTGCCGGCTGAGACGTCAAGATCTCGAACGAGCGGACAGCACGATGGACGTTGCTTGTGATTCTCGCTATCCAGAGAATGCAGACCTGACAGAAGACGCAGTCAGCGTGTACGGTGTCTCGTTCGGGCTGCATCGGAGGGCGAGTCGGCGCTGGGTGTCTGTGGCGAGCATATCCGAGAGTGTGTGCAGTGTGTGGACGGCGTGCATGGCCGGATAGCGAGGCACTGCGGGCACTGCCAGTCAGCACGCTGTCGCTGTACGAGTGTGTGTCCTCCATCCCCTGATATCCCACGCGCTGCACGAGGATGCCCCCACCCTCCTCCGGTCAAATCAGAAGGCGTCGAATTCGAACTCGCCTCCCAAAGGTAGCCGAAAGCGCCGGGTGGAAAGCTTGTGTTGTCCGAGGCAGCCTTTTGCTTTTTTTGCTTCTCTCGCTGCTGAGCACCAACACCCTCGGCATCCAGCTTGAAGCCAGTCTTATCGTCTGGAGGAGCAAGACTGGTGCGGCATACTTGCAGGTGAGTGCTGTCGTCTTTGCTGCCTGCTGTGGGCGGGCCTGCGAGGGAAGCTGGCAGGAGAAAGGCGGAAGGGCACGCCTGGAGGACTGGATGGCAAGCAAGCAGCATGGCAGCACAACCAGCGCAGCGTGGCTGTCTGGCTTGCTCCATGCTGTCTGCATGTCTGCCTCCCGCCCGTTCCCCCCAAGCTTCCAGTCACTACCCGCTGCCATACTGCGAAAGAAGTCCAATCAGTCCTGACAGAGTTGCATTATTCCATTTGGCTCTCGACCAACTGCGACATCTGACGCTGCAAACGATTCTCACTTTATAAATACACCACAGGCCATCGACGCACTATCACCCCCATCAAACCTAGCTTTTCACAATCATGCTCGCTTCCGCCCTAAAGGCTGGTCGCCTCTCCCAGGTCCGCAATGCGCGAGGATACGCCTCGGCTGCCGGCAAGATTGGCGACAAGAAGGTCGCCATGTCTCCTTTGGACCAGGACAGATTCATCAACTACCAGGTGCGCCTCTCTCTTCGTGCTCGAGAGCTTCTGCGTGAAAGCGAAGAGCCGCATGAGCTGACTTGCTTTGCCCTTTTATGCAGCGCATCGAAGATAACGTGAGTTACCCAGCAAAGCAGCAGCTTCTCTACATAACAAGCATCCAGAGACACTGTCCATACTGACACTCTCCCCCAACCTGCCTCCCTGCAGCTCGCCATCGTCCGCTCGAGGTGAGCTTCTCTCTTCCGCTGTCAAAACCTGCGGAGCCATTGGCTGGAGGTGGAGCCCGGACTGATCGACGCCTTTTCTTTCATGCAATCCTTTTCTTCACACACTCTTGCAGACTCAACCGACCTTTGACATACTCTGAGAAGGTCCTCTACGGCCACTTGGACAACCCGCATGACGCAGATATCAGACGCGGTACTTCATACCTCAAGCTTCGACCTGACGTGAGTTTTTCCCCTCATCTCTTTGCCACCCACTCTCGGCGGCCCCACTTTGCCTGCCGAAGCTCTTTTATCCACTATTTGCTTACTGACTTTGTATCTCCCTTTTACGTCTTCCCTTCCCACAGCGAGTCGCATGCCAGGATGCTACCGCTCAGATGGCTCTTCTCCAATTCATGACTGCCGGTATGCCTACCGTTGCAGTTCCCACAACCGTAAGCTATAGAGCCAAGCAAGTCGGGACAATGACTCAACTCAGTCTTCGGTTGCATCCAGGTCCACTGCGACCATCTCATCGAGGCCCAGACTGGCGGTAAGAAGGATTTGGCCCGTGCTATTGACCTCAACAAGGAGGTCTACGATTTCCTTGCCACTGCTACCGTGAGCTCAACTCTTATTATGTTTACAACACTTGGAATACTGATCCATCCATCTCTCCCTTGCTCGCAACGCAGGCCAAGTACGGAATTGGATTCTGGAAGCCAGGCTCCGGTATCATCCACCAAATCATCCTCGAGAACTATGCCTTCCCAGGTGGTCTCATGATTGGTACCGATTCCCACACTCCTAACGCTGGTGGTCTCGGTATGATTGCTGTCGGTGTCGGTGGTGCCGATGCTGTCGACGTCATGGCCAACATCCCTTGGGAGTTGAAGTGCCCCAAGACTATCGGTGTCAAGCTCACTGGAAAGATTAGCGGATGGACTACTCCTAAGGGTGAGCCAATACAACACGCATTGTTGTGAGGATGTTTACTGACAGCTGCCCCTTGTTCTTGCTCTTAGACGTCATTCTCAAGGTCGCTGGTATCCTCACCGTCAAGGGTGGTACCGGTGCCATTGTCGAATACTTTGGACCTGGTGTCGAGTCTCTTTCGTGCACTGGTATGGCCACCATCTGCAACATGGGTGCCGAAATCGGAGCCACCACCTCAGTCTTCCCCTTCAACAAGCGCATGACCCAATACCTCGAAGCTACCAAGAGATCCGACATTGCACGATACGCCGAGTCTTTCGCTCACAACTTGAGAGAAGATGAAGGATGCGAATACGACGAAGTCATTGAGCTCAACCTTTCTGAACTCGAACCTCACATCAACGGTCCTTATACTCCTGATTTGGCTACTCCTCTATCCAAATTCGCCGAGGAAGTCAAGAAGAACAACTGGCCTGAAGAGCTCAAGGTCGCCTTGATTGGTTCGTGCACCAACTCTTCTTACGAAGACATGTCCCGATCTGCCTCTATTGCTCGTCAAGCTATGGACCACGGCCTCAAGACCAAGTCCATGTTCACCATCACACCTGGTTCAGAACAGGTCAGAGCTACCATTGCCCGAGATGGACAGATGGAAGCTCTAGAAGGTGCAGGTGGTATCGTTCTTGCCAATGCTTGCGGTCCATGCATTGGACAGTGGGACCGAACAGATGTCAAGAAGGGCGAGAAGAACTCCATCATCACTTCATACAACAGAAACTTCACAGGACGAAATGATGCCAACCCTGGTACTCATGCTTTCGTCGCTTCCCCAGATGTCGTCACTGCTATGGCTTTCGCTGGTTCCCTCACCTTTAACCCCATGAAGGACTCACTCAAGGGTGCCGACGGAAAGGAATTCAAATTCGCTGATCCTTCCGGACACTCTCTACCTTCCAAGGGCTACGACCCAGGTGAGAACACCTACCAAGAACCCCCCAAGGACCGTACTTCCATCCAGGTCGCCGTTGACCCCAAGTCTGACCGTCTTCAACTCCTCAAGCCTTTCAAGGCGTGGGACGGAAAGGACCCTAAGGACCTTCCTGTTCTTATCAAGGCTGTTGGCAAGTGCACAACGGATCATAGTGAGTGTTCTATCCCTGTCTTCTGCTCAAAGCGTTGCTGATCGCCTTGTCTCGGCTCAAAGTCTCCGCTGGTGGCCCATGGCTCAAGTACAGAGGACATCTCGAGAACATTTCTCAGAACTGTTACATCGGAGCAATCAACCCAGACGGCGAGGCCAATCACGTACAGAACCTTGTCACTGGCGAATGGGGCGCCGTACCCACCATTGCCGCCCAATACCGCGACTCCGGCAAGCGATGGGTGGTCATTGGCGACAACAATCTGGGCGAAGGCTCTTCACGAGAGCATGCCGCATTGGAGCCTCGCTTCCTCGGTTGCGCTGCAGTGGTGGTTCGTAGCTTCGCCCGCATCCACGAGACGAGTAAGTTGCTTTCATCTCTTATGCTTTTGTTCCCTGGCTAATCTTATTTGCTTTGATTTTTTTACAGACTTGAAGAAGCAAGGCGTTCTCGCACTCACATTCAGCAACCCGGAAGATTATGACAAGATTCAAGCGACAGACTTCCTTGATCTCATTGGAGTAGAATCCATCGCGCCCGGTTCCAAAATCACCCTCGTAGCCAAGCACAAAGATGGGAGCAAGGATGAGATTGAGCTATCGCACTCCTTCAACGAAGGACAAAGTGAGTCCTACCGGCTTTCCATATGGCTTTTCGCCGATATTAACGTTCCTTCCTGCACTCAGTCGAATGGTTCAAGGCGGGCAGTGCTCTGAACTTGATGGGCAAGGCGGCCAAGCCTGAATAGACAACTCTCGATTTCCTATCTGATTAAAGCGCCCAAATTTTCTCTTTTGGCTGTCCTAGCATAGTGTTATCCGTTCGGATTTGTATTTTTCCATTGCAACGAACATCTCTCTCGATCTCAATCTCAAATCGGTGCAATTTGAGATATCTAATGTGTGATCGTATGCTGAAAGAAACGAGGTATGCTGACTTTGCCAAAGCGTTTCTGCTGTCCTCGAGCTACAATTCACACACATAAATCCACATACATACTGTACAAGGTGGACATCCCTAATTAGCCCGAACAGGAAGGTCAGAAGGACTCGTCCATGGATTCTCGACCCTGTAACTTGAAGCTAAACGTCCTCGTGCGAGTATTTTTGGTCCATAGTGGCCTTCTTCGTTTTCAAGGCACGCCATCCCCCTACTTGCGAGATGCTCATGCCCGGTACGTCTGGACGGGGCTGTAGTTGTAACTTTTACAGAGAGATTGCGGCCTTGTTGCTGGTGGATGTTCACGCCCGGGTATTGTGTAGACTCAGTCTTCCTCTTAGTCATGTTAAGGTCGAAGGTGATTTCATCTTGCAGACTCCCAGAGGGATATTTGGCACTCATAACGCTATCCTTTGTAGCAGCTCCTCTCATGGAGCAGTGTCTGCCTTGAGCATCTCGGGAAACTCTGCATCGTACGTGGTATGCATGGTATCAACACGCTTGGCGTCCTTCACTTGGTGAGCTCGAGCGAGGAAAGATCTTCCTGTAACAACAGTGTCAGAGTGGTCTTCAAAGAAGCCGATTCTGATGAATGAGAGGGGGATTGTGGAGATAAAGGAATTCAATCTCAGTATATTGGATCGTTTTAACTCACGATTGGTGATCAGTCTCTCTAAGATTCGAGGTCTTGCGAGGTCCGATAAGCGTCTGTCTGGAGGACTCGAAGAGGTTGAGAAGCAAGATGACGTTCGTGAAACGAGGTTGTGGTTATTGCTGAGTGGTGTTTTCAAAAGGGTATGGATTGTGTTGTGTCTCTAAAATGTTGCAAAAGCAAGAAAGGATGCACGAGTGCTCGGAAACTTAACGAAAAATGCTGGCGAAGGACGAGGCGGTGGAGAATCGGAACTGAGCTGGTCTCCTTGTTAATAGCTTCAAAAATATCAAAGACATAAAGTGCAGATTCGTTATTCGTGTTGAGCAGGCTCAGCGCTTTCGAATGATCTACGTTTCATCATCACAAGTCTTCTTTTCGCGGATCTTCTTCTTGACGATTTGGTCAGGTTTGTTCCTGAAAGATAGACAAGATAATATCTAAGTAACCAGGGGGATGTAGCTTTTGCTATCTGTTAGTTTGCAGGAGACAATCCTAGCAAGCCTTGCAGCATCTCTCTGGTTCTACTGGTTCCCGAGACCAATACTCCGATTATCTGAGTTTTCCAGTAAGCAATACGTTATGTATTCAAACGATTTAAATAGCGTTCGAGAGACCATGTAAGATTGTGAGGATACGCCGAAACAATTGAATCGATATCTTAGCTATCGGCCGAGATATTGAGATAGACGTGTAAATTCTAAACCCTGACTGAGATGCAAGTTTAGTAACCTCCTTGGACGATTGTATGATGTTAACCAGCGCTTAGTTATGTGCGCAGTCGACCATTTCTGACAAACAGGGTCGTAGGTGTCGGCATCGATGCTGTATTGGAGAGAAATGTAGTTTCTGATCACTTCCGGATTTTCATTTCGCAGCAAGTCTCGCCCTCCAACCAGCTCGTAGTTTTGCCAGCCCACGACACCCCAGTAGCTTCCAACGCCACCGGCGCTAGGTGTCGGTCTGGCTCTCACCATCAGAGTATTGCGATTCGAACGATGAGCTTGGTGCCCTGTATTTCGATATATCAAAGTATCTAGAAGGGCGTCCTGGAATACGACAGGATTAGAGAGATTTCAAACGCATTGACAAGTAGACAGGCTCACCTACATGATAAACAGCAGTGTATCAGTCCTGTATAGCAGTAGCGCAACCATGGCTTTTTTGGCAGAAGCGAAGCATGGATGAGATGCAAATACGTACAGCTTCGCAAATTCGCATGCTCGCCCTTCTTTCGTCGAGAGTTAGATGCTCAAGCTAAGACCGGCGAGCAGAATAATGTATAGAAACCGCGTCGAGACTGCGCCGGCCAGTGGTGGTTCCTCATTTTTCGGAGCATCAGTAATCTGAGGGTGGCGCAAAGTGTCATCTCAGATATTCATATTCTACATTCGGCCTCTAAGACGAAAGCAGAAACTCACGAAAGACCTGCCTAACCCGCACATGACAGTAATGAGCCCGAGCAAGCTTTGCGTACACCTCAAAGCCAGTCTCGTCTTCCTGCCTAGAGGAAGTAAAGTCCCATCCTCCGTAATTCAAATGCTCTAGTAGCAAATCTTGCGCTTCCTCCATTTCCCCATGTTCTGCCGCTTGGAAGCGGAAGTTTTATTTCATGAGTGACTTCTTCCATCCGCTTTGGCTCGCCCAAACTCCTTCTCTAGAGCTTTCAGACATTCTAATCCCTTTTTATCATTTATCAACCTGCCCAGTGTACCATACGCATCGTAATTCGGGCATGCTCCTCATTTGTGACTTGATCATACTCCGGTTTTTCATTCACCTCTACCTCAGGCAATGAAGCCCGTCCAAGCGGGACATCTCTCCGAGCCATTGTAGCAGGAACAGAGACAGCTCTGCTTGCATTATCGATATGCCAAGTCGTATCATCTGCTGCCATATGGTGCTGCTGCTAAAGGAGAGCAGGCGCTGAGAACATCGATTCCGGATACCCTAGTCTTTTCACTGATACCGCATATGCTGCTATGGGAGACGTCGTCTTGCGATTGTTGTTCTGTCAAGTGGGCACTCTGCTCCTGCTGTACGACAATCACCGGTCACCAACTCGACCTGTGGCCAGTATGACTTGATTCACTTGATGGGGAAAAGTCCCAAATGTTCAAGACCGAGCGGGCTCCAGGCTATGGTTTTGACGTCTCTAGTTTCATCTAGGCCATCGTTACGTAGAGATACTTCGGGCAGGCTTCAAGAGTCCACGAAACTTCCGCAGCGCGAACGTCTCACAGGGAAAGACTCGCTTGTCACATTCCCCAGTTATCCCTCCATCTATGAAGGGTCAACTAGCCGTCCTCTGGTCCAGCTCAATTGTAAAAATCGATGAGTTGAGCGCTTTGGCTATCATCTCTAATTGCATTGGGAGATTTGAAGGAGCAGATAGCTTTAATGACTTCTCCTTCGGCAGTACTACCTTTCTCCTACGCCATCGCACCCAAGAAATGCGAGGAATCACTAATTTGTATCTTGGCTTTGGCAGCTTTCGTTTTCTGGCTTGACACCTGTAAATCGTGTCTCATCATCGCGCACAGGGGT
Source organism: Cystobasidium tubakii (assembly GCA_024345325.1). Taxonomy (NCBI): domain Eukaryota; kingdom Fungi; phylum Basidiomycota; class Cystobasidiomycetes; order Cystobasidiales; family Cystobasidiaceae; genus Cystobasidium; species Cystobasidium tubakii. The sequence goes on along the minus strand of BROO01000005.1, from coordinate 1,635,907 downwards.
AGATAGACTTGTCAGCGTGCATGTGATCCTGAAGATTGTCAAGAGACGGCCGAAACCTTGTCGAAGCCCCAGCAGAGCATCTCATTGCTCGTCAAGTGGATTGAACGCTCTCGTGAAACCTCTATAGTCAGAAAAGGATGCAATTCGTTTTGCTTGTTGTCGCCTTTGAGAGCCGCCACTTGTAGAAATCGCCTGTGGGAAGCCTATGATGAGACGCGTGTGGATGGAAGAGAAAGTCAATAGGCCGAGACTGCGATCATCCCGGTAAATTACTTTTCTGAGATTGCTTTTCTGGGCAGCATTTGCAACGGCCTGCTCATACTATACCCTTGATGTGTCAACCAGACAGCAACGCACGCTTCAGCATCTCCTTACTCCTCGCAGTGATAACATTCTTACAGAGCGGCTCACGATCCGCGCTTCTAGGCCTGGAAATACCGCATCCAGCGGACTAAAGGAAATGCAATTCCAGGCATACTTACGACGGTACATTCACCTGCTCTCAGCCGGTTTCGTGGGCCTCATGGAGGAATGTCGCTTTCGAGCATTTCCTGCCGCCGGATCTCCGGCACAACGATGCTCGTGTTAACGATCCCGCGCCTCCGAAGGCTACGCGGCCTGGCAGCTCGTCTGCTTCCCCGCCCCAATGTCACCAGGAGCACGAATATGACACCACACATCTGGTCGGCATAAGGTCGTCCAGTCCATTGCGATCAAGTAAGTAAACGAACATGATATCACGATGAGTGATTCCAACGCTGTCGAACGGAGATGGTCAAAGCCCAGCTTGAGTAGCTCCTGGTTAATGCGGATGTGCGCTCCTCTGACGCCATTCGGCGGTCAAAGTTGAAGAGCCTCGATGTCTGCGGGCTTGTGTGAAGCATGCTGCAATTCGGCTTGCCTGTCCAAACGCCTCGGATCACGCTGCTGCTTGCCTGCAATGTCACAGGCAAGGAAGATGTTAAGAACTTCATGCTCACCTAAAGCACGGGATAGTGAGGCAACTTGCAAAACTATATTTCACCCAAGTGATCTGGCGCTCTGGCTCAGTTGACCGCAAATGGCATACGTGCAAGTTGTTAGATCACTACTAGAGCGCTTGCGTGGAGTAACAAAATTGTTAATCTCCTTGCCTGGCCTAAAGCCCCATTACAGTCGATACTTGGTCACTCTAGTACCCATTGCTAGTCAACGGTACTGGGGGGAACATAACAGCTGCGTTAAGTTTTGCTCAATTTACCAAGAGTCCTTGAGTTCGAATCTCCAGGACAACCACTTTGAACTGGCGGTTAACGATTTCTTTTTGGCTGCCTTTTTCCCTTTTCCCCTTTGTTCCCCTGTCTCCTTTGACCGTTGGAACTTGCATGAAGTTGTTGGACACAGTCCGGTCCGCAGTCTTCCGATGTCGTCTGGGGACACGCTATGTTCACAGAAGAGGACGGCAATGCGATTGTGAGGCACAGGACGTTTCCACACTACCACCAACATTCAACACTTGTATGCTACTGGTATCTGTCGTATACGCAGGTACGCTACAATGGATGCCGCCGACTCTCAAATGAACATGAATGCACGGACATCTTGGGGCGAAGCGGGGAACGACATGGTGAGCTTCTTGTTGAGAGCTTCAGCGGGTGCGTGACAGCACTGACGCAATGTCGTTAGCATTCGGACCATGCAGCAGAGTCGAGCATGAAAGCCAATCCGTTGAAGCGTCGCGCAGAATCCCTATTGCTCTGTTTGGCCGACAATGGCAAGTCCTTGATAGTCCTGGACATCAATACCGCAAACCTTCCACCACTACCAGAACTTCCTCCTCACTTGCAACATCTACCTTATATCCGTTGCCAAAAGGCACCTCCAGCGATTGGCAGCTGTTCGAAGCTCCAAGAAGACTACACTTTTCATCAGGGGCAAGGGCTGGTTGGAGCTGCCGCTTGGAAGATGCTTGCCGTCCAGTGGCTCTTCAACTCTCATCCCCATCTACACGCGGGTGTAGCAGCTGTATGTCGAACCTCTTTATTGACACGCTCCAAGGCTCCCTCTCTGACCGATATATTCTGCGATGCTTTGCATTGTCTTGTAGCGCTTCCAGCATGCCCTCACCGACAGAACTCTATTCTCAAAACTAGCTCGTGGCCATGGTATGGCAGAAAAACTCGCCTCCGCTCATCCGAGTCGAGCGGCGTTTTTTGCCGGGGAAGCAGCCAGAGTCTTGGCGAGTGCATTTGATGTGCATCTCGGCTTGCTTGTGCGAGAAGTCATGGCCGCAAACAGACCGTGGACAGACCTTGGCAACTACGTAGCTCAGCTATTCAGCTCCGGGGTGTTTCCGAACCTCGAGATTCAGTTGCCGATGGTTCAGACGGCGTGTCTAGATTGTCTCCCGGCGTCAAACAAGCGAATCAAACTGACCGCCCACATATCTCCTTCTGTCGACTCAAAAGACCTGGACAACACACAATCCCGAACGAACACCTTAAAGCGTCGCGCAGAATCGCCTACGCCTGCGGTAGCTCATAAACATACTTTCTCTCTCATTGCGACAGGATTGACATTCTCATTGGACACCACAGATCTTCCGCCCCTTCCCGCTTTACCTGCTCACTTACAGCACTTGCCATATATTCGGGGCCGAATCGGCGCACCACCAATCGAGGCATCCTTCGAAAAACTGGCTGATCATGTATTCCACCAGCGACAAGAGCTGGTGGGCGACGCCGTGCTCGGAATGCTTGTGAAAGAATGGCTTGTAAATGGCCACCCTTCCCTTCAAGTACGCGTAGCGGATGTAAGTCTGAACCCATTTAGGCTTGCCGAAATATGTCTCCTCGGCTGACGTGCAATGGTTTGTATTGCACAGGACTTTGCAAATATGCTAGTTAGCAACACTCTGTTCGCAAGATTGGCCCGAGCCTATGGTATGGAAGAGAGGCTTGCTTCTGCTCATCCTAGCGAAGCAGGCAATTTGGCGCAGGGAGTTCCCAAAGCTCTAGCAAACGCGTTTGAAGCGTACTTTGGCATTCTGATGATAGAAGTTATGGCTGGGAACAATTCACTGATCGTCCTCAAGAGCTATGTGGCCGAGCTCTTTCGCAGTGGTGCCTTCCCCGATCTCGAGATTCAATTACAAACGGCTCAAGAAGCGTGGGGAAAGTCGCCTAAAGCCCGAACGGGGCAGGCGGCTAAAGGGCGAGAATCTAACGCTCCCCATGAGTCCGCTACAAGATCCTCGGAACGAGTCCTAAGCCTCCAACGGTCGCGTCGATGGCTTGCGCTGTGTTCAATAGCTTCTGAAGAAGCTCTGGATGCAGGTTACGCCGGACCGTCTTTTCAAACGGCCCGTGCGGATTCGCATAATGCAACAAGCGAAGGCTTCTCTGCTGTACTTATGCAGGAGGAGCACGAGGCGGCGTCAGCAGCTGGAATATTAGTTCTGATGGCTATCAGCACCTCCGATGCAGACGCTGGGCAAGTAGTCACAGCGATGGCAGCAGCCGAGACACAGGTATTGCCTCGTGTCCGCCGTGCTAGCAGCTACGCATCAATCAACGCCACAGCCGAACGACTGTCGAGATGTGCATCGGAACCTGCACCGAATGGAGCTTGAAAGCTTAGCGCAATCTTCAAGGAAGCGCAGCTGTAGAGATGAGGGACAGGCTACCACCTGCATAGATCAGAACTGTTTGGATGCTCTTACAACTGGTGACGATATTCAAGGATGTTGACCTGGGAAAGGCAGGGGTTTAGGGTTTTTAACGAAAGCAGAATCGCAACCAAGGCCCGTCAAATATAGTTTGCCTCAAAAGAAACGGCCTTCAGGAATGATACAATGTATGCCATATTGATCCAAAGGCGCAGGCGGATGGAGTCCTCGCCTCTCGGCTCGGATGACGAGATGGACACCACAGACGAGATCGAAAGGCGGCCTCGACAAGGAGGGCAAAGTGGGTAGCAAAAGACGAAGCGGGCGGCGGCTTCACCTGTCGGGTCTGAGAACGATATGAACACTAGAAGACGGAGGACAATGGTGACCTCGCCTGTCGATTCTGGATGATTATTCGGAGGTTGATTAGATTGATTATGAGGAGAAGACCAGGGATTAGTCCGACTAGAAGACTGGCGTGTCGCGAAGGCTGTACCAAATCGAGGCGTTACATCCATGCAATACATGGGCATTTCTTGCATTCAATGGACGATTTATCCAGTCGTTGTCTTTGCACGATTGATTGGAGGCCATTCATGCTGGCAATACTATTGATGAGGACTAACCGTGGCTTGCGAATGTCCGTGCTTCCAATCTCCTTGCGACGACTTTCTTAGTAGCCTCTTTCGCGGTCTTAGTACCATAACACGTCCAAAAGCTGATTTGCATTTGATGTTGCCATATAAGGGCGTGTGCTGTCGGTCGGTCGGCGCAGAAAATCACGAGATTCATGTCGTTTTGAGATGTTGCCCTTTCCTTTCGCTTCATCATCACCAATACATCGTATTCATCTCTTCAACAGGCCAGGGCGAACAACACTCCTCCGCCAGACCGGCGCTTCTATGCGTATGAGTTGTCGTTTTCGGTGTTGCATTGAACTGCATGCTCGTGATCGTATCAACTATGCTAGCGACTTACCGTCTCCCTATTATCTACGTGACATCTTCATACCACTGTGATACACCTACCCTTTGGTGATACTCAGCCCGCGCTGAGCCCCCGACGACAGGCACAGCGTTCTCTCATACAACCAGGGAGGCAAAGACTACCTCTCGACCCTCCCAGCGGGGTAAGCAGCCTCTTCTCAGCTACAAATTCTGTTAGCTTAATGGCTAAAGTGGATCTTCTATGTCTTCTGTTCCGCAGAACTCTCGTCCACTTAGAAGCTGACTTCAAGAAGCGAGCGCTCAAGAACGAAGCCGGCGAATACAACGACCGGACCTTGATGCCCTTGAGTATGCGTAATCATAGCTGAATAGGTGAATTCGCATTTACTGACGAAGACAATTTCTCATCGTATGAGCTTGTCGGTACTGCGCAATCAGGCTCTCATTCAAACCGGCATGCTGACGTTTAAAAGGGGAAAGCCTTTGCCTTTGCTTGCCCAACTTGTTGATGGTTATCAGGGAAAGAGCTTGTCTTCGGGGGAACACACAGGGACAGCCGTGCCGTAAGATCCAGTCAGGGCGTTGACGTCTGACGCAGTACTTCTGAAATGTTCGCGTTCTCGTCCCGCATCGGCTCACAGCTCTTCCATAGCGAGATGAGGCACTGTCATGTAGATCATTTTCCCATGCTGTCGCTTCGAAATGTCTCGCTTGATCTGGTACTACTAGCCTCTCTATCTCCCTCAACACGCGAGTAGTCAATATTCTCACACTCACATTCGTCTGGGAGGAGGGCACGGACATCAAGTCTTGTTTTGCTGGCTTCGAAGACTTCTTCTTCTGCCCGTCATATAGATGATTGGAGATTTGCTTGAATGCATCGAGAGTTGCCGAGGCGTGTTGAATTGCCACTTCCGCTAAAGCCTGCTGTTTTTCACTTTCCTCAGCCTGCTGTTTTGAAAGTGAAAACAGCCGTGATTGAGCAAGGGCAGCTTTCAGTGCCATTGCAACCATGTATGAGGATAGTGCCGTGTTTGGACTCTCCGGCTTGGAGGAGAACCAGCAGCACCTGCTTCTCCTCCTTCACCTGCTGCTTGTCCTTCCGGCATAGCGTCCATTACTTTGAGATCTCAAACTCGACGGGTATTCCCATGGCGGGCAAGCCTCAAACACGTCAGTAACGTCTGTGAGATGACAGATTGGTTCTCGCGTGGGTGTGTTGTATGCTTGATTGACGTCGAGACAGTTGTGTTGGTTCGGAGAAGACTTATGCGAGATCTCTTTGCGGCGCTTGGACATCGATCTCACGCGTCCTGCAAGTCTTGTTGGACCCTATGCAAGCTCCAGATGTAGACAGGTGACATGCAAGCAGTTCTAGAGACTGTCTACACGCGGCTTTATACCTCTGCTTACGGTCCATAGGCTCACTTGCTGTCTTTGGACTAGTCCAGCCACTACAAGCGCGCGTCAAGAGTGCACTCGGATTTGTTTGCAGTGCATGTCCTGCAAACGGCATGGTCTGTCGCTTCTTAGCTCCAAAACACTCTCCTACATTACAAGCCGACTACAGGCTACAAGAGCATATGATATTGTACGATGTCGCCATCTACAGTAGACGTGCACGCTATGACGTTGCTGTCGATGCATGAGCCAAAGCGAAAGAAGAAGGCCGTCGAACAGGCGCTCGTCCCGTCTGACAACGCGCGCTGACTCTGGCTATTCAATGGGCAGCTGACGCCTTCAAAGCTTTGCCGCAGAGTCAGGCAGGACGCGCTCTTCACATGCTCATCGCTGTCGTGCTCGTCTCGAAGGAGCGCCTCCCTGCTTGCAGCCTGGCGATTGCAAGTTAAGCTGCAAACGCACCTGCTGGCCTGACAAGAGCAGCAGGACACAGGCATACTCACTCCTCCCTCAAGCCCTGCTGAAGAAGCTTTCCAGAGATGTCCTACGATCCATATGACCCGACGTACCGCTACTCGACTGATCAGCTCGACGATCCAACGCGAGGTCTAGACGGACTAGGTGGCTACGGAGCTGGGTACAACAATGAAGACAACTTCGCTTTAGCCAACTACAACAGCGGTCCAGACGGGCTTGGAGGTGCTGGATATGCTGGTGCAGGCCTCGACTCCTATGGCAATGCTGGTGCAGGCCTCGACGCGTATGGCAATGCTGGTGCGGGTTTCGACTCGTATGGAAATGCTGGCCTGTATGACGATCGCCTCTCTGGCGTTCCGGGTGGCCTGTCGCTCGATACTGGTCTCAATGGGCTAGGAAGCGGTCTAGGTGGGCTCGGAGGTGGATACGACTCTGATTATGGCGGGCTAGATTCTGGTCTATCTGGCTCTTTTGGCATACCTGAGATAGATGGTAATCTGCTCAGTGAGTTCCTTCTCAGCGTGACGTTCGCCTAATTCTGTCAAACGACCTTCTTGTCTGACGCAAATCTTCCGATTCCCACACGCCTCCTTTTCTACAGATTCTGAGTTCATGAGTGACCCCAGATATGCCTCTTTGGGCGATTCAGGCCTCGGCCTAGATGGATTAGGCTCAGGATTCGGCGGAGCGGGTTTGGACGACATCGGTGACTATGCGCTAGGCCTTGGAGGTGGGAGACTGTTGAAAAGCGGCTTAGATGATTATGGCGGTCTTGGTAGCGGTTATGGCGGTCTTGGTAGCGGTTTAGATAACTATGGCTCTCTGGATAGTGGTTTGGGTAGCTACAATTCGCTGTCAGGCGATCTCGATGGGCTAGGAGTCGGCGGTGGGCTCGGTACCTATCCTGATATTGGTGGAGGACTTGACAATTTAAGAGGACTAGGTCTCGATGGACATGGAGCTGGCAGCGCATATATGTCCAATTACGATCTCGGCTTCGATAACATCGGAAGCGGTCTCGAATCGCTCGGGTGGGGCAGCTATGATTCTGGTCTAGATGGTCTAGGCGGCGCCTCTAAGCTGGGAGGTGCTGGTCTGGCAGGTGGAGCACTCGGAGCCGGAGCTAGCTACTATGGAAGCGATTATGGGCAATCTCATCTCAATGATGGCCTTGGAAGCGCCGGACACGGCAACAATCCTTATGGTGTTTCCAATTTTGACCCCGGGCTCGGTGTCCTCGGTTCCAATGCTTTCTCTTTTGGAGCATACGATGGCCACGGTGCTGGATCGGGATTAGGTTCTCCGACTCTCCGATACTCTGATCTAGCCAGTTATGAGAACCGCCTCTACACAGATCAAGCTATCAGCGCTGCAGAGAGGCAAAGCCTTGTAGGAGATCGAATGGCCTGGGAAACACTCGACGACAGTGCTAGACTGGCCAAATGGAACAGCTGGGATGATGGCTACAGAAGCCGTCTGGGGGTGTCTGACGGATACTGGGGCTCTCGATACGGAAATTCCTTCAATGGTACTGGCTATTCCACCACGTATGATCCCATGTATGCGGCGTATGGCTGGAGCCAACCTTCATCCAGGTACGCCAAGTGACATTGACCGTTTTGGAAACGGTATACATATCTAACTCTGCCTTCCTAAATGCAGCTCTTATGGAGGTTTCGACTATGCGGCCGGCTACGGCGCTCCCTCCTTCTACAACACCAATTCTCTATCATCGATCCCGTACGGTCTCACCACGCCTGTCCAGAATTATTACGGAAGCTACTCAAATTCCTGGGATGCCAACAATCTGCCCTATTGGTCAGATGACTCAAGATGGAGGGAAGCGGCAGACTTGGCTTATTACCAGCAGCGCTTATCAGCAGATAGAGCTCTATCCGAATCTGAACGCATGCGTCGATGGCAGCAGAGACTAGGTAAATCACCTTGATGAGCCAACAAATTGAAGACCAGCATCTGACTGATGTCCCTTTTCTTAGAATGGGAAGCTCTAGATCATGGCGCGAGACAACTTCGTTGGTCTGATATGGCTGAAAACCAGAGGGAACAGTTAGGACTCGGCCTCATTGGCTCGTACACTGGTTCTCGATTCGGCGCTCAGGGCGGGATGACGTTGCCCTATGAGCTACCTTCCCAGCTACGGACTGCCTACTCACCCTACTTGGGCGGTAGAGGGCTCAATAATACCGCATACATGGACAGCAACTACGCTCGCTATAACGACTTGGTGACCTGGGCGAATGCTTTAAAGTACGACCGCAAACTGGCAGAATCCGAGCGAATGGCCAGATGGCGCCAGCGAATGGAATGGGAAATGCTTGACGATGCACAACGACGTGCTCGTTGGAATCGGATGCCCTACAAGGATAGAGCACTCCTTGGACTCTCTGGCGGCTTTTGGGATAGTCGCTATGGACTATCTAACTTTTACGACCCACGAGCTCTAAGACCGATGAGGTTTCCTGTTTCCAATACCTTGGCAAGACTGTTCAGCCCGTACAAAAGCAAAACTTATCTCGCTAGAGCTTTGCGTGAAGGTCAAGAGGATGCAATCGCTTTTGCCGATCTGGTGGCTTTCGAGAAGTGAGTCTTGTCGTTAACTGATTCGGAGACCTCGCTGAGCTTGCCGCTGTTCTTCTCAGTGCACTGCGAGCAGACCGCCGCCTTCGTGCGGAAGACAAGCTCAGGCGATGGAAGGCTCGAGTCAGATGGCAAGAGTTGAACGAAAGAGATCGACGACTCCGTTACTTCCAGATGCAGGAGGCCGAGAGGCGCATGCTTGGTGAGCCTGATTATCTTTCTATTCTGTCAGCTGCCGAAGATCAGACTGACACAGCAGTCGATGCATGCAGGACTTGGTCTCTCGTCCTTCTTCGGCCGACGCTATGCTGCTCCGTTGATGCTGAATGGTCTGCGGGGACTTCCGCCTCCGCGAGCTAGCCTGCCGATGCTTCGAGCTCCTCTTCCAGACAACCTTCGTTCCGTCTATGCGCCGGTGTTAGCTCGTCAGCCTTTGCTCTCAACAAGCGGACTGTCCCGAGCTAACACTCATGTTGATCCCGCCAAGAACCTAGCAGACAGGATCAGACTTAGTCTCGCTCAAAAGACTGAACAGCTACCCGGTATTTCGGCAAACCAACGACTTGCGGCTACAGAGCAAAAGAGGCGAATTCTGCGAGAGATGGACAATGATAGGAGCTTGAATCAGGAAGTACGACTGTCTGAAGAACAAAGATTGAGGCGATATCGAAACTTGGGATATTGATGGATGACCAGGTCATCATGTTGATTGGACTTGGGTTGAAATGACATGATTGGCGAATTGAGCTATGCTGCGATACTCCTATGCAATAAGTGTAGTTTGGAATGGAGACTTGAAATACTTTGTGTACATTGGCCAGTACGTCGATGACCTTGAAACAATGATATGTCTACAGTCCGTCGCCAGGCAAACCTTGGAAACCCCTTGACCGACTCCGGCCTAATAGCGCCTGCACCTTGTCTGCGACGGATACTCCTCCTATGATTGCCATGTCTTTCACCCAAGACCATGCATCCACAATCGTTGGGCCCATTGGCGGTAGCTGCTCCTTGCCATGCTTCTTCAGAACGAATCGATTGAATAGGAAAAAGCCAGCAAAGTAAACTCCCAACAGCAGGAGAATGCTATCAGAAGAGGTCCATTCAATAACTTTCGTACACGTGCTGCCGAGAACCTAGTACCTACCCTGTCAATGTCACACCCAGTCCACTGGCCAAGCCTTTCGAGCTTGTCGAGCAAGCATGTTGCGTTTTCCAGACAACTGCATTGAGAGTCAGGTCGCATCGCTTTAATGATATGGCGGCACTCACAGAAGAAATGGCAATCACCCAGACCCGACACAAATTCTGGCTGACCCAGGCCAAACACGCCATGGTCGCAAACGAAGGCTATAACGCTCTCCATCTTAGCTCCGTTGTCTGCCGGACACGTACTCCCGTCTCGATATGTAAGCGATAAGACATCTTGGGAAACGTGTGGTCGCTCGGTGTATTGTCTGCGCACGAGATACTAAGCATCAGTGGACAAACAGGACGGTTCCGCATCTTGCCATTCCGACGCACCCGAGAGACTGGCCGCCATTTCTCACCTCACGATAGACACCAATCGCTTTGGGATCGTCCACTTTCCAGGTCTCCGAATGAATAGGATTGCAGACACTGTGTTGGATGACGCGGGCAGAGTAAGGTGGCGGTCATGGAAAAAGCATCTTCGCTCACTTGAGCTTGTACACATCGCCAGTGGCTTCGTCTTTCGCTGTGTAGTCTTCGCCTACAAACAGTGCTAGGTCAGTCAATTGCGCTTGCCTGTCGCTGTGAAAGCACATAAGCGAGGCGACTTGCCTGATTCTTTTCGCAGGGGTCGAAGGTCATAAAAGCGTCTGTTGGCGGTGTCCGTCACTGTGCGAACATAATATCAATGCTTGTGATTCGTCGAAGCCTGCTACTGGACGCTCTGCAGATTCACCAGTGCAAGGTTCGTCTTCTGCAGTTCTCGCTGTGATAGCGGATGCATTTTCGATGGTGCCTGCTTGAAAGCTTGCGATATTATAGACGCCGCCTTGCGCAGAAGTGACAGCAGCCGTAGCCAGGCAGCAACAGCTCAAGAGCAAGGTACCAGAATGCCACCGCATGATGAATTGGAGCGTGCATCAAAGCGCTGCGAACGCAAGCGGGCAGACAGAGCAAGTCGTGTTCGATCATGCAGCACGTGCAAAAACAGTACGTACAGTATACGATACGAAAGTACCTGACTACGGGGATGCGCTATGGTTCACACTCTCCCTGTGCGAACAAGATCGACAAGGCTTTAACAGAGTCTTCTACAGGTGGCATAGCCTTTGGCTTGATAGGCGTAGCGACTGGGGTTCTGTCTCTTCTGCTTGGCGACACTGTCGGTGTCCTGTCCCAAAGATTAGCCTCGTCAAGAGTGTTCCCCTCCTCCCTGTTATCGTAGGAAATGTCTGACAGGGCAGACTGAAAGCCAGGCAAGGCTGTAGGGTATTTCGTATCTGATCCAGCATACCTTTGCGCATTTTGTGTACGTCTGTATCGCGAAGATATGAATAGCTTCAAGGGCACTACCTTCTTTTGTGAAGTATTCTTAAGATTAGACTTGGATAGTCTATGGGTGAGCAGCGGGCTGTGCAGAGGGATCATGTTCGGCGCGCACAGAGCGGAAGTCAGGCCGTACTTGGAGACCACATCAACACTCAACTCCACCGGCTCTGCTATCGGAGCCGTCATATCGAGACTGAAGGAACTGAAGCAGGGCGACGACCGAGTGGGCGAGAAGATATCGCTAGCGGCGGCAGCCACGGTCATTTTAGCAGGATACGGCAGAGACACGAAGGTAGTCAAGCTGATTGGGCTCTGCCGTGGACAAGTGAGCTCGCACAAGAGCGACCAGAGCTCCGATATCGGATGATGCGATGAGGCGGACAGGTGTCAAGGTGATGTATTCTGACTTTGCTGTTCTCTAAACCCGCTGCAGCACTTGACAGCGGGGCAGAGGAACCAGTTCGTTCTGAATGTAAGGGTCGAGGTTTGTTGGCTGTAAGTGAAAGTGTTGGTCGAAGCATAGGAGACATGGGCCAGGGAGCAGCGTTTTATGTTGTCCTCCTGCAGCGACTTTTAGATCGGTATGGCTGTGGGCGGCTCTGTTGATCGGGTTTGCATTTCGGGCTGTACTGCGACACGGAACTCTGCCAGTCAGGCGATCTCCCAGTAATACCGGCGCTCGACCTGGTACGTCATAACAGAACTGCCTTGGTCTTGCTTGCCAGTTCTGTGGTCAGGCATGTTTTCGGAGTCAGCTATTAACGATGACCACAAACTCCCGCGAAATAGGTTGTTAGCATGGATGGGTTGGATTGCGTGATCTACCTCTGTGAGGTAGGATTGCACTGGCCCTCGAAGCTGAGCCCCGCACTTGGCGGTGACAGGATCACATGACTACATGGCGTATTACTGTTTACGTTACCGTTCTTGTCACTGTTCTTGCGTCTCTTGCTGTTGATTAGCGGCAAGATCTGACCCAGAAAGACCGCCTGTTCCGCAACACTATGGTCCATCCAGCAGACCAGAGTAATTTCTACTTGGCCGTGGACCGAACGTTGAAATGAGAGGGTGCATCCCTCATCGCCCCAGCCACGAACTCGCATGGAGCGGAATGGAGGGAACTTGACTAATTCCCGAACCAAACCCGATTGAGGAGACTAACCTCGCAGCTTTTGCCACCTTGGATATCCAGGAGGACGATATGACGGTGTTCTGAAAGGCAAGAGGCCAAGGACGACTCGACTGCCGCAAAGTTCGGTGTAGTGATGAAGTGGCGAACGACTGGTAATGACAGGGAGGATGGGAGAGCTTTTCGGCAATGGCTTGCGATAGAGTACATATTCGACAGTGATCTCTCGAGATCGTCAAGCGACTTGAATTCTGAACACCTGATGGAGAAGAGGCCAATGATACTCCAGCAGAATCTTCACTGCCTCTTGGCACTCTGTACGATTCAGAAGAGCACACCTGTAGAGAATCTTGTACGTCAAACGATGGATTCTTGTAACATTGTTCCCGAAAGTCGTTGGCAGGCTGCAGTTGCCATTGGTTCGCAGGGGGTGCCATTTCGAGGACTAGCGCTCCGATGCAGGGAAGGAAAGGGGAGGAGGATACAGGTGATGAACAAGGTAGTCTGTCGTCAGCTAGCGAGGTGTGATGCTGAAGAGCGTGCAAGATACCAATCAAAAATGTCAGCATGCCTGCACGTAACTCTACAGACCACAGTCCGCTGGTTTCGGTCCAACAGAGATTCGTCGTTCATCGTCACACGTACCTTGTGATTTTATCCAAACGGAACAGCCGGGCGGCGGAACGGATGCAGGACTGCAAGCAATGTATGTTGGAGAGGTGATGATCGCGAAGCAGAGAGTAGAATGCATTGATCTGCGATGGGTGCATTCTAATTTCCAGGCAGGGCGGCAGACCGCTGAACGGGTATCCAGGTCACGTGACCGGGTATCTGTGGCATCCAAGCTGATCGACCTGATACCCGAGATACCTCGAATCAAGGATGTTTTTCACGGGCATCTTCGGCATCCAGGGTATCTAGGTATCTAGGTATCTAGGTATCTAGGTATCTAGGTATCTAGGTATCTAGGTATCTAGGGTATCTAAGGTATCGGAGGTATCGACACCAGCTCATACGAGCGATCTCACGAGCATGGTAATACCAAAGGTCGGGCGTTCAGGGTGGTGGGTGGGAGTGCTCCGACCACAGGGAGGAGCTATGCCAATGGTTGGTGCAGAGGGAACAGATGGAGAGCCAGCTCTCTAAATGGCACATTATGAATCAAGGCGTTGTGATTGGTGAAGCACTGATGTACAGAGCCAGCTCTGTGTGAATATTTCACATTCCAGAAACTAGTTCTCTGAATGTTGATAACTATAAATTGAAAGAACTAGTTCTTAATTGTAACTTTTAAAGAACTAGTTCTTTAAATGTTGTTCGCAGGTTTGAAGTTAATTGTAACATTTAGAGAACTAGTTCTTTAAATGTAATACGCAGATTAGAGTTTAATTGTAACATTTGAAGAACTAGTTCTTTAAATGTTATACGCAGGTTTGAATCTAATTGTAACATTCAAAGAACTAGTTCTTTAAATGTTGTTCTTTGAATGTTATGCGCAGGTTAGAGTTTAATTGTAACATTTGAAGAACTAGTTCTTTAAATGTAATACGCAGGTTAGAGTTTAATTGTATTCTTTAAATGTCATGCAGATTAGAATTTAATATAACATTTAAAGAACTCTCGGGAAAAATATCGAGGTGGAGTATTCGTACACGACCCAGGAGATACCCATCGACGGGCTGACCTTGAGCAGTGTCGGCGCAAGTCCCTTATAGAACCCGCGTATGCCTTCGTTGCGATAGCATCTTGCAGCTACGTCTCTCCAGCCTGTATATCGCTGAGGGTGCGCTGGAGTGCCTTGCGTTTGCATGCGTGTTCGGAGGAGATTAAGGGGATACACACTCGTCGCTCCAAGACCGCCGCTGAACGCGCCAAAGGTCAACGAGCCAAGAGCACCCGGTTCTTCGTCGCCCGTGTATTTCGTATATGCCTTCTTGAAAGCAGCGAAAAGAGACATGTCGATGGCGGAATAAGGGAAGACTCCAATTAAGCCCATCGTCAAACCGGAATAGTACGCTCGAATACCGCCAGAAGTGAACATCTTCTTCGCTGTTGCCAAGTATAGCGCATTCCCCTTGAGTGCTTTAGGATCTGACGAAGTCGAGGACATGACTCTTGTCTTCCATGTCTCTAGAGGATATATGAGCAGCTGACTTGAAACGCCACCCAATCCGCCAGCTATGAATCTTGATGATCCCGATATGTCCGAAACATGACAATTATCAACATGTTTCGCGAACCATCTCTTGCTGTATTCGTAGCTCCAGAACTTGACTGCTGATTCGGGGAAGATCTTTACGATGTTGAGACCGTTTCCGACGAAAAAGGCTCGCACACCATTTTGACTGTATAGATCGCGCACTGCGTGCCCAAGGACGCCTAAGCCGTGTTCTCCGACGTGTGCGACTGTTTTGACTGCTTGTATTGGATGTGCCGCTGAGGAGCCAACTGACGGGAGCTTGGCAGGTGAGCGTTCGACTGTATTAATCAGATAGACCTTCAAACGATCAAACGGAGCTGTCGCTGTCCGCGACACTGTAAATGTAAACACTGTTGAGCTACGTCTCCATAATTCACACAACTCAGGTCTTCATCGACTTACCTGCTCCGGCCAAGCCTCCAGCCAGCAGATACGCCCCCGACCCTTCGAATATCGGTGTATTGTCGGTTTGCTCTTCCTCCGGACTCAAATCAACCTCTTCCATCTCGCTACTCTTCCGATGCGTATGTGCAGATGCAGTTCCAGCAGAAAATGAGGAAGAGCTGGCAGGAGGAGCTGGTTTCTCGGCAAGTATAACATCGAGATCCTGATTCGCTATACTGGTGGCAAGCCGAGGCGCAGTGTGAGAAGTCCAGTATTTCCAGACGTTGCCCATGGAAGCGGGACGTGGGAGCAGCAGTAGGAAGTCTCTCCATTCCTCAAAAGTCACTTTCCCCGAGCCAGACTTGTCCATAGTGCTTATCATCGTGTCGAGCTTTGGCTGGGAGATTGTAATATCTGCACAAGGTGATCGAAGAAGAGTAGACTCAGCATTTCGCATATTTGACAGCCTTGAGGCGATTATGCTTACCAGCTTTGGACAGAGCATTTTGTAGTTCTTCCGCTGTCAATTGCATATCTTTGTCCTTGTCAATGTGACAAAAGAGCTCCCATAGCGCTGTTCGTAGACGCGAGCAATCAGTAGCGAAATACCTTTATCAGGACAGACCGTCAATGCTTACCCTGCTCTTTCGCTTCCACAAACTGCGAGAATCGCTCAAAAGAAGGTCCTTTGCCTTTGGCAGCTTCATCTCCAGGACAAAGCGAATGGTACAGCTCGTTCAGATAATCTTTATTGATTATCTCGACACGCTTCTCGTCTGCAGTGAGCGGTCGGGCGTGCTCTTCCAGATGAGTCGCAGGTCTGTTATGTGTAGTGTACGCAGTATGGTCGTGTGGGAGCGCCCATTCCTGCCTGAGGGTATTGAAGAGCTTTCGAAGTCTGCCTTTTCTGTCCCTATCCTGCGCACGAAAATCGTCTAGCGTGCGATACGAGCATGTGTCCGGCGCCTGAAAAGCAGCTTTAGAGGTGCTGGCTATTGGATGATGATCATCTTGAGTCTCTCTGAGCGAGATATGCGGATATACACGCGTAGGTAGCCGTAGACGGTCGTCGAAGCGCTCTCTGTTGCTCTTCTCGACGCCTGGCAGAATAGCTGAGCTTTGCAGCGGGTCACGCTCCTCGCTCGAGTCGGCGTGCGACAGTGCTGCTCCCATCTGTGCCTCTTCTAGGCTCTGTATCTCTATCTTGAGGTTGCTCGAGGTCTTGTTGGTGATGTTGCAAAGTATTCAACTCGATGACGCTTCTTGCGCAGGAACTTTTTTCGAGACGGAAGCACGCTTTTCGGCTTTTAAGACCGCTCTTATTCGTCGAAAGATAGCAACAACATGGCAGCCTCCATCTAGGATACTCAGGACAACCTTCGAACAGCAGGAGACGTGACCTTTTCTCTTACTAGCCTTTTCAGCAACCTGCTGAAAGCCGTGTCAAGGAGCTTCAAAGACCGCATGTGCACGCCACAATGATTACTGTTGGCAACAAATGATAGAAATATACGATACAAAGCTGCCGAAAGAGCTCACCAAGAATAGATATCAATACTATCTACAATAAAAACGTCCTGGCACCAAGAGACGATCCATTTCTCACATTCGTGCCGCTTTCTGAGCTGCCAGACGCAGTTCAGCTGCTTTATTCGGTCTCGGGACGATAGACGGCGGCTTAGCAGGGCTTAAGCTTGTCTTTGCTAGTATTCCTGCTATTGCCTCCACCTCGTCACTTTCGCCTATGGAAGCCTCTCTCGATAATGATGGTCTCGACATCGGGGAAGCTGTTCCAGACCTGAACGTGAAGGATCCGTTATGCGTTGAGGACAGCGATGATCCTTGATCCAGAGAAGGCCGGCTTCTTGCAAAAGCGGCGGCTCGCTCAGCTGTCGTCAGTGATTGCCGGCGCTGTGTCGGTTTCGGAAGGGGCGCAAGATAGCCTTCTTGCGACTTTTGGCGAAGCAACGAGGTCTTGTTCTGCCCGGGACCGGGTACCTATGGTCGCGCAGCGGCAAAGTCGTGAAGCCATCAGTGATAATCTCCGAAAACGAAGTCTGACTCCTAAAGCTCACCGCTTCGTTCCTTGGTAAACTAGGCGACTGTGTGACCCTCTTTGCAAAGCCAGGTAGCCCTTCAAAGCCAGCACTCCTTTGGCTCGTCCCGAGACTTTCTCTTCGAATAGTTGCTGGCCTGATGAGTGGACCGCCATCGTCACTGTTCTCAGTCGTTCGCAGCGCGCTCGCTCGATTCTGTCTTGGTTGTACAGTAGGTTTAGACAGACTTTTAGGAGGAGGCACAAGTCTTCTGATTGTTCCTGGCACGAAATTCTCTTCTTTGTCTTTCGGGCTCTCGTTTTCGTTCACTTCTTTCTTCGAGATCTGTTTTTCGGGCAGCTCGATGCCCATCCGTAACGCAGCTGCTCTGGACAGACGAGGTTGTATTGTCGGTGCGGCAGTAGCAGAAGGTGCTTTACGAGCTTTGAAACCTGACATTGGTCGTTGTGCTGCCTTCTCAACCACTGACGGCGAGCGGTCGTACCCAATGGCATCTGCTGGAATTCCTCGATTTGAGGTGGATGCAGGCAGACTTTGACGGAGCTTTGTCTTCTCGGATCCAGGTAAAGAAGACATTGGTATAGCAACTAGCTGCTCGTCCACAATATCGTTATCTTCATCCTCGTCATCAGGCTGGTTATCGGGTTCGTCATTGATAGCATTCTCCACATTAGTGAACGTAAAAACTCTTCGCTCGTGATCTGGAGGCAGGTCGTAGTCGTCTAACACTCCAACAGGTCCATCCACTTCGACGACAGGCGGAAAGAGACCTTCAATTTCAGAAAGGTCGGATGAAATGGAAAAGCAGTTCCCAAATTTTGGGAACAAACTGTTTAGGCGTTTCTGTATCAGTACCTCCCCATATACAACAGCTGCCTGAATCCAAGGCCTTATTGAATACCACTCACATTACTTCGAGAAGTTCCTCTAAGCCCTGTTACCAGTGCACAAGATAGTATCAACCCGGCGATCAGTGTCGTCGATCATCACGTGGCCAGACCATAAGCTTACCTCTGCAGTGCCAGCAACAGTGCTCGCGAGCAGTGCTAGACGAGGTGTCGTACTGTTGGAGCGATGCCATGGTGTTAGCTCATGCCCCTTGGTGCGCCAAAGACAGGCCTTCGAATCTTGGGACCAACCTCTGAAGGAATGATTTGCCAGCACCAGCTGACGCTGGAGAGGTAGCTGACAGCAACCTCTCGGAAACAAATTTTATCCCAGCTTTCTGCAAGGCTGCTTTGATTGCTATTCTCGCTTGCGTGTCGAGCGCGACTGATCCATTCACCCAGAGAAGCGCGAGGTCGTCTTCGTCTGCCTCGTCTCCCACACTTGCACCGGAGTCGCGTAGATTGGACATGGCAGCCTCAGACTCCAGTAAACCGCTTCAGAAGGATCCGGAATGTCCCCAGCGTGCCCAATATCCTGCCTTGACGGTCCAGTCTGGCTCCAGGATGCTAGATCCACAATTGCAGCACGTGCACCTTTTCGCTGACCCTCCTGGACCGCGCACTTGCAGTTGGCGATAGTATCGTGGTGCAAAAGCAGGGTATACGAATCAGAGCAAAGTTGGCATATGTGCGAAGACACCAGACAACAAGACGCGTTCCAGCGAAGTACAAAGTACAGGCGCTGTCGTCAACTGAAAGTTGTCGCCTTTGTTTCAGTTCAAAAGCCGATGAGCTCTGGACATGTTCCGTTGTCAGACAGATCATTCCAAATAGCATTCCCTCGAACGCGAAAGGAGGACGACGGTAGGGTATTATACACGATACTCTCATGCATGAAGTGCCATATGGTAAGCTATCTCTACCACCCTAATGGTTTTTCAGGATTGTATGCGTCGGTGACTGGGAGGCGAAAATGTGCGATTAGCTTGTATAATGCAAGACAAGGCGGTTTGAGCAGGCTTACCACATCCATGACTTGCGTCGGTTGTTGAGACGATGAATTTGTATAGAGTTCCTGAAGTGTTACAGTCATAGATCAGTGACGGCTATGATTTGGCAAAGTCATGTCCGAAATTTACCTTGGGTAACCTTGGGTGGTCTTTGCACCCAGCTCTTTTTCCGCTCTTGTAAATCAGATTCCGATACTTCTAGATCTAGAATGTTCTTCTCGGCCTGAGAAGCAAAAATAGTTATCAGAGAGGTTCACCCATGGTCAACGTCGTGCTCAGCTCACATCGATATTGATCCAGTCGCCGTCTTGAACTAGACCAATAGGTCCTCCCACGAAAGCCTCTGGTACCACATGTCCAATGCAGAAACCATGCGTACCACCACTGAATCTACCGTCCGTCAAGCAAGCGACATCGTTACCTAGACCAGCACCCATGACGAGCGATGTAGGTTTCAACATCTCCGGCATACCCGGTCCTCCTTTAGGTCCCATATATCTAAGCACGATAACAGTCTTCTCTCCCTGCTTGATGGACTTGCTTTCAATAGCGTGAACCAAATCATCCTCCGCCTCGAAAACACGGGCTTTTCCTCGGAAGTGCAATCCTTCCTTGCCTGTGATCTTGGCGACGGCACCTCCTGGTGCTAGTGAACCCTTGAGGATTCGGATATGGCCTGTAGCTTTGATAGGCTTGTCGAGAAGCCGGATGACATCTTGGTCTGGTGAGAGAGGCTTGGCGTCCTTCAAGTTCTCGGCGAGAGTCTTGCCGGTGACAGTCATAATGTCACCGTTGATTAACCCGTTGTCCAAGAGATATTTCAGAACGGCTGCAACCAACGCAGACATTTAAATGATTGTCTTCCTGCATATTTCATGTCGAAAACACTCACTGGGGATACCACCAATCTGGTGAACATGCTCCATGACATACTTTCCACTAGGTCGTAGATCAGCCAGGAAAGGTGTCCTATCTGAAACCTTCTGGAAGTCATCAATATCAAGCTTGATGCCGACTGAATGGGCGATAGCGATCAAATGCAAGACAGCATTTGTCGAACCACCCAGGATCATAGTGAGGACCATAGCGTTTTCGAACGCTTCTCTCGTCATAATATCTCTAGGCTTGATATCTTTCTCTATAAGGTTCTTAATAGCTTCTCCAATAGTGTCTAGTTCTTTTTGCTTTTCAGGATATGTAGCTGGGAAACTGGATGAGCCAGGTAGTGTCATACCCATAGCTTCAGCAGCAGAAGCCATAGTATTGGCAGTGTACATTCCTCCGCATGCTCCCGGTCCAGGGCAAGAGTTTCGTACTGTATCTTTGCGGAATTGCTCGGCTTCTTCCGTCTCTCCATCCGCGAGGTACTTGCCGTATGATTGGAAAGCGTTCACGATATCGAGTTGAGGCTGACCTGAACATGAACCTGCTCGAATGGTACCGCCGTACACCATAAGGCCGGGTCGGTTCAATCGTCCTAGCGCCATCAGGGTTCCGGGCATGTTTTTCTGTGAGAGGAAGGCAGGCGTAAGGACCAGACCCATACACTGACAATCCTACAGGGATCAGCACTTACATCACATCCTGGTACGACAACCATAGCATCGAGCCAGTGTCCGCCAGCAACAGTCTCTACGGCATCCGCAATAAGATCTCGTGATTGTAAGGAGTACGACATGCCGAATGTTCCTGAAGCGTACCAGAGAAGAATCAGCATATAAGCCATTGGATTACTGTGGGAATCGTACACACCCATGGAGATACCATCAGAAACACCTGGGGCGCCGAACTGGTATCCAGTCAATCCGGCTTTTCGGACGGAGCGAGTGATGCGCTGACCCATGCCTAGCAAATGGGCATTACATCTGTGCAATGAGGATGTCAGTGTACTCTACTAGCTAGTGCCTATTCGAACTGCTGCCCACGGATTGCCTTCATACCTGCATGAACAAAGTGCACTCCGATCAGCCACCATCTTTTTCGGACCTCTCCTACGGACACCGCAGTACGTACCAAATACTAGCTATACCGACCATAGGTTTTGCGAGGTCTTCTTCCGACTCAATGCCTTCAGTAGCATACAACATTGCCTATTATGCACACGCCAGAAGACGTAGCATCGATATGTAAGAAGATCGGATTTCATTAAGTGCGACATGAAGCTTGCCAGCGGTACGGACGAGCTTCAGACGAGGAGAGCGCATTGTACCCACCTGACTAGCACCTTGATCCTTAGGCTGCGTGACAACCCTGCTGAACTTATTGAGCTTCCCCTCGCACTTTACGCTGGACGTCGAGAACTGGCACGCTCCCAGCTCGGGGACGGAGCATCCCATGCATCTCGACTTTGCGCTGCCGTGGACCGGAGTTGCTGCCATTGCTGTGCGCGTGAGTAGCCCCGCAGAAGCTCTGAGCATGTCACGTCTCTACAGTATTGACTTCTTGAGGTATTGGCAAGCCGAAGCTCCAATAATTTCAAAGAGTCATGCAGAGCCGGCACCTTGGCCGCCACACTTGGGCGATAGCAAATCTCCGCCGGCCAATCCGAGCGAATGGGAAAGTGGTTTATTTGCATAACAACACAAGGAAGAAAGCATTGATCCTAGCGTTAACATGGAAGATGGCTAGCTAATGGACTGTATCTCCATGATTGCGCCGATGTCACTGCCAATGCACTATTGCTTTTTGATTGTGGCTGACTTCAGGGCCCGCCTTCTACAGGAAGATGTGTTTTCGAACAATCCTCCCTGTGCCCAATGCTTTTGTCTCTCATCTGCAAACACGCGCTACATCCTACGTTGCTGGCAACAACTGCCTACCCTTCAACAATCTCTTCCCTCTTCGGCTTCTTCGGTTCTTCTTTCTTGATGATCTCAGGCTGAGCAGGCGTACCAGTCGAGGAAGCGACAGGACTATCCCGCAGTCCTTCGGTGTGTCTCATTTCGACGCCTTGTCCGATAAGCGTGTCTGCAGCATCGTCAACGACGACTCCGAGCCTGTTACGCGAGGAAGTATTAGTAATTGTTATCGATATATTCTGTGTGATTGGTTGTGTAGAACGACGCACCCTTCGACTTCTGCAAGTGAAGTGACGTCTTCAAGAGGAACGAAACCATCATGATCCACATCGAGCTTGTCAATCAAAGCGGTGATAGTCTCATCGTCTGGCCTATGTCGAATCTGCTCGAACGCCGTGCGAAGATCAGAGACCGAGATGCGTCCATTGGAGCATTCAAACTTGTTCATCTTGTCCGAGACCTGCTCACGCCAACGCAGGTCAGCACATTGTTTTCGCTTGACGAACAATAACACGGTTAAGAAAGTATGGAACCCACCTCTTGGTCATAAGACTCAAGTTGCTGATCAATCTTCGTGATCATCTTCTGTATTCTCTTTTCTAGAGTAGTGACCTTTCTAGGTTCAGCAGCGGCAGCTCCTTCCTCTCCTTCTTCTGTCTTTTCAGCCTTCTCCTCCACTTTCTGCGTTTCTTCCATAAGCGTAGCTAGATCTTGTCTTTCTCTGACGACTGAGCTCTTCGCTGATAAGATGAATAGCGCATCACCTAATTCTCCTAATTGTTCAGGAGTCATCTTTGCATCCTTTGCTGAAGGTTTCTCCTCAGCTCCAGGAGGTGGTGGTGGAGTAGACTGTTCCGCCAAATCATCCGGCAGTAAACCTTTAGCCTGTTCTCGTTCATCTACGAACTTGCTTCGTTCTTTAGCTAGTTCATCCTCAGCAGTAGGACTAGCTTTAGCTTTAGCTTCAGCTGCCAATTTAGCTTGTTCAGCCAATCTTTCTCGTTCTTCAAGTTCAGCTTGTTTCCTAGCTTTGCGAGCTTCTTCTTCCTCTTGCTCCTGTTCAGCTTCGTCTTCGATGAGCTCTTCTTGTTGCTGAAGAACTTCAAGACGCTGCTTGAAGGCATGCTCGGCCGTGACGCTCTCTTCCGTCTCGTTCAGCAGGTTATCAGGCAAGCTGCTGAGCGTATGCTTGAGCGATGAGAGATGGTCGATCGTTCCGTCGGGCTTCTCGGTGAAGGCGAATGCTTTCGACAGGATGAGAAGAACGCCGGAAAGATTGTAGTGCAGATGAAGATCGATCCATTGGGCAAGTTCGGCTCGGAGTCGTTCGTCGTCAATACCACCCGTTCGGATACCTCTTGAGATACAGGCATGTGATAATTCGGCGGTCGAAAGTGCGTCCACGCCTTCAGCGTCGATGAGCTGTGGGAACGACGGAGAGGACCCATCACAAGTCAGAATACGTCTATTGGGAAGCGAAAGCAGGAAGTATACTGCAACTCACTCTATCATCCCTGCTAAGCTGATCAAGCCTCTTTCGAATAGTATACCTCAAAAAATTATCCGTACCAAAAGCATTAATATTCATATATCTACACATGCTAACTAGTTGAGGTCTCGAAAGATTATCCAAAGTTAAATCATCTTCAAATAATTTAGCAACTTTAACAATATCATCAGTAGAAGGTTGTTCACCAGTAGATCTAACTTTCCTAAAGAACTCTTTAAATTCTTTACTTTGTTTAATCTTTTCTGGTGAATTTGCCAATCCTGATTCTCTGATTGTCTCCTGTAAAAACTTAGCCATTTCTAATCTTACTTTGAGTAACTTTCGCTTCTTTTCATCGGCTGCGTGTTTATCTTCGAATGTTGATGGTAACATGTTAGGGAACAGTTTCAGAGCTACTGGTAGGAGGAATTCCATGAATGGAATGACCACGAAGGGGATGAAGGGAATAAGCCTGAGCAGATCTTGAGTCGTTCGCTTGAGCTGTATTCAACATAAATAGCAGTTTCCATACATAATCAGCATGTAGACTTTCGAAGTTTGCAGGATGCACCCACCTGACGCTTCTCTCGTCTAGTCAAGACCTTTCCTCTAAGAAGCTTCATCTGCAATCTCGCACTAATCTTGATTTCCTTGCCGAGTAATTTTGTACCAGACCAATAATGGGAAGCTTCATGTTTCACTTTAGCCCATACTTTAGTCAATAGAGGATCTTTCGGTTTCGAGACTGTAGTTGAAGATGCCGATGATGTCGCTGCAGAAGCTTTCTCCGAAGTAGAGCTGGCAGTAGCCTTTGTACTACTACCAGATACCTTCTCTTCCGATGAGCTGCCCTTCTCAGTTGCTATTCCATCACGGTCATGCGTTGTGCTCGTAGTCTGCGAAGACGAAGTCGGTGTCGATTTGTCCTTTTCCGACTTTGTGGACGAAGCTAGACCAGGCGGTAGCTGTGAAGCATTGCGCGATGACTCCCTTTGCGTGTCTGTACTCTGTAACCGTGTTTGCTGTAGTCTATACGGGCCTGCTCTGCGAGCCTTGCCTATCGATGAGATATTTCGAGCCCTTGACCAGGAAGAAGCACCACCGAGCAACGCCGGCGCGATGAAGCCAGCTAGACCATGAGGAGCAGCAGCAGCATGATAAGCTTGACCAAGAAACAGCCGCTGTGTCCGCTGAACACGCAGCAAGCTTTGCCCTCCCGTCCGCCGAGTTGCCTGCAGCATGACTGGGTTGGCGACAGACAACAAGGACGCTTCCACTCTGCTGTGATGACATGCCAGCTTGGGCGGCGTGATGACTGATGAGGTGCGATATGCAGTGCACAGGAGCAGCATCCGCCAGATCTACATCACACACGATGAACCAGCTGGCTTTCCTACTGCGTTGGCTGTCTTCGTAGCCGCTTTTTTCGTACATCTTGCAGGCCCAAATTTCGGCGCTGCTTTACGCGTACATAAGCGCATGCGCGCCTCAAGCAGAATTACAAACATTCACATCGCACCGCTAGAGGAAGCAAGAGGTCTATCCAGACCCTGTAATAGTATCAATCGACAAGACACCCAGGCTTGAAAGCCTACTTGTGTCCCTTTTGCAACTGTATCAAGCCGTGTTCACCGTGTATTCCCTACCCTCCGTGACCCAATTTTAATCATTTCCAATCAAATACCCTTCGGCATTTCAACCCAGTCACGTCCAACCTGTCCCTTGCCGATAATGGCAATGTCAACCTCGTACCCACGATTAGCAAACTGGAAATGCGAATCCCTGACAGATATGCCCAACCCGGAAAGGCTCTCATTGTTCTCTCCTTTCACATCCACTTGACCATTATCGCCGATGAGGTCCTCTTTCGCCTCTTGTAGCTGAAAAGAACCAAACAAAGCTCTTCGAGGTGAATTACTTGGAGTTCTCGATAGTCGAATAGTTTGAGTATGATAAGTCAAGCTGGGGTAATTTAAGTTGAGGTGTCCATATTTGATGAGGTTGGTGTAGGAAGACGCCTACGATATTGAGCAGCACAGAACTGGACCATGCCATTCCATCGTCTGTCAGTTCTATCCATGCTGGTTCACCTAAATGACAGC
Source organism: Cystobasidium tubakii (assembly GCA_024345325.1). Classification (NCBI taxonomy): domain Eukaryota; kingdom Fungi; phylum Basidiomycota; class Cystobasidiomycetes; order Cystobasidiales; family Cystobasidiaceae; genus Cystobasidium; species Cystobasidium tubakii. Next base: position 1,610,262 of record BROO01000005.1, on the reverse strand, counting down.
CCGTCAGGATACCGATGACCTGATAAAAACACGAAGTAGTGCTACAGTCAGTCACGCCCCAATCTTGTCATGGTTTAACCTGAGATGCTCCACTTGCAGGATCAAAACCCACCATGCAGTAGATAGATAGAACAAGAAGAATAGGCACGGACAACCTCAAATCCTTATGGAGTCTCTTCAAAGCGCGCGCGTGAGTGTTTTCACTATTAACTTGGTGATCCGATAAAGTGCTGCGTCGTGATGTAGTGAGGGACAGGCACCCACACTGTGCATCGTCGACATGCGAGCAGAGGACGCGCACACATGCACAAGCGAGCAGATTTCTCTTGTCCAGCTCTCAGAGATGTAACGCCTACGCGCAATGACCATTATCATCGCCTGCATGCTCGCTCCGATACCTGTTACTTACCCGTAGTATCACTGTAGCTCCTCCTTCGACACTCTCCCTACGCTTCCCACATCACGTCAGTCAATGTCTTCAATGTCACTCGTTTCTGCGTGTACTGTATCGTAAAGTTATTGATAGGTATTCACATCGAAAAGACGAGTCTCACGGAGCCCCTTCTGTTGAAACGCATGCAACGGCCAATCCGTACAGGCGTTCTCGGTCGTATCGGGCGAGTGCATGCTGTGTACAGGGCAGGAAGAGTGCTTGCTTGGGTACGAGGTGATGCTGTACCGTCCAAGTGGGATTGCGTTGCTCAGACTGCCGTAGATTGCTGCATACGCTTTGCTGTCACAGGTCGCATATTCTCTGCATGCTACCTACGCCTTGCATGAACTTCCAAATCGCAAGAGGGCTCGTGGCACAAAATGGCATGCTGTAATGAGTTTCCATGTCTTCGCTGCCCGTAGTACTTTTGGAGACTTTGGCATGTTCTGCAACAGTCTGTCTGATTGGCACATGAAGAAAGAAAGCAATGGCGAGGTGGTTTCGGACCGACAAAATGATGAGTGGGAACACATAACCACATCATAAGACACATCTTAGTGAATAGCTGTACTGAACAAGCTGTCGTGATTGCATTTCAAATCAGATCCAGTGGTTCGTAAATCAAAGTTAAATGAGTAAACTACAATAGAAGCTGAAGAAAAAGGAAGAGGGGGTGGGATGTCTACCGAGTGGTGGGTGATGTACTGAAAAAATGATACATAGCGGATCCATGTTTTATTTGTTCCGAGTTGATGAGAGAGTGAAATGAAAAAGCTATGATAGAGTCGCTTTATTCTTGAGCTTTTGGCATTGAGTAGATAATGGATAATCCATCAGGTAAGGCTATGAGAACCCCTTCACGCCGTCGTCTCGAGGTCGATAGAAGCGACCTTCTGCTTAGTCTCTTCAACTTTGCCCAAGTATTCCTCCAAGAATACAATAGCCTTGTCAGCTTTTTCCAATCTCTGTTCAACCTCCTTCCTATCCTTTTCACTAGCTTCAAGAGCAGCCCTAAATCTCTCCCTTAGATCCCATCCAGCCAATCTCATAACTTTCCGTGTTTCAGTGCAAATCCTATCTGATTCCACAATAACAAATTCTTCAGATACCAAACTTGAATGCATCTTCTTTCCGATATTATGTGGGATTGCGCGTGGTAGATCGTGAATTATATATCCAGCCAATAAGAGCGAAGCCAGAGCTGCCAATGGACCTGCCCATTTGCGTGCTGCTTTACTGCCTAACAACTCTGTGAGGGAGGTAATAGCTTCAATGACACTCTTGAGTCCTACTACCTTTGTGCCGAACATCGTGACCGCTCCGACGCCAAGACTGACGACACTTAGAGCAGAGCCAGCTTCGACGACAGCATCATGCGAAGATACGATCCCATGACTCTTGCCGGAGGACGAACCAGTATGCAAGTATTTTCCCAGACCAAGTATCCTATCCGTATCGAACATGTCCATAAAAGTGAGTTCAATCTCGCCCCGAGCCGAAAGTTGCTGTTGATATTGCTTGGATTGCTCCTTGTTCGCCTTTGATCGACCATCACGCTTCTTCTGCATCGCTTCACGTCGCTTCCTAAACATGACTTCGGGTCTGAAAACTCTCTGAGGCAGAGCTGAAGCAGCGCCCGCAGCAGTTGAAGGTGAGCTTGAAGCGATAGACTCGACAGTGGGTAAGAATCGTGCTGCTAATTCACCAGAGACAGTTTCAACTCCCTTCGTGGTGAGGAGACGAGCGTCATCTTCCGCTTGTACGACTTGTGATTCTACGTAATCCACAAGAGCGGTCTTAACTTGAGCTGCCCAATCCCAGATGGCCATGATTCCGGTATATTCAGGGATTACACCCGCCGTCGAGAGATTGCTAATGCTTTGTAGAGCGTTATTGAGAGTCTCCTTTGCGGACCGTCGCACACTATCGACATGGTCTTCCTCCTCCTTTCCGACAGCTTCCTCGACCAACTCCCTCTCCTTCTGTAGCTTCTCATGAATAGGCTTGAGGACTTTAAGCTTCTCGTCAAATTCTTCATATTCGCAATCTGCAGCTTCAATGTTAAGTTGAGCTACATTCGAAAGATCAGTGAGGAGGTTTGAGAGGTAATTCTTCGAGGGATCGAGTTTCGAAATGAGTCTCTTGAGAAGCAAGAAAGAGCGTAAGGATTCTTCCAAATTCGCAAATGATTCATCTTCAGGTCTTGAGGAGGGCTTCTTGTCTTCAGAAGTCGATGATGAAAGCTCGTCGATGACAGCAGCAGCTTCGACGAAATGGACCAACTCTTCCCTCTTCTCATAAGTTCGAGGAGAGAAGCTCTTGATATCTTCCATGACACGTCGTCTGCACTTGACCTTATCTCTTATGCTCTTCCATTTGTTGACGACAATGAAGATGTAAGCCTTTTCCAAAGCAGCATTGAACAAGAATTCTTTGGCAGATTGGGTCAGACCGTTGTCTGCGGAGACCATGAACACGACGACATCAATCTCAGATTGACGGGAAAAGACTTGAGTAGTGAGAGAAGTATCTTGATTGAGTCCTGGACCATCGATGAGTGAGATAGACACGATGCCATTGCGGATGAATGAAGAATTGGTAGCTGCTTCGACTTCGGCTGGGATCTGATGATCAACGACCGATGTGACGGACGACGAGATAGGAGCGCGGGAATCTTCAAGGTAGACTCTGACTAGACCATACTTCTGATCTTCATCCGTTGCAATTGTCTCAAGTTGAACCAACTCGAATCGTTCGTACGTCTCTGCATTCGTGCGATCATACTTGTCGAGGAATGCACGCGAGATGGCATGGACTTCCTCTTTACCATCGTTGTACGCTTGAGCATCGAGGACCTCGCAAAAGACAGTAGTAAGAGGTTGCTGATCCGTAGGAAGGATGTCTCTTCGCAACAATGCATTGACGAAAGTAGATTTGCCAGAGTTGAGGTCGCCAGTGACCAGGATGCGGGATTTGCTGTCTCTGACTCTGCTCTGCAGCTTTGCGAGATGCTCGGAGGCGACGTCGAAGCGCTCAGAGAGGAGCTGTGCGATGGTAGCGAGCGACATGCGGTCCATCAGTGCTGTCATGGAGCTCTGTCCTGGTGCTCCTACGCGCAGATCGATGGCGAGTGGGTGGTTCGGCATGGATGGCTTGCTGGTGGAAGTCGCATCAGCGGGAGAGGAAGTATCGTCCTTGGAGACGGGCAGAGCATCGGAAGGCAGCGTCGACGACGGCGAGGCAGCCCGAGGAGCCGTCGTCATCGCTCGGATGAGCAGGCTAGGTCGTGCTTTGCTGCTGTCTCCGCCTTCAGAGCGATTCCCGCTCTCTGCGCTCTCTCCAAACATGCTCGCTGCTCTTCGGGGCTCGTTTCGCGCCTTGCTGCCGCTGCTGGAGCTGGCGGAGGCCGAGTCGAGGTAGCCTAGCTGTTGATGGGGGTAGTGTAGTGTCCATTTCGCATCGTTGAATGCTGCGAGGGATGCTACGAGTTGCTGCGATGTCTCGATGGATGCGAGCAGGCTGTTGATGGTCGAATTTCAAGGGTTTTCAGGGCTCCAAGTCAGCAAAGAGCAGCCTTCATCACCACAGCAGGCCTGCATGCACTCACTCGTCTCTCTTCCTCGAGAACTCCACTGCCGCATCCTCGCCCTTCCTGAGGGAGCCATTGCTGCTGCTCGACGGCAGAGACGAAATGTCCTCCTCTGCCGCTCTCACACCACCGCCGTCTCTGCCTCGGATGCTCATCGACATCGACGACATGGCTGCGTATAGCTGGGACATGGCTGGCACAGGACTGCTGCACTTGTAGACAGTCGATCTTGCCGCTGGCCTTCCGTCTCTGCTTGCGCCGTGTTGTCTGGCAGATGGCAACGTGCATTCCGGCGGCTGACTTGAAGCTCCGAGACGCAGCAAGGCTGGAGATGGTGGCAAATACATAGACACATATTGAAAAGCCACGCTATGCCTTTATTACGCATGCACAACGTCTATCAATGTTACAGCAAGGCTAGTACAGTTGCTGAACCAGGCTTCTGCCTCTAGCTGACGATCCACACCTGCGTCAGGTCTCTCTTGCCCTCATTCACGCCAAACACAATCTCGACTTCTAATCCTCTCGCATACTCTACGTCCTTCCTGCAAGAGAACGTACCACTCAGCTTATCACCTTCCTTTAAATCCCTCAGAGGCTCTTTAAGCAAGAAGAATGTCTGCTTCCAATGAGTAGGTTTGGTGAACGGACCAGTAGAGAAGAAAATCTCTCTGGATTCAGAAGTAGGCGATTTTAAAGATGATTCTGCTTTGACTTGGCGGCTGTCGACTGTGAAGAAGGTGTCGAACCACCCTAGGAAACCATGAATAGTGCCTGACTTGGTGACAGTCAATTCGAACTCGGTTTTGAAATCGCAATCTTTGACTTGGTCCCGATCGATGTTGACGTCCTGCAAGGCTGCCTATTAGCAAGCTGATGCTGGGACAGGATCATGTTAAGCATCTCACCTTGATGGTCTGAGTCGTCGACGCGACGCTATCAGCACCCATGACGCGGACATCGGCTTCCTTGTACACCTCTTCTAGCATCGCTGACATTTTGAAGCCTATGTGCAACACATGCTCGTCAGCTCAGATGTTGCGATCATCTATAGCGACTCCCGGCTCACCATAGACCTCTTTCCAGTAAGACACAGTACCGATGTAGACAGCCTCGTCCTGCACTGCTGCTAATACGATGCTGCATTGACTTGGAGCCACCAGACCTCCAGGCTTCAAGAAGCGGTCTCGCGCGACGATGACTGAGTCGAGCATGGCCTCGTATCTGCAAGAAGCATACGACGGTCGAATCAGCATACTTTATTCCAAAGAGAGGTGAAGAAAGCAAGCCGCGAGCCAATATGAGCAAACTCACAGTAAAAAATAACCCATCCATTCCGAAATGATAATATCAACCTTTCCAATCTTATCTTGATCCAAATCTTCAATCTTAGAATGAATGACCTCGACAATATCACTCAATCCATTTTCTTTGACATTTCTCATAGCTTTAAAAGCGACTTTTGAAGCGTCTACAGCGAAAACCTTTTTGGCTCCCGCTTTGGCGGCGAACATTGATAGAATACCAGTTCCGCATCCTACGTCTAGAACTGTTGCGCCTTTGAATAGAGATGGATTGGAGAGTATGAAATCGCGGTATGCTTCGGTTCGGATTGTATCTTTCAACATCATTTCGTGAATTTCTAAAGGAGCAGCATCACAGGAAATTGTTAGCCTAGTTCACAGTCTAGCAATAGCAGGAACATCCAAATGCTTACCGTTTCCAGAGTAAGAATCGAAATATCCAGCATCGTCCTTCGTTTTTCCCTTGCTGTTGTTGTCAACCTTCTCCGATCCCGAGTCCAAAGTCGACGAGCCATATTTCTCCTTGAACAGCTTGTCGATGGCTTCTTGCCTCGCAGCTAATTGTAATTGAGCTAATTGAAGGGTTTGCTCAAGTTCGTTAACGCGTCGTTGAAGGTTGTTGGCGGTCGATGTAGGCTGGGCTTTGGAAGTTGAAGGCTGATACGCCAGAGCCAGTTCTTCAAGGTCGATTTCTGTTCGACATGAACAGTGAGTTAGAAAAAGGGGCTGGCTAACATGCGCATACGAGACTCACGCAACAAAGGATCGTCTGGTATGACTGGAATCATATATTCATCTTGATTCAATTCTTCCGAGCTTCTAGTCAGATTCTGCAATGCTTGTGGGTTTGGGTTCTAAAGCACGACACCAGGACGTGGATCAGCTCGAGAGGACACTGCTGCGTGTATCACTGTATTTAGCCTACTTTGCGAACATAATTGACTAGTCGGATTACTTGCATGTAGTCGAGCTCTGTATACAGGAACGGCAATCAGCTTCATGCTTCAGTCTAACCAAACGAGGCTAAGGGAACCTACGGTTAATCGCAATGAGTTCGATAATATCCACGCCATACTTCTCTTTAGCTTGTTCAAGAACGGCTTCAGGATGTGCCAATATTTCATCACTGAAAAGAGCCTTGGTAGGTAATTTTACGAGCTCTTCATCGGCTTCGTCGAAATCATCCCAGTTTTGGTCGTCATCATCTCCGTCGTCAGAGTCAGAGTCGGAACAGTCTTCTTCAGCTTCACCACGGTGCTGTCTGCCACTTAATGAAGATGCTGTGGCTGTTGCTGGTGCAGAAGTCGATGCTGCAGCTTGATTTGAAGAGCCTGCGCTGGCCTCGGCACTTGTTGAGGGCATGTCGGAATCTAGAACTGATCCTTCTAGACGGATCTAATACGGTAGCAATCTTTCCTGTATCTTGTATGAATGCAGAAGTACTTCGCAAGATTGGCTTCTAGAAATTTGGTGAATAGGTGATCGACGATCACGTTTTTTATGAAGCGATGCAGAGCTGCTTTACCACACTCCTTTCGAAGCACAGCGATTCATTGAGCAGTAATTGCAAGCCGTGTCAAGATGGCCGCACCAAAGCACGCCATGAAGTATTTGTCCACCCGCGGCGGTGAGGAGAGGCTTTCTTTCGAAGAGGTGAGCTGGGAAATCATATTGCTGGGCATTTCAAGCGAGTCACGGAGATGGCACCGGACGAGCTGGCTTTCTGTCCCATTGCGTCGATGTTAGACAACAGATAGCTGATAGTTGACGTTATGCGATCATGTAGACGGTCATGGCTGGTCTTGCGAAAGATGGAGGTCTCTTCATTCCTGCTAGTATGCCACGGCTCCCTCCGAACTGGCAACAGGATTGGAGCAAGCTATCATTCCAAGAGCTAGCACTGGAAGTGTACTCTTTATTCATTGATCCAAGTGAAATATCTCGAGAAGATCTCTCTTCCTTGATTACAAAGTCGTATGAGACCTTCAGAAAGCCTGAAGTCGCTCCATTGAAGAAGATCAACGATAATGAATATATACTCGAGCTATTCCATGGCCCAACCTTTGCTTTCAAGGATGTTGCTCTTCAATTCTTGGGTAACTTGTTCGAATACTTCTTGAAGAGACGGAATGCGAATAAAGCGGACGATGCCAAGGATAGGGAAAGATTGACTGTTGTTGGCGCTACTTCCGGAGATACTGGATCAGCGGCAATCTACGGTCTCAGAGGGAAGAAAGATGTTTCCATCTTCATTCTGCATCCCAAAGGACGTGTCAGTCCAATTCAAGAAGCTCAGATGACGACCGTCGAAGACGAGAATGTCTTCAATCTAGCCGTTAACGGAACTTTCGATGATTGCCAGGTGCGTAGCGGATTGATCTGCCATTCGAACTCTTGACTTACCGAATAAATCTCTTCGCCAGGACATCGTAAAAGCCCTCTTCGCAGACACCGAATTCAACACTGCATACCGACTAGGCGCAGTCAACAGTATCAACTGGGCTCGAATTCTCGCTCAAATAGTCTACTACTTCTCATCATACTTCTCCCTCCTCTCGCAACTGTCCGCCCAGCATCCCGATACGACTTCAGTACCCAACCTCCGCATCCAATACGCTGTTCCAACGGGCAACTTTGGTGATATCCTCGCAGGTTTCTACGCCAAGAGACTCGGAATCCCAGTAGAGCCATTATTAATCGCTACGAACGAAAACGACATCTTGACAAGATTCTTCCGTGCCGGGCGATACGAGAAAGCAGATTCTACAAACTCATCTTCGAACGATATCAACAATAATGAAAATGCTCAAACTGAAAAAGTGCATGGTACTGGTGATGGAGCTCAAGCTTCTGCTGCTGTCAAATCAACACTTTCACCCGCTATGGATATTTTGGTCTCATCAAACTTTGAGAGATTGCTTTGGTATCTTGCGTATGAGAACATGACTTCTGGTGCTGCTATTGACGAGCAGAGAGGTGATGTCGATGGTGGAGTCAGAGTTAGAATCGACATGGCGGGCAAGATCGTCAAGGAGTGGATGGCGAAGCTGAAGAGCGAGGGTAGCTTTGCAGTCCCTACTCATGTTCTCAAGGCAGCTCAGAGGGAGTTCGTTGCAGAGCGTGTGAGCGACGAGGAGGTGAGTTTCGCTGCGACATATGCCGCGTTTTTCGTCTATCATAGAAGTGAGGCTGATGTGCTTTCACTGTCATAGACCATCGACACCATTCGCCGATACCACCGCTCCGACAGCCCATATGGAGCATACGTTGCCGACCCCCATACCGCTGTCGGTCTCTGTGCAGCATCGCACTATCTTAGTACACACTCGCAGTCCAACGGCGCTTCGACGACAGGCTCAACGCCAGCCTTGACGCAAATCATCCTCTCTACAGCTCACCCAGCCAAATTCAGCTCAGCAGTAGAAGAAGCCCTGAAACAGAACGTTTCCTTCGATTTCCAAAGAGATGTTCTCCCTGAAGAATTCAAGGGATTGCTAGAGAAGGAGAGACGAGTCATTGATGTCAAAGGTGCGGATCCTGAATTGACGAAGGAGGTCGTCATTGAACAGGTGCAAAAGTTGTTCGGTAAAAATGCTAGGATGGATGGCAAGAAGGACGATCAGGAGAATACGGCGAGTGTGTAGATGATAGATTGAAATGATAGGATAATATGTGCTCATACAATTCAGCGTCTTTATTATGATGGATAAGGCAAAAGATCAAGAGATCCAGATTCAGTCACGTGACCGAGACGCGTTCTTCATCTCATGTACTTTGCCTAACATCTCCTGCTTGCTCGAAACCCATTCGCTGTTACGATGCAATGGAAGGATCGCTGGACGTTTCTGCTCTGTACCCAAGCCGCTTTATTGCTTCGGCGTACATTGCGTGGCGAGTGGGGACTCTGCGAAAAGTGGTTGCTTGACAAACGACGTCTTTCGCCGTGGTCATTCGTTGTTCGCATACTGACTGCATGGATGGTGGTTGATGGCAGGTCATTGATGAGCAGCCAGACATCACAGTACATCTGCCAGTGATAGAGGGGCACTGCTCAGCATTGGGCTGCCAGCGAGGTTCGCTTGGGATTCCAGAGGTCACCGCTTGTCTTCGATGGTGATGCTTGAGGAGTGGTGGTAATAGCAGAGCATGGTGAGTTCGCTGTTCTCACTCAGGCTTGTAGGTGCATGCTGATGCATGATCCTGCTCGTTCCTGCCTTCTAAACATTCACCATGTCCTGAATCCCCTGACGCTGCGTTTCGACCTCGACTGGCCTGCATGTGACTGGATGGACTGGTGAATTGGGTTCACATCTTGCTTCGCATCAATCACCACCTCATTGTGCAACCATGGACCATTATCAATGTCGTGTGTCGCTGCCTGCGCCTGCCTTGGTCCGCTCTGGCTCGACCTCGCCATGCCCCACGTCCCTCTCGCCCGGTCACCGTCAACTCGCATCCCAATCCACAACAACACCGCTGCTCGCCTCAATTCGTACATTCGCCTCCAACAACGCTCGCGCAGAATTCTCCTCTGCACCGCTCATCGTCACAGCAAGCGCATCAGTCTCCCTCAGCGACGACCAGCAACGGCGGCGGAGGCTCTGAATTCCGGAACCCTTTCCACTTCTTGAAGCGATCCACCAGTTCTAGCAGTGGTGGAAGCGGGAGCAACAACTCGAACAGTGGAGGCAGATTATCGTCAACAAACCCGCCTATCTCAGTCTCGGAAAGCAATAAAAGCAATAACAATATTAAGAGATCCTCAAGTCCTGGAGGCGTTTCAGTCGCTGGCATCACATCCGGTCTAGCAGGAATAGGAAACGCTTGGATGCATCGATCTCGTTCCTCTTTTGACAATTCTTCCTCTTCCTCTTCGTCAGCTGCGTCCACGAAACGCTCAACTTCACCCAGTACGACCTCTTCGGTCATGTCTTCTGCTTCTACGTCTATCACTCGTCCGGACGGACAGCAACAGCAGTACGCATATAACGCAGCTGGAGGAAAGAGATCTCCCAATTTGCCACCTACTCCACGCTCGAATCTGCACCATCAACCTGCGCATTCTCGCTCTCAGCAGCAACCGAGATCCGTCTTTGACTTGCCGAACCCAGATCAAGCTTTTGATCTGATTGAGATCATAGGAAAGGGGTCCTTTGGTGTGGTCCATCGAGCGTGAGTTCCGCATTTGTAGATATCTGAGACGCGTTTCTTTCGCCGTGGGCAGCTCACGTGACATGTTTGATGCATTATTGGATACAGGATAGAAAAGTCGACCGGACGGCCTGTAGCTATCAAGGTATCCGTGAATGGTATTCAGGTGATCTTATCAAATGCTGAAAGTCTACCATTTCTCGTTCTAATTGCAGGTCATCGATCTTGAGAATGCGGAAGATGAAATCGATGATATACAACAGGAAATTGCGATCCTCTCTCAGCTAGACTCATCATTCGTCACAAAGTACGCAAGGCGTCTTCAGAGTGATCCGTGTTGATTAGTAGTCTGATGCTTTGGTGCTCACACAGGTACTATGGCTCGTTCCTGAAAGGCGAAACACTATGGATAGTGATGGAGTACTGCTCGGGTGGTAGCTGTTCCGATCTAGTGAGTTGAAGTGCCTTGGAAATTTGGGACCTCGTCTGATCCTCTCTGTGCGATGTCCAGATGAAGCCGGGTGTGTTTAGGGAGGAGTACATCGCTATCATTGTCCGGGAGCTTCTTCGAGGGTTGGACTATCTGCACACAGAAGGCAAATTACATCGCGATATTAAGGGTGAACCGCTGTATAGACGTATATTTGTCCGATATTGGCTGATCCTTGTTTGTATTGCAGCTGCGAACATACTCTTAACGGCTTCGGGCGAGGTCAAATTGGCCGATTTCGGTGTTTCCGGTCAGCTGACGGCTACGATGACGAAAAAGAATACCTTCGTTGGTACACCCTATTGGTGCGCTACTTCACGAACAATCTTCAACAGCTTCGTATGCATGCTGATACTGTTCACGCAGGATGTCACCTGAAGTGATCAAGCAGTCTGGGTACGACTCTCGTGCCGATATTTGGTCTCTTGGTATAACGGCTATCGAATTGGCCCGTGGTGAACCACCATATGCCGACTTGCATCCGATGAAGGTGCTTTTCTTGATTCCCAAAAATCCACCGCCCACTTTAGACTTTGTCTCTCCTTTGGCTGGACCCTCAAACGCCAGTATACATAGCAATTCTACAGGGACATCGTCCTCGTCGGGCACTCAATTCAGCAAAGCCTTCAAAGAGTTTGTCTCGCTCTGCTTGCAGCGAGATCCTAATGCAAGACCGTCCGCTCGTGAGCTGTTGAAGCACAAGTTTATCAAGAACGCCAAGAAGACAAGCTATCTCACAGAGTTGATAGATCGTCACGAAAGCTGGAAAATCGAGACTGGTGCTCATAATCGACAATCTCATCAGAACAATGACGATTATGGTTCTGATGAAGATGACGATGGGGAACAGGATGATCCACTTTGGGATTTCGGGACTGTCAAGAATAATAGAGGGACGACTAGAGGGACCTATAATCGCCAGAGAGGCGTAGAAGGCGGACTTTCCCCTGGAACGGTCAGGCAAGCTGCTCCTCCTCAAAATGCTCAGCCTGGATATGGATATCAAGGTCGACAAAGACAGGGTCAGACTGGTAAATATCTGCCTACTCCACCTGGCAGAGAAGATCAAGCTACTTCGCCTCCTGCTACTGGTCAAGTCGTAGCTATCAATGTGAATGGCATAACAGCTAGAGACTATGCTACGAGAGATGGAAGTATACGAGGCTGTAAGGCGCCCTCTATAAGACAGCGAGGAGGGAATGCTGCTTCTAGCAGTACGGTCAGGAAGATCTTCCCTCAAGCCTCTCAAGGTACTGAGCCTGCCCAAGCGCAGCGCAACGCACATCGCACATCGCTAGATCTGCCGCCATTACCGGTAGAAGGGCAACATAATGACTACCAGGATGCCGAGGAGGAGATCGATGCCGAGTCAATCTTGGAGACTGTTGTCCTTCCGGTACTGGATAATGTGAGTCTTGCGATACCCATTGTCTGACCTGTAACCGAGGCTGACCAACCCGTATGATATGCTAGATCTCTTCAAGGATAAGGGACGATAATGCTGGCGCCCGACAAGCTCTCGCTAAGCTTCGCAATGCAGTACAAGAAGCGGAAAGTGCGATTCCTGGACTTTGGAGTGTGATCGTCGCTGATTTCCTGGAGAGCGTGGAGCAGGTGGAAGACGAATAGTTGCATGATGTTCTCGTCACAGTTTTGTCGTCAAGGTTCTCTTTTTCGGACCTTAACTATCTGTGTTCTCTTGCTTTGTATAGTACGGTGACGTCTCTTTGCTCTCCTTTCTTCGCCCATACAAATCAATCTTGACCGCTCTAAGCAGCTCCGTATTGTTGACCGCTTATGTACTTGTGTGTTGCATTATCTCACCAGTAATGAAAGCCTCTAATGCAAAGGCTGGAGCAATGCGGTGGAGTCAGCATGATCGTGGCAGTCGGCCGTCCTTTTGTTGCGTTCTTCAACGCTCTGCAGCATCCTAACGAAGACGATACCCCATACATGACCAAAAATGAATCATCATTGATGCAATAGCACTCCTAGTAGCTGTCAGCCACCGTCTGAACGATTCGGGAGGGTTCTGAAGAGCATACGCAGCCAAGCAGCCGAAGTTATTGGAACATGGGCAGCGAGTTCTTCAAACCTGCGACGAGCAGCTTCAGAGAAGGATTTGAGAAGCTGCTCAAGGCTCGGCTCTTATGAAGTCGTTGATTATCTAGGGCCAGGAGATGTGAGCAAGCACAAGAAATCCGGTTGAAACGCTGGAAGCGTATGCCATGTGCGAATTCGGAAGCCGGCGTTCGGCTGACTGACATTCGCATTTCTAACAGCTCTTTAGTCTAGCAAGCTCATGCAAATACTTTCATAAGATCATCTCTGAACGGGTTTCCGGTAGACTTAAGCGACATCTCGCACAATTCGTAGGCGATGTGCCGTAAGTCAAATGCACAATGTGCACTTCGCGAATATGCTGAACCGACGGTTATCTGACACTTGCATAATTGAAAGCTCGTTCTTGGATATGCTCGATGTCGTGGAAGGCGTTTGCAGCTCCAGAGGTATCAGCTGCATCGCGCTCAATACCCCTAAGAGCCAAACAGGCAGACTGCGGGTCTGCTGCAAGGCTTTCAACTCACCGCAGATCGAGCGCTATCTAGCAAGATACGAGAACTGCGTTCACTCGAAGAGTCGCACTTTCAAGAGGAATATCGAATGTTTTCCTACCGCTGCAGTACCTACGAGCACTCACCTTGTGCACGAGAAGCAATTGACGAATGGCTCTAGAACGCTGGTTTTGGCTCACTGCGAGGAAACGATATATGAAAATAGCACAATGGAATATAAAGTCCAACTCCAGGTAAGCCTCCTCGACTTGGCCTCTTAGAGCTGTGTCACAATAGTCTGACACTCCTGGTTTCACCGCCGTATTGCACTACATCGCTTCATATGCATGCCCGCACGGATCCTGAATGCCCCTGCTCCTTAATCTCCATTGCTATCTGCTCAAAGGAACTCGTACAGTTGTTGCCTCCGTTTGATGGCATTGTACGCATCCCCCAATATGTCATTAATGGACTGGCGTGGCCGCCGGGAACTTCAGGATTACGGCTGTGTTTTGAAGACTTTCGCTACGCCTTTTCGGATTGTTGTAAGCAAAGCTACTAACCGAAGCATTTCTCGGAGGCTAAGTCGTGCCTGCTGTCTGTTTTCACGGTGTTCCCAGCTTGCTTCTGACCGCCTTACGGTCTACAACCCGGAAATTAATTTTGAAGGGATGCGAGCCCATCTCAACGTCAACATATTGACAGAAAGTCAACGCTCTTTCTTCGAAGACATTTTGGAGCTGAAGACCTCCTCTGAATCTGTTTTCAACGAGAATGTCAGGCTGTCAAAGCGCGCAAGGTAGACACAATACTAGCTGTAGAGGGACCCTTGCCGCCGCTGATCGTGATCTACAGCTTGCTCTTGAAATTACTGTGAAAGAGGCTGCACGAGGATGATACTCATAGCTTGCTGGAGGTCATTGTGAAATACCCTTGAGACATGCGGTCGCCTAATAAGGAGCTTTCTATCCTGGGATATGTCACCGGGGATCGAATCACCGTTCACAACGCCAACGAGGCTTTCAATCGTTCCCGAACATCGCGACCAGTATCCTCATTGACATCAAACGCTCTATTCGACTTTTATCCAGAACATTACTCTAAAGCCCCGGGTATCGAGCTGGATGACGCACTACTGGATACTACCTTTTCGGAATCTGTCAGCCTACTTCTGCGTGCCGTGGGATGGAGTGAAGCAATCATCCTCTAGAACTCGAAGCCTTCTCTGAATCCTAATAAACACGGCAAAGGGAATAAGCCATACTTTCGAAGGGCTCGACCGTCGTTGAGCGAACTCTATTGCTCTACTGCATATGTTCAAGCAAGTCCAGTAAAAGACAGTCAAACAAGCATTGGTATTTCCACCACGACCGTATATCGTAGGACTATCGTCGACTAGCACACAACGGAGACAGAATGAAATAGTCAAGCTGTTGAGCATTGTTGTCGTTAAGAGAAGGGGTGGACACAAAGCTACTCGAACATAGATATTAATCAGGAGGAAGAGGCTATAGAGATAGTTGAGGCACCGACCGACAACATGGGACGTGACAATGAGGAGGGGGGGGGGGGGGGGGAAGAGAATAGTGTTGGGAAGAAGGGGTATAGCTAACGAGCTTGACTGCAAGTAATTTATCGTTGCTGCCCGTTTTTTTTGGTATTGTTTGTGTGTATGTATTGTATTCTCCTTGTTTCCAGGCGAGCCTAGCTGTACCTTGGAAGGAGAAGCTGACAGTAATGGTGGCGACAGGCTGTATGGATGATAAGATGGGGGGATATGATCCCTTTCATAGCAGAATTACAAGTTAAAACGCCCATCGTCATTCTGGGTTCCCTTGCATTCTACTGCCCCTACTGCGTTTCAAGAGATAGGAAAGAACTGACAACTGACAGGAAGAAAAAGAAGTGATGAGGGGTTTTGGAGAGAGAAAGGCTACATTCAATGAAGAAGTAGTAGATGAAAGAAACTACGACATTCTTGTATGTATTCACAATAGTAAACTGAGAGTAGGCTGATACTCGATATATACAGCAGTCGCCGAAGAAGTGCGCGATGGCATGACTATGTTGAGCCACTTAATAGTGAGGTTGTTGACCATAAGCAGCTACCATGGCTTGATGCTGAGCCATCATCATCTGCCAAGCAGGCAAACCATTCATTCCAGCTTGAGCTGAAGGTCCGCACATTCCAGCAATACCAGTGGCGTTGTTTGTACCATATGGGCTATGCTGATGTTGCTGCTGCTGCATCTGAGCATGCTGTTGCTGCTGTTGACCGAGGCCAAAAGCTGCAGCACCGCCATTGTTTCCACCGCCTGGAGTTGGTGGAGGGAAAAGCGAAGCAGGGCTCATCTGACCAGTACCGGCTCCACCGATGGGATTATGCCTTGGACCATGTTCAAGAGTAGGAGTATGTGGATGTTGATGTTGCTGTTGTCCTTGAGCAGAAGCGAATGCCAATCTATGCTGATGAAGCATAAAAGCTTGGAGGTCATTCTGAGCCTTTACTAGATCGCTAGGTGCGAATTGAGCAGCTAGGTATGCAGCATCTGACGATCCATCAAACGCAGCAATGACAGGGTCTACAATTCCATTTGCAGTAGATGCAGTATTGATGTTCTGCTGTGATTGCTGTTGCTGGGAATTCGAGACCTGAGATTGAGGCGTAGAAGCAGTCAAAGCTGACAGGCCAAGAGGTGAATAAGCAGCATTGTGCGAAGGCGGTGTAGGTACTTCGTTGCTGGATGCAGGTGATGGTGCGCCATTATGAGTGAGCTGAGAAGCAGCAGAGTTGCTCTGGTTCGTACGTTCACTTCCAGCTAGAGAAGCAACCGTTCCGGGGGGTGAATGGTTGTATCCCGAATTGGGCGATAGACCTTTGTTGCTGCTGCATTCTGTGATTCCACCGAATCCACCCATACCTGGAAGGTCGAATAGTCCGTGTGCAAAGAGATTGGAAGCACTGCCAGCTGAATGATGAGAAGCAGCGGAGGGAGAACCAGACTCGGATCGCGCATTGTCAAGCGCATCAAATGTTCCATTATGACCATTTGCGTTGAACAAGCCACTGAAAATGCCAGGGAAGAGGTGAGATCCCATTTCTGCAGTCGGGGGTGCAGGTGCAGCCATGTTCTGCAATTGAGGTGGCATCTGCTGCTGCTGTTGAGCTTGTTGATGCATCATATGGTTGTTGCCAGCTGCAGCTGCTGCTGCCATGGAAGCCATAGCTGCGGCTGTCGGCATGTGTTGCATCATAGGCATAGGCAGCTGCATTGGATGCTGAATACCCGGGAAAAGAGCATGCTGGTGCATAGAAGCCTGTCGAGCTGCAGCTTCTTGAGCTGCGACTACGGCTGCAGCGGCATTCACTGCTGCGGCAGATGCAGAAGAAGAAGCACTGGATGGAGAGCCAGTTCGAGTTCGTGATGCCTCTAGCTGGGCTTTGAGCATGTCGTTCTCTTTGGCTAGCTTGGATTCGTTCTTTTGCAATTCGAGTATTAGATCGATGGATTTGTTAACGATGGCCGCCTTCGAAGCTCGTTTAACTTGGGTCTGACGGACGGCATACATTAGATGAGGATGCGGTCAAGGTCCCTGTAAGAACTGCAATACTCACCATGCCAGGTAGCATATCAGCGAGAACCAAGAATCTAGCATTCAACGATTCTCTTCGCGCTCTTTCAACGGCATTATGGGTCGCCTTCTTTTCAGCAGTTGAATTTAGTCTGTTCTTTCCTTTCTTGGCAGCATTGCTACCCGACTTGCGATCTCCGCCGTCTAGCGAGTCGTCAATGTCATCGAACGAAAGGTCGTCATCTCCTGTCAAGTCGTCCAGACCTGTAATTGAAGAGAATAGATCTTCGGCTGCTGAGAGGTTGGAGAGTGTTCTTCGGTGGAGTAGGGACGGGAATTCGGAAGTGGCGGCAGTCATGTTGGAGTAGTTTGGTTTTGTGTGGATATATCTTGGAATACTAGTTCAGTCTGTGCAGGTCTTTCGTCCTTGTCTCTCTTCTCTCGTGTATAATACGTCTCTATTCTTCAACAGTGGCGCCCTTCAACTTGAAACTTCGATCACTCGCTGTTCCAGTGTCAGTGGATGCAGCGGGAAGAGCAAAAGACCCGGGAGGTTGGTTAGATCGCAGTACAGGCAACTGTAAGTAGTGTATATCGCTGTAGGTCGCTTGGAGGGTCGCTTGAAGATGCACGAAGCCGATCGCGAGTTTAGCTGCAATTGGATACGCATTGCATGGGTCAGCCAATCAGAATCGAGCGCGCAATGGCACCACCACAGCAAAGCGAGAAGGAAGCACTCACAACTCAAGCGTTACCGGTGCTTCGGCGGGGGGAAGGAGGAGGGGAGAAGGGGAGACGAGGATTGGATGCTACTCCAGTGTTCCTCGGGGGTGTCGCTGTTGGAGAGAAGGAAGCGTCATCTGCCCATCGATCCTGCTTCTTTGCTTCTTTGCTCCCAAGGCGGACGCCGAAAGTCCCGTGCCGCCTTTTATTATTGCCAGGAATTCCAGACTGGACAGCTCGATCATCTGTTGGATGGTGGCAGAAATTCAGAACAGAGGGCGGGATGCATCTCGTATGAGCCACCTGACCAGGATTGCGCGATATGATACAACACTGCTCTACTACTACTACTGTAGGCACTGCTACTTGGCCTTTTTGCGCAGGTATTACTTACCTACAACTTTAAACCTTAGTGTCAAAGTCCCACCGGCAAGAATAGCCGGGAATGCCAGAATCTAGTAGTATAGTATATGGTACTGGCTAAAATGCGGTGCCCCAGACTGTCCTTCGCAGCAAATGCTGAATTTCGCTCTCTCTCCATCACAAAAAGAGAGCAGTGTTTCTCCTTGTTTGCGTCGGTTCGGCACACAGGTGCATCGTTTCGGCTGACCTGTGGATATTATTCTCGCAATATTCTCTCAAGGTCATTCATCACTTTTGTCAAGTCAAGCTGATAGATGCCGGCAGGCATCAGCGCTTCTTATGACCTTTTTGGCCTGGCGAATGCATTGATTTGCTTGATTGATGAGATACACCTCCAGCAGCTGGTGACTCTGCCTGCGCTACCTGCGCGACGACCTTACCTACTTCTCTTTGTTTTACAGCAAGGCCCGCTCTAACGATCTATGTGTTGGCTCTATCGTCTGAATTCGTTGTTGGATATCACGGTACCTCCTAAGTTTATCCAGAAAAATCGACCTTCTCAAATCTAAAATGAGAATCGTAAGCCCCGCCACCCAAATATATACCATCAAACTCTAAAAAGACGCACTATCATTATTTTCTCTCTCCGCCTTCTCTCGCTCTCTCTCTCTCTGTGCTGATCCCGTGATCATCTTTTTTTATCAGTAGTCCTATCATCTCTCTGATCATGTGCCTCCGCAATCTTTTAAGCGCGGCGCTAGCATTCATATTTTCCTGGGGTAGAGGGGGCAGTCCTCATGATAAAGGATAATGGTATTCCATTGCCGATCTATTAAAGATCATTAAAACGATTGTCTTTGCATTCTTTCGCACACCTTCACTCCCTTATCATTGCGATATTTCGGTATACGGTATCTATCGATAGAACTTTCGACTTCACTTCTGTCTTTTTGCATTGTATCATAGCTTTTCAGCTTTTTTTCATTGGGACGTCAGTATCATAACACAGAGCGTTGTAGCTATCTCGAACGTGATGGGATCCTATCATATCTCAATGCTCAGTGAGGATCACCCAGCGAAATGCTGCCCAATAGCACCCGTCAACTCATATCCGATTTTATCGTTCAGGTGGAAAGTCAATCCGCAGCAACTTATTCGTGATGAGAGCTTGTCATCACACAGTATAGTAGGCATTATCAGCAGGCATGTTTGTGCCTTAGCGTGAAGAGAGTATTTGTATTTGATTAATGCGACTGTCGTTGTTGTCCGCCCATTTTCTCACCGGCTTGTGCAAAAGGGATGCACAATAAAAGCGACGACCGCATTCTCATGCACACGTCGTCGTCGGTCCAAAATGCGTATGGAGTTCTAAAAAGGTGATACTTAGCTACTTGACCGCCCACTTCAGCGCCGTTCACTTTTTGAGGATCTTTTCCCTATTACAAGTAGCTAGAAGACCGAGTCCGCTTGCTTATACGCAAGTATGTTCAGCAAGAGGGACATCGTTGTTCAATCTGTCAGTGTTCCCTTTGCAGCGGACACCTTGTCTGAGAGGAAGTTACCACAATGTAATGCATGATTTCCTGATGAATCTACAACAAGGAGGAAATCGTTCCTTGTCAACCTGAGCCTCGTTGCATCGTATCACACAACCTTTTTGGCTTCTTTCTAGTGCCGCATGGAAGCGCGACCTTTGTCTAAAGCTTGTCGCTTAGTCCGTAAGGATCTAATCCTAGATTGCAGATCCAAACAGGGTGAATCTCCTGCAGATCGAAGGACCAACTTCATCGTAATCTGCTTTTGTGACGCAGGACTTGTAGAACATTCCTTGCTAATAAAGCGAAAAATCGCGAACAGGGAAGACGAAATGTAGGAAGTGTTTACTCAAGTTAGCAAATGTGCATGACAACTTTCAGGACAGCATCTTGGGACCAGAAATTCCAAAACTCGATGAAAGAGCGACTTACGTTCTCTGCTAGGATAGAACCGCCGGACCAGACTGCGATATGCTGTCGCTTGTGAGCGATAACATTGACGTCGACACCGGAGGACTGTGTACAGGCATCGATACGAAGGGAATGGCAGAAGTGAGTGTGCACAGATATCAGTACCTGTACAGTCATGCGGGCCACCGCGAGAATTACAGACTAATACAAGGGACTCACCTTCATATGTCTACCTGAAGCACTCTCACTCTCCGTCAATCTCCTATCAACAATATGTTGCAAATCTCTCTGTAATCGTCTGTCGAAATGAGGGAACATAGTACTACCTCCAGAAAGTACGATTCGTTTATACAATCCTCTTCTAACGTCGATGGGAGAAGTCTGGATAACTTGGTCAACCACCTCTGGTAAGGGAGTCAGGAAGTCTGAAGAGGCTATTTCGGGATTGAAGAAGATTTCAGAGGCCAAGAAACGCTCGTATCCTACGTCGACTGAGTATTTCTATGATGCCAAATTAGAAGGAACGTCAGAACATGTTGTAGTCTACCTCGGCTACTTGCAATAGCTCGATACGGGAATTCAGAGTGGGTGTCCCACAAAGAACCGGATTAAAGTATGTAGAAGAAAGCAAACCAACCTTGCCAGTAACGCTATGTATTCCTTCATACTTCCTCAACATCTTCTCGGGTTCCTGATCATATTTCTTAAACTCCTTGACGATGTCAGAGCAGGTATAACCGAATTGTTCCTTGATTTCCTGAGCAACTCGTAATTGATCTTCGGGTGGAATAATCTGATTCTCTCCTCTATCTCGAAGTAGCTGTTGGACGAACGAGGTAATGTCTCTTCCTGCTACTGGAATGTGCTTTATTGATGAGCCTATGACATAACCTTCGGCCTGTAAAAGCGCACGGCAATTGAGAAATAAGCAGTAAAGTGTCAGTACGTATCGAGACTATCCGCATCGGTCACTGTGAAAGAACAGGAAACTTTCGAAATGAGCAACTTACGACTGGGATGACGTGTGTTACACCGTCGCCGGAATCAATGACTGTGCCAGTGAGGGAGCGATCCTCGACCTTACAAACGATGCAATCAGCCTACCGCCTTGAAAGTACAGCAAAGAGAAGTTATATGCCTACCTTGGAACTCAGCCATGTCGAAGCAAGAGCCAGGACAGCCTGAACGGCGATATGGATACCAGCGGCATTGAACGTCTCAAAGAAGATTTCAGCTGTATTTTCTCTGTTCTCTGGAGGATTGAGAGGAGGTTCGGTCTGTTTGTGAACCAACCAAGATCGTTGCAGTATGCAATCAGCTATTTGCAGCGGTGATGCGGAGAAGGGCATCGTGTGGTGACAAGGCTTACCAAGAGAAAGCAGTGGTCCTCTGGCTCTGCTCTGAGGTATTTGAAGATACACTGCTGCCAGTATTTCTCCATGAGATCCCAATTATCAATGATGCCGTGCCTGACGGGGTAGTGAACGCCATAGCCATGACCTCTGCCGGCAGCCAGGGCTTCATCGCCAATGAAGAAGTCTAGGTCCTCTACACCACGCTTGGAAGCTAGGTTTGAACCTGATGAGGACAGAGAGGAAGGCTTGGATGGCGGAGGAGGAGCTCTTGATCCTCCCGAACCACTGCTGCTTGTTCCAGGTCCTGCGCGAGTCGCAATTGCCGAAGGGATCACAAAGCTCGGCAGTTGATTGCCTGCGAAGCCCATCTTGGTGTAGCCTGTTCCGACATCGAGGACGATGGACGAGGGTGATATGTTGGACATGGTGAGTGCTCTTGGAGAGGTTATGGGGGGTTGTCGGATGCGAGGGTGTCTGCCAGGTTGATGTCACGGGAGTGGTCGAGCGGGAGGGACTCAACAGCGAGCGACTGAAGGGTAGCAAGGATGCCGTATTGCGATAGGATTTGCACACACGGTGGGGTCTTGGTCAGCTGTGAGACCTGCGTTGCGTCGAGTCCGCCTTACCACTGGCTGCCTCGATTGCGATGCGCTCACTCACCCGATGGGAGTGTCTAATGCAGCAGCAGCAGCAGCAGGCACAGCGAGATGGACTGGACGGGATAGTGCGTGTTGGGTGCTGTTGATGGGTGTCCTATCCTGCCTACTCGGTCTATGCAGCCCTCCACCGCGATGGGGCGCAGTCAAGCAGGCCGGCGTGCGAAAGGTGCAGCGAGCAGGCGACAGCAGCGGCGTGCCAGATGGGCAGGACGAGCAGGCAGCAAGGACACAGGCAGTGTACTAGCTGACTCAGCAGGACTGTGCGGTGGTACACGGCATCTTGTGCATCCACCTTGGCCGTTCTGCACCATCTCAATCTCGTCACCTTGTTCTCTCTGCTCTCTCCAGCAACCAGGCAGCAGCAAGATCAATCAGCACGTGGATGGCAGCGCACTGCAGCGACGCGTGAGGACAGCAGCAGCAGAAGCACGAGCACATACAGTCAAGCAAGCGTCACCTGCATCCTAGGTTGGAGCATCAACGTGGCCGGTGCTCCTTGACGAGGCATCCCTGCGATCCATTCCTGTCAAAAGAACAAGCAAGCATTCAGAAACCATGAAGATCACGATACCCTCGAGAATACCGGCTCCGACTGCTCCTCCTGATGCTCAGAGCCTGGCTGTGGGCTTATACCTCACTCTCTGCATTGTCATTACACCCTCGCTGATTGCGAATTCCCTTGACAGCCCCAAGCTTCCGCTTCCAACTCGACTGCACCACCTCAGACAGCAGCTGCAGCAGGAAGTGCACCATCCACATCCACAACCCGCATTCGCATAAAGCAAGGTGGAGCTTCAACGATCTCGTCCGCCAGTCTCGCAGCAGCGGCAGATGCCCCCTCATCCTCTTCTCACGTGAAGCTCGAAGAAGGTACCTCTGCCAACACCGAAGGAAGAGCTGGCAGTCCATCGGACAACAATACTGCATCGACCTCATCATTGATACTGCCTGGAAAGAGAAAGAGGACTTCCCTGACGCCCTCGAACAACAATGACAGTGGTAAATTGCATCAGCATCAGGTAGGTTTGTGCATACCTGTATCCATCCTACTGCCGGAGTCGCATACTAATACGCAACTCATCTAACGCGTCTATCCGAACCTTCTATTACTCTTCCCACTCCCTCTCTACGCAGACACGGCATACCGCTAATCCAGAAGAAATCGATAAAGCCTACGCAGACGGCTTGAAGCTATGGCAAGCAGTTCGTGATCTTCAGACAAAGGGGTGGGTTGACTTTCCACAAGTCTGCCTTGTCAAAGCGCATCTGACTGATTCACTGGCTCTCTTCTCTGTCGTTCGTCCTACTCGCTTTTTCCTCCGACTCTGTGCTTACCTCCTCATTTCCTCGGTCCTTCACATCTACTCATTCGATCAACAGCGGAAAATACATGTCACAAGAGTTCATGCATTTACCACCTCGTGATGCTTTTCCTGATTACTATCAAATGATCCGCAAGCCGATTTCTCTTTCAGAGATCCGTCACAAGATAGAACGCAGAGAATACGGAACAAATCCAGTACCAACTGCACCGAGTGGAATACTCAAACTCATAAGTGAAGATATCAAACAATTGTTCTTTAATGCTAAAAGGTATAATGTTAAAGGTAGTGTGATATATAATGACGCTAGGAAATTAGATAGATTACATAGACATACATATGAACGTTTAGCTGGAATATCTACAAATGAGCCTAATCCCGACGAAGAGGGGAAAAGTGATGATGAACAAGGTGATGCAAGAGGTTGGAAGAATGGTAATACTCCTATACCACATTCAGGCTCGGGAACTCCTGCTAGCACAGCTGGACAAGGTCAACAACCGCCGAAGAAAAAGTACAAGAAATCAAATCAACGACCTGAAGAGAAACCTATTACGCTTACGAAATGGTTAAGCATGAAGATAGATGATCTAGTGGCCATGACAGACAAGAGGTGGGCACAACAGAGTCTGAAAAAGATTGTCTCGAACTGGGCGTATCCTAGCTGACCGCAATGACTCTCCATATCTAGTGGCCGAGTACTCTCGGAAGTGTTCATGCAGGTCCCTCCTCAATCTCAATTCCCGGACTACTACCAGGTCATACTAAGGCCAATCTCATTTCAGCTCGTTAGGGTAAGTTGAGCCAAATAATGTCGTGCCGAATACGGAAGGAGTGTAGTCTGTGAACTGTATAGCTGACAATTGCCCTTCCGCTGCCTTGTTTGTTTGCACTCGTACAACCCATACAGTCACGTCTGAAGAACAGGAATTACCAAACCATCGAAAAGTTCAAGGACGACGTCAATCTGATTTTTAAGAATGCGCAAACGTATAATGAGGATGGTTCGCAGATCTGGCAAGATGCGCAGCAGATGAAGGTGAATAAGTTCGACCATACACGACAGACTGAGCTTTACTGATTGGGAGATTGCTGCCTCTTCGATATAGGAATACTTCAACACAATAATGCAAGAAGAACCACCTGAATTCTTCGTTAGACCGCGCAATCAATCCCAACAAGCTACCTCTAATCGACCAGGGGAGTACGATCCTGATCAGACGAAACATCGCTATGCCAATCCAGCGAATATACCAGTCAATTCATACCCTGCTTTTGAATCTCATTCAGGAAGCCCATTCGTAGCTCCACCCGCTCAGAATGCTTATGATACAGTCAAGTTTGGGGAATTCGACGAATATGATGCTTCTATGGATCAAGAACAGGATATTGCCGTTGTGCCGCAAGCGCATCAGAATCTTGCGCGTGATTCGGGAATGGTGCAGGATCAGCGATCAAGCTCGCCTGTCAAGACTGAAGGGGTAAATCAGCAATTGCAGCAACCCATGACGCAACAGCAGCAGTATCAACAGCCATTCTCGCAGCAACATCCACCTCAACAGCAAGCCTATCCCCAGGCATACATACAGCAAGGGCAACCCCCATCGATCGCAGTACCGACGCAGGCTACCTCTGATGTTCTACCGAAAGAGATTTCGAAACTTGTTGACCCGGCACATCCTCCTATTATCAAATCATTCACCATCTCTTTGTACTCGGCGTCTTCCGATTCTCCAATCATCCAGCATCACATCGCGAATACCCTGGTTCGACAACACACCATCACGCTCAGCAAGGAGATCAACAGGATCGAAGCGACGCCTCTCCTCTCGATTTCGCCTACGCAATTTTACCCTTCCGCGCGCATCGTACAAAGGCAAATGTCCCTGCTGGATGCAGCTACTGCACCGGAAGAGCAACAAGCAGGCGCCGCAGCAAGGAAATGGATCTTCGCACCAGCTCAACCTGGGTCTCTTGTTTCGTTTGAGATTAAAGCTGCCGAGGAGGTCTATCGAATCTTTGTAATGAAATTGGCAACTTGATTGATGAGTCTATATGTACAAAGAAATAGTATATCATGACTAAAATTACTTCTCGTGACAGACTATCCGAGGTCCTCCTGCGCTTGTTTGCTTTGCTAAGACCAAGGTTACTCGCACCAGGGCACTTCTTCTAGTCGCTGTACGCCGCTAGTGCTTCCGTCAGGATAGTATTGCCGAGCTTCAGAAGTCTCTGCAAGCCAGATTCTGTGAGGATGCAAGAAGGGGAGTGGACATCCCGGTTGGCGATAGAGAATAGCTTCTTTTTTCTTCCGCGGCTACCCCCTCCTCGAAATTTGAATTCGAAGGTCTGCTTGACCAACTTGAGGTTCAGCTTGAGCGTTCCTCGAAGGAATAGCTTGACACCATCTCTCTGCTCAATTCTCGGAAAATCCGACGCCTGCCAATTCTGCCTTGAGAAAGTATACTTATCCTCCACGCCCTTGTATTGGAAGCTGCGGACGTAGTTCAAATTCTTGGTGAGGATGTACATGACCTGTGAGAGAGTCATTCATTGGCCGTGCGGGTAATGTAGCAAGGTATCACGAACTTCCAATCGGCCCTCCAACAGCAAGGCGACGCGGTTGTCTCTTTTGACCTTTGCTGTTGCCGCCGCACCTAATTTTCCGTTGGCAGCCCGAATCACCGGCGTGTCCTGCAAGGTTACGTTGTCGGCAGTAGGAAACTGCACGTTTGTCGCCTTCCAAGCGACAGGATCTTTGAGGGGTACCAGAATGTCCGCCAGGTCTCCTCCGTAGGGCTTCCGGAAAGTCCGCAAACCAATGCAACACATGGCTTCGCAGAGATAAGGCACCGGCCGAGGCACATCATCCGGAAAGCTTGCCAAGGACCGGAACACTGAAGCAGTGTCCGCTTCAAAAGCTACCGCTCCAGCTAGAGGCTTGCTTAATCACAGGCTCGAGTCCCTTTGCTGGTTTTGTGCCATAGAAGGCCCTATAGTGCCGGGAAGCACGCCCGTTCATTCGCACCGATTGCATCTATGGTCAAAAAGTTATTAATCCTGAATTGAACGTGGTCTCACCAGGTGACCGCCAAATACCCGGTGTGCTTGGCCGGTCTTCCATGTCCCAGATTTAGCTGTGGCGAGACCTGATCCGACGTAGACTAGCGTGGTCTCCGACTTTTGGGGGGGGGGGGGGGGGGTCTCCTTTTTTTTTTCTTTTCCTCTCTCACAACCATGCACATGTCAGTTCGACCATGTAGGCACAGACAGACGTCGCTTGATGCATAATGGCTCTCGAGCCGATTCAAGGCCTCGCGCATGACACTAAGTAAGCCATTACTTCGGGGAAGCGATGGCTTAATGTTGCTGATGAACGGCAACTCGACTTCGCTTTCCGCAATGTACACTCAGGTACGAATGACTTGCAGTGCTTCAGGCCAGATACCTATGGGTTCGTTCCACAATTGCAAGGATACCTTGATTCCCTCCTGGACATACGCTGGCACTGTTGGATCGCCTTCGTCCTCCTGGACAATCGGGTTCCGTACGACAGATTCTCTAATGATCGACCGCACTCTAATTGTTGATCACATGTAGTTAGCCGAATGAGGGGGAAGAACAGCATCGCTTCCAATAACCGTACCTATTCTGCACGCCTATTTGACGCAAGGTTTCAGGACAATGCCTGACTATGTCGAGCATGCCTTGTAGCGATACGCGTAGGGGTAGTGTGCTCGCAGCTACTATGTGTAGCGATCTTAGACAGCGTAGCCGAAGCAAAGAGAATTGAAGGTCGTCCTACAGAGATAAAAACTCAGAAATACGACTGCGTGAGAACAGCAGAAGAGACTTACTATATCATCAAGTCCGATAGGTATGACTAGCTGCTGCAAAACCCTTGTACGAAAGCAGATCTCCTTCATGCCATCCATAGATAGACTTAGGCCGTTTATTTCAAACTTCCTGAGGGTGTTGCCGCGGCTATCTAGCAATACTTTGATAAAACTATCTGGTACTGCAGGATGCACGCCCCTTTCAGTATCTCCTGACAGGTAATGGGTAAAGGAAGCGAAGTTGGGACATGCTTGTAGTAAGGTACAGAGGCTTTGATAATACTGTTGCTGTTGCGTGCTTTTGCGACCAGGGTGACTCGTTCGTAAAGACTCAAGCTTAGGCAGATATGGTGCAGCATTTGCGTAGAAGCTAGAAGATAAGCTAACGTTTTCAAGAGATAAGTGCTTAAGCTTTCCACAGTGTTTGATAGCGAACAGTAGGTCTTCGTCAGACAGCTTGTTGCACCCATGTAAAGTGAAGGACGTGACTGAGCTTAGGCGTCTCGAAACGTCTTTCAGATTGGTGCTGTTGACTACCGATGGTTGGAAGCAGATGAGAGCTAGACTCGATAGTCCTGAAAAGCCGGAGTCATTGGCGACGGCCTCCAGCCACTGCGGCAAAGCATACGAAATGATTTCGCGCTGGGGCAGAAGGAGAGTAAGGGACTTGAGAGAGCGAGGAAGTCGTAGTAGCTGCTCTGTTCTCCATTCTCCAGCTGTCGTTGCATTGATTTCCAGCCGTTCTAGCCGTTTGAGAGCGCAGATGGCGTCTAGTAGCTTCTCCTGTAAGCTCCCTTTGCGAGTCCAGATCTGAAATGTGACTGATTTAGCGGCTGAAGAGTCAGCAACATAGAGAAGCAACTCACCAAAGTTCTCAGATTGTCTGCATGCTTGAATATCTCCAGAGCTTGCTCTTGCAGATCATCCAGCCTAGTCTGCGAAGCCAGCGGGTACACACGTACTTCCAGCTCTTTCACGTACGAGCATAGCTTTGGGCTTTTGGCTAGCGCTGAGAAAGCTCTGACGATGCGTTCCGAATCGCGAGGAGCCCTTACCCACTCCCATAGGAGCTGGCGATGTAGCACAGTCATGATAGCGGTTTGGACGTGATCGACGTCAGACAACATTGAGGATGAGCTGAGCTGGATTGTGGTATGCCCAGCACAACGGCTTACTTACAGGCTTTGAATCAGCATACCACTGCTTGCAGACTAGGCACGTCCTCGCGAGCTCTCCTTGTCGATAGCGAAGGTGTCCGAGAATTGCCGGCAAAAGCTCGAGGGGAAGCTTGTCATGTATAGAGACTCGATATTGATTCAGCTGGGATGCTTGAGGCATTGTTGTCTCCTCGAGAGCTTGTAACAATGCTTGACGCGCTTCATGACTTGCTAGCTCGTCTCTCGACATGGAGAGAAGCAAAGAACAACAGCACGCTTGTTGTCGAACACGAAGTTGTGAAACAGAAGCAAAAGGCAAGCACTATCGCGGGCCATACCAGAGAGGCAAAAAGGTAGGACGGGCGTACCCCTGGTGGAGATTGGCTGCCTTTGCCTTTGTTTCCAATTGTGACCATAAACAAAACAAGAAGGACAAAAAGTGAGGTTTGTAGAGGATTGGGCATCTCCGGGGCTGATGGATGAATACTCTAGCGCAGAAATCTCGATTCGACAGCTGCTGGTTTGGTGATGGCGTCCGCCAATTGAGTCTTTGTATTGAGAGGTGTGTCCTTGTTGTACCTGTTCGCGTATAAAATGGAAGTTCGCCTGTATATGTCTAGTACGAGCAAGTATCTTTGCATTCTTTGCTAGCTCGAGTGCCCCAGTACTATACCCTAGATGAGAGGAATGCATGGGATCCGAACTCTGAATGAAGCTTACTTTAGTCTTCTCCTGATTGGTTATTGAATTTTGTGAGCATGTACATTGGAATCTCACGCGGAGGAATTCTTTAACGTGGCCTTCATTTCGTGCGTTGTCGCTTCGCTGTCTTTGCGAGCCGCTTCTCCTCCTCTGTATGATCCGCATTGCGATTTTGGGTAAGCTTCCTTTGCATCTCGAATCCGGCTGTGCAGATGGAGCAGGTGTAGATTGTTCGTTCCCCCTCAGGCCGATGGGCGCTCTTCCGATGCCTTTTGAGGTGATCACTTTGCGCATAGGCCTTGCCACAGTCATGGGACGCATGAGATTTCACTTCCTCTTGTATTGACCGCATGTGTCTCTTCCTTGTGCCTTCGTCGCCGAACGTAGCTGCGCAGATATCACATATATGAGGGCGTTCTCCCAGTTCGACCGCGAAGTGCAGATTGCGAGCTATAGCATCTCGTGTGCCTTTGCCGCATTCCTTCCCATCTCGAAGCCCCGTACATCGATACGCTGCTCCACCTGTCGTGGCACCGTGGATGCTTTTGAATGCAACAGCAGGGGGATCAGCATACTTCTTCAGGGACTGTCTATTTCAACCAGAAGCTCCACCTATTCGCGCGCCTAGAACCAGACTGAGCCTCGAGACCAAACCAGAGGAAGCCATCCCGGAAGCGCTGTAAGTCTTCACCGGGCTGTTCGGAGGCTTGATCTAGTTGCAAAGATTGCAGAATATTGCTAGGCTTTAAGCATGCAAAAGGAAACCTTCCGCCCCACACATAGATCGGGATATCGAGAGCGTTGGAGGAAAAAACAGTGAGAAAGTTGTAAAGCTCGTGGGGTAGGACAGTAATTGCATCGGGAGAAGTTATGCTTATTGAAGATACTCTTCCTTCTTCCTTGTCTGATAGGAAAGTTTTGATAATCCCCACCGGGTAACTGGCAGCTTCCGGTAATATGGAAATGGGATCCAGAGCAAATTGACCAAAAGGAATGATAATTGCTGAATCTTTTCAGACAGTAACGCCGTTCTCTTGCAGTGCTCTGACGTGCGCAGCCTTTTGGCGCCCAAGAAAAGCCTCGGCGTTGTTCTTTTCAGCCCATTTTACCCATTGGTGAGTCCAGTGCGAGCACCGCAGGAAACGATAATGCTCAGTAGGCATATTCCGTAGAGGCGTAGGAGTAGATCTTCCCGGTGCCCTAGCTTCCGCTGATTTCGTGAAGGTCTATGCATGGACTGTTAGCTTGAAAGATTAGGCGGAGACAAGAACTAGACGACACACCTCGTTTAGCACCTCAATATTTAGAAGCTTGACAAGATGCTTCAAGATCGGTACTACCTGGGCAGACGGAAGCATTCCCTGAAGACCATGTACTTGGTGTCCATTACGCCCTCTGGATCCCAGGGTAGTCCTGAAGGCGACAGGGCGGCGCTTAACCGTTCCGCGTAGTAAGGTATGAAGGAAGTACAGGCTAAGTCGTCGAGGCGCGTCTCGTCCGGATTACCTATAGCGCGGCACAGTTCTTCGGCAGAGCCGGCTCGATCTTCATCTTGCAGTGAATATCATCCAGGTATATACAGAACTGTGGCATGGTAATGGATGTCTGCATCGTAGCTAGTAGAGGGAACTGAGCCTCAAGTTGGTCTGGCATGACGCTCCACCTTCGACTTGCGCCAAGTATAGGGACTGGCGCATTTTATAGCCCAATGGGTCTCAGCACGAGTGGACGGAATGTATTTCCGCACGACCTCAACATCGAGCGATCAGGTCTTTCTGTCCATCGAGCAGCACAGCCTGATGAAGCCAGAAAAAACTGCGAGCACTCTTCTGCTACGCCGCAAAAAAGGAACATAAAGCTTGACATTAGGGCAAAAAGGATGCTCGCGGCGCAAAAAGATGAGGTTTGAAGAGGATACGGGCTCCTCCGGGGCTAATCGGTGAACTGGTGATTAGAATGAATCCAGTGATTCGAGCTTTGATTGGCGCTTACTTTGAACCCGGGACCTCTCGCAGACAAGCTTGCGCCCTAAGCGAACTAGAAGAAGCGGGTAAGAACGAGGTTGGATCCATTTGGAAGGACGGTACAACGTACAATCATACCACTAGACCAAGGAACCGTTGATACTGGACAATGTTTTCTGCTTTATATTATTACCAATATGAGGGTAGGAAGAATTTTCGACCCAGCAACACTGCTCAGCATAGACGACCCCGCTCCAATTAATTTCGGCTACGTAGCTGGCTACGTACATCTCCTCTACAAGCTACTCAGGAAGCGAAGACTCAGCAATTTGCCGCCTGAAGCTGTCGATCACGTGACACTACGACGGGAAGCAAGACGGATAGAACGGATAGTATACAGATTTGAAGATTAGCTAGCTTTTATTACAATAGTACAATTATTACTCCAGGTACATTAGGTACATTCACCACCTCTACATGGTTACTTAGTCTCACCACAGGATTAGCCTGAACTACGTTGTCTCTTTGGTTCTGGAGACTGAGCTCGATGACAGGAAGTCGGAGAGCGACGTCTGCCAATCGCTAGTGTATTGATTTTGCAATGCACTTGACCCGCGATCTCAGTATTAGTCTTCTCAGAGCTCGAGCTCGGCCTTTTTTGGTTTAATTTGTACATTATAGCAAAGGGCTTGTCCATTACTGGTTGTCTACAAAGCAATACAGCTCTAAATACAGATGTTAAATGCCACAAAAAAACCCATTTTGCAAGGCGTGTCATTCATTATACGCGAGTTACTTAGCAAATGTTGTCAGGGGAACAAAGACTCCTGATGATGACCAGATACTCTCTTCCTACACAATGTATGCTTTGTACTTCTTTGTTTGGGGTGGACAATTGTGGTTGGCCTAAGTGTGCGTGCGATACTTTCTCCTCCTCTGTGACTTTTGCACGTTCATGCATACACATTCAGGCAATCAGTAGAAGGACGATTTCATTTGCTGTTATGACAAATACATGATTATAGTGCAGGCTCCCAAATCATCAGGAGTTTCAAGGAGGACCCTACGTTGACAGGGTCAGTACCCTGACCCCTGGCCATTCCAGTCCTCGAATAACGACCATCCGTTCTTCTATATAGCAGTGACTTACAATTGGGGCATGCGCAAAGTTTCACATCGATGCAGCTCAATTATGGGGCAGCTTGATTATGGAGCAGCTTGACTATGGGCGAGCTTAAGTATGGGACAGCATCAGTATGCAGGCGCTTCAGCGCCTGCCTGCTTCTCTGGCATAGAGGGTTGCCCCTGCCGGGGGACATCTTAGGCATAAACACACGAGAAAGGCCGACTCATTGTTCTGCTCGCGAAGTGGCACTTGAGATTAACATTATGTCGTTCTTGCTCCCGCAGCGAATCTTCAAGATAGGTGGGTGAGCTAGGAAAGTGGTACGGATAGTGGGTGTCATTCTGCTCGCGCACCGGTCTACAGGACGACTGCACTGGGTTCCGCTGTTTAGTAAAGCATGACAAGTGCTCGTATCGAAAGTGGCGAAACATCTTGAAGCCGCCTCATCTGCATCCATACATCTTGCCAGGGGAAAACGGTTCTCTCCCTCTTTGCAACATTCCGACGTTCACACGCACTCCATTCATTCAGCAATGAGAAGAAGGCTGATTACACTTACGGTTTGCTGGCATGGAGTCTGGACAATAGCTAATTAGGGTTACAAATCATAGAGCTGCATTCATGAATCCTCTAACAACGACTATTGGTTCAAACACCTCCTTAAGCGCAGACGCCTCGTCCTCTGACGAACTTAATGACTCGCTGTCGCTATCGAGACCCATCCTATACATGGGGTCGATGGTGGTCAAGCGCTTACTGGAGCGCACACCAGCGCCGGCCTGATCCTGCACGTTTCCTGGCAACGTGATGTTTGCATTGGTTTCCGGTGTGATGGCTTTTGGCGGTATCTGCATCTCTCGAACCTGACGTCCTGCTTCGAGTATAGCATGCACGCTTGCGGTGTCGAGTGGGATATCGAATTGTTCTAGAATGTACGACCGCACGGTAGATCTATATCTGCAGGTATTGAGGAGGTGAAGGGTGCGAACATAAAGGCCCTTGGACTTGAAAACAGCTGGATGCTTCTGCTTGATGCGCGCTAGCGTCTTTGAAGCCGTGTGCGTCAGCAGATTATTGCTGAGGTTGGCGATGGCTGTGATAGTCTCTTTGTCGACGTGTGGGACAGGAGGAGCCACTTCGTCGACAGGTAGTTGCGATAGTCGCCTGGCGATCCAGGGTGGCAGCTGTAACCCAAGTGTCAGCGAGGCAATTTAGGTGCTTGAAGAAGATCTGCGCCTACATATATGAGAGTTCTGAGTTCCGCCGGCAAGCAGTAGCCAGTTGGTGCGCCTACAGGCGTATAGGCCACGTTCCAGTTGCAAGATTCAAGAAGAACCGCACCTTCAGTTGATGAGGCGATCAAGCCTAAAGCGAAGAAGCAAGTTCTGACGAAATGGCAGGTCAGCATGCGCTGTCCTCCAGGGATGCCTCCACCTACCCTCGCACACTCAGAACTTTGCTAGTGCAGGCGATCCTGATGATATCCAGAGCAATGCCTTCGTGCTCGAGGAACTCCACGCCACCAGCAGTCGATCCGATATGCCCCTGCGAGCTACATGATCAGCAGATACACAATTTAAGCATCAGCATGCACACGCACTACTGCCCACAGGACGCTCTTCAACTTTGCAATGATGCCCAAGTCGCTGCTCTCCATTCCATGCGTGCGGATAGTGGAGACAAATTCCTGGAAATGACCTTTCGCCTCCAAGATCATGCGCCCTTCAGCCGTCTTGACAAGCTCGCCATAAAAATGAAGGGGAGCGATACCATCAAAAACAGCTCTTGACGTAGTCTTATCGTCTATTTCTTGCATGCCGACGCGCATGGCACGAGCTAGATCGAGTTCCAGCTGAACAACGTATAGATCGTTGAAAACCTGTAGGACTCGTTAGCCAAGCGATTGAGTGGAGGCGAAGAGCAGGCCTTACATGGAACCAATGTTCCATTTCCCTCTCGATAAACTCAATTTCATGTAGATATCTAACTCCGACCGATGTCGAAAGGAACCTGAAGCACGTTGTTAGCCGTGAAATTGATAAATCGAATCGCTTAGCAATACCGAAATGTACCTGAAAAGCAGCGGTGCACCGACTGCACCCAAGTGATCCAGGGAAGGCCGAGCAGCGACTACACTCTCAAGTACTTCGTTGGACTGGCAGACTTCATTGATGATCGTCACGGCCACTTCTCTTACGTCTGCCGAAGTGTCGTAGAGCTGCGTGACCAAAAGTCTAATGAGCCACTCTTGGCCAGGAAGAGTGTCGCGCAACAGAGCACCGAGGTGTTTTGTGGTAAACAGTCGGATATGCTTGTATGGAGAGTTTAGAGTCTTCGACAGTACTACGCGCGGATGACCATCACTGAA
This sequence comes from Cystobasidium tubakii, assembly GCA_024345325.1. NCBI lineage: Eukaryota > Fungi > Basidiomycota > Cystobasidiomycetes > Cystobasidiales > Cystobasidiaceae > Cystobasidium > Cystobasidium tubakii. Next base: position 1,575,646 of record BROO01000005.1, on the reverse strand, counting down.
GCAGGTAATCAGCAGTGCTTCCCAGCATCATACAAGCTAGGGAGCACCTACATCTGGTAGTCCAAGCTACCTATTGCCGCGGTGATGATGTCATCCCGACCGCGTAGGTCGCTCAAATGGTAAAGCAACGTGAAGATCTTTGCTTTTTCCATCAACTTGAGGCCTTCGGAAGTCTTGCTCAGTGTTCCGAGCATAGCAAAATAGCCCGATGAGACGGTCGCTGCAAACCATCGTTCGCCAAATATTGGCTCGCTTATCGCGCTTGTGTAGTTCTAAGCGTAGTTACCTTCAGTCGGGAGAGTGGAATCATACCTATGGGACAGTACTCACCGGATCAAGCTGACTGAGACACTCGGCGATCTGCCTTAGCAGACGATCTTGCGACAGGAATGCAAGACCGTCAGGCGTGGAGACAAGGGTTGTAAGCAAAGAACAGGCTAGCTTTGTCCATCGCAGGTTAGACTAGATAGAGCGTTAAGATCAGGAGCAAGCGCGGTGCAGGAAGACTGAAAAAAGCTTACAGGATTGTTCTCCAGATCCGAATACCGTCTTTCGAACGGGTGAAAGAACGTGATGATGCGTCGCAGAAACTTAGTTGCCTTGATGGCTTCGTTGAGACGCGCTGGATTCAACAAAGGCCCTTCGACCGCCTCCAGAATGGCCTCGTAGTTCCACTTTTGGTGTTCTTTAGTGAGAAGCACCTGACTTTCAAGCAGCAGATTCTTCCATGCAAGATCATCTATTTGCATACCAATCCGTATCTTGGAGTTTTCGACATGTCGCTGCCCTCGGCTTAGCGGATCTTCCAGAGAATTTGCCCGAGCACGGGTGTTTTGTATAGCTTGAAGTACCTTCTGCTGGCGAGCTTGCTGCCTGTTGTATCTGTCGATGTTTTCGAGGAGTGATGTCGATTGCATACGATCCTTGGCATCGTCAAAGTGCGCTGCCATGTTAAAAATGCGCGGCAGGGTCTGGGGTCGATGCATTAGATATAGCTGTGTCCGCTAGCCTCGAGCCACGCACCTGCCATTGAGTTCCATACTTGACAGGCAAGACCCTCGTCGAGAGCGCCAACAACTCGCCCACCAGGACGGCGGCTTTGTTATGAAAGTTGACTTCTTTCTCACCGGCAGCCACAAGCATCTATGAAGCCAGAGTCAGGCTCTTAACCGATCTCAACGGAGCTAAGCACTCACGTCAAATAGTCCCGCTTCTACCATGATCACAAGCACTAGTCCCAAGTAGTGCTCTACAAGGTTGAGGCGGGTGCGACCTTCGTCTAGCGGCTTGGTAGTACGCGAAGCAGAGTCTGACCGAGCTCTCGCCCTCACTGCATCTTTCGATCTTCGCACTGTCATCATCATCAGCCGACTTTCAGAGCTTAAGTGTAGTGCACTGCGTACGAGTGTTCCGTTTACTGGTAGCCAGCTCGTGAATATCTATTCTGAAAACATCGAAAAGAACATCCAGAATTATTTCCTGAGGTAGCGGAGTATGTTAGCGGATACGTTAGAGCATCGTACGCTGGTACGTACTCTGACTGCCGGCGAGGGGCTTGCTATCGAGCCGAGGAATGCTTTAATTGCTTGCTTCTCATTCAAGCAAAGATACAAGAGACCTGTCCACGTCTTGAGGTAAGACCCCACGATGCTCGCACAGGTACGTAGCTTCTCGTCATACGCATTTGAAGATGACTTGTTACCCATGTTGATGAAAGCTCCGATGGCGACCTGCTTACCCTTGTCAGAAGCTGAACAGAAAGTCTATATCGAGGAAGCACACACCTCAACATCCAGGCCGGGCCGCAAGACCTGCCTTGTCTCAGGCATATCCATGATGGGCAAGAACGCCATAGCAAGATGAGGTGAGATATCATAGGGTCCATCTACGAAAGCCTGAAGCACGGTTCTGAGCCCTTCCGCTTTCGCCAACAAGTGTATATCCAGCAAAGCCAGCTCCGCGAGTGTTTCCAGTGCTAAGAAGCGGAGCTTCTCGTCAGTATTCTCGCATAGTGAGATAACAGCTCTAACAATGCCCGGAGTCATCGGAATTTTCTTCGCTGGAAATAACAGCCAACTGCGTGCCAGGAGCAGAGTCTCAATTCGCTCGCGCTCCATCGCTGTGGGGTTCCGAGCAAAAGATCTGCAAGGCTGCCAATGAGCATTTTCACATAGCATTGCAGGCTGTTCTTTGTAGACTGACTTTATCATAAAGATTTCCAGCCCCTGCTCAAGCAGACTTTTGACGTCTTCCGGCTCGCAACACAGATGGCGAAGTGCGCGGTATGCGGCTGCTCTCACGAGTGTACTCTCGTGGTCAGCCAGACAAGGAAGTAGTCTGTGCAAGCGACTCAGTGGAAGTCCAGACCGTCCATCCTTTCTTCTGCTCACGTCTCTATCAACAGGGTGTTCGTAATGTCCCATTTCACGCGTTCATTCCGTTGTACAGTCTGTCCCGCTCAATTTGTCAATCGTGGACGTAGCGCGACAAGAACCTTGACTTACCTGCACTATGGCATTCAGTATCTCTATCTTTTGGTCCTGACGAGCCAGCGAGCTGCCTGTCGAGGTAGACGGTCTTCCCGCATCAGAGAGAGACAGCAATGCTTCTTTGGTCCCAGTCAAGGCTGCGCGGCTATCCTCTGTAAGGAACACAGAAGGTGAGCTGCGATCGTATACTGCTGCAGAACGGTGGGTCTCACCGTCTGAATATGAGTCCTCTACATCGGAAAGTGGGGCCGGTTGACCTGGGCACAGAGGACCGCTCAGACTGGCCAGCTATTAGAAGAATAGGAAGGTCGGACCCACCATTGACAGACCTCTCCAGATCTAAAATGCGTCTCTCCAGACTCTCAATCTCTCTGTTCGCAGCAGCCAATTCGGCTATGATTTGACTCCGTAGACCCTCCTTCTCCGCGCCGAGCTGAAAGACTTGAAGCAGATTTTCTGCACCATCTTTGATCTTAGACTCAATCAACAATCTGTTGCGTAGTGCTTCCAACTGTAGTTGCGCAAATCGTTCACCAAGTCAGCCATCGGTCGTGTAGTCTTCCCGATTGCATTTATCTGGCGCGCACCTCGGCTTGGTCGCTCTGATACTCGCTAACGCTGGCTTCAGTGAGAGGCGCTTTCGAGCGTGCAGGTGAATGCGCAGGGGAGATGCTGTCCATGCCAACAGGCGTGTGGAAGCCATCATTGGTGGTGTCGAGGTATGACCGCGACGGCAGCTCGCCAGACAGGTCGATCTCGTCATGTCCATTTGAAGCAGCGACTGGTGGAGGTGCTTGCAGCGGTGGTGTGACTGCCGGAGTCAACACCAACGGTGTGGGAGTCACCGACCGCGTCGATGGCGGCATCCAATTACCCTGTTCATGCGGTTGCATGCATAAGGGCGGGTTAGAGAGGCGCGGTCAAGGAAGCTGGGCAAGATAATCGGCTGAAAGTGGCCTGGGAGTTCCTGCTTATGGGATCCAACAGGCCGTAGGAAAGATGAACAGTCGCAACGATACACTTTGAAACTTTGCATCATCTATTAGCTCTTCGCAGTAACGAGTGGTGTATGCAAACAGAATTGTCAGTGGCGTTTTGAGATTGTGATTTGCACAAAAGTGTACATGCCCAAGCTTGTCTTTGTACAGCACTGAATGCACGAGCTGCCACAGTGATACGAGGCAGGTCAAAAGGCAGAACTCTGGAACCAAGGCCTCTATCGAACCACCAGTGTACACAAGCAACGGGCTTTTACTATTTCCGGCCCCAACATTCTTCTCGTTCTGTTCCTACATCTTTGTCGCTGAACTGGCTCAGAAAGCACTACATGGCAACTCTTTCACTCGCACAATGGCTTCAGGCTGTGATACCAGCGTATGCTGGCTGTGGCTGTGGCGTCTGTTGTTGAATCGAGGCTCCAGTATTGCGATGCTAAAGTATCGATCTATGTTCAGCAGGCAGATTAGGCTTCTAGAGAACGAATCTATCTTACCCTCGTCTCAAGATGCTCAAATACCAGCACAAATTCCTTCTGTACCCGCTCCCAGCTGTTAGGGTCGAAGAAAATATAGGTGCCGCGCTCATAAGTTGCCGTCTTCTGTGTGGGTTCCGATCCGACATCCTTCGTGAGCCACAGGTGAAGATCCTTGTGATATCGCCAGTTGCGCTTGTAGAGCTGTTCTGCTGCTGCTTCTTGTGCTGCATCTCTAGGTTGCGAGTAGAAGATAAAGAAGAGCGTCTCATCTGTGAATGCTGCCATCTTGCTTAATGCAGGTGGCGGTTGAACATTGTAACAAGATGGCAGTTGGAACTCAGATTCGAGATTCAGCTCCGTCACTTGTTCAGGTTCCGCCCACGGTGTAATGAAGCTAGATGCGAGGTTGCTGAGCGCGATAGAAGGGCATAAGCAAAAAAGTCCGATGACAATGTTAGGAGTAAACGTACTTCGAGCTTCCTAGATCCAGGCCTAGCTTCTCCAAATCAGTGCCCAGCGTGATCATCGACATGTCAGGATCAGCAGACATCTTGATAATATTGAGTAAGCCAAGGAGGCCGAACCGATCGGCAGGACTGTACAAGACTTGTTGTGCTGGAGTTTGAGGGATGACCGTTGATGCTTGAGCTGCATGATTACTATTGGCGATGGTGCTATTTATTTGCTGTACAGGTTGTTGACGCTGTTGAGACGAGAGGTGCTGTTGCAGAAGCAGACTCGAAAGCTGTGGCGGCAGACTCGAAGTTGCAGCTCCTCCTCCTATTTGCCCACTAGCCGGAGGGAGCGGGCGTCCCGCTATCGACGGTGAGGTGCCTTGCTGATGACCTTGCTGTTGTCCTATAAGCGGCGAAACCTCCGTCCCATCTAGTCGTTGCGATATACCATTTGCCAGTGAACTCGTTTGGCTCGGACTATGTTGCGCCGAGCCTGAAGGGAGTGCGTTGGAGGGTACGGGTGAGTGTGTAGAGTAGGGTGATAGTGATGCATTGCCTTGAGGATTCGATAGCTTGTTCGCGGAGTTCTGTAAGATGTGAGCCAAGCGGAGAGTCAGATCTATACCTTCACTGGCATGCCTGGTAGGCTATCTGCTCGGGTCAAAGATAGACTCACCCGCTTCTGAGATAATGCATCATCCGATGGCAATGTACTTGCCGCTGCATTTGAGACGCCTCTTGCCTGGTTCTGAGCTCCTACTGACATTGTCCCCAACAGACTCTGCTTGTGCGCTAATGCAGCAGCTGCCGATGCCTGTTCCTGGCTTGACCGTGACTGCACTTGAGACTGGCCGTTCGTCAGAGATCCATTGGCCTGCTGTTGAAAGCTCTGCCCGTCCTGTTGCTGCGTCACACCACCCAGAGCTGGGAAGTCTTCTGCGCTGAACTCGCGTTGTTGTCGGCCTGGATGTCCAGGGAAGAACGACCCCCCTTGCGCTTGCTGCGTTTGAGATGATAGCCCGCCCGTTCCGGCCTGAGTTGCATACGACGATAGTAGAGAGTTCGATGCTGCATGTGATGCTGCTGTTCCTCCTGCATTGCCTCCGCCCAGCGCTGGAAAGTCTGATGGATCCAGATTGAGGTCTGCCACTGAAGATGGATTCGTCACGTTGGCTGTTCGAGAGAACCGTGAAGCAGGCATAGCAAGGCGGTTCAGGCAATTGTACGAACAATGTAGAGTATGGTCCGCGTCGTATGTCAACAAAGACATAGATCAGCAAGTGCTACCCAGCTAACACTTCTTCGCTGCCACTCCTGGCAAAGGCATGAAGGCAGGACTCACGAGAACCATATGCGCCTTGAGCAGGACCCGTCTGCGCCGCTTGTTGGCCCACGTTGCTGACTGTTCTATTCGGACCGGCGTTCATGAAGGCTGCTTGTGCTGTATTCGGCAACCCTGTCCCGGCACCTCCACCACTTGATGCTGTCGTTGACCCAGCTGTAAACGCTCCTCCTGCTGCAAGTCCACCGAGACCACCTGGACCTCTGCCGCTATCCGCAGATGAATTGTTGAATGCTGACAGAAGTGACGATGCGCCCCCGCTGCTTGTTGCTGTGCTTCCTACCGCTGACGAGCCCGATGTTCCTCTCGATGTAACTGCAGGCAGCGAGAAGCCAGCGCTTGTCCCGCTCGTGTTGCCTGCGCTACTCCCCCGATACGCCATCTCGCCAACCTGTCTATCTGTACCGTCGTGGTGTGTCTGACTGTCCTGTATGCTCCCCGTTCCTGCTTCTGGGAGTTCGCGAGGGTGCAAGGTGTGGTGGTGCAATTGAACTCCTCGACCTTCGCTATATACCGAAAAGGAGCATTTCTGAAGCAAAGATTCGAGAGCAAAGGCATGGATTTGCGTGCAAGTACAAGCTTGTAAGCTTTCCTATTCAAAATGGCATCGACCAGCGCCTCATGCAGATCTTCGCAATTGCAGTATAGTCCGTTGACATTGCAGGACAGTAGGACGCGTTCTCTCAGCCGAACACGCCACTTCTGACCGATATCAAGCAGGCTAGCAAGGGAAGTGAGCACATCAGAATGTCATTTAACCTGGTCACGCTGCGAACGTTGCCTTCCTTCGTAAACTACAGATCAAAGCCTTTGTTCATATCCTCATAAAGAAGCTCCTTCATGCCAGTTGGCATAGTCGGTCCTTGCGTAGCCTCGTCCACCACATATCGGAATGGCATTTCCACAGACTCTTGTTTGTTGAACTGGATTGTGGGATGCTCAACATAATGAATCTTGTCCAGCTCTTTGCCTTGGTCAATGACAAGACTTGTGACCTAGTCAAGGGTAGCGAGAGTAGGAGAGATCAGAACTTATGGCTTGAGGAATTGTAGCATACGGTGACACTCACATAACAAGCAGTGTCAGTTGTCATTTGCACACTTCCTAAATGCCTGCCTTCGTAACCCAACTTTCTTAGCTCCTTCGTCCGGTCCCTTGGAGGGTCATCACCAAGAATACCACCAAACAGGAAACCATCAAACAGTTCGGCGTCCTCCGGTGAGATGGCCTTTTCTGCTTTAGGATCAAGTAAGCATATCCTGGACGCAGGAGGGATATTGCCTCGGCCTGTCAGCTTTTCGATAGATTCCGACAAACATTGTACTTTGCTTCGAGGGAGCTGCGAGCCGCTGGATGAGCTCGCTGCATTGTCCATCTTATTCTGAAGGGAAGATGCGGAGGAGGATGAAAGATTGGAGTACAGGACAGTGTTCTGGTGATCTTTGCTGTATGTTCTTTCGAGGATATGAGTGTATTCCAGCATGACCCAGGGAGGCAGTGATTCAGGAGTGTTCTCATCCGCTTCCATGTGCTCTGCAATAACATTTAGACAAGTACGATGTAAAGTAATGTTGCGAAAAGACCCACCGATAATGTAGTATTTGCCAGTATTCGAAGCCATCTTCGCAAGTGTGGAATCGGCAGCTGTAAAAGAACTGGATCGGCCGGCCAAACGTGAGCCAGATGCTTGTTCCGTCTGTCACGATCAAGTCAGAAGATGTGTCTTGTGTGATGGTAAAGAATCACAATGCAAGCCGTACAACTGATGGTGGCATTTCGACCTTGCGAATAATTTCGCGATCACCTGAGGAGGGTTCCACATAGCTTTATTGCAACTGTTCAAAGTATCAGACTAGCCATGCAGGTAGCTTCAGCCAGCTGCTCATGCCTGCTGGCATCAGCCGGCTCACGCAGTGCTCTACAAGCTCGGCGTATTCCTCTGGCAGTGCTGCAGCAAGTCCGAACTGGCGCCAACAGTGCAGCCCGTATACCGCAGACGACGCAGCTGGGAACAAGTAGCACAGCAGCAACTGCAGGGATGAACAAGCCCATCAACACGTATATGAAGACGTACAAGCCTCTGACACCTTCGCTGCGCCATGTTAAGCATGTCGTGCATCCACACTTGCATAAAGGCAAACCTTTCAGACCACTCACTGTAGCCATGCGAAAGAATGGAGGAAGAAACAATACTGGCCGTGTTACTACGAGAGCTAGAGGCGGTGGTCATCGTCGACGTCTGCGTGATGTTGATTTCAAGCGCCAGGTGGAAGGACCGCATACCGTCGAGCGCATCGAGTACGATCCAGGCCGTACTGCTCACATTGCGCTTCTTGTGAACGATGCAAATGGAGAGCATTCCTACATCTTAGCACCTGACGGCCTCAGAGCTGGTGACAAGGTACAAAGCTGGCCAAGGGGCGTTAGTCTCGATGGCGATAGTGGATCATCATCAACGGAAGCTCCAAACACAGATCCATCGGCACCGCAGTCAGTCACACCTCCAAGCACCACTTCGCAAGATCAACCAGAGGAGCTGCGAATGTCTCTCTTGCGCTCAAGCATGCTGCGAGTAGGCAATCAACTTCCGCTACATCTCATACCGCCCGGAACGACAATTCACTGTATTTCGACTTTACCCAACAAGAAAGCTTCACTCTGCCGTTCAGCTGGTACTTATGCTAAGATGACAGCTACGGAATCATCTGGATCTAAAGGACAGCTGTATGCTCAAGTACAGCTAAAAAGTGGTGAAGTGCGCAAGTTCCACCGCAACTGTACCGCTGTCATCGGATCTGTTAGCAACAGAGAACATCAGAATGTGGTTCTTGGCAAAGCTGGACGGAAGAGATGGCTAGGGTTCAAGCCAAAAGTCAGAGGTGTAGCCATGAATGCGTACGTATTTGCTTGCTTGCTATGCATGTAGCTTGGAGATGGCTGATCTCGAACCCATCTTCTTCCAGCGTTGACCATCCCCATGGTGGTGGTCGTGGTAAATCCAAGGGTAACAAGCACCCTCGCACACCACAAGGTATACTCACCAAGGGACGCAGAACAAGACGACCTGTAAGTGTAGTCGTTCACATGTCTTCTTTCATCGACATATGCTGATACCCTCTTCAACAGGGACCCAAGGGCAACAAGCTCGTCGTTCGCCAAAGGCCTCGTGGCTTCGAGCTTCGCAGCAAGCAGTAATGAGTTTTGTCAGTATTGTAGAATCACGATGAGATTAGTGTCGCAATTCAATCGCAAAGGTGATACCCCAGTCAGGTTTTTCGCATTCACGCAAGTCTAACCGTATTTCGACTTCCATTGAGTACGAGGGTATCATTGCTTGCAAACATTCCTTTTGGTTAGATAGTACACCGAAAGTCTAATGCGTGGTTGATAAAAGCTTATGATCCTCCTTTGCCCCTTACTCTGGACCATCATCCATCTGCTGAGGTGGTGGCTGATCTGATTGTTGCTTCTTCGAACTGACAATGTCATCTATGCGCAGAAGCATGCATGCGGCCTGTGGTGGACAATAGGTCAGGGTTGAACGGATTGTGCATTGATGGTCTACTCTTACCTCGATGGCGGTCTTTAGAATCTGCACCTTGACGGCTGCAGACTCGTACAAACCGTATGTCTTCATGTCGACGACCTTGCCTGTGTCACCATCAACGCCGAACGAATGTAGGCCTTCGGCATGTTTTGCCTATTGAGATATACAATCAGTGGGTATCGTATGCAAGTAAAACCAAAGAAGCTTACTCTCAATGCTGTTAACGTTCTAATAGGGTTTCCGCCCGAATTCTGTACCAGCGTTCTTGGGATGACTTCCATGGCTTCAGCTACGCTTCTATACGGCCATCCTTCAACGCCTTCAATGCTCCTTGCCTTCTTTGCCAGCCCGACCGAGATGGCCATCTCTGTTGCGCCTCCACCTGGTGCTAACCGTGGATCAAAGACGACGTTTCTAGCAACGGCCATAGCATCCGCTAGGTTTCGGTCGATCTCGTTGATAATATCCTTGCTTGGCCCACGTAGAAGAATTGTGCAGGCTTTAGGATTTTCGCATTTTGTCAAGAAACTGAAATAGTCGTCTCCCAGCTTCTGAACCTCGAAAAGACCGCAGCCGGTACCGACATCGCTCTCGCGAAGATCGTCTATGCGGTTCACGATAGTCGCACCTGTTGCCAGGGCAATACGGTTGTTATCCGATTTGCGGACACGACGTAAGGCAGAAACATTCGCTCTCGTTAGGTAATGCTGTGCAAGATCTAATTGCATTGAGGTCAGCTTGAGAGAATGCTTGGTCTCGCAGTCGATTGCGCTCACCTGAAACACCCTTCTCTGTGATGACCAAATCAGGCTTGAACTCCAGAATCTTATCACACATCTGCTTAATCTGCTCCTCTTCGATTTCAAGGATACGATTCCAGTCGGCTTCCTTGCTGATTTCAATGTTGGTCTGTGACTCTCCCTTCTTGTATTCCAATGGACAGTCAAGCAACACAATTCGAGGATTTTCGATTCTCCTCCTCATCTTCGGGTGCGTGATATCCTTATTTAGCATGACACCGTCAAGGACTTTGCTCTCTTCGATCTCTCCACCTGGAATCTTCTCCACTCGGGCATTTCGCTTAAGGTCTACTTCTTTTTGAGGACCTGATGCTCCTAGTACGTCTGAGTGCTCATCCATTCGTGCTACTGTTCGGACTGCTTTCAAAGCTAGATTGCACATTAGATCCGACCACCGACTGACAAACTTGGTGCCGATGGAAGTCTTGATGAGTCGTAGCATCTCCTCGTCTGATGTAGGGTCCACGCTGACTGAAATACTTTCGATGATGCTGAGCGCTTCTGTGAGAGCTTTCTTGTAAGCTGAAATAATTACGACCGGGTGGATGTTTCGCTCGATGTTAGGAAGTGCGTGCGCCAGAATCTCGCCGGCTACAGAATGAACCAAATGTCAGCCAGGATGTCATTATAGATGTAATGCAAAAAGCATACCCAGGATGACCACGCTTGTAGTACCGTCCCCGACTTCTTCGTCTTGCGTCCTGCTGAGCTCAATCATCGACTTTGCGGCTGGGTGTGCGACCTCAATTTCGCGTAGGATGGCATTTCCATCGTTCGTGAGACTGTGCGTATATGTAGAGGTGGGTCAATTGCATGTTCTTGGAGAATGGCTTAGCTGGAAGTACTAGATCCTGCTTACAGGATACCACCCATAGGATCAAGACTAGATAGCACAAACCGCAGGGCACACATCAGCACGCTATGGACAGCTGAGTAGCAACTATGTGCATTACTCACATCATCTTGAGCATAGCTCGTGGGCCGAGACATGTCCTGATCACGTCTGCCCAGAAAAGTGATGAAACTGAGCACGCGCACAAAGCATGTGGAAGCTCCAGCAGCATAACAGACTCACCAGCTACGGTTTTTGCAGCCGTGATGTTGGCAACTGTATAGCATTAGGGGACTGAGATCAGAGTATTCCTTCTCCCAGCGGTCTTCAAGGCTGCACTCACTTTGTGCCCTTCGACCGGATTCTGCATGCAGCAAGAAGGACCGCGCAATATCAGCAAACAGGCGAGCATGGATACGATAACAATGGCTGAACGCTCTCACCCCGCTCGGGCGCAACATTCAACAGCATAGCCTGTTGCATGGTTGCTGATTTCAGGTGTTCGTGTTGAGTTGTGGTGAATGAGATCAGCAACAAAAAGTCGCGGTAAGCTAGATACTTTGCGGCACAAGTGGCTACAAGCGAAATTGCAGCACGAATGACAAGAACTTCGACGCAAGCATCAATGGAACTACTTGGAATCTCAATGGCTGAAAATCCTGATACAAAGAGAAAATAATGCAGCTGTCATCTGGTGTCATGTTCCTATACCTTCCACAGTGGCGTAACATAGTGGCCTAGATGAGAAGCGTTAAGGAAGCGCCAATATCAAATCGAGTCCACCAGACAGTGAACCACATGCCCGAAGCCTTACCATAATCCATGAGTAGGACAGCTCATCTAGAGTCTCCAACGAAAACGCTCTTCACTTACTTTCCCATCCTGTCGGACATCAATTGAGGCTCAATGATAACTCGATTGTTGGCTGCAGTGAGAAACCAATGGGATCAGCTCTCAAATGGTTATAGACATTTACGTTAGATAGATGTTAAGACCTACGCTTCGATAGGGACCTTCTACGTAGTGGTGGCGGAATCTTAGTAGCATCAATTGATAGCAGGTTTATCGTTTGATGCTGGCACCAAAGGCAAGACATGCTTGTACATGCGCCTAGAGGATACTTTGGGGAAATTGTCTTACGATGTCCTATCGGAGCTGCTTCGGTTGATATGCTGAACCATGCCCAGAGGAGGACCAGGTGAAGAATGACCGTCGTATGCTACCTCTTGCTCAGGTATGCTGGAGCCATTATAGAATGAGAGGCTGAACTATATACTGTGCTACTGTCCCCGTGCGCTGTCTCCTTCACATTGATGACTTCGTTTGGCGCCTGGGGAAACCGGGCGTTCCAGGTGCACAATGGAGTTGCAGTCGTATTAGACCTGATTTGACTTTCAGTGATGTGAAGAGAAGCATGCATGAGCATGGAACCATTGTTTGGTCTACCCTGAGGCAGTCTTCGGCCTTTGCGACCCCTCGAGGAGCGGCGTTCTTGAGCCCTTGTCATTCGGGAGACTAGGGTAAAAAAAGCTCCTTGCTCTACCATTGAGCTATACACCCTTAACTCAGGCTCATCTACTAGTTCACACTGGACGAGATATGCTATATACGTGCCCCTTTGACGCGAAGTGATGACACATCAATCCATGCGTGTCATGACGAGGTGTATGCCCCTTCTTCATTTCCATTTCAACCAATCTCAAACTGGCGGCTGTTGCTTTCTTCGTGTATAGTATTCTAGCGGTAGTGGGTGTGGCATTCGGCTGCTTCGATGATTCAGGAACACAGCACGGTTGTGCTTGAAAGTCCTGTTAGAATCAAAAAAGTTGAAGACGCTTTTGATAAGAACACGTCTCGTTGCGCCTTCACTTTCGAATTGAAGTGAATTCCAGAATGCAAAATGCCACATATGCGACAAGCATAATGGCTCCCATTGCTCTTGCCCATGCAGCTTTCATCCAGACAGTGATAGTCATAGCAACAGTAGAAGCTACCATGAATGCAACTTCTACGGTGTTGACGGAGTCTTGATTGAATTTGCCATCAGTAGCGACTAGCGTGACGCCCAGACACAAGGCGAGTAGGAAGATATTGCTTCCTACAGTGTTGGCTAGCATGATGCCTAGATGTCCTCGGGAGCCACTCATGACTGCTATAAACTTCTCAGGCAACGTAGTCGCTAAAGAGAGTATGACTACGCCGACGAGAACGTCTGACAGCCCGAGAGCATCGGCTATTCCTCCAGCGGAGTAGGATAGCACGAAACTTGATAGAACGATGCTTGCTAGTCCGAGAAGGAGCATAGAGATATGGAAGACGACTCTAGTGGGCTTCTTTGTCGGCCTTGGAAAGCCATTGACAGGGCGGTTCAACGGCGTGCGTTCATCATCACTCGTATCGACTCCTTCCTCGTCATTGTCGCCATCACTGTCGCTGTCGGACAATTCAGGGGCGTCAAGCAGGCCTTTCCTGATATACCCAGCTACCGAGACTATGTAGACAGCGAATAGGGCTATCAAGCCCCAGCCGATGAGCTTCCAATAGACATGGTGGCGCCCGAAGCTTAGGAGTGAGCCAGTGACGACGGTCAAGCCGAACTGCAGCAAAGTGTAGATTTTAGAGCTTGCATCGAAAAGCGTTTCTCCAGCATGATCTTGAGGTCGAATGAAGAGGAGACCAAGAGAGAAAGCGCCGAGTATGTTTGAAATGGTAGATCCGACTATATTGCCCAGCGCCAGAGAAGACCTCTTCCTGATGATCGAAACGACTACGACTGCCAGCTACAAGGAAGCGTCAGTATGGAGTGAGTAGAACGGTCTTTGACTCATTGAAGACTAAAACGTACCTCTTCCCACTCTGCTCCAGCAGTCAGAAGAGCCAGCAGACCTTGCGGTATTCCCAGACGTTTTGCCAGTATAACCGTGTGGTCGATGAACTTGTCGGCACCGAACTCGAGCACGAAGAGCGCACAGATGAAAGCTGCCGCGTTGTAAGCTACGACTTCGAATTGGGAGGACATGCTTGCATTGCAAAGAGGCATAGAAAGAAGAGAAGGCGAAATGGCTTCAAGCTATTTCGGTCCCCATGACGGGAAGCTGCTGGCACGTGTCTCAGACAGCATGCGACAGACAATTTCCAGTGGCATGGCGAGAGCTGCACCGAATCGCATCAGTGCTACTAAGCAACGATCTCAGGTCCATGTTCGACATTCGCATTAGTGCTCTGCAATTCGCAGAAAGCGGCATTCGACATGCGCCGAATGGGAACGAATGCATGGAAAAAAAGGTTTGCTGCTGACTAGCATACAACAGCAAGCTTTTGGGGTGCGTGCATGGGCGGAACAACTGACAACCTCGCTAGCTAAGCAAAACACTAGCTTGATCTAACACTTGCGCCGTAGTCCGGTGGTACTGTGTGTCGGTGAGATTAGGAGGAAGCCAGCAGCTTATGCCTCAATCTCGCCTCGTGTTTGCCTGCGGCCTTCGGTCTCAATCTCCATAATCTCTTCCTTGGCCTTGGGGACTTCCTCGCCGATAGGAGCTAGGATGACCTCGATGTGGCATGGGTGTCCTTGGTAAGGGTTGATTCGACCGTGAGCTCTGTATGTGCGGCGGCGTGTTTTCTGTATAGGAGGAACAAGCAGATCAAAAAAAGTCAGCACTTCGCGTCTCAGACTTGTTCGGGTTGTGTGCTTCAACGCACAGGAGCCTGTTGCACGACAATGTTGCGGATGAGAAGGTCTTCAGGGTCAAGCTCGTTGGCGATGGCGTTGGCCTCTGCGTTCTTCAAAAGTCCGCGGAGGAACTTGGCCGACTTGACGGGCCATCGGCCTGTATTAACACACGAAAGCAACAAATGCATAAGTCTCTCTGGTCCTTATCATTTGCTTGCGTCTGTTGAAGTATTCTGTAGCGCACCCTGAGTTGTCTTGTGGACCTTGGCCTGTGCTGTTCGGCCAACACCACCGTTGTGTCTTCGGAAAGGAATGCAAGCGGTGTGCTCTTGGACGTCGGTGAGGAGCTTCAAGCCCTTCTGTAGGGTCAAGCCATTGAGGGCGTTGGCAGTTTCCCTGCGGTTCGTTGAAGGTAGTTCCCACCCAAGTAGAATTGCGGTATCCCAGCGTCAGCCTGGCTTCCAGAGACCTAAACAGGCCGATATCGACGTCCGAGAACGACAAGAAACACGTACAAGGTGTTCTTGAAATGCACGCGGAGGTATGTGCCTCTTGAGAGACCTCGCTTGAGCTTGTTCTCGCCTAGAATCTCACGTTGAGAATACTTGCTGCAAACCGATAGGGCGAACCATCAGCATCGAGGCTTCACCAGCTAACTCCCGCCGGTTTTCCCGCTGCGCTGGCTCGCTGACGGGAGTACGCAGTCTATCCTCCATATACTCACTAGCCCATCTTGTCTGGAGGTGTTGACGAGTTGGTGCAGTGCCTCCCAATTGTCTGCTCAATTGTCTGCACTCGCTGCCTGCGCGCCAGCATCCACCGGGCAATGGGGGCGATCGAGGTTTTCGCCCTGCCCGCATAATTTGCCACCGGCCACCTCGACTCCAGCTCAAAATGCAGCGCAGGCTTTTCCTTCCGGGACTTCGAATCCAAAGCAATCCAAAATTTAAGCCTTCCTCGAGGCTCCAAAATTCTGACCTCGAGTCGAGACAAAAGGTGTTTACACAGTGCACACGCAAAGAGTCATGGCAGAGTTGAAGAGAACGGCATGTCTATCGGGAGCTGAAGGACTCTTGAGATTCTCACAAGACCGGTTTCATTATGATAGCAAGACTGCCTGGCTTTACGCTGAGATCTGACAACACCGCTTTCGATTGGCTACTCCTAAAGAGCACGGCTGCTTCATCGGTCACAACGAATATGCGTGAAGAAATGCTGGCAAGCTGAACATCTATTTCTCTGAAGCTGTTTGAAAGCTAATTTGACTTCGCTATGCTTTGCGATTGTATTCTGACACTGTTGTGCTGTCAGAACACAGTTGTAAAATATAGCGAAGTCAAAGTGCCTGTCAGAACAGCTTGAAAGGAGCGCGATAGGGTTACTTATGCATGATGCAAAGCGACACTGAGCGGGCAAGCGAGTGGGAGACGATAATGCAGATGAATGTCATTGTATTCTCAGTTACAGATCTTGCGCTTGTCTCGGAACTAATTGTACTATCAATCAAGCTTCGTCTCGCAAATGCTTGAGAAGAATGGCAGAGCCGGCTGTCCATATGTACGTAATGTGTTTTTTCAGCTTGTGTGTCGTCTCCATGTCGCATGCTCAAATGTTCTCATATGTCTCGCATGCTTGTCTGCTAGAGTTCACTCTGCCCTGCCAAATGCTCTTTTACTTGGTTGGTGAGGTCACTCTCCTTGGGGCGACTGTCGCCCAATCCTTGCCTTTTTGCCAGCGCTCCCTGAGCTACATCAGTATTTCGATAAGGAGTACTGTAGACGCACATGCATCCGATCTAGCTGCAGGATCCTTCTTTTCTCCAAGCTTGTTGAAGGATCCGGGATGCATCAGATCATTCACATTCTGGTTGACTTCCTCCTTGGGGAGCTGCGACGTCTCTGGATCTACAACGCTCAACGGGCCTTCAGGACCTTTTCAGCCTCCTTGAGGTACGCCGCTATATCTCGAAACTTGTCCGAAGACATCCTATTTATATTGCTGGCATTCCCTGTAAAAAGAAAGATTACATCCGTTCCACCTCCAGATATTGACGTTCCATTTACGGCTGCTTAACGTTGATGCTTGAGGATTGCGTTGTCCAGCAGGGGAGTCATAGCCATCTCTAGCCCAGCACTAGCTGTTGAGGAACGGTCGTCCGTCTTGCTGTGTTCGGGGCTGCAGCAGACGGGGGGCTTTGCCTCTTCTAGCAGTAGGTTTTCAGTGAGCGGCAGCTTAGGGAGGTCTGGCTGGGAGGCAAGGGCGTGGGGAAGTGGGAGCAAGGGATGGAAAGATTTCGTGAAGATGCAAGCAGAAGAGTGGACATTCCCGCTGCTGACAGAAACGAAAAGAACTCTTTCTGCTCCTTCGAAGCAATCGCTTGTTTAGTCGCTGGCTGCTCGACCCCGATGATACTATGGCAATTTTAATGACACTTTCAGAGTCTCCAGAAGTTGGCGGGCCGCTCCGTGTTATCTACAGGATGAGAGCCGCTGGGCAATGTATCTCTAACGGAGGCTCGAAATCAGCCAAGGTGAAAGCGTCGTTACCAGGAGTCGGAGGTTTGGAGTGAGGACTCGAAGACTTCGGGGCAGGACTCCGGAGGCGGTGACGCTTTATGGGACTCGAGGCTCGAGGGTATTTGAGAGGGATGCGCGGCGGAAGACTTGAGTGGATAGGCAGTAAGTACTCACTGAAGACGAGGGAGTTTGTAGAGAGCGGTTATAGTCAGACAGGAACAGATCACTGTTTGAGGTGAAGGAAAGAAAGTCTTGTAGGGACAGATTACTACGAGAGGGGAAGGGATATACAAAAGGAACTAATCACTTTTGTAGATTTTGAGAACGATGTACTATGAACCTGGCAAGACTGAGCTATGGCTTCAGTATTGCTATTTGGTTCTGTTGGTACTATGATTCGGTGGTGAGACAAGAGAGTACTAGCTCTACACAAGGATATGAATATTCTAGCTGATACAAAAGCTACTACAAAGTTGGTGCAATGTTCGCTGTACACAATGGCAAACATCCGCTACAAGTTCAGCAGACTGGATGGAATCCTGTGAGATAGTCGTGGCTGTGGCTGTGAAATGGGCTCTTTTGTTTTCTTCTGTAACTGAAGGCATAGGAACTTCGAGTGGTGTGTTCGATATTCAACGTAGCTTCTCGAAGCTCGAAAGATGTGAGTGAGCTCGAGTTTGCAGTCTATCTTCGAGGTGGGTTCGAGGAGGGCTCTCGGAGCTTGTCGAAGTAGTCGAGCCGCTCACACAAGGCTAGGCAATGCAGCAGCTTCGGCCTCGGTAGGCACCCGGCCCCCCTCGTTGACAACGGGCTTGCATATGTCAACAGTGGAGCGGGTCTTAGCCCCTGAAAGTGCCTTCTGCTGTGGGTAGCCGCATTGCTTCTCCCCGTAAATGATCGGATGCAGTTGGATCACCTCCAGGGAGCCTCTGCAGCTACAGAATCCGCTCTATCCTTATGTTATACGAGGAGGCCGGTGTGGTCCATCTTCTCGGTGTGCTTCTGCTTCGAGTGTGCTGATGTGAAGTCTGATTCGCCAAACATAGTGGGGCAATGGCGGCACTTCCATGCTGGCGCGAAATTATCAATACAAGACATCACCATCTATTGTAGTAATGGAGACCTTCCTGCTTACCTTTAGCTGCATGAAGCTTTTCCGAAAATCTCTGTTTTCGGGAGTATTTCGAGAGGCCAGCTGTGAGAGCAAAGTCTTCACCATCGGTGAGCTCGGCGTCATCGACAGCCCGGCGCTGCTTGTCGAGGATTTGGTGGTGCGTCTTTTGACGACGCTTGTACCGGTTGCTTGACATGGACTTGTTTCGTGTTTCAACGACTTCTGCAAGCATGCGTGCTTCCTGTTGTTGCGCTGCAGAAGCCTTGCCCGCCTCAATGATCTGAGTGAGCTTCTCCAGGTCTTCGCGCTGCTAACGAAAGTGCTCAACTCGCTGATTCACCGTCTTGGACAGCTCCTTGTGACGGCACTAAGCTCCTGTCCGTATACCGGATCCCAGGTATTCTGGAGATTGCGGGGGGTCTCGGCGTAATGGCCGGAGGTGCTCTGCGGGCAAGTCGAATCTTGCCTGCTTGTTTGACGAGCTCTCCTCGCAGACAGTTAGATAGCCCACCTACAAAGTAGCCTCCGGCATCTTTGTCGGCCAATAGCGAACTTTTAACAAGTGGTGTGCATATGGTCACGTAGCCCACGTAATAACTACTAAATTGACTTAGTGCTTCGATTATGGGGTTTCCACTATCATTGTCCCGTAACCTGATGACGGAATATTTGGCTTTCTTCTTCATGATCATCTGGGAAGGTATATTTGAACAGTTGCAGAAGCTTGGCCCAGTCTTCATTGATATATGCGTCTTGACTTTGCAAGTATCGGCTGACTGACTCATTGCCCCCGCTCCGTTGGTTCTCTCTTTGTTTCCAACTTCTAAAAATGCCAACTCGTCCGGCGTGAGCAGTCCAGCCTTTTATTCGTTCTCTCATATTATCGATGTGGCGGTGCCAGCATCTCAAAAGCATCTGGGGTAGATTCAATGTCTTCGACTTGGCTTTCTCTAGAATGACGGGATGCGCCTTGCTGTCGTTTATATTCTGCACATGCTTAAAGGTCTTGGGCAACTTCAGGCAGCTGATCAAGAACCAAGAAGCGTTGGAATCTGCCTTCCGGACAAGTCTTCGGGAGAATCGAAGCGCCCGTTTGCACAGCTGTCAGTTGTGGAGTCTTGTGATATACCTCAGGGCAAGCAAGCACAGCTCTGCTGTGCGACTGTCCCCCGCCAGTTGCTATTGTCTGTGACTTCCGGCATCCTGCCTGATTTGGCCAACCATTGCTAGATTGTTCGGCAGAGTGTTGAATGGTAGGGCTTGTACTCTTTGGATGTTGAGAACGAGTGCGCTTGACCGATCCGATGTGAGGGTGTATGGGTGCATCTGGTTTGGCGGCGAAACCCTAGCATACTGCCTCGTTCTTCGTGGACTTTAGTTGGAGGTCTTGAATCATGTCTCGCTGTATGCACACGAAAGGAAGGCGACCTACGTCAATATCAAATCGTTGCTTGGGTGAATAACATGAAATTAACGCTTGATTCTATTACCTACACCAAGCGGAAGAGCAATCAAGTGCTTGGATGACATCTTCTGGCATCCTAGCTGTGCAGAGCAAAGTCTTGGACCAGGCTTTGGAGCTGGAGGAACAGACCTGTGAATGTGTCAGTCATTGGCTAGCCTCAAGATTTCGTCTAGCATTATATCGCTTACACCTGATCTCCTCTGCAATACCAAGGCAATGCGCGTGCCTCTTTGGATCTTTGCTGTAGCCGCTGCACCTGATTTTCCGGTAGCTGCTTAAATTGGCAACAGATAAATTGATGTAGCGATTGGCTCTTCGTCATCAAATATGGCCATTCTAGTGTTCGCTGAAGGAAGGTGATGACAGTGGATCGTAGAACGCTCCGTTGAGTATGTCCTTCATCAGAGTATGCAACCGAAAGGAAAGTTCAAATCGTAATAGTTGGAAGATTCGTTGCATCATGAGTATCGGGGGCCTCAGGCTGATCATCTCCCTTGGCTGTGGTATCGGAGTAAAAAAGAGAGAGAGAGAGGGGGGGGGGGGGGAGTTGACGCTCATTTCCAGTTAAGTTGAGTGGGTGGGCAGCTTAGGCTCAGCTGCTGCTGCCCGAACAAGAAAGAAGGAAAGCAAGAGCAGGAGCGATTATCGAGAGCTCTTTTATATTGCAAAATTCGGAAGATTTGTAAGGCATATGCCTTCCAAAATGTGCCTTCCAAGATGAGTAAGAGCGTCTTGACGCGGATGTTGAGCTAGTACTAGCGTCGAATCCGCGGTCTGAAAGGAAGCGAAGACTTTGTGGCTTCTGGTGTGGCGGTCTCGACAAATTTCATGGGAGGAAACTCAGCTGAAGCTGCAAGATCCCAGTGTTAGCAGAGAGCGCTCGAGCAAACAATCGTTAGATGAAGCTGCCATGCCTCTCGAGGGGTATGCGGCAGAGATGCCCAGATGTTCGTTGGTCTTGGATGGCTTACAGCAGTTTCGGTACATCATCATAGGTTTAGCTGACAGATACTAATGGAACAACTTGAGGACTTTAGCAAACATTCTCACCATCATGATGTCCAACACCGAGGCTTGTCCAACATGCAGACTGGCAGGACGGCTTCGAGCGTTCAGTGCAATTTCGCCGGGCTACAGCAGGCCTAGAACATCAATCTTGCGGTTGCGACGTCCAGTTGTCGACTTGTAGAGTCTAGGTACCTGCAGAGCAAAGCTAGACGACCTCACGGAAATCCATCGAAGATGTGGCTGCCTTCGATCACCCATCAGTTGCCGACGTGTCACAACGGTCAAGCTTCGGGTACTCTGCTCCTCTCGCTCACTCCATACAAGGCCAGCATTGCTATCCTACCAGCTGGTGTACATCGCAGTCACCATGGCGCCCTACTCGAGAAAGGCCGGACTCGCCTTTGCTGCTGGATCGCTGCTCGTGTCGCTCGCTCACGCTGCGGGTGCACCTGCAGACAGCCCGGTGTTTGAGGTGAGCTGGGTTGGCGGTCTAGTTCAGAGATGGCAGCCATGATTCTGACTTGACCTCCTCTGCTGCTTGTCTCGTCGTGCCGTGCTCTCTGAATGCACCGTTACGCCCGCGCGCAGCCCATCTCCATCCGGACAGGACACTTTGTAGAGCAGTTCACAGATGATTGGGCAGACAGGTGGAGCCCGTCAGCTGCCACCAAGACAGATAAGAACCAGGAAGTATTCTCGTATGGTGAGTTAGCCTGCAGTCCTTCAGGGCGCTGCTGGAGCCGCACCTTCCATTCATGCGCGTGTCTGGCTGACTATGGGCTTCTTTGACCTTCTACGCGCTCTTTCGATATACCCATGTACTCGCGACCGCCTCATACGTACATCCACAACTGTGCACACCTTTGAACAGTCGGTAAATGGGAAGTGAAAGAATCGGAAGTCTTCCCGTGAGTCTGCTCAAAGGCCTTCCATGGTGCAGCTGGCCGTACAGACGCGCTTTCTCCGCTTGGCCAAACTAATGCAACAATCAACACACTGACCTTATGTCCTATACACACCCTACACAGAGCCATTCGAAATGACAAGGGTCTAGTCGCGACTTCCAAAGCTGCGCATCATGCCATCTCTGCCTTGTTCGACAAGCCCTACGACCCAGTGACGGAAGGCGGTCTCGTCGTTCAATACGAAGTCAAGCTCCAGAATGGACTTGAATGCGGTGGTGCCTACATAAAGCTCCTGACTGAGTCTCCAGAGGTGGGTTCCGTAGCATTTGTTGAAGGTCGTCTCCCAGATACCTTCTGCGTGTATGCGGTACTGAGATCAAGTCCTCGTTGATTTCAAAAGGGCATTCAAGCACAAGAACTTTCAGACAAGACTCCCTACACCATCATGTTTGGACCAGATCGCTGCGGAGCCACCAACAAGGTTCACTTCATCTTCCGCCACAAGAACCCTCTAACTGGCGAGTTCGAAGAGAAACACCTAAAGGCACCTCCTGCGCCAAAGAACGACAAGCTCTCTCATCTGTACACTCTTGTCATTCGACCTGATAATACCTACGAGATCAAGATTGATAACGAATCAAAGAGACAAGGGTCGCTTTTGGAAGACTTCGATCCTGCGGTCAACCCAGACAAGGAGATCGGTGCGTCATTGCATGTCGATAACCTGGGAGCGTTCGCCCGCGTTCAGACTGACTGACTTGCTTCATTCCGACAGACGACCCCGAAGACTCCAAGCCTGCTGACTGGGTTGACGAAGCCAAGATCACCGACACCAACGCCGTCAAGCCTGCAGATTGGGACGAGGATGCAGTAAGTTGGTAGTGCTTTCGTGTTGCTGGTAGTACACTGACGACGATCTTCCTTCTATCAGCCATTCGAGATTGAAGATCCCGATGCACAGATGCCAGCAGGATGGCTAGTCAATGAGCCAGCTACTGTTCCCGACCCTGACGCCGAGAAGCCAGAAGAATGGTCAGATGAAGATGACGGCGACTGGATCGCTCCTTCCATCCCCAACCACAAGTGTGAAACCGCTCCTGGATGCGGACCTTGGATCGCTCCTAAGAAGCCTAACCCAGACTATAAGGGCAAATGGTTGGTTTAAATCCCCATGAGCATCTTCTTCATACTGACTTCTACCCAACAGGTTCGCTCCCAAGATTGACAATCCTGCCTATAAGGGTATTTGGGCTCCTCGAAAGATCGCCGTAAGTTTGCTGAATGGTGGTACAACAGGAGAGAGCATCTGCTGACAGACTTGCAATGTCAGAACCCCGGCTACTTTGAGGACAAGGACCCATGGAAACTCAACCCTATTGCTGGTGTAGCGTTTGAATGGTGGACCATGCAAGACAACATCCTCGTCGACAACATCTATGTTGGCAACTCTGAGAAGGCCGCTTCCGACTTTGCCGCTGCGACTTTTGAGCCCAAGCACAAGATCGAAGTTGCTCAAGAGAAGGCATCCAAGCCCGCTTCTTCAGCTGGCGATGATGAGCTCGATACTTCAGACTTCAGCATCCCAGCTTTCCTCGCTGATCCAGTCAACTATGGCCGCAACAAGGTAGTCACCTTCATCAAGGTCGCTAGCCTTGACCCTCTAGGCGCGTTCAAGACTATGCCTCAAGCTGGAGCTATCGCTGGTGGATTGGCCGCTACACTCATTGGAATGATTGGCATCCTACTTGGTCTACTAGCTCCCAAGCCAGCTACCGTCCAGGCCAAGACAAAGAAGGTCAAGGAAGTCACCGTAAAGGCAGCTCAAGACTTCAAGGAACAAGCATCAGCTACCGCCTCAAATATTGGTCAGACCGCAGAAGGATCCGGAGCCGAGATCAAGAAGAGGAATACTGGCAAGGGCAAGGAGCCAGCTCCTAATTAGTAAACGAGTACAGGGAAAGATGGTAAGATTTGAAGAATGGAGGAAAAAAGACACAAAAAGAATTGCCTCGGTTGACTTTGAATGGCCGGAGTGGTGGGCATTGACTATTTTCAGAGACCAAGTTGAAGTTTCAACAGCGTTTGTCTGAGTAACCTTTGCAAACATAGGTTTAGAGATTTCAGCTGTGCGAAGATGTCGTCAAGCAGGCTTGTTTTGAGGTAATGAAAACAGGAAGAATTCTTTGCAAGTGACTTTGACTTCGCTCGGCGCGACCTCGGAAATCCATTGAACTGATTTGTCATGACCGTTGTCTCGCATTACTTATGAATTGTCCATTCATCGATATCTCTTGAAGGCTGTCACAACATAAGCCATCGTACGCTACGTGACGTGCATGCAAATCTATGCACAGCTTTTAAGCCTATATTATAGGGGTTACAAAGGGGATTTCAGATCCAGGGTAAAGTAAGCCTCCTATTGTCATTCGTGATTTCATTGAGGACTGTTATGATAAACGTAAAATTGTGTGTAGCAGGCCAAATGCGTTTGTGTGTGTGAGGTCTAAGCCCGCTGAGTGCTAAGCCATAGCTTTGGTTTCGTTTTCATGTCTTACTGATTTGGGTGGAGTATATCAATTGTGAGTGCGCCGAACCTCAACGAATGACATGCCACGTGGCGGCACCGACTACCTTCGTGGTGCAGCTCCGGGTGGCAGAGAGTAGTCTTGTCCAGACGAAGGTATCGCGGGAGGCGAGTCGTCCGGCTGACGGTAGCCTGAAGGTGTATCACCGAGCGAATGTCTTCCCTTTGTGGCAGTCGAGCTTCTCCTGTTGCGTTTGACTATGCGAACAGCTCCGTCGGGAGCAGAGACTGATAAAGACCGCATGTCAGTGCCGCCATGATTGAACAGCTCAGCTAAAAGGCATGACTTACCTGGACCGGGGTCATACAAAGACACGCCTCGACTGGCCCGAGAAGGAGCCATCGATGGGGGCCTTGCAGTTGCAAGGAGCGCTTCGGTCACTGGGAAGACCCGCGGGGCAGTCTCTTGCTCGGGCGAAGCCTTCGGCAACTGATTTTCGTATGGATCGATAGATGTTCGGCCGAGAATGGCCTCCCTTTCCGCTGCATCACTGTCGTAAAGTTCTTGCACGGGATAGCGAGGACTGCGAAAACGGTATGATCAGAATGCTGATTTTCTGAGACGGCGTGAGGCGACACTTACTACTCCTCTTCCATTCGTGGAACCGGCGATGGATTGGGGTGGAAATTCTCTGAGCTCGAGCTTTGATAAGGCGATGCTTCGTAGTTGTGCAGGACGCTTGCATCAGCCGAATCGTATATTTCGGTCTGGGAAGGTATGTGCTGGTATGACTGTGGCTGATGTGTTACTGCCAATGGAGCAGGAAGTTCAAGCACTTGAACATTGTCAACTTGACGACGCCCTCCGCCGGCTATCGGAGAGCTGGAGCTATATCCTGAAGGCGTGGCGGCACCTCGGAAGAAAGGATCCTGAGGCTGACCACCTTGGCTGACGAAAGTGTCTGTAGTCGAGATGACGGAGTTACGAGTTGTCAAAGACCGATAAGGCGAGCCAGAGCGCTGTAGAACCTCAAAAGTGGAATCGCGCGAGTGGGTTCCATTCTTCCAGCGTCTTTCGCGCTCCCATTCACTCCAGCGTTTCATCACGATGGATTGGCTGTCGAATTCGCCTTCTTTATCGTCGTGACCGCCTCCTTTGCTTTCGCCATGAATTTTTCGAGTGGAGCCCCAACTGAAGTCGTCCATATGGAAGTAGGCATATGTAGGCAGGATAGCGTTCCAGATTGGCAAAGAGAACAGGTAGATGATCATCCAGCCAACGTAAGCAATCTTCCTGCTTGTAACGACGATGAGAAGCCCCGGAAGACCCAAGATACAAGCGAGAAGAATGAGGGGCTATTCGAGAAGATGGGTCAGGGAATGGATGAGAGCGGTATATAGAGGGTCGACTTACAATGATAGGCTTTTCGCGGTTCGGAATGCATGTGAGGACCAAGATGTAGATAGTGAAAGCAATAGCTGCCGGCAGAACTAATGTTCCTACCAACTCCATGAAAACAACAAACTGCATCGAGAAGCAGAAGGTACCGCAAAGATCCCGAACAAGTAGAAGTTCGAAAAGGTTGTGAATTGTAGAGTTGATCCATCTTCTTCGCTGTGATAGCAGGACCCTGAAGGTGTCTGGTACGACGGTCTTGCAGTAGGCTTGAGGGCAGAACATCATCTTTCGCTTAGGGAATGTCTTGAGCATGAGTGTCGTAAGGTATCGATCTTCACCTAGTAGCAGTAAGTTCTTCTTGTGCAAACTGTCGACCACATTCTCCGAGTAATGCTCCACGATATCAGGGTTCGCGAGAATGGGGACATAGTACCCATCGCCGCCTTTGGGAGCTTTGATACGGTACATACTGAAACAACCAGGCAAGCATGTGACACCGCCCCACATTGACTCGAAAGCCTTCGTCTGATGGTGCGAAATATAGTATTCGAAGACTGCATGACGCAATACGTCAGATCAAGTGCACAGAGAAATGGACCAATCTTGTCTCTCACCTTGTATCATAGTAACCCAGGTCTCGCTCTTATTTGCGATCTTCGTCTCACCGCAGAGTCCCATGATATCGACATCTTGGACCATGCATGCTACCATGCGCGTGACAGCATCCGGGAAGACTAAACGCGAAAAGTTAGTTGTAAACCAGCTGATGAGCTTAAACTCAGAGGCAAACGCAGGTGCGAACAGCCGACTCACCCTTTGTATCGGCATCCACCATCAGAACATGCTCATAATTGTCCGCAGAGACGCCAGTGACTTTCCAAATAGCATTGAAGAATTCATGTTCAAAGTTTGTCATTCGCTCATCAAACATGACCTTCTGTAAGAATGCCATAAGTAGAACTTGCGAATCGCGCTTGCCACGATTACCAGGTTTTGCATCATGAGCTTCTAGTGGACTTCCGCATTTTGCAATCAAGATCATCGGCACGCGTTGCTGTTTACTTTGTTCTACCGTTTCATTATCGTAGTCGTAGTATCCAGCGAAGATCTTTGCCATGTTATGTCGTTTTCGTCCGTCTGCAACTGCGACGTAAGACAATGGCTCCACCTCTTCAGCTGGCGTAATCAGGCCTTTCATCATGCTCAAAACGATATCGGGGGTAGTCTGATCGTTTCCTGAACCACGGACGAGACCATCTGCGATGACAAGTATGAACTTGTGGCTGTTGGGATAGTCACTCGTGGCGAGGGAGTCGAGCGTCGTGCGAAGACCTTCGACAGATTCTGAATACGCTGTAACGAGGAGCATAGTGTGTGCCAAAGGAAAGCCAAAAGGCTGATAGTCTGGCGGCGGTTGCATATTGATGTTTGGGTCCAGTGGGAATGGGCACGGGCGACCTGTGCCATCAAGCATATCGATCGAAGAGGCTCTAGAGTGGCGATCTCCAGAGACCTGGAAATGAAGGCCGCGATCATTAGAGGTGATTCCAGCAACAAGCACAGAAGAAAGCTCATGCTTACGTTCATACTTGACAGTGGTAATGAGGCATTGCTGCGAGAAGCTCGCACCGGGCTATCAGGAGGTGATCCTTTCAACCCAGCACCAAGCAGATTCTTAGATCCGAAGGTACTTTGTCTCTTGCCCGCATCGTATGTAGAGTATGGTCTTGAAACAGGAGCGGTAAACCTACTAGTGGTAGGCAGGTAGCTTTTCCTTGCATTCTTGACGTTAGGTCGGTATGCCGAAGGTGCAGGTCTATAAATATCCTTTGTCCACTGTTCAACTTCTTCTATTCTCTTCTGACGTTCTTCTTTGCTTTCAGATTTGAATGCACCTAATCGTCTTCCGAAGAACCAAGAGTAGATGACGGCCATTGCAAACTTGATGCCTACTACCGCCAGAATGAAGACTAGAGAGACGTAGAGCACGATATCTGCTACTACGCAGCCGATTGTCTTGCTGTCCACGAAACCGACACGAATGATATCGTCCATACATTCTGCTAGTGTGCGGTTGCCGGCAATCAAAAGTTGCATAGTCGAATCCCGTCCTTCGTACGAGGTGTTGCCTGAGGCGAGACTATCGAAGATGGCTGGGTATTCGACAAACTCTCGGTCCAGCCAGCGTAGTAAGCTGAAATCGAGGACGGAACTGTTTTAAAGGAGCACCATCAGAATTAGGACTTTGGGGAGACGAAAAGCGAAATGTGAGCTCACCTCTTGTAGACAGCCAAGTTTCGAGTAGAATTTGTGATGTTCTCCCACGTGTAGTAGACTGGACCTTCCCATTGCATACCGATGACCTGTCTATCTCTAGCTGCAGCGAATTGGCTCCTAGCAGTCCTCTGTGTATGGCATAAACTACCACCAGCATAGTCCGTATTATTAGGTTCCAAGCTTGAGAATTGATCATTTAGATTACAAGGAAAGTACCAGCCAAGATTTCCATCCGCATCTTCAGGTATAGGAGAACCAGCAGCTCTCGTAATAAGACCTTTACAGTTCGCATTGACGTTCTGGAACATGAAAGAACCATCCTTACCACCTGCATTCCAGTCTGAATATAGAGGGTTCGAGTTCGTCTCTACTCCACTAGCAGCTGGATGTTCAAATCGATCCATTGAATAATCATATCCGTGGAAAATCATTGATCCACCTTGTATACTCCCAGCGTGGAATCGAAGTGCTTGATTCCCGCAGACTGCATTTGTGAAACCGAAAGTGAGAAAACCAACTGCAGCCATGATCGAGGCGATGACGGATAAAAGACCAAGTTTTTCTCGGAAAGCTCGCCGCCGGTCTAAGGTTCTATAGCCTGTAGGAGAGGGGTAAAGGGTAAGGTCTCTGCCGCATTTCAATTTGCTTGCGCGATCAAATCATAAATTACTCACCACACGACTTGAGTACTGCGCCAGGCAGGAAACACGTAATGATATAGCAATAAATCATCCAAGGCGTTAGAGCAGCCTTCTCTTCGTCCTTCTTGTTGCCATTCTTGGCATTTTTTCCCTTGAGGTTCTCGTCACTGTTAATACCGGCATACTGTTCTTTCGAAGTATTGCCCTTCTTATTTCTCCGTAAGGTCGCGCCTCTCTTCAGGAAGTTCAGACCAGACTCATGTGCCATTCCTTCTTCTCTTGCAAGGATAGATTTGCCTCTTCTCAAACCAGGTCTTCCATCTAATCCCGGTGCAAGACCATACGAAGCTATTCCGCCTTGACCTCCTCCGTACGGCAGTCCTGCATGAGCTGAAGAAGGACCATAGCCAGTTTCGCTCACCCCAACTCTACCACCATTTTCAGCTTGAAATGCAGCTGAATGCTGAGCATAATGGAAATGGCGAGCGTCGGGGTTGACTCTTTCTCTCTCTGGCCTGACCAAGGATCTCTTTCGCTTGAAATCAGCACCGGAGAATCCTCCTCCAGCATTACCATCTTCCGCTGCTCTGCTTGAGCCTCGCCTGTTGCCCATGCCTGGATGCAGGTTGCTGTTGTCATTTCCACTACCACCGAATGAAAGTGAAGGGAGGCCCATTGCAGCTCTTGGCGAAGGTGCAGGTGCGAAGGTGACAGAGGGATGGTAAACGTTGCCTTGCGTATCGCGGAACAAGTGGGCTGTGGAGCCAGCGGGAGTCTTGCTGATGCTGTTGCCATCGTCGTCTGGTGTCGCTGGAAATGGTCCAGCTACAAATGTGCGTGCTCCGCCATTACCACTTCCGCCCAACTCGTCCTTGTCCAGTGCGTCGATGCCGGGTGAGTACTTGGTCGAGCCAGAATTGGAGGACATGGTCTGGCTCAGCGGGGGCAGCATGGCGGGATGCTGTTGATTGAGCAGAGATGATGGCGGTATGAACGACTGCTGCTGGTGTTGCGATGCAGGATTCATCCCATCCTGCTGCTGTCGTCGCCCTTCACGCTGAGGACGCTCGTGATTCTGCTGTCTCCGGCGGCCCGCTTCTTCGTCGGCATACCTGCGGCTGGGCAGTCTCGAGAAGTCCATGCTGGCGTGTTGCTCTTCCTCTTGGTCTGTTACTCCTCTGTCCCTCTTCCAGCCTGTCCAATCTCTCCCCTCGGAGCGCGTTGCTCACCCTCACCGCTACAGCTGGCGCGGGCGTTTGTATGGGGATCGTCCAGACCCAGCGAATCGACGAGCAGCCAGGTGGATGAGTCGGATCCTAAGTATGTCCAGAAGTCCTTCTATCCCTTCTACTCCGCCATGTAAATCACCACCCTCGAAAATGGGGCTGAGCGTTCGAACTCTGAGAAAACCGCACGAAGTCGCGATCTTGCAATGCAAGGAATGTGGCGAGAAGATCTGCTATTTGTATGTATTGATTGCAGATTACAATTGCATGCAGCATTCCTTAGCATGTCGAATAGCCGATAAGTCATTACACCTCGTCGATGCTCGATGTGGCTTTCAGGCTTTATTTGCAAGCTTCCCTCATGCCATCCTCTCCGCCCAATCTGACTGTCGATGTGTCACTTTACTGCACTCCCAGCTTGTCGCATATCCGTAAGCTGCAGAAGACCAACCTAGCCATGTATCCTACCTATGAAGATCGCAATCTTCATCTAACAGGCAATGCACGAGGAAGTTGGTTGATCTGTTTCTTGATTTCAGATAGATTGGGTCTGTACAAACCTCTATCCACGCTCTTCAAGAAATGCCTTATCTCTTCAAGTTCATTTGCTGAATTCAATGCAGACACACCACTCGATAATGCCGATATCTCCAGAGAAGGAGTTTCTATAATCCCTTCAAGTGCAGAATGTGTACCGCTTCCAAATACTTCGTAAGGATCGGGACGTTCAGGGATAAGAAAATACGCTCCTACTTGAGCCATAGATACCAAGAGACGTTTCTCATACTCTTCCATTCCTTCTAGATAATCAATCCTGCTTTTCCTCCAACCGTCTGGTCGTACGATGGTATATGAGCAGACAATGTCGAATAAAGCTCGCTTGGATCCTAGTGCACTGATAGGAAGACCTCTGACGCTGTATGAAGACAAATCGTATAACTGGTCGTAGATGAACTCAAAAGTACGAATCACAGAGTTAAAGTCAGGTGTTTCACTCTTCAACAACATTGAAGCGATTGCCATACGCCAAAATCGACTGTACCGACCACTTGGGGAACATGCAGTCGTACGAGCTGCCTGTGGTTTGTACATGCACGAGAAGAGATCTTCTCCAAAGCAAAGGGTTGAGGAAGGTGGTAGCGCATGCTTGAACTCGTGAAGATGTTCGTCGGAACGCGCCTCGCTTGACGCTGCTGCTAGCTTCGGTACGAGGGATAGGAGATCGGCTCGAGTGGTGAGAATAGTGATGAATAGCTCGGCTATGAATTCAAGTCTGTTCTGCTTGACTGTATGGGACGTCGTAGGTGTTTCTGTACTTGGGAAACGACCCTTTATAGTCGGCTGTCCTCCAAAAGTGGACCGACGAGGTACTGTGACTGCATCTAAGCTTTTCTTTCTGCGAGGCTGCGAAGTGAGGGAATGCAAGTCAATCAGACAGTCAGTAGATGCGCGCTTACAGGATTCAACGACTCATTCATTTACCTCAATCGGCGAGAGTCCGTCAAATAGGAAATGTGCGGAGAGGGGATCATACACCGACAGCCTCCATGCTCTATCTCCGAGAGATCCACCGCGTCGACTTGTGTTGCGACGTTGATTCGCAGGCGCGAATGGTATACTGTGATCCAGAGGAGGAAAGAGAGCCATGCAACTGCGAAGGCAATACCTGCGTTAGTGGGTGTTTGGATAGCTGTGGATATGCCTGACAGGTACAATTGGGTGCTGTTCCTTGAGTTGGTGCACGCTGTAGGAAAAAGAGGAAGGTTGTCCAGGTGAGGTCTTCGCTTCGATGACAGAAGAACGCTTTGATCTAGTGATGTGACCCCAGTGTCTAGGGTCCTGTTGCGTACTGGGAAAGTGTTGTTGTCTGTCTGTAAGTTGAGCGATGTAGGTGTGCTTCACTGCAGCAAGTACGTTAGAGGTGGAAGAAACAGGAGAGCGGAGGAAGGGAAGAGATCAGACGATGCAGAACCAGGAACATGCTTGCGAACAGTCTGTCTTCATTCCCTGTATCGAAAATTTGCTTCAACTGGTCGACCATTTTTCATGCAATTGCAACACACTGTAAATTGGACGACCGGACAGCTGGAAGAAAGCCTGACTCGCCGGTTATGTCTGACATGAGTACATGGCCGGTGAGATGGCTGTCGAAATGTGATTGCGGCGGGAGGCTCGAGGATGCTGTCTCTACATGCTGCCTGAGGTACTGCTTGTCATGCTACAACGATAGGGCCTATGCATGTTTCGACGTCTGCTCTGTCGCGCAACACCACTTGCACACATTGTTAGACACGCAGGGATGCGGGCAATGTGATAGACGTGCTTTTACTACTTCAGTGCAGTACATAGCAGCATGAAGCAATCAATACGAGAAAGAGCGTGCCCGTCTACTGTCGCCACCTTTGGTGCTGTTTACGCGCTCGATTGCCAATACAAGCACGCGTTGATTGTGCTTTGCTTTCTGTATGAAGGATCAGTGAAGACTGTATCGATAGCTCGCAGGCAGTCTTGGTGCTGCAGAAGACGGGCTGCTCCACCATGGACTACGAGGATGGAGACTCGCGCGAAGACGAGGACGAGCTGCGGTCAGAGACGCTCTCGCGTTCAGACGACAACGATGGCCCGCGAGAGCCACCTGGGACAAAGAGGGAGAGGCTGCGTAAAGTCCTGCTGCCAGCTATACAGTCACGAGTAGCAGCGTTGGGAGGATGGGAGGACGTAGTGGTCTACCCATCTGCCAGTGCAGGCGAACAAGATGGAGCCTCTTCCAGCGACATTGAAGACGAGCAGGACACACCGATACACACCATCAGAGTGTACAAGCTTGGTGATGAATGCCTGGGATGTCTCAAGGACCTGAAGAGGTTCTGGAGGATGGACGACAACGACGATGAGCGGAATATCGCACGCATGTTCTTCGAGACGGGTGTACTGAAGAACGACCTCGTCCACATACTCGCTTCGTATGGCCAGCAAGCGGAGTCCTCAGGTCGGCAAGAGAAGGCTGCGTTGGCGAGCGGTGAGCAAGCGCACACATTATAAGACATGAACTCGAAATGCTAAACAGAGCTCGTACCAGCCGACCTCATTGCAGCTATGACCTGGCCCATCAACGCGATGGAAGAGCTACGCGAAGCAGAACTGACAGGCGATAAATACACCGTTGAAGCGATGCGCAAGATCGATTTCTCGACTCTCTTGGCTCATCATCGTGCCTACAAGGAAGCAGTCGTTAAATCAGGTGCCATCGGTGCCCTTTTCAAGATGCTTGCGCCGAGACTGCAGAAAGGCTTCAGGTAGATTGGCTGTCACGTGACGTCTTTGCCCGGGAGCTGAACTGAAGCATTTTGGTTCATTGCGTATTCACAAATGCAGAGAGCGTACAGATAGAGACCAAAACGTCATCAATCTCATCCTGCACGTCTTCCGCAATCTTGCGGCTATCGAGGATCGCAAAGCGAAAAGTACAGCTTCAACAGAAGCAATTGAGCAGTCTCATCTTCAGGTTAGGCATTTTTCTGATACCTTACTCTGCACAATGCCACAGGAAAAGCTGAGCTCTTGCAATAATATTATTCCGCTACCTGATCTCACAGTCCGATCTAATCTGCAAACTAGCTTCGGAGAATATACTCGATATCCTAATAACCATTTCATCACTAGCAGGCAAGACAGAATACAAGCGATTCAACACGACATGTCTCGAGATATTCTATCTCTTATTCAGAGGAGTAGAGAGACCTGATCTGCTGGTTAAGCGGAATGCAGCTGTCACTAAGATCCTGCGCGAACAAAAACTGGGCGCTCTGCTTGATGCTGAGAATAGTAGGAAAAGAATGGAAGGTAGAAGAGGCGTTACTCGACATTCGAGATTTGGCACGACTGTCATGATACAGGACGTGAGTCGAGCCTTCCCGGAGAACAAACGATGAGCAATGAATGGCAGCTGAGGTCTGCACCTCTTTCCTCCGTCGCTGACTATTTCCACCCTTTCATAGGGCAAAGACCGTATTGTCATGCACAAACAGGCGGCTGTAGCTTCTGCCATGACGAACCCAGGCAAAGTCATCGATCAAGATAAGCGGATACGAGCAAACAGGAACGTACCCACCACGAATGAACTATCAAGGCCTGTCGATCTGCGTCCAGAAGCACTGTCAGTGCTTCAAGCAGTGGCCATGTCATTCCTTGAGAGTTCTTTCAATCGTGAGTATCTACCTCAGCAGTACTCATAAGAAGGAGACAACACAGTACTGACTTTTCGATTTTCTTGCTATTTGATACTTATAGCTTTCTTCGAATCATTACTAGCAGATATCAGAATGCAAAGACCAAACATCAAAGAAGCAGACAATACAAGATTTTTATTCCTTTCTAGATTCTTCTTGGAATACTTCTTGAATTTATACGCACATGAGAAAAGTCAAGGTGTTGATCCAACATCTGAAGATGCTCATGATTTTGATCTTATTGCTCAGATGACGGAACCTGTTAGTATTGCTTTTGTTTGTCTGAGGATGAAAATGGCTCTTGAAGAGAAGGTGAGTATTCAAATTATTACCTCGTTTTCGGCGTACAAAATGCGATACTGAGTCTGATCGCTGCTTTGTTCGCTTGTCGCAGCCGCCACTATGGACAGAGCTGCACGCTGGAGTGGACTGCTTCACGCAACTGGTGAGTGTCAAAAGCTCTCTTCCCGCTTACGTCTCGTGACAGACTCACTAATGTTGTTAGCCTTGTAAATACTACAGCTCTTGGTAATTGAAGCGCTCCAGACTTCAGGTAATAAAGATTATGAAGAAGTTTCGCAGATCTTACAAGATAAGCTATATTATGAAGGATCGACATTAGACATGGTTACAACAGTGGCGAGTACATACAAGAATCAACCAATTCGATACTTGGACACCATCATCAACCTTGTATATGTACTTCTGAAAATGCTGGAGAAATACTCGAAGAACAAAGAATATATGTATGTTAAGAAGAAGGCGCGCAGGAGAGCAAACAGAGATAATCCTGGTGAGCAAGCATTATACATTGCTTAGCTGTTGCAACGAAAGGATGTGCAGCTGATCCCGATGCCGTGTCGTCTCAGAATATGATGGAATGGACGATGAAGAGGCAGAATTCGAAGCGGGCACTAAATCGCATAAAGACCATCTTTTCCAATTTAAATCATTCGAGAGCGTGAGTCATATCAGCAAGATTGCTTCGTTGAGGCCGAAAACTTGAAAGTAACTCCTCTTTGTCCTGCAGACATTCGCGAAAGAGGGTGTCATGCATACTCTGCTCACTTACCTGAGTCTGTATAAAGAGTTCTCAGATGAAGACCAAATGAAACGAGTCGTCAGTCTTCTTCATCGGATAGCTGTGAAAGCTAATACGCCTCAACTGTTCTACAAGGTGTGTCAGATGTCTTCGCGGGGCTGAATAAGCGTCCATTGTACGTGGAAGCTGACCCTCAAGCACAGGCAACAACACTTGACCTGTTCAAACGTGTCTGGGAAGATAGGCCATGTCTGCCGAAGACTGGAGCTTACAACGATTTGAACAAGCTTATTGGCTTCATTATAAAAGAGTTTTTCAAATCTGCAAAGGAGTATCCTCTGCTGTTTGTCGAGGTAGGTTGAGCACTAAACCCAGCATCTCAGCACATCGCTCACATCTGCTCTGATGTGATTATTTAGATCTTCTTCCATTCAACGAAGAACGAGATCCACAAGCTTATCAAAGGTGAAGCTAGTGAAAGTGAGAGTGATAGCCCAGCAGTTCGTATTTTCCCGCTTCAATGGCCAGGGTAGCATAGCTGATGGCCCCCATTGATAATATCAGTTCCTGAAAATGCCACAAGAGATCGTCATAAAGAAGAAGCTGGGTTTCTCTTGGTCTCAGGAAGTAGGCATTGCCGTAGCCTTGCTAACTGATATGAACCGAGACGATCTAATTAGCTGGGTGAAGGATGTAAGTAAGAGATCTGCTGGGTAGCATCGGAAGAGCTTCAGAGTATGACAAACTGATGCTTAGTCTATTGTTATAGACACTGTCGGCTCTTGCAAAGAGCAGGGATGCTGTCGTTGCGGAAGTTGACCAGGACAGAGATGCAGAGATAGATGCGATGGAGCAAGAAGAGGAAGAGGACGATGAAGCCTTCGAGCGCAGGAAGATGTCAGCTCGTACAGCGGGTCCATCTGACGCTGCGAAAGAAGCATTGCAAGATTACGATGCCGAATACGAGGATCAGCAAGTCCAAGATGCCGCAACTCGCCACATACAGCTGAAGCTCCTCTTGCGCCTGCTGAATTGGGAATCTCGAGAAGCGGAAGATATGTCACATCTTATATGGTCTATCCCTAATACGCTCCTACCGAGCGATCTCAGAGGCCATATCAAAATTATAGATGATTTCCTTATTGGTCCACTTGATCCCGAGAATGGACTGTCTATAGCTGAGATGGTCACGAAGAAAACGAAGCCACGTCGCATAGCCAGACTCAGCAATATCTCCGAGAGCGGTTCTAGCGACGATGATGGGGTCGTTTTCTCAGATCCGGAAACTGCTGCTGCTATTCGAGGAAGCAGGAAAAAACGGACGAGTAAGATTGAAAAAAGCAAACGTCGGAAGGCTGCAATTGATAAGGATGGCGATGGAGAGGTGGAGGGAGGTGCGACGAGGAGGAGAAAAGCGAAAAGAAGGAAAGAAGCTGAGGAGTACAGAACCGCTGAATTCATTGAGGATTCAGATGCAGACGAAGACGCTGATAGAGCCTTCTTTGAGCGAGAGAAGCAATTGCGAGAAGAGATGCAGAAGAAGAGTGGGTTGGGCGGCAATGGGTTGGTGGAGAGAAAGATCAAGGATAAGAAGAAGAAGAAGCGCAAGAAAGGTGTTGAGGATGGCCATTCTCAGGCTACACAGGCACTTCCGGATGATGAAGACGGACAACTTATGGGCACGCAAGAAGCAACACAACAGACGCGTGCAGGCTCTAGCTCAGCTGCCGATTCGGATTCTGATGCGGATGCACCTCTTGTTGCTCAAAAGAAGGGACGCCCTAAAGCCAAGCCGAAGGTTGGACAAGGCGATGAAGTCGATCTAGCTGGCTCGTCCTCTCCTGCAGGTAGAAATGCTAGCCAGGTGTCGATGAAGCGCCCGCGTGCATTGCTAGAGAGCAGTGACAACGAGGATGAGGAGAATGCAACAGCATCCAGCCCGAAACAGCAAGCTACAACGGCTACTCGGATCAATCGGAGCAGGATGGTAGTGGCGAGTGATGATGAGGAGGATTGAATGCACTCCATGCCGCCATGAAGAAGGAATTCGCGTCTGCAATGAGTAGTTCAGTCGTCGTTGTAACATTCTCGAGCTTGCGTTGGCTGTGAAGCGCGTCTGTTTCCAGTCTGCCTGTCTCGTACAAGCCCCAGGGGAAAGAGCATTTCGATGATAGAGAATTGTCGGCTGTTCATCACCAGACAAACATTCTACCTGAGACTGCTAGGTTCTGCTGGATCAGACTACATTTGGATAAATCAAGTAACGGTCTCGCCATGAACACCCAGTCGTCGAGTGGCCCGTCAAACGGCCACGCCGCATCCACATCTTCCTACGCGATGAAGCCATCAGCGAGCAGCTCGAGTCTGCTGGGCGGATCTCGCAGCTCGCACGGCTTGACGCGGTCACAGTCTGGTCACCAGTCACGTCTGTCGACGCACATGTATGTCGCGCCTGGTCCTGTCCTCACAGGTGCAACGCAGACCGTCGAGGAATATCGCCAGCGCAAGGTCGCCTTGATCACGGGTGGGTTTGAGGCGGGCAGGCAGAGAATGGCAACGAGAACATGCAATACTGACGCGCATGCTACATCGCAGGCATCACTGGTCAAGATGGGTCATACCTGACTGAGCTGCTCCTCGAAAAAGGTGAGCATGCTGGAAGCGGTCCGGTCTTCTCGACGCTAGAAGACTGCCTAATGAATGCTGCGAGGCCTGTGCACTCGGAGTGATCTGGCTGTCAGATCGTAAACTGACAATGCTGATGTGCCATGCTCTCTTCCAACAGGCTATCAAGTACACGGAATCATCCGCCGCTCATCGTCCTTCAATACCGGCCGTATAGAGCATCTCTACCGCGACAGTCACGAGCGTGAGAATTCCGCCACTGCGCGTACTTGGTCTGGCAAAGACCAAAAAGCTGACGCTATGGACTGCACGCCAACAACAGGCCCGAACATGATCTTGCACTACGGAGATCTGACAGACACTACCAACCTCGTCTATGTGATATCGCAAGTCCGCCCCACCGAGATCTACAACCTCGCAGCACAGTCACACGTCAAGGTTTCGTTTGATATGGCAGAATACACGGTGAGCAACAGGAGTAGTGAACTCTCTCTGAGTAAGAGTCTGATCTGCTAGTGCTAATGCCTACATACAGGGTGATGTCGACGGGCTCGGGACTCTTCGATTATTGGATGCCATTCGGACATGCGGTTTAACGAGACATGTCCGCTTCTATCAGGTATGTCTTCGGCGACGTAGGTCGTTGCACCATTGCTGACTCTCCGACGATAGGCGTCAACATCTGAGCTATATGGCAAAGTGCAAGAGATTCCTCAGACTGAGAAGACACCCTTTTATCCTCGATCCCCTTACGGCGTTGCCAAACTTTACGCGTACTGGATAGTGAAGAATTATCGCGAATCGTATGGCATGCATGCATCGAACGGTATCCTCTTCAATCACGAATCACCAAGAAGAGGGAGAACATTCGTCACGCGCAAGATCACGCGAGCAGTAGCAGAGATTTCGATGGGTCTGCAAGATTGTCTGTATCTTGGAAACCTGGATTCCATGCGTGATTGGGGACATGCAAGAGACTATGTCGAGGGAATGTGGAGGAGTGAGCATCTCTCTACACCTCTATAATGCATTTTGTACTGACCCTACACCTACACCCTTCTTTACCAGTGCTGCAGCAGGAGAAGTCAGATGATTTCGTCCTGGCGAGCGGAGAGATGCATTCCGTCAGAGAGTTCGTCGAGAAATCCTTTGCTATTGCTGGCATCACGATTCGATGGGAAGGTTATGAAGTGAATGAAGTCGGGATTGACGCTCAGACGGGCAAGATCATTGTTCGAGTGGACCGTAAATCACAACCACTCTCAGAACAGCCGCTTCCGATGGCTGATGTTAGTCTGTTGCTTATTAGCCAAATATTTCCGCCCGGCTGAAGTGGATCAATTACTCGGGAATCCTGCTAAAGCGCAGAAAGTTCTAGGCTGGAAGCGTGAAGTGTCCTTCGACGAATTAGTGAGAGATATGGTCGCAGCGGACATCGAAGGGTGGGTTTCCGGCTCATGGATACAGGCTTGATGATCTGGAATATACTAACTTTCGGCCAACAGCGCTAGAGAGGCGGATCGTAATTAGGAAACATACAGTATCGCATCATTATCTCAGCCTATCGTTTCTATCGTACTAAAACTGCATGTTCTGCTGTTAGGATGCAATTTGGAGTCATAAAAATTTGTCCGTGTACCGCATTTCGCATCAAGCTCCTTGTTATTCACAGGCATTTTCGTTGTATGGTCCCAAATCGGATGTCAATTGTGAATGTATCCATGGCAAAGCCAGCAATACTGTCTGCTTCATCTTGAAGATTGAACGCCATCAGCGCCCGGAAAAGGATCGTGTCCGGCCTCTGCGCACAGCCGATATGACTATCTCTGCTCGACATAGTCCGGTCAGTATGGTCCAGACACTGCTCTGCTTTACTTGTACCCGAAATTGAATTCGAAACCTCTCATCTGCATCAGGAATAGTTCAGTCTAACGTAGATTACACCTTTACGACAATTGCAAGCCGCCATGACAGTCTACGAAACAGTGGAATTTGACGCACCCAGGAACCTCCTTATCGTCAGAAATACAAAGTCAGACGGCGAGGCTGAGCACAATCTACTTATCAAAGATGGTTGGGTAGAAGTACCCAACGACGAGATTGCAGCAATCTTACCTCCCACTCCTGGTCCGCGCAAGGATTTTCTGAGAACGCGTATGGAGTCTTCTACTAGTGAGGGCAGCGCACAGAGCGAAGAGACTGGCCATGGAACAGGAGAAGGAGGTTCGGGTACACTTCAGTCGGCAAATCATAAGCGTGTTTACAAACGCGCTCCTGCGGTCAGCGCTTTACATGCTTGATCACCGGATCAAGTCTGGATGAGCCCGGTTGAGATAGCAGTACCGCGTAACGGGCTACAAGCCTGAGAGACCAACAACCACGTAGTAACTGCGTACCAACAGTATCGTATTTGTTATTCCCGTACCTTGTATCCCATCACTCCAGTCTGAGGCTTCTGCTGCCCAACAGATCTTTCTACACCATCCGCAGCTCATTCATCCATGCAATAACTAAGTTTGTAACCTTATTCCAAAGCTCCCACAGCTAATGATTTGACTACGAAAGTGAATGCTAAATTGCAATACCTAATGTTCAACGGCTCACAATGCCGCCACCTCCGTGTGGCACCGGGGCACGTGATGAAGCTCCAGAGACAACGACGGGCCTCCACCGCTGATGTTAACCTTCCGCCGCTAGTAGCTTAGATCGGCCAAGGCGCCCCAGTATTCGACGCGGACGTTGTAAACCCGGGGTAAAGGGAATTTCCGCCTCAAATTGGCAATTTAAATAGAAGCGCGGCGTATTGGCAAATAGGTACAGATTCAACCATTCGGCAAGACATCTACTTCGCTTGCCGGGGGATCATCATTACTTGCCCAACAACGTTCTTCTTCCTCCTTCTCCTCTTCGCATTCAGACTGGGTTCCCTCTCTTCTTCCCAGCGGATCACATCTTGATAAAACTCGCCGACCTCATCAAGCGCATTTCGTCATCCAGACGATGCCCACCTTCACAGAGAAGCATGAGAACGGTGTGGATACTCCATCAGACGATGCTGCAAAGCTGAAGAGCGAGCAGAATGCAGACTTCCTCGAGAATCACAATCATGGTCTTGCTGAAAAAGGCGGCCAGAAAGTCGTAGGAACAGTAGAGGAAGACATACCGCTCACTCAAGAAGATTACGACTTTATGGAAGAGTATGAAGCTTCCGGCAAGGGAAAGAAGGCCATTAGAAAGATGGACTTTAGAATCATTCCTATCCTTGTCATTATTTATCTTGCCGCTTTCCTAGATAGAGGGAACATCGGTAATGCGCGAATTGAAGGCTTGGAAGCTGGTCTCAGCATTTCCCCACAGCAGTATCAATGGGCTTTGTCCGTTTTCTTCTTGTAAGTTCACAATGCTACACCCATGTGGGCATCGCGCAAAACCGTGCTATATACAAGCAGGAAGCTGATTGTGGCGAAACCCTCATCCCCTGTACAGCGCATATGCGACGGGAGAAATCTTTGCAAACATCCCGCTCAAGATATTCCGGCCCAGCATCTGGCTGCCATGCTGTATTCTTGCTTGGGGCACCGTGATGACCTTGATGGGTGTCGTGCAAGGTTATGGCGGTCTTATCGCAACGAGATTCTTCCTAGGTCTCACAGAAGCTCCCTTTTTCCCGGGCGCGATGTTCATCCTCAGTAATTGGTATCGAAGAGAAGAGCTTCAAAGAAGGATATCGTATCTGTATGCTGTACGTAGTCTCGTAGTCCCAATTTGCGCCGAGGTCTAGCTAGAACTAACTGTCGGCTGTCTCGTATCTGCAGAGCGCATCAGTGGCAGGAGCGTTCTCAGGTGAGTCTTGAACAGTTTCAGAACACCGTCCTCGCCGAGCTGACACATACGCTCTAATAGGCATTTTAGCATTCGCCATCGCGAAAATGGATGGCATTGCCGGACAATCAGGATGGCGATGGATCTTCAGTCAGTTTCCCACACTTCTTTCATGCAGACCAACAGGATGCTCATAAATCTGTCTTGCCTTTTCCAGTCATAGAAGGACTTATGACGATCGTCATAGCTCTTATTTCTCCTTGGCTGATCCATGACTCCATCGAGTCCTCGAAATGGTTGGACAACGACGAGAAGCGCTTCTTGCGAACCCGGTTAGCCATGGATCGGCAAGGTCGCGTCAAGGGACCCTTCAAGAAGCTGTATCTTCTCCAAGCCTTGAAGGATTACAAGATCTGGGCATGTTCCTTCATCTACTTTGCCGATGCTGTCGGTACATACGGTCTCAGTTTTTCTCTCCCGACAATTATCAAGCAACTTGGCTATACTTCAGCTAAGGCTCAACTCCTTACCATTCCTACATATCTCTTCGCTGCCATCTTCACTGTCGCTTGTGCGTTTGTCGGCGACAAAACTCGAAAGCGCATGGTCATGGTTCTCGTCTCGTACTTGACCGCCATCGTTGGCCTTATAGTCTGCCTGGCAACGCCTCAACCGCGATTGCCCGGGCTCATCCTCTTCGCAGTCTACCTGATTGCTGCTGGTGTTTACAGTGTCGTCCCCGCTATCATCGCCTGGAACAGCAATAATTGCTCAGGAGAGTGGAAGAGAGGTATTGCCATCGGCATGCAGATCGGAATCACCAATTATGGTGGTGTTATAGGCTCGAATATCTTCCTGGCGAAAGAAAAACCACGTTATCCTCTGGGCTACGGCTTCAGTTTGGCTATCCTAGCGGCAGCATGTCTGTTGGCAGTATGGCTAAGCTTCATGCTGAAGAGGGAGAACAAGAAGCGTGATCGCATGTCTGAGGCGGATGTCAAAGCTCGGTATACTGAAGATGAGCTAGCTGACATGGGAGATGCTAGCCCCTTGTTTAGATATGAAACTTAGTTTGTAGGTAGCATGAGGCGAACGTTGTCAACAGTCAATCGAAATACAAGGGAAACCTGAACGGCTTGGATTGCCATGGTTCAGTCCTAGTATTGTGACAACCATTTGCGAGGAGCTCCTGCTTTGTGCTGTCCCGGCGTGTGTCTTATGCTTGTACTTCTGCTGCACCTTCCGCGTTCTTCTCCGTGTCGTGATCTCCGCTCAACGGGTCTGTCACTTCTGTGTCGGGGATTTGAGTGGGTTCTACACTTTCGGATTCCTCCGTATTCTGAGTATGATCCGTGCCGTTAAGCTCCGTGACCTGTGCTGCCGACGCAGGAGATGTTACTGGCGGTCGCTCCTCCGCGGTTGATGAGGATTCAATTACGACATCTTCGCTTTT
This sequence comes from Cystobasidium tubakii, assembly GCA_024345325.1. Classification (NCBI taxonomy): domain Eukaryota; kingdom Fungi; phylum Basidiomycota; class Cystobasidiomycetes; order Cystobasidiales; family Cystobasidiaceae; genus Cystobasidium; species Cystobasidium tubakii. The sequence continues at coordinate 1,532,788 of BROO01000005.1, read as the reverse complement.
TGAATTTCCTTCCGAAGGTTGTGGCTCTTGCTGGTCCTCTATATGCAGAAGCTGGGCCAATTTCAGAAGTCTTTCATCTAGGTTGCTGTCTATGTCTCTCCAGCGGGTCTTGTCAATGTCTGGGTAGACTATATCGTCCAGTGCCCAAGTGATCCATGGGATTATGCACTTGCTGAGGACAAGGGTCGCTTTGCGGAGAATCATCGTTTGCATACTTGCTTGACTGTCATGCTCGTCGTCTGGGTATGTTTGCTGACTCTCAAGAGCAGTCTGGACGAACTGAATCATGTACGCTGCACTCTCGCTGAGCGAACTGCGGATAGCTCTCACTACTGTGGGGTACAAGTTCGTGATTGGCAAGAGACGCAAGTCGTTGAGCGTTATAGCATAATTATTGATGAGCTTCGCTAAAGGCGGAAAGAGAGCGATGTACGCCGGGGGATGCGAAGTATTCGTGGTATTCGTACGTTTCAAGTCGGGTTCTTCTAAAGCCGATATACTGTCCCATGATTCTGTTGCAATCATTGCACTGATGACAAGACGAGGCTTTCCACCACGAGCCCCGCTCAAAGTGAAAGCGCGAGACAAGTCTTTCCTGAGCGTTTCGACAGCGGTGTCGAAGCGCTCACAGGTTATTTGTAGTAGACGAGAAGCGATAGCACGATTGGGGATGTGACGGAAATCGAAGCCGAACTTGGAGAATGCAGCTGCGCAGTACGACAGTTGCGTCTGCAGGGAAACGAGGGATGAGGCTGCAGTAATGTATGGGAGTTGCTGTTGCAATAATGATGTCAGGGCAGTCTGTGCTTGTGACAGGAAGACTGCAAGTGGGGAGGAGGCGTCGCTCAATGCAAGGGGAGAGTAGGATGGCTCTGCCCTTGATCGCGTAGGTTTGTAGGTCGGGGAAGAAGCGTGAGCAGGAGCGGTGGTAGGCGTCAAGAAGATCTCCGAGTAGATCATGACTGTTTCTCCAACGATCTCTCTCCACACTTCAATCCAGCGTTTGATAGAGCGCAAGCGGTCTTCGCTGCTCGCTGCTGATCCAGCCGACATTTCCAGTTGCTCTAGCTGAGACCGTAAACAATCCCAGCGACTGACTAGGAACGTCAATCGCAGTTCTGGTTCTGTCAAAGCTCTTGTCGCTACGCTCTCTGCTTCGTCGTTGGGTTCGGCAGTTGATAAACGTCTTAAAAGGGCGATACTTCGTACAGCTGACGGCAGCTTGAGCGCTCTTCCCCGCAAGCCTTCTATGATGCGGCTGCGCAGTGTTTCAAGCTCGTCTTCTACATCCGCTCGAACTTTGCCTAAGAGGCTTCGTCTCGATTTGACGGTTTGCTTGCAAACTGACTGTCCTTTGAGTATGTCTTCCAATTCGCGGGCTCGGAAGGCTAGATCTACCGCTTCGCTCCACCAGCCGCTTCTAATACAAGTTGAAACGAGTCTCGGTATGCTTAATATATCTTCTATTGAGGCTATGTTGTTCCGCACGAGGCTCAGGCGCGTTCTTGATGATATGATGGGCGCAATTGCAGCCGTGAAGTCGGTACACGAGGAGGAGAGCTGGCGGCACGAACCAGTCAGTGTGGCTCATGCTCACTTTAGAACACAATTGGTATGACACACAAGCTCTGTACAGCTCAACAGCGAGTCCAGAGTACCTTGCATGCGCCTGTCAGACGAAGATTAAGCATGCGGATGGCACCAGCCGGCGATCAACAAGAAGCATAGCATGCTTACTCGAAGCCATCTTCAACGCTGTCTACGCATTCCCCCACGCCCAGTAGCTCTCCAATGCTCTTGTAGCACAGAATAGCCAAATCTGAATCAAGCAGCTCGCCCTGTCGGCTCAGTTCATCGGGCTCTTTCAGCAATGAAGGCAGGTCCTTTGAGAGCAGCGAGCTGATGTAGGCGCGCGACGAAGGGCTTGACAAGTTAGGAAGCGATGGCAGGGGTGCATGGCTGTCTATCTTGCTTGCACCATTCCTGCTTTTAGTGCTTGATGTGCGCGATCCACGTCTTGCACCTTCGCGCACCGTCTCCTGCAGCAGCTGCGCGAGACTTGGACCTGCTCCATAGGCTTCTTCTGTATCTAACGTCGAATGAGACGTGCTGGCGATAGGGGACCCATTCGTCGCGCCGTGGTGCACGCTGAACACATCTGCCATTCGTCACTTGTGGTGGGTGCTGATGGTGAGAAGCGATGTCGCTAACTGGAGCAGCTGGGAAAGAATAGCCTGCGATAACGCCTCGCAAGAACTGCCTCCGCCAATATGACCCCACGCAAGATCTCTGTCTGAATCCATGGTTATCAAGTCATCAAACATGTCATATCGGATGCTCGTATCGCTATCAGCTCTTGACTACTTTGCCCCTTGGAAATTACTATCTCCAGGTTACCATTCTACCTGTAGAGACTCTTTCTGTCCTTACATCCCCGCACTGAACCATGGCTCTTCACATCATCTTAATCGTTACAGTAAAGCAAAGAGCATCTTAGAGAGCGTTAGCGTTTTGCTTGGAATCGCTCCTTTCGCCAACATGCGACTACATGAAGGCATTGCGAGCCACCCGGAAATGCAACTAACTGCTGGCTCTTGGTAAGAAGCAGCACCGCTGCAGTCAAAACTGCATCTCAATCAGGAGCATAACTCAAAGCGAGATTTCACACGCAGCGGCGCTGCCCGGAGGAGAGGCAGCCAGCAGCCCCTTCTTGAGCGATATGATATGCAATGCGAAACAAGAGAAGAGCATGAAAAGCGGTCATAGTGGGTCCGTACAAGGCGAGGTTGAAAATTTGAAAGTATCATATTATCACACGTAAACACTAATAAGAAACAGTACAAAGGGAAGAGGAAAATTCCCTTGGAAACTCTACCCAAAAGGAAAAACCTCGACTGCGAAAATACCTTATCTAGTCATTGGGAAAAACAAAACTAATGTAGATAGTGTGAGAGAGAAAGGAGGCAAGTATCACCACGATGAGAAGGACACACACGCGCCCGAATGTACAGCATTGACGATGATCAATGGAGGGTTTTGGGAGAGTTTCGGCCGGGAAAAGAAAGGAAAGCGCGGCATCTTGGGGTATACTTGGGTGTAAATACGAGCCTTTCCAACATGCGAGACAGGAAGGTATCGAAGTGCTTTTGAGATGGTGCATTCCTTGAATCGTGGATATTAGTTTTGATGGTGAATGTCGACAGCATGTTGGTCCAGCTGAGGTCAATATGGCGTCTCCTGTTTTCAAGGGTCGCGGTTGCTTGCGTCGGTAGTAGTGAAATAGTCCCATTATCGTGGAGCACCTTCATTGGATATCGGAGGTCCTCTTGCCTCTTCTAATCCTCTTCCTCTTCCTGCCTGGCGCATACTCCGTCTCGTCTCCTAAAGCAAGCTATCCATCCTAGCCAATATACTGATAACACCCGCAACTACTTCAAGTTGTAAATCGTTCCCACTATTAGCTTCCAACTTTGCCAGTCGAGTAATCTCCGCTAAATTAGCACCAGCAGTAGCATCCGGATTACCCGAAATACCGCCACCACCGCCGCTTGAAGAATTAGAACCAGATTGTCCAACGATAACAGGTCCAGTAGTAATTCTACCAAAAGGCCAAATTGAAAATTCTTGTAATAATTCATCACATTTACTAAAAGCTAATTCTCTTTGATCATAACTTAGATGAACTAGAGCATTTTCTAATACGTTTGCTGCAAATGCTGAACATACCATACAAACTGCTCGAATAGTTCTATATTTTACCGTTTCGGGATATAATGATGATGATGGTACTGCTGCTGTTCGTGCTGCCAAGAGATTGAGAACGCGTCGTAAGACATCGTCTTTGAAGGTAGGATCGGAAACTGGATGGGTAGCCATGTCGAAGAGTAGGAAATTCTTCTTTTCAGTACGGAGGACTCCTTTGTCCACTAGACCTTTTGCAAGTCGTTCGCGAACTTGTTTTAGTTGATAGCCTATTTTCATGACGTTCCATGTTTCGCCTGTTGATGAGTTTCAGACGAGTTTCAAAGGAAGAGACGAAGAAGAAGAAGAAGAAGTATCGGCAAGGATGTAATACATGATTTGATTGACCAGACTCACCACTCATGAGATCCACCCAACTGCCTATGCTCATCCTCTCGCTGACCTTCATCATCTTCAACGCTTCATCGAGCAGTACCTCTCCCGTCATCTTCTCGTCTACGACTTCGATGTATCTGCAGCGATGCGGAAGAGATTGCAGAAAAAGAGTAAATACGGTAGGAGTTACGATGAATGGAAGCTTGGGATGCCCTACCTATCTGCCAAGGGGAATCTGCGCCTGTTAGGGTCGCGTATGACCGCGATACGCCCCCTCAGAGCAAGCTCCATGACGATGCATCCGCGAAGAGTGTATGAGATATTGTCGTTCCAGAAGGAGAGTAGGCCCTGGAATGTCATATGTCATGATACGGAATGTCAGCTTCGCTTGTGCAATTGCGTCTGTTCTGTGCTGCCGCGGGCCAACTGACCGATTTGCTGCAGCGTTAACCAAATCATAATATCAGCATTGACACTAGTCCTTCAAGCGCTCCAAGCTACCACCCACTCTTTGATCCCAAGCAGGATGATCTCCTCCATGAGAGTAAGTTTTGGCAGTTCAGCTTCTTCCGAGCGCGCCTCTAGGTCCAAGGGATCATAGGCGATCTTGTGACCGCTGCCACCACCCGCTGTCGTGCTGCTGCCGTTGTGACTGTTGTTGTTGTTATTGGGTGTATCACTCCTTCTGTCCCGCCCTGATGGGCCATCCATCATCGTAGGGGATAATGAAGCTCCTCCAGCCGAGGTGCCTGCCGATGTTCCTCCAGCTGTATTGCTGCTGCTCCCGCCGTTCATGCCGCTGTTGGATCCACTCCCTGAAGCAGTGCCGGTGGAACTGCCATGCCCACGACGTCGACTGAGCCCTTCGCTCATCTTGTCTTGCTACTGCTTCCTGCGTCCTGTCGTGTTGCGCTTGATCTTGCTGGCGGTGATACTGGCCCTGCACGCAGTCTTGTGGATGGATGACCGATACACCCGAGGCCTAACGCGTGCGTGGGTGATAGCGTGTGTCTCTGTGTATGCTGGATGTCCGTCTCCTCGCTGCAGGTCAGGTTAGTCCCATCTGTGCGATATGGAAGACAGTCAACCTGCAGAGCAGCACGAGGCGTGTGAGGGAGAGTGGGAAGCGCAGTGCGATGGCGAGGAAGCACGGCAGACGCAGCAGCATTGCAGGAGTACTGGTAGAAGATGTGCATTGCTCGGGACAGCCGACTCTCGTCACCTCCCTGCTGCCTGAGGGTACTATACTACAACAGCGTGCACTGGATAGACATGACATGGCGTTGCATGAGTGGACGAAGCGAGCAGACTAGTCGGCGACTCTGCATGGAGCATGCCTATGCTATGCATCCCATCCACTTGTGTCCTGACCCGCTCCACCTTGCAGCTTGGAGCGAAGAAAGAGCCGTCCTCCTCGACTTTCGTTCTTCTTCTCTCCCCCATCGAACCCCCCAACGTCCACCACAAGCATCCATCCCAGCCATGGCCAAATTCACGCCCAGCCTCGTCATCACTGGTGCAGCTGCCACGCTCGCAGTCGGCACTGTCGGCTACATGGCCTGGTTCGACTGTCGGTCATCGTCATGCACTCGATGGTGGGAGAATTTGAGATTGATGCAGAGAGATGGGACAGGAAGAGCTTCATGCTGTATGCTGGCAGGCAACTCAAGGACGTGCCTGCCATCGCCCCATCAAGCCTGTCCATCTCTCTGCACCATCCCATCTCCCGTCCCGCTTCCTGCACCCAAGCTGACCTGAATTTACTTGCCTCCATCCACAGACCAACGCCGCAACAATGTAGAATTCCGTAGGAACCTCCTAAAAGAGCGAAAGAAGCTAGACAAGGTCGCTTCTGCACAAGCGAGCAAAGCGAGAGCTTCCCAAGGTGAAGCCTTGAAGAATGCAGTCAGGGATATGAGGGACGAGAGAACTCCTCAGAGTGTCGAGGAGAGAGAAGTCTACTTCCTGGAACAGGTCGCCATGGGTGAAGCTCTGGCTGCGCAGGGTGAGATTCAATGCTACATTGCCATCTCATCCGCTTACTGACTGTCTCATCGCTTCCTGCTCGGGTTCTTCATACTTTTTCATCTTCCATCAAACTCGTACATCAACCATGACGATCTGCAAATCAGGCGAAGCATTCCACGTAGCTGCTTCAATCGCCTTCTTCAAGGGTCTGCAAGTCTACCCTCAACCACAGGTGCGCTGCAGCTCTCCCTACCTGCTTGACTATCCCTGCTCTTTACCTCATTCTAACTCGGCGTTTCCTACTCTCAGGAACTGCTCATGATCTATCAACGCACCCAACCAGCAGAAGTCATCGCCCTTTTAATGGAAGCACTCCGCCTCTCCATCGAGCTAGAAGGTTCATCCTCATCATCCGGTGGGGGCAGTGTATCAGGAGGAGGAAGACAACAACAACCAAGAGGAGGAGCAATACTAGAAGAAATCGATACTGAAGAATCATCAAGCGCTGCTAATTCGAACAATGCTTCGGCTTCGTCTGAAAGGGGTAGTGGTGATAATGATGCTACGACGACCAATTCGAGCCCTGAAGCTAGAAGCTATGTTGATGTTGAATATACTGGTTCATCTGCTGCTTCGAGCGCGTAGGCAAGGATCGTTGAGCAGAATTCCCCGGTACTCGTCCTATACGTCGCAAACTGGAGAAGACTACTCCATCACGGCGCTCGTATCGTGAAAACACCCACTTTGGCGCCTTCAAGCCTTAGTGGTCGCAAATCAAACATCTGCATGTCAACACCTCAGGATTGCATCTCTATTCTTCCCTCGTCAGGCCGCCACGCCATTGTCTCGTCTCATCCATTCTCAACACCTCTTGCTCCTCATTACCTGCTTCTTTGCAGGGATTTGCTTGGTGAATTTGTATTTTGCTTGTATACTGTAGCCAGTTTAAAAAGATTAGCCGGAGAGAGAGACAAACATCAAGTGCAAGTCTGAAGCAACACAAGCCCCCCGTTCTCATCTTTCACCTTTTTTTTCGCGCTGGCCTTTGTTTGAGATGCGACTTACTTTGCGTATTGCAAAGCTTGCTCATTGCCAGAAATTCCATTCAACGGCTCTTTCCTCTTGGATAAGGGAACCTGCTGCCAATTGCTTGACGAGCTGTTACTCCTACTCCTGCTCCTGCGTCGGTAGAGTCGGCTCCTCAAGCGGCGCTTACAGACTGTGACGCTGCATTATTAGCCAGTGATGAGCGCCGTTTTTTTCACCCGTCAAGTGCCCAGCATTCATCATTTTTAGAGTGGTTACAACTCAGATACAAAAGAGTTGTCTGAATACACAAGGCTTCGTTCGTGCTGTACAAAGCGTTGCTTGGCTTGAACTGCCTCGAAGAATCCAATCTTTGGGCTTTTTTACCGGCTCAAGAATTTTCCACCCTTGCCAGCCGCACCAGCGCTCCTTTCTCCATCCGACTCCGCCGCATTCACATTAAGCAACAAGCTATCCGAATCCAGCATGACTCTATTACCCGATCCCGAAACAAGTTGAGCGATTTCCCTTGCAGCTTCCAATTTTCTTAGTGTCAAGAAACCCTTGTTTTGTTTAACAGCATCACCAATTAATTCAGCTGATTTAGCTTCTCCCTGTGCTCTAACTATGATAGATTGTTTCTCTTGAATTGCTTGATCTACTAAGAATGCAGCTCTTTGAGCGGTTTGCTGTGCTATTTGCTTGGATTCGACCGCTTCACTGAATGCGGGACTGAAACCGACGTGCGTCAATGAGACATCGTCTAGAACGAGGTTGAAGCGTGCTGCACGACGCGCAAGGTTCTCTCTGATCAGGCGTGAGACCATCTCTCGCTGAGTGATGACTGTGGATCACAAAACAGAATGATAGTCAATAGCTGCAGCTGACAAGAGTGCACTTGACTCCCCAAAGTACGAATTATCGGAAGGACTTACGCTGAGAAGCATTGAATTGAGCAATAACACTCTTTAGGACCTCATTGACGATGCTCGGCAGTACACGCTCGTCGTAATCTTGTCCGAGCTCTCTGTAGATCGTGGGCAGTTCAGGGATGGAAGGTCTAGAAAGTACACGGCAAGTGATGTTGACCATTTGAAGATCTGTATAGAAGCAGTGTCAGCTTCAGTGCGTCGCCGGGATCTCTCTTTCCGTGAGAACGTAGACAACGTAGACACACCCTTGGTGCCTGTCAAGGAAGCGATATTGCGCGGCTTCGCTCGAACATCGTAGACGACTGGATACTCGAACCAAGGGATCTATCCGAATGAATCGTATCAGTTTCAGTAGTCCGACGTCTTCGTTGATGCCCTTCTCTCACAAGCAAATGCGTTCCTTCGGGATAGACTGCAATAGGATGTACCGGCAGAAATCAGCATCATGCGGGACAGCAACCACCTCTCATTGCGCATCACGAAGGACAGCTAAGAGAGGCCAAGACGAAGCCACTCACCATCCTTCTTGACACCATACAGTCTCGAGTACTTGATTGCTCGATGTCCACCATCGACTGAAGAATCGCAAAGGTAGAAAGCCATCGACTCGTCAGCCTCTACGTCGCAAGCAAGAAACGGCAACACCAGTTCCACGACAGGATGAGAAGCAGCGCGCACCATTGAACAGCGAAGCATTGATGACGAGTCCACCAGCTACTAATGCGACGATAGCTCCTGATCCTCCGAGTATCCTGCCCAAATTCGGGGGCAAGGGTCCTCCTTGTCCACTTCCACCTGATCCTGATCCGCGACCACCACCGCCGCCGCCGTACGCGATACCAGCTGCTTTCGCCCGCTCAGCTAGCAGCCTTCCTATTGTGCGTGCTGCTGGTCCTGACATGCTTGATGTTGCTTGTTGGTGACTGCCAGGAAGGGGAGAGGCGAAGAAGCTCGTATCTGGACGCGGAGATCGAAGAAGTCAGGAAGACGCCCGGCTTTATGAGCACGCCAGAATAAGCAACATGCATCGCGAGCGTACATATGCCCCTTTCGACTTTGTAAGGTTATTGATGAACTAGCAATTTCCACAGTAATCAGGTGAAGCTTCCTACTCGGTACAGCTCGTCGGCCACCTATATACAAAAAGTGTGGCCGCAAGTCCCGAACACATGCTAGCTATACAGGCGGATTCGTGTACATACTCCCATCAGCGGAGCGATGTGTCGACGGACTGACTATACATGTCAAATTACATGAAAGATCATTCTCGAGAGCAGAGGTGGGTTTCGAAATGTCACAGCAATTTCGCGCTATCAGTCTATCCATCGTCTTCCTCTTCTAAATGTGAATATCTCCTGCTCCGAGGCGTACCCGGTATGCTCTGATACCCATCTCCTCGCCGAGCCGCCAACACGCCAGCGATGACCAACGAAGCAGCCAGAAGTATGTCCGTTGACCAGGATATTTGAGAGAGGACGAAAGCTGAGGAAGCGTGTGTACCCGGTGGGAACACACCTGGATTATGAAGTGATTTCATAATGTATGCCAGCGTGATGATTTGGCAGATAGCTGCTTGCCCGACAAAAGCAGGATGTGTCAGCTAACGGCATCGTGAGAAGGGTCATTGAGACTGGACCATACCATTCGCACAGATGAAGCCGACTAAGACCTTCCATCCAAAATCACGGAATTTACGACCTCGACTGACGATAATGATGTGCGATATCAAAGCGGCGCATCCGAAGACTGCAGCAAGCTGAGCCGCATACTAGATTAAAAGCAAGATATCAGTACAGAGCAAGGACACAAGCCTGAAGGGGATTACGTGACTCACTCCAGCCGTTCTGTAATTATCGCAGAAAGTGAAACCGGATTGTAGCGGACCTTTCATGACTTCGGTAGCCACACAATCATTTCCCGGTACTGGGAAATCTCGGCATTGCTTCTGGCCATTCGGTCCATAGTCGCACACTTCAAAGAGACCCCAGACCGTTTTCAGTGGTAGTCCAACTGTGGATGGTGCTTTATACACGAGCCTATCATATGAATGTCGGGTATCAGGTAAGTATAGATGCAGCGGTCGTTTCTTGCACCAAGACTAGCGCCAATGTCGCAACGCACCATGATCGCTTGTTCAGAGAGATCAAATTCAGGATAGTAGAGAAGAGAGTGAAGACGAAACTTCCTGCGTAGACTGAGATCTTCATGCTGAATTGCCAGGATACGAGTGCGCCACAATGCACACCAGGGAGATCGGCCTATAGAGCCGTGACGTCGGGATGCGAATGAGATGAAGCAGCCAAGCTATTACCCAGTCGGAAAGATGATACTTGATGCCTTGTCTCAGAGAATAGTAAGCTGACTGCAGCCCAAGCAACTGTGCTTGCTGACTTGTGGTGCACTGAGCCGGCACAGCTGAGAAAGGCGGCTTGTGGTTTCCGATTTGACGGGACCTTCCAGCAGACAGACGCCGGTTCAGGTAGCTCTTGGCACGCGGAGACTTTGATCTTTGGACTGACTGGTGGAAGAAACGAGATGTAATAGTATGATTGCAAGCATAAAGCCCTCTTCATTGCGAGCATGATCGAACGCACTACAGTATACGGCGGTGGCGTGTGCTGCATGTGCTGCATGCGCACATTGTATGAAAGACTCGGGCAAGCCACCATCAGTCAAGCCATGTTCTTCCTGGCACATGTCGGGCCCTGTAGCCGTGGAAGGGCCTGCGTATCTTATCGTCTCTATTTCATCCTAAGCTCTGGGGTATATCGGTCATGAAAGGCACATTACAAGTATGTCGTTAAAGATAAGTCTTCTTCTAGCCAGAGTGCGGCTGAAGAAATATACCCGAATTTGCACGATAAGCACGCTAGAGACAGCAGTAGAAACTCTACAGGTACCCCCAAAGGCAGCGAGTACTCGAGCAGCACTTGTTGCGGGCTATGCACTTCCGTTCGATGTTGCGGGAGCCTTGGCAGCAATGATGAACGAGTGTTGTCCGCCTGTAGCCATTCCCAGAACCTGTGGAGACCAAACGAAAGGGGGGATTTAGCGAGGTTCTCATGACAAACTCTCAAACGTAGATAAGCTCTCACCCTATAGTCATTGATGGTCTTTCCAGTGACCTTCTTAGGAGTTTCGACTGTCTCCTCGCCGGAAGCATTGCATCCCAACTGTTCAGCGCCAGCTAAACCCCAAGCATACAATTCTCCAGTCTTGGAAAGTGCGAAAGAATGCCGAGTACCAATAGCTAATTTCACGATGTCTGTTCCTTTTCCAGCGTCTAGGTCTGAAGCTGGGAAGTCGAGTTTGACAGGAGGAGAAATGTAATTCTTGTCCTCTCCCTTTTGCTGTACTGCTGTGTTGTCATCCGCCAAGCCCAACTCATGCTCGTCATTTCCACCGCACACGTAGACGGAGCCATTGTCGAACAAGAACACGGAATGGAACGTTCCAGCTCCTATTTGAACCACTTTTGAGCCGTAATGATTCGATGGGTCCAACGCTTCAATTTCGATGGGTGTGATGATGTGCCCTGATAATTCTTCAGCATCGGTGACGCCTAATTGCTTGTGAAGGTTAAGTCCCCAGCCATATACCGTGCCATCCTTCTTGATTGCGAACGAGTGATTATCACCAGCAGCGACATGAACAATGTCCGAAAGCTGTCCTATCCGTTCGGGAATCAGACCATTCAGTCTACGACGAGCACTGCTGTGTCTGTTGTGTAAGGTTTTGAAGTCAGTATGCGTTCTGCTGCTCGTTTGGCATATGTGAATCGTGCTCACCTTCCTAGCTGACCAGTCTCGCCATTTCCGAACGAATACACCAACCCTCCAGTAGTAAGCAAAAGAACATGGTTCTCTCCGCATACCATCTGGGCTGTTTGCAGCTTGATCATTCCGGGTAACGAAATGGGCAAAGTCTGTATTTTGGTCTTGGCATCGAAGCCGAGTAAACCATCGCTTGCCTGTGGTTCCTAAGTTCAGCTCTCGCAACCATCAAAGGCTGAAAAGCAAGACAGCTTGCTTACCCGGAAGCTGCCCCATACTAGCACTTGACCATTCTCACTTAATGCCAGACTAGCACTGTCCGAAGCTGAGACTCGCACTGTGCGGAACTCTTCAGGCAGCTCAGTGATCTGCATAGGTACGTATTCGAGCTCGTCTGAATCGACGCCGGTGTTTTGGGTGGTGCGGCCTAATGCGCCATTGTCGTTGATACCCCAGGTCCAGATCTGGCATCAACACAAGCGAAGAGATAATCAGTACAAATCGTCAACATGCGTCACGTCTTGCGAGGATGCTTCCACGAACCTTGCCATTAGAGTCGACTACCAGGGAATGCATGCCGCCGCACGCAACATCCTCGACGCCTAATTTGCCTAGCGTAGGCTCACTTTGAGCACTAGGTGCATCCTTCTTGTCCTGAGTGACATCCCCATTCTCAGCGGGCGCATCGGCGTCAACCTTTTCATCCGTCTTCTCTTCCTTCGTCGGCAGTTGACTGTTCTTCTCGAACCACGGGTGTAGTCTGGGTCTTCTTAACTCATCAGTAGCATCTGTGCCCATGCCCAATTGCCCCATATCTCCATTGCCAACTGCAAAGACGCTCAGCGGCAGTCCAGTCTTTCTAGGATCAACTTGTGTAGCTAATGACCATTCAGCCCCGCTCGCACTTTCTAGTACGCCAAACGGCGCAGGTAGCGGATTAACGGTCTTCTTGGGTGACTTGGGTAGCGCACTTAGTCGGCGCTTCTTTGTGACAGCTTCCTTTTCGGTTTTGGCAGGTGTGCTGTCATCCTTGCTCGCGCTTGGTTTATTGGCCTTTGTAGCAGCTGCAGAGGACGACGCGTCGTTCTCGTATACATCAGACACTCGAGGTCGTTTGCTGCGCCCTAGAGACATATAGCAAGCCTTAAGCAATGGTAATCGGAGACCTTGTATCTTGCAAAAGATCTTGGTGTCTTACCGTTTGCGGCGCTTGAAGCAGGCTTCGCGTCTGAAGCTGGAGCAGCAGAAGTGCTTCTTCGGGCTGCGAGATGGATACTTTAGCATTATAACGGCGTATCAATGATGTAACGCACGTCTGGCCATCGCTGCTGCTATTCTTGTTTCTTCCGCTGCAGAGGAACAGTTGATCGAAGGCTGAACAACAGACAGAACACGAGAGCGAGATGTGGGAACTGAATCAAGCGACAATATGAAAAAGAGCATGTCTCTCTGATATAACATGTGAGATTCCAATTAACAAGTAAGAACTGAATCAACAATATCGGCAGAGACGAAGGCAGCTTGCTTCCTGTTATCTCTAAGGGGAGCACATCGCTTGTCTTCCTCAGCTAGGTTCGGATGGTGCGGGTATGTGTTGTGTGCTGGGGCATATGCTATCTAGCTTGTACAGCCAGATATACCCGTCTCGAAAGCAAATGTGCGGTCCACTTTTCCCTGTCTACGCCTAGACTCATCTGTCGTAGGTTCTATCGCAAAGGCAAGTCGTACTTGCCGCGGTGATGATATTTACTAATCTGTAGACACTCCTAGTCAGCGTCTTTCCACTTGACTTTGCTAGCACTGGTCTTAGACGACACGGCGCCCGCTTGACTCCGCAAGCGGAGCAACCGTCCCTCGAGCTTGAACTTAATTGTTATATCTTAGAACACATGCTCTCTTTGAGCTTAATTCAACTGTTGCTCGTTACTTGAATTTCAGGTGTTATATCCGAGAGAGCATGCTCTCTTGATATAACAATTGAATTCAGCAACAATATCTAAGAGAGCATGCTCTCTAAGATATAACAGTTTGAATTCCGCAACAATATCTCAGAGAGCATGCTCTCTAGATATAACAAATGAATTCGGCAACAATATCTAAGAGAGCAAGCTCTCCAAGATATAATAACTAAATTCAGGTAACAAGTTAGGATTGAATCAAACAAAATTATCAAAGAGAGCATGCTCTCCAAGATATAAGGATTAGTTCGCAGCAGGCAAAGTCACCTTTGCAATCATGTAACAACGAGATGACAACTGCTTCACGCAACAGTATCTCGGAGAGTCTACTCTCTTCTAGTACAAGGCAAGACAGGTCAGGCATGATGAGCAGGGATTCCGCCCCTATATCCAAGCAGACCGCTGCTTACACCTACTAAGCTCCTCCTTCGGTCGGAACCCACCCACCACCCTCAACCCTCGACCCTCGACCCTCAACCCTCGCCTTTCTTTTGTACCCTCTGGCCTGGTAGCTGTGCTTCTGGACGCAGCATGCGCCGCATAGTGATCGAGATATGCAGACGGCGCATATTCGCCACTGCTCTGCGGCGCACAGTCACGTGACACATCCGCTGCAGACCTCCTTTGTTGCCTGGCAGGTGTGATTTTTGCTCTCGAGACCCACAGTCATTGTGCAGATCCAAGCAGATTAGCCAATCAATCGGGAACCAGCCTGCTAGTACTGCGTTCGGAGCGTGAGACAATTCTTCTAGTTTCGCGGCGATGAATTCAGCTTTCTTGCTAGCGGATGTCGCACTCCTAGACCATATCGCTCTAGCTTGAGGCGTCATTTGGTTGCTTGGCTCGTACATGGGAGTGCGGGTAACTCAAGGGAACATGATTGGTGATGGATGTTGGTGAAGTCAAGCCCTGGACCTGGTTCGCAATTGCGTGAGTCCTACCCATGCTGAGAAAGTCATCGTTCACATAGTAAAGTATTCCTCCAGCACTCTGCTCCTAGGTGTAAGGAGCAAGAGCAACCGGATCCGGACCAGTTCCCTCGGTCGAGGTCCAGCAGCAAGAGATGAGGGCTAACAAAGGACCGACATAGTATTTAAGCAGTCCTATTGTAGTTTAGATGCCTTATCTTCAGACCAGAAGCAACATAGAGAAGCTTTAGTCAAGATACGATTGATTGCACCTTACAAGACCCCTAGTTAGGACCGCTTCGTTAGGCTTCGCCAAGCCTCAGAACGTCTGGCCCTTACACTAGGCTTCCCCTACTCTCATGCCATTCAAGTTGCTTGGGTGTCGCGAAACTCTACGAACGTCCGCACGCGTACTGTTTCATCTGCGTAAGTTACTTGTAACTTAGGACCCTATCGAGTTTATGACTGATGTAAGCCATGTTCAGCATCTACAACATGATGGTTCAGGTTTCCGGTATTATCGGAGCAAACGGTAAGGGGGCGTCAAAGGTCCACCGAATCTGATGCTGATGCCGATGCCGTTGTTATCATGCCACCACAGCCTACCAAGCTAGTGATGCGCCTCGCTACTACAAAGCCAACAAGGGCTTAATCGGACTCATCTGCTTCAATCTCGTAATCCTTTAGTGAGTGGCGTCTCGGGCACATTTGTGTGAGGGTTCTTGGGGGATCTGAGGGGGTTCCGATGTATCTAAGGACTATCAGGCGAAGACCGAGATCAGAGTGGACAGAAGTCAGAGTTGAGACTAGGGAAGCTATCTGATTTCTGAACTGAAGAAAAGGAAAGAGAAAGAGAGTCCAAAGTCTTCTCTTTTATAGGCTAAAGATACAAGGCTGTGCATAGCTGAGGCTGTATCGAGGCTGTGTCCTTTATCGAATACTAACAAGGCTATGTAGAGATCAGAGACTAACAGGCTGTGTAGAATCAAGGTAGGCTAAGACTATGTATAGTCGTGACAATTTGTCACGGCTGTCAAACGCATAAAACCACCTCTGATGCGCGTGTTCATGCAGTCCGGGCACGTACCTCTATTATAAAGCTAGAAACAAGCATAAGAGCCGCATTTGGGATGCCATGACCGTTGAGCAACGAGCCAACTGTGAGATTGATTTCCGGACGCTATCGCAGATGGCCAGAATACACTGACACTATGTGTAATAGACCTGGCAACAACTACCGACGACGGCGGAAAGAGGTTGGACTATCGCTTTGCCTATTAGAATTTGCAACTAGAGATCTTCAATAGCTATTCTTGGGAGAATGTCTCGCTGCTTTTTCTCGTTGCTTTTTCAGTGAGAACCAATGGACTGGTGAGGTCGTTGACCTCAACGGCGTGGTACGAATCCTTGTGTGCCTGCTGCTATGCTTGTTTCTTCCGCTACAGAAGAACAATTGATCTGTAAGGTGTGGAGCGCCACAACCCTACGCACAGTTACGCTACCAAGTGTGCAAGTTACCATTGAACAGAGTTCTTTGGTAACCCTAGCCTTTTGCCTCAGTGGTAATTGTCAGTCTGGCGCGTAGTCCGCGGTAACCCATTCTTGCACACTATGGATCCTTACATCGGGGAGGCTCTCTTCCGTCCTCGACCCCGGGAGCCTTCGGCCTCTCCCAACCCCCCGCTCCTACCGTGTCACAACCGCAGCAGGCAAAGAATAGCGACTGGAGAACATTTAAGCTCGCACAACCTCAACACTCCCACTCGAGCGTAGGCTGTAGACCAGTTAACTTCTTGAAGAATTGGAGCTCGGGTCCGGCTACTGGTTTTGTGAGTGGATTTGCAACTTCGATAGACCAATGTCTAGATGCCGCCGTTCACATGTAAGACGTTAAAACATTAACATTTGTTATTAAACTACCCATTTCTTTTCAGCCAGGAACGAAGGCTATAAAACGAGTCAGTATGATAAGACTTTTACTTTCAAAAAAAAATACTAGTAGTGTAGAATTAGCACTCTTATCGTTGTAAGGAGCTTGCCCAAGTCTCGAGCACCTAGCCGGACGTTTCGATCTCCGATCTAACGAAACGTCCAGCTGTCGCTCGAGACTTGTGGAATTTTATCTTAACAACTCAAAATAAAAGTAATAACTATCATCAAGTAGCCGTGCAAACAGTAACATCATTTACTATATACGGGTACAGAGAGCCAGGCTGTAATCCGGACGGAGCATACTACTATATAAGCAACGCGGGAACTTTATACTGCATTAATTCCGTGCTAGACGGCGAGAATATAAGGAGCTTTAAATCGCCAGGTTTGGATAATACGTATATAACCAATTCGTACTTTGCGAACGGAAATAACAAGTGTGGATACTACATATCACAAGTAACAGGACCTTACTGCGGCACGGTGCCAGGTCAAATAACAACAGGGCTATACTTATACGGTTCTTGTAACAAGGCCGCTGATAACAACGTCACTATGTCAGAAGGAGAGAGTAGTGTAGATAACAGGGAAATTGTGATAGGGGTAAAGTTGAAAGATGGAACTATTTATGAGATTACGCATGATGAATACAAAGAACTAAAGCTCGAAGGGCATGTAGCATCAATGGAGGAAGTAACGCCAGGATCCGTTAAAAGAGAGTGCCCTACTCCTGTGAGGACTGAAGAGCAGAGGATGAGTGCTATGAGATGAAGGACTAGTGGAAGGTAGATTGCGGATATTGTACATGCCACATTTACATTAAGGCCGTAACTACGACGATGGGGTTATCACGGAATCATGAGGCAGTTACAGTGTGAGGGTCGCGATAATTATAAGCGGTTAGCCCGACATTGATTTCATACTGCATTATGGTTTTAAAATACAACAATGTATGAAAATTGATTTGGTTGCTTAAGCCAAATCAAATATTTGCACAGCTATATAGAAGTTTCCAGTAGAGAGAAAAGTCTTTAATAGCGCAGATAGACTTTTCACTGTCATTATAGATGCACTCACCCTCTTTCTTATAGTAACACGTTCATTACCTCCTTCAGGTCACGACAGTGACCTTTGCCTCTCTCAAGCCGAATCAGCAGCCTTGCCATACCTAGCAATACCTTGACTGAATCTAACAACAATTTCTGAGAGAGCATGCTCTCCAAAATATAACAACTGAAATAAAGCAACAAGTTTATGATTGAGTTGGATAACAATGTCTGAGAGAGCATGCTCTCTAAAAATACAAACAGCTAAAATCAAAGCAGCAAATTTATGACTGAGTTGAACAATAATACAACTAAAGCAACAAGTTTGTCGTTGAGTCTGATTTCTATATACTGGTGAGCGTCCGATTTAATATATAGGCGCTGAAATACAAGCAACAAGTTTATCGCTGAATTTGATTACAATATCTCAGAGAGCATGCTCTTTCGGACATAGCCCTGTGATTCAAGTAGCAAGGTAGATGCGCGCGCAAGGGCTTAATTGAGTCTACTCTCGTTCTTCGAGGCAGGGTAAGGCAACAATGATGTGGATTGGTATCGCCCAATATCTGAGCAGCCTGCTGCTAACACCTACTAAGCTCCTCCTTCGGTCGGAGCAGACCCCCTCACCACCCTCAAAGCGACGCCCTCCTTCTGCGGCGCATACTGCGATCGTTCCAATGGTGGTGAAATCAAAAGTTGGACTGCAAAGCAGAAGCAGCTCGACTCTTGGGCACTTAAGCTGCCAGCACTTTTAGATTCATGACTTGAGCTTGGATCACGCTGGCGGTCGCCGAAATCGGCCTCTATTCACACGGGCAAGAAAGCCTTGGTTTGTTATTGCTCTATTGGCCCTGCACTTGGACCTCAGTATGCATACTAGAATTATTAGAATTAGGGAGACCTGTTTTGCGTGGAACAGCTGTCTGAGTAAGCGATGTACCTGATTGAGCTTTCATGCTTTTCAGGAATGGTCAGGTGACACGTGCAATTTACAAGGGTATAATTGGGTACAGCATTGACCGCGCCGAGAACGTTGCACCCGCCTAAGTGACTGTGCTGGGCTGACATGAATATACCAATTTCTTCTATAGACCGCTATACAAGAGAATCCTCTAGATCCAGCCTCCATCGATGGCTACGGCAGCATTGGTGATAAACTGTGCTCGAGGACCTAGCAAGTATGCTAGTTGATGGCCAATGTCTTCAGCAGCTGGTGGAGGAGTACAAGCATCAGCTCAACGGACTGGGGAGGTAGTGCATTGAGGCTACCGAGACTTACTACCCAAGCGCTTCAACAAGATGGCATCTAAAATACCGAGACCCAGCAGTTTTGCATTGAGCTCCTCAATTGGAGCATCTAAGCTGACGTTGGTACCTTGTCTCGTGAGTGGTGTGTCGACGGGTCCAGGGCACAGACAATTGCATCTGATCTTGTTCTTGGCTGTACACGAGAATAGTTCAGCAAGGGCACGAAGAAAGATTTCTCCTGCAAACTGCAAGCCGCGATGCTTACCCTGTTCTACCGCAACACAACGACTAATACCAAGGACGCCGTGTTTACTAGCTGTGTATGCCGTAGCCTCGCGCTGTTCAGGTAAGTGCTTACTATCAGAACCAAATGCCCCTGCTGTTAGCCTCTCTGCTTCGGAAGACTCACATTGCCAGCTGTGCTAGCTTTTGAGCCCACGTTACTAAAGTGACGCCAACGTAGGCGTTAGTCAGAGTGCCTATCCCTGTCGAGCATCGCGACTCACACTATGGACCACCCGCCCTGAGGCGGGGCAATACCTTCTTGATTCTGAGCTACAAATCGCTTAACGGCTGCTCGATTCATGAGGAATGTTCCGGTAGTATTGACTTTGAGCTCTCTCTCGAAAGAAGCCAGTGTCATATCTTGAATTTCTTTGCCTTCAGAGAATATGCCTGCACAGTGTGCTAGGCCTTGTAGAGTGCTGCCATTCGCGGTGGCGGCTTCAAACAGCTGGTCCACAGATTCTTCATTTGTGATGTCACATCTAACAAATGTGATTGTTACACTAGGAAACTGGGCCTTGAGCTCTTCTACTGTCTTATCGCCGCTTGCTTGATTGAGGTCCGCGAGAATCAAGTTCGCTCCCTGGTAGGCCAGAATGGCAGCAGTTGCTTTGCCCAAGCCAGAGCCAGCGCCGGTCCTGTCGTAGAGTTTAGCATACAGTCGGCGCGAATACTGCTGCAGCATGCGTGTAGTCAAGCTCACACAACAACAGTCCAGCCTTTGAAGAGTTCTTGTTCAGGCGTGATGTCGATCATCTTGCTCGGAGGTGAGAAAGTGAAGGTCGTGAACGAGTGCAGTCAACAGTCTGAAAGAGCGAGGGTCACAAGTATGTGCTTGAACAGCGCTTGGTTGCAGGATATAAAATATTGCCTTTCTGAGGTTTTGCGAGCACTAAATCGGGAGGCTTGGAACGGATGTACCGAATGTCGGCATTGTATGCGGAGCCGATTTCCGCTCCTCATCTCTTTTCTCTGTGCGGAACAATCTTGGGCCCCTGCGGATGCACCGCGATGTATGCTGGACGTTCGGTCTGAGAAGGAAATCATTAGAGTCTTTGGTAAATGGGCGCAATGTGTCAAAACAGAACTAAGCAGAGCCGAAGCTATAACCAAAGCAGATTGTTCATTGCTGTTATCGAGAAGGATGGATGAAGGCAATATCAATACAATTTTGGCCAAAACCCTCATATATTCAAGCCATGTAACAAGACTTTGCTGATACATCCTATACTGCCAACCTGGCCAACAATGCAGCCGGCACTCTAACTTTGGTCCCTGTTTGAACACGGCCGAAACGAAAGACTAAACTGACTAGGCCAAGATTTGCTCTGGGTCTGCATTCAAGTAAGGAGCCATGTCGGTACCGTAATCCACCGTGTACCCATTCCCAATGAAGGAGAAGCGATTCACTTTGGAGTCGGGGAACTTGACATGTTCGTATTCGTAATCTTCCCATCTCGGATTCTTCATTAATTGTTGGAAGATCAAACCAGACCCAGGCCATGTGCCGACAACGCGCCCTGATCTTGTTCTGTACCAGTTGCGGCATGTGCCTGACCACGTCGTTCTCAACATGATGGCATCGGCATGCTCAGCGCTGGACCGACCATCAGAGTCAGCAAAACCGTCTTTCAACCTTGCGCAGGAATACTATACTCACAATTCCTCGATAGCGCTCATCTGAGGCGTCATTGCCTTGATGTTTTGTCGCTGAATCTTATTGATGCATTGGATCACTGGCAGAGATCATACTGGTTAGAGATGCCTTTGCAAGCCACTACTTGCAGGATATGCTTACTGTAATCTCCCTCGACTTCGATAGGAGGGATAGCAGCACCGTTGCCTCCGCAGTTGTAAGGTCCGTTGAAGATAAAGTAGTTTGGCATCTCTTCGATAGCGATGCTCATGTAACTTCTTGGCTCTTCAGCCCATTTATCTCCAATCTGATAGCCATTTCTACCCTTGAGCGTAAAGCGAGGTCGCCATGAGCAGTCGAATCCAGTTGCGCATACGATGATGTCGACCTTGCGCTCCTTGCCATCAGCAGCGACGATGCCTTCGGGGGTTATTCTCTCAATTCTGAAACGAGGCGATACATCAGAGTTTGAACATCACTTGACAGAATGGGGCATGACTTCTCACTCTTTCGACACTACCTCAACGTTCTCTTCTGTCAAAGCCTCAAGGAAACCTAAGCCTGGAGAAACGCGACGGCACCCGATATCCCAATTGGGAATGAGTAACTTGACCAGATCTGGCCTGTTTTGTAGCTTCTTCTTCATATGCTCAACGGCCAGTTCACGGAACTCCAAGTTTTCCTTGCAACCAGTGTGGAAAGTACTAAAGAAGCCGTTCAACTGACTTTCAATAGTCTTTCGATATGATTTCAAGAATTCAAGGTCTGTACTAAAGCGTTTCATATCTGCTTCAGTATAGTTGAGATCGCCTTGATAGCTGGGAGCATCAGAGGATGTCAGCCAAAGTTTTTGATTCACTTCAAAGTGTAGAACTCACTCTTCTGCGTGACTTTCGTGGAGGAAATCCTCTGCCAAAGGAGGGGGAACGTAGGTAGAGCTTCGAATGTAGGCGTCCATATGGGCGACATTTGATCTCATTGTAGGTATAATCTGGACTGCTGAACTGCCGGATCCAATGACTGCCACTCGCTTGCCCTCGTATTCGATGTTGTTGTCCCATTGAGCAGAGTGGAGCAGAGTGCCCTTGAAAGACTGGAGACCATCGATTTCAGGCCACTTCCATGCATTGAGGAAGCCACCGCTGATGCCGGAAAGAAGGCGTCAGACACGTCGTCTCCAGGCCCTTGCACTATTCCAAGGCTCACCCATTGATGAAGATATCAGCAGAATCCATTACTGTCTGACCGTTGTTGTCGAGCTTGAAGTTCCATTTTCCCGTCTTATCGTCCCAGATGGCGGAAGTGACGCGGTGATTGAACTTAATGAACTGGCGGGCTTTGAAAATGTCTGCGCATTTGCGAAGGTATTCAAGAATCTCACTGCCGCCAGCGTAGTGCTATTCAAGTAGGTCAAAGGTATCAGTCTACATGAACTGAAAATTCCGTAGTCTGACGATCTTGGCTCGCCTTGGACCATGTAGTGTTCGGCAGGAAGCTATAGCAGTAGACATGCGCAGGGATGTCGCAAGCTACACCTGGGTAGGTGTTCTCAAGCCATGTTCCTCCAACATCGTGATTCTTGTCGTATATAACGAGCTCGACGTTCTCACATCTCTGCTGTAGGCGATAAGCGAGGTAAAGACCAGAGAAGCCAGCACCCATGCAGACAACCCTGATGGGACGGCGCTGTGCGGCAAGGAATCATCGAAAGAAGTCAGTATTCTCGTCAAGTCTGACGAATATAGTGGCGTACTTACAGTCTCGAATGGCACTTCCTGAACCTTGTAGACTTCGCCAACATGAGTGCCATTGGACCTGGCCTTGATGCCTACGCCTGGCACTGCCGTAGCCGCAGCGACGATCTTGGACCCAAGTGGATCCTTTCCATTTACGTGTCCGTTTCCATTGGCATGTCCATTCGTTCGAGGTGCAGCGGTAGCGGTAGAAGCGACCATGGATGATCGGGACTATGGGCAAGAAGATGAAGAAGCCGGAGGACAAGAACAAGGATGGAAGCAAGACAAGGATGCCGGGTGCAAGAGCGTGAAAACTGGAGGCATCTCTATCCGAAGGAATCTTTTCCTGCGCATCTGCTACCAGAGTGCCACAAGGGCGGGATAGCATCCCGGAAGACTGAGGGAAAGTCCGGTGCATTTTGACAGGGAAAGTCGGTCCCTCTCGGTCGTGGAATTGCCAATACCGAAGCCCACTTCAGCGGGTCATCCTTACTACCGGCGACCATACTGCTTTCTGTGCCACAATGGTAAATAAAGAAGGATAGAAAGCTGGAGGTCGTGGCCGGCAGCATCTTGGGGCTCCACACAATCAACTTCAGAAGTCACTGCCGCTTCCTTCAGTGTTTGGAATACTCTCCATTACTACCAAGTTGAATCCGCCTTCAAGATGTCCGCTGCAAATGTAATTGTCACCGGCGGAGCGTAAGTACTATGGAACTTTTAGGGTCGTGGCACTCAACCGATTGAGCACTCCTTCACAGCAATGGCATGGGCAAAGGTGCCGCAATGCGCCTGGCAGAAGCTGGAGCCAACATTGCAATTGTCGACCTGAATAAGGAGACTGGCCAGCAAATGATTGAAGAGCTCTTCAAGAAGCACGCTAATCAGAAGTTCCTTGTCAGTCCATCTATTGGTCAACAGTGATATAAGAAAGCTCACACTGGTCTCTCCATACTTTGACAGTTCAAAGCCGTTGACGTGACAGACGCCACAGCCGTGGAGGAAGCTGTTGATGCCATAGCGAAGGAGTTCGGAAGCATCACTGGGCTGGTTTGCAGTGCAGGAAGTAAGCAATGAAAAGAGAGCATCATTGACCAGCCACATCGATTAATGGCTTGGCCTAACAGTTGCCATACCATCGCCTCGCCTGCATGAAGTTAATCTAAAGCACTTCCAGAAAACAAGTTCGTGTCGATAACCTGGACATCTAAAAGATATACTGAAAGCTCTTTTCCAGTGGATGTCAATTTCACCGGAACAATGCTATTCAACATGATGGCTCTGAGACACTTCATGAAGCAGAATGAAGCAGGAGTCACTTCACCCAAGGGTGGTTATACAAGTAGGTGAAACAGCATCCAGCCCTGCTACTCAAGATTGACCATGCTTGCCCTTCTCCTATAGTTGTGTACGTATGATTATACGACCCGTACAACAAGTCAGGTCTGACGATGCCGCCGCAGCAATATTGGTAGCAAAGGCTCCGTAGAGGGTCTGCCGTCAAGCGGAGCATACACTGCGGTGAGTGTCACTGATCTGCGTTTAGAGGACTTCAAGCATTGACGCAAAGGTGTTGCAGAGCAAGCATGGCGTCCTCGGTCTGACGCGAGTGGCTGCAAAGGAATACGCCGCTGACAATATCCGCATCAACTGCTTATGCCCCGGTCTCATCTGGACCGATATGATGAAGCAGCTCAATGCAAGTGGGAAAGAAGAGCTCAGTGAGGAATACCTCTTGCGTCAATGCTATTCTCGACGATATGGTACTGTAGAGGAAATGGCCAATATCATGAATTTCCTGATGAGCGAACAAAGCAGCTATATTACAGGTCAAGCTATAGAAGCAGACGGAATGTGGGCAATCTAAATTAAGTTGGGGTTTGCAGCCACGAGCAATCCTGTGATGAAGTGTAGATGATAGTCGTAGTATTATAGAGCAGGTTTCCTTTGAACTCAATCTATGAAACAACAGTGGGTGAAGAGTTGCCACCAGGACTGGAGCCTTTTACCGGTAAGCTTTGGAGGGCAGCGGTCAAGCTTGGCACAATTAGATCGCTGAGCAGACCGATCGAACTTTCCGGGAAGCTTCCGGAGCTCCACTCCTCAAACCCGCATTCCGCCCCGCTACCACCTTTCCTCCAGAAAAGCGCTTTCGCTTCTTCAGTTCCGCCAATGCACAGTTGGCTTTAGGAGGTGAATTCCGGATCCTCCTTCCTCTGTAAAGCCCCACAAGAAAGGAAGATGCTCCTCTCGAGAAGGAAGTGGAGCCCCCGGTCTTCGGAGAAAGCTGCATACCTTGGTCTTTCCCAACGGCGTTCCTTCTTTCATTCCTTTTCTTTCCTTCGAGAAACCTCATACATACAGGCATCAAGCTTCTCTCGTACTGCTTGAACTGTTCCGAGCCGTCAGCATGAAGCCTTTCACTTCGCCTTTCATGGAGAACACCCTCAAGGGTCCTGCTCTGTTAGCAGTGGCCATTATGGGTTGTTCAGCAGGTTTTCTTTTGTTCGGTGGGCACATCTGCTGTACTGTACAATACGAGACATTGTTGACTTACATCCCACCCCGGCAGGTTACGATCAAGGCATAGCCAGTTAGTGATTGGAATTTGATGAACTTCGAGAAGACTCGCACTGACCTCCTCTACAGATGCCTTGACGCAAAGTCCCGACTTTGCCAGGGAGGTGAGGGACAGTCGAGCACTTGGCGTTCGAGATTGTTGCTAACCTAGTCGCACACAGTTCCCTACACTCATGGCTAAAGGCAACAGCACCCTGCTCGGTGCGACATTGTCGTTCTTCGTTCTCGGTGCCTTCTTTGGAGCCTGCTTCAACACATGGATCGGTAATAAGATTGGACGAAGACCCCTCCTCTACATCGGTACAGTCGGCACATTCATTGGCGCTACTCTACAAGCTGGAAGTGTCAAGCTCCCAATGTTCATGATTATGCGCCTTCTCAACGGTTTCGCTGTCGGAGTCCTCACCGCTTCAGTCCCCCCTTATGTAGCCGAACTCACCAAGCCTCGCTTCAGAGGTCTCTTGATGAGTATTGAGCTTGTCCTTGCTGCTACGGGTTTAATGAGTGCCTTCTGGGTAGCTTATGCGTGAGCGGTCCCTCCTCGCCGCTCCGGGTGATCCCCGTCCCCGACTGAAGGCTTGCAAATTACAGCTTCCGCAAAAATACCGGTCCTCTTGGCTGGAGAATGGTGAGCTGTGTTCGCCTGCCTATGCTGCACGAGGATACAGCATAGCTTATATATAACTCTGCTCCAGCCACTTGCTATCCAAGCTATTCTCGTCCTAATCTCGCTCGCATGCCTCATGTTCTCGCCCGAATCACCGCGATACCTAGTCGAAGTTCATAGAATGGAAGAAGCACGAGCTGTTCTAAAACGATTGTATGGTACAGAGTACGCTGATGAAGCTATGAGGGAGATCCAAGAGGCCGTCGAACTCGAAGAATC
The DNA here is from genome assembly GCA_024345325.1 of Cystobasidium tubakii. Lineage (NCBI taxonomy): Eukaryota > Fungi > Basidiomycota > Cystobasidiomycetes > Cystobasidiales > Cystobasidiaceae > Cystobasidium > Cystobasidium tubakii. Next base: position 1,506,797 of record BROO01000005.1, on the reverse strand, counting down.
CGTTGCCGTCAGAAAATGGTCCGACTGCTTCCAGAACAACAAGCAGTGCTTTAGATACAGAACAATGTGTGCAATTGGAGTAAACCTCGCGCAACAATGCACGGGGATCAACGTAAGCATGCTAGTAAGCTTCTGATGGGGAAGATATAACCCTAATACCCAAATTTCTCGCCCACAGATTGCGACATACTACGCCGGTACCATTTTCATTGAAGGTGTCGGTCTCGACCCAAATACTGCATCTCTGGTCCTTGGTGTTAGTAAAACGATGGTGTTGTCTCGATTGATGCTTTGTAAGGCTGACTTTTGCACTATCTTGTCTTTCTCAGAACCTTGGAGTCGTCGGTCTCGTCTTTGCCATCGCTGGATGCTTCTATTTCGTCGACAACATCGGACGCGTTCGAACTATGTCGTTGGGAAGTGTCCTGCAGTGCTTTGGCATGATCCTTCTGTAAGCCATGCTCTACACGCTTGTTTTGCTTGCCGCATCGCTCATTTGGGACCCCTTGATCCACAGTGCCAGTGGCCTGACCCAGACTGTCGATGGTGTGGTCACAAAGCCAGCTTCTTACGCCGCTGCAGTGGGAATGTTCCTCTTCCTAGCGAGCTTCTCAGGTTTCTGGCTCGTCCCGTCGTGGATCTACGGTGCCGAAATTACCCCGTGCGTGCCTTTGTCTGAGAGCTACGATGCTCTGATAGCACACTACTAAACGATTCCTACTACTTTGCAGACTTGCCATTCGACAGAGATCTCAATCAATGGGTATTGCAACGCAGTACCTTGCAAATTTCGTGGTAGTCATGGTCACGCCAGTTGGTAAGCTACGAGTCCATTATCTTGACATCCAGTGCCTCCTTACTGACTCTCTGTTCATAAACAGGCATCTCCTCCATTGGCGGATACTACTACGTCCCCTGGGCCATCAGTAATGCCGCCATCGCGGTTCTATTGTGGTACTTCTGCCCAGAACCTGCGAGACTATCTCTCGAACAGGTTGATCTATTGTTCTTGGACGGCAAGGTGACGGTCAGAAGAAGTCCAAGAGCTCCAGTCACCGTTAAAGGCATGACCATCGCTCCCAGCATGTCTGAAGAGAAGGACAAGGAGGCCTCCGCACACAACGAGATGGCTTAAGCGCCTTACCATCCAATGGTAGACTTCCTGGAGGCAACAGCCAAAGCTTTATATAGGGGACTGATCAAACCGGTCCCAACTCCTGCGCTAAAACCTTTGTACTATGCATATTTTGTAGCCATCTATCGTGGGCGTGAATGTGGAAATCGGGAAGGGAAGAAGTAATGAGTTTTGGATGCTTTTGCGATTACTGAAAGCAATGACGTTCAGATGCTGTGGCCCTTCTGCAACCTCTTTCGGTTGCGAGCTATCGCTACAGTACATGCACATGAGACCTCATCCCACTTGTGTATGTGGTACAACTGCAAGTCGAAAACGAAGAGGCGCTTGGACCGCCATCTGATGAGGTGCGGGTGGCGACTTGGCTTGAAAGGAGGTGTGCAGCTGTTCATCAGGCCGAGTAGGTCTAGCGGGAGGAAAGAGTGTACAGAGCTTACTGTCATCATTTCGGTATCTTTGTTTTAACGTAGCAATACCATGCTTGTTGCTGCTCGTATGGCTCCGCGTGGCATATAGCTGAAGTCACGTTCTTGTCCTCGTCGATACACAGCGACTTCTCGGCAATGACAATAGCTGCGTTTGTAGGTCTCCAAATGATGTAATATGATGAATTGCCTCAACATGCGCTGTGCTCTTCCCTAGCAAATGTGCCTGCTTTTGCGAGGAAGCTCTCGAGCTCATCGCACATTCGGCTAGTAGCTCGCAGGCTGATGACAAGTTGTCGCTGCCGGGGGAAGGAGTGCGGAGGGATGTGTAGTATGATGGCATGGTCGGTGTGTAGTTATCTAAATACTATATGCAGTGAAGAGTTAATGAAGAATATCAAGAAGCAGCATTCTGGCAGTTACATTCTTCTATCAGCAGGCTCAGAAGGCAATCGAGAAAGCACCAGGGGCAAACACCGAGCAATGCAATGCGACGACGTGAAGAATGTAGAGGAGGTGTGTCGTACGTAGTGCCTGCCAATATGCAATTTGATTTGAGGCGTGGTTGTCGACGCAATGGTACAAAGCAACGGGCCTATTATTCATGCGGGACCCGGAGACAACTCCGGTGGAGGCCCACAAGACGGCAGGGGAAGGCTGATTACAGCTTTGCACTTTCTACCGGCTTTCTTTCTACTTCAGTGTAGTACTTGCACTTTTTTCCCTCCTCGAACTCTTCTATAGTCATTACATTCGCTACCATGTCCTCTACAAAGACCGCTCTCGTCACAGGCGTAACCGAAGGAGGTATCGGATACTGGCTCGCTCGGAGTGTGTCTGATTCCAGCTTGTACTTGCAGCTCCCATCTTATGCTGACATCCCACTGCAGCCCTCCAGGAAACAGGCTACGATGTCGTCGGTTCAGTCAGATCCAAAGGCAAAGAGGGCGATCTCGGTTCATTCGGAGTAAAGGTGGGCACTCATATCAGCAAAGGGTGTATTCAACGAAAGTTTTATACTGAGGTTGTACTGCACAGATCATAGAAGTGTCAGTCGACGACCAAGAAAGCATTGAGGCTGGCAAAAAAGCTTTCCTCGAAATTAGTCCCCGCTTAGACCTGCTCATCAACAACGCAGGAATGGGCACCAAAGAAGCTCTGATAGACGTCCCATCCTCTCAAATTCAAAACATTTTCCAAACCAACGTCTTTGGGGTGCTATGGTGTTGTCAGGCATTCGGTAAAATAATGGCAAAGCAAGGTTCAGGTATCATTGTCAATGTAGGAAGCGTCGCTGGTATTGCCAGTGTGCCCTGGATGGGTCTGTACGGAGCTACTAAAGCGGCTGTCAGAAGTCTATCTGCTACATTGGATTATGAATTGCGACCACTCGGGATCAAGGTAGTCCACCTAGCTCCTGCTTTAATACATACTCCCTTCTCCACTAAAGTCACAAAGCTCAACTACAAGGGAGATATCTACGACAAGGAGAGCGTGGCGGTCTCAGATGAGGGTGGGCTGGCACTTTATCTTGAAGTATTTACCTTGGTCTTGCTGACGTTTGTTGCTTTGCATCTTCCTTCCCGCAGCCACGGACATCATGGTCAATACCGACAATGGACGAGGCATGAAGCCAGCAGACTTCGCCAAAGAGGTCGTACGCCAATTAAGTTGGTCAGAGCCACCCGCGGAGATCATCGTAGGAACCGACGGATGGCTATTCAAGCTTGTCAATCCATACATGCCAACGCAATGGTGGCGTTCGATGACGGCAAAGAGCTGCAAGTCTGTCGGACTCAAGGCGGCTAGTTCATAAATTGTCCTAAGGAGGATAATTTAGCACATATATGCTACATAATTCTCTTGTTTGCTATCTTCGCTTGTAGAGCTAGTGTATATAGCATTTAGGAAGAACCACCAGGGAAGGATTGAAGGAGATCCGCACTGTATAGATATCCACTATGTTGGGCGAGGAATGAATCCAGATCTGAAAAGTCATCCAATGGCCCATCGTTGCCGTAGAATAGAGGAGCGTGAAGGCTGCTATCCATTATACCGAAAGATGGTACGCTCAGACCACCTCCAGATCCACCTCCGAAAGTATGATCCGCATGTCCATTGAGCTGCGAATGGCTCGTATTCAACACGCTCGACGTAAAACTGTCTAGTAGATCGGTGGCGTCTTCTGTGTGGAATGTAGGACTGTAACCAAACGGATTCATCGATTTCTGGGTAGTGGATTGCTGAATCGAGGGAGTGGCGCTTTGAGTCAATCTCGCTTCCCTCTTCCGCCGTTGGTCGAATGAATTCTTCAGATTTGCCAAAGCTTGTCTTGCAGCCGGTCTATGAGCGGCCATTTCTGCCAGCAGTACAAAAGCTCTTTGAAGCAGTTCGTTTGCTATTCGGCTTTCATAAGTTGCTATGAAGGTGCCGGTCACTGAGGTCACTTGGAAAATGAGTATAGCAGCAGCAATGACCACATTGTGCTGGTGGCAGTTCAAGGTAGGTTGAAGACCGCTCGGAGTCATGCTTCTAAACATATCCATGAAGCGGATGAGCTCTTGGGCACTGTGAAAACATCGCTCGCGAGGTGTGTCTTCAACTCCACCTGAAGCACTAGGCGGTCTTGATGCTCTTTCTTCGGGGTCGTCGAACAGGAACGGGCGATTGATGATGATAATGTGGCAGTTATAGGTCATGCTGTAGGTGATCAGGCGCAGCCATCAGCGACCTTCCATCGCCTCGCACCAAGTCATCCAAGTTTGACCTACCTGAGCGTGATCGCATGTGGTATCAGACCTTGCGCTAAAGCTGTATCCGGATTCGGCAATAAAGCCATAGCAGCTCTAGTCTCCGCCATGCTCGTCTCCAAATTACGCGAATGTTCAATGGTCGAAGTTTGGTTTTCTCCCCAATGTAATCTTTCCATCGATTTGAGGTGGATACCAGCCATGTCTAAGGCCGCTCTGGCTGCAAGGCGAAGACGCGACACATAATTGTCATCAGAGTTGCAATCTCGTATCACGATCGCGACGGATTGTAACGAGCTCACCAACTGCACATGGGCCTTTCCACGGCTCAGTCAGTGAGACTGGTGTTGAACTTATCTGGCCAGTTTTATACGCATCCCACCAATCCTGTTAAAACCAACAAATTAGTCAAGATTTACGAAACGACGGAAGAAGAATTTTGAAGTGACTCACGAAATCCTCAAGAGCCCAATAGCCCGGTTTTGGGCAAGTAATAACCACGTTACGAACACTGCAAGGTCTTCCTACCATCGCCGAATACTCTTTATCGACTGACCAGATACCCCAGAATGTGACGGATCGGACATAACGATCTGTGTCTGTGAGGATACCTCGATCTAACAAGTGAAGACAGTCTAGATGCAGTCCCAGATCAAGTACGAGTCGCCCGCACCTATCAGTACACGCAACAATTGAACGAATGCAAATCAGCCAGACTATCAACAGACAACATTATAGCAGACGGAAATTCTACTCACATTGCGATGTATAGACCTCCACGAAGCGGTCTGCCGCAGTATGCTTCCCGTTTTGCCATCAATAGGAGTGCTTGGACAGTAGTGACTGAAGGACGCTCGAGCTCATCCTCCAGTAAGCTCTTCGCCATGTCGAAGAACGTGTTGCCCGCGGTATATGGATCTTCCGATTGAGCGCGTACGCTATGTATGGATAATGAACGAGATTGATTAGCGATAGAATCCTATGAGCACAGAGCCACGAATTGGCGTACACCTTCCAATCTGACAGATGACTCGCCAAAGCGAGAAGTGCCTGCGGAAAAGACACCAGCTCAGTCTATGTCGTCCAGTGATGGAGCGGGCAGATGTGGAGAAGCTTACATTTAACAAAAGCGGCGAGTAGTACTGACCACCATTGGTAAAATGGAGCATGAAGATCTGTCTCGAGATAACTGGAAACATAGGCCAGGCCCACAAAAAGTACAGATGCAGCAGGTGCTGTACAGTCCTGATATCCGTTCCCAGAGGTAGTGCAGATATATTCGCAGCAGCCGCAACCAGGACCGACGTCTGCAAGGGTTGCACATCCGCTGGAGGTGTGACTTCCCTCGGAGAATCTTTGCTGTTCAGAGCCGAGTGATAGCGTCTTGTACTGTATACTTGTTTCTGATTTGTCGAATCTTCGAATCCTGCTAGAGCTGTTTCGGATGTCGCGCCGTACGCTCTGATGAGACCGTTGGATTCGACAGCGAGATGGTCCATCACTGCCGACATGTCGGGTGTGCGGCCGCTGACGCGCCTGTTCATGTTCGGAAGGGCAGTGCTGGGTGAACGGTTGCCTCGCGAACGTTGTGAAGCGTCCTCGTACGCATTGCCGTTCAATGGGGTTGTCTGAGAGCGACTCGGAGGCAAGGTCCCCACATTGCCATTGCTAGTCGTATGGCTGTGAATCGAACGGTGAGATTCTTGATGTGCCTCACCGCTGACGCTGGGGCCGGCAGCGGCTGAACCATTGTCAATCTCATCTCTAAAACTCTCGCGGGGCCGCTTCGAGCGGACACTCGACTGAGGCGTTACCGTACGTACGACAGAAGTGTCGTTCGGCTGTTCGAAAAATGCATTGCTGGCACTCGAGCTGGGTCCATTGCTGGCATATTCCGGCAAGCCATTGGCCGTATTGTTGTTATCCGCTAGGAAATTAAAGCTGTCGTGCGATTGTTGTTGGTTGTGCTGCTCGCGCACGGAGTTGAGGCCCATTGCATGGTCGAGGGCAAGGGAGGCACTGGACGTAGCAGCTGGCTCAATGGAGGCTGCAGGTTGAGTACTGCCGTTGCCACCGTTATGGCCATTCTTGAGCGTCTCGAACATGCTCTCGTAGAACGACAGCTTCTCCCGCAATTCCTGTATTCCATCTCGCCGCTTGTCGAATTCCGCAAACTGGCAGTCCTGGCCGGTAGCTTTGCAGCCTCTGCAGACTGGCTCCCCTTCTTCTACGATGCACCGGTTTCTCTTCCGCCGACAGGTATTGCATGCCATCGTCGCATTCTTCTTGCGCTTCTTGTTGCTGTTGCCAGTTCCACTGATTGATGCCGCTGCAGTGCTTCCCTCTCGTCTGCCGCTGGTTCCACCACCATCAGAGCCTCCATCGTTGCTCTCGCTCGGATTGCGCTCTCGCTCGAAGCCGTTCGAGGATGAGGACACCATCTCCTGACGCCAGCTATTCCACGTTGGAAGATGCTTGCTGACTCCCGCGCTCCGTGTAAACTTGAATGGACGACCTGGAGTCCCGCTGTGATTATGCGAAGGAGGGAGCCCCAAGCGGGAAGGAAGTGCCTTCCCCTCGATCATTGCTGTCCCACAGAAGATGTCGCAAAGAGGTCCGTGCACGCTCGCATCTCGCCCTACTCAGCTGTCACTGTCGCGGCTGTCACTGGATGAGAGTGCGCGTGCCGATCTCGTTGCGACACATCTCCTGCAATGGCGATAAAGCGATGCTCCTGTAGTCAGAGCCTACACGCCAACAGGCAGGCTCAACATGAGGATACACAGCTACCACTAAGACCTGAAAAATAGGGTCAGGCATACCAACTCACAATTGTTTCTCCGGTTTCGCCTCTCCTCGTTCTCGTCAGCCGATTCCCCAAACCGTCAGCCGATTCCCCAAACCGTTTCTTTCGCAGTTTACGAAGCTCAAGATCACGTGGCGGTTTCAGTTTCCTTGGCTGGACGCCGTACAGCAGCAGCAGTGTCCCTGACAGGTACCTTACGAGAACCCTATATTACACACTTAGCAGAAAGAGAAAACGGGATGAGCTACGACAAGCTTCGGACAGGCAAAGCATGGCGGGTAGGAGGACGCTTAACGTCATCTACGGAGCAGAAGGACCAGCATATCGAACGCATTGCATGTGGACGAGCGGTGCAGCGGACCTGCAGATGCTTTCGCTCCTTTGCCTGCTGCGAACTAATCGTTATATCTAAAAGAGCATGCTCGCTTAGATATTGTTACTTTTAGTCGTTATATCTTGGAGAGCATGCTCTCTTAGATATTGTTACTTTAGTTATTATATCTTGGAGAGCATGCTCTCTTAGATATTGTTACTTTTAGTCGTTATATCTTGGAGAGCATGCTCTCTTAGATATTGTTACTTTTAGTCGCCGTATAGATGTAAGCGCGAGGTTATAGGAAAGAAAAGCCGGTTCGTGTATAATATGTTAAGATGCTGCTACAAGACAGAGTGAAGCGAACCAAGGATACTATAACATGACTACAAGTATTCAAAATTTGCTGCCTCCTATAAGGTCCAATGCTAGCAGACCCGTTCTACACTACCTTCGTAATAATGAGGTTATATTCGATACACTAATGTCAAATTCCGCTGGGTGATTATCATCTCCACCTTCCTGAGCCTTTCAGCCTGAGCCAAGTGACTGACTGGACTCCAAGGACCCTTTGTCTAAATCCGCACAATCTCTATTCCAGCTTCTTCGCTTACTCATGCTTTCATCTGGACTTTGGTCCCTAAAAGGATTACGAGGTCTTGCTTCTGTATCTGTACTTCCTTCTTTGCTACTTCCCGCAGCAAATGCACCATCAATATCACTTCCCCTGCCTCGGACAGTAGACTCTCCTTCCTCCGCTCCAGTATCTATATAGCTGAAGTTCGAGAAAGAAGCGACATCTGAATCATCATATACATCAAGCGAGTGTACACTAGATTCATCAGCTGCATTGCTAGATGATGATCCTCTGCCTCCACTTCTCCTACTTGAAGAAGAAGTAGATGACGGTGCCAATCGACTACTTTGCGTTTCCGAATGAGCAAAGTCCGAACCAGTAGAAACTCTCGTAATAGGAATAATAACCGTTCCTGCACTTCCTTCGGATCGGGTTGTCAACGAAGGTCGTTGAATCTGATGGTTCACACTGTTTCTGTCTCCGTAATAATCTGTATTCACACTCGAAGTGTCCTCTGCCCTGCTTGAATTAATGCTCCTAGAAGGTGTAGGAGACGGTGTAGCGGACGAGAAGAAGCTCAAAGGAGCACCAAATAGATTTCTCATTTTACCACTGAAATCACTGTTCGTCTCGTTTGGAGCTCTAGGTGGCATAGTTGAAGCTTTGTAGGTATGATAGAATTCGGTAGACAAGCTCGAGTCCGCAGCTGTGCTTCTGGCTCCGTTCGAAGGGACAGCAGAAACGAGTGAAGTAACTGACATTCTTCCTCGATCTGTGTTTGGTGTTCCAAGGACATTGAGGAATGGACTTCTTGCCCCTCTTTCTCCAGCACCGTTACCTCCTACCACAGCAGAAGGATCGTCAAATGGATTCCGAAGCTCTCCGTTGCGACCTGCCCTTGGTGTGATCATTCCAACAGGACTGTAATGTCCGGTATGCCCTGGCTTCTCAGACACTATACCTTGTAAAGCACCACCACCACCTGGCGAGTGACCGCTTGAAGCCTGATGCACCGCGAGTTGTGCGCGAGCGTCGCGCAGACGCTTACGCGCGCGTCGGAAGAGGAGAACAAAGGCGACGAGGGCGATCAAAGACACGCCTAGTAAAGCAGCGAGGACGCCTTCGATGGTCTTGGCTTGATTCGCATCGTGGATGGCTTCTGAGCTGTTTCAAAGTATGACGGGCCGGCATTAAAGATAGATAGAAAACGAGGCCATGGCCGGATAAGAGATAGATAAGATATGTCATCAGCACGCGTTTCGTCTAGTGTGGTGATTAATCAAGATGAGGACTCACATAGTCGTGGACTTGTCTTTCATGTCGGTAGCATTCGTGTCAATTGAATTAGTCGCGGTGACTTTGGAAGCAAAGGTGGAAGTAGCAGTGCCGCTTGTGATTGTGTTGCTTGAAGAGTCGTCGCCATCCTCGGCATCCCCGGAGCTCGCGTTCCACGAGTATCGGTGCGAGCCGTTGGTAGCGGCTGTTGGGATGGGAGCATTGTTGTAAACGTATTGACACCATGAATCGCGAGCCATTCCGAGCTCGTTCGACTTGACGACTATGGCATCTTCAGATGTGATTGTATTGCCTTGAGCGTCTGTGATTGTGAAGAGTAGCTGGGAGTTTACGGGCGCGATGACTGTAGGGCAGGGTGGATAGCTTTGCATTCAGCGAGGAAGGGACAGGCAAAGCAAGTCAAAGCAGGCACTTACTGTTCCACTGAAACGAGTCATCCCACGTCTCCTCCTTCAATCTGACCCATGTAGGGTCAGAGGGATCTCCATCTGTGAACCACAAGGCCGAGAGGGTATAAGGCTTGCATCCTCCCGCGAAGGTGAGCTCGATGTCCTTGCAGGCGAGCTGGGTGTGGTCTAGGTCATAGGTGAACTCGAGGGGAGGGTAGATGGGCGCATGCGAGTTGGATGGGCTGCCAGTGCTGTCGTTATCGTCGTCGCCGTCGTCGTCGTTCCCGTACGAGGATGAGCCTGATCCAGCATCCCTCCAGCGCTGCTGGCGAGGCTCGAGGGAGTCCTCCATGGCGTTGACGGGGCGAAAGGCTGCCCTTCTGCGTCGCTCCATGGACTAGTAGTCTATCTTATCGACTCCGCTATGCTTCCCTCGGCCCTTCTCTGCATCCACCTCTTCTGCTCCTCACTGTCTTGCCTGTTCTCCAATGAATGCACCTTCTTGGGAGCTCCCTTCGTTTCTCTCGGCGATGATGAAGATGAACACGCTGCAGCCTATGTATGCAGGCATGTATATGTACCACACTGGAACGGTAATGGCCTACCGACTCAAGTCATCCTCACTCATCCCCATCAGCGTCGGAGAATCAACCTTCAAGGTCACCTTAATGCAGGCAATTTATGCGATGCCGCAAAGTGATCGGATTATGTAAGGCACATACTGGATGGCTGGATATCATAGCCCACTATTATTACAGGATACAGATGCAAGCACAGTCTTAGCTCAGGTCTCATCTGCCCTTTTGCTTGGATGTCACTCGTGCGCCTTCAAACCTGGGTGGCAAGAGAGCATTGGCAAGGTCGTTGTAGAGGTAGTTGTGGAAGATATCCCGGAAAACTGTATGCAACAACAAGGATGACTACGTACTTCATCAAAACAAGTTCAGACTGCCCATAGTGATGGCTATACTACTCATCATCTGATAGCCTGAAAGTGGGGTATACCAAGGTACTCATGGGTAATAAAGCCATTTCCGTGAGATATCTCTCAGATGTCGTCCGTCATGATAGCAATCTAGAGAGCAACCATGTCAGCTCCAGTCATTGACTTGCTTAGGTGGGCCTCAACCTACAAACTCGGCTTCACTGATCTCGCCATCCTGATCCAGGTCAAACTCGTCAATCATCGCTTGCCTGGTGAAGAGGTCAGCGACAGAAGGTAGCCGGCCCGTTGTCAATTGCGCCTCCTCTCATTGAAAATTTGGAAAGGACCAAGCTCACAGCTCCTCATCATCCAGATTCTCCCCAAGCTCTTTGGCTACCCGCTTGAGATTCCGGATGGATATCCTCCCTGTACCATCATCGTCGAATAGTCTGAAGGCGCGTCGTATTTCATCCAGAGGATCTCTTGCCAATAACCGTTCCGTTACTGTATTGAGAAAATCAGAGCATGGCAGTCGACCGCATTAACGGGAGAACGGTAGAATAGCGAAGTAGACGCGTCAATGTGGGTAAAGTGTAAAAGTAGGCCGAGGTCAAAAGCACCCACCAACTTTGGCGAAATCATCAAACTGCATCTGACCAGACCCTTGCCTGTCATGGTCACGCAGTATCTTGAGCACTTCAGCTTTCTTCAAGTCGAATCCCAATGCGCGCAACGCGACTTTGAGCTCGTGGAATCCGATTGCCCCGTCTTTGTCAGTGTCCTGTTTGAAGGACAGAGGTATAAGCGGTCGAAGATGCAGGACAGCCCCGAGTTGTAAGGTCGACTTTGAGACGTACGAACAGGTCAAAGGCCTCTCGAATCTCTTGCCGTTGTTCGTCTGAGATGTCTGGCCGCGTCGCTAGTGATTGCGAGCCAGCTCCACTCGAAACGCCTGCGTGTCCTGGCCTTCGAGCCGCTTTCGCCTTTCCGGCAGCCGTATACAGCGACATGGATGGATGCGAGGACCGAGATGGACTGTGCGCTATCTCTCTTGCTGCTGTTGTATGCTTCCAGTCAGACGCAGGCAGAAGAAGCGTTCGGATCACCGTCTCGATTGCCTTTCTGTCTCTTTTTCTTCGGCCCATCGTACAGCTATCTTGGGTTTGCATGCATTGCTTGCTGCCAGCATAGCAGTCGACATATTCCACATAGATGCTCTCCAGATCCTCTTGGAGAGCCGCTAGAGTGCTCAGAACAGCTCGAGGGCGCAATGAGCAATCACAGCCGCCGCCAGCTTGGAAGCAGCATCCATCGGCAAGCACGAAGCTTCCAGCAGGATGTACATGCTCGAGGCGGCACATATCGAGCAGCAGACATGTAGATGGACAGGATAGTATCTCAAATCCATCTGTGAGTGTCCCTTGTGCCCGTAATAAGCAACGACGAGTGCTGGCTCACAACTTGGTTGCGACTACCAGCCGTTATCACAGGTCAAAAATGTCGACGTCAAAGGCAAAGGACGAGAGCAGGAGCGTAGATTTGATGTAAGGCTCATCATATGGTGCTTTCGATGTGGTTGCATCAGCAGCTGACCGCTCGTGTCTCCTCTCATTGCGTTTGGAATATGCAGTCCACTTCGAGCAGCGATCATCTTTCTCTAGACCAGCAAGAAGGCTCAAGTTCGGGTATCTCGCCTTCTCTAGAAGCTTGTACAGCACATTCAAGTATACCTTCGTCAGGGCGAAGATCAAACAAAGAAGCTATTGACCCTGTTCAAGCAGAGTCCTGGTTTCTGACAGCTTTGGCGAATCCAAGTCCACTTCAAGCTAGGGAGACATGGAGCAGCTACAATGCCCTTCCTCTCGACCGTAGGAAGGCTCTCCCACTACAAGTCTATTCTCAGCTCGCAAGAGTGCAGAAAACACTGCAGCTTAAACGGAGAGGTTTCTTGTGGAGCCGTCTGAGCTCCATGTATGAGATCTGGCAAAAGCGCGAAGCTATACCTATCGCAGAATTAAGCAATACAATACAAATGCTGCGATCCTGGTTTGAGCAAAAGGAAGTCGTTCATTCAAGTAGGGCATTCAGTCAAGCACGCCACCTTTGTTGCGGAATCGCAAAGCTGCTCAATCCATACTCTGAGTTTGAACTTATTGAGTTGGAACATCTCACCGACCTAATCAACGACTATGGTTCAACCGCCAACTTCAAAGCTATCGCTCAGACGCTCGAACAAGCGCTAGACAACGGGTCGAAGCAGCAAGAGATGGATGGTTCTCGGTCAGAGATCATGAAGCGCACCTGGACCAAGATGATTTCGAGGCTAGCGCAGAGGGGGCAGTTACAACAAGCTCTCACCCTGACCAGCTGTGCATGGAGCAACAAAGTATATATCAACGTCGAGGAGTGTGGACGCAGCGTGCTGGTCGCTCTGTACACTACGAAAAGCGAAGATCCATGTCAAGTAAACGGATACTCAGCATTGATTGAACGGCTCGCGGCAAGCGAAGGAACGGATCATCCTTTCCATCACTGGCTCCTCCAGATCCAAGCTATAAATGAGAAAATGTTTCAGCGGCATAAACACGAGTCCGATATTCTGGCTCTCCTCGGCGCTAGAGGCCGTCAAGAAGAGGTTGCATTAGCATTTGCGAAGACACGCATGCGGCACTTACTCTCTCCATCGCTCATTGCGGCTTCGAATGAGAGTAGTATGGCAGAGCACCAACCGTCCAGCGCAGTACAAACACTCACCAGAGCTATGGAGACCATGAAAATTTACGACGAATACCTCGCGCAAGGCTACGCAGCAGATAGAGAGTTATATAGGATAGCCAAAATGGCAAAGAAGAGAATCGCAACGCACTCTACGTTCTCGCCTCTCCTCAGGGAAGCTGCCCTCCTACGAGTCAAAGAAGAACGCGATAAGCAAATCAGGAATTTTAAGAAGAAATGGTTGCCTCCTAAATCTATTACTTCGCATTTTGGAATTACAGAGTCCGAGAAAGCGCTATCCAAGTCAACATCGACTTCGCTCGCGGATGCCTCGGAAATTGGAGACAACGTGGGACCTTTGCCGCAAGTGACTGGCCACGATCATGATTTCGCAAATGCAACAGCGAGCAATCCCTATGCAAGAGCTGGACCTGGCCAGATCTTGCATCTAGCAATCGAGTTAGGTGACCATGAACTCGCAAGAGCAGTACTGCCGATCTCAATGGAAGACCCCACCTTTACCTGGACGATTCACGACGATGATAGAGCCTTGAATCTTTTAAAGCTACTTTTACAAGATGCGAGTAGATCAGACATCACTAGAGTAGCGAGGCGAGATGCCGCCCGATTGGCGTCTGCGTTCTACATACGCTGGCAAGAAGATCTAGCCCGCGATCCCCAAGCTTACATCCAACATCGGGCACAAGTCTCTCGGGACATGCGATCGCCCACGTTTCTCTTACTTCGTCTCTTGGCTCATCAGCACCAGACAGACAGCTTCGCTAAAGCCATGCAAGTGCTCGTGCAAGATCCGTCAATCAAGCTGGCTTCACATCACATGAATGTGTTCGCAAAGCATCTTCTCAAGTCGTCCAGATCTCTGCCTCGTATAGCGTTCAAGCTGTACACAATCAAAGATGTTTTGAAGCGATCGCCCAGCTACGCACATTTGACCGCGGAGTTGGAAAAGATGGTAGCCGATCCCGAAGTCTGCCAAACGCTCTTGCAAGATCAGGCATACTTGCACTGGTGCGAAAGCATACTCCAATTCATGCAGCATCTTGAAATTACTCCAAGACTACAAGTGTTGGAGGATGTACTCGATATGTACGAAGGCCGCCTGAATACTGACCACGACAGTCTGGCTGCGTATGTTGTCGCAGAATTGCGCGAGGCTGGAATCAGACCTGCCGACGCGTTCCAGAAGCTACTTGTTCAAGCTCGACTCCGTTCCTCTTCCGACGCTGTTGCAAATTTCTTGACACTCTTGCAGGAAGGGTCACTTATACCGGCTGCTGCGAGAGCGGAAAATATTGTCAAGGAGCTTCTGGCGATGGGGCAACGCACCGAAGCCATTCATGCCTGCGAGATCTTCGAAGCGGTCTCGAAGGAAAGTGCAGATGAAACCTCGCAAGAGGTGAGAGAGGCAGTTGAAGCGATGAAAATTCAGATAGCATCGCAATCTCCTCTTTCATACGGGTCTGCCGTGGCCAGCCAAGCAGATGTCCTGCTCTCAACTACGAGTGTTGAAAGAGGGGCACAGAAAGAAGAAGTAGCGGAAAATACACAGAAAGTCTTGTCTGCTGTGCCCGAGCGTGTACCGCTTCGGCAAGGTGAGAATACATCTACATCGCTACGGCAAAAAGACGCCACTAACCGAATGATTATGATAGATTTCCTCGGCGAATTCTTCTCTGACTCTCATCGTGCAGGGCAAGACCAACAGAAAGAATGGACACAGCAAAGCATACCGGAAGCGAGTCGATGGAGCGAAGCAGCTGTGGGGTTTCAAGATGCGGTCGGTCCTGAAGGTGTTCAGGTAGCGGCCGCAACACTGACAGCTTCATCGGCTAAAGAAACCGCAAGTCGGCTGCAAGAATCGCAGTTCGACTGCAGCAACAAGAGGGCATCGCCTACTGCCCCTGTTCTCGTAGCTTCGCCTGTGCCGAGTCAGGCCTATTCGACCCTCGCAGCTCAATCGGGTTTACCCGCAGCTCAGCCTCACCCAGCGAGCCCTTCGATACTCCAGGAGCTCTCGCAGCTGCCACAACAATTCGCGGACCTCACAATGGAACAGGTGCTCGTGTTAAAGAGAAGATGCGAGATTGAGATGGACGCGATGAGAAGAAAGGATGAACAGGTTCTTGCAGCTAGGCGGGTAGCTTTGGGTAGAGCGGATGCGTCGCGATGGCAGGGATGGCAAGAGTTTCAGGCAACACCTTGGTATTAGCTATCCGACCTCTATCACTTCTATGCATATACCCTGCATCCGGGTATTAGTCCGATTAGCTTACCTGAGGACCCGTGAAACCTGATCTGCCCAAGGCGCCTCATTCGCACCGTGGGCCAGAAAAGACTATGCTCAGTCAGAGAAAAGCTATGAGCGTTAACTGAGTGACCATTACTTGAATCTGTTTCTTGCATGCTTGTAGTCTAACTATTGCCTGTGTCAAACTCAATGCCCTCCAACCCCGCTATCTTGGGCTGATTCATTCCCTTAATCTCTCCCTCTCCTCTATCTTCATCAGGACTGAGAGGCCTCAATGCATCAACACCAACTACCTCTTTCGTTGCTTCGGCCTGTATTTCCTGACGTTCTGCGCGCTGTTCTTTGGTTCGGAGCCCTTCTATCCCATTGTCGACAATCGTCTTCAAGTCCGCCTCATTGTACATTAGCATGTCTCGTAGTTGGACGTTGTCCTTCTTCATCGCTAGGCCGTATGTTCGCACGTCCTAAGTGGCGGAGGTCGACAGTAGGTCGCAGGTGAAGTGGTTAGTGGCATTGAAGCAAGATGACAGGAAGTCAGTCGGCTGTGAGATCTTCTAGCAGTTCTCCGATCTACTAACCTCTCTGAACACGGCATTAGTCTCGCCCTTGTGCTTCATAAGGAGGAGCTGGGCAAGCTGATTGCCGAGCACTGCGCAATGAAACCAATCAGCTTTCTTTGGCGGAGGTCTCCATCGCAACAGCACTCCCCGTTACTCACTCTCGGCTCTCGCTGCTTCACCACCTCCGCTTGCAAAGCTCTCTATGAGAAAGTGGCGTGCTGAAAGGTAGAATGACGTTAGGAGCTGCTTCGACAGTCACAATAGCCTGAAGGTTGATGTAGCTCAGCGACTTGCATCTCTCCAGAGTTGTTTGATCTGCCATGGCTGCAGTATTTGAGCCTATCGTGTTGTATGAGTGCAGAGGTGTACACAGCTTCTTCGATTGCCCTCGTTCACTTCTCCAAGTGGTCGCGACTTATCACTGGCTTTCTGCTCCCTCGAACACCGGGCCTACTCTCAGCGGTCAAAAGCCTTCGCAAGGCTGCACCATGGCTTCCACGGCAGGCGTTTGCTCGCCTCCGCAGCCTGGCTACGCCTCGCCGCCCCAGCAGCCCTATGCTGCCTACCTTTCTGGCGCCCAGCAGCAGCTCTACCAGCAGGCAGCTGCAAGCGTCCGGCCGGGCACTCTGCCGCCTGGAGTGTGCGTCAAGATTGGCGAGCACGAGGTCACCATAGAGCGCTTCTTGAGTGAAGGTGCGTAGCATTCTGGCGGATGACCTTGCTTTCCCATCAGCCCGACTGATTGAACGGGGTACTTTCACTCGGCACTACAACCTACGATCACGTTCCCTTATGCGCACCTGGGACCCTCTTCTGCTGCTCTAATGGGACGGCATACGACATGGTATCGTTTATCGAACGACAGGTGGCTTCGCACATGTCTATGTGGTCCGCTCAAGTCAGCCTATACCCTCACCTGGCGGTTCAAGCGAAGTTCTCCATGTCCTCAAACGGGTGGCAGTTCCGGACAAGCCGACTCTCAAAGAGGTCCGCTGGGAAGTGGATGTGATGGTGAGTGTTCGTTTATCGTTGGCGTAACTGCAGCCGACACTGAGTATGATTTCCTGTTCTTCATGTCAGAAACTCCTGCGTGGCCATAAGCATATAGTCAACCTCATAGAAGCCTCAGCCGCACCCATTCCCGGCACGACAGGATACGAGGTGTTCATACTCATGGAGTACTGCGCAGGCGGGGGCATCATCGATATGATGAATACTCGCCTTCATGACCGTCTGACCGAAGCCGAGATTCTCAAGATATTCTCCGATGTGGTGGAAGGGGTATGCTGGATGCACACTCGAAGCCCGCCTCTGATGCATCGGGATCTAAAAGTGGAGAACATCCTGCTAGCTGGGCCTGATTTCTACAAGGTATGCGACTTTGGTTCGTCGACGACATTAAAGCGAGCGCCGCAGTCGATGCAGGAGATACAAATCTTGGAAGCGGAGCTCAACAAGACCACCACACTGCAGTATAGAGCACCGGAAATGTGCGACGTTTGGGCAAGGAAAGAAATTGGTCGTCCCGCTGGTAAGCTTCTTCTCATGAGGATGACCGGAGTCCGTAAATACTGATTGTTGCTGGCAGACGTTTGGGCTCTTGGCGTTTTGCTGTACAAGCTATGCTTTTACATCACACCCTTCGAAGAACAAGGACCACTTGCTATACTTAACGTTCAGTACCAAATGCCAAATTACCCAAATTACTCGCAGGACATACGGGATTTGATTGCGAGTCTGCTAGTCGAATCTATCGACAAGCGGCCTACAGCTTGGCAGGTGCATCAGCAGGTATGCCGTCTTAGAGGAGTCAAGCCGAACAAGGACTATGTGAGTGGAGCAAATCATAGTCGCGGTTGGCGACTATGGTCTCGCGCACCAATGCTGACGAGTACTTCATCACATCAGCAGCAGGATACGCTTCAAGTTCATCATGTCCCAAGTCACGCCAGTCTCAATGGAGCCGTCTCACCGAGCTTCGGCTCTCGCCCAATCTCGGTCGCAGGTCACGCCGTTTCTATGCCCAGGAATATAGAAAACAGGATGACTGATCCTTCCACGCAAGACCAGATTGGTGTCTCACCTATGCGGCGTGGACGACCGAACAAAAGCAACCAAAGCTCTACCAACTTTCAGCCTTCGAACCTACGCAACGATGTACCCTCGCACTCCACCTCGCATAGCCCACCCACGAACCCGAGCATACCGCAACATGTCACAACTGGCAGTCATAACCCATACGCGACTTCAGATACTGGTTTTGCGGATTCCTTTGCGCCTTCCGTGCCCGCCCTTACCGGCGACAGGTCGCACCCGAGACATCAAGAAACTGCATCTGACCAAAAGGTCAGCAAGACAGCCAGCGCCACGGCTGCATTGTTTGAAGAGCTGTCGAATCCGGGTTCGACAAGCAAAACGCAGCCTACACTCGCGAGCCTTGCAGCTGAGCGCAGTGGACAACGGCCTGTATCAGCTGCACCCGGGCCAAAAGTACAGCAATACATGCAACAGTTTTCGCAGCCATCATCTAGACCTTCGACATCCTCACAGGATCTGCGGCGCGTATCGCCTGGGAGACCGCTAGGTCCTCGACCGGCATTGCCGGTGCCTGGCTCTAGCACCCAGACTAGGACATCGTCATATACGGCAGATACTGGTGCGAATCGGGTAGACGGTGGAATGCAACCGGACAAGGCTGCGCTCTCGCGGCCTGTAAAGCCTCCTAAACCA
This sequence comes from Cystobasidium tubakii, assembly GCA_024345325.1. Taxonomy (NCBI): domain Eukaryota; kingdom Fungi; phylum Basidiomycota; class Cystobasidiomycetes; order Cystobasidiales; family Cystobasidiaceae; genus Cystobasidium; species Cystobasidium tubakii. Next base: position 1,487,907 of record BROO01000005.1, on the reverse strand, counting down.
AATCTGGTTAGTCGAGCTAGCCAAACTTCCCCTACTTTGCTGAATGAATGGAAGCAGAAAGAAGCTGCCAGCGTTAAAGCCCAGCCACCCTCTCGAACTCCATCTTTCAAGATTGAGGAGACTTCAGGAGTCAGCATCAAGAGTGCAAAAGCCACCCAAGGCAAAAAGCTTTCAGACGTTGAACGGTTCCCCTCCATAAACGATTGGGAGTCTACAGGCTTTTCACCTCCGACTGAATCGACGACAGTACTGTCCGCTTCTCCGTTACCTCTGTCAAGCAGTACGCACAGACAGACAGCAGATTTGCTCGATGATGATATTGGCGGAATGAGTGGTAGAGCCCCGCTTCGGACCACCTCAAAACTTTCTAGCCTTGGCACAGAACCCTCCAGACATGCATCTTCCTCCTCGTATGCCTCAGTAGGCGTGATATCCCATATGCAGGGCTCTCGTGACGCTGCGAGTGATACTAGCCCAGAAGCTTCGTCAATCCGCGAACTTGCGCAAGCCTCGCCCTCTTCCAGCAGCGACAGTGAGAATGACGAAGGACCGGAAGAGCCAACAGGACATCATTACGGTACCACAACACCACCGAGTGGTATGAAGGTCTCAACTGCCCACGCTTCGCAGGTCAGTCAAGCTCCTTCTTCGGCTACAGCTACGACACAGCGCAGTCCCGGCCGTGCTCCTCCGATACTCGCGCCTAAGCCAAAGCTTGGCGGAATCTCGAGCATCGTATCGCGCTATGAGAACATTTCCACGTCTGAACCGACTCCCCAAGCACGCATCACCGACACAAGCAGATCGAACAGCATTAGCAAGCCAACAAAACCTCCAAAACCCAGTCTCAATGGACCCACCCGGCAGAGCAGCCTGCAATCATCATCACCACAGCCCTCTAGCACATCGACGGAAGACTTTGATTTGCGCTACCCTGCCCTAAATCGTGCCGATCCGCAGATGGGACCGTTGCCCGAAACTTCAGGGCTTCCTGCGCAAGTGTCTTCGCCAAACCTTGCTAACAGGCACGCAAGCCAAGTCTCCAACAGCATTGCTCGGCCTCGACCTCAGAGCATGCAATTGCCTAGTCTCCAAGCTCCACTTTCCGGTCATGACCGATTCGTGCACAGTCCAGCTTCGGAGAAGCACTCCCAAATAGTTGAGGAGGATGATGAAGAGGCGTATCAAGGAGTAGCCAATTTGCGCGACCGATGGCAAAGGATGCAGAGTTCCAGCCAGCCAGAGGTACAGAGCGATGGTCTCAACCGCCGCGCAACGACTCTGGGCTCGAATAGGTGGGACAGATCTTGAGAACGTGGATCTTTTGTGCATCCACCTGTAGCATTGTGAAAAATCGCTATTGAATATCAGCATACATTCCGCAGTCTATTCGTATGGATGCATTGGTCCACCTACTGGATTTCTCAGTTTTCATGACCGGCAATTGATGTGTTATCAGCTTCATAATTCAGGTACAGTATCTGCGATCGCTGCCTGTCAGTTCGCCACCCCGAATTCTGATGACGTCCCGGCACACAGGACGGAAAATGCTCCACCAAGATTCGAGCGCCAGAAATAACATGCAGGGGAGTGCGAGAAGGTCTGCAGAAACTGAAGTATCACTCGAGATCGTGGCTCTCTGCTCTCTGCGCACTCATGATTGCACACTCCCTCAGGTGATTTATTCATACGTGCCGCTGAGGGAACAGGTGGATGATTGCCGGAGCAGCCGCACAGTCGAGGTGATCAAGCTATAAACAGAAACAGCCAGGATCTCGCAGAGATAATGCAAATGCAAAGCGCAACAGACTACATCGAGGAAGCTCAGGTATGCTGCACGAAAAGCGAGTTCATGTAGCCACTAAGGAGGACCAGACGTACCAGACCCCGTTTTCGCAACATCCCTACCTGGCTGGCAACTTCTGTCCGGTGCGAAAGGAATTCGATCTTCTTCCTTGCGAGCTGTTAGAAGGATTCATACCACAAGAATTTGCCGGCGGGCAGTACATCCGTAACGGTGCAAATGCATACTTCCCCCCAACGTCGGAGGAGGGCTATCATTTGTGAGTGGCCTTGTTGCTAGCCAGGATAGCCAGGAATTCCATGGTCTGACAATCACTTGCATGGGGGCACATAGCTTCGATGGCGATGGCATGCTGGCGGGCGTCTTCTTCAAACATGAGTTAGATGGCAGAATAGTACCTTGTTACGTCAACAAATTTGTGCAGACAGACGTGCTCTTGGCATCACAGAAGTAGGTCTCGCCACTCTTTACTTTCATTCGGTGTCGGGCGATGTTGACAGAAGACATATTGCAGACGCGGCAAAACCCTCATTCCAACTATAGCCTCCCTCATTGCTCCAATCTCCACGTATCCCGTCAAGCTGCTAGTCACACTGCTTCGTACCCTGTCGGTATGCTATCTCTCCTCTTTGTCACGGCTCAGTGTGGCGAACACATCTATTCTCTTCCATAATCGCAAACTCTTGGCAACGTGCGAGTCCGGGCCGATGATGAAGATCCGAGCGCCTGAACTGGAGACAGAAGGTTGGGAGTTGTTCATCGATGAGAAAGGAGAAGGTCTTGGTATTGGCAAGCAAGTCGTGGGGAAGAAACTCGGCAAATCAGGTCAAATGCTGGAAGAGTGGACAACTGGCCATCCTAAAGTTTGCCCTGTGACTGGAGATCTTGTCTTCTATGGGTATAATATGTGAGGTCTATACGGTACTCCATGCGGCTGAGTGCTGAATCCTTGCCGTCCGCAGTTTCGCCCCACCATTTGTGACACATTCTGTCGTACACAAAGATGGCTCTCATTCGTCTTCCTTCAAAGCTCCCATTTTCGGAGTCGACCGGCCCAAGATGATGCACGACTTCGGAGTTTCACTACATTACTCTATAATTCTGGACCTTCCTCTCACAATGAACCCCTTGAACATCGTGTTAGCGCAGCCTATGCTGCACTTTAATCGCTTCCTCACCAGTCGATTTGGCGTTGTCCCTCGTTACTTCGATGGCAACGACCAAACGAAAATCAAATGGTTCGAAGATCCTGAACCCTCCCTGATCTTCCATACCGCGGATGCTTGGGATGAAGGCCTGACTGGTCATCAATACGAGCTATCAGGTCAAGACAAGCTTGTGGCAGTCAATTTTTATTGCTGCCGCTTCAGAACATCGAAACTCGTGTTTGCGGCGGGAGGTCTGCAAGCACCCCCAGCCGAAGAGAAGCTCTCGAGGGAATTGAGCGATGTCGTCCGCTTGACGTATATGCGCTTTTCGATGTCAGGGGAAGATCCATTACGAACAGACAACCCAATTACACATGCTTTCAGTCTCAGTGCTATACCTTTCGACTTTCCTGTAGTCTCGCACGCGCACTCTATGAGGCAACATCGCTTTGTATACGGCTGTACGTTGCGCAGTGGCTGCTTTGATTCTGCGTTGGAAGGTGCCAAGATCGACTGTATCGTCAAGGTTGACGCGGAGGCTTTACGCCTCAAGGGCATGGCGCTGGCAGCAAAGGGCATGTTAGAGCGATTCGGCGAAGTAGACGAGCGGACTGTAGCGGGCATTTTACTTGCACAGCAAGAAGGCAAAATAGATGATTATGTACAGATTTTCGATCTTCCACGAAATGTCCACGGTCAAGAACCAGTCTTTGTACCTCGGAACGATCCGACGTCAGAGGATGATGGCTATTTGGTTTTTTATGCATATGATGAAGCACAACTTCTGTCAAATGGCCACGCTCCGGATACCTCCTTCTCCCAGCTTTACATTGTCGATGCTCTCAAGATGGGATCTGCAGACCGCTCGGCAGCGATCGTGGGCATTGTGAAGCTCCCAGCAAGGGTTCCATATGGATTACATTCGACTTATATTACAGCGGAGCAGATTGAGTCGCAATTGAAAGTACAGAATCACAATGCGGTTGTCATTCAAAAAAACGTTGACCAACACTCAAAGCCAAGACTACGTTCGTCGACTCTCACTTTGTCAGAAAGGAAAGATTGGCTAGAAGCGAATATAGTGGAAGAAGCGGCCAACCAGACGGAGCTGACGCTTTGGATGTGGTGCGCAAGTTTGTTTTGGCTTCTCCTCCACCACGTGGGTGTCACTAGCCCAAACCTTAAAGTGATGCGAAAGAAGTCGCAAAAATGCAAAGCGCCGTCACCTTGAGGCCGTCCTGGAGCAGGCGAGCGCAAAGTCCGGCGAAATACCCCTGGATACTACGCAACAGTGGTGCGCTTACGGCAGCACTAGGAGCAACGCTGATCGATGGTTGAGAGCCTTCAATCGCGCAGCACACAAAATAGACACCATGAGATGGTCAATCCCACGAAGACAGCAATAAGTACCGCCTGCGGGCGATGTCTGATAAGATACAGCTTTCTCTCCTAAAGGTAGTCAGACTCTACTTGGTCATCAAGTGGTCGCCCAAGCAACTGGAATAGGTGGAACGTCTACAATAGGAGTGTCGACCGTGACCTTACGCATATCCACAGTGAAGTCTTCGGTGGCATCGAACAGATCCCATAGCTTTTGTTGAAACTTTATATCAGCTCGGGCAGGCATCACAACATACTCGAACAGATAAGTACCCGCTTACTTGACGTCTGTCGCTTTTATCACAGGTAGCTGTTGTAGTTGCGCCTTCGACACCACCAAGTCTGTAGTCGCCCGCTCGCAAGCATTTCTGTCCACTTACAGATCGAATTTGACACTTCCTTGCCCAGAAATGTTGACCGATTTCCGTTTCATACACATCGTATTTCTTGCACATGATTCGATATTGCTGAGCTATAACCGTTTCAGGGCTTGCGGAGTCTCGTAACCGAGGCGTGCCATCTGCATTGGATGAGTCCAGGACTAATTCGGACTCATTGTCGAACACGCCTATTGCAAAGGTCTCATCCTCGTCTGCTTCATTATCCTTCGAAAAAGCTACACATTAGTTATAGGAACGATTGCCCATCTCCCGGAAGAGTGTCAAATGATCAATTCAAAACTCACCACGGGTACCAATATAAATGTCTGACATTTGATTACTGCCCCTGCATTGTAAGACTTTGCTACAGCTTCACTGTGCCATTGAACTAACTTGCCAGGCCAGCTCGCTGCTGGATCGCTTCCACAGAAGGAAATATCCATTTGTATATGGTCTAGTGTATTACCCTCGAGCCGCGTGTCTTATAGACGAAAGCGAACGTAAGGCACATTTTGAGCGTTGGTAATAGCTTGGCCAAGCCTTCTCTCCACCTTTCGTTCTTTGTTCCCTCCCTCAGGGTGTTTATTTTTCGGCCGCTTTGTCTCCTCGAGAGGCTCACAACACTCTTCACAAGCATCGCATGTGTGCCTTTTGACGTTTGTGCGATCAATAGACTTGCCTATTTCAGCGTTGACATCAGTATACTCATCGGACAGCGCCCTTTCGCTGTCACTGTCGCGTTCGCTGAGGGCAATTGCTGCGTTGGTACGTGCCTTGTGGATCGCTGGACCTGTGATGTTAAGTGAGTCTCTGTATACACCGCTTGGTGCTGACCTGCTCGCTAGTGCAAGGAGCAGAAAGCAGCCGGCGTATTTGGCGAGCATGCGTGAGCTGTGCATTTGTGGCTGAATTAAGTGTTGTGGTTGATGAGAAGCTCGAGACTTCTCGATTATAATGCAGTATTAGCGTGTGCAGAAAGCCAAGCACCATACACCTATCCGAGAGCAAGTTTACCTTGATGACCCACTCCCCAGTCAGCGCGCGCGGCAGCATGCACCGCCGCGCCGACAAGATGCATGCTCGCCACCTAGCCGTGCACAGCGGCGCAACGAGCTGTAGGCGTGGTGTTACGTTAGCTGCGAGATCTTGCAGGGTCTATGAAGCCATCTAGCTACTGACATCCGTTCTGTTGCTGGCGTGTCTTAGCAGATCATGAGTTTCAAAGCTTGCGGTCAGAGACCGAACTATGAAGCAGGGTGTAGCGATGTGTGAAGAGCATTCTGAAAGAAATCTAGAGGACCGCGAAGCTCGGTCCCGCCCTGAAGTGGTGCATATCGGTGGGATGAGCTGCGCAAAGCTTGAGGCATTCACAACTGATCATGAAACCCTATCCGGCAGCACTTTGGCAAGAGTCTGTTCCTTAGGAAATACTGCCGTTTGCATGAGATGTGCACGCTTTGACCAAGAACAGAAGACCAGTCATCTCGCCTAACGTTAGGAGAAAAGATGATGCGATATTGCAAGTTTGCCTGACTCAGGAGATAACAGAACAACACCTACAATGGGTATACAGCTGATTGAATCCTCTAAGACGGATGGTCTAATTCACGACTTGATGGTTAACGAAACCTGCCAGATGCTGCTATGAAACGATAGAAAAGATGGTCGCTTGTTTCGAGGATCTACGTGAAAGCCAGTCCTATACCGCGTTTCCATGCGAAGTGCCAATTATGGTATCGGCATCTTCGTCATCGACCGCTTCCTCATTGATTCCATCAAACTCGTTGGGTGGCGTATGTACGACTTTCGCATCTGCATCCTGTATACTGATCCGCGCCATTGCTTCTGCTGCTCTTGCATCCCAGTGGTTCCGCCAAATCAGGATGCACATCCAAGCTGTGGCTAGCACAACTGCAGCGGCGAGGCCGGTATAGAGTCCTGTAATGTTCTGTAGCTTCCATGTTGCAACGGCGCCCTGAAAGCAAATGCATTTGTAAATTGAAGCGTCGAAGGGAGAACACCGTTGCTGGGAAACCTACGACTGGCAAGCCGAAAAGCCAATATGCCATCAGGTTGATACGAGCTGCTGCCGTAGCCATGGCCGCTCCCCGAAGTATACCCCCTGCATTGCCCTGTCGTTATCAGTTTGTCAGCCAGGAAAGGCCCTCTCACATTAACGTTCAGATCGTTTTACCTGAACTCCATCGAAAACGACGATTATGCTCAAAAGCACAACCTGGTTTATGTCACTGTAAGTTCTATAGCACTGAGAGCATACCCAAGGATCAAGACAGCTCACATTGTCTTTAACTATGGCCAAGACTTCGGGATCGTTCGAATAAAAGCGGCCGAAGCGTCCGCGAAATACGATAAGGAAGACTGCGCTTACTAACATTACACCCGATGTTAGCACTTGGCCGCTGAATGTGCAAAGATCAGGATATCAGTCTGACATTAGTTTCTTGTTTACCGATGTAGTGTGCCATGAACGTACCATATTGCTGTACGCTGAGCCTTGTGACCGAGCCCTCGACCAAGGAGATTCCCAACGCGCACGGCGGAGGCCGTTCCTACAGCAAGAGGTATTTGATAGAAAATGGAGATACTCGTGGAATAAATGGCGGTGGCAGCTTGTGTAGCCGGAGAGAAGAGCGCGGCGGCGAATCCGATCAATTCGAATGCGTACCATTCGGAACAAGTAGACGCTATGCCTGCTATACCGAAGATCACTACTATCTTCAAGTCTTTGAACATTTCCTTGTTGAAGCCTGCCCATGATCCTTTAGGACTTGCGAAGGTGGCGTAGATAGCCATAAATACGAACAACTGGCCTTCAGTTGTCAGTAACTGCATCATCGGAATATTATCAGGACTTACGACATTATAGGCTAGGACAGTAGCGAGAGGAGCACCCAAGAAGCCTATTTGATACGGTTTGGGTCCATGTACCAGGAGCCAGTTCAAGAAAATTGATATGAACGAAGCAAGTGCGAAAGCGAGAGCAGGGCCGAACATCTTCCCGCAGCTTTGAAGGTATCGTCTTATGCACTCATAAGCCGAGACAGCAGGCATAGCAAGCGACATGATCTTGAGATAATCTGAAGCCAATTTTACGATCTCCTTCGCCTCTTCACCTGATGATGAATGTAGGACTAGCTTGAAGAAAGGTTCCGCATTCCACATAAAGAGGAAAATGAAGGGCATGAACATCATGCAGACTGTAAATGTTCGCATGGCATACAGGGAGGCCAGCTTTGGACTTGCGGATTTCCCTGCTTGGTTGGCGAGCGTGTCTAGGGCGCTGACACTGTACTTGCGGAGAACAGGGAAAGAAACAGCATCAATTAGGTAATACTTGCAGCTTCGGTTTGACACGGACATCAGCAAAAAGACGTACAGACCGATGATGATGGAGTAGCCGGCAACATTGCTCGAAAGAAAGCCTAAGTTGGCTGCAGCGAGCTCCTTGGTACCTATCGTAGGCATAGAAGATGACCCGCACATTACGCAAGCGCACCGATAAGCCGAGAAAGCAAACCTGTCAGCTTGGATGTGGTGGTGGCAAAATAGTACCTATATCCTCCCAAACTCACCAAGCTTGCCTAGAGAGAATATGTTAGCGCCGACGATGGAGTATCTACAGAAGCCAATAATGATTTGAGGCGTTGACTGCAGGCATCAAACACGTCTCAGTTTTGTTCGAATGCAAGGCAATTGGGGTATTTTAAAACGGAAAAAAACAAAGAGCAACACCTACCCACGCTATCAGGATGCCGATTTCTCGTATACTGGTAGTGACATCTAATCGCTGTCTCGGGGCAACGAGGCCAGGCTCTTCCTGTATGATACTCCGGACTTGTTCGGTGATATCCTGCCGCTGTTCTGAATGCGAGAGAAGCCTGTTGCGAGCTACGATCACACGGAATTCTTCTAGACCCTTATTGGGGCCTCCGAACTCGCTTTGTCGACCGCCAGCGATAGCATTGAGGGACTGGCGCCTAGCTGACAAGGCTGACCGCTCTAATTCAGAGACCTCCAGGAGCGGAGTTCGCTCTGTGGCCATTTTTGATTACCGTAAGTCTTACGCTGCCAGCTTGAAGAGCTACGAGAGTAGCTCGGTCGATGATCCGCCAGAAGTGAGATGGACCTCGTTGAGGATACCTCTCCTCTAAGCCCTCGTTGCCGGCCTATGCCTGGATTATGCGCGTATGCTGATAGCGGTGATTGATCGACTGTAAAAGAGAACAGAGCGCCACTGACTGTGCCTGCGAGGGACGGACAGGCAGACTTCACCGGCGGAGAGTGATTGGACAGTCCTACCGTTGTGCGACTGACAGTGCGACTGACAAGGTGCGCTATTGCCTCTCGGCCGGCTTTGTGGGAGAGAAGAAATGGGCGGGGACTCGAGGCACGTGTGGACAAGATTGGAGGTTTGTTTCCTGAAGACAAACTGCGAAGCCTAAGTAAATAGGACTGCAACCAAAAAAGAACAAGCTCATTTGAATTACTGGAAAGCACCGGTTAGATCAAATGCTCTCTAATTTTACGAAGCCAGCGAAATCTGTATCTCGCGATATGTAGTGAAAGTCGATCCGATTCAAATGAAAAAGAAGCAATTTCCCAGTGTCAACACTATCCCTTCATGGCTACTCAAGAACTTCCTGCAGGCTTCTTTGCGTCTATCGTACTTTCATCGTCAGATCGCACAGACTCTTGCGCCGCCTCGGGTCGAGATTGGCTATCTGGAAGATAGTAATCTCGTAAGCACAGTGCGGCGATGACCAGTATTGAGGACTGTTGGGAAACCATACTCAACAGGCTTCTCATTCAAATGGGTAATCTCAACGCACCAAGCATAGACCGGTAATGGTAAGTAGCTTCTGCACTTGCTGATATGCATGGATAATAGCATCTCTTTCAGGTGTTCCGACTGGATAGGTGTCTGCGAATGTGTAGGGATCGGCATACACATCTGCTGCTAGGGTAGCGTTGATCGGAGCTAAGCTGTCGCTAAGTCTAAAAATTAACGGTCGACGTCAGCGCTGCTTTCGCGGCCCTTATGGACGTGATGAACCGCACCGCGAAAACAAGGTCTGAGTCCAGATACTACCCGATATCTTTTACAAGAAAAGCTCTCAACGAGGGCTCCTTTGCTGTTCGAGACAGCTTGTTACTCACCGTGAATCCGACTGAGACATGGGCAGGGATGGGAAGAAAAATCCCGTCAGCTAGAAGGGCAGGGCGTCTGCATTATCATCAAAAGAGGCACATACGCGCTGAACCAACGTTATATATCGACAAGTATAAAGCTCTGCGATAAGAAGATGTTGGCGAATCTCAGCACAAGATTCACAAGTCCGTATTCAGCCACTCACGTAATCATGGCCACATTCTCGTGAGTGGTGGCTGCTTGTACAAGCGCTTGCTGTTGAATCCGAAAGCTGATTGGACCGTGTCGAGCTAGTTCGACGAAGTCCAGGTACATACCGTAGGATAAGGGAACATGCCTCCCGCGAATCCAAGCAAGAACTGTCCGCCAATCATTCCAGAAATATCGCCAGCGCCATTGCCGCCCCCACCACGGTAGTAGATGAGTATACCGAACGCGACCATGAAGAGACATGTACCAGCTACGATGAACCACTTAAGACGGCGAAGATAACGCGCGATTACGCCTAAAGTGAGGCCGACACACACGGAGGTGAAGCTGTATACGCTGCTGATTCTCGTAGCTGACAGGACAGACTGGTCGAATGCCACGTATAGAATGGCATCTGTACAAAGATGTTAGCCAGGAAGTCTTCGGGTTGCGCCCTGTAGTCTTCGTCGAATACTACATGGAAGTCTGCAATCCTGCCAGCGGTATACGTTGGAAAGCAGTGACTTACACAGGTAATCTCCCTGAAGATACCAACTGCAGTTCAGCATGACTGCCATGGTAAGACCAGCGAGGATAGTTCTCTCCTTGAGCAGATGGAAAGGAATGAGAGGGTGTCTTGCGATCTTCTTCTCCCAGTATAAGAAAGCTGGAAGAGCGACAAAGAAGCCGATAACCAGCATAGCGATGACTTTCGCTGTCTTCCACTGAGAGGTCACTCCACCGGCACTGCCAGAGTACCGTATCAGCCATGTCGGCTTCGTACGCGCGAAAAGCAAGGGGAACTCACAGAGTGAAAGGAAGGAGAATCAACGTCATCGTAGCCGCAAGTAAGAACAAACCGACCAAGTCAATCTGCCAGAATAGCTCTATCATCATCCGCTTGTTTCCGAAAGCTTTGTAAGGCGAAGGGATGCCATCGAGCAGTCCTTGCTTCTTGGCTCTTCGCTCGGCATGAAGTAGTGACAAGAAGAGAGGGATAGTGCAGACCGGGAAGATGATGGCCCACATGCCTGAGAAAAGGGGGAGAAGTTAGAAATAAATTCGTAGGGAGGGTCCACAAAGCGTGAAAAGCTGTTTCCGCTCACCGATACCCCATTCCCATGATGTGGTCTTGAGCGTGGAGCTTATTACGTTTCTGTACACCACGCATGGTACAATGTCTGCTTCAGGGATATCAACTCAATACGATGGAGAAGTACTCACCCTGAGACCCAGGCATTGATCAAGAAGGCTACGAAGAAAGATAACGTCAGGTGGTGCATACCTCTGTGACTCCAGAACAGGTTGCACTCACGAAGAGCAGGGATGTAAGAGAATAGCAGTCTGTTCCTCAAGGTCGTAGTATCGGCAATCAAGATTTCTACCAGTAGTATGATACCAGTATAGCCGAACTGATAAAGGATGGCACCTCCTGCGAAGCCCGCGACGTTATGAGAGGTAGCTTCGATAACGGTGCCTGTGCAGGTATTCCGAACACACATTGAATCAGATTCGTAAGTACGGTACGCAAATGAACACAGTTCCAAAAAAATGCCAAGCATTATTAAATACTCACCGACAACGTAGACTACCGTGCAGAAGACGAGGATGGTGATACGACCGAAAACATCGGAAACTTTAGCATATGCTGGCTGTGCTGCTGCAGCGATGATGGAGCGGACCGTGCTGACGGTGGCCAGCAAGCTGTGTTGACCGAATCCAGCAGTGGCATATCCTTGGTAGGTGTAGCGCACAGTACCGTCGAGACTTGGTTTTGAAAGCCGGATCAGCTAGTGTGAAAGTAGTAATTGAATCCTTGCCTGCCTACCCATAGGCGTATGCGATCTACAGTACCCAGCAGACACGAGCGTAAGCGAGACAAGCGATATCGATAAACGAGATAGATCACAACCCACCACGAAGATGCTAAGGAAGAGGACCCATCTGTGCCAGGAGGTAAAGCACGAGGCGATAGCCTGAATGCGCCTGACACCGGGCGAGGTCTTGTCGAGAAGATGCACCGCCGGTCCGTCGGTTCCGGTAGGCATACTTGCGATGAGATCTTCAATGTGTTCTCCGACTGTCTGTATGCAGCAATGCCCGAAGCTCAAAAGATGAAATGGGCAAGTTTCGTTCTTTGGGAGGAGTAGAAGGAAAGAAAGAAGAGACCTGAGTGGTGGGTAAAGGAAAACCAAAGATGTCACAGCCGGCAAACAAGGTATGAGCTCCTACATCCCCCATGTGAAGAACTGAACAGACTTTTTAGTCTCGATTTATTTCCTTTTGCCTCTCCCACAATCTATCCTATCAGATGAAATTTGGTGATCAGTTGTCCACCCGCCGACTTGTCCGATAGGCTACCCGGCGAAGTGAGCGATTTAACCACGAGGACCAGTGACCATGAGCAAACTCACGCATTCGAGGGCGCTGGGACATGGATCCATAGCAGTGCCGGTAGCGGCTCTTCACGGAAGTGTCAAATGAGAATATCCGATGACGATGCCCTTTCGGGATGCCTGATGACAAGTTCACCTGACAGGACCACCACAAGAGAGCCTAGTAGGAAGCCCTCAAGCTACAAACTTGCGCACAGCCGGGCAGTTCCCCTTGTGTTCAGTCTGTAGCTGAGGGCTTTCTGCTAGGCTGTCTTGTGCAAGATTACTTCGACAATTGTGGGTGCCCTGCGTTCGTCGACTTCTTCGATCATCCATAGAAAATCACATATCCTTCTTGTCTCTGCAATCTAGTTCTCGTCAGTCCCTCCCGAGTCTCACTCCCAATCTCCTTTGCCACCTACAGGATCAGCGATCAGCCCGTCAGCCCTGTTCTCATTCGCGACGGTTCACCACACTCAGGTTTGAATATTTCGACCATGAACCACTTTTGGTGCGCAAGCGACGCGAGCACAAAAAGGGGTTCATAATTGTTCAGGATCTATTGACCAAGCTGCAGTGGTGTTTGAGGTGCCCTACCGTAAAGTGGTCTCATGCTGAGTTCCTTGTCGATTGGTCCTCTCGTTCCGTATCATTTATAAAAGCCCAAGCAAAGCCTTTATCACTGTCGTATTGTTCTTTCATTAGAGCTGCTTCCAGGGTTCCTTGCATGTTTTGGCACATTCAGAGCGCAACTCGTTTGGCGACAGACTAGCAGAGCTATTATGGCCTGCATGAGTCCCAAAGCATCGGCAAAGCATTGTAGAGCACCAATGGCCTATCCGACTACGTATGAGACGACGAAAGGAAAGCACCGAGTGATTTTATCTGACTTGATTACGACAGTTCTTGCCTTGGTAGAAAACTTGTTGGAAGTGGTACCAGATTGTCAGACTTGCCCTTTCCGATAGGATCGTCGTGATTGATGGGCGTTGTCGCCGAGGCTGGCTTCCGACCGTGCGCGTCGCTTCGACTTCGTCATGTTAGGTGTTTCCATGTACCAAGCAGTCTCCTAAATTGAAGGCCAAGAAAAGGTCGGTCTGATATTGCATTTTATATTCATTGAGCTTGTCAGATACTCGCTAAAACCATACATTATCATATACAGTGTTCATGTAAGCCTACTCCTTGGGTCAGCTCTTGGCAAATCCTCCATCTTCTGCATGATGTCTTTGATTTCTCGGTCCAAATCAGTCTCTGTGTCTTCCGACCCTGTTTGATTCCTGGCATCAATGAGAAGCGCGTGCATAGTTGGGATCTTTCAAGCCCCTTTCCAGCATCCTGCGGGTCTCTCCATCTTGTGTATCGTAATCTTCGCAGGCATCATACGATTGCGCGTCTCCGTGCATATGTGAATGGTCGACTGTGCAATGATGGATGGACGGAAAGCAAGCCAGTGAGGTTTTCCAGGCATGTGACAAGCTCAGAGCATCGTCTTGCCTTCAATTGATTGGGTCGGTAGGTTTGCAGTCTGAATGCTTCAGAGCTCGAGCCTCTACGCTCCATATCTGCGATTCTAATTCGTCCTTGTCGGCAACAGTTTCATGGCGTGGTATTGCCGGCTTTATGGTGGTAGAGCCGAATTGCACAGACTTCTGCGCAGACGTCGTTGTGACTTGGCATAATTGCAATATCACTACTTGGAACGAGTCTTCCGACTTCGACTGATCCTGTCCCTTCACGACAACGAGTCCGCGCGATGAAAGGCGAATCGATTACGGCCATTTGTTTTGCAAGCGACCCAGTTGTTCCCCTCTCGCAACCACACGAGTGAGCAGCGCGCAGCGAGACAGTCGATAGTGGGATCTTCTTCGCTGCAAGTACAATGCACGTATGAGCTGACTGAAGTGCTCGACTGGATAATTTTCTAGCGTTCTCAGTTTCCATCTACATCCATCGATGATAGAGACATTGAATCCCCAAACACAGTAGACATACATATGCCATCAAGGCCTCGTTCGAGCCGCTTAGTGGTAATATTCGTCCAACATCAACTTCGAAGTCACCATTTCACCTCGACTTCTTCCTTTGGCAGGCCTTTGCCAATCTCGTCTTCCCCAAGCAAGTTAGACAGGGAGATTCTTGACAGGCCTAGATTCAGCATGTAGATGTGCTAGATTCCATGACAGTGTCTTGGTCGCAGACATAATGCATATCCCACCCAGTCAGTAGGAACCTCCAGAGTTCTCTGATCTGCCTGGCATGCTCCGGTAGATAGCTTGGCTGTAAACGATAGTAGTATCAGGAAACGTTACTTGTATGGCCTGCTCGTCGATCCAGAGCCGTAGCAAGTAGAGGGAACTCGCAGCTGGACCTTCTCGGCTGTCCTTCCGTCCTGCAGAATGGCTTCCGTTGCAGCCGTAATTACGGATCTGCGGTTTTATGCGTTGTCTCTCTTGATGTCATGAGGGTCAGGAAGAATTGTAGCAGTCTCAGCGATAAATGGAGCCATGTCGGGGTTCTCGTCTGTGTATACAGCATTATATTGGCAGTCAACCACTGACTCTGCTTAACAGAATGGCCAGTCTCGCAACGTCGTCCAGCTTGCGGACTCGCTTGCCCCGTTCCTGCAGCCGGGCAATCGCGCAGAGCCGCTCAGTCTCTCGGTCCAGCGTTCTGTCCAAGGAGAAGCTAGGTGAGGCGAAGCCAAGCGGGGCCCTAACTAACAAGCTAATCATCCTGTCGGCTTGTCACTCCATTCAGCCATCCTCGGGTCTGGATGGGGAGGCTACAGAGCCGCCCAGAGTGTGAGCTGGGAGAAAGGACAAATATCCTGATACTAAACTCGACACGCATCTTACAGGTGGACAAGCGAAGATACGACGTGACGCTCATATCTCCAGTCGGCCATTTCAATTTCACTCCTCTCCTCGCTGGCGCTGCGGGTCAGTCAAGGCCTGTCTGGCGGGTAGCCGGAAGCACTTCCATGATATAATCACTGAAGTCATCGCTGGCTATCTTCTTAGTCGGTACACTCGAGTTCCGTTGCGCCATCGAAGGTGTGCGGAAGTATGCAAAGCAGCTCACATTTCACGAAGCATGGGCAGACAACATAGACTTTGACAGAAAGCAAATCCTTTGCGCAAGTCGTTCTCAGGTACATTTCCAGAGGATTCAATTTGAAGCTGATACATGTCCATTTGGAACAGACGACTGCAACGAAGTCACCTTTCAGCAAGGATTCTGAAGCCCGTGATAAGTTCAATGTCAAGTATGACAAGTGAGTATCCCGGTACAGTAAACTTTGACCAATACAAGGCGAACTTATCCACAAATTCCGCTGCTCGAGTATACAGATTAGTGCTAGCAGTCGGAGCATACGCCCAAACCTTCGATGTGCCCGGCGTCAAAGAGCATGCTACCTTCCTGAAGGACGTCAGCGATGCAAGGCGTATACGAATGCGTATCATAGAGCGCTTTGAACAAGCTGCGTCTCCGAATCTTTCAGATACTGAAAGAAGAGCTCTTCTGCATTTTGCGATAGTGGGAGGTGGACCTACAGGCATCGAGTTTGCGGCTGAATTGCATGGTTAGTCCTCTCTACGAGCTAGCGTCTATTCGTGCTGCAGCTGTGGAAGCTCATACCTTTACGACTATATAGACCTGCTGTCTACGGACATGCCACGGTACTACCCGAGAATCCATAAGCTATCGTCTATATCTATATACGAAGGTCAGTTAGAAGGCATCGCATCATTCTGCTTTTTGCCAATGCAGATAATGGCTCCCCACATGCACAGTCAGTCAGCGCATTCTAGGAGGCTTTGATGAGGGTCTGCAGGAGTACGCCAGCCGGCGTTTCGAAAGAGAAGGCATTACACTCAAGAAAGGCCATCATGTAGAAAGAGTCGAGGAGGTGAGTGCCATCTCCACAGTTTCAACCAGGGGATCTGACCGTTGGCTTCGACCGTAGACCAAACTCATCACCAAGGAAGAAGGTGAAAGTGAGCGACTCATGAATGACAGCATCTGATCCTTTGTTAAGCGGAACGTCACGACAGTCCCGATTGGCGCGTGTATCTGGAGCACCGGTTTAGCGCTAAACCCGCTCATTCAGAGCTTGGAAAAGGTTTCCAAAACCAAGAAAGCCGTCCTTACGGATGGCACCCTCCACCTCCTTGATGAAGATGGCAAATCTATGCCAGAAGTATGGGCGATAGGCGACTGCGCCATGGTGAAAGATGGCCCTGCTCTACCAGCAACGGCTCAAGTAGCATCTCAGAAAGCAGACTTTGTTGTCGATGTCTTGAACAAGCTAGCCAAAGGTAGAACGCCACCTGATCAAGAGTTCAAGTGGAAGAATCAGGGAAGTCTGGCATACCTCGGTGATTGGAAAGCACTTTATGACCGCACGACGGGCGGAGGTGGTAGCGCCAGTGGTACCGCAGCTTTCGTATGTCGCATCTTCATAACCTTTCCTCGTTGAGAGTACCTTATTGACACGAATGCTGCTCATCCTCAGATCCTCTGGAGGTCCGCATACTTTTCCATGCAGCTGTCGTGGAGAAACAGAATCACAGTACCATTTTACTGGATGCTGAACTGGATGTTCGGCCGAGATATCACTAGATTCTGAAAGAATATCATAGCACGCGCTGCGTTGTAGAAAGAAGGAGTACACTTAATGCTTAATGACACCGGAGGCAAGTTAAGTCGCGGTTGGTTGCAGGAAACAGATCAATGTTTTCCGTACCGAGCTGTCGCTGGAAGACAGGTCGGAGTTGGTGAAACTTGACCTGAATCTGCAAGCAGCCGCAGCTCACCTTGCCGGCGGTGCGCGATACCCATCTCTAGCAGCATAGACTATCAGCACTGCACAGTCAAGACAACCAGGTCAACCATCAGCGTGGAATATGACCCCGTAAAGGCAAGCTGACATGCTTTCGGAGGCGATTTGTGTTAATCATTGCGTCCGATTTGCTTTCGCTTAGCTAATCATACACTTTATGGGAGAGTAGGGGAATATAAAAGAAGAAGATAGCCGAACCGCCCTGTAGGGCTTATTTTGAAGAAGACGATATGAAAGGGGCTTCATTTTCGCTTGCTAAACTTCGTTCGAAATTGACCTCCATGTTTTCTCCGAGCCACATATAATTTCAGCAAAATACCTAGTAGTTGGAAGAGTAGCGAGGATCATTGAAAGCATCGTTGTTGGGTGCACTCCTGTCCTGCTGGCCTTGGCCTAGACCTTGAACACCAGATTGAGCGTTGCCACTCTGAGACAAGCCTCGTGAAGATGTGTCGAAGCTGCCGTAGGCGTTAGAGCCATAAACGCCGGCATGTGGAGCACCTGCGCTTCCGCTCAAGCCAGCTGAAACATTGTTTCCATACCCGCCAAGGCCCGAGGACCGGCCATATGCGTTGCTCGCTGCACCAGAGGAATTTTGCTGGGCATGACCGGCGCCTGCACCTCCTTGATAAGCATTTCTGCTTTGACCATAGGCACCATAGTTGTAAGGAGCCTGGTGAGATGGATAAGCCGGATAGTTGGGGTTGCCGTAGCTTGGATTGCCATAACCTCCGTAAGGGTAGTAAGGATAGTTGTAGCCGCCCATCATGTTGGGGTTATAGTGCTGTTGCTGCTGTCCTAGCTGTTGCTGTTGCTGCTGAGCGCCAAGGCCAGTAGATGCACTGGTGGAGCTCGCACCGAGTTTAGCAGTCAAATCATCAGTAGCCGAAGGTCGATATGACTGCTGTTGCGCAGGTTGTTCGGTCTGACCGTAGTAGCTTTGCTGTAATAGTCGAGAACGGTCAGTCACTGCCGACACTTCCCAACGAAGCAACCTACAAGATTTCTAGTTTGATCCTGCATGCCATAGTAGCTAGAATAGTCGGTGGGATAGCCTTGCTGCTGTTGCTGAGGCTGCTGAGCTTGAGCAGTTTGGCCGATAGCTGAAGTGAAGCCCCCATAGGCGGACTGCTGAGGAGGTACTGAACCAGCAGATTCCCGAGCACCTGGAGCGGGAGATGTAGCAGACTGCTGAGTCTGGGTACCTTGGTGTGTCTGCAAGTTCTGAGCTTGCTGCGAGGAGTAGTAAGGTGAGATGGAGTCCGCGCCAGCTAGCGAAGGCACGCCAGACTGTTGTTGAGCAGAGCCAGTGCGAGCGACATTTTGGAGGTAAGGCGAAGTGATCGATGCAAATGGATCCTGAGGCTGCGGTTGCTGAGCAGACTGGCCGAAAGGCTGATATCTGCTCGAGTAGGCAGAGGTAGGCGCCTGCTGCTGCTGAGGTTGCTGATAATGTTGTTGCTGTTGTTGCTGAGCACCGAGTCTGTCGAAAACACCACCATATTGAGGTGCTTGCTTCTGGGCTTGATTCTGATAGTATTGAGCTTGAACTTGCTGCTGGATATCGTAAGGAGCGGGTGCTTGCTGAACAGTCTCCTGAAGTGTCTGAGCAGGTTGCGCGTACTCTTCCTGTTGTTGCTGTACAGCAGGCGTTTCATACAGTGACTGCTGTGTTTGCTGTTGAGGTTGCTCATCGGCTACAGATCCAGTGGGGATGCTACCGAAGAGGTTCAAGCTTCCGAACTGTACACCGATCCGCTCGATATCTGGCGTTGAGCCAGGCATGACGACAGGTGCATCTTGCTTGCCACGGATGGCTGAGGCGCGTTTGCTGAGTCCAGGAGGAGCAGCTAAACGCTCGGTCTGCGCAGCTTGCCGAGATGGAAGTTCGTTGGCGGCAGGTGTGTGTACGTCGAGTGTGCCAGCTGGGTTGACACCAGCGGGAGGAGCAGCTTCTTGTGCTCTCTGGTGCTGTTCTTCCAGGGCAATCTGTTGCTCTGCTGGAATATGCTGGCTCTGAGCATAGTCGTTCTTAGCGATGATGCTGTCGGCCCAGCCCTCGCCAACTGGAAGTGCTTCTGGTTCTACTGCCTGTTGCGCAGCTTCTGCTAGAACGGCAGCTGCGGGTGTAGACGACCAAGGATCTTGCGGCGCTGCTTGGGTAGGTTCGGGTTCAGAAGCTTGTACTTCTGCAATAACGATGACGGGTTCCGACTCTTCGGCAGCGTTTTCTGTAACAACGACAGGCTCCACGGCAGCAGGCGCTTCTTGCACAGGGGCAGCGGGAGCAGGCTGGACCTTAGGTGGGGGCGGTCTGGTGAGGATAATTGGTAAGTCAAACCTGCTAGCTTAAAGCAGGAGGTAAAACCAGCTCACCTTGCGATCTGAGCCCACGATAGCTTGGCACCTGGTTGAGGAGTCTGCTTCGATGCCACTAGAGCAGGTGCTTGTGCAGTTGCGGGTGCTTTACCCTTTTGCGCCCAGCCGTTTGTCGGCTTCGTTGGCTGTTCTGGCTTCTCGACAACGGTGACAGATTCCTGCAACTGCACTGTCGTTCCCGCAGCGTCTGTAAAGGTCTCTTCGAGGGCTACTCCCGTCATACCTTCTCCTGACGCTTCTGTGACAGTCGTTGCTGAGACTGTGCCGTCCGCGCTGGCA
Organism: Cystobasidium tubakii; assembly: GCA_024345325.1. Lineage (NCBI taxonomy): Eukaryota > Fungi > Basidiomycota > Cystobasidiomycetes > Cystobasidiales > Cystobasidiaceae > Cystobasidium > Cystobasidium tubakii. The sequence continues at coordinate 1,467,957 of BROO01000005.1, read as the reverse complement.
GCGACATCTGTAACTTCTGTGATTTTGACTTCGCCATTCGCCGGTTGTCTGCCAGCAACAGCTCCACCTCGTCCGCCTCTAGCAGCACCTCGGAAGCCACCACGTCCACCTCTGAACTCTGTAGGACAGTAATAAACAAACCCATTCGTGAGCTTTACAGTAACCTGTCTGCACACCCGAAATTTGACGCCAGGTGTGAAGACGAGGCGTCAATCTCGTAAAGCGTGAAGGACAAAGACTCACCACCACGACCCCGACCGCGGCCGCCAAACGAGCCTCGCGCAGGTGTACCTGCAGCTGATGACTGGCCTTCTGCAGATGCTTCTGCGGTTGATGCTTCCTTCTTTTGCTGTTGCTTCTTTGGCTTGACTGATCCCCATTGCTCTGCTTGCCCTGAGGATGGTGATGTACGCACGAGAAGGCAGACAGCACGGCACATTACGGTTGTTATCAGTTCAAGTTCATCATACAGCTATCTAGACGTGTCTGCAAGTCTAGCTCACCCTCTACTATCCGCGAAATGGCCAGCTCTACAGACCCTCCAGCTTCACCAAGCGCATACAGCACGCTGACCTCGTCCCACTCAGGGAAGACAGCCTGGACAAGCGAGACCGACTCGCCGTGCTTGTCGCGCAGCTGCTTGATCTCTGGACCTTCAAAGTCGTCCTCTGGCTCGCCGTGCGTTTGCTGCTGTCGCTTGAAGCCGCCTCTTGCACCGAATCCGCGGCCTCGCCTGCGGACTCCCCGGTCTGCCATACTTGAGAGAAGAGAAAGAGAGATGTGCGAAGTGATACCAAGTTGAGCGTGTTCTGGCACTCGCCTTGAGAGATCCTTCTTCGAGAGTATTCGATGAGGTCGAGGTATTGCTGTCCGAGAGAAAAGCGACTTTCAAGTTTTCGAAAAGATGCCATCAGTGTGTCTTTTGCTTTTGACGAAATGCGGCATTGGCGTGCATACTCGAAGCAAGCAGGCAAGACATTCATCACACCATACACGCGTACAGCCGCTATGCGTCTACAATTGCTTGCTGCCGTTTTCTCGATTAATGCATGGCTGCTACCGAAGGTGTATGCCGGTCGCAAATGCAAAGCCTGCTGCTGAAGCTCGATGCAATACTCGAGGCGCAGCACCTAGCCTCAGCTTACAGGTCTATCATCAGGGTTTCCAGGCTACATTTGGCTTCCAGCAACGCCCCCTTGTCTTCCCGCTCTCTATGCTACATTGTGCACTGCATTTGACCCTCCTCAATCCGCACTTTTCACAACTACACCAACCAACCACGCAAATACGAATGAATGCTCTCTGTTGACATGACCTATCCTCACTCTAACTTCTTTCGCTCCCCCGACACCGCAAAAGTCATGCCGAGATAATCGCTGCAGCGGGAGATTCCATCATAGACGAAAGGAGGCTCACTGTCCCCCAGCATGCAAGGTAGCAGGAAGCTACATACGACAGGCTTGCAAACGAACTGCCTTATATGTCTGATATGCGCGGAAGGCTCGCCTAGATGCTGTAACACTGCCGAAGGAGCGAAATCTAAGATCGGAGGAGGTGGGTATGAGTATGCTCCTTCATAGGCCGCCTCGTCCTTCATTGAGAAGTCTGTGAAGCTACCTTGCGTAGCAACAGAATATCGAGTGCTCAACAGTGCCGAAAGCTGTTCAGATGAAGGCTTGACATCCACTTGTATAGTATCCGGCAGGCTCCGGCTCGAGGGCGTGAAGTTCGACTGTATGGAGCTGGAGAGTGTCATATCAGGTCGTGGTGGAGAGGAAGCCATATTGATGTCGATTGAGGAGGTACCCTGCCGGGAGAGATCTTCCTTTTTGACCTCTATCTTCACTTCAGGCATAGATTCCGGCTTAGGAACACGACTCGACTTGAACACGTCTTCAGGATGACCATGGGTCAAAGATTGTTTCTGAGACTTAATATCAGATGATTCATGCTTGATCTTATCCTGCACGAGCGTATTTGAGCGCGACGCTGAAGCTGGACTGTTGCTTCTTGATAGACTAGCCCAGTCTGAAGTGGCGAGCAGCTGGTGCTTCTTTTTCTGAATTTTCTCGTGTGGGATGGCAGTGTAAGCTGTAGTGAGGACATCAGAAAGCATGTAAGTACCGTACTGTCCACTTGAGCGTACCAGATGTGCTCATTGTCAGCTTGTGGGTGGCTGCACCCATTCTGCGATCACCTTCGCGTCTGGCATGAGTGAATGCCCACTTCTTGCCGTTTGCAGCGGTGCTGTAGGTGTGCGTAGATGCGAGTGCAGTCGCTCCAGCCGTGCTGCGGACTGCTCTCTTGACTGCCTCCTCCATGCGATGCTGCGCGAGTTGCTGCTTCTCACGTCTCTCTTCCAGCTTGTTCTTCGCGATGCCTTGGTTCAGGTGAGCACCACGCCGGGTATAGTTGATGTTGGGGCCCATAGTGGCCTGTACGGACGCAGCTGAAGGTTTTCTGATCCGCTAAGGGCCCATCAACAGGTTGTTCCGTCTTCTCACAGACGCTACATGTTGAAGCAAGATGTGCGCCACAGTCATAAGATCATGGAGTAGCTTGACATCTACAACTGAAGGACACTCTGACATCACTGCAGACACCACTTAGTACTACTGCGAGCGTACATGTCACCCGCTGTCATTCAATTACAGCGGATTTGTTCCATATCCCGAAGCCGTCGTTTCCGTGAGGTACACGGAGCTCCGGATGCAGATTGCGGTGATCACGTGCACCCCCACATAGACCATATGATATGCAAGGACGCCTACGAAGTGAACGACCAGGCTATCCTATCCTACCACATGCTCTTTTGGGTCCAAGTAGTACGATGATCGATAGCGTGTCCGTACACTCAAAAAGCCTATTATTCTACCGAAAGCAGCTCCTCCTATTCGTCCGCCGCTCATACCAGAGCGGCCCGGCGGCTACCAGCGACGTCGCTATTTCTGGACCTGCACATCAGCGCCTGGACGTTGGGAAGAAGAGTCGCGAGATGCAGAATAGAGTCGCTTCTTATAGCAGCCCCAGCTTGAAGAAAGTCTAACCCACAATTTTTCGCACTCGCTCAATCATCGCCCAAAAGCAGCTTATCTACTTGCTTTCAGACAGATTCCATCTCAAAGCTCTTTCTCCCCTCAAGCACTGTATCGAACGACACCTCGTTAGCGCTCCCTCTGAGCCACTCGTATAGTCACTCGGCCGAGACACCGAAGGCCTCGCTAGCTCTCTCTCAGACATGGAACCGATGGCTGAGAAAAGCGTCACGCCAATGAAAGGCAATGGCGTACATACTGCTGTGGAAAGCGGAAGTGCTCACCACAAGCCCACCGAACAACAGCTTCATCGAGGTTTTTCTCTTCTATCTCTACTAGGTGTGATCGGCTATAATCCCCATTCCTGCAACCAGGCCAACACAGGCTGACCACCGAGCACCTTCCTCGTTTCCAGGTCTCGCTTTCGCAATCTTGAATACATGGACGGCTGCTGCTGCATCTCTCAGTCTGGTGCTTGTATGTTTACCCCTTTCCCATTTTTTCCCCCAGTTCTATCTGGGTAGAACCAATTCGGATCTCAGCTGATATCCCGGCCACCGATCGCCTGTTTTGTTAACAGCCGTCAGGAGGACCTACCGCTGCTCTATACGTAAGTGGTCTATACTTGACGTCAAGGCTCCATCATGCTGGTCAAGGCTGTCCAAATAGCGCCGAGATGCTGTCTTTGCAGGCAGATGCACTCATTTGCCACAAAATGTACTGATGCTATCTTTATCCTACTATATAGGGCATGTGGGTATCGGGTTCCCTGACTTTGTGCATGGCCGCTAGCTTGGGAGAAATGTGCTCTGTGTATCCCACCGTCGGTGGACAGTATCATTTCGCTGCTCTTCTGGCAACCCCGGATTGGGCTCCGCTTGCTGCATGGATTGATGGCTGGTTCGCTGTGGCCGGTAAGCACGCTCGCGCGTGGGAAATAGGTACAAGCTGACAATTTGTATTGCTTCAGGCTGGTGGGCCCTCGTGGGAACGAATGGCAGTTTGGCTGGTCAACTCATAACTGGTGAGACTTAGTACTTCCACCCCTAGACTGGAGCTAATCATGCTGGAAACAGGCCTGGTTGCTCTTTGGCATCCGAATTATGTGGTGAAGCCGTTTCTCATCTATGTGGTCTACGTGTGAGCCATCTTTTCAATTTTCCCAGTCTGTGCCTCTTGACTGAATGTTCCTCGCCATGCAGGATCTGTGAGCGGTGAAGCGTGCATATCATGCAGTTTTAACGTAACTAATTAGCACTTTCTGGGTCATACAGGGGTCATGATCGCTTTCTGCATCAACGCCTTCGCCGTCAGGCTCCTTCCCTATATCAACACCACCGCACTTTTCTGGTCTCTGACTGGTGTCGTTATGACCATCATCACAATCCTCGTCACCGGTCGTGATCACTATCGACCTACACAATTCGTCTTCGCTACAACCATCAGCGAAACCGGCTGGCCCACTGGCATTTCTTGGATTCTAGGTCTCCTACAATCAGCTTTCGCTCTTACTGCTTTCGATTCCGTCATGCACCTGGCAGAAGAAGTACCAAATCCAGAATGGAATTGCCCAATTGCCATGATCTCTGCAATTGGTATTGGTACAGTTTCAGGCTTTATCTATCTGACCTGCCTACTCTATTCGTAGGTGTGCCTCATCTACGATGAAGCGAGATTGATGTGCTGATGACAACACTCATAGTATTTCCGACTATGATGCCCTGCTCACCTCTCCAAATGGTGCACTACTGGAAGCTTACTACCAGGCGACTTCCAGCAGAGTTGGAGCCGTAGGTTTAGCTAGCGCTTTCCGTGGCTGCTTCCTGGGCTATACTGACGCCGTTCAACCAGACCTGCTTGCAAGTTCTGTGCATTGGCTGCCAGCTCTTTGCATGCACAGGTGCTGTCACCACAGCCAGTCGTATGACATGGGCTTTCGCACGTGATGGCGGTCTGCCATTCTCGAGGCCAATTACAAAGGTCGTCAAGAGACTCAACGTACCTCTGGTTGCACTCATTGTTGCGGCTCTGATTCCTATCGCGTTCGGAGCTATCTATCTTGGATCTTCAAGCGCCTTGAACGCTATTCTCAGCTCGTCGGTCGTGTTCTTGAATCTTTCTTATGGCAGTGAGTGCATGGAACATGCAATAATGGTTGAGCAGTTTGCTAATGTTTGGCCTGTCACTTGTAGTTCCAAGTAAGCTGCAACTGGCTCTTACCGCGTCAAATACGCCACTGACATCTTGCTTTCTCGCAGTCGGTATTCTCGTATTCCGAGGTCGCCACATTCTGGACGTTGAAGGCTTCCCTAAGCGAAGATTCCACTTGGGTCGCTTCGGATACGTTATCAATGTCCTGGCTTTGATCTTCGTCATCTTCACCTCCGGTGAGTTTCTGTCTTTTCGCCTTTTCGCCTTGTGAAGATGTAGAACTGACGCTCGGACCGACAGTCTTCTTCCTCTTCCCACCTGCAATTCCAGTGACTGCGGTTTCGATGTCCTATGTGGTGTGCGTCATCTTCCTCATTCTGGGAATTTCGGCTATCACCTGGTTCACCAAGGGCAAGAAGCATTATACCGGACCTCGAGACATCGATGGTCTACTTGCACTAGCAAGATATGGACTTCAACTCGGCCAAGTTGTCGACGAACAATCCATGACAGCTGCCCAGGCGGAGAAGTTTGGACGGCCTGTCCTGAAAGAAAACGTTGTCGTATAAGAGCATTGTACGGTCTCGACGCCGTCCTGGGGAGAGAAGTAATCCTGCAGTGCGTTTGAAATATCAGAAGCGATTCAGACTATTTGCATTCATATTCAAGATCTGTGCTTTGCATTGTGGCCAAAACTGGGAGACACAACTGTGTCTCTTTGCACCACTTTGCTCTTCTGCCTTCTGAAAAGCCTTTCCATTCCAGTAATGCGAGAATAATAGAGTCCAGTGGATAGTGCGTGCATGGAGTGGAAGCTGGGCTCCTCGGTACAGTCTGGGTTCTAGCAAAGATGTATGCGTTGGAAGGTCAGGCTGAAAGCTTGCAGGCGCGCAAAACTCTGGGTATACCCTGTTCGACTCAGCCACTTACGGCAGACGCAACACAGCTCGAGCATAGACCATACGGCACACTGTTGGATGCAGTGCGAACGGACTCACTGACTATTGTTCTGCCGCCACTTTGAAGGATGGATGCACGAGGTCCGAGTCGATCAGGCGCGAGACCAATGCAACAAAAGCATGGTCAATTGACAGGCAAGACACAAAGACCAATGCTGCTGGCATCATCAAATAACAAAGCAAACTTGCTTCATGCACTTCAAAAACCACGCACAACCTCATGTTTGGCGAGACTGATGGACTGATGCGACTGGCTTTGCTTTCTTGGCAAAGCTGATGTTGCAAAGCATGAAATATCTTCAAGAGGTCGTCGCAGACCTGCTCTCCTTCCTTCTCATTCACTCCATTGCATACTCATCACAGTCGCCAAGTCACACAGCGCCGGTCGCTAATACTACTCCTGCACACACGCCACTTTCGCTAACTTCGTTCAAATATGGCCTTCAACTTCAAAGCTTTGTATGTGCATTCAGATGAACAGCTCGGGGGTAGATGGCTGATATTGAAGGTGCTACATCTACAGCTTCGCACCTAAAGTCATTCGATTTGTACTTCTCACCCTCGTTCGCGTCGTCGGAGTTATCGCAATATGCATGGTGCTGGGCGCCGAGCTGCATGAGATGATCCGGTAGGATTGTTTGCATTGTTAATAAAAGCCTATGACTGACTCATGGGTAATCTGCAGCAACATCCAGGGTTATGTCAAGGCCGTCCACTCAGGCTCTAGCGACAACGCCGCAATCAATCAGACTTCAGTAATCGCAGCGGACCTGTTTGGCTCTTCCAATGCTAGCGATGTCCAGGTGCAATCCTTCAGAGAGGCATGTGGTTACGTAGAATGGACAAGTGTGCCAGATCACGCAGCTGGTATCCTGTTTTCGGTGAGCGGATCCTCTGACTTGCTGTGTAGGTGCAGACAAGAATGGACTAGGCTGACGCTCTGAGCGTGCTACAGACCCTCTTCCGCTTCCTCAACCTGCTAGTCCTGATTCTCCTGCTTCTTTCCGAGCTCTCTATTCCTTGGACACCCGTCGCAAATTTCTTCCTTCGTTTCTTCCCACCTCTTTCTGAAGACGCTTCAACTGGCTTCCTCGGTGCCGCTATGCTTTGGGTTTCGACCAGTATTCTAAGCACAAAGTGTGTCTGTTGTTTCACACTATTTCGAACTTTTATCTGATCGTGTGTTTCTTTTCCACAGCGTGCAGGCTTTTGCTATGGTTGCAGCCTGGTTCCTCTTTGTCCTCGGCATTATCAATCTCTTGCTATCCCTCATCATGGGTTCTTCCATTCGCAAGCATCGTTCAATCATTGAGTCCGACAAGTCCAAGCGTCCCGAGCTACCTATCGCTTTCTCCAGTGCTAAAGTATCCAAAAAGGGCAAAGTCTCCTACCCTGCCCCAGCAGATATCGGTAACATCGGTTTCCCCACCCCAGCGTATGGTTTCAATAGCCATTCGAGATCGACAACACTATCAGGTGGTCACGACTATAAAGATTTCGGTACCTACTCTCACCCTCACGCCGCGGCAGGTCCACTGACGAGACCGAGCGAGATGTTGGAGAGAAGGGCAAATTCGCCTATCGCTGTCGGAAGAACCAGAAGCGGTAAGGGGATCTTGAAAATCAGGACGCCCGAGGAAGAGCAGGAGGATGCTGATAATGAAGAGCACAAGTCACGCACTCCTCCATCGTATGCCCATTGACAATCAATGGTAAAGAGATATTGAGTCCCACTCGTAACATCAATTATACCCTAGCAGTTCTTTGTAGCATACGTGCCTTCTACTCTCGCCGATGTTCATCGGCTCAATTTCTGCCAGACATAGACCTTGTGCATTGGTCACATTATTGACTCCATCACAGCTTGCTCTCGTCTCTCCCAATTTTCGAGGTCGACAGGCAGGTCTCCTTCCTCCGACCTCAGGAGATAGCGATGACCTCTGACGCCTTCAGAGAGGAATGCGCTCATCCTGCAACTTCTCCAGCTGTCTAACAGAGGTCCTTCTCCTTTGTCCATGGCACACGCGACATGTACTCGAGCTAATTCGAGCTTGATAGCCGAAAACTTCTTTTCCGCGTTGATCATACCCTGCGTGATTGGTTTTCCATCTGAGGATCGCTTGGTGCCATCAGCCATCTTCTTCGGCATGCGCATTGTCGGTGCATCAGTCGAAAGGCTAACGAATTCGCGTGGGATCTGCTTTGTCATCCTAGTAATGATAGTAGAAGGATTGGGTAACAGTGGATCTAGAATTCTAACCAAGCTAGGCTTGACGTCTTGCAAAAATTGCGGCCAGGACAATGTATTTTGATTCACTGGCGACTGTTGGACTGCAGGTTGTGCTTTTACAGGTGAAGATGGAGCAGAAGGCTTCGCTTTGATGGGTGAACCTTTTGATTCGGTAGGAGTCTTCTTCTTTATGATGGGCGTAAGACAGACCACATCGGAATCTGAACTGTAAGTGTCGCTGTCAATTTCGATAACCACGCGCTGGGACGCGGTAGTCGAGGGTTTCGAGGGAGATGGAACTGCCGGGGAGAAGGGAGCATCCGAAGAAGAAGGTTTCGGCGGCGAAGCTGAGGTTGTCGGACGTGACGTAGCAACTGGTTGTGTTGAGGGAGGGGGAGCGGAAAAAGTTGTCGATGCGGAAACGGAGAATTTCGTAAGGTAAAAATCGAGCAGCTCAATCTTTGTAGCATGCCGATCCGGAAAACATGACTTCATACCAAATCAGCTACAACAAAGGAGACAAATCAGAGAAAATTTGACTTACTACGACGAATTCTTGCAGATTCGCCACTCTCAGCTGGTACATTGCATCGCAGAATGTAGTCTGAAAAGCATGCTTGTCTATCATCCCGGCTGACGATAAGTCTGCCAACAAGGACAAAAGGCTTATTGCAGTCTCCATATGCTCTGTCCGTTTGATGTTGTTGAGGTGTAGATCCTTGAAAGGTTGGAAGATGATGTCCATACAGGCAGTGACATCTCCGGCAGGCCCTCCCATCACAGACGGCTTGAATTGTGCCAGTAGGCTTGGCGAACAGTTAAGGTTCACCTTCGCGGCTACGCAGCGAGTCAGCAGGAGTAGTGCCCTATCGCACAACGCATCATAGGCCTACCATCTAGTCTATAAGTACTATCCAACCTCCACGCTTCGACGAGAAGTTCTAGAAGATCCCACGATGGGTCTGACAATTGAAAGCCAGGTTTGTCCACAAGTTCGTCTATTCTAAAGCTTCTCGGCTGATCTTGATCTTTCAGTCCTTGCTGAAGCAATTGCCACACGTCTTCAGATAAGGCGGCACGCCTCGCCATAACTTGCAAAGGTTTAAGTTGGTCTTCATCATCGTCTAGGAAGCTGTATCTCGTTCTTGCGGGTGCGTAGGCGACATCCGCCCGCCTTGGTATTGAAGCTAGTATCCGAGAAGGACCAGGTTGGTGTAGCCATCTTCGCATGAGGATCAGAGCTTTTTGCGATGCATGATGAGACGTCAGTGCGTATGCGTCTTCTAAGGAATCGTCATCCTGGCGCTTCTTCTTCAAGTGTGGAAGACAGGCTTCAGGTTCCAGTGCAAGCGCGACAAGCTGTAGTAGCATGTCGCTGGAAGTATACTCAGCCAAAGGCCGCCGTTTCAAATCTTAGTCAAGCCTCAAACCTACGCATCTGGTCGATGAGTGTCGCCTGTATTCTGTATCACCATCGAGTATGCTTCTTCCACTGTTTGATGAATATGTTTCGACACGAGGATGATCGAGTGCAAGTCATGGCGATAATCAGCGTACTCCCATGTCTGGTGATTGACGGCTTGCAGTTGTTTCTTTCATATCAATTGAAATACACGTACAATCGCCATCCTCGAACGCAGTATTCACTAGTGATCTGGCGGCTGTCCAGTCCGATTTCAGCTTTAAACGCCGGCTTCACTAGCGAGGACACAATACTGTTCTCACCTCCGGGCCATTCGACAGCTTGTGCTTCGAGTTCACGCAATGACAGAGTGACATTGTGTCCATTCAGACCTGCAGCTGCCTTGCTTATTCCTTCACCGAGATCTTCGTCCAACTCCATGGTCATGGTTCCAAACAGAGCCCAGCCAACGATGCAAAAGACGCGTCTCAAAGAGCCAAGGTGCAGGATTTGGATTTGATCTGAGTTGCGCACATTGCAGGAATTATGTGATGTACAACATGCAGAGAAGTTTGTAAAGAATGTGTATATAAAATAGATCCACCAACCTACCCAACTGTGCCATCCACCTTGATCCGAACCCTCCGCAGCACTAGTACTTTCCGGTTCACCGACTTTTTCTCCTCCTTTTCCATCCACACTACTGCTATGAGGGGATGTAAGACTGCTCGTAGGACTACCGCCAGACCTGTTCTTGCCTTTACCGCCCACACCATTTTGTGGACCTGGCGTACCTAAAACCTTGAGAGCAGCATCGGACATCCAATTTGGACAGCCATTCTTGCTTGTCCAGCTATCATCCTGTAAGGATGTTCAATCTCGTCCGTTGTCCTTTCCAGTAGGCGATGCTTTCGACTTTGATTCGCCGCCAAGGTTCTGAGGACCGTAGAGCGCCTCCTGCTAAGAAGGGTGCCAACAAAAACACAAGAGCCAAACTTGCCAGTTTTGACAATCTCAACACCTTCAGTGACGATCTTCAGTTGATGTTATTGTAGCACTTGAAGAGAAGCAAGTTGGAGTATGATAACATGCAGCAATGCATCGATGAGAGAATAATACCCTCTAGGAGCGGCGGGCTGAGCGTAATAGGACAGACTTGGGAAGCGATTTCAGATGCTGGACCAGCTTCACGTATTGGCAAGGCATCTTGCGAATAGTGTCCGGTTCTATTTCTGACCTCTTGAAGCTCGAGCTTGTGCAACTCAAAATCTTCGTATGTTGGCAGGTATGGTGAATCTTTCTTGCTCTCCTATGCTCCTGCGGAGATGCTTAAAAGATCGCTAGAATTGGGCTTTTACGTAGACACGAGCGAGGTCAGCGGTAAGGCTGGTTTTAGCCCCTTCCTCATCCCTTCAAGCCATACTCGCCATTTCCTGCCGTCACCATTCTTCCCGGTCCTCCGCAAACGGAAGCAGAACTGGGAAAGAAAGAGCCCGGCACGTACACAGTCAGGTCTGACCGTTGCCAGAAAGGGTGTGTCAGCTGGAACCGGCATAGTCTTCTTCATTGAAGGGCATTCTTGATCTGGCAATTGGATTTCTCTTGCAGTGCTGCTTATTGTTGGATGTTAGCAAAAGAGAAAGAGCTTTACTTTACTTGAGAAGGACCGCACATCAAGCCGGTCATCCTCGCATCATCAACTGGAGTCGATAGCAGGACAGCAGCAGCATGCACATCATCCCCAACACGAAGTTACGCACATCCTAGGGCTACTGCCGCCATGAAGCTCCCACTGTACCAGATCCTGCCCGGTGAAGGGCAGTAAATGCAGGTTGCTAGAGTACAAGCGGATGGGTCATGTTTCAGATGGAGAAGAGGATGATTAAGAACTCCCTGTGGATATTGATTTCGACGAAGACAACGACAGCGACGACTGACTGGCATGACTGAGCTCTGCTTCGATATAATACGATAGGTCTGTACTTCTTCGAAAGTTCGAACGAGGTATCCCCCATGTAGTTATCAATCATGCCGAGGGTGCATAGCCTGCTTTCTCTGCAAATGACTGTGTTCCAGTGTCCTGCCTACTTACAGCAACCAGTCCTCGCGTGATGATGTTTGAAAGCCTTTGGTTTGCATGGCGTGCTCCCTCCTCATCGGCATCTCGTCCTGTCAAGCCGTCATCCAGGATGCTCACAATCTGGAAGGACTGAAGCGACTGGGATACGGTACGCCGCATCCTAGAGGAAGGTGACAGCTGCCTAGTCAACCTCTACCACGAAGTGTCGGGGTGTCCCTCTTCAAGACATCATCTCCCTCTCTCTGCAGCTTCTTGCGAGGCTTCTGCTTGCCAGCGATGCCACACAGCCGATATCTACCGTACATGCATCCAGTTCGCAAGCACTACCGGTACCGCCGTAACAGCACAGCACCCCATCCTTACATGCTCCCTCCAGACTTGCGCATCCCTTTGACCGTGAAAACCCACCCCCGATGAAAGGGTGGATGCACTCCGGCTCGACAACAGACGACAGCCGGACCGGCTCCACTGGCGTTTGGTCATCGTCTCCGCAATAAGGTGGTCATGTGTAGTCGGCAAGCGCGTGGACTGCACGCAGCCGGTACTCTCCGATGTCGCCTACCTTTGTAACAGGGGTCTCAGTGGGGCAGATCGCCTATAAAAGAGGCATGATTTCGTCTTTCGCTTCTCTTCTTTCTTCCAATCACTTCTCTTCCTCTCACTCTCAGGGAGTCCTCGTTCCAATACATCATCACATCATCATCATTCGTACACACACTTTGGCCATCTATGCAGCCAAACTCCTGGCAGCTACACAGCTGCATACACTCCCAAGGTATGTGGTATCGAAGTCCTTTACATACGAGACGTAGTGTCATGCTCCCAGCTGACATGCCATCTAGTAAACCCTCCGACTATCCTGGCAGCACTGCTACATGCGCAAAACTATACAATGCCCACCGCACTCCACATCGAGATGCAACAGCCACACCATCCCTTGTAGCCGAGTGCAAACAGCTGCATTGCTGCATCCTACTCTGAGGTATGTGGTACCAATCTAGTTCACATACATGAAGTGCTGACATGCTATTCAGTAAATCCTCGCATGATACCTGCAGCATTCCTATACCTTGAAACTCGACCCCTAGTAATGTTAACTCCCGTGTGAAGTCTCGTGATATGAAGAGTAGAGCTGCATTAGGTGAGCAATCTTGCTTGTTCATGTTCTAGCTCCAAAGTAGAGCCACACTGATTCGTTCTCACTTTTCATACGCAGCTCGAGTCTTCAACGGCTCGACTCCCAGATCCGCTCCCAATCCCGCTGCATTCTTGTTCTCGGCCTGAGCTCCCGGAGACCCCAGTAGACTGAGATTGCATTGGCGGTGCCTCTGCTCTGGTCGAAAAGGTGATGGTAGAGGTCGGCCTTCACGAGAAGTAAGAGGAGAGGCGATGGGCGGCTCTAGCTGCCTGCTCCACGTACGGCAGGTGGGATCCATTGTTCTCACACATAATACAATACACTCTGTAAGCTACTTGGCCAGCTCTTCCCGACCGAACATCCACATAATACAATACACTCTGTAAGCTACTTGGCCAGCTCTTCCCGACCGAACATCTACTCAGCGGACTGACACTCTTCTCCTCTGCTTTGCACAGGCCTCTTAGCTAGCTTGTCCTGCCTCAGGGAGTACAGAATCCTGCTCACGATCCTATAAATCACTTCCAGTATACCAAGTGATAATACTTTGGAAGCTATCATCCTGTCTCTTAGAAAGATGAGATCAATTACCGCCCATAATGACATGTTGCTGCCTGGCTCCGCTCTCCACTTCATCAGGCTGTAGTATCGCACCCGCGTCCATATGATGTATACTCCCTACAGTCTGCTTATAATGCCCGTTTTGACTGCGTTGGAGACCGCTTCATGAGATGATCGTGCGTTGATGGACATGTTGGACCGCAGGAACGCTGCATCATTAGGCCTACGCTTATAGGTTGCCATTGCTCACTTGAGAGCGCTAGGGCGGATCGTAGCATAGCTAAAAGAGCAAAGGCTTGAGGATTGTTGAGGGGATATCTGGAGGTATTCTAAAGGCCCTCAATCTGTTGCGTTCACTCAGTAGTCAGATTGCTGTACGATTCAATCAGTATACTTCTGATGGAAGTAGTGTGTTCCCGTCTTCAGAGTCAGAAAATACAGCGGCATTGCAATCTGGTCCGGTGGGGTGGGGTACTTCTGAAAGTCTCTCAGCTTGTCAGAGGGAGCCGTATCTTATGACGATGTATTTACGACATTGCAATGCGTTCAAGCATCACGGCTGTAACATCTTCGGCTATGCACCGATCTTCTCAACTGCTTTCTCTGGGATAGGTGCCTTCGACTTTACCTCTGCATCACGGGCAGCTGCTTGTTCTGGATGTTCTTGCCTCCATCTGCGAGGGAGAAAGAAGCTTGAGTATCAGCGGATGTAACGATGGAAGCGTTGAAACGAAGCCTCCGACGCACTTGAGAGCACGGAAGAGCTGGTATCCTCCAGTAGCTCCGACAAAGGCATTTACCGCCGCGAGCGAGTAGTTGACGGGCGTGATGACGAAGGAATATCTGACCCAGATGAGGCCAGTTGCGGTGAGGGCTGCAAGCACAAGGGACATACTCAATCAGTCCCAACCATCCGCTAGCATACTACCACCGAACTCCGCTGCTCACCTATATTCTGAGGAATCGAGATGTTCTCGGCTGGACGGTTGATGTCCTTGATGCCGGCGGCTACCAGACACCTGGAAGTACACAAGCATATGCTTTAGATGGTGAAGTGCAGTATGATGCTAGATTGCTAATTCTCACCACTTGAAGAGAGGGGCCCAGAAGAAGATGGTCCTGCAGATGGATGGCAGTCCATCAGTCACGTCAAAGTGCAAGGCTGGATGGGAGGGCTGCCCACTTTGGCCCAGCAGGACTATTGAGGAATGCCTGGTACCCGCTCTTGCCGGCCTGCGCTTGTGCTGCCATGGTGCTGTATGCTGTATCGATGCGATTGAGGCGAGTGAGAGCGGCGAGCTTGTCGAGATAGAGGACCTTCTTTCCCTCCCACCACCACGCTCCTCAAGCTTCAGTCACAAGTGCATGAGCAGAGCGTTCAGACGACTCAGCGAGCACAGCAGACACATCTCATCTGCGGCCAGATCCTCAGTGCAGGCATCACCATCCGCCATGGAGTACTCGACCCGTGTCATTGGTGCTCCCAATACTTTTGGTGGGTGTGGCATGGGCAGTCTGGATTGCGCGCAGCATGCTGAGTATCGGCTACCACAGAGCACCGCGTGTTCATCGAAGACAAGGCGACCGGCACCTTGCTCTCGCCCTTCCACGACATTCCGCTATGGGCCAACGAGCAGAAGGTGCGCCTCTCTCTAGCACGCCATCGCTGCAGCCTGGCAGGGCGGGACACGCGGACAGCGGGCAGAGCACTGGACAGCTATACTGACATGCATAGCCACTACTCTCGCACGCATCCAGACCGTCCTCAACATGGTCGTTGAAGTCCCCCGCTGGACCAACGCAAAGAATGAAATCTCAAAGGCAGAGGCTTTGAACCCCATCTTGCAGGACACCAAGAAGGGAAAGCTGAGATTCGTCAGAAACTGCTTCCCCCACCATGGATACATCTGGAACTGTGAGCTTGTCTCTCTGCTGAACAATCTTCTTCCCGTTACTGAATCGCGCATGCCTGCCTGCTTCAGACGGTGCTTTCCCTCAGGTGCGTCATGAGGAAGAAGAATGTGCTTCTAGCAATGCAGCACCGGACTGACACTCTTCGCTGCGTATTATCGCAGACATGGGAAGACCCAACTGCCACCCACCCCGAGACCAAGGCAAAGGGAGACAACGATCCCCTCGACGTCTGCGAGATTGGTGAAGCTGTCGGCTACACCGGCCAGATCAAGCAGGTCAAGGTCCTCGGCATCATGGCTCTCCTAGACGAGGGAGAGACAGACTGGAAGGTCCTCGTCATTGATGTCAATGACCCGCTTGCTCCCAAGCTCAACGACATTGAAGATGTCGAGAGACACCTCCCCGGCCTGATCCGCGCTACCAACGAATGGTTCCGAATCTACAAAATTCCCGATGGAAAGGTAAGACTTCGCATGTTGACTAGTCTTTAATCGTGGAGAACACTAGTATTGACTTGTTGGTCTTGTCGCAGCCCGAGAACCAGTTCGCCTTCTCCGGTGAAGCCAAGAACAAGAGATACGCCATTGAAATCATCCACGAGTGCAATGAAGCCTGGAAGAAGCTCATCTCTGGCAAGGGTGACCACACCACTCACGAGGTCGCCATGTGAGTTTGCATGAGTCCTCGTACCGGAAGTATAGCTCATGACCTTGTCCCTATCCTCGCGTAGCGAGACCACCACCAACAAGAACTCCCCTGGTGCCATCTCTCCTGAGGAGATCAACCGAAAGGTTGGCCCTGACTCCAGGAAGCCACCTGCTCCTATCGATCCTTCCATCCAGGTGAGAATTTATACTTCTTCCCTCTCTGCCGCAAGGCTCTGTACAGTCATTGATACTTTGTTCTTTTCGCATCTTCACAGAAATGGTTCTACATCTCCGGAAGCGCCTCTGCTTAAGCTACTACACCAATCTATAGTCGCGTGCAGGCAAGAAATTTGATAGGGCCTAAAAGAAGGAATAGCTTGCTTCACTGCAATTTGTCAGAATAACCTTTATCTTGCATTCGCAATACAGCACAAAGCTTCTTCAAACAACATCACTTTACGCTAAAGGACACATTCTCATTCTTTATCATTGCTACAGCTGTCTGAATCCAGCCCTTACGAATTGGACTGTCTCGTTCGAGCTCCTATGCCTTGATGCCCTGTCCTTCCAGAGCAGGATAGCTAGGCAAGGGGAAATCTTCCTTTATCTCACCATCTTCTTTCTCTCCTTGTAGCATCTTCATCAACCAGGGCGTCGCAGTGACTCGCGCAACAATAGCCGACATGGCAGATACGCAAGTATAGGGAATTGGGAGAACTCACGATCCCCAGCTCGAGGAATCGAGACTTGGTCTATCCCAAACGGAGCTGCTGTTTGCCGGAGCCGGATTTCCGGCCATTCATAACCGATACTGACAGTGGCAGTAGACCCGGAACTGGAATAGAGAGGGTGGGTTTGCTGGAGCTTGTGGTTGAGGTTGTGCTTGTGCTTGCGTTGGGAAAAGCTATCGTGGAGAGAGAACGGAGGTTTTGCTAGTTCCTCGCTTAGCCAGATATTACTGCTGTCCAGCTTTGTGCATCCACATTCCCTTGCCCGGCCTCTTGAGCATAGCACCAATAGCTTCCAGCTTGGAGTCGAGCAAGCAGAGAGCCTAGCGAGCTCCAGCTGTGCCTCTGGAAGGCTGTGAGTAACGATAGCTGCATTCCAACAGTAAAGGGCTTTTATAATATAAATTAGTAAGTAATAGAACGGCTTTGTTGTGAGACCTAGTGGAGAAAGAAGAAGAGCAACAGGAGCTCGAATGGCCTGCTTTTTATAGTGCAACTTCTGGAAGACAACGATCAATTGGAAGGTAGCGACCTGATTCAGCCTTGTCTTCCAAATCGGTGCAAACATCCCTTTCCACGGATCATAGAGCGTTAGAAGGGAAAGAACGTCAGTATGCAGGATTTGCTGATTATGAAATGGACCAGCTCGAGACATTGTCAATAATTCTGGGAGAGCGAAGAAGTCGTTAGCATGGATCTTGAGGTGCTGGTACATGGTGAGCTCTTCTTTCGGCTTTTGGACTGAGTCAGTGGGAGGGAAAGCTGAAGCGTGCAAGAAGCTGCATGATGGATAGTCGTCAAGGCCACCGATTGGTTGTCGGGAGGCCACAGGCTCGTGATAGATGGGCCAAAATTCTGATGGAGCCACTCGTTATACAGTCTATGCACTGTCGTTGCTGGAGGCCAAGATCGTCTAATCATGAATTCCGCCACCGCTTGCAGACATGGTGGTGCAAAGAAGTTGTCCGAGGGCTGCATCTCTGCTCTGGACATCCCACCTACTGTCTCGACATGTTATGACGGGTGTATCAGCAGCAGAGGTATCTATAAGGCGCTATCATGACAGGCAGCACTCATTGTGCTGGCAGGCATTCGCCCCTTGAATTGGTAGACTCCGGCATAAGCTCGGCGGTTCCTATGGACATAACATCGCCCAAGGCAGCTATGACATTGCAAGAGCTACATGGTCAGAAGACCAATGACATTAATGATCCGTCAACTCCAGATGCAGCAGTAGCAACGCCGGCCGCATCTGACCTTCCACCTATCGACAAGCGAGGTTTCCTGACCCTGCTGGCTCAGCACATGTCTAGGTACGTACTGAGCGAATTAGTATCTCCAATTGATCTTCTCGCTGATACTGTGCGTTCATTCCTCAATACAGCTCCTGGAACGCCCGAAGTTGCGAGTTTGCATTCTATCTCTTTCTGATTGAGCTTTTCCCGAATACCCTGGTAGGTCTGAAAGCCTGGCTTCCACCTGATGTGGCGGTCATTTAGCAGTCTTCCTGTTGCAGCTGCCCGCGTCCATATACGGTTTCGTGTCTACTGGTATCGCTATTCTTCTAGCTGGCTGGGTAGGTAGTCTGGTAGATCACTTTCCAAGACTACGGATTGTGCGCATCTTTATAGCAGTTCAGAAGCTATCGTAAGTACTGAAACGCCGCATCAAGCCCTATTTCCTTATTCCTGAGCTTTACTTATCCTTCCCTCCAGTATCATTGTTGTTTCAGCCGCTTTCATCGGCCTCTTTGTAGCGGTCAAGCCGGTAGATTACCATAACGCACCAGCAAGTGCATGGGTCGCATTCAGTATCATCACCATCTTTGGCTCACTTCTCAACTTGTCCTCTATTGGCATCAACGTCGCAATTGAGCGAGATTGGGTTACCTCAATCAGCAAGTCCCACAAAGATGGCGCTTTGACAACATTGAACGCATACATGCGTAGAATCGACCTCCTCACGAAACTGTTGGCGCCACTCTTTACCTCCCTCCTCACTACAGCTGCAAGCTATACCTTCGCAACTGCTTTCCTGATGGGCTTTGCAGGTGCCACTTTGCTCTTTGAGATGTTTTGGATTCAAGTGGTTTACGACGCCTTTCCCACTCTTCAAGAATCAGATCGACGGAGTGACGATACAATTACAGATGCAGATACAGATGCGCCAATCACTACGCCTACAAGACGTGAAATCATCACAAACAAGGCATTCTCAACCTTCCGAGCTTGGAAGGAATTCAGCAAGATGCCCGTCTTCGCATCAAGTGTTTCAATCTCACTTCTGTATCTCACTGTTCTCTCCTTCGATGGAACAATGCTTTCCTGGCTTAAGACGAAGCAATTCTCAGATCCATTCATAGCTGGTCAAAGAGCTATCTGTGTCGTTACTGGTCTGGCTGGCACGATACTCATGCCTTGGTTGGAGAGGAAGTTGGGCTTGGTTAGAGCTGGTGCTTGGAGTATATTCTCGGAACTGCTCTGCTTGGCTCCGGCTATTGCTGCGTTTTACGTCCCTATACAACTCACTTCGCGAGGTCCCGCATGGGTCGAAGCACTACTATTTGGAGGTGAGTAGAGCCGACCATTATTCTCCTCCCACGTCACTCATACCTTTTCCAATGCAGGTGTAGCTGCCTCTCGAATAGGACTGTGGGCTTTCGATCTGGTGCAACTCAAGGAGCTTCAACTGTCTCTGGACAATCACCCTAAACGAAATAGATTGTATGTTCACAACTCTCTGTCCGTATATGGGACACCGTCAGTCTGACGCTCATTGCACTGTGACAGTATGGGCCTTCAATTCAGCATGCAGAACATGGCCGACCTGCTCAAATACGTAGTCACGATGATACTATCTCAACCTAAACAATTCCGCTGGGCAGCTTTGATCAGCTTCATTGCTGTTTTCCTGGGTGGCATGAGCTATACTGCAAGTTGGTACTAGTCAAGAAGCTCCACCTTGATAGTGGCTGATATGGCTTCCGTTTCCGTATGATATAGGTCTATGTCAAGATGGAGAGAGGTCATATCTTCCATCCTGATCGCATACCTCTGCTTCGAAAATATGTCTGATGCCATAACAATAGACTCGTTCCACCATTCTGTAGCATACTGCATTCTTATACTGAAGCTTCTTCAGCGATCATCGCATTCTTATACAGATGAAGCTGACATGGGTTGGATCGGCCGGCCCAAGATGCCGATGATTCACAAGAAAGCTAAATGACTTATGCTGAGCTTCCAGGCTGCCTGCTTACTGCTGTATGGCTTTCTCATGTCTTGCACACTACCTTGCATCTATTGTACCATGTTACTTGCATTTTACAGAATAGCCTTTCTTATGGGTCATCATTCTGTCAAGAGGCCGAGACAGCCTGCTGCCCTTCAGGTAATCACCGACACCACGATGCGGGATAACTGATGGATGCTGCAGATGCAGCGAGGACACGAAGGAGATACAGCCCATCACATCTACCAGCCAGACCTCGGCAACCGCATGCTGGATTGAAGCTTCTCCCAGAAGCTCCCCGCCGTCAGGTGGCCGAAAGTTCGCAGCATACCATACTCGCCTGACACATCGGCTGGGAGGAGCAGGCTGGACAGCATCGGGCAGGCAGGCCACAGTCGCAAGCATTGTACACTGTAAGGCGACGTGTGGAACGAGCTCCAGTGAGGCAGGATGAACGTCCTGCGCAGAGTTGGAGGTGGAAGCAGTTCAAATGCCCAGCAGCAGCAGCAGTCGATCAATGGAAGCACCGGCGATACTGCTGAGCTCGTGGATTGCCATGGGCGGCCGCTAGATAAGCATTTTGGGCTTGAGAATGTGAGTCGCTTGATGTTTATGCTTGCTCGCTGGTTCCTTGGGCTGTTCCTGATGTCCACGGCCCTGATCATGCTGTTGCATTGCAGTTCGGGAACACATGGTACGCGCAACTTTGATCTGTCATGGGCAGAGGCTGGCGTCCTGAGTACTGATGCGCTTGCTCTTCATTGCTTAGCTACGCAAACTCTGTCCTACAAGCCCTCTACTTCTGCCAGCCTTTCCGGGAGCTGCTCGAACTCTCATCACACATCTACCGAGAAGATGGTCATGCACTGACGGGCGAAGCCGAGAATGGCGCTGGGGCATCGGTAGGACAGCAGCAGCAACATTCTCAACAAGTTCAATCGTCAGATGCAAGTGCTCTTTCAGGCAGAGAAAACGGCGATAAATATTCGAATGCATCGCTGGGCGTTGGCCACCCGCTGTCCACCAGTCAAGCTGGACCTTCCCATGTATCAACAGCTCGACCACAAGCGGGACAGTCGCGGGCGTCTGGACCAGTCCTATCATCTACTTCAGCTCCTCATAATACATCGAACAGCGAAGCTAGCGCGCTTGCACCCAGCAAGAAGAATCCCCTGACAAGAGGATTGTCTACGAGATCAGGGAGTGGAAAGTCATTCTTCGGAAAAAAATCTTCTACTTCTCAAGTACATACTGTCGCTTCTCTCGCTGCTGCTGCGAATAGTCGGCCACCTACAGCTGCGGGCGATACGTCCGGGACGACAGACTCCGACAATCAGCCCGGAGGAAGCAATACTGCGTATGGAGCTTCGCGGGCTAGTTTGCCAGCTCAAACAGGATCACTGGATGGATCAGCATTAACGACGGGTGTGCCTGTGACGCATGGTACATTACCTACTTCATCACATGCTCCAGCGGCAGCTTCCAAACCTACCACCTCGATACCTCTGAACCTAACACAAAGACCAGACCCATCATCTACACTTTTCACTACGCTATCGGAACTATTTAATGTCATTAGTCATCAACCTAAACAATCTGGCGTTGTTGCTCCTCAAGCTTTCATTACGCAATTGAAACAGGAGAACGAGCTCTTCAGATCGACAATGCATCAGGACGCACATGAATTCTTCAATTATTTGATGAATGAGGTTAGCGAGGATGTATTGAAACGTGAGACTAATCTTCAGAGGGATATGCGTAAGTCCTGTGTTTTGCCCTGTCTCAATGACATCAATGTGAAAGAATTGTTTCTGAAGCTTGTATATATACAGAAGGGTCACAATCCTCCCTCCGCTCCATACCAACCCCAGATCCAACTTCTTCCTTATCATTGAGCAAGCCCAATGCAAACAGCCCATCATCTCAAAGTTGGGTACAAGAGCTCTTCTCTGGAATTCTAACAAACGAAACCCGTTGTCTGACATGCGAGACTGTCACTTCAAGAGATGAAACATTCCTGGATCTAAGCATTGATATTGATCAGAATACAAGCGTTACTTCTTGTTTAAGACAATTTTCAGCTTCGGAAATGCTCTGTCAGACGAATAAATATAGCTGTGAGAGATGCTGTAGCTTGCAAGAGGCTGAGAAGAGGTGAGTATCCGCAATTCATTGTACTCATGCCACCTCAGAAGAGATTTATTGACGTGACTGCTGTCTAACCATCAGGATGAAAATCAAGAAGTTACCGAATCTATTGGCTCTTCATCTCAAACGCTTCAAGTATCAGGAAGAAAGTCAACGGTTCATGAAGCTAGGATATCGTGTAGTCTTCCCCTTTGAGCTGCGCCTCTTTAACACGATAGACGATGCACCGAACGCAGATCGCCTGTACAAGCTGTGGGCTATAGTAGTCCATATAGGACAAGGACTACACCACGGGCACTATGTGACTATCATCAAGACCTCACAGGAGAAATGGCTATTATTCGACGACGATACAGTATCGGACCTTGAAGAATCGGACATTTACAAATACTTTGGTGATACGCCCGGATATGGATCTGGATATGTTCTATTCTATCAAGCGGACGATCTACAAACTGAGTCATGCATGACGGAAAGTATGCTCAATCTAAGCAAGAGGAGGAACTCTGCTTTGAGTGCTGCTGCAGCTCAGTCCTTACAGAGGAATGGCAGTACATCCGCAAGTATGTCTACAAACGAAAGAGGAAGAGACACGAGATTATCCAGTCAAAAATACCCTTCTGACGCAACTAGTGCGGCTACTTCCATTTCACCAGATAGGAGCAACGCAAAATCAAGAGCAAGAGCACCTACATTGAATACAGCCCCTCTATCATCTACGAAAGAACACAAAAATCCATTCGAATCACCATCTGCCTCTTCTACTTCTTCACCATCTCAATCACGAAATCCATTCTTCTTCTCTAGGAAAAACACAACCAAAACGACTGGAACTACTACACCTCCTAAAGAACGTAGTAATCCATTTGATAATTATTCTACTGTTTCGTCGTCTTCTGGACAGAATAAAACACCGACGCAGGAGAATCCGCATGCTGGTATTGCGAATACCTCAACTGGAAATGCCCAACCGCCTTCGAGGCCAACTTTTCGACCTGGCTCTTCGGCACTATCGGAGAGTCTGCAGCGAGAACGGGAACGGAGTGATGAGAGGAAACGGATGGAAGAGGAGCATCAGCGGTCGGTCGCTGTTCAAGGCCAGCCATCGCAGAACTCGCTGCTCATCGACGTGGACTCATCAGCTGGCTCGATGAACGGGCAAGTAGCCCATGGCACACCAGCTGCATACGCTGCTCCTCCTGCCGTTAATGGTCCTGGCAACGGATCAGCTGGTCGCCCTCCAACCCGACAAATGTCGATTCCTCCAGAGAACTTGCAGGCGCATGGTTATGTCAACGTACAGCCGCCGAATGGTAATGTAAACGGCCCACGCTCATCAGCTTCATCACAGTCTGGAGTGAGCATGTCTGGGCCGTCATCCTATTCTAACGATACTCAAGGCACAGCAGCGACATCAATATCCCCTCCGGCATCAAGATCGCAGAAGAACGCTAGGCCAATGTCATTTGCGCCTGGTATGGACGGATCGGACGCTAAGATGCCATCTAGAACTGCGTCTGCTCCCCTCTCCCATGGCTTGTCTTCTAGCCTGGCTTCGTCGAAGAGTTCGCTCAGTCAGGGCAAAGACAAGGAGAAGGATGGCAAGAAATGGTGGAAGTTGGGGAAGAAGTGATGCATCATAATCACATACACTATGACTTTCCATCTGACGGTGACCTGTCGGGCAGTCACTGGGCAGCCTATACCATGCCTACCATAAAGGCTAATTCACTGCGTCTGCCCTTCTTCAAATCTGTAGATAGTATAACAACCCTTGTAATTAAGCATCGACAGCAGTAGCAATCCACATTGGCAATTTCCTTGCATCTTGTTACGACGTGGCTGCCGTCAGATGTACGTCATGCGTGTGTGGCACGGGCGCCGATCGCTTTCTGCGTGCAGGTGTTTAATCTCGTGCAACTCACCTCTTCACACTTCTGCTCTGCTTTCCTCTGACCAAGACATACACCCTCTTCCATACTCGCACACCTGCCGCTCTGAACACACTCCGTCCTCCAGCACAATGGCCAGCTCGCAGTCAGACACCTTCTCCACAGCGACTCCGCATGACAAGTGAGTCTGGACGGTGTGGAACAGGCATTGCTGCATGCAAACTGACAGTGTGACTGCAGCCCGTTCAAGCAGCCTCTAGCAGACGACAAGGTCTTCATCTCATCCGAACCTCTGGATGCTCCCACCGCCTTCACCGTCGAGCGTACAGACCCAACGCTCCCTCCCTCTGTCGGTCGCGCCTCGTCTACTACCACGTCATCTTCATCTATTGCAGCACCCGCTGGCAATGCCGCTGCAAACCCAGGACAGTCCGCTGCTGATTTAGCTTCACGAGCTCAAGCTTCCGTTCAGAACACAAAGGAATACCTGCAGTCGAAGGAGACCAAGGAGGGTTTGGCTGGTAACCTGGCACCCGACAACAGCCCACTGGCTCCTGAATCCGCACCTGTAAGCTTTGGCTATGCATACCGTACATGCATGACTTGGCCGTTCCAACAAACTGACTGCCTGCTTTACTTTCATGTAATATCCGTCAGGCCGGCACCGAACACGTCACCAATATCATCTCTGGCATAGGCGGAGCGATCGCCTCTGCGCCCGCAGCTGCTCTTGAAGCTTTATCGCCCGTAGCTGCTTCCAAAGTCTCAGACGCAGCAGCAGCAGTCAACGCTCGTCTTCCTGCTGTATCTGCGGCTGATGCACAAGCTACAGCTACTGGACTAGCCAACAAGGCTTATGCTGCTGTACCTGAAGGAACAGCTGCCACTCTACAAGGATATGTAGGTGCTGCAGTGCAGAAGGCACAGGAGATACTCCCACCTGCTCTTGGTGGTTCGACGGTGAGCGACGTTCTTTACCCTCAACCTCTTGGCGTCGTTGCTGAACTATGTTTTGTCTTATTTTCGTAGAGGACCGGCAACACCGGCTCGGGTGAGCTAGCCAAACCACCTACACAGCTTGCCTCTGAATACACTGGCGCCGCAGCCGAGCAGGCCAAGGGTGGTAAGTGGTCCACACCGACAATCAACTTCCAGTGAAACTGACATGACGGTCTCTGCCCTTTCAGTCGCTGGCCAGGCTGCCGACGTCATCTCTTCCTATGCATCCGCCGCTGGCGAGAAGATTGCCGCTCTGTCAGGCACAGCTCAACAGAAGGCATCTGAGACTGCCCAGGGCGCATCTCAGACTGCCTCGGATGCCGCTGCTTCCGCGCAACGAACCGCTTCGAACGCAGCTGCTTCCGCTCAACAGACAGCCTCCAATGTCGCAGGAGCCACACAGCAGACTGCAGCAGATGCATCTCAGAAGACATACGAGTATGCGTCCCTAGCTCAGGACAAGGCCTCAGATGCCTCTCGCGCTACACGAGAGACCGCCTCGGCATACCCTTCTGCGGCTCAACAAGCTTCTCTGGCTGCTCAAGATATGGCATTCCAAGGCAATCAGTATGCTTCGTCTACGCTACCTCCTGGATACAGCACGACTGGCACTTCGGGAGCATCCGACCTCAGTGGGGGAGTCACTGGCTCGTCTGGCACACAGGTTGGAGGACAGACGACCGCTGGTCCTGGTGGATATGCCTTTTCGAGGGAGGAAGGAATGACAATCTCTGAAGACTTCCCTGGTTCTTCTATCAACCAGGTTGACCGAGGTAAGATACTTTCATCTCTACTACAAATTCAAACATAGAGGACTGACTTTACCGCCTGTTCTCTATATTAGTCAATCCCCAGTAGAGAAGAGACCTCTCAAACACTAAGATAGTGCCCGTCTCTGTTATGATCTGATCTGCAAGGCAGTCCAATCTCATCCTCATACGTTATGATGCTACGGCCCTTCTCCTTTCAGTGTAGAGTTACGAAAACCACCTATCTGATTCTCTGAACTTTACGACGAACCTTGTTCACAATTCTTTAGCACAAAGTGAAATGTAGCTTATAGTTCTCTCTAACACGATTGCTTCGCTTGCTCCCCAATCTTTGCCTCTGTCTTTGACCTGATATGAGAGCGGCGTCAAAAGAAGATCGCAGGCGTGAAGAGTGGATCTGGCGAGACTGCCACTGCCTTGCGTGACGCAGGCAGCCAATAGCCGCCCATCGCCTCTGCCCTAACTTCCCGTCAAGGCCGACCTCTACCATCACCTTTTCGACCAGAGCAGAGGCACCGCCAATGCAATCTTAGTCTACTGGGGTCTCCGGGAGCTCAGGCCGAGAACAAGAATGCAGCGGGATTGGGAGCGGATCTGGGAGTCGAGCCGTTGAAGACTCGAGCTGCGTATGAAAAGTGAGAACGAATCAGTGTGGCTCTACTTTGGAGCTAGAACATGAACAAGCAAGATTGCTCACCTAATGCAGCTCTACTCTTCATATCACGAGACTTCACACGGGAGTTTACATTACTAGGGGTCGAGTTTCAAGGTATAGGAATGCTGCAGGTATCATGCGAGGATTTACTGAATAGCATGTCAGCACTTCATGTATGTGAACTAGATTGGTACCACATACCTCAGAGTAGGATGCAGCAATGCAGCTGTTTGCACTCGGCTACAAGGGATGGTGTTGCTGTTGCACCTCGATGTGGAGTGCGGTGGGCATTGTATAGTTTTGCGCATGTAGCAGTGCTGCCAGGATATTCGGAGTGTTTACTAAACGGCATGTCAGCTGGGAGCATGACACTACGTCTCGTATGTAAAGGACTTCGATACCACATACCTCGGGAGTGTATGCAGCTGTGTAGCTGTCAGGAGTATGGCTGGACAGATGGGCCAGGTATGTGTGGTTGTGAAGAGGATGTGAGTATGTATTGGAGTGGAGACTCTGTGAGTGTGAGGGTCTAAGAGGATGAGAGGATGAGAAGTGATTGGAAGAAAGAAGAGAAGCAAAAGACGAAATCATGCCTCTTTTATAGGCGATCTGCCCCACTGAGACCCCTGTTACAAAGGTAGGCGACATCGGAGAGTACCGGTTGCGTGCAGTCTACGCCTTTTGCGACTACACATGACCACCTTATTGCGGAGACGATGGCCAAACGCTAGTGGAGCCGGTCCGGCTGTCGTCTGTTGTCGAGCCGGAGTGCATCCACCGGTTCATCGGGGGTGGGTTTTCACGGTCAAAGGGATGCGCAAGTCTGGAGGGCGCATGTAAGGATGGAATACAGAGCTTATGGTGGTACTGGCAATGCTTACGAATTGGATGCATGTACGGTAGATATCAGCTGTGTGGGCATCGTTGGCAAACAGAAGCCTCACAACAATCTGCAGAGAGGGGGATGAAGTCTTGAAGAGAGACACCTCGACACTTTGTGGTAGAGATTGACCAGTCAGCTTTTACTTCGTCTAGGATGTGGTGCACCGCATCTCAGTCGCTTCAGTCATTCCAGGTTGTGAGCATCCTGGCTGACTACTGAACAGGACGCGATGCCGATAAGGAGGGAGGACGCAATGCAAGCCAAAGGCTTTCAAACAGCATCGCGTGAGGACTGGTTGCTGCAAGGAGGCAGGACACCGGAACACAGTCATTTGCAGAGGAAACAGGCTATGCACCCCCGGCATGATTGATAACTACATGGGGGATACCTTGTTCGAACTTTCGAAGAAGTACAGACCTATCGTATTATATCGAAGCAGAGCTCGGTCATGCCAGTCAGTCGTCGCTGTCGTTGTCTTCGTCGAAATCAATATCCACATGACAATCTTCATCATCCTCTTCTCCATCTGTGCCATGACCTATCCGCTTGTACTCGATCAACCTGCATCTACTGCCCTCAAGGTCACCACCTCCAGGTATACTCGCAGCTGCCTTTTGCGAAGAAGGAGAGCTGGCTTGATGTGGAAGAGTGTCTTTGTGTCTAGATTGTTAAGTCACTGTACTGCCTGCTCCTGCTTTGTGAATAGGATTCTCCGGATGGGTTGCTCTTTGAACTGTGATCGACTGAAGGCAAGACCAAGTTACAAGCATAATGGCACATTGACGGCAGCAGCAGCATCAACAGGGCTAAACTGGTCTACGATGCATGAATACGACCTTGACCTTGTAGAATTGCCGTTTGAATTAGATGGCGTTCCAGCAGGTGAGGAGTGGAGCGAATTCCATTCATACTAGATCCTAGTGGCTGATACATGCAAGCAGGTCAAGCCACAATGTGTAGCATTGCTACGGCACGTTCAGTTGTCTGATGCGAGTAATCTGAAAGCTCTCCCTGGTCTGCTCGACTCGCTTGAACGTACGTTGGAGTGCTTGGAAGTGCCAGCAACTGTGCATGATGGGCTATCAACGCCTGGCACGCAGCATCAGAAGACAGAGCAAAGGAAACAAGCCTATCAACTAGCAAATTACGTCTTTTTCCCATTCTCGCAGTTCCTCCAAGTGAACAACATACAGTTACTCCGCTCGTCACCAACCCATCAATCTGTTTTTGACACTTTTTTAAGAGTACTAGGAACCCTTGTCAGGACTCTAAATTTCGAGAAAGCTATACTTCAGCAATTGTGGACTTTTGTTGGGTTGACGCTAGGAGGTCCGCTTGGGACTAAGAACTTCGAGCATGGCTGGAGTGATGCTGTTCGTAGGAGATTAGTGGAGATTTGGTCGATTATACTGGATAAAGCGCATGAAGATGTTGCAAATGTGGAGCTAGACTTACCTGGTCCTATTGTCGCCCATACTTTGAATACTATCCTCCTCGTCCTGGAAGATAAGGAGACAGAACAAGATACAAAGATCATCTGCCTCGAATTCTTGAATGCATTCATCAAGTTTCACCTTCAGGCAGAGGACAGAGTACCGCATTACCTGCCTGGCATCGTTAGCACACTTGCTAAAGTGATACTTGCTCATCAAAAGAGCGGGGCAATAATAGTTGCGGCATTGAGACCATTATCGAATGCTATACAAGCATCAATCAATGAAACAAGATGCGATGCACTGGATCTATACGAGGCGTCATCGCCAGCATCAGATTCGCAAGTCAGAAGTCTGGAAGACCTGTTTGCAGGCGCCACATCTGATTGTGTACCGAAAGGTGCTGAAGTGATTCATCAAATACGCGGGCCTTTCAGCGGACCGAATGAAGATCAGAACACAAACACAGCGTCGGAGTCAGACAAATCAGCACCCACGAAGCCAGATGAGCCAGGCACTTCACGAGCATGGCTAAAAGCGACTGCATCACAACTTCAACGAGCGATTCTATCCATCTTACCAATCTTACGATCCCATCAGAATGCAGAAGTCCGTCAAGCACTAGCCGAGCTTTCATATGCGCAGCTAGATGTATGTTTTAGGTCACTGTTACCATCGACGTCTCGACTGCTCCTTGAAGAGCTACTGGTCTGTTCGAAAGATGAGTGGGATCAAGTCTCGATGACTGCTTTGCGTGGCCTGCAACGCCTACTTAAGGGTGCAAGTTATGAAAACTCTGGACAAAAGACATGCAAGACACTTCTTGCTGATATAGCTAGAGACTCCATCACTTCTTTACCTCATTCGATATTCACAAACGGCTTAGCGCACGAAGAGACCTTACAACGTCAACTCAACCTTATCACTGCTTCTCTGGAATGCAGAGCTTCACTAGACATAAAACATCTCAAAATCGAAAGATGGAGCCTGAATCTACTGCGAGCTGTCGAGTTTGCACCTATCGCTTCTGGAAGTTCTGGACCGAGGGATGAAACTTCTGCATGGACAAGGACGGATGTCTCCTCTTTGCTACTCATGGATCATATAGACCAGCCTGCCGCAAAGCTCATCGAGCCACTGGAAGATCAATATGCCGGAAAGAAGAAGCATGTTCCACCCTTTCCAGCATTGCGGCTGGTCAATATTGCGCCTGGATCTACGACTACTCTTTTACAAAATACCTTCAAAAGCTTCAATAGACTGGCAGGTCTATCTGATCTGTTAGAGCATTTCCTAGGCATAGCTGGTTTTGCAGATACCGGAATGCCTGTTGGCGGGACTAGCACGGTAGCCAGCGCGCTATGGGTGGTACAAACCATTCTGGATGGTCTCGTTGAAGCGGACAATGCCGATTCAACAAATAGCTGCAGGAGAACTGTTTCCGAAGTGCCGAATGTATCACTGTCCTGGCTCAATAGGGATGACCTGCAAGAAATGGAAGCAAATCTTCGACCTTTCGAATCTGAAGACCGCATGGATGGGCGGAAATCACAAAAGGAAGCAGATGACATCGGGCCTGCTGAAATACAGTCTGGCTCACTCTCATTATCTGGTCTTCTCGATGAAAATGCAAGTCGAGCGCTTATGAAACAGGCTAAGAGCACACGCCGGCCGACATATGAGCTCCAGGTGCATTGTATGAGCCTTCGGCTACTCGCGGTATCTGCAAAACTCCTCCGACAAGATTTCCAGAGGTACATGATGCATGCACTATATCCGCTTTTGCGCGGATTGTGCCCCTCTTCTGAGACGCGCACAGGCATTCTTCAAGCACATGCTTACTGCGCACTTCATCAATTGTCAATATACATGGGATATGAGACACCATCTCGGATGCTCATCGACAATGTTGACTACATCCTCAATTCAATTTCTGCACATCTACGCGGGACGACGACCCTATCGAGTGGTGCGCTTGATCCGCTTGCTCCGAGCGTCTTGGTTTCGGTCATTGAGCTCGCTGGGGAAGATATACTGCCATATCTAGGTGATGCAGTCGACGAAATTTTCGACGCTCTCGATAGATGGCATGCATATGATCTCTTGGTCTCTGAGCTCCTTCGAGTGTTGGATCGGCTCGTTAACGTTTGTCGTGTCGATGAGAATTCGTCCGTTGAATCGATTGATCGCACAGAAGGTCGAGCAATCGAAGAAGTGAAGAAGATGCAGCCAGAGCCACAGAAGGACCTTCAAGCGTTCGAGGACTGGTTCAAAACGCGACACGATGACAGATTACGTTACAAGAGCGAGTCCGAACGTGAGCTTCCATCGAAGATCGATACCTTGCCTGCCGAGAACCCCGAAAAGCCCTTCAAAACGCTGTCTGGGGCCGACGAGGCAGAAAATGAAGAAGGAGATGACGATGGCGCGATGCCCACGGATCAGCCAGAGAATGACGAGAAAGAAACGCCACTTACGAAAACCCAAGCCCTCGTTCTTGCCATACTGCGCAAGTCGCTGTACTTCCTCTCTCACTCGTCTGCGTTCCTCAGAGCAAGAGTTTTAGCTCTGATCGCATCGAGTATCCCAATATTGGCAGATAGAACATCAGACTTCCTGCCTGAGATACATCGTTTCTGGCCTTATATCCTCGCTAGATTGGATGATGGATTCGAGCGCAGTCCGGCATTCGTACTTCTCGAAGTGATGCATTTGCTTATCGCTCTCATGAAATATCGAGGAGACTTTATGAATAGACGGATATTGAAGGATGTCCTACCTAGATTGAGAACGTTGGTACAAAAGCATGATTTCAAGCCGACTACGAAGAATCAGTTTACAAACGAGTACAGAACGCTCAGAGCTATATTGGAGCTTGTTACTGTCGCTTTGCGAAATGTACCTGGTGTATCGGGACAAGACCTCTGGAGTATCGCTGTCCTTTTCAGGCCATTCTTAGCCTCGTCTGTCGATCCGGATCTCCGGAGCAAGGCAAGCGGACTTTACGAAGCACTGGCACTGCTAGATCCGGATCTGGTTTGGCTGGTCTTGAGCAGCGGACTAGGAGGACTTGAGGACATGTCAGTCTTCACTGTGACGGCTTGGCAGACCGACGAGCCCGAGGTTTCCCGTCTACTAGAGACAATGCAGAGGCAGTGAAGCAGTATGATCAGTAAGCGAGGATGCTTTGTTGCGTTTGATTTGCATTGTATCTATAACAAGTGAATATTATGTTGTTGCTATCAACTATGAACGAAGATTCCATTTTTCTCTGTGCAAATTTGACAAATCAAGCATTATCACCCTTGATCTGCAACTTCTTATTGCGAAGCAAGCAGAAATCGCCATAGCTGTTCTTCTCGCCAAAAGTTGGAAAGCTGAAAGATCTCGTAGAGATAGGTGAGTTCTCCGAGTCGAGGTATTTCTCGCACAGTACTCTCTCCCACGTGTTTTGGGTAAATAATGGCAGCGCTCCTGTTTCTCTCCTTCTTTCCGGGAAATCTAGGTCGATGATGTATGAACAGTCATCTTCTGACACGTATCGATCCGTCATCTCGATGTTTTGATCGTTGAAGCCCAATGGAGAGGTCCTGGCAATCTCCAAGCGCTTTCGCACACTCCTTCGACTGACCGCTACTTCATCTCGTCGCTCGACAAAATGCTTAGGTAGCTGAATACCTAGATCAGTTTTCAAGAATTCTGTCCGGACTACATCAGGGACTAAGAAGCTCGATGGGAAACGATACCATTCTGGTCCGTAGCATAGAGTCAGATTCTTCTGCTCCAGTAGGGACACATCGATTTGTTCAGGCGAATCGTGGAAGTTTGTCAAGTTGAGCGTGGGGTAATGAGCTGGATAATTGTAGATCGCTAATGCTGGTAGCTCCGAGTATTGGAAATGAAGCATGAGGGTCATGGGTGCCCGGAAATAGGTCTGAATAGCTACGATGCGGGCGAAAGAAAGGGCTGTGATAATGGTGAGGATAGCTCCTGTTACACCGCCAAAGATAGGACTTCTAGCAGCCTGTTCGAGCCGAGTGTCAGTCTTGCAGACCTAAGAACTGCCAATCTATAATACGCACAACTCACGTTGAAAGGTGCCTTGGTTATTTTGACATAGACTCTCTGCATCCAGCCTCTAATCAAACCCAGCGAAACAGCCGCATTCCAGCAAGCAAGCGGGAAAGCAGGGAACATGAATCTTTCCTCCTTGTGAGCTTGGCTGGTAAGTAGTCCGATCCACATGTAGAACGGAAGTAGCCTCATGCTCAAGAGTATCCAAGAGGGAGTTTGACCTGGTTTTGTGATGCCTAGTTTCTTAGGCTCAAAGATAGCTGTTAATGCCAGGAGAGGGATCGAAAGGAATGCAAGCGGTAGCATGACGTTGAAGTTGAGGATACCGTTCAAGATGTAAAAGTACCAAGGTGAGGTTCCGTAGAGGTTTGGATTGTGTGCTGACAGAACGTTGTACTGGATAATATTCCAGGGTACGAAGGTGGGTTTGCCGTACACGAAAGACTCAACACCGTAGACAAAGACCTAATCGCGAGTGTAGCAGTCAGGAAACATTTCATACCATTGCATCGAACAGTCGAGCTCACCAGGATGGCCAAGGCTGGAACGGCAGCTTGTACCAACGTTGTTATCCGCTTTGGAATGTTGAGTGACAGATCACGTCCTGATAGCAGTAGGTCTTCGAGTACAAATGGCAGGACCAGCACAGCTGTAAAAGGCCATCCTAGCAACACTGCAGCACTGAACGCGGTTGCAGCTTTAAGAGTCCGCGCTTTGTTAGCGCTGGTCACGGGCTCGATGGCATAGCTCCAGCCAAGCATGATGAAGTGCATTGCGAAACTTGAGGGCAGGAAAGCTGGTTTGATGATTTAAGTGTTTAGCTGACGAACGCACGATGCAAAGGATTGTGCCAGCGGTCGTCTCACCTGTTGAGGCATTGTACATTCCTGCCGAGACCGTCATGAAGACGAAGGTGTAGCGTCCTATACGCTGGTTGACCTGCTCGACTATGCTTCTGTAGAACCTGCATTCGCAGACTGTGGATAATACAGCAAGGGATATTCGCACAGCAAAGAATGCTACACGCTGTGTGTTACGGAACCCAAAATTCGGATTAGGAAAGGCATACGGTACACAGAGACTGCTTAACTTACCTTGTCTGTTGGATTGACATGCGAAAAGAGTCTTGCTGGTCCAGCGTGAAGTAGCAGATAAGCCCAGCTCCGGATTGCATAGATGGGCGAGTATTCCCAAGTCCTGAAGCCATCTCCATACAGTAGAAAGTGCAGTGGCTCCCAATAGTTGTACACTAGAACACAAAGCAACGTCAGAACGCAGTGCAAACGCGATAGTCGAGGTAGTACGCCCACCCTCGTCGCAATCTGCAGTGACCGCCGAGTACATCGCTCCCGACACGCGTAGCAGTATCAATATCCGAAAAGCCACAGAGAACGAAGGTGTCCAGACATCATTGTATGTCCTGCAATAACACACAGACAAGGCAATACAAGCTCAGCATGACTCCATTACATTCAATAAGGGACGGCAATCTAGCTGCTAACCTCTTGTACAACTCTCTGACCAGTCCTTCGTCCTTTGCAGCAGCTTTCTTCCTGAGCTCGGCAGCGCTGACAGGAGCAGCTGGCTTTTTGCTCGCTGGACGGGCAAAGCGAATCTCCTCATAGCGTGGAGCGGACATCTTGATAGACTACAGTCACTGCTGCAGCTGCTATACTGCTAGCTGACGTGGCTTATGCAAAGGTGACACTGGTCCTGACACAGAGGCGGACTTACTAGACCGGAAGGTGATCGAGATAATACTATGTAGGAATTCCTTACACTTAATTGCAAGTCCGTACACATCCTGCAGTCAGATACATCCAGTCCTATTCCCTGCTACATCTCTTCACATGAGGTTAAAATACGAAAGCAGTTGAATTAACTACATCCTAGTGGCAAATCTCCTACGGGGAAAGCTTCCACTTTGCTGCTAATCGTTTTATACACTGCATCTATGGCTTTCGTCTGTCATAAGAATCAATCATCCTCGTCTTTTACTGGGCCGAAGACACCTAGACTTACCGTGCGATTATTTGCGGGATCCAACAGTCCAGCATGGCACGTGAAAGCCATAGGTATCATGTTCTTCGACAAACAAGAGACGAACCAGGTATAGGTTTCCCCATCAAGTTCAGTCTATCCATAACCTTGTACTCGAATCTCAGAAGCAGGAATCGAAAAGTCCGAAGCTTGTGAAGGTGAATCCACTTTCTCTTTTATATCAGCTACCTTAAGCGAGTTCCTGAATGATGCCGGCAAGATATTCGTATTGTTCTTAGGCTGTTCAGGTAGTGCATAGCAAGGTATAATTTGCTTTTGAGTGGAACCTTGCGCATATACGTCATGAGGAGGCAATAATATTCCAGGAATAGTAGACGAAAGAGGCGGGAAAACGTTAGGTATACCGAGCTGTGGATTTGAAGAGCTGGAAGTCGAGAAGTAATGGAGTCGTCGCTTGTGTTGATGATGTGATGGTCGGTAATAGGATTAATTGTGCGTGTCACCTCCATCTCCAAATTGGGTGAGGGGCGAACTACGCAACGTGGAAGGCGTACATGGATAAGGCGATTGGGGTTGTTGAATTGCGTGTGTGAATGCGGCGAGAAGACTTGGAGGGACATGGCGGTGGACTTGTTTTGCAGCGGCGTAACGGGTAACGTTTTGAGGAGTGTCTCTCTCGCTATCTCATGCGACGTCGACTGTCGCCCAAGTCGAAGAAAACCGCGTGTCTAGGCATGCATCGTCGACCATGAGGTAACCTGGATATGCTCGAAGGGTGATTTGGCACCCTCTCACATCCTCAGCCTAAGCAGAAGCAGAAGCAGAGGATGCAGAGAGAAAGGTGTCGGTCGAAGTCAGATCAAGAATCAATCAGCTTCCATGTGCA
The DNA here is from genome assembly GCA_024345325.1 of Cystobasidium tubakii. Taxonomy (NCBI): domain Eukaryota; kingdom Fungi; phylum Basidiomycota; class Cystobasidiomycetes; order Cystobasidiales; family Cystobasidiaceae; genus Cystobasidium; species Cystobasidium tubakii. The sequence goes on along the minus strand of BROO01000005.1, from coordinate 1,432,140 downwards.
GTCCTTTCATTCTTTGCTTGTTCAAGCCAGGTCCGAAGAATGCGCTTTTCGAAGCCGGTAAAGGAGGATGAGCGGGAAGGCCATGCTTAGCATGATTCAGAGGGGCGTGTTGCATGCATTCATCTATGCTCTTCCTTGATGCGTATGTATGCTGTCCGTCATCATCATGGTCGCTTTTCAACTCTCTATCTTCCTCTCTGCCCAACATCACATGCGCCTTCAACTGCTCGCATGCACTCGCCAGCTTCGTAGCGTGCGCGGTAGAGCAGCATACACCACGATGACCTCTTCATCATCCTCAGGATCATCTGCTGAAGCTTCAACGTCCTCGATATCCTCCTTCTCTCCTCACATCACTGCGAAGAGAGTCAAGCTGTCACACAAGCTGAATTATCGAGATGGCCTTTTTCTAGCTCCCATGGTGAGCCTGAATGTCAGAAGCAACAGCAGCTCTAACAGTGATTGATATTCGCCTTCATCACAGGTCAGGTGTGGGACTCTTCCAACTAGATTGCTGTGCCTCGACTATGGCGCGAGTCTTGTATGGGGTGCGTCCTGCCTGTGATGAAAGTATTGCAGAAGCTTACTGACAGCTCTGCATGCGATAGGACCTGAGACGGTCGATAGAGCCATCATAGGGACAGAGAGGACAGTAGATGGTGTGTTAGACTAACACTTCAAGCTTCAAAGCTATCCATGGAACTGACATGCACATCTTTCACAATTTCGCCACAACCCTACCATCCCAATGAACGTCAATTCTCTCAATGCTATCTGTACATGGGCCATGCAATACCTCAATGATACAATGGTAATTTCAATCAATGAAGAAACAAGCGGAACAATCAAATATATGAAAAAAGGAAAATCAATATGGGAAACCCATCCAATTGAAAAATCAAGATTGATATATCAGATCGGTAGTGCTGATCCTGATTTGGCATTACAAGCTGCTAGGATTGTACAGGATGATGTGTGGGTTTTGAGATTGATCTTTGATTGCCTCAACGGTGATGCGACTCGGGCGTAAGGGACACTGATTCTTGAATTTCTTCGCTTTTCAGTGCCGGAGTCGATCTGAATTGTGGCTGTCCGAAGGTTGGTCGGTTGGTTCCTTCGGCTACAACTCCTCTTATTCAGCGAACTAATCTAGATGCAATGTTGCCCGTCTTTCCCAGGACTTCTCGCTCAAGGGTGGCATGGGTGCTGCACTTTTGAAGAACCCGGACAAGCTTTGTGCGGTCAGTTGCACGTATCTTCTTGCAAGTTGTGACCCTATTATGCGTTCCAACTGAAATTTTTTCTCTTCTCCTTTGCTCTCAACAATGCAGATCCTGTGCAACCTAGTAGACAATCTTCACGTCCCCGTCAGTGCTAAGATTCGTCTATTGCCCACACAAGAAGACACGATAGCTTTGGTCAAGCAGATTGTATCGACTGGCATATCATGCTTGACTGTACATTGCCGAACGCAAACGATGAGGCCGAGAGAGCCTGCTTTATTGGAACGACTGAAGGAGATTGTGGATGTCGTCAGTCCGTATGGTATACCAGTAGTCGCGAATGGGGATTGCTGGGGCGTACAGGATAGGGATAGAATATGTGAATTGACGGGTGAGTTTGCAACAGCAACAAAGGAACAAAGAGCTGGTCTAACCGATATGCCGTCTCCAGGAGTTACAAGCATAATGATAGCAAGAGGAGCAGAAGCCAATCCATCCTGTTTTTCGAGTGCAGGGTTATCCGATCCAATCGATACGATACTACCTCTCTACACAAGAATAGCAATGGTAGTAGATAATGCATTTCAAAATACTAAATATTGCATCTATGCAATGGATCTCTCAAAATCACCTAGGAAATCCGAAGCTGGTATCAAACAAAAAAGACATAAATTAAAAAGTGATATGTCACATTTGAAGGATTATCCTTCTTTATGTGCTTTATTAGATTTAGAGTATGAAGAATGTAGGAAGAGGGAAAAGAGGATTGGAGATGTCTTGCCTGAATTAGAGGGGAAGTTGAGGGTTCAGAATGAGGAGATTAGGGAAGAGACGGAGGAGGAATTGAAGAGGAAGATGCCGATGAAGGTGGTGGGAGAGACGATGACCATTGATGAATCAGCTTCATCGGAGAAGGAGAATGAACCAGTCTTGTCTTCTTCGCTAGTATCGGCTATTCCGGCGAAGGCGAGTCGTTAACGCCACCATGCATACGGCCAGCGAGTCAGGCAGATTACACTCTTCTTTCGGTGCAGATAGAGTACCACAGTGCAGAAGTAGCTGTTGCTTGTACAGTATGTACTGTATGCCGCTGCAGTGTCAGCAATCAGGCTTCCCGCCACTGTACATATTGCTTCACTGTCCAAGCTCTCGATCTTCCCTCTTGACGACGTCTGCAAGCCTCGACAGCGACAGCGAGGAAGACGACCTCAATCACTCGACAGCAGCTGCACTGCACAAGCACCGACGCAGATCAAGTGTGCACTGCAGTCATCAGCCCTCCAAGTCGTGCAGTCGGCCACTCGCCATCTCCATCACACTGGCATACGCACACCCGCTGCCTCGATCCAGGATGGCGACGACGACAAGCAGCACACCCACGCCATGCTACGTCTTCAGGCTGATCTCATTCGATGCACAGGGCAACAAGGTGCAGAAGAGAAAGGTGGGCTGTCTCGAGTCTGGTCGTGGATCTCTCCCAGCTGACGTGTCCAACCTCGTTTACGCGGTTCTCCACCTTGGCGTGCAGTATGGATTCACTGCACGGAGCACTGATGCTTCTCAGCTGGATGAGAATGTGTTCAATGTGGGCATAAGCTATTGCTTGTACTCGACATGCCCATGTCCTGACTGTCTCTGTCTCCGTCTCCATCTCCCACCTCCCCCATCCTGCTGCGCCTGACGTCCCCGCCGCCTTGTCCGGCCCGGTTATGTCTGACATGTAATGACAATCTCTCGATGGATCAATTATGCTTTGGGCACTACAGGGCATCATAACAAGAGCAGAACAGACATTCAACCTCCGCCCCTCGTCATATTCCCTCTACCTCGTCCTCGGACCAGGCCCATACACCACAGAACTAGGTGAAACGGACCTCCACCTAGACGACTATCCCGCTCTATCCTCTCACAGCTGGACTGCCTTCCATACCTACAATCAGTTTCATCATAAGAGAGAACAGATTGCTGGATTGACTGCTGATAAAAGGGGCAGAAAGGTCGTCAATCTTTGTTTGGTCAAGACTACCCTACATGATGTCGCTAAGACTAGAAAGGTGAAACTCGCCCTGGAGAAGGGTAAAGGTAGAGAGAAGATCAAGGAGGAGACCTCAATCCAAGAGAGGCTGTCCTCCTCTACTGTCGATGGAGGTGCACAGACCTCCACAAACCCGGCTCAGGTGACAACCGCGGCAGAAGCACCCCCCACCCCTCCGAAAAAAGCTGTAGAAGAACATGAGAAACATCGAGATGCTCCAGCTCCCGACAGAGCAACCTCTCCCGTCGTTCAAGATGTTGCAGATTTAGTATCTAGATTTGCTAACTTCATCGCACCTCTCCCCATTCCAATTGCGGGAAGTACGGGATCAATCGGAGGCCATACTGGAATGGAGTTCATCAAGCGAGCTGCAGAATTCATCGCTCCTCCTCCTGTATTACCAGCGGCACCAACTTCAGCCGCGCCGCTACCTGCCCCCTTCCACTTTGATCCGACTAGAATGGCTGAGTTGATGGAGAAGACTAGACAACAAGCTACGGGGGTTTCCCCCTGTGTCTACACTCATCCTTCTAGCTGGGACCCCGACTATATTTCCGGATGGAGCAAACATGCCTCTGTCTCTATTCCATCTACTCCGGATGTTCCCTCGTTCAACACGAACAGTCCTACAAGCCCGTACAGCTACAAAACTTACGTCCCACCTGCGAAGAGAGATCAATCTCCTCCACGCGCAACTGGAGCAGATATACCTCAATCTCCAGCTGACAAAGCTATGAAAGATGCTCTCGCTGCAGCTCAGAGAGCCAAGCTACTACGCGAGAAGCATAAGAAAGATCTGCTTAAAGTCCAGAAAGCCAAATTCGATGCTGATACAATCGCAAAGTTGGATGCTCTCGCGTCCTACCCTTTGGCTGGCAAAGTGAACACTCCTCCTCGATCTGCTTCTACTGAAACATCACATGAGGATGGAAATGCACACGCTTTCAACTCGGTCTCGTGCGGTCCTGTCAAGGCTTCACCTACGCCTGCAAATACGACGAGATGTCCTTCTGTCGCTTCATCAACGGTGGAATCAGCAAACAAATATGCGTCTCTTAAATCGTCATTTGATAAATTCGTTAACGATTTCAATGCGAATCTAGCGGATGCATTCGGTGGACCTGTTCCCGAATTCAATCCTTCTATGACTTCTGCCAAGGTCGAGGCCGGAGGTGCAAAGCACGAGAAGACTGACATCGGTGAGGATGCTACTGTATTTGTAGCTGAGGGTGAAAAGGAAAGTTCCGTCACACGCGAGAATAAGAACGGGAAGACTGGAGTACTCGCTTCGCATAATGCTACTTGTGATATCTGCGAACAATGGATTGTTGGAATCCGATACAAGTGCTTCACTTGTCCTGATTGGTGAGTTTCCTCCTCGTGCCGGTCTGGAGGGACATTGGGATTGCTCACCTTTCCTTCATCGATTACAGGGACTGCTGCGAAAAGTGCTACACTCAAGTCAACAAACATCATCCTGGACATGCCCTTGCCGCTCTTCATGTGCCCACCGATCTCATCAGACGCCGAGACGGATCTACTGGATTCTTCTCAAGCTCATTCTACGAGATCAATCCTTCCAGTCGACATTTTGCAATTCACTGCGACGGATGCAACAAACCCATCTCTGGAATCAGATACAAATGCGCTCATTCATCATGCCCTGATTTCGACCTTTGTGCAACTTGCGAAGCAGACCCTGTTGCATACGCTACGAATAAGAAGATTGGGAACCATTCTTTCAGAGATCATTTGATAGTTAAAATTAGAAAACCTATTGCTACTATTGCTGGGGGATCCGCTAATGCTGGATTTGGTAGATTTTCGAATTCTGCTATTCATGCTAATAGGATGCAGTTGGATAGAGCTATTGACGGAATTGGAAAGGCTTTCCCTTCGATTTCTACCCCTATCACTTCGGACAGCCCCCATACCTCCGCTGCCGCTGCTAAGGAGGACGCGGCTGCATCGGAAGTACCGAGCGCCAAACCTGCAAATATACAGAAAGTGGAAAACAATGACAAGACTTGGGTCATTGACGTACCTTTACCATTCGCTATTCAAGGAGGACAGAAAGATATCCATCTTACCTTTGATCTAGGAAAGAATGAAAAGGGGGAAACTGTCATTATGAACAATAACAAAGATGGTAATAGTAGAGGATTTGATGAGATCGTGATGGATACTATCGTGAAGGAGGTCAAGGCTTTGTCCATCAATAAGCAGGATACCCACAAGGGCAAGGCTACCACTGTCACGGACGGAGAGGAGGATGAGCAAGTCAGCAAGACTGCTGTTGCTCCTATCGTTCAGCAGGGGAGTCAGATTAAGGACGCAAAATTGGAATATGATGCTCGATGGCTCAATGTGAGTTTATGGACTTGCAAACTTAGCTTGAGACTACGATGCAGAGTTGACTCAAAACCTTGTTCATTCCGCAGGATGTCACCTATAATGACGGCGAATCAGTATTCCCCGGTACAGTCTTCAACAAGATCTGGAGCGTTGACAACACAGGCTCCAAGAACTGGCCTGAAGGAACTCGACTAATTTGCGTAAGCGGCTTCGGTAAAGACTCTGCTGCTCAGCGGCTCGGTCGTCAAGACGTCTCCTACAGCGTCAACTCAGCTAGCTCGGGTGAAAAAGTCAACATTATCGCCGAGAATATTACTGCTCCTCAAGTTGGTGGTAAATTTATGAGCTATTATAGATTTGTAGCTCCTGATGGAACTAGATTTGGAGATCGATTGTGGATTGATATTATCGTAGAAGAGGATAACACGGCCGTCAACAAGTCTTCTACTTCCACTTCTTCTTCGCCTGGTTGGGGATTGAAGAAATCGGATTCTTCACTGGATTCATCGAGAATTGTTACTCCGACCCTCAAGGTTAGAGGATCTGCTGCTACTTCGACTATGTTATCTTCGACCTGGAATGCAGTAGATGATGGTGTTCCCGAGTCGACAGAAACTGCAACTACCTATTCTGAAGCTATCACCTCACCTAGAAGTACCGGATCTGATCTTCCAGACATCGATATTGCAAGCTCACTCGACGATGATGAGGAAGATTGTGACTTCGTTCTCCTATCGGATGATGAAGGGTATGATCAAGTCTAAAGCAAGACAATCAGATACTTATGCGCACGACAGCTCAAGGTGCAGACCAGCTGGCAACCTTACTGTACGGAACGGAAATGCAATGCTTGGCAGCTGAACTAAGCTATTATGGTAACGAGAATTATGTACGAATACGGTGCAAATTGTTCACTGCGAAGAGGGCAGAGGTGCGAGTTGTGCTTTGCCTCGTTCGTCAGGTTCTTAATGGTGGAAGAAGACGATATTTCAAAGTGAAAAAAAAAACAAATTAAGCAATAACAACAAATAAGATTGATTCGGAAGTCTGAAGGAATTGATCAGGGTGGGGGTAATACACGAAAATCTATTTTTGGGTCTCTGTTTGGATGTATCTACGTGTTCTGAGTGCTGTTTCATCGATAAGAAGCCTAGCGCATTTTACCGGAATTATCCAACCTTATTCTGCTTGACCTATGAATCCTTTTCTGTAGCTTAGCTTATTTATCGCCAAGGGCGTTGATTCTGGAAAAAAAATACATTTCGACCTCACTGGAGCAGCGTTGCAACATTTGGTTCCACGTAGCAATTAGATAGTGACTGAAGTATCGATTCTAAGCTACACTTGAAGCACGAAGAAAGGGAGAAATTGCAGAGCAGCAGACTACTTGACGGCTACATCTAACGGAGTGTGCGTGTGTATTCTATATGACTCCGAGAAAGCGAAGGCAGAAGGCGAAGAAAGCAGGAATGAAAACGGCTACAAGAAAATATAGTAAAGAGACTGATATCAAGACAGGCGGTAGGTTGAAATCTGTGTTGAACCCGTACATAGAAGGTATTAACATAGATCGAAGCAGAGAAGATCGAGATAGCTGTTCAAGCATATCCAGCAAAGTAAGGATTTGAATCTGGTTCGTTCTCTTTGATTGTACCCATACTAGACCTAGGACTCTTGAGGGCTACCGGAGAGTGAGCCGGCGATTCTCTGTTATCAAAAGAGAAAGCCGTATTGAAAACGTTGAATTTGGTATCTTTGGCACTAGCATCTTCACCAGGGAAAGAAGTCAGATGCAACGGCGATGAAGCGTGGATTTTGGACGAGCTGACTGAGCGAGGTACGCTTGGTCTGAGGTGGTGATGATGGTGAGGAGGGTGATGCGTTGATTGACTTGCGGACGATGCCGAGGCACGAGAAGGCGAAGGTAGAGCCGAGCCATCTGGAGTCTTGGCACCTGGCAATTCTCGCAATTTTACTCTCAGAGGGTCTTTCGTAGATTCAGCTGGCGAGATTGTACCGCCAAGTAAAGCCGTGGCGGTCTTCATAGGTGAGGACGAACCATCGCCACTGCTACGAAGCTGCTGACTGAGTGCGCGAGCATATCGGCCCCTAGGCTTGTCACCTTGATCTTTGATGCGCAACCCTTGCGAGCGCGTCAGGCGGGCGGATGAGGAAGTGGCATTTGGGACGTCACCTGATGGTGAACTACCTCTTGAAGAGCCGGAACTGTCGCAAAAGCCATCATCATGCTCTCCCTGTTTGCCGGATCGATGTTTGTGGTGATGATGTGACCGTTTCTTGCGTCTACCGTGCAAGACGCTTGGCGAGGCGGGAGAAAGGCGTGCAAGCGGCGACGAGACTGATGCTGAAGGTCCACCAAATGAGAAGCCTTGTTCCTCGGCATACGGAGAGAAACCATGTTGGTGAGGCTTCGGCGCAGGCGGTAGGAGGGAAAAGACTGCACTGGGAGAAGAAACAGGCAGAGGTGAAGGAATAGGATCGAGTGATAGGCTTGGTGAAAGGAAGAAAGGATTTGATCCTGAGATCGTCCGTTTCATCGTTACTGATCGTGTTCCAGCAGAAGGGTGTTTAGCAACTCCACCTTCGTTTTCTACATGTTCAGCATCTACTTCATCTGCGCAGTTGTGTTGTTCTTCTGTAGCGTCTATCGCTTCATGCTCATCGCCCTGTTCAGACTCGCAATCCGAGCTCGTACAGCTCGACACGCTTTCAGAGTCCGTACTCCATCGACTGAACAGGCCAGGTCTCTCAGGTAGAGCTCGGGGAGTAGAGCCAGATATCTCCGAGACTTGAGGCGTTAGATGGAGTGAGGGGTGTTGCGGGAACTGAGGTAGCGAAGATAGGTCTAATATGCCTGGAACTTGACGGGCTCGCTTAGCAGAGAGTGACTGAGCAAGAGGGAGACGACCTTTTGCGCTGGATGGAGATGCAAAGAGACCAGGTGAGGCGGCTAGTGATCGATCTTGCGTTGGCGTTATCGACATGGTAGGCGTCGGTGAAGAGGGTAGTGATTCAGACTCGGCTGCCAGCTTGACGGAAGAGAGCATTGATCCAAGCGCGACAGGAGATGTTCTTGAAGCTGAGATCGCGTTCGACAGCAAAGATGGCGGCGGACTCATCATTTGCTGAAAGATCTGCTGCGCTCGCTGAGGTGAAGTAGGGGGTGTCGTGATATAATCGGTAGCATTGCTTTCTGCTTCTAGTTTTGCCCGAGATAGTTGCCGAAGGAGTATGACACGAGGAAGCAAGGAAGAAGTGAAAAGCAAAATGGTGCATCAGCCGACTTAGGTCCCAAAGCTGTCAATATAATTCACTTTCACGGCGAGAAGTGCTGTCATTTCTTGATTCAAAGAGGATTGATCGGGAGATGCCTTGTCGAGATGCCGAATTTGGCAGGCAATCGTCCGGAGATGTGGGGGGAATAGCGAACTCACCTGTGTCACTGGTGTATGAAAGTTCGCTGCCTGATGTAGAAAGCGATGGTGACGACGGTGCATTGATGGTGCTGCTGCTGCTGCTGCTGGGGATGCTGCTCGTCGATGGCTGTGAAGCGTGACTGTGCCGAGATGATGTCAAAGCCGCGAACTCAAAGGCTGCGGTCGACATCTTGAAGGAGTGAAGGACAGTGTAGAAGTAGTAGTGAAGGAAGGATGTCGATACTACTTGCGAAATAGTTTGGCTCGACTGTGCTTTCAGTCTTGCGCGAATATATTTCGTGTAAATTGACAGTCGAGTCTTGACACCTTTCCACGGCGTCTTGAGAGATGCTCGACCGATTTATCTGCCCGTCGTATTTTTCCAGTTCGGCCAAGGCTTGAGCAGCGAGTGCGTAATTATACACGACTCTACAGAATGTAGGTTTGGAAGTCGAAAGACAAAGGACGGTTCTTTCCCAGTTCTCAACCCAACCGATGACGATGACGGTGTCAAAGCGAAACCGAATTATCACACAGTTCGTTCGTACCTTTTGACGGACCTTGCTTGTATCTTGTGGAAAGCGCCGTCACTACTCGCCGAGGAATGCAGGCTTTCTTGCGTGAGGCGAAGAAAGGGGGCGTGACTACGGAATACGGGGTGTGGCGGGAAAGTTGTACGATGCGATGCGACTACTATCGCTCCTTTGACGAGAAGGGGTAGTACTGTAGCTATCGATATATGCTTGCTTGGCAGCCTTGGTCTTCGCTTGCTGATGAGCAGAAGAGAAAGCCGCTTCCGGGGTGCTCGCGCGTCCCTTCGCAAGAGCGCGAGCGACTTCAGAGGACTCTGGAGATCTTCCCACCTTGATACCGTGATTCTCTGGGAGGTATCGAGGAGGAAAATCCACTGCCAGTCACTAGTTTATATACCTTATAGCCTAATTGGCTTACGATCCTCGTTTGGGAAAGTCTGTTTTACCCCTCGTTACCGCAAGAGGTTCAGCCTTGGAAGGCTCTTGCAGGATAAATTGTAGATCGACGCTAAACTCTAAAAGCGGAGCTTGTTCAGCCCAAATCTCGAACGCGCGTTGAGTGGAGTACGGTGCGATCCTCTGTCAGATGTGCAACGCGTTAATGGGGAAATGAAAAATGAGATAATAGGATAAATAGACCGACAGCCTACGTATGTGGCGTCGTATATAGACGATGCCGAATCTTACCACCTTAGTGAAATATTACTGCATTCGCGGCCTTGTTGGCTGACCTTTGATAAATCGCTGTTGCTCTCGGCTGTCCTTTGGAAGGGTCCTCTGACGTTTCTAGGTAGTCAATTGGCGAGTATGTTGGTGGACATACACTCCAGCAAGAGTTAAAGTGTACTTGGGAAGGTAGCTGAGAGACGAGATCTGGAGTTCGTCGTAACCGGGCGCTCTCCAACCGCGGCTTTGTTGTCACGTGCACGGGGTGTCGGCACGTTGGCACCAGCCCACGAGATGAGGAAGACCCGTTTGGTGGATTGTCTTGACAAGGTCTTGCAGATCTATCGTCATTAATGGCTCAAGATTCCAATCCACATCAGCTATAAGCGATTGTGGGATGATTGGAGGCTACCTACCGCAAAAGCAAACCTTACGGCAACTTTCGCAAGGAATGCTGCTGGAGGATAACCGCGTTCAATGAGAACGTCTTGGAGGGATCGGTATCGTCAAACGATCAACATACGGTGATGCTGGACGGCTAGTTCCCGTGTCAATTCTCCGTCCCACTTCAGGTCTTCTGGGCGTGAGAATGGCCTCTCCAAGCTCTATCTGCGACCAACCTCCAGGGAAGACGTCTGGAACAGAGGCGTGCGTATGAAGCAAGAAGGAGAGAGACGACATCATGATGCATGTTCAAGACAGGGGCATGATCGCATGGCTACAGCATCAACCTCCTGCGAGCTACGCGGCCCGCCCTGTCGAACAGCCAAAGTGACCGTATCAGCCAAGTCGCGAGACTCGCGTTTCGAGGACTTTGCAAGAATCAGTGAACACCCAGAATGGTGTCAATATTGTTTGACTGAGGTGCTCATCTATACGTGACCGTCTTTTCAATCGCTGCTTTCCGAGACCTCACAATCTGCGAATAGAGCTGGAGTTACCTCGCAAAGCTGCGATCGCGTAGCAGCTACGCGGTATCCGAAACAGGATGACGGGAGAAGTCAGGACGATACACTGGTACATTCCATGGCGTTTTGAATGACTCTCTATCTGTGTCTATGACACTCGCGGCTCTGCGTGATCCGGATAGATTTCTTATCCTCAGTAAGACCAGACTGTCATCCACCGACCGTCCTGAAACTTGGCAGCTTCAGCAGGTCAAAGTAGTATCGAATTTCTGTATCGCGCCAAAGCATTTCCGCTCTCGATGTGCTCAACGAGGCACCGGCTGGAATGCGCGATCCATGTATGCGGTGCTAGATGGCTATGCAGGGTCGCCTGGCTGGACGCTTGGTCCAGCTTGTAACCATCTGCTTGCTATGAGTCTAATTTGCTAATCTACAAGTGCGCAATCATAACTGCGGTTCTTATACTGCGATACCTGCAGTTCTCGCTCTCACAGCCAAACCCGACTAGAGTAGCTTCCTCAATAGCCCAACTTGAAGCTGTCGCTGGCAAAGGGGTAGACATCCAGATGAATGTTCTACTGGATCGTCAAAATATTCGCTCTACTGACTTGCATAGCTCTTCTAATTGGTCTAGCAGCAGAGACGACGGCGTTGGTGGGGTAGGTGATATTCCTCGATTTCAGACGTGTATTGCCAGTGGTTTGGCAGCTGATTTGATGGCTGCATAATCACGGGTGACCGCAGAGATGCAGCTGCTCAAAACCCAAGACAGCAGAAGACAAGCAATCCAGTCGGAATCATGCTCGTCAAGCGACAAACCAACCGCAACAAGGGGAACAGACTATCAAAATGCGAAGCTTATGCGTGGAACACGGATTTCCCTCAACGACCTGGCGCCATCTTTCATGGCGCTTTCTACCATTCCTTGACTAGTGAGTCTTTCTTTCTCAGCAGTGCAGTCCACAGCCTACAAGTGTGCAATTCTCACGGTTTTTAATTTGTGTGTCGACAGTTCTAGGTTTCTTTGCTATGCTTGTACATCAAGGTTTGCGCGGTATAGCACCCAACACACTCCCCGCCCTATACAAGTTTGTACCTTCTCTGCAGGGTCAGTGGGGCCTGTGGTCTACTGGAGCAATCATGGTGTACGTAGGCTTACAGATGATGAGTTACTCGTGAGCCAGTTCATTGCTTTTCTGCGCGACGAAAGGCGCGGTAGATCAGGTTTTTCCTGACGTATGGGAGCGTCTTGACAGGATCGGAAAGCTCCACCTTTTGACAGCCGGTATCCTTATACTTATAGGAGTCATGAACTTCTGCGGAGGCTTCTTCCATGCAATCGCCTCGGCGAATGCACCTCCTCCAATGGGAGCTCCACCTGACATGGGAGGAGACCCGTTCGGGGGCTACATGTCTGGTGCGCCTCCACTCATGGCAGATGAGCCTGGCGCAGGTCGTGCGCCTGGAGCTGCGGCGCCAGATCCATATGGCCATGGGGCAAGCGGTAACGGAGTAGGAGCAGGAGCAGCTCCTCCTGGTATGTTTACTAAGGGAAGTAGAACTTCAGGTGGGATACCCTCGAGATTCGGAGCGAGATTCGATGAAGATGATAATTCGGACGATGAAAGCGGCAATCAGATGGTCGTGGATCCGAGAACGGGTCTTTGGACGAAAGCTAAAAATCTTCAGCAAATGCAGCCTAGTGGATTTATGCCTGGTATGATACCTATGCCGGTGGGATACGACATGTATGGAAGACCAGTCATGGCTCCAACTCCATATACAGGGCATATACCTGGAGTAACGGGGAACGACCGTGAATCAAAGGGATCCTCCCGTAGCCTGAAGAAAGCCATCAAGCGTCAAGCGCGTAAGGAACTTGAGAAAATGAGGAGGCTAGACGAAGAAGATGAAGCAGACGTAAGCGAGGATGATGATCGTGATAGTGCAAGGTCAGCTCGCCGACAAAGAAGAGAGGAGAGAACCCATATCCGCGAGGAAGACCGAAAACAACGAGAATACGAAAGACAAGTACGAGAGGAAGAGAAAAGACAGCAGATGATAGCTAAAGGTATAGCAATTCAAGATGCTAAGCAAAGAGCAGCGCAAGAAGTAGCTCAAGAAGATGCTCGTATTAAAAACTATCAGGATATGCTGGATAATCAACGTCATATGGCAATGAGTGATGCTCAACGAAGACAATTTCAAGATGAGATGCATGAAATGCGGGAACAACAGCTTCTTGTTCTTGCGAAGAGGAAAGCCATGTTAGATGCACAGGAGAGAGGAAGACAGGATCAGGAAATGCACCAGAGGCAGATGTACCAGGCGCAACAGCAACAAGTACCGCGATACCCCCCACCAACGGTCGCTTCCATGCGAGCTTCCACTGTTAGCGGTTCAAGATCGCTACCGCCATATACAGCCTATGTCGGTCATCAGGGACCAGCAGGACAGCCGTTGCGTCTACCAGGCCAGCGTTCTCAGCCCCCTTCGTATCGGGGCCCCACTCCAGACTTCCGGTATCCGCCTGTAGCGCAACATCAGCAGTATGGAGGGCCCTATGCACATCAAAAGGCGCCTCATGTGTCTAATGCGGAAGACGATGAGTTCGACTTTGATGACGATATAACTGAAATTCAGTCAGTACGCAGCGAAACTTCCTCTCAGCGTCGGCTAGTCGCCAGACGAATGCAAGAGGAGCGAGAGCGGGTGATTGAGGCACAAGAGAGCGAGAGATACCTGAATCAACGTTCGAGGAATGTCTCGTACACTGAAAGCGGTATCATTGAGGGCTATCGTTCGTCCAATAGTGACAGTTCGGGGAAATTGAGCTTGAGAGGTAATCAGCCGCGCTGGTAGAAATAGAGCTCGTCTGCCTGGAGTCACCTCGTTCTCAACATTTTTTGCCAATTTTATTGATTGTCTAGACGGCTTCACCATGCAAGATATCATAGCACATAATTATACCTATATTTGACTGAAGCTGCACTCGTACTGTATGGAGTTACTGTTCGGCCTTGAGCGCGGCTTGCTTGGTAAAGAACTGAGCAGTCTTGATTTGTAGTGGTCCAAAGGCAGAGGCTGTGACAAGGCAACAGTTAGCTGTTCCTCAAAAAAGACGAAAGCTGCATCATACGGTCCGCGTTCACACCTTCGTCGAAGAAGTCCTTCGATCACGCGAAGCGGTCCAGTTCTGCTTCTGCACCAATTGTATAGCAAAGGTTTTCTCGAAGGTCAATGTCTACTAGGTCACCCCATTGAGTTATGCGAGACGTTGAGCTGATGGACCGTTCGCAGCTCGTCCGAGAGACCGACGTTTAGTGCCATCTGACCATGCAGGCTTCCCGCGGAGCAACACGTACCACAAAGCAGCATTCAGGACAAAAGTATCGAGGACGACAATGACAGTTGAGACCGCTCAGTCTTCAGCTACAGAAATGGAGGTCATGAACCTATCTTTCTTGCATCTGCGATAACCTCAGCGCACAGCCAGACCAGGTCACCGGTGCTTAGCTGTGCAAGTCCATCGATGAACGACCTTGTCGCACCATGTGATATTGTTGGCTTTCCGGCTAATCAATACTATCTCTCTACCACATCACCTAAACAGTCTGCTAGACGCAGGTTCTTTTGAAAGCAGCTGCCTTGCAAGCAAAGCAATATCGAACACTTCGGCTTTAGCGCGATACCAAGCAGCTCATCGCGACATAGACAGGCAACCGTAATCTATATATGCAGGAGTATGCACCCGACCCTTACGGATACGGAGACTCTGAACAACGCTACGACGGAGATCTGGGAGTAGGAGCTAGTGCATGCGCAGCGGATCTTATTGAGCGTCAGCCCAGCAAGACTTTTGGACGACCACCACGTGGAGTACCACCGCCTGTAGGATACTCTCAAGAGGATTCAGAAACCAACCCAGTCTACATGAGAATGGCGAATGCTTGGGGAGCAGGAAATGTAGAGTTCGATCCAGAAAGTGGATCATGGGTGACTGTTTCAAAGTCTGGATCGAAAAAGGGAGGAGCAGCGGGAGCATATCCTGCAGGTATGATGCCAGGGATGCCAGCTATGCCGTACGGCATGTACGGAGCATCAATGATGCCACCCTATCCGGGCATGATGCCTGGCATGTATCCTGGAGCAATGCCCCAGATGTACGGCGGTATGATGCCTCCAGCTCCGCCGATGATGCCTCCAACAGAGAGTACGAGCAAAGAAGACATGAAACGACAAGCTAAGAAAGAAATGAAGAAACTGCTACGCAGAGAACAAGAAGAAGAGGAACGCAGAACAGAGAAAGAGGCTAGACGGCGACGTAAGAAGGACGAAAAAGCGGACGAAAAAGCTCGTAAGGAAGATGAGCGGCATCGAAGGGACGCAGAGGAGCAGCGCGTTGCGAGAGAAGCAGCTGAAGCCGATGCGAGGGAGCGTGCGAGGCTGGACCAAGAGCGTATCATCGCACAACAGGCTGCTTTGAAACGTCAAGAGCATGAAGCGAAGATGAGGTCTAAACAGCGTGCGCTGGAGAAAGAAACAGAAGCTAGACGATTGGCCGAGGAGCGAGAAGAGCAGGAGCGTCACCATCGAGAGGAGCATGAACGAGCTAGACAACGGGCTTTACAAGGTGTGGAAGAAGCTGCGCGTCTGGGAGCCCATACGCCGACCTCAACACGCAACTCCTGGCTGAGCGAATCAAGCCATGTGCCTCCATATACATCATATGAAGACCAGCGTCAGGAATATTTGGACCCAGATCCATACTCACAGCGGTCGTGCGGAAGATCCGATGCCAGGACGCGTGACCATACCCATAGAAGGACACCGCGTCCATCTAGACCATCATCACCAAAGTCTTTCCGGTCGGATCCTCCGGCTTATCCATCCACTCCATCGCCACGCAGCAATTCTGGAGATAGCTACAGTGGCAGAAGTCGCTCCAAAGGCTGGCTAGATGACGACGCTGATGTTCGTTCGATGCGGAGCGTAAGCTCGTCGCAACAGCGTATGCCTGTTGAACACGAAAGACAGCAATTGGAAGCACCTCAGGCACTCTTTCAGTACCATAGGACACGTGCAGTATCTTCCAGTGGTCCTGATGCGCCACAGCGGAATAAAGCTAGCGATTCTCGGTCTCTCAGAAGTACTCGCAGCAGCAGCTCTTGTGTGCCTTCTGTTACTTCTTCCGGTCGGAGTCATGGAGACCATCTGCCGGCCCCAAGTGGAAGTTTGAGGAGCGGTTCGTCCCGCTTGCCCGCTTACAGTCGAGCTGGACAATCCTATGAATCTTCACCTGGTAGAAGTGCCGAACTCGAACTTGCTCCATCATTCTCTTCTTCTTCCTCCTCCTCTTCTCGCTCTGGTCGACCAAGTACAAGCCGCAGTATTTCATCCCGGTCTCGCAGTCAGCAATCCGAGAACGATGGCGGGGGTTGGGACTTTGGAGGCGACGACTCACGTAGTTCTTCTAAAGCATCAAGTTTGCCTTACAAGATGGAGCAATTGCATATTTCGAAGAAAATGCCTCAAAAGGCCGAAACTGCATCTTCAGTGCCTGAGGGTGACGAGGACGACGAGGAAGGTATCTATGTGCGCAACGATGGCAGAAGTCGGTCAATGACTTCGTCGATTCCGTCTTCGTATCGTAGAATCAACGATGGAAACGATGATACCCGCTCTATCAGAAGCGGGAGAAGCGCAAATTCTTGTTTATCTGCCAGACCGCCGCCGTCCCGGCGAATGACCTGATCTTCGGCGAACTGGGATGGAGAAGCGGAGGAGTTCTTCAATTTTTCTCATATTCTTGGTCGTTTTACCAGTCTTGTGCTTCTCTCTGCTAGTTTTCTATGCTACAGTAAGAAACCCTGGCGGTCGAGGCTGCCTGCTCAGCATGATAACCGGAAAAGCTTTACATAGAAGAAGGATTGACGAGCAAGCAACCCCCATCAGGGTGAATTATCTGACCGTTGTAGTATACTCCTCCTCTTCCAGCTAGGAATAGAATGCTTGCGGCCATACTATCGATTCAAATTATGCATAAGCTCAAAACGCCACGAAAAGCTCAGAAAGGCACACTGAAGCCTACTCTTCATCTTTACCAGGTCGACCAGCTGGAAGTCCTTTACCGGCTTCTGGAAGCTCGGACTTATTGTTATCGGCCGATTCCTTGGCTGTCATCTCGGACGGGAAACTGGAGGTGCGGCATGAAGTCAGCTTGAAGGATGAGCTGCACAAAGCGAGAGAAACAGCAATACTTACATTCCAGGCTGAAGTCACGATGTTTAGTTATCAAGTATAAATAATTAATTTTAGCTCTTCTACGATACACTTATGTAGATAAAATGTATATGACGATTAACCACTCACAGCAATGGAGTTGACTCTGACTTTAGTTTTGACAAATGTATTTCCCAGATTCTTGGTCAACTGAACAGTCGCTGCCTTTGAAGCGGCGTACGCAAACTGTCCACTTGAAGGCGTTTTCATGATACCGGAGATAGACGTGATATTGACGATAGAAGAAGTATATCCTCTGAAGGTCTCGTTTCCTTTGGCCAATAAAGGCAACAAGCAAGCTGAGAGCATATAGACCGCCTGTGTGTTAGTCTTGTATGTGTCCAGCCAGGTATCGGTCTCGGCGCGCAGGAGATGCTCAGATAGAGATGTAGCCGATGAAAAATCAAGTGACTCGTTGTTGGCGAACTTGAGGTCTTCTTCGAGTGCGATGCCGGCATTGTTGACGAGGAGATGCAGTGCCGACTCCTTCGAGGTTAGCTCTTGCGTTAATTTCTGGCAGCCGGCTTTGTCGGAGATGTCACTATGCAATCGCAGAAAAGTACGGACGTCAGCACTAGGATGGACCTTTATATGGCCGAGAACGTAGCATTCGAAGCGGGTCGTGCTTTGCTCATTGCGAGAACATGGGTACGGCTTCTCTGATGATTTTAGGCTTCTGCTTACAGGACTGCTCTTAGCGCTAAGAAAAGTCCTGCAAGGAAAAGTCTGAAATCATCAGAGGAGCCGTACCCAAAATCTACGACAGTTGAACCGTTGCACCGTTGCGAATATGTCACTGCCTTCAGAGAAGACTCACGCAGGTAGACTGAATTCGCCGCCGTCAAAACGTCAACAATCAGCCGTGTTCGAGTTATCGGATCCTTTTTGAAACGAAGGGACCTACGGAATAAGCTGGCCTTTCCCCGAAGGTTTGTATTGCTCAGCTACTTTCTGCAGTTCCTCCGCTCGTCTGCCTGTGATATAGACTTTGGCGCCGTTTGTCGAGAGGGCTTGGGCACACATGAGGCCGATACCAGATCCGCCCTGATTGAAGGTCACGGATCAGTCATGCCATGAAGATGATGGACAGCTATGGGTTAGTAAATTTACCCCAGTGACGAGGCATACTAGGCCTTCCACGCTGAAGAGGTTGCTGGCTAGCAAAGCATCGTTTGAAGCACCAGGTCCGCTCATGGTTGATTAGAAGAATTAGTTTGGAGGTCGATGTTCAACGTTTCTATCAGGTTGTAAGCTGTAAGGAAGAAAGAGACGGCTTTCACCAAAGGAGCGCTCTTTTTACTGTGAGAAGCAGATCTTCATGGCTATAGGGACTGTATGACGCATAATATCAGCCACCACCGGCACGTAGAATTGAGTGAGCAGGCCATAGCTGTTCGCAAGTCTAGACACACAACATAGAACACGTCAGTAGGCCCGTGAGAGCTATCCTGATCTCCTGCTAGCTCTTCTTGTCCACATACCGCAGTGACAGATGTGGCGGCTTGATCCTTTCGATCATCCGCTTGCAGATCGCTGTGAATTGGGGTTACCAACCCAGGATACGCATATAGGAGTGGCGCAGTCGAAGGTCTCCTTAGCCACATGAACTGTAGGATTGCCTTTGCCTTCGTATCTCGACATTGGGTTCTATGCTAGTGCCTTTGCCGCACATTTCAACCCTCCGAAAGTCCTCTTGGGCGGAAGATACGGACACGGAGCTTTTCTCAGTCTGCCATCTACCAACTTGCTGGCTTCAGATAGCGCTACAGGACCAGCGATGGCATCACATGCACTGACGGAGAAACAGCAACGCCGCTGTCTATGGAAGCTCGACCTCCTGCTCATGTCCATTCTCACAGTGTAAACGCCCAAGCACTGTCTGATCGAAGGAGACAATTCATACTGACTCGTTCAATTGATGTTGCTTCTTACATGTGACGTATTTCAGGAGCTATGGTCTACAGTTCTATGACAAAGCAGTCCTGTAAGCAACCACTAGTCTGAGTCTGGAGAAAAGCTTAAGCTTGTTTGCACTCCGCACAAAACGTCCCCGCGTATTGCTTGGATACAGCGGAGGTGCCAGTGTCCTCGGGATTATCGAAGACTTGGGCCTGTCTACTAGGACTTCTACCGGTGCTGTGTCGACTAGTAAGGCAATGTTCATTCTGGAAGGGAGTTGTCGGAAAGCTGATCCGAGTGC
Source organism: Cystobasidium tubakii (assembly GCA_024345325.1). Taxonomy (NCBI): domain Eukaryota; kingdom Fungi; phylum Basidiomycota; class Cystobasidiomycetes; order Cystobasidiales; family Cystobasidiaceae; genus Cystobasidium; species Cystobasidium tubakii. The sequence continues at coordinate 1,412,501 of BROO01000005.1, read as the reverse complement.
TCATGTAACAGTCCGGTATTCTACTGCAACGGCCGCTTTTTACTGGGGGTAAGGTTCCACGTTGATGAGGAGCGTACAATGATTTGTTCAATATGTTGAGCCTGCCTACTATGTTGCTCTGCAGGTACATCGTTTCCGTGCTACCTATCGCTGTGTTATTGCAAAGTCTACCATTGGGTGAGTACTTTCATGTCTACTCCGGCTTATGACAGTCAGAGCAGCAGAAGGGCCGTCCTGATACGCTGCCTCTCCGGAAGGCAAAGCATCGGCAGGCTGCGTGTTCATTTGGGGCGCCATCGTCTTCCTCACGTGCGCGTGTACGAGCTTTGAAGGTCTTACAGCGCAACGTTTCTTCCTAGGGTTTGTGGAGTGAGTGCGCTCGTATTCAGTTCCAGAATTAATATTTAGACTAAGCTCTCTGCCGACTGTAACCAGAGCCGCTGTATCACCTGCATTCGTAGCAATCTCAACTATGTTTTACACGAAAAGAGAATATAGCGCTCGTATCGGATTCTGGTATAGCGCGACAGGTATTTTTTCAATGTTTTCTGGAGTTCTCAAGTATGTCATTCATCCTAGTCTCGCTTCTTATAGCCACAGTTGTCAATGAGGATGCTCACACAAAATCTAAGCTACGCGCTCGGAACAGTAAATTCAAGTATAGCAACATGGAAAATACTCTATCTCTTTGCAGGCTCATGGACTATAGCTTGGTCATTCGTAATGCTGTTCTGCATCCCAGATTCAATAGATAAAGCGAATCGCTTCTTCAGTGTCGAAGAAAGGGCGTTCTTGAAACAAAGGGTAGAAAAGGAAGTTCAAGGCGCTGATGATAAGAGATTCAGGAAGGACTTGGTGCTTGATGCGCTTAAAGATCCCCTGGTGTATGTCTACATGGTGAGTTGTGGTCGCCTCCTAAGCGTTCTCATAGCCTTGAAAGCTGATTGATAATATACTTGGTCTACTCGGTCTGCTAGATCATGGGAGCTTTGATCTATATCTGCAATGGTGTGCGTCGGTCAAGCGGCATAACGTGCTGTGCAATCAGTAGCGTACTAATGTCACTTTGAACAGGGAGTCACTGCCTTCGGCGCTAGGATCATTCGAGTGAGCTCTCGATGGTCTTGCACAAGCGGATTCCGCTGCTGAGACATGTCTCTAGACGTTTGGCTATACCTCGCTTCAGGCCAGTAGGTCTGGCATACTCTCTTGACAGAGTGCCTTGATCTTCTCACTGATCGTCTCATTCAGTCTTGTTGCAGATACCTGGTGGCGCATCGACAGTAATCGGTATGTTTGCGGGTCTACGCTTCGAGCTACAAATATAGTCTCATTGCTAAATTTTTGCTGACTGTTGCAGCCATTGCCATCTGCGTGTAAGCAGCTGTCAGACTCGCAGGCAACGCTTTCAAGCGTGACTTACGCTGAGAAAGACTTTGCTCTTGCCTTACAGATGGATCGATGGCCGATTCAAAAACATGACTTGCTACCTCGTGGCTCTGTCTTGCGTGCCTGTCATTATCGGCTCAGCTATAATCTGGAAAGGAAGCTGGCGCGAGCGAGGCCTTCCTTTGTTTGGCTATACGCTCATTCCTGTCTTTGGAGCTCCTTATGTGAGCTCAAATGCATCTGAGAGATGATATCATTTTGTTGTCTTGTTGCTGATGAAATCGAATAGATCATGTTGTTGAGTCTTGCAGCTCGAAACACGGGTGAGTGTAGCCTTGGCCACGAACCGTCGACGATGAGAGCCCGACTGACAGCGTTGCACAGCGGGAGGAACCAAGAAAGCCATTGTCAATGGAGCTATGTAGGTTCACAATTGCACCAAGCGGTACGCGTAAATGCACTAAGATGTTTGACTGTGTTCTGGCACCATTAGCTTCATTGGCTACTGTGTCGGTGAGTTGCTTGGCTTGCTGCAACCTGTCACAGCTACTTGTGCTCATCTGACGCCCACTTATTATTGTACAGGGAACATCATCGGTAAGCTGACCGCGTACAATAAGCCTTTGCCGAAAAGAGAACTGAGGGAACCGTCTCGTCCAGGGCCTTACACTGTGCTCACTCCCGAGACGCCTATCCATTACCGCACGACCTGGATAACTCTGATCTGTTCAATGAGTATAGTGATAGTAATGAGTTTAGGCTTGCGAGCTTACTTCATTTGGGAGAATAAGCGTAGAGATAGGTTATATGGTTCGATCAATGAGACGCACGCTTCTGAACCGGGGAAAAGTACTGAAGGGGAAAAGACGCTGGATACGGATTCGACCGGCATGCCTGTCATGTGGGTTCCACATCTGCCTGATTTTCGCAAACGCTCGAGCTAAAATTGCTTTCTTGGGCAGCCCGGAGAGACGATTCGACTCAGACCGCCAAAACAAGTCCTTCAGGTATAGTTATTGATAAACGTAATAGACTGTTTAGAGCCGTTAATCCATAGAAGGAGTATCTATGCGATAATAGTCGAGCTGTTTGTCCCTGGCTACCGAAAGCGCACTGTTCATTGGCTCCAGTCAATAGCGGGAGGCCGAATTGTATGGCAATCTTAATTCGAGTATTGTAAGGCAACGGCCTGTCTCAACGAATAAGGCTCTTGCTTGCCATTCGACACCAAGCGAAGTCAACCCCGAAAAGCGAGCTCTTCTGCTGTCTCGTCTCTTGTCTGCAACGCAATCGGTAAACTACACGTGAGAGAGCTGCTTGTTACACTCAGCATAGCGGGCCCAGCGTGGCCTAGCTACAGCAGCAAATGATGGACGACGACGATGACTGGCAGGAAATGCCGGTCATCCAGTCCACGAACAAGGTCAACAAGCTCGAAATCGAGCGACAGTGGCGCCTGGCGCGCGAGGAAAACGGCGAGGACCCCGATGAGCTTGTAGAGGGGGAGGAAGACCTTTCTGATGCGAGCAGCAGTGATGGTGGTGTTGTAGGCAAGCGCAAGAAGAAGCTTGGGAAGCCTGGAAACCTAGGACATCGCCCACCAGCTGGACCGTTGAATCTAAGGCTGGGAGCAGTAGCAGGATCAGGATCAAACAGTCAGCAACTCTCGCTATTGACACCAAAGACTCCTGCAGGTCATGGTACTGGTAACCACATCGGCTACGACGATGAAGGTGCAGAATGGAGGGAGAAGCGTGGTGTCGATGACCAGGATTACACTCGATTAGAGCTGGATGAAGATCCGGAAGAAGATGAAGTGCATACGCGGACGCAATACCTATTTGACGACGACAAAGGCATGACTCCATTATCTCAAATGCAAACAACAAAGACTATGCTGTCTGATCCTCAGCGCATAGCGTATGTCGGTCTGTGCAGGCTCGTGACGCGTGAAATGGCGACTGTCTTCAAAGGTCTCAAGGAGCTTCAGCCGGCTACCGAGAGCATGCAAAACTGGGGAACGAAAGTTATGGGTCGCTTGTATCAACATATGGAGATAGATCCTGCAGGTGAGCTCAGCCAGTTGCTGTACATTCTACTTCGTTTAGGCTTCGATGCTTACGGCACTTGAATACGCAGAACAACGCATGATAGAGCAACTAGCGGAACATGGTGTTACATCAGCGGACTTGGTCCCTTCTCTTGTCACAACGCATACTGTACCCAACCCAGAATACGACCCTGAAGCAGAAAAGGAAGCTCAAGAAGAAGCGGAGAGAGAAGCGCAAGAGGCAGCTGAAGAGGCTGAGAGGGAAGCAGAGGCTGCAAGAGAGGCTGCCGAAAAGGCAGGACGCGCGCTGGAAGAGAATGTTCTAGCGTCCCAAATGGGGCAAATAGCTGTTCATGAGCCAGAAGAGGCTGATGAGCTTCAAGCGCCTTCTTACGAGACGAGCCAGCAGGACAGTCAGACACACGCAGAATCGAGTACACCGACGAGTGATGATGTCAAGAACGTCACACCCTCCTTCGATGATCAAGATGAGTGCGATGATACTCCACCGCAATATGATGCCTTACCGAAATCGTTAAAACCTTCAACTTCGACACCATTGTCTCCGAAAACACCCAAAACGCCAAAGGTCCCAGTGGATGTGGATATAGGCGAAGATATCACAAGCGCTCCAGAAGAGACACCGGAATCGCAACAAAATCTTGTGCAACCCTTACCGAATACCTTACCGGGCGTCACTACCAAGCTCACAGCCGCTGACAGGACCGTCACATTGGATATCCGGTGGACGGTGCTATGCGATCTCTTCCTCGCTCTAGTAGCCGATAGCGTATATGACGCGCGGTCAAGAGTCTTATTGGGTCGCATGGCGGAGCATCTCGGCCTGTCATGGACAGACGTAATCCGCTTTGAACGCAGACTTACGGACGCTTTGGAGATACAAGAAGGGCTGAAGAGTAAAGACAATACTCAAGTGCTCGATCAGCGTGCCAATGCCGACAAGAGGAGGCGGTATATGCTCATGGGTCTAGCTACAGTTGGAGGAGGCTTGGTTCTCGGACTATCAGCTGGTATTCTCGCACCTGCTATAGCGGGTGGTCTCGCAGGCGCTCTAGCAACTATGGGAGTCAGTAGTGCGGGAGCTGTCCTGACAGGAGCAGGCAGTGCGGCCGTCATCACTACTGGCGGTGTCCTTACAGGGAGCTCTATCGGAGTAAGAGGCATGGCTCGCCGGACGAAAGCAGTCACTCAATTCGAATTGCATCCCGTACACAATAATAAGCGCCTGAATGTTATCATTAGCGTACCAGGGTGAGTCTTGGGAGCTCTTCGTTTGAAAGGCATATGCTTAGCGGATCTAATATCTCCCCTGCAGATTCATGAATGGACCGCAAGATGACGTTCGCTTGCCATTCTCGACGGTTGACCCGGTGATGGGCGATCTCTTTGCTGTCCTCTGGGAATCGCAGACCCTCGGACAGACGGGTAATGCTTTGAAGATCTTGGGCTCAGAGGTTCTCTCGTCTGTCGGACAGCAAGTACTGCAACTGACGTTGCTGGGAGCTATGATGTCCGCTCTCCAATGGCCCATCCGTAAGTCGAGATCTGTATCGTGTCAGCCCTAAAAGAGCTAACGGGGACCCCGACAGTCTTAACAAAGCTGGGATACCTCATCGACAATCCCTGGTCAAATGCCCTCGATCGTGCAAGACAGGCCGGCGAAGTGCTCGCCGCAATCCTGATTGACCGCGGTCTGGGTGTACGACCCGTGACACTTGTCGGGTTTTCCCTTGGCGCTCGTGTAATATTCTATACGCTTGTTGCACTGGCGAAGAAGAAAGCATTCGGCATCGTACAAGAAGTTTACCTCATGGGAGCAACAGTCACCGCATCTCGAAAGACTTGGCGAGAAGTAAGAGGCGTCGTAGCGGGACGCTTCGTGAACTGCTATGCTCAGAATGATTGGATTCTTGGCTATCTATTCCGCGCTACTACTGGCGGTCTCAGTACTGTCGCAGGTCTGCGGCCTGTCGAATTCGTGCCAGATTTGGAGAACGTCGATATTACGGAGCTGTTGAAAGGGCATATGAGCTACCGCAATCTGATGCCTCTGATTCTTAAGCATCTCGACTTCCGCGTGACGGCCGATAGGTAAGCAGCCTTCAGCGCGGCTTCAGGGCGGGCCTGGTCTGACATGGTTTCGCTTGTATGGCTGTACAGCTTCGATGAGCCCGATGATCTCGACAAACCAGATCGAGAAGTCCTCACACCGGAGGAAGAGCTTGCCCGTCTGCAAGCGCAGAAGAAAGCTTCTTGGCTCTCCCGCTGGAAGAAAGACAAACCCACTGCTGTCGCACCTACAGGGCTGCATGCCGATTCTGCCAACCCAGCAGAGGAAATTTCCCGTATGAGTGCAGATCATCAGTCAGAACAAGCTCCTTACGATGCAGAAATGCCAGAGAAGGAGCTCAGCACACCAACCGGAGGAACACCCGAGCCTGAAGCAGACATCGCAGTAACTGCAAGCGAGATAGACAAGGAGAAGCCACTATCGCCTCGCGTAGAAGTCACGCCTGCACCTGACGAGCAAGATGCAGTTGGAAAGGAGGAAGCGCTCGAAAAGGCCTTGCCAGTGGGCGAAGGCGTCGGTTTTGACCTCGATAAGATACGCGAGACAATTGCGAACGCCGATGGGACGGGTCAGCTTCCAATGCCATCGTCGAGATCGACTACAAAACTAGCCACTGGCCGGAGGCAGAGTGCAGATGAAGCACGCTCACCAACACCATCAAATGCACACAAGGGCAAATCACTGTTTGGGCGTTTACGCGCGAAGCCAGATCTTATCCGGACAGGCAGCGCTCCTGTGCCTTCGGCTGCGACACACTTACCCAACGGACAGTCAGCAGAGCAAATACAATACGAAGCGCAGCAGCGTATGCTCGAGGAACAAGAACGACGCGAAGAAGAAGCTTTTAGGAAAGGTCTGCCTATTACTCCGGTATACCCAGCAGCCGACAACCCGTTTGCTTCTTCAAGCACCTCCTTACCGGGATTAGATTCGGCGCAAGCCACTTCATTTGCAGACGGTTCCAGCTTCTCGAATGGCAGTCAGCAGGCATCTCCGCTTTCTTTTGGAGGCATCGATGGCAGCATATCATTCGCATCGGATGGTCGTGACGCATCAACATGGCAGAGCAGCGGAAGTACGGACAATGGAAATACTTGGAGAGATCCCTGGCCGACTGGCAGTAGTAACGCTTGGTCCTCATCGTCAAGATGGTAACCTAACTGATGATATTCACGCCTTGTATTACGATTGACAGCCTCTTGTGTACTCTTTTTTTGTTTAATTTGCTGTTGTACCGCCACCAACATCGCATCAACCTTTCGTTGTACTTTCGCAACTTCGCAAGCAATGTATCTAGGCCACGACATCTGCAGGTTCTCCAGGGCGATCACGAAGACGAGCGAATGTCGACCTAGACAGTCCCGTCCACATCATTCGCCTTTTTCGGTAACCTCGCTAGAATTCTGTCGTCTTTTGACTTGACGGATCTTTTCGCGAGAATCTTCCTCGCTGCTCTAGCTCTTGCCTTCAAGCTTCTTTGACGTTTCGAATGACCAGCACCTCGCCTTGATCCTGATACTTTGGGTAGTCCACATCTCGTCTGACGACGTTTCTTTTTGGAATCAGCAGCAACGGCAGCTGTTGAGCTCAATTTCTCCCTCTCCTTGTCTTTGCGTTTCTTAGACTTCTTTCTCATTGTCTGAGCAAAATGCGTCTTCAATATGCTGCCATATGCAAGTGCGAATGAATCGGTATCTGATGGCTGGACGAGGGTTGATATCTTGATTTTCTTGGATATGCTGACCCCAGATTTGCCGTTTGTGGCCTTTATGATACATGGGTATTCCTTGTGCGCGCCTGAATCACTAGATGTAGACGCTACTGGCATCTCCTCGTCGTGACCAGTTCCATTACCGCCGGAACTCGTTGGATTTTCGTATGTATCTATCGGTAGAAATCAGTCAGTGATAGTCTGAGAAAGTATTGCTATCCATCACCAAGCAGTCTCACATCGTTTCTGCGTGATAAAGACAGATCCGCTCTTGTCCTGGGATTCCAGCAATGTCTTGAGCTCCCGAAGGAACTGTGGACCAGAGACAGCTTGAGCAAGAGCGCGATATAGTCTTGTTTGGTGTCCAGTCTCACCTCTGCATTGTCCAATAACATGACTGTCAGGGCTATTGTGCTGTGCTTGTTGATGTCTCCAGTCGAAGCAGATGCAAGTCGCGGACAGGCGAGATCAGTCGCAATTAACTGGACCTTTCTCTTCCTCGAAGCAACCACATCAACAACAAAACGATCACCTCTCAAGTCCAATATCGCTGCCATCGCAATGTCAGATAAGGGCAAAGGCAAAGCTACGCAGGGATCAGGGTCAGAGAGTGCAGCTCCAGCGAAAGCCAACTCACCAGCGCCTGGAGCAGCGGCGGCATCTGCATCTGCATCTACGGCAGCGACAACAGCATCAACGTCGTCTTCATCTGGACCACCGATGCATACGAAGGGTGGCTGGACTGCTGTCTGGAATGCCGAGTGAGTCGCCTTGTCCGCCAAGTGTTGTGATTTGTTCAGTCACTGATTACTCTTTGAAACCATCAAAGTGTCGGGAAATACTATTACTGGAACAGGCAGACGAATACCACGACCTGGACAAACCCTTTTGAATCGAACGCTGCACCTCTTCCTCCCTCTTCTGCTTCACCAGCAGATACAGCTTCCCCAGCGGCTGCGGTTCAGGGTGGATCCACTACCAGCAAAGACAGCGCAAATCCACGGTCGCCTCAGCCTTCAACGTCAGCAGACAATAGAACAGACAAGCCAGCTCCGAACGACGAGACGGCGGATCCGTCAGGACCATCCGCTGCAGACTTCGGAGGTATAGACCCAGATCTAGCGTATCTAGATCCATCGCTGGCGAGTCGAGCAAGAGGAGCTGGGGGAGCTGGTGCATACGTAGCCAGATTCAATGCAAGGACAGGCAAGTTTGAAGCTGATCCGACGAAGAACCCAGATAGAGTCAGTGATGTCCAGCGTGCGAAGAGGCAGAATCAATTCTACTTTGATTATGATGGCTGGCAAGCTACTTTAGCACAGCAGCAAGAACAGAATGCCCTAAAGAGAGCTGCAGAGGGCGAACATGATGAGGATGAGAGCAGCAAGAAGCATAGACCGAGCAAGAAAGAGATGGAGGCTATTCGGATTAGGAATAAGGAGAAGAAGGAGAAGAAACAGAAGGGTTGGCTTATGAATTAGACAACAAGCTTCCGCTGCGCAATAAGAATGTTTTCGGCACACATATCAGGCAACGCATTTACTGCCACCATACGAAGTTGCCCTCGATGCTATTCACGGTCCATGACGATATCGCTGTCTCCTCCGCCATCGACACCGCTTTCTTCGTCCGCTTCCTCACCTTCAATGTGACCTTCATCTGCCTCGTCACCATCGCTACCTACCGAATCGTCGCCATAGAGTAGTCCATCACAATGCAGTCTGCAATATCTAGCATCGTACGCTTCTTGCAGCGCACACACATTCTCGGAAAAGCCCTGAAATGACCAGTCCTCTCCGAAGTACGGGGATTCGATGAAAACCTCCCGTAAATCTGTCCATTCTGGCAGGCAACTGACTAGTAACCGGGAGATATGGGAGACGAAGTATTCACATTGTCCTCACCTGTCGCGTATTTGTAAACTCGGAAGGTTTAACGCGCTGATGGAAGTCAGCATCTGATCCAGCATACCGGACGCCGCCTTCCACATCGAGCAATGGATGGTGATGCTGTGACAGCAGTGTTCCGAAGTACGGCTGGCGGAGGGAAAGGGCATTTGTGTGAAGGCAGGACAGAGCATTCCCTCAACCGCCGGCACCGATCGAGACAACTTGCGGGATTGTTCAGCTTGTCTCATTGCTTACAGTCATTAGACGGGGGCTTTGCGTCACTGTCATTCGAAAATACGGCTGAAGCTGCGCTACTCCAAAGTCGTCGCCTTTGAGGACTCAAGAGAGTGAGGCAGGATAGACTTAGGCGTCCCGAGAATTCTGAAGTCAGGCATATCTGTTTGCAACCTCGCTCGCACCGTTCCTCGCCGCAAGAGACCACCAGATTTCAACCTGTTCAGACAAAGCCGACAACAAAACCTTCTTCACTAGTCTCATCTTCCGCCCACTAGTGGCCTTAAACTACATCTGATATCGGAAGCTGCAAGTTGGGGTATGTCAGCGAGAAGTGTCTCGACATGGTGTCATATTTCCTCGCTAAAGACGCGTAGTAGGAAGACCCTTTCAAACGACTTACTCTGGATGTTTATCCCCCAGCAAATGAATCTGCTGTTCATCAAGGCCCTCCACGGAGGGCCCTTGGCCAGCATCTCTTCTTCTGTTCATTCGAGTAAGCCAAATGCGAATGCCGATGGTAAGGCACAGCACGACCGTCATGCCAGCGACATTGAAGCTGTTGCCTGCTGTATACCCCGGAGCCTGTGTGCTGACATAAGTCCATGCACTAACCAGGCCGCCGATGTTACCAAGCGTCATCAGTGTACCGACTGCAGTGGCGCGGGTCGTGTCGGGTCCAATATTGACGGCCAACCAGGCAGGACTGTAGGCGCCGAAGGTTTGAGTGCCAGCTACCATCAAGAAGCTGCCATAAAGTAGGTTAGAATCGGAACTTGCCAGCCATCAAGTTTTCGAGCACCTACCACGCAAAGTACTTCGCTGGATTCGGGACGTCCGCTAGCTGTAGAGCGTACCCTATGACAGCAGCTACAGCCAATCCCATCATGAAGCTTGAACGATCGTTGAACTTGTCGGACAACCAACCACACGCGACTTTGACAATGCCACCAAATATGAGGGGCTAACGAGATGGTCACCTTCCGATGCACATGTGAATACTGCAGTTGAACATCGTCGCTTACCGGTGTTGACAGAGCTTGCTTCCGGATGACATCGTATTGGGGGAACAGGCTGCCCACAATCAGAGGAAGAAAGACGGCGACACCTGTGCAGACAGGTCAGTTATTTTCGAAGCTCGGCTACACATAACGCACTGACCTTGAACCGCTACATTCACAAAGAAGAAGATTAGAGACATGATCCAGGTCTGTTTGTTCAACATTCCGCGTCGAACGGCGGCTTTTCTCAAGGAATCCATGATCTGTGTGTCGTCTGGCTGGTCCTCTTGTAATACAGCCTGGACGGCCTCTGTGGAATATACCTGAGCTACGTATGTGAAACAAAGTGTTCAAACGAGTCGAAAGCAGACTTACCTTTTTCTTCAGCTGTCAAGTAGCGGGCTTGAGCCGGCGTTTCTACGAGGACAAAGTAGACGATGAAGCCCAGTAATGATGTGAACTGCAAACGAAGAGGTGAGGTGGTCAGAAACGTCGCAGCAGGCTGGAGAATATCACTCACTAGACCCTCCAACAGGCTTCGAGAGCAAAAGCCATGAATTAGCAATGCCCAATCTGGCCTTCCAGCCAACGCAGCTCACAAGATGTTCCTCCAGGATGCTGTAAATGGTCGGCATCCGATTCAGCATGCTAAGACCGGCCCTGGTGCACTATCAACCTACTCAACCATCCAATCCGAGGGATCATCAGGATACCCGAAGCTACTAAAGCTGCAAAGGCCCCGACAAAGCTTGCAATTCCTTGGAACAGGCCGAGCCGATAGGTCAAGTGCCGTCTACCGTAGAACCGCGAAAAGTAGAACGAGCACCCAGGCAGGAGACCACCTTCCATTAAGCCTAGAAAAAATCGTACGGCGTAAAGCTGTCCGGCATTGTGAACGAATCCCGTGGTCATGCCTATAAGAAACCCATTATTAGCTGCTTTCGAGGACCCTCGCGATCACGATATACCTACAAGCTATGCCCGTCAAGACAGTCAGAATGGGCAACCACCTGGCGAACCCTATCTTCTTTCCGATCAACATAGCTGGGATCTCGGATAGAATGTAAGGTATCTAAGGACATGTACAGCAGAATTCAGCTTCATGGTACGACATATGCTGATTTGCTTACATAGAATAGCATAAGTGCTATATTAAATTGGTTTGCAACCAATTTAAGTGAGCGACCCATTCCGGCTAGTTGAGCTGATCCGATATTGGTTCGGTCTACAGAAAAAGGTCAATCATTAGTCATTGTCGGCGGAGTCTGCTTTTAGTTTGCGCATGGGCGCGTCTGCAGAGCCGATATCATCCTCCGTGCAAAGACGCTCACCGATGAAAGCCATACTGTACATAAGGGATACCTATCACGGACGGGATAAGCATGTCGTCGCATAAAACTACTGACTAGGCTCACCGGTACCACGATCATGCAATCCATCTTCAAGAAAGCTTTCTTCAGTATTTTCGGATCAGGAGGCGGTTGGACCACCGTGAGAGCCTCTCCCTTCTCTTCCTGAGAAGGTGTATGCAGGCCATCCTGATCAAGCGTTGCCATGTCCATATCTTCTATCACTTAACCGACCGTTATAAGGCAGCTTTGTCTAAGAGGGGGGATAGCAGCAAGATGAGATCGCAAGCCCGGGCTGCTTGACGAGGAGGCGACCGCGAGCAGGTTACTCTGGTACGCTCGGCAGCGGCTCCATCGGCTTTCGTCCCCCCGTAAGGGAATACCTTTGCGGCTCTTTGACAGTAAGCGATCATCCTTGCCAAAGGCCGGCGCCCTGCGAGTTGTGCCTCTCCGCGAATCCCGCTTCGGCCGTCCAATACCGTCAAAAGACGCTATGGGTCACTTTACTAAAGCATTCAACTATATCATACAACAACTTTTAGGGCCGGCCTATGTGGATTGACAATCCCGTTCTCAAATGGACCGGGCTTGGCAATCCGTCCAGTCTCCTCGAGCTCGCAAGTGAGGAAAGTCGAAGCAGTCTTTCCAACGCACACCGAGACCATCATCGCGCATTGAAACGCAACAGAAGGATAACTGGCCCTCTCGTCGTTTGTGAGTATGCGGTATTTACTTATAGGCCAGACTGGGCCATTCAATGAGCTAATGATTCATCTTGTTGTTGTAGTACTTGCTGCTGCACTTAGACAGTTCCACAATGTCCCAGTTTGACAGGGACCCAGTCATCACCCTTGAACAAGGATCATATCGCGGGATACATGAAAATGGCGGCGTTCAGGCCTTTCGTGGCATCCCTTATGCTTCGTTCGGGAGGTTTGAGGCACCAAAAGCCCATTCTAGCGGGAATCCGGATTCTCGAGCCACGCCAGGTAATCAAGAGCCGATAGATGCAACAAGCAGGGGTCCAGTCTGTCCTCAGAATCCAAGCCGCCTGGAGAGCGTTACTGGACCACTTCCACCTGCTTCTGGACCACAAGCCGAGTCCGGCTGTGGCGTTCTATCAATCTTTAAGCCTTCGAGGCCTGCACCCGACGGCAATGGCTACCCCATACTCTGGTTCGTGCACGGTGGCGCTTTTGTCAGCGGGTCTTCTCAAACGGGATGGTACGAAGGTTCAAAGCTTGCACAGGAAGGTGTCATCGTGGTCACTGCCAGCTACCGCCTGGGTTTATTTGGATATTTGTACGATGAAGAGCGGCTGAAGAAGTATGAAGGGTTGGATCTCGGTACACTCGATGTTATCGCAGCTTTAGACTGGACGAAACAAAATGCGACGGCTATAGGTGGAGATCCCAACAATATCTGCACGTTCGGACAATCCGCAGGGGGGTACTTTCAGCAAATTCTGCTCGACGTTCGGCCAGATCTCGTGAGGCGTTGCATCATTCAGAGCAGTCCCGCCAATATCGTTCGGAGCTTCGAAAAGGGCCGCGATATCCGCAAGACCGCGGAAGCGCTTCTGCCAGCGGGTGAAACCTTCGAGACAGCCACTACGCAGGAATTGCTGGAGGTGCAGAAATCTCTTGGTCCAAGGGCAGCGAAGCTGGGCCTGCCCACAATCGTTGGGCCGCATTGCGCTACACCACCGGGAGCTAACAACGGCAAAAGCAAGGCGTTCGGGCAAGAAATCCTCCTTGGATGGACCTTGGATGATGATGCGATCTTCAAAGAGATGGGTTCTTCCAGCATGGACTGGGAGGAAAGTAATATGCAGCTCGCAGAGCGGCTGCGGAAGCTTGGGCATAGTGTTAATGTCTACCGATATGTATGGCGACCGGCTGGAGCAAAGTATGGAGCAGCTCACTGTGGCGAGCTGCCATTGCTTCTCGGAGACGAGGAGAGTTACGCAAAGGCACCCATGCTTGGAACGGTACCTTATTCCGAATGGCACGAAAGAGGAAAAGCGGTGCGCAGAGCCTGGGCTCAGTTTGCGAAAGATGGTACAATACCATCAGGTATACCGGAGTTTGAGTTCGATTATCAAGGTTGAAGCGTGGGCTATATCTGGCCAGGGGGGTGTAGTCATTCCGATTTCAATGATGTAGGAGTTTCGCCAGTAATCTAGTCTTGCTAACTGCTCAAGTCAGTGCTATAATCGTGGTTCTGCTTCCCTATTCGTAACACTGCCGCTGCCCCAAAAGCCTCCTCGGAACGGGTTCCAGACCTCCAAGGCAACTGCATGGCCACTCGGTCTGTATCCAGGTATACGAGCTAAGATCTGGCCATGGTGCTGCTGTGACTGCCGCTGCGCTTGTTCCGATACCGCTCGCTCTTCCTGTCGACGTTGTCCCAGATCAAGCCGGACTTGTCGCAGTCCTTGTTGCTCCATTATGTCTCTCTTTCTACTGCACCCAGCAGACTGGAGCACCGATATCAGACATGGCAGATGCAAGCAGCAGCAAGCAGCTACAAACGACTTCCTCGAGCGGAGTGAACGACTCCCTTGTCACTCGTCCAGGGCACAGCATGGCATCACTGCAGTGCAATGCAGTGCTGATCACAGGCGTCTAGATGAACTTCACTCATGGTTGTGCCGTCCTACTTCTTCAGCTGTTCATATATGATAGTCCTGGCAGGCCCATCCGGCTCGTACCAGAACCTCCATCGCCTCTCCAGCTCCAGATTGGGTCGGTCCGCAAAGCAGCGCAATCTGTCTATGGCGACTTCCTCAAGCGAGCGCGTCTGGCATCAGATCAGTGGATTGGTGCCGAGCACAGGGTGGAGCGTGAGTCAGAGTGTTTTGCCACCTTGCAGAAAACCAGTAACTCACGATTCCACTCTGCATATTCTCCTGCTGCTCGACGAAGGTGTCGAGGTCTTCAAGTGCGTCAACATCTAGAGATGCTTCTTGATATGCCGTGGAAGCGGGAGCCCATCGCGAAACGAAGACTGGAGGCGCTTGGGCAGAAGTGGAGGAAGAAGAGGAGGGTTGGTTGTGCTGCGGCTCTTGAGGAGCTTGAAGTGGTTCCGGGAGTGGCACTGGCTCCGAATGTGGCTGCTGAGGAGCCTGAACCGACTGAAGAAGCTGCAGCGGCTCGGAGTGTGGTGCTTGGCGAACTTTGAAAGACTCGACGAGCGGAGGCGGCTCGAATGGTGATCCCTGAGAAACTATGGAAGTTTCGAGAGCGTACTTCGCTCAGAAGATGGTGCTCGAGACGCCTTCAAGGGTTTGATCAACCGAGGTCGCCCAGGCTGTTGTTGACGAGAAGCTGAAAGAGGATAAAAGCACTACCGTGACCTCCGCAAGCGCGGTACTACCGTACTTGTCGACTGACTCCTCGTTAGGTCAGTCGCCAGGATCTAGGAGCCTTTCTGTCTAACACACTGTCCTCTTGATGCCTCCGTGCGGCTGCACGCTGGCTGGTCCAGCCAGTTGACAGCCATCCAAAAAAAACTTGCAAATCAGGGTAAAACTTGGCTCTAGCTCTCGATCTGACGCTGTTTGGAGATTTTCAGTGCGGGTGATCCCGCCTCAAGGATACCGCCGTAAAGGGAGTCTTAGAAACGCTGTGAGCTTGAGTCGTGTTGTGTCATTTCAGGACTGCAGCCTAGAGTCCAGGACACCATCGTCATTGGAAAAATTGATCGTTGTCTCTCTGAATAGCGCCTGATTCCATATATCGTACTCATCGCTGTATTCGAACGCCCCATAATTGCTGTCGCTATCGTCTTGAGCTCCTCCTTCCTGCAGTTCACCTGGCGTCTCCAACTCCATATCGGCATTTTCCATATCGTCATACATGGAAGTCTGAAATTCCAGCTCAATTTCCTTCGCTTTGCATGCCTTCGATAACGCGGCCAGATCGTTCTCAGGGTCTTCATCCATACAGTCCGGCCTAAAGTGGTCAGAATCGATGACGAGGTGTTCCAACTTCGACCAATATGGCAGGTAGATGACGAGTAAAGGAAATACGTGATGGGCCAAGTAGCTGCGGTCTGCTGATCTGTCTTCTATATGTAAGTAGGAAAGCTTTGGCATGTTCATTGAGGATAAAAGTTGATGTAGTATGAAAGGCATCCAGGCTCGCGTGTTGTTACCAATAACAATCTGTAGATTTTCCAGTTGCGAGAGGATGATTTCACCCTTAGCGTCCGGATCTCCTTTCATGTTGGCTTGTAAACTCAAACTCAGAGATTCCACAAGGGCCAAGTCGCATAGGTGGGAAGCCGACTGAAAGGTGTCAATACTGATAATCTCCGGTCGTGTCTCTATTTCGGCACGCTCGGGCGCCAGGGAGAACGGAGAATCGACGCAGGATATGTGTAAAGTGAGAACAGCATCCTCAGTGAGTCCTCGCAGTATCTGCATATTGTGCGACAAGCACGACGGAGAGGTTGTGTGTTGAAGGGTATACTGGCGGTTGCGGCAGTGGATTGGCAATGCTTGGTGCAGCCTCCCAGTAGACCAAATATGGGAGGAATGGCTTCATAGTGAGTTGAAAGGTGCTCGGACACCTCAACTATGCGAAGTGTAAACTCCCGAAGCATCGGCATGCTCACTTCCCGGGCCAATTGGGTGAGGACGGAAATGTGCGAAGTTACCGAATGGATGCTCTTGAGTTTGGGCAGTCCGGAAGGCATACGGTCTGTATCCCTGTTTGTAACAGGAAGGTTTGAGATTGTCAGTGACTAGTGACTCCAGTTTCTCGCCCAGCTTGTCCAAATGCTCCCAAAAGTCTTGCTCAATTGCTGTCTGATCAGCAAAGTGGATTGACAAATCGACAATTTCCTTGAATGGCAATGCTGGATGATATCTGTTGTTCAAGTGTAACCCCAATCTCGGTGTCCAATCACCGGAAAACAGAGGGGCGATCCCGGTGGTGCTTAAATTAGGATCGTGAGGGCTTGCAAGAGATAGCCTAACGTCTGATTAAACGAACGTTCTGAAGGGTTACCGGATTCAGCTAGAGAGCAAGTCAATTGCGTTTTGAAAGCGGTCTCAGTACTATAGGAACTACAGTCGAAACTAAGTCTGGGAAGGAGAATCTATTAAATTGATTGCAAAAAGAGGGGGAAAGCTATCATAAATATGCGGAGAGCTCGACAGCCCGAAGGCTAGAAAATGCTACATGGGAAGGTATATACACGTTATCAGAAAGAGAACTGAAGCATCTGCACAGAGATTCTACCTTGCGGAATGTGGTTTCTGTATTTACGAGAAAAGAAAATGCTGTTGCGCGGCTCTCCGCATAATTATATCCATGCTCATGTGTCAAAGGTATCATAATCCATGCTATCGTCATCAGATTCAGGTCTTCTGTCTGCAGGTCGACCGTCCACCCGTTTACTTCCGCCTTGCACCTCTTCATCACCGTCCTCGCTCCTCCAAACGATCGTATGCTGAGCCGGTCCAGCAGCATCATAGCTATCCAACAAAGCCTGTAAATCAGGATGTGAATTGGCTCTAGCTCTGGGTTTCGACATTTCCCTGATATGACCAGGTCTCATCGTCTTGACGCTGATTGAGGAGTTGGAGCGTGAATGACCTGGCCTAGATGACGCAGTCGAAGTCGTGGTATTCGGGCTTCCATTAGCTTGTAATGAGTTGTGTCGTTTCAGGCTGCTACTGGGAGTTAGAGAAGCCATACTTAATGAAGAGAACGACCGTTGCCTATTTGAATTACGCATTGATGTGCCAGGTGAAGATGGTGCTGATGATGTAGGTGTTCGTGAAGCTAACGGGGTATGAGAGCCTGAAGGTGACGAGTGTGGTAGAGAGACGAATGACGCGTTTGGCGAGTGGGATGGTGTAGTGGATGCACTCGTGGTATTGCTGTTACGATGCTGTTGAAGTGAATGCGAATGCTGATGCTGCTGATAAAGATAATTTGCCTGCAATCGATGTGAAGGAGCATTCCGAGGGAAAGAAAAGCTTGACTTTGAGATCCTGTCATTTGTCGTCGTATTCTCCTCGCTCTCCATCTTATCAATAGACTCATCCTGCTCCTCGGCGACGCTGTCCAGATCATGATGCGTGGAGGAGGTCAACATAGTGCCCAATTTCACCATTCCAGCCGTAGCGTTGAGCGCCAAGTCGGCAACAGAGCTATGTTGGCTCTCCTCTGCCGCCATGTCGCTGTCACCATGACCATTTCCTATGTCAAAAGTGCAAGGAGATGGAGGTGGCAGCTGTTCGAAGTCAACCTCGTCATCAACTTCCGATGCAGTGGCACTAGCACCACTACTCTCAACATTGAAAGGATTAGATTCATCATCATCATCATCTTCGTCATCATACCCTAGATCTCCCTCTTCCTCCAGGAAGTCAGTCGGAGCGTTCGCAACGACGTTGTCGGGATCTTGCAGGTCCCCGGACGGTGCAAGGGCGCCGCCTTGTTGTGTTTCCCTCGAATTGGCAGCATCGTCCTTTGCATGCGTATGTAAAGGAGTAAGAGAGGACAGTTCCCTTCGTAAACCTCTTGGGGAAGCAGGTAGAGACGCCACTTCAGCCTGTCCATCCGCCTGTATATTATGAGCGTCCGACATGACTTCCTGATCCATCTCAGAGAGGTCGACTCTCCTTTCACTCCTTCCCTTTCCAGTCGCCTCACCAATCACAACACCAGCAGCACTATCAGAGCTAATTTCCATATCGTTGCCATAAGGAGAAGTAGAGGAAGTGGAAGCACTCGCAGCAGAAGAAAAAGAAGGAAGTACCCTCTTTACGAAGTTTCTATGACTTCTAAACGCTTTTTTGGAGGCTTCAAGGAAGAACATAGCTTGAAAAACATGAGGACAATCTTCATATACTTCATGATAGACTTGTACTCCCGCCAGAGAAGCTTTATGCGCTAATAGCGTTCCTTCATCTCTTAAACATTCCGCATCTCCACATTGTATTAATAGAGGTGGAAAATCGTGAAAATCGCCGAAAAGAGGTGAGACGTATGGATGAGTGATGAGATTCTTGACGTTTGCGGCGCCGAGGAGGGATGCTATGGGGTTCATGTGGTCGTCTCCAGAAGGCATGCGTAGATAGTCGTATGGCTGCATGCAAAGAAACAGTCGCCAATCAATCGGCGTCAGCATGACAGTCGTTCTATCTCGGCGAGAAAGTGTAGCTTACCGCATTGGTCTCCCAAGAATCGCACGACATCGTCAAGTCGACCCAAGGACTCATGACGATAGCACCACAAGGCAGTGGGAATCCATGATCTCTAAGGTACATAACAGTAGCGAGTGTAAGCCCACCACCGGCACTGTCACCCATAAGAATGATCATCTCAGGAGGTATCTTCAAATCCTGAATGAGACGTAGGTACGATTGAACAGCATCATGAATCTGACCTGGCCATCTACATTCAGGTGCCAATCTGTAATTCACTGCAAACACCCTGCAATTGGTATATTTGCTGACTGAGATTGTAATGTAGCGATGCGTGGCGGCTGACATTGTATAATAGGCGCCGCCGTGTAGGTAGAGAATGACTTTGTCGCGCCCTATTGTTGTTGAAGGATGTTGCGGGGATGAGGAAGAGGAGTGACGAGGTTGATACGGTCTTGAAGATGATGGTGAAGACTTGGAGTTAGACGCTTCCGGCGCGCTATTCGTTGGATTCCTAGATCTCGAAGAAGAAGAAGAGCCCCGTCTTCTAGGTGATGGTGCACCCTTGCGGCCTGAAGCAGTAGGAACACCACTGGAACTTCCAAAATGATCCCTCTGCATCCTCCTCCAAATCCTCTTGCTAACCACCCATTCACCCGTCACTTCTCTCGTTCCATCCTCTTTATTGTCCAATTCCGCTAATATGCCAGGTAGGTTTCTCTTGTAAATATGAAAAGTGACAGGAGTGACGACACCATCCGTGGGTACTGGAAGTATCTGTCCCAAATTCAAGAAACGTCGTAATGTAGGTAGAGAGGACAAGTGTGAATACTGGACAGATTCTCGGATTGCAGTCGTGAATAGGGTGAGTTCGATTCCCCAGCTCTTTTTTGGCGGACCGAAGACATGATGCGATACGAATGCAGATGCCAGTTTTGAGGCTATTCAAGGGCATATAGAGCACGTTGTCGATGGGATTGTATGTATATGGCCAATAAATTCGCCAGATGATGATTTCCGACATACGTCGCGTGATAATGGAATAGTCATTGCCGGATTGGGACACGTCGGATGTCGATGACGCAGGAATTGCGACGAGTTGACCGAGTTGACAGGAGATGGGAGGAGTCGAGAGATAGTAGAAGCATCATAGGATAGTGTATGTGGAGGGAGAGTGGGTCAGTATATATCATGTCTCTTCCTTCCAGTCGCCTGCCACGTGTCTCTGCTGTCTCTGAGCCATGTCCGAGACAGCGGCCAGACAAACAGCCGACAACGAGGGCTGTTCAGGTGCGGGAGGGGCACTCACCCTGATGTGCAAGGAAAGGGAGGTATTTCCAACTCTCCAACAGTCCAACTCCACTTGCCGTCTTCTGCTCAGCAATATCAGCGCCCGCTCTAGAGGTGGATGGTATTTTACTTCTCCCATTTTCATGATCGGATGGATTGAATGGTTCGAGTAATGCACTGAGAGTTGTAGAAGATGGTTGGCGACGCGATGAAGATGGCATTGAATGTTTGCGTGCGTTGTTGATGTCGTGCTCTTGCTCCAGTTCATTGTGGAGGTTTGCTGCTCCTGCTGGATTGGGAATTGAGGTTGCACGTTGTGACGGTTGTTGATGTGAAGCAGATGATGACGGATCGATCCAAGGAGCCCGAGCAGACGTTACTCCATTGCGGGTGTTCTCTCTATACCCCTCATGCGCTTGCTGCGACCTGCTGCTGTCGCCATCCAGTCTCATCATCAACGAGGCTGGCGATGACAACGTGGACTTGATAGACGACGGCGAAGACACTCCCTCACTCTGGCCATTGGAGCACATTCCCAATGATCCATCCAGTATACGGATGTGCATGCGAGGCTGCCGATATGCCTGCCCGCTATGCCAATTCTCTCTTCCAATCTACGCGTATCTTGTCCGTGTTTTTAGGGCGTGAAATAGCTGGATCTGTGGATGGATGCAGCGAGAGCGGCTGTAAGATGGGAGGATAGTCGCTCTAGTCCGTCCTGCACCATGCATCCATGCTCGTTAGCTCTCACCCCAGTGCACGTTCAAGCAGTGGATGTCGTCGAAGCCTGCAAAGCTGTCAGCAGTTCGACCTGATTCTGCACGCTGTCGGTCACCTCGATCACACGTGGCTTGGCTCGGCCCGACGAAGGAAGACACGGAGGGCGGATACAAGACACCACTTGCCAGCATCATCAGCATCGTTATCGCACTGCGACTTCAGCATCATAATGGATCACCGCCCATGCAGGGTAACGGATCAGAACTGGGTTTGCAATTCTCTGTGAAATACGGGAAGAATCTATGGCTACAGCGATGAGAAAGACTTCGGATGCAGCTTATTGCTCTAATGTACCAAAAGACCTGTTTTCCAAGAAATCCCCAACTGTTATGAGTATAAGACATGCGAATACGATGGAAAAAGAATGGGGAAAAAGTGAAACGAATCCAAGTTGGAGAGAATTTCGAAATAATAATAATAATAAAAGTTGAGAAAATCCTATAACATGTTCTAGCTAGACCTGTTGGATTGTTCTCATTCACTTCCCTCCAACATCGCTGAAATGCAATGACATAGTCAAAGCTGAAGTACCCGATAAATCCAACGAACTAGCTCTATAATCCTGATCCAAGAATGGATGAAACGGTACGAATGTTCTTCTACTACCATCTTGCTGTTGTCTTTTCACGTTATCCACATTATTCGTATGCCCACGTTGCATTGCTGTGGTCGTGCTAGATGCGTGCGATGATGGTGGAGCGAACGATAATGCTCGATAGCCTACGTTCTGGCGTGGTCTTTGTGAAGCAGTGATGGAAGCTTCAACCACAGGCAAGGCTCCTCGTTCTTGTGGCCTACCCCGCTCTTGTGCAGGCTGTAGTGCCGAAACAGCAGCGACGCTATCCGAAACATGTCTAGCGTGTCTGCTATTATTCGTTGAGCCAGCGGTGGATAACATTCTCTTCGCGATGGGGGAGGCTACCTTCGTATTAGGGACCGACGAAACAGGTAACGCATGACTGGAAGCCGATACTGATACCGTTCGTTCGACCTTCTCAGTCCTGGGAGAATTGCTGCTCATCCATCCTCTCCAGGACATAGAAGTAGTATGATAATCACTGGCTGATCTCTTGCCTAATGCAGGCCGCTGTTGCACTTTCATACCAGCAGCAGGGGTTGACTGTATTGTACCTTTGTCGCCAAGTAAGGGAGTAGGCTGCTGAGGTGTCACATCCGACGCTTTGACAGGTGAGCTAAAAGAAGAGGGAGATGCCTGTTTCGAAGGAGATACGACATCAAAGAATGATTTTCGTGAAACTGGTGATCTCAAAGGTGGATATGGACCGTTGCTTCCAGGCGTAAAAGAAGAAGAAGGAAGTGAATCCAACTGTGGCGTTTGGGGTGGACTTGTCATTCCTCCTTCTCCTGCTACTTCTACTCCTTGTCCCGCTACTGTTGAGTCTCCCTCTGAAAGTATCATTGAGGTAACATGGGATGTAGCTTCAGTCTCGCTTACGGCTCGCCTTGATATATTGGCAACACTTCCAGTGTTGGAAATACTTCTGCCGAATGAAACCAATCGAGTCGATAGTCGTCTAGCTCGAGATCTGATCTGACTACTGCTCTGCCCTTCAAGCTGGATACCAGCAACAGAAGACGATGCTGATGAAATAATGGTAGGAAGACCTTGCTTGGCACTTGCTACTGAAGCTGATGTTGGGGAACTTTCATTCGAGGATGAAAGGGAGGAGGACGAGTGTGATGCATATGACGAGGACGAGAAAGTGAAGATTCTAGCCAAGAAAGGGGGGCGTGCGAGATTTGAAGCATGAGACGCTTCTCCTGCCGTTTGGGTTTTGGACACGTCCAGATTGCCTAACGATGTGGACCCAGTAGGAGCGAGACTAGCATCGGGCAGTGTCGAACTTCTGCTAGGTCCATCCTCAGGAACAACAGGGCTGCTATGTCCCGAGCTTACGTGTCTCTTCTTATAAGCCATCGAATGAGAAGACCCTTCTTTCGCATGCGATTGAGGCATCATGAGCGAAGATAATCTAGCTCTAACTCCTTCATGGGAGGTCCTAGGTGATGCAGTATTTCTTCTCGAAGGACTGGCACTAAGACGCTTATTTTGGTGTTCTGTATTGCCATTCTGTTCTTCCTTCTTGTTATGGTGTGATGAAGCGGTTCTTTTAACCTTGCATCGATTAACAATACCTTCATAGAGTGAATTGGCACTCAATCCATGATTATGATGATGGTGCTTTTGATGCTCCGAAATGGATGAAGAGCAAGAACTGGTCGTACTACTTGTATTGCCCAATTCTGGATTTGTAGATGTCTTTGAAGAACTGCTGTCCCCTCTGACCATGACATGGCCTAACAAAGTACTGCTCGACGCAACAGCCAGTGCGAGGCTATCATCGAGAGCGTCTGGTCCATTCTTTGACTTGTCCCCTGCATTCTTGTCGGTCGTTCTCCTCGAAGAATGCAACGAAGGCGGGAATGAGGGTACAGAGGAGGAAGCCCTACTCGAGCTGGGCGAAGGGGAAGGCGCGTTCCTCCTTCTGGCCTGAGCATATCGTTGCGTGGGTGCGTTTCTGGACAGTGATGACGAGGATGATTTGAGCGAGTCAGGGATGATGAGGCCCAGTAGGGAGATGATAAATCCTGAAGTGCCAGCTAGAGTCGAATGCCATATACAGCGACAAAAAGAGTCACGTTTTTCTTCTGTAAGCAAGTGGTCCGATTGTCGGATAGGAAAGAGACACCACTCACCAACAACGAGGACGAGTATCTGGACGAATGAGATGGCAGCTATCTTGGTGATCTGGATGGCAGTCTTGCCGTTGATGGTGCTCCTGCTGCCATTACTGCTGGGCGTAAGTGTGGTGTCGCCCATCCTTGTCTTGCTTATTCGTGTATATTCGGCATTCACCAGGAAGTACGAGCAGGAGAGAGGCTGCTTCGACGGTGCTACAACAGCATCTGATCATGCAGACGAGATATCTGGGAGAGAATCAAGAAGGGCATGTCCACCGGCCAACATCGTCAGTCCCATTGCCAATTCGACCGTCCCATCCGAGAATGCCAAAAGTCGTCTCACATCGTATGCGATGGATGGATGGATGGATGAGTAAAAGGAGGGAGAGAAGACGGTCCAATCGCCATTGCTGCAGTCTAAGGGAGAGCATGACATGGCATGGCAGCAGCAATAATGAAAAGCTGACATGAATTCCAGCCCGGTCATCACGTCGGACATTGCTTTCTATCTCGCTCGGAGTTTGCGCCCGATCGCCGAGCCTATCCAGCCGTCTATATGCGCACTCTCGATACTTCTCTATTCAAATCTGGGTGGAGATCAGCTAGCGATGGATGGATGGATGGATCACTGCCGTTCTGGTGTAAGAGCTACTGTACCTCATTGCATATAGACTGAACACTCTGTCGCACATCGATACACCCTCTCACGCCATCTTCACAAGCACGTCTACCGCAAGTCAGCACAAAACGGTCACTCATGGGACATTCTTCTTTCGCACCCTCCTCATCTGGCCATTTGCCCTGATTGAACACACCTGTCATGAAACTCGTAATATCGTCCTATCACAACACACACACGTCGTACACTGAGTACATTCCTGTTCTTCACGGGTCTCCATCATTGCTCCCATCGCGCTATGCTACGGATCGGTATAGAGCCGAGCATAACTCCGAAAGACCAGGTAAGCGGTAGGTAATCGAGGATCAGGATGCAATAGCGTCTAGTATCGCTGGATGACAGTAAAATAGCAGATACTCAATCGTGTGCCTGCGCAGCTACCTCGCTCCTTACTTCGTGTATGCCAACTCTCATGTCGGTCATCGTGGTCGGTCCGGCTTTGATCGCACGTGCCAGATTTACTCCAGCTCGCACCGAAGGAAGCTTCCGTGTATCACCGAGGTGGCATGCATACTGTACTCGCAGAGGCGGCTGCCATCCATCCTTGCGTACTTGTATGTCCATGCCGCGTACGGTACTCGCTGAATATAGCTAGAGGTAGATATCACGAACCATTCCTTCGTAATAACTGCATCATACTCTCAATGACTGGACTTCGTTGACCTGAGGCATCCCAAGCCGAAAGAAGGAGAGGAGTGAACCAATCGATCAGCACAAAATATATGCAAAATACCCAATGCGTCCTATCAGAGATGGAAGAGGACGAGGGTATAGGAGGACATTGCGCACCTTCCGTCAATGTAGGATCGTCAATCAACCCTTCCAATTCCAAATCCATCAGCCTCCTCAATTCATTGACAAGTACAGAAACTCTAGGTGGTGCTCTGAGATGTATTTTCTTGTTCCTCTCTTCCGTTGTTGTTTGAATTTGCTGTTTTGGATCAGTCTTGCTGTTGGCCAACGCTGGCAATGATGATGCTGAAGAAGAGGATGCTATTGATGATGAGATTGTGAGACCGCCTTTCAATGGATCGGCTGATAGATTGCGACCGAATAGAAGTAAGGCATATAAAGGAAGCTACAATTCGCATTACAGAGAAAAGGGGTTGGGAACTGGTTCAGCTTCGATTGTTCTCAAGCATCACGAATGCCGCTGTTGATCTGCATGGACAGAACTCACCTCCGTAGCGTCCCGCAGGAAAGGCTTGCTGGTGACGCTCTTGTTGAGGTATGTCAGATAGCCATTCTTCAATTTGTTTTGCGCGAACAACACCGAGCCAGGATGTAAGAACACTCGACCTACGTGTAACAAGCAAACCGAAGTGTCAGCTACAACTCGGCATCATAACTGCCACTGCTCTGCAGCAGAAGTAGGGGAAGGGGTCCCAAGCATGTCTAATTGCACTCACCGTCATCACCATCAAAGAATCTAACTTCCTTAGCTTGATGATCAATCTGAGCTGCTCCACCAATAGTAGCTTCATATCTAGCTTGAGGCAATTTAACCCTAACAGCTTTCCCAGTCCCAGCATATATAATAGCTTTGATAAGATTCTCATCTTTCTCCTGTACCAGCGACATCAAAGCAGGAGTTCTCCCTCTTGACACAGCCGAAGCCGAAGCTGAGAACAGACTGGAAGGAACAGAAAATCCAGCACTCTTCAAAGCAGATATGAAATCCGATTTTAATGAAATGATTTCCCTCCATGCAGAAGGAGAGATATAATTATCTTCGTGAAATTTCTTCAATCTTGCATTTTTACTTAATCCATCAGTGTACGAGGCGGTTATAGGATCTTCAGATTGAATACTGAGCAAGCTTGAGATTGCGTTCAGATCGGTGAGTAGATCTGAATGTCCTGTTGAGAATTTGTTTCGTGCTATTTGAGCTGCATCACGATCTTCTGGGGAGGAAGCGAATAAGGGCTTTGTAGATAAGGCGGCGCAAATGTAGAGCATTGGCTCAAGGACGCCGAAGATGCTAGCCAAGATCAGCATCTAGAGGACACAGAAACAAGACACGACAATCAGGAAAGTCCGAAGGATTTCTTTTTAGCTTGCGAACTCATGTCTCCGGTATTCACCTTTCCAAGTCGTAGATCCAAAGGCAACAATGCCAAATTCTGTCCCAGCGGTGTCAATTTCGCCGTGCTCGTATTTCCACCTTTCGAAGCATCCACATCTTCAATAGCGCCCAGTCCTAGCAGTGTATCCAGAGCCTCATTAATAGCAACCGTATCAGGTGCATCTAGAGCATTCCCTAAAAATCGAAGTACATCTTGAGTTCCTCTTAAAGCTTTAACTTGTAAAACAAGACTAGCAAGGGGAGTTCTCAATATCTCAGGTTTAGTATATTTAGGTAATACATGGTTCTCTTGATAGGTAGAATAAAGTTTCCAATTTTTACCAGGTTTAGTTCTACCTGATCTTCCTCTTCTTTGTTTATTACCAGCTAGAGAATTCCAATCTTCTATTAATCTTTGTACCCCACTTATTGGATCATATCTTGTTTCTTTGACTCTTCCTGTATCGATGACATGGACTATATCGTCTATTGTGATACTCGTTTCGGCTACGTTCGTACTGACTATGACCTTCCGTTTGCGGGAACTTGGGGCAGGACGTTGGAAGACACGGCTTTGCTCTGCATTTGTCAAATTTGCGTGCAAGGGTAGGACGGTCATTAATTTGGATGAAGGTAAGCGCTCAATTGCTCGTATTGTCTGAGTGATCTCAGCAACACCTGCGAGATTGAAAACAGAAAGCCCGTTAGACTCTCAACCCGAGACATATTTCTGATGACGAGGGACAACTCACCAGTCACGAATATCAGAACAGCATCTTCTGTATCGTATTGAGCATTTATATAATCAACAGTAGCAGCAACGAGTTCGTAATCGATCTTCTCGCTTCTGATAAGCATACCAAGCGTACTGAGAGCCGCTTCATCATGCACACCTCTCTGCACCAAACTAGCCTTAATAGCATCATTTTCCTCATTCGTATATTTCCGCGATGCTTTGATAGAACTAGGTGATTTATACCTTGTGAAATGAATGATATCTTCAAGGTAGATATCTTCAACTGGGAAGGTAGTACCCGGTATTTCGATACATGGTGCATTGTTGAAGTAAGTCGAGAAGCGATTTGAATCAGCCGTCGCGCTCATGAGGATAATTTTGATCTTCTTGTTGCGCTGTAATACTTCTTTGAGTATAAGCAGGAGGAAATCCGAATCTAAAGATCGTTCGTGAACCTAGCATGAGGAAATGAAAATAAAGCCAGTACTAATCAGTTTTTGGCTTCTTTGTACAGCTTCTTACCGAGTCTTTCGTACTGACCTCGTCGACAAAAACATGCGATACGTTATCGAGATGTGGATCGCCACCTCTCGAAAGGCGTTGAAGCACTAATTCACAGAATTGTGGAAGCATTAGCAAAGCCCGAAGATTTGCATTTTCCCCAACCAGATAGGGAGGAAAACTCACAAATCCCAGTAGTACAGAACAGCAATCTACATTCCCTACTAGCTTTCCTCTCACCTCTAATAGCATAACCAATCAAACCTCCTTCTTTACCAACTTCTTCCGTTCTTTCCTGAGCTACTCTCGTTGCAACACCAATAGCAGATATTCTCCTAGGTTGAGTGACAACCATATTTATCCTATCTCCTTGTAACTTTTCGATTGCGTCTTCGAGTATGAATGTGGGTACCTGAGTTGTTTTACCAGATCCTGTCGCTCCTGAAACTATTACCACTCTATTTGAAGAAATCAGATCTATCAGGGATTGGCGTGATGCGTAGGCTGGGAGAGTTTGTCTTTTGTTTAGAAGTGTTCGATAAGCGGTGTCTTGCTGGAGTGCTTGATATCGTTTGAGTAGAGTTGCACTATTACCGACTGGGTAAGGCTGTCCATTTCTCCCGTTCTTCGGACGACCGTCCGACTTGCTTTTCTTCACAGAGAGACTACCTAGGCCGTTGCTCAGTGAGTCTTCCTCAGTGGGACGAAGGAAGCGGAACACTTCAGATGAAGGCGGTGGATGGTGTAGAACTTCATCCATATTCTCCTGCAAGAACGTAACCATCTCATAGATGACCCCACCTTCACCTGCTTCCAATATATCGCGCCAATCTATTCTCATGTGTTCCATAACGAGCATGATTAGATGTAGTCGGATATAAGGCGGTATCGTCGCAGCATGAGAATGTTCCGGATTAGCAAGGTAGAAAGTAGGTGCGGAGAGGCTTGAATCGTCTTGATCTTCAGAAGAAGCGGGAGACGGATATGAAGAAGACTCCAAAAGAAGATGAAGCACTAGCGATGGACTTGAAGATTTTAAAGTTGTGGATCGGACTTGTATATCTAATGCGGCCTTGCCTTTTCGATGTACTGCATTACCAAGCAAGCTTTCCAGAGCTTCAATCTCAGTCTCCATCCGTTCTCTTGCGTCCTTCAGCTCGATCTCGCTCATAGCCCTCGTGTCATCACACTCTTGCCAGCCTGCCATTTTCTTCTGCAAGAATAATATCGCCTTCGCTTCACTCCCACCAGAGGCCTCGACAGCTTCCTCCACAGCGTCTTCAGGGTATCCAGCCGCTTTGCAAATCTTATCCACAAGCCAACTTCTAGCGAGTCCCGTGTCTTTATCATGTCGTTTCGTGATTCGGACAGTAGGATCAGATGATTGATACCCATGTCCATGAGTATGTTGCTGTCCATTTGATGCATTTGAAGTCCCATGCCCAGGTAATTCCTCTTCAGCAAGAGTAATTTGCAAATATTGAAGTAACGTATCTTGCAATGTAATTTTAGAAAGACCCTCTAGTAATGGATCATATCTTGCAACTTCAGTCTGAAAATATTCTAAAGCAGTTTCAATATGACCTTTTCTATATCCTAAAGCCTGTAATTCTTTCAAAGCTTGTAATTTCTCTTCTTTTGTAAGTGAAAATTGTTCAAGTATGATTGTATGTGCAGATAAGGATAAAGAAGGGGGAGTAGGAGGATTCAATTCCCTCATTTTTCGTATCGTTTCTTGTACCATTTTCCTCATTTCTGAGCTCATTTTAACTTCTGGTGTATCTTTCGGTAATCCAGTACCATGTCCACCTGAACTGCTTGGTGTGTTCCTCCCTGAAGTATTCGCTGACCCAGGAGCTGAACCGTTCATCCCACCAGCACCAGCAGCTGCAGCGGCATTAGCTTTCATAGCGTCCAAACGATTCTTCTGCTCTTTGGCAGCTTCAAAAGGATCTTCACTCCATTTCCAAGCGTGATTTTTGTTCTTTGCAAGTTCTTCCTTCCTGTCGGCTTGTAGTGCGCTCCAATAATCTCTACATACAGGCGGGAGCACCATGCCTAGCTGTAAGCCGGATGCGAAGCGATGCATTGCGTATATCGATCCCCAATGCTTAGCCTCTATCGACGTAGGCTTGTCTATTGAAACATTGCTTTCTGGTGAGATTGGAGGTCGGAAAGTGACTGTTTCTAAACCGACTTTGGGATCTTGTCGGGATAGACGGATGATGCAGCCGTGTCCGCCTGTAGGTGTCTTGAACTGCAACAAAGATTGATAGAGGGTGTTGGTAAGTATGTAGTATCGTCTAGACGCCATTATAGCACTCACAGGCTGCAGATCTGGTTTTTGCCACCCATTCTTCTGACATCGTTCGTTGAGCAGAGTCATGGGTGTTTTGTACCCTGAAGGCAGAGGGCATAAGTTTGAAGAATAGCAACGGATAGAGAGTGTTATATTGTCGAGAGATTCGTCGGTATGACGTGAAGCATCGCATCGTCAGCTTCAGGGTATTTTGATGGCATTATCATAAAGCCCCCAATCAACCCACCAACAGGAAACAGAGGTGGCGGTCTGCCCTCATCAATAGCAGCTTGCGCTCTCGCAGCAGTAGAGTTCAGAGGAACAGCATTAGAGGAATTGCCAGCATTACCAGATTTCAAGTTCTTTATGCGTAAAGTGTTGGATTTCTTCTTTTCAGGGACGTCTGCAGCAGCAGTTGGAGGTGTGGCAGAGGCCTTTGACGGAGCTGATGATTTGCTCTGCTTGCCCATTTTGGAATGGATAGAATGGGCGTTTGGGCGGTAGTATACTGTACAGAGTGTGGATCTAGATATGGGTTGATGCGATCACCGTTCCAATGCCAACCTGAATGAGCGTGGGTCTAGCCGACTCAGGCCATGTGACAAGAGAACATCGGCAAGCGTCAGCACAGAGTGTCGTAGTATGATGCATGAATTGCCCTCCACTCTACAGCGCGCTGCCACGAATTAGTGCATGCCTCTGTGAAATTCTCGATCAGGTGCCTCGAAGACAAAGCAGTGCAGCAGCTCGATGTGCCTGTCCACAACTCCAACACATACAGCGGCAGGACAGGACAGAGGGTACCGTCACGCTTGCCTACACACCCACGCAAGGCTAGACTCGCCCCTCTGGACAGCGAGAGACAGCAAACGAGGCGGCCTTGACGCGTATAGAACACTTCAAAGCAGCAACAACAAGCAAGACATGGCTCGGAGGCAGCAGACAGCAGGAGGGATGGATGTGATGGGAGTGTGAGCATGCATGTGGTGATGGCCTGCCCTCCATGCTGCTGGTGCTGCTGCATAGCTGGGTCATATGCCGTTGGTCACACGTCAAACTCAGCTTCATGCCGGCGTCTGGAGGCAATTCACTGCATGCCGTGGATGGCAAAGCGAGTGGACAGAGGCACCAAGCAGCAGCGTCAAGCAGCATGGAGAGCAATCACATCTATACTGACTCGCATCTTTGTGTCAGCCTCTCAAACGTCCCTGTCGCTCTCACCTTTCTCTTCGCTATCGTCGGGTGGTGGACAGCCTTCATCGGTCAGATCGTATACGAGCACAAGTACAATCAAGCGAAGGGACAAGGCTCAGCAGTGGGTGTATCGTGGTTCTGTGAGTCATAGCATCCTTCACTGCATCGCACTTCGTCGGCAAGGGACAGCAGTCAGTCAGCTGACAGGCATCCGCATCGCGTCCACCATGGCACTCGGCAATCAACTCGACAACAAAACAGCTATATTCCTCCAACTCGCAATTATTATCGCACTATTCTTCGTGTTAGCTCAAGGCACATTAGAGGTCTACAGATTCCAGGTGCGCGACGCCTCTTTTTGAAGAAATTACCTCTCTCTTATCTGTTCATGCTGACCTGCTTTCTCCACTATACCATCATCTTACAATTGAAATCAGCTCACGGCGTTCATTTCGATACTTGTCGTGTTCTCTGTCATTGGTACCAATCAAGGTATATTTGGAGAGCTTGGATCTCAATTGGCAATTGGTGCTGGGTGGTTACTGCTTGCTATTTCAAATGTGGGTTGATCTGAACGAGCAAGACATTGAGGAATGACGTGAAGCTACAGAAGTGCGGGAATATCAAAGTGGAAGGATAGTCCACTGACTCTATTCTCAAATCCCTCTGTTATGATCCTGCAGATCCTATGGCTCCTCTTCATCACCGCAGACGATGAAACGCGTCTAGCACCCGTCTTTTCATCGTACGCAAGCGATGTGACTCCAAATCGTACACGCAGCATGATGCGTCAATCACGACGTACCTCGTCTGCATTAGGGATCTCAAACAACCAAGGGAGTGTTGCAGATCTTCATTCCCAACATACTCACACGATGGGTAACGGAGGATACGGCAATGCAAGTGCTGGTGGAATGGGCACATATGGAAATGGAGGACCAGGGTATGGATTGGGAGGTAAAGGAATGGGAACGCCTGGTGCTGGTTCTGTAAATTCTATGCAGAGCCCTGGTGGACCGGGCGGATACGCTCCTTCTCCTACGATGGGAAGCATGGGTGCTATGAATAATGTCAGATCTGCGACGTCATTGCAGCAGGCTCCTATCCAGCAACAACAGCAATCGCAAAACGTATCATCATCACCAACAATGCAAGCAATGCCAGCTCAATCAGCACCATCACCCATACCCTCCTCAATGCCAGCAGCCTCATCAGCAGCAGGCGCAGCAGGAATCGCATCATCAGCAACAGCGCAAGGGCAAACGCAAGGTCAAACAGCAGGACAACAAGCAAATAATATGAAAGCACCATTTGAAATGAAAGCTTCCTTTAGTTATACAGCTTCTCCAGATGACCCAAATGAAATTTCGTTTGTTAAAGGTGAAATTTTAACTATTTTGGATAATTCTGGGAAATGGTTTAATGCTAGGAAAATGGATGGGCAAGAGGGTATTGTTCCTAGGTGCGTCACACTCTTTTTCTCTTGTTCGATACACTCTCTTTTTGGTTTGAGTGGTATCGATTCGGAATGCAGCATGGCTGAATGCTGACCTGCTTGTATTCGTCTCCGTTCTTCCAAATTCTTCTGTTATGCCGTTAACGGATATAGTAACTACCTTACTTTCCCTGAAGCATAATCACGCCTTCCCATCCTTCCTTTAAATCTTGAAGATCTAGCTGGCCTAATCTATCCACTATCACGATACGACTCCCGCGCAACAAACACATAGGCGCATAACCTGCCCACGCTCCGCCTACACGCTCTCAAACTCGAATACCCCGAAGGTTCACTCCATCCTATTTTCGTTCACGATACGACCCTACTTATGGCCTTTAACCGTTAATACGTTTTTTTTGCTTTGACGTACGTTTTAGTAACAGTTCATCTTTATATTGGACCCTGAAACGACCCTTCCTTTTTGGACTAAAGTTTGTTTTCGTACGGGAGAAAGACTGGTGTGTTGTAGTAAGATCAGTAGCTAGCTCACTTTCTCGAGCTTTGGTAAGATGATCCCTTTTAGTCAAATGAAGAAATGGATAAAATAAGGTTGGAAGCACGGCCGGGAGCAGAGGTATCGCATGCAATGCTGAACTGCTAACCTACCTGACCGATTTATTTCTTTCCCATAGACTGGAGTATCAGAGTCAGTGCATCTATCAGTCCCTATCCTTTTCTCGTCACAGCCAACTCGATTCGCTGGCTTCGCCTCAAATGGTACTGCCGCAGAGGTTATCGTCCCATTGAGATAGTGTTTATCCCCTCCGCATACCTTAATTCATCCCTCTGAAGCCAACACAAACTCACTATCTTTCATTCCAGCTCTCAACCTCAGTCCTCCTGTCGACGCGTTGGGTATTATTAGCCTAAGTCGCCCAGTCACCCATTCAGGCCCAACCTCCTGTCGACCCATGATTGCTAACTTACCTGCCGCAGGTTTCTCCGTTCTTAGTGTCTCCGCATGCTGGTGCGGGAGTAGAGAGAGACAGCCCCAATAAGCTACACAGAGCCAGCTGCATACGAAGCCTTGCTGCTATCATTGAGGTTATGATTGATTGGTGCTGAAGCAGATCAGCATAATGCGTATGTTTCGCTGTGATTTGAGATAGTGAAAGAGCAAAAGAAAGAAGAGGAGACTAGGTCACACCTTTCTGAGTACCAACTAGCGACAACCTGTCAGCTGAGCCTTATCCAGTGGCTGTCCTCCTAAATAGAATCCTCTTCCGCTCATCGCACCGTCAACGCCTCTGATGTTTTCATCTCCTGCTGACAGCAATAGATCGCATGTCATTTTCAAGGAACGCTGCCGAAGCTGGTACAGATCCAGGCTCAATGAGATGAGATGAAGGATTAAAGAAGATTTGCTTCTCATTTGTGCTTGCTGGGGCACGCAGTGTAGCAAATCGCAAAAGAGAGCTTTCAGATTGTCAGTGCAACAGGCTGCCTTATATTTGGCATTGGGTCAATGCACCAGCAATGCAAGAGTACTTGACATTGTAAATCCGGGCTAGAGGAGTAGTGGAAGATCGTCACTCCAAGGTGGACGTTTGCGGTTCCCGAGGGCGGAAGGACACTGCCCGTGGGTCAAACAGCCGGCTGTGGAGCTGGCGTGGTCAATTTCGTTTCGGGACATGAGTGGCTGTTGCGCGACGCTGGTTGGCTGGAGTGATGTTGCAGTTGTTGTACCGTAATCATATCATATCATATCATCGTCGTGGAGAGGACGAGCCTTGATCGAGGACAAGCCAGTTTTCTAGCAAGCCAGCCATTCCTGTACTCATCTTCTTGATCATCCATGAATATCGATGATGATCGATACTGCACCAGAGCTATCACAGGGCTTGCTTCTTTCGAAACTCTTTTGATGGGTTGGCCAAGCTGCTTCGCCGCTGTCTCGGGAAAGGAAGGAAACAAGGCACTGTAGAAAGAAAGAAGAACCGAACCGAACTCGAGCCAAAAAGACTTGCATCGAAAGAAACGACGAAATACACGATGACACAGGGCCATATCATTCATGGCATATCATAGCTGTCGAGCTGCATACGAGTGCTTGCTTCTCATGAGCTGAAGATCGAGCCACGTATGATTTGCTGCGTCCCTCCAGATCGACACTGATTAGTTCCCGTCACTCGTGAACCGAACCGGAAGTGGCATTCAAAAATACAAGCATGTCTGATGATGCAGCCGATAGATAGACAGAAGCAAAGGGAAAGAAAGGTTTAGTCTGGTCTGGTCTGTCTTGAAGAAGCTGCGCTCGCAGTGTTGACCTGATTGATGGCAGACCAAAAGCTAAGCAAACGGCTTTCAGTCCGTCTATAGATTTCACTACATGGAACATGCATGCATGCATACATGCAAGCAAGCAAGCAAGCAAGAAACAGCCGGTTATTCGGTTGAAGGCATTCACGAGGCAAACAAGAACCTTGCACCTCGCTGGTCAGGATGGTCGAAGGGGTCCGTATCACGTCCTTGGTACCTTGCGTGTCTTCTGCTCGCGGTTCGCCATTGCAGCTGTAGAACAAAAGGACAGGCAGCGGAGATGGAGGCAATGGCAGGCAGCCAGGCAGGCAAGCAGCCAGGCAGGCAGGCAAGGCACTGTAAGGTACAGTCAGTGCTAAGGTGAGATAGCCGCTGTCATGTCACCCAGCGAGCTCACATTGGGCCCCTTGTCTATCGAACATGGGCCGCCACTGTACGCGAGCTACGGACCTGCACGCAAGAGGAGAGCTCACCTCGCTTCTCTTCTCTGTTCTGATACAAGCTATACGTACACTGTACTTACAGCTACACACAGAACAAACACACACAGACACACCGCTCTCCTCTCGCAAGCGCGCACTCCTCGCAGCCATCATGCCAGATTCAGAGGACAATGGCTCGCACGTCTCAGGATGGACGACTCCAGAGAGCGAAAAGGCAGACAGATGGGGATCAGAAGGTGAAGAGAAGGATGCAGAGGGCGAAGAGTGCGAAGGGCAAGGTGCACCAGAGCACGTTCAGTCAGCAATGGAGCTCCTCCACGAGACTGCAGCACCCAGCGTCAGCTCGAAACGGGTCTCTCATGTAGCCGGCCCAGACCCCTTGGCTTCCAGAGCAGCTT
The DNA here is from genome assembly GCA_024345325.1 of Cystobasidium tubakii. Classification (NCBI taxonomy): domain Eukaryota; kingdom Fungi; phylum Basidiomycota; class Cystobasidiomycetes; order Cystobasidiales; family Cystobasidiaceae; genus Cystobasidium; species Cystobasidium tubakii. The sequence continues at coordinate 1,376,776 of BROO01000005.1, read as the reverse complement.
CAAGAGTTGCCTCAAGAGCGGCAACACCATCACGCTCGCCAAGCATACCAGCTTGGATCGAGCAGCCTGAGCAACCTCGACTACCGCCTCTACCACCCACTCTGCGCCAGTTCGAAAGATCGCTGCTCACCCACGACCAGCCAGAGACAGAGCCAGATTTGTCGTCCTCGCCGCCGAGCCAGTCACTCATACCGGCTTGGCTCGCTGAGCAGTTCGAACAGCTCGAAAGCCTTCAGAAAGGCAAGAAACCTCCGCTCCTACAGACTGCAGGCCAGCCTGTGCAGCGCAACGAGACTTCTCCTCCTCGGGCCTCCACCTCTTCCTCCGCTGCCAAGCGCACGGAGCTCTCAACAGGTACGATAGAGCTCCACTTGAATTATACTACACGAGATTTATATATATATAACTGACAGACATCATTGAATCCTCTTTCAGCTTCTCGTCAACAACAGCCTGAGCAACTTCGGCGTATCAAACCTTTGAAAGCACCTCAAGCACCACAGCCTAAGCACCCTCGGCTGATCAAACCCTTGAAGGCGACTCGAGCACCATCTTCTGAGCGAACTCCGCTCGTCGAAGCTTTCATAGCTCCTCAGGGAACGCCCTCCGAGCAGCCTCCGCTCGTCGAGTCTTTAAAAGCTCCCCGAGCACCACACTCCAAGCCGCTGCAGCTCCCTCAGTCGGTTCAGACTCCTCAGCAGCCACATTCGGAGCCAGTGCAGCTCCCGGAACCACTTCAAGCTCTTCAAGAGCCGCAGCACAGCCAACGGTCCTCTTCTTCTTCCACTTCTGCGCAAGCGCCTCCAGTCTTCGTTTCGCGATGGGCTCCCGCTTCCACGACATATCGAGAAGCCTCCCAAGCTCCTCAAAACGCCCAGCATTCCCAACCCTCCTCTTCTGCTTCCACCTCTGTTCAAACTCCTCCAGTCTTCGTCTCGCAGTGGGCTTCCGCTCCTGCAACATATCAAGAAGCATCTCTAGATGCTGATGCACCCGAAGACTTCGACATCTTCGTCGAGCAAGAAGATGACATGCAGAGTGAGGTGGAGGTGGAAATGGAAATGGAAACAGAAATGGAAACAGAGATGGAGATGGAAATGATAATGGAGATGGTAGTGGTAGTGGACAACATGGAAGTGGACACAGAAATGGACGCGGAAATCGAGATGGACTATGAGATGGACTTTGAAAATGAAGAAGAGCCAATGAACATCCCTGCACCCTCCTCGAATAGCGACAGGATGGACATTGATGGAGACCCGGACTGGTACCGGACAGATGTCGACATGTCGGAAGATTGTGAGACGGTCAGCGACTCGCAGTGGATTGAAGATGTCGTGATGGGAGGCCAGGGACAATCACTCCAAGAAGACGATCCCTTCAGAATGCTGGTTGATGAGAAAGAAGAGGAGGAGCAAGTGTCACAGCACTTCGACTATGCTCCACATTTCACTCCTCATCTTCACTTCTTCGCTTCGACTTAGCTGCAGTAGTCTTGGTCTTCCGCAATCTCAGGTCAAAGCAGTACTCAGTCTTGTAAATTTGGCCATCTCCTCGGTCTTTTCGCTATCAACCCAGGTTCATGCACGCCAGTTCAATCAGTGTCATAGCATCGTATCCTACAGCATGGCTTCAAGAAGAGAATAGTGATCTTACTTCAAATCCCGTACCCACCACTTATGGTAAACGCAACCTCGTTGCTCGACGGTTGTAAGCTTTCGTGAAAGACCTCCCATACGTCACTACTAGATTTGGGCAGCTGTCTGGATTGTGCATTAATGGCTGCTGGAATACATCAAATTGGATGTAAGTACGTGTCTGTTTCAACAGCCGCAAAGCCAATACGGACTCACTATCTTTTCTTCCAGCTCCTTCAAGCTCGACCTTCCTGTCGAACCGATCAATAGTTGAATAACCGAAGTCACTCAGTCAAACTCTTAAGCAGTCACAGTCAGCTGCAATAGTCTTTGTTTTTCCGCAGACTCAGCTCAAAGCGATACTCAATCTTGTGATTATGGCCATGGCTCGCTCTACTCTCTGCGTTACCGCCCGAGATCATCAACACCAGTTCAACTTTGACACATCGGCACATCCTACAGGATGGGTAAAAGAGGAAGATGCTGATCCAACTACCGATTATAGTCAATCCAAATTCGTTGTTAACGGCTCTTGGCTTTCGTGAAAGACCTGCTATATGTCAATGCTGGAATCGGTCAACTATCTGGATCGCGCATTAATTGCAGCTGCAATACTACGGTTTAGTTGTAAGTATTTATCTGCTGAACAGCGCTGAGCCAAGCACACACTCAATATCTCTCTTTCAGCCTCTTCAACCTGGACTTTGCTGTCGACCCGCTGAACTCGCTCACTTCGACTATCTTGACGCTAGCGATCTCGCACAGGAGCTTTGTGCGAGGAGCTGTCCTCGTCACTTCGTCATTATGCTATAACTGGGGAGAGCCGACTACGAGGCATGGCTTTTCTACTGCTGGACGCACAAAGATCAGACGGGGAGGCGGAAGACTGTGATGCATAGGATGAGGCAGGAGACGAGAACGGCAAAGATTAATGCGGGGAGGTGTTCGAAGTTCTGTTCGAGGAGCTTGCAAACAAGGGAATCCACCACTTTGTCAGATCAAGGAACTCTCAATATATAAATCTGCAAGACAGACAAGCCAAGCCTTAGCAAAAATTACATGGCTGGCTCTTGCGATAGGTTTCTCTGGCTGGCGAAGTCGGTAATTCATGACGTTCTTATAAACATTGGTCTGGTAGTCTTGGTGTCTTGGTGTCTTAATTTCGTGGTTAGGCTTTTCTTCGTTTAGCTTTCTACTCTAGTGCTTTCTTTTCGCGTCTTCTCATAAGCTACCTAACCTACTTTTCACCCTTTTCAGATCGCGGTCACTTCCATTGAGGCGCTCTAGCGGGTCCGAAGGATTTGGTGGACAGCTGTATCCGTCAAGTCTAGCGGGCCCAAGGGACCTGGTGGACCTGGTGGACAGATACACCCGCTCATCTTTCGAGTACAAGTCAGAGTGTATCGCAGTCTCTCACCTTTTCCCAAACTCCAAGCACGATGCAAGCAAGATGTTCTTGGGGAATGATGACTCCAGAGAGTGAGGAGCTTTCTGATCGTGAAGCTCAGCCGACTGGCAGAATGAAAGGAGGAAAGAGGAGAGGAAGATGAGGATAGAAGCATGCCATAAGCATAAGGATAGATGATAAAAGTAATGGTATCGGCCTGGGCGAGCATGATCCACCTGGCGATTTGGCGTGGCCCGCAAGAACAGAAGAAAACCGACTGGATTGCCCGACGAAGACTGCAACAAAGCAAGAGGCTTCGGAGCTTCAGACTGTCACTGTCATGATCTGGGTAAGTCAGCATTTTCCTTCCCGAGAGAAGCTGGTTCCCAGGCTGACCCGAGTCGTGCTTTGATCTGGGGTTGAGTCGCGGTCAAGCTAAAGACACAATTGTGTATGGCTTGGGCGCGACTCGACCCCGACCTGCAGCTGCAACTCCCCTCGACATGGACTACTACAAACAAACCTCCCGCCCAATCAATGCCACCGAAATCAATGCTCCGGTCGTCATCTCGCCAGCCCGATGCCGTTACTTTTATCATCTCCATGCAAAGCGTGCCTATCGTTTTGTCTACCTCTTCTTTTTCTTCTATTCACCAGTCAGGAGGGTGGACCTCGCGATTAGAAAGTGACTCGCGATATACTGTTTGAAGTAGTCATTTCCTCAGGTGTCATACAATCTGGTTTGCAGCCGCTAGGGTACCGGGTAGGAAGAGAATGCATGCACGCTGGCCATAGCATGTACTTGGGAGGTGAGTAGGTTGACTCTGTTTGCCGGTTACGCTGGGTAAGGAAGCTATGACAGCTCCTTCTTCCGCCGCTAGCGCTTCATGGAGTTTCTGCAGGGATCTGCGAGGAGTCAAGTGTTGGAAGGGTATGCTGTTCGCTTTAGATAGATTTTCATTGTACAGAGCAATGTATATAGTCTGTACGGTCCTCTCAAAGCACTTGTTCGAGAAAGCGAGCGCAGTGGTAGCCACCATTACCATGGGAGTATTCCGAGGCTAGGGACCAGGCTTTCTTGTCGTTTCATCGACTGCCAGTAAGGATAGCATCCATTACCGCTCAGGCGCATCTACACCTTGAATGAAGATGCTCTTGCCTGCACGGTGTTCCTTGATGTTCAAGCTTCTCAATGGTCGCTTGATGGAAGCAAAAGCAACAAGGAGAGAGACACTTAGAGAGAGAGAGAAGGTCGCCAATCTTCGACAGCACAAAGCTGCATGGAAGCTCGACTACTGCACTCTGCAACCATGACAAACGACTATTACAATTCTGCCCCTTCCCACTTTGGGAGTTCATTGTGCATGATTCCCTTGCTGGTGCGCTGTGCGAGCAGGCCTTGAAGGTTGGAAGTCGCATTGCTGTGGACACCTGGGCAGGACACGGTGCTATGATACACTGACTGCAACTTACTATGGACTGATAGCAGTTTCGCCTTCCTCAGTGCTGCAGCCCGCCGTCGAAGAGGTGATTCTGTCCGACCTGTCACATGCGCCGTTGTTGGAGCAATCACCACATCAAGCAGGCTATCCTTGGAAACACCAGTAGCAGGAGCAAGCAAGTTGTGAGCAATGACATCTATGTAGGGTAGTGACCTCACTGACATGCATCGATGCAGTCTATCCCTCGCCCTGCCGCTAGGGGAGTCAACCCGCAAGGGATCATCTTCGAAGCCTGACAATGGCAGTGGGCATTGACCAGAGAAGCAAGGCAGGGATCACGACATACCATGAGGGCTCTCCAAACAACAGTCTCAAGTCGGTGACAGTCTCCCTTCCGTGCCTCTCTCGAACGGCCTGCATGTGTCTCAGCCCAACGCATCTACTTCCACGACGCGACATTCGAAATCCACACCTCCGGTGATGAGTGCCGCAGTGCAGCAACAAGATGAGTATTGTAAACGCCGCAAAGAGTGCAACAGGTCGGGGCTGCGATCTCCATCAAGGTCTTCTCTCAAGCGCACAGTCAATCTGCCATTTCACCCTCTAAACGACAAGCTGGCGCAGGATCATGACGCGGACCATACGGGTTTGAATGCATTAGCAGATACAGCATCAGATATGCAACCAACACCTCGGAGGCGGCTCTGACAGCTCCTCCCTTACTCTTTCTCTTCATCCAACCAATCTACTCTCGCATTGCTACCAAGTCTGAACTTTGCTACGCCGGTCGTAACACATCAAGAGTCATCTTCTAGTCAGCGAAACTATATACATCCTTTCATTAACCATGCGAACACTCCTTCGAGCATCCGCATGGCCCCACTCACTCGAGGTCGTCCGTGAGGTACAGAAACGACCTCAATCTGCCTGACAACCTGCCTGAATGTCCCAGATGATACGTACTGTAGGCGTCTCCCAGCAGCCTGTACCTCGTCCTCCCAGAGACCTCACCATGTTCAGCATGGGGGAACTGGTCACGGCGCGGTTCCACCGGCCCGCTTTAGTAGTTCAAGCGGGCCGACATTTGACGAGATGTTGCGTAGGATATATGCAGAGCATGTACGAGCCGGAGACTGGAGACGAAGTGAAACAGCTGTCACACGCGCACTCGGCTTACCTGCCTGTAAAAGACCGACCCCATCGAGTCGTCCAGGGTTCGAAGAGTCTACAATGCGCTACGTCTTACCCCATCTATTGCTTTCGCTCCAATTTTCCAACGTGACGAGCACATAGACTCTAAAAAATTCAACCGTTTTTTTCCCGACAATCCAAATTGAGTCGGCATGAGCGCTTTGTAAATGCAGATCTTCAAGAAGACCTATATTTCTCCCACATCTGATAACAACGGTTTTAAATACTGACTGTCCTTAGTGCCGCACTGCTGACGGGTTTTAAGTTTTGTAACGTGGTACCTTCGATTCTCGGACACATGATGCGAGGCGTGTTAGGCTCATCTCAACTATCGCTTCCTAACCTTTTCCTAGCTTCGCCCGACCTCGTACAGCCCACAGGATATTGTCCGACACTTTTGAAGATAGTCCCGCCACAGATGCTCGTTTCACGTCTGAAGGTTCTGTCTTTCCCTGCTCCTGTCTCTCTCTCTCTTTCTATTAACTCAGTCAAGTTGGGACTAATCACCCTACCAGCCACATTCCTTTCTACGCTACGCAGGTCGTAGTTACATGCAAACAACTTGATACAGAACCAAACAGCCCGCTCTCTCATCTCTACTGATTATGGGTAACGCCGCTTCTAGAGGCGGTAGAGGCCTAAATGGCCAAAAGTCTAAAATAGGTTCGGACCGGTGGAATGGTTCTAGGGGGTCAAAAGCAGTTCAATCTGTTACGTATCCCAGACCTGCTGGAATTCTTCATCATGCTGGAGCACCAGAACCACCGCAATATGGACATGGCGGCGCTCCGCCTATTCCACATCCTCCTCATGGATCTGCTGGGCACCAGGCCCACCTTCCCCAACTTCACAATCAGCCACATGGACCTCCCAATCCTGCCCACCGTGTACCTGCAGGGTACTCCGGCTCTGCTGGGCCTGCAGATCCGCAAGGACAGTCTATGCAATCTATCCGGGTGCAAATACGAAATCTTCAACGCGATTGGACAAGTTATAAGCTAGAACAAGAATCCGCACAATCAGATGACGACGAGGAGGAGGTGGATTGGACACAAGCGAGGAGGAAGCGGCATGTACCGAATCATAACGAACTACCGAAAAGGCCCGTCGTGGGGCGGAGCGGGGCAGTACGGGGGCGAAAGCCACGCGGTCCATCTTAGCGAACTTCGTCCATATTGTATAGCAAGTACGCTCCTTCAAAGCATGAATGTTACACTGATAAAGCACGATAGCATGCTAGTGTAACGCTCGTAAGCTCGATATCATGAAAGTTAGAAACACATAAAAAGAAAAATCCTACACTTTATTTTAGACGGTTTAGTCTACTACTTTTCAGCACTATATTGTACGCCCTTGAACCTTTTTTCTGATCACAGTAGAACCAACCTGAAAGAAGTCACTACTATATACCGTATACCCTTACTCTTTAGCTATCTCGTATCGAAATATTGAGCTTGAATTCGATCTGGGCCGCCAGAGGAGGAGAGGTTCGAAACTGTCTGTTCTGGATAGGGGCTGTTACAGCTTGTGTGTCACTCCAGCTGTTGTGCCTCGTCTTTGCATTATGCCGCCACCGGCCTTGCCCATCAATCGGTCTTGTCGCCTTGTCGTGCACGCGGTCGCTAATCTGTCTCCTTGCAACCAGCATCCCACTCCGACCGTTCACACATTCAAGAGTGTATACAGAAACAATGTCAGTACCAGACGATGCACTCCGACGAGTCCTACAAGAGCTCCAAACGCAAGCCATAACAAGTACGCGCGCAATAAGTCAGACAAGGTCATTGATCACTACACGAGAGCGAGAGAAGAAACTATTACAATTGACTAGGAATGAAATCAGTTCTGTTGATGAGGTTGATAAAGGAGAAGCTGTTTATCGTGGAGTGGGGAAAATGTAAGTCTTCTTTCAAAGACTCTTTTGTATTTGCAGTTCAAATGAATGCTGGAGACTGATGAATTGCCTGCATTGATGGAATTGGGAATTGGAAATAGGTTCGTACAGGAACCGTTGAAAGATATGCTAGGCCAAATGAACAAGAAAGAGAAAGAATTGGATGATGATGTTACGAGTCTAGGCAAGAAATTGACTGTATGTCCTTCTTCACTTCTCTCTCTCTTGCTGTTTCGCTTAGCCAAATGGGCATGAACAAGGCTGATCGGATGCGATGCTTTGACTTGTGATTAATGCGGGTACATGCGCAGTACCTAGAGAAAGAAGCAGCTCATGCACAAGCTGGTCTTAAGGAACTATTCGAGCATCAAAAGAGGCAGTAAGGTGTGCAGACCTGCCGGGCGACCGAACAAACGTCAACACCTTCAATGCACAAGACTGGTCTTCAAGGATCATATGTTTGTTGGAAAGCCTCACCCCTTCGTAGTATGCATAGTAATGACATCACATTTTCTTGGAAGGGTTTTTGCGTAACGACAAGATCGATGCTTTGGCGAGGATAGCAGAATATTTGGAGATACTCGCGAGGAGAAAGCGCTTAAAGAACGCGGTATCGTACATGGAGACTGACCCCTAGCCTCTTTCCAAACCCCGTTAAGGCTTGGAGAAACTCAAATTAGGCCTCTCGTGCAAGCCATAAGCAACCTTCAAGGCGACAAATGGATATATATCCATATCCAAGGAATCGGCATAGGGTATATCGGCTCTCCTTTGTATCAGATGATGATGATGGACACTTTAAGCAATTGTAACAAGTATAGCAGATGAGGAACGTCGAATAATCACAGTCATGCAATAATGGATGACTTCGACTAGATACGTATGGTGCTCTTTCGCAAGGTCTTTTCTCTTCGACCAGCTACTGAACGAATTACAGAAGACCAACCCTTCTCTACCGACTGAAGCTGCTCTTATTGTTCAGATTGCTACATATGCATCAAACGGTTACTACACTGTATATCGAGTGAGTGGTTGTGATACCGCCTGACGCGAGGCCTATGTATCAACTAATGGCCGATCGAGAGGTGTTTCACGTGCGCAGTTCAGCCTTGTCAGAGAATGATACGGACTTTTCTATGACATGCATCGTCGATAAACGCAAAGACCAACAGGAATACAGATTCATAGACTTGATGAAGTGTAGCTTACTTATTTCCACGAACAGACACCTGTGTAATAGCAATCAGGCAATAGTAGTGCAGCGGTTATCCAAGGTGGTCTTGATGATATGGCTTCAATCTGCTGCGCGCGCAGCACCAACGTGCGCGCTGATTAGAGAGGGAAAAGAGCACAAGCGATGAGCGCTTGTAGAAATACAAGGCAGACTAATGGACTCTCATGATTGCTCTACTCTGCTCTCAATGGTCGTCGTATCTTGATATCGCCTGCTTTCCTCGCTGCACCCTGAACACCGATATCAAGAGCGGCCTCGCAACCGATAGTGACACACCCTCAGGATCGCATGGCAGAGCTCTCGAGGCAGTTCCTCAAGCTGGGCGAAAGACAGATGCGACGATGGAGGGGATGGGGGAGACATGGAAGTGATTGCTATACCCGGCCATGCTTCAGTCGATGATGGAGGCTCATCGTCTACTCCTCTGCCCTCCCATCCGTTGGGAGAGGACTGCCACGCAGGGTGGTTTGGAAGAGTCGAGCCTGGCGATGGAAGCTGATACGACACAGCAGAGTGATCTGGTCTTACTGTTTCATGCACTCCAAGACTCGCGACACTGCTCTACACACAATCATCACTGTCCTCGCTCATACACCATAGCATATCCCAAAGGTACCTTCTCCCAGCTCGACATGGCCAACCGTACTGGTCGATAGCCTGGAAAGGTCCATAGAAGCGAAAGGCAGCACGGAGAGAGAGGTATATACGCCAAACTACATGCGATGCTATCAACGACCTATCCTCCCTCCTCTTCCTATGCTATCATGCTCTCCCCGGTGCACTGCCTGCAGTCTCTTTCAGGCGTGTCGCATGGGCATGCCGCGGTCAAGGCCGAGACAAGCAAGAAGCGAGCTGAGAGGACACAGGCAGCCATCGAGTACACAGACCATCACAAGCCACGGCAGCAGTGTTGCTGGCATACTGCTGCATACAACGAGCAGGGATGGATGCATGCGAATCCTGGTGGTGATCGAAGTGGCAATTACACTTTCGAAAAGACGGACAGCATCGATGTGCTGGACACCGCCATTCGCTGCTACCCAATACCTGCCGACCTGCACATCTCCAAGGTGGACACGCTGACTATCTACGCCCCCCCCCAACCAGCTTCCCACCCCTTCGCTGCTCCTTCTCGGCCGCATACCGAGTGCATACGCAGTTACAGCATATCCCTCCACGGCACCCAGACAGCCCCACGACAGCAGGGCAGAGTGGATATCACCGCATCGATCCTCTGCGGCTGCTCTGGTGTGGCCAGTCCAGTCCTCTCCGTCAGGTAGTACCCACGGGTAAGTTTCGAACTGTCTCTCCCCTCAGGCGTCATTGGGGTGCAAAAGGCTGATTCGAGATGGGGCATGCATCGTCTTGCTTGATTAGGCAACAGGGGCAGTTCAGCAGTCTGCAGTCTGGCAGTGCAGTATCGACTTGCTATACGCATACCCAACACTCCATCCAGCAAGCTCCACCCTGGTGTTCGTCTTCTTCCTGCTGTGCAAAGCCCCTGCTTGCATACAGGCGAGGCAAAGTCACATTCAACAGCAAGTAATCACCCGCTCAACCGGGACAGGGTTCAGTTAGTATACTCTTCAAGACAGTTGTATAAGAAGTACACTCAGCTACCACAATTACGCTCGTCCTCGAATCACGCTCAATTTACCGCTGCCCATTCCCGACTACGCAGAAAAGGCAGGGCGGCGATCACCCTCCTGAAGGCTTCCCAGACAAGGCAGGGCAGGAGGAAAGAAGTCAAGACAAGACCAGTGACAAGCTAACCACTCTAGATTGTCATCATCTTCTACCTTTCGCATTCAGGGACATCCTTGGAGTCGGCTCGGTCGGGTTCGTCCTCCTACTGCGAAACAGAATGGCAAGTCGGAGTGGAGATGGTAGTGGTCAATACTGGCTCGATGCAGGTAATACGAGCTCAAATAATGCCATTCCACCATCCTCATCATCATCAATCAATGCTGCATCGTCAAGTTTACATTCTGGAAATGCTGGCATTTCAAATAGCAGGAATAGCTCTGCTTTAGCTATCTCTAGCTCAATGGAGAGCGGAGGTAGTAATGCAACATCCTCCTCCTCTACTTCTTCCAGTGGACAAGCTACTACTACTGCGCGTGGAAGAGCGGGAAATGGACAGTCGCCACTTCATCCGTCCTCTTCTTCTTCGCTAGGTTCATCGCCTTCTATGACGTCTGAGAGAGGTGCATTCACGCCTCCTCCTCGTCGACTCGGCTCATCCCTTCCACCTCCTTTCGGCCCCTCACAATCCATTCCATCTACATCATCACCTTTGTATTCCACAGGATGCTCATATAAGCCTCAATCCCGAAGTCAGCGTCTAAGAGAGACACTCCAATACGCGTATCAAGGCGTATCGGAATTATCCCAAATCATCCACCCAAGTAAATGGAGTTACTCACATCATCTCACAGATCAAGCTTCTTGGTCTTTGATATGCTATAAGCTATATGTTTTAAGTATTACTATACCTCCGTATTCCAAGCTTTACTTTTATTATTTACCTAGTTGCTTATTGTCCGATTTGATTGCTATATTGCTTTTACAGTTGGGGTGGTGGATTTTGTTTGGGAGGAATAGAATGGAGGGGAAAGAGACGATGGGTATAATCACTACTCCGGTATCGAAGGGCTCCTCTTCGTTTACTTTGAACTCTACGACTCCTCGTGTTAATATCGCGATGAGAGGGACTCATTGGAGGAATAGCTTGAAGAGGTTGCTCGCTCCTTTACTTGGGAGTACACCGTTCAAATCATACAGTTATACCGCATTACCATTCGATACGTCAAACAATAACGAAAACAACACCATCAATTCGGATCCTGAAGCACCTCTAAATGGAAATGAACGATCACGTAATGTCGCTGCTTTGCGGCCTCCGAATACTGGATTAGGATTAGGTATAGATGGAGGTGCTATGCAGGACAACGCAGAGCGAGAAGAAGGAAGGGGACTTTTATCTACTTGGAGAGAAGAGGGAGAAACGCCTGTTATAGCGGGAGCGCACCAAGGGAGGATCCCCTCCAATGGTAGTGGTGGCCAAGCACAAGATTACTCTCGCCCTGCGAATTATGATCATCAGCATGAAGAATGGAAGGAAGAAGATGTACACCACGAAGATATCACAATCATCGAACAAGGAGACAACAGCATCGACAAGGTAGAGTACGATGGAAATCTACTTAGAAGCGCACTAGGGACGGAAAGAAGGACACTATCTTTGATTTTGAAGAGTCTTGTTTGCATCGTACTTCAATTTATCCATGTCACTGCTTGTCTGGTGGCGATTGTGTTTACTGTTATTGCTATTGGGGCTTATTCTGCTGGTCGTGAGTACACTATTCTCTCCCCTCTCTTCTCTTCCTTCTGTTCCCTTTCTTCCTTCCTCTCCTCTCTCCTTTCTCCTTTCCTCTCTCCTCTCTCTTTCTTTTCTCCTCTGCTCGCAGACGCTTGGTCTTCACGCCTCCTGATGCAGTGCGCAAGACTTGCACTCGAACTCAAATCGCCTCGCACTCGCACTCGAACTTGATGATCCTGATCCAACATCCGGCACATTGATAACTTGATACTGATGCATGAATCTATTCTCTTTTCTTCATACTCTACTCTTTTGGCCGCCTTTCCGGATAATGGTATATCTGGAACCCCGAACGCACGAAAATTATCCTCCTCCGACCTTGCACCTTGTCCGCCCTTTCGTATATGCTATCCTCCCCACGCTCAAACAGGCGTCGTCTTCAGCTGGCAAGGTGCTTTCGACAGTTCTTCGCAGACAGGGTATCTCTTTGGATATGCAATGACCGAATTCCCTCATTTCCTGGCCACTTATGCTACCATTTTTGGATTGGGCACTGGTACTACCCTGCTACGATGCTGGATACCTCGCTTAGTTGACAACGGCACGCTATCTTCCGCTAAAGTAAGCAAGTACCTCATCCCTGCGGGCAAGAAGACACGAATCGCCATTGTTTCTATGGGAGTCATTGCATTCTTGTCTATCTGTGCTGCTGTCAGACCTCCTAAAGCACTCCCTGCTACGGATCTGCTCTTAGACGGAGTCACTGCAACATCAGCAATCTTGCTTTTCAAGGATGAACATACACAACCAATGGCTCTAAACAAGAATACTACAATCTACGGCCAATCAAACGCATTCCAACCTCGTCTTACACCAATAAACACTGAAGAAATCAAGCATGTTTTCTTCTTTTTCTTGGAAAGCGCAGATTATCTAGCTTGGCCTTATCAACCTGACAAATTCTGCAAACATCGTAAGTGTGAAGATATGGATGAGAAGTATAACAAAGTGGAAGAATTCACTCCATTCTTTGGAGATTTGATTAAAAATGACAAGCACACAGTTTTTATTGAAGATTTTAGAACTAATCTAGCTTATACTATTAAAGCTCATTTAGCTTCTATGTGTGGTGTCTTACCTCATATACATGATTATATTTCTGTTGAAGCTGAATTAGATTCTCCTACTGGATGTTTACCTCAAATTTTGAAAGCTTTATCGGATGATGAGAGTGATAAGCAAAAACAAAAGCATAAGCAGAAGCATGGTCGTGGACATGCAGGTGGAAGACATGATAGGGGAAGAGGTGGTGATGGTGATTCTTCAAGGCGTGGTGGAAGATCAAAGAACTGGAGATCAGGATGGTTCCAAGCTCAGATGACCGCGTACGATAGACAGCACGAAGTTATTGCACGAGAGGGATTTGAAGAAATTTGGGACTCAAATACTTTGACTGCCAAGTTTGGTCAAAAGAAGGAGTGTAAGTCTATTGAAGATATTTTCCTGCTTCTTTTCGTGAAGGCCACGAGCTGACCTTTCCTTCCGCGGGGGTTTAACCTCACTTCACTTTCGTCTGTCTTGATGTCCATTTTGCATATGCAGGGACCAATTACTTTGGATACGCTGATGAAGAGCTCTACCCGTTCGTTTGGGAGTGGATCGATGATAGGCTCAAGAACGATGAGAATGTCTTTATGGCTACTGCGGGTGCTACTATGCATCACCCTTTTACTGTCCCTTCTTGGGTTGAGAAGACTGAATATACCAAAACGGAGTGGACGAATAATTACTTGAATGTCGTGAAGAGGGTGAGTTTCGGAGAGAAGCCTTTCTTTGAGGGGTTATACAGAGGGTGATGAGCTAACACAAGACTTGCTGTCCATCTCTTCCTCTTCTGTCTCCTTGTCCGACGTTGCTTCAGACCGACCGGGATTTGAAGCTATTCTTTGATGGACTCAAGTCTCGAAACCTTCTAGACAAGAGTCTGATTATCATGCAAGGCGACCATGGACCTCGAATTGGCGAAGACGGCATATACGTTGACAATGGATGGCATGAGCATATTTATCGTGCCCCTCTTGCTATTCGAGCTCCTGGATTGCTTCCCCAGCAAATCGAGCAAGATCCAACGCGTCCTTTCATCGCTTTGGATATACTGCCTACTATACTGGATGCACTGGGTGTGAAGCCATCAATCATCAAATCATTCGTCGGACAGTCCATCTTCAGAGCACGATCTCAGAGACACCTGAGAGATTCCTATCATGCTCAAAGTAGAGGCGGTCAATTTCCTCACCATATGAGGACACTTCGACACCATACGTATAAAGCAATAAGAATGGAATTGGGCGATACTTGCGCAACAGACATCAAGATCGACCCTACTGAAACATTCTTCTATTGCGTCGATGAAGGATGGAGAAAAGTTTTTGAAGGTGAAGAATTACAAGATGGTATAATGAAAGGTCTCTGGAAAAAAGGATCGAAAGAGGAAAAAGATTTAATTGCATACGCTCATGAAGCTAAGACTTTGATGATTAATAATCTTGAAGTTAATAAGGACTTTTGGAATCTAGAGAAACATAAAGAAGAGAATAAGGAATTGAAGGAGAAATTCTTGGCTGCTGTGCATGAACAAGCTCATTGGCATTAATGAAGAGAACAGCACACGCTTGGCCTACAATTTGATGAGACATCAACAACAGTTGAAACCGTCAAACAACGTTATCTGTACATTATTTCTATTCTCCTGATCTGGACTGGATATCCAGAAGACGTCTCTTTGATAGATCAAACAATTCAAGGTCGAGATTAGTATGACTTTCCCCATATTTTCGCAGAAGCAGATTCGACCATTACATTTGTCACCGGAGCAAGTCTCCGAGCAGACAAACGTCCCGCATCAAAACAGTCTCTTGCAACATTTCTCGAAGTCACAAATCTTTCGTTCGCGAAAAAAATCAGTTTACACATCAACAAGGTGATACACGGACACCTAAAGCCATATTCGGCCATAAACTGCTTCAGTAAAACGCCGATGCAGCGCATTGCAGTGAAGTCGAAGTTCGAAGTTGTCAATTATAGCAGTGTAGTATAGTAAATAGTTGAGACCGCTGCTTTTAATCAATTCGACAGCATGAGATGGCGGCGCGGGTATTTCTAGCTTTTGGCTGAGGCTTTCTTCAGGCCTCCGTTAGGGATACTACTTCAGTGACGGTCATTCTGCTGTGGTTGTCTTTCTCCAATGTTCGGCTTTCGCATGTTTTCGATAGATACTGTGTGCTTTCGCCACTCTTGCGTAAAGCCGTGTTGCATGCTTTTTTTGGCGGAAGTGGCTGTTGGCTTTTGGCTTTGCTTTGAGCACGTCGGTACACCGAGAGTAGGACTCACAGCAGCATGGCAGAGCCAACAGCTGTGCAGGACATACCAATCGCCAAGCTGGACGCAGCTGCAGCTCCCTCTGCGCCTGTGCCGGACGATAAAGCAGTGCAGGACAAGCTGGAGCAGCTGACACACCAGAACAACGGCAACGGCGACGATGATAGCGATAGCGAGGTAGAGGGGGGTGAAGGTGGTGATGGAGACAAGGTGAATGGAGCCGGCTCGGGTGCAGCTTCATCCAAGAAGAAAAAGAAGAAAAAGCCCAAGAAAAAGAAAGCTGCTGGTGCTGGAGGAGGAGGGCCTGCTATGCAACAGACGGAACCCCCGTCTATTGGATTGTCGAAGCTCTATCCAAGTGGGACCTATCCTGTCGGTGAAGTTAGCGAGTACACTGGAGAGTGAGTGTCCTTTGCAATGGCCTAGGTTTTACAATGTTCAGAAGAGTTGTCACCTAACCGATCCACCCCACACAGCAATGCGTACAGAACGACATCAGAAGAGAAACGACATCTCGAGCATCTCATCATGCAGGAAGACCCTAGCGAATCCGCCTTCAACTACAATTCCATCCGTCGAGCGGCAGAGGTCCACCGCCAAGTACGACAGTATGCTCAGCGCACCATCAAGCCAGGCATGAAAATGATTGACATTGCCAACATGATTGAGGATGGCGTTCGTACATTGGCCGAAACAGATGGATCATTTACCTCTTTGGGACCTGGCCATCCTAAATCCGGAATGGGCTTCCCTCTGGGTCTATCACTCAATCACTGTGCGGCGCATTATACGCCTAATGCAGGTGATCAGAGGGTACTGGGAGAATCGGACGTCCTCAAAGTGGATATTGGCGTGCAGGTCAGTGGACGAATCGTCGATTCTGCTTTCACCATGTCGATGGATCACAAATATGAGCGGTTACTGGATGCCGTTCGAGACGCTACGAATACTGGCGTCCGAGAAGCTGGTATCGACGTCAGAGTTGGAGATTTAGGCGCTGCAATTCAAGAGGTCATGGAGTCATATGAGGTCGAAGCGGATGGCAAGACGCATCAGGGTGAGCTTTACGACCATCCTGGCATTGCTTGAAGGGAGCGTCAAATCTCGGCTGACATCGGTTTGCCCACTGTTCAGTCAAATCGATCAGAAACTTGACAGGACATACAATTCACCCATGGTCTATTCACGGGACGAAATGTGTACCAATCGTCAAATCAAGCGATCAAACAAAGATGGAAGAAGGTGATTATTTTGCGATTGAAACTTTCGGTAGTACAGGTAGAGGAGAGGTCCACGATGAGGGAGAATGCTCGCATTATGCTTTGATGAAAGATGCACCTAGGAGTAATCTTACGCTCGCTAGTGCGAAGAGATTGTTGAATACCATCAATAGAGAATTCGGTACCTTGCCTTTCGCAAGGAGATATGTTGACAGAGTTGGAGAGACGAATTATCTCCTAGGCGTGAGTCTCTTTTACTCTATGCAGCCCTGAGCACCTCACTTCTGCACAAGAGCCACATGCTGATGCCCCTGCCTTTGCTCTTCTCAGCTACGCGAGCTTGTCAAGGAAGGAATCGTGCAAGCGTATCCTCCGTTGTGCGACGTCAAGGGCTCTATGACTGCGCAATTCGAACACACTATTCTGCTCCGTCCGACATGCAAAGAAGTTGTAAGCCGAGGTGATGACTATTAGCCCTGCTCCACTTCCCGTATGTTGTATCATGGTGTATCATATCGTATTCAAAATATTCAAAGTCAAAGCCTGTCTCGTACTGGCTGAGTGAAAACAAAACTTGCAAAGCACAGGGGATACATGCCTGTCCACGTCTTCGTAACGACATGGCTAACCGCTCATTCAAAGGTGCGCTGGGCATTGTATTGCGCTGTGTTTTATGAGATACATTTCGTGCGTAGCATGCTATTAACGAGTGCCGATTGCCCTTAATGATTCCAGTCAGGTCCGCCTTTCCGTTTTTTCCCCCCGCATTGACTGTTTCAGACAATACGCAGTTCTGGTACATGCGATACTATAGCTTCTTTGAAAACGCTTAATGTACTCGTTACGAAAGCAGAAGCTTGGCAGTATATCCAAATCACGGCTATCAGGAAAAGCGGAAGCCAGAAGAAATACAACCTGTATGTAGGAAGGAATATGGGAGAGCGTCAGCGACACATGTCAAGCGAATGTGACAGCATCCAGATCCAGGGTAATGACTCACATCTTGTCCTTCCGGAGTGTTCCTCCATATTTTTGCGCGTGATAAGAATAGGACCTAAGAGCATCCTCTGTGATATGATCAATTGAATAGCCGAGTTTCCTGCCTAAGCTTGCCCTAACACCTGAAATGTCTGTCTTGGCTGGCGAATGCCTGCCAGGCAGAAGCGAGGCTGGCCAATTTGTCGCCTCTGCTTCTGACTCGGGCGCGGTGATGGGCGCTGAAGCGAGAGAAGATAACGAAACGGATGCAGCAGAGGGGGAAGTCGACATTGCCGCTGACGTAATACCTCTCCAGCTGTGTAAGCTCGGTGGTGTGGGTAATTTGAGCTGGGAAAATCTGCTTGCCAGTCGTGATGCTGACATGCGCGCTGCCCATCCTGACTTGAATTTCGAACCTGGTTCGGCTTCATGTAAAGCTTGGGCGGAGACTCGAGGGGACCCTCGTCGCGATGGTCTCCTTCTCAGATTGCCAGAGCTCTTGCTTGACTCCGAACTGTCAAAGCTGCGTTTCATCGACAATGACGCTGCTGAGGCTCTCGTAGACAGTCTTGTAATATGACTTTCCAGCTCTGAGTCCGAAGCAAAGTGCGCTTCGTCATCGTTGTTACTCCAATCGCTATCGCTGTCACTGTCACATTGCGAAGAATGCCTGGAACCCAGGCTGAACAGCTGACGACTACTGGGCGAGCGACGACTCCTTGTCGGCGGAGACCAGCTTTCGTCTTCCTCTTGATCTGCAATTTCGGGCAAAGACACGGAAGAAGCCGACCTGGAGGGCGTATGTCGAGTGAAGAGCGCTTCTACATCAATCTGATCTCGTTCCCGAGCAATGTCGACTGGCGTCTGACCCGCTTGATTCGTTATATTATGGAGAGCTCCTGCTTGCAACAGCAAACGAGTGATTGTAACTCGACCACAAAGCGCGGCTAAGTGCAGTGCAGTATAGCCGTGCTTGTCCTGCATATCAAGTGAGGCATCTCTCTCGATGAGCCACGAGACCAACCGATGGAATCCAAGTACCGCCGCTAGATGCAGTAAGGTATGTTTCTGTTCATTGATATGGTCTACCGGATTTGCTGCCATCTCGGGGGAAGCGTCGGAATAGTCGACATCGAGCATAGCGAGTACCTTCAGGATCATGGCTTGGAAGTCGCGAGTTTCGCCGCCGGCATTCAAAGCGAAGAGTTGACCATTGGCATTGTTTTGAGGAAGTGCAGCTTGCTGAATTGGAAGACCGCCTTGCGAAAAGGCTGTATTCACCCCACCGCCAGCGCCTATTATGCGCCTTGCGACATTACGGGCGTCTTCAATCCTTCCTCCCGACATCTTCATGCCCACCACTTGCAGAGCTAGCTCCATGAGTGCTTTGTCACTTGTGTCGACATAAGTGAAGAGCTGCAGACCAGAGTTGTCGCCGACTGCAATCGGGATGTTCTTGAAAGCTACGACCACAGGTCCTGGCGATGGCGATGGAGGTAGTATGCAAACTAGTGTGTTTCCGCCCCACGCTTGGGCCGAAACTGCAGGCGTCTCGCCAAAAGTCACTTCGAGACCTGCAGTAAAGTTATCGCCGAGGATGATGACTTCGGTACCACCTGCACGAAAAGACATATTCAGGGGGGTAAGTAGACAAACATGAGAGACAACATACCGTGCGTCGGTCCCTCGTTTGGTATGATGCGGCTTATGCGAGGCCGTGGATGTTGTTGCTGACCCGCACCAGGATTGACCATGTTCAGAGAGGCTAAATGTTGGCTGAGATTTGACTGTTGTAGCTGAGGTAAAGGTGCCATATTAGGGTAGAGCGGACTTTGTTCTACCGACCGTGAGCCAGCAGAAGCAAATTCGTCGGAATTTGATGTCAGGCTGCCTGGGCCGGCAAATTGAAAACCAGCTTGGGAAGGTAGCGAAGTAGAATATGATTCTAAGCTGGTCGCACCAGGGGTGGAAGGCGCGGACAAGCTCGAATTGGGACTTTGATGGTCGATTGCTTTGGCATTGAGATTGTTTGCCTCTGCTGTCGAGGATTGCAGCATGTCACTAAAGGACTGCAAGGGTGCACTGCTGTTTGCCAAGTAGTCTGTTGGCAATTGAGACGTTGACGCGAGCGGCGAGGGCCCAGTCAAGCGAGGACTGCCCGGAGCGGACAAGTTAAGTGGTGTCATGGTGAAACTGTTCAGTCTGTTGAGGTTGTTGTTCTTCTTGGGCTTGTGAGGTCGACTATCGAGGTTGTATGGTTTCGCAGACCGATCTTTTCGTGCTCTTGCAGTTTGACCCGAGCTATGGTGTAGTTCATCCAGGTTCTCAACACTGTTCGAACGTGATGGCACAGCAGAACTAGCGGCTGATGAAGCCTGCGAACTCGCCGCGGAACTCGGCATGGACGAGGCAGCTGAGTTCCATGCGCTACTCCGCTGAGAAGCGCTTCCATCCGGTCCATTGGCAACTCTTGCGAGGGAAGTGATGTGATTCAGGTCGATGTTCTCTGGCTTCGTGGGCTTGGCCTTGTGGTCGTCTGTGAGGAAGATTGGCGGCGACATAGCTGTGGCAACAACCTGTCCGAGATGGTCTGTGAGGGTGTACGTCACAATAAAACCGTATTTCTCCTTGTGATGCCGGCAATAGCATGTAATGCGGGTCGGAATGACTGTCTCTCCGTTGTTGAATTCCAGGTATTGTCCGCAGTTGAACAATACAATCTAGAGGAAAGGAAGTAAATCTCAGCACAGATACGCGCTATACCGCTGCACATGGCCCCTAGCATCCCACTCACTTTCCGTTTCGCAAGCTCATCCTCGGACAGGCCTTCTTCATCTTCTTTGCCCGAATCAACATCTCCTGACGGTTTGCTCCTGTTCTGCGTTTTGCGCTGCTGGCGCTTGATCTCCCTCTGTTGACAGTTCAGACAAATCGCAATCTCTCTTGAAGGATTCGACGCCGAGACAACCTTGATGTCAGCAAAGAGAGTGTCTTCGGGCGGCACGCTCGCTTTGAAGTGCTTCCTCGCTCTCCTCTTCACGCTCGATACTGCAGGTAAAGCAAGGTATTTCCAGACACCGACTTTGTCAAAGTAGTCATTCGCACTAGGAAGAAGTGCGCCCTTTGGGTCCTTATGATTCATTGCTGTCTGATTCGTGTTCGTCGCTTTGGGTCGCAAAAGGATCAAACCGACTTTAACTTGTGTTTCGACCCTGCTTCTTGCTCCTTCGTCTGGCAACCCCAATACTAGAAGTTGGCAGAGCGATGTACCATCTTGAGCTCGTACAGCTGCATCTCGCGAGACGTTTTTGACAACACCTGTCGTTTCCGCTGCTTGCTGCTGAGAGACTTTATCCGGCATGGCGAGCATATTCGTTCCGTTATGACCACGTGAGGCGGTCATTTGAAGGCTGCTTCGTTCACCACCTTGACTGGCCAGAGATGAGCCCGACTTTGATTGACGAAGGCCGACGTTCTGCGCTGGTGGCGAGTTTGCAGCTGTGCTTATTCGGGTTGTAGAGTTTGAAGATGTGGTATGATCGTTCGAGCTGGGCGACATGTCTTGCATGTGAGGGGCGTGCGTGTAGTTTCCTGTATCACTTGTACTGGCGCTCTCCCGTCTTGCTGTACCAGGAGGGTCACTGGAAGAGTCTCGCGAGCTGCTCGAATTGGTAGGATCGCTCATACCGGACGAGAAGGACAATTGCTGGAAGAAGGATTGCGGCGAGAGCAGCGAAGAGGTGCCTGGGTTTACAGTCGATAGCAACTGCTGTTGTTGCTGCTGCTGCTGCATGTGTCCCGGCAGCTGGCTCTGCTGCTGTTGTCCTCCGATCATGCCGTCTTGTCCACCAAAACCAGCAAAGGTAGACGAGGGTTGTTGTGATTGCCCGCCGAGCAGGTCTTGTAGGTTGATGCCCCCAGTCGACGACGACGATGAAGGCGATGCGAACACGGATGAGGAAGCGTTTCCAAAGAGCGAATTGGGATCTAAGCCTTGGGGTGTATTGCTCTGGTTCTGATTGCCCGAATACAGACCGAAGACGTTGCTGCCAGTGTTGTTGGAGGGATTAAAGGCAGTGTTTACTTGATTTGCTTGAGAAGGGCTGTGGATGTGCATTGCTGTCAGCCATATGCGACTGCTTGTTCCAGTCATCATGTCCAGCACTCACCCAGATCCGAATCCTGCAAGATCATCGAATGTCTCCATTGCTGCGTCTGGCGAGCTTCCCAGGAGCATCTCCTTCCTAGCTCTCAGAAGTGGGTCCTCGTATGTGTTGCTCAAAGAGTTGCTAGTTCTGCTGTTGTCGTTGCTTCTTCCTCCCATATCCTGGCCGCCAAGGTGCATAGGCTTGATGTCTTCTGTACTCCAGAAATCCATGGACAGACCTTCGCTTCCTCCCACATTCGAAAATCCAGGATAGTTGTTGTTGAAAAAGCCATACCCTCCTTCACTCTCATCCTCTGAACGGTCGCTGTTCCCTGCACCTAGCCAGAAGCCACGTCCTCCTGATCCGCCTTCATGCGTCGCACCTGACCCGTTGGAGGCTGGCGATTCTCCTTGATCTCCCTCGCCTGGCCCGCCGCCCCAGCTGAAGGCCATGCTGAGCTGTTCCCACTTCTGCGTCTGTATATCAGTCCTCCGTCATCGATAAGGTGCGAGTGAGTGCGAGCAAAGCAGAGCTGAAGAAGCAATCGGGCAAGCTGCTTTTCGCAGTAATGGCGATTTCGCAGTAGCAAAGGATGTGATAGCGGAAGCATTCTATGATGATATATGCGAATGTAGCTTCGTGTATCTGCTGTCCATGTCACTTGATGTTGGATGACCTTTGCGGCCCGGGTGCCGGTATCCTTCCTTGGAGCCCCGCGTTCCTATCTTTACTGCGTGGAGGCATATTGTCATCAGCACGTACATCCTTGGAGGACAGCGATCGAGCGAACGAAGATGTGGAGAACGTAGTTCATCGACTTTCATATACATCCTGTCAACAATCTACCTTTACATTGCCTACAGACTGGCAGAAGGGTATTCGTAAAATCCTCGACCAGTCTTGCGTCCTAACCAGCCTTTATCCACATACTCGCGCAATAATCGACGAGGCGACTCCGGAATACCTTCCCTCTCTTCTGCATAGTGCTCTTCTGCAGGTTTTCGATTCAGACTCAGCTAATGCCTCGCATTCACTTGCAAATATGTACTCACCGATATCGAGAACCACATCCAGACCGACCTCATCCATGAAGCGGAAAGGTGCACGTCCAGCTTCCAGATGTGCCATGAAGAGCTCATCTAGCGATTCTACCGTGCAGCAGCCTTCCGCCAGTACCATCAGAGCTTCACGTTTGATAGCGGCCCATACGCGGTTCCTGCATTGACTAATCAGCTTCCCCACTAGATGCATGGACTAGGGCACGGAATCTCACTCTATGAAGCCACTCGACTCTTTCAATACGTGATAGGGACGCTGACCATGCAACCGTGCCTGCTCTAGGATAGTCTGTATGACAGGATCTTCGGTGCTGCCAGAAGTCATCACTTCGAGGCAGATGCTGCAGAAACACATATCAGTCAGAATGCTCAGCATAAGCACCTCAATTAGCTTACTTTCGTGGCGGATTGAAGTAGTGCATATTGCATACTATTTCAAACAAGTCAGTATGTTTAGTATTCCATGTGGTTCTATCAACGTGATCTCCGACCGAGGGAAAGCCTCCCACAATGTACATCTGCGAGGATGTACTTTTTGAAAGGCTTTTCCTTGGTCGAAGGATCACATTGACAGACCACACTATTCACTAGTACAAGTGATTCTGTACGGTGCAAGTCAGGTAATCTCACCTCTATATGCCGTTTTCATGTGTTCTGCAATTTCTCGAGATTTGAATGAGGAAGAATTAGAAGCGAGAATAGCATCTTCCGGTGCGAATTCCTCCAGTTGAGCGAAAACCTCCTGTTTGATTGACAGTTTCTCAGGTATGGCTTCTATAACTAGCCATGCATTTTTTACTGCTTCCGCCACATTATCAGAAAGCGTGAGTTTGCCAGCTGTTTCTCCTTGTGCAGCAGCAACCTGAACGAGACCTGGAATCAGTCTGATACTTACCGCAAACTCGCTTTGTAAGCGTAGTATCTTACCTGAGCATCAATGTTTGCAGCATAGAAGGATCCGGCATCTGCTCGCACGTGCTCCATTTTTTCGCAGATTATCACCGGACGACCTTTGGCGCCCCACATGATAGCAATACGCCGACCCAGCTGACCACCGCCGATGATAACGACTGTGATATTATACAGATTGAATAATGTGAGCAGCTTGTCAGACAAAAACAGTCTTTCGAAGCTAGCAGTAAAATGCAATCTTGGCTCACCTGGTCGGATTTCCATGTCCGAGGGCTTGACCCATTGCGCGTGTCCGTTCGTAGCCATCAGGACAGACTGGAAAGGATACGTATGGTGAAAGAGGTGCGACAAGAAGCCTTTCCTCACAGATTATGATAGATGCGATGCATGTTAAACACCCCGGCGATTGTAGCGTCAACGCCGGCATGCATAGCCGGCCTTGACTTGTCCTTACTTTTCGGAAAAGACCTCGGCGATATTGGCAAAAACATGCTTCCAGCTTAGCTTACCGGCTTCTTCACGGGCTGCTTCAGCGAACTCACACTCCTTGTCTTTCCATTATCCCAAACAGGCTCTATATACAAAAATGGCACAAGCTCGTCTCTCTTCCATTACTAGTCACCTCACGCCCGGACCTACCTATCTTCAAAAGAACGATAATGATGTAGTAATCGGTAAGCGGAAATGACTTTCACAAATGCATTCAGAATGACATGGAGCTGACGTGGGATGATGATTTCCCTGTACAGTCGCAGCCAAGAGAACACCATGCACCAAAGCCTTCAAAGGTCCGCTCGCCCAGCTTCAAATTGAAGACATTCTATCGGCCGCACTAAAAGGCACACTGGAAGCCGGTGGCGTCGACCCTTCTCTCATTGAGGATGTATGCATGGGCTCGGTGCTACCTCCAAAAGGCGGAGCGACAGTATGTCGAATGGCACAGCTACATGCTGGTATTCCAATCAAGTGCACGACCTCGACTGTCAATCGCCAATGCAGTAGTGGCTTGCAAGCTATCACTGCTGTTGCAAATATGATTACCGCTGGTCAGATTGACATTGGTATTGGTGGAGGTGTAGAAAGCATGTCTCACCATTATGTTGCTCCAACACTACCTCCAGACCAAAAGGTATGCAATATGAGGTCAACGAACTATCGCTTTGACTGATACCGCTTCGCATTCAGGTCTCTCCGGAAGTTACTAAAGATGCAGAGGCGAACGACTGCTTAATGAGTAATGGTGATACGTCAGAAAACGTTTCAAAAGAGTGAGCCTTGATCGCTTGCCCCCATGTCCATGAAGTTCGGCTGACACCGCCTGCAGTTACCGTCAGACGCGACAGGCGTTAGATCAGTATGCTGCCAGAAGCTTTCAGCGAGCTGAAAAGGCCCAGAAGGAAGGCAATTTCAACGAAGAGATCATTCCAATATATATCCAGAAAGACGGAAAGACGATCAAGGTCGATAGAGATGACGGAGTCAGAGCTGGGACAACTGCCGAAGTAGGCACCCTGTCCTTGCTTTGAGGACGGTTTCATGAACTGACTTTCCAATCTATAGAGCCTCGGCAAGCTCAAGCCAGTCTTCTATTCCGATGGTCTCTCAACAGCCGGAAACTCATCTCAGCTTACTGATGGCGCTGCAGCCGTTATTCTTGCGAGACGCAGTGTTGCCAAGAAGCTAGGTCTTCCTATTCTGGGAAAGTACGTCACACAAGTACAGACGGGCGTGCCAGCTCGCGTTATGGGCGTCGGCCCAGCATACGCCATTCCAAAGTTGTTGGAGAAGGTCGGAGCGACGAAAGATGCCATCGACATCTTCGAAATCAACGAGGCCTTCGCAAGTCAGGTCTTATTCTGCATTGATCATATTGGCCTGGATCATGCGAAGGTCAATCCTAATGGAGGAGCTATCGCTCTTGGTCATCCTCTCGGTACGGTTGCATTCTGGCGTGTTTCTTCGAGAGTTTCCAGGCTGATCGCACACCCTTGGCAGGCGCTACTGGTGCACGACAAGTAGCGACTGCTTTGTCGCATGCGAAAAGAAATGGCTCAAAAACATTTGTAGTTTCGTAAGCTAGACAATGCAAGTCGCTGCTGTGTGAACCACTCACTGACCTGATGGACATTTTCTATAGCATGTGTTGCGGCACTGGACTTGGAGTTGCAGCTCTTTTCGTCAATGAGCAGTAAGGTGACCGGTAGACTCAGTCGTTCTACACATTCTTGAATGTCAGTGAAATGCAACAGCATAGTATACTGGCGTGTAGCCGTACGCAGGCCTGGGAATGCCCAGTCGTCGAGATGTTAGTCTTTGGCTCTTGCAATTGCTTTTGCCTTGCCCCTCTTACTTTTGCACCAAACGTCATGCGATGCACACTTAGGCGGCAGAACATGTGTTCCAAGAAAGAGAGGACATTATTATTTATGCAGCAATAGCTTTGGTACGCTGTGCTGCCATGAGCGAGAGACCTCCGAAATATATAAAGAAATAGAGGATGATCAAGCTTGCTCGGATGGACTGGGTGGTCAATGGAAAGCATCAACAGAGGAGACGAAATATACCGAGTGAAGACTTCAGCCATGTGCTGATGTGCTGTTGCTAGACCTTTCCTGCATGGACAGGTCGAAGCGAGTAAGAGCAGCAAGCCGGCAGTGTGCGATGAATAACACGAGGACATGCCCTGCGAAGCAAGGTCCAGGATCTCGAGCATGACTGGTACAGAAGGCGTCACTGTGCGCCCTTGTTGATCCTTGGACATTGATCTGCTAGTCCACGGCTTCTCGCGAGCTGCAAGCGCTTATTCTGCCGCGCTTCATTTCTTCTGGTAAAGAAGCGGAGCTGGTTCACTAGATCACGCTGCCGGTACTAGAGCACAACGGTCACCATTCGACAATACAATCCTGATACAACAATGCAGAAAGAAGCATCGCCAGCAGCGCTCAAAGCGATTCGCGAACGCATCACCAAGCTCGAGCAATTCTCGAATCGCGGTTTTGGCGTGCATTGCTTCGAGAAAGCTCGACTTGTGAATATAAAAGCTTGGAACATCGATGTAGACCCTTCAACTGGGCTATCGAAAGCTGGAAAGAATGCAAAAGTCGAAGTCGTGCATGAGGTTACTATTGATGACTGTGAGTACCGCTCGCTGAGGCTGCGATAATATGACAGGCATCAACTGACCTTCACACGTGATCTGGACAGCTATGACAAACGATCATGATACGTTGCATGGAGCATTTCAAGCTCTGCTCCTTGACGGGTGAGCGTGATTATCATCTGACTAACCAATTGCTGGAGCTAAATCTCAGCTTTGCTAGATTGTCAACCTCGGCTGTAGCAGCATTGTCAGTCGGACCGACATGGGAATCCGGAGGCGTATCAACCGATTTCCAACTACGGTTTCTGAATCCAGGCATTGTCGGGTCAGAGATCAGGTGAGTAGGCCAAGCAAGAACGTCGGAGAGAGAATGTCGTGTCTTCTCGTGTAGCCGGCTATAATTAGGCTGACTGCTACGGAACTGCCTTGTATATCTTTCTCATGCAATGCAGAATCATCTCAACGACTATGAAGCAGGGTGCAAGACTGGCTGTCATCGATATCCGCATTGAAGACGCCTCGACGGGCAAAATCATCATGGTCGGCAGTCACACAAAGGCCGATATACCTCAGAATCCAAAAGCACGATTGTAGCCGTTGTTCAGTCGCCTTTGAGGCATGTAGCATCACAAATAGATGTATTGGCAATGCTCCGCATAAGCCAAGCGAATCCCAACCATGCTGCCCTGATGCATGTTGTGCTGCCTTGGAGTACGAGCGTCAGGCGTTGTTGCAAAGCACAGGCGTTGCATGACATACGGACATGACGTCCGCGACCTGATGAACATGCACTGAAGACTATCTTCTCCACCAAAAGACTTCCTTCACTCCTCTCTTCCTAACTTAGCATTCCCAAACCTCTAAGAAAGGCTTTCGAAAGCATGGGCTTAGGCTTGCACCAGGGGTAAATACAGGCTGCCGTCCTAATTTAATGCTTAGGGCGCGCGTACTGAACTGACGTCCTGTCTTCTTATGTTCTAACAGCAATCGTCTATACAATCGCGCTCATTCTAGGTATCTCAGAGCTGGGTCTTCTAGCAGATGCATACACGTGAGGGGAGATCTGAGCATTGTCCTGGCATACAGGGCCGAGCTAGGAGCTGATCTCACAACCTTTATAGACACTTCACTGCCTTCGAAGGTGATACATCGGTCAACCTTGGAGTAGCTCTACGCGTCGGCATCATAGGAGCGGCACTGACCACAGGCCTGAGTCTCGCTATTATCCTGGTGGGCCTTCTTACGAGACATTGGGTTCACTGGCTATGGAGTATTTTGGTCCAGACTTTCTTGTTCATCTATTGGATTATTGCTGCCACTTGGCTACAAATCGTATTTCACAGACTAAGCAACAGCGAGTGTAAGAAGATCTATGGGGATTTCGTTTGTGCCCAAGTGAGTCGAGCCTACGTTGACCCCTATCGTAGCACAAGCGAAGATTGCGGGTAAGGTAGATCGGAGAAGAAGGCTGACGTTTCTGCTTCGACCACTATCAGGCAATAGCCGCTCGAGTACTTGCCTACATATTGTTAATGTATCCAGGCACCGTCAGGCCGATATTCATCTTCTGCGACCCAGCAAGTGAAGAAGAATTGCGCAAGAAATGGATCATCGGTCCAAGACCTGTTTCATTACCGGTGACACCTTTGCTCTTGTCGAGAGCTGGCACACCACTCCCAACTGCTAGAAACCGAGAGCGAGAAGAAGCGTAGCAATCTGATTTGAGATTGATGACTTCATTGCTGTGTACATTGAATAATAATGGAGAGCGCATATAGAACAAGCACCTGCGGCTTGATTTTCTCTTCCCGTAACGTAACAAGATCTGGCAGCAACGATCTACAACACCAATTCCCAAGGCCATACTTTACACTGATGTGACTTCTTTGCTCTTTTCCTTGCATTCATTGCAGCGGTTTGCCCTTCTTCCAGTCCCACACCTTGTTACATGTACTAGAAGGAACGCAGCCCAATCTTCCGTTAGCAAGCAGGCCTGGAAGTCGCTGGCTCAGATGTAGATTAGATCTCACTCACCTATCATCATGACCCACTGTGAAAAGGGATAAGACGCATCAGCTAGAACTCGCGTTGCTATCGGAAAGTACTTACTGATTACCATTCCTTTTGTTCTGTGTTGCAACCGTTTGATTTTGTTGTACGAATTGAACCATGATCTTGATTCGAGGAGGTTTGTATCAGCGTCCGTGAATGGATGCCAGATGTCAAGACTTACGGATGATCACGCGCAAGCCAACCTATGAGATAACGGAACATCAATACCAGGCGAAATGGCGATTCCGACGTTTGCTGCTGAACTCTCACCTTGGGGAACGCCCTGAACAAACAGAGATATTAACGTCAGTTCTAGGAAATTTCTTCCCTGATGTCTGAATACACTTACATCTTCATAATTCTCCTTCACGTGGAAAAGATCACCCGTGAAGATGACTGTCAATGGCCAGGATCGCAAGGCCAATGGCCTTAGCTATGGCATACCTGGTATCAGACTGTCTCTACTCACACGTTCCATCTTCGACGACTGAGAATAGAAAAAAAAAAAACTGTACTTAGCGCAATGTACTTCAAGGGAAGAGGGAATAAATGGAGAAGAAGATTTACGATTCAGTTGCATCCCGATCAGACCCTCGGTATGTCCAGGAAGATGATGCAATGTAATTCCTTGAGCGAAATCCAATGTCGTTTCATTGAACGTCTTCCAATTCAGTTTCTGCAAGGACAGAATAATGTCAGCGACTTTGACACGGCGAGACTATCCGCTTATCTCACCAGATCCAGGTAGTCGGGAAGGTACACTCTAGAATTCACAGATGCCATCAGCGATTTTAAGCGTGTACTGCAGCCTAAAGCGTCACTGACCCAACATCAGATCCCTGTATAAGTCGCAGAGGGTGACAAGCAAACAATTAGCTCATATCCGGATCTTCCGATGGCGCACAGGCAACTGTAGGCTCACGGTCGCTACCGAGAAGAAAGCTGATTTCAATTCTTTCTCATGTACCCAGACTGGGACATTTGTGCCTTGCTGTATTACATCAAATAGAGGAGTGTATTAGTTGGGAGGATAGCTACTGTTACGGATATGACGGACTTACGAAAACGTCGAGTCCGCCAGCATGGTCGACATGCAGATGACCTGAGACCCACGATGGAAGCTCTCAGTGCAACGCCATCAATAGCCCTTGAATGGACTGTACTGACCTATGATAATGTTTGTTATTTCGGTATAGCTGTGTCCAGTGCTCGCTATGGCTGTTTTCAGGTCGTGGTGAGGTTCATAAACTACTCTCTGCAGTGGGAGAGCCCTTGAGCAGAAGAAGGGATGTAAGGACACTTCTAGTCCTTGCTTACTGGAAAGGCATCTGAGTAGACAGGGCCAGCACTAATTGAGCAAAGAGAAGTCAGAAGGAAATGGTGGCAAATACATGGTCTCTACTGCTTACACTTCCGGATAGCTCTGAAGTGAAGAGGAAGTATTCAGAGAGCGTCCTTTCCATATTCTGGACTGAGTACGAGCTCACCACGCCTGCTCCAGTCTCCCAAAGGATCAGACCCTCATGCGGGTGCTCGATCAACACGCAGTACATGGGTAGCATTCTTCTCTTGTTAGGCCTATTGAGATCCCTCGTAGAGCCGAGCGATTGATTTCCTCCTCGAATGAGGTATCCTTCATCACCCTCTAGATAGCCGAGGCATAGCATCCAGGCTTTCGTTCCTTCTGGACAGACATTCTGAATGTCCGCCAGGACGGCTCCAGCCTCCAGCCTTGCTTGGACTGAATTCTGGCTATGCTTGCCATTCGTGAGACTGGTCTCTGTGGCTAACAGGCGGAATTAAGAGGTCAGAACGCGCGTTTCACGCATTTGCATTGTCATCAAGCATTGCATACCCGCGTTTGCCGTGCCGTTCGTGAGTCCTGTCATGATGGTCGGAGCTGGAGAGTCTGCAAGAAACACTCAAAGCGGAAAGAGATGCGCAACAAACAGACCGCGCAGAGTACATAGGACCGGTCCAGTGTCATCCAGTCCCCGAACCCCGGCATGTCCATGGGAACGAGGAATTTCGTGGAATTTCTGGACAAAGAACCGCGATGGATTGGAAATTCACCACGCTCCGGCGTGACGAAGATAGAAGGTCGGCAATCTGGAGGGGAGCGAGACAGCGGCAGCGATTTAGCGGACCGAGAGGTGGACATTGCAGGCAAGGGTTTGGTAGTGGAGTGATGTATGTCACTTGGGGCAGAAGCGAGGCTGCAACTAGGATGATCGAGGAGATGTCTTGCTGTTTGCCTTGTTGTTCTTGGTAACACGTGGTCTCGCTGTAACCAACATGCTCCACGCATCGTTGGACATGCTCAAGAGACCTTGCTGCCCGCCTCGACCCTCCCTGCGCTGATCTAGCTGGACTCGGCTGGTCAAGCTGCCCAGCGAACGGCTAATATGGCAGAAGCTCGCCCGTCGCAAACGGCTGCTCCTCCATCAAAAGCACCCAATCAGCTGGTCAAGTCCTTGCAAGTTGAACTGATCGTATCTGGAAAGCTCCGTTTCTCTGCTGACCTTCCTGCCCTCTTGCAGAAGCTGCCTCAATTGCCGGCTCTTCAAGGCAAGTAGTCATCGAAGAACCAACAGCACGATTGAACTAATGGTGTTCTCCGTCTCTCTGTCCCTTATGCAAACAGACAAAATGCTGGCCTGATAGCGAATCGCCCAGCGCCCCTTGTCTACGATGCCAGCGCCTGGAGCTAGCCTGCGAGAGGGTGGCAAAGAAACGGGGTCGAAAGCGTAAACAAGATGCTGTCGAATCGGAGTCTGGGCAAGGCCACGATACAAGCGGAACTAAAGACGGTTATAAAGATGTTGCACCGAGCGGTGTAGCGGACGTCACCTTTCCTGCTGTGTCCCCAGCTCAGATGAAACCCCAAATCTCGGCAACAACAACGGGCCCATCCGACTTCTTCGCCATGCCAGCGAACACCCCTTCATTTACCTCGCAGACGATCAATCCCCATCTGCAACCATTCAGATTTCAGGCTTTAGACACTCAGCCTCATGGCTTTCAGTCCATCCAATCTCAGTCCAATGGTTTCCAGCCTTCAGGCTCGCAAGTGAACGGCAACAGCTTCCAACCTTCTAACCCGCCTTCTTTCCCCAACGATCGTCCTATTGTACACTTCACAAGCCCTCCTCTCGCCTCTCCAGCTTCCACAAGCAATAGCGGCAACGTCGCTCAAGTCGGTGAAGCTCCCACCGACCCTGGAGGCAATGCAACCTCTATATTCGAAGGCTTCACATCCAGAGGACACACTCTAGCCGAAGGTCTTGAGCTAGTCTCAGCAGCCGCTGGTCACGTCAGCTCGCTCGAGAAGGCGCTTGCAAACAGCTTCCAAGATCCAATCGCATGCGGCATCGTTTCAGATCAGGAAGCGGATGAACTCATCAAATACTACTTTGCACACCTCCAAGACTGTATTTGTTTGCTGGATCCAGAGCTACATACTGCAACTTACATGCGAGAGAACAGTGTGATATTGTTGACTGCTGTCCTTGCTGTCGCAGCCAAATTTACGAGGGAAAAGCACCTTCATGCGAGACTGTTGGCTATGGCGGACAGTGCTATCAAGACTGCTATCTTTCAACCGCTTTACGAACTGCAAGTCATACAAGCGATCTGCATCCTAGTCTGTGAGTAAACGAGCCAGACAACCGTTCACGGCTCCCAGCTGACCTGTGAGCCCCAACAACAGACTGGAAAGATGCCACAGATGATTCAGGGTGGTTGAGATTAGGTCCGTGGACGTGATGAGCATAACTTACTGTTCTGATTGCCTTTTTGTGAGCAGGTCACGCTTGCAGACTAGGCTTCAAGCTTGGACTACACAATTCGAGCATGATATTGCCTAACGACCCGAAGGAAGCGAGACAGGCAATGGTGAGTAACTGAATGAGTATTTCTCCTGTGAAGTATGGTTCTGATCTAGGTCCTTTCTGTACGCTTACAGGACCGTCAACGCACTTGGATTTGTAGGTTCAGATCTGCTACATACCGTTTGCTTTCGCTGACACACAGATAACTGTTCGTCATAACAGGCTTGTACTGTAAGCTGCTGAACATTGTCAGGGTGATCCAGGTGCTTGTATGTGGCAGGACACTGACCCACAGCTCCTCAGGCACAGATAACCAGTAAGAATGCCATGGGCGAGCCAGTATCAGACTCACACCACTGACGATTGATGTGAACAACATGAAACAGCCACAGGTAATACTATATCACATGGCCAGGCCGATTGGGCGCCTTAGAAGACGAGGCTGAGTCTACTACCTGCAGCGAAACGCACTCTCTGCCGCCAAGCGTTCAGCCGGAGCATCTACCGAATATAGATACATGGCTGTCGCGCAATACTGCATACCACCTGCCTTGTGACGGACGTACGTACCAAAGCTACTGTTTCAGTTCTTTCATTGATGTAATTCTCTCACACAGAACTTGCATACGTAGTTGGGTAGGCTCGTCAGAATATTGCTTGGCCGAAGCTGTGCTCACTGCTCCTTCCTTTCGCTTAGCGTTCTTACGGCCAAGAGTACCCACGCTTCAATCTCAGCAAGCGTAAAAGATCCTATCCTTGTGAGAAGCATGCTCGACGCTGCTGCACGTAATATTCGGAACCACAATTCGATCTGGACAGGCGAGAACCGTACACACACTTCAAGCCTCTCAAAGTGGTTGAAAAATAAATCTGATTTCTCGAATTTTACAGCTCCTCTGCCATTGGCTCCTCTATCTAAAGCAATCATCAAGTTCTACAGTCAATGTCGAGAGGTCATCATCGAAGAGACAGCAATGCGGATTTCGGAGCCTAGGGATCGTGAGATCCAGCTTGGTCGCTGCGTTAATGCCTTGCTGAGCCTAATGGACATCGTACTGGAAGACTTTGTATCCACTGGCTATCTTCGGACTATGCAAGATCTCATCATCGTCGCCATCGCATCAGCTGCAGTTCGCCTCGCTCGATGCTTACCGAGCGTCCAATCTGAAATCCGCGCACTTATACGCACGAAATTGGGCAAAGTCAAAAGTGCCTGCAGCGATACTGCTCAAAGTGATACTTGCTCGACTGCTGCCTATCTGAGTCGATTTATCGCCCGTCTACTTGGCAAGTTATCTACCGGTGCATTCCCATTCGCTTCACGAACAGCATCGCCTGCGCCGAATGGCTCAGATCCTACGGACTTCACGACAGAGCAAACAATCGGTGATGCAGACAATCTTCTGGCGGATCTTGTAAGTCAAAAGAACCTCCATAGACATGTGCTATAGCTAAGCCTTTCCGTCAGAACTTCTATCTTTCTAATCCCCAAGCTACGCCTAACGAAATAGACGATTCCTTATTCTGGTCTCTGACAGCGCCGAACATTATGAGCAGCGTGGATAATATGCTCGGCGGTGGTGACGTACTTCCAGCCACCTCAATATCAGATCTGAACTTCCCAATGCCGCCTTTCAATCTGGATCCTTCTTTCACTGCGCAATACCCATGGCCGGACTTCCTGTCTCTACATGAGCCTATGTGAAAGCTACCGTCCTATCGAGCTTGAACTTCAAGTTATGGTATATGGTATTCAAGGTCATACATGCGTGGAAGTAGCCCAGGCTGCTTACGACCTAATGAAAGGTTATCATCGTCTACCAAGTGGAGGCCCTCAACGTCGTCGGGGGGACATCCAGACATAGTGCTAGCGAGCAACCTCGCTGGTGAAGAACAATAGCCCCGCGAGCATCTCCGAGCGGTGCAGTGCCCCGGGTAGCTCACAGCTCAGCTTCCAGCAGCAGATCACCGAGAGGCGATCATGGTGGCGGGCAGAGAGGATGGTCAGAACCAGGTGTCTTATACGACAAGGGCACAGACAATTTTCAAAGAATTGTTGTGCACGTGAAAATGCTGCAATGCATGCATACCATGGGCAAAGGACGTGATCGAGCCTTATTTCTGAACCTGCAGCTTCCCTCTGTACCACGAGCACCCCCAACAAGAACGTGGCTCTTTACCTCTGTACAGTCTATCTAGTTGCACTGCGCCCATCAACGACTCTGCTGTCGTCTCCTTTGGAGACTACAACTTAGCTCGAACAGCTATCCGCAATTCTGGCTGTTCCAAGAACCACCTCAGTGTTTCAGGATCCGCATTCACCTGTTCTATCTTGGCGCCATTCAAGATCTTCTTGACAGCAATCTCTTGCCGCTTGCCGTTGCTCGTCATCGGAATCTTCGGACACGCCATGAGCACTGCGGGCAAATGGCGGCGCGAGAGACCTTCAGCGATAGCTTTGTTGATCTTGTTTCGCAAGCCTGAATCCAGTTGGGCGCCATTGGCGAGCTCAACGAACAGTACGCTGCAGGAATGTGTCAGTCAGCGGGAAATCAGCCTGAAAGTCTGGCCGGCATTCCTTACACTCTTTCGTCTGTTCCCGTCTTTTGCCCAACTGCCATGCTGTTGCCGATCTCAGGGAACTTGTCAATGATGCTATAGATCCTGTAAAACGCAAGCAAGATATTCTGAGCAACAGTAATCCAATGAAAGGAATTGACTCTGCTTACTCTCCCGATCCGAATCGTACTCCGGAAGGATTCTGTGTCACGCTTCAGTTGACTGTTCTGCCGTTAATATCAGTAGAGCAGCTCACCAGTACACTATCGCTTCTCCCCAGCATGTGATAGCCTCTGGTTTGTGGACCCACGACGACCCTACGGATCATGAGGGAGACTCTCAGCAAGTTCCCCTGTAAATGTGAGCGCTAACCCGTCTTGACCTACCAATCACCTTGATTCCACGCAACCTTGCGTGGAAAGGCTTCATAGTACGTTTCTCGATATTTCCTGTCTTCAGGATCGTCCCAGAAGTACAGAGGCTGATTAGGTATTGCTCGGCTTAGTACCAGGTTTCCTTCCGAGCCTTCGGCAACAGGATTCCCTACGATACCGATGGTGCTTAGCCAAAGAAAATCGACCCATTCCTTCCTGAAGCCTACCGTCATCGTCCCAACATTCGATCTTGGAACCCAACATCGGCATCTGAAGTTCGCCGTAATGGTGTGGTACTGCCACGCTTCCACCTGATGGCGTATTGACATATCAGCGCATAGAAGTTCAAGCAGGAAAGGCACGAAAGCTTACAAATATGGTGATTGCAGACATCTGCGTATACCGCTTCATCAGCTATGCTCAACCTGACAGCCATGCTTTCACACACCTGTACCACCGCTGCCATTAAACAGGAAAACGTGTTGGCCAGCACGATCTCGTATGAAATCATGATGCTCCAGTAGTAGCGGTGCGCCAGTCGTCAACACCATCCGCAAGGAGGAGAGATCATGGTGTTCTTTCGGGTAATACTTCGCTTGCAGCAGGGTATGCAGGTATCGTGGCGATATGCCAAGCATGGTCAGGTTGAGCTTTTCTACTAGATCCCATAGCACTCCCATTGGCTTCAAAGGCGATCCGTCGTATGCAACCACTGTCGATCCGGTCTGCATTGAAGAAACGTAGAACTATCAAGCATCTTCATGAGCAATCACTCAGCTAACTTCCGTCGATGAGATTGACATACCACAGACATCATCCAGCCTGCGATTCCATGACAAATGAGCTAAAGTATCTCACATTCATAAGGGGGTTGGAAACCTCACCGAAAGTCGTGAACATGAGGAAGGCGTCGTTTGGCCCAAGATCTGAATGCAGCGACTGCCCAACGGCATGACTTAGAAGCTGTCCGCCAGCTGCACATCCAAATCAACCACTACCCTCTAGCAAGTATCGCGGCAACTCACCGTGATGTACAATGCACTTTGGCTTCCCCGTGGTCTAATTGCAAGCTGTCAGAACAGATCACGAAACTGCATCATCACAACTTGAACTCACACCTGTAAGCAGTAAAGCGAGTGGGTCAATTAGACAGGATCGGTATCAGATGACAACCAAAGCTTACCGGAAGAGAAGAGAATGTAAATTGGATCCATCGCTGATCCTCTATGGAAGGTAGCAATACCTTCGATATCACTACTATAAGCCAGGAAAGCGTTCCAATCCAACGTCTTGACACCTTCTAGCCTGTCCATCTTCTTGGGCGTCCGACTTTCTTCTAGCTGTCCGACTACCACGACTGTCTGTAAGCCTACTGGCTTCAGCTCCTGGACTATCGTCTTGATATTCCCTGACACATCGATAATCTTGCCGTTATACTTGTATCTGTCGGACACGAGAAGGACTTTCGGCGAGATCTGGTGCCAACATCAGTATTGCAACAACGTGTAAAAGCCTAGAAAAGCGGTTGTCGCCCACCTGGTGCAGCCGACTAAGGGTAGCTTCAATGCCGAACTCGCATGGTGTGGCGGACCAGATCGCTCCAACTGCTGTAGTCGCTAAGAGAGTGATGACGGCTTCCGCGTTGTTTGCTGTATATGCAGCAACACGGTCTCCAGGCTGAACGCCGAGCTTTCGAAGGGAGTTTGCAGCTCGTCGAACTTCTTCATCCAGTTGAGCCCACGTGAGACTTCGGAGTACAGCACCCTCTATAACTGAATGAATGGCAATCTTCGTGGGATGCAAAGCATTGACGTGCGAGCGAAGAATATTTTCAGCAAAGTTGAGCTTTGCATTCGGTAGTCTTGCTCTCGTCGAAGTCATCGGTCCATCCTTTACGAAGAGCTGCAGCAGACGACTTCAGCGCGCGGAGTTAGAATCAGCAAGAAGCTTTAGCTATTACTCACAGGCTGGGCTCCCTTCTCCCCGATAAAGCAAAAGTAGTCCCATACCGAGTCCCAGAATGCGGCTCTGTTGTCTACAGACCAGGCGTGCAACTGCCAAGGATCCTGCAATGCCGTGCTGTATCTCGCATTGATGAACCGCTTGAACTTCTCAATCTGGCTGTTGCGCTTGACGTTCTCGTCTACGGGCTTGAAGAGGTCTCCGACTTTGGACATGTCTGTGTAGTTGTGGATATCGATATCTGTCCTGCTTTGTCAATTCGGCGGAAGTTCACCTGGAGGCACCGTAGGCCGGCAGCGCCGGGGCCTGATCGAGCAGCAAAGCGCCGCGGTGAAAAGGCTAAAGCTGCTCTTCTCCTCCCTTCCCACAACCAGATCAACACGATGACATGAATAGCCTGGAGCCACAAGCAAGATCCTAAAGAGCTCGGGGTATTGCGTCCAAGTCGGACATTTTGGGGCAACTCCGCGTGTCTTTACTCAGGGCACCGTGCGTACTCCTCGACATCGTAACAAGCGACATGCCTGGAGCCCCTCGTCCTTTTTCTTTCTTTCTCGTCAAGCTCCCACAACTTCATTGAAGCTCTCGAAGCCCCACCATGCCTACCCGCTATTCACAGTCAGTGACTGCCTTTGCTGCTGTAGGCAGTCTGGCATATGGTTATGCCTCATCCATTATCGCCTACACAATTGGCTTTCAGTCGTTCTTCGACTACATGGGTCTGGTCGCCAACAGCGACCACTCCAATTCGATCATTGGCGCCGCAAATGGTTTATATGTGGGTTGAGCCGGACGAACGACCTTGTTACAAAACACGGTAATGACTCTTGCATCCATAGCCTGGTGGAGGCTGCTTCGGATGCCTCTTCACAGCTTGGTCAGGTGAAGTCTTTGGTCGAAAAAAGAGCATGCAGATTGGCTGCGTTATTGGCATTGTTGGAGCTAGTGAGAAGCTTATTTTCCCCAGATTTTCAAGGTGCGAAAGTGGCTAATCTATTGGCTTTATTCTTCAGTCTTGATGTGCGCTGCTCAAAACGTAGCCATGTTCTTGGTTAGTCGGTTCATTATGGGCTGGTCGAGTAAGTAGTTCTTCCACAGTCCGCGTTTTGGGAATCACTCTGCGAAATCTCCCAATGCTGCGAGCAAACTCCGTGGTGTGCTATGCCGAGGTTTCTGACGTTGACGCCTTTCAGTCGGTATGCTGGTCACCCTGGTTCCGCTATATCAGTCAGAGTGCAGTCCTCCGTCACATCGTGGGTTGATGGTTGGCTATCATGTGAGTGACCTTCTTTTAGAAACATGCTTGCAGTTACTCATACCGGATTCCTTCGTTACAGGGCGTCCTCATCGCTACAAGCTACACTTTGGCCGGCATTGTCTCGTACGCATGCTACTTCGCTCCATACGGACAATTCCAGTGGCGCTTCCGTAAGATGACATACATACCTGAGCTATGTATAGGCTTGCTGACTTCTTCATGTAGCTCTGGCGATGCAGCTACTACCAGTAACTGTCCTGCTCGCCGGCTCTCTCTATCTTCCTCGCTCTCCACGATGGCTGCTCAGCAAGGGCTTTGTCGACGAAGCATGGAAAGTCACAAGAGCACTTCATCATGATCCAGCGAATCCAACTTTCGCAGAGGAAGAATTCAAGGAGATGAAAGCACAGATCGCACTTGAGCAGAAAGTCGGTGCAGTCACACCTTGGGGTAAAGCCAAGCTTGCTTTCAGCAAAGCTAGCTACCGAAAACGACTTGGACTGGGCTTTCTTCTACAAGCTGGAAACCAAAGTGTAAGCACCAGTTTTCCTTCTCTGCGACACGGGCACTGCCTGATGCACGTCTTTCCATTCGGTCCTGAAGGTCGGTAATATTGTCATCAACAATTACCAAGTCACGCTCTACGGCACACTTGGCATCACTGGTGGCCTGCCCATCCTGCTCACAGCCATGTGGAACTTGGTAGCTATCTTCGGAAACGCCACCTGCGCACTGTTCGTAGACAGAGTGGGACGACGCACTTTCCTGCTTGTCGGTATCGCTGGCTGCCTTGTGTTCTTGGCTATCGAAACTGCAATGGTTGCACAATTCGTTGGAACAGACAACAAGGCAGGAAATGCCGCGGGAGGTGAGTTTCGAGAAGGGTTTTTTTCTTGTCAAGATTTGAGTGCGAGGCATCATGCTGACTGTTGATACATTCCCACAGTCTTTGCGCTCTTCGGCTACATCGTTTTCTACAGTGGTGGATGCGATGTTATTCAGTACCTGTACGCAGCGGAAATCTTCCCCATGTTATGGCGATCGTTCGGCATGGGCTTCTCTCTACTGGGTCAATGGCTGGCCAAGTGAGTATCCTCAAGGTCAGATATAATTCCGTGAAACTCGGTCTGATGCCGCTTTGCAGTACTATCTACCTCGCTGTAACTCCAACTGCACTTTCTGCAGTGTCCTGGAAGTTCTTCCTCCTGTGAGTTGCGCACGGGCCAACAGCTACTTGTCACGTTTCGCTAAGATTGTGCGTCTCCCTTGTCCAGCTTCATCGCTTTGGGCAGCGTATATTTCGTACTTGTCTATTTCTTCATGCCTGAAACCTCGCAGAAGACACTCGAGCAGATGGCAGCGATGTAAGTGCACCAGGATACGTCTCTTGTCGCCTGCCTCGCTAAACTGTACTTTTGTTCTAACAGCTTCGGTGATGAGGTGGCTGAAGATCATCATCTCGATAGAATGGCTGCTCGACAGAAGACGGGACCTTTGGAAGCAGGAGTCAGAGCTTCGGCTGATGAACAGAAGGAGAAAGATGTAGCTGTCGAGCAAAGGGTTGGGTGATGAGGGAAACGATGTCGTAATAATGCTATTGGCTTTGGCTTGCATGCTCGATAACACCAATATAAGCGGATGTGAAGTGGGAGGTTCAAGATATTACGATTGGTCCAGCAGCTTGTATACATCTCGATAAGTGAAGAATTTTGTTGAAATCGTATCTATCATTCTGGCTCCTCTATCCTTCGTCAGGTTTTCTCGCGGTCTCCCTTCGCTTAGCTAGAAGCCCCATCCTTCTGGCGTTTTTGGCCACTTCTTGTCATCGCCCCAATTGGCGTAAAGCATGCGGCACTGCGTCTTCATTTCCAACTTACTCCAATCATGTCGCTGCAGCGTCCATGTTATGTGATGATCGGCTTCCGTCCCGCCATCAACAGCGCAAGTCAGGTTGGATCACAACAGAGTGCATTGTACAGAGCATACGGGGTTGCTACTCTACATGTCTGCCAGTTAATTACACGACACGTGCACGTCCCGCAAGCCTGAGAAAGATGCACACTTGGAGCATAGCCGTTCTGCCGCGCTGCAAGGCATCCAAATAGCCGAGATGCGACACGACCAAAGAGCGTGCAAACAAGGACTGGCGTGGGGTTTGTTGCAGAGTAGAACGTCAGTGGACATGGCGACGGAGAGTCGCGAGTGATATCTGTCTGTCCTTCGGCTTGGCTCTGCTTCTCACGCGACTACTATCTGGACAGCGAGCATGTCTGGCACGATGCAGCGTTCAGACGTGGTGCTTGCAGAGCTCGACGGCTTTCTCCATCCACAGCGTGCTGCCCAGACGAGGATCATTCTGGCGGTTGCAAGCGAGACATCGAGTCTGCTGCCGTGCTGCAGGCAGTCGTTAGGTGCGGAGCTTGCTGTCACCACCGAACGGGTGAAGCTGCTGATAGTGTGAATGCTGTGCTGTGCTGCTCATGTCCCTGCAGGCTTCAAGAACGCTCAGATCTCAAAGCTGTGGTCCGCCACTCACTGGAAGAACGACAGCTGCCGACTCTACTGGAGGGATGTACATCTTGTTTGCGTGCGAAAGTACAGACCCAGTGAGACATCTAGAAGCTGTATACCTCCAGTGATGCCTTGCTGATCAACCTCCTTCCATCCTTGCTGGCACTTGAAAGACTCCACCTATGCCTCATACGAGGAAGTTCTAGCGATCACTGGCAGCTCGTATGAGTATCTCCATGAGCTGCCTCCCTCTGTTTCGACGTTGAGACGGGTAAGTGTCGCCTCTCAGCGCTTCTGCAAGCCTCTGTGGGCCAGCAAACTTTCGTAGTCCATAGCAAATACTGACGACTGCCCTGCAAATCTACAGGTTTCCAGCAAGACAGTCCTAGGAGCAAAGACACCTTCAAGCGTAATTTCGAATAACGCACCTGCCAGAACATTGAGATCAGTTTCGAGTAATTCCAAGCTTCGTGTTGCTTCGCCCAAGTCACCCAGCGATGGGGCATCGCCATTACAGGTAGGCTAAACCTCTGGCCGGTGACCGAAGCTATTTAGATTGTGCTCATGCGGCAAGTTTCTTCTATATCCTACAGAAGCAAGTCAAGTCACGTGCAACAGCAAGACCGCGTGCTAGCGAGCCTGCACTTCCGGCTAGGATGCCTACAATCAGATCTCCTATAGTGACTAGACGCCGCTCGAATACAGCTCTTCATGCGCCCAAAACATTAGCATCGCCAGTAAGTCAAGCCTGCTTACTTGCGCGTTGCACATCATGGACATCTAATACGAGTGTGCTCTTGCCTAGCAGCCTCCTGTGCCAACTAGCGGTCGGATTCAGACCACCTCGCCTCCGGCTACACGACCTTTAGCTCGTAAAGCATCGGACTCTTCCATTGCTTTGAAACCTCGTCCAAGAGTTTCGACCGGTGCCCCTCGTTCGGTATCTGGATCCGCTATACCTACACCTGTTCGACGGACTTCCCTAAATCTGCTGGAGAGCTTCTCTCAAGGTAGTCCTGGCAGTCCAATCGAGCACTCAAAGGCGCTGAGAGCCAGTGTGAGTAGTTGTCGTAGTTCAGAAGCTGCAGGACATGATATCAGATCTGTGCTGACGTTTACCCACCAATCAGCTACGGCAAACGAAGGCAAGCCCAATTATGGTGTCAACATCCACACAGACTGAACCGGAGCGCGATCCACTGATGGATAAACTCGTTAATCTAGAAGAGGAGTTTGACCGCCTCAAGCGAGAGCATGAGACAACTCTAGCATATACCCGTGAACTAGGCATGGAGAATCAGCGTCTACGCAAGCAAAAGGGTGGAATAGCAGAAGAAAGCGAGAAACTCAAGGAACAGAAGAATAATCTGGAAGGGACAGTCCGAGAACTGAAAGAGACGAATGCTAATCTTTTGGATGAAAATGACTGGATTGTAGTTTGCAAGACTGA
The DNA here is from genome assembly GCA_024345325.1 of Cystobasidium tubakii. Lineage (NCBI taxonomy): Eukaryota > Fungi > Basidiomycota > Cystobasidiomycetes > Cystobasidiales > Cystobasidiaceae > Cystobasidium > Cystobasidium tubakii. The sequence goes on along the minus strand of BROO01000005.1, from coordinate 1,333,879 downwards.
ACAAGAGGAGAAAGCTAAACAATTGGAATTAGAGAATGAGAAACTGGTGGTTCAGTATACGATTCTCTCTAATCAGCGCAAGGAACTCGAGGCAAGTCCTGACATTCATGCTCATCAAGTTTTTCTTATCCTCATTGTGCTAAGTTGTTTAACAGGGCATCGTCCTTTGTACCCGTGAACAGCTCAATGATGCCTTGGACGAGATATCACGCCTTCAAGTCCAAGCTGCCGCTGCGCGAATGATCCAGACACCACAAATCGCTTCTACACTTTTAAAGACTCCCGTGACTCGCTTCAAGGAAGCTCTCGATCCAGCTACAGTATACAAGACACCTTACCTGACACCAGTCAAGCAGACCGGGCGAGTCATTGCCGCTTCGGATCAAATCGTCTACACACCGCCGGCTAGACTAGCCACTCCCAGAACTGGCTCAGTAAGCGCACGCAAGGTCAGAACTCCCATGTCAGCGAACAGAAAGGGTCAGAAGCATGGTTTAGGCTTCTGGAAACGAATGGCAAAGCGACGCATGTTTGCTTGATGTCCAGCTTCGTGTGAGGGCGTGAGCGCTGGTCGTCACGTTAGTATGAACCAGGATTAACGGTCCATACTAGTCTGTTCCCACTCCGTCTTCTTGTTCATTATATTTTACTATCGCAACGACGAATTTGTATCTCCACATTGTCACTTTTAACGACTGGCCTTCGAGGCCCGTTACACCCTTGTAGTAGCAATACAGAGCTTGAGGAGAGGAACGGCATGCTGTTCCCTCTTCAAGCCCTGTACTGATACTACACCACTGTGATTAGCCTCGAGAGTGGTACTTGCTGTCATTGAGTGGGAACCTGCCACAAATGAATGTGATTGCAGATGCCGTTGAGACGATTGGGTAACTGGCACCGGTCATCTCATTCTTTCACAGTCTGTAACGGTGGGGCGATACTATGGCAACGACAGAATCGTTGTACTACTTATAGGCTACATTGCGCACATTGAACTTTCACTTCCAAAACTAGCAGCCAATCTGAACAAGTCAGCACTCGCGAGGTCTCCGTACGGTACCTCACAATGTGCTCACCTTATCTGCTTCCTCTGTAGTCACTGCTCCTTCCAAAGCGACAGGATCACCGTGATGAGACTCTGATTCGTCCCTCGTAACGAGGCCTAGATTCTCCTTTTTGAGCCTCTGCAGGAAGCTGTCGAGGAGAGGATGTCAGCGTAAGACACGTGTCAAAGTATAGCTGTATATGGACTGCACGTACCCAGCATGTTTAGCTGCGGGCTTGCTGACTAGCTCCTTGATGGTGTACAACAATCTTTGGCGGAGCCGATATCAGCTTCCTGTTATTACCTGATCGCCGCCTTGTGAAAGTACGCTCACCCGTTGTAGAGCACACACTCATCCTCTTCAATAGCTGCTCTTCTGGCATGCACTAGACAATCACGCGGCTTCTGCATGTCATCTACCGTCTTCGCATCGTTAATGAAGACCGGTATAATCTCGCACACTGTTTTGCAACGAATTCAGCTATTGGAAGACTCTCGGAGCGTATGGAAAAACATGTCTTGTCACTTACTCTGCCTCATTGATGTACTGGTCATCATACCACCTTGCTTGATGAGCTTCTCGAAGTCAGGTATGGGATCATCGTAAGACAACAAGCTAGGTCTAGCACGTCCGTTCGTACTTCCATCCGGAGCGTCTTGTACATCAGATTTTGCATCCATTTCATCGCCTTCGTCGGCGCTGTCTTCCGTAGCAGATGTATCATTGCCACTTTTCTTCTTCCTATCCTTGCCCTTCGTCTCCACCGTCTTCTGTTTGGACTTTCCGGAAGGAGAAGCATTCTGACTCTGACTTTGACTTTGCATTTGACTGTCTGAGAAAGCGGCATAGTGCCTGTAGAGTTTCTGACTTTGGGCTAACCATGGTTGTTGCGTATTCTGGGTCGCTTCATCGTCCTTCTCTTTCGCTTCCTCACCGAGCAGCTCTTCGAGGGCGGTTTTGCTTGGTTTCTGGGCTTGCTTCTTCCTGCCTCTACCTCGAGCCATTTTAGGCTTAGGCGGAACTGTTGATTCGACGGCCAGCATCATCAGAAGTCATAACACATCGGAGACTGGGCAGCAGCACGACGGGAGAAGTACTCACTCAAAGTCAGACCAGCAGATTTGGACAGTGACATAGCTGGCACAGCCGATGCCTCCATAGTTTCGTCGGGCGGGAAAAGGTATCTCGTCAATGCAGGGTGGACCTCTGTATCTTCACTGATAGTAGAAGAAGGATTGAGTAGCTTATGAATGACGCAATTCCGCATATTGTGAATTGATGGGTTGTAAGATTCGACCGGGTCAAACCATGGAGTCGTGGATCTATAATTTATCGCATCACGAGGTATACTCAGCTCGGTATTACCTCCAAGTAGCCAAGGATGCGTTTCGTATGGTCACTCACACATCAGCCTTCATATTCTCATCTTCTAACACTTCGGCTTTAATTTCTTCATTCGCATATTCAGGCAGCATCATGCTATCAACGAAATCATCCATCGAATGCAAGAGTTCCTTCTTTGGTAATAATCGATGTTCCGTGACTGGTTTGCCAGTGACTGTATGTATTCTGTCCAGCGAAGGGAAACTCCAATTTGCGATCTCCTCTTTGAAGGGCATCTGTACGCAAGCATGGCCGTGTCAGCATCCGCCTGCTGCATACGTTTCCAAGGTAATACAGAGATCGTCGACGCACCGGCACCAGTACGCCCATTTCCATCCTGACATCCACTGCATCCTCTCCTACTTTCGGAATGAGGAGAGCAATTCTCGGCTGCGAGATCTTAGGGAGTAACATTCTCACTACTGCTATTGTTTTCGTCTCTTGTATAGCCCAGAGCAAGCCTGAGAAAGCCAGCTGCGATTTCGAGTCGTCTCCTCCGAATATCCAGTATGGATCTCCGAGGGCCCATTCGGGATGGAACTGCAACAGATAGATTGGAAGCGTCTCAATATCAGATAGGATCTCGATATCCCTCACCGCTCGAATGCTTGTTAGATTTCCTCAGGGTCAATCATAATTGAAAACCTCACCTGCGAAGTTTTGATGAAACCTCTAACCATCAAACCAGGTTCCCCAGCCGGAAAAGTATAGAAATCAGATTCTTCCTCTTTTGAAATAGGTATTAAATCAGAACCATATTTATAAGCTCTAGATAAATTTTCATCTGTATCTAATCTTCTACTTTCTTCTAATCTTTTAGCTTTTTCAATTTCATCCTCCTCTTCTTCTTCTTCTGAATCTTCGTTTTGTTCGTTGATTGGATTGCCATCATGGTCCAATTTGGGTTTCTTGAGATCTTTGCTGTAGTCTGGGACGTAGTACCATTGCTACACGGACACGGATATTGGGTGACTGTTAGACAGACTTGGCTTCAGTCTCAGGAATACGAGGCAACTCACCTTTTCAGGGACTAAGGCACCAGGATCATGAAAGGTAGATCTATCCTCCTCATCCTCCTCTTCATCATCATCCTCCTCATCATCACTTCCTCTTTTCCTTTTCTTCTTCTTATCACCATTAGCATTGGTACCATTACTAGTAGTAAAATCCGTCAAACTCTTCTTCCAAGCACCCTTTCTCATTTTCTGCATTGATTTAGCAGATGCTTTTTGAGTTGCTTTTTGTACTAAAACATTAAAAGATAGTGTTTGATCTGGAAATTCATCTTCGTCGCCTATTATTAACTTTGTATGCTTTGTCACTGTTTTTATTGGTGCTATGGAAGGAGCTGATGCTCCTGCTATTGCACTTAAGATAGAACCTAGTAAGGCTCTGCTTTGTCCTGTTGATGAGGCTAGGTCGTTCAGCTTGTTTACGAGTGCTCGGAGACCGTTGATGTTCTCTTTCTGCAAAGTCAAAAGGCCACTTCATTAGGTTTGCCTATTTGCATGCCCGGAAGAAGTTTCAAGGATCACGTACCTGCGCCGCTGACCATGTGCTCTCGAAATGCTCGTCGACATCTGCTTCTCCAAAGTCCATCCCGCTGTTTGCGTTGAGTTTGACATCAGTGGCTGCACCCAAGACAAGGAGTGTCGAGATCAACCCACATTACACCCAGACTGAAGAGGGCCTTCCAGTCTATTGGGCCGCCTGTAAGCCCGGGGACGACGGCGTCATGTAGGGGTCTGACCCAATCCTCGTCATTCCAGGTCGTTATCACCTGCACCTGTCCATTCTCATCTTTCACAAACGGTTCTTCAGCATCTGTGAGGAGTACTACTTGTTTCTTGCAGTCCTTCCGGAGAGCTTTACAGTTGCGTACTACATTTCCAGCTACGTATATAGCTGAGATGATATCTGTGTCGTTTTCGCCGGTGCGAATGTCATTTAGCCGCTGTAGATCTCGATAGGAAGGTTGTCGCATAGGGATGACCTCTTCAATGTACTCGTATCCCTGCATGCCACCTCTATCGAGAGCATTGTCAGTCTTGCCGCCGAAGAGAACGATGGCGATCTGATCCGTCTTCTTGGGGTTGATGAGCCGCTGGGCCAGCTTTACGCGGACAAAGTCGAGGGCATAGTCGAGACGAGTGCGGTTGTTTCCAGTGGACGGGTCCAGTGGCCGGCCCATCGAAGGGCTGCAGTCGATGAGGTAGCATGTGTAGCTGCATGGAGCACGTCAGTAGGCCAACATTGCGCGGGGAGAAGCGTGTGTGAGTGGATGCAGTCAGTGCATGGATGTACGATGTGCCTCACGTGTATGACGCTGCCATGCTTGGTGTGTTAGTCTATGCTATGTCGCAATTGCAGCAGAGGTGACAGTTCAAGCATTCGGATCAGCTTGTTGCAGCCATCACCCCTGGATGACCTTGCTGATGATGGATATGGCTGGCTACAGGGGACTACTTGCATTGGATATGCATACATAGTGCTACTCATCCCACCAAGTCCTGCTCTTCCACCAGCAACAGCATCAACCGCACATCTGAACCGAGAGAGATCCTCCAGAGAGCTGCCCGATCACCCATCCATCAGTGCAGCCACATGACACCTCGTCCACTCACTCGCTCCAACAGGCAGCATACTGCTCTGTGCATCGTCCACTTACCTGCTGATCGTACAGTCATGCTGCTGCTGCTTCAACACTACCACCTCTGAACTGCCTGGCATCCTGCGGTAGATGCTTGGCTGCAGAAGAGCATCGGGAACACGATAGACGGGACAATACAGTACGGAACATCCCTTGATGCAGCGAAGAAGAAGAGATTGAACGAGGGAGACGACGATCGCGAAGAAGCCATCGCCCCTGCTGTCATGCCCGCAGACATGCTGGTCGCCTTCATTCAGGCCTACAGCGATCGTGATGCTCCCGCCTGCATTCTCGAAGATGACGACAGCGCTGCACTTCAAGTCACGGCTTCCAATGCAGCGTTTACTCAATCACACAAAGACGAGCTTATGCAGGATCAATCCGCCCTGCTCACCAAGAAAAGCCTGCTTGCTGGTGATATTCGATGGAGCATAACAGCGGTGAAATCTCCATCAACCGACGGTGCAAAGAAAGAATCGCAGACAGTCGTCTGCATAGGACGGCGGCGAGGGGACAACATTCAACCACAGCTTGGAGATGGCCTAGTTCCTTCTTCAGGGACATCTCAAAATTCAACCGTTCGCGCAAAATACGCCCAGACAAAGCAACCCGTGCATTATTCGACCGGAACGAGCACTGCAGAAGTCTGGTTACAAAGATGGAGTAAGATGGAAATTCCAGGCAGTAACAGCGAGACTTTCTTGAATCATATCGATCTCATTCGCAAAGTCGATTGGAGCAAAACTCCCCTCGGTCCAATGGACACTTGGTCTACCGTACTCTTATCCTCGCTAGGCCAATGCCTGGCCAGTCCTTTCCCAGTCTTGCTAGCTTGGGGTCCGGAACTCACTCAGATTTACAACCTCCCTTATTCTTATAATATCGCACACAAACACCCTGCGAACATGGGCAAATCATACGCTGATGCTTGGCCTGAAATTTGGGAGCGTGAGTCCACCGTAGACTAGGCACAATAGGCCCATCTTACCAGTGCGAGAGAACTGAACCTATTTTACTATTGCCAGACCTCATGACACCTACAAGCGAAGCCCTCAGAGGCAGGCCGACACACGTCGAAAATGCTCAGCTGTTCCTACACAGGGAAGATTACCTTGAAGAATGCTACTTTACTTGGTCAATGACTCCGGTGTACGACGACGACGGAACGATAGTCGGCATATACAGTGAGCTTATGTACCAGTCCTCGAGTTTGCTTACCATGCGATTCTGACTTTTGACGTCCTCCCTTACTTTTTCCTAAAACAGTTCCCAACTTCGATAACACTCTAGCCGTTGTGACGGAACGGCGTCTCAGGCTCCTTCGAGAAGCAAGTCAAGCGTCAGGAGTAGAAACAAAACCAGCCGATCTCTACAGAAGAATTTGTAAAGCTGTCTCACGAGATTCTACAGATCTGCCTCTGCTGGTATTCTACGATAGCAGTGCTGCGGACGATGAGAGGGAAATGTCTGAAGATTCTTCTGAGAAGATGTTTGAACTCCAACCTCATTCGGATGGTGATATCCATGATGAACTTCCTTTACACCACCCCCACTCCAATCACCAGCATCAAACGCACTTAGGTCTATCCCAACCCGACATTCAAGCAATTAAAGGCGACGAGGAGGAAGGGGAACCAGCTTTTGGCACTGGATCACATACGCCGAAGGGTCTGAAAGCACTAGACAAGGCAAACCCTGCACAGGAGGAAACTCATAAAGCAGCAAAACCTTTAAGCACACTCGTTAGAGCAGCCTCTGCAGGATGTGGAAGCCATAGCAAATTATTCCCAATAACGGTACCGCCGCCACCAACAGAGGCTGCAAAGCAGGAGACAAGCATAGCCACACACCCTCAGTTCTTGAGAGCTTTGAGAAACGTTCAAAATAGTCATAAACATGCTATTCTTAATAGGGAGGATATAAAGGACTTTGCTGAGCTTTTAGATAATACTGCTTTGGGTGATAAAATCACTACAATAGCTATACTTCCGTAAGTCCTGGTCACGATTTCGCCTACAGCCTTTCGAGGGTAAACCGGGCTATGAGTGGGGTATAAAGCTCAACGTCGCTTTGTTTTCCTCTACAGTATCACCACGTCTGACGACACTCTGCGAGGTATTTGCATAGTCGGCCTAAACCCCCGCAAAGCATACAGCGATGACTATCAAGTATTCTTAGATCTCTTCCAAGCTCAAGTAAATCACGGCGTAACGAGCATAAGATTGGTAGGAGAAGAAATACGCAGATCACGATTCTTCGCTGCTCTGATCAAGAGAAAGAATGAAGAATTGCACGTGGTTCTTGATGCTAGAACGGAAGAATTAAGGAATTCGGAAAAGAAATTTGTGAAAATGGCAGAAGTTTGTCCTTCTGGTATTTGGACTGTTGATTCTACGTAAGCCTTTTCGAATGTATTGCGACTTTTCTATAGCATGAGCTGATGTCGCAACGGTTCTGTTCTTCCCCTCTCATATTAAAGTGGCCATGTCAGTGAGTTTAGTGTTCTGTACACAAGGGTGGAAATGATGTGCTCTTTTCAAGTCCTGGACTTGCGGGCGCAATATGCTTCCGAGCTCACGCTGAACTTTCCTCCTTGAATCCCATCAGCTTTCGTCAGTGAAGCATGGTATACTATCACTGGGCATCCTCGAGATCGTCCTGTAGACGAGTGGCCGAATACGATTCATCAAGATGACAAAGAACGCTGTCTGGTATGGTTCGAAAAAGTCATCAATACTAAAGATCCCATTCATCCCATTGAATTCCGTCGGAAACAACTTGAAGCTACCGCAGCAACACAACGCTGGACGTGGGCCGATGCAAGACATGATATTGATGATAACGGAGATGTCGTGACTATTACTGGAACTCTCACTGATATAACGGAAAAGAAATTGGTAGAATTGCATCAGCAGCAACGGGCTGAGGAAGCTATTCAGATGAGACGCGCACAGGAAGGCTTCATTGATATGACAGTGCGTTCATCTACACCGGAATAGCGGCTAGCAAGACGCTTACTGACAATGCCTCTGCGACCGGCTACTAGAGTCACGAATTACGCAAGTAAGCGCAGAATGCTACAATTGGGACTTTGGTCAAGTCATCGCTAAGTACTCCTTCTTGCACTGCAGTCCGCTCTCTGCAATCAGCTTATCGTCCGACGCAACGACCGAGCGTTTGGAACACTTGCTCAATTCGGATGGCGCTAAGACTCTAATGTCACTCTATAAAACTGAAGCTGAAGAAACTCTACAAGACATGAAGATCATTAATCATTGTTGTGTGCATATGACACGACTGATTGATGATGTTCTAACGCTATCTAAACTCGGTTCGTCCTCTCCACCTCTCTTACGAAGGTTGTTCACATTTCTTCCAGATCTTGTCGCTGACGTGTATTGCGACGTGCTCTCCAGATAATCAATTCCTAGTTGTCACGCCAGTCCCATGCCGACCTGCAGGTAAGGACCCTTCGCGATTGATCATGCTCTGCCGGCTGCGTACTGAAGCCCTTTCTGTTTACGCAGACTTCATCTCCGAAACGCTTTCAATCTTTAAGGGTGAATTGATGAGCAAAGACATCACATACGAACTCGAAATCAAACCTTCTTTTGTGGCATATAATGTTGATTATGTCTTGACCGATCCAAGCCGTATAAATCAACTAGTGATCAATATTTTAACTAATGCTATCAAGGTGAGTCTCCACTTTCATCTGGTACTAGGATAGTACCTTGTTGCTGATCTATTCGGTCTTTCATCTCTGGAATTATGATCGGTAGTTCACTGCATCTGCAAAGGTTCGGCAAATCAAGATTACGCTCGACTGCTCGCCAACGAAGCCGACTACAGCCGGTACATCGATGCAACAATCTGTGATACCCAATCCAGCAGATGCGGAAAAAGCCCGCCATGTCGACGATATATACCTCCTTGTATCGATCAGTGACACAGGTCGGGGTCTAACACAAGATGAGATAGGTCACCTATTCCAGCGTTTCCGTCAAGCGAATCCTAAAACGCACATCTCGTACGGTGGTAGCGGCTTAGGATTACACATATGCAAGCGGATAGCGGAACTCTTGGGAGGGGAAATAGGCGTAGAATCCGTTCATGGTAGAGGATCGACTTTCACCTTCTACATACCTACGAAGAGGGCGCACCTGCCTCTTGCGACTGGATTGATACCCTCGCCTGGCTTGAACAACAGCCGGCGTGGAGTTCCTTCTGCCGAACATAATCCATTCAATGATATCGCTGCAAATGGCGGAGCGACTCGTTCTTCTACAAAGCATCCACATCAACAACAACAGCAACCACTCTCATCACCAGCAGAAGAATCAGCCAACGCGTTTGAGAAGCTAGCTCTGCTCATCGTCGAAGACAATCTGATCAATCAACGTTTGTTGGCTAAGCATCTGACTAGAGTGGGGTGTGTTACGGCTTGTGCTAATCATGGACAAGAAGCTATCGATTTGATTAAACAGAGTAAATGGGTTAGAAGTGATGGACCTACAATAGATTGTGTCCTTATGGACATAGAGGTGAGTCGCGCAGTCTAGTAGAAGTGTGATGGGAGGCATAACTCAATTTGGCTAATTCCTACGGGATTGTGCTCAAATAGATGCCTGTCATGGATGGTCTCGTTGCTATCCAGGAAATAAGGCAAATGGAAGCTAGCGGTGAAATAAGAGGGCGTGTGCCTGTATTAGCAGTCACTGCGAACGCAAGGCAAGAACAACTAGAAATTGTAGGTCTGATTCCTCTTCTCGATTTCTCGCCTGCTCGGATTCTACAAAAGACCGTCCTAACACATATATATCCTCATCGCTTGATAGATGGTCGGAAGTGGATTCGACGGGACCATCAGCAAACCTTTCAAGATACCAGTCATTATGGATCGTGTACGTACGCTTCTGCGGGAAATTCGTTCAAAGCAAGTTAAGCGAGTGCATCAAGATGTAAGAGCCATTGAAGCTTCTTAGCTGGCCTGCGGGTCTTATATCTGAAAACCGCTCTGCCTGATCAGAGCGCCAGAACACCTCCATATGCCTCATGATTCTATCCTCTTTCTTTTCTGCTTCTTGAAGTCACTTTTCGTTCAAATTATCCGTCAATCTTTACGCTCTCAACAGCATTCGCAGTCACTCACACCCATTTTACGTAACAAATCTGTATTTTCAAGTGTACCCGTAGTATCATAGCAGTTTGGCTGTTCAAATCATTGTTCTTCTGCCGCATTACGCAATATGTAGCATCAGCAAAAAGGCAAGTTCAACCAATAATACATATGCCGTTCATTCGTCTGTTCTAGTGATACCTTCCGGTGCAGAAGCCAGGATTAAAGCGCCTCAAAGGGGTTTAGAAGTGTCCGCTTCTTGAGATAAGCCGCGAGGAATGTATTGCAGTCTCTCACTCCTCACCCGAACTTCCACCTGATTCGCCATCTTCATCTATGTCATCGGTCGCTATATCTGACGATTCCACTGCCAAGTCCGCTTCTGCTCGGCGGCTGTGTAGATAGATTATACGTACAAATCAAGATAAACATCAGCCCCTTGAGTCGGTTTTTGGCGCACCTTTCCTTTCCCGTGTCACTTCGAACGGTCACTTACATGTCTTGCCGTAATGGTGAATCGGGCGATAAGAGATCAGCAGGTGCTTGTTTGTATTTGTTACGTATTCTTGGGTCGGCTCCTGTGCGTATATGGAATAGGTTTATTGCACACAGGCAGACACATTGTTCAGTATTATAAACTGTCACTGCCTTTACACTAGGCTTATGCTGTGAATACACCCTTACCCGATTCAAGCAGCGTCCGAACGACCCAATTTCTCGCTTCTTCGTGCTCTATTCTCACGGCGAAATGTAAGGGAGTATCACCATCTCGTTTCTCTTGCAGGTCTACGTCGGTCTTCTCATAGTCTAAGAGGAGCTGTGACATGAAGGGGGCAGTCCTGTCAGGCCACTCAATCTACGAATTTGTCAGAGATAAGTACAGACTTCAAGAACATCTGGTGAGGGTGATTTTGCGCTGGAAGTGATGGCGTTGTGAGCAGGTTACATCATGCACTGTACACGCTTCCAACCTACGCGTAATGGAGAGCTGTAGGAGGCGCAACTTAGGTCTCTATACGCCCAACACCAAAGAGCTCACAACCCACCGGTCATTCCCAGACCATCCTTCTTGTTCACGTCGTCGCCTACTTTGGGCAGCACCGTCGACGCGAGGTCTTCAGCGTCAGTCTTTGCTGCATACAGCAGCTGTTCCCTGTTGAGGATGATCCACGTTAGCTAGGAAGCCCCGGAGAACACACAGCGAGACGGGAGCTGGCGCGCACCACGGAGAGGCGCCTCCAGCTGTATCCTCGCTCTCCGCCATGTTCGAGGGTGAATGAATGAGTGGGTGTGCTGCTGCTGTTCATGGTGTCGTATAGAGGATGATCGAGGAAGCCATCAGTATGGGCGGTGGCGGCCGCGTTCGTGGACTGAACTGCAAGCTTGCTGTGCGAATGTGGTAAGCTGTACACGTAGTCCGCTCACATGAGGTTCATGCCTGCTGTCCTTCCCAGTCTGGATGACTTCCACCCATCTTCGTTGGGAATCGCTGCTCGCCCTTCCTTACCGAGATGCCTGCACACGCCACTGGCAAAAGCTGCCTCGCATGCATGTCAGCTTGGAGACGACTGCATGGATGATATTCACACTCGGCATACTTACTGCAGTAGCTCCAGCACACTCTCTGTCCTGTCTGACCCTGGTTCTAGCTGGCCCCCATGAGCAAGCACGAGCTTCAAGTCGATAATGCTGATGATGATCACCTCAACTCGCAAACCCTGGAAGAAGAGATAGCGCTGCTCGAGGGTAATGGCACAGTGACAAGCGAATCAAGCACACGTACCGACGGCGATGCGACCTACCAGCACGAGACCTGGGGTTTCGTCGGTGAGGGAGAGCTACCTCCAATGTATACGAGTGTACTACACGCTGACATGACTTGTTCACTACGCCGTGGCGAACTTCGACTGATTCCTATCAAGGGTACATGCTACCTATCTTTGGCAATCAGGTCCTGTGGAGGTACTTTTCAGTGCTCGGACCTATCACTCAGATGGGCAAGAACGGCTCTTTGGCTCTAGCTGGTGCTGCTCTAGGTGCGTCGAGTCTTCGCCTGGACGAGTCTGCTCCTATTAGCATTTGACGAGCTCGATGTACCCGAAAATCTGATTACAGCCAATACCACAATCGCTCTCCTTGTAATCGTCCCAAGCAATGCTGCGAGCTCAGCATTGGATACCTTATCCACTCAAGCTCATGGAGGAAGCAAGTACTCGACTGTAAAAGATCTAAATCGCCTGTATTCTTTAAGGTGGGTGTGAGATTAATATAGTGGTGCTTTCCATCCTTTTCCTTCTTCGAATTGCTAATCCGTCTGTTTATTTCAGAGTCTACCTAGTCATGTGGATACTCATAGCCGCCCTCCTACCCCTCATCTGTCTATTCGAGCCCATCTTCCGTCTCTTGCAAGTTGAAGCTGAAGTAGCTCACATTGCGGGCAAGTACATGCAGTATTCCGCATTTGGAATTCCAGTGAGTGAATCCAAACTCGTCGGGAGTTTTTCCAATCGTGACATTGATATGTCATCTATCTTACAGGGCTTCTTTACGTACGAGTGCATGCGCAAATACTGCCAAGCTCAGGGGAGAATGGTTGGCCCTGCCGCGGCTGTGGCTCTTGCTGCTATTCCTACACTGCCTCTACTTTCCTCGGACTTGTTCGGGCTGTAAGTTGTTGATACCTCGCAGAAACGTAGGCAACTCTCAGTGCTGAGTGATACCTTCTCACACCCTGTTCATTTAGGTACACACCTGCAATAACTCTCGGCTTCTTCTGGAACACAATTGCACTCTTCGCCGCAATATACATCTATTATTTCCTACCATCAACAACATTCCAAGATATACCATCCTTCAAAACAATATCACAAGATTTAGGAATAGTAATCAAATTGACGCTAGCAGGTTTCATTTCAATAGGATCAGATTTCTTCGCTTGGGAATTCTTAAATTTCGCTTCCGCTTGGATGGGAAATGATACACTTGCTGCTAATTCCGTATTCTTGTCAAGCGCTCATTTCTTTTTTGCCCTACCTTCGGCTTTAATGAATTCTTCGGCTACTAGAGTTGGGTGAGTCTAAAGAAAAAATTCCTCTATAACAATTTCACCTTGAAAACCTTCCGCTTGGATGTTTTCCTGCTTCATTTTTTTTTGGTTGACTGACTGTGTTTCCATGCGCTATCTGTAGAAACTACCTCGGAAGCAACCAGCCCCTCAATGCGAAAACAGCGGCATATACCAGCCTAATCCTCGGCAATGCAGTAGCTGCCTCTTCCGCTATTGTAGTCGCAGCAAATGCGAAATCATGGTCCGAGGTATTTACTTCTGGTAAGGCTGGCATGTCCGTTTTGCATGGAACATTGGTTTCTTCAAGCTTAATTTCGTTTGGGCAGACCCCGCCGTTACCAAGATTGTGCAGGGCATTATGCCTTTCTTCTGCTTTATCGCGTTCATGGATGCCATTCAGGTAGATTGGTTCCCGAATCTTTCTACATGATACATTACTCATCCATCGTCGACATCAAGGGCATTGAAGGAGGTATCCTTCGAGGTGCGGGCATGCCGGTAAGTGCCAAGTCCATCTATCATGATCTCGAGCTCGGGAAACTGATATTCGTATCGTCTCGCAGATCGAAATCGCACACGCCATGGCTATCGGTCATTATGTCGTAGGCTTGCCTTTGGCAGCTCTATTCGCATTCGCGTTTCATGGAGGTCTTCTCGGACTCTGGCTAGGTTAGTCTTTAAGATATAACGCTAACATGCTTTAAGCGGCAGGAGTCAGGTTCAGATACATATGCTGACTGTATGTATTTGATAATTCATCTCCTACTGCCGTCGCCTTACAGGATTCGGAGTTGGCCTCTTCATCGTTTGTGCTCGTCTTGTCTATTTGGTAATCTATAACGACTGGCAAGGGAGCGCAAGAAAAGCTCAAGCGCACCTTCAAGCTTCAGATGGGAGGAGTATACCGACTCAGATGACACATGTCGTCTAAAAAGCGTCTCGGACGATTGTCATTATTCAGCAAACGTAGTCAGAGATTTTTGTTCTCGACAGGGGTGTTGTTCTTTCAGGAAGTGTCTAGAATGTGTTCAATTCTTGGCAGTGCAGTAGTGTGGTATACGATCGCCTAGTGCCGCATTAAAATTGTTTTTCTGGATTGATACGTAAAGTTGGCATCGTGAGATATCGCCTGCGTTGCGTCCTTAATATTTAGCAAAGATTGGCAAAACCCCATCTCCAGAATTATGGTGCAATTGAGTTTCTCAGAGCCATAGATGGGAACAGTAGGCACCTGTGGTGCTCTACAAGGTTTTAGTGGCAACAACAAGTCTATACTGATCTGAACGGGATCGTCGGTGCGGAAAAGAAGGTAATCTGACTACTTCGGCTTGAGCTTGATCCCCAACAAGCTGCTTCCATTGGCTTTCTTCTTCTTGGGAGGTAAAGGAGGTGCCTTGAAGCTTGTTGATCCAACTATCTTGCGAGCTTCTTCAGAGAGTAAAGATACGGCATCTGGCTCGACGTCTACTAATTTCCGCTTAACTACTGATGTGGCTGGTTGAACGGCCTTGCCGTTTGTAGCTGCAGCTGGACTACCCTCTGTGCCGTTTTGTGGTGATGCTTCGTGATTTGATGTCCCAGATGGTCCTGCTATGGGACCTGCTTCTTCATCACCATTTTCAACGATTGTACCTAGACCTGGTACCTCGCCTGTTGCACCTTCGGCATCTTCGCCTTCCAGTTCAATGCTAGGAGGTTCCACAACACCTCTAGCGAAGTACTTCCGGATAAGCTCTTCGTCCTCTTCTTCTTCCTGTGCGCGTAGCAATGCAGCTTGTCGTTCTTCTTCATCCATGAGAGCAGGGTCCCGTCTTGTACTTATACGTTCAAGGACCTCTTCAGGATTCGCCCTTTCCAATCTTGCATTTCTCCCTCTTATTTCTTGCAGTTTATCCAGTATATCCATCTCGCGTTTCGAGTCTATCGTCCGTGATTCGAGAGCTGACATAGCATCCCCACCTGATCCACTTACACCTAATCCACCATTCTCTTCAGCTTCAGCTTCAAGTTCTTCGGCTTCTAATCTATTCAAACGTTCTTCTTCTGTTTCTTGAGTTATACTATCGCTCTCTCTCCATGGTTCGAAATTACGCTGTGCACCATGTTCAACTGAATAATCTGTATTCTTTGGGTCGGTTTTGAAGGTTATTTCAGATGAGCAGCGTGTGCATTTGATGTAGAATCGAAATATCTTGACTCCGAAATAGGTCTCTCCTTCTACTGTTTCTTTGCGTGCGTTGAACTTCTTGCCTTTGTAGATGTATTCGGCGCATGTTCTGCGGGTCAGAAAGGTCAAGGAGTCATCAGTCTGAGCCCACAGGCAAGCAATCGATATGAGATGGTATACATACGTGCACTTCATGCTGAATGGAGCCATCAGACGGACAACCTGCTGCTTGTTCTTTGCCTTCTTTCCCCTGGGGATCTTTGAAGGATCGAAGTCGGGGGGAAAGTACTTGTTGAGCACCTTTCGCTCGGACATGGTGGTGGATCAGATAGGTTGTGTAGTATGTAGTGTGCTTGTTTGTATGGGAACGTCGAGGGTTGCAATGCCGAATTGGAACAGAGTCAAGCCTTTGCCACCTTTGCTCTTCGACTTCGCAACTTCTTCCTGCGACGTGGCTCTTTCCAGTACAGCTGACAACACGACAATCACAGCAGGGGGAGTTGTAGCAGATCTGTAGGTGTGTTCTAGACTGAGGGCATCCCCAGTTACCTTCCTCGCTCACCATTCCCCTGCAACCAGCATACAGCGATCTCCAATCTTCACCATGGCCTCACCACCGGCAGATGCATCACCCTTCTCGACACTGCAATACCTGCATTCGTGGGCAGAGCCTCATCTGCCCCCTACCATCAACTACATCCTCAGCAACGGCCTCAACCTCCTCGTCTCGCTCCCGCCGTCAGTCGCCAACATTGTGCCCCTCGTCGTCGGCGGGCTCATGGGCTACTGGGCCGTCCTGGCGGCTTTCGCGACTGTACGCTCGACATTCAGACAGAGCTGGTTCCTGCTCAAATGGGGTACTATTGCCGTTGCTCTCGCCTATGGATGGGCGGTACTCAAGGGCGAGCAGCCGATGGACATGCAGCAGAACCCTCTGTCTTCCTGGCTCGGAGGCAACCACCCCAATAACCCTCTCACCAACGGACCTCTGGGAGGACTAGTCAATCAAGCTGCTAGATATGCAGGATTCAACACCAATGGTAATGGTATCAATCAAGACGAAGTCATCAAAAGTGCATACAACAACTTGGTTCCCTACCCTGTCAGGCTGATGGGCAATCTATTCGGCATGAACCCGACCGCTTCGAACAAGCGGGATCAGAAAAGACAGAAGGGAGAAGCGCAGGACGATCTTGTCAACACGGCCAATGTAGCTACTGAATGGCTGGGTGGGGTGTTTGGTAAAGTGTCGGAAGCGTTGCAGGACAAGAAGGAGGATAGATGGAGTGAGAGCAGACAGCGAAGAGCTGCTGCCAATCGATGATGCCAATAAACGATGAACAGTAGATATAGAAGAACACATACGATACACGATACACGCATGTAGCAGCTCAGTACAGAAGCAAAATATACAATATTCCTTGTCGATGATACCTACTCTGCCGAACTGATACATTCGTCACGTGCACCGGTGGCCAACATGCATGGAAGACCAAGGCGGTAGTTGAAGCTTGCAGACGAGGTCACCCGTATCATTCTTGTGCCCTCCGCTGAGCTTGTGTGGCCTTGGCTGCAAAATTCGATGCTGTCTGTGCTTTCTAGCTTTAGCTTTCTGCTCGCCTATTCTACGATTGCGAGTCCTCCATGCACCTTGGCTCTTGACTTGTTCGACTTCTCACTTCAGAGTGCACTTGTTCGTATGCTCGCACTGACCGGAAGATGAGAAGATACTGAACGACACTGCTCCTGCTGCTGCTGTTGCTGGTTGGGAGACTTACACATCAGGAATACAACGATGATCGCCGCCGCATGGATGATGCAGCACTACAACACAGCAAGCATGAGCAGCACGAACGTCGCTGACGCCGGAGAATCGAATGTACAGCTGCTACTTCTGTCAATCATGGCACTCCGGCTGTTCATTCCCTCAGTCGGCCTGTTCCTGCTGCTCTGTCAGCTGCTTCAAGTCCTACTCCGCATCTTGTTCGCCCGCCTACAAGCGAGCAGCTTCCTCGAGTCTCATTCCGGATATCAATCTATACCAAACGCAGGAGAACCTATCACTGCTAATCCCTCGACCCAGCGCTCCAATCCCTCCACTACCCCTGCTGCCACCGCCGCTGCCAATGGAAGAATCTCACTTCCACCAGATGAGAATGGTATCCTACCTGTAGTCGTACCTGTCCCTTCCATTCGCAGAGGACTCGTCTACTCTCTCTTCTCCCTCGCCATCTTCTCATATCTCGTAGAGGGCGCACTCCTCATCGCTCACTCCCTCATTTCCATGGAATGGGAATCGCACACGAAACCTTCAATCTATCAGTACGAAGAATACCATCTTCTCGGCACGTCAATCGCGTTCTTCGTGCAAGTCCTTTACATGGCATGGCAGGAACGTACACTTGGGTTAGGGAAGTTCAAGAGGACGTATCCCATCCTTGTGGCGTTATGCGTCTGGACCGGAGAAGTAGCCCTACTGGCAGTAATAGCAAGAACGCTCGTCACCCTCACATCACATGCATCGCAATCGGAAGAGACGAGAAATATACACGGTTGGACAATCGGCCATCTAGTGATCCAAGGATTCCGAATTCTTACCCTCTCATTCCTGCTACTTTCATTCACGCCTGTCCTCCGAAGGACAGACTACAAGCCAAATGAATATACAGCAATCTTGGCGGAATCAGAAGCTGAAGCAGGAGCCTCAGCCGTACCTGGACAAAGCAACGGAGGTACACCAAGGAGCGGAGCTGGTGGATATGGTACATTCGGAGGACAAGCTAAGAAGAATGGAGAAATTGCGAAAGATGGGAAAAGTCCGGGACAAAGTAAGGATCTATCTTTGGTCCAAAGAATGAAAATCTTGGGCCCATATCTATGGCCGAAGAAGAGCAAGACTTTACAAATAGTAGCATGTAAGTTGATCTAAATCCCCCTTCAGCTGATTTGTTCCCCTGACTTAATGCGTCCTTGCCTTTTCTTAGTGGTCTGCTTCCTGCTTCTTGGCGTTGGAAGGGTCGTCAACGTGTTTGTTCCCCGGACTTATGGTAATCTAGTCGAAGATTTGACAAACAAGCGAGGTGAGGGGGCTCGAAACCTATCAAAAGTTGGCTTGGCTTCCGACACCTGACTAATCAAGATGAACCACCTTCATACAGCACCCTGGAGACATCTTCTCCTCTATGCAGGTCTTCGATTCCTACAAGGCAACGGCGGTCTTACTCAAGTTCTAGGATCAAATCTTTGGATTCCAGTCGCTCAATATTCAGAAAGAGAAATGTCAATGATGACTTTCTCTCATTTACTCAATTTATCACTTTCTTTTCAAGTTCGTAAAAAAACTGGAGAAGTACTCAGGACTTTGGATAGAGGATCCGCTATCAATTCTTTCTTTCAAACACTCTTGTTTCAGCTCGCTCCTATTGGTATTGATATTGTTATTGCTATCATCTATTTCTGGGTTACTTTCGATATCGGGTGTGTAGTCTTCATCATTTACATTTCCTTGGGATTTCCATCGGATCGCTCTCTTCACGCTAATATTGGCTTTCTGAACATCCACAGTCTTGCAATCTTGGTGGCAGTCGTCATGGTAGCCTACGTAACAGCCAGTATAGTGCTCACCAATCTCCGAGTCAAGCTCCGAAGAGACATGAACGATAAAGACAAATACACGCGCGGTATCCTAGCAGACGCACTTGGAGCATGGGAAACGATCAAGTACTTCTCAGGCGAAGAGAGAGAAATGAAGCGGTATACGGATGCTCTTAAAGCTTATCAAAAGAGCGAGTTCAGAGTTATTGCTAGCTTGAACTTCTTGAATTTACTTCAGAATGGTATTATAAGCTTAGGGTTATTGGTTGGAGCGCTCATTGTAGCCTTCTCCGTCGTCCAGGGTACAAGGTGCGTTGGCTCTAACTTCTTGCGAGAAGAACGCCTCTTACGCATTGCATTTACTTACCAGGAATGTGGGTGACTTCGTTATGTGTGAGTAATTAGTCCAGCTTCTTCTCAAAGCAGTCCTGACGATCTCTTCTTCGTGCTTTTCACTGTCAGTCTTGACGTACCTCAATCAGCTGTAAGTCAATTGTCTCATTTTCAAGGTCGATGACAGCTGAAATCGGTAAACCTGGTACAGATACGGACGTAAGCATCTCAAGCTAGCTCGCTTTCTAACCTGCGCTAACAATACGTATATTTGCCTTCACGCACATAGCCCTCAACATCCTTGGAACTCTCTACAGAGTCATTCAATCCAATATCACAGACACAGATAACCTCATGAAATTGCTCGCCGAAGAGAAAGAGATCGTCGATAAGCCAGGTGCTGAAGAGCTAAAGAATGCCAACGGAGATATCGAGTTGGACCATGTGAGGATGAAGGCAATTGCGATAGTCGAGAAGAAAAGCTGATCATGCTCGTCAAACAGATTAACTTCAGCTACGACGGGCGCATGACTGCTCTAAAGGATCTGACGGTGAACATTCCAGCTGGTACAAGCGTTGCTCTGGTCGGGTATGAGCTTTCTTCTACTACAATCTCTTTAGTCCGTCGCTAATATGCATTTGCATGTGTCTATAGTGAGTCCGGCGCTGGCAAGAGCACGCTACTCCGTCTGCTGTACCGATTCTACGAAGTCACGGGCGGAGCTATCAAGATAGACGGCCGAGATATCAGGGACATAACGCAGCTTTCACTCCGCAAAGCTATTGGCGTAGTGCCGCAAGGTCCGTTTGACCTTGACGTGAACCTTGAGCATAAGCAAAGCTTACGCCATGTTCTACAGAGGCGGTTTTGTTCAACGAAAGTATCGCTTACAACATCGGATACGGCAAGGAAGGAGCGACACAAGCAGAAATCGAGGAGGCTGCGAAGGCAGCCAGGATATACGATAGAATACAGACTTTCCCGGATGGTGCGTCTCGCTGGAAAATGTATCAGCCATCCTGCACTAAGCTGTACTCTCGCAGGCTGGAACACTGTGGTGGGTGAAAGAGGAGTTAGGCTAAGTGGTGGAGGTGAGGATCGTGCCAGCTTGTTAAACCTCAGTAGCTGATCTCTTGGTACTGTATCACAGAGAAGCAGAGAGGTACTCTAAAAGCTCTATAGGAAGCAGAAAGGATGGATCTGACCTTTGTTCCAAACTAGTCTCTATCGCGCGCGCAATTCTCAAAAACCCTGCAATCCTACTGCTTGACGAAGCGACTTCGGCGTTGGACACTCAAACCGAGCGGGAAATTCAAAGCTCTCTACAGAGTCTGGCACAAGGGAGAACGAGTATCGCGATTGCGCATCGTCTATCAACGATCACTTATAGCGATCTCATTCTAGTATTGAAGGACGGTGGTAAGCTTGAAGTTCCTTATGCATGCTCGACTCAAGATTGATGAATTGTGTCTCTTGCGATGTAGAAATTGTCGAGCGAGGCGACCACAAGGCGCTGCTGTCTCTCAAGGGATTATACTACAACTTGTGGCAGAAGCAAATCAGAGCCGAGGAAGAGACGACGGTTGACAATGGCAAAGATGCCCTCAAACTTCCTATTTCGGACGTCGGATCACGTCCTCTGACTCCCATTAGCGAGCCGCATGGGCCCACGCAGCACGGTCACGGCCACCCTTAAGGAAACTTCGATTTTTCCCTTCACGTAGGCCTTTGCATGCATGCATTTGGATAGAGGCTAGTCAGCAAGTCAGCAGTAGTTCGAGCAATCATGAACAGTGTAAATGTGCGATACAAATTCGAAGAGTGGTTGCAGAATGCGCGAGACCGAGGTAGAAGTCCGGCATAGCCTTGAACAAATGGATACAGCTTGATCGCATATACATGTCATGGTGCTCAACGCGTCAAAGCGCATGCTCTATAGCTACATTTGCCATCGAAAGCAATCCTACTGCTTCTCAAAGAAGTCAACTACGGTCTCGCTGAATCTCTTGACGCCTTCCTTCAGCCTTTCATGGGTCGAGAAACTGAAGGCCACTCTGAAGTGGCCGACTCCAGCTATCATATCCTTGTTAATGCCTGCGCTAGGCGTACCACTCAGAGTTCCGACAATTGTCTGCTGAGCATCGGCGAGTATTGATGCATCTTCTTCTGGAGCGCCGGAACGTAGGCCATCGCCAGCGAAGAACCAGCCTGGTGCGACTAGAACATGGTTGTTGGCCAGCTTGATCCAAAGATCGTTAAGAAGGTCTTTAGTAGCTATGCTTTTCTCTTCCTCGCTGCCTTGAGCAGGGAAATTGGGATGATTCGAGATGTGTACGTTGACCCAAACGAACATGCCACCCTCTGGTGGCGAAAAGCTGATGAGAGGCTTTCGCCCTTCTGAGAGACCGAAGTTTGCAAACTTCTCATCGAGATCAATTGTTCCAAGTGGTGTTCGCTTTGCCGAGCTGTACTTCTCGTAGCCAACGAAGGTGACTCGCGACTTAGCAGACTGTCCAGTCGTGAGAGCGCTCTGACGACCTGCGGACTTGACAGCTTCAATCTTGAAGTTGTCATGGAAAGCATCGACAGTGACATCCCTTCGCTCTCTATACTCAGCTCTCAAGCCTCTCAACCATCGGATCCACCCATCCATACCCCAGCTTTCTAGAATCTTGCCTACAACGACTTGAGTGAATCCACTGGGTTGCTGAGTCGATGTTTCACTGGCGCGAAGTAAGCGCTCCGAAAATCGTGCATTTGATGTAATCCAGCCTAGGCGACATCCTGGAGCTACAGTCTTGCTGAATGTATCCAAGCGGATAACACGACCTTGATAGTCGAATGTCAGATACGAAGGTGAGAGGGACCGCAAAAAGTGCCTGTTCTCCTCTGTAGGTGCTGAAGCAGATGCTTCAAGCTCCTTCTCCTCCCATGGGAATTGGAGAATATAGTAGGGCTGCGAGGATGAAGCTATCAGACAGACTTTCCTGAACAGCAGCAAAAATGGCTTACATCGTCCTCGGCGATAATGACATCGTATTTGACGCAAACGGCGTAAATTTCCTTCTTCCTCTCTGCCTGTGCTACCGATCCGCATGGGTTTTGGCCGACTGTGGTGACAGCAGGAGCGAGGGGTTCAGTTCACAAGCGGAGTCAGGTAGGAAGCATGCGCTTTGCTGACCTGGTACGGTGTACAAGACTCTGGGCCTCTTACAGCCTCGTTTCTCCTCATCCCACTCTGCGAGCACCTTATCCAGACCTTGCGGGATAAGGCCATCTGCATCAATAGGTACAGGTATAGGCCTGACTCCCATAGGCCATCCAGACTCAATTGCCGAGGGATAAGTCCAAGCTTCGACAAGGATCGGATCTCCAGGATTGCACAACAATTCCAGGACTTTGTGCCATCCGTCAGTCGCGCCATCATCCACCAGCACTTCCCAGTCACTGTATGCAGGCGGTGATAGGATACTTGTCCATTCACGAAGGAATTTTTGCAGGAAGATGAGTCCGTCGGCTCCGCCTATGAACAATTAGATGTCAACCAGATGTAGGACAGGATCATGAAAGAGTTCAAACGTACCATACTGCAAAGCACCGGACAGCTGGAGAGTCTCCTTTGTAGGCTCCTTTGCAAACTTCGGTACTGTGACCTGCTGCGTGTGGGACTTTGACTGCCCGAACAAGCTGGCGATCCATCCTGCAGGACCTCTGGCAGCTTTGTGCTTCTTGCGTTCATCGGCCTGAGAGGAGGTGGAAAATGTCTCGGTAGATAGCAGACTAGCGCTCAAACTCTCAAGCGGAAAGTATGACGGGTCTGGCAGCTGTTTTCAGGCGCAATAACGAAGTCAGCAAGGTGTTTGATGCGTATACGGGATTGGCGATCGCCACTCGACTCACGCCTCCAGCCCTGTGCGGGTGCCAGAAGAAAGTCAGCAAGCAATGCAACGGTGTGGGGATGCCATGACCTACAAGCTAATCATTCCAGGAACTCCCATGTACTTGCCAAACGACTTGAGAGGCGAGAAGCGGCGTGCTTTAGCGAGCTCGGAAAGGTGGTGACTCAAATCTATGGCTGTCACACCCGTGACTGCGACCTGCTTGGCATTGCGTTGGGTGTTGGGCATTTCAGCGGAGGAGTCCATGATGGCTGACTGTCTTTTGTGGATATCTCGAATCCTTGTTGTCCTCCTATCGCCTAGCCCAGCAGTCGGTGCAGGACGAAAGCATGCTGCTTGATAAGCTACCGGCACAAGGAGGCGGTAAAGTACTGTGGCCCGTATGCCTCATGGAAGCCCAGACCATACGGAACTGGCTGATACATCAGGTTTATCGTATGATAGCACTCCCCCTCATTGAGCAATCCATCGCGCGGAAGCAGTGTTCAGGAGAATTGGAAAGATTGGGAATATTGGGCTTCCATAGGTGGCAAACCATTCGCTTTGCAAACCAGCCTCATAGAGCGTTATTCTGGCATGCGATGGAGGCCTTGATATCCACCGTCAATAGACTTTACTGGAATTCTAGCCATTTGTACCTTCTCTCCCTGCAAGCCAGAAGTATTCCCACGTGCAAGCAGCCGGTCCACAGTTGCAGGAGTGCTTGCGGAAACCGAGGGGACGCGACTGACGCTGACTTCCGAGTATGCACCAAGTAGTATGTTGCAGTGCACACATCAGCTGTTGGCATTAGAGCAAAAGCCAGTGTGTCCTACCCGCCCAACATGTCAAAACGCCTTTCGTGCAGTGGCGGGCGTGGTGCCTTATCGCGCAATCAGCAAGGAGAGCAAAGATGGGCCATATGGGCTGGACGGACGGCGCATGGCAAAAATGAATGGACATCTGTGAACGCACCAGTATAGGTCATTGCGACTGAAGCATGCTTGGGACGCAGGTTCTGCTTTCGTGGGCATCCGGCTCAAAAAGATTTAAAAAATAAAAAAAGGAAGATTAATTGTTCTCCGAGTGGGTGACGATCCCACAGCCTTCGCGTTTCAAAGTATACGAGGTTAATCCTTGCGGACTAATCCATGCATATAAGCACGACGCTCTAACTAAATAGAGGTAACAATGCGATGATTTAGATTCGAAAGTCTTTGTGACACAGGAAATTGTGCGGTACTAACCCAATTGAGCTACCGGAGACTTTCGGAGTGAACTTTTTATCTCGATGACTTATATACCCATACTTGAGGGGTGGCAAAATTTTTCCCAAATCCTCGAGAAATATCTCCTGAATGCGTTCTCCTATTGTTTACTTTGCAATCAGATGTTAAATCCAAAAATTATCATTTGGAGACTGGCCTCGATGACGAGACAGTCGATAAGTACCGGAAGTACCGGAGCTTGCGACGGTTAACGTTACGGATGGACTCAACGAATGTCGAGGACGAGAGCGAAGTTGTCTACTTGCCGCTTCTGTACTTTGCAATACACATGTTTCAGAAATAAACAAAGCAAACAACCCCAGAAGAAGGCTGCCCTTAGGTCGTTTCTGTACATTGCGATGCTGTTGTTAGATCCAACAGAAAATGATCTCCCTTTACATGGGTGAATCTAAACAGGCCAAAGGGAACGGAGACCTTTCCGCGATGCAAAGAGGCAGGTCGTATGCCAAGTGTGCAAGATGAATGCTGCCCTGCGGTAGTTATCCTCTTACCGCATTACCCTGACGGGAGTGTTGCCTCTGTAACATAGATCGAAGCAGTAATGTCTCACTACAGACCGGAATGGCTAACATGAGTGAAGAATGGAGAAGAAGCAACGACACAGAGCGCGGTGTGGCAGGCAAAGTGATGTGTTGCATTTGGAGAGCTGAATGCAGAAGCTACATGAATTTGGTAACAGCTTATGGCATTTACATGATGGCTCTCCAAGCTCTGCAGTAGAAAAAGAGTATACAATCAGCGATATCCATTGTGTACGACCCCATGAATTTGCACCTACTTTTCGACAAAATTTTTCGGTGGTGGGTCGTATTCTTCAATTCCAACTCGACTTCCAGTCCAAAAGTCCATTTCATCGTACTTGATCCATTTGTCGCGGACGAAGATCTTGTGCCCGGCCAATAGTATGAAGAAAAGGGCGATAGGGAGGTAGGAAGTGACAAAAGTGGCTGTATCCCAGCTACCTGCGAGGAACACACTGAAGCCGTTGGTGATGAGAATGAGCCAGACGAAGACCTGCAACAGTAGGTTGAGGCTTTAGCCGGTGGTGAAGACTTCCTCGGGCTGCAATAACAAACTTACGAAACCGTAGATCGAAAGATATGGCTGTAAAGGAGCCTTGTAGGGGAAATCTTTGTTGCGGTCTAATCCCTGTAGCTTTGCTCCCTTGTAGAACCTAAAGTAAATGAAAAAGATCGCTTGCCAAGTAACGAGACCTGCTACACTTGTCATGTTGGCGAACCATCCTGCAGATTCAGACACAAATTCCATTAGGTATGTTCCTCACTTCAACGTCAATAAAAGCTTACCAAACACTTGTCCGGCCGTTGCGGTACCTGCGTTCATGTAGGACAGAAGGCCGAAGAGACTGCCGACCAAGACAGCATAATGAGGTAGACCCCAGCTGTCAAGCGAGAAAAGGTCAGATGGATGTCAAAGGAGCCATCGCTGTGCAACTCTCAACGCACCTGGTGGTCTTGGTGAAAATGCGTGGCGCACTTCCAGAAAGTGCAAGACCGTACAAAGCTCTGCGTAAAGAGAATTGGTTAACAGTTTTGTAGAACGGCAAACGCTGAGAGGGATACTCACCGAGAGCTAGTGTAGAGATCCGAACTGGCAGCTGACCAGGCGGATGCTGCAAGATCGCCCAGGTCAGCTCGAAACGGCCAAAAAGTCTCAGGAATAATTTCGGTCTTACCCAAGAAAGCACCATTAATTACCGAGGGCAGCGTCTTGATGCCGGCTTCGTTCACTGCGGTAACCCAGGGGGACTTGGCGGCTGTACTTGTGCTCAGATTCAAGGCTGGGTCGTTCGGATTGGCTATGAGGCCAATGACAAAGGTACCCAGAATGTAGAACACGATAATTCGGAAGTAAACCTTCTTGATTGCTCTTGGCAGATTTCGCTTGGGATTCTTTGCTTCTCCTGCCGCTATAGCGGTGATTTCGGTACCAATGTATGAGAAGGCAGCTTGAATGAGGACTGTTGAGGGAACTCGGTCAGCGCATGGGTATTTTAGCCTTTGTATCAGTTCTCCTTACCGGACCAGAAGCCCAAGAAGCGACCTAAGGGTCCCTCTATCTCATGGAACTGCTGAAAGGCGCCTGGATCGCGCCAGTATCTGCGTTGTTGACGTGGTGTCAGCTCTGTACAAATACAAACGAGAGATACGAACTGACCTAAATCCGATAGGTTGAACCTTGATTCGAGGAGCGGTACTTTAGCTGTAAGCCTGGACCGCCGGAAAGGAATACATACAGGACCTGGGAAGACAAGTGTCAGCTATAGTTACAGAGCTACGACAGAAACATGCTTACCTCCTCCAGCCGTGATGATAATACCCATAATGATGAGGCCGATAATTGTGCTGGTGATCTATGTCAAAGGTGCGTGCTAAAGCCGGTCGAGTTTGTCGCTTACATGATCTTCAGAAGGGCCTGTGGGTAACCATTGTTCAGCCACATGATCGACTTTCAATGGCAGGAAGCTACCTACAAACCAGAATTCGGCTTCGCCATAGACTCTTGCGCCTCCCATGCTGTCAAAAGGCGTAAGCTCAAGAATGCCAACACGGGACTCAGATGAAAAGCCTTACTTGATACCGATTACAATGACCAGAAAGACGGTGATCCTGATGAACGAATCGTCAGACATGTCGAGGCAATGATTGCACTCTAGCAAGCGCACCATGCGGCATTATTGATAGAATCGTTCCAGTCTGTGGCCGTCGGTTAAGTATCCGAATGTCTCATATGCAGACGGACACGAAGACGTACAATTGACAAGGACGGCGGCAGCAGACAATTCGGCGGCTGAGAGGAAAGAGATTAGAACCGGAACGATGGATGCCAGAGTTTCGCTTACGTAAAACGATTGTCCAGTTATACCAATATAGCCAGCCTAATAATCAGAGTATTCCTGAGTTTTCCAGTGAGTATGACAGACCGAGCTTATTGAAACTCACCAACAGCAAAAGCCATTTCATTTCCGACAAATCTCCTTGCTAAGCTGATGTGTCCACCGGAGATAGGTAGGTGAGCAATCATTTCCCCGAGACATTGCATGACAGCCTGAGATGCAAAATTGATTAGGCTTCCCGTTTGGGCTAAGAAGACACATTCGACACGTAACACTGACAAAGACGATGGTTCCCATGAGTGAGTATCCCAACCATAGACCAAGCGGACCACCATTCCTCAGAGCTGTAGCGGTACCGAGGAAGAGACCGGTCTATGAATAGCAGAGAGAGATTTAGACTTTCAATCACATATACAGCAGCCGGCCGGAAAGATAGCATCCAGCTTACACCGATAACACCTCCGAGTGATATCATAGCTATGTGCCTGTAGAGCGGACAAATGAGTAAGGATACACATTGAGCCTGCCAAGCTTGAGGCAGGAATCACCTCGCTTTTAGCTGACGCTGCAGTTCCCCAAGATCTCGGGGATCTTTTTCCTCGGTATACTTGGATTCGGTGAAGGGAACATCGCCAGCCTTGCCTTTCTCGTTCATCATCTTCCGCGACTCTGCATGCTGTACGTTCTCCATCCTGCCTCAAGGCACAATGTGTTTGCACGAGAGAGCCTTGGATACCCTTACTTGCACAGAGCGTTCTTTAGCTTGATGATCGATGACAGAGATTACTGGACCTGCATAAGAATGTCAGCTTTAAAGCATTTCTGTCCTTGGCTGGAACCAGCTACCTGAGCTTTCTGAAGCCCCCTCGGTACAGTCACTGCAAAGTCAAGCCGAAATCTCAATCCTGAGCTTGCGGCAAACCAGAGATTTCGTCACATGGCCTCGCGATGTCATGGGATTCCCTATCACGTCGTCTTTTCTCCACTAGCAATGTTAAAAAATAGAATGTTAAAATCTATTTTTAGGCTACCTCGGTATAAAGCAACCCAGCTTCAGACTCGATCGAGATCCGTAAAGAGTGGAAGACCTGCTTGAAAGGGACGGGAAGGGAGAAACAGTTGGTGGGAACCGATACCGATAGCCGGCCCGCTGTTACGCTGTGGTCATCATTGACAGTTCCCTCCGTTGTCCCGGAAACCTATAGTCAACAGCTTTTGTGCCAGATCGCCAAGTCCGTCGGTCCATAATTGTGACAGCACGAACTATCCGCTAGCGCAAAGTGAACCATCCCTTCTGGCATGCTTCTCGTTACGAAGAGAGATGCTGGATTGGTGTTAGCAGTACTGTACTAGATAAAAAATTTAAAAACATCTTTCAACCTAAAAATGCATATGATGCTGGGGTTGTGTATCTAAACCATCTCTACCTCTGCAGGTCACTGGACGGTGTTCGACTGAGCCAAATTGGCGGGAGCGCCTTCCACAAGGCGCTTGATCATGCCTTTCAAGCGATTGGCGAATTTGACTGCGAAGACTGAACTGTATGTATTGTTGGGTACCTGGTACGTGATCTTTAGAGAAGGAAGGCGACTCAGAACTGGATCATGAACCCTCAAGATTGCGCAACTCACCTTTAAATCTCCTTTGAATTCCATAAGGCTACACATCGTGAGGAAAGTGTTATGAAATAAGGGGAACGTTTCCAAGTCTTCTATTGATACTGCATCAGTACCGGTACCGCCATTTCCGTAGCGAGACTTGAAATAGGTCTTGGCTCTTCCGAGACTTGTGTAGAAGACACTGGCCATGTCACCAATCTTTGGATCCGCTAAGACGAATGGATAGATGATGTTCAAGACCTCTTTGGCAGCTAACACTCCCTTCTTGTCATTCTGACGTAAAGCAGCAGTTGTCAGCTGCATGATGGCGTACTTGGGTAGTGCAAGCTCTGCTTACCATCAGGTTTTCAAGACCCTTTTTGTATTCTCTTGAAACAGCCCAGAAGGAAGCGGGTATTGGGCCCTTTTCTTCAAGATCTGACAAAGCAGCTTTGATTGTGGTGAAATCCTTCATGTCTACATTGCCTCCACCAATCGCCACCCCGAAATAATCTCGGCTTCCTTCTGGCAGATATCGTCTGGCATCCACTGGCTGTAGTGGGAAACGGATAGTCTTGCAATCTGACACATCATTGAGTTCGTACATGAGCAAAGTGAGTACTGCTCCCACCCAAGCACTGGCAGTGCAGTCGTTAACTTTGGCAGCTGAATGCAGAAGCTTATACTGCTGTTCAGGAATGGTCATAGAATGGATGGGTGCAGCCTTTGCGACTGCAGCAGAAGGGATAGCTGATGGTATCGTAGGAAAGCCAGCAAATGGTACGAAGTGGGTATCTGCTTCGATGTGGCCGTGTATCATCTTGAGTGCATCGAAAGGTGCAACATCTCCGTCTTGCCGCAAGCCGGCTGCATAATGGAATGGTTGAGGAAGTAGAGCAACATCGTCCATGCCCCATCGATAGCTGCCTTCATCTGGGGCGACCTCTCTGGAACAAAGCTTCAAGAATAGGTCTATCATCTGATCACAAGCTGTTAGTGGAACAATCGGAACAACACGAGAAGGGCCCAGCTTACCATCCATTGACCTCTAGCATCTGTGACAGCATGCTGAAAGCTAAAGGCTAAATGGATGCCGTCGCTGTCCTCAGAAACGTACAGGCGAGCAACATCACTTGAATCACAATCATCTGTAGGGCGCAAATCGTTCCTCCGCTCGATAGCCTGCTCTTGCAGTTGACGACGGTCTACTTCTCCAAATATTTTGCATGTACGCTTGCTCCATTGTTTGAGGGCATGGCTGGGCTCTTGAGGTACTGTGTACGAGAATTCGAAGTCATGTTTGCCTTCCGACTGGTTTCTGTGCAGCCGCATGCGCACGAGCGGCATGAGCAGTGGGAACAAAGTCCATGCAGCTTGTGCATCTGCTACATTACTATTCTTGATTGTTATGCTGGTTATCATGGTACAAGTGCCATCGAACTGTCACATATAGTGAGAGTTTCAGTGTTTCTGCAGTACGAGAAAACGCCAAGCCTATGAGCTGGTTGTGCATAGAGTGACTCACAAGGCTTTTGACTGCGAGGAATATCTCATTGGCGAACAGAGGTCTTCTGTACTCATGATCATCCACCTTGCGCCATCCGCACTGTGTCGAGGCTGCTTGAGAATCTGGACAGATAGCCATGGCGAACGAGCTGATCGAAGCGCGTACGCCGCGTTGCCCTAATCTACAGACACCCTAGATTGAAGGAGGAGCACAGAGCGGTACTTATGGCCACTTGATAGATGAAAAGCCATCGACTGAGGCAGAAGCAAGCAAAAACGTGGTGCGTGTACAGGTCGAGGGTCATCCGTCCTATATCCATCCGATCGCTTGATATGGCTGGCGGTAGCCGTAGTTCTTGCTCCAATGGTGATCCAGGAGTATCGAGCTCTGTAACTACTCTCATTCTCGCTTAATGCAACCACAACGGGGGCAGGAATGGCCTACATGATTGTGTGAAGTTTCCGCTGTCGTCCGCTCGAAGTCACGTGTCGAAAGCACACGTCCAGTTCAAGTTTCCTAACCACTCCAATCCCATCCTCACAGGCCTCGCCCGGGCAGCAATTCTGTTCTTTTTGCATTGTTTTTGTCGGCTCCGTATCTCAATCTGCTTATCCGTGGTCTATCTCTTCTTTTGCCGGGGCTTCCTTCTATCTTACTACTTTCCTTTTTCTGATGGCGGGGTAGTGATGGGAAGTTGAATGTATGATGCTGCTGAACCACCCATGCTGCAGCAATGAAGCCATGCATATATACAACTCCAAATGTTTAGGATTTCTCTCATACGTTTTCTTGTGCCGTCGACTTAGCTGTGCGGTTTGGAGTACAAGTAACTTTCATAGCCATAGCCCAACTTCGGCGGCTATCCAAGCGTTCAGGCTTTCACAGCTGGAGTTGCTTAAACGTACCGGGCGGTTAAGCAGATGCAGACTTTCCCATCTCTAGTTGATGCCTCTTTCCATCGGACGAAGTAGTATCTACCCGGTCTGATTGGACGAGAGCCATTGGTCACCTGAGATTCACGGCATTCCGCAGCCGAACGGAGCCGTCCAACAGACACCAAGCAAGCAACTCTGAGCTCTGCTCGTCCAATTGACCGTTTCCTGAATAACTAGCATGATCGGCTATCATGACACCTCTAAGATGGTGGCAACAAAGCCGGCCACTCTTTGCCTTTGCGCTTAAAGGCAATCGGATGCAGTGATACAGGTGGAATCGGATCGTGCCAACGGCGTGGAGGATGGCGACGCCATGGCTGGGGATAGAGTACATAGTGGCCACGCCTGCGCAGTTCTGGAATGGTGGGTGTGCTTGCTGTCCTCGCTGCTGTTCGGTCAAGCTCATGCGTGTGCTCCATACTGCCACAGAGCTCGAGGAGGCTCTCACAGTACCGCCCACGCCGTCACTCGAGCAAATCGACCTCGCGCTGAGGACGTTCGTGTACTTTTGTGCACGCTACTACCGTGTGTTGGATGTGTCTTTGCGTCTGGCCTGTCGCCATGGCCGCTAAGCGTTACTATTGCGCCAGATGACTACCTCCATGATGGCCAAGACCTCGACCGGGCAGTCAACATGCTGTTCAGCGCTCGCTTCTTCGACGTGCATACAGACAGGATGATCAGCCTCATGATGGACCTGATGGAGACTGTATGCTCGCAAATCATCGCTCTTGCAGCTGGTCTGCGCTGACTGTCACCCCCACACAGAGGCAGAGCCAAGACCCAGTAGACTCGGTCACAAAGCTGCATGTACTGCTGCACACTCTGATGAAATATGGCAGGCGAAGACCGCATATCTTCAAGCTGCTGAGAGAGCCGCGAATGAGCGCCTTCAGGCACAAGAGCAAGCCGTTCATCCATCTCATCATCGAGATTCTGAGCAGGACCGAGGAGGAGGCACATGCCACAGGCAAGGCCAGCAGCATAGAGGGTATGATAGGGCATGAAGCAACCGAACTGCTGTATGAGGTGCTGCGGGTAAAGCGGCTGAGTAGAGAAGAGCTGCGTGAGTGCCCATCTAGCCTCTGCCTTGACCTGGCGCCACGTCTAACTACCTCCTTCGCTACTCCAGCTGCGTTCAATATCGGCTTCATTACGCACCTGTTTAACATTGTGGAGCAGACAAGAGATGGGGATGAGCGATACAATTATGCTCTCATCAGGCTTATAGTGCGTGACCCTTCATCAACTATCTGGTGGATCCGACTCGACTGACAAATGTGATGGCAGATTGCGCTGAATGAACAGTTCATGGTTGCCGAACTGGATTCACACCACGCACATACACCTTCAAACCCGACTTCTTCATCGCGGCATCAGCATTCGAAAGCGCAATACGATAGCAAGCATCCGCATCATCACCATCATCACCATCCTAGTAGTGCAGCACGTGATAAGGCGGCCGAGAATCTTGTGTTGAGGGTGCTCAAATCCAATCCAGGAGAGAACAGAACTTTAGGAGAGAATCTCATCTTCATTCTCAATCGCTTGAGTGAGCTCGATTCCCGCTACCATGCTGGAGCAGACCGCATAGGATACTGACTTATTGTGTGGCGCTCACAGACAGCAGCAGCGAAGAAGCCTCCTCTGAGGATCTCTGCGTATCGCTGCTCATCCTTAAGATCCTTTACCTCCTCTTCAGTACGACATCGACCTCCGAATACTTCTACACCAATGACCTCCGTGTATTAGTGGACGTGTTCATTCGCGAATTGTTAGACTTGCCAGAAGAGTCCGAGGGGGTGAGTTGCTCCCTTCCTAGCTGTAGAATCCACATCTGACATCTATTACAGCTCCGACATACATATCTCCGCGTCCTCCATCCCCTCATGACGAATACGCAACTGCGAACCTATCCATACAAGAGAGTTCAAATTCGTGCTACCCTGCTCAGTCTGCTCTCTGATGAGCATATACGGCCAGTCAGTCCTACCACGAAGCGTCTAGTTGAAAGGAATCTCAAAGCAGATTGGTGTCTTGAACTGTCGCCTGCACCATCGAGTAACACAGAAGTGGAGTTGGAAGCGCAACTTGCCAAGCAAATGAGCACTCTTGCCCTACAAGAGCCGGCTGTTCAGCATCTGCGACAGGAGGATAGTAATCTGATGAACAGTACACATAGTGTCAATGCGGTGGCAGCTGCAGATCTGCCATTTGGGACGCCCACACATTTCAAGAGCCCGACTCAGTCTGTTACTTCGAGTCATCATGTGACGAGTCCAACGCACAAAGAGCATCACGTCGGCCACTCTCACACCCGAAAGAGTTCGCACATACATGGGCATGGGCATGAAACTGTCAAAATGCCTCATCATGAGCGGAAGACGTCATCATATTCCGGCGACAGCAAGTCCAACGGACTAGCAAAGGAAAGTGAAGGTCTGCCTCTGCAAAAGAAGCATCGTACACCACCTCCTAGACCGCCCAAAAAAGTAGCGACCCAAAGCTTGCCTGCTACCCCACCGGCGGAACCGGACCTACCTCTGCCGCATAGCGCGACGATTTCAGGCTCTGTAGAGTCCCTTGAGGCGTGCACCCACGAGGTGTGCCCCGTGCCCGAGGCCCCTGCGAATGGAGAACAAATGGCTCATCCTATCAAAACCCGCTGTCGGAGGGCACCACCGCCGACACCGCATAGGAAACGAAAGACGTCCTCTCATGGTCATGCGTAACGGACAATCTTCTTCTTGGTGCTCGCTGCTTCGTCGGTACCTTGTAGCTTGTTCTTGTGGCCTCATGTGGCCTCTTTTCACTGTAGTTCAGTTGTAAGCGTCAGCAACTGGTGTCGGTTTTTGGTCAAACGCAAGTCAAACGCAATGCAAAATCATCGAGCGCGTTTTTAACATTTTCATGAGCCCTTGAGAGGCTGTCTCGTTCCTCCAGCCCGTCCTTCGTGACTTTCGGGAATGGATGATTGCTTCTTTGTTGCAATGCTTGTGAGCGCTGTTGACTTTCCTCAGCAACACAACACTGTTAGGAAGCTACGTTCAAGGTACATTGCTAGCGCGATCGTCATAGAAGTTCCGGAGGGGGAGCTTACAAGCTCAAGCTCAAGTTCGACGATCAAGCTCTTCACGCCAACAAGCTCTCATCGCACACAGATTTGCACCCGACCACGTCGAAAAGGTGAGTCTTTCGCTTTTGTATCCTTGGCAATGAAGGAGCAAAGAAAAGCGGGTGAGTAGTTCTGAGAGCTGTTGTGGGGTTCTACTGACATCTCTGCCTTCAGGCTTCTGTCATCTACAAGCGAGTAGTCACTCTCTGGGGTCGCGATAAAGGTGGACTGCACCTTCAAGTCACGTGAGCTTCTCGGCTTCTTCGGGCGAATTTCGGTGAAGCTGACGACTTGATACGTGTTTCAATTGCTTGGAAACTCAGTAGTCCTGGTGAAATTGAGGACGAAGGCTTTGAAGACCTGCCAAACATCAAATTCGTAGGCAAATCGAGGGGAAGCCTGCCAGAATGGGCCCTCGAACAACCAGATGCCACCGTCCTGCAGGGCCTTCCTGCCGGTCTCTACGGACGCAAGGATCTGACGAACCTCCTGCTTGTGCTGTTATGGATGACGATACAGCAGCCACACCAAACCAGTGCACTTTTGGGATATGTCCTTGACTCCGCCTCCAAATGCAGTTGCATACACGTTTGTAGCTGGCAAGGAAGCTAGGCCACTGCACCATAATAGTCAAAGGCTGACGAGTTCAGCACTTTTCCTCGAACTTTAGTGCTATCAATCAAGACAAGAAGCCCTCTGTCGGCGAACTATGCCTTTGCGACAAAGCCGATGAGCGAGAGCATGCAAAATTTGCAGGGATCTATGCCCTATCGCCTGATAGCGTGAGTAACTGAAGCATCGCAGGGTCAGTATTAGAGACGCTTGCTAACAGCAAGGTCAACCTTTGATTAGAAACGCTGGTACATTGGCCGCTGTGCCGTGCAGTACATTTATCAGCGCCTGAAAGGACACGGCCGGGAGGGAGTCAACCGCAAAGTCAGGAAAGCTAGAGGTAAGCTTAACACAATCTAGATGCAGCACTCCTTACTTGTAGTAGCTAGCCTGGCTTTGCTGGCCTTGCCCAGGGCAAGCGGCCGGTACTGTCTATCGGTTGAACGGCACAGTTTGCTGATTGTGCTGTCATTTCCCAGAACAAAATGCGTGGCCGCAATGGCAGAAGATGACACTCTTCCCGCTCCCAGAAATCGTTGAGGGAGATCTGGTTCTACCTATTCTTCGCTTCTCGAAGATCATAGGGCCGTTGTTTATCGCGCTTTGTGGTACAACGAAAGGCAAGGATGCCATGCAATTTAATATCTCGAGACGGTGCACCTCGAGATCAAGGCGAGCATCTTGGAGATTGTGAAGGGATTCGGAGAAGCCGTGCGCCGCTCACATACCGTAACAGCAAGTGGACGGGCGTACATGTTCCCTCTGTACGAAGATGTCGCAGCTTGGTCGGAGGGATATGGCGATGCTTTCAATAATGTACTGGCAGGAGGATACATAAGACAGATAGTGTGCGGCCGTCATTGATGGCGTATCACGTCTGAGCTACCCAGACCGAAGATATCAGCATACTTGAAGCCACCTGCCACCTGCCATCTTCTTTGCACGGACAGACGCCCTACCTTGGCGGATCAGGCTTTTGAGATTGGCCATCAGCGCAGAAACCTGGGAAGAATGTCAGAAAGAGGAGGCAGCTCTTCAACATCATGAGCCGAGGGCAGTAGGATGACCGTAGCGGGTACCAAGGCTCCGCAGAAGCTGTTTCATCTGCCCCAGCTCAATCTGGCTTCCAGCCTTCCACAGCTCCAACATCTCTCTCTTCATCGTATATACCGCATCTCCGTCCGGCGGAGCAGACATTAGAAGTGCGAGAACGCATTGCTGGAGCTGTCAAAAGGTTTCGCCATCATGATCTGACTTATTAGCTCAAGCTCTGTTGAGCGTGACCTCAGAGTCAAGCGATTGATAACACTACTCGCCTGCGTTTATTGTATACATTGCAGCTTCATAGACTCGCCGCGCTCTCTATTCCTCACTTGCGTTCGGCATGCCGAATTTCGGAATCGAACTAAAATTTACTATGATATTTACAAGATGGCCGAAGAGTTCATCGATCCGAGATCTGCCCGACAAAAACAGCAAAAAAAGCAACAAAAAGTTTGATCGGTTGCTCGAGATGAGGGTCGAACTCATGACCTTCAGATTATGAGACTGACGCTCTGCGGGAAGACAGAGATGTCAGGGTATAGGTCTAAATCGGAAAGCAGCCATGACAGCGTACCTAACCAACTGAGCCACTCAAGCATTGGATGAGCACATTGAGACCTCTATGTCTTATATGTACTGCACGTATCTGCTCGTCCAACCCGGTTTTTTTTTTTTTTCTTCAGAAGTCTTAGGCCTCGTGGAGCAGCGGTCAGTGCACCACGTTTGGGAGCTTTTACTGCGGCGGCAGGCAGAAGCGACTTTGGTTCGAATCCAAAGGGGGGCTCCACATAAAAACTCTTGCATCTTGGCGAGTAGCAGGCCCAAGCTATTGGACAGGCCTGCTTGGACCGGCAACAAATGAGGCATGGGCATTTCACGTTAGTTGAGAACTTTAGGTCATGGTCAAGTGCCCGAGCCCTTCGGACTGCTTTCGCTGCGAGCATGGAAATTGTTGAGCGCCGAGTGAGAGCCACATTCTGGGGAAGAAAGCCACGGAATAGGTACCCGGATGAGCCGGGATATAATGCGAAGAGTAGTCATGGAGGTAACATCAGCATTGTGAAAACACTAGTAAACTACACTGTAATCAACATAGGCCTCACATTTATCACGGCCATCT
The DNA here is from genome assembly GCA_024345325.1 of Cystobasidium tubakii. Lineage (NCBI taxonomy): Eukaryota > Fungi > Basidiomycota > Cystobasidiomycetes > Cystobasidiales > Cystobasidiaceae > Cystobasidium > Cystobasidium tubakii. Next base: position 1,296,564 of record BROO01000005.1, on the reverse strand, counting down.
CGACTGCTCAAAACCGCCAATCTGCGGAACAATCGCACGTCAGAAATTTAGTCGGCCGGTCCGAGCAAGTGCCACCACTTTGAAATCACGTTTTTCTTGTTCGTAAGCATTTGGCGTGTCTTGTCCCAGAAGAAACTTTTCCATTTACTGCTTGTCCCGACTTTAACTCAAGAAGCGCGCCTACATCGACACACTCATTTTCTTATCTGCGGGCTTCAACAAATATGGCAGCGGGCCAGCTTCTCGTCAAGGCTTTCACGCCAACTTCAACAGGAAGTCTCCTCTTGTTAACTGTCCTTCTTCCAGCACTACGACAACAGCTCGCCAAGCTATCCTACACGCGTTTTTTCATTTTATTCCTCCTCTTCATCAATAGAGGAGCATTCCCACTACGATGGCACATCAAACTGGCATGGATAGGATTAAAAGCGAGACTGAACTTTGAATTGGCTAAAAGAGGTTACAAGAAACCTACATCCCATCAAAGTCAATTAGGATTAAGGAAGGAAGAATTATCATTCGAACAGATTGGAAGATCTCCTTTTGATATAGTTACTGTTAGACACACGAGAGTGTCCTTCGCCGAATCGGATTACAATCTGTGAGTTGGAGAGCGAAGCATCTCGATCATCGATGCTGAGATGGATTATGGTGGTTGTGTATCTGTGATGTAGCCATCTGAGCAACTCAAACTATGCACAAGCTGGAGACTTTGCGCGCATGCAATATGCCTCCAATTATATTGGCGTCGCATATGCCCAGGATAAAATCATGACGCTGCTTGGCGGTACTTCATTCGTCTATTTGCGAGAGATTCCAATGTTCGTCACCTATACGACCGAGAGCAGAGGTAAGCGCATGCCTGGTATGGCAGTGTATCACTATTTTAATCTCACCTGTGCTCCACAGCCGTTGCGTGGGAAGACAAATGGTGCTACTTCATGACGCGCTTTATCATTCCTTACGACAAGACATCCAAGCGTGCACCCTCCAAATCATTCGCTACAGGAGAAGACTGCACAGTCTGTGCCTACCTGTTATCTCGAATCTGCTTCAAACGAGGACGCCAGAGCGTATCGCCCGAAAAAGTGTTGGCTATCTCAGGATGCGTAGGACCTGAAGATCTAGCTAGTGATCCATTGAAGAACTGGAAAATGGCAAAGAAGATTAGAAAGCAAAGGAAAGTTATCGACTTTATCAAAGATGAGAGCGATAACGGAACTTACCTCAAAGGAACAGAAGAGAGAAATAAGAAAGCACTAGAGATCATCGCTAAATTACATGATGCTGATAGATCGACTTGGACGCAACTTGATGAGTTGCGATAGAAACACGGTTCAAATAGATTCATCTCATAATGGGGTGTAGTAATTGCCGAGGATTGCGGTCCTCACCGCCAGTGCTATCTGCATACTTAGACACACAGCATTAATCGTTTTACAATACTCACATAGACAAAGCCTCCGTTAATACCCTAATATAGAGGAATTGAACTGCATATCGCAACGTAGAATATAACAGACCAAGATGCCGCTTGGCGTGGCTATCAGTCACCAGCGAGAGCGCGTGCCTCTCCTTCGCAGGTTCATGGCATTCATTGCAGATGTATTGTTAAGGGAATGACGCTTTACAAAAGACCGGACGCCCCAATGACCGCGCACCTCCCTTGAAATAAGCAGAGTGACGGTGGCCTACTTACGCCTTGCGTCATCAGACTTGCTAGACAGCTACAAATGCAAGGACCGCGTGAGACCCTGTCAGCAGCAGACAAGCAAGTTTGCAATACGGTACTTTTTAGCTGATTTGGACCACGGTACGCGACAAGACCCTCTGTTCGACCCATGCCGAGCATGTGTATCGCATTATCGCATTTCTATGTTGCCGCACTGATTCTCCCCGGTCTAGACCACGTTAACTTTCCGGATCGCCGAGAAGAGGGGGATCACCAGGCAGGTAGGCAAATCATTAGCGGGCTCCTTAACGAGTAACAAGCGTTGCACTGAGCTTTGAGGCTGCTAATATCGTGTAGGAACAAAACGGCAACAATGCACTATATACTGGGTTTGATCTGGAGTGGTTGGCCAGCGCTAGCTACATTACTGTATCAACGTCCGGAACATGCATCGTGCTGAAATGCACCACAAACACCAAGCATGCAATCTGAATCCCCCAAAAGTATACAAGCAGAAAAGCATCGGGTCATATGCTTCGGGGAAGGACGATCCAATCAAAGTATTGTTTGGTGCTCTTTTTTCCGGTGCCCTGTTCACCGGTGGTGGATGGAGTCCGCTATCGGAGTATGAGGAAGCGTGGAGTGAAGTCAGAAGCAATGCATAGGCTACAGTATGCTGGAGATGGCGATGTCTGTAGCATTCAAAGTACTCTGCTGGTTATCTGATATGATATGGTCTGATCTAAAATCCACACTCACAACGCAGCCAGCCGTTAGAATGAAATGCAATTTTGTGGTTACTTCTGAGTCGGATCGCTTCGATCGGACCGAATACATCGGATTCCTCCAAAGCATCAGATGAACAAATGCAGGCAGCCCAATTGTCGGGATCTTCATTCTCTGCGGCATTAATCGCATACAAAGCTGTGCATCAACGAAATTGCCAAGAATAAACTGAGAATTGGTGCACTGCTAGATTGGAGTGGCGTAGAAGCGTGGCAGAAATCGAGTGGCGCTGGTTACACGATGGGCGAATCTCAAAAGAGGCTTTATGAAAGAAAGTCTAGAAGCATAGCCTGGATTGTAATAGCGACTTATACAAGATTCGTCGATGGTAATGTCGGAAATTACCTAGTAGACAGACTCGCCTCTCGATCGCTTCGATTTGGTGATCTAGAGATCAGGGAAAAGATTACTGACAGATTGGAGCAATAGTGACTTGTTAGTAGTCCTGGCTCTCCATCGACCAGCAATAATCCGCACTCATGGATTATCGGGAACACTCCACTCAAGCAGCTACACACGCATATCGATAGAGAAGAGCTCCAACGTCACTTTCGTACCGGGGTGGGCTGCTGAATTGCTAGTCAAAGGTGGCACCCTGCAGCGATTCGATTCTATTTGATTCGGACAGGCGGGCAGACACGATACACAGAGGTTAGAGAAGCAGTCATTACCTTCCTCTGCTCTGCTTTACGCTTGCTGAGAACATCTATCCATTGCCAGGCCATTCCTACCACCATGTCCTGTGAATCAAACGCCGCGATCGAGCAGGAAGATGGCGATAATAATGCTGGACACGACTTCCAACATCGAGGAAGACTGGAAGATGGGAAAGCTCATCGGGCAACACTGATGGATGCTCACGATGCTCAGGATGCTCACCATCATCCTCAGCTTCTCTCCAGTACCCCGATGCCTTTCTCGCATGAGTTGACCGCCCCCGATGGGCGGCTGCCTCCACCTCCATCATGGACCGAAGGCGGGCATCATCGTCAGCAACAAGCTTCTTCGAGTATGAATATGGATGCTCATCGAGGATCTTATTCCGCGTCGGATGCATTGGACGAGGGGAATAGCTCTGCTCCATTTCAAGTCCATGCTCCCTCTCCCACCTCGACACCCTCCATCGAACCTATATCCTCCCCAGACAATGAAGCTCCACTGTCGATGAGCGATTCCTCGCCGCGTCCGTCCATCTCGCCTCTTTTGGACTTCCCTCAATCACAACATCGAGCTGCCCCTCCCACATCTAAACCCAAATTTGCAAGAGTTTCCTCGGATCCCGTACCCTCTTCATCGTCCATCCTCACGCCACTGTCATTTCAAAATCAACCTACTCCCCTCCCAGAAGGCAACAGACCTGCTGGAGCTGCCTTGCCTTCTCACATGCATCGGCAGCCCACGATGGACCAACCTCGTCACCAACCCACCGCAGGGCCATCGACTTCCCCCTCCCGATCCGTAAGATACGCCGACCCGGATTCACACTGGCTTTCAGAGGATGAAGGGGAAACTTTCATCGATGACCTGCGGAATAGCAGGCAATCACCTCGCAGACGTGGTGGTCCTCGTTTACGTTCTAGCTATGCAGTCTCGTCGTTCAACCACCCAGACGACGACGATGATGATCATCATGCTGGGAAAAATTCACTCTCGCATCGGGGTGGTGATGTCGATGGAAAGCGAAGATCTAGTCATGCAGTTGCACATCAGGAAGAACTTTACGTCGATTCATCTGTTGCGGGTCCTGTCGTTCCATGTCCTATCTCGCAATCTACCCTTCAACCCGAGCGCGCCACGTTGAATGTGCAAGACCAGCAAATCGAAGTTGGTCGTCCTTCGACAACAACGGAGGACCGCCCAACAATAGCCAAATACGATTCAGATCAGAACGCAGCATATAAAGACTATGCACCCTTCATCAAAGATCTATCCGCGATCACGCCCAGTCTCCTCGAAGCGCTCACCTGCCCATCCTGTCGGAAATTGATGAGCGATCCAACAACACTTGCATGCGGTCATTCGGAATGTCTGCTCTGCGTAGCTCCAAAAGCAGCTTCTGTGCTATTGAGAAGAACTTCGCCTACTTCCGCTCCGATCGCAATTACAGCTGCCGTGCTTACGACGGAAGAAGGCAATCAATTTGATGGAAGGACTCAGCGTTTACCTTCGCCTCCTTTGTATACCGCAAGTCATCTTGAAACATCATCCGCATCGAAAAGCCCAAGAGCGACTTTAGCAGATGGCGTTTGTCCTGTTCCTACTTGCAAGAAAGTCACGAAAGCTACTGCGCATGGAAGACAAGGACTGCGAGTTGACGTGGTTCTGCAAAAATTGGCATTCTTGCTGAAAAGTAGAGTTGCTTTGGCAGATGAGGAAGTGGAAGGCAGCGAGGAGAATAAGACCGGTATAGTAACATCTACGCCACATCGTCGTTCTTCTCCTCTTGACACCTTGCTAGACGCCGATCGTGAAGACGAAGGAAGTCTGTCGGAACCGATCCTTCGCGCTAGTCCGCAAAGTCCTCGACTTGTAAGAAGTAGAAGCTACTTGCGTGCTTCCTCACCCAGTGCTGCTGGATACGCGCATTATAGTCATGACAGAGATAGTGGACCCAGTAATACGAGCTCGCCGGACGAAGAGACGAAATCTGAAGATAACGCCAAGAGGAGTATGAAGACGAGAGAATATAGCAAGAGTTCCAAAAGGACGCTCAAGAAGTCACGTGCTGGTTCTCCGGGCGTCATGAAAAAACAGCCAAGTCAAGCTGGTCTACCTATGCTTGTTACCGATATTCTCTCTGAACTTGAATGCCATATCTGCGTGACGTTGATCTACGAGCCTATTACCACCACTTGTGGCCATACCTTTTGCAAGAAGTGCCTACTGCGATCGCTGGATCACTCAAATAGATGTCCACTATGCAGGACTGAACTACCAGGAATGAACTATTTCATCCATGCTCCTATTAATTCCACACTCTCTAATCTGATAATCACCACTTTCCCTGTGCTATATGAACAACGAAAAGATCTCTCAAAACAAGAAGAGAATGAATCCGGATTAGATACTCCTATTTTTGTTTGTATGGTCTCTTTCCCATTTATGCCTACCAATTTACATATCTATGAACCTCGCTATCGACTTATGATGAGGCGAGCTCTAGATACGAATAAGAAATTTGGTATGGTATTACCTTCTAGACACCCTGGTAGTGGTGGATTCGCTCAATATGGAACAATGCTTGAAATTAGCAATATGCATGTCTTTGAAGATGGGAGATCACTTGTTGAATCTGTTGGTGTTTCAAGATTCAAAGTATTGGAGAGTGGTACACTTGATGGGTATACTGTTGGGAAAATTGAGAGGATAGATGATATTGGAGATGAAGAGGAGGCTGAGTTGGAAAGAAGCGCTCTCGCTAGATCTACTGCTAGACTTGCGGAGAACACACGAAATGCTAGAAGGAATTCTTCGTCGGGGGGTTCGCATATAGGTGTTATTGATGAGAAACTGCCCTCATCGCCAGGTGCGGGCTCACAACACCATCAACAGTCGGCATTCACTCCATCAACCCGACCTGCCACAGGTCTTCGATCTCTCTCCTTCTCACGACATCGTTCCTCGTCAAATAGCTCATCGAATAGTAACAATCACAACGGGCGAAGAGTCTCACCACCTGCTCAAAGTGTCGACCCAGCTGCAGCATCCGCAAATCCAAACGATGCATCCGCCTCTGATTGTGTCGAACTTACCAATGATCAATTGGTGGATGTATGTAAAGGATTCGTAGAAGCTTTGAGAACGGGATCTACACCTTGGTTACTTCAACGTCTTAACAATTCACTACCTCCTATGCCGGAAGATCCCAGGGAATTTACTTGGTGGATGGCTATGTTGATGCCTATTGATGATCATGAGAAAGCTAGGCTTTTACAGGTGAGGTTGACGTTGCATTTGTCTCTCCATTACATACTAACTTTATACAATCTCACTTCTTCAGATCACAAGCTACCGCTTGAGACTTCGACTCCTCGTATTCTGGATACAACAGATGCAACATTCCTGGTGGTTCAGTCGAGGATGCACGATCTCATAGGCGGGCTCTAAAACTCAGTCTTAATCCAAGAGCAGCTCTGGCGCTCGTGACAGCAACACTTTTCAGTCCGGTCTGCCGCTCACCCTATCTTCAATCTTATTTATGCAATGTACCAGAAGCCCCAACATTCACCTCACATGTAGCCTACAATCTCATCATCCTCTCAGGATTTTCGCTGCTTCCGTTCTGGTGTATGCACATCCTCACGTATGCTGAATTCGGATCTGTGAAACACTTTCTGCAACTGTCACATTACTTTTTAATTCCTCTTTCTATACTTGATCACTGCTGTTCACGCTCATGTCTCGTCTCGGTCTGGTCCTATCCTTTTTCCGTGCTAAGTCACTTTTGGAAGCATGGAGTATTTACTCTTCTGCTTCTTCCACCTGTTGTATATAGCATGATTTCCTACTGTTTTTCTACTTTTGCTCGCTTGCACCCTGTCATACACATCAGTTCTTCAATTCATCCTCTCCCCATCGTTCTAATGAGCCCAGCATGATACACGAGCAACTCGGACGCACACAGTATCAACACTCACTCATCTGACGAGCTGATTCTTGTATGTCAATCTACTGTGCCCTTGCTCGTGTATCAGGCTACGGGTGCACTATACCTATATTTTGTGGTCTGAGATCAGGTTTTGTCGACTCTTGTCACCCTTGTCACTCGAGCCAATGAGTAGGGAGCCCGTCTGCCGCCTTCTTGCTTTCGTCCCTCATTGCAGGTGTAATGCCAATCATCAGTATAGCCATCGAGAGAAGATGCAATCATCAGATATCTATCACAACAACTGCCTCGACACTGCTCTCTCTGCTAGATGTCCACCGTCGTCTGGCTTCCTTGCGCTACATGCTGTTGAACAACGACGCAGCATGGGAGGGAGAGAAGCGAGAAGCGAGCGAATGAGATGCATGGAACGGGGATATCAAGGCAATGCGTGAACTGGGCCAGAGTGGACTACTGCACATGCAGTGCTTCGATATGCCGAGCACTGCAGGTGTCGTGTACTTGGAGTAGCCAACGAGGAGGATGATCGACCACCAGGCGATCCAAGCGCCTGGCACTGACACTTGTTGGACAGAGATGCTTCTTCTTCTCTTCGCCTTTGATCCATTTGGATCATCATAATACTATACTCTGGCCACTATTCCTGCTGACGACTGACTTGTTCACTCTCAAACTCGACCTCTGCCCATGGAGGTCTACATTCATGGCATCCCCCCGTGTGAGCGAGACTTGCCTTCGTCCGACGACATGCTTGTCTGCACCCATGTCTGACTAATCTCATACTATGATGCCTCACAGCTGCCGATACTCACACCCTGCGCGCCCAAGTCGCCCACGTCCTCCACTCCAGTCCAGTCAATGCAAAAGGTCCCACTGGTAAACCTCTCAATTTCCAACTATGGCTAAGCCAGCAAGACCGCTACATCCCAGGAGGAGGGAACAACCGTCGATATGTAAAGTACCGTACTAGACGAAGCTATGATTGGACATTTGCACGTCTAATCATCCCGGATGTCGCTGCCGCTCATGCTCTACTGGCCGAAACAAAGCTAAGACCTATAACTATAAGAGGCAAGAAACTCAAGTTTATCGCTGGTAGTTCGAAGAAGAAGATTCCTTATGATATCGTACAGCGACTACTCTCTACTCCTTTTGGAGGTAGAAAAGCTGTACTTCGAGAACAGACTGCTCGATCCTTACAGAGAGGGTTCGGCCTTCATCTCTTTCAACTCGGCACCGTCAATAGAGATGGCGAGTTTGCAAGCGAACATACTGTATTCGACGCTGCCAAAGTGCCGATGGCTCCAGCGACGTCGTATAATCGCAAGCCTCAGCGCAATGGCCGAGACGAAGACGTTCAACAGCCTGATGACAAACGGGCAAGACCGAACGAATACCCCGCCTCTCAATGCTACATTAGCTGTGAAGGTGGTTTCAAAGGCATGTGCATCCGGCTTATCAATCCAGAGAAGACTACCACCTTCCGCATGAATTTACGCACCATTGAACAGATATGCTGGTCACCTTCCATCTCTCCTGCGCCACCAGAGGCATTTCGACCTCGTCGACAACCTCCCAGACCATCCAAGGTCGACAGTCTCGCTGCAGAAGATACGAATGAAGATTACTTAGAACCACAAGATGTAATCATTCGTCTATCTCAACCTTTTACAATTCAACAATATCACAAAGTCTCAGGTCATTCAATAAGATTATCTGAATTACTCTCAAAACCTCATATATCACCTTATTGTTTTACTTGCATTTATATATCAGGATATAATCTAGTTGAAGCATTAGAATCAATGGCTAAGAATTTTAATTCTCCTTTTCCTTGGGAAATGCATATTCAAATATCTAATTGGAGGAGATACACTTCTTCTGCTTTACAGACGTTGGAAGATAAATTGAAGAGTATGCCTCTTTCTATGGCTTTTCAGTATCAGGTGAGTTATCTTCAGTTCAGCTTGTTTGCGTCTGAAGCTCCCATGGGCTCTGCAAGGCATCACTGACTCTCCTTTCCTTATTTCTCTGAAACTAATGTAATGCCGAAAAATCATTCTGCTTCACTAATCACCGCAGAAATTGCTTTCCAACCGAGTTCTAGATCCAATGGAAATTCTTCAAGTCATAGAATTCATGTCAACAGATGTAGAGTTCCTAGACGACGGGGAACCACACAAACTTCGAGCTTTACAGAAATTGGCCTGTGATGATTCTTTAATCAGAACTAAATTTGAAGCGAAATTGGCACAGGATTTTAGACCTGTTGATTTGAAGCAGAGATTGCGTTGGGCTGTTGGACAGGCTGAGATGGCTTTAGGCTTGATTGAAGATGAATCTTTCTTCGAAGTGTTGAGTGTGAGTAATCTTCTATCTTCTCGTTCCGGAAGCGGAAGCGGATAACAAAATACTGACTCTTTTGCATCGTTGGCTGAACCATCCTAGGCGTACGTCACGCCAACGGCTATGCAGCTATATGGACCCTCATACGAAAGATCAAATCGAATACTCAGACAATACAGAAGCAAGAAAGAACATTTCTTGAGGGTTTCTTTCTCGGATGAAGATCTTGGTAGTAATAATTTCATCGGAGCTAGTAAAGGGTATGATATGCCTGGTTTTCTGAAAGCTCGTTTCGGTTCAAAGTGAGTTTTTAGCCTCCCTGTCTTCCCTTGGCCTTTCCCTCCGTTCTTCGCCGCGTGATGTGCAAGTCAAGCAAGTGAATCACTGTGAGCTGATTCAAGCTTGAATTATGGTGAATGCACAGGATGAAAAATGGTATCACGATTGGTGGCAGAGTTTACGAGTTTTTGGCTTATTCCCAGTCAAGCCTGAGAGAAGGTACTGTATGGTTTTTGACTCCTTTTGTGCATGAAGGCAAGACTATCACAGCACATCGCATTCGCGAGTCTCTGGGTGACTTCAGGTAAGTTGATGAACGTTCTCTTCGTGTATGGAAAGGAATGGCTCTGATTTGGTTCTGCGTTCATTAGTAAGATTAGAAACTGCCCAGCACGCTAGTAAGTGCCAGAAAGCCTGCAAGTTCTATTCCATAAAACTGATCCTTCTCACCCTATCTCTCACCTTTCTCCAGTGCTGCACGCATCAGTCAAGCCTTTTCCGCTACACATCGCGGTTTCCATATCGACAAAAGTCAGATCAAGAAGATAGCTGACATTGAAAGAAACGGCAAGTGCTTCACCGAGTAAGTAATTGGCACTGTTGAGTATTGCTGCATGAGTTAGTATTGACGTCCATGTCTTGCATTTTCTGCAGCGGTGCTGGGAGAATATCCCCGGCGCTCGCCAAGGAGGTGCAAGCTCACATCATGTCTAATGTCACAAAGCCCAAACAGATGGCTAGTGCCCTACAGATACGTATCGCAGGATCAAAAGGTATGAAGGTGCTAGTTGCATTCTTCAAGTTTCGATTCTGACGCTGACGGAGCCGAGCTCGTAGGAATGGTCTTTGTCGAACCTCGCTACGAAACCGAGGGTCGAGGCAATCTACTCTGCATTCGACCTTCAATGATCAAATTCGCTGGCGCGTCATCCGAGATTGAGGTAGCGGAGGCATTCTGCTCTCCTAAGCCATTCAATCTGAACCGCCCTTTGATCAAGATATTGGAGGACCTTGGCGTACCTTTCGAGCCTCTACTAAAGCTACAGAGACAGATGGAATCCGGTATTTACAATGGTATAAGAAGTATCGCAACTGCTAGCATCTGGCTAGACAAGGCAGGATTCGGATCCGCTTTTCATGCTCCAACCATGTTCAAGATCTTACAGAAGAATAGACTGAGCTTCGAAAATCTACCTGAAGGTCTCAAGAAGTTCTTACAGTGTTCATTGACGTACGCAGCTATCAAAGCTCTCCGTAGTATCAAGTACAAAGCGCGCATCAATTTGCCGGATTGCTGGACGCTCGTGGGTGGCATTGACGAGAGTAAAACATTGGAAGAAGGAGAGGTTTTCGTCTGCGTTAAACCGGATAAGGGCGATACTGCCACTCAGTGGATCTCAGGTCCTGTTGCCGTCACGCGATCTCCTCAGATGTGGCCTGGCGATGTACGACTGCTGCGAGCCATGGGTAGACCGACTACACCTTTCTTGGCAGCACAGACGAATGTAGTTATCTTCTCTGCGAAAGGTCCGTCTATCAACTCTAATCGAACAGAGTTCAGTTGGCTGATAGTGTGATATGCTTGTAGGAGACAGGCCTGAACAGGACAAAATGTCAGGTGGTGACTTGGATGGCGATACTTGTGAGCAGGAGCCGATGGTCCTTTGTTCAGGTTGAGATTTGGTCATACTCATACTGCTCCTTCGAACCAGACAATGTAATCACCCAAGCTCAAGCAGAGCTGCTGCCCCGTCGCATCGTTGAGCCCGCTGCGTACCCCGCGGCTCCGTGAGCACATCCGTTCTCTCTCAAATCCCCCCGATGTCTCTCTCACACGCTGCCTCTCTATACAGCCAGAAAGTTCTCGACCGACCCGCGGAAATTGCAGATATCGCCGATTTCGTATGCGAGTACATGAACAATGATTATATGGGTATTGTAGCCAATCACTGGCTAATGAGTGAGTCTACCTTCGGAACTTGTCGAATCGGAAAAGACGCACGTTTGACATGTTCTCGATAGCCGCGGACACAGCCGTCCTGGGTAGCGAAGACATTCGATGCAGACATCTCGCCGAGCTTTATAGTATTGCAGTCGACTTTCCTAAATCGGGAACCCCGGTTAATGCTTCAAAAGTATGCTTTGCTTTAGCTGTGACTTGAGCTCTATATGGACTGACATCGAACTTCTGGCAGCTTCCGAAGACCGACTCGAGGAAGAAACCCGACTTTATGATTAAATCGCATGAAGATAGCAACGAGGAGAACTCGTACCCTAGCCAAAAGTACCTTGGGCGCCTTTTCAGGGACATACAGCTTCCTCGAGTGATTGTGAGTCTCGGCAGACATTGATCTAGCCGCCAAATACTAGCCTGACAGTGTTCCGTTATTGATTGACCACAGTGGACTTCTGCGGGCATCCAACAACCAATGTTCGCCAACTTCGAATTCGATGATGTGCCCTCTCGCGGTCGGGGCGGTCCAGGGGGAGACGGCATTCTTCAGTACGATGAAGTGCCATACAAACTGGCGAAGGAATATCTCCCAAAATGGCAAGAGGAGCTAAGAGACAAGTTTGAACAAAAGGCGATACACTTGACAGGTGAATTCTATCAGAACATGAAGTATTGCGCAGAGACTTTTTCGCTTGAAGATAGTGAGCCTCTATCCGAAGAAGAATGCTTCTTGAGTATGGTGGGCACTCCAACTCGAAGCCCTCGACGACATCAGCAAAGTGTGCGAATGACATTTTTCGTAACCAACTTCCTCAACAATGTCCGAGAAGAATTGTCCAAGTGGGACGATACTTTCGAAGAACTACAAGATGTTCAATATGCACTAGGCTTAGCAGTCACTGTTTGGAGACTATCGCGAGCCGATTTTGAGGAAAAGATATTCGGCTGCTATTCACTCAACTTGATAGCGTTCGAAGCTATCGTCAACAATATTGAAAGGTTGGAAGAACTCATCGAGCTTTCGTTCCCTACTGAGCCGCCGCTGCTGCCACATCAGAAGGTGGAGCAGTCTGCTAAAGATGAGACGGGTGAAGAGGTGGGCGCTGAAATAGAGAAGGAAGCAGGAGGGGAAGCAGAAGGAGAAGAGGGTGACGATGGCTTGGAGTATGTGATTGCGAGCAATAGAATTGGAGAGTTTGAAGAGACCTAGACGAATCGTACGACGAGATGCGGGCAGTGACATAGGTGCTTATGCTCCGCAAGTCTGGAGCGCTTTCCAAGGTGATGTCGTATGTATATCGTCTAGTCCGCTAGGCAGTGCCAAGCTTGGGAGTACTCAGCAGTTACCTTGGCGTCGGTTTAGATGTAGGAGTAGGATGCTGCTATGATGTTTAGGGGCTGAAAGAACGCAAATGCGAATGCTCTGAGAATGCTCATACGTATTCGAGGAGGATACTCTTGATTCTCGATATGCATGCTGCGATGGGGATATATCTCAATACGGGTACATGTTGACTGGGTTTACAAATGTCCATGCCTCTGATTGAGGCGGCTTCATCATACAAGTCCGGCTTTGCTCAAGCTTTCTTCGCAGGCCAATGTCTGCGAATCTCTTCATCTGTAAACTTCTTAGTCCTCTCTCCTAAAATTTTCATTACTTCCACTTTAGTCATCTTACCCTGTTCATTACCCAAAGGTAAGAAATGCTTCGCTAAAGTTTCATAATCTTTCTTCATTAGTCTATATGTGATACCTATATAATCTATATCGTAAAAAATCAAAGCATCCTCTTTTGTGTATTGTTCTTTTTGACGTATCAAAGAGGCTGGATGATCTCGCCAGTGTCTTCTTGGATGGAGATGATGAGAGGTGTGATAGCCATCGTTGAAGCATAGTCTGTTTGACTGTGGTCGAGCCGGGCGCATCATCAGTATACTCATATCACAGTTTGAAGCAGTAGGAAATGAATTGACTCACAGACACGTCGATGAGGGTAATACTAGACCGGAAATCCGAATCTGGATCTTCTCTATCTATGAAAGCATGCTGACCCCAATTGCCGACTGCCATTCCAATTCTCATCTGTATCAGGGGTATCACCAGTACTACGATCGCAGCTTTCGCATTAACATATCTCCAAAGAGAGAATATAGCGAAATAGCAGAACAACTCAGTCATACCACATTTGATAGCGAATGTCTTTCGACCTTTCTTGTAGAAGTATGAAGGGAGTTCTGCCCATAATGTAAATATGAAACGGGCTGCATAATGCATCAAATCGGCAATGGAATCGCGTTGGTATTTGAGTGTGCTCGAGACGTCTAGTGGACCGTTGCCTTCGACGTGGTGCATCTTGGTGTGGTGGTAATAGTAGGAGTTCCACTGTGCACGTGCGCAAAATGCGAGATGGTCAGTCGTGGGAGAATGCAGACTTTGCGCCATTACACGATGCTATGTATGCTCAATGCTTACAGTATGGCCCATGAGAGGACATAAGAGGTACGGGAAAGCGACATCAAGCCATCGGTAGGCGGGCTTTAGCACACCGTTCTGGTGGATGGAATTGTGCATGAGGAGGGTAAAAGGTCCGCATGAATACGCCGTCCACGCCCAATGGAGGAGAGCGTGCAGGGAAGAGTAGTTGTAGAAGAGGTAGAGGGCGCTGGGAAGGGAAGTAGCGAGGTAGAGGAGGATGTGGTTGAGGAAGACTTTTGTAGTATCCGATTGGGGGTTTGTGTGAAGGTATTGCATCCATTAGCATTCACTCCAACACCATCAACAGCAGCAGGACACACCGATATCAGTAGGTCTTCGGACGATGCGACTGGCGTATGCAGTGTACGCTTTCCATGCGCCGTTCAGCGCTGGAGGCTCGGGGAAGATGGTGAAGACCGTAGGCAGGAAGTCCGTGGACGAGGGATTGTTCTGCTCGTCGAGCAGCGAGACGGTCTTGTCGTCCTGCAGCGGCGAGGGCTTGCTGCTGCGTAGATTGTCGAGCACGATCTTGTCTGCGAGCGTGAGGCTCTCGTTCACTGGCAGGTCCATCGTGGCATGTACTGTGAGATCGCTGTTGCAGTCGTGCAGAGCGAGGCGGCGCGTAGATGGAAATGTGGACAGTCTACTCAGGAAAGAAGACGAGAATGAGGCAATGAGCGACTCTCATCCAATGCAATGCAGCCTCTATCCACCACAATCCTCTGCCTTTATTGTGGCTCTCTTCATGGTCAGGCGCGACTTGTCCGTCTGCAGAACATTATATTGCAACAAGGTGGAATAGTTACACCTTGTATCGTCGACACGTACTACGTCGAACTAATCAGACGCGTAAAGCTATTCATTACCTCGTAGCAATCCTCACGGCGCAGTCGCTGCTGCTGTACTCATCGTCTTAGCCTCTCCGCCACTCTCTGCACCTCCCTTCTTGCTTGAAGCCAATGATAAACCAGCCAGCGAAGCAGTGGGCATAGCAATCTGCTCATCATCATCGCTGCTCTCCTCTGAGCTGTCATCATCTTCGTCCTCGTCATTGAGCCCACCTGCAGCATTCGACCCATTCACATCTCTCCCTGATCCACCAGCGCCACCACTCTGAGTATAACCAGGCCCAAGGACGCGTTTCTCCAGTATTCTCCGCTGTATTTGATTCTGCGCCTCCTCTTCTCTTGCTTCTTGTTCCTGGTGGTTTGTATTGCCATTCAGTCGATTGCTGCCTCTTCCGTATGTAGGATCTCTACTGTCGGCATCCGCGTTATCCTGCGATGAATCTTCGTTGTCGCCCGATGAACTGGAGGATTGGGATGGAATAGTGAGCAGTTCTCGAGGAACCAGATCGTACTCGATGGACAGTGCTAGGAAACGCTCATAGAGTGATGTACTGGATTCACAAATGTCGAATATCTCGCGATGATGATACCATGCTGCGGCCGATACATTGGTTAGATACTCTGGCTGTCAGACGCGCAGTTGTCAGGACACACCATGCGCGAATATCCGGTACAAGCGACGTGCTATGGACGTGAAGTGCTTGAGAGAAGTAGGGGGAATGTTTATGCTGCGTAGATGGACCTATTTAGCCCTCTTCCGTAGATGAACATGAGGCATGTTCAAAGACATACCGGCTTGGGAAGTACCTCGACGAGTTGAGGAGAGCGGTCGCCCCATCAAGGGTGTGCGTGATATAGTCGATTGCACAGCATTCGGTCTACGACGAGGTTAGTACATTTGACAAGACTTTTGGCCATTAGACACACACACCTCATTTGCAGTAGCATGCGCCGCACAGAGGTAGAGCCACTCGCCGGCCTTCATCTCTGGACACGTCTCCCTCGAGCAGTGTTCTTGGAGAGTCACTACGAATGGCTGGGAGAGGTCAATAGCTAGGCGTCTGGTGGTGTTCAATGGTTATACGTAGTATAGTAGTCAGTCGCGTGTCGGTTGTGCATCAGCGTGGGCACCGGAAATGGTTTGATGAGGATTCAGGCTCACCTTAGATGCTCATACAGCCATACATCGCGGTCTACATAATCATATTCGTCTTCACTGTCGTCGCTGCCCTTGCTCTTAGCCTGCTGCGTGTGCTCGTCGCTGCTGCTGCTGCTCTGTGTGCGATGATCCTCGCTATTGCTCGCAGGAGGAGCACTGTCATCGGCAGACTGCGCCTGCTTGCCCTTATCCTTGCCAACAGGCGCATCAAAGGACGACGTAGATGAATTGCGCTTCCAACGCGGTATCTGTATCAATCGCTCTATGTCATGTGGATTCTCAGCTACGAGCATCGCTAGGTATTCCTGGACCTGGAAGGGCGAGTCTATGCTTGATATGGGTACTGGGTGGGTGGCCAAGGATGATGTAGATGCCTTGTTGGATGCGCTGTTGCTGCTGGTGCTCCCATCTTCGCCTGAGAGCGCTGCCAGGTAGTCCTGTACACACGTCGCACATCAGGATGTATAGAGCTCTGCCTCGTCCACTGCAGCCCACCTCTGTCTTTGTGCCTCGCCGCAGTCGCCGTGTATGAGGCTTCTGACTGCCTTTCATGGTGGATATACGAGTATTGAGGTCTTGACTGGATTTGGTATCGAGGTGAGTAACGACAGTAGACTCAATTGTAACTTGGTCGATAATGGTGGCGTGCATGTAGCTCTAGGACTATCAATGACAGCTTCAAGCTTGTAAGCAGTCAGGAGTAGTAGAGAGTGCAAGGTGTGCTGTTACTTCCAACTAGCCCCCCCAAGCAAGCATCTCACTCTCCTTCTTGAGCATGCTTCCTGCTTTCTCGATCATCCTCGAGCGCTTCTTCTACAATTTCCAGTATTCGCTACTTTTCTCTTTATAACTTACATCACTTTGGATACATACCGCAATCATGGACGAGGACGAGCTGTCACTCAACATAACACCATCGTTCAAGAGTAGAGCGAACAAGGGAAAAGCAAGAGCAACTCCTCGTGCTCCGTCAAACGGCCAGAATGACTTGAATCATGCAGGCGATGATGCTTCTGCTGCTTCGGTAGACAACGAAGATGACGCTGGCGACTCTTCAGCCGTCTTGTTCAAGAGATCATCCTCAAAAAACAAAGGCAAGAGCTTGCTAGGTGGAGCGACTTCCTCTTCATCAGCTAGAAAAGCAGCTACAACAGGCACTTCAAAATCACGTTTGACTGTCAGTTTTGACGACAACGAAGACGACGGCACTGGTACCAGCAGAGCTAGTTCAGTCTCTGCCGCTGCTGGAGGAACTGCTGAAGATGGAGATGATAGCATGATGGATGGAGACGTTAGTGTCTCTGAAGTCAGAAAGATGAACAGGAAGAATAGAAAACTAGGTTCTGGCAATGGGTCGAGCTCACTGACCAAAGCTGCAGAGAAGTGAGTAGTGATGCATTCCAACTACTCTTCTTGTTCGTGACTGACTGTGCCGTTGCTCGGCTGCTTCACTTAGAGCCCTCTCGAACTCGCTGTCACATGCTAGTATAGCATCCCTAGCAGACCGAGCAGCCGCAGCGCCATCACAAGCTGGACCAAGCTATTCCAATGACTACCTCAATCAATTGAAAGCCGCAAACGTGTCAAAGTCAGTAGTGCAGCCTCCTGCCGACACGATTGATGACCCGATGGCTATAGGCGAGGACGGAACAACATATAATGATACCTCACTAGCACGCTATGGCGCTAATATAGAAGATGACGATTTCACCATTAGTGGGTCATCAAATAAGATACTCCCATCCGAAAACGCAATAGCAGCCGCAAAACTACGGCGCGAGACTGCACGCAGATTAGGTGTTGATGATCCTTCCGCATCCACTTCGCAATCTGAAGACTTTATAAGTCTACAAGTGGGATTACCTACTACGAAACGAGAGTCGCGACTAGTGAGAGAAGAGGATGAACTTGGGGAGGGAGAGGATGATTTCTCTCAGTTTACAGGCGCAGAGGAGAGAATAGCATTGGGCAAAAAGGGACGTAAAGCTATGGAGAGAAAAAGGAAGGAAGAGATGAGAGCTCTGATCGAAGGCGGACAGGCGGATGACGATGTTGTGTTGCTAGGTGGGAATGGTTCTAAAGGAGTGGATCAGGAGAGTGATGAGGAAGAGAAGGAGTGGGAGATGGCTCAGATTAGACGAGGTGAACAGAGGAGGGGTATGCTTGCGGACGAGGATGGGGAGCCGTATAGGCCCGCTAACAGTGAGCAGCACCTCGTGGAATCGTTACACATTAGGCTCGCTAACACGCCTTTTTCATCTTTTCTTCCCATAAAGTCCCAGAACAGACACCTCTACCAACACTCTTCGGCACTTCCAAACGCTTAAAGAATGCTCTTTCCGAATTAGAAAACCTCAAACTAACAGACGAAGAGCATCTCACTCGAAGTGAAGCGGAATTATCATCATTACTAGCACAAGAATCCGATCTAAAAGTTCAAGTAGAAGCAACAAATTCCAAGTTTGAGTTCTTTGCGGAATTAAAAACTTATATACAGGATATAGCTTCTTTCCTACAAGTTAAATATTCATTGTTAGAAAAGGTGGAAAACGATAATGTTGCTTTTGTGAAGGAAAGAACTCAAGAGATTGTTGGGAAAAGAAGATTACTAGATGATTCAGATGATTTGGCTCTCTTCACTGGTGTTGGTATTAAAGTTGATCTTGAAAGTGGAGAGAAGAAAATTGACGAGGAGAACGGTATGCAAGCCGATGATGAGGAAGTTGATGATATGGGAAGATCTAGGCGAGAGGATGATATTGAGCCCAAATCTTTAGCTCGTCGAACTCGGCGTCAAGAGCGTGCAAGGCGACGTGCCCTTGCAGGAAGCAATGCGGCAAACGAAGAAGAAGGCTACTCCACCGACGACAACCTTCTTCCATCAGACGCCGCTGATCTACAAGCAGCAGGCGCAACGCTACTTACACAACGCGAGAAGATCTTCGAAGATGTCGAATCAGAAGAATTCAAAGATCCTAATTTCGGTGTCAGACTGAAGTTTATAGATTGGAAGAAGAGATATCCACAAGATTATAAAGATGCTTTTGCTGGACTGAGCCTCGTGCAAGCTTGGGAATTCTGGATACGCGTTGAAATGGCCAGCTGGAACCCATTCGGCGTAGGTTCTCCTCTAGCTTGGATATCAGAGCTGAACATGGAAGGTTTCACTGACGTCTATGGACCTTGCTTGCAGATCAAAGAGCTTCTCCCATCACCTTCAAGCCTTGATTCATACTCATGGCATGCATCGTTGACTGCGTACCAGGAGGAAGCAGAGGCACTAGATATGGCAGGAGCTAGGAAGGGCACGGCTCGTCCTGCAGCAAACGAGGATGACAACGTGGTCAACGCCGCTGTAGCGACTATCATTCTGCCTCGATTACGCAAGTTAGCACTCGAGGCGTATGATCCCTTTTCCAGACCCATGACAAGCAGAGCGTTGCATGTCGTTGAGGAGATGAGCTACTGTCTCGAGACTACAAATCAGCGATTCCAGGTGAGTTTACAATTCACTGCCCTTCCCTTGCTGTAGAAGAGGCTGAGCGTTTGTTGCATCTCGCTCCACAGCACCTCATTCAAGGCTTCCTCAACCGCTTTCAAACGGCTATACATAACTTCCAGCAGCTCATGCAACAAGCAGGTTCAGCAATAGCTCATCCCGAAACGAGCATCGACATGGAGTCTATTCAAGCACGACAGCGATTCCTACAGCGACAGCTCAAGCTCCTCGCAAACGGAGTGCGGTGGAGGCGATACACCAAAGGCATCGTTCTGCCGCAAGCCTCAGGTCCAGGTGCTGGTGCACCTTTCGAGGCATGTCTCGTGAATGAGCTTGTTGATAGGTGTATGCTGCCTGTCATCGAGGCGGCCTGGGATACAGGCGGCAGGGAAGTTGCACAGCAGGTACGTTTAGAACCACTCGGACAGCACCATCTTACTGTGTCAATAGTCTGACGTTGTTCTGCCATGTTTCCTTTCCCTGCAGGTCATGACCTTTTTGGATGAGGGTAGTTTGCCAACTCATGTAGCTAGACGGCTCCGCGGACTTTGAGGGCACTTTAAAGGGGGCCGTTGAAATGCAGCAGCATATCTTGACCACAAAGCTAGACTGCGCCTTACATCGCCTTCTATCTTCCGGAACTGAAGGACCACTCGCTTATCGCCCCATTCTTCCACGTGCGGCTTTCGTCCACTCCGACTTGCAGGCATTCGATACCTACCACGTATAGCACTCATGGCGGCACTACAGAGCAGAGCACGCACACATTATCAACAGCATCACTTGGAAGAGGGCGAACAGCAAGATGAGCAGAGTGCCCGGGTGTCGCGCCATTCGTCCGAACGCAATGAGGGAGGTGCTGGACAGGCTGGAGAGGACGAGGCGTGGTAAGGGGAGGCCACCTCTAGCAGGTGCAGAAGCATTCGGAGCCATCTAACG
Source organism: Cystobasidium tubakii (assembly GCA_024345325.1). NCBI lineage: Eukaryota > Fungi > Basidiomycota > Cystobasidiomycetes > Cystobasidiales > Cystobasidiaceae > Cystobasidium > Cystobasidium tubakii. Next base: position 1,276,001 of record BROO01000005.1, on the reverse strand, counting down.
TACACGATGCATTCCCTCCAGGGTCCTCTTTGCGCCTCAATCGCTGAGCACGTCGTCGACTGCCGGCAATCACGCTATCGTGGAGCCGCCACCGACAGCAGCGGCAACGTCGGCAGAGAGCGAAGATCCATTCGAGCAGCAGCAGCAGCAGCATACTCTCTCATCGTCCCCAACAGCATGGCAGCTGGTATCTGCAGACTCGCCTGCCTCCTCCGCACTCGGACTCCTCAAAGCGGAAACCGACGGTGTTCGATCACCTCAAGGGCATGCCTATCTGCATCGGCATGATGGCCCAGCCATGGAAGACACAGAAGATGAGGAGCAGTGCAGTGCGAACAATGCCTCCCGCTGGTCTGCTGTCCCAGTGCCTCGTCGGGACACCTCATCCTTCTTCGACGACGAGGACGAGGAGGAAGCTCTATTCTCGGATAAGCTGGATAACGAAGATGATGATCGTCGGCAGGAGCGTAACGACAGCGGACTGTTTGATGAGCACAACAGCTCATCCAGTCTACAACGTTCAATCTATCCAGACGTGCCTGCCTTGCGGTCGGCGAAGAGCCGTCAGCAACATGATGGCGAAGACACCGACATGCTATCTCTACCGAGCTCGCTCAGCGTTTCGGACCGCTCATCCTCGCATGACCTCCCTTCGCCGAGATTCGACTATCCGGATACAGGGTATACTCTGCCTGAACAGACGCTGCAAGAGCCGGGCAGCAGTAACATAACACTCACTGAAGCCGCTTTGTCCCGCATTACTACCGGCAGCAATGCTAGCACCGAGCTGGAAGCGAACACAGCACTGACATCTGGATCAGAGGATGAAGCGGACGACTACGAAGAAGCTCTGCTTTCTCGAGCACCAGACGCGATCAGCGCTGGCATTCATCCGGCACGCAGAAGAACGTTGCAGAGCATAAGGGCACCGTCTCAGCTATCGAGCGCACTATCAGGAGGGAACGTCTCCTCCTCGCAACAGAGTGCGACAAAGAGGCGCCATCGACAGTCTGGTATCAGTGACAAAGGAAGCAAGAGAAGCAATACAAGTGCAGATCTACTGACTGTGCAGGATTCAAGGGCTCCTGCTCCATCGTCGACACGCAGAGAATGGAAGAATGGAACCCAGCCAGTCCAGACGGATAGACAAGTATCGTCCACAAGAGGCAGAGCTGCACGTTTCTCCCAAGCAGCAAAACAGGCTGCTCGAGATATCTTCTCGGTAGATGAAGAAGTGATGAACATGATGACCCAGCCCGGGTCTGTCTTTGCGTGCGTCCAAGTTTCAGCACAATGTTAACAATGCTTATTTGTTTTTCCATAACTTAGTCAAGCACGTCCTACGACTCAAACCCGTTCGGACAGATCATTGCATGGGCGGTCAGCTTTCTCAGCGCATATTGCAACTGAGCTTGGTGATGGAGCTTGCACGCGTGCCCTCTTTACATCCTTCTACGACGAGGAGCAGAGCATCGACTCGGGAGATGAAACCGAGACTGAAAGAGCGGTACAGCATCACAATGCGCGGCGATCTCGCAGACACTCTTCTCTCTTTGCGGATGGTAACAGACAGAGGTACACATATACGCATAGTTCGCCTACCTCTGAACATTACGATAATCTCAGCGCTTCCCCTACCGCCGAGCAGCTCCACACTGCTAGTCTAGGTCTGCATCGTTCCTTCTCCTTGGCCAGCTTGCAACACTTTCTCATCGATTCAGTCTACAACTCACTTTCGTCAAGCATGCTAGGCACGCCCCGATCTCCTTCCTCCAGTCTTTCTACATCTTCGAATCAAGCAAGCTCTTTCATGTCAGCTAGGAAACGAACACATTCTGCACCGTCTGTTGAAAGATCACATTCTTCTGGCGACTTGTACAGTCAGGCAACTCAGGTAGAAGAGCCAGCTGAAATGTTGGAGTACAAGGAGGCAGTATCGTACTGGAGGCGAGTCCTGAGAAGCTTTAACTTGTAATTGGTAGCTTTCTTGCCGAATCTAAGACACTCTCGGCATTTCTCTATACCAATACTGCGGATATCGTACTGCATATGTAGCTTATATTGTTTTACAACTTTCAAACTGACAATACCTGGCGTATTTAGTGGATTCTAAGCCTGCCAAAAAGGAACGATGCTCTTGCTCTTGCTTCGTCTGTATTCCACCTTCTGGCTCGGTAGGAACTGCACGGCCCGTTGGTTCTCATTAGCGAGAACCCACGGCGTTTGTATTGCTCATTCGCTGCTATGGTTGTATTAGTCGTCCAGCGAGACAGTCAATTTCACCTCTTCCTGCCCAATACCCCGCCTCTTCGCCTCTTCAAGGATGCTAGTCGTCGACGATGTGCCCACTCTAGCCGCCCCACTAGCCACGACTTTAAGCCATGCATCTAATGTCCTGACTCCTCCTGATGCTTTGATTCTGACCGATGGAGCGCAATGCTTTCTCATCAATGCAATAATTCGCGGCGTCGCTCCTACATAGCTGTATTTTCCATCCGAGCCTTGTACAAACCCAAAGCCTGTACTGGTCTTGACAAAAGCGACTCCGATTTGCGAGCATATCTGACACAGCTCGATGATATGTTCGTCTTTCAGAAAATCCGTCTCGAAGATAACCTTCAAGATGGCTCCGCGCGAGACTACAGCGTCGTTGATTGCCTTGATCTCTTCAGAGACATAGCTCCAATCTCCAGAAGCGACTTTGCCGCCATTCACGACCATGTCAATCTCATGCCCTCCTAGTTCAACTGCTTCAATTGCTTCAGCCACTTTAGACTTTGTAGTTGAGTTGCCATGGGGGAAACCAATGACTGGACAGACCAGAACACCCGAATCACCTAGCACTTCTTTCGCTCGGGGAATGCTGTACGGCTTGACACAGGCAGTCGCAGTCTTGCTGTCTCGGCACAGACGCAGTCCCTCGTCAATTGCAGCATCCGACATGGATGGATGCAGCAGAGAATGGTCGATGCTCTTGGCTATGGAAGCCAGCGAGACCTCGACAGTGTGGTTGCCCATGATGGTGACGTGCGTGGTCTCTTCTGCAGTGTAAGACAGATGTATATTGTGTATTGGTGAAATGTAGCGAAGTCAGTATGTCAGGAAGCAAGAGCACATCTAGTATAGAAGCCTGTGCTCGACGTTGTGCGTAGCAGGTGATCGGCCCGTATACGACTGCTGATTCGCATGGCATACAGATGCAGCAGTGGGATTGACAGAAGCGCACGCAGTCATACACTGAGAACAAGAACATCTCGATCCAGTTGAGATCTCGCCTGTTGGACGAGTTGTAGGGTCCAGTTTGTAGACCGGCAAGTGGCAAATACTGTCACCCGAGTAGCCGAAGTGAAGGCAGCGCATTGTGCAGAGCTCTCTGCGTCTGTGAACTTCGATGCAATCTTCAATAGCGTGCAGAATATTACAACAGCACCACGTGTTTGGAACAAGATGCTAGAACTACAAGTACTGCAATAGTGCTTGTACTGATTCGATGCAAAGGCCAGTGCCATGAACGATTGAGGGTAATGATACCGCATGTGAGCGCAAGCATCACGGCATATACTACGAAGCTGCTTCCTTGAGGATGGGCTCATTCAGCTCGGCTAGCGGCGCAAGCTCCTTCGCGTCGATAAGATCGAACTGAGAGATAGAATCAATTAGGCATGTTCTGCTTGTCAGGAAACGGCAAGAATAGCATACCTCCTTTACGAAGAGCAGGAAGTGCTTGTATGAAGTATTGATGTGTGCTTGATTGAATAATTGAGTCAGTATAGACATGGTAACATCCTTTTGCTTCTCAAACTGACCTTCTATGCTCAATGCACACATTTGTGCAAAGTGATGGTTATATAAATGGGCATACACGCGGAACAATCGACGGACGATATTCTTGACTGTATCACGGAAGTTCTTCGGGAAGGGAACGCCTGCATATCACAAGGCGAAAAGGAGGAACAGCGCTTAAGCCCGAAATTGTTTTCGCAAGGCAACCATCTGACATCACACTTACCCATCTTGCTTGGGAAGACTTCCTCGTCGTCCAGTTGCTCTTGTACCCAGTTCATAAGCTGGTCAACATATTCTAAGATGAAAAGGCGGAGGTCTCAGTACACTGGTCGGGGTTCTTTTACAGCTTCTTCAGGTGTTTGACGCTGGTGGCCATGGCACATGCGAGATGTGCTGCTGCAGTCGGGCGACAACGCAGAGCCTATGCACGATGCAGTGCATGCCTGGTCGCATGCTGGTGGTGCGCGCGACTGTTCCTCGCCAAGCATCTAGCGTGGTGACCGCTTTCAGACGCTAACGCTTACCTGGAGCAGACAGCCTGACTGGCTTCTTGAAGTTCTTTCCGTCCTGCCAATGGTACTCGTATCTGGGAGATATGTCTGTCAGTGTATGCTGTTCAGTGAATGGCCGATCATGACGCTCGACCTAAACACACCGTGGACCGGCACTCATGACAGGACATTCTTGAGCACTGCAGAACTCTGTTATAGTGCCATAGAGCATGTTGAGTTGATTGAAGAAGTCGAGGGCTGCATGCATCGATGAAGTAGAGACGCGTTTGGCAAGGTGGTGGCGCTGAGGATGGGCCACAATAGCCGTGTCCTGGACCATCGAACTCACTGTTTACAGCTAGCCATTCAGAGAGATCTTCACCTTCCGGCAGCTTGACTGCTTGTCTGAGATTCCCTGATCCTAGTGTTGCGTCTGCGTATCTGTGCAATATCATCCATCAGCATCTTGTACTCCGACAGCAGCGCGTCCAGTGGCCCTCACTTCTTGAGCGCATACTGCTGAGTGCCGGCGATCTATACAGGAGAGATCAGCCAGTGGCACACAGATGTACTGTGGATTCGCTATGACCCACCTTGGGCTTCGACTGCCGCACCACCGTCTGCTTCTGCTTCCTGTGCAGCGAGATCCATCAGCCCCGATACGTCGACGATGCTGCAGCTCTCGTCTTGCACGACTCACAGCCCACCGAAGAATGACATGCTAGTCGTAAAGTTGGCTTCTGCAGCAATTCAATGAGGAGCCGAGTCTACTAGCTGAACACCATTCGTGATCTGATGCAGCAGTTGGCGCATAGACGAACCTGGGCGCATTCTCCGAGATCCAGTGTGCATGTGCAGCACGAGGACTCATTCTCGGAAGCATGCACGATTTAGAAAGGCAGAGAGAAGATGACATGGGCTACAGTGCACGTTGATCTACGGACACGCTCAAAGTCACGTCGCTGAGCTGCCAATTTCATGCGAGACATTGCCGACCCAGCCAAGCGATTCGATGTAGAGCTGACAACCTCCTCTGATGCTGTTCAAACATGTTTTTTGCAGAAGAGGTAGAAGCACTATATGGACAGCGTTATGGCATTTATATCTACGAGGGCGACAAATCTCAAACAACTAATGCCAGTACTTGTAGATATCCTTCTTGACAATGCCCCAAGCTTCATCGAGGGCTTTTACTACCTCCTCCGGTAGCGGGCCCTTTTCCAGGTCAGTCAAATTCTCCTCTAAATGCTTGACAGAAGAAGCACCGATAATGACAGAATCACCGTGTTCCATCTTCATCATCGAGTGGTGAGAAACCCATCTCAAAGCTGTTTCGACCATTGTGAGGCCTGCTTTCTCCGTGGCAGCGCTCGCAACTTTCAAAGCTTCAAAGTAGGCTGGTGTCCAGTAGCGGGATCGGTACATCTGCCCTTGTTGAGTTTTCGGGTCAAAACGACCCTCTGTGCCCTCTTGATTGAAGTCCTTGTATCGTCCGCTTTACCCAAGGTCAGCGAACGGCAGGATGGATAGTGCAGAGCGAGGACTGAGTCGCTGCTCACGAGAAGAATCCTCCTCCAATAGGATTGAATTCGTAGAACGAGATGCCAAACTTCCTCAAGCAGGGGAAGAGTTCGGGCTCAACTGCTCGGTGAATGGCGTTGTAGACGCCTTGGTACGCAGTAGGCTGGATCCATCCATTACTTCGACAGATCATGACCATCTCGGCTACTTCCCAGCTGTAGTAGTTCTAGAGGTGAAGGCACATGTCCTCAGCTATCATGTGGACAAGCAGATAGCCCATGGCCGGCTGCGAGATAAGGTACTGCCACAGGATCGGAACAGGGTGACTCTGCCGTGCTGGTCTACGTGGTAGCTGCTGCGGCCTGAGAGTCACCCTGCCATGACTCTGTGACCATAGCTATCATGCCAGCTATAGCGGCCAAAAAAATGACTTACGGAAATACCGAAACGGTTGAACTTGCCTTTCTTGTACTCTTCATTGACAGCTCTCAAGGTACCCTCGTAAGGAGTGTTTCTATCAGGACCATCTGGTAAAATGATTGATTTCAATTTTATGATGATAACCGAAAAGAGGTGCCGGTAGGAACAGTGAACGTACGAAGGTAGAACATCTCAATTTTGTCTGTGTTCAGAGCTTTGAGTGACAGATCAAGATGTTTTCGAATGTCTTCTGGAGTATGCGTAATAGGCTCGCTATCTAGTAAACGCGAATTACCGGGATTCGGGTACAGCTTCGTCTCCACTATGAACACAGGCATGAAAGATGTCAGCTGCGATGTAGCAAGGCACATGGGTGCGTAAGCACTCAACTAAGTAAGCCTCGCTTCTGCCAGTCTGCTTTGGCTAGGTACTCCTCGCTGGTACCGCCGCTGTGATACTAGGGAATGTGAGCCTTGAAGTACCAAGTTCTAGAGCATGCGGGGCTCCACTTACCAATATACACGGGCAGTATCGACTTCCTTGTGGCCGTGAGCCTGAAAAACATCGAGTATAGCATTCACATCCTTGATATCATGCACCCGAGCTTGACTTTTGCCTTCTTCGCTGTTGATGCGCGGTACCATCGAAAGGAGTTGTAGTCGGAAACGAAGTCAGCTTCCTTTAAACCGCCAAACATTAGAAGTTCTAATCTGCTTTGTACCTACCCGAAAGTCATAGCCCCCATAACTACATTCAAAGTGGTTTTCTGAGCCATCTCGCTTGTCTGATGTTTTGACTTCAGTTGCGACAATAGGCGAAAGCAGAGATTCTGCAAAAGAAAAAAAGCGATGAGAGGAAAGGAGAGGAAAGGAAAGAGACGACAAAAATTCAAGGTATGTTTTATACACACTGACTTCGGCCCGCCGACAATAATGGCTATCGGCGTTAGCTAGTACCGTATCGGTCATTGCCGAAGCAGGTGGCGAACCGAAGGCGTGCTATTATTGCATCAATCTTGCCCAAAGTGCGCAAAGATGCTTGCTATCAAAGACTCTTGCGCACCGCCGTCGCACGTGAAATGCTGCTCACCGCACAAAGTTCGCACCTTCCCCTTCGACGGTAGCCGTCCCAGAGTACTACCGTCGAAATGGAAGATGCGAACTCGTCGGGAGTGCAACACTTCTCGTGCAAATGGCGGTGCGCAAGAGCCGCACATGTACAATTTCTTCGTGAAGCTCCGGATAATACGGATACTCGTGCTCGCACGCGCAATATCGCGATTCCTGACTAATCCGCCTAACATCACCCCGCTGGTTTGTACGATAGAAAAGGCTATCGCAAGCATACAATGGTCTCAACATTGTCAATCCAACAGTCAGCAGCCTATCTTGGCCCGATAATCTCTTGCTGCTGCTTCCATCAAAATAACAAATGCCATCGATTCAGGTGATTTATCGGTCTTGACGTACCAATCTAAAGGATCGACAGCCCACATCCTGAAGAGTGCACGCAAGTCGTGAAGACCAGCATACGAGTCAGCCACTTTTTTCATCATTAAAGCTACCACAAAGAGTGTTGTGCCCGCACCATCCCGTTTCCTTGTTCAAAGCACCTCGAATACCTTGTCTGATCCAAGCCGCTTTGTTGATCATAGCTGATTCATTGTTCAATACGCCGAACTGTGCCAGGCGGAAAGCAGCTGATGCTAGAAGAGCCGAAGAAGCGGTGTCATCCCAGTTGGTATTACCCCCTGTGTTGTAAGCGTTTGGCAAGAGACCAGAACTTGGATTCTGCATATCAAAAGGGATTAGCAGAGTAGCAACTCCTAGGAAAGTGGATCAAGAGCCCACTTGACGAGCAAAAGTAATTGCTAAGATCTCGTTGGTCCAGTTAGCTAGGTCTGCCATTTCAGTTCCTAACCTATTTGCAAAAGGCCCGTTTTTATACGTGGCGTAGGTCCTGTAAAATCGAGTCAGCTTATTCAGTCCATAGGAGAGATTCAGACACGACCTCGATTGAATTACCTCGTCATTCCAGCAGCTACCCAAGCTATACCAGTACCCCATAAGTTGGCATCTGCGTATAGGGTCAACATGTCGTTAGGCCTAGAGGCATGTAAGCTGTAAGTCACGTAACGCACCTTCCCACTGCCCGTTATGCGTGACATGCCTCCAAAAGCCAGTAGCTGGGTCTCTCATCAAGTCTCGATACGCCTTAATTTGCTTGTGAGCTTGTTGAGCTATTGTGAGGTTGCCCTGTAAGACACCCCAGTATGCGAAACTATGAGAAGCGGTTTTATATCGGCATGCCACAAGTTATTAGCCCGGTAATCATCAGCAGCGTGTGTATTGGAGTTACAGTGTACGTACAAAGGTGGTGCCATGTAAACAAAATCGTTCCATGCTTGAGGAGCCTCTGCATTGTGATACGAGCAAGACCAGTCAGCATCTCCCTTGAGTTGTTCCCATATTGACAGAACCAGTGCTTGGTCTGGCGGTACGTACCGGTAGGTGGTCTATGGCTAATTGCGCCATTAATACGTTTGACATCTCTAAAGAGATAGCTGTAAAGGCCAGTGGAATCAACTTTTATCCCTTTGCACCATTTACCTGAAAATGCTACTTTGGCACGACCTACTCAATCTCCCGAGCGGCGTATAGTCTGTATCTCTGCCTATCAGAACTCGGTTGCCCCTGATATGCCATCAGTATTGCTCCAAAGTCAGTATTCAGATCCATTTGAACAGTACGTATAAGCGCTTATTAGTCGCTTCAACTTACGGAAAGACCAGCATTGATGAATCCAACACCAACAGCGGCAGTATCACCAGCAGCACCGCCATCAACAACCATAGTCTTCGCATTGGCAGGTAATTTGTCCAACCATGATTTAGTAATAGTGTTCACTTCTGAATTCACAACTAGCGCATTTCTTGCGTTGTTATAGTATGAAGTGCTATAGACTGATAGAGTAGGAGAGTCGAATTCCAGCAATGCTTCCATTCTATCGAAAATTGCATTCAAAAATGGTTAGCTGGTCGACAGGACGGGTAGGAACGGGTATCCGTGTATGGCTGTTTGCAGAAGATCTGCCGTAGAAGATTCTAAGAGCTTATTCTCATCTCACTCTTTTATCGGCTGTCCCTGACGCACTATGCAGGGACGGCCGATAGAAGTGTGGAATAAGAGCGCCCTCTTGAATTTGCTACGACACATCGCCAGCAAACGGCTATAAATGGAAAATCTCACCTAGTTCCTGAAACCCAACTATCACCACCAGTAGCAGCTAAATTACCCTTCACTTTATCGATAAGTGGAGAATCAAAAGCTGTTATTCTTAAATTCGCACATTGCGGATTTCTAGATGGCAGTAAAGGAGTTGTTGATTGTCTTTTATGTTGTTGATGGAGAATATGAAGATTTGCTTCATCTGAAAAGATTCCAATTTGTTCATCAATGGAGGATGGTTCGTATGCTCCTGATGTAGACTCTTCTGAGTTGATAGTTTCATCTGGTCTGATGTCCCTCTTCACCTTCAGTCCAGCTGCGAATTGATGTGCTGCTTGTGCGTGTGCCGCTCGACGCGTCAGACCGCTGCCGCTGCCGGATTTCAAGTCACGTGCTTCTGTTGTGCCGGCGAGGAGGCCGGCCGCGAGGACGAGGAGTGCGGACGCAGGATTGACCATCTTCGCAAGATGATCAGAAATTCCAGACGTGTGTCTTTTGCAGGATGCACCGTTCGTACGAATTGGTAGTAAGAAAACAAAGACGGTCTTCCTTCTCAGATATTGTTTTTAAAGTCCCTTGTTATGGCTTTTCGCGAAGTTAGCTTTTTTGAACCTTTTCCAGCAGATCAGATCACTTCCCAGCATCAAAAAGCGAAAAAGGCCCAAATACTACTACTGACTTTACGAATTGTGAAGTGCCTATAGTCAGGAATGCTCCAGAGTACGGTTGATCAGGGAAATAAAAGCTTGGAACATTTAGCCCGCTCGTGAGTCCGCGGCAGACTCGTTGCACTACCGATGTACTCATTTGCAGCAGCACGCCGTATGTACGGTACCAGGGCCTACGAGTGCGGACATGAATGCCTCGTACATATGTCCGTGCTACAGTTTGCCGGATACCACGCCGCGATAGATTTGAAAATAATGACAGCTTTCTCTCTCAGGCACTTCCTTCTGGTTTTGGAATCCTAAATGCTTGGCTGTTTTCAGGACGCGTTGTTTTTCGATCTACGACGCGTAAAGAGGCAGACGCGCTGGTTGCGCGTTGCTTGAGAAAGTGAAGATCGTGTTGATGCTGATGACGGAGTGGACTTGCTATCATATAGGGAACGAGCATGGTGCGATTAGGCACGAATGGCATTGAAATACCGCAGTATCCGGACAGAGTGCCCTGTTGCATTGTGATCCAGATCCTCGATCACTAGTGGGCTGAGTGAGGTTCGGTTCGGATACAGCGACTGCAGGAAGCAAGAATAATATGGTGATGGCCGGTGGATGCATGCCTCATCTGTTCTATAGGACAGTGTCTTGGTGCTTCGTTAGGAAGAGACGTATACAGTAGGTTGATGGCTAATTCGTCGCAGGAGATGGTGGCGCATCCACTGGCCGCGGATTCTGCAGGACTGGCAGAGATCCAACAGACAGGCAAGACATCCACATCGAAAAGTAAAGCCTGGAAAGAGTGCGCTGTTGGTGTAACATTAGAGTGGCATTTCCCCTGATCTAGCCTTTTTCGATAATGCGACGAGTGTGGCTTTCCATATTGGGGATGACTCACGGTAAATGTGATGCGATTGCTGTGGGCTGACAGGTGTGATACCCAGACACACAGACAGCATGTGAGCAGTGTGTGTGTGTGTGTGTACAAGGGGAATGTCGGAGTGTATGTTCCCGTTTGTCGTGATAGCTGCAATTGACCTCTCTCTACGCTCCATCCCCCCGCTCACTTTGGCCTGCCAAATATCACTAATGACAAGCTGTCATATCGGTTGGGCGACATAAGCCACGGGGAGGAAGCTGGATAGATGGATAGAGGGAGACTGGCCATCAATATACACACTCGTACAAGATCAACGAGCAGGCTGAGTGCCTCCTAAACCACTCTAGCCATGCCCTGGCAGCTGGCAGGCGCAATCGCAAAGAGCAACAGCGAGGACAGGGATAGCAATAACCATCGGTCCAGCAATTCATCAGCTTCACAGTCCCCATCCAGCAATGGCCATCACAGCAGCAGCAACAGCAGTCCACCGTCATTGTCGTCATCCTCATCCTCGTCCTCCAATACCTCGCATGAGCAGGGGGTAGAAGCAGTTGTCACGGTCAAAGGTTTGCTTCGGTGTACAAGGTGAGTAGATAGCTTTCCTTCCTTCCACATCGCAGTGCTCCCTCGGCAGCTTCAGCCTGGAGTGAAGCACCACCGTCATGGACACCATCACAAGCTGACACTGTCTCTCATCACCATGGCATCGTACGGCCCTCGCCCTCAACCGCGCATTCCCTTGGACGCCAGCAGCGGCGGAAGGTATCCAGAGCAGGAGCAAGGGCAGCGATACCAGCAGCGGACGAGGACAACGGGTGGGTGTGCATGCTTGTCGAGTGTGTGCAATGGCCTTACTCGAGCTTCTGCCCGCAGCCAACAAACGAAGCTCCTCCCTCCAAGCGGGCCTCGTTCTCCCTCCAGAACAGTCATCACCTCCATCAACCCTGCCATCCACCTCGGCCGCCCACGTCCATCCCGACCATCGACAGGGCGTTTCTGCAGAGCTGTCTGCGCAGATACACCACGAGGACGCGGATGCATACTCGGCATCGGCGTACTCGGCCCTGAACTCGCCCTCGTCCTCTTCTGCTGCTCCACCAGACTCCGCCGCATCGACGACGACGACGACGACGAGACAACAACAGCGAAGGAGCGACCTTCCACCGCGGCCGCCATCAGCAGGCGACAGCACGCATGCGAGCCCACTGTCGTTCTACAGTCTTGCTCCCCTGCCTCGTCCACCGCCGAGCACTCTCTCGCCCCATCCACCTCCCATGGCATCCTCGTCGTCTTCAAGGCCCTCCATGGCGTCCAACAATGCCAACACCGCGCCGACGACGACGAGGGCTGATGGAGACGACCGTGCTGCCTCGGATGCACAGGTGTCGGCGCAGATACGCAGCCTCGCCAATATGATAGTCTCGCCGGTCCCCCAGAGGCGCATCGATGTCGGCGATCCCTCGTCGTATCACTCGCCGCCAGCACTCTTGCGCAATTCACGCAACCCGCAGCAGCAGCAGCAAGCACATGGGCATTATCACCATGACGGCGACGACCTGGCAGTGGCAGAAGCTCAAGAAATGGCATTGTCCGCCGACACGCCGCGCATGCCTTCCTACGATGGTTCGCAACCCTCGTTCTCACTCGTCAACGACCCCGTCAATGACCCCCAAGCTGCACGGCTCAGGACATCATCCTCGTCCCATACAAGGCAAGCATCAGACGAGGGCAATTCGCATCACGATTCGCCTCCTAAACCCAAGCTGAGGAATTTGGATACCTCCATGCTCGCTGCTAGAAGCAAGGTCTCGTCATTCTTTGGCGGACTGTCCGATAGCCTCGCTAGTGCAGGAGGGCACAAGGACCAACAACAGCAACGGCAAGACGCTACAAGTGGCAATCAGTCTTCTAGCTCTTCCTACTCTTCGCACAACATTCATCTCAACTCTGCTGCACAAGGGATACCTCCCAGAGGCACCTCTCCTCAGCCATACCCACCCTCCTCGTACCCTTCAACTTCGCATATGCAGCCTCCACCTTCTTCAGTAGCACAGACTCGCTCACTGAGCCAACCTCTGCAGCATCAACAGCAGATCCCACAGTACGCTCTAGCCCAGCAACACGGTCAGCAGCCTTCGATCTCCTCTACCGCCACTGGATCATCGAGCAACCTGCATCCCCGCAGCTCATTCTACGCACTCGACGCTCAAACGCAGAATGACGATGCCCAACGGTGGAGAGGGGAGAGGAGAGCTTCTCCCTCTACTGTGGGATCGAATTCCCGTGCTGCTTCTCGCTCCATACCACGTTCTGATACGGGACACTCTACGTCGCCTTCGTTGGGTGGAGCTTCGTTGTATGGTGGACACGCAGGTTCAAATGAAGCTGCTCCTCCTCGTAGAAGAGTCACTTCTTGGGCGACTAGGTCAAACACTTCTTCCGTGTATGGGCTGAGCATGACTTCACCTCAATTGGCCCCTTCTACTTCTGGTGATTTCCCCCCTGTGCCTGCTGTGCCTCATCTTACTCAAGCTCACCTACGACCTGGACAAGGAGTATCACTGCTCTCTCATCAGAAAACTCTAGACATGTATAGAGCGAATGTCAAGAAGACGAATGATCCCGAAGTTACGTTTGAGCTCGCCCAGTTCATGTTGGGTCTAGCTAGGGAGATGGCGATTCAGGAAATATCAGCTTCGAATGGTGGTGGTGGTGTTAATGGGCAACTTTCCTCTATGGCTCCTGGGATAAGTTCGATGAATGCCATTTCGGATGAGAATTTACTGTCTAGCTTGAATGGAGGACATCATAATGATGGTGATTCTTCACCTTCTCCCGATCCGAGCTTTAGCTTTCATTCGAGATCATCCGGCTCGTCGGGTGATTTGGCTTCTGCTGCTGCTGGTCTTGCGGCTGGTGGTCGAGCTTTATCCTCTCAAGGGTTATCGCAGCAAGCGTCTTTACAGAATGCAGCGGGATTACAGAGGACAAGAGGATCACACTCTCCTTCGCCTAGTGTTTCGACTACTGCTAGACTTGGCGGTATTGGCATCAACAGGACCGGTTCACCTACTTCTGCAGGTGGTAGTGCCAGTGTCAACGACAGGAAAGCACTCGTCGCGGAGGCTCTTTCATTACTCAAAAGGAGCGCCGATAGAGGTCATATTGCATCTCAATACTTTCTGGCGGATATATACGCGAACGGTGGCATGGAAAGCCAGAAGTCGAACAGTAGAGCTTCCATTTATTCTCGTCTGCCTGGTGGTAATGCTTCTCATGCTACTGGACAAGGAGGTCCTGGATCTGGAAATGTCTCGCCTATGGATACAAGATTGAACCCTTCACCTACTGGATCAGCTGCTTCTCTCAATGCGCCTACCTATTCCAACGTCAATGGCGTATCGACATCTCTCTCTCCTAATCCATCATCCGCTTATCCTCAACAACAAAAACCAGATTTCGATAAAGCATTACCTTTGTTCATTGCTGCTGCTAAGCATGGACATGCACCTTCTTCTTATAGAGCTGGAGAATGCTTTGAAAATGGATGGGGATGTAGGAAGGATTCTACTAAAGCTGTTCAGTTTTATCGTAAATCTGCTGCTAGTAGTTTCCCAGAAGCCATGTATAGACTTGGGATGGCAGAGCTGAATGGAGAACTAGGTTTAAAGGACCGTCAAAAGGAGGGATTTAAATGGTTGAAACAGGTAGCTGCGCTTGCTGAATCTAGCAATAATGATAATAACGTCTCAAATTCAGCTCAGGATGGTCCTTCTCTCATCAATAGCTTCTCATCATCCCCATCGGGAGGATTCGGATTATCTGATGATCTGGAAGGCAATAATGGAGGGAGCAGTCAACAAGGAACTAGATTATGCACTGTTCAAGCTTTACATGAATTAGCTCTACTTCATGAAAGAGGCATTGATAATGTTGTCTTTGTGGATAATGAATATGCAGCGGAACTTCTGGCTAGAGCTTCGGAATTGGGATACGCTCCTTCTGCTTATAAATTGGGAGAATGCTATGAGTATGGGAGAATGGGATGTCCTCAGGATGCTGCTCTTTCTATCCATTATTACAGTGAGCCATCATTGATTACTTCCTTGCCTTTCTCCTACCTTTCGCCGTTGATGGATCGCTAATTGTCGTTTTTTTATTCTCTGCACTATTAGACATTGCGGCTCAGCAGAATCATAGAGAAGCTTGCTTTGCTTTGACGGCTTGGTACCTTGTTGGATCACCTGGTGTACTACCTCAATCCGATACTGAAGCGTATCTATGGGCTAAGAAGGCTGCAGAGCAGGGTCTAGCGAAAGCGGAGTATGCTGTAGGGTAAGTAGATGTTTCCCTAGCTGTATACTTGCTAAACGTGTAGAGCACGAACTAATGCATAATGACTTGTCAATCAGATATTTCACCGAAGTGGGCATCGGCACAATCAAAGATGAGCGTGACGCTGTAGAATGGTTCCGCAAAGCAGCTGAACATGGCGATAAACGAGCCATCACCCGTCTTCGTACGTTGGGTGTCAATACGGACAATCTACCACAGTCACCTACTTCACCTCGATCCGCAAAGACTTCAGCAGGTAGGAAGAGCCATAGAACGTCGACTGCTGCTCCTGGCTCTTTGTCTGCTGCTACTCCTGAACATCGCCGTTCGTCTGTAGTCATGAATGGGAAAGAAGGAGGCAAGAGACGCTCGAGAAGAAGTACATTACCTGGATTTATGGGAATGACGAACAAGGAAGAGCAACCTCCTCTTCCTACTGGCCAACAACAAGCTTCTAATGGCAAAAAGGCAGACGGCGATTGTATCATCAGCTAGTAACTGTGCTTAACCCATCTTCTGGACTACGACTGCCTGGAGACCATTCAATGAGCAACTATCCACCCAAAAGCAGCAAATTTGCACTCTTTAACCTCAAAACAGACTTGAAAACACGGACAATCAAGATTTTCCCCTTATTTTTTCCTTTTTCTGGTCGTAACAATGACTACTTTTCCCATGCAAACTCTTCTTTCAACGCATGGCAGATAATCTGTATTAATAAAGCCTTTTTACGATTTACCTCGTCGTCCTTCTACATTGCAATTATGTCGCAAACACACTCTCGTTCAACAACACCTCTTAGTCCCAATCAGCCGGATTAGGGCTTCTATCAACACATGAGCATGCAATCGCCGTCTCTCCTTCAGCCGAGTCACATACTTCTGGGACCATATTTGACTACCGTATTGCGGCTATCAGAAGATCCGCAAGGGTTAATACACAAACCGAACTGGCAATAACCGGCTGATACGTTCTCTACTGCAAGATTTCAGCAGCAACGGCACGTAGTCATCCACCTTCTATACTTTATTTGCTAATAGTTTAGTCCGACGAGCGACCTGCAAACAAAAGGGCTGCCGGGGTATGTTATCCCCTCGACTGCAGGCTTGTGGGATATCATGTCGGAAAGGACCGTTTATCACTGCCTCTAGCTAGACACTTTGGCCATGATGGAGTGTAGTGTATAGGGTTGATAGCCGTGCGAGGATTGAAGCGAGAGCAATGCATGGATAGATCAGAGCAGACTAACTATACTCGCAATGTGTCTAGATGTGTCTAAGGCGATCAATATCCAAGGAGTCCTTATGAGGGCTAGAGACACGAGCTTTTCGAGCGGGAAGAAGGAGCACAGCAGGCAGTGTGCGGCATCCATTACGCTGCCAGATGGCTATCGTCTGCATCTCCAACTGCCCTGACTGCCCGCTCCTCCCTCGTCCCCTGCACTCTGCCTCTGCGGTGATTGGGCTGAGCTGGAGAGCGGCTTTCCTTCTTTTCTTTTTGACCCTGCTTTTCCTGCACGCGACCACATCATACACATCCGAGGTACAGAGGGACACAGCTGCACGCACGCACGCACGCCTCGACTGACTGGACCACTCTCGCTGCAGCTCTCCTCCAGCTATCCACCCACCATGTCGCTCCGGACGCTCAGCAGCAGCTCGAGGAAGCTCGCGGGCTGCTCATCCACGATAGCCAGATCAGCAGCAACACGCACATACGCAACGGCGTCGTCCTCCAGCGACTACGCCGTCTCGTCAGCCTCAGGCGTCAAGATCGCTTCCCTCGACGACGGAAGCCCGACTGCCGCCATCACCGTCGCCATCAAGGCCGGTCCACGATACGAGCCTGCTCCTGGCCTCGCGCATGTGTTGAAGAACTTTGTATACAAGGTGGGTCGCTCACTCGCATGCATTCAGTCTGCGCCCCGTCCTGTCTTGAAAGCTGGCCAGGCGAGACTCCCCCAGCGAAGGCGACCTTGCAATTTGTGGGCAGCGATGCAGTGCTGGCCTGAAGGACAAGAAGAGCGTGTGGACAGCGAGGAACACTCGACTGACGCACTCGGACCCGCAGAGCACCGCAAAACGATCAGCCCTCCGTCTCACAAGAGAAGTCGAACTCCTCGGAGGCGTCCTCTCCTCGAGCTTGTCCCGTGAACACCTTTTCCTCACTGCAGAGTTCCTTCGAGGGGATGAGTGAGTGCAGCAACGGCACTGTTCTAATCATAGAGCACAGCAATTGACGAGCAATCTTGTGTGTTTTGCAGACCATACTTTGCCGAACTTCTTGGCGATGTCCTCACCCAGAGCTCCTTCAAGGCCCACGAATACAACGAGGAAGTCATCCCGTCCGCCGCTGGAGAATACGAAGCCGCCGCCTCAAATCCTCGAGTACAGGCAATGGATCTAGCACACCAGCTCGCCTTCCGACGAGGTCTCGGCAACTCGCTCTTCGCCTCTCCATACGTCGAGGTCGATGTCCGCTCCGCTGTTGCCTTTGGACGTTCAAGCTTCGCCAACACAGAGGGTATCGCCGTCCTCGCAACAGGTGGATTGAACGAAAAGGTCCTATCCGACCTCGTTGGTCAGTTCTACGTTGGCTCGACTAGCTCCGCATCCTCATCGTCCCCCTCTGCCGTTCAAGCGGGAGGCAAGTCCTCGTACTATGGAGGAGAGATGAGATTCCCAGCTACTGGACATGCTCATACCACAGCCGCACATCTAGTCGTCGGATTCCAAGGAGGATCACATTCAGCGCCTGAATTTGCCGTCTTGAAGGCTTTATTAGGAGGAGAAGCAGCTACGAAATGGGGTACTGGAACACAACCTTTTGCCAAACTATCCTCCAACGTCGCCTTTGGTACTCCTGCAGTCAGAGCTTTCAACTTGGCTTACTCTGATGCTGGTCTATTTGGATTCACGGTTGATGCAAAGACGGATCAAATTGCTGGATTGGCTAAAGAAGCTGTTGCTGCTATTAAGAATATTGCGGATAAGGGCGCTAGCGAGGAGGAATTCAAGAGAGCTATCGCTAGAGCCAAGTTTGAAGCTGCTGGTGCTCTAGAGGGACGAATCACAAAGCAGGAGGTTGTTGGAGCGCAGGTCAGTCAAACTCGTTTTCAATACTAACTGATTCGAGAAGTGTATGCTGACTTGTGTCCCCGATGCATTCTCATTCCACGCCTACAGATCCTCGAATCTGGCAACTTCACATCGCTCGCTGCTGCCTTCAAGGCTCTAGATGGCGTTTCGGCAAGCAAAGTCCAAGAAGCAGCAAAGACAGCACTCAAATCGAAGCCTACTACCGTCGCCGTTGGGGACACGCACAAGCTTCCTTACTCTGATGAGCTAGGTTTGTAGATGGCCTGCTTGCGTTCAAGAGTGGTAGACTCCCAATAGAGAAGAGGATGATAAGACAAGTATTCGCGTCCGAAGCAAAGGAAGGGCATGAATAGATCAAACTTATTTTATATGTGTAGTTTCAGACAAAACTCCTCCCAAGGAGAAGGTAATTCTTGTTCTATCGTCTGAAATACGGAGGAGAAATGGAACGAGGATCACCTTTTCTCTGATCCCGTAAGCATATATCCTAAGTGCTCTTTTCTTAGATCATCCAGAAAGACAACCCCTCATGCACCTTGAGAACTGGTCCAGACTATTTGGCTAATACACTCTCATTGTCCTCTGCACTGCTGCATAGACTACGCCCTCATGGTCGCTGTGCTAACCTCGGATTCTGCTTGTTTGACTAATCGAGCTGACTCTGTCGTACACTTGGTCAAAATGCACCATCATTGCATGTAAGCTCTCCATCTATGTACAGTATGGAATCGGAGGTTGGGAAACCACTGATAGGGACATCAACCAGACTTGTACAGGTGGCGCTTGTGCCCGAACAATCTGTCTATCAACATGCTTCAAGCATGATAACAGCACGGTGACTGTATCTTGTAGTAACCCAACTAACACTCGGTGTATGTACCTTTCTCAACTCTGTACTTTCTGTCCTGCAAATCCTCGTGTACGTTGTATGTGCGTCATCTGATGATGTCGGCGATCGGCTATGGAGAGGCGCGAGAAGACATAGACAGAAGGATCTCGACTTGGTCTCCTCTCTCTTCTTCCTACTCCAACTATCCAAACTACTTGCATTCAATCAAGCACATCATCCTATCCTACCCTTCACTTTAGACCAACCACATATCACACCATGTCAGATCAAAACTCGGGCAGAATCAACCCAAACCTCCCAGACTCGTACAATCCAGTCATGGACAAGAGCAGTTTTCAAGCGCCCTCTCATTCCCTGAACACTTCTCAGAAGGAACAAGTCGCAGAGCTTGCTGAGGCTTCCGCTGGTCACATCCATGGCGGTTCCAACATTGCCGGTGGCCAGTTTGGATCTGGCTCTTTGGGTGAGTGGGGAACTGCATACAGCCCGGCAATACAATACTGACACCTGCATACACCCTGTAGGCTCATCCAACACTGGCTCAGGACTAGCTGACACCCTCAGCTCAACTGGCGGACAACAGCGGGGGCATGTTGGTCAGTACGAACGCACCGAGAACCAGCTCGATGAGCCCATTGACAGGGTCCGAGGAGACGTGAGTAGCATGTCTTAGGAGGGCGTAGTTAGCTTGGCACTAACCACTTCACGATTGTCTTTCTCTTATTCACGTAACCTTTGGTTCCTTGACGCCACCAATTTTCGATTACATCATCCCTTCTGAACTCCCCACGTCACGTTTGTCGACTGGAACAACACTGCAACTATATTCGTGCTCGTCCACTTCCAACTGCCGCTCTCTGCGAACAGTCTGGACTTGGAAGCACCGGTCATTCCAGCGGTCTCTCTGGCACAGGCGGGCATGGAAGCACCGGTCATTCCAGCGGTCTCTCTGGCACAGGCGGACTTGGAAGCACCGGACATTCTAGCGGTTTATCTGGCACAGGACATGGCACTCACCAGGTACGTTTCTAGTTGTAATGCCTTCATGGGGCACAATGTGGTTGTTTCGATTGTACGAAACTAAGCAATTGTTTGTCTCTCTTCATTCTTATTAGGCTGCGGGTGCCGGTGTTGGAGGTGGCCTTGCCGCAGCTGCCGCCCAACAAGGTCTAGGAAGCACCGGGCATGAACAGACACGCTCCGGTGAAGACCAACGCCTTGGCGGACTCGGCGGCGATTCGAGCTACAACGACCACAGCCGAAGTGGTGCAGGTCTCGGTGCTGGTGGCGGTGCTGCCGGTCTAGCTGGTGCTGGTGCTTATGGTGCCAGCTCTGGCCGAACCGGACACGGTCACAATATGCAAGAAGCCATGTCTGATACTCAAGGTGGCAACTCTCGAAGCAGCAGACTCGGAGGGTCCAGCGCAGTCGGCACTGGAGCTGGCGCCGCTGGTGCAGCCGGACTCACCTCTGGACAGCGAGACCCATCCGGCCATGGTGCAGGTGCTGGCGAACAGGGAATGCTAGCTCAGCCTCAGCACGAGACTGGCCTCACCAACGAATTGGAGAGGAGGGCACAGGAGGCCGGCACTCACGCTGCTGGATTCGGTACTCGCGGAAACGAGTAAAGCCAAGCTCAGTCTACTATACCCGACTCAAAGGCATATCTCTCGACTAGGTTGACCGCTTTCCACGATTGAACGGGAAATAGCCTCTTTTCTCCCTTCGATACGTTTTGTCAGCAAAATAACCTGCTGTAGCATAGTACCTTATATTGAAACCAAACGCAAACCGAGAATCAACTGCTATGCTTGTTCCGCGGAAGCTGAAACTCTGCCGCCTAGTGATTGTGCAATGAAACCGCAGCTCTGCTGTCAGAACGCACACGAGTCATGCACTGTAGTGGTGACTTGCCTATGCGATAACAAAAGCTGTATTGTCTGTCGGCCTAACTTGGAGGTTACCACCGCAACTTGCTTCAAATGCCTTATTAATTGTAGTCCACACGGGCAGAATGTACTGAATATGGGGATGCCTTGCTGAGGATGGTTCCGGATGGCAATGCAGAAGGAGCAAGCAGGGAGACGCTGTTCGAACGTTGGTGAAAAACAGGGTTTCGTACGACAAGTCTCATGATTCAGCTGCTTGACTTTGAATTACGGTGAGCTGTCAGGCGAGTCGACTAAAGCACACGTCCTGTACAGCAATGAACGCCAGAAGTTGGTGGGCACGTCTGACAAGACACCAGTCACTGCTTTCGTGTATCTACATCGACACATCATAAAGTTCTTCAGGTTCTTGCATCATAGCGCACTCAGCAAAGCCAATTTTGCGGACCTTGGTCTTGGGTTTTCATGACCACCGTCCACAGGCAGCCACACGAGAGGCGGCAATGCGGTATCTGAAAAGTTTTGCATCCCGCAGCGAAGCTAGATGCCAACAAGCGGGAAGAGTTCGAAGAAAACCTCAAGTGCTTCAAGCGAGAAAAGCGGCGAGTCGGTTATTCCATTGTGTGGATATCCGAAGACGTCGTCGCGGCTACCGTAAATGTAAGATTGAACCCCCGCTCAGCTCTATTATTGCCCCTACTCCTTTGACTAACTTAGCTGGACAACAATGCAGGAAAGCTTTGATGTTCTACTCAATGTAGCAATGCGGGTCGCGAATGATGGAAACGCTTACGACCCTACCAAGATACTCAGGCAGATCCTGCTGCACCTGGACCCCCTAGCATGCCGCGTCGTGCGAACGGGGGAAGAGAAGAGCGAGATCAGCAAAATCCTGCTGGAGCCTTGTCTCGCTGCTGGTCTAGCGCTTGAAAAACAATCCATCTGCCGCGGCGATTTAGGCGCTTGCCTACTGGTCAAAGATGGCATAGTTTCAGCCAGGGAATTACTCCAGTGGCGTAGAGAGCACGGCGGGCAGCCAGGCAAAGAACCGTGGTCGAAAGAATTGCTCAAGCAGGAAAGGAAGAGGCGAAATTCCTATTTGCGCTACTCGATATAGAGGAAGCACGCCAGAAAGATGCAGAAACGTCTAGAAAGGCCGGAGCAGAGTAAGCGTGACCCGAAAGCCGCCTAGCAGAGCAGTATATCCAGCGCCTCTGAATCGACCGTGTAGTTCCATCATGGATGTCTGGGTAGCCGATAGTGACGTATTCAGCGCAATGTGACAGCATGTGATTTAGGCCAAAATGCAGTGAAGAACACATCCAAGCAGACTTTAACGGGGTGTCTGGATGTTTCATTGGCAGACTTCGACGACAGTAGACGTTGACTGAATAACTGCAGCAGCATGATTCTTGCTTCGTCAGCTTGCAGTCTCGTCACCCGCCTTTCCATCAAGATCTGGGTGTTGTACTGGATCGAGCGACCCTGGCACTTGAGAAAGCTTCGCATTTAGGCAGGCATATTGCAATAGTCTTGCGTGGCAGTAGTGATACTTGCAATAGTGCCTCTTCTGAAATGGCATGCTTCGATGGATCGTTCTGTCTGGTGTAGAAGAAAGAGGTGCATCTTGCCGCCGTGCTTCTGTTCTCGTCACAAACACAGCTAACCATGAGCGTCGAGACTGCAACTGCAAAGCGAGTCTCGCGCACCCTGCGAACGAGTCCAGTGAAGGAGGGCATGATTAGCAGGACGCCCATCCCGCGAGAGGATATCGAGAATCTGAGTGCCGTCACGCTGGCGGCGTTGGGCATGCCTGCTGGCAACAGTACAAGCAAGATGCACGCTACAACACCACAAGCGAGCGATAGAGTGCACAAGCGAATGTCAAAGACGAGCAATGAGATGTATGCTACTCCTCCATCGACGGTGATGCCTGTCAAGAGCCGCACAGTCAGCTCGAGCTCGCACGTGAGCAGCGGAAACAACAACAACAGCAGTAGCAGCAGGCCACGCGACAGGACCACTACATCCTCATCTGTAGCATCAGATGTGTCTGGTCCCCATATTCATGCTCAAGCTCCCCTCACTGCCATACGCCGTCCTGCTCCTCAGTCGCATCAACAACATCAAAATACGACTCCAGCAGGCTCGAGAATGACAATAAACACCTCGTCGGCAGCTAGAGCGTTGTCTGGATCTACGAAGGCATCTCCTAGCTCATTGAAATTAAGTACTAATGGAAGCGGTAGTGCCATTCGGAGCCGAAAAGCCAGCAGCAGCAGCATTGCAGTGTCGAACAACCGCGATACACCGTCTTCAGTACCTTCACGTGCTCCGTCACAGGGCGCGTCTAAACACCTCCAACGAGAAGAGGAACAGACTGTCCCCAAAGAGAAAGGTGTATTCGTGACTCAAGACGAGTATTCATCCCTTGTCGCATTGCTTTCAGCTAAAGATGAGCAGATAGCGTCCCTCAAGGAACAAGTCGATGAAGGCCGTAAAGAACTGTCTGGCCTGAAGGAGCGAAATAACAAGCTTCAAAAGGAAAGAGATGTGTTGATAACAGAAAAGAAGGACCTTTTGAAGACTAAAATGCCAGGCAATAGTGTTATTGCAAAAGATGTAAATAACAGCCCACAGGGGGAAGAAGCAGGAATCAATAAGAGAGAGTATGAATCTTTTAAGAAGCAGTATGAAATGCAAGAGAACCTGCTTGAAGGATTCCAAAGGGAGAATGAGAAGGCTACAGTTGAGCTTGAATCTTTGAAGAAGAGGTGAGCCGAAGAAGCGCGCCATAGGTGCCATTATCCGGCTCCAGCGAACCCATACTGATGTATCTTGTTCTTTTTCCATTTCTTTTTCACTCACTCACTTTCCACAACCGTCTCCTTCCTTATACGATCCACCCCTTTACTCTTTCATCTTCCGAATTTTTCACTTTCATAGGGAAAAGCACCTCACCGAACAGCTCAAGAAGATATATGGCCCCAGTTTCTCGGTCGACAACGACTCTAATCCTCTCACTCCTGAACATGGTGCATCATCTAAACGTTTCCCAACTTCGTTGCTAGGAAATGGTCACGGACCTGGCTCTCCCTTGAGCGGCGGCATGCTTATTGGCGAGCAACATCGTCGAAGGAGTGGTTTCGGTCTTGCACAGGTTGTTTCGAGAAGTTCTCCTCTGGCGGACGAATACAGTGAAGATGGTGCAGCTGGCCACTCTGAAGAGCGAGAGAAGGCGGAAACAGGGGTCGTTCAGGAAAGCAAGAATCTGGATGTCGAACCTGCTGTACTGATGGAACAGCTAGTCAGCGTTCAATCACTATTGGAGAGGTTTGAGAAGCGTCTGCTGGTCAGAGAGAGTGAGCTCATCAAGAAGGAAAGAGAAGCAGCCGAGCAGATGGAAAAGCTGCAGTCGATTGTGGTGGGATAGGTAGATTCGATAGGAGACAGAAGCTTGAAAATGAAACGGTGGAGAGAAAGTATACGAAAAAGTGTGAGGTGTATTCGTTGCTGTGCGGTCTGGCAGAAGTGGGGTATCTATGCGGACTGTCCTCGCAGTATTAGTGAAAAGGCGGGCATATGTTATTGTAGATAGCTTATTACGATGGACTTATTAACGACCAGACGACGAAGAACAATGCAATGATATACAGATCGTTCCTAGCGCAGAGGTGGGAAGGTGACGAGAAGAAGGCGACGTGTGCGCAGCTGCACGTGACTTCTTCGCTGTACATGATTGTGGCGAACCGAGAATCGTTTGCAGGACGTCGAGCACAACAGAAGCAGGAAGCTGCAGAGCGAGCTATACGAGGCTTGCGTGAGTATCCCGATGGACAGCTTGCTTGTCCGCTTATAGCAGCCGTCTGCCATCGCAGTGCTGTTATCGAGCACCTTCAAAAGCTCTTCTTCGCGTTGTTCCTGCTTCAAACCAACACACAAACGACATCAAGCAAGCACAACACTCGAGAGCAACAACAAGCATTACAAGCATTCAAGATGGTGCGTATAGATGATAAGTGGAGACGGGTGGTTGCTTGAGCTGCTAAACTCACTGTCTCGAGTTATACTCGCTTCTCATCCACGGTTCATGCAACATCTCTGGGTTGGGCTATATGCGATGTGACCCTCGAATGATCGCTGGATACGCTTATGCTCATCTGACATGACTTGAATACGCTCAACACTGCTCTTACACACGCTTACAACCTCTCATGACTGTTTTCAACATTTGATGCTACCCTCAAACGCGCTTTGCCACCGACTTGTTGGCTTCGCTCCCATCGAATCCTGGAACCGTGTCTATATCATGACTGACACATGCCTGACGCATACCTGTTTCTACTCGTTGGAAATCACATCCGCTTCATGCTGTCTCATTGCCGCAACGACCTCTCTCCTCAACTCATCATGCAGGCATCAGCAGGAGAAGCTTTCTTCGTAGATGTAGACGCTCTTCAGGAACACGGAATATCAGCTCAGGATATAGCAAAGTTGAAATCTAGTGGAGTAGCTACGGTGAAGGGTGTACAGCAGTGTGAGTTGAGGCGTCGTCCCACATTGCATACTGGCTGGCGGGAGCGGGAGGATAGTATGCTGACTTCTACCTTCATCCGTTTTCCTCCTTCTTCTTTCTTCTCTGTGATTGACACGCATGGCTGACTCATCATGACCCTCCACATTGGCTTATCTCGCAATGATATTTTGCATTTCTTGTGCATTTCTTCGGATATCTAGCAACCCGAAAAAACCTCTGCAAAATCAAGGTGAGGAGTTGGAATGTTTCCCTTTCAGGATCGTCTCTTGTTAGGAACGCCCGTTATGATGGGACGGCTCGGACTGCGTTCGGGTCGTTTACTTCTCATCTCAAACCTGATTTTCGTCGTGTTCCGACCGGTACTGACGCCTGATTTTCGACGCCATTGTCAACCATAATGCCTCTCCACCTCTGCATCTCCATCGATAACCAACCGAATGACTGCTCATCCGGCCATTCGGAATCTTGTCACTTCACGTGAAAAATCCATCGGCGCTGTCTCGTGTATCGGAATCATAGGGATTATCCGAAGTCAAAGTCGACAAGATCAAAGAAGCAGCTGCCAAAGTCCTGCCTAATGCTTTTATTACCGGTCTCGAAGCTGCTTCTAGACGATCTACCGTATTCCACATCTCTACTGGAAGCTAAAGCACTGGATGCTATTCTAGCTGGTGGTATTGAGAGCCGTGAGTCTGGACTTCGCTCTATACACGATGGCTCTTTTGGGGATCACTTGGCTGTCGGACGGCTCACACTTTCTTTCGATATACTTGAACGTGCTGTTTGCTTGTGGATTTGGGTCGACAGAGAGCATGTCTGAGGTCTACGGCGAATTCAGGACTGGAAAGACTCAGATGGCGCACACTCTCTGCGTAATGGCACAAATGCCACGAGATATGGGTGGTGCTGAAGGAAAGGTGCGTTTCATTCTTATTGGAAATGTCGTAATTCTTGCTGAGAGACTTGCCCGTCCCTTTCTGTCACTCAGGTCGCCTACATCGATACCGAAGGTACCTTCCGGTAGGTCTTGCACCGCGTAACATATCCTGGCAGTCTTCTGAGAAGAATTGCCCAGTCCCGAACGTATCGTTGCTATCGCAGATAGATTCGGAGTCGGTAGGTCTACTGCCAGCATGATAGAAATGTTTATCTGCCTGGAAGATTCTGACATATTCTGTCACACCAACAGATGGACAAGCTGCTCTCGACAACATCGTAGTCGGAAGAGCCAACAATAGCGAGCACCGTGAGTTGCCGCCTTCCTCTTGCGTTCGGTCGTGTCGGTCCGGTCGATCAATCCAGGTGGCGTGCATATTGACGAATGATACACGCTACAGAGATGGACCTCATCAACATTCTAGCTGCTAAATTCGCTGAGGAGGACTGTTATCGCCTCCTGGTGAGTATTTGGTTCTGGCCCAGCCGCCGACTAGCGATGGCAAATGGACGGTCCGATGTGCTGATGAGTGCGTATCTAGATCGTAGACAGTATCATGGCACTCTTCAGGGTTGATTATTCAGGCAGATCAGAATTGGCCGACAGGGCAGGTGTAAACACCTGAGTCTTTGCTTTTTCCGATTTCTGACTTCCCCTCTTCCTCTTACGATTCATTTTGCGGCTGTACAGCAACAAAAGCTTAATCAGATGCTTTCGCGCCTCACCCGCATTTCGGAGGAGTATAACGTCGCTGTATTCATTACCAACCAAGTCCAATCAGGTAAATGCGACCTGAAGTCGAAGCTGAATCTGCTCGAGATGCTGACTCCGCATGTCAATTTCTAGATCCGGTAATTCCCGACCCTGTATAGCTGTATAGACTGCGCTAGCTAACCAAGCTATAACGGCTGTTCACATCCTTCTCTGTAATAGGGTGCTTCTTCTCTATTCGTCAGCAACAGGTAACCCTCTGACGTATACGAGCGGTACTGACCTTTTATTACAGGCTGGAGCCGACAAGAAAGCAGTTGGCGGACATGGTAAGTGTAATCGACATAGATCCCGGGGGAATGTTTATTACTTGGTTTAGAGGGTCACCGCAGACAGTGTGTCTTGCCTTCATCTGCCCACTCTAAGTGCAAAGGAACGCACAGATGACAGTAAGACACACGGTCTATGGTGGCCGTCTAAGCAGTGTCGGGATATGCTTCATGCCTTGGGTGCCGCCGGTTTATCCACCGACATCCTGCCTGAAGTCCAGAAGCGCTGGCTGATGCTGGAACGTGTATCCAACTTCCAGTACTTGCTCATGCCAGCGCTACCAGAATCTACCTACGCAAGGGCCGTGGTGAGGAAAGAGTCGCAAAGGTGAGTGAGATTGCTTTTAATGTGACAGAAAGATGTATCTGATTAGTTCCTGTCTTGAAAGATCCACGACTCCCCAAATGTGCGTCCCTTTGGTTTGACAAAAGCCTTGTTTTTGAAGGCTGATCAGAGCTGCTTCTTCTGACTTGACTTGCAGGTTCCGGAAGGGTGAGAGAGTCAGATGCTTTGACGATGGCTGTCTTTGTGCTGAAGCATTGCCTTTGTATCTTCAGCGAAGCAACCTACAAGATCTGCGGCGGAGGCATTGATGATGCTTAGACTGGTCATTCGGGGTCAGTCTGGACGGACTGGATAGCAATTGTACTGCTGTGCACATCAGCGTCAGGTGAGTGCAGGTCTCTTTGTCTCTGCGGGGCTGCGCTGAGAGACCGGAATCTTGCAGTCACTCCCCTTCCTACTCGCAGACTGCAATTCCACGCGCAGGAATGGATTCACTTTTCATCAATGACTTCTCGTCCTCACTTCAGATGTTTCATACTTTCCCAATCCCTGGTTTTTGATTGTCGCTCAGGATAGTAGCTCTGTCTTCCCAATGCATAGCCGAGGTTCTCGGCGAGAAGGAACAATAAGCTCCGTCAGTAGCTGTAGCATAGTAGATCTAGTCTGAGTAGCGAATGCTGTGCTCGCTGTCGTCCATCCAAGCAAACGGCCGACCCAGCTTCTCCCTGTGTCCACTTGCCACTTTTCTGGCCGCCCGATCGCCTGCTCAGAATTTCCATCGCAGAAGCAGCCAGCACGAGGAGCCTTGCATTCCTGCTCCATTGGCAGACGGCAGACGACATCCTGCATCCATCCACCACACACACAATGGCACCCCGACTCTACGGATTCAGTGAGGAGCCCGTCACTCTGCCCGCCTGGCCGGGCCTCTGCTGGCCCACGGTGTCTGACTTTTTCAATATCATCTCAGCTGGCAACCCCAGGACAGCTGCATGCAGGATCGCAGCAGAGTACGAGGGCCTCGCTCTCGACTATGCTGAGACCGACGTCGCCAACAAGAGCAGGGAGTTCACCGACGCCTTCCCAACTGGCCTGGTTAGTGACGGGCTCTTGAAGACTCGAAAGCCTCGCTGATCGTGTCCATGCATGCTAATCAACCTGCACTCTCGCGACAATGCAACCACAGATGCCCGCTCTCGATGACCGCGGCTTCAAGGTCTGCGAGACAGTCGCCGTCGCATACGTGAGTTAGCTCGCTCACATACCTGCAAGCAACGAGGCACGCCCTGGCCTGCAGGCATTTCCTGCCTTCGTTGAAATTTCGAGAACCACACGCTGACCGCTTCAATCCGGCTTCAACGCTCTTACAGTACAGTAAGCACATGCACAAGGTTGGAGGATAGCTAGGAAGCTTGAACTGACACCTTTCCCGCCTCAGTCGCTACCCGAAACAACAAGGCTGGCCTATTCGGCAAGACCGATGAGGAGAAGACCCAGGTCCTCCAGTGGGCTTCATGGGCCAACACCAACCTCCTCGGTGCTCTTGCTGCCTGGTGAGTAGACCAATGACCGAAGCTGAAGACAAATTGTGCTCATGAGTCCGCTCTTCCTGCAGGTTCCGACCCATCGTTGTTGGACCTTTCAACAAGAAGACCTCTGATGACGGAAAGGCCCAGGCCGCCAAGTACCTCGCCATCCTCGACCAGTACCTCGCCGACAAGACCTTCCTCGTCGGAGAGCGCGTCACCTTCGCTGATCTCCTGACCGCTGCTGCCGTTCAGCGAGGCTGCGATCACGTGAGTTGTAGTGCATAGGTATTGAGAGCACGACCATAGTAGAGTATCAGTGCTGATCATGTACACCCTCAATCCTTCAGGTCATCGACGCTCCCTTCCTCAACCAGTTCCCCAACGTCGCCCGATTCTTCAACACCGTCCTCAGACAGCCCCAGGCTCTCAAGGTCTACGGCAAGGAGCCATCCCCAATTGCGAAGCCCAAGGAGTACGTCCCAGCCGAGAAGAAGAAGGCTGACAAGCCAGCTGTCGCTGCTCCTGCCGCTGCCGCACCAAAGAAGGAGAAGAAGCCCGCTGCTGCCGCTGATGATGATGATGATGAGCCAGCTGCTCCTGCTGAGCCAAAGGCTAAGCACCCTTGCGAGGCTCTTGGAAAGCCAACTTTCGTTCTTGACGAGTGGAAGAGACAGTACTCCAACCTTGAGACCCCTGTACGTTTTGCTTCGTGATGATAGCTCGTCGGTCATCGACGCTGACCTGGTTTCAACGAATCTACAGGAAGCTCTAAAATGGTTCTGGGCAAACCACAAGCCTGAAGAGTACTCCCTCTGGAAGGCAACATACAAGTTCCCCGAGGAGCTCTCCAAGAAGGGTACGTAAAGTTTTGCATCGACGCCACCGGTATCCACCTACAGAGGCGATACGATGGCATGAGCTTGAAGGAGTACTGACAGATGTTATTGCGTATGCAGTCTTCATGAACTCCAACCTCATCACCGGCTTCCACACCCGCCTCGAGGGATCCCGCAAGTATCTCTTCGGTAACGCTTGCGTTTACGGCGAGGACAACGCCGACAAGCACGCCATCCAAGGTGTCTACCTCCTTAGAGGCCAGGAGCATTTCGATGTATTCTCCGTGGGCCCGGATCACGAATCCTATGAGTTCACAAAGCTCGACCCTACCAGCGAGTCGGACCGAAAGATTGTCGACGAGAACTGGCAGTGGACCGACAGCGTCGACGGCATGCCAGCTGTCGATGGCAAGGTATTCAAGTAGAGCATGGAAATTGCTAGATGTCTCATGCTGTAGCGTAGATGACTGCGTTGTTTCAGGTCGCTGCCGCAATCAAGGTTCCGATCCGCGCTCCCTGTACATCTACTAACTGTCTTTCCGCATAGCTCGTAATTCTGCTGCCCATCGTACAGTGACAAAGGGCCCGTTTGGTCACGGCACCGTACTATTTCCCTGACATCATGAGCGCGCATGCCTTGTAGCAAAACAATTGCCTCCTGGCTTAGCGACTATGCATTGGCATGAGGATGCAGGAGGACGCAGGAACACGTCACTGCGTTCTTACGGGTGCGCTACTATTTGGACAAAGTCCGACTAAATGTGAGGTCGAGGAAGGCCACTTGTCAAGGTGCCTCTACCTGCACGCCTTCTAAGCAGTTCAACTGCTCATAATAGACAGAACAGCATCCGGACAGCCTCATCCGCTCAACATGCCTCACAAAATTAGTGCATTGTGAGTCTGTCGACAAGCCCACAGTTTTAAGCCAATGCCCGTCTGATCTTTGGATGCTGTCCCTCCTTCCTCTCGAAAATGATACTTGAGGCGTGAACCACGTCGTCCCTTGTTGACCTGTTGACAAGAGCAACTGCTTAGAGCCGATCCAAGGCGCTCAAGACTATACATGTCAATCGCAAGGTATACGCGATCAAACGAACTGTGACGCCGTGCATGTCTGGCTACTGATTTGTTGTGGCAATATGTGGTCAGCATTAACATGTTTAGATGGTATTGCCTGTTTACCCATCTCCTCTTCAATGGCGCACAAGCGAAGTTTAGACATAGTTCCTACAAGTTCGTACCGAGCACCGCAAGACAGCATAGCAGGGAAGTCGCTGCCATCCGCTAACAAAGAGGCGAGATGACTGATGCCTAGCCTGATCGCCAGGCGAGCGCACCTGGATGAATGGCTGGAGATGGTCCACCTGGCCGAAAAGAGCTTGCACATTTTGCGGTATGATCCGTTCGGTTCGCGATAACGCAATTAGTGTAATTCCCTTGACAAGACTTCTGATATATTGACCAGCTCTGCGTGGACCTTCCCATGGCCGCTTCGTGTGTTTGCGCGCAAGCTGAATACCTGATACGTGAGAGCAAGCTGATAACTCTCACGTTAGCATATGCTTCGTTTCACATAACGAGGCCGGATGATTCGTGCTTCTCGGGTTCTCGACAATTGAGCTGCGAGCGAGATGCGCTCCACTTCCGTTCGCACTGCTGCTGTGATCCATGCTCCATTGCCTGACAGTATTGACCTATACGGTGATCAGGGTCGATACGCGAGAAGGATCATGGCCAGGACATTAGCTATGTCGCGTCATTGAATGCCTTGCATCGGCTTCACCTCTGATGAAAAGAGCATGCCGAACATATGTAAGCTGTTCCGTAATCGTCAAATTCGGTCAGCATTGGCGTGCCCTATGTATAGGTTCTTACATATTCTTGACATCCATACTGATCAGAAAGTCAGCGTCCTCGTCGTCATCATCACTGTCCTTCATATCATCTTCGTCCTCGAGCCCGATTTCGCCACTATCTTCTGTTTCGGGCTTTGGGGCAGACTCTTCGTATTCACAGTCGCTGATGAACATGCGACGCTTTCCCTTTCGGTTTTGTTTGTCTTGCTCTCCAGCAGCGTCATAGCTGCATGGTGTCTGCGCGAGAATTGCATTGAGCTTGACGCCCTACGTCGACTTCGCGCGCTCCACTTGTATGAAGCGACTTTGGTCTTCCAGCACCTTACTGACTGGTAAATTGAGCGCTATCCTTTGGGCAAGACATATGCCTAGCACCTGATAGCTGGCATAGTTCCGTCTTGATCTTCGGCGAAGTGAGATTGGAAATAAACGGGTCCTGCGTCGCCGGTCGACTCTTCCTGGCCAACGGTGCGGAGGAAGCTATTGCGTTCGTCTGGTTGGCTGCTGGCCCTTCATCAGAGTGAATTTCGCTTTCTAACCTAACATATCGAATGCTCGTAGCAAATAGAAGCCCTAGGAAGTGCTGTTAGACATTTACTGTGGCGTGCGTAGGTGGAGGCCAAACTCACTGGCAGTCTGGGTATCTCTGCGCGAGGTTCCGCGTTGAAGGTACTCAGCTTTTCATTGCACAAATCTATGTCCATGCGGATGATAGCAAGTAGCTGCGTAGCTGCTGCATGAGCCTGCTTGTCATTGTCGGCGTGCCTCTGAGCCTGGAATGCGTAGTCTCGGGCTGCTCTCAAATCGGCAATTCCAAAGCCAGCAACATTGTAGCGAGACGCGCCAATAGCTATGATGTGATAGATTTGTGCCTTGAGGATAGCTTGGAGCATATCGAAGTCTTCATGCATGCGGGTGTAACGAGCCAGAGAGTATCCGCTGTCGTTATACCCGCGTTTGTATTGTTCAACTGCGAGTTCGCCGATTTGCTTCAGCTTGGGGTATCGCGCCTGGATCAAGTCAACGTTCTTCATCTGTTGAGCCGTCAGATAGATCATTTCGCAGCCGGCTGACTCGATAGTATGTTGGTATGTGCTCAAGTGGGTAGACGCCACCTGTGTCGTGACGCTGGCGAGCTATGGAAACATGTACAAATGCCATTTACAGTACATTCGCAAGGCTGAGACGTCCTTCGTGCAGTCAGTCGAGTTCTCCATGGGCCCGGATTACAAATCCTTTGAGTTCACAAAGCTCGACCCTACCAGCGAGTCGGACCGAAAGATCATCGACGAGAACTGGCAGTGGACCGACAGCATCGACGGCATGCCAGCTGTCGACGGAAAGGTAAGAACAGCGGTTCAGATATGCTGTTTGACCCCCCGTCTAACTAATTGTTGCTTCTGCTGTCTAGGTCGTCAAGTAAATCCTTCTCTTCCGCCACCGAAAAACAGACCTCACATCCGAGGTTCTACCGCCTTTATAGGCCTAGATTATATTCGTGCAGGGCTACTCTCTTAGATCGACTACACTGTCTGTCTGTGTGAGGGATTGCGTTGTTCTGAGCTTTTCAAGTTTGCCTCACGTTTGGACTGCAATGAATCTTGAGGATATACATAACGACCCCAACCACGTAGGATAGCAGGTGACGAACTCCTTACTCGCAAACTGGTTTCATGTATGCTGCAGAACACGCTGCTCTGTATGTTTCTCTTCGCTTTCATCTCGCCACCTCGCCCAGGCACTCCAGTTTTCCAGCCGCGCGCTGTGGCCCGCATTATTCTGGTCCGAAGATCTCGATAGCTGATGATCGGAAGGAGTAGCTTCTTCCAGCTTCCCTCCAATGTATCCTGGCTTCATCTTTCTGGTCAGTCTGACCTGAGTGACAGTCCCAACCCTACAAGCCAAGCCGCCCAACGTTGCAAAGCTTCGAGAGAGAGAGAAAAGCCCAGTCGAAACCCCGCCACCGTCATCGATACCGACCGAAAATGGCCACCGAACACGACCTGAAATGCCTGACTATAGAAGAGCTGGAGAATATAGCTGCGGACATGATGGACAAGCAGACGAGAGATTACTACAATGAGGTGGGCTTACCTCTCACGGCAAGATCATCAGGATTCGAAAAGCCACTCTATGACTGACGGCATATATGCGTGAATCCATTCGTTTTGGAATTCTGAAA
This sequence comes from Cystobasidium tubakii, assembly GCA_024345325.1. Classification (NCBI taxonomy): domain Eukaryota; kingdom Fungi; phylum Basidiomycota; class Cystobasidiomycetes; order Cystobasidiales; family Cystobasidiaceae; genus Cystobasidium; species Cystobasidium tubakii. The sequence goes on along the minus strand of BROO01000005.1, from coordinate 1,241,642 downwards.
CGCGCGCTTTCCGTTCACTCTGTCAGGGAGCAGACTCTGGAACTACTCTTCGCGAGAATATCGAGGCCTACCAAAAGTACCGCATCCGCCCCCGTATCTTACGAGATGTCTCCCGCTTGGACACGAGTGCTTCGATCTTCGGACACAAGAATGCTTTTCCCATGGGAGTCGCTCCTACTGCAATGCAGAGATTAGCACATACAGATGGAGAAAAAGCGACAGCTCGGGCTTGCGCCAAGCGTCAGATCGTTATGGGCCTATCGTCGTTTTCGACAACTACTTTGGAAGATGTAGCCCAAGCTGCAGAAGGTCAGGTACCTCTAGTCCTTCAATTATATCTCTTTGAAGAAAGAGAGCATTCGAGGAAATTGATAGCACGAGCAAAAAAGGCAGGTTTTAAAGCGGTCTTCCTGACTGTCGATACACCATACCTCGGTCGACGCAATCTCGAGATTAGGAATCAGTTTAAACTGCCTGCTCATTTCTCCATACCCAACTTTATGCAACAAGAAGATGCAGACAACGGAGATGCAGAGTTTGCGCAAGAAAAGGGCAAGAAAAAGGAGAGCATGCCAAGTTCAGCTGGCTACACGGATAAGGACGGGTCGAGGATTGTGCCTGGGGGACCTATTACTTTCCACTCGCATGCTGCCAACCCGACATTGTCATGGGAGCGGGATATAGAATGGCTGAAGAAGGAATGCGGTGATGATCTGCAGGTTTGGATTAAAGGAGTCGCGACTGGCGAAGATGCAAAGTTGGCTATCAAGCACGGCGTGGACGGTATTGTCGTTTCCAATCACGGCGGGAGGCAATTAAGTAAGCTAGAACCGAGAACCGTACAAACATGGACAAGACCCAGTTCTGATAGAAGCTCTCCACAGATGGCGCGCTCGCAACACTGGACGCACTGCCGGAGGTAGTCGCCGCAGTCAACAAGCGCATACCAGTTCACGTAGATGGAGGTATTCGGCATGGGACCGACATATTCAAAGCTATAGCATTGGGAGCCGACTTCTGCTGGATCGGAAGACCTGTACTTTGGGCATTAGCATACAAAGGTCAATTAGGCGTTGAGCTATGCCTTCGACTGCTCGAAGATGAGTTCAAGCTAGCTATGGGATTAGCTGGCGTCACGCGGGTTGAAGACATCAACAAGAGCTATCTCGTCAAGATGGAAGGGTGCGCTTTCCCTGCTAAGCTGTAATGTTAAGCCTAAATATGTAGCTCGTAGCTTGTATACTGATTTGCAACCATAGTATATCGCTGTTTAAGAAGATGTGTCGTAAAGAAGAATTCGCACGCTTCTCACCTCACCCCTCTAACGGTTGTCCCTAATAATTGCACAGGAGTAAGGAGGGCGATGAAAGAGCGCGTCCAGACTTCTTTGCAACAGATCTCCTCCAAAAGCCGATACATGTAATCTATCGGTGGTGTTTCTCATTCATTGCTTGGCTCTGCGAGATGTGACACAGCTTCCCTTAGCACCGCGGCTGCACCTGGTGATGTTCGAATACCTGCCGTTCGCGATGAAAGACTGCAGGTCATACGAACGACAACGACAGCGGTGCACTCGGAAAGCCATTGACATCCATATATGCGGGTCGCCGTCAATGATCGATTGCATTGCACTCGCATAACGAGGAGACTGCCTCGCCGGCGAAGCACACAAGATTGCACACTCACACTCCTTTCATATCATATAGCAAAGCAGACGATCATCCATGTAGGTATACCGGCGCATTCACATATTCCATTGACCAAACTTCATTAAACAGCTTGGAAGCGCAACTTGCAAGTCAGAGATCTGCAAAACCAACTCATTAGCGCCGGACCCATTGGAGAAGCACATGTACTTACTTCGGGACGACGAAGAAATGTTCAACTGGAGACATCGTTTCCTCCGTTGTCGTCGGATCGGGCATAATGGAGTATTTCCGGATGAGTGTCCCCAGGATCAGCCGCATTTCCGCCCAAGCCAGACTGCAACGAATTTACTTCAGCCCGAACGTCGAGCGAACGCGAAGCAGCTGAATTGTTAACCCACTTCATGCCGACACAATTTCGAGGTCCATAGCTGAAAGGAATAAAGGCATTCCTCATCTCGGCTGTCTCGTCGAGCCATCGCTCGGGTATGAAGGCTTCAGGGTTCGGGAAGAGACTAGGATCGCGATGAATCGAGTAGGCATGAATCGTAACTTCGGTGTCCGCCGGCAGGAAGCAGTTTTGCAAGACAGCACCGCCTTCTGGTACGCTTCTTTCAAGGGGTCCTGGGAGGGTGGGCCATCTGCGTAAGACCTCTTTTATGAAAGAATTGAAAAGCGGTAGACTCTCGAGGTCTTTCAAGCTTGGCCATTCCTGAGGATCTTCGTTGATGCTGATTAGCTCCTTTCGAAGCTTACTTTGAAGCTCTGGGCTCTTGGAGACTTCATATCTGTAAGCAAAAGTATTCAGATACCAGGAAGGTTTGTTATGAAGTGCGCAAATGCTGACAGTGCGTATGTCATGGCGGTGGATGTAGTATCGCTTCCCGCCACAAGAATGGCACCGGCCTCTGACTCCACATGGCGTCGAGTGATGCTTGGCTCATTACGAGATGCTTGGTAGAGTGATTTGAGAAGCTAGACTCTTCTATCAGCTTGGCACGAAACATAAGAATTGATAACCAAAGCCGCAGTGTGAGTACCCACGTTGGTCTTCTCAGCTGTTGTTCCGTCGTTTTTGCTGATCTCCCCTTTTTGTAGCATGCCATCGAGGATAGAAGCACCGTAGCCAATGAATGCCTGGTGAGCATCTGCAGTGGCTGTGATAGGTGGGAAAATGCGAAGTTTGGCGATCCGGTCAAAGCCTGGGATGAAGTCTCGACCGACGACTGCAGTAAAGAGGGTATGTTCAACTACTTGTATCTTTCCCAAGACGTAGAGTAAACTCACAGCCAAAGAAAACGGAAGCCATCAGTTCAACTAGCGGTGTGACTTTGCCAGACTCGGTCATCTCCATGTCGACACCGTATGCGAGCATTCCTAAAGCAACAATGGACAGAGAGTCAGCCTTACTTACACCATGACATATCATGGAAAAGGCATACCAATAATATCGAACGCGACCAAACGAAGCCATCTGAAAACATCGACATTGCCCTCGGCCTTCTGCTCCGCTTCGATCTGCCTTATGAGGATTGAGGTGTACCTCTCGAGTTCAGGGTAGAAGGATTCAAGGTTTGCTCGCTGGAAAAGAGGGAGAAGAAGACCTCGGCGTGCTTTTATCGCTCGTGGTTCCCGCATCATAAGCAAATGCTCCACGCCGTCGATGTGTTTATTGTCGTAACTCCGGGCTGATTTGCTGAATTTCCCGGAGTAGACCGTCTTCAGATCGGCAGGATCCGAGACACTGCAGAGATTCGGTGCAATCCGTACGATAGGGCCTATTCGAAAAACGTTTCGAGGTGCCACCTATTTCAGTACAGGCCATGGTAGATACGATCGGCCCTCTGGTTCAGGCGAAGGTTGCCACTTACCGTATTTCGCGTGAAGCGAGTGAATCCATTCTGCACGCCTGCCACCGACGGTCGACTCGTAGGAATCGACGATGCTTGTGAGTGCACACGCAGGCGGTCCGGGTACCTTGGCTAGCGGACCGAGGAACGCGGTGTAAAGTCTTCGAAGGAACTTGTAGACCACCAGAAGCCCGAGCCCAGCCAACGCCAGAGAGACTGGCTGAAGGTCCTTAGTGTTCTTTATGGAGTACATCTTCGCGCGATATACGATATGAACGAAGGAAACAGACCCTACAGAACTTTGAACGTGGGAAAGCCAGTCTAGGCAACGAAAGCGGCTTACCCCACGGGTGAATCGTTGCAAGCTGGGGTCCCACAATTGATCGAATCCCACAAACCCACTTGCTTTTGTGGGTAAGCAAGGCTCTTCTACCGGAGACTCAGCAAAGGTTAAGATATGCCGATGCGACGCGGGTGTAATCGAAGGCTCCTCATAGCCGATGCAGATACCTGGGCAACGGCAGGAGGCGACAACCGACGGCACGACAGGGCATCTCTCCTGTCTTGACGAAGACCTGACTGACAGCAACCGCAAGTTTAACAGTGCAATATTAGGATCTAGGCATTCTGATAATCTTAAGAGATACAACAGTCTAATGGCCTTTGGATGCAACATAGGTGCAACTCGTGGCTCAGAGCTCAGCGTGCAGAGCAAAGCCATGATGCTTGGGACTGAAGGAGAGTCTAAGGGATACATCAACGTTCTCAGCAGGCTTCGGAATGCATGCGGCTCCCCCTAGTCCGTTTTGGGATAACCGTGTTCATCAAGCTCCTTTTTCAGCCCAGTTCAGAGTCTCGTCGAAGTCTGATCTTACACGCGCGTTTCAGGGGACCTGCAACCTCCAAAAGCCTTATCGGGTCAAAAGCCTTAGGTTCAGCTCATTGATCATACAAGGACTGCTGCGGCACACATTCACGGCGCGAATATGCAGTTACGGTAAGCGTTGCCAGAACCCCATCCTCCTCGAACCGACCGGCCCGCGTACAAGGTATGGGGACCGCCCTCCGTCACCACGTTCTCTCCCATGGCCGACGCCAATGCATATCAGTCATGCTGATGTTCCAATCATCCCAGCGGGGGCTGAACCTCGTTCCGTCACGGATCGTATCTGACCTTGTTTGGCAAAGAGTACGAATCTCGACTATCGTGTTGACTCTGCATGAGATGGTCAGTCTCATCCTTGTGTGTACGCTTTGTATCGGAGTGGAGTGACATAAACATTGTATTACGTTTCTTTTCAAGCGACGGAGGTGTAGAAATACAGTTTATGTGCAAATTCCCAATAAAGTACTGTAGAAGCAGGATTGTTTACTTGAGTAGAATGCCGAGTTTACAAACGTTAATCAATCTCCAAATCGTCACTTCAAGAAGTCATGAGCTTGCCAGTAAGAAATCCACGCATCGTTATTGGCGGGCCCCAACTGTGGCATACTGCGGTGTGTCGAGGCCAGTTCCTGTACGCGGTCGTTATAGGCTCGAGGGATGCCGAAGGCCTCTCTACCTTTTTCGTTGGCTCCGACAGGTCTCCGCTTGTACACCTCCAGTATCTTGCCGACTGGTTTGGCGATGCGATCGTCGAACTGAGCGACTTCGGCGATCTGTCGGTTGGACAGGACGTCAGCAAGGTCGAGCTCAAGAGCAAGGTTTCGAATCATTTGATACCACCTATGTCATGACGCTCAGTATATGGTGATGTCACGCAGCTTTGGAAAGGCGCGACTTACGTAACGAATTGGGGATGTACCAGATGTACAGTTCCGCTAACAGTCTTCGTTGAGAGCCATTTCGACCATCCTTTCGGCAGCAAGGTCGACTTGCAGCCATGCAGTAGCCTGTAAAGGCACGAAGTTAGTTGCAGTTCTTCATTATACGGAGGCACTGTCAATCTTACATTTACGCCAGCTGGCAGCACAGCGACAAAGTCACTGGGATTTGACGCTCATAGGACTGGGAGGGAAGACGTTCAGTGTGTGCCTGACTGCGCCCATGTTCGGCCCCTGTAGAACTCCAACTGCCATTGATGCGCGATTCAGACAGACAGCTGACCCATTCTAGGCGTGACATATAATAGGCCTTTCAAGGAAGCTTGTAGTAGTTCAGCGACGAACTTGGATTGACCGCAAGAAGTAGGAGCGACACTCCTGGTCTCAGCATCTTCTTCTTGTACTCATCCTGTAGAACGTGATGAATAACGCTGATTGAGCTGGCGTCGATATCTCGGATGGTACCGAGAGATTGAAGATAGCCGTATTCAAAAGAATAGGTCTTTCTTTGAGCTGGGTCCCGAGAACAGCAAACTCACTGCACCAGCGGACTGTGCATTCTTGTGAGCTTTCTGACGGACCTCAAACTCCAGCTCCAGCTCCACCACATCGCCAGGCTGCAACAAATGGCTCTCGACATTCCACGCATGCTGTCTATAGTGCTGATGAGTGAGCTAGCTTCTTGCAGCTTTCTACGCATGCGTGTACCATCTGCGAGCACGACAACCGTGGGCTTGTTGGGCAGGGCGCTCAAATATGTCAGTCAGCTAGCCAGTCTCAGTCAGCTATACGAGCAGACGAGAGCAGTGTGAGGGGCTGTATGCGTCGCATCGATGGCTCAATGCTATCCTCCGTACCTTGTAGCCTGACGTAGTGAGCCACAATGATCTCCGTACTGATAGCTGAGCACGTCATCCCCGCATCTCAGGCTACATGACACGCGGCAGTATGTCATGTAAGCGCCTACAGTCTGTCACTCCGATACCGGTCCTGCTGCTGTTGCCATCGCTGCACGACTTGCACTTTCGATCCGGCGTTGTTGAGGCTTCTAACGTCTGACAGTTGCGATGAGCATGGCAGGACAGGCCAGGACAGGCCAGCGAACAGTGCAGGCGGGAGCCAATGCCATACTGGTGCCAGATGTCTTCCTGTCTCCATGGGCTCAACTAGCATGGCTGTGCTACATTTCAGGTGCGTGTACATGTCGTGTTGGAGGCAAGCAGAGATGAGCTGTTCTGCCAGCTTGAATTATGGCCCGCCTTTGCAGCAGCCCGATTCGACGCATGGAATCGGAAAGGAATTCGCATGGCGGCTTGCTGTATACTCAACCTTCATCAAGCTTATCGCATCTCTGCTGGTACAAAAGCGACTTTCCATGCTTGCGATTGAGAAAGGTATCATTCCTCCATATGCTGGGCGCGACTACCGTGGAAGAAGCTGGACTAGAGCGTCCGAACTGCAACTTTCTGCAAGGAAATTGCACTGGATGTAATATTGAAGCCTCTACTTCATTGAAAAATCCATCTGCAATGCTTTTCGCGAGCTTTTTTTTGGGAATATCTTTCAAGCGAGATGCCTGCATGCAAACGGGAAGAAAAGGCTGGCGGTCCCCTCTGATTGCGCCATCTCCGGCTGGGAAGGACTAACTGATTGGAGTTGTTTTGCACGCTAATTACTGCTGATAGAGTGCGACTTCTTCCGCAACTGGCTCTCTTCTGCTTACCTGCTTGGAGCAATTTCATGCTGAGACTTGTCAAGCTGTCGACTCAGTCGCTAGGACTGATTAACCAGGTAGACAGGCAGGCCAGCACTCTCACTTCGGTATGTTGTTGCTTAAGCAATGACTACGCTCGTGGCTGACTTGTTCGTTGTGACGCAGCTAGTCGCCTATAGATGGCCTGCATGCAATCCGAACCTATCAAGCACCCTACCTCTGGCCCACCTGAAGTTATATTCATTCGCGGACAGAAACAATATACATAATTCTACGCTCGCCTAAAGAAGTCCAGTTATATACGTCTCGACGATCGGCATATTTTATCCAAGCATCTGGCGCATTAGTCGAGTGGTAACACGGGCATGGGCTATGTTCAACTAGTCAATGACCCGGAAGCTACTACTTCTGCGCTGCGGAAGACCTTCTGCCTGGCCTCAAGCCCCATTTATAGAGATGCCTGGCTACTCTAATGCTCACGGCCAATAGAAGGGTCTGCGGTATATGAGGGACGCCCATACGTTTTGCTGCGCCAACCCAGGGTTCAGGGTTCGAAACCAGCGAGCGGCATCCAGCAATCGTAACTACAAGCAGTCATTTTATTCTTTCTTTTTCCCCTTCAATCCTCGCGATCGCGTCATGCGAAGACATCCGCAACTCGTCCGACCGAACCACACTTGCTGGGCCCCTTTTGGTGTCGGCTATAACTCACCTGCTGCTACAAGCACGACATTCAGCTGCTTTGCTCTGAATCCTCGCTCTACCAACAGTTGTGATTGTTGCTCTCGCGTTGCTGTCGCTGACATTGTCCCAGTGGGTATTGGTCGGCACGCGTAGAGCAAGACAACACCGACCTGCTGCATCATACAAGGACGTTTGGACATCTTGTAGCGAAGTGTCTAACGAAGCAGTGAGTGACACTCTGGTATGTGACGGCCTTGTGAATCCGCCTTGTGTCATTTGCATTCGCTTCAACAAGTTTACGACTCAGCTCAGTCAAGCACAACACCGACAAAGCGCCTCGCGAACCCACGCCACCCCGCCTGGCGCCTATACCGTTTCATGCCAAATCCGCTCATAGCGGAGTCATTGTGCTGCATCCTGCAAACTTGCCGCCCCTTCCAGCGCTTTCTCCGGCCGTAGGCAACCTTTCCTACATCATGCATCAGGCAGGCCCCACGGGAAACTCGCCTCTCGAAGAACACGCCGCCGGGCGATCCTTCCAACAGAGACAAGAACTAGTCGGCGACTCTGTACTCAAGCTTTTTGTGACACATGGGCTGATCAATCATCATCCTCTCGTGTCTCACACCCTTTGTACAAGTACGCACAAGTTTCGGCTCCGATGATTTTGCGTGATTGTTATTCCTCGTTTGGCCGTTTCATTGTGAAGCGCAAGCAGACCGATACCAAGCTTAAGGTTGCGCAGGCCTCATTTCGCAGTGATCCTGGTTTCCATTGTTACATTGGCATTGCCTGTACAAATACATTATGCCTGTAGTAATTGTGCATTTACTTGGAACAGAAGTAAAATGCACAAGTCACGAGAGAGTACACTGAAGTACATTCTCTGGACCTAAACCAGGCGTAGATAGCCTTATAATAATTTCGACATTGTCGAGACTACTATCAAGTCCACTAGCCTGTGCTATGCCAGAGAAGGTTCTTCAGCTGCTCAGCCAATGAGCATTCCTTACCAAACCATTGCTAAGCTCCAGATTGCCTTACACGGCCAGCAGTTTTCTAACGCATGTACAGGGTGAGATCATGCCGTGCAAGCGGATCGTTGTGCGGAGGAAGGTGGCTTCTGTAAGCAACAAGTAACAGCAACATATCATCGAACGAGCGAATGACAGTGTCAGACAACCAGAGAGAGCATTGCTTCCGCAGCATGAAAGTGATGCATGAATCTGGTAGTCAGAGGCACGCGAGCACCTCGCGTGCAAATTTCAAGAACTACGAGCGCTTAAGCTTCTTGCGTGTATGAAGTGTACATGTGCTTGAGACCTCTCTAGGTGTGCCATCGATATGCCGGTCCTTTCGAGATGTTGGGAGAAAAGCAAGAGATGTACGAATGCTGGAATGCTCTTCTCTATCTTCCTCAGCTCCACATCAAGACAGCCAACAACAATCGGGAAGATGAAGCGGCGGCATCACTAGCACTTCAGGATTGTCCAGTATTCAACGTCCTGGCCATCTGGCGCCTGTGAATGGATCCAGCGTATCATTCGAATGCGGCAAGCTCTCTGAGCGGCTCGCAGACTGCTGGATGGCGCGAACAGGGTGTAGACGGCCATGAAGAAGACTACCACGGCGACGAGCAGCAGTACGGTGCTGCTCCAGATGCCGCAGCCCACCTGCATCCACTGCGTACCTCGCTTTCGACCAGCGACGCAGGCAGTCTATCCCTGCACGCGAGCCAGCGACTGCAATCAACACCGCGTGGAAAAGCGGCAGGAGGAGCGTTCCACCGCGTTTATAGGACTACACGACCTGTGACAGCCTCGAGTAGTGCTACAGAGTCGTCAGAAGCGGGCACACTGGGCAATTCGAGCGTGTCGCTGTCCTCTGCAGACGAAGCGGAAGACGGCGCAGACAACGTGATCAATAACAACAATAATGGAAGCGAGTCGGGGGTCAGAGATTACTGGAAGAGAATCATACTGGACGTTGAAGACAACAATGCTGCTGCCAACGTGCCCCAGATGCTTCGCTACACCTCGCGTCAGCAATATCTTGCTGCACAAGCTCCTTCAACCGGATCAAGCACGCTTGTCGAGCAGGAAGCTGAAGTGGGAAAGAGCACACCGATTGTGGTAAACAAAGCGCTATCGTCCAGTGCTCATGGTCCTCCGCGCAGCTCTCTCACCCCACCCGGCCAAACGTCGTCCCGCTTTGCCGCTGCAGTCACGTATGCCGAACTTGAACAACAAGAACGCGATAGAAGCACAGGCAGCAGTAGTGCAGCAGACCGAAGCATAACCCCACAACAACAGTCTTATCGTAATGATATGCAATCAAGCGTGCTCGGAGGCAATGAGAGCCAGGCCGCAAGTCGGGTACACGATATCTTCCAGCGCCATATACACAATGCATCGACAAGCTACACTTCCAGAAGATCATCAGTAAATACAACTTCACGCGACTCGTCAAGACCATCTATCCGGCCTAGACAACGGCTGAGGGATCTATTGTCAAGCTCGCAGACAGACCTCGGCCGCGATAACACCGACAGACATAACCGGCGACCAGGATCACCGGCCCAGCAGACTTCTCAGCGGGCAGTCTCGCAGTCTGATCAACTTCGAACATCTGGGCACAGGCCTGAGGGCAATATACCACAACAGGCATCATCAACTCGTTACCGCGACAGTAATAGGCTAGAAAGCAGAACGCAGCGATCGCGAACCGGGTATCGGACGCAAAGCCCGGAAAGGTCGACAAGTGGGAATAGATCTGTCTCACAGCATGCACACACACCGTTCAATCAATTGTCGCATGAATGGCAGGATCAGCCTGATAGAGTGCAGATTTCGAGTGTACGTCAATCTGGCGCTGCGAATACTCGACTGTCCAGCGAAACAGAGGATGTCAGCGACAACGATGGAGACATAGAATATCATCAAGCTCAAAGGGAAAGTCGCATGCTTTCGCGCTCTGCGAATCATATGGGCATGTCGCCAGGAAGGGCGCAACATGGCTGGTCAAGACAGCAGCGGGAAATTGAGGATACTGAGGAAGGAGACTCGCTGCCGTCGCTCCCTGATATGCCATCTGATGATGAGGAGGAGGAAAATTTGCCTCTGTCCGCAATGCAACCATCCTTATCATTTCAGTCTCGTTTCGAGGCAAATACTCCTGCGAAGTCAATCTATAGTCATACAAGTAGTCCGAATCCACCGGAGACCAGACCTGTCACCCACGACGGTGACCCGTCAATGTTCTCACCTTCGCCACGTCGTACACAGCGTCAATCCCACACGCTATTCCGGGACGAAGTTCATGTGAAGACGCCTCCCAAAACGCCACGCTTTCCTGGGCACTACTCGTCTCTTACACCTTTCCAGCCGCAGACATCGTCGAATGCGTTCTCCAGCTCTCCTTCCGTCAGGACTATGGTTACCCCTACAAACGTAATGAACAATTTGGATAGCACAAACCTCGCTACGCCCTTCGTGCCGGGAGGCTACACTAGCCCGTTCCCGCATCCCAAGATGCCACCACAACAAGTCGTTTTCGGTGAAAACGTTCGGATTTCTGCGATGAAATCAAATCACCCCAGGACCGAAGATGTCGCATCGCAAGACTGGCGTAAAACAGATCGCTTTTCTACCATGCTGCACCGCGTGATTGAAGAAGCGCAAGCCGAGGAGGAGGCGCCAGGGATTTCTCGCAATGTACCTTCACCGTCGAGATTCGACATCACGCCTTCAAAACCAAGACTGGCGCCCAACGACTGCACGCCAAGCCATTCTCCGATACAGGGAATGGGATCCGCCGCTCGTGCTGAAAATGTCAAGCTACATGTTGGCCCGACAGATCCGTCCACGAGTAGTTTGGATGCAGCAGAAGGCACCCTCCAACATCTTCTCACCGATCTTGTCAAGCCTTTGAAAGGTCTTCTCGGCGGTTTTGCGGGAGCAGAGACTCTGGCAGCACAACCTAATCCTATACCTGCTTGTCCCGACGATAGTGCAGCTACGCTGGTATCCAAACAGTCCGTCGAGCCGCGTTGGTTAGATAGGAAGAAGCGACGGGTAAGCTGTCCGTCTTGCTTTGCTGAATAACGACGTGAGCTGACAGTCGCATCTTGTCAGTCTCAGCAAGATGCTATGCTTCATCAATTGCAACAGGCAGATCTTTTAGATCATTCGCTAGTCAGCAAAGCTGAAGAACTGAGACTTACTCTGGAAGATATGAGTAACAACTTTACGACCCAGGTGTGTCGCCCTCTAATTCGCAGGTTGGCTTTAGTATTCTGACTCGAACTTTCCCCTGCTCACACAGGTTTCATCAGTCTTGAATGAGACTTTCGCAAAAGAGAATCGAAAGCGAAAGCTTTGGTTCGCATTCTTGATTTTCGCGGAGCTTGGCTTGATCTGGGCGCTCTGGTCCTTTGCGAATTCCCGTGCAAATCTCCTCTTTCAAACGACCTATTACGATCCTTTCTCTCCTGAAATTTACGCCGCATCACCAGCATCTTACATATCGACCTTGTACTCTTCCAGTGGCTTGGCTAGCGCGACTAATGCGTCACCGACACATTTCCCAGGTCCGACGCTACCTTTCTTTGGCACAATGGCATCTTACTTTCGAACTTCTTCAGATTCATTTTCATCATTCTTGCCTACTGGCTCAAATATACCCGATCACGACACGGCACTAGTTTCACGACAATATACGCTGGCTAACGGTGGATTGGTCTCTTATGTTTATCAATTTATTGGCATTTTTAGAAATATCTACCAGCAACTGCTCACTTTAGGCCTGGGAACATCTTCCTTCGCTCATGGTACTCTTGGAGGCGTTGTGGGAAGTAGCGGCAGCCCCGCTGGGAGTAACAGTGGTAGTCAGCTGTACAGAGTGCCGACGTGATGGCAACCTAAAATATAGTATCTGTGCTGTGCCCAAGATAGTGCGTTGATGAGAATTTGAAGCACGATGTATGTTGTTGTATCTTGTTAGTGACGAGACAATGACGAACAGTGTGAACGTTCGTTTTAATCGAGTAATGATGGTCTACATCACCGGTTGCTGGCGCTCTTTATCAATTTCGCATGGGACTTCTTCCCATTTAATCACACCAACTAGCCCAACTACAAACGCGCACTTCCCGTGGCAGGTCTAAGACGATTGGAAAGGGCACATACTTGTCTGCTTTGGATGGAGTAGACTGAATGGCTTCGCGAGAGCTCACTTGGCAAGTGCGATAGCTTCAATCTGCGGAATCATGGCGTAAGGCAAGGGGTAGTAACAAGTGATGAGCATACTACTCACCTCTACGAGAACGTCTCGTGGCAGCCGTGCCACCTCGACACAAGATCTAGCAGGCTTGTGGTCGCCCAGGTGCTTTGCGTATACCTCGTTGATCTTGGCAAAGTCGTCCATATTTTTTATGAAGACTGGCGATGCAAAAGTAGCGGGAAGTAGGTCAGAGAGCATTCGATGGAAAACCAATATTGCGCAGGGCCACATACGGGTGGCTTTGACGATGCTGTTGAGACCGACGCCAGCCTCTTTTAGGATAGCAGTCAAGTTCGTTAAGGCCTGCTCAGTCTGCTCAACGACTCCTCCTGCAAGAATATCCATATTTAGCGACTTAGTATTGGCCTTACACAGAGACAGCTGGACTGCCAACTTACCTTCTACCGTCTGCATGGTCTTGGGGTCAAAAGGCACGCATCCAGAGACGAAGATCTAGAGGGGCGACTTAGTGGAGTCTAAACCTGGAGGGAGCAATGAAAGGCCACATACGAATCCCAAATCGGTCTTTATCGCCTGGGCTGTTGTGACATTCAATCAATCAATCCAAATCAGTATATTGTGTGAGGCATTCGATCACGCCATCAAACATGGACGTTGTGCACATGTTGGAACGTACAGTAAGGGCCCTGTGAAGAATGTTAGCATTGGGTTCGAGTTGCAAATTATACCAGTCGTGACAGCTTACAATGGCAGCCGGGGCGTCAGGCGTGGAAACGGTGGTGAAGCTTGACATTCTGCGAGAGGCGATGATGGAGACAGATGCAGAAGGACAAGAAACAGACTGCAGAGAGCGAGTAGAAAAGATGAGGCGCGGGAGAAGGGTGCGGCTTGCAGTTCGGAGCATGCAATGGAGATCCTAGGAGACTTGTAGGTTGAAGTGAAGCAAGGGTTGTGACTCTGCAAATTGCCGAAGTGATAACAGCGTGGCGCAATGGCGTTGGATTCGGATCTCAAACCCCGTAGGAATGGCATAAAAGATAGTTGCTCCTGACTATCCCTTCAGTTCTGAGCATTTCTGGGGGCCTGCCGAAGCATTAGAGATGTAGTGTACAAGTCTGGTCGTCCGTGCTTATCAACTCTATAGTTGTCGAGATCTAACGTAAAGCAATCAACTTCCTCAAATCCGTGTCTCTCATATAGCGGCTTGCCCATAGGAGATGCCTCCAAGTATGTGATGTAGCCCTTCTTGTCCGCCAGGTCGGTGCCGTGCTGAAGCAGCTTCCCGCCTATACCGCGTCGATGATACGAAGGATGCGTGAAGAGGTTGCACAGGCCTGAAGGAGGAAGTCAGCATAGTGTTCGATGAGTCCTATGGAACATGCAGTACGTACGGATGTTGCGTTGGCCTAGAGTATGGACATTCCTGCCCTTTACGAGAGCTTTCTTAAAATCAGCTTGACACAGCTTGGACAATCTGGTCTCCTCGTCTTCGTCAACATTGCTGAAACTTGTTGGCTCAGGTTCTGATGATTGAGGTTCATCGAACACCTTCCACATAGCCCATGCAGCTACGACCTCGTTGTCGCTGCGGGCATCTTTGGTGGTCGCAGCCATAACAATAGCGTTGCTTGAAGCTAAACGCTCCCGAACATCGCCTTCATGCACCTTGATGGTAAACTCGGACAGCGAGCTACAGTCCTGTATGCCAGACAGTATCTTTGCAAAGCCGGTGGCATTCGAAAGCTTGGTGATGGTCATGCTTCGGACATCTTGTTCTGTGGCTAATCGCAGATTGATGACCTTTGAGTCGGTCATCTTCAGTGTAGCGAGCACCTTTACGGACGAGACAGCGTGCCAGTGATTCGCTCCATAGCTAACGAAGGAGTGTCCGATATTAACACTGCTCGTCAGTCGTGCAAAGCAGAACAAGGGAAGAGCTGTTCTGCACAGTTTCATCGACAAAGGAACGCCACAAGTCTTGAAGAGCATAAGTGCACGTGACTTCGATACTGCTCCTCTATCGGATCGTAGAGCATGGTGTTGCCGTCTGCCGAAGATGTATCGCAAGAGGAAGCGGGAATGCTTGCTCATTTTGCCCTTCTGACGGTACAGAGACCCGCACGGTCAAATGGCTAGGTTCTGCTAATCGACAATTTAACCTTGTAAGATGTCTCTTGCGCTGCCTCGTCCAATGGCCAGACCACACATTCAGATAGGAATGCCTGCATGAAAGCCTGCGTTTGCAAGTGCAGATGCGTGAGATCTGGAGCACATTGAACTCTGCTCAATCAGCAAGAATCTTTTGCTTGCACAGGTGGCTTAAGTCTAGATCGGGCTGTAGAGATGTAGGGCTCGCTTCGTCTCTGGAGGCTCGGTGCGTGCTTTTGAAAGGAGATCCAGAGAGTCAGTGTATGGGATGAAGAGCCGTACCTTGTCGAATGCCTGTTCCGGCTCCCTCATCGGTTGCCTGGGTATGGCATGTCCATATGTCCTGGTAAAGACGCAGCAAGTGTGTCCACATAGTTTTATCTACACTGTTAAGTGCATCGTGCTAGCTGGAGATGCACATAGAACAGCTTTCAATTGTGTCCCAAAGCGAGAATCCGACTTTCCGAAGATTAGCACTCGTATACTTCAATCGTCAGTGTGTCAGCACGCTTGTCTTGACCACAACGACTCTGCCCCAGCTGGGTGCAGGGCAACCTTGTTATTGAGGGAACATAGGTCGAGCATAGGCATAGATATCGCAGCAGGAAAGACCTGAAATCTTCGAAGGCAGTTTGAAGAAAGGCGAAGAAGCTGCTCGAGTCAGTCTACAGAGATCGCTGGCATCGCGATACTGATGACCCATCAGCAAGCACGACGAGGACAGCAGCAGCAGCACCAAGACACATCCAGCGAGGACAAGGAAGCCATCAACATGCCTCCAATCCAGATAACAGGCCCCGCTCGCCGACCACATCGCGACGAGAAGGACGCTGAGCAACGCCATCATCAGCCTGCCAGCATGAGGAATGCAGCGAGCAACGTGCACAATAACAGCAGCAACAGAGCGAGCGATGCGACCTTGAACCATGTATGTGGATGCAGATCCTGCTTATAACGCCATGCTCTAGCTAAGCTTCCTCACTTGCTGGACTCGCAGCTCCTCGCATTTACTCTTCCTCCAAGAGCACACCCAGTCCCGCGGACTTCGCGACGCAGCGGCAGGAACGCGCCTACTTGGGGCAGAAGTACACGAGAACGTGAGCACTATGCCCGGCTTTAGAGCTTTGGCAGCTCGGTCCGACCAACTGACCTCGTATCTGCCGTCACTCTTCATCGCCGCCACCGGTTGCATGGCTCACGTTCACCCGGTCACGATGCATAACCCTAATCTATCAGGCTATCTCAATGCACAGTTCAAGTTCATGCTCAAGCCTACTGGAGACTACACTGTACACTTTGCTGACCGTAAGCTCTCATACTCTCATTTCCCCAAAAGTCCGGACGCTCGCTGTCTGTGGCGGAATTCTTCGCATACTGTGAAGCGAACGTGAGACATGGCTTCGTCGTTAGCAAAGCTAACCACTGCTTCAATCTGTAGCCGATATCTACTTCAACTGGCCTGATGTGCTTCAAGTCCTCGTCCCGACCTCGTCCGTCCTGCCTGGAGCTGCTCATGCCCTCGAAGGGCCTTCAATCTCCTCCGCAGACTCATTACTGCCATCATGCCCCATCTGCCTTTCTGAGCCTGTAGCCCCACGTATGACCAAATGTGGTCATATATTCTGTGAGTCGCCTCTGAGATGCACATCCTTCGTACACGACTTACATCGTCCCGCAGGCTATTCGTGTATCCTGCATTACCTAGAACTTTCCGATCAGACAGGACAAAAGTGCAGAAGCTGTCCTATCTGTTATGATACCGTCTTCGGTCGAGAACTCAAGAGCGTCAAATGGTACGACCCAGTCTCTGTTTCATCGCAAGCGGAAGCAGAGCACCCGCCTTTCCAACTTGAGCGAGCCGAACAGCCTGACCAAGATGCAGTAAAGGAGAAGAAGGAAGATTTCATTACTATGCGTTTAATTTATCGAACCACAATCTCGACGCTTGCGTTACCTAAATCGTCAACTTGGCCATCCGATCTGATACCTCCACACGCGGCTCCTTGGTACTTCTTACCTGACATCTTCAACTTCTCACGCTTTATGCTAGCTACCCCGGACTATATGGAAGAAGAGCTGAAGAATGACTTGAGCCAGCTTATTACGGAAGAGGACAGCCTGAAGAAGCTTGAAGGAGGGCCCCAAAGTCGAGATGATCTGGGATTAACCTTCGTAGAGGCTGCCAAGCGGAAGGTTATAGAGCAGATTGAAAAGGTGACTTTACTGCGAACGGACACAGTGCAGCGCTCAAGTGAAAATGCATGGCTGGAGCTCGAAGCTATGCGTGCTCGACGAGAGCGTAATACGCGTCGAGAGCAGCAGAGGCTACAGGCTGCACAATATGGAGAAACCACGACAGCTACGTCGGCGGATGAGACAGCAGACGATCAAAGCGCTCCTGAAGGATACCTTCAGTCAGGAGCAACTGCAGGTGCATACTCTGCTCCGGCAGCTACCTCGAGACCGTCGACTGCCGCTCGCAATTATGCCACTCATACAGGCTTGTCGAAAAACAACCGCAACAATCGCCATCGTGCCAATGTCAATCCACCAGCGCCCAATGATGCGACCTACTACTTCTACCAAGCGGCGTCTGGTCAGCACATTTATCTTCACCCCCTCGATATCAAGATTCTCAAGTCCTACTATGATTCGTATTCAAGTTTCCCTGAAACGATTCGTGTCCGGATAGACGGTGTCGAAGAAGGTTCAATGAACGATGATCTGAGGAAAAGATGCCGTTATTTGGCACATCTGCCATCGGGATGCGATATAACTTTTGTCGAGTCGGATCTCGCATCTGTTATGCCCAGCAGCGCTCTGGCACCATACGCTCAAGCCTTGAAGAAGAGGTCAGGAAGGCGGAAAGACAAAGCTAGGAAGGATGATAAGTCCAAGATCAAAGCTGAGCAAGCGGAAAAGGAAAAGGAGAGAGAACAGTTCAGACGGATGTCAGAGAACTACTCTAGGCTATCGGCTTCCAGGCCGAGTGTTCACGATATCGAGATTGACTTTTCACTCTTCCCTGGTCTGGGAGGTGGTGCCCATCAGGAGCCAAATTTCCTTCATCCAGTGACAAGCAGAGAAGGGGACGCACCTCTATCGATTTCTCCTGCTTCGCCCCCTGCTTCGAGCGGGCCAGGACAGCGGACAGTATGGGGCACTCAGGCCAT
Source organism: Cystobasidium tubakii (assembly GCA_024345325.1). Classification (NCBI taxonomy): domain Eukaryota; kingdom Fungi; phylum Basidiomycota; class Cystobasidiomycetes; order Cystobasidiales; family Cystobasidiaceae; genus Cystobasidium; species Cystobasidium tubakii. The sequence continues at coordinate 1,223,362 of BROO01000005.1, read as the reverse complement.
TCGATCGAGTCAGGCTGCTGCTGAAGCAGAGCAAGGCGATTCCTTCGTCGACGGTGCATGGCAAGATTTCGATAGCATGCAAGATAGAGGTGGACGGCGGCAGGGCCGAAAGAAGAAGGTTGTCCTCAATCTGTCAGGAGGGTCGGTAAGAATGGGTCGGTGAAGCGATCTGCCATATGAATCTATAGTAATAGTTAGCAAATCATGAATCGTTCAAAGCATGGAATCGAGTTCTCTTCGTTTCACTAGCAGATATGTAACATAGGGTTGGTCTAGTCACGTGCCGATAATGCAGCTCATCATGCATCAAACCCTGGCCGGTCAAGTGGGAACTGTTCAGCGGTTCTGCATTTGCTGGGAGTACTGTACTATTCCACAGTGTTTGTCTCGCCGAGTGAATAAGACTTGGACCATCCGAGGAAGACAGCATTGCCCTTCGTGACTGTGGCGAGCATCTTCGTAGCAGACTGGAAAGAGCTTGCAGTTTAGCTCTGCTTTAGACGAAATATATCTGCATACATCCATATCTCCCACGTCAAGACTACACACGCCAGATGGACGAGCACGTCGCAGTGCTGCTGCAGGACACGCTATCGTCGGCAGCTTCGACGCGCATACAGGCAGAGCTCTCGCTGAAGGAGCTGCACCAGATTGGCGGTGAGCTGCGTCGCCAATGAGACTTGCTAGCTTTCCAGTACTAAGCGTATCTGTTCAATGCTCTTCAGAAGCTGCTCTCAGTCTCGCTCGAATCTGCCTCGCCCAAGATGCAGACATCTCTCTCCGCCAGAGCGCTGGTATAAACTTGAAGAAGTACGTGAAGGAGCACTGGTCGGCAGCTTTCGAGACTTTTGAGGGGAGCCCTCCAGACTTCGAGGTGAGTACGCCTTGTTCTTGACGAGTATACCATTGCTGACGCTCGCTATCGCAATATACGCGTGCATCATTACCTGTGTTTTTTTTTTTGCTGACCGGTGCCTTGAAGATCAAAGACCAGATCAGACAAGCTGTCCTTGCGGGCTTATCTGATAACGTACGCAAGATCCGCCTGGCATGCGTAAGTTACAATCAAAGATGCAACCGAGCTGAAGTTGCGTGACCGACTGATATGTCCCTGCATGCCAACAGGCAGGCATCGCCTCTGAAATAGCCAGCTCAGACTGGCCGGATGAATGGCCGACATTGCTGGATTCGCTAATCCAACTTCTCAATTCTGGCCGCACAGAGAATGTGCATGGAGCAATGCGGGTCCTCAGTGACTTTGTTTCGGCGGATCTATCGGAAGACCAGCTTTTGCCACTTTCGAATGTTATGTTGCCCCAGCTATTGCAGATCCTGAGCGACGAACGTGTAAGTTGAGTTTAGAGTAAGCAGATAGTCCCCCACCATGGCTCATTTCTGCCTCCTTTGTTACAGCACTCGCCTACCACTAGGGCTCAGAGCGTTGCTGTCTTCCAGCAGTGCATAAGTACACTATATATGGTACAGGAAAGTCACCCTCAAGCCGCAAAGTATGCTACGCAGCAAGTAATACCTCAATGGACCGCGGCATTTGAGCGGATACTGTCCAGCGATCCCTCCGCCAGTGGTAATTGGAGCAGCCTACATATAAGATCCGAGATATTTTCAGTTGGTGACCAAACCCACCTTGTTATCTGTACATGCTGATTGTCCGCTAATTCTGCAGACACTCAACATTATCTTGACATCATTTCCGAAAAGCATAACCTCGCATATGCAAGCTTTCCTGATGGCAGCCGCTCGGCATATTACAATGCTGAGCGGTCCATTCCGATCTTCGGCCCTAAATGATGACCTTGAAGATGAATTCAGCCTAGATACGGAAGATGACACGTCTCTCACTTTGCCATCGGTATTGTCGACGATGCTGATCTTCGTAGCTAATGCATCGCGCCGACCCGCTGGCAAGAGCACTGTTATTGCCAAGGACACAGATCAACCGACGGAGCTATTACAACAGCTTGTGTATCTTGCTGTTTACTACAGTCAGATTACGACAGAAGATGAAGACCGCTGGTCAAACGATGTCAATACGTTTGTCGAGGACGAAGATGACGAGATGCCAGTTTCAACTCTAAGGACGGATGCTCTCGATCTCATCAGTAGCTTTCTGAACTCTTTCACAAACCCAATTATTGCTGCTCTAATCATGGCTTCAGATCGGATAGCTCAAGAGTCGGAAAAGCTGAGGAGTGAGAATCAAGCGGACTGGTGGAAAGGATACGAAAGTGCTCTGACGCACCTATCAAGTGCTGCTGAGGAGGTACTCGAGCAAGACGACAGCGCTCGTGAGAAAGGGAAGCAGCCTTTATTTGATCTAGAGAAGACGTTTGAGCGATTCGTGGGACCATTCCTATCGAGACCGGGTGAGACAGATTCCCTCGATGGAGAAACGACAGAGACTGACCTGTGTGTCCAGACCTTCCATTCCTGCAGGGTCGAGCACTCATCTTTGCAAGTCGCTTCGCAGTACAATTACCAGAGCATCTCCAGCAGCAATTCTTTGAGAGCACATTACAGCTATTCGAGGCGCAGGACACAAGTCTTGTGCTTAAGGTTTCCGCTCTTCGGGCATTGAAGAAGTAGGCAACACTTCAGACTTGCTCTGCCAGCACGAGTCGTTCTGACCTTCCTGCGCTGCAGTTTCTGCCAACTGATCCCACAGGCAGCTATCTTCGCGAGCCTTGGCGACAGAATTACTCAAGACCTCCTGCCACTTGTATCGCAAGCCAGAGAGGGTACACTTATGCTTGTGCTCGAAAGTTTACAGCAGACACTAGCATTGGGCACCGTTCAGCAGACCAGTCAAATCTGCAACGAGCTGGTCTCGACACTGATACAACCGGTCATGAACGGTTCACTGAAGAGTGAGGGAAAGCGACTCATCTCTTCCTCGAGTAAAAACTAATGCCGCCCATCAGATCCAATGCTACAAGCTACTTTGTGTGATTTGATACGTACATACTCAAGCTCCCAGTCAGCGCATGTCTATCACAGTCTCGTCCAGCTCGCCCTGCCTCGCTTTGCCCAATTACTCGGACAGACAGGACAAGATGATGATACGCGACAGCAGGTCGATTCAGCTATGGTCGTCATCAATGCGATCTTCGACGGACGGTCTAGTCCGATGGGTGAAGGGATGTTTACTGCCATTGCCCAATCTCTCTTCGATACTCTGGGCACGACAGACGATGACAATGTTCTACAAGAAGGCTTGGAGTGCCTTACCTATGTCGTCAGGAAAGATGTCGATCAGCTAATGCAGTGGTAGGCTACAAATACTCTTGGAGCGATGTCTTGCACGCTGACATTTCGTAACAGGCATGGAAAAGATGGGCAGAGCGGTCTTGCCGCACTCTTCCACATCGTCGCGCTGGTCCTCAGACCGGACCGCTCAGAATCAGCAAGCTTATTCATTGGAGATCTGGTCCTGCACGTCGTCCGTCGAGCTGGGGATGCCATCCTCCCTATTCTTCCAGATCTACTACAGGCTCTCCTACTTCGACTCACTACCGCCCAAACATCGACCTTTGCGCAAAGTCTGATTCTACCATTTGCGTACCTCATGCACAATCAGACAGATACAGTCCTCGACCTACTTGAAAATGTAAATATCGACGGGAAAAGTGGTATTCAGATATTACTGCCGGCTTGGACCGATAATGTCGATAGTATACTCGGATTCTGGAATATTCGAATCAGTTCTGTGGCACTTGGCAAGCTACTACTCGCCAATAGACCAAGCTTGAATAGCTTGACTGTGAAAGGGGACTTGATTGTCAATCAGGCTAATTCGGGAGGTAAGTTGACGAGCAAAGGATGTTGCTCTGGCGAGAGCATCCTCCTGATTGTCTTCGTCGTTCTCAGTCATTCTCACGCGTTCCAGAGCCAAGAAGAGTGCGCACAATCCCACACTTTGTCCTGCACTGCGTCGCTAATCACAACTTTCCCGACTACTACCCGCAGATCCTGATCAATATGCGCAAATTCCATTCAAAGCGAAAGCCTTGAAGATCATACTGAAGGATCTCGAGCAGAACACAGAAGCGACTGAGCCGGAGGAAAGCCCGCACGATGATATTGTCGGTCAAGCCTCGTTCATGGATCGAGATTCGTGTGGCTGATCTTTTACTTTGTAGGGCGGAGACGAGGAATGGGAAGATGACGAAGATGCAGAAGCAGCCAAGGGTGCTCTCGACCTATCTCGTACGTCAGACCTTATGTAACTGAACTGTCGTATAGCGTGTCTGAATGCCTTCGTTCAGACTTTATCGGCGGTGCTTCCTCCTTCTTGAACGATGATGGCGAGGACGAGGACGACGAAGGGGACGAGGATCTCAAGACTGATCCAGTCTATACGATGGACTTGCCGGTGAGTCGATTTCGACCAGCTCATCTGTCAAATGAATGATTCTGATGCCATGCTATCGGATGTAGCACCATCTCAAGGAGACTGTTCGTGCATTCGCAGGACTGGACCGCCGCCTGTTTGACGCGTGTCTGCCGTATCTGGACGCGTCCGAGACACATACATTGCATTCCATATGAATGTCTGACGTTGGAAAGTAGTATTTGTGTTGTTGTAGCATACACCTAGAAGCGACCTACATTACACTTGGGGGGTGGTTCTGATGGTGGCGAAACAAGCCGAGACTCATTTGAGTATCTTGATGCCCAAAGGTGTTGAGCTTACTACAAGCAATACCCAGCCTACAGCTCTCTGCATGCATCGAGCTGCCCTGCTGTCATGCTTGCTCTCTGATCTCGCCCGTGAAATGCCCGATCACCTTTTTCTGGCTGCATTTTTCTTCGCCATTTCTGCACAATCCGGCTTTTCCTTCTTCTTTCTCATCAAAAAAGCATCCGACACTCATGCCATGCCGTCTACGCCGTTTGCGTGTTAGCAGAGTCAGTCTCACGACTGTTCCACTGCGCACGCATCCTATTCACGAGTGGCTCATGGCGGCGCCGTAGCGTCGGTAGAGGGAAGGGCGACCATTTCGTCTCGCGGGAGTTTAGGAACGTCCAAGGTCGAGCATTTTCGTCTTTACTCACTTGGACGGCTGACAATTCATTCATCCCGACATCTATACCCACACGTTAGAGTTGTATGTTGTTGTAAGTAGCTGTTTCCATTGTTGCTGCTTCTCGTGTTCCACGCAATGCCATACCATCACCCTATCCTGCAATCTCCCTACCACACTCGCTACGATGTGACACAACAAAACTATACAAACTGATTTAATGAGTCAGATTGCCGGCATTCTTGCCGTCAAGGAGGACGTACAACCTTTCCTGTCTGAGCTTTCCCACTCTTCGCTTCCTTCCACTGTATCCACTCTGCTCACGGGAATATAGTTAACTAATGACATCTTTGTTCCTCTATGCAGGAACATCTTAGTCTTTGTGCCCTACTGCAATACACATGCACTACATCCCTTCTTCTTCGTTACTCGGGGTTTTTTCCCACCTTGCTTGGTTCGCGTACCTACCTCTCCTCTGAGATTAGTCAGTCAATCATTGAACTACAACACAAGCTTGAATCGCTTCAGTCTGAACAAGTCTCCGACATGCCTTGCCTGGTCTCGAAATTTGTATCATGCTGAGCTCGGAATCAAAGGTTCAGAGTCACCAGAGACTGCCGCATTCGATGTAGTCGTCAATTATGGAAAATGCTGTATATATTGCGTGCCTGTATCATGACTGCAAAGATCATACACATACAATCAATACATCAGCAGCTCGTACCCTGCCAGAGCAGTTGCAACCAAGCCGAAAGCGATTCTAGCAGAGTGGAAAAGCTGAAAGCGAGTGACCCATGTTTTTGCTCGTTCTTCGTCTGCCGTGTCATACCCAATGGCTCAGTACAGAAAGAGGCATGGAAGATGAAATATCTCCAGCTCACCCTCTTTCGTCTTTACGCTGTCTAGCAATTCAGCCCTCAATCCAGCTCCAAGCATAATTACAGGTGTGATGAGCGGTACACCCAGAAGCGAGATAGTCGCTCCCATTAGCAAGTTCCTACTCTGTCCAGGTGATGCTAAATATGCCGCGAGTCCGAGCATGAGGATGTTGGGTCCAATAAAAGTAGGTATGGTAGCTTGTCCACGCTCGAAAGCCTTGCGCCACAATCTCCATCTCTGAAATGGGGTGAAAGCAGGTTCGGGAGCTTCAAGCATCGGTACGGTGATGATTGAGAAGCTGAGCATGAGGCCTGTTTGATACAACAAGGAAAGTCAGACGCACTCGAGATCGTTACAAGTGGCCAATAGACTTGACCTGTGGCCATTGCAGAGCCAAGGGTGGCGGCCAGTCGAAGCGAGTCGAACGCGTTGAGAGCGGTCATGTCTGCAGATGCGAGGAGACCTCCGAAGTATGGAGTACCTAAAAGCAAGAAGTTACGATATGTAAGTGATGATGCTTGCAGATGTCGGTCGATCGCTCCGTCGAGTACATCCGCCTCTAAAGTCCGGGAGTTTTACCGGCAATTGGGCAGCAGTCAGGCAGGCAGTATATCATGCATGATAAAGAGCACGGGACTTTGTAGTGGCGTTGCTAGACCTCGGAATGTCTACTGGACGGATTGTAGCACTCCAAGCTCTTCCTTGCATGATCTTGCTTTACAAGTGCGGGGCCCTGCATTTCAAAAGCAAGCAGTATGTTCTCGGTGGCGACGACGAAGCAAGCAGCAGTTGGACCAGGATGGGGGACGAGCATCACCATTATACACCGCAGCCATGCAGGATAGAATCGCAGTAGATTATCCAGCTGACATGAATATAAGCTTTCATCATTAATCTTCCAGACGAGCATTACCCGGAGACAGGCTATGCACGTGTGGCCGCTTCTCCTGGAACTTCTCGTGGTTGGCTTTGAGATTCTTACAAAGCTGCAGAAAATAAATGCACCTTGCTTCTGTAGCAACTATTAGCACCTGTAACAAGAACTACAATGCTACTCCATAACGTCAACACTGCTGCAGCTGCGAGAAGACTGGCTTCATGTGCGGCGAAACGTCAGATTCACGTGCTTCCATTGCGCCTGCAGACGTCGGCCCTGCCATTGCTAGCAAAGAAGAAGCAGCAAGAACAGCATGTATCGCTTAGTCTGGTATCCAAGAGAACTTATGCCACCCCTACGCATGTCAATGCTGCTGCTCCAAAATCAGCTCCGACCCCGTCTCCGACTCAAGGTAGGGTCTTCTCGATCATTTAGGATATGTACTTCACTGATAGTCTGTACCTATTCCATGCCTGCCTCGCAGTCACGCATCAGAGAAAGACTGATGCTCCTACGATATCCGACAGGCTATCCTCGCAGGACTCGCACAAAATCGAAGATTGGGGTGAGTGGCGTTGATACTTATGCTGTTCAGGAAGGCTGTAGCTGTTGGGATGGGAGCCGCTCGGCTCCTACATGCTATTGCTCAGCTTCACATTCTATAACACGTCACTGATATCATTTCGATTCTCTCTTCTACACCATTTTCTTGTTACCTTTCTCCTCCTTCTCCACATATGTCGTTACAGTCCTCTACCCCCCAGTATACGCAAAAGAAGAAGTCCAAAAAGTAAAAGTAGTTCACTTTGAAAATCAAACATTCAGTGATAAATTCGCAGGTGTATTGGTCAAAATATTCAGAAAAGGATTCGATATCGTTACTGGGTATAAACATGTTGATTTGGAAGCTGCTATGCAACAAGCTGAGAGTGAAGGAAAGAAGGGAATGTCTGTCAAGGAGATGAGAGAATTGGGGTTGATTATGACTCCTGAACAATGGTTGGCGGTGAGTTTTCTTTTTAGGCCAGTGTCGAGTTTTGAAAAGATTAAGCCAGCTAATTCTGATTGCCCATTCGCAGAGGTGCTTATTCCTTGAGAGTATAGCGGGCGTACCTGGGATGTGCGCTGCTGTCCTTCGACATCTTCGCTCTCTCCGCTTGATGAGGAGGGATGGTGGATTCATTCATGATCTCCTACAGGAAGCAGAGGTGAGCTGCATTGGTACCACTCATACTTTTGTCTAAAAGGACCTGAAACGATACTCCCTTCCTTTTGTCTTGCACATAACGTCGAGAACAGAACGAAAGGATGCATCTCCTGTCATTCATGAAGATGGGAAGTCCTTCGCTCTTCTTCAGGTTGATGGTACTAGGTGCACAAGGCGTCTTTACCAATGCCTTCTTCTTCTCTTATTTGATCTCGTAAGCGACTTTGTATTGGCGTCGATTTGGTGTATGGTTCTCACCGAGTCTTTTTTTCATCACCACCGTGCGATTCTCCAGCCCACGCACTTGCCATCGTTTCGTCGGGCTATTAGAGGAAGAGGCAGTCTATACCTACACCCAATGCATTGAAGAGATCGAAGCCGGTCGTCTACCAGAATGGGAAGCCCCAGCGCCGAGGTGTGTCCAAGTCCATTCTACGTCCAATCGGTCTTCTTGACAAGCATGGGCTGACATTCTTTCCCTCTTCGCCATATTTTCGACAGGATCGCCATCGATTACTGGCGCCTACCAGAGGCCGCGACGATCCTCGACATGCTCTACGCGATTCGAACAGACGAAGCAGGCCATAGATTCTACAATCACAGCATTGCAAATCTAAAAGATTATGATTTTAATCCATTTGCAATTCGTAAACCTACTGGTGAACTTCAAGGTACCAACATTGGTTTTACTAGAGAGCAAGGATTAGAATGGTACGAGAGCGCTGCCAAGGAATTGGAGGATGTAAAAGGGAGAATGAAGGGATCGAGTACTGATGAGCAGGAGAAAGTGGAGAGTGGGAAGAAAGAGGTGAAGAGGGAGGGAGAGACTCCGACTTTCACCACGCCGTGACGATACCTCGGTGCAAGTGCTATAGTCCGCCTATGTTTTTCGTCTGATAGACTTCCAGTTCAATGATATGTGTCGGTCAGTCGGTCAAGTGCCGCGCGTGTATCATATTTACCGGCAAATCCCAACAACTCTTTCGTTTCGCATAATGTTCACAGCCGAGTTCGGCCTTGCCGTTACACCTACTACAGCTGTCGAGGTGAGACGCGCTGAAGACAGCTGCATAGCATGCGGCGTCGCTCAGAACACGCTCGCGCACTGGCGATTCTACATCTCTCGTTTCCGTTGCAAAAGGAGCCCGCGAAAGCCTTGCAGGTTAGATATGTCTCCAACCACCTTTCGCTTAAGGATCACTTAGTAATGCATTCATTGCACGGCATGTACCAAACTGAATACAAAATGTTGGCAATTCCCTCGCGACCATCACAATTCGCCTAAATAATCTGACTGAACCCATGGAAGAATCTAAAAAGATAAATAGAAGATCAGTACACGTTCGAGGATGGACGAAAGCATGGATGGAGAGGGGGCGATTCTTTCAATCAGGTATGTTATCTAGCGTGATAATTCCATTAAAGTAGTTCTTCACCATGGTGGTTGCAAGGGTCTCCCCGAGCTGTAAGATGTCCCTATCAAGGCGGTGTATCATCGTTGAAAGAGGGCGGGAGGCATGGCGGGAGAGGGGTGGGAGTAACGACGGATGTGCTTACTTGTCGTCTGCCTGTTGTGCATGGTGACAAGAAGAGAGAGGTGCGTATGGTGGCGACTCTCCTTCCACGTGATCTGGCCGATGCGATCGAGGGAAGGCTCAAATTCTGCGAGCGTGATGGATGGCCAGGACGGGACATCGACAATTCTCAGGTCGGGTCTGCACCAGTCACCGCTGCGACATCGCCTACATATACGTCCATCCGCACACGATGTCTTACGTCGCTGGCAAAGAAGAGAAGGAGGGGGTCGACGCTGGCTTCTCCGCCAAGTCGCACAAGATCAGAATCACCCTGACTGCCCAGGGACCCAAGTTGAAGGCTCTGGAGAAGGGTAGGCTGGTTGTGCAGCGAGTCGCACTGGTTCTCGCTGATGTGTGCGTCCCTTGCGATGTGTAGTCTGCCAAGACCTCGTCAACAGGGCAAAGGACAAGGACCTCGCTGTCAAGGGACCCATCCGAATGCCCACCAAGGTCCTCGTACACACTACCCGTACGTAGAGGAGGCCCAAATAGTCTAGCTTTGTGGTTGGGCTGACGTGCCGCTGTTCTCCTATACAGGAAAGACACCCTGTGGTGAAGGTTCCAAGACCTGGGACCGATTCGAGTTGAGAATCCACAAGCGTCTCATCGACCTGACCTCGCCAGCCGAGACCGTCAAGCAAATCGTAAGTTGGAGTATTCGTACTAGGCAACTCTCTCCGGTTGTACGACTTGCTGATCTTCTTTCCCTTCTGCGCAGACCTCAATGTCCATCGAAGCTGGTGTCGACGTTGAAGTCACTCTCTCCGAGTCATAAACGGCTCGCCGGCAATGAAGATGTGCTAGATATACCGAGTGAAGGAGACACGAAGCAGAGATCTGTTGGTTTCATAGCGTCTTGTGATCTAGACAGATTAGGGTAGATCCCTTCAGCTCATGCACACTCTGCAAACACTCGCAGTAATGGAGTCATCCTCCTGCAGAACAACTACCCATTGGGATATCTGTCCCGCTTGCTTGCAGGCACGCATCGTCTGACACTTGCCCTTACTCTGCTCCTGGTTGTCTCATTCGAGATAGCCGACGCATATCTAGCACTTCCTGCGTATTCTCTGCTTAGCTCGTTCATGTTTGACACGCTGCAAGGCTGTATCGCCTTGCATTGAGACCTCGCTACTACCTTCAGACTTCTTCTACCAGCCAAATGCGTAGGACGTTGCCTCTGCTGTGTACATATAACAGATATACAGCTTTCAAATTGCTGCCATTCTAGGTCACGTTTTTCTTCTCTATCTCTTGATCAAGCCATGACGGAGCTGCTCTTTCTTTGCAATCCAGGCTTTCCTTCTGTACAACTGAGCATCTGGTATTCTCACTATGTCAAGCAGGCAGCTGGTCATCAAGACTGGCGTAGTCAAGCGGTGAGCGGGATTGCATGCCTGTTTGAAGGTGTTCCTAGCTGACCTTCATCCTTTTCCGATCGACAACTACTGAATCCTACTACCTGCTATGCATGCATGGTGGATACTGGCTCAATGCGACGATCTGATAACTCAACTGAACGCCGCCTTGCTTGCTGAACGCTGACTGGTTCATTCACATCGTCGCGAATTGACGGTGCTGAAATGCTTGACGCGTGCGACACTACGTTAATGCTTCTATTCTCCCGCAAGACTGCTGAAGGAAGTCACGTCATACGAAAAAGAAGCACAAGATGCCTTGAAGACCATTGAGAAGGTCAAAGGTACCGAAGGCAAAGATGAGTATGATGTGCGACAGGCTGTAAGTCGTCGATATTTCAGCGTATTTGCAAGAAACCCCGCTGAATATGATATGAACGTTCATATCATCTTTTGCACCGACTTATCGTCGCATGATCCTCGTTATGCCACTCCTCGTTCTATAAATCGTATAAATCGCAATGCAATCATATGGGTCTCATTTTTGTGGATAACAGGAGAAAGTTCACGCCGAAGCAGCAAAGATGATTCCAGATTCGAAAGCGCGTCTAACCAAGGCGGCAGAAGAATTGCGTGAATTGATGGTAAGGTTCCCCTCGATTCGCTTCTGTCTGGTAGCTTACTCTGACAAGCTTGCTCCGCCCTTAAAATTCAGGGTGAGATGGAAGGCTCTCTCGCTTCAACGGAAGAATACAAGAATGCAGACCAGGTTCTAAACTCGTACTACGATTTACATGGAGGGCAGCTGGTGATGGAAGCGGAGAGTGAACCAAAAGACCTTCGGGAAGACGATTTCTAGTTGCAAAGGATCCTCTAGTACGTGATGAGACGACCGGTACATTTGGAGCGCAATAAGTGGAAGCAAGGGGACATGTCTCTCCTGCTGTGATACCGTTTCGTGGTGGGCAGTGATGCCGGGATTTCGAAGCAAGCGACATGCAGACATCACAAAACATGTCATCAGTACCGCAGGAGTGAAACATGGGCTGCGTACACCATGGTAGCGTTATACGAGTCCGGGCCAGCTACATTTATTGCTAGATGAAATCCAGGCTTTCGACGTCCCTGCTAAGCTGGGTATGATTACAACAACAAACCGACAACCGAATCCACGAGAACAAGACTGTATCTATTGCTTTCAGTGCTCCAATGATGGAGGTTCTGGATGCCCTCGTCCGTCTGTCTATCACTGTTCCACGCCATTTGTGCCGTCTTGCCGCGGATGATCCTGTCCGTTCTGAGTACTAGGCCTTTCAAGAGATTCCAACAAGCCCTTCAAGGCTGTCATCCCGTCTTTCCACGTCTCGAGCTCCATCCGTTGAGCTCCTCTACTCAGACCTACAATCTTGCTCGGGACCACACCAGGTGCTACGTTAACCACGTCACTTGTGCCTGTATTGCTATTACTGCCAGAGCCGCCTGCTAGTACCGAGCCTAGTGCTGGGTTTTCCATCAACGTCCGTGGTGATATTCGAGCTTTACGGATGAGGTGTATTGTGTTGCGGAGGGTGAGTTGTATATCCTGTAGTGATGGTAGGTAGATTAGCGATGGGTGCTGATTGCATCCGTGGAGATGGCTAGCCCACATCTGTCGCTTTGTAATATTCCGAGGCGGCTTTCTCAAAGGACTGAGAAGGTGACGCAGCCTTTTCGGATTGTGAATGCTCCAGTGTTGTCCCTGATTCGCCATTTTCGGACTGTGCAATTTCGTCCTTTGCTTCCTGTGGCCGAAGTGCCGACAATGCATTTGCAGCGAGCTCGAGGAGGGAAGCTAGTTTCTGTGTGCCGATAAACAGATCAGAGACGTGTTCTCGGCAACACTAGTGGTACAATGTACCTTGTCGACTGCTAATAATGTCAGTATTTCACGTTCGTTGCTTGTCAGTCCTTGCACGTGAGCATCTTCTTCGTCATCCTCGTCGTCGTCGTCTTCGTCGCTGGAGGTCCCTGACCCGACATCTGCTTCGCTAGTCTTCTCGTCATTGTCATTGTCTTCATCTTCACCACTCCCTTGCTTGCCGTTGTCGTCGTCATCATCATCCAGCAAGTCCTCGCTGTCTTCCCTCAGAGGTTCCAACTCGAGCAGTTCAGCATTGTAGGATGGCTCTTCCTCGTCGTCTTCCTCGTCGTCTATCCTGTTCGAAGGACTGTCTATGTCCATTTATAGCAATCTCCTATTGATTGAAAGCAAAGACAACCTATTAATCAATTGTAATCTCTTGAAGTGCTCTCTACTCTGTACTAATCGCAATCGATTGACATTACTAGCAAGGGACAACAAGGACAAGTTAGGAGCAAGGAGTGAATGCACGGACCAGCAATGGGAGAAGTATCGCATTCGAGGTGCTCTATCGCTTCTGTCGCCTTCACTCTCGAGTAATCGCCATATACGAAGCACGCGACTGGCCATTTACATTGACACCATCAACAGGAGAATAGCAGCAACACCTCGACACGCATGGCCACGGCAGCTGTCATTCCAGTATCGACGATGGAGTGGCCTGACGGGATCAGCACTGCGCCTGCTGAATCGGGGCCAGCACCACCCTGGGGTCTACCGACTCCCCGTCAGCGTCAAACGGACATGACACTAGATAACAGCAACAGCAGTGGAAATGCTATACAGAACAATAGTTCCATACAATCATCGTATGCGCACTTCTTCAATCCATCGCATCCATCACCGACCGTGAACCATCAACAGCCCTCGTCGTCATCTCTCTTCTCCCGTTCAGAGCTACAAGCCATCGATGGCTTTCTCGAGTCGTTCTCTGCGCCATTGAGCGATCCAGGAGCATCGTCAAGTAGCAGCCATGCTGTCGAATACAGTATGCCATCACACTCCCAGGCTCCACCTTACTCATCCTCGACAGCCTTCTACCGGCCCGAGTATGAGACTGGCTGGAGAGCAGGGCCCCCAACGATAGCTTCATCGACTGCTCCGACACTCTACAACAATCAGAACAACACATACATATCATACCCTCCCACTGCATATCATCGTCCTTCAAGCCCTTCGTCGGCCTCGGCATCCTCCTCGTCGTACCCCAAGACGCTCGGACAAGGCGATCACCACCTACACCCTCCATCACAATCTACATCAACTGCGGCGGCTACGAGTGGACTAGCTGCAATTCGCCCTCCCAGGATCAGCAATTCTCCATTCTCATCCACGTCTCATGCCGAAGAGAGTCCGGACGAACGCGAGAAGCGGCTCAAGACGCAGGCTGAGGATCTGGCTGGCTGGCTATCACGCTACAACAGTACAGGAAAGCCGCTCTCGTCAATACAGCCCATTGACAAGGTTGTTTCACATCACAACCATCCATCGACCAGCTCGCATCATCAAGGCAGCTCAGTTCCGCCGCAGCGACTAGCACAAGCGTCAGGACCATCGTCCATAGGCTCGACAAGCAATAGCGAAAGCCTCCCCACACCTTCAAGCAGGATTCCAACGCGTATGCCTTACTTGGACTTCGTGGCAGCGGGCGCTGATAGCATACCGAACGTCATCAGACCAAGTGATATATCGCTACCGAAGACGCAGCCTACGTACGTACAGACGTCACCGAGGCAAGCGGGCACGCGACTCGATGCACCGCTCCAAAACACTGTCAATAGAGCGTCACCGGGAGCTGCACCTCTGAAAGCTAGAACAAAGGCAGCTAAGCCTGCAGGTCCGGCGAAGAAGAAGGCTTCAAGTTCTACAGCAGCCATCAAGGAAAAGAAGAAACCTGTACCAAAAGCACCAACTGGAAAACCTGGAAAAGTCGAGCTGCCCGTGATCAGTGTACTTGCACAGAACGTGGCCGAGCCAAGTCCCGGACTTCCAATCGAATTAGCAAGGGAAGCAAGCAGCTCTACGTCGGATGTCGCAAATACCAGTTCTACAGCTGCAGCCAAGATAGCGCTGACAGAAGACCAAAAGCGAGCCAATCATATAGCGAGCGAGCAGAAACGTCGTCATGCTATCAGAGCAGCTTATGATGCTCTCTGCACAGTCGTACCCAGCTTGCGCGCTGCTGTGCAAGAATACGAAGATCGATTGAGCAAATTACATCCCGCCGCTGCCAAGGTCGCTGCTCGTGCTGGAGAGCATGATGGTATGGATATCGACGCGACCACTACCGTCCAAACTGTAGCAGGAGTATTGACGGGCGGCATCGAAGTCGGCGGAGAGAAGATTGATGGCAGGGCCGGACCACGAAGTGAAGCTGTCGTCTTGGCTAAGAGTGAGCTTGCATTTCCGCCTTCTCATCCTCGCTGTTTCTGCTGACTGACACCCTCACTCGCTTCGCATCAGCCGTCGAGTACATGCGAGACCTGCTGGATCAACGCGAAGAGTCGCTCGCTCGTCTTCAGCAGCTTCAGGCTCAATCGTTGCAGCAAAACAAACCTTCGAATTTACCAAGCGCTCTTGACGCATCTGCCAGTTGGAACGCTAAATGGAAGAGCAAAATTCGGTAAACGTCCTCGCCTCTTCAAGCCTCTCAAACTGCCCAGCATCGTCATCAGACCGCAAGATCACCTCGCATTTCTCTCCATTTAATCTGAACGACCTATGTAGCTAAATTGTGCTTTATAGTGCACACTTACGCCTTCCGTATCGTGGTATAGTCGAACAAGCTGTTTTCGAGCGTATCTTCAGGATACAAATGTAAAGTAAAGGTCAAATCTATCATCCCTGGTTAAGCCAATCTGCAGTTTGACGTTGTATCTAGAGATAGGTCTCCTCACGAACCAATACAAATCCTGTATATGCTAAAATGCGTCTGCTTTGGAAGATGTGGAAGCGGCGATCAGCGCGAGAGCGGGCGCAAAGGAAGCAGTTGATTACTGCGCTACGACGATGACTTTCTGCTGGATGGCTAGCCGGCCTCACGCGCTGCCTATTGCTTTCTACAAAATAGATCGAGGGTATCGCTACTTCAGGGGGTAAAACCCAGCTTCTCTCAAACTCTCGACGGGTATAATTGCTAAAAAGGAACGAGAACGGTTGTGATCAAGCGAGATACATATCTTACGCTCTTCCGAGTTGATCGCCAAGGAAAGATATTTCTGCAATTGCGAATTAAATAGCATTGTTTAGGGTTATATATGTCCGGATCCTTTGAGCAAGAACAGGAGTCATTTTCCGGCTACTGTGGTGTGATTTGCATTATTGACTGGGCGTTCCTTTAGGGCGAGGGGTGAAGGCTGATCAAAAGCCAAGTCTTCGGGCTTCTGCAAGACCGTCGCCTCCGCCTGTCGGACGGATACGAGTCTCACCTTAGTATGTAACATCAAATAGCTAGGATCTGAGCTCACCGCCATTCAAGGAGCGATTGCGCTGCTCTTCTTGCTGCTGTTGGCGAGCACGCTGATTGTGACGGATGCGAACGACATAGTCACCGTCAGGAAACTCAAGCATGTGCTCGCGGATGCGATACTTTGGAATGTGTAAGGAAGAATGAAACGAAGATAATCGAAATGGAACAGAAAAAAAGGAGGATGTTAGCCTAAAAAGCCAACAAACAAGGACACCGCACATGAATATGTGGACTTCTGAGAAATGTGGTAGGCGTCCGCACAAAAATATGAAAGAGCACGGAAGGCATAGTACAGCATATAGACTTACTTGGCCTGGCACGCGAGGTAGTGTAGCAAAAGGATCGCTGTATCCGCCCAGTTGGCCAGTATTCTGCTCGTTTGACGACCTTCTTCTGCTAAGAGGTTGCGACTCACCCATTCCGAAGCTCTCGAGACCACCAAGGCCGCTGAGGCCTGGTTGGCTAGGCAGAAGTGGAAGAGGGCCGGTTGGAGGGGGTCCAGTGGGTGGATATCGACTGCGGCGGAGAGATGACATCGCCCCAGGTCCAAGGTCGAGTGGGGGAAGGCTCTCCATCTGTGTGCATAGGAGCGATAGTGAGCGACATGTCATAAGCTGAGTATACTGTGATATTTCAGAAGATAACGCACAGGTGTAGAGCCAGTAGACGAAAAGGCCGTGCGACGCTCTCTCTGACCATTTAAAGCACGACTAGGAGGCAAATAAGTTGCACCACCACCATCATCGACAGTGAGTCCACTTCCACGGTTCAAATCCAGGCCGCCCAACCCCAAGTCATCTAAACCCCGAGAAGATAGGCCGAGATTGCGGCTGTTATGCATCGATAATCCGAAGTCGCCACCACCACGGAGGTTGGCCATCTCAGGAGTACGTCTAAGCGAATTTCTTCGTCGATGCGGCTGATTATATCGGCAATCTTATCAGGTGACATCGACGAAGGCTCTTAGGGTGGTACCGGCTTACTTGACTGCCAACGGAACTGTCTGTCTCGCCGTCTGTAGAATCTTCTAAATCGGAGTCTAGACTGACGTTTGGGTCTGGACGTATAGATTGGAAGCAATGCAGTAAGACTGTGCTCAGTCCGAGAAGACAATAAGCGCGTCTGATGAATGTGAAATGCGCCTTACGTAGCTCTCCATCCT
This sequence comes from Cystobasidium tubakii, assembly GCA_024345325.1. Taxonomy (NCBI): domain Eukaryota; kingdom Fungi; phylum Basidiomycota; class Cystobasidiomycetes; order Cystobasidiales; family Cystobasidiaceae; genus Cystobasidium; species Cystobasidium tubakii. The sequence continues at coordinate 1,205,891 of BROO01000005.1, read as the reverse complement.
CCTCCCAATCCTGTCTACTCCTACGTCTAGCATCTCTTCTCGTCTCTCGGAGCGTAGGGTTCTCCAAAGGAGGACCTGGATCAATTCTATTTCTCCAATCGTTGATGCCAAGAGGCAGGCTTGCAGCAATATCAATAGGCTGGGAGCGAGACAGAAAGCTTGGAGTTCCATCGCCTAAACCACTGCTCAAACCCATACCGCTTCTTAACTGACCACTTCCCAATCTTGGACTTGTCAAGCCTGTACTTCGGGTACCGGATCTTCTAGTGGTTGACATGAGTGGTTCGAGTAGAGGTAGCTCAAGCTCGCTTTGAAAGCCCAGTGGTCGAGTAGCAGATAGACCCGAGTAGGTAGATGGCTGAGAAAGACCCAGACTCCCTCGTCTGCCTGAGAGTCTGGACGATGAACCTCCATAAGCACCACTAGAAGTAGTACGTCTGGTTAGTCCAGACAAGCCAGAGGTGGGAGGCGGAGGAGCAGGTCTTGCGGGTACGACAACATTGTATGGGTTTCTAGAAGATGAGCGATCTCTTGCGTTCAGATCATTTGGCATGTCGTAGTCTTCGCTGGTATTAGGGTAGCCTGCTGAGTTGCGGCCTCGACCGCCGAGACCGCTTGATGGATACATTATGACCGGGAGGGGATGTGGGAGATTGCGAAAGTAGTAGAGGATGCTATTGCTGTAAGAGTAGGAGAAGGAAGAAGAGATGCGAATCAGCTAGAATGCCAATTTTGTTCTGTGCAGCCTCGCGGATACCATCAGCTGGCCAAACAAAGCATAACTTACCAGCAAACGAATTTGACTCGGGCACCTGAGGATACCAAAGTGTTTGAGCCTTGATAGTGTAGCTAGAGTGGGTTACTAAAGGAATAGAGAGAGAAGAGATTGATCCAAATCGTGGCGTCGGGAAGTGCCACCGGGAACCCCGACAGAACCTTGACTTGACGCTTCTCAAACCAGCGCCCTGAGCGCAGTCGCTAAGATTCCAAAACACAGCCCATTGTGAAGGTTGTAATCTGTATCTGACGAGTTCAGATGGGTGGTGGGATCAAGTGCACTGTCGAACGTTGATGCCCGTACTGATCAGATGAATCTGGGGAGAGCCATGTGCCCAATTAGTAGGTCGTTAGAAGGATAAGAGGACTGTCAAGGAGTATGCTCCTAGCTCACTGATTCCAGGAATGCCGTGCTGGTGGTATCCCCTCGCCCTTTTCTTCCGTCCCCTTCAAGATGCCGCTCGTCTTGGCCTGGGGTGGCGGTCAAAGCGCCTCAGTCTGGTCGGCCTACGGAGGAGGGCCGCCAGTCTTCTCGAGGCGCCAAGCTGGCAAAGAAAGATTTACGTGGAACAAGGGAACAAGGGGAGACGAAAGGTCAAGCGAGTATGACGTTTAGACCCAACTCGTTCAGCTCGGAGGCTGTCCCGAGATGGAGATAGATGAGACTGACCGAGATGTGTCTGACGCGGGATCGAGGGAGGCAAGGCGTCAAACGGGTGATGATGCAGTGTGAGGATAGAGTACGACGATCCAACTTACGGGCTTGCTGGTGTACTGTAGCACCACACCAAGCCGAAGCCTGAATGGCGTACGATGTGTGAAGGACTGGCGAGAGGTATCTAATGTAGGGCAGAATGGAAGGCGATTGACTATAAGGGGACGAAGAAGGAAGGAAAGGAGAGAGAAGAGATAGACGACAAAGGAAAGAACAAGGAGAGCACGATAGAGTTCAGGAACATGTCTCGGACAAGTCGAGTGGAAGTGTTGTACATGCGTGAGGTATGCGCGTCAGGGTTTTGGGTCGAACAGTATCGACACACATAGTGCAGCCATCGGCCCGAGGGATGCGATGGGCATGTCAACCGACAGAGGGGGATGAGCACACGGTCGAAGATCAGACGATCAAACGAGTCCAGTACATAGTCCAATGCGATAGGCGCGCCAGACGGTTCCAAGGCCCAGTTGCGACAGCCGTTGGGAAGATTATGGCAGGCACCGATATGAGACACGGTAGAGCGGGATGAGGGCATGGGAGGACATAGGATATGGAAGTGTAGGAAGGTGTGAGATAGTGCGTGTCAGTAAGGTGTTCGCTGTGCTTGTCTATCGCATTTGGCAAGCATTCACTCACATGCCAGTGGAGGTGTGTTCCTTTCCTATGAAAAGATTGCAGGTTGGAAGGCAGGGAAGGAAGTTGAAGCTTCACAGGGTATTTGACTGCTTCCCGCTCTGACAGGACGGAACGCGGATAGCCGAAGGACTGTCCGTTCCAAACCCCACCTACGTCTTTCCACTTTTCGAAAGGTCGGACAGCGTGACCTCGAGAATAGCGTACGCCTGGTAGAATAGCTTTGGTTGTTGTTCGACTGTGTTGTCAAAGGTCTTGTTCTTTCTTTCTTCTATCTCCTCCGGTGGCTCTGGTGCCTGGACTACTGTACTACCTCCGTTGCACCCTTCTTACGCGTATCCGCAGAACCGGCCTATAACTGAAACGAGTAGGTACTTGGCTTCTTCGTTTGGTGTATTCGAATATGGTGCCGGGGGTGCGGTATTCGTGCTCCCCTGGTAGGATCAAATCCTCGCCCCTCTAAGCTCCTCCGTTCCCAGCGAAAAGACAAAGAAACTAGACACTTTGTTTGTCCGTACAGAAGTTGCTTTGCAACTGTCAGACGGGATCGCTAAGTTTGCTTTCGAAACGCCGCCGGGGTTGTCGGAACTCTATTCTTTTCTCACTGGTCCAACAACAAGTGGGAAGTAATAGAATTGAAGGATGCCGATGACTTGCTGGCTAATCCCTTTCTTGCTTAGGTAAGAGGCCTTGCTTAATGCAAGGTTAGGTTTGCAAAGTATCCTCGAAAGTGAGCCAAAGCGTGAGATTTTCGTCAGGCTGTTTCCTCCTTCAAAGGGCAGCAGCCTTGGAGTTGCGGAAGCCTCTTTGCGCGAGCCCAGAGTGGACCGTTCCTGAAGGACAGCAACAGGTTCGTTACGGTATGCTGGCTTGTTGGACCAGATACTGTCATCTCCGCGGTCAGTTGAACATCTTCCACTTCGCGTGCATTTGTAGCCATGCGAGAATTGGTTGCACGCCTACGGAAGATAGTCAGCTTGGATGGAACGGTACCTTGAGAAGAATGCACGATAGCTTACCTCGGCAGTGCTTCGCTTGTTTCCAGTTGCGTACCATCTCAAGGCTGCCAAGGCTAGGGCACAGGCTGTCCACGCACATGAATGGGGTTCTGTACCTGATGACGAGATAGGCATTGCCCTGTGCTTGCTTGCTATCGTATACACCCTCGAAAGCGGGGGCCCGCCTTTGATAGTGTTCTCCCTTCTTGTGGGAATGGATGCCGGCTCGCATGCGGGATGGGGTGCGCAGGTCTGAAGAAGGCCCATCACTCCCACCCCGGTTAGATGATGCCAGATTACCGGCTCGCAGCTGGACAGGCAGTCACAGTAAGCATGGTGCAGATGTGCTCCTCTCTATAGCATGGCCATTGTCAGTGCCGAGGGAGTAGTGGATGGATGGCTCAGCAGGACAGCAGCGTATGGGCAGGGAGACGGGAGATTGAGACGTGTGTCGTGTGGTGGCAAGGCATGGTGTAGAAGTGGTAGACAGTGATGATGTAGATTGCATGCTAACAGTATGCGTTGCACAGTCGCCAATTGGGGCCGTCGGAGTGCTCTATCGTATCTGTGTGTCATGCACGACACTGGTCGCACAGCTGGACAGGTGTCGCAGTATCGGCATGGGACGAGAACAGCGAGCAGACCGGGAGAGCATGCAGATCGATAGCTACACCATCAGCTTCACAGGTACACTCATACCATCCATCTATCGCCATCCATCACCATCCATTGCAACCTCGCCTGGCGATGACCCTCAACCTCGTCACCACGGTACATCGCTTCCTGGCCTGGCCTGCTGGGCAATAGAGACAAGCTACAAGCAGTGGTGGACACTACACACACCACACTCACTACACCACCACGCCCCTGCACTCGCCAGCCCATCTACCACCACCTCAATCTATCCCCCGATCACGCCACCCTACAGACAGCAACGAGGGAAATCCTCGCAAATCTCTCGTCTTCTCTCTCTTCTGCAGTCTTCCATACGAGGACAGGACCGGAGAGAGAGATACTCCAGACATACTGACCCACACACCCGACTCGTCTTTCACCGCCATCTCTCCGTCTGGCCGGCCCTCACCTCCCCATGGCGTCACGACCACGCAGCATCAATCTCGCCTCAACAGCTGCTGGCAATGGAGCCAGCAGCGCAACCGCAACTGAGGGCAAGACTCCCACGCAAGAGATGCCTAGGTTTCACCCCTCCACCACCTCTGGCCTCGATGCCGATCCCGGTCATGGCGCGGGCTCACTCTCGAAACGAAGGGGCTCCGATTCCCTGTCGATAGGAATACCTGGTTCAGCTGGAGGTGGAGGCGACTCTGCTCCCTCTGGCAGCGAGAACCCAGTACTGCCTCGCACGCGTCCTAATCTCAACGCGCTCGCATCTGTCAACGCCGCCAATGCTGCGGGAAAGGACCTGTCCACTCCTCGTCCTGATGACACGCTCGACACCCCCAACGCTCTAGGATTGAAGAGACCCTCTCCCAAACCGTCGTCGCAGATGAACAAGTCTACCGCTGTAGCTGATGATGATGACGATGATGATGACAGACGAAGCGACACCTCTGCTGGCGATCAGGGTGACGACGAGGGCGATAGAGCGACGATAAGGAATGGACTTGCCGCCAACGTCTCTGATGGGGCAGACACTCCCCAGCCAGGCAATCAACAACATCCTCCCCATCATCACCAACCTCACCACCCCCATCATGCGCATGCTCCCCACCACTCCAACTCACCTCACAACAGATCCTACATGGACCTTCCCGCCCACGAACGAGGAAGGACAGGCAACGACCATGATCTCGAGTTGAGCGGCACTCAGCCCATGCGTCCACGACAGCACCAGCGTACTTCCACCGCATCCTCCGTCGCATCCTCATCGCGCAGAGAGAGGGAGCACATGCGCCCCTTTCCTACTCCAGGCATGAAGACTCCAAATGGACATCACTCCCAGCATGGCCCCCAGAATGGACACTCCGCTGAGAGAGATCCGTTTGATGAGATTAAAAGCGTGGAAGAGTGCAGACTCATTGAAGCGAGCGAGAAGAAGAGGCACTGGAAGAGATGGGGTCCATATCTGTCAGAGAGGCAGTGGGTGAGTGTTGACCGACCGAGCCTAGATGTGGCCGCTATGAACAATTGCGGCTAGAGCTGATTGACCTATGCTTTGTCCTCTTACATTTAATTCTTCCTTCCTCTCCTTTCTTTATTGCATTTCCCATCACCTCTAATCACTCTCCTTGACATTCGAATCCATTCGCGTGCATACAGGCCACCGTCCGTGAGGACTACTCGGCCAATGGAGATGCCTGGACCCACTTCCCACACGAGCATGCCCGATCTCGCGCTTATCGATGGGGAGAGGACGGTTTAGGTGGTGTTTCCGACAATCATCAACGACTCTGCTTTGGATTGGCGCTGTGGAACGGAGAAGATCCAATCCTGAAAGAACGATTGTTCGGCGTAACTGGTCATCAGGGTAATCATGGTGAAGATGTCAAGGAGTTGTACTACTACCTTGATTCTACTCCTACTCATTCATACATGAAGTATCTCTACAAGTACCCTCAGAGACGATTCCCTTATGAGAAACTGGTTGAAGAGAGCACTCAGCGATCTAGAGATGTTGTCGAATACGAGATTACCGATACGGATGCCTTTGAGGAGGACAGATATTGGGATATCTTTGTAGAGGTGGGTTTCATGTTCCTCCTACACCTTTTAGCTCACGTATGCTCACCTCGTCTTCCCTCACAGTACGCCAAAGATGAAGACAATGAGAATGGCATGTCCGTTCGCATCACTGCCTACAATCGAGGACCAGAAGCTGCAGATCTTCATATCATCCCTCAACTATGGTTCCGCAATACCTGGTCGTGGCCTAAAGAGCGACCTACCGGTAAAGACATGCCCAACATGAAGGCAGTCTCTGAATCGACTGTTCAGATTGATCATCCTACCCTTGGTCGATACTATTGCCACATGAACGAGTCGCCAGGTCCTATCGAGCCCATCAAGCGCGGTCAGCGTGGTTCTGGCCCCATCCAGCCTATCATTGTCGACGAATCCGTAGCTCCTGAGCTCATGTTCACCAACAATGACACCAACTTCCAACGTCTCTATGGAGGTCAGAATGTCGTTCCTTATGTCAAGGATGCATTCCACGACTACATTATTCCTAGCCATCGACCTGCTCTCGCCAAGGACGAGGCGGAAGAGAAGCCAGCTGTTCATGTTGCCGATTCCGGCACTCTGGATCCCAACAATGTAAGACCAGATGGAGATGAGACTCCACCTGCCTCGATCCCTTCCACTCCTACTCCCACTACCAAATTCACAGAGCCTTCGCTCCCTCAACCTGAATGGCCCAACTTTATCAACCCAGATAAAGAAGGAACTAAATTCGGTGCTCAGTATGTCTTCAAGCAGGTCCCTCCCAATGGTGGATGCTGCGTCGTAAGATTGAAGCTTACTGATAAAGATGAGAATGAAGATGAGGCTTGTTTGGACGAGGAATTGTTTGATGATACTATTCAAGAACGTAAAATCGACGCGGATGAATTCTATGCTAGATTCAACTCGGGCGCTATTTCTGATGATTTGAGGAATATAATGAGACAGGCGCTGTCCGGTATGCTTTGGTGGGTTGTTGTCATTTCTATCTAGTAGATCTACTAGCATAGTATGCTGATTCCGCTTGTCTCTGTTCTTACAGGACCAAACAATACTACTACTTTGTCCAGAAGGAATGGCTAGAAGGTGATCCAGGTCAGCCACCCCCACCACCTGAAAGAGAATGGGTCCGCAATAGAGACTGGAAGCACCTCCACTGCGAAGATATCCTCTCGATGCCGGATAAATGGGAGTACCCCTTCTTTGCTGCTTGGGATACAGCTTTCCATTGCATTCCCTTGGCGATGGTCGATCCTGCTTATGCTAAAAATCAACTCATGTTGATGGTTAGAGAGTGGTATATGAAGCCTGATGGTGCTCTACCTGCGTATGAGTGGAAGTGAGTGCAGCTGATCAACCATGTCCTAGCAGACGCTTTACAGATGCTTAATAATTTGTCTATTCCCGCAGCTACTCCGATGTCAATCCTCCAGTACACGCATGGGCTACCTTCCGAGTCTTCAAGATCGAGCGAAAGATGTATGGACGCGAAGATATTGGCTTCCTCGAACGAGTCTTCCAGAAGCTGCTTATGAATTTCACCTGGTGGGTCAATCGCAAGGACGCAGGTGGCAACAATGTCTTCGAGGGAGGTTTCCTCGGTCTCGACAATATCGGTATATTCAACCGAAGTGAACCTTTACCTACTGGAGGTGTACTACGTCAAGCGGACGGAACAGCATGGATGGCTTTCTACTGCTTGAACATGCTCAATATGGCTTTGGAATTGGCCAAACACAACCCATCATATGAAGATATCGCATCTAAATTCTTTGAACACTTCTTGTTCATTTCGGACGCTATGACTTTCAAGTCTGGTGGTTCAGATGATGTCAGTCTGTGGAATGAAGAGGATGGATTCTATTATGATGCCATTTCTTGGGGTCATAATCACTTCCAACAGCTTCCTGTCAGATCACTCGTCGGTCTTATTCCTACGTATGCTACTCTTACCCTCGAACCGAGCGCCATTAAAAAGTTCCCTGGCTTCAAGAAGAGAATGGACTGGTTCATCGAGAACAGGCCTGAAATCTCTGGGAGGAATGTTGCCAGTATGAAGGGTGAGTGCGCTCCTGACATCGTTCAGGAGACGGAGGTCTGATCGTATCGTTTGCTTCCACAGCCCGAGGAAAGAGCGACCGAAAGCTGCTTGCCCTCTGCAGCGAAGATCGACTCCGCAAACTCCTTGAACGCATGCTGGACGAAACTGAGTTCCTCAGTGACTATGGTATTCGATCTTTGTCGAGAGCACATAAAGAGAAGCCATACACTATGGACGTCAAAGGACAGCAATTCAGTGTAGACTACTGGCCTGGCGATTCTCACTCTGGCATGTTCGGCGGCAATTCGAACTGGAGAGGACCTATCTGGCTAGCTGTCAATTTCCTGCTTATTGAGTCACTACAGCGCTTCCACCAGTTCTACGGACACGACTTCAAGATTGAATGTCCCACTGGCTCTGGTGATTTCATGACACTAGCCAATGTTGCAGATGAGATTCAGCATCGAATCATCCATATTTTCGCACGCGATCATGAAGGCAGAAGAGCGTACAATGGTGGATCCGAGAAGCTCAACAAGGATCCTCATTTCAGAGATCATCTGCAGTTCCACGAGTTCTTCCATGCTGATAATGGAAGAGGACTGGGAGCATCACACCAGACTGGATGGACTGGACTGGTAGCTTGGTTCATCTGGCAATCGGGTCATAGTGCCCGTATGCCGCGAACACCGAGAACACCAAGAACGACCGCGATGCACTACTTTGATGAGATTGTGCCTTCTACTCCTGGTGGATCGGAGTATGATACTGACTTCCACAGCGATGCCTTGTCGGCAAGCGAGTTGTCGCCGGACGAGCTGTAGATGCGATACAGAGGGAAAGACTATACTTGCACACCCACACAAACTCGAAAACACCAAAAGAATTGGAGCTTTGGGAAAGTGATTCAGCACAAGCTGTCATCTCCAAGACTATTTGGATTGTCAAAGACCTCTTTCACGCATCACGCAAACGATCCGACCCAATTCGCACATCTTTTGGCAGAAGGAGTTGAAAACCTAGAAATGAGAAAACAGAATTAGAAAACTTTCGTTGTTCCCGCAGACGGGATTTAGTTAGAGAAGAGTTTGTGTTAGATGAAGCGAATGCAAATCGGTTTGGAAGGGTGTCTGTTGCTTTGCTTGCCGTTTGCAACGACCAGCCACACGTGCTTGATGTGTGACAATTGGTGAAAAGCAGCGAGCATTCGCCCAGGAATGAGCCCTAGCAGAGTAACGTAGTCTGTAGCTATCCATGCTGCTGTCCTTGCTGTCCTGGCGGCCATGTAATCTGAGTAGAAGGACGATCGAGGTGCTTCAAGCTGCATGACAGGACATCGAGCTTCTTCTTCCTCTTCTCGACTGACAACAACAGCAAGACCGGCAACCGCGACGACAGCTAGTTGGTAGAGGTCTGACCCTCGACTGCAGCTCGCTCTATCCAGCCAGCCAGATGGGGTTCTTCATTCCTCCCGAGCGAGAGCACAAGCTCCGAGAGTACAAGTATTCTGGACACGATGGATCTCTGCTGTCGAGATACGTTCTCACGCCATACTGGAATAACCTCGTCAAGATATTCCCTATGTGATTTGCAACACAATTTGGCCTGTTCTTCGCTTTTGCAATTGCTGATGAGCTCCGCTTTATGCGATGGTCCCTCTCGATATAGGTGGTATGCTCCCAATCTGATTACGCTTTCGGTCAGTCTTGAGAATTTGCATGGTAGTTACTGCGAGCTGACGATTCCGACTATAGGGTCTGGCTTTTGTCTTTGTCAACTTCATCACGATGATCTACTGGGAACCTCTGTTAGCCTGTGCACCCAAGCCAATCCACAAGGTGAATCGAGAGAGCTGGCTTAGCAAAGTGAATAACATATTCACCTTGTACTTTCTCTCGCAGACGCTGGGAGGCAGCTGGGACCCACTGTTCGGCGATGGCCATCCCCTACAAGACGCCGTCAAGACGGCAGCTAGCTCAATACGCTCTATGTGGCATGGCGCTACATTCGATGCTGCTAACAAGTTCTGCCCTCCTAGCTGGATCTTCTACTCGTATGTAGTGATTATCCTGTTTCTACATTCCTTGCTTGCTGATCTTGTGAATGGATTCGGCCATATCCAGATGGGGAATCAGTCTGTTCATCTACCAATCTCTAGATGCTATCGACGGCAAACAAGCTCGTCGAACAGGTGCAAGCAGTCCATTGGGAGAAGTCTTTGACCACGGTATGTTTGATCGGCGATGCATGCCAAGATATTGACTCTGACATAGTGACTACATCATAGGATGCGATGCCATTAACACCACTGTAAGATTTCATGGAGGCATCTCCAGAGGTATAGACAGGCTAATCTCGGTGGAATTTTCAGCTTGAAGTACTGTTGACTGCTGCAGCTCTCAACTTGGGACAAGGCTGGTGGACAGGTGAGCACTGCTTCATCTCGCTAAGACGCTAAAATTCACCACCTGACCATTGCCTGCATCCGTCAGTCGCTTCGCAATTCTTCACTCTTGCCAACTTCTACCTCACGACGTGGGAAGAGTACCATACGGGTGTAAGTCTGCTTCGGTCTAGTACTTTTAGACCTTCACTACTGACTACGCCCTTGCGCTAGACACTGTACTTATCCGCTTTCAGCGGACCAGTCGAGGGCATCCTCATGGTCTGCATCATATACTTCATCACTGGATACTACGGTAGGCCTGCTGTGCTGGAATACGTTACAAAGGCAGTGGACTGATTCCCAGCCTGTCAACTGTGTAGGTCCAGAATTCTGGGACGTTGGCATCTTCACATTCCTCCGCATCGATCATCAACCAATCATCAAGACACTACACCTAAAGAATCTACCTCTGAACGAATGTTTCCTCACCTTTGGATTCTTTGCTCTCCTTTTCAATATTGCAGGAAGCTATTCCAATGTCTACAAGGCACGAGTGAAAAAGGGAGAAGACGTTTTAACGCCTGTCTTGGGATTGCTTCCCTTCGCTATCAATGCTGGATTAAATGTCTTCTGGCTAGCTGGAAATGAACATATCCGGACGCAGCATCTACTGCCTTTTGCTGTGTTTTGGGGTGCGTCCAGGATTCTTCTATACATACGAAGCTTCGAAAAGACGCTTATTCTGGAATGCTTTCCCTTGCAGGCCTTTCCTTCGCATATCAAGTTGGCCTACTCATCACAGCTCACGTCTCAAAAGGACCTTTCCCATACTACAATCTCCTCATGATCTGGTCCGCTATTGCCGCTATCGACGCCAACGCATCATGGCTCTTCGACCGGCCATCAAACTTTATCCAGACATCTGAATCGTCAAGTCTGATATTCGTATATGCAAGTCTGGCGATCAGCTTTGCAATATACAGCTTCTTCGTTAGCGATACGATATCGACATTCTGCCGAGTACTGGACATCAACTGCCTCACCATCAAGTATTATGGCAAGCCAAAGCCAGCGGGTAGCTTCGAGAAGGAGCCACAAGAAACAATCAAGGCAGGTGGACAAAATGGACGGATAGGCCTGAGGCATAGGAAGTGATGAAGGGACATGCAAGAGGCAAGATGATGGCGGCAGACCCTTATAGACGGGTTGCAATCATACACGAGCGTGCACAAGATGCTAGACGTCCAAGTGTCTATTATTCATGCTTTTGCTGACTATGATGGCGTTTGAAGTTTATGATATATGGATTAGCCCCGGCTGCAAGGGGAAGAAGAAGACAAGGGGAAGAAGAAGACAAGGGGAAGAAGAAGAGTAGATTTTGGTGATAGAACTTCCAGCAATGCAAAACACGTCGATGAAAGGAAATCCGATGGTGAAATCATCTGCAACGCTGAAGAGTTTTCATTGCTTCTACTTTGCCAGCTTTGTTCTTCCTTGTCTCTCTTGCCTTCCTTCTCACTACACAATCCCGCGCGTAGGTTCGAAGAGCTTCAGACGGGCTACAACAGCGAACGAGTGAGGACACCGCGAGATAAGAAGCTCGTGAGATGCGTACTAATCTGAATATTCCATTCATCAGCTATCAACAACCATCATCATGCCTGCTCATCCCGCCGCCACGTCGACTGCTGCAAGCCCTGCTTCTGGCGTCGAATTCAAGTGCAGCAATGTTGCCTGCGATGCAACTGCGCGTGTGAGAGTAGACAGGGGTAGGCCAATTGAGTGGTTGTCTGCACATACGAGCACACCTGATACGCTTTCCATGCTCTTCACTACCGGGGTTACGTTTATACCCTCAAACAGCCAGCACCGAAGAGATCTACTGCTGGAAAACAGACTGGGGCAAGAAGCTCGTACAGTGAAAGAATACGAGGATCTGTCAGGCTCTACTTCTGCAATATCATTTGTAGCTTGTTCATTGTGCACTTGGTGTCTGTCTATATGAAGCCTCAGTTGAGCACGTGTTTCCTGAGAGGGGAAAAGTGGTGGCAAAGGTGAGAGCAAACTCTACGCAGCGCAGGGCAAGTAGGCATCCACAGCACACGCTGACCACTGTCGCTCGCTGGTGCTTCCTCCTATGCCGTATTTCTCCCTTCATGTTCTGTCAGCGAGCTGAGACACAGGCGGGGCAATGACCTAGAATAACTGTACTTGCTTGCTTTGGCATATGTTAGCTTTTAGCGCCTAGTCGACCTTCACCTTATAGAGAAATGCATCCATATACGTCGTTGAAGCAGGTTTAACGCCTTCGAAAGCACGCTAGGCCTTGGTAACTGTACAGAACTGTCCTTGTCTGATTGCTTGAAGTACCTTGACAATTCTGGGCAGACTGTCATTGGAGTACATCAGGTATCTAACTGTTCATCCTTGCAACATCGTCTACTTCGTCGTGCTTTCCAGTATCGAAAGCAATGTCTCGTGTCCACAGACACACCTGTTCTTCCATGTCTTCGGATCTACCCGAAAACATACCAGACAAGTATGAGAGCACACACGCCGGCGACAGTGCTTAGTATCAGCGAGTCTCTCCGCCGTCTCGAGTTGATCATGGACATGAGGGAATTGATGCCAGGAACTTGTGCTGTTTGGGTCGGGATACGAACATACTCCAGGTCAGCAAACAGCTCAAGGTTGATATGCAAAGACCTTCGTGACGCACTGAGCACACTCGACATGCGTGCATTCACTCCACTTATAGCTGATCTCTGCTGCGAGAACTCTCTCCTCGTCGCATATGCCTGTTCGAGCACTTCATCCGTCATTCGATGTGAATTGTCTATTCTGCTTCGTTCTCCCAGCAGCATATCCGCGTCACTCGATGCTCCTCCTTGTTGTTGTCCAGATTTGAAGTTTGAAATCTCCTCTCTTACGCTACCTAACAGGTTCTGCCGCTGTTGATTCTCGACAATCTGCGCACGCGTCCGCTTAAAGTCGCGGTTATAGTCTTGCAGGATCTCGCGGTGCCGCGTCAGGCTGTGGTTCATTGCACTTGAGCTACTTGCGCCTCTTATGTCCAGTAAGGCAGTCATCTCGTCAACCAGCTTGCCGAGCTGCATACACGCAATTGGACGCCGTTCCTCAGCCTTGTCCAGTGGTGATCAACTGACCGGCCTGTCGACACACTCACGCTCTCCAGCATCTCGCTAATCTCACCCTCCATTGCTCTCGCATCCTCTGTGCTGCTCTTGAGCGCGCTGCTCGCCTGTGCAGAGTAGTATCCCGTCGACAGCTGACTCGCCAGCTTGCTGTAGCTCGATATCCGCTGGTCGAGCTCGTTTTCCGTGTTGCGCACGCTGCGCCGCAGGGAGTCCCACTCTGTGCTTGTCATGGCTACTGCTTGCTGGAACTAGGAGCACTGAAGATGACAATTTGCTGATGGCAGAAGAGCAAGAAGAGCAGTAGACACATCGTGGAAGAGAAAGACACGTGCAGATAAGTGGCGAAGACGATGCAACGGCTAAAATTCGAGTCTCAAGACTCGAGACCTAGCTATACTTACAGTAAACACCCGCATTCTGGTTCAGTGGACTGTCCGTTAAGTATTAGGCGTCATCGCGATGTGAAGCACTCTGCCAGTTCTGACTACAAGCCTGTGCTCAAAGCTAAGTAAAGAGTACCGTCATTACGCATGTCTGTTGCTACATAGTCTACTGTTCATCTAGCTAGTGATGGTGGCCATGAGAATCCGAGTGCGCATCGTGAGAGTGCGAGTGGGCCGGTTCATGCTCGATGACATGCGTCGTATGCTCGCCTTGCTCGCCATGAGAGTGCGAGTGCGCATCATGACCATGTGAATGGCCGTGACTATGACCATGACTAGGCTGTCGCCCCACCTCTCCTTGGAGTGCTCTATCCTCTTCAAATCGCATTACTTGCACTGTAAGCTCAACTTGATGCTGCTGTGCTCGTGACGTAGTGGTCGATTCTTTCGCTGCACCCGGTCTCTGAGATGTCTTGAGATCCACTCCACCATTCGAGTAGCCCGGTGAAGACGACGATCCAGACGATAGAGCACTCAGGCAGCGCTCCCTTGCCCAGCTTGTCAAGCGGAGTATTTCGTCATCCGTGCATTCCGGCTTGACTTGCACATTGAGGGTGATGACAGTCACAATTGGATCTTTACTCATTGATGAAGGCTGAGAGAATGATTTGCGACCAAAGGCAGAAGGCTTGGTCAATAACGTAGGAGCCGGAGGAGGATGTGGATTGAGTTGCCATATATGCGGTGTAGGTAGGAATACTACCGAAGCATGGTTTTCGATCTGTGAAATAGTATACAAATTCAGCATGAGACACCGGCATCGTGTATGCATGAATGGCAACTGACCTCTTCGATAACACGCTTGAGACGTCCCATGTCTCCATCAAGCGTTTCCATGGCAGGTGGTGCAGTCTGTAACAGTACTTTCCCCGTAGTCACCGCAGCTGGATAAGCGACATAGAACATCGCAATGCTTTCAAGCAGGGCTACTACTTTGTCCAGTGGAGCCAGTTGCTGTGCGGGTATAAGGAGGGACGAGATCGTCAAAGTCGAAGCGAAGATCAGAACTGTGAGAGTAAAAGGGTTACAGATGATGGAATTGTGGATTGCCGTCATGAAGCGAGACTTTGAAGTTGGCCCTTGGCGAGCCGGGAGGGAATATGCTGCCGCGCCAACGGCCTCTGTGAGAGCAGCGTGGTTCTTGGCTGCCAGTGCCAGGAAGAGACAGGCAGATATTGAAAGCATAAGCAGTTGTGTAGGTATCATAACGCTATCGTAGATGATTCGGATTATGCTCGTCAGTCCAGTGCATGTGAAACGGAAGCAGACTACAAGCTCACCCTAGATCATCCCATTCGCCGCTTCCTCCGTGACCTACATGTTCTCCATGCCCCATACCACCATGCATGGCTCCATGAGCAGCAACCTCTTGCACTCTTTCACTGGCAGCATTTGGGCCCGCTCCAATGCCCAAGTCCGCCATCATTTCATCTGGGCCATGAAGGAGCAGAACATGCTCTATAGACTCCTTACACACATAGACCGCTGAAAATATGAGGTAGACACACTGTGCAAAGTGTGATAGTGTGTTTATCCTAGATGTGCCATAAGGGAAACGAACGGCATTATCACCTGCTCGCCTGCCTGATATAATGCTCCACAGTTTATCTGTGCCTCGCAAGTTGCCCTCGATCATAACACTTGAAATAGCCGCGAGCCCGTCAAAGACGACAAGATAACCCAGTCCTGTGACTGCCAAACTTTCGCCGCTTTGGCCTGATATCCACAGGCTTGCGCCTAGGGCGATCTCCAGACATGCGATAGTGAGGACGAGCTGTGTAAAGAAGGGAAGATGGAAGGCGACGCCCAGCGAGAAGCGGATTGGCAGTGGAAGGTGAGCATATTTGGTGTTGAGAGAGGAGATGGAGGGAATTAGGGAGGGATCGCTTGTAGTGTGTCGATGCCGCGAAGCTGGGGCGGGGACTGATCTGGGGGTGTTTAGATTAGACGGCAAGGGTGTGTTGTCTGTTGTAGTAGGGGAAGGGCCGTTGCCATGCGAATGTCGTGCGTGTTGGGGTGATAGATTCATATTGCCGGATGTTCGTCTCGGGGATCCTTCCAGGAAAGGGAAGAAGCTGCACAACATGCGGGCGAGCGTACATCAGTCTGTGTGCAGCGACGATAGAAATACGGGTTATACAACTGACTTGTGGGACATAGAATGACGGTGATGATGTCCGCGTCTCGAGTTCGGCTGCGTTGAATGCTGTTGAACCTGTTCTGGCGCGAGAGCTTTGTTCTGCTGACCATTTGCGAATCCCCATCCTCGCGTTTGGGCAGTCGGTATGTCCATTTGGATCTTGTTGCTGCTCTCATATTGTTCTTCCGGCGCAGCTTGTGGATCATATCCCGATATTCCTGCTTGTTCGGGTCTCGGGAAGAAGACTGAGGGTTTACAATAAACGCGTCAACATGAGGGAAAGTCCATTGAAATCGATGGAGAGCCACCCACCCGACAGATTGCGCGAATGTATGCGAGAGTGCCGCCTCGAATGTTCGCGTCTCTCTGCCGCAGAAATGGAGGTAGGTGTCTCTGGAGAGATGTTCCCCAGCGAGTCTCGACGGTAGGTGGGCGAGCCATTGTTGCTCATCGAGTAGCCCGGCGCGAAGGGCGAGTTCATGGGCAGGAACTCGTCGTCCTGCTCTGCAGATTCCAGCGATGGCGTGTCCATTCCGCCGTTATAGTCCTCCGAGCTGCTGCTATCACCTCGAGGGTTGTGGCCATTCACAGGATTGGCCTCGTTGGCGCTGCTCGGTCTGCGGGTGGTCATTGGCGACGGTGACGATGCATACGGAGACAGTAAGACAGACGGATGAGCATTAGTAAGTCCAGCAGAGTGCAGCGAGGATGTTGGCTGCTGCTGCTGCTCGAATGCCGCTGCCAGTGTCTGGATGGAGGAGCTGCTGGAGCGGTTGTGCAGGACAGGCGGCGACGAGTGCTTGTACTCTGCAGCGAGGGATGTAGACACTCCAGTGGTGGGTGAGTCAGACGCAGTAGATGTAGATCCAGTAGATGCTGCCTCTGCCGCTGTTGGACTTTCAAAGCTACGTGCGATGGACTTTACGCTGTGAGAGGGCGGTTAAAAGGTGTCAGCACGAGCAGCCAGTCTAGTCCTTCCATCTCATCCCTATCATCCAACCCACCGTCTATGCTTTGATCCTGATGACATGCCTTGCTGTACGTGTATGCTCTCTATATCTCTCGACGGGCATATATGCGTGCAGACTGGACTGAAGATTCCAGGCTGGCCCTCTCGTCGACAGATTGAAGGTCGGTCGCTCTATCCACTCCAGCTACTCCGTATGCGCATCCACCTCCAGTCTTCATGCAATTGGTGCTCTTCCAGGATGCACCTCTTTCGAGAAGCGCGTCGAGGCGTAAAGACAGTGGCGGGAGAAGCTGCACGAGATAGGCAAGCTGCAAGTTATGATAAGCAGTACAGTCATGCATAGCTGATGTCTCCGTCACACGCGCGCTTCCCAGTCTCCTCCCACCTCTGCGCATAACCGCGGCACGTGCCACCATCACTTCAGTCAAAATAGCTTCATTGCCAGCAGAGTCCAAGAAAATCAGGTCGGCTAGCAGCGTAAGGCTCTATCAGATCAACAGTAATCAAACCAGGTATTCTACTAATGTGTATTAGAGGGCCAGCTATAGTAAGTCTTATTCGGTGGCGAGAGCAGGTGAACAGATTCGATGGATATTCCCAGACAGGACAGAACAGATACATGGATAGACAGACAGAGAAGAAAACAGAGGGGGTGACAGCGACCTTGAGTTATATAGCCGAGTAGAAGGATTGTCTTATACTTCATGAGAATCAGATAATGGCAGGTGCGAAGCGACAGTCATCGACGCTAGCACTTGATAACGGCACTTGAACGTATCTACTCGTCGTCTGTTGCTGCTTCCTCCTCCTCACCTGAAGCCTCATTCCGCTGAGAGAGCCGTCGTCTCTCCCTCTCCTCTTTCAGCTTGCGCTTTGCGTCCTTGTTTTTACGCTTCGCTCGCTCGTCCGGAGTCTCTCTCGTGAGCTTCTCGAGATAGTACTCGACATTTCGACCATCTTTCGGGCCATTGTATGGCAGACCAGTGATCTGCTTGGTGAGGTTTGAAGCTTTACGCATGGCAGGCTTCTTCATCCGTTCAACATCCTCGACCACAAGTCCACGAATCATGGTCTGATATTCGATGCGTCCTTCAGGGAAGCCGCAGAATGCGTCGACACCCACAAAATCAATGTGGTCGGATGCGATCATCTGCAAAAAAGTACGAATCAGCTTACTTGCTTGCCAACCAACCAAGCCCCTTCGTTCGCAGCACACTCCCACTCACCTCGAGCTCGTCGAAGCGGTGCTTTCTCAGTTTCCTCTTCCATTCGTCATGAAGTACCTCGAGTTTCTGTGCCTGATCTGGGCTATAGAACCAGGCGACACGCAGGAGACCAAGAGGGTCTTCATCCGGGCCCTGGTCGAGGGCGCAGCAGTCCAAGATGCGAGCGCACCTGTGGAAGGAGATAGAGGGATGATTAGAATAAAGAAGCGGATATAGTACGTTTCTTGAATGACTGCTACACACCAGTACTCCTCGTCAGGAAGCTCCTCGGGTCCAATCTCCTCGGATCGACTGGGCAGGGTCGATGGGTCGGGAAGGATGTAGATCATCTGGTCTCTTCGGAACTTGACCTTTTCCTCTCCCGGCAGGTGATCCTTGTCCGCATCAATGTCGGTCTTGATGCTGCTATGATAGGCGAGCATCGTCATAATCTTTTCTGGAGCAATATTGATCACCTCGGCTTCCCAAGTGTAGCCACGAGAGGAGCGTGAGCGAGTGGTGGGGGCGGACTCGTCATCGCTTGCATCGTCGTCAGAGGCGGTGGTGGTGTGCTTTCTCTTGCTCCCTGCTTTCGCTGCAGCGGTACTGCTCTTCTTGGATGCCTTCTTCTTCTTGGGGAAGGCAGCAGCAGACTTCGCGGATGGCTTGCTGCCAGACTTGATGCCCTTTGCAGCGGAAGATGGTCCCTTTAAGGATTGTCGACCAGATGTGGTGGTCTTCTTGGGAGGAGAAGCAGTTGTAGATTTGCTCTTTCTCGGGGTAGATGTAGTTGCAGTCTTGCGCATCTTGGCGGAGGCAGAGGTGAGCTCTTCTGCCACATCGTCCGAATCTGAGGGATTGCTCTGCAATTCGTCGTTCTCTTCTTCTTCTGCTGCTGCTTCGTCTTCTGCAGTCTGCTCTCCCTTGCTTCTCCTGGTAGGAGCGGCGTTCTCGTCTACTAGACAGCCATAAGCGTGCGGGGAGGAGCATCGCAGAGGTCAGCACACACCCAGCCCGCAGAGCAGACCAATACGCACCATCAGACGAGCGTGCAATGGCCTGGTTGCTCCTGGATGCAGGCTTGGATGCCCTCGACGCAGACGCAGGAGGCTTGGAGCTGCCGGCAGTCGACTTCCTGGCCCGCGTGGAGCTGCTTCCTTTTGGGGGCATGGCGGCGGGCAGACTTGGTGGAGATGTGCTGGATGCAGGATGGTGTGTGCTGATGTCCCAGTCAGGACAGGGGCAAGCTGCCGCCGAGGTCGTCGTCGTCGTCGTTCGTTAGAGATGGGCGAAGTGATCGAACAGACCGAGCAGCGAGTGCTCAGAGCTGGGCAGATATTCAGGAATGGCTGCAGAGGGCAGGGTACGGGATGCTACACCCGTACAGGCAGCTAGACCTGCACTTGGCCTTGCTTGCATTCACTCCATCAAGTCAGAATGGTGGTCATGTCCATCGCAATGGCAGGAAAGCTGGTTCAGATCTCGGCTGGGGGGATATACGCCGCCCAGTATGATTACTTTCATCCATTTTACCACAACACACGCGTTCTATGCACATAGTCTAATCTACTGTCTACAAGCGATCTTGATACTTCATTCATTCTGCCTTCCGCATTGAAATGACAATCTCCAATGGGATAAAGTCCTTCATTCCTGCATGCAGTATTCCTGTCTTCGACGCTCTTCCTCTTCTCACTAAGCCCAACTGCCCTCCCTACGAAGAGCCACTGTTATCAGCACAGCTAAATGCAGTTCCGATGGTGTTGCTGCGGTATCCATCTCGGATGGAGACAGCAGCACTGTAGGTACCCGCAACGGTGACGAACAGGCCAAGGACAAAGACAAAAGCATAGTATGCTCCTTTAGCCTTGGAAACTCTTGTGTTTCTCCACTTGCCGTGATTGTCGTGGAACCACATTAGAGGAGGGATGCAGAGTGTCGAAGGAGCCAAGAAGAGTGCGCCAATCAATCCCAACAGTAGACCAAAGAAGGGAATGGCTTCAGCAACGATGAAGGCCAGGATTCCGCAGACGGTAGTCGAGCCCCTGAAGATCGAAGCGATCTACAATCAGCATTGAATCGACAAAGCCATACTTCATGATACGGCATCACTCACAACCATGTGCCCCAGTGAATAGCACTATTTGACTGTAGATGCTTGCTGTTCTTCAGGATGCGTACAAAGAAGTATTTGGCAGCAAGGTGGAGGTAAAGGATACTGGTAATCCACAATCCAGGTAAAGCAATACCATATGCGACCTTCTTGACAGTAGGTCCAGCGGATCCGAGAGCTGGAGAAGCGACGTATTGTCCGCAGTAGGCGTAGACGACAAGGGAGAATGTGAGGTACGAGATGGTGACGAGAGTCATGGAAGTTCCGACAGCTTTATTGTAGTCTTGCGGTCTGCGCATCTCGGCGATGATAGGCATAAAGGCGGATACACCAGCATACGAGACAAAGATGGTGCTGACGGCGGCTGTGGTGTAAACAATGGTCAGATTCCGAATTCCCATCAACCTAGACAAAGATCGTTTGTTGACTTACTCATGGCAGACTGGAAAGAGGGTGACGCAATGGCGACAAAATCCAAGTCATATGGTCCAGTCGATGGAGCAGCAGCCGGTCTGTTGGTTTGGGTGACAGCAATGACAACGACGAGTACGGCGATATATGTGAGGATGAATCCAATCCAGGCTGTAAGTAGATAAGCCCGTTAGTGAATGCTTGCGTAATATGCTAATGGCAGGGGAAAAAGCTCACTCATGACACCGATTTGACCAAAGCGAGGGAAGGATGCGAAGATTATGGTTCCAATCATGGCCACGGCAGCAAAGACGACAGTGCAAGCACCATGTTCGCTAAGAGCGTTCAAAGCAGTAGCGACGCCGATGATACCGGCGCCGGACAGGAAACTGTGTAGAGTAGAATAGTTCAGCAGGCTGTGAGGCAGGGATTGTAGGCGGAAGAATAGCTCACATCCATGTCAATCCGTAAATGGCACCGAACAATTCTTTCAGGAAGGTGCTGCATTTCCACTTCTTGCCGACTATAGCGGCAGCCTAGATAAGATTAGGATATCAATCAGTATTCCGACCTGACTTATCGTAACTTTCTTTACATACATCGGAAATTGTGTGCACGGATGGATGTTTCTTGACAAAGTCGCCCATAGTAAGGGCAAGGTGAGTGTTGATAAGACCCCATACTACGACGACGATACTTCCTGGAACGGCACCTACGTAAGAATGGTGGTCAGCATGCTAGTCCTGGGCAGGACCCCTCGAGATGTTGCGCTTACCAAGAGTATGTAGGTTATCGGGAATAGAAAGCACACCGACTGCAAAGATGAGCTTCACTAATGCGCGATAAGATGGTGTAGTATTAGTATATGGACAGAAATTGAAAGCGAAGTGTGCCAGTGTGTAGAGACGGAGACGCTCGAAAGACAGACTCACAGAATATGACAGAAGCTTTGGGCCATGAGACTGTCCGGTAGTTCGTTACACCTTCTCCTACTTTGAAGCTAAATTCAGGGGGTCAGCAAGGTGGAGGAGAGACAGAGAGAAGTTTGCATGTGAGCAGAGAGTGGTCGGGTCTAGACAGGATATAAATCGTGCTTGTTGTGCGGCGAGAGCCACAGGTATGTAGTATGCCTCGGCCGGGCCCTGCCCGGCACGGTATGGAGTACGCCAAGTCCGAGTAGAGAGACAGCAGATTTCCAAACCGAGACCCAACCGATGCAGAGATGCACGTCCAGCGCGTGAAGGACCTCCGACAAATGAAGCCGCTTGTGACAAGGAACAGGAGTGGGATGGACGAGCAACAGAAAGACTCACACTCCCTGTTCTTCGTCTGTGCGATCGTCCGAGACTTCAGTTGACTTGTAGGGGGCCGATGAAGATTCAACCTCTGTCTTGCTGTCGCCCTCGCTGAAACGCGCAGAAGACATGGCTGCTGAGAGAATGTGAAGGATGGTTGTGTGAGCAGAGAAGAGAGGAAAGAAGGTGAAAGCTCCGGACTGGAGGCTCATTCTTATGGGCGTTCCCCATCTGGGATGATAACTACGAATCTGGAGTGCCGACCCGCCTGAGCCGACATCCGGCAGTTTTGTGCCGCACATCGCCAGTCTTCCGCCCACAGGAAAAACACCGAGCCTACGATCTCCGGGAAGCCTGTGGGCGGAGTGAAGTCTATTCTATTGCTTGTGCCGGAAAGCTTCGACTTGAAGCCATCTTACAGGAGGTGCCCGTCGGTCGGCTTCGAAGCTGTTTAAACAGACCAAACCGATCTCGTGCAATCCTATTCGCGAAAGCTTCGCGTCGAATCCTGTGTCGGAGCACACGATGACATCCGCATTCAGTCTCGCGGGCAAGGTAGGTGCTTCTCGAGACACGCGCGAGCTGTCCGCAGGGAACTAAGCATGTATGATGTCTATCTCAGGTCGCAATTGTTACAGTATGCTCTATCCCAGTCGGCCTCATTAGCTCTTCTGACCGGATTACTTTCCAACAGGGAGCCGCCAGTGGGATTGGCTTAAGCACTGCAAGAGCATTCTTAGCTGCAGGTGCAAAAGGTGTCACCCTCGTAGACCTACACGAAGGCAATCTCGCAAAAGCTCAGGCTGAGCTCGAAAGGCAATACTCCGGCAAGCTTCTCTCAGTTTGCGGGGATGTTACCATGGAAGAGACTACAGAGAAGTATGTCGAAGAGACGATGAAGAAGTGGGGTCACCTGGATGTAGGCCTGTCCATAGAGACTTCTTGCTCCGGCTACGCTGATTTACGATTTCCATCTAAGGTATCGATCCAAAATGCAGGAGTCAGGTTTGTTGGCGTCAAACATAATCATTACGTGAACCATGTTAACTCGGCACATCTCTGCAGTGGTCCCACGGCTGATGTGCACGAGCTCGTGAGTAATAGAATTAGGGGTGTTAGACCACTTTCTTTCCGTTGGCAGCCATCGCGCTTATCAGATTGTCTCATACTAGACGGCCCAAGAATTCGATTCTGTCATGTCCATTAACGTACGAAGCGCATTCCTGGGTCTCAAACACTCTGTCAAGGCAATGCTCAAGAACAAAGATCAAGGTCGTGGTGGATCTATTGTCCTGTGTGCTTCCCAACTAGGCTTAGACGGTAAGCAGAGAGAGTTCCTTCACTGCTCTTCAGCACCAGAGCTTCCCCTAGCCTGGTCTTGTTTATACCCCTCACCTCCCGCTGTACAGTCGCTGAAGCATCCGATACTTCCAGGGTCCCCGCATCATTCAGCCTATGCGGCTTCAAAGTTTGCTATTCGAGGTCTGGCAGTCTCGGCAGCTGGAGAGCTGGGCCAGCACAATATTCGTGTAAACACAGTTTGGTGCGTACTTTTATTAGAGAGGCGTGTCGAAACTGCGCTAAGGTCAATATATGACTACCTTTTTTATTCCTGCAGCCCGGGTGGTGAGTTGTTGTGCATTCTATTACGTCTCTTTTGTTATCTAACTATAATCTCTTCTATGCGTTGATAGCAATTGAAACACCGCTCAGCGAGGACTTCTACAAAGCTCCTGGATCACTAGAAGCAGCAGAAGCCAAGATCATGCTGGGTCGCCTTGGCAAGCCAGACGAGATCGCCAATGCCTTTTTGTACCTTGCGAGTGATGCGAGCAGGTACGCGACAGGAACCACGCTGAGTGAGTGCATCCCCCCAGTTTGTCTGCATGGCCTGTGCTGATGAGATTTCCAGAGGTCGACGGCGGCTTTTCAAAGTGGTCGTAAAAGCGACTTGCTCAATAGTACGCGCCTTTTCATGTCGTGAAGAACTAGGCAACCGATGCATGCAATTGCAGGGAGGTGGTATTCAATTACATTTGCCATTGCATCGCACGAACACATCTTTCGACCAGACTCATAAGGGTATTGTATTTCTGAATCCGCCTTCCGTGCTGAAAATGTCTGCTACAAGCTCCGCAAGCTTGAGTAGCTCGACGTCACGGTAGCGGCCGTTGACCAAGCTAAGACCAATGGGCAGACCGTTATCTCCCGCAAAGCCTGGTACATTGACAACCGGCACGTGAAGGAGTGTCCACATGGCATTGAAAATCTGTTTGGGAAAGCAGAATCAGCTACTGTTGCTTGCAACAGACCATCTCCAAACGACTCACATAAGAACCCGTATGATCGAGTCCTTGCGGTGCTTCATCAATGACAGAAGGACAGAGTATGGCATCGTACTGACTCGCAATTTCGTCGAAGATTGGGCGAAGTCGTGCTGCTCCATCGTACGCAGCGAGTTGCTCTAACCGTGGATGTTCCTCAACGGGAGCCTTGACATAATCCACTAGAAGCGGCTTGAGTTGATCTTCGTGATTGAGAGCATAGTGTATGAATGAACTCCGTCCTTCCCCACGAAGTATAACATCTTGCCATGTGGGCAGAGAAGCAAACTCGACCGGTAGCATCAATTCTTCGACAGTCACACCGTATTTACGAAGAATGTTCAGACCGCTTTCGAAAGCGTGTCGAGTACCAGGTCCGGCGTGATCCCAGACTGGTGTTTTGCACACCGCTATATGAGCTTGCGAGAGGCTGGTGACCTTCGGCCGTGAGGAGGGATCGTCACGCAAGCGAAACGTCTCCGATAGAATGCGTCTGCAAGCCAGTAAAAGATGGTCAGCTCGTGTTGTTCTGAGAATACTACATGGTCGAGGGAGTGTTCATACAGATCCTCTACGCTCCTCGTGAAGAATCCAACTGTGTCCAGAGTCAGAGCGTGAATCTTCAGCCCTTCGCGAGAAATGGCGTTCCATGTGGGCTTAAAGGCTGGTGGCACGTATATAGTTCAGCAGCTGTCCATTTCAATGTGAGACGCAGTAGCTGACCTGGAATGCCGTTGAAGCTACCGGGTCGAATGACTGAACCTCCCGTTTGGGTGCCAATGGCTATAGGGGCCTGAAAGTCGGCGACGACGCCTGCGGAACCGCTGCTACTCCCGCCTGGAGTGCGAGTGGGATCATGGGCGTTCGTGCAGTCTGTTCCTACGGGTGTTGCCGCGAACTCTGTTGTCTTTGTCTTGCCTGTACGATTCCTTAACTCAGCTGGGGATGGGCTCTGGCGATACACTGGAATTGCCAACTTACCCAGTATGACTGCACCGGCAGCTCTGAGGACAGCGACGCAGGTTGCATCTATGTTTGACATAGGTGATTGAGCATATATAGGCGAATTATACCTTGTGGGCATGTCTGTATGGTCATCACATGCATTTCAGCTTCTGTCATAGTAACGTAGCGACCATTATGCAACAACGACAGGCTGACCCTTCGTGAGGATGACATCCTTGACTGCGTAGTGAACAGATGTATAAGCTTGGGGATGCTGCGCTGTCAACAAGCACAACCTCACCTGCTATGGGCAATCCATGCAGTGGGCCTCGTGCTTCTCGAGGTAGCGCATCCAGCTCGTCTACCCGAGCAAGTACCAGCTCCTCATCGAGATACGCCCATGCTTTGACCACAGCATCGCGCTGGCGAATGCGCTGCAGCAGTGCTTGCACGTACTGCTTGACGGTGACCTGGTCAGATGCTATGGATGTAAGCAGTCAGGGGGAGACCTCGGTAAGCAAAGAGTCCACGTCCATGCCAAAAACACGGCACTGACCGATGAGGGCGAGGACGGTAGAGGCATCAAGAAGATGGAGTTTCCGAGCTGATGTGTCCATGCTGTGCTTGTTGGTTGCCCTCGACAGAGTTCTGGGTCGATCCAGGGGGACAGGCACCTCAGTTTTGATGTTGTGCCTCACCACAAAGGCAAGCACAACTCCAGGTGCGACAAGTGAAGATGCCTCGTCTGGCTATGATGTATATGATACGGATGCACCGTACTACTAGGTGAGACTCTCAGGGTGGTACCTATATGAGCGAGGCGAGGCTGGTCGTGCTTGTTGGCCAACAAGATCTACTCCCGCGCTCTACTATATGCGCGGTCCTCCAACGAGGTCCTGGCAACGTCGTCCTTATACACTCCGATGCATGTGGTGAGCTTCGCTGGTCATTCCTGATTTCAAGCAACTCCGGAGCCTCCAAGAGCGAGTGCCGGCCTGCCTGCCGTGCGTCGGCTTCTACGCCATCTCTCCGTCCATGAGAGGCGTCGGTCACTGCCGATGAACCGCGTCGAAGGCAACTCTGCCAGAACGCGGCAGTTGGAGGGCCGCGGGCGGGAGTGAGATGGAAAGCGAAAAGGACAGCAGACCATTCGAGCGCACTGAGCAAGTGAGAAGTCTTCCTTGTAGCGACATACTGACAGCCGTCCAGGACCTCACCACGAACACAACTCACTCATCCATCGAAATCCCTATTTGCAATGGCTTCTTCAACTGGCAAGACCTCCAAGCGAGTGCTTTGTGGATTTGGCGGTGAGTTGCATGGCAATGCTTTTAGGCTAGATGCACGTGTAGACCGAGCTGAGCGTACTCATCCTTGTACCGAAAACTAACAGTTGATGTCGATGGTAAGACCCGCATCATCAATCTATGCTCAACCCTCACTTGTGGTGTGACGACCGCTCACAACTGCTTGTCCTTGTCATCGCCACATAGCCGTCTCTGGATGGTGAGTGCAGTCACCAAGCTTTCTTGCGAGTTCTTTGGGCTGATACGGTATCCATATGACACGACAGGCTCGGCTCATATGGAGGCGAAGACTCCCCCAACGACATCACGCGAGGAATGCACGCCGGAGAAGTGGGCGTGCCCCGCTTGCTGAAGCTATTCAAGAAGCATGGCCTCACAACAACGTGGTTCGTTCCTGGACATTCGCTTGAGACCTTTCCTGAAGAGATGGCCGCGGTTCGCGATGCTGGTCATGAAATTGGTCTGCACGGCTACTCCCACGAGAATGTGAGTCTCAGACTAGAAGGATCGCTAAGCACTACGACATTGACCTTACCGAACGTTTCCAGCCGAGGGAAATGACAATTGAGCAACAAAAAGATGTTCTCGCAAAGACACACAAGCTTTTGACGGACTTCTGTGGCAAGCCTCCTCGCGGCAGTGTTGCTCCCTGGTGGGAAACTTCGGCGGAGGGCACTACTCTTTTACTCGACTGGGGCATCGAATATGACCACAGTAGTCAAGCACACGACTGTCAAATGTTCTATCTCCGCGATGAAGATCACTGGACTAAAATTGGTAGGTGTTCAGAGTCGCCAACGACCAGGCTCGACCTAATTGCAACATCTCCACGCTCTAGACTACACCCAGAAGGCCGAGACATGGATGAAGCCTCTCGTCCGAGGCAACGAGACCGGGCTCGTAGAGATTCCGGGTGAGTTGGAACATCGCCTGCTAGCATAACTCTCCTCGAGTAGATAGCTGGATGACCGGTCTGATTTCGGCACAATACAGCCAATTGGTATCTAGACGACCTACCACCAATGATGTGCGTGCCATTCTGCATGGCTCCCACACCCTGAGAACCCTGACACGTTCACCTCACACAGGTTCATCAAAGATGCACCTAACTCGCATGGCTGGGTACCTACTCGCGAAGTCGAGCAGATCTGGAAGGACACTTTCACCTACTGCTATGAAAACGAGGGCAATTTCGTGTTCCCCATAACCATCCACCCTGAGTAGGCTGGCTCTTCTTTCTTCCATACTATTCTTTACTGACGTCTGCGATATAGTGTGAGCGGACGGGCTCATGTTCTGCTCATGCTGGACCGCTTCATGTAAGTTTTCCTTCAGGTCCAACCGGCTTCCCGGGCTAGGGCTAAGCTCTCACGATCCATCAGCAACTGGGTCAATACGCACGAGGGAGTTCAGTGGGTGACAATGGCAGAGATGAATGACATCTACAGATCAGAGAACCCTCTGCCAGAGGGAGCCAGACCTCCGAAAAAGATGTCTGCTTGAAGTGCCTGTAAAGTCACGTGCTTTAGCTTTTTGCCCAGCTGGGATCTCTTGAATTGCAAATGAATCTTCTGAAGCGCATGCACAGTGTTGTGCTTGAAGCTTTGAGAGCTATTCAAGGAACATATAGCCAGGGACAGACGTGCCTTCATGACGTAGATTCAGCTTGCTCCATGCCTGTCCTCCAGCCTCCTCTAGCTCCACCTTTCCTTCCTCACGCCGACTGAGAAGACTTGCCTGCCCGCACTCCAGCATGCTGAAAGCGTGCCGCAGCCATGGAACAGCAACCGGAAGCGTCGACGAGCACAGCGGCTGCACTGGATCACACGTATGGTGCTGAGCAAGCCAACAACAAGAGAAAGCGCACCTCTATCGCGTGCCGAAGATGCCGCCGCTTGCGCAAAAGTGCGTGATCGTCGAGCATGACCAACCGGCAATCAGCTAGAGCCTGTTTATTCGCGCTGACTTTCCTGATTAGAGTGCGTAAACGAGGGTACGTCCCCGTGTGCATCATGTCTTGAGCACAGCGCTGCAGCGGCCGGCGAGTGCTCCTTGCCTGCGCGAGGGGAAAGCCGAAAGGACCGACAAGTAGGGCGTGCATTGCCTTTCAGCATCTTTCCTTCGAAAGCTGATGTTTACAAACTTGTCTTTTCGCAATATACGTAGTATCGGAGAGCGAGGGCACCTTCGCTGACCGGGTTTGGACGAGCATCAGCCAACGCGGTGGTGCAAAACAGTAATTTCGATGCCCCCAATACATCGACCTCTCTGGACCATGGGTATCAACGTTACCAAGGATCCACATCACTCTCTCCAGCAAGTCCGTACTCCGAAAAAATAGTACTTCAAGCCGCTGCAAGACACGTCTCGCAGCCGCTCTTGCATTCCGCCTCGGTAGACAACTTGCCCCCGCTTGAAGAGGTGGTCGAAGGCATCAAGGCCAGCTTTTCCTTCTTTTTTCAAATCGGGTTTCTGCATGCTTCCTCTTTCATCGAACGCATCACGGAAGACCTCTCCTCCGTCAATTTGCTGTTGATCGTAGCGTTAATGGCTATGGGTGGACCCTTTACACCCAAGCTTTGCCAGCGTTATGGCGGCAAAGCAAAAGCAGGAGATCGTAAGTTACGAGAACGGCGCAGCGTAGAAAAGACCGCTGGATATATGCAAAGAGAGCGATGCTTACCTCTTGTGATCCCTCTAGATTTCTGTAAGCTAGCGCTGAGCATTCTAGCTCAGGAAATGGCTCCACCATCTTTGGAAAGAACGCAGGCGTTTCTAGTGATGGGTGTGGTTCACTGGAACAAGGGAGATGGCGAGCGTGGCTGGTGAGACATCGTGTCAAAGACCATTAGAATCTACAAACGCTAATGCGCCGGTCCAGGATGTACATAGGGACGGCAGCGAGAATGGCTGGCTGGCTCAAGCTACACGTAGAATCGACATATAGGCTGCCGACAGCAGCTACCTTCGAACAGGTCATCGAACAAGAAGTTGCTCGAAGGACGTTCTGGCTCATGCACTATCATGAATGCCACATGTTGACAGGAAGCCAAAGGCCTTCGTCATTCCAGCTTTCGGAGATCGACGCATTGCTGCCTATGGACGAAGATGATTTCGCTTTCGGTCAAGATTTAGGAGAACGAGCTGCATTAGCAGGCACAGCTGCAGCTACCGCTAGACCTGCGGCTGTCGCCAGTCTTAATCGCAGTATATTTGTAAGTCCATCGGTCTTTGCAGCAGGGCACTTTTGCACTTTTGGCCGTATGAAACCGCGCCTTGTGGGCAACGCTCGCCTTTAGCCCGTCTCTTCAGATCAGGTTGCCAATTTCGAACAATGCTGATCTAACAATGTTTCAGGCTTCCATGTGTCAAAGCTGTAAGCCGACTTGCATTCTGTTTCGCGAAAAATTCAAAAGGTTGCATTTGGCGAAGTCAAGACGGCATCCGGCTTTACTTTCGAGAGTCCGGGGTCATTCGAAGCCGACCAGCCAAAGGATAGTGCAGTTCCTGGACCAGTGCTGATTGCTGTGCCTCTCCTCGCAAACAGGTGATATCTGGAGTCGAATTTCCCTGTGGGCTTGCCGAAAAAAGCAAGTCGACCTGCCATGGGAGCCTTCCAGTCAATTCGCCAGTCTACGAAGGGAGCTGCGTCAATGGATTGGTGGACTTCCACCCAGGCACAAATGGAGTGTACAGAATCTCAAAGGACACAAATTCAAGACGAGAGTGAGTGCGAAATCTGGAAAGTATGTCGGAGCTCGGCTAATGGATTCCTGCAGGAGCTGGTGAGCATGTTACAGCTGGTTTCACTCCTGAAACCGTCAGGGCTACGCGCAGCTGAAAAGACTTTTCAAAGGGTTTTCTATCGGTGACCGTTGTCTCCCAGTTATCCGATGTAATCCTTCACCGGTCATATCTTCCGTTCATGGCCGCGGCTCTGGATCCCGAATGTTCTGCCTACATCCCCACAATCAATAACCACGCTGCCCCTCCAGGATTCTGGGAGACGATGACTAATGACATGTATACAAGGTCAGCGAGACGAAGTACCTGCAGGATACGGGCTGTAGGAACTGACTATAAATGACTCTCACCAGCGCCGACATTCTGATGCAACAGCTCGATGCTTGTTTCGCACTCAGCAACAACGAAGCTGCCACCATCTATATCGTAAGTCCCCAGGACACTCTCGCGAAACAGAAGCTAATAAAATTCGTTTTTTGTGTCGTACCCTACTCACTTCCGTACTCTGTATAGCTGTTTGCTGTCTATGCATGTGGAGCCCTCGGCGGTTATCTCTGTCGCTGGCCACATCGTGAGATCATCCTGTCCATGTCAGGCATATAACCTGACACGCTATCACAGTCTGCTTGGCCTACGCGCCAACCGCGCGAGCTACTGCAGAGCGTGCGGTGACCTACCTTGCGCGAAGTAAAGAGGCCTGGCAACGTAAGCGTCCCTTTCTCTGTAGTACGGATCTGTTTTCTGATCGCGATAAACAGTTGCTGGCAAATGGGAGGGGATCCTGCTTGAAACCCTTCGTTCCGCACAGTGGGATGGTCAAAGCCATCTGCGCCAAACCGTATGTCGTCCCTTGTCACTACGCCGCCGCCATCTGTACTCACTGAACCGCGCCACAACTGTACAGGCTCAACGTGACGCGTTACTTGATTACCGCCATGGCATGTACCGTCATGAAGCGAGTGGAGCATCTGCTAAAGCGAGTCGGCCGCCGTCCAGGAGCTCTGCTGAGCTCGCTGCAGCTGTCCAAGAGCAAGAGCGAGGGCAAGGGCAAGTGCAAGAAGGTCTGGATGCTCAGAATGCACTCAGCGCAAATCTGACGGCGAGCCAGGCCAGCATCGAAGCGTTGCTGAATAACCACTTGCAAGCACCGCCAGCGACTGGATACCCCGCTCCTATCCAGCCCTTCCAATTCGACACGGAAAACACTGGAAACCTGTTCGGACCTGGCAACAACGACTTTGATGGCCTGTTCCAGCAGCTCTTGAGTCAGGACCTGACAGATTTCTCCATGCCATTGTTTTGGCAGCACCAGCAGTGAGCGCACGAGACGCAGAATAATGTAAAGTATGCTACAGGAAAATCGAAGTTGTTGGTGTAAAATTCGCTCATTCCACTTATTGCACAATTGAACGACTAGAGACGCGCTGATGACCAACTGCATTCAAATACTCAAACTTCCTGAAACTAGTAAATACGGAGTTATTGCTGATTCGTGCGATGAAATGAAGTCAACCAAAGGTTGACGAATGTGGAGATTTTGGCCAGATAAGTGATATTGCAAAGATGGCCCAGGGGATGAGATGGCAGGCCATTCTTAGTTCCTTTTGGAGGCAAGCGACAGATTGTACTTGAGTACCAGGTCTGACGGACCTTCCTGCTACCCCCAGAGACGTGACTGCACTATGTGGCCCTTCTTTTGCTGGATTTTTGGAAATTAAATGAAAGGATCGTTTTACCCCGACCTTTACCCTTTCCGCCATAGCCAGAAGTGCGGATCTCTAGATCCCGGAGATGCAACTCTTTCACCGTGCGCTTATCTTGGGAGGCCGTTGTTCGGCGCACAGTCTGCGTTGGAATCTTGAATCGCCTGCATCTCACTTGGTGCGAAAGCTGCACTGCCCACTTTTCCGCAAAGCGATCCAACCTGGGTTCATCTACCTCTTCGACGTAACGCTTTGATTGCAGGTATTTAGACTTTTTGCTTGACGGGGTGCATCGTTCTACATCCGATTGCTCGAGTCCTCTGATGAATAGTCTGATGCAGACTTTCTCGGTCTTCGGCAGGCTCTTCAGCTTAGGCGGGACAAATTCCGGTCGACTTGCTATGTGAAGCTTCTTATACTTTAACTTGTGGGCCTTTTCAGCCTTGACAAATGCCTTTTGATTTTTCATCTCGTTGGCGATCTCTGCTGCATTCTGGTCAACGCCACCTCTGTAGCGGCCTCCCGAGCACTCCGCACCAACGAAGTCGACGTGATCTGATGCAAGCAACTAGTACATTCCGTGAGTAAACTTAAGCGAGATGGGCAGTTACGTGCGCTCTTACCTCATTGTCCCAGAAGTCGTGCTCCTCGAGCTGTTTGGCCCAGCGTGAACCGGGATTGCTTGCAAAGAGGTTCTTAGCTTGATCAGGACTATAGCACCACTGGCGAAATACGTGATCCAAAGGACCCATCAGCCTTTCGTCATTCTGAGACAGCTCGTGGGAAGGAGGGACTAACAGCGATGCGCAATACGCAGGCAGTGCTGCCGTCCTTGTATTTGAGCTCGGCGCAGTCTAAAACGACACCAAGCCACCAGTCGTATGTTTGTAGGGCCTCCACCGTCAACGGGAGTTCCTCATCTTCGCGAGCACCCAACCATTCGGGATCAGGTAGGAAGTATACAAGCTGCCCTCGTTTGAATTTGACGCCCTTGAAGAGGAAATTTGGATCATCTGCATCCGTGCAGTCCCCATCATCTGTCTCGGTTAGGTTTTCGTTATATCTGCGCTTGTCCAAGCGAACCTCGATACGTCGCGCGGGGTGGTAGGCCAAAGCCTTCACGACTAGATTTGCACGAATGCTGACCTCCTGAGACTTCCACAGGTACTGATGAAGTCACACCGCACAATATATTTAGTCTGCATACGTTAGCCGTAGGAGAACACGAGACACTCACTCCTGCAATCGAAACGGACCTGCTTCTCGGTAGATTGCCTTCTCGGGCGTCTTCGTCATCATCATCGTCTACATCTACATCATCAGCGGGTGCGAGGTCGAGCTGCTGGTCATCCTGATCTTCCTCGCTCGTGATTCCCGATCTTGTAGAGACTGCAAACCCAGCTCGTCTTTGTCGTCGAGCAGCAGTGTTGACTGCTCTTAGCACTTTGCGGCCTTTGGATCCAGCCGAATTGCCTGTGCCTGAGTTTTGCCGGGCATCGTTTCTGGAGGATGATGCGGCATGACTGGCTAGGGTCTTGCCCGATGGTCGGCGTGTAGTAGTGGGAATATCTTCGCTATCGCCTTCGGTGTCATCGCGACTGTCCTGGCCTACATTGCTTGTCCTTCTGCGATAAGCTGGGGTATTTCCATGTTCGCTTTCCACATCGCTTGAACGTGAACGTGTAGGGTAGCGACGTGCGGATACACTGGCAGCGGCGGGCCCTCTCCTGTCTTCAGTGCTGTTGCCTGGACCTTCGTCGTTGCTGATGCTCGAGTCTCGGGCTGTAGAGGAGATTACAAATGTAAGATAGATGGACGTGATCCAGTCCGAGTAGAGTGTGGATATACATGGTGCACGTGAAATGGAAGAATGTGGCAAACGGGTCAGACGAGAGGGACGAAAGAATGAGAAGCGAGAGTAGCACGTCGGTGCATTGAAAGCTCTGCAGAAGCGGCCCTATAGTGACACTCACTCGCAGAAGCGGGTGCAGAGCTCGCCTGCTTGCGGGCATACCTGGACTGCGACAGCGAGGGTGCCTCTGCGCGCAGGCCCGAACGACGACGCCGTGAATCTGTCTCAGGTTCAGTCTGCATTGTGCGTGCCATGGTTGTGCAGAGGTACCAGCTGGCTGCTCTTCAGGTCCTGTGTCTCGCGGTGCTGTTGATGTTGGCGTGTTGATGTTGTTGGAGCAGAGACAAGCTGCAGCGATGCCTCCGGCCCGACTTATGCGATTCTAGGCAGACTGACGCGCAAGGCCAGACAAGCAGGCAGTACGACATGGGAGACGCTAGCCAAATCTATATGAGCCTCGTAAGTCGAGCTAAGCTGATTGGTCACTTTCACGAAGCCATGTGCATCTTCCCCACTTGCCACAAGTATACCCCTGAAGATCCAACAATCTCGAGTAAACCTGCAAGTAAGCAAGACAGCAAGATCTTACTTGCATTCTGGAGCATACCGCACTGCGCAAGCGAATCAGGAAAGCAGATTCCCCTGGCATTGACCACCGCCTTGCAATTCGGCAATGTAGGAAGAGGTAGTCCTCTGAAAGCGTCACACCTACTGATACATTTATTAATGTGTTCTCTATTGTTGAAATGTCCTGCAAGAAACGAGGCCGCCAGGTGTCAATGACTCGGCGGCCGAATAGATGCGTAGTACTATGATGTTCATGTATGCGATACAGCAACAAGGTTAAGCCTGTCTGGTGGTGTTAACTTCAATCTATAATATTTGTAGCATGAGTAGATCTAGTAAAGAATTCTCGTAGCGACGTTTGCAGGCAGGATCGAAATAGCGTCGTAAATGTCCTTGATGCCCTCCTGCGTCACGTCCGCAATATCCGCCATGAGGTATGCGATGTCACCCTTCGAATCGGACAGCTGGCGCTCGACGTTGTATGGTCCCAAAGCAGCGTTGACGCCTTTCAACACACCAGGCTGATTCATGTGGATGTGGCACAGACGAACAATGTTGTCGCCAATGATGGGTTTGAGCGACACCTCAGGGAAGTTGACTGCCCCGATTGATGCTCCAAAGTTGATGTAGCGGACGAGAGCGCCTCCGACTTCCGCGCCGATAGCACGCTGAGCTTCTTCTGTGCTGCCTCCGATGTGTGGTGTGAGAATAACATTCGGGCAGGAAGCTAATTCCGAGGTGAAGGTGTTCAGGTCATCGTTGAAATACTTGCCATTTCCTGCTGGCTCTTTAGGGAAGACATCAATCGCAGCACCTGCAAGATGGCCGGCTTTCAAGGCCTTGGCAACAGCTGGAATATCGACGACCTTGCCTCGAGCATTGTTGATGAGGTAGCTTCCCTTCTTCATCCTGGCGAGTTCTTCTGCGCTGATGAGGTTCGTCGTCTCTGGGAGTTCTGGGACGTGAAGGGAGAGGAAGTCGGAAATCGACAGCAGCTCGTCGAGCGTTTCTACTTGTTGCGCCGATCCCAGAGGCATGATGGGGATAACGTCAAAGTAGCGGACTTGCATGCCCATGGCTTCCGCGAGGACCGACAGCTGCGCTCCAATGTGGCCGTAACCAACGATTCCGAGCACTTTGCCTCTGATTTCCCAGCATCCCTTGCTGACCTTGTTCCAGATGCCTTGGTGCAGCTCTGCGGAGCGGTCACACAGCTGGCGCGAGAGTGCGACGATTTCCGAGATGACGAGCTCTGCGACCGAGCGAGAGCTGCAGGATGATACAAATAGATGTTTAGTTGCCTTCAAGTTGGAGGAAACTGCATTAAACAAGCCCACTTTGAAAAAGGCGAGTTGAAGACTGCCAATCCAGCACGTGAAGCGGCATTGAGGTCGACTTGATTTGTTCCAATGCAGAAGCATCCGATGACGATGAGCTGGGGAAGGACATGAGCAATGCTGATCCGATAGACAAAGCATGCCACTACTCACATTCTTGACGCTTTCAATCACCTTTGCAGTCACCTTGGTCTTGCTTCTAATGCCGAGGGCAGAGTAGCCGCCTGTGACGAGTCTCCGGATAAGCTCTTCTTCACCCAGTGCACCCTTCTCGGCATCCACCTCGTAGCCCTGTGCTCTGAACATGGCGACAGCGGTCTCATTGACGTTCTCTAGGAGTAGAATCTTTGGGTTGATCTTTCCTTCCTGCTCTTCCTCTGGCAAGACTGCCTTGGGGATAAACGGCGTCAGGACTTTGGGAGTCTGCATGTTCGTCGACATGGACCTCGCTCTCTCCCTGGGTGATTTGCCGAGGGAAGAGTCAGACGGGCTGAATGCTTCTGCATTCGACTCTC
Organism: Cystobasidium tubakii; assembly: GCA_024345325.1. NCBI lineage: Eukaryota > Fungi > Basidiomycota > Cystobasidiomycetes > Cystobasidiales > Cystobasidiaceae > Cystobasidium > Cystobasidium tubakii. Next base: position 1,169,630 of record BROO01000005.1, on the reverse strand, counting down.
TTCGACGGTGTCCTTGGTGTGCGGCTGCGAAGCCGTTGGAGAGACTTCCAGCAAAGGTAGCTCCCTCGACGGGCGATCCAACGATGGGATAGTGGTGACGAGGAGGCGAGAACTGGTCTGCAGAGGGCGATATGGAGAGCGCAGCAGCCAGTTGTGGTTGTTGCTGCTGCGAAATCGAGAGGCCGCCGACATTTGGCAGCGAGATGGGTTTGGACATGCTTGGATCGATTTGCGGACTAGATCAGCAGTGCTTGTGTCCTCCTCGTGTGCCTGCTGTATGCCAGTCTGACTTCCAGTCAGTGTCGATGTTTGGTGCGAAGAAGAGTGACTCGTCTTTACAAGTTCGAGATTTATTGCAAAGATCACGCCTTTGCTTTTTACGATTTGCATGACTCGGAGGATAGCAGCATTCGAATAGCGTCCAAGACTGCTCGCTCTGGACACGACACCTACAAGATACGCTGCTGAAGAAATATGCTGTCAGTCGCGCCTGCCTGTTCTCGGTGTCGCTCGATATGCTGGATGGCCAGACTGGATGGATGGAGGACAACATATGGAAGCATCAGCAGAGAAGGACCTAGAGAAGCATGACCTCGGCATAGCGTGTGCTCGACATGCTGGCTGTCGTGCCTGCTGTCTGCTTCTCCAAGCTACTTGTGGCAAGAGCAAGGCGGCATACCCCTACAGACGCAGTCATTCAACCATCCAGCCATCCTCCATTCGAGCAAACGAGACATATTAATCACTCCAAACGGCACTGACACGCTTTGATCTCCAGCTACCTCGTCTCGTACGGCGCAGGCAATGTCCGCTCACTCGCCAATGCCATTTCGAGTCAAGGATTCGAGTTCAAATGGATCGAAAAGCCAGAGGATTTCGAAAAGGCTGATGTAGGTCAGCAAATCTCAACACTGCCATGATCCACTCTAATACTCCTCAATCCAGCAACTCGTCTTCCCGGGCGTAGGCGCTTTCGGACAAGCGATGGCTTCGCTAGAAGCGAAAGGCTTTGCGGAGCCATTGAAGAAGTACATTGCCTCTGGCAAGCCTTAGTGAGCAATTGCAGGTATATTCCACACTCTCTCCACTTCTGAATGCAAGTCCAACCACCAGCTTCGGCATCTGCATCGGTATGCAAGCCCTTTTCGAATCCTCCGAGGAGGCTCCCTCCGCCAAAGGTCTCGGTGTCATCAATGCCTCCATCAAGCGTTTCAATTCGAAAACAAAAGCCGTTCCTCAAATAGGCTGGAACGGTGCCACACCTCTCAAAGTTGGCACTTCAAGCGAAGTCGATGAGGCCGTCCGCTACGGTTTCGTTGAGAATGGCGCCTCTTACTACTTTGTTCACTCGTACGCCGTGCCATATGACGAGGGACTGTCCGAATGGGCTCTCACAGCCACGCAGTACGGTGACGAGACCTTCATTTCCTCTGTTCAAAAAGGCAACGTCTTTGCAACCCAATTTCACCCTGAAAAGAGTGGAAAGGCAGGACTCAACGTACTCAGAGCTTGGCTATCGCAGGCTGGTGTTGTTCCAGTGTCGGAGACAAAGAGCGTCGCCATCGAGTCGAAACGAGACGCTCTCGCGAGGAACGGATTCACGAAACGAGTTGTCGCGTGCTTGGACGTGCGAGCGAACGACGACGGCGATCTGGTCGTCACGAAAGGCGATCAATACGATGTAAGAGAGAGGGACCTGCCCGAGATACCGTCAAATGACACAAATGGAGAGCTGGCAGTACCTCTGCCCAATGAAGCCGCGTCGACATCCGCCCAGAAGGGCAAGTCAGCAGTTCGAAATCTCGGCAAGCCTGTTGATCTGGCGAAACGGTACTATGCAGAAGGAGCAGACGAAATCTGCTTCCTGAACATCACCTCTTTTCGGTCGTGTCCTCTCACGGATCAGCCAATGCTGGCGGTCGTAGCGCAATCAGCAGAAACCGTCTTCGTGCCATTGACTGTTGGTGGGGGCATCCGCGATACAACTGATCCCGATGGAACAGTGCGCAGTGCATTAGAAGTCGCCAGCATCTATTTTGCAGCGGGCGCGGATAAAGTTTCGATTGGTAGCGATGCTGTGTTTGCGGTCGAGGAGCTGTTGGAGCGGAAGAAGCAAGGCCAAAGCAGTCGAGGGAAGGATACCGTTTCATCAATTACATCGATAGCAGAAGGGTATGGATCACAAGCCGTGGTGGTGTCTGTGGATCCCAAACGCGTCTATGTCAACTCCCCTGAAGAGGTTGACGATGTTCACAGGCCTTGTGTCGTTGATCTAGCTTCAACGTCTCTCGGAGGATCGCCGGCCTCGTCTGGTTCAAAGGCAATCAAGCCATCATTAGGACCGAACGGGGAGAGATACTGCTGGTATCAGTGTACCGTCAAAGGAGGACGAGAGACGCGCGATTTGGATGTGGTCCAGCTTGTACAGGGAGTGGAGGAGTTAGGTGCGGGAGAGATCTTACTCAACTCGGTGGACATGGACGGTCAAAAATCAGGCTTTGATCTACGACTTGTCGATCTTGTCAAGCGCAGCGTGAGCATACCTGTCGTCGCTAGTTCGGGGGCTGGCAGTCCAGAGCACTTTGTCGAGGTCTTCATCAAGACCGACACGGAAGCTGCTCTTGCTGCGGGGATCTTCCACAGACGCGAGGTGCCGATAGAGGCGGTCAAGGAAGCGATGCGAGCGACTGGGATACCCACGAGGAAGGACCTGTAAGAGCAGGTTGGGAGACGTATATGGCAAGATGAGGTGAGCTGGAGTGAGTTGGCAGGGAGGTAGCTTTGACAAGGTAGACTTTGACAGCATCAGTAGACGCCCGCTAGACGGAATAGAGTATGCAATGGAGTGTATGTTCCAAGTCCAGCCAGTCTCTACAGCCTGTAGATTGCTTCTTTGCCACCAGCATGTACTCGAGTACCTCCTACTCCATCTAGCCTGGAATAGGTAGATTGATGATGCGACTGTGCTTCTGGGTGTTCTGTCCTAGCTTCTGTGTTTTGAGTAAGCTCCCTGTCCAGCGTCGAGGCATCTTCCTCATCGTCCTCGTCGTCCACGTGCATACTATTCCTCGACGGCAACACTTTCTCTTCCTTGCGACAACTGCACCATCGATACATCATTCAAGAACAAGCAGGCAGGCGATTATAGCATGGACCTCAACCTACGAGCTGCGCAGGAAGCTCTCGCCGACCCCAGCGAGCAAGTCCTCGAGACCGTGCGCGGAGCCAGCAGTGAAGCCCAGGCAGCAGTTGCATCCATTGCACCCAGCACATCTGTGTTGGCGAGCTTGCCAGATGGAGCCTCGTCCTTGCATTCATCGTCATCAAGTGGTGCCCAGGCAGGGAGTGCGAATGCTGTTTCAGCGCCTGCCGCTGCAGGCGAGCCTACAAAGGCGCAAGAAGACACGTCAAGACTCCAAGTGGTCGACGAGGTGAATGCCTGAACAGCAGCAGCAGCCGTACAGACAGTCAATACTAATGCAGAAACCCTACACCTGCTCATCTAGGACCAACACTTCACGTAGGCCGGAAATCCTCGCTTTGCCGGTGTCTCGTATCCGCTAGCTGACGCGAACGATGACATCTCACACCTCGAATTCACCACAACAGCTCAAAGCTGCCAGATTACATGCAAAGATGGCACCTCTACGATGTTGGCTTCGACTACAATGTCGTTTCTGTTCTCGGTTGGTTGCTTCTCCTTGACAAGATGCTTGTCACAAGCTGAACTCCGCCTATCCTTTCGTACAGGCTCCCAGTCTACCGGAAAGAGTGGGTCTCGTTCTAGAGTAGTGTCATCACCGTCGCTATCAACTTCGATGCTAATTCTCCATCTGTTGACTTGCTTGTTTACCTGCGCAGGCACTCTCCTCAACAGGCTATATGGCACAACATTCGATGTCATGAGCGAGTCAGAGCGCAGGCAGACTACCAAGGGTGAGCCTCTGTAAACCGTGTTTAGTATATCTATCCATCTGAACTGTCCAAAACGACCACAGGTATCTGGATGTGCCGAGCTCAAGGCATGAAAACCCTCGTTATGGACGTAGAAGGGACAGATGGTCGGGAGAGAGGAGAAGACCAGGATTTCGAGCGCAAGAGTGCTCTCTTCTCGCTCGCGACGGCAGAAGTACTGCTCGTCAACATGTGGGAGCACCAAGTGGGCCTTTACCAAGGGGGTAAGTGCAACTTTTTCGTCATTGATATAGTTCTCTGGATCTGGATATGTTTGCTTACGCATTCCTAAACCTACAGCCAATATGGGCCTGCTGCGGACAGTCCTCGAAGTCAACCTAGGCCTCTTCCAAGCCGCAAAGTCAAAGTCACCGAATGCACTTAAGGACAAAGCTCTTCTACTCTTTGTCATTCGTGATCACGTGGGTGCGACTCCGCTCGCCAATCTAGCAGCAACACTGAAGCAAGACCTCAATCGAATATGGGATGGCTTGAGCAAAGTAAGTTCGAGGATCTGGTTAAACAAATACCACTGGTCAACCCTAACCACACGCATTACTTCGCAGCCTGCAGGACTGGAGAACTCGCAAATCACCGACTTTTTCGACATGGACTTCACAACACTGCCTCACAAGCTACTACAGCCGGAAAACTTCGAGAAGGAAGTCTTGAACCTTCGTAAACGCTTCATGGACCGACAGGCACCCGACTATGTCTTCCGCCCTGTATATCACAAGCGAATACCTGCGGACGGTTTTGCGCCATATATGTCCAATATTTGGGTAGGCATGCACTCATGCCTGATTTTGACGATTGTATCCGCTGAAGAGACTCTCTATTTCAGCAACAAGTGTTGCAGAACAAAGACCTTGATTTGCCTACGCAGCAAGAGCTGCTCGCCCAATTCCGGTGCGACGAGATTTCAGCAGCAGCATTCGCAGTCTTTGCAGAGGCTGTATCAATCTTCCGCAAGCCTATCGATGGAGGCAAGATTGTGGAGACGTTAGGCGCCTTGATGACAGAACAGCGCACGGCAGCTTTAGCAGCCTTCGATACGAATGCCTCTCGGTATCACTCGGGAGTCTATCAGCGGAAGCGAGCTGAGTTGATGGCCCAGATGAATGCAACGCTATCAACACTCTTCGTGTCGCAGTTGACAAACCTGCAGAAGACCATTGTCAAGCGCTTCCGGCAAAACATGCTCGAACGCCTTAAGGGAGAGGGCTATGATTTCGGTAATCTCGTAAAGGAAGAGCAAACACGGGCAGAGGAGGATTTTCTGCAGCAAGCGTCCAGTACGTACTCTGAAAGAAGTGAGTCGCACGGCAGGCAGCGGCGGCTGAGCATTCTCATTTGATCAGGTATCAGGCTGGACGAAACAGACTGGTCCTATGAAGAAGCGCGTAACCAGCTCAGGCAAGATCTTTCGGCTATTGCGGACTTGCTTCGTGCGGAGGAAACTAAGAAGATGGTCATAATCATCGAGGTCAGCCATTGCATCTGTAGTTCGTGCATGCGCTAGGTACTTAGCGCTTTTCGTTTCCTTTCTCTTCATTGTCTTCTCCTCTTTTTCGCTTCTTCCTCCTACAGCGAAATCTCAAGAAACAGCTTGGCCCGAATATAGAATTTGCCTTGAACAAGCCTGCACCAGACATGTGGGACAAGGTGCTGAAGTCTTTTGGGGAGGCTCTCGACAAGGCAGAGGCTACTTATGCCCGCAAAGCCAAGAGTGAGGAAATGCTTACCGAATGCTTATTTGCTTGGATACCTTGACTGACTATGATCCGCCTCAAAAGGCTTCAATTGCACGGATGCTGAAAGCGAAGAAGCGCTTGCGCTACTCCGTAAACGTGCTTGGTTGACATTGAGAAGTCTGATCGACGAACAAACCTCTGACACTGTCATGCTCATCAAGTTGAAGCTGGCGTTCGAGGACAAGTTCCGATATCAAGATTGCGTACCAAGGGTATGGCGACCGGAAGATGATATCGATGGCCTGTTCAAGAGTGCCCGAGAGGAAATCCTCGCGCTGATACCACTATATTCCAAGATCAAGCCTCAAGATGCCACACTGGCGTTCGAATTGCCCGACTCACCAGCTTCTGCGTCGCTGGATGATCCGGAGTTCGATTTCCAGGAGACGCTTGTCGTGCTGACCGAAGCAAAGCAAATGGAGCTTGCCGAACGCTTCCGGCGTGAAGCCGATGCATACTTCTTGGAAGCCAAGCGCAGCATGGTATCCTCCATCAGTCAGATCCCTGTCTGGATGTACGGTGTCATTGCCATACTTGGCTGGAACGAATTCATTGCTGTTCTACGGAATCCGCTCTATTTCAGCCTTCTCTTGATTCTTGGAGCGGCTGCGTTTGTGACGATGCAGCTTAATATGGTGAGTTGGGGGCATCGACAGTCAAGTGATGTTAGACTGTGTTGACATGCTTCTCGCAGGTCGGGCCCGTCACAACGCTGGCGCGGGGTATCAGCAATGAAGTCTACAGGGTGGCGAACGATACGTTGGTGAGTCAAGGTTCCTGGAAGTCAAGGAGATGCCACGACGTATGGATCTGAGCATCACCTCCTCGACAGCGCGAGCACTTCCATCAACCCCTGCAGAGGCAAATGGAGACGCCTCATCGCGCCACGCCCGTGCGAGATACGCGCAATGGCAAGGCAGAGAGTGACGATTCAGCCACGAGCGAGAGCATTGAACTCAAGAAGATGCAATAGGGGAGTGAGAAAGTGACTATATACTTGTATCGGTGTTATCATCATCATTGCCGAGCATCGCGACTCGCTTGCAATCAACATCGTTAGCGCTGCAACCAGGGCACGCCCCTTAAGGACACGAAAAAGAGCATCTTATACTAATCTAAGGAGTTCACCTGTGTCGCAAGAGGCAAAGTCTCTAAGCCTCGCCGTGCTGGACCGTTTACATGACTGCCAGCTCTCGGCTTGCGGCACGAGTGTCTGGTTCCAAGGCGAGCGGATCAGCTTTACCCGCAGTAGGCTGCAGTGCGGGCGGCCGACTTGCCAATCCATTCACCCCCATGATGGGCCAGCTGTTACCATTTCCTTCTTTGCTGGGATAGAATGGCACTTGTCACGTCTCATACATCTCCCTCCTGAATACAGAGATTCTAACTTGTGCGCGCCGTCCTGATAGGTCTCTTCCGAGCATGACGGAATGTAATACCAGTCACGCGCGTAGTCTCGTGCAGTCCGTCATGTACAACCTCTATCACAATATGGAGTCTGCAGTCCAGACGTGGCAAAGACCTGAAAGTTTTTGGCTAGGGATGCAGCACACGCTGAGAGCAGTATCAGCGGGCATACGGTGTTGTTGCAATGGCGTTGTACGATCCCAGTACCTTGCCGTCGATGGTCGAGTGCAGTGATGGATCTGGACGGACTGATTAACGATATCAGATAACTCGGTCGGGATAGATGGCAGCTTCGTCTCTTGCTGTCGCCATTGCCATTCAGGCAGCCATCGTCCCGCCGGCAGTCTCGCATCAAGCATGGCAGCACGTCCTCCTCACCATGAGCAAGCACCTGCTCCATCAGCTGCTGGCCCGCGACAGTCGCGTCGCTCAACTGCTGTAGCCGGAGGGGCTCATGGAGGAGCAACAGCCGCATCCGCATCCGCAACAGCAACGACACAGCTGCGACGCATCTCCAGAGGATCCCTCGTCGCTCTCAGCGCGTCGAGGACCCGCGAGACTGACCTGTACGGCCCCACGCTGGGCCATCTCGCGCCAGCTTTCGCTGAGCTCGCAGAAGCGCTTGAAGACCTCGCAGTCAACATGGAAGCGCTGGACGCCATCAATCAGTCGCTCGACGAGTTCAACGAGTCCTTCGGCGGCCTCCTCGTTGGCCTGCGCAGCAACGCTTACACTTCTGACTTCCTGCAGGTGGGTTACTCATCTAGAATGCACTGCACGTGTTCGAGTTGTCTACCACTACCATGCACGGCTGATTGTGTATGTATTTCTTGCGTCTTCCACGAACACTAACAACAGGCTCCTACTCGACGCAACTTCGAACATGACAAGGAGAGACGCGCTCGCCTGGAGCTGCAAGCAGAGCTGGCAGAGGCAGCCTTGGAAGCGGCGCAAGACGAGGAAGAAGCTCTAAGGCAACGGCAAGCAGCTGAAGAAGCCACTTTTGTAGAAGGTTCCAATGCAAACGATACGTTTGTGACGCAGCCTGGCATAAGGGACAGGCCTGCAAACTCTAGTAGAGGTAGTCTCACTCGTGGCAGAGGGCGAGGTAGAGGAGGCATGGCTGCAGGGACCGGCAGGGCAGCTAGCCAGAAGCAGAAGGATATGCTCATCAAATTCGCTCAACCTATCATATCGTCGATGCCTATTGACTTTCGAGAGAAGCAGGTGTGTGAAATGTCACCGGAAGCTGCCAACAAATGGTGCGCAGTAGCTGACGTCGGTATTTCTCTAGCCACAGCGTGCAGATGCAGAGACTATCATTGGCGCTCTCAGAACACATCCAGACGGGCTTCGCAGTCAGTGCTTCGTCGATTTTAGACGTTTTTTTCGCTCGCTCGAGACCAATGCTGACTCTGCCATGTCATGCCATTCCATCTTCATCAGTGCAAGAGCTAGTCAAGATGTATCCGTCAATCCCACAGCATCGCATCAATGACTGCCTGCTCGCTCTCGTACGCGCGAAACACGCCATCAAGGTTACGTCCAAGGTGAGAAGCACGATGGCATACGTGCTTGACTAGGCTGATCAGGCATTTTGCTCGATAGGGACTTTTGTACCGCCTAGATCCCCTCAAATACCCCGCTAATACCTGATGGAATCGCCGAATCGGGATTGTCACCCGCATACTATTTGGAGGAAACTATCGGTGCACTACTATATGGCACGCCACGCCAGTACACAGGCGAGACTACGTGCAAAGACCGCCGTTATTCTATACATGTGTATCCAAATCATATACAGGGTATGCTCAGCACTATTCTCATCGAGGAAGCTAGAAAAGCCTCACACAGGCACGGTATACATAGGTTAGAAGCAGCCTAATCAACAAATTTCAAACAACAGCAAAGCTCTATTCATAGTTGTAGCGATCTTCAGGGCGTACCTCGTCATCTTCATAGCGTTGCGTAGACTCGAGGCGGCGTCGAGAAGACCGTTCTTCTTGGCCTCGCTTTACTCTCCTCGCTGAGCCCGGATTGCGCTCGAGCTCGGCTTCACGAGCTGCTGAGCGCTGAGCAGCGTCTTTCAGAGTAAAACCAGTCATGCGCACGATTCGTGTAGTCTTTTTACGGTTCCGCGATGGCTTCGTGCGTTCGACATCGTCGACCTCGAGACCGGAGATGTTGAGAAAGGTAAATATGCCGTCAGCGAAGCCGGCAAAGCATTCTATCCCTACGAAATCGACATGGTCGGATTTTATGCGCTGTGAAGAGGATCGATTGAAGACATTGTCTCAGTTAGCAAGGAAGTATCCCCAGGAGAGGTAGAGTTAGCACACACCTCTGGATCGTTGAAGCGATACTTGCGGATCTTTCTCTTCCAGTCAGAGTGTAGATCGTCTAACTTGTAAGCATGGTCTGGACTGTAGTACCACTATAAGGGAGGTGCCTAAATTGAGCAATGCAGACACGATGGAGTGATTGGCTGCCCTCACCGCTACGCGAAGAAGTCCGAGAGAACCCGACTGCTGGCTCCCTTGATCCAGAGCACAGCAATCCAGGATCTCGCCTACCCACCATTCATCGTCTGCGAGCTCGTTGATTTCGATTTCGTGCGAGACTGGGGGAAGCCAATGCGGGTCTGGCAGGATCCATATCTTGTCTCCGCGCCTGAAGCGGACTCGTTCGTTCTTCCCTTCTCGTTCTATTGTCGTCGTGATTGAGTTGTGGTAGGATATGCGGTGCTGTACGTCTTCGGGCTTGATCTCGAGCACCTCTACATCCCAGGTGTACTGGTACGGGGGATCGGACGTCAAACTTGATTCTTCATATGGCGACTCGGGAAACACACTCACTCCTCTAGGACTCCGCGAGCGTACATTGATTGAGCTTGACTGATCCACTTCTGTATCATCGGTTTCCTGTGTCCGGTCGATGGAGTCGGACGAGGTGGTCGTCGCTGCTTTACGTTTCAAAGGCAGGGACTTGCCTTTACCTTTACCTTTGCCCAATCCGGGCCTGTTAGCACCTGGAGGTATGCTTGTAATACTGTCCTTGTCGCCTCTCCTGCTCTGGACGAGGGGTCCGAGACTGCTGGCGGTATCATCGGCGGTGGTGTTCGTCTCAGCAGACGATGGGCGCGGAAGACTTGAAACAGCAGTAGAAGCAATGACAATAGCAAATGACTTGCTGTTGCTGGCTGTGCCCATACTCGCTATCGAGGGCGAGGGGACGGACCTGCTCTTGACGCCTGGGCTTCGGTTGCTCCTCGCTGGAGATGTGTTCTCATCGTCGTCCTTCTGGGCAGCATTGGAGAAGAGCACATGCTGTTCATCTCTGTATATACGGGGTCCAGAGGTCTTTCTCGCCGTTCTCGTTTCCTGTAGCTGCTGCTGCAGTCCTGCAGCTCCGGCAGCTAGAGAGACCGGCAGACCCGAATTGCGTGCGCCGGCAGAGGCGCTCTTGACTGGAGCGACATGGGGTCGGCGAGATCCATCGGGGTCGCTTCTCTCGTAGGCTGTGCTCATGGTGGAAGCGAGTCCTCCAGTCAAGCGAGAATGAAGCAGTGCTGCTGAAGGAGCGCAGAGAAAAGCTAGGGAAGTGTGAGGACAGGGAAGACGGGCATGGAGCAGAGGCATGGTCCATCGCAGTGCCACCACACAGCATATGGGCAGGCTCTCTCATGCTTTCTCTTTCCTCTCTCGTCTTCCTTGCTTCCCGTCCCAAGCGCCAGGAGCAAGCACGTGCTCTGAATGCGGTGGTGGCGGAGAATGGGAAGAACACGAGGAGTGCTGCTGACGAGTTGTAGAGATGGAGCTGGTGGACGGGATAGGAAAGCGCCCTGCTGTGTATCTCCCGCTCTCTTCCAATGGCCCATCTCCAGCAAAAAGCCTGCAGTCGCCACCCTGTGTGGATGCGGGACATCCATGCAGCATTGCACTACTTGTGCAGGTCGGAAATGCACCAACTGCAAGCTCATCACTATCGACATCTGCGACAGTGGTAGCGACAGCGACACAAGTGACGATAGACTGCTGTTTCTGGCGGCTTCGCGCTGGTCTAGCCGGGCAGTAGGGCAACACGCATAATCGACAATCGACATCATAAAGACATAGCTCAATGGGCTTTATACTCAGACGGGTGGGTAAAGCAGGCGTGCCGAACAGACCGCATTCATCTTCTAATGCATCGCTCCGCCTGCATGTCAACAGCCCGAGTCCTACAAGAAGAAAAAGGAATTCGTCTTTGGGAGGACCCTAGGCAAGGGTACATTCGGTGAAGTCAAAGCAGCAACATGGACCACGAAAGACTCCCTCCACGTTGCAATCAAAGTCATACTCAAGAAGAGCATAAAAGGGCAGCACCAGCTCATATATGACGAGATCGATGTCCTGCAAGGTCTCGACCATCCAAATGTTGGTAGGTTATGTCAAGACAGATGAATGGCAGCGCACCTGGACAAAAACATTGAATGACCGCTGCTTCTTGTCGACTTGCATAACATCGCCCTATTCAATCCATTCAGTCAAGTTCTACGTTCGGATGCTTCCCTATAAGGCAATTCGGTGGCACTTATACTGACACTAAAGCTGCGCCCGGTTGCCACCCCACTTACAGGACTGGTAAATAGTCCTCCTTTCTCTGTGATAAAGCTATATGACACTGACTTCACGTCCCCCCTCTTCGCAGGTTCGAGAGCAAGACCAAGTTCTACCTTGTTTTCCAGCTCGCAAACGGCGGCGAGCTATTTGAGCGCATACTGGAACGGGGCAGTACGTATCCTGTACCTTAAGATCACACATGCATGCCGGCTAATGAGACCTTCTTGCGTAAATTGTGCAGAATTCACCGAAGCGGATAGTGTGAAAGCTATCAAGGCAGTTCTTGTGCGTGTCGGAAGTACTGTTTACGTGACTGCGCCTACTGAAAGCGATCTCGCATCTGCTGTACCTTTTCTCGTGCAGCACGGTGTCCACTACTTACACTCAAAGGAGGTTGTGCACCGCGATCTAAAGCCTGAGAATTTGTGCGTGGTATTTGTTCCTGAGGTGATGCTGCCATTCTTGTCTATCTCATTATCTGAAACGAGCATATCTGGCAGACTATTCGGAGCTCCAGACTCAGACGAACTTCTTATCGCTGATTTTGGCATTGCACGGCATATGGCCACCCCGGACGAGGTGCTGATGAGCATGGCAGGCTCACCCGGGTACGCAGGTGAGTAGAGCTGCATTGCTGTTACCCTAAGGGCATATTGCTAATCCATTGTGCCCGCATCTTTCCAACAGCTCCAGAGGTCCTGAACAAGAAGGGTCACGGGAAACCTGTGTACGTTTTGCCCACATCTTTAAGTGAGGCGAATGCTTATGTTTCAACGTTAAACAATTGCAGCGATATGTGGGCTGTTGGAGTGATCACCTACACTCTGTTCGTCCTGATGCACGCGACACACGAGAACGTATTACTGACGCGTTATCAATACTGTAGATTATGTGGCTATGTGAGTATTATTCGCCAAGGCTTCCAGTCTCTGCCTGACAGTAAAACTTCATTCCTTAGTCGCCGTTTAGAGCTGATAATCGGCAAGAGCTTATCGACGAAACGACACGGGCCAAGGTCGAGTTCCACGACAAGTACTGGGGCAAGGTCTCCGATCAGGCGAAAGGCAAGGGCATCATGCAAAATGATTGGTGCACAAAAGGCTCATTTTTCCTACTGTAACAGGCTTCATTCTTGCTCTGATCAAGGCTGATCCCGCAGCCCGCCTGACCGCGGAAGAAGCACTGCTTCATTCGGTACGGCTACTAGTGTCAAATGTATCCGCACTGTGTCCCAAGCTGAAGATGCTTGTCCTATTGCAGTGGCTACGCGAGTGTCAGGATCGGACTGCTTACGATCTTTCAAGCGGTCTCAGAGAGAATTGGTCCGCTAGAAGGCGATGGAAAATGGCAATTTCTGGCGTCCAAGCCGCTGTGCGGCTGTCTCGCGGAGCATCGGTATCATCTTCCCTCTTCAACACTACAGGAAACATGTCTGGTCTGCGGACTTCTGCTGAATATACTACAGCAAGCGAAGACGAACCAGAGAGTGACACAGAACCAAGTACTGCGGAACAATCACCCCGGCCTTTTGCACATCACAGCAAGACAACAGACAGCGAGGCAGAAAAGGCAGCGCAAGCAGCACGGGAACAGTTAGATCAGGGAATGCAGCAAGTTTTGGCCAAGGCGAATGCTCTTGAGGTAAAGCGCTGACGGCGGCAAGGGAGAATCGCTAGGGATGGCCGATGGCTTTTCTGGACTATGCAATCCCGCATCACTTTCTGCTTGTGTTATCTTTTGCATGAATGTAGCAGTAAAGTGACAATGGCATCTTGCAATGTGCAATATCGATTGAATGTACGCATCAGCCCCCCCCCCCCCCCCCCCCCCGCCCTCGGAGAACCCAGCTCCCCTACCGCTGAAAACTCCTGAGTTTCCCGATGAGCAGAGAAAAGCATTGTATAAGCGAGTAATGTACTGATGTTGTCAATGCCCAGTTTGTCGAGACTGTTTCGAGAGTTTCTTGGTGCATGTCCTCGATCAACTTCGCGCATTTCTAGGGACGCATTGAGCATGCACATACGCCATCCTCGCCAACTGAAGGCAGAAGGCAGCAAGCAACACCTTGCGAGTCAAAATGGACAGAAAGCCAGACGCCGGTACGACTGAATGGACAAATGGACCTAGCGGGATCACCTTCTGGACGAAAAGGCGAGTATCATGTATCCTCGATGGCCCACGGTAGGTATAGGTAGACTGACAGCACATACTGACCTCCCAGATGGGGCGCTGAGAACCCAAAAGCCCACGTTGTCTTCGTGCACGGGTGAGCGACAGCTTGCTTGCGGTGGAGGTGTGTGGCGTGCTGATGGTCGCGCTGTCTTCAGCCTGATTGAACACGTAGGGCTGGCTGAGATTCGTGTCAGAGATGCCACTACAGCTATTCTGCGATACTGATGTACTACTGCCACTGCTGCATATGGCTCGCATCATTGTGCACACAGGTCCAGAGGTATAACTACTTCTTCACTTCTTTGGCTGAACGAGGCGTATCCACCTTTGCGTTCGACCAGCGAGGATGGGGTCGAACGGGACAAAAGTCGCAAACAGAGGGCATCACAAGTCTGAAGCACCAGCTTGAGGACCTGGAGTTCTTCTTGCAACGGGAGATTGAGCTGTGCGCACCCTTGAAGCTGTTCCTCTTCGGACACAGCATGGTCAGTTGGCATTTATGATGGCAACATCCTGGTCGTAGCTGATTCCCCGAGAAACCATAATCAGGGAGGGGGTATTGTTATGCAGTATGCGTGCAATTTTTCGGACTGCCAGCCATCTCTATCCAAATTGGCTGGCGTCATCTCGTCCTCTCCTATAACGATCCAGCCTCCCGAAATTCGAGTCAATCGCTTGACTCTCTACGCAGGAGCTGCTATTGGGAAGCTCCTGCCTAGCCTTCAGATGAAGATTGACATCAAAGGAACAGTGAGCGCATTTCTCTTAGCATTCCTTATACATTGAAAGACTCTGCTCATATCGAAATGATTTACAGGATCTCTCCCACGATGAGGCTGTCGTTCAAGACTATATCAATGATCCACTTTGTCCTCCTATCGCCTCTTTCAAGCAGTGCGCTCTTATATCAACATATGCGGATTATCTCACTAAGCACTTTCTCATCTATTTTTCCAGGCTCGCAGACATGTTTTTCGGCGGCGAGGCGCTTCTCAAGAAATTGTATCGCAACTACCCTAAGCAGCTGCCTTTACTGATCTATCACGGGACAGAAGACAAAGTAGGACGACTGCCAACATTCAATATATCTGCTTGTGAGCTGATATATGAGCTCCCATCGAAACCGGCAGGTCACCTGGTGCGAGGCCTCGAAACAGCTTGTTGAGAAAATCAGCGGAACAGACAAGCGGTTTATTGCCTACGAAGGCTATTTCCACGAGTGTCATAACGAGGTGCGCAGACATTCAAGTCTTCGCTGTGTAGGTTCGACTGGTGCTGAGCCGATCCAATTGCAACGCACAGCCGGGCGAAATGAAAGAAAAGGTGATAGAAGATGTAGCGAGCTGGATCTTGGAGCACGTATAAGGCATGTCTGATCGGGAAGGCGCTGCGCAGCAACGTCAGTACCCTTTCGTCCAGCAGATGTTGTTATATTACGCAGCGGAGCACTGATACTGCGAGGACACTGCGCAGATATTGTTGGCTTGTATGGTACAAACAAAGTAATAATGTCGTGCAGGATCCTTGAAATTTTATTATGACGCAGGCGTAGCCTTCAGCTTGTCGATTTCTTCGGGAGAGAGACCGACTAGCCTTGTCAAGAGGTATTCGACCTGCAATACCACGTTTAGAAGAATCAGTGTCAGGGAATCTGTCCCATGGGTCAATAAAGATTACATACCTCGACTTCTTTCGTCAATGGAATGATGTAATCACGGTACAATGCT
This sequence comes from Cystobasidium tubakii, assembly GCA_024345325.1. Lineage (NCBI taxonomy): Eukaryota > Fungi > Basidiomycota > Cystobasidiomycetes > Cystobasidiales > Cystobasidiaceae > Cystobasidium > Cystobasidium tubakii. The sequence continues at coordinate 1,154,015 of BROO01000005.1, read as the reverse complement.
ACAACTTCCTCCACATCGATCTTCAAGTTATCCTTCTCCACCTGGTCGAGGGTCGTCTTAGGGTTTCCACCAGCATCCAACTCTTGACCGTAGAAGGCGGCCTTCTTTGCGAGGCGCTTGAGGAGGGCAGCTTCGACAGCCGGCTTGGTGATCAGGCCAGCCAGAGCTTCCTCGTTGCGCGAGTATATATGAGGGATGAAATCGGCAGGTGCCGAACGGAACTTTGATTCTGAGACGAACATTCCTGTAGTGTCAGAGCAGGGCACGATTCGCATGTGAGCATGGATCTCTGCAGGCCTGTATATTAGAGTAGAAATCACAGATGTCTCACCATAATGTATGCGACGGCTCATAGCCTGCAATGCCTCGACATCTCTACACGCCGCACTCCCGTAATTCCCGTCATCATCTTTTACGCCGTCCCTCAGCTGACCCGTCGAGCGAGATGTTATAGCAGGAACAATCTTGTTGATATAAAAGTCTTTGATCTTGTCATTGACATTGACGGAGTTGGGATGGAGTAGGCTAGGATAGTTGAGTGGCGGGAGGATAGGCTCGCTCAAGAGTTCCTTGGGCGTGAAGCTATATTCGTCTGGGCTGCAGTAGGGTTACAATGAATATCATGCAGGGGTCACATGGTAGATCAAGGGAAAACTTGTCAGCAGATTATAAATTGCGACGTGAGTACCCAAAAACCGCTACCCACCTCTCATATCGTCGGACCTTGGCTACCAGAGCAGCATGCGCAGGAGAACTATCAGTATATTTTAAAACAGCATCGAAGTAACGGTCCCCCACCATGCATCGACTCTGTCTCCCTCAGAAACCAGTCGAGCCACGAGCCGTGATGTCCAGCTTTCGCGAGTTCGGGGATTGCGCCTGGCTGATAGAGCTTTGGATTCCATGCAAATTGGGCGCGCTCGATGAGGGCTGAGAGGAGGGGAGATGGAGAGAGGGAGAGATTTGCATTAGCTGGCTTGCTCTTCAGGCGGCATGCTGGTCCTCCCTCACAGAAGATGATGGTGTCCTCTAAGCGGATAAGGGTCGCGCGGATCCTGTCCAGCGAGAGGACGTCTTCCGCAGAGCCGAGCAGATTCATGGCGGCGACACTCTGGCTTGCGAATAGCTTGCTTGCTGCTGACTGGTGCAGCTGAGTGCGCACTGCAGTGTGTATGTCGGGGATGTCGATATCCAGCTTGAATGGCCTTTCTTTGTCTGAATCCCTCCTCCGCTGGTATCGGGCCAACCCTATCTAATCTGATAATACTCAGAGCGGTGACGATCCACTTGTCATCTGCGATTCGCCCATCTACAGCACTGTCAGCAGGATAGGATGGGCCGGAGGAAGAAAGCGAAGAAGAAGAAGCTCGACGGCTTCCCTCAGCCGAGCTGGGGCGGACTTCTTCGGCCGGCAGCAAAGTCACGTGACCTGTCCTTGGCAGCAGATCACGCAGCTCTGACTTTCATCACATACAATCGCCGATTATACTATTGACAGATCAGAGCTGCACCTTCTCAGCTTCTCAACGCGTGGAGACCTTGCCCTTCGTCTATCCGAGTCTAGACGCATGCATATCCACCTCATCCCGGTGACACGCTGGCGTTTTTTCCTGGCAGCCTCCTTGACCGCAGACATGGAGGTGCAATTTAATATAATCCTTGGGGACATGTGGTAGCCAAGGCAAGCTGGGAGACTTGTCTTCCTTCATGCTGCCTTGAATGGACCACCAACACTTGATAGCAGTAACGCAATAGTGTCAAGCAAGGGCATGGTGAACGGGCAAAAGCTTCGCTTCTACCTCTAGTTGCTCTCAGTACGCAGTACGCAGTACTCCAGGTTGTGTGCTAGTCAACTACACACCCTTCAAGCTACATCACCGCAGTCATCATCCTGCTTCCCATTGCTGCACGTGCTCCATTTCCCCGATCAACGTCCTCGAGACACGACGCTGCCTCTGCCTCTGCTCTCTCCAATCCATTCCATAGTCGGTTAGGGACAGCATCCTCGTGCCGGCTGAGCACTTCACCAACATGCTCGTCGTCGGACTCACCGGCGGAATCGCCTCTGGGAAGACCTCGGCCGCGAATCTCCTGAAATCGCCTCAGTACCATCTGCCGTTGATAGACCTCGATATTCTCGCTCGCGAGGTGGTTGAACCTGGCACAAGCACGCTGAACAAGATACGGACAGCTTTTGGAGATGATGTCGTCACGCCCGAAGGAGCACTCGACCGCCCTGCGTTGGGCAGGATCATCTTCAACAACGAGAAAGAGCGCAAGAAGCTCAATGCAATCATCCATCCCGCCATTAGGAGACGCCTCGCATGGCTGCTGTTCAAGCATTGGATACGCGGAGAGAAGCTCGTCGTGGTAGATGCCCCTTTGCTGATTGAAGCAGGCCTTTGGCGCTTTGCCGGCAAGATTGTTCTCGTGTACTGGTGAGTGGTGCTGCTGTCCTTGTGCTGGGTAGCACACGGCTGAACGAGACCAACAGCTCCGACCACATACAGCTACAGCGTCTCATCGCTCGTGCAGGCCCCAACGCTGACCCCGAAGACGCGAGAGCCCGGATAGCTTCACAGGCACCGCTCTCTGGCAAGCTCGTCTATGCCGACTACATCATCGACAACTCGGGCGACATGGCGGAGCTGGATCGTCAAGTTGCAGACCTCGTCAACAAGCTCCGCAGACAAACAAACTGGATAACCTGGCTTGCATGCTGGCTTGTCCCGCCATTTGGCCTGTTCAAAGGTGCCCTGACGATCTTCTGGAGACTGGCGGTCAAGAAGGTGGGCAAAGGCAAGCGAGGCAAGAAGAGGTAGTTGTTTCTCCCCAATCCACACTGTATTACGAAATGAGAGGAAAGCAGTCGCGCACACAATGGAAGGCGCATGTATCTTTCTCAGGTTGACCTTCGGTGACAGGGGCAAGACCTGGCGGCAGCGGGCAAAGTTTATAAATCGCAATGCCATCATGATAGCCTTGAGAGCCGGGTTCTTTTACATCTGAGACTGTCTGTCCGAACACATCTTCAGGCCTGTCGCTTGCAAAGAGCTACTTATCGAATGCATCGCTCATACTCCATTGGCCGGCTGAAGAGCTTTCTGGGCGAGGGAGACCTTGTCTCCCAACGATAATGCGATACCCTGCGTCTTGCTGCGAATGCGGATATGGCCTGTCAGAACGCCGTCTTGCTTCTCTATACTCAAGTTGGCTAGAGCGTCTTCGCCTACGATAATGTGGCCAAGGGGTCAGTCCGCTGTTGCTCCAATCAAGGTCTCCTCTAGCAATCGAACAAAGAATGCTACTCACCGAACAAGCTGCGTGCATACATGTTGGCTGATAAGAAGCCGCACTCGCCCTCCAATGCACCGTCCGGCGTTAAGCACGACATATTGGTCGAGGCCATGATGTGGTTGAGATATGATCGTAAATCCGTGATCTGCGTGTTCACATTGACCTTGTTCTCCCACTCAAACTCTGTCCACATGCTTCGGAACTGCATTACCACGAAAAAATATCAGGCAACACCCCTGGCGCGTTCAAGAATTGCCAGTCCTCACCTGTGATTCAGTGCAGTAGGCTGGATTGATGTAATCGAGAATATCGATATGAACGTCGTTGAGAACTACGCAGTGCGCGTCCGATGTTGCTGGTCCATCATAGAAGATATTGCCAAATATGACACCAGTCTCTGTAGATGAAACCTTGATAGTGGCTTTGATACTCTGGAAGGAGTGCGGTCCAAGGGTGTATTGCACAGGTCGTTCGACAAGCTTCAAATCGCCAAGAGTAGCGAACTCGACAGAGAGGTTTTGAAGGGTTTCTGTAGTCTGATTGACCACCAGGACATCTGCAGGATATTGCCTCAGTACTAATGCTCATCGCTATAGGAGCAGAATGTAAACCCCACCCAAAATGATGTCGAATTGGTGGACATGCACATATGCCTCGGCGTAGACTGGATCCGAAAATCCCGTAAGCTGCACAACTCGAGACAGCTTTGAGAGCAGACTTTCGTCGTTGTCTCCGAGTCCAGCAGCCTTTGTGATGGCCGACTCGTATTCGTCCTCGGCATCGGCAGCAGCATTAGCTTTCTTGAACATGCGGAAGCTGACGAGATCGTCGGGCTGGACAATAGCTTTCTTCGAGTCCTTCGCTCTCTTCTCTGCTGCCTTTTTTTCTTCGTGAGCAACCATCTTTGAGTATGCCTCTTGAGTGTCTTTGAGGAACATGTCCCGGATCTCTCCCTCCTCTGCAGACTTGGGCTCAAATGCCGCAAGGGACTGCAAGCACGTGCTTATGCGTTCCTGAGAATCTTCATCTATCGGGGCGGAAACGAATTGCGACTGTCCAACTCTGATGAGGGAAGTCATTATGAGCATGGCCTGTATGAACAACACAAATTCAGTGCCTGTTCAGACCGCGGTGAGGCAAAAACACGTCTATTCACCTCTGCTCTCAATGCATTGACTGCTTTTGGCTCCTTTGACGACTCTCCAAAGCGGAGAACCAGCTTCGTAAGAGTGGCAGCAAGCACGGCCGCCGTGTAAAAGTCACCTCCCAGTACCAATGCTCGAAGAGGAGGTTTTTGAGCATTCTTTACACTTTCCAAATGATCCTTCGACGTCGATTGCGAGTATGCTGTTTCAGTAGCATAAGTGCCGTCGGCGAGAACCTTTGTGGTAGTCGTAGCTTTCCTCTGAGAGGAAGAGGCGCCATTGGCTTGTGCGTATCCTGTTGCTTCTTCGGCAGCAGCCGCTTCTGCTTCAGCCTTTTCGAGCAGCCTCTGCTCTGAAGCCAGGATGGGGATCTCGCCAAGCACTTTTCGTATTTGGTGCATGATCTCTCGCATTTCTGCAAGGGAAGTACGCGTCAGTGGTTGCACAACATAGGTGAGACGCGATCGAAACCCACCCTTCATGCTTGTACCATACTCTCCAACAATCCACAAGGCACCTCTGAAGACCTTTCCGCTCTTGATGTCGCCAAAGGTACTGAGCAGTCGTTCCACGATGCCAGAGCGGATATCCGGGAATCTTTCGACAACTTCGCGTACGAAAGAGATGACATCGACAGCGGCGGCGTTGTTGGAATCGCCAAGGAAATCCATGAGAACATGTACAACGTTGGAAGCGACTTCGCTGAAGTTGATAGCGCAGGTGTGTATTGACTGAATGAGGAGTTGGCGGTATTCGATGTTCTGTGTAAGGAAAGTCGCCCAACATCATCAGTATGGCCCTTCCGGACGATGGGAGTCCCTAAAATTGATCAAAAGCGAGTCTGTACCTTGTCGACAGAGGAATCCAAAGTCTTGGCAAGCTCCTTCTTGAGGAAGAGGACCAGCTCCTCGACATTCCGGCCGCTAGCCATATCCATTGCAATGCCAAGGGCTTTCTTGCGGACGTCCATGTCCGGGGACGAAAGAACGCGTAGAACGTCCATTGCCAGATCATCCAAGACGTGCTCATGCTTGTTCTTGAGAGTCTCGACGCGATCAAGGACAATGAGCTTGACATTGTTGTCCGACTCTTTGACGATGAGGTCGATGAAAGCACCTGCTGCAGCCTTGACGGCGGCTGGGTTTTGAGTGAGAATGGTGAGCGTTGTTGCAGCTTCATACTTGACGACGTTTGAAGTGCTGTTGAGCAGCTCAAAGACGGAGCGGATGTACCGGGACTTGAGAGGAAGGGATGAATGGATGAAGGGTTAGCTAGGTGTAGCTGAATACGTGGAAAGGCGAGATACCCACCCTCGTCTGCCCTTCCGACTTGACACCCTCCTTGCGAACAAGCTCGATGACAGCCAGCTGCATGAGTTCATCGTGCGTTGCTATCGAGTCGTATAGATTGTGCACGAAATAGTCAAAAGCGCGCAAGGGAGCGGTCTGAATGAGCATGGTAAAAGCATTGCGCTTGCATGTCGAGTCGCTCTCTGCAATGAGGAAGGCCTGGATGAGTTCTGGCGCGTCTGGGATGAGGTGCTCGTGCTGCTTGTAGATTTGCATGATTGCAAAGACTGCATTCTTTCGGACGAACGAGTGGCGGTGTTCCTGGAGGGCAAGAAGAGGGCCGAAGTTTAGCAACGACTTGCCATGTCAGAAGGTTACACGTTGGCTTGACGCTCCACCCACCAAGCATGCTCTGGCTGTCGGCACCAGTGGCTCCAATATCTCTGGCTCGCTGATCTTCTGCAGCAATCGAAGGGTCGAGCCTCGGATGTACTCGTTGGGATGCTGTAGGTCGTTCCGGATGGCATTGCAGACGAGGATCATCTCTTGCTTGAGCTTGCCGTCTTCATTGTACTTGGGGCAAACTTCCCAGTAGAAGGCGAGGAGCTGCATGTACAGTTTGTCACTTGCTCTTGCGCGTGTTCAGCTGGGACTCGGCCCGCGAGAGCTTACCTTTTTGAGCCGCTTGTCTTTCGAGGGCAGGACGAACTGGATGACGCTCATGAGCGTGCCGGACTGCAGGTGCAATCATTCGTGTCGTGCATCGTCGAAGTCGGGTGTGGATGGATGCATTCGATCATCAGCTCCCGCTCCAGCTAGCTGCAGGAAGCGCGCGAAGGAACCCACAAAGTCCCTGCCGTTGATGATAGCGGTGATGAGATAGCGCATGACGGCGAGCTTGAGGTCGTCGTTGCCCTTCTGCAGGTGGGTCCGGATGTCTGCAGCTGTGAGCGCGGCAAACTCCCCGCTGCCTTCATCCTCTGCAACGAGCGAGAAGGTGCTGGAGGCCATGTCTCGTGTGGAGCGTGCACCTCTTCGCGGCGGACGTGTGCAGTGTGCTGTGGTATCGGTGGAGGAAAGAGCAAGAGGAAGAGGGCGACGTGGACGAGACCCGCGACCCTTCACGCGTGATCGCAGTCATCGCAGTGGCATGGATGGGCAAAGGCGCGGATGACATGTGCCATGCAGGTGCGATACGGCAGATGGACAACGTAGTCTGATTGCGTGGCCCGAACAACGAAAAGCAAGCAACACGCCAGGACCGTCAAGGCTGAAATCTGTCACCACGACCCAGCAATGGGTGTGCTAGAATCGACGCCAGTGATAGATACGAGGACTCTTGGACCGTGCACACCTTCAGTGCTTTCGCCTCACCACTATCCTCCTCCTGCCTTTTGTTTGCCCTCCTCTGCCTTCGCTGCGCATTTACCTTGGCCCGCTTCCCGGGACTGCTTGAATGGCACTACTAACGATATGCAGAGCTTGCTGCAGAAGACTTTCGAGATTAACAGGCCACTGACGAAACCGGTAGGCATGTGCTTTGAGCAACTCTCTCGCGGTTGCTTCAGATTCGGAGGTCTGCGCTGGTAAACCCAGATTCCATGTCGTGACGTGAGCAGCGGAAGCAGCGACAGCCTCTCGTCTCTTTTGTGCCAAGTTGCAATCGCATGCAAGCTGATGAAGGTGCTGTAGATCTGTCAACCCCCAAGCTTCCGACTGTGCATCCAGTCTTCGCACAATCTGTAATCGTATAGCAGACACGTGTCGTCCTAGTTTTTCAGCTAACGCTGGCCCTGCTCCTCCACTTGCTCGATGCTAGTATTCGGAACGATTGTCAGTATAGCTTCGAAAGCATTTTTGTCGCATTGTACGGCAACAGCGAACTCCCGCGTGTCTTGTGAACGAAGACGCCAGAGGAATCTATGCGCTGTAGTGGCGTATTCAAGCTTCAGCGACGCGAGCATATCGTTGGTGACGGTGCCGAGGGCGCATTGCTGTGATGCAATGTTCAGCTCGATGTCTTGGCTATACCTACCAGTCTGTTTGCGAGCTCGCGCCTCGCGCAGCTACAGCACTGACTTTATTGATGATGGAATCCAATCCTGTTTGATCCCCTTTCTTGCAAGAAAGGATCAGCAATCCGTAAGGCACAATAAACGTCAGCCTCAACCCAGACAGAGAGTATGCCTGACAAGCCGACTCGCCTGGTGCCTACACAAACGGATAGCTTGCTTGTTCGCACGATAAGCGCACAGACAGACGAGTTGATGCGGGAGATGCTGCCGACAAAATTCCGAGTGATCACAACTCAGACGGAAAGCTTGACGGGAAGAGATATCGGCCATGTATCAACACAAACGGATAGTCCGCCAACTATGCCGCAGAGAGTGGCTTCAGTACAGACGGACAGCCCAAGTTGAAAGGAGTATGGCCAGAGATCAACGCAGACAGACCAGGAAAGGCCGGCTAGACGTGTAAGCTTTACTTTTGTCAAACAAGCTGGATCAACCGCATGCTGATCATCTACTTGCCTGGATTCTTGCTGCCTGGGTTGATCCCAAACCCAATCAATAACTTCATTGACGGCTTTTTATCGGCTGTAGATCTAGCCTTGATGGGCTTTGGACCGAGACGACCTTTTCAGCATCCATCAACGCCGCACCACGGTATCTGGCCAATTCCAAGAGCTGTCTCTGCATCTCCGTCACCTGCCGGTGCGCGGCAGTACGTGTCGAGCACTGCATCTTCATCCGCCTTCGGGCAGAATTCCCCACCAGCTAGACTCAATCCGTACCATCTTTTAATGCGTCCAGATGCGCGGACGAATACACTGCGGAGGAACGCATCGGTGGCATCGTCTTCCTATGCAACATCGGCGTCGGCGTTCGATACACACATCGTTGGGCATGAAGTCCAGCATAGACTGCTCCAGGATGATATTGACTGCGCTCGTGTGCGGACGATGCAGAATCTTTATGACCAGGCGCAAGCTGGTCAGCTTCCCGGTCTAGCGCCATATACGACTAAGAATTCGTAGGACATTGAAAAGCTGTCTGCCAGAAGGAGAAGCGGGTGCCACGGCGGGATGAAAGCTCTCGCAAGAAGAGGATAAACGCAGTGGGCGAGGAGACGATGAGAATGCCGGCAGCTTTGGGGGAAATTCACCTGGACGCAGGCAAGTAGGTAGATCAGCAGGAGCTTGGACAGGTATGCATACGCCGAAGGAAAGAACCGCACAGCTTACGGCGGCTTCACCTCTCCCATCGCGACGCGGAATTACCGATGATAGTGCCATCAGACGACGAGTAGCTTGCATGAGCATTGTGTCATAGTCTTCTGATGTAGACATCTGCCCGAGGAAGAGTCCAAGATTCGGTTCGTGATCGAAAGACGTGTCAGCGCGACCTGCCTCGCTTCAACTGCCCATCTATTCCGTCCCGAACACACACGTCGAGCTGGAGAGCTGCAAGGTTGTCCGGAGAGTGACACTTTCCCGTCCAAAAAGCCAGACCTCTTCAAGCGATCACTTTATTGATCAAACGGAACACGTGAATCATGGCGCCGGCATTCCTGCTCTGCTTTGATCCGCTTCAGTTGTATGCCTAAGGACATCGCAAGTAACAAGCACGACCCAGCTGGCCTCTGTAACCTCGTACAATCCCCAGTCGATGCAGCTGTAGGTAGTGGAGACGCTTAGCGACATTCTCCCGGCGCAGTCAGTCCGCCCATCATGGTAAGCCGACGCAGAACCAGGCAGCTCCCTGCAGGTGTCCAGCAGGCAGACTGACCTCCTCGTCGCAGTCCCTCCTCTTCTCTCAGAGCCTTTCTGGCCTGATCAAAGCCCTGCGCAACAACAAGCAAGATGAGAAGGGCGTGGTGAAAACAGCTCTAGCCGAGATCTCTCAGGAAATCAAGGTCACAGACTTTGATGTAAAAGCCGCCGCAGTTCTCAAACTCATCTATCTCGAGATGCTCGGCTACCCAGCTATCCTCACCTACTCGTTCAACCTGCTCGAGTGCATGGCTTCCCAAAAGTATCACATCAAGAGCATCGGCTACCTGGCAGCGGCTCAGTCTTTTGGGGCCAGTACAGAGGTAATCCTGCTGGCCAACAACCTCATCAAAAAGGACCTTCAATCCTCCTCCGACCCTTCCACCGTCATCCTCGCTCTCACTTCTCTTCCTGCTCTTCTCGTCGCCTCGCCACAGCTGGCCGAGGATATCCTCCCCGATCTCCTTCGCATGCTGACCCATTCAAAACCCCAAGTGAGGCGCATAGCTACTCTCACCATTGGAAAGATCTGGTGTACCTCTTATCCAAACGCTTCCTCCCTGTCCACCATCGAATTCAGCCACATTGAAAAGCTCAGGAATGGCCTCGTTGATGACGATCCATCTGTAGTATCCGCGACGGTCAACATTATGCTCGAATTGGCACGAAGCAGGAAGGACTCCCTGCAGAGCTTGCTTGGCCTCGCACCTGAACTCTTTGATCTCCTCACAAACAGCACAAACAATTGGATGCTCATCAAGGTAGCAAAGTTGGTGAGTAGACTCCATCCTCGTATATAGGGCCGAGTTGCAACCACGGATGCGTTGTTCTGACAATTCGCGTGTACCTCAGTTCTCCCTCCTTACGCCCATCGAAGCACGACTTGTGCGCAAATTACTCCCTCCCCTCACAAACCTCATCGCGACAACACCCGCCTTTTCCCTGCTCTACGAATGCATACAGACCGTCATCACCGGTGGCATGCTCGGCGACTCCGACACGACCTCACCTCTCGCTCAAATCTGCATCGAAAAGCTCTCAGTTTTCCTGTCCGACAAGGATCAGAATCTCCGCTACATTGCTTTGAAGGGACTGTCCCGGCTCATGCATAATGCACCCCATACCACCCCTCTCTTAGCACGACACTACGATGACATATTGGCTTGCATTACCGAAGAAGACCTCACCATTCGACTGAAAGCGCTGGAACTTGTTGAGCGCCTGACCGACAGAAGCAACTGCAAAGCGATTGTGATGCATTTGATTGATCAGATTGCACCGTCCTCAACATCGCCGTCTTTAAAGAGTGCCTCGCAAACAGGGCTTCGTAGTGCTGCGGGAGCTCTCAGAGCCGTCTCCTCGGCGTACGACGCATCGTCTCCGTCAGGCATGGCCTCCTCGACTTCGTCTTCTCCCGCCAGTGCATCCAGCTTCGTCTTGTCTCACTACCGTTATCGACTCCTTTTGCTCATCCTCAGGCTCACATCGCGTTCGTCCGAAGATGGCTCACAACTCTACGTCAATATCACCAACTTTGAATGGTATGTGGACATTCTCTTCAAATGTGCCTATCTCTCATTGTCTGTTCTGCCGTCCATGGCTCACATCGAGGCCGTTCGACTGGCAAACAAGCTGTCTGAATGCCTGCTGGATGTTACAGCGCGCGCCGCATCCATTCGTCCCTTCGCAGTTGGATGTTGTAATCGGCTCATGGCAGACCATGCTTTTGTCGCTCACGAAAATTCAGTAGTAGCTTCCTTCACCTCGGCGTGTGCGTTTGTCCTTGGCGAGTATGGACAGCAGTCTTCGTTGGTAGATATAACGGAGGTACTGGTGGACAGTCTCAACTCGGGCAGCAGGTCTACTGGGGTATGCTTAGGGGTTATGCAGTGCACGGCCCGCTGGCTTGCAGACATGGCAGAAAACTGGCAGGAGAAATATACAACAAGAGTAAAAGATGCTTTGGAAACCGTAGGTGGCGCTCTCAAGTCAGTCGACTTCAAAGAAACAGGTATCTTCATCGAGATATTAAGGACCGTCATTTCGGGACTTGACGGGCCTCGAGCCGAGTCTACAGGGCCCGGTTCTTCTCCTGAACCTGCACTGGAGATCACTGCCACAGATGGCTCTGGGGTCGACTATGCATTGATGGGTTTTGCCCCAATTTCACAGTTGGGAGGTCAGCAAGCGCAAGGCCGAAAGAGCAGCGCCATTACCGGCCCTCCCAAATCACTCTTCTTACTGCAGTCAATTTTTGCCGGATATGAACTCCGTCCGCTGGCCTTCAATGCGCAAGCTCTGGTCAGTCCGCCGGTAGATCTGAATCTTGACACGCCGTTGGATTTTGGAGTAGTGTCCCTGGCGTCGATTGTCGATTTTCGCACCAGGAAGAATGGCATGGACCAAGACTCAGTTCGAGACATGGATGTAGACGAATATGGTCGACACAGAGCTTCCTTGATTGCGACCACCTCATCTTCTTCGATGACGTGGACACCGCCGCAAGGACTCGATAAAGCGCAGAAATCCAGAAAAAAAGGCAAGGAGGGTGGTTCGAGGGCAGGCAAGACAGGAAAAAGGGATGTCAAAGGCGAGTTGGACGATGTTGATTCGATCCCTATTGTCAAGCTGGAAATATTAGATCGCGGCGGGGAGGACAATACCGCGCAGTCTGTTGAGCGTCAAGGACGTGTCCCTCGCACCACAGAAAGTCGAGCAGGCAGGGTGAGAACGCCTTCTCCACCGCCTATCATACTCACGGCGGGAGGAGAAGCGCCTGCACCAGGCCCTGCATCTGCAAGAGCTGAAGTGGCAGCAAAAGGACAGACCGCTCACCAGCAGTCTACACGGCCAAGCGAGATTGAGGGTGCAGAGGCCAGCACCACCATCGTACAGGACTCCGCGGCCGTCAAGGTGGTCCAGAAGAAGAAGCGGAAAAGGGCCAAGGACGAGCGCATGAACGATAATGTCGCATGATGTATGTATGGATGTATGGCTTATCCAGGCTGCTAGAAGTGGATTTGAAAGCAACCTTAAAAGAAGTGCTGCGTTATGATTGGCACGTGCCTGCATTGCAGGCGCTACCTCCGCGCATTCAAATATGAACCTTGCCCAGCGAGAACAGTTTCGTCGCTGACGAGGGCGCTGGCAGTGTGTTCTTTGCCGCTCTGCGCGTTTCTGGACCGTGTGTGGTAAGGTGCGCATTCGACTGCCCACTCCATCGGGCGGTGCACGTGTTGAATACAGGATTGGTGGCGACTACACAGCATGCGTTTCTGGACCACAGACGGAAGCGAGTCTGCCACCTTCATCTTGCTTCCTCGCCAGCCTCCGAGTCGTGCCTCTGATCTCGCCCTGCTGTCCGTACGTTGCTCTCGCCGTCGTCTCAGCCCTGTGCCCCATCCTTGGCTGATCTCACGTGCACGTGCGCGAGAAAGAGTCGAAGGCGCTTCTCTCTACACGCTTTCAGCTCACGAAGTCGACAGTCAGCAGAACATGTACGGCCAGCAGCAGAGCATGTACGGCCAGCAGCAGGACTCTCCGTATCACCATTACCAGCAGCCCGCGCAGTATACGCCTCCGTACAATCAAGCAATACCACCACCAGCAGGACCACCAGCTGCATTTGGACAGCAAGCTGCATATCCCCCGTATGGAGCTGGTCAAGCTTGGAGTGTGAACAATGGCAGTGCACCACCTGCTTTCCAGCCACAACAGCATCCCGGTATCTACCCCGGAATAGGTGCAGGCGTGCCACTTCCGTCTGCACATGCTAACCCGAACGCAGCTCACGTCCCTTGTGAGTGCATGCTAATCGACGCACATTGAAACTTGTAGGACGCAGCTATCCAGCCACACTTTTCTGACTTCTAAACAACCCAGATGCGGCTCCTGGATTCCATCAGAATCGTCCCGCTTCTTCAGGGTTTCCACCTGTCTACTTGGGTGCACAGCTTGCTGTCGATCCTCTTCAACCTTATGCGACTATACCTGTTAGGCTTCCAAGTTATGATCCGTCCAACGACGTTGAGGCTATAAGGAAAGCGACCAAGGGGTAGGGCTTATCAAGATGACACTTCACTCAGGACAGGTATTTTCCGGACAGTATCGCTGATGGATCTTTGCCTTGCAGATTCGGGACAGATGAAAACGCTTTGAGCAGGATAATCTGCCTTCGAGTAAGCTACTTGCTTGCGACAAACTGCCTAGCGGCGCCTGGACCAGGCGGACATGTTATTATACTCGAACCACTGCGCAGGCGACCAAACACTAGCTGACTGTATCTCGCTTCTTTCCCTTCCAGTCAGGAGATCAGATCGAAGTCCTATCACAAGCCTACAAGTCCCGGTACGGCAAGGATCTCATCGACCTGCTCAAGAAGGAAACGTCAGGTTACTATGAGAAGACTTTGTGTACAATTGCACTAGGACCGTTGGAAGGCGATGTGCAGCTTCTTCATGACGCCATTGCTGGTGTAGGTACAAGAGAAACAGTGGTTACAGAGATTCTGGTTGGACGCCGTAAGTTGACGTAGTCTTGTCGCTCGACCATTCTCCACGTGTGTAGCTGACCACTCTCGCGCCATTGCGATCAATAGATCCACAAGAGATGATACTGCTTCGCCAAGCTTTTGCTAAACAGTACAATGGCAAGTCACTGGACAAAGAAGTCCTAGACGACTTGTCCCTGAAAACCAAAAATGCGTTCGCAATTGTTATGCAAGGTCGTTGGTTAGACAACGGACAAGTGCAGCCTCAACTACTGGAAAAAGACTTACAAGAACTACTTCCATCGTTTCGTCTGGGTTTCACCGACGAGATGCTAATGTGGGCAGTAACCTGATGAAGCTTTGTCTGAGTACTGCTTCTAACCTGATTACCTTCCTCTAGCTGTTCCATCATATTTACCAGGAGTCCCATATATTTGCAGGCCTTGGTGCCAGCCTTCAAACAGCGTAATGGGAAATCCCTCACCAATCAAATCAAGCAGCATTTCAGTGGCCATCTCCGAGACGCCCTGCTCTTCGCCGTCGAGGGAGGTAAACGAGATGGAATGGGCATTTGGAGGGATGCTAAGCGTCTCGAAGCAGCCATGGCCGGTGCTGGAACGGCAGATAACCTTTTGATTGCACGCATTGTTCGCGGGCACTGGGATCGAAATCGATTTGAGCAGATAAAGCTCGCCTATCAACAGAAGTATAAGAAGTGTGAGTGGAGGATCAAAAGCTGTGAAAAGCAGCGCGCTGATCCTCAATTTCACTTTCTTTCACACTTTAGCGCTAGTCAAGCGAGTTCAGGGCGAGACAAGCGGTCATTACCGCAACGCTTTGTTGTTCGTCGTCAACAATCACGGATAGGACACGCGTACAAATGATTCGATGATACGATAGTTTCGTGTTCTTCTTTTCCCGTCTTTGCCATAGCTATTTGACAGTACTGTCTGTCGCCTCGCCGGCCTCTCTTTGTACAGTAGTCCACATCCTTGCACGAGCTTGCGTTCTCGAAAATGGCAACCTTTTCTCAGTTCAGAGAGCCAATCGTTCCTGTTCTGGCAATATTGACGGATACATATGCGAAGGCTGTGATTCCTTTGCATTCATGTGTTGGATAGAGATTCGCCCGATAAGAATATATCCTGCAGTGATTGTTCTTCGAAAAGTACAATCTATCAGAGTTTGACCAGAGCGGAGAAAAAGATTACTTATAAGCCTCCACCATTGAGACAACATCAAGCTGGGTGAGACCAATGCCATCTATCAGTGCCATGTCTACTCAGCATTGCACAAAGTAGCAAACTACCGTCAGAAATTCAACGATAACAACTTCTACGAGTTTGTCGAGCATTTCAAGTTTCCTTTTGTAGCTCAACAACCTCAATTATCTCGTGTCAAAACTACTTGAAGAACTTGCAAGATAATGGGAGTCGCAGACGAGAACGCAATGCACCCATGTTCAGTCTGCTGGAACGAACAGAGGTTCTCAATTCTTGTCAAGATGCTGCCTCAATGGAACGAAGAGAACCAGAGTCACTTGATACGGCCAATCTCGCTATATGCGATTATGTCCAAGTAGAACAATCTTGCATCATGGCTTTGGAGATAGTGGCAGCTCATCACATTGATGTCCAAGACTTAATATATATTCAATCTTGCTATCAGGCAGCCAACACGAACAAAAAACAGTTGTTAACGACGCGACGAGCAAGAAATCCACATCTTCACGCGAAAAGAAGTCAAGCGAAAATAGTAGCAGGAGAGAAATAGCGCGAGCAAGCTCGTCACAGACGTGAAGACCTCACGTTTCAGCAGGAACAACAGCTGGAGCCTATCAATATCAAGCAACGCACCATATCCATATGGAAAGTGTCACAGCCTATACATATTGAACCTCAAACCTCAACAATCCGAAGATACCCTTTTCCCAATTCAACATAAGCCTTTGGTATTTTGAAAGCCAATTGGCATAACAGTAAGCGTAGCGGCGTAGGTTTTCGGCTGGCGTACTACGCTTTTCACGTTTGCGACATCCGTTAGCGCTCGCCAGTCCATTTTTTCGAGTGCAGGAACATTGCTCTAGCGATTAGTGTTTAATCCGCCTTTGAGAGATGCTCTTCTTCTCTCTTCTCTCTTTTTCTTCGTGATAACGTGAAAGTAGTTCCCTAAGTACTAGCTAAGTCCTTAGCAAACTTAGTGAGACGTTCTGCTCTTGCATCCTCTCCTTTGCAACCTCGTCGCTGCTCAACCTCGGTCGTACGAAGGTCTCACTAAAAGATCTGCGGTTACTACAACTTCAACTTGCCTGACTTTAGGAGAGATCAAAGCTCCAGTAATAAGCAAAAAAGAGACGGTCCCCGCCGTCCTGGAGGAAGGAAGAAATTGGCTGCGGTCGAGGGAAAAAGCAGCAGGGATATTTGAAACAATCAGCAGCCAGTATCAGCGTGTACATGGGTAGATGTTGTTGTTCCTTTGTTGCTACCTGTTGGTCAGAGATTGACCCGATCACGTTGTATCCTGTGGTAGTTGTTCTTCAGTCAACTAACTGAGAACAACTAACTGAAAACATCCACTGCAGGTGAGTAGCTGTGGACATGCAGCAATATTAGCCAACTAAATGAGAACATCCACTGCAGCTTTCGTCACTCAAGCTTACGGCCAGCCCTAGCCGAGATCCGCAAATGAGCATCACAGACACCCACTGAAACTTCGAAAACATTTGCAGAACAGGCATCAGCCATTAGATGTGGCTTACCGAGTAAGGGCCATGGGATCCATGATCAACGTTGAGTACGATGATGATGCAAAAGAAAGCCTGCAAGAGTATTTCCGGCGTGCTATTTCCGGCGTGCCAGAGCAGCTGTAAACTCTACAATATATACCTGGCCCCCCAACTACACGACGCCGTACAAAATTTGGCCATCGTTCCAGTTCTGAACGGTCTCTTTTACCGTCGTCAAGATGTCTTTGAAAACTGCTCTGATGCTGCCCGCGAGAAGACCTTTGAACAGCGTTACAACTTGAAAGAACTGCGCTTTGAAGACTGCTGCTGCTGCCAGTTCTAGTTGGCGAAGTCCTGCTACTGTGCCCGACTGTAAACAAAGACAGCTAGAAAACATCAAAGCAGAGGAATTTGCAGGTCGCGAAGGAGATGCAGCAAGTCATATAGTGGAAGAAGTATGCGCTGGGCGTACCTGGAATTCGTATCGCTCAGAAACAATCCTGGCAAACAAAATAAGGCAAGCAAAAGATGTTGTGTTTCATAGTAATGTAGCGTTCTATACTGGTCTTCTCTTCACCGACATTTGGCTGAAGAGAAGTACCAGTTTCATCGGCTTACGCAGCCCCGATCAGTCCTTGAGTCTCCCTCCAAATTCCCGGTCCACATCGCCTTCGTCGGCGAAATTCTCGCGCGCCTCTCTATCGAGATTTAGGAATTTTCGAACTCCACTGCCACGTTCCTGAGGTCCTCAGACACAGTATCAGTCAGATCGTACTCGTTGCACGCTCTCGCATAAATGGTCTCCTACCTACAAACGACTTTTGCCCTTTGATAAAATCAGCTCTCACCGCCCCAAATTAAGTCATACCACCATGTGACTCAGCATATCGCTAGATCACATGACCTCTCATCTCCGTATAGCAAAACCATGCCTTCTGACAGCATGTCGTCTTCAAATGCACGTATCGGAAATCTCTTCCTGCCTGAAGAAAAATGGTTTGATGGCCAGGACATTCCACGGTTCACCCTCTCGTTTTCGGCATGACCGCAGCCTTTTCAAAGTTCCATCTGCCAAGTTCAAAAGTGATGCGCAATCCATAGTGTGAGCCCGTGACTCAAACCGACCTACATATCTAAGTACCAGTCACGGTCTTCACACCTCACCCACCGACCCTCACCTTCACCCGCAAAGCCATGGACCTCCTTTGAACCCGATGCGCAAGCGAGCAGTGCACGGACAAAGGCATAGTCCAAATAAGGTACAAAAGGTACAAGCTTTTTGTTAGACTCGTCTGCAGACTTTGCGCGAGCAGATACAACACATTGTGTACCGACTCGTTGTCTTAGACTCGGACCATCTGTTTCCACCGCTATCAAGTTTATATCAACCAAACCGCCCTGAGGCACTCCTAACAGGTCCGTTCCAGTTCTCTGCTACTTCATCCGTTCGAAGTGTATCTCCTTGGTCAGTTGCAAGTCCCTGGTCCGTTCCAGCCCGAAGCCGCTTTGGTCAGTTCCAAGCCTCATCATTACTGTAGCTGCTACCATCAAGTACTCTACAGTACAAGGACGCTTTAGCATCTCGTTGAGTAGCCAATACCTTTGAGCCCTGTACCCCGCCCTTCTCCCCTTTCCTCATCTACTCCTTCCTCACCGCACTCCCCACACTCCCCGCCCCTATTCCCTCTGACCTGCTTCCAAAGTACAGCAGTACCAGGCACCCCGCTCACACATAGTCTGGAAAGTAACTGGCTGGGTCAATGCATGGAAACATCTTGTTGCATTCTATGGTAGAGAGGATGTTGGCACAAAGGTACCTCTGTTCCGTCAATAGATGAACAATACCTGGACTGGCGGAGATCTGTTGTCATTCGAAACCTGAATCACTTCAAGGTCACATGCACGACAGGAACTTATTCTCCGTGGGCTCAAGATCGTCTGAAATCGGAGCATGCTGGAGATGGAGTGACATCAAGTTGGATGACTGGATAGATGCTTGGCTGCCGATGGCGATGGTGCCACGAGAAATCACCAGCAAGCTGAAGAATTCGGAACTTCAGGATTGGAAGCAACTAAAGGGGGAGAACGTCACTGACAGGATCCAGGATATATACCTGCTCATGGTAAAAAAGGAGCTGCATTCTACGCGAAGCCGGGCAATAACAACAACGCAAAAACACGTCAGCCAGAGTGAACTACATCAGCATAGCTGCCAGCAACGCGCCTGCAGACGAAAGTGCACCACTCTCGCCATGCAAGATCTGCAAAGACACTTCGAAGCCGCCCGACGACAAGTGCAGACACCCGGAGAAAAGATGCTTCACTAAGAACGACCTGCCGTGCTTTTAAAGACACAAGCAAGGAGTATCAACAGCAGTTACCAAGCCCTTTGCTGCAATGGCAGTAGAAACCAACGACATCACCGAAAGGGAATCACTCTACCTTGCTGTCGATTCGGAGATTTTGGTACCACTTCCCATGGGCACCATTCGTGTGGAGGGGCTAGCCGGGCCAGTGGTCTAGTCTTCGATAGAGGGGGTTTTGTGAAGTGGTTCTTCGATGAAACGATAGAGGAGGGAAGGGGCGGAAGCGCGTTGTCATGAACCAGGCAAGAGCCCTCGAGAACATTCTGGAAGCTTCCACGTCATCGGGCACAGCCGCCGCCACCATGGAACATTCTGGGACATTTGCCACCATGGAACCTTCTGGAAAGTTCCATGCACCGCCACGCTTATTCAGCTTCGCCACTGCACCGCCTCACTATCAAATATAAATACTCATTGTTGTAGCCAGCCTCCCTTGTCTTCCTTCAGATCAGTTCTTGAATAGTCAACCCCTAGTATGGTTTATCTATGGTATCCTGCTCCAACACTACACTCATCGGTGCGCTCTTCTTGAGTGGTCGCCTGCTTCTGGCTGTCTGTCTTCTTCTAGGTGAGTAGACCATAATACGACACGCGTATAGGAGGAAGAGGGCTTGTGGGAAGATACGATGCTGAGGCTAGCTGAAGATTGAACTCACACAGAGTCTTGGATGATCCGCTTGAGGGGCAAGAGATGAACTTGTTCGTGCGTTCACACAGATCGCTATACTCACACAGAGTATGGGAATCTAAGATAATTCACTAAGAGGTACCAGGTACCCCCAAGGCTGCAAGTGCTGTGCACGAGGTTTCACGGTAAAAATTAGGTGAATATGATAGTGTCGCTACCTTAGATATGGATTGAAAAAATTGGGGAAAGGACAACTAGAGTAGGTACAACGCGGCTAAGTTGCCTACTGCAGCGCCGAAAGGAACAAATGGAAGTTTAACAAAACAAGAGGCCCGTCCGTCCAACGCTTGTGTTGAAGTTGGTGAGCTATGGACTTTGGCGGGCGACTGGGCCACAGGCTCACAATTCGTTTCCTTGTGATGGGCATACATAAATTGAAATTGGCCATCAATATGAAAGGGAAGTTGCCACAAATTTGAAAGGGAATCTCATGTTGTATTTGTGCACTTTGCTTCTGCACCAAGCCAATCAATAAAATATTCCCTACCAAAAACCATCGCTCACAGCTCAAGAGGTTATGAGGTCCTGACGCACCTAGCGCAAGTGTATTGATTCATTAGAAACATCTATATAATTAAAGAGCAGAGACACTCAGCACTTTCATCATGTCAGAATCTGAGACAATCGCCACCAGTAAAATTTACCTGGGCTCAAACAACTATGAAGCATGAGACAGATGAGATGGGTGGAAGGAAGGCTTATGGAGAATGGCCTCCTAGTCGTATCTCTAGTTAGAGATAAAGCCTCCAGTAGTAAGCGAGAAGGAGACGAATCCCGCCGTCCTGAAGGAAGGAGGGAACTGGCTGCTGTCGAGAGAAAAGGCCGCAGGCATTATCTGGAACAGTCTGGACGTCCGCGTATGAGCATCGAAGAGAGCCAGTCAAACTTCGAAAGCATCTACAGAACAAGGATCAGCCATCAGATGTGGCTTTCGGAGTAGGGGACATAGAGTCCGTGATCAGCGTTAAGTACGATGCTGTTGGTCAAGAAACTCTGCAAGTGTATTTGGGGCGAGCCAGCAGGTCCCGCAGCACATCAATGCGACATGCACGGTGACAAAAACACTCACAACACAGTCGACTGCAAGTTCCTCAGGCATTCGACATCCACCAGAGAAAGATGGCCACCTCAAAAGTAGTGGCAAAATCGAAGCCGAAGACGGCCTACACGTTCCGGCTCTGAGGAGCAAACTGTTTTCCCTAGCCGCGTTTAACACAGTGTGAGGCTGCACAATCACTTTCAGTCACAAATGCTGCCAGTTGTATCAAAATGGCAAGCTCGTACTTACCGGCGACCTCGATGGAAACCCTGTATCGGCTTAACGCCAAGATCCTGCGGCCAGTGGAGGTGTGAGTCGCGGGGAATTGAAACCTATAAAAGAAAGAGAGAAGCAAAGTGAGTGCAGGCCGAACTACACTGACCTTGCCAACCCCCTGATCCCTTCCAGGATAGATATGAAGAGTATTGGTCGTCTCACTAGGTTCCTAAGACTTAGGTCGTACTGAAGAGCTTGTTTCAATATTACCACGAAAAAAGGAAGAAGAGAATAGAGGAGCATCTTCTAAAGGCGTTTTAGCGGTTTAAATACTATCCGCTGCTACAACATTCTTGCGCTCGGGGGAAAGAACTAGCGAGCGCTACAATGATTTTGCGAACGTGAAGAGATATTGCCATAGCGGGAAGCTACTCTACTACGCTGGCCACTATTCCGGGGATCAAAAGCCGATTGCCGGAAGATCTCTCCAAAATGTTGAGGATCTCCAGTTGGGGCCGTGACACCACCCCGGGTAAAGGGTCGAAACTCCTGTGAGAGATGATGTGGGAATCTTAAGAGTAAGTGACAGAGGCTGCAGTGAATGTTCTCAGATAGTTGGCTGAAGAACAACCACCAGAGGATACAACGCGATCGGGTCAAACAGGTGAGTACAAGGGGATCAGAACATCTATCTACGTATACGCAGATACTCTCACTTGTTGTGATAGCTTTGGAGGACCGAGTGGTGCAGCAAGCACTTCGAGCTGGCGAAGGGCATCTTGCGATATGTTGCAGGTACGACATTATGGGGTCTTTAACTTTCAAGGTCATCTGATAGTCTCACTGGCTTTGTGGATGCGAATTATAATGGATGTCTTGACAGCAGGGTCTCGACTTCGGGATGGCTGGTGCAGTATAGAGGAGGGACGATAGCGTGGCGCAGTAGACAGCAGCAGTTATTCAGATGGAGTGGGTAAGAGTGGATAGATCGAGTCAGCTTGCTTCCCTTTGTAGTCTAGCATGAAGCGGTCACCTTGTCCTCCTGCAGTGGATGTCCTCTAGCCAACTTAGCTAAGACAATACACACTGCAGGTGAGTAGTATAGCTGCAATGATAAGCCAACTTAGCTAAGACAATACACACTGCAGCCTATCTATACTCACATTCTGTGTGGTTATGAGCCGTGGATCAGAATAAGACCAGGATCACTTGACAACCCGCAAGAGTTTTAGCATATCAGCGACAGTCAAGTCTACAAACGGCTCCTCGGCAGTCAAAACAGCACTTACACGTGCAAGCCTGCTCAACATCATGTCGTCAGCACCAACGACGTTCAAAACATCCAACTTCCGCCTCGACGACCATGAGCGCTTCAACGGCGAAAGTTTCGTTGAATTGTGTGAATCGTTCAGGTTCCTGCTCAAAGGCAACAACATCAGCTACCTAATTGAACGAGACAGCGCGCGCAACAAGAAAAATGGCCCCACCGGAAGTAACAGCAGTACCGACAACGAGATCCTGTTCATGGTCCTCCGCATGAACCTCGACAAGACAGCAAGCCATATCATCGGAACCTATGCAGCAGAGCAGGATGGTATCAAAGCGTGGGAAGCATTAATCAGCCACTATGAAACAACAGACATTGGCAGTCTCGTAGGACTGCTCGCCGTCAAGAGACAGCTCACCTCGACTGGAAGTAACAGTTGATTGCAATTTCAATATTCAGTCCGGCCCGACATCGCACTAGGAAAGATGGCAAACATATCGCCCAGGGATGTCTCGTCAACAATCTCTATATCTGTTCTCTTTCTCGCGGTAGTTCGTCCCAGTGACTGGCAAGTTTAAAAGAACACCCTTCATTGGCCTGAAACCTGCAATCAATGTACCCCTTGAGGAAATCAGCGTAGATCCTTTCGGAAAGACCAGAATCGCAACTGCAGCAGGAGCTACTTACCTGTGAGTGATTACCAACATCGCGACTTCACACAGGAAGGTGTACTTCCTAAAGCAGAAAAGTGAAGCTTTTCGTTGTATCGTTGAATACCGGCAGTTGATGGAAAGGCAAAGTCAGTTTAGTTTGTCCTCAAGAAGATTCGATCAGACGGAGGAGGCGAATTCCAAAATGGAGAGATGACGAGATGGTGCAAAGAACTCATTCATGCCGTGAATGCACCTTACTCTTCTACTTGGAACGCATTCGCTGAAAGAAGAATTGGAATTAATGTTCGGACGTAAGCCTCGCATTGATCACTTGAAGCCATTTGGTTGTGTTGCTTTCGCTTGGATCCCAGAAAGGTACCGAGATGATGGAAAGCTGAACGCTCGAGCAGACAAGAATGTCTTCGTAGGTTTTGAGGAAGGCACTTCCAATGCGAGACTCTTCAACATGGATGACCACCGTTACTTTTCTTCAAGAGACGTGAGATACTTCGAAGACGTCTTCCCTGCAAAAGGCGACGAGGTTAGAGATTTGAGCTTCTTGCAGACTCAGTGGGAGATATCGCAATCAGTGGGAGTGCAAGATTCAGTGGGAGTCATCAAGAAAGCTCAACGACCTTCAGATGATGACGAAGATGACGAGCCTTTCATGTCCTCGCCTAATCGTGACGAACTTCGTTCCTTCACGCCGGAACAAGACGATATGCCTGATCCTCCATTCCATCCCGCCGAAGCAATCTTGCACCTTCCAGACACATCCGCTCACCGGTTGTCACAAGATCTAACACACGGATTGTCGAGATGCGCAGAAAGGGACAAATTCTTCGCGAGCGCCGAGAATCTAGAGAAGTGAGCGAGTCATCAGATAATGAGCAAAGTGGAACAGTCATACACGAAGACGTACCGGATATCGACAGCGATGCTGGAACGACAAGATAGATGCATGGCTTCGTCAGCAAGGTTGGAACGCAAGTCCTGAGGATCCGTGCCTGTATGTCAAGCCTGAATCACTAAACCGAGTGGAGATGCTGCTCTACATCCACGTGCATGATTCAGTTTTAGCCGCAAATGACAGCCATGCTATCGATGCATTCGTGCACTATCTTAACCAATTCTTTCCACTTCGACGACAGCCAGACTTCAAGCACATGATTGGCATGGAAATACATAAAGACGGATCTGCCCGAACAAGCTTCCTGTCGCTCCGAGCGCAGCTGCAGAATCGGAGTACATTGCCATGGATGATATTGCGAAGGACATCGTATGGGAAAGGAGACCGTTATCCGTATTGGGAGACAAAGAGACAATCGAAGCGTCAACGAAGCTGAACGTTGTCACCGTATGCATCGTGTAATGCTGAGATAGAACAAAGGGACTTGTCTGTTGTAGAGAGAAAGACCCGATCACGTTGTTCACCTGCAGTTGTTAATCTTCAGCCAACTGAACTGAGATTATCTATCTGCAGTGCTATAGCATACCTCTTTCTTACTGGTTATGAGCACCTGGCGCATCCATTTCTGAAATACTACACACTGTCAGAATTTGATACAGCACAAGAAAGCAGATTAGTTTACTCAAAGGCTCAAGCAAGCATTGATAAGACACCTCATGTCTTCATATAAAAGAAGATAACATGTCGACTCAAGCATTGCTCAAAGTAGCAAACTACCGTCTCGACGATAGCGAGAAATTCAACCATGAAAATTTCCTACGAGTTTGTAGAATCATTCAAATTCTTACTCAAGTTAAACAATCTCAGTTATTTGATAGAAAAAGACAGTCAAGACAACGATAAAGATGGCCCACCTGGGTCCAATCGCATCACAGACAACAGTCGTCTCTTCTCTGTTCTACACATGAACATCTCCAAGATTGTGTATCGCAGTATTGGACAATATGCAGCTGAAGAAGAGGGCGTGAAAGCTTGGCAAGCATATCAGAGTATGTATAGATGTTGCTGTGATTCCTTGATGATTGTTAGTTGATAGAAGATAGACCCCGATCACGTTGTAACCTGTAGTGGTTGTTCTTCAGCCAACTCGCTGAGAACATCCACTGCAGGTGAGTAGTAGTTCATCAGCAATGCAATAGCCAACTCGCTGAGAACATCCACTGCAGTCGTCACTCATTTTATCTGGTTATGAGCACCTGCCGTTTCCAAATCTAAAACAAAAACTACAATCTATCAGAGTTTGACAACAGCGCAGAAAGGACTACTCACAAGGCTCCATCATTGAGAGAACATCATCCTAGATAAGACACATCATCTATCAGTATCATGTCTACTCAAGCATTGCTCAAAGTAGCAAATTACCGTCTCGACGATAGCGACAAATTCAACGATGACAACTTCTACGAATTTGTCGAATCCTTCAAGTTTTTGTTGAAGCTCAACAATCTCAGCTATCTCATAGAGAAGGACAGCAACGGTAACAAGAAAGATGGCCCACCAGGGTCCAATCGTATCTCGGATGAAGGTCTCCTCTTCATGGTTCTTCGGATGAACATTTCCAAGACAGCGTATCGTCTAGTCGGCCTATTCGCCGTCGAACAACAAGGTGTGAAGGCTTGGGAAGCTTTCGTTGATCATTATGAGACAACAGACATCGGAAGCCTTGTTGGTCTTCTTGGTGCTAAGCGTCAGCTTACCTGGGCTGGTGGAGATGAGAAATCGTTCGATGAATTCATAGGAGATTATCTTGACATAGTGACCAAGCTTGAAAGCAGAGGATGGCAGAGTCCAGATTATATCCTAGCTGGAGATATGCTCGAGAGAGTACCTATTGAGTATACAACTCAATCTATCAATTGATCTCAAGCACCCGAAGCAACTCACATTTGCACAAGTCAAGGATGCCATCAAATCCAATATCCGTCTCATCAATAACAAAACGACCACAGCTGCTTTTCTTACTAAGGCGAACTATGCTCAAGCTGCTAAGAAGGAATCGAAACCAAATAATGAATCAGCTCGAGCACACAACAATACTCCTCGGGTCAAAACACCCTGCGGCACTTGCAAAATGATGGGAGTCCTCGATGAGAAGGCAATGCACCCACAAGCAAGCTGCTGGAACGAAAAACGATTCCCAGCTCTTGTAAAAATGCTGCGTGAACAGAAAGGAGGAAAGCATGATTCAGTTGATATAGCAAATCTGGCTATCTGTGATTCTGTCCAAGAAGAAGAAGCTTGCTTCATTGCTTCAGAAATAATTGGAACTCACATGGAAAAGCAAGACTGGATCATTGATACGGGATGCACTGTCTCTATCACTCCTTCTTTATCCTCGCTTTCCAATTACAAGTCCGTCGAAGATCAATTCATCACTGTTGGGAACAATCAGAAAGTAAAGGTTAGAGGTGTTGGAGAACTTCCATTCATTGGAAAAGATGGAAGGGCTTACCGCATTAAGCGTGTTCTTCATGCTCCCGAAATCACTTGCAACCTACTCGCTGTTCGAATCTTCACTGCTGCTGGTGCTTCTTTTGTTGCCCAAGACAATGGCGCTAAACTAGTCACCAAGACTGGCTCCGTCATTCTTGAAGCCGTACTGCAAGACAACCTTCTCAAATGCTCTATCACTCCGTCTCAAGGTGTGTCCTCTCTCCAAATATCCGAGACATGTTTGCTGACTCGAGCCGTCCTTCTTCACAGGCGGTTTGGTCATGTAAGTGTCTCAAAGATGGAGGGCATGCCCGAGGCTAGAGATGATCGTTGTGAAGCGTGTATGTCAGGAAAGTTTAGAAGGTTGCCATTCAACAAAGAGCGTTCTGCAATGAAAGTTCCATTGGAAGAAATCAGCATTGATCTGTTCGGGAAAAGTAGAGTTGCAACCGCAGCAGGAGCTACTTACATGATGGTGATTACAGATGCTGCAACATCACATACATCGGTGTACTTCCTTCGGTCGAAGAACGAAGCCTTCAATTGTTTGAAGCAGTACCAAGCTTGATGGAAAAGCAAACTGCCTTCAAAGTTCAACGAATCCGATCGGATGGAGGAGGCGAGTTCGATAATGGCTTAATGAAGGAATGGTGCCAAACCCTCGGTATAATGCAAAAAATCAATGCACCATACTCGTCCACACAAAATGCATTCGCAGAAAGACGAATTGGAATTGTAATTAATGATACACGCACTTTGCTGCTTGATTCCGGACTCCCTCTCGAACTTTGGGGCTACGCTGCAAATCATTCAGTTTACATCAGGAACAGACTACCATCCAAGGAAGGGAAGTCCCCTCACCAGCTTATGTTCGACAAAAAGCCTCGTATAGATCATCTTAAACCATTCGGTTGTGCTGCATTCGCTTGGATTCCAGACCGCTTCCGCGACCATGGAAAACTCAGTCCAAGAGCGAGAAAGTATGCGTTCGTTGGATTTGAGCAAGGCAGTTCCAACGCAAGGTTGTACGATATTGAAGACGAGTGCTTCATTAAGTCAAGGGATGTGAGATACTTTGAAGATATATTCCCAGCCAAGGGAAATGAAATGATAGATCTGAGCTTCTTACAGACTCAGTGGGAGAAGATTCAAGATTCAGTGGGAGTCTCACAAGAAAGCAATATACAAAGGCGAAACGATGATAGTGATGATGATTTCGTTAACCACGAACCTGATGAGAATGCAAATGAGAGACAGAGACAAGAGACCGTTCAGCCAGAGCCACGAGCACCACGTACTATTCGAGAACCAAGTCTACCCATCCAACGTTCACCCATAGTTACTCGCGCAAGAGACAAGGCAGCGGATCTCCGTCGTCGAGCTGAAGAACTCAGACAAGCTCGGAATAGGCCACCTTCACCCGATATTCGGGTTGAGGGAACCGTTGTTCATGACGATCTTGCTTTGAATGATTCAGATACCTCGGACGACGAAATGGCGATGCTTGCTATTGCAGAAGCACCTGCGACAATGGCAGAGGCATTCGCAGGACCGGATGAAGCATGGAGAGCATCACTCCAGAAAGAACTTGATAGCATAGCTCGTGCAGAAACGTGGGAGATCGTCGACGCCGACAAGATTCCGAAAGGAGTGAGACCTATTGATTCAAGACTAGTTCTGGCAGGTTCTGGCAGTAAAGATAGATCCATCAGGTGGAGATGCACACATTTGCAAAACAAGATTAGTTGCAAAAGGTTTCTCACAACGTCCAGGCATTGACTTTTACGACACATTCTCACCAGTTGGTCATAGACAATCGTTCCGACATCTCTTGTCCATCGTCGCGCATCTTGATTGGGAAATGCAAGGCTTAGATATCACAACTGCATTCCTGCATGGTGATCTTGACGAAGCAATTTATATGGGATTGCCGAAGGAAGTTTCGAATGGAGAAGGGAAAGTCGCTCGACTGAAGAAAGCTCTTTATGGATTGAAACAAGATGCCTGCCTATACACAAAACGGAGCAAGGCAGGATCAGTTGAAATGTTCTTATACATTCACGTTGACGATTCTATAATCGCAGCTCCAGACATCCCAGTATTGAAGCATTCATTGATTTTCTTGACCAGTTCTTTCCTCTTCGGCGTCAACCTGCGATGTCTCATATGATTGGAATGGAAATCCATCGAGACAGAAAGGAAAGAACAATCTGGATAACCCAGCAACAGTATATCAAACGAGTGTTGGAAAAGTTTAATCTCACAGAATGCAAAACCAATGAGCTGTCTCTTCGACCATCCGTAGCTGCAACGCTTATCAAAGCGACGAAAGAAGATCATGAGCAAGCTATCGAACTTCCTTATCGAGAACTCATGGGATGCTTACAATATCTTGCTACCATGACAAGACCCGACATATGTTATGCCGTCAACAAGATGTCTGCGTATTGTAGTTCCTGGTCTCGTCGTCATTATGAATTGGGTAAAGGCATCTTGCGATACATTGCAGGTACCAAAGACTGGGGACTCCACCTATCGCGAAATGACAATAGTCTCGAAGGATTCGTTGATGCAGATTACAATGGATGTCTCGAAGAGCGAAAGTCTACGACTGGATGGATCGTTCAATATCGCGGAGGAACCATTGCATGGAGAAGTCGTAAACAGCCTATTGTTTCACATTCAACAGCAGAATCGGAGTATATTGCTGTAGATGATATAGCAAGAGATCTAGTGTGGGAAAGACGCGCTTTAACATTTCTGGGAGATGCTGAGATTTCAGTGCGAGCAACCCACCTCAATATTGATAACAAAGCAGCAATAGCTCTATCACGCAACAGAACAAATCATGATGCAACCAAGCACATCGATTCTTAGTTGATAGAAGATAGACCCCGATCACGTTGTAACCTGTAGTGGTTGTTCTTCAGCCAACTCGCTGAGAACATCCACTGCAGGTGAGTAGTAGTTCATCAGCAATGCAATAGCCAACTCGCTGAGAACATCCACTGCAGTCGTCACTCATTTTATCTAAGCACTCATTGACCATTACGAGACAACAGATATTGGAAATCTTGTAGGATTTTTGGGTGTGAAGAGACAGATGATATGGAATGGTGGCGATGACAAATCGTTCGATGAGTTCATTGGAGGTTATCTTGATATCGTAACCAAGTTAGAGAGTCGAGGATGGACCAGTCCAGATTATATACTTGCTGGAGATCTATTGGAAAGGGTTCCCATTGAATACACAACTCAAAACCTCATCATCGATTTGAAAAGTCCGAAGTAACTCACATTCGCACACTGTTGTATTTAGTAGCAATGTGGCGTTGTACACCTGATCTTCTCTTCACCGACATTAAGCTGAAGAGAAGTACTAGGTGAGTTAGACTTGATTGGCAATGTACACCGACATTAAGCTGAAGACAAGTACTACTTCTATCGGGTTATGCAGCCCTGATCAGTCTTTGAGTCTCTCTCCAAGCCCCCGGTCCACCTCGTCCTCGACATCAGACACAGTACACCGTCTCAAACAAGCACATTTAGTCCCCTCCTCATCGTCTGTCAAGCACTTGAAACGGTGATCGACCGTTGAAATCTGCGGAAACGCCTACAGGCCCTTCGATATTTCCAGCCGCACCTCGTACACTTGCGTGGACCGAGACTACGGTTGTCAGCAGCTAACCAAGCTTTCAAAATGTCATTAGCTCCCTTTCCCCGGTCCTCATTTGTGCAAACGTTCAAAACACGATCTTCCGCCACAGAACCTGGTCAAGAGCTTGTCAAGCCTAGCCGCTGTATTGAGTCGTACTGGAGACCTTCACATCCCAGAAGCCGCAATTTCGAGGTCTCTAGCTGCTCCTCCTCTTCCAAAATTGCCACTTTTGTGTTTCACCAAAATCAGCTCTCTGCGCCGCAAATCAAGTCGCCAGGCCCAGAAATTTCCGCATTAGCAGATTATATACGCCCTCATCTGCCTACAGCAAAAGCATCCCGATCTTCGCTTGGTGCTATTCGCGCTCAAACATTTCTACCCGCCACTCGCGCAAATTCGCCACGTCGTCTTCGTCGTTAACGTATCTAAAGCATACCATACACAGCAAGCATCATGTCGTCGACGATACGTATAGGCAATCTCTTCCTGCCTGAAGACAAACGCTTCGATGGCAAAGATCTTCCACGTTTTGTGCTTTCTTTCTCATTGTTGACTGCGGCCCTTGGTCTTGAATACCTCATCGACGATACTGCACCTCCTCCAACTAACGATTCCCTCGATGCAGCTGGCATAGCAGCTCGACGTACAGAGCATGACCGCAGCCTCTTTAAAGTACTTCTTGCCAACGTCAAGGGCGATGCACAATCTATAGTCCGGGAAGTCACTGGCGGAGTAAATGCATGGAAACATCTTGTTGCTTTCTATGGTAGAAAGGGCATTGGTACAACTGTATCACTGTTTCGTCAATACATGATTAATAGCTGGGCAGGCGGAGATCTTTCGTCATTCGAAAGCTGGATTACCTCGAAATCGCATTCACAACAAGAACTAATTTTGCGTGGTCTCAAGATCTCCGACAATGAATATGCACTTCACATATTGGCAGCAATACCTCAAGTGCATATCCCAATGATTGGACAAGTCGATTTTCAGGATCTTTCCAAGCTCAAATCACCAGAACTGGTTGCTGCTATCCAGTCGACCATATCGATCTCGTCCATGCAATCTCCACATGCACTCGTCGCGAATCACCAGCAGCCCAGGCCAGTTCATCACAACACTCCCCACTCTCGGCCTTACGTTGAATGCAGTTACTGCAAATCGCTCGGCTTCTCTGGTGATCGCATCTTTCATCTTGACAAAGATTGCAGGACTAAGGCACGCACTCAGAATGGTTTTGTCAAACCAAGACCCGTCACACCAAAACACACCGCAGCCATTGCGTCAAGTACAAATGAAGAGATATGTTACATCTCTTGGTCAGACTGGCAGAATGTATCACTCATCTCACATGTTGGCGACACTTGGGTCGTTGATACTGGCTGTACGACATCGACGACCCCCGATGCCGGTCTTCTCACAGACTATATGCACGTATCTGGCCAGCAAGTTACCTTCGGGAACAACCATTGTCTACCTGTGAAAGGTGTCGGTTCTTACACTTTCATCGCTGCCGACAAAACTCCAATCACTATCGAGCGTGTTCTCCATGTAGCCGGTGCTCTCGAAAATCTTCTCTCAGTTCGCGGCTTCACTTCTGTTCATTGCAATTTCAATATTCAATCCGGCTCGAACACTTTCGCAATCACTAGGAAAGATGGCAAACATATCGTTCAGGGATCTCTCGTCAACAATCTTTACATCTGTTCTCTTTCTAGCGGTGGTTCGTCCCTGTCCGACACTTCGCAGCTGTCACTTGTTGCTGATGCCATCCTCATGCACAGACGATTCGAACATGCTAGCCTAGCTAAGACTGGTGACTTATACCCTGCCTTGAAGAATGTAGACTGCTTAGATTGCTTGACGGGGAAATTCAAAGGCATTCCATTTAATCGAACGACAGCTACACCAGATATGTTTCAGTCTACTTCCGCCGCACTAAAAGTGAAACCTATCAGTACTTGCTCGACTATCCTGCTCTGATGGAAAAACAGTCAGGTCATCAACACAAACGTGTTCACTCGGACGGCGGCGGAGAATTCGATAACAACCGTTTCCATGATTGGTGTTCTGAGAATGGCATTGCCTTCACAATCTATGCGCCATACTCGTCATCATCACATGGACTCGCGGAAAGATTCATCGGCACCATCATCAATGATGCTCGGGCTATGTTACATGAATCCGATCTTCATGCATCTTTCTGGGCACTAGCTGCTGCTCACGCTGCCTACATTCGCAACCGCATACCTCGCTCTGATGGAATCACACCGCATGAGATGATGTTCAAGGGCAAGCCCCGAACAGACCATCTCCGAGTCTTCGGATGTGCTGCAATTAAATGGATTCCGACTTTACGATCCTGAAGCAGAAGTCTTCAGCGTGTCTCGCGACGTTCGATACCTCGAAAACATAATGCCAGCAAAAGGGAAATGCGTACAGGATATGGAATTTCTAAAGCTGAAGGGGGATAGTGGGAGTCGTCAAGCTTCAGAAATTACCAACCCAAATCAAGCGCACGAAGAGGACAGGTTCCTCGACGACAATGCGGACAATCCCGTTAATGCTCACCAGATTGAAATTCCACATCAACGTGCTGATACCGAGAGTCCTGATACCGAAAGTCCTCCTCGGTCGCCAGTTGCTCACAGAACTCGAGCACGCCTCCGCTTTGAGTCCACAATCTCTAATTCAAGTGATGAAACTGTCGTAAATCAAGGCACCCTCATCCGGGATTCACCAAATCGCAACGACAGTGATACTTACGAAGACGAAATGGGCCCTCTCTCATGCCTTGATGATCCGAAATCAGTTCAGCATGCTCTAGCTGGAGACGGTGCTGCTGACTGGGTAAAGGCAGTTGAGAAAGAAATGGCATCCATAGAAAGCTTCGATACCTACACACTGCATGATGCTTCTGAGATACCAACAGGATGTCGACCCATTGGGAGTCGAATTGTTCTTCATGTCAAATTGGATCCTTCTGGAGGTAGCGAACATCGCCTCAAAGCGCGTTTCTGTGCAAAAGGTTTTACTCAACGTCCTGGCCTTGAATACACAGATACGTTCTCGCGTACAGGACATCGTCAATCTTTCAGACAGTTCATGTCCATCGTCGTTTCGAACAATCTTGAGGTCAAAGGATTTGATGTCGGATCTGCATTCCTGGATCACTCAAGCTCAAGATACGGCTCGAGTCCTTGCAAGAGTTGGAATGCACGAAGCAAATCCAGTAACCCTTCCACTTTCTCCGGCAGCAAAACTTGAGAAAGGCACGGCCGACGAGCATACTGCAGCAAAAGATCTGCCATATCGCGAGCTTATTGGATGTTTACAATACTTGGCAACCATGACTCGACCAGATATAGCATTCGCAGTAAGCAAATTGCGCAGCTTCAATAACTGCTGGACTGCAATCCACTTCAAAACTGCAAAGGCTCTTCTTCGGTACCTCGTAGGAACGCAGAAGTATGGTTGGTATACGACTGGGCGGATCATCCGATACTCTTAAAGCCTTTGTAGACGCCGACCATCAAGGTTGTCTGGATACTCGTCGTTCCACAACTGGATGGGCCGTCACCTTCCATGGTGGCATCATTGCTTGGAAGACACGCAAGCAACCAACGATATCTCATTCAACAGCTGAATCCGAGGTTATTGCACTGGATGATATTGCGAGAGATATTGTCTGGGAACGATGGGCACTTACATCTCTAGGTGCACTTGGATGCGGTGCTACGGAGATTCCGGTAGACAATCGCGCGGCAGTTGACCTTGCCCGCAACCGAACAGCACATGATACTACAAAGCATATCCACGCAAAGTATCTGTGGTCCGACAACTGATTGCCGACAAGACAGTCACAGTCCGGCACATTGCAGGTACAGAGAACCCTGCCGACATTTTTACAAAAGCAGTGGGTCCTGCAGTCCTGAGCAAGCATCGAGCCTTCTTAGGTATCACTGCACCGCCTGATTGCTAAGTGGGACGGTTGTATTTAGTAGCAATGTGGCGTTGTACACCTGGTCTTCTCTTCACCGACATTAACCTGAAGAGAAGTACTAGGTGAGTTAGACTTGATTAGCAATGTACACCGACATTAAGTAGCAATGTACACCGACATTAAGCTGAAGAGAAGTACTAGTTTTATCGTCTTTCCTCTTCGTTGTCAACCTGCAATGTCACACATGATTGGAATGGAAATTCATCGAGATAGATCGGAAAGAACAGTATGAATAACATCAGCAGTATATCGAGCGAGTGTTGGAAAAGTTAAACCTCACCGAATGCAAGACGAATGAATTGCGACTTCGCCCTTCCGCGACATCGATGTTGACAAAAGCAACAAAAGAAGAACATCAGCAAGCCATTGATCTACCTTATCGTGAACTCATGAGATGCTTACAGTATCTTGCAGCGCTCCTTGTTGAAGCATCTTTTCTCGGGATGTTTGCACTTATCGTCTGGAAGCTTCAAGGTATCTTTGCAC
This sequence comes from Cystobasidium tubakii, assembly GCA_024345325.1. NCBI lineage: Eukaryota > Fungi > Basidiomycota > Cystobasidiomycetes > Cystobasidiales > Cystobasidiaceae > Cystobasidium > Cystobasidium tubakii. The sequence goes on along the minus strand of BROO01000005.1, from coordinate 1,119,519 downwards.
ACCTTTCATCGTGAGAGTGGGCTGCGTTCATCTGCAGGCTTGTTGCTGGCAGGTGTGCTGCTGGTGTTCGTTCTGGCTAACGGTGTTTTTGCTTTGTTGTTGTGGCCTGTTCCGCGTAGAATGCGGCTCCGCCATCTTTACCCTGTGCAGATATATACGCTTGGATCCTGTTAATGACATTCACCCTTTTCCACTACTTCCAATCCTGCAACTCCGCACCTTCAGCTTGCTGGTGAATTCTTGTGGCACCATGGCCATCAACAGCAAAGCATCTATACAATGCTCCACCTTTGAATCTCCATTGCGAAGCTCTCGTCTAGTACTGTCCCATTTGGCGACAAAGTCTATGAAGCTTTCACTATCCCCTCCTCCAACAGAATATGCTAACTCTATATGATATATTGGATACAGATACAACCCATGTGAAGAAATCTATTTTTACAAGTCTACTATCAAAATTCTACCGAGCGTCTGACACCCGGACCATCCGGTGCAGGCCACCGAATGTTCCTTGTCCTTCTACGATTCAAACATTTCTTATGGGCGTATTTTCTCTATAAACAGGGCAGAAGAGAGGAGACGCCTCTTGTCTATCTTCCTTTCTCTTCGTGCTATATAAAGTAAGCCTCTATTAGTATTCGCACTAATAGTTGTAGAAAGCGCCTTTAGCTGCTCGCGACCCTCAAGTCCCCCGACCATTCAAGTAGGTATTTTCTCTCTCCTCCCTTGAGACTGATAAAACCTGCCTCGCCCGCCTACCCCAGGACCCTGGTCGCCGACACCTCGTCGCCGACTTCCCTCCAGATCGCCGACGGTCCCGACTGCCGACGTCTGCCGGACCTCCCGTCGCTCCTCTTACAGGATACCACCTGTGTGACGAAATCCATGTTACAGCAGGTCTATCAAAATTCTAACCCTCGTCGATCACCCGGACCCATCCGCTCCGGGTACCGAATATGCCTTGCTATACCCCCTGGAAATCCGATCATTGTAAAGTAGAAAGCGCGTTGCTCCCTCCCGCTATCGTCTATAGTAGAGTGGTGACGGAGGGCGTGAATGAGCACCGGATGCTCGCGAATAAAGGCTTTGAAGGCAGTACTAGACCAGCGGCCAAGCCTTTGTATATGCTCATGACGCATGCCTTGCAGAGCTAGCCAAGTGGCTCCACCTGCTCGTAAGCTATGTCCGTCCACTTCACGGCCGAATTCTAATTGCAGCCGGGGAACAATGAAGCTGCGCAAAGGTATATTACCTTGTTTATTCAAGAACAGCGGCCCCGTCGATGGGTGTGTAGCATCGCGATGACAAAGGAAGTTCTGCATGGCCCAGATAGGACATAGGATCCCACCTGTCGGACGTAGAAAACAAAGATTGCTGTTGAAAAAGCGGTCGGCTTTGTGGTAGGGAAGGATGTATGTACTCTAGAGAGTACCGCGAGTCCATGAGTCCCGCTTGATCGTTGTAGCGTCATCGATGCGTCCGGGTGCAAGGTCCCCCAGGCGATGTAGGTTTGACCATCCGACCAGCACGACGGCCCACAGCAAAGCGTCGTCGTAGACATCGAGGTATAGTCGGCTCGAAGCGCGTAGAGGTCGCTTTCTAGCAAAGGACGCTTCCTGTTAGTCGGCTGAGAGAAGCGCTTGTGCAAACCTTGCAGAGTGCGGGAAACGAGCAAGGAGGTACGAGCAGCGTGTGCGTCGGGATAGTAAGGCCGGAGAAATGAGCAAATGCCTGATAGGTAGGACGAAAGACAGCGTGGAGAAATGTCTTGATGAGAACCCCATACATTGTACAAGGATAGGGTATCTTTGGTAGGGCTAGGGTGAATTACGTCAAGGGTGCAAAACTGCATATAACTGCGCATATGAGAGATATAGTGTCAGATTATGGTCTACTCACCTAGAAGAAGACAGACAGCCAGAAGCAGGCGACCACTCAAGAAGAGCTGCACCGATTAGTGTAGTATTGGAGCAGGATACCATAGGTAAACCATACTAGGGGTTAACTATTCAAGAACTGATCTGAAGGAAGACAAGAGAGGCTGGCTACAACAATGAGTATTTATATTTGATAGTGAGGCGGTGCAGTGGCGAAGCTGAATAAGCGTGGCGGTGCATGGAACTTTCCAGAAGGTTCCATGGTGGCCAATGTCCCAGAATGTTCCATGGTGGCGGCGGCTGTGCCCGATGACGTGGAAGCTTCCAGAATGTTCTCGAGGGCTCTTGCCTGGTTCATGACAACGCGCTTCCGCCCCTTCCCTCCTCTATCGTTTCATCGAAGAACCACTTCACAAAACCCCCTCTATCGAAGACTAGACCACTGGCCCGGCTAGCCCCTCCACACGAATGGTGCCCATGGGAAGTGGTACCAAAATCTCCGAATCGACAGCAAGGTAGAGTGATTCCTTTTCGGTGATGTCGTTGGTTTCTACTGCCATTGCAGCAAAGGGCTTGGTAACTGCTGTTGATACTCCTTGCTTGTGTCTTTAAAAGCACGGCAGGTCGTTCTTAGTGAAGCATCTTTTCTCCGGGTGTCTGCACTTGTCGTCGGGCGGCTTCGAAGTGTCTTTGCAGATCTTGCATGGCGAGAGTGGTGCACTTTCGTCTGCAGGCGCGTTGCTGGCAGCTATGCTGATGTAGTTCACTCTGGCTGACGTGTTTTTGCGTTGTTGTTATTGCCCGGCTTCGCGTAGAATGCAGCTCCTTTTTTACCATGAGCAGGTATATATCCTGGATCCTGTCAGTGACGTTCTCCCCCCTTAGTTGCTTCCATCCTGAAGTTCCGAATTCTTCAGCTTGCTGGTGATTTCTCGTGGCACCATCGCCATCGGCAGCCAAGCATCTATCCAGTCATCCAACTTGATGTCACTCCATCTCCAGCATGCTCCGATTTCAGACGATCTTGAGCCCACGGAGAATAAGTTCCTGTCGTGCATGTGACCTTGAAGTGATTCAGGTTTCGAATGACAACAGATCTCCGCCAGTCCAGGTATTGTTCATCTATTGACGGAACAGAGGTACCTTTGTGCCAACATCCTCTCTACCATAGAATGCAACAAGATGTTTCCATGCATTGACCCAGCCAGTTACTTTCCAGACTATGTGTGAGCGGGGTGCCTGGTACTGCTGTACTTTGGAAGCAGGTCAGAGGGAATAGGGGCGGGGAGTGTGGGGAGTGCGGTGAGGAAGGAGTAGATGGAAGCCAAGTCTGTGGCTTTCGCAGGTATAGCGTCGACGAGGCTTCCAGACAATCGGCAAGCCAGAGCAGGTCGTTCTTAACCATGCGGTTGATAGGAATGAGCTTGGTACTACTGTACTTTGGATACAGGTGCCTCGCTCAGAGGGGGTTGGGGCGGGGAGTATGGGGAGTGCGGCGAAGAGGGAGTAGGCAGCGCGATGGGATCATGGGAGTGGTGGAAGGATACAGGGCTCGAAGGGATACAGGGCTCAGTTGGATATTCACAGAGCGTCCTTGTACTGTAGAGTACTTGGTGGTACGTGCTACAGCAATGACGATGCTTGGAACTGACCAAAGCGGATTGAGGCTGGAACGGACCAGAGACTTAGAACTGACCAAGGGAGATAAACTTCGAACGGAAGAAGTAGCAGAGAACTGGAACGGACCAGTTATGAACTCAGCGGAGTGCCTTAGGGCGGTTTGGTTGATATAGATTTTATAGCGGGGGAAAACAGATCGTCCGAGACTAAGATACAAAGAGGCGCTACACGGAGTGTTGTATCTGCTAGCGCAAAGTCTGCAGATGAGTTTAACAAAAGGCTTGTACTTTTCGTACCTTATTTGGACTGTGCCTTTATTCGTGCACTGCTCGTTTGCGCATCTGGTCCGAAGGAGATCGTTGGCCTTACGGGTGAAGACTAGGGTCGGTGGGTAAGGTGTGAAGGTGTGAAGGCCGTGACTAGTACGGAGATATGTGAGTTGGTTTGAGTCACGGACTCACACCAGACATTTTATCGTATGAGCTCTGTAGAGCCCAGCGCCCCCAAGGAAACACGTTGAGCGCCCATGACGACCATCCGGTTATTTTGTTGAAACTTCTTGAGCGATCGTTTGCCTCTTTTAGCGTCACGAATGAAAAGGCGGAGAGCAAGGATGTAAGAGGGGTCCTCTTCCATGTAAGGAATACACTCGAGTATTACTCGACAGCGTATCTGTATGGGGAATAGACGGGGAGGAATTGAACGATTTATTCACTTTACTTGAGTGTAAGTTTTATGAATGTACTAATCGCTAGAGAGTCAAAAGGGATTGGAATTGTCTATCAGAAGGCCGTGTTCGTTGCCCTGTGCATTTCCTTATTGTTTGGTCCTTAATGTTGATCGCCGCATTGGGAAATGCCTGGCTTGCCTGTAAGGAGGAACATCAGGAAGGGAGCTTTAGCAAGACGGGAATGCTAATTACACTAGGGAGACTGTTATCAGTAGACAGTCCATTTGATGTCACTCTTGTGTCTCTACGTCGAGTATTGATCATTCTGTTGTCCTGTGCGCTCAGAGGTGTGCTCAGATGTAAATTCAGGATCGCAGAGTTGAGGAGCTGACTCCGCAACGCTTTGCCCATGTCATTTACTTGTACATGAATGCATAGCAACCATTCGCTCGATGACATCTATCTTGATTATCAAGTTATCATCCCATAATGTCATGGTCGCCACCGAACAGTGGGCGCCGGCTTTATCCTAACACTCTACGTCATGAACTCAGGCAGTGCTGCTTGGGGACATGTAAGATTGCAAAATCATTACAAGTCATTGCAAGTCATTAACTTTGTGTTAAACAGTAGCGCAAAAACCTTAATGGGTTGGAACACTAATCTATGCAGATTAGTCAATGGTTCTTGCATGATTAATACAAGTACTGTTTATAATAACACAGTGCCCAGTGTGAAATCCTCACAAAGCACCAAGTTGCTCTGACGCTCGGATGACAGTGGCAGTGTGATTTGTACAGTGTCTAGTTGCAGGCCGATAATTTCAAGCTGACGGTCGTGCAGCTCTTTCTCCCAAGCCCAGGGTATGTGGAGGTAGTCCAACAGCTCGAGGAAGAGTGCTTGTGTTGCGGGAAAACTGTGTCCACGCCACGCGACGAGTTCGAGATAGACATCTAGCCCCCACGAGTCATCTACAAAGCTGAACAAGCACTTGATACCCAAGTCGTAACGTGCGATCCATAACACCAACGAGAAAACCGGACACCAGAGGCGTGGCGATGCAGCTGATCCGAACACAGCGTTTCTATCGACGGGGTATCTTCCCTCGATCAACAGAACTTGGTTGATCTGCCAGAAAGGGTGCATAGGGAGCAAGCGGAAGGCATTCCCCACATCCGACTTCCGCATGGAAGCCAGAGCCTCAGGTTGTAGGTCGCAAGAGGCGTCAGGCGTGGTTTGTGGCGTCTCCTCCGTCGGCAGAGAGAGGCAAACATCAGGGCCAGAAGCCTTCTGTCAAACGTAGAAGGACGGATTCGACGAATTCGCGATTAGGGTGCTTCACGAGCCTACGCCGTAGCCGGTCGATATGAATTGGAGTAACAATGCGGAAGAGGTGAGGTGCAGTATCCAGAGTGGACTGAAGTGCACGATCTTGCAGTACCGCTTGAGGTATGGGAGGCAACGGTGGTGCATGAAGGGAGAAGTCGGCCGCAGGGGTGACGAGGGATTCGCCTTCCCATTTCCACTGGTAACCACGGAGATATCTAGGCCTTGAGTGTCTTTCGTTCTGTTCTGGGACATTCTGTAGCAGAGTGGCATGAGGAAGTTCTTGCTGAAGACTGGACGTATGAACGGATGGTCGTAGTCGGCGAAGGTGCGAGTGTCGAGTTGTTTGCGGGGAGAGTGCAAACCTCGGCGTCATAGTGTCGTGCCACGTCGCAACAGGGCCGGCCGATTAGGGTTAGGGCTTAAGGCTTAGGGTTTAGGGTTTACGGTTGAGGGCTTAGGGTTTAGGCCTACTGGCAAAGCAGGGAGGATCGGGGAGGGGTTGGAGCTGGGGGGAAAACAGAAGAACAGTAGTCGTATTGACTCGCTGTTATTCAAAGGACTTACCAAGCCTCTTGACGAAAGACTTGAGTATGATGGGGGAAGTTCGACGTGGGGAGGTTGGGATTCAGAGGGGCAGATGTTCAGAGCTAGACGATTGTATTTGACGAGATCAGAACTGAACAAGAAAGAGAAGAGAGAAGCTATGACGACAACGCTGGCTTTTATACCTGAGGTGGCTTGACAATAACTAAGATGGCTGGTGCTGTCGTACAAGGTCCGATAAGAATCTATCTTGTTCAGGCAGGGCAGGCTTCATAGACTAATACTAAAAATACCAGGGAGAGAGATGTTGATTCGGAGTGGGTTTCGGGGACGGAGATGTTGAAGTCGGCGAGTGGGGGACGTCAGGCCAAGTCTCCTTAGGGTCTTGAGCGTCGGCGCGTGACAGAAGGAAAGGACTAACTACAACTGACTTCAGGCTAACATACATTGAAGTCCCTATTGTTGCTATTGCCACTTAATGTAAGCTTTCCTTATTGTTGGACTCGGGCTTCGAGGCGGCCCGATCGGCTTGCACCTTACACTTTCCTTCGAAGATTCGGTTGTCAAGTTTGACGCAAAGGTCCTGGAACTTATTGAGGTCGTCCGATTTATCCTGTACGTAACAAAAGGCGTCCTTGACTTCGGGCTTGAGTCCTTCGTAGAACCAAGACTTGAGCGCGTGTTTGTCGCACTCAAGGTACTGAGAGATATTTTCAAATTCAGTCCGGTAAGAGGCGCAGGATCCGGTTTGATTGAGGGCGCTAAGCTTTTTGGCCTCGGCTTTCCTCAGTCCGGATCTTCTAATGCTCGGACCATCTCGGTACAGACTAGCTCAAAGTCCATCAGCATGGGGACCTTATTCTTTCCTGAGAGTAGTTTGGGCTCTACCCAGGAGATTGGTTTGCCTCTAAGGTAGGTGGATACAAACAGGACTTTGGATTGCTTATTGGGAAGAGACCGGTGTTGCCATAAATGTAGAGGCGGATCGGTGCCAGGAACTTAGACACAGAATGTGAGTAGTAGTAACGCTGCAGTGTAGATTGTATTAGCTAAGTTGGCTAGAGGACAACCACTGCAGGCGGACAGGGTGATCGCTTTGTGGTACGTCTACAAGGGGAGACAAGTCGATCTGCTCTATCCACTCTTTTTCACCCGTAATGAATCGTAGCGCAGGCATTTCAATCCTTGCCATCATATTCTTGGGGCTTGTTCAACGCTTTCCCAAAAGTCAAGGTGCTTGCTCTACCAGCGGCTTCGGTTGCAGCCTGTGTGGCAGCAGCAGCGAGAGCAGCATGGGTCGCGGCTTGGATTCGGTCTTCTAGTATTTCTTTGGAATCCGACATGGTTGGTGTCTTTGGGGGATAGTTCGAATTCGAGTATTCTGTGAGGGTTTCCAGATGTTGAAGTCGGCTAATGGGGATGTCAGGGCAGGTCTCCTTAGGGTCTTGAGCGTCGGCGCGCGACACATAGCGGATGATGCGAATATGCAAGTGTTCCGGGTATATGGTGGAGAGATGACAGATGTAGTCTTTGTAGGTCCTCGTATCGGCTTTGAGGAATGGAAAGGCAACGAGAAGAGCGTCTTGGTATTTCCCAAAGTAGGTGACCCACTCTCCGTGCGTAGCGATGTTCTTGGACTCGAGTTTGTGACCCAGTTGCGTTCGGAGTCCGTCTTGCCCCATGAATGTGGTGGTAAATTTGTCAATGGAAGCGACAGGACTGAGATGGTAGGCTTTGAGCTTTCCGAGATCCATGTAGTTACCCTGGAGCAGGTCGGCAAGGAGAGGCTTGGTCATGCGAGGACAGTTGAACGTGGACCGAAGGCTTTCAACGGAGTAATTGATGTCTTTCCGATAGTCGTTGAGATGCAGTCGCTGACGTCGGGCACTATCGCTGAGAAGTAGGCTGTCGGTGGCATCAGCTCACAGGAATAGATTTTCGTCGACCCATTTTCGGTTGTTTGGCTTGGCCCCTTATGCATCGGATCAGTCGGCGGCATCGTTGCTAGAGACAGACGAACGAGGGGATTGTCGTCGCTGGCCTTCAGCAGGGCGGAGGCCAGCCAGTCCATCTTGTCTGCCATGAGATTCGAGGCTAGTGTCGGAGATATCGTCGTCTCCATCACGAGGTAGAGCCCCAGAAGCGCCTGTCCCAACAGCGCCAGAAGTACCGTCAGCCGGGCGAGTAGTATTGCGAGGTGCGAGAGGTCTTGTGGTTGCCAGTCGTTCGAGCGCAGCACGCGCGTCTTCATCTTCGGCGTAGTGAGAACGTATTTCTGTCTTGGCCTCGCTGAGTCCAACTGAGCCTTGCTCGTAAGCAACGACTACTGCTTGAACGGCATCGGGAAACGTAGGAAGGTGTCTGATGCTCCGGGACATTGAGTGGTGAAGGCGTAGCTGCACAGGCAATAAATGTTAGCGCGTTGCATTCCGCGTTGAATGCGAAGTCACGTGCACCGCGTTGAGTGCGGAAGGCCATTTCGACCGAAGGAGACCTGGTGTACAATCTGGGCGACTGTCTACGATGGTCGGTGTATATTATTGCTAGGTATGGTAAGGCTGCTGATTCGGCTTGAGAGAGGCAAAGGTCACTGTCGTGACCTGAAGGAGCTAATGAACGTATTACTATAAGAGAGAGCATGAGTGCATCTATAATGACAGTGAAAAGTCTATCTGCGCTATTAAAGACTTTTCTCTCTACTGGAAACTTCTATATAGCTGTGGCGAACGCCACAGCCTAACTCACGTGCCCTCCCATTCTGGAGATAGCGACGGGGGAAACAGCTAAGCTCGCACAGCCTCAACATATATGCTCGTTAGAGGCTTGCTAGCCACGTCAGTCGGTTTTTTGCGACGATGATCGGCTTTTGCGACGGTCGTCGGCTACTGCGACGGATGTCGGCTGTGTCAAGTTGATGCGGTAATCGCTCGTCGGGCGCATGCCATGACCAGCGGATGCATTGCTGTATGGCCCGGACTTTCCACGCATGTAAAATACATTATATGTTCTTTAAATCAGATTCAAATAATACGTTGCTTACGTGCGCCTGTCTCTAACCGCTACACAGTCACGGCGCTTGTCTGGTCAAGCCGAGACCGTGTTTCGTGTAGAATGCGGACCCATTCTACGCACTGTTGCGGAGAACTGGCTTGCAGCTTCAAGTCGACTCCTTTATGCTGAATAACAAGGACTTTATCGCTTTCAGCTGACGTGTGTACCGAGATTTCATCAATCGGAAGTGGCTGTGAATAGCTGACGTTAGACATCAGACACACGGTCTGCAGAATGCGAAGAGATCCCTTACCGTCTTATATACGAACAATGCATCGGAATCCAAAGTTGTGTTGCGAGCCGCAAGTCTGTCTTTCAAACCCAACGCTTGAGTGGTGAATAACAGCATATCGTTGAACAGGTATGTGCGCAGGACTTTCCGCTTTGACTGACGCCTGTGACCGTAGCCTTTTAGCAGCTCTCCTTCCTTTAGCAGTAGCCTTGGCTGACCGAGTCGTGTCGGAGCAGTAAGATCCAAGCCCAGCGTTTCGTCGTCCGGGAAGGCTAGATGCTTCGAAAGGTACATCAACTTCTCTTCATTCTCTTGTATCTTCAAATTCTCGTTCGTTCGATTGAGCACGAGTCGCGCATTTCGGATGGCAACATTCAAATCCGTGGCATCAAGATCATCAACGTCTGTGTACCGGAGGATTTGCTTGAAGAGTAAAGGATAGCGTGCCAGCCTCTTTGTGTTTTTTGGAATTGCCGGGCCCGCTTGATCAGCTGGTGTGGCTTTACGCGGGTGCCAAATTCAGACGTACCTGGAAAGGCTCCAGCAGAAAGTGTTCTAATGTCAAGCCATGTATTCGCACCTGACAGATTTGTTTCGGTCAGATGGATCTACGTACAAACGGAGCAGCGTACACCCACAGAAATGATCTTGTCTACGTCTTCACTGCGTTTTCTACACGCTGCCAATACTTGAGCTGCGTTGTTCTGTATATAGTAGTCAGCAGGGGTGCGGGATTGTCTGAAAACGGCCCTTGAAACTCGACTGACTTGGTTTAAGCAATATGGCCTGTACACATCGAGGCTTGCCGAATGCTGCTTTACAATATCACCGATTCTGTCAACGTATAGACGGCATTCCTTCTGTCGCGACTCCAGATCGGAAAAGAAGGTCTTGTCGGAGGGGGTCCGCTCAGCTTTCGTTTTATCGCAATTAAATTTATCGCCTTACTGCAGACCAAATGGTAATGTCTTCGATATTAGCGAAAATTACGACACACTCCTTCTCTTCGTGCAAGGGCTGTAGTCGTGCAAACCATTCTTTGGTAATTGTTTGCACACTGTCCAAGAAACTCTCTTCGGTTTTGATAAGCTCGAAAATGGCTTCTTGCCGTTTGCGAGCCTTTTCGGGTAGGGTGGTCAAAACGTCTTTATCAATCAGGCTGGACCATGTCTGCAAGTTCACGCGTAAAGGCGTTAGCGGTGCATAGGCGGACTGTTCGCGGAGCGGTCTGTGCTCACTTTGCCTACGTCGGAAGGGCGATTCGGTTCGTTAGGAAGGCCGAGATCTATCTGGCTGGGAACAGCAGGGCCGTTTGAGGGGCTGGAAAAAGTAAGCTCGTTACGAGCCGCATCATCAGGTTTTGTCACATCGTGTAAGCCGATAGTTTTGTCGTTTAGAGGAGAACCCTGTTCTTTTAGTGTTTGCCATAGCGCGTATGCATCGTCGGTCGGAACAACTGCTACCGTTCCGGTGGGCATTTGAGTAGACAGTGATACTGGCGATGTCTTGAGCAGCGGACTAGCGCACTCATCAGACTCGCGCAACAGATGAGCAGAGGTTGGTCGAGGGCGCGGCGGAGGAGGGCGCCGTCGTAGAGCTCTGGAATTGTGGTTCTGAACGATCAGACCAGCAGCCTTCAAAACTCGGAGTCTCTCCATTTCTCGACTCTCGACGGGATTCTCTTCGCTTCCTTCCTCGTCACTATTCTCGTCTTCACTTTGCTCACTGATGTGGTCAGGGGCAGCTTGTTGAGCGCCTGCTGGCTCAGAACTTGCTTGTCCCAAAGCTCTGTTTGATGTAGACACTGCCGGTTGATGTAAATGAGTGGCGTTTTGCTTGTCACCATCTGCAACTAGGATCACATTCCACGGTCGGACCCATGGATGTGATGTGTATGGAGAGGTTAAAAACAAGCGAGCCAAGAGACGTAACGAATTACGCGCATTGTTGTGAAGTTGTCGCGTTACAGTTGAATGTAGGAACAGGAACATGCATATGTGTAGCACAAAGGATCGAAGAACAACACTTAGCTCGTGACTAGGAGGCATTTCTATTGCAGCAGGAGGAGCTTGTTACTGACTCTCTTCCTCAAGATAAGCGGCGGGCACAAGGCCGACTCGACCATTGAACACAGCACGGACCCAATTGGCATCGACTTTCTCGCAAATGAACAGGCTCGAGCCTGCCAACACTTTCAACTCGTCTTCAGTCGATCCTTCAAAGTCGTAAAGTACTTTTGCGGGAATATTGAAGGCTGTGCCGCAGTGGTCCAGGTCAGCTGTCTTCCGCAAGGTCATTCAAACATCAGGAACATACCTAGCTCTTCGACATATGTTTTTGGTAGCCAGCCTCGAGAGCCGCTGATAGGTACTATACCATACAGCCAGTCGCTTTCCGTATCTTTTGCAGGATGAGCAATGATAAGGAGATTTGCACTAAAAGTAGCATCTTGATCTCGCTGGCCTTCGTAAGAGTATAGAGATCGTACTTTGGTGGCTGCAACAGAGGATCTGTTAGCATTGTCGCAGGAAAAACAGGGTGCGCTTCGCTTCTGCGAACGTACAGCTAGTCATATCGAAATATATTTCCGGATCATCGGTCTCACCCTCAGTGCTCTTTGCCCCGGTATCGATACCGCTCCCGTTGTGCTGAGTGTCCTCGGCCCTCGGCGCGTCATCATCTTGAGAACGATGTTCATCCGCCTCTTCTACTAAGGGCAGGGTACTGTCGCTGGAGTGCGGAAATGTAGGACTAGGATACCGATCTGCTGCCAATCTACCGTACCAATCAACGCTCTGCCTATTAGTAGTGGCATTATCAGGCAATGGTGTATTTTGGGTTTCATCGGCAGTCCCCTCATCCTTGAAACCAGATGACTTCGAATGGTTGAGTAACGGGGAGCCGGGGTGGGTTTGCGAGGGACTGGTATTGCCCTCGGCTCTGTCTTCAGTCGCGCTGGAGAGAACATGACCTGCTCCCGCTGGGATGCTCTTGTCGATTGTTGTAGCTTTGCGCAGCCGAGAGCCACTTTGAATGGCTCCAAGCAAAGCAGCTCGTGGCGGAGGCGCACCACCGGCTACAGCACCTCTGCATGGTCGACGCGGAAGTTTTCAGTCGTTGTCTCTTCGTTACAGGCAATGGGAGCGACTTACAAAGGCGGAAGAGGTGCAGCTGGCGCAGGAGGCGGGGGAGCCGCTACATTGCCTTCGGGCCTCGTTGACGTAGGTCTTGACGGGGGATTCGAAGAGGGTGCAGAATTGCCGCCAAACAGCAGGCCGGCAAGGCCTGCTCGCATTTGCTTGACATTTGGACCTTCTTCATCATCGCTGTCGTCGCTGTCTGCTTTCTCCAAATCCTGTATGTCACCCCAATCTTCCTCGTGCGAAGCAGCGGGTTTCTGCGGAAGTGGCTGTACAAGAGATGCTTCATTCTGAGCGGAGGTGGAAGCGCTAGCTCCAGTGGGTGGCCTGAAAAATGGATTGTTGGCTCCCTTCGATCCTCCATTGATGGGCGAGGCCGCTGTTGTGGCCGAGGCCGCCAAGCGGTGGAATGGGTTCGTACTGCTTGCAGACTTCACGGGAGGGGATGTAGATGTTGCGGTCGCGGCCTTTCCTTGAGTCAGCGTCGAGGCAGTTGGGGTATTACTAGGCTGAGGCGCAGGCGGAGCAGGGGGTGCAGGTGGAGCGGGCGTCTCAATCTGCGCAGTCTGTGGTGCCTTCGAGGCAGGGGCAGGTGTTGCTAAATATACAGGTTCAGGCGACGAGACATGTTTTCTTGACGGTGGTGGCTTTGGCGGGGCCTTGTGACCTCTTGACACTGGTGGCGGCGGTGGAGTTTTCGGCGTTGGCTGAGTGCTGGACTTGAGTTTGTGAATTCTGGCTCCAGTTTCCTGCTGCTGTGCAGCAAGATTCTGCTCGCGCTCCCTGTTGAGTCTCTCCTCCCGTGCGAGCTCCTCGTGAGCTGCTGATGCAGCAACAGCTTGCGTATCCTCGGGATGCTTCATCTCAGATGCTGCCACTTCATCTGCTACTTTTTGCAAGGCTTGTGCCGAATCGCGCACAGCACTCTGTTCGGCTTGTAACTTCTTTTGCCGTTCCTCCTCGAGCTTGATCTGCCGAAGTCTTTCACGCTCGCTGGCGGCTCGATCATCGTCCTCTGCTCTTTTGGCTGCCTCGCGCTTGTCTTGCTCTAGTCTAGCTTGCAAAGAAGTATCGTATCCCAAGGCCAGTGGCTCAGACGGAAGAGGTGATGAGCTCGGAGACTGGCCCGTCAGCATCCGCATACGTTCCTGCACTCGTTTCTGAGCTTCGGCGCGAATGTAAGCTTGCCTTTCCTCTGCTGTTTGAGGTTTCCTGTGCTCGCCAGAGGGGGTAGAAGTACCCGTGCTGCTCTGCGACACTGGAGCACGCATTACAGCGGGAAGTGGTGGCGGTGAATGTGGTATTGAGGACCCTGCAGCGGGAACTGGAGGGGGCGGCGGGGCAGCACTCTGCTTTGTTGCTTCTTTCCTGGAGTATCGGCTGTCTTCTGTTTCTCGCTCGGCCCTTCTTGATGCAAAAGTCGAACTTCCTGTCCTGTCGGACGATGAGGAAGCCCCGTATGATCCACGAAGGTAGCCACGATCCTCCTGATCTTCCTCTTCATCGGAGTTACCGGGAGAACGACGGTCGCGATCATTGTATCCCCGAGAGTCGTAGGGCTTGCGCTGGTTTCGCTGGTCCCGCGATTTGGCAGCAGATTTATCTTCGTAACGCTGCTTGCGAACTCTCTGTGTAATCTTGTCCTCGAGTTCAGGTAGTTTTTCGTGCAGTAGGAAGAGCAGCTCGCGTTCGAGACGTCGCCTCTCATTATCCTTGCCCTCTGTTCTGCGACCTGATTTGTTGAATTCGATATCCTCTTGAACGCGCCTTATACGATACTTGAGGTCTTCGATTTCAGCATTGACATCGTCATTGTCGCTGTCATCTTTGTATGTGCGATCTAGAAGATCCTGAGTGTCCTTGAGTTGCTTTTTCAGGCTGCCAATGTCCGAAGCATCGTCATCGCCATGAAAGCGCACATTGCGGCGGTCAAGATGGCGTGAACTGGATTTGTAAGTTTTGACGTCGCCATCATCGTGTTTGTAGACAGCAGCGTCTTTCCGAGAAGCCGCGGAGGATGGTTCTGGCGATGCATTGCGATTGAAGGATCGCACTTTGGCGTACTTGTTCGACCAACTGTTTGAATCATTGGCGTTCAGGTTGGTACTGCGCGAGTGGGTGTCGTTGCGAAGGAGATCTTTGAGAAAGTCGACAGAGGTATCGAGGTCTCTTGAGGATGGAGGAACCATTTCTTGCGGCAGGACATCGGGGATGGGATTCCCGGAGAGTTCTGTGGGGGAAGTGGCGGAATGTTAACGAGCCGCAGCTGTGAAGACGTGGTATAGCAGGGCCTCACTGCGATAGATCAGACCCATTGCGACTTCGAATTCTGCGAGATTGAGACGCCCTCGGTCTTCGACATCGGCAAGCGCCCTGTTCAACGTCATGTGCAGGAATGGCAACAAGCGACGGGAAGAGAATGAGAGGGCGAGAGCAGCGTCAGCATGCAAGTAGGCAGTCTTGTGAGAAGAGGCCCATCCACTCGCCATATCTTCATCAGATCAGGCCTCTCCAGCCCGCTCTCCCGAAACACCTCTTGCGCCCTCCCTCCCGAGATGTAGCCATTCGAGTCCGCCCACTGCCGGAAGATCTGGCCGTACGACCTGCGCTCGTCAGCTGTCAGGGCCCACTGAACCTGCACTTGGGACTGTCCTGCGTTCGCCATGTTCTGCTCTTGGAAGTAGGATGGCAGATAACCGGATAGGTTCTGGGCTTGCGGCATGAAGTTCGCTTGAAAAGCGTTTAGGAGAGGTGCACTGGTGCCATAAGCCGGATAGCCAGTCTGTTGTGGCTGCACCTGGGGCTGTTGATAGGCCAAGTATCCGCCTGCTTGGGCTTGCATTGGGAACCCGGTCGGCTGAGGATACAGCTGCCTCTGCTGGCTCTGGCCTTGGGCCTGACCAGTCCACGAGGGGAGCATCGTTGGTGCGCTGTGCTCTCTGCCTCTCTCTCTCTCTCCCTCTGACTTGACGTCGATAACCAGCGCTCCTGGAACTCCGATGCACGACTTGGGAGGGAGAAGAGCGAGGTCCAGTCCTGTGCTCTGAATACGTAGCCGATCACGCGTACGGACAGGTGCGAAGACACGAACAAGCAAGCATTTGTAACACATCATCCACACAGCGTGTCGTGCTCGTCTTCTGACGGCCAGCCAGCAACACTGGCCCAGACTCTTAGCATGGCGCAACACCGATGTCTGAAGTGTAGCACATTGCTGTATATATGGCACCAGAGAAAGAGACTCTGGATTCCAATCCGCACACCCCTTGTTGCAATCTGTCCCTGTGGACCTTCCTGCTGCAACCTAACCTATCGTGCCGTTGCAATCCGCCGTGGGCAAGAGCTACGTTTATCAAGCATACCCTTCGGATGTACAGTTCGTTGACCGAAGATATATGAAGCAGCAGACCAATATCGCGAGTAACTAGTTGCGAGGTTGCTGTCACTTTGGAGCACCCATGTCGATTTGCGCATTGAGCATGGTAATTGCATGCAGGGTATTGCAATGGTAAGATTGGTGAAGAGAAAAGACAGCATCACATCATTGCAATGGCCACTAACTAGGCACGCAGCTTTCTTCCGTGATTGCACATGCTGATTGTCGTAAGCAGGGTGTCACGGTGGTGACTGTTCGTCTCCATTTGCTAGTGCTAAAGTGTGAAAGGAGTGGAAGCGAGGGTTGAGTGGACTAGGAGTTTCCATTAGTTGTCCCCTTACTGCAGCATCGCTAGCTTATATGGCCGTGCACTGAAAGGTCCTTTGGGCATCATTCCACTCAGTTGCCTTGACCAGTCTTGCTCGTCGCTCGTTGCGCCTGCGGGACTGCCAGGTATAGCTTCGTGAGATTAGACTGAGAAGGTTCAAGCCTCTGATGAGTCCAGGCTCGTCATTTCCTGTGTGTTGGCTGCGCCAGATGACTTCTCTCTCATAGCCATAAGCAATGAGCTCACCAGCACGGATCATTTTCTCACCGGAAAGGCACGGCAAGTACGAATTCTGGCCCCGTTCGAATGTACACAAGAGGATGTCTGGAAGCGAGACATATACCGGCGGAAAAGGAACTGCTTGAAATACAGCATATTGTTCAGGTGCCAGTACATGCACTCGTTAACTTCGTATCTAAAAGCTTGCTTCTTGGTAGGGTACGCTACCGCACTTTCTTGAACTGCTCTTTACCGGGCTTGACTCATGCATCTTGAAATCTAGCTCGATCTGCTTGCTGTTGCTCTTGAGCAGTCTCGTTGTCCATGCCCCATTCGCCAACGTCGCCGTCAGCGGGGTTGTCAGGCTTGAAGAGCCGCTTGATCCGGCCGCAATTACAGGTCCGTCGGTGTTTATATCTGCTAGGGGCTCGTCAGATGTGTAGGAGCGCACGTATTCGACAGTCAGCTACTCACCTTGTGATGCCGTCATGCCTGCTTGAAAATCTTTCGCTTCATCTTCTTGCTCTCGACCTGTTGAAGAATATCAGCATATGGAAGCAAGGAAACGAGGCTTCTTAGGAAAATATTCACCGGACCGACGGCGCTGTACCAACTGCTGCACCATCTTGGATATGTATCGAGTGCCATGAGGCTTGAGTGTTCAACATGCTGACTTTGCAGGCTTGCATGGCGTACAGCGCGTGTTGCCTGCCCTTGCCGTTCAGCTCCGCCTCTGCTTCTGGCGCTTTCCACGTGCAGTCGCAACGAAAACCTGGGTTCTTCGGCCTATCCCACCCGGCTCCGCTTAAGAGGGACTGTCGCATAAGTTTGCAAAGGATCGACAGCAAGCTGTGCTCTCAAGTGAACAGGCGGAAACCTTGAAGAAACGGGTGGATTGTGATGGAAACCTTGAAGAAACGGGTGGATTGTGATGGCCGGGATCTTGGTTATTGATTGGAGGTTCAGGAAAGTGAGCCGTCGTCGAAGCTATTGATTGGCTGTGGGATCAATTCAGGCAGGCAAAGTTCATGCAAGTAGTTGATCAGCATGCGAACGTTCGAATTAGCTCATTTGACAAGAGTGAAGCTTGCCCGTCTAGCTGGCCTTTCCTCAACCGTTTGGATCTCTGCCCATACTCCTTCAAGATTGGGCTGTCCGTTTGCACTGAAGCCACTTTTTGCAGAATAGATGGCGGACTGTCCATTTGAGTGGATACCTGTCTGGTAGCGCTTTCCGTCTGAGTTGTGACTTCTTTGAATTCTTTCGGCAGCCTCTCCACCAGTAGTCGTCGGTTTGTTGCTTATCGTGCGAACAAGCAAGCTATTCTTTTGCGTAGACACCAGGCGATTCAGCTGCCCAGCAAGTTTCTGTCTGACTGGAAGTTGGCGTGAACTGTGCTTCACGAATGGCTGCTCCTTTCGTGACCGACAGGAATGATGATAAGCTTGAAGATCCCTAGAACACACAGAATACTAGAGAATGCGTTATCCCAAAGAATGTAATCAAGAGGTACTATGCTCACGGAGAGGGCTATAATACCCACGACAGTGGAGCTGCTCGACCTAAGTCATCTTTTCCAACGAAGAATTGTCACCAACCACACTCCCATACTAGCTGCCACCCGACTCACACTGCTCTGCAAGCGTAAGCGAGCGGCATCGTCGAAGAATTGGCTCAACGCCGGATTGAGCTTGCGGTCAAGGTTCAATGCTTGCTTGCGATCCGATCTGTACCCAATAACCAAGATAGCGGCGAGAGATGACCAAAGTAAGAGGTTGTATATGGCCGCTCTCAGCTATTTCTTTACGGCTTAGTTGGTCTACTCGTCTGGCCCTTCACGTGGTTTGAGTCATACTGGCTGCCGACCAGCTAGGATCTGATACCCATGAATCGACAGTCCATGAAGATCTTGCAGAATCCAGATCTGCTGTAGTCCTACGTTCTCGCCCTGTCCTGCTCTTGCGGAGCGATATGGTTATGTTTTGAATAGGCATCCGCGGTTCTCTTTCTCGAGCTTGAGGTTGACAATGCCAATACATGGCTGACGAGAATACAAAACACCACGTTGGACCAGGCGGCTATTTGGTGCTGTAGTGGGATTTCATGCGTCTTCTTTTAGGGGAGTCCATGCATCTGCGACGTGATAAATCCGTGACACTCTGTTTTCTCCAAAGCTTTCAACCCCAAGCGGAACGGGGGTTCGAGAGCAACCTGATAGTGGTGGTTCTTGACAATCAAATAGTCAGCTGGTATCGGTATGAGATAGCCACTCATTCATTAGGCACTGCTACAAAGAGCAGGGGCTTCGAAGATTCTTGAACCAGGCAGCTGCCATGGAAGGTGCGGAGTACGCGGATCTCGAGCAGCAGAAGCAAAACGTGAAGGCTCATACGATGGAGTGGCCAGGTCTCCCTTCTCTCAAACGGCTTCAATCATCGGTGCAGTGCTTCAGTAGTCCAGAGGAAAGAGCTACAAGCCCGCTAGCGATGATCAAAGCCGTCATCGGCGATACTCTTCTCCACTTGCTCTGTCTGGCATCAGGAAGGCTATACAGGCTCCCATCTTTGAGTAGCATGTTCAAAACCTTCTGCAAGTCAGTTTCACTCACTCACTCCTTCATATGAGATATTTCGCCGATTTGTTCTAGGATTTTACGGGTTTTCGTAGGAATGTGGAGATCGGCCGCCTGCAAAGGCGACCTGACACTACGAAGACAGATGTTCAGGTTTGGCTTATTATTGCTTGCGATGCCTTAGGGATGACTGGCCATGCTTCTCAGTTGCAAAAAGGCTAAGCTAGGTATCTAATGGCATTAATAGTTTCTAACCGATTATAACACAAGCAAAGGGTACGGGATAAAAGGGGAACATACCGTAAGCTAGCAGCGAGAGAACACCAAGTTAAGGGTATTGACATCTTCAAGTCTAAAGTTATAGAGTAAGAGTGTACTCGCTGTGTGGTCTTCATCACAATACGGACATTCCCAAAAAGGCCATTGAAGCCGACAACGCACGGAGACTTGCCGCTAGCATTGAGGGCAAGATTTTGATTGTGCTGGAGCAGATTACGATAATGCGTATGTTTCGCTGTGAGGTGAAACAGGGATAGAGAAAGAGAAGGAGAGGAGGCTAGGCTGTACTTTCCTTAATACCGACTAGAGATAGACTGTTAGCTGAGCCTCTCCTGGTAGGCTGTCGTCTTTAATACGGACCTCTTCTGCCCATCGCACCGTCAAAGCCTCTGAAGTCCTCATCTCCTGCTGACAGCCATAGATCAGATGACACCTCCAAGGAACGCTCCTGATGTTGGTACAAATCTAGGCTCAACGAGATGAGATGAACCACCAAAGAAGCTTTTCTTCTCGTTTGTGCTAGCTGGGTACGCAGTGTAGCAGAGCGCATCGCAAAAGAGAGCTTTCAGATTGTCAATTCAGAAGGCTGCATCGGATTCAGGATTGCGTCAATGCACAAGCAATGCAAGATTACACGACATTGTATTTCCGGGCTAGAGATGGAGCGGAAATTCCTGGCTTCAAAGTAGACATTTGCAGATTGAGAAGGCGAAAGGACATTGCCCATCAAGTCGAACAGCCAGCTCTGGGGGCTGGCAATGCCAATTTTGGTGTCGGGACATGAGTGGCAGCTGGGCGGCGTTGGTTGGCTGGAATGGTGTTGCAGTTGTTGTACCGTGTCATAGTATATCATACCATCGTTGTGGAGACGACGAGCGCTGATCGAGACAAGCCAGTTTTCCCCGGGAAGGGATCTCCAGCCAGCCATTTCTTTACACATGAGCTTGATCATCCATGAATATCAATGATGATCGATACAGCACCAGAGCTATCACAGGGCTTGCTTCTTTCGATACTCTTTTGATGTCTTACCTGCTCCGCCGGTCTATGAACGCCGCGACTCAGCCAGGGGAAGGAAGGAAACAAGCACTGCAGGAAGAAAAGAAGGACCGAACCGAATTGGAGCCAAACAGACCTGCATCGAAAGAAACGACGAAATACACGATGACACATGGCCATATCGTTCATGGCATAGCACAGCTGTCGAGCTACATACGAGTGCTTATTTCCTCTGAGCTGAAGATCGAGCCAAGTATGATTTGCTGCGTCCCTCCAGATCGACACTGTGATAAATTCCCGTCACTTGCGAACCGAACCGGAAGTGGCATTCAGAAATACAAGCATGCTTGATGATGCAGCCAATAGATAGACAGAAAGAAAGGCTAAGAAAGGTTTAGTCTGGTCTGGTCTGTCTTGAAGAAGCTGTGCTCGCAGTGTTGACCTGACTGATGACAGAACCAAAAAGCTAAGCAAACGGCCTTTAGTCCGTCTATAGATTTCAATACGGAAACATGCATGCAAGCAAGCAAGCAACAGCTGGTTATTCGGTTAACGGCATTCACGAGGCCAGCAGTACCTTGCACCTCGCTGGTCAGGATGGCCGAAGGGGTCCGTATCACTTCCTTGGTACCTTGGGCGTCTTCTGCTCGCGGTTCGCCCCACGCAGCTGCAGGAACAAGGGGAAAGGCAGCTGAGATGGTTGCGGTGACAAACAGGCAGCCACGCAGGCAAGATACAGTACAGTACAGCGCTAAGATGAGATAGTCGCTGTCATGTCACGCAGCGAGCGTACAAAGGGCCCCTTGTCTGTCGAACATGGGGCGCCACTGTACGCGAGCTGCCCACCTGCAATCGAGAGGATAGCTCACGTCGCCTCTCTTCTCTGTTCTGATCCAAGCTATACGTACACTCTGCTTACAGCTAAACAGAAACACACACACACACACACACGTACCACTCTCCTCTCACAAGCACGCACTTCTCGCAGCCATCATGCCGGATTCAGATGACGATGGCTCGCACATCTCAGGATGGTCGACTCCAGAGAGCGAAAAGGCGGACAGATGGGGATCAGAAGGTGAAGAGGAGGACGCAGAGGGCGAAGAAACAGAACGAGATCTCGCGTCCTCGCCGGCGAGCCAGCCATTCATACCGGCTTGGCTTGCTGAGCAGTTCGAACAACTCGAAAGCCTTCAGAAAGGCGAAATACCTCCTCCCCTGCAAACTGCAGATCAGCCTCTGATTCACTACGAGACAACGCCTGTTCCTCCTCGGGCCTCCACCTCCATCGCCACTGCCAAGATCAGGGAGCTTACAAAGGGTACGATAGAGTTCCACTGAATCATAATACCATATATATATAGTGACTGACATCTTTTCCCTCTTTCAGCTCTTCGACAACAAAAGCCTGAGCGACCTCGGGTCATCAAACCTTTGAGAGCTCAACGAGCACCACAGCCGGTGAAGGCAACTCGAGCACCGCTCTCCGAGCCACCTGCGCTCGTCGAGACATTCAAGGCTCCTCAACCACCCCAAGCTGAGCCATTGCAGCTCACTGCATCTTCGCAAGTTGAAATACCTCAACCATCAACTAGTGAAGACCAGAAGAAGCAGCTTTTGCTCCCCTCTGTCGTGGAAGTAAATCCAACGCGGCAACCCTCCACCTCCTCTACCCCATACACTTCTAAGATCACGGGGCCTCCAACAGGTACGATGAGCTCCAGTGAATCATAGTACACAATACTGACTAAAATTCCCTTTCCCTCTTCCAGTTCCTCATCAAAAGTCACCAGAGCGACCTCGGCGCATCAAGCCTCTTAAAGTGCCCCGAGCACGGCCTTCCGAGCAGCCTGCGCTCGTCGAGACCTTCAAGACTTCTAGTCTGTCCAAGAGTGACCTAGCGCAGCTCTCTGAATGTCCGCATGCTGGTCAAGAGGTCCGCTCTGAGACACCAGCGACCCCTCAACCATCTCAATCTGGTGCAGAACCTCTTTTCGAGCCGCCGCCGCTTCTTTCAACACCTCAAGCTCCTCAAGAGTACTTTTCAGAGCCACATGAGCTCCCTCCATCATCTCGATCTCTTCAAGAACTTCATGTTGCGCAACCGGAGCTCCCTTTATCGTTTCAAGCTGGTCAAGAGAGTCACGCCGAGCTAGCGGATCTCCCTCAACCACCACAAACTTTTGAAGAACCGCAACCATCCCAATTAAGCTCTCATTTGTCCACAAATGTCCCAGCTCCTGTACCTTACGTCTCGAAATGGGCGTCAGCTCCTACCGCATTCATCTCGCAATGGGCCTCCGCTCCGCCGTCAGATCGAGAGGCCACCATAGACGAAGATATAATAGGTGCGCTGCCTGAAAATATTCCGAGCTCCGTCGAGGAGGGAAACGCGGTGGAGTTCCAAGCAGAAGGGGAGGTGGAGACGGGAATGGAAGTGGATGTGGAGCCGCAATGTGTAGAAGAGGTGGTAGCATCTTCCTGGAACAGCGATGAGATGCAGGTTGATGGAGATGCGCAATTCTACTTTACAGACGTGAATATGTTGGAAGACTGTGAGTGGTACTTTGAGTCGGACAGCGACTCGCAGCGGAACGGAGACGTCTTAATGGACGACCAGGATGAGATACTGGACGAGCTTGACTGCTCCGATATGCAAGTTGACGAAGAAGAAGGAGAGTATGACCGCTGCGATATGCAAGTTGACGAAAGACAAGGAGAGCAAGTGCATCAGCACTTCGACTATCCTCCAATCTTCGTTCCTTATCTTCCCATTCTTGCTTCCATTCCTGCTGTTTGGGAGCATCCAGCTTTCGATTGTCATATGGTCGAAGACCAACCTCTACCTCCTCAAGTCCGGTTTGAAACTCCGCTTCCTCCATCAATGCCGTCTTTAGCATCGATGTCAGTCTTCGCCCCGGCGGCTTACAGACCATTGGCGCGTTCGTCCTTTACCGCCAACGACGCTTTCCAGCAGCCGCCTCCTTCGGGCAACACGCCATCGTACTGGTCCAACACCACCTCCCACCACCTCCCTGAAGGCAATCAGCAGCCTCAGCAACATAACCTGCCTTACCAAACGCCATCAGACTGGTTCAAGCCCTCCTGCTCCATCCCTGTAGGCGATCAGCAGCCTCAGCAATCCAAACCTCGCTACAGATTCCCTGCCCCTCCAAGGCAGCTCTCCCAGACTTCCACCAACCTGCCTATCGACGCCCAGCTCACTACAACTCCCCAGGCAGAAGGACGGCCGAGCTTGAGGACTCGTCTTCACCAGACAGCGATCCACGCGGGGTCCGGTCTTCTTGGCGGTCTGATAAACATTGCACGAAGTTTGAAGAGGTCGGATAGACAGGCGGCAAGCGACGATGAAGAGAAGAAGACAGACAACGAGACAAGCCAACAGCCGTTCGAGAAGCCTTTGGACACTGCTCAACAGATTCGGACTACAGAAGACACAGGAACCCGAGAACAGGTCGAGGCTGCTTTCGATGCCGCTCTTCAACAAGCTCGCGAACAAGGCGATGCACGACTTCGGCAACAGGAACAGCAAGGAACGCTCAACATGGTTGCAAAACAGACGAGCCGAGCCCTAGCGACAGTGTTTGGCTGGATCTTCGCACAATAAATTCCCTCTGGCTGGCGAAGTCGATGATTTGACGTTCTTGTAAACTTGGTCTGGCTATTTTGCCGCTGAAAGCATGGTCGAAATAGCTCTCCGAGAATGCTGCCTATACTCTACTTTTGGTACATCCGCAAGCTGATTATGTGAGCTGGATTTGCCAAAGCTGCGCGACATTGCCATGTACTGACTACAATGACATAGATGGCATCAAATGATTCAACACCTTGCCACCAAGGCTGAACTTCCTGTCGACCCGTTCGATATCTGGATAACCGAAGTCGCTTAATCAAGCTCTCAAGAAAGTACAGCTAGCTACAGTAGTCTCGGTTTTCCGCAAACTCAGGTCAAAGCAGTACTCAGTCTTGTAAATCCGACCATCTCTTCGGTCTTTTCGGTATCAAACAGGATCGACAACGCCAGTTTAATCAGTGCCATAGCATCGTATTATACGACATGGCTTCATGAAAGAATATCGATCCTGTCTCAGGAGCGTCGCACTCACCGCTTGCGGTAAACGCAACTTCGTTACTCTGCGGTGCTTAGCTTTCGTGAAGGACCTCCCATATGTGATTACTAGATTCGGACACCGAATTGCGCATTAATGGCAGCTGGATCACATCATGATGGTTGTAAGTACTTGTCTATGTCAAAAAGCGGCAAGCCAAGCACACACTCAATATCCCTTTTTTCAGCTCCTTCAAGCTCAGCCTTTCGGTCGACCCGTTCGGTAATTGATTAACCGAAGTCGCTCAGTCAAGCTTTCAAGAAGTCACAGTCAGCTGCAATAGTCTTGCTCATCCGCAGACTCAGCTTAAGAGAATACTCAATCTTGTAATTATGGCCATGTCACTATATTCTGCGTTAGCGCCCAAGATCAATCACACCACTTGAAGTGTGACCCATCGGCACATCCTACAGGATGGGTCAAGAAGAAGATGCTGGTTGAACTACCGATTATAGTCAATCCAAATTCGTTGTTGAACGGCTCTTGGCTTTCGTGAAAGACCTGCTAGACGTCAATGCTGGAATCGGTCAGCTATCTGGATCGCACATTGATGACAGCTGGAATACTTCGAATTGGTCGTAAGTATTCATATGCTCAACAGCGGCTCAGCCGTGCACACACTCAATGTCTTCTCTTTCAGCCTCTTCAATCTGGACTTTGCTGTTGACCCGCTGAACTCGCTCAGTTAGACAATCTTGACGCTAGCGATCTCACACAGAAGCTGTCCTCGTCACTTCGCCATTATGATATAATCTTCATCATGCTACAACTAGGGAGCGCCGACTACAACGCATCGCTTTCCTACTGGCGAACGCACAAAGATCAGATACGAGGCGAAAGACTGTGATGCAGAGGATACGGCAGAAGATGAGAACTGCAAAGATCAATCCGAGGAGGTGTTCGAAGTTCTGCTTGAGGAGCTTGCGAACAAGGGGATGCACCACTTCGTCAGTCAAGGAACGCTCAATATATATATATGCCACACAGACAAGCCAAGCCTTAGCGACAATCACATGGCTGCTTCTAGCACTAGGTTCCCTCTGGCTGGCGAAGTCGGTCATTCTCAACGTTTTTATAGGCATTGGTCTGGCAGTCTTGATGTCTTGGTGTCTTAGTGTCTTGGTGTCTTAGTTTCGTGGTTAGGCTTTCGTTCGTTTAGCTTCCTACTCTAGTGCTTTCTTTTCGCATCTTCTCATAAGCTCCCTAACCCACTCTTCACCCTTTTCAGATCGCGGTCACTTCTATTGAGGCGCTCTAGCGGGTCCAAAGGATTTGGTGGACAGCTGTATCCGTCAAGTCTAGCGGGTCCAAAGGACCTGGTGAACCTGGTGGACAGATACACCCGCTCATCTTTCGAGTACAAGTCACAGTGTATCGCAGTCTCTCACCTTTTCCCAAACTCCAAGCACGATGCAAGCAAGATGTTCTTGGGGAATGATGACTCCAGACAGTGAGGAGCTTCTGATCGTGAAACTCAGCCGACTGGCAGGATGGAAGGAGGAGAGAGGAGAGGAAGATGAGGATAGAAGTATGCTATAAGCATAAGGATAGATGATAGAAGTAATGGTATCGGCCTGGCGAGCATGATCTACCTGGCGACTTGGCATGGCCCGCAAGAACAGAGGAAAACCGACTGGATTGGTCCGACGAAGACTGCAACAAAGCAATAGGCTTTGGAGCTTCAGACTATCACAGTCATGATCTGGGTAAGTCAGCATATTCCTACCTGAGAGGAGCTGGTTCCCACGCTGACGCGAGTCGTGCTTTGATCTGGGGTTGAGTTGCGGTCAAGCTAAAGACACATTTGTGTATGGCTTGGGCGCGATTCAACCCCGACATGCAGCTGCGACTCCCCTCGACATGGACTACTACAAACAAACCTCCCGCCCAATCAATGCCACCGAAATCAATGCTCCCTTCGTCATCTCGCCAGCCCGATACCGTTACTTTTATCATCTCCATGCAAAGCGTGCCTATCGTTTTGTCTACCTCTTCTTTTTCTTCTATTCACCAGTCAGGAGGGTGGACCTTGCGATTAGAAAGTGACTCGCGATATACTGTTTGAAGTAGTCATTTCCTCAGGTGTCATACAATCTGGTTTGCATGCGCTGGGGTACCGGGTAGGAAGAGAATGCATGCACGCTGGCCATAGCATGTACTTGGGAGGTGAGTAGGTTGACTCTGTTCGTCGGGTAAGCCGGGTAAGGAAGCTATACAGTTCCTTCATCCGCCGCTAGCGCTTCATAGAGTTTCTGCAATGATCTTTGGGGAGTCAAGTCTTGGAAGGGTATGCTGTTCGCTTTAGATAAAAATTCGCTGTATAGAGCAATGCATATAGCCTGGACGATCTTCTGAAAACAGTCGGTCGAGAACCCTGTTGCACCATTTCGAGGCTATAGTATCAGGCTTGCTTGCATTTACATCGACTGCTAGAGAAAATAGCATTCACTACCACTCCAGCCCATCTACACCTTGCAGGAAGCTGCTCTTGCCTGCAGGGCCGTCCTTGATGTTCAAGCTTCTCGCCGGTCTCTTGATGGAAGCCAGAAGCAGGAAGGAGAGAGACACAGAGAGACAGAAGGTCGCCAATCGTCGACAGCACAAAGCTGCATGGAAGCTCGACTATAGCACTCTGCAACCATGACCAATCAAACATTACAATCCCTCCCTTGCCCCTCTTGAGAGCTTCATTGCGCCTGTCTCCCCTTGCTTGAGCGCTGGGCGAGCAGGCCTTGAAGCTTGGAAGTTGCATTGCCGCGGAAACGACTTATTGGGGGTGACAGGTGATGGATACTAGTTTGTGTTTTCTGCGTAATGACTTGTCAGTCTACCGAGCTGTCAGAAGAAACCGATCGCGTCAGTGATACATTGCCATTATGAATGTCCAGGGAGGAGCACATTGCGCGAGCATGGCGAAGGACTTACGGAAATTAGGTGTGATAGTATGCAAGAGGAAGAAAGGCTATCAATGCTCTCAGCTTCTTGATTCAGAGCTGCTCTCCTGGAAGACATTTTTAATATCTCTCTTCTGAAGGGGAAGGAGGAGAGCTGATCGGACCCTCGGCGCGATTACCGCCCAGGCGCAGATCACGTGAATGGATCCGAGGACTTGCAAAGATCAGCGCCGTCTGAAGTGCAAGCCTGTACAAGGGGTGACTAGTTTGAGGACGTCAATGTCAACGGCCAGTACAGCCGGTACATTAAGATGCTATCAAATCAACAAGCCACTGGTACACGTAGAGTGACCTGCTAGTATACAACAACAGGATAGAAGCCCTGACTGTGATGTACACCATGCCATAGAAAAGCTCATCGGCGATACCTTAGTTGAAGCAAAGCTGCATCGAGAAGTACAATGCAGTTTGAGCTGATTCACAGGCCTTGACCGCTCCCACTCTTCCCGCTCTTGGCGTACTTTCGAATCCAGGGAT
Source organism: Cystobasidium tubakii (assembly GCA_024345325.1). Lineage (NCBI taxonomy): Eukaryota > Fungi > Basidiomycota > Cystobasidiomycetes > Cystobasidiales > Cystobasidiaceae > Cystobasidium > Cystobasidium tubakii. The sequence continues at coordinate 1,091,723 of BROO01000005.1, read as the reverse complement.
GCGTCGCGACTTCTGCTAATGGGATGCGCTTTTCTGGATTATGCCGCAATAACTGTAAAGACGGTGATATGTGGTAAGTCCTGGACTGGCGAATGATAGCCAAACCTTACTCACCCGTTGAATTAGATCTCGGGCTTCGGGGGAGACGCTATCGGGAATCTTGTATTCCACCTTGGAGATCCTTCGATACGTAGCTGCGTGCAATCGATTGTCAGGCATTGAACTGATGGTAGAGTGACGGTTGGAAGAACATACCCGAATGACCGTTGAGATCCTCAAAAGGGGGCACGCCGACCAGGAATTCATAGGTCAAGACACCTAGTGCCCACAGGTCGACTTTGTCTGTATGTTCACGTCCTTCAACCATTTCCGGGGGCAAATAATCCTGTTCAGAGCAAATCAGAAATGCGAGAGAGTGGAAAACAGCCTGTAGACAGAGCGTACCAGAGTTCCACAAAGTGTTGTCCGACGGTTTCCGGGTGCATGTACACTCCAGCCAAAGTCGCCTATCTTTAGTTCTCCGTTGACTCCGAGAAGCAGATTCTCTGGCTTGATGTCACGATGAATGACATGTTTGCGATGAAGGTAGGCGAGCGCGTCTGCCATCTGAGCGACGTACTGAAGTGAGGGAGAACGTACTGGAGTCAGCTAAATCTGCAATTAACATAGACGAGGCGCCAGCTTACACGACTACTGCGCTTCTCGCTGAAACGGCCATGCCTTTGCAGCTGTTTGTAGAGTTCGCCTTTGCCGGCGAATTCGAGCATGAGGAATATGCGCTTCTCGTCGTGAAAGTAGCCGTAGAGACGAAGGATATGAGGGTGCCTGTGGAATAAGCAGAACGAGACGGGGTAGGCTAAGAGATGCCGAGCATTGCCAAATTACTAAATAATGAGTAGAAACCCACCTCAAGTTGGACTGTATTTCAATCTCCCGGCGAACTTGCTTTTCCACCTTGGACTCGATGATCTCGGCCTTGTGCAGGCATTTAAGAGCAAGAATGAAACGCGGCTCGCAGAGTGTGCGGACCATGTATACTCGGCCAAACTTTCCCTTGCCTAGCGGTCTTCCGAGCTCGAGGGATGACAGCTTCCACTGCCGGATGGGTGTGGAGCTGCAGAATCGACGACAGGGGAGGATACAGCATTCAGCGGAGGATTGCAGGAATGCAGAAAGACAGTCACACACCTCCTCGACCCGCTGTCTAGATCGAGAACCCGTGCAGCCTGACTCTTGAGGAGTTCGACGCTGCGGTCGCTGTAGTCGTTGACATTCTCGAACCCGCCGTCGTAGAGGCCGATGTCCGAGTCCACGGGGAGAAGGCTGTCATGTAGGGGTGGTTGTGGTCGTTCGCTTCTCGCCTGCTTGGAGTGCTTGTCTTTTGGCGCGTGGGAGCTGCACGTGCTCCCGCTGCTGTTGTTGTTGCTGTTGTTCTCGCAGTGCGGGGGTCTCGAGGCCGCAAGGACGCCTCTGGGGATGGGCATAGCAGACGAGGTGGATGCATGGGTGTTGAAGACCTTCTTCTCTTCACTGGCGTGCTCGTGGCCTCCATTCCTGCTGCTGCTCTTCAGGTTCAAGCTTTCCAGTTGCTGGGTGAGGCCAGCCATCTTTATCGGCACCAGAGACGATGGATCGGAAGGCTTGCAGTGCAGTGGTGTGCAGTGTCGTGCGCCGTGTGACAGAGTAGACCACCGCCCTATGCCAGCTGGCAGAGGCACGGAAGATGCAAGAATTGAGATCAAAGAGCTTGTCGAGGAGACGGGTGATCGGACAGATGGGCTGGAGGGACATATCCGAATGGATTTGAGGGCAATCACGGCAGGGCAACACTCTATGTATCGATACACGCTGTCCATGATATAACTGCCTGCCTTAAGAGTTTGTCGTCGTGGACTCCTGCTAGCTTGCCTGCCCAGCTGATGCACCGCTGCTCGTCCTATCATCCCACCTCGCCTTCCAGGATGTGCTCGGCTGCATAGCTGGCTTACTTGACTGACGGTGGCATGGATTTGACCTCAGCTGATCGTCCGTCGTCTCGCAGAAAGGCTCGCGTATGCAGGCCAGCAAGGGGGGATCTGCCATACCGACCTGCGATACTAGATGACTGTTCAGTACTAGATTGGATCGTCGCGCTCGTGGTAGCAATGAAGACTCGGAATTATCTATCGCCTGCCATGAGTCAGATACACATCATATATGATATGGTGGGTACTGCCCTTTTGCTTCCGACGACTTCTCCCCTCCGATACAGATCGGGCGGAATCCTTGTCTTGGCCGCTGGCCTTGTCCACGCCATGATAGACAGTCCGCAGCCGTCCCTCTCGGTGGATGGTCCGAGATCGCGCTTTTCTGCAGGTCTCTGCGAATTGACGTGTCTCTCAGCTCCGACTACTGATTCTGCGGGTCTGATTCTGCGCTGAGAAGTAATACGATACGGCCTGCCAGGCCCTCTCCTGCCTATCATACCGTACACGTCCCACTGCACTGCAGGAGGAACCCCAAAGCACGGCCCAATCATCCCTCACGCGACGTCTTCAGATTGTCAAGTCCAGTCCGCAGGCCAGGCCACTTTCCCGGTGGCGTGTGAGTAGCGGTGTGGAATTGTGGCCTGACCTGGACGTTTCAGAGCCCAAGAGTGAGTACTCTCTGGCGTGCTTCATCTTTGGCTCGTTCCCTCTGGACCATCACAAGCAGCTGGACATCTGGCTCCAGTGGATCAACGACTGGATACCGCCTTCTTGCGGGACTCGCTCGGCACAGTGGCGATCACACCAAGTGTTTTGCGAGTTAAGGGGAGAGGAATAACAAGAGAGGCCTACCTGGCACCGCATCCGAGTACACTCGTCGCGGCGTGATAATCAGCTATCGTATTGGCGGCTCCTTCTCGTTTGACAGCGGCGAGTTGGCGTTGCTGGCTGCCAGCATTACAATACCTGCATACCTTTGTCCAGTGGCGCGAGAGCGACCACTATGCAGAACCCTCAGAGTGCTCGCACTCCCAGCGGGGATGTGAACCGCCATTCCCCAGACGAGGCAATCATCGTAAGTGTCGTCACAGTTGGTCGTTCTTTATCTGCAGGAATTGGTCGCTGAGTCTTCTCGCCCAACCGCTTTAATCTCGATAGCTCACGTCGTGGACCCACCCGCCTGCATCACGCCCGACATCTTGGGACAGGCGATGTCATTCTGCTTCCACAACTTCGTCCTCTGCCTCAACTTGCCCGACATTCACATCCGCATCTACCACTTCCGTGCACCATGACCAAAGCAATGCCGGCTCGATGGCTGTTTCCGTTATCTCCGTGGGGCACCTCTCCGAAGACACCGACTTTCAAGCCCTAGCACACATGCTAGAAGAGTATGCCGCAAAAGCATCCTCCGTACAGGATTCCATTCCGGAATACGATAGCCACGTCGTACAGTCTGCAAGCAAACGTCAAATGTACGACGACATGCCAAATATGTATCATCGGCCACAAGAAGCCAGCTATAATACAGGCAGTAGAACGACACTCACCGACCATCTGCAGAAATTGCCAGCTGCGGAAAAACTGTTTGCAAGGACAGCTCTCAATGTCTCCGTCAAGTCTACTTCGACCGCCTCCGAGGCTTCGGGATGCATGCCATCAGTGGAGGACTTCACAAAATCTGGTCAGGTGGCCGTTCTGGTAGATACCGCCAAAGGTCGCCGCCGGAGATCAATGAAACCTCGGCCTACCTTGGCACAGGCACTTTTGCAATTGCAGGACGGGATGGAAAACCTGGATGACGACAGTGAATACACAGACTGGCATGCATCCGCTATCACGCCCATGGTAGAGCGAAACGCTCAAGGAAGTGCTACACGAAACGCTCAACTGATTTCTACAGTCGGGGATGGTAGTAGACCACCACATCCAACAGACTTGCCGAATCGATCGGCTCGCCGTGATAGCCACAAAACCGTCTTGTCAAATGTGCCAGTGACACAGCATTTTCACGAGAAGGGCGAATTTTCTGGGCGTGAAGGGGCATCATCAACCCACATTCCTGCACAAAGGTCTTCTTGTCGGAGTGCGTTCTGCCTTGCTAAGAACGCTGCTGGCGAGGAAGTATCGCAAATACAAGAGAGCACTGGCCGCATGTCTCCAGTCAAAGTGAGATTTGCGGAAGACTCGCAGTGCTTTTCCGCACTCCTACAGTCTGGTAGAACGCGATCTGAGCGAGACGCTCGTTGACCGATCCATAACCTGTCAGGCCTTCAGTTTCAGTGGCAGGGGTCTTTAGCATTGGTTACGTTGTGTCGTAGTAGCCGTTTGACAATTCGATCAACCTGTAGCATACGTTCAGTCGGGAGCTAAGTATGTATGAATGAAAGCTGGTCAAACATACCAATCGCCATTAATAACAGTGATGTCCCTCATAAAAGTTTTTGTAGTCTCGACGATATCGTGGAATATCACGTAGCCGGTGCTGGGTGTTCTTGTGAACATAACGGAGGAAGGATGCACATGCAGTATCTAGAAGGAAAGTGCAGTGTGAGCAGAAGTAACGATGGCTACACGAGGACGAGATTGCCAGGCTAACCGCATTTTCACGTAACAACCTATAGGTTCCGTCTGGGCTGAACTTTGCTGCATTCTTGAAGTAACCAGAAACGAGGCAGCGTCGGATGGTCAAGTCGTCTCCATTACAGCTATTGGTGGGAATCTTGAAACGTTGCAAATACTTGACTAATTGTTGACGTATAGATACGGCACGAGAAAGTGCTTTGAAGTTGAGTCGATGTCTATGGCACCATTTGGCCGACTTCCGGCCCTTCTGTGTGAAACTCGAATAAACTTTTCGTCCACAAGGAAAGTCAGCAGTCATGCATAGTCACACAGAGACTAATCTCGGCTCACCATTCAGCAAAGTGAGATGATCGCCTTCCTCCGCCGTGAATTTGCGTCTTTCTATATCCGAGATGGCGCCCGCTGCACCTTCAGCTGTGACGAAGACGTTCTACAAATGTGATCTCAGCTGCTGTTTTGCAACCAAGTCTTCGTCTCGAAGTCCTTCTAGCACCTGATATGGACTGAAAAGAACACCAACGTACTTGTACGGACGTCATCGCAGCGATCGTCAAGATCTCTTCGCTACAACCGAAGTCGGAGGAGCCCAGTAACTGATTTTCGAAGGTGAGCAAGCCATCGCTGTTTTGCAAGACTAGCCGTCAAAATCCACTCACAATCTTGGCCATCGCTGGGTCCACCGGTAACTGTGATACAGCCAAGTACCGTTTGCCATCAGCAGAGTGTCGATGCTCGATCGTATATAAGACGCACCTCCGCCATCTGTAGACCCAGTGGCCTAGTCAGTCTACCATCATCGTCAATGGCACTCAGACTGAAGAGATATTCCAGTGCACGGTCAAGCATGCGGCTAGGTGGTGGTGTCATAAAGTCGAAGCGGACAATGTTGTCGATGCCAAGAGCTTTGAGCTGCAGCACGAAGAGAGCGACATCGGATCGACAGATCTCTGGTGGAGTTGAGGTAGGCAGAAGTGCAAAGGAAGATTCGGGGTAAAGACGAATGCATTTGCCTGTAGACGTGCGGCCTGCTCTGCCCGCTCTCTGGTTCGCAGAAGCGCGGCTGGTCGGTGTCACGCGAAGCACGTCCATGTCGGTGAGCGGGTTGAAGACGCGCATCTTGACAAAGCCACAGTCGATGACATAACGGATGCCATCGATGGTGACACTGGCTTCTGCGATGTTGGTAGCGATGACCACCTTTCTCGTCCTGGACGGAGTTGGCTCGAATATCGACATCTGCTCCTCGCTCGTGAGGCCAGCATGAAGGGGCATTGGCATCAAGGCAGGTGCAGAATTAGGTAGACTGTTGGCCGGCGTGATGTATCAGAGTCCTGAACGAAGGAGTAGCATGTCTACTCACTTTGGCAGCCGTTCTGCTATAAGGTCTAGAGCTGAATCGATTTCATCCCTACCGGTGAGGAACACCAGCACATCACCAGGTGGTTGCTGTAGAGAAGCCTTCGTCAGGTCAAGAGATAGTCCTTTCTCGTCGAGGACTGGGTTGACGTACATGAAGATGTATATCGAAGACGGCCTCCACCGCGGAGTCCACATAGTTGAGCGTTGGCTGGGATAGGTATGCTATCTCGATCGGATACATTCGGCCTTCGAGCGACATGATAGCTGCCTCGTCTTGATCAGAGATGGTGTTCGTATTGAAGTACGAAAGAAAGGCCTCTGCGTCGATAGTCGCCGATGAGATGATGAGGCGTAGTTCTGGTCTTTTGCGGCGGATTCTGCCAGCATCAAGCGGTGAGGGTTACCTAGCTGACACACATGACCTATACTGCTATCTCAACCCTACTTTTTAAGGAGTCCCAGCAGGAGATCCGTATAGCATGAGCGCTCGTGTGCCTCGTCGACCATGATTACGCTGTATTTTGAAAGCAGAGGATCGAGCATACATTCGCGGAACAGCATGCCTGGGGGAAGCAGGCCAATACATGAGCATTGTAGTATGATGTATTGTCTGGTAAGTTTGACATATGCCGGCCAAGGGCTCACCATCGGTAAGGTATTTGACGCGAGTCCTGGTCGGACTCGAGACGTCTTCGAAACGAATGCTGTAGCCAACCTCATCACCGAGGAGAGACCCTACCTCTTGAGCCACTCTGGCTGCCACGCTCGTCGCGGCGACTCTCCGGGGCTGTGTGCATGCAATGACCCGACCATCTTCGGCCCACCCTGCTTCGAGGCAGTATTGCGGCAGCTGGGTGGTCTTGCCTGACCCAGTCTGGCCTTGGACAATGAGAACGGGGTGGTGCTCCAGCATCCGTAGGAACTGGTTGCCTGGGTTTCAGTGAGATGTTAGTAGGTTGTACGAGGTATACTTTGGCATGTCCAACGCACGTTGCTTGAAGACGGGCAAACGCTGTCTCTGGGCTTGGAGACCAAGAGCAGCGGATGCAGGCGCAGAGGTGTGTGCGAGGTCGCTGTCGTCTCCTGCGGTTCTGTCGCTTTGGACGCTGGTAGAGGCATAACCATCGCCAGCACCACCTCCGAGGCTTGATGTCGGCCGTATAAACCTGGCCATGACTGGGGAATAACCGTATCTAGCGAGTGTCAGGATGAGGATGCCATGGACATTTCCGAATGCTTGCTGTTGCTGTGCTTGCGAGTGTGTAAGAGAGCAGAACAGTTGCAAAAGATGAGAAGCTTCTAATGCTGCTTCCTCGATCACGTAGCTACAACAGAGCAAAGAAGCAAACCTCTTGCGCTTCTGCATCCATCTACCAGACAGCCACAACAGCAGCGAGCGAATAGCAACTGCACGAGGGTCTGGCAGTTTCACATGGCTGCGGAGGACGAAGAAGACTGGTCGAAGCTCGTCATCGGGGACAGGCTCGCTTCAAAGGTGCGCGCTGTCAACAAGGCAGAGTGGACGGCGTCCACATCGAGCTGAGAAGCAATCCTTGTGCACATTCAGAATTGGAAAGCACGGGTGTCGGCATACAATGAGCTGACGGTGAGCTGAGCTGTCCGCGTGCTTCTCCCATTCCTCAGCTGGCTGCCACCGTGTGGTGTTGTTTATGCAAGACCGACTGCACACCGGGGTCTCGAGCAGCAGGAGACATGCATGCAATACCCATACGCTGACACCCCTGTCGCCCTCCAGCACACGTTCAAGACAAGCATCTCTGAAGACTCGCCCGTATTCGCGGAATATACACGCGACCCATCGATTCTCTCCTCCGCTGTAAAAGACGCGAATGCCGTCGCACAGGAATCAGGCATCCTATGCGCGTGTGCTTACGTAGAGTATGGCGGTAAACATGCTACATCTGCCTCGAAAGAAGCCCTCACCTCGGCCATCGTCGAGAAGAACATCTTTGGGTCTGCACGTGCCGGCTCAAGGAAGGCCGCAGTAGAGCTATGTCTCCTTCTCGTAGAATGCGACAACAACGCAGACACCGTCTTTGAAGCATGCATACATTCTCTCAACAGCAAGCAGCCCAAAGCAGTTGCTGGCGCTGTCACTGCTATGAAGGAGATTGTTAGGTGCGGGTGAAGCACCTCCATCCAGGAAGTGCGCCAAACTGAGGCTTCCTTCTTGCCCCTCCTCCCAGTCAATTCGGTACCAAGGTCATTAACGTCAAGCCAGTGCTCAAGGTCATTCCCTCGATCTTTGCACATGCAGACAGGGGCGTCCGAGCAGAAGTACGCACATGCACCCTTGTCGAAGATCCCATCTAGACCAATAGCTGACAGATAGATTTAACCCTCAGGGCAGCCAATTGGTGCAAGCCCTACACCGCTGGCTAGGGTCTGCTCTAGACCCATGTCTTTCGGACCTCAAGCCTGTTCAACAAAAAGAACTTGCAGAACTCTTTGTCAAGGAGGAGCCGCCCAGTCAAAGCCGACTCACCCGAGCCCAGCAGCGAGAAAGAGCCATCAAGGAGGCTGAAACGTCACTCACAGCGAATGACGCCGAGAAGTCTCACGGCGATGAAGCGATTGGCGAAGTGCAAGACGACAGTGAACCGATCGACGCATACGACCTGTCGGAACCGCAACAAGTTCTGAACAAGCTACCCTCGGACTTCTTCGCCCATCTCGCTTCCGCAAAGTGGAAGGATAGAAAGGAACTCGCTCTCGATCCTCTCCTTGAAGTACTGAAAAAAACGCCCCGACTGCAAGACGGCGACTACGACGAGGTTGTGCGTGCTCTGGCCGGACGCATGTCTGATGCCAACATTGCATGCGTCATTAGCGCAGCGTGCTGCTTAGAAGCCCTTGGAAAAGGCTTGAGGGAAGGTTTCGGGAGATACAAGCCTATCACAGTACCCCCTATCCTAGAACGGTGTAAGGAGAAGAAAGCTAGCGTCACAGATGCATTGGGAAGTGCACTCGATGCCATATCCCAGTCGGTAGGCCTGATGTGATCTAGCAGAACTCTCTGAGAGATAAGCTAAGGAGACTTTGATGCCACAGGTATCGATATCAGACTTGACAGAGGACGTAGCAACCTTTTCTAAGCACAAAAATCCGCAAGTCAAGGAGCAGACATTCCGGTTTCTCGTTAGAGCACTCCGGTCGACGAGGCTGCCGCCATCTCTTAAAACAGATCTGAAGCCTTTGTGCGAAGCCCTTCTGCGGGGAATGGAAGACAGCTTCGGGCCCGTCCGTGACTCTGCTGCTGAAGGCCTGGGTACACTGTACAAGATAGTTGGCGATAGGGCTATGGCTTCGGTATTAGATGGTCTAGACGACATCAAGAAGAAGAAGGTTTTGGAATTCGCTGGAAAAGCAGAGGTGAAATGTAAAGCTACCACAGGAGCAGGCGCTGGACCTACTACCACGACAACAGAGAAGCTTGCAGCGAACCTCCCTGCAAAGACAGTTTCTGCAGCGCCGGTGAGTCGTTTCATTCACCGCGTATTCAACTTCCCCCCTAACACGCGCATCCTCGACTATGCAGCGTTCAAAAGCGCCACAGTCACCCAGCGGAAGTGACAAAGAAAACGGCCGTCCTATGCCTCTGTCTCGAAAGGTTACGACGATGACAAGTACAGGGGCGTCCAGCGTCCAGACTTCGAGTGCGAGTGTCTCTGCTCCTGTCCGCAAACCGCCGGTCCTCTCGTCTATGAAGAAGGCAACCAGCGTTTCGATTGCAAGCGGTCCATCCAGCAAAGGGCCCAGTACCGCGAAAGAGTCACACACTGCGACGAAGGCATCGAGTCTTGAGCCACTCAAATATCGCTTTACACAAGAAGATGCCGAAGGACAAGCTGGCATGATCCTTCCTGCCACCATTATGGTTGATCTGAAGGATTCGGCGTGGAAGACTCGACTGGCCGCTGTCGATGCTCTGCAAGCTTGGATCGAGACTGAAGGGCAGACGGCTGAAGCAGAGTTGATCGTGCGCACGCTGGCCAAATCTCCTGGCTGGAAAGAAAGTAATTTTCAGATTTACGGCAAAATGGCAAACCTTTTCGTCACCATGGCTCAGGCTTTACCGACCTGGACTCGAGCGTGTTCTGCGCTCACTATTGGGCCACTGTCTGATAAGCTTGGAGACATCAAATTGAGAAAGCCAACGGGTGACGCTCTAACTGCCTACGCTGAAAGGTATTCGCTACAATTCGTCCTCAGCCAAGGTGTGTCCTCTTTATCGGCTTACGCAGCCGTTTGCAGATAGCCGTAAGCTTATTCCATCTACAGCGTATGACTCCATGACAAAACAGAAAGCACCCAAGAGTCAAAGCGAAGCTTTCAACTGGATTGAACAAGCTCTCCGCGACTTCGGCGTGAGCGGTCTGGCAGTGCGCGATTTGGTTGAGCTTTTGAAAGTAGGCCTCAAAAGTTCAAATGCAAGCGTCAGAACCAGTGCTATGAAAGCTTTGGTCACGCTACGATTATTTGTTGGTCCCGACATCAAGTCTTTTATCCAAGAGCTCAATCCAACGCTTCTGTCGACCATCGATTCCGAATTTGAAAGAGTCAACGGAGAGCTGCCACCAAGCCCAACCAGGACATCGGAAGATAACGTACAGGCTTCAAGCAGTGGATCGGAAGGGGGATTAAAGGGTCGTGGCGATGCACTGGACGATCTCTTTCCAAGGCAGGACATCTCAAAGCTTGTCAGTCCGAGCATAGTAAAATTGATCAGTGACGCCAACTGGAAACAGCGAAAAGAAGCCCTGGAGAGCATCCAAACCATCCTCGAGGCCAATTCTCGCCTGAAGCCGACATTAGGTAGCGTTCATTCCTTTACAGGCGGTCAGATAAGAACAAACCGGTGCTGACAAGTGACTTTCGCGCAGGTGAACTCAGCAACGCGCTGAAGCAACGCCTTCCGGACAGCAATAAAGTGGTCCAAGGGCTTGCGTTGGACGTCATCGCTCGCTTAGCCAATGGGGTTGGGAAGCCTTTCGACCGACCTGCCAAGGCGTTCATGGGCTCAATTTGCGGCATACTAGCCGACATCAAAATTACAGTCAGAGCACCAGCTCTTGCTGCGCTCACCGCTATTTACGAACAGTGTGGATTGGACTGTATGATCCCACAAATGGCTGCTGGTCTTGAACCCTCCAATCCACTTCAGCGGAGTGAGCTTGCGTTGTGGTTGTCGCCAAAACTCGCAACAGCCAACGGTGCAAGTGACCTGTCTCCACTCGTCGGGCCAGTCATTGCATGTCTCGAAGACAGATCTGCCGACGTCCGCAAAGCAGCTCAGTCGTTGTTGCCTGGTATCATTTCTAATGTAGGCTACGCACGAGTTTCGGATCGTGCGGGCGCATTGAAGCCGGCTTCAAGAAGCGTAATCATACCAATGCTGGAAGCCGCAAAGTTGGCAGTTCCTAGCAGTACTGGTGTGCAACCGGCTTCGAGCTCGGCTGTCGGAGCACCCGGCCAAGCACCAGCTACCTCAAGCTCTCTTAGCAACAAAACAGTCGCCAGTAGCTCATCAAACGCGGTCAACAAAAGCTTGCCGGCAGTCACGAGGAATCTCAAGGCTTTTGCTCCAGTCAGCGATACCGCTAGGGCTCCTACCCCTCTTTCGAGGCCGCCCTCGTCTTTGAAAAACACCGACATCCGCACACCTGTGGGTAAGAAAGTGGCACATATATCAGAGAGAACACCAGGCAGCCCGAGGAGAACAAGTATACGCGATTCGTGCCTCTCGCAGGAGATGTCTGAGGGGGCGACCCTGTTCTTAACAGTTGACCCAACTGGCAAGCAGACTCGCGCTGCACGCGAAGTGGGGCCGCTCAAGTGGATGGTTGAAAGTTCGCCTCGGCCGGATCAGGTCGAGTATCTGCAACAACAAATGACTGCCCAAACTTCAAAAGGGCTTCTAGCCCTCATGTTCAGTAGGGATCACAACAGCGATCGTGACCACGCAGAAGCTCTCGCACTGCTCATTGAATCCGCACGAGGCGCCAGTTACGACGAACTAGAGGCCAGCACTAGTGCACAACAACAGGCCCGAGCACAGCTACTAGCAAATAGCGATCTTTTGTTCAAATATGTGACACTTCGTCTATGCGATAACTCGTCCAGTATCATCCTCGGCTGTCTCGACCTCGTTGAGGCCTTGATCCAGGTCATGTTGTCGGCTTGCTACCACTTGACAGACTACGAGGCTGGCTGCATCTTGCCAAGCATTGTTGCAAAGGTGAGCATAATCAGAGTTCATGTCGAGGCGTAGATCCGGCCATGGGTAGCAAGCTGAAGTTGGCAAGCATCTCGTAGCTCGGGGACACGAAGGAACCCATACGGAATCGTGCCAGAGCTATAATGAGATCTTCCGGTACCATTTATCCATCAAGCAAGGTTTTCACCCATGTGCTCGAACACGGCACCAGATCGAAGACAGCGCGAACTCGAGCAGAAAGCGTTGAAGAGCTGGGTCATTTGCTCCAGCGACAAGGTCTTGCTGTGTGTCACCCAAGGAGGGCCCTGCCGGAGATCGCTCTACTCCTGTCTGATAAGGACGCCCCGACTCGCTCTGCAGCTTTAGGCGCTCTTGCGAAAGCTTATAAGCAGGTTGGAGACGAACTTTTCCAGCATGTACAAGGTCTCGCACCTAAAGAGCAGACAATGCTCGACGAAAGGCTGAAGAGGACGCTCACGTCGAACGTGCCTTCAGCAGCTGAAACTGCAGGCGAAGGCACGCCAAAGCATCCGAGCAGTCAGCAAAGCTCGTCCATTTCGGAATCTCGCCAAGGTCATTCCAGGACGAGCACAGCTGCATCCCGACTACCTGCACTGTCTTCCGCAACGAGACGCCTGTCAGCTCTTCCGACACCATCGGATTCGGCGAACAAGGCATCAGCTCGAATGCCCCAGAAAGCTGCAGACCGAGACTTTCCCGAATCAACAAATAAGCTGGCTCTGAATCGTCAAGTTGCACCTTTCACCGATGCGATGCTTGCGCAGAGCAATGCCTCAAGCAGCGTTTCTGTGCCCAGCGACCTGTACGCACTCATCAATAGTTCAAATATCGCCGAGAGCATAGACGCGTTGAAGTACTTGCAAAGGGCCATCGTCGATGATGCTGTTTCACTGCTTCCCCGGGCGGCGCCCGTCATCGATGCTATAACTTCACAAATGGTTTATGCGTTCGAGGGTCTCGACCTAGACACACCCCAGCCAGTATTGCGATTGTGCAAGCATCTCATGCAAACACTCAGCGGATTTTTCGATCACCGAGATCTGAGTTTAGCTGTGCCAAAGGCGACACTTGCAACTCTCCTGGGTGAACTCACCAAGCGTTTGCTTGAAACGGCGGACAGTGGCGCCAGCGATGCAATTGTCAGCCTGTCCAAAGTGTTGAACATGGTCCTCATTCGCATATTCCACAATTCTGATAACAGCGCTTGCTTTGGGTGCGTTGATTGATCGACGGACGGGTTCTGTATGCCTTGTTAGCTAAGATGTTTTTTTTCAAGCTCGCTTTTCCTCATCCTCGAAAAGGTTACTCTGAATCTACGAGAACTTCAGGAAGAGGAACTAGCTTCTCGGGCAAAGTATGCTGAGCTGGTGATGAAGGTGCGTAACGCTTCGCCGAGTGCGCTTGTATAAGGTGACTGAATCCGGTTGTACATGCAGTGCTTGTGGAAGATCTCTAAATCGGTCAAGGAAAATCTGGAAGATGGTTCTCTGGATGCAAAGAGGCTATTGCTGGATATTGACGGTTTCCTTCAAGCCATACCACCAGCAGAGTGGCGGCGCCGTGCGACTGATGGCGTGCCCCTAAGCGACATGCCACTGCGGACAGTCAAGACTATCTTGCAGCAGGTCGTCGCAAGCTATGGCGATTCCGTTTACGAGCAGCTTTCTCTTCTTGAGAGACCGGAAAGCTCCTTTGTCTATCAATACCTCTTCCGACTGTTGAATAATTCCCGCACGATCCCGTCAACGACGTTGAGCCATGTGCTTGAGGCGAAGCGATCCTCTGCAAGCCCATCACATCCATCGATTCCTCAAGCATCCCGAACGAATTCGGAAAGCGGTAGCCACTTCCGTCAAGATGGGGAGGATGCCGACACGATGTCGCCAGGCAAGAGTAGTGCCCTTATGTCGCCGAGTTGCTCAAACGACATTCAGATGAACCTTGCACTGAAAGACATCTTTGACAAGATCGGAAACGCACAAGAGTCCAAGAAGGGCATTGCCGAGCTGTACCAATTCAAGCTTCAGCATCCCGAGTAGGTCTTGAAAAATCCTAGCACAAATCCTGGCTGAGAGCATGTCACCTGCAGGGCCGAAAATAGGATCAATACCTGGATTGCAGCGACTGGATCGTTCTTCCAATCCTATTTGAGACGTGCGCTTTCGAATCTCGCCGCCGAGGAAGCCGAACGCAACGGACAGCCAGGGTGTCTTGCCTCTCGCGGGAATTCTCAACGCAGCTCGTTCGTTCCTAGCGCACCTTCCAGTCCTAAAGCGTCAGCAAAGTTGACTGCTGGTCCAGAATACGCGTCTGATTCTCCTGGGCCGGTGCTTCGAGAGAATGGTAGAGCTCCGTCCGGTTCGTTGATGGCCAACGACGAGAAGTTAGATTCGCTGAAACAGATGTTTGGTGTTTCGAGATTAAACAGTACGAATTAGTAGGGTAGTCCTGTAAGAAATGTGCGATAATTCTGTCGTTGTACTAATTTGGCGTAATAAATCTGCAATAATCTTGTTACATGAGAACTACCAGTCGCCCAGCGTAATTGTTACCTACTTCTAAACTTCACTTCCGGTACTTACGTCTGAAAGTTACTTCCGATCCCCATCCTCTCGTAAAACCGCCCGGGCGACACTTCCTGCAAGTGCCTGAATATCACGACCGTCTTCGTTGCGTCGGTGTTCCTGCATAAAACGCTCTTCCAGCGCACCTGACGCAAGGGCGGCATCTTGGGAAAGGGCGAGCTGCTTCGAGTCCAGTCCCTTACAGCACCCGTGACGTATGCCCAAATGTATGAGAGCACGCCAGAATGGGTCATTATACAGAGTGGGTACATGACCAACTACTATAAGCAGTTCTTTGCTTCGTGTCACAGCCACGTTGAACCGTTTGGGCTCGAAGAGTAGCCCGCGATTCCTTCTACGGTCGTCTGTGACGAAGCGCAGGGACGTGCGCACAGTCGATATGATGACAACTCTGTTCTCGGCACCTTGCATGTCACTCTCACGTCCGACGTTGACTTCACCAAGGCGCATCGACCTTAGCTTGATGCGCAGTTTCCATACTTGCTCACGGAAAGGCGAAATGATGCTGATTTCTGAAGGTTTGAGCGGTGCATGGGGTGCAAACTTTGGAGATTCCGCAATGAGGTCGGCAACACACCGTACGACGTTAGATAGTTCATTCTCGTTGAACCAGCTCGAGCCTTCGTCGACCATATCTTCTGTACTCTCCGTATGCCAGATCAGTAGCGGAATGTTCTTGCTGGGAAGCAAAGGCCAATGAAGGAGGGGTGTATTTTGTATGGCCTCCGCTGCAAAAGGTTGGAGGGTATCGTTATAAAATGAGGATGACGGCACCATCAGGAGGCCAACATGCGAGCGGTAGTTCTTGACGAGGTTGCAGAGCGGAGCTGACAGGTCATCCGAATCAACTGGTGATGCATGGGGCAAGTCCGCGATGCTCGGCTTCGCAAGGAGCAGGCGGCTACCCATGTTTTGACGTGAAGCGGGGTGGTTCTTGTATAACGGCCTTTCAAAGAGTCTTTGAAGCAGTGAAAGGTCTAACTCTGCCGCACGTGCGCCGGGACTGGTGACAAAGGGTCCGAGCTGCTGGAAATCTCCGACCAAGCTGACCTGCGGGAGGCGTCGGCTTTGGTGATTGTAGTCCTTTCTTGTGTTCGCAGAAGGTAGTAAGACCGATAAAGCTGGAAGAATGTCTTGCTCCGTCAACTGAGCAGCTTCATCGCAGAAGAAATAGTCGAAGTGGTAGTGACTGGGTTTGTAAGCGTCCGGCTGCCAGTGCGAAAGAACAGTTTGCTCAAGGCGAGCCAGGTCTTCATTTGTGAATTTAAACTTAGTTAATACACTCGTATCTAGTGCGCTCGTCACTATGACCCTGTAGTTCCGAAGAGTCCTAAGGTAACCTTCAAATGAGCATATATGCACTATATTCGCGGCAAGCTGTTCGGACTCACGCAAAGTCGGGAAGACCAAACTGATTGCCAGTGATTCGACAATATGGTAAAAGCCGCCCACTGACTTCATCGAATGGTCTGCTCTCATCGTTGAGACGAAACATCTCCTTCGGACTGAGATGCTCCGATAATCTTGACGCAAGCGTATCCGTGGAGGGATTGGAGGCACCACATAGGAGAATGCATCCCGATGGGTATGCCTCGAGAATTTGCAGAACGGCCTCAACGATCGTCTTAGTCTTGCCTGTTCCGGGCGGGCCAGATAATAGGTAGGGGATCGCTCGTCGACGGTATACGAGGGATCTGACAGCCAGCTATCGGATGAGGTGTATATTAGCGTTATTGTCTTGGCTCCGGCGAGGTGCATGTTACACTATAGGTTTATGCCAGCATTCGCGCTCGCTTAGTGAAGCGCACCTGCTAGGTAAGACTCACTTTCTGTTCAGCGTTAAGCTGGCTATCTCTCCATTGCAGTCTAGTGGGTACAGGTGGTGGATCGTTGTGATGCGGCATAAGCTTAAGATAGTCCCCGAGATTTGGGAACAGCCAGCTGTGGGCCAGACGTGGCATTACGTCCAGGATCGTTTCTTGTCGTAAGTGATGTTGCATACTGAGAATCGCCTCACGAGCAGCATAGTACGGTCGACCTGTTGATTCGTAGCAATGGGAGTCAATAGAATCAATGTAAACGAATCTTTTGTTGATCAGATTCAGGACAGTGGCAGTAAGCTGGAGAGCCTCCTGAATCTGCCTACCCTGATCAGGTGAAGAACAACATTTGGAAGCTTACCCTGTGGTTCGAATCCTACTATGAAACGCTCTGGAGTGTCCTTGACTATTCCGTTGAGCGGATTGCACTGGATAATGATCAGCGCTTGTGATCGTTTTATGTTGCAGACCTCAGCGAGGTATACGATGCCGTCCCAAGTCAACCCATTTGAACTGTTGCGAAGGTGTCGAAGAAAGACGATGTCGTTTAAATCCAGCATTGGGTAGCCTTCTCGGATCTCTGGAGCTTCCAGTTTGAAGAGACAATAGGTCCCGCCTTCAGTAGGCGGTGACGGGCTGACTTCCACATTGAAGAGGGTCGATGCAGCAAGATCAGACTTCCGAGCTTGGAATTCGTTGATCTGCAGGCTTAGTAGTTTTGATGCATACCGTGGCTCGATCTGAGCATTGTCCAGCTTTTCTAGCCTGTCAACGTCGAGGTTGACCGCACTCAATATCACTTTCTCCGCTGTCCTCTTCTCCTCCCTGATCTCTTCATATAGCGTTGTCGGGAAGACGGCTTCTGCAAAAGCATGCGCATTCTGACCAGGCTGAGTTGTGTGCTTAATAGTGCGAACGGGCTCGGCAGCAGCAATCTTCCGCATCCACTGAGGAACATATACGGGAGCAAAACGGTCTAGACTGGCGATGGGTATCTGTTCGGGCCTAGGTGTCGAGCTTTGCGAAGAAGGGTTGTAGTTGACACAGGGCGACTGTGGCGAGTATGGTGATGAAGACGTAATATGCGTGGAAGGCCCCGGACGCGAGAGAGGTAGAGGCCTTCCATTCCGCATAACGAGCGGGATGCCAGGCGGTCTGTTATCGCGGGAAGCTGGTTCGGGCAGGCTATCCGGATTCTGGGAGTGGCTGCCGTTCGGGTGGGAGCGTGGTGGTGTATGTCCACGAGCACCCAGAGGTGACCAGATGCTGTCAGTGAGGTGCAGTACGGGTGCCATGGTGACCAATGCAGGTATGGCGGTGTCACTGCGTCACTGCGTATCCGGGCTTGGATGGTGCACGCGTTGAGCAGTGTGGGCTGCATTAGCTTGCCACCGAACCAAGGCAGGACTGCCTAGACCGGACAGATGCGCTTGTCGAGTGCGGTGCAGAGGTTGTTCTTCATCATATATCCCAGGACTCCATTCATGGCCAGGCGTGTTGATGTCAGATGTTTTGCATGTATAGCTCGAGTGGTGCAGAGAGAAGCTGTGCTTTGCGTGGATGATGAGAGCTCTCTCTTCTTTCGACCATCGGACAGCAAAGCAAGCACGAAGATACAGGATACATCTACAGCAGGGATAGCAGCCTGAACTGCCGTATCGGCACCCGCCATGTCGTCCTCGTCTCGTTCGCACGACGCAGCGTCACCACCAAGCTACACCGAGGCGCAGCATGACCTGCAGATACATCCAAGTGCAAAGAGACCGCAGCAGCAGCCAGATCACAGTGTATACGAACCGCTGCTAGCCAGCCAGTACCATCGGAGTCGCCGTGAGTCGCCTGCCTGCAGGACTTGGAAAGCATGCACCGCTGCTGACCACTGCTGCTCGGCCGTCGTCATTGTGGGAACGATGCTGCCGACAAACGTACACAGCACAAGGAGCTGCATACCCTGACGAGCTCGATGACTTTGAATTCGGCGTATCCGTCGCAAGCAGCAGCATCCAGATCCGACACGCCTTCATCCTCAAGGTCTTTAGCACCCTCTTCGTGCAAATCCTCGGGACAGTGGCAGTCGGATGGGCAATCTATACCTCGCCCAAGGCAAAAGTCTACGTTCAGACTCACTCCTGGTGTTTTTGGGTTCCCTTACTCTGCGCTCTAGCTTCGATGGGCGCGCTCTTCGTGTGGCGACAAAAGCACCCTTTGAATCTGTTCCTGCTGGGAGCATTCACTCTGGCGGAAAGTGTCTCCATCGGCTCGATTGTCACATTCTACGATGCATCAACGGTCTTGCTCGCCCTCGTGATATGCACCTTCCTTGTGCTCGGTCTTATTCTGTTTGCACTGCAGACAAGATACGATCTCACCTCTCTGCAAGGCTGGCTCTTCACAGGACTTTGGGCGTTCATATTAGTCGGTCTGGCAGCAATGTTTTTCCCCTTTTCAAACACAATAAGCATCGTCTACTCTGCATTCGGCGTCCTCCTCTTCTCCGGCCTGCTTCTGGTCGACACGCAAGTCATCCTGCGACGACTCTCGCCTGACGATTGGGTACTTGGCGTCGTTTCTCTCTATCTCGACTCGCTCAACATCTTTATTAACTTGCTGAACCTGCTTTCAAGAAGCGATGACTGAAGAAAACCGTATCGGATGTCCTAGCTCTCCAGATGTAATAATTGAATTCAATCTGCGTTGTAACGCTTCAAGAGTTACCTGTAATGCTTAAACTCAATCTGCGTTGTTACATCTAAAGAGGTAGCTCTCTAAACCCTAAATGTAACAATTAAATTGAATTTGCGTTGTTACATTACAAGGGTTAGCTCTTTAAATGTAATAGTCTCTTTAAATGGTATGATTGGATTCAATCTGCGCTGTTACATTGAAGACTAGTTCAAGAGCTAGAGGAGTTTCCCAGTAAGGCATACATAAAGTGAGCCAGAAGATCATGGGCTGTGGAGCATGCTTAGAGTACTTCTACGCAATGCTGTAACAACTTGTCCCATCTCAGTAGCTATCTTTGCGGCTGAGATGAAGAGGACATAAAGTCGTCCTCTTATGCCCGATCTTAAACACTACGTTATGTATTGAGTGGTGTTCGAGAGACCGTGTAAGATCGTGACGATACGCCAAAACAACTGCCTAAATAGCTTATGCACCCCTAGAGTACCATAGCCTGTGTGGGTCACGCAGGACTTCAGCGACGGGGACTTGCGAGCGGAGGCCTGATGAGCAATCCGAACCGACTGTACCTTAGCTTCTGTTGTAGGGTCCTACGCTATGTTGTAAGGTGCAATGAATCGTACCTGACTAAAGCTTGTATTGCTTATGGTCTGAAGGCAGGAAAGCCAACGTACAATGCTCATGCTTAGACACTGTCAAGGAGCTTCCTCTTCAAGCTTTTGATCAGTAAACGGTGCGAGCGTGGCTTGCGAATATGTTTGTGTCCAATGTTCGAGCTGTAGAAGGAGCAATGATGTACGTGGATGTCATGTCGTCTTCACCATCATCGGCGGCGCTGGGTTTGTTTCGCTGGCCGGGCCTTGTGCTGGTTGACATGCCTTCCAAACAGCAACGCGTCCCTCTACAGCCGTGTTGTTGCCCTATGCGTTCCAAGCTCTCCCTTTTTCCAGGCGATTACCCCTTCCTACAAATGGGTAATGAAACTACAAAACTGTACTAATGCCATTGCAAAAGTTACTAATGATATTAATGGTATTATGTATTATGTATTAATCGTATTGATCGTATTAATGGTTTGAGGGCAGTGGCAAATACTTGATCGGGACTGAGACGGGCGGCCACTCGAAGCTGAATGCGCAGCAGAGGGCTGCATCAACACCACTTGCCCACCCAGTGATGCGACACCAGGAACCCTGCATCCACACACCGAGAATGCCCGCATGCAGACAGTGACCTGCATGCTCCGTGCAGTCGCCGGGCGCTTCGTGGCGGCAGTGACACCTCGCGGTGCAGATGGCAGAGACGGCGGACCTCGAGCAGACGCCAGCAGCAGCAGCACCAGCAGCACAGGCAGCTTCGACGACCGCGACGGCCTGGACACCCCTCTGCGCCGCTCCCGTCTGCGGCGCGGGACCCTGTCGCCCGCCTCGCGCAGCCGGCGCACGCAAGCAGCCGCCATGTACAGCACGACGTCGTCCGTCCTCGAGCGCCATCCAGCAGCGACGCTCGTCGCCGTCCTCTCCCTCGGCTGGCTCGCAGGCCTGTTCTACGTGTGGCCGTTCCCCACCACCGTCCACGCGGTGCTGGCCCTCGTCGTCGCCCTCCTGACCTGGACCGCCCTGCAGTGGATCGCGCTCCTGCAGTACCTCGCGGTCGCTCTTCGCCAGAGCAGGACCAGCAAGCACTCGGAGCACAGTGCCCCTCTCCTGGGCACCACAGCCGCGTCGGAGCAGCATCCGCCTGCCCGCTCGTCCAGATGGAACTGGCTGCCGTCGGAGTGGTCACGTTCCCGTCGCCTAGCCGTCCTTGCGGCAAGCATGCTTTCCATAGCCATCATCACGCACGCCTCTCCTCCGACAGAGGCCAGCACACCCGTTCCCACGCTCATCCCGTCGGATCCGTCAGTCCCAGAAAAGTACTTTATCGCAGCGAACCTGTACAACAACGAAGAAATCTTTGGAGAATGGTCTTCGGAGCTGGTTCGCTTGTGTCGCCACCGTAAGCCTGCAGAATGCCTGCCGGCTGTTGAAGCCGGCCTGCTTTTCTGTCTGTAGAAGAACCAGGACAAGTTGTTACTCGCGACTAACCGATGCCTCTACTACCCCCCCCCCCCCCCCCCCCCCCCTGTCATCACAGTCGGCGAGGAAAACGTCTTCATCTCGATTGCAGAATCCAACAGCAAGGACCGAACACAGATCTTGCTAGCCGACTTTGACAAGCTCTTATCCAGCTACAGCATACCTCACCGGATCACATCCGAGAACAACACCGACCGGTGGTGGCCCTATGGAACCTCGCCCGAACGCATCTCGTACCTGGCTGGCGTTCGCAACAAAGCACTCGAACCAATACAAAGCGAGAGCGACTCGATACGTTTGTCAGAAGCGCAATCATTTACAAAAGTAGTCTTCCTGAACGACATATACTTTTCATGGCAGAGCATTGTCAGGCTGCTTGCAACGAGATTGGATGGTCGAACCGACCTTCCACCAGACTATGATTTGGCCTGTGCATTCGACTATGGCGAATCAGGTGGGTTATTGTGCACTATGTAAGGTCGAACAAACTGCTCACATGCTGTACCTTGCTATAGGACTTTACGACACTTGGGTTGCGCGCGATGTGTGTGGAGCGCCAATGCGCAGTTTCTGGCCGTACGCAAAGGATCCGGAAACTATCAAAACAATAAAGGAAGAAGTACCTGTCGAAGTTGGAGCTTGCTGGAATGGAGTAGTTGCTTTCCCTGCTGAGCCGTATGTACGTAAACATGCATCTGCGAGCCTCCAAGTGCCGAAAGAAGCGACCCTCTCGAAAAGAGGCTGGCGTATGATGGACAACGGTAGGTGCTTCATCCCGAGCTAAGAACGAGTCGTCAAGTGCGTATCAATCTGATTCCGATCGCCCCTCAGCTACGTACGCACACACCCTGCATTCTCCTACCATTCCTAGCCCTGTCAAGTTCCGTGGTCCTTCGTACAAAGATGCATGTGATCATAGTGAAGCCTTTCTCTGGTCATATGACATGCACAGAAGGCTCGCAGGGCAAAGACGCCCGCGAATAATAATGAATCCTGCCGTCAAAGTCGCATACTCGCTCAACTGGTATCGATGGCGGAATTCAATCCTTCGTATACCATTTGTGCGGTTCTGGCAGAGTGAGTGGTACTCATCGGAAAGGGCTCTTCCCGCGAAACGACCAATACTGATTCTCTCGCATGTCCTTGTCTTGCCGAAAACAGGAATATGGAGCCATGGCCTCCCTTTTTGGTTCGTGGACTGGCTTTTCGAAAGAGCGGGACGGCGGAGTGATTACTGCACATGGGCTGGACTGCAGATACCAGAACGCTGTCCGCCGATACCACGACCCATGGATCGTGGATGGGAGAACGGGTAGGCGAGGCTGCGAAATAGGACTAAATGGACAATCTGCAAGTATACCATGTATTATTAGAAAGAAAAGGGTATAGCTTTCTACAATTCGATTCGGGAAAGACAAAGATTTGGCTTGCCTCGATAGCTTTGCTCTATGACTGCATGGTACAAGCGTCCGACTCGATTTAAGCGCACATTGGAGGTCCTTCGTTCGTTTGTATTGGGGGCATGGGTTTTCCTTCGCGTGCGGAAATGCTAGCTTTCCCGGCTCAGCCCTAGATTAGAAGAAATGAAAAGCAAGACAAGCTTAATGAAAAGCAGAGCTCAGGGGTCAGTCGACGTAGGCATCAGAGATCCCGCGTGTTGAACAGAGGTAGGTGTAAAGCTCGTGGAGAAGATGCCAAGCTGCTGAAGCTTATATATGGGCCTTGCGACCTGCTTGCAGAGACAGACGCCCACTCGGCCCAGTCTCCGCCTCTGACGCCTCCCATGCGATTCCGTTGCCCTGCATACGATGATGCTTGCGATGCAAGCGATGCTTCCCTCTGGTCACACGAAATTGCCAGGGCGTTGAAGGGGAAGAGACGGCCGCGCATCGTGATGAATCCTTCCGTCAAGGCAGCGTTTTCGCCTGACTGGTATCGATGGATAAATGGCATTCTGCAAATCCCTTTCGTAAAAAGCTGACAATGTGAGTAGCGTACATATCAGCCCTGCGACTTTCATCAAGTAAGCTCCTAATCGATGAGTGGACTGATTTACCGCCTTGCCCTTGGTCTGTTACCTCACTGGCATTTCGCACTTCGAGTCATGGACCACTGCTTGCTAGGGTACACTGGATGTTAGAGCCAGCTGGGAGAGAGATTACTGAATCTGGGCAGGCTTTCGATTCACGGATCGATGGAGGTCCTGCTAGGACGCGCGACACTGGCACGAAGGCTGGTGGCTGATGGGATGGTCATGCCTGTGATGCCTGCATTAATTAATGTATTTCGTATCGCTTGGCCAATCTGTACATTGGTTCCCTGAAAAATCCGCCCTCTCTAGAAACTCAAAAAGGTGATAGTACACCATATCCACATGGCTCTTGCAAGTCCAATATGCGCATAGAGATGCGACGCTACATGGTTGACTTGATTCATCTGGCCTTGCCGCGTATCGTACGACTCGAGGCGTCCAGTGACGATCTGCACACTTGGCGCTCATATCGGCGATAACGAGGCTTGTGGCTGATTCTGAATCTTCTGCAGCGCGGCAGCGAGCCGAGGAGCCGAAGCAGACTCTGCGAGGTGCTGATTGTCGTGTATCCTGATTCTGCGCGTCCTCCTGTGTACGAGCTGGGCGACTGCGACCTGCGGTGAGAGATGGGCATGATTAGTCCTGCCTGCTTTGTCAAGGAGGACATGGGCGTACGAGAGAGGCAACAGTCCATATTGAGCTGCAGGAAGGAGGTCAGCAAGACGGTAGCACTGACGAGTATACACGCAGTGCCCACCTCAGTGCGACCATAAAGTAGAATGCATGCGCCGAGAGGGTGCATCGCTGGTAGTAGGCTGTTGGGCCGACAGGAAGGCGCTTGGATGTGAGCACCGTACTGGACACAGCAATGAAGCAGGGCAAAGCAACCCACTCAGATCGCTCTGTATGCCTGGACGAGGCCATGTCTTGCCTGCGAGCACGCTGTAGTAGCAGTCGCCGTGCTGAAGGTGTGGCCTGTTCAGCCCATGTCCATGATACGAGACACCTCGGCCACAGCACATCGGCTCACAAGGTGGTCCAGTGCCAGCAGCAGCGAGGCAGCGATCCCGCTCATGGACGCGGCCACAGCGACAGGCAGCGTGGGCCGCAGGGCAGCTGCAGCCATGGCGAGCGCCGCCGTGAAGAAGAAGGGCGGCGATATCCTCCCATACGCAATGGCGGGCACGACAGAGTAGGCGGCCAGGAGGGCGAGCGAGACGAGCAGCGGGCGCAGGTCTGGCGGGATCACCATGGTGGGTGGGGACAGAACTGCTGCTTCGTCTTCTCCTCCTCTTGAACGGTGCAAATGCAAGGTGAAAGCTGTTACTACACATGGCTTACCTACAGAGAGGCGGATCGGCAAAGTCGGGCAAGCGATGTGGAAAGCGCGCACAAGGAAGGGCAAGAGAACTGAGAATACCGTTGCATCAGATGGCCGCCGAGTCTGGCTTATGGTCCAATCTGAAGCAAGAGCAGTGGACCGATACGAGGGAAGTGGCGCATGTCCATTATAGTGGAGGATTGATCTCTTAACCAGTCATATCATTACTGTATGGACGCACGAGACTAGAGATCTGGTTTAGTCTACAATGCGGTGGTAAGGGCACTCGCTTTTTCCTTCCTGCTGTCATTGTCTATCCATCTCCTCTTATCTCCGAGCACTATTGCGCTATAAATAGAGACAGCAGTACATCAGCAATGCCATTATCGACTTTCGTAGATGATGTATACATCCACTCACTATCGCCATAACCGTTTGTCGCTGATCTGGCGGCAAGAGATCGATCTGCTGCTGGGACATGCTTAATACTTGTTGCAAAAGAGCCTGTTGCTCAGGGTTTGCAGTAGGAGGCAAGGGTCCGCCTGGCTGATGAGCAGCTGCAGAATTGGGCGGTTGATGCTGCTGCTGCTGCTGCTGTGGAGGCGTGCCATAGCCTCCGGACTGAGGCGCTCCGCCATACCCTTGCGGTTGTGATGGGAAGGATGGCATGCCCGGGAATGAAGAGGGTGCAGGTGCATTGTAAGGTGGTTGTGAGGACGGCCCTTGTCCTTGATGGCCCTGTGGTGGCATAGGAAAGTTGCCGGGCATAGCTGGGTATCCTCCTGGCTGCTGCGCGGGTGGTGGTGCTCCAGCGCCGTACTGCGAGGGTGGTTGATTGTATCCTCGAGGAGGTCCGCCTGCCTGTTGCTGTTGCTGTTGAGGAGGGCCTCCATAGGTACTTGCCGGGGGACCTTGCTGCTGTGAGGGTCCTCCATATCCTCCAGCTGGACCGCCTTGGGGAGCTCCCTGCAGATTGCTCGGTCCCATCGGCTGAGGGACATTGTTGCTCCCTGAACTGCCCGGCACAATCATTCGCTGGAGAACACTTGGGTCTACAAGGTTGAGCATGAGCATGGACTGGAAGAGGGCATAGCATAGTTGAGGGTTCACGCTGAGGAGAGCTCTTGCTTGTTCGGGCGAGTTGACGATGAGGCCCTGCAGTAGCGACAAAGACATGGTCAATAACCGGAGCAACGGGAGAGAAGTATGCCGTATCATCGACCCACCTTGACCTGATGCAATATATCAAGAAGCTGCTCGGGCTGGACGTTGGATAGCTTGTTATGTATCTGTTCCGCTGGATTGACACCAGGCGGAAGAATGACACCTGGCGGCAGCGGTGGCAGGCCAAACTTGTCTCTTGCACCACGCTGATCTTTAGGCATGTCTTTGATGTCCGGCTGTGCGAAGTCCACGCGCAGCAGTCTTCCTCTGACTTCGGCTACGCCATTCAGGTTTCTCACTGCAGAGGCAGCGGTGTCGACGTCGTAGTACTCGCAGAAGCCTGGGGGTCAGTGGGGCATTTCATAGGTACGTCAACACATGACAGCGTGCTTTCTGGGTGTTCCTGCACTCACCAAATCCCTTTGCCTTGTTGTTATCGCGGTCAAAGACATGGCGGAAGCTCTTGACGGGGCCAGCGACTTCAAAGACCTTCTGGACCTCTTGTTCGGTAGCATCGTAGGGCTGTGGGGGGAGATTGCATGCATTGAATATTCCTTCGTGCGTGTATCTGCTTGTTCCATCCACCGAACGCACAACTCACCAGGTTGCCTACAAAGACGACCTTTGTGATTCCAGCGTACTGCATGCTTGCAGGAGAAGCGAGAGCAGGGCTGGCTGTTGCAGCAGTGTCCTTGAGCCGTGTAGAGCGGTATGTCTCGCTGGTTCCAATGGTGCGGGTTGGAGTGGTTGGAAGCAAAGTAGAGGAGAGCTTCAGAAGAAGTTGTAGAAGGACGTCCATCAGATATTCAGATCTCTATTCAGCACCAACTCGGTAACAAGCTGCATCAGGCGACACCAGCGTGACACTGCAGACATGCAGGTGGACAGCATGCTGGATGCTGGCCCTTCCAGCTCCTCGAACAAGGCCACAGACGGCAGCAGCAGCCCGTCTGCAGCAATGCGCGAGCTCGCAGCGCGCCTCTATAACGCCAGGCAGGAGGGAGACAGCGACAGCGAACAGGGCGAGATACTCTCTGCAGCCCTGCAGCACTTTGCACACGCCCGCCAGCTGGCCAGGAAGCTCGCACTCGAGAACAAGCACGACCGGCTGCAGGTTGCAGAGACGAGGAGCAGGATGGATGCAGCTTTTCTCGCTCAGCAGAACAGAAACTACGAGATCGGCTATCTGTACAGGGAGATTGAGAAGTGCAATGACTATGAGTGGGTTCTCCCGCTTCAGTTTGTGGTATCGAACATGCTGATGTGGGGGGTATGTGTCTCTGCAGCTCCATCTACCAGGAGCTTCCGATAGAAGAGGAAGAAGAATGGCTTCGGCAGACGCAGAGCAATATCGCAGAAGATCAAGTGATCCCTTCTGATCCACATGAGCGGATGGTAGCACGCTTGAAGCATGAAGTGGCACAGCGGCAGCGGTAGGTGGTGCAGTCTATGGATGCATTACTACTTGCTAAGCTGACGATGCTTGGGTGGCTGATACTGAACTCTCGTGACACTCACACAGCGCGCAAGTAGAGCTCAAGTCGTTGCTTGCCAGCAAGACCAAGGTCATCAAGGAGACAGAACTGCGCAAGTCTTCGTTAGAACAGCTCGAGAAGCAGTTGGACGAGTTTATAGCTGTGAGTGGGCTGAGGCCTGATTACCACAAGGTGTGTACATACTCATTATGTCCTGTCGCTCTATTCAGTCCGCAAAGGCAATACAGGACAAGTTCTCAAAGATGTAAGAAGTATCTCAAGGATGCCCTGCTGATCTGTGGTGGTCGCTACGTCGTTGTAAGCCAGTCCCTGGCGTCAGTAGAAGTACATCCAAGCCACCATGTCGTTGTATCACCATAGCTTGTGCCAGTAGTCCACGTCTCGCAATGAACACAGTCCGGGCAGCTCTCTCTGCATCAGGATTACATCACGTGATCTGCAGCGTCTTCTCTTGCAGCTCTTTTTCCCGACTTTCTTCTCTGCTTCACTCGCATCAGAATTGGAGATTGGATTCGACAATGGACTTGCTACGCCCTTGAAGAACGCCTTGTCGGCCGACACAACCAGCTGCTTCCATCCAACATGCCCAAAAAACGAGAGGCTTCCTCGACTCAGCAGCAGCGACGAGCAGCAAAAGCACGCCTGCACGAGCTGGAAGACGAGAGCAGCAGCGGCAGCACTGGCAAGCCTGCGCAATCTACCAAGCCGTACATCGTCGTCCGATCCATCCTTCCTCCAGGCTCGTTCATTCCCGCAGTCTGCCTCCAAGTCCTCGCTGTCGCCTACTGCCTCTTGCTGCTCCATGGAAGACCCAGCTCGCTCGTCCACTTCAGCGCTCTTCTGAGACCGCTGATCTACGACACGAAGACTGCCATGTCCAGTTCGATAGCTGGCCTGCTTCTCGTGCAGCTGTACTTTGCCATCCAGCTCAAGCTCTGGTCTGACCGCTCCGAGAAGCCAAGAGTGCCGACGAGCGTAGAAGCTCGAGATACTGCACCAGAAGTGGACAATGAGACCACTCCCACGCCCGATGAGATGACATCCCTGCACAGTATCTTGCTGAAGGTCGACCTATCGAGGCTCGACCTGCCTGTGAGTGGCAATTTTCAGTATAAAGTAATTGTGCTAAGTATGTCCTCGGCACACCTCGCAGTCCATACCAGAGACTGTCATTGGCATCGTTCTGTCTGCTCTTGCAATAGTCCTGCTTACTATCTTGATGGGTGCACCACTGGCTAGGTGAGTGCAGTCCAATGCTATACTTTGCAGTAAAGTGGGCAAGGCAGGCGGTGACGGTTGACGTGCATCTCCCCCAGACTGGTCCCAGAGACCGCTCTGTTCTCGTGCTATCTCTCCGTTCTGGCATTCACGGCTCCCTTGCACGTCCTAAGGTCGCCATTTTCACAAGCAACGGCCAAAGCAGGTATACGCTCAAAATGGTCTCGTCTATTTGCAGCCTTTCAGTAGGTGGAGCATTCCTCTCCGATATCTACATACAAGCTGACTGTCTGGACCAGACCCAGAAGCGATATCGAGATAGCCCTCCTGCTCCCAGCATACGGAGCTGTCATCGGCAGCATGCTAGGCGTGATTCCCGAAGGCCTGGATTGGGAAGAGCCATGGCAGGTGGGTAGCATGATTGGACCAGACCCATTTGATGTTCTACTCTAGTCTGACATTCGATTACACCCGCAGAAATGGCCAGTCCCTTGTCTGTTGGGCTCCTTCGCAGGCTGGACGCTTGGACAACTTGCTACATTAGGCATGTGTAGCATATTATGGCTCGCTCGAGCAGGCAGTCAGAAGAGGATAGCTCGAGATGTGCACAGAAGTGAACAGTTAGCCAAGTCTGAGTAATATGCTTTATCATTTCTCGCCGTTCCGCATTGCCCATTTTCCGGGCTTCTATAATGCCTTGCTACTTTGTCGCCACCGTAACACGAGTGCTTCTAGCTTTTGCACCATCACAACGTCAGATCAACAATACAAGCATACTGCTGCATACACTTCACCGCACATACGTAGCTGCTGCTTTCAGAGTATCCCAGACTGTCAAGATGAGCGCATCAAGCGAGATGCCTGCAAAGAGGCAAAAATCTGGAAAGGTCATCGGGACGCATTCAGGCACTTTTCATGTACGTTGCCAGTGGTGCTGAGAGGACATGTCCTGTGATAGGGCTGATAGCTGCTGCCATGTTGCTGTGGGCGTCCTGCAGGCCGACGAAGCATTGGCAGTCTACCTGATCAAGAAGCTGCCCGAATACAAAGATGCTGGTTGGTTGCCAGCAAGCTGCATTGACTGGAAAGGATGCACACGACTGACTTTATCATCGTGTCTGACTCATTGCTATCCAGATCTCATCCGCACGCGCGACAATGCCAAGTTGGACGAGTGCGACATTGTGTTGGATGTTGGAGGTGTCTACGACGACGCGAAGAAGCGATACGACCATCACCAGCGAGGGTTCATGGAGACCTTCTCGCCTGAACACAAGACCAAATTGAGCTCTGCAGGACTCGTGTACAAGCACTATGGCCAGCGTTTGATCCAGCAAGAGATGCAAAATCAGAATGACCAGACGATGCTAGCCGTTCTTTACAAGAAGATATACGAAAACTTCATAGAAGCACTGGATGCTATCGACAATGGCATTTCGCAGTACGATACAGATGCGCCCTCAAAGTACAGCAGCAGGACAGATCTCAGCTCTCGCGTTGCCCATGTACGTAAATCCAGTAGAGACCAGCCTTCGATATGACACTGATACCTATATCTTGCGCGATTATACAGCTCAACCCGTCGTGGAATGAACCGTTTGATGACAGTACTTTGGACGTAAGCTGATAGTCGACTTTTCTCTCGTGAGCTAGTCCAGCTGACGGTCGCATGCAGCAAAAGTTCCAGGTAGCCTCAGCACTTGCCGGAGGAGAGTTCTACAGCGCATTGAACAGGGCAATGAACTCTTGGTATCCAGCTCGAGCGCTAGTAGAGGAAGCTGTCAAATCACGGAAACAGCACGATCCCAGCGGTCAGCTCATAGTTTTCGGGAACTTCGCACCGTGGAAGGTAAAGCCTTGTCATGATTGTATGGCGTTCCGGAACATCGTCTAATATGTTTTCCAACAGGAACATCTTCACTTGCTCGAGCAAGAACTACAAATCCCAGAAGCAGAAAAGCCACTGTATATCTTATACCCAGAAGAGACTGGTGGAAAATGGAGAATCCAGGCTGTACCAGTTTCACCAGACAGTTTCACCAGCCGGAAAGCCCTGCCCGAAGCGTGAGCAATTACTGCTCTGACCCATGACACTGAGCAATAGCTGACAGAACTGCATCTCGCACAGGTGGAGAGGTATTCGGGATCACGCACTATCAGATTTGTCTGGCATTCCAGGCTGCATTTTCGTGCATGCTGGCGGCTTCATCGGTGGAAATGCTACAAAAGAAGGCGCTTTACAGATGGCGGCTAAAGCACTTGCCATGTAAGCTCAGACTAGACCCAAAAAAACTGCCATAGTCATTACTAGACATTCTAGATAATATAAACATTCATTCACTAGAAATGTATATATGCTAGTGCAGCAAGGATACGTATGCCCTACATTGGTTCGTCCTGGACCTCAGTTGCAGCTTGATGACGACGGCGTGTGGGGTACAATGTACAACGCGTATCCACGAGTTGACCTGTGGATCTGTGGTCCGGCGATATCGATAGTAACAGATTTTTCCTCACAGTGAAGCTTGCTCAAGCTGCAGGCGAGCGCTTTCCTCGTGTTCAGACATCATCTCAAGCTCGCTATAAACGTCTACTTTGCCAGTTTCTCACGACATCTGCGAATGCCGTCAAGCGTACGAGAATGCATAGTACTGTAATCTGTATCCGATGCCTTCAGTGCATTTGCGAGGTTATGTGCAGCTTCGTAATCCTGCAGGGCGCTCAGATAATCTTTATCCTGTACCTCAGCTATAACAGCTCGAGTAGAGTGCGCAAGGCCAGCCGCCCGCTGAGCTGCAGCTGTTACAGCAGTGTAAGCTCCTTGCAGACCACTCTTGCTGAATCCGGGCGTCTTATCGAGATTGTCTAGTGCCGACAAGGAGCCGCGGGCAGATTCGACTGCCTCGTTGAGTATGTTGCGAGTATTCACATCGGATTTTGCTTTTAGCGCTACGAGCTGTGGAGCGCTTTGCTGCGCTGCAAGAAGTTCTGCTAGGTAGGACTGCAGGAAGACCGCTTGAGTAGCTAGAGACGTTTTGTAAAGCTTGTCTTCCGCTTGCTTTGGTGTGATTGCGCTTATAGCAATACGGATATAGTCGAGAGAAGCGTTGCATACTGCTTCTGCTCGAGATAGCTGCCTCAAGCTTGCCGACATCGACACGTCGTCAATGAGCATGCGGGTGATAGCTCGCTTCGCAGCTGGCGCAAGGGATGTTTCTGCTGAGTTCAGGGCATGTACGATTGGATCCGAGCTTGACGTAGCAATTACGGGTAAAGGTGATGTATCTCCATTTGGATCAGAACTTCTCGACCAGAGGTTCCGTATAGAGAAACCAGAAGATGTGTGTTGTGCGGGCGGCTCTGGAGCGAGTGGAGCAATTGCGAGCTCTTGCTGGGCATGACCGGTCAGCGCCAACAGGATCGCTCCTTCGAGCTGATCAAGTGCTTGCTTCTGTCTTGCAGGAGCAGCGCCGGACTTGTCTATGGCCGCGAGCTGGAAGGTGACATCTGCGAGTTTGCGTTGTAGTTCTAGCCGACGAGCGGCATCGTTCGGAGAGAGGCTTTGAAGCTCGGGTAGTGTACGTAGAAGCTCCATCAGGTTCGCTCGAGCTTCTCGCAGACCTCTGGGTCCAGCTAGCTTGCCTTGTAAGGAGGCGAGCTGCCCCTGGAGCTCCCTGTATGCTGCTCGGGTCTTCTCCATGTTCTCTGGACTTGCCGCATTGAGCTTGTCGACATCTTGAAGTGCAAACTTGAGGTACCGCTCAGCAGCAAGCCAAGCGCCATCGGGTACAGCTACGTCTCGGATTGTGCTTGCACTTCCAGCTGACACTCCGCCGGAGGAAAGGTTCAGAGCCATCCAGGCTGCTCTAGCTGCCCCTCTAGCTCTCCAGGGTATAGCCGGATCTGTCCCTCCACCACGATGCGCGCCTGAGAACGAGGGAATGAGCTCTTCAGGGAGGAACGTAGAGGGTGACGATTGGTGGTCGTCCTCTGCAACTGGGATGCGCGATTCTCCATGCAGGGCAATGTATTCGACGTAGGCGTGAACCGAGAGATAGAGAGCTGTTGCAGTAGCGACGACCCCGACGGATGCATAGACGGATATCCTGAATATGCCTGTTTCGAGGTAGAGACATCGTTAGAAGCAGAAGCAATTCAGTCAGTTCATTCGAATGTCAGTGGCGGCATTGGTCCAAGAACAGGGCGTAGAAGACGTACGAAGTCAGTTACAGGTATACTCGCATGCATTAGACAGGCTACTCACGGGTTGCTACTTGCAGCGTGTGCATAGCTGGCCCTGCAAACACTCCGCCGTAGCCATCGTCGCTCCTTCTTGCATCTTCCTGCTGCTTGACTGCGTGCTCTTGCTGCTGCTGGGCAGGCTGATTCTGCAGGTTTGTGGAGGCATGTCGACGTGTGGCCTGCGACAGAGTGTTTCTGCTGGTAGTCTTCTCCAATGCTCTTGCTGTGTGAAGCTGTCCGTGGAGACGTCTTGCATTGGATACTCTTGACGATGCAGACAGCGGCGATGCGATGGCAGCAGCAGCAGCAGCATGGCGGACGCAGCATGGCGATGCTGAACAGAGTGACCTGCGTGCGAGCATCGTCGTCGCTGCTGTTCTCTGCATGCTGGCAGTATATGCGAGTGTCAAGAAGCAAGACATGCTTCAGAGCTCTCTTCCATTTTCTATTGCTTTCGCGATACAAGGACACACATCTATACACACAAGTAAGATAGCTCATAGCTAATAGAGGATCGCATAACAAGATCACAATGTATGCAGCGTAAAAAACGAGCCTGCCTCTTGTAGGAGATGGATGCGGACACCTCATCTGAGAAGGGCAAGAAGATACGGGCTCTCAAGATAGGTTTGCTCTCACCCTCGACCGCAGAGCAGGTAGTTCCTTCAGGAAGCGAAGAGAACAAGCATTGACGTCTGCCTCTTCTGTCCAGAAAACCTTGCAAGCGGGTTTTCGAGGGTTTGGTGAGGAGAAGACAGGAAAATGAGAAGGATCTTTGAAGAAAATATGCCGAAAGAGTGAAGATCCGTGTAGAACTCGAATAGAAGCGCAACAGCAGACACGTATTACATGCGGGATATCGACACATAGTCAAATACAGCAGCTTCTCGCGTGAGAGAGGGAAGCAGCTTGTATCGTAAACTGGTACATATAGACAGTGTCACGTGCATGCTTCTATAGCCAAGGTAGGAAGCACTGCCTATTCAAACAGCTCGAAGGAATCCTTTCCAGCATGCCTATTGTCGATACGATAGTTGCAAGGTAGGTCCTCCATATCCCGCAGGAACTATATTACACTAGGGCTTATGTATTTGGTTTGCATCGAAACAAGGAGAACCCACAGCAGACGAGCAGACTAAGCAGGGATGCGGGCACGGTACAGCTTGAGGGTCCAAAGTAGTCCAGCCTGGCCAATGTGAGAATATGTGCTACAAAAGGAAGAACATTGCGTCGGTGTCTTGTGTTTCGAGGCGATGACCCATCCTTGATTGCAGCAGAGCAGCGGCAAGCTTGCAGCGACTTGCTCGAATCGAACGAGCGTGTGTTTCTTATCTTCGATGGCTCATAGTATCAAGGAGAAGAAGTGTTGCATTGATGCGGTACCTTGCAGCTCAGACTGCATCGAAATAGCTTGCGGAAAATAGTTGTACTCGAGAGATACATTCATAGTGTCGATGTCGCTCGCGTACGGTATCAAATAGTCGTGATTTACATGTCGTCGAAGGTGACTGTACAGAAAAGTATCCCCATTAGTATGAGATGCTTGCAGCTAATCGAAATGTACAGAATATTCCAAGGGCTAATCTTACACAAGCTCTCTTCGTCTTCGAAAAGTGGTGAATCCGGTGTTTTGGTCTCGTTCTCGTTGGTAGGGTTGATCTATTTAAAATACACAAATCATCAGTATCAGCCTATGTAATCTTGGAAAACAAGCATGACCCCGGGGAAAAAAAACTGACAAACATGACATGTAAGTCCGGCCAAGTAACGAATTCGTCGGTATCGTGCAGAGGAGGACCATGCGCATGCTTCTGGTCGTCCCTAGGATCCGTGAATCGGCGAGTACGATAATTGCCCATGTTCAGAGTACGAGAATCACCGCCTGTACTCGTGCCCGTGCCTGTTGTACTGCCTAGATCGCTATTGTGGGCGCTTATGCTGGCTGATGAAGGAGCATGTTCGGAATCGCTTGACCAACCGAAGAACTGCATTTTGTGCACATTACAAACATCAGCGTCAGAGAGCTGTGTTACATACAGCTTGTGGAAATGCTCACCGGAGAGGACATCCCAGATTGAGAAGAGGACCGCCAGGATCTCGACAATTCCAAGCTTTCTGACGAGTGAGCAACATAGGAAGCGTACTTGTCGTTCGACCTGTAACCCCAATTAGTATGAGGAAGCAGGGCGGCTCCTGTCTCGGACGGTAAAGGCATCCAGGGAGATGATGCATAGTTATACAGCAGCCTGGATGGTCCATATTCAGGCGAAGCTATCGCATCCCTGGGGGGTTGCTGCTGCAGGAAATCGCAGTCGTAGGGAGCAGAGGGATATTTGTGGTACGGATTCGGCATGGGCGGGAATCCAGGAATTGAGAGATCAGACATGCCTGCTGAAGCCGGAGGCAGACGTTTGCTTGAGTTGCGCATCATCGTGAGCTGGATATTGGCGAGG
Organism: Cystobasidium tubakii; assembly: GCA_024345325.1. NCBI lineage: Eukaryota > Fungi > Basidiomycota > Cystobasidiomycetes > Cystobasidiales > Cystobasidiaceae > Cystobasidium > Cystobasidium tubakii. The sequence goes on along the minus strand of BROO01000005.1, from coordinate 1,056,461 downwards.
CGGGCCAAGCTTGAAGGCGCACAAGGCTGCTTCGCGAGATGGTCCTGCGATGACATAGACGGATCAAGTATGCATCCCAATACCTTTCAGTTTGCATTGTTGTCAATCACACGTGGCGATGCAGAACCTCCTGCATTAGAATGTATAGCCCGACTCACCCTTATCGTAGCAGGTCTGCGGGCCTTGTCGAATCCAAGCCCGTAGCTAGGGCAGGTACAAGCTTGGCCTCTGAACCAATTGTTCTGTCCAAGTTTGGCGTTAGGTACGATGTAGAATGAATGAGGCTGGAAGGTGACGATGTAGGTTTGATCCATCGACATGAGCAAGGATAGATCGGCGATCTGCTTTGCCGACTCTTTCGAAGACACAAACCAGTGCTCTATGTACTGGTTTGTGAGGGCTTGTCTACTGTCCAGGAGCAATAGTTGGTGAGTCATCGATGCCATGCTGACTGGAAGACTGCCTCCCTGAATGACCTGGAGGGTAGGATCGCTGGCAAAGGGTATGGAAGACGTGAGCGGCGAGTCTGTCGGCTCTTGCTTGATAAATAGATGAGAGGAAGGCAGCGAGAGAGGAAGGTTGGATGAGAGACTTCCATACATATTAATTGGGGAAGTCCTGAAATCACGTGGTGGCTGTTGAGATGATTGGGAGTGTCGGACAGGAGGTCGAGTGGTGGGTGAAACAGCCTGCAATGCCATGATTGACGGAATAGAAGGAGCACTTGCTGGTCTGTTGGCGCTGGGGTTGCTTCTGGTTGTCTTGTTGATGGTGGCGCTTATGACGTGCGTGCCTGGAGAGACCCAGAGCAAGCGGGCGAGCGAGTCAGCAGGTGCAGAGGATAGCAGCGGGTTACTTCGCTGCAGCACTTACCTTGTCCACCTGCGCTAATGCCCTGCTCCTGCATGCTGAGCCGTCTTTCACCACTGCTCCTTCTGATATGACTTGACTTGTTCGGATGTCTGGGAGCCGAAAGTGCCGGAGAATGCTGAAATGCCGCTGATCCCGACGATAGCAGCGAGAGGAGTGGTGATGTCGATGGAAGAGGATGTCCAGTCGGTGTAGACCTGCTGCTGATGTCCTTGCCTCCTGACTTACTGGCAGAATTGTCGGTGTTGGACAGAGACGAGACGGTATGATGGCATCGTGACATGATTGCGGCTGAGGATCGCTGACGCTGACGACCGAAGGCAGCTTGGAACGATTTGCGGAGAGAGGTGTGTTGAGAGAGATGGCAGCTGGAATGTCAGTTATCTGTGATTGCTCCGTTGTCGTCTTGACGGTATGGCATGTCTGGACAGAAGGGCCAGTGTCAGAATGCTGTGTCCGGTCGATGGGAGAGAGAAGAGCGATTGGACGGGTTGCTGACTCGGTGGTGAGATAGACTGAGTGAGGCTGTGTGTGGTGATTGATTGCTGCCAGATATCCAGTCATTCTACGAAGAAGCTTCTTATACTCTTCATTTGTATACAGTCAACTGCGGAGTATGGACAAGTCAGAGTTGGAGAATCAAACAGCAAGAAAGTCGAACCTGAGCGAGGAATTGAGTGATTGGATTGATTCGCGAACATCATCGTTATTCCAGCTGCCATTGATGCGCGGTACAGACAGCTGACCGATTCTAGGCGTGACATATGATAGGCATTTCAAGGAAGCTTGTAGTCGTTCGGCGACGAACTTGGCATAGCGGTAAGAAGTAAGAGCCACACTCCTAGTCTCAGCACCTTCTTCTTGTACTCATCCTGTAGAACGTGATGAATAACGCTGATTGAGCTGGCGTCGATATCTTGGATGGTACCGAGAGACTGAAGACAGTCGTGTTTTAGAGAATAGGTGTTGCTTTGGGCTGGGTACTGAGAACAGCAAACTCACTGCAGTAGCGGACTGTGAATTCTTGTGAGCTTTCTGACGGACCTCAGACTCCAGCTCCAGCTCCAGCTCCAGCTCCAGCTCCAGCTCCACCACATCGCCAGGCTGCAACAAATGGCTCTCGATATTCCTCGCATGCTGTCTATAGTGCTGATGAGTGAGCTAGCCTCTTGGCAGCTCTCCACGCATGCGTGTACCATCTGCGAGCACGACAACCGTGGGCTTGTTGGGCAGGGAGCTCAAATTTGTCAGTCAGCTAGCCAGTCTCAGTCAGCTAGCCAGTCTCAGTCAGCTATACGAGCAGACGAGGGCAGTGTGAGATGCTGTATGCGTCGCGTCGATGGCTCAATGCTATCCACCATATCTTGTAGCCTGATGTAGTGAGCCACGAGGATCTCCGTACTGATAGCTGAGCTCATCACCCCCAAACCTCAGTCTACGCGACACGCAGCAGCAGGTCATGTAAGCGCCTAGCAGTCTGTCACTCCGATACTGGTCCTGCTGCTGTTGTCATTGTTGCACGACTTGCACTTTCGATCCGGCATTGTTGAGGCTTCTTACGTCTGACAGTTGCGATGAGCATGGCAGGACAGGCCAGCTAACAGTGCAGGCGGGAGCCAATGGCATACTGGTGCCAGATGTCTTCCTGTCTCTATAAGTCGAACCAGCATGGCTGTGTTACTCTTCAGGTGCGTGTACATGTCGTGTTGGAGGCAAGCAGAGATAAGCTGTTCTGCCAGCTTGAATCATGGCCCGCCTTTGCAGCTGCCCGATTCGACGCATGGAATCGGAAGGAGGATTGCGCATGGCTGGCTTGCTAAATACTCAACCTTCATCAAGCTTATCGCATCTCTGCTGGTACAAATGCGACTTTCCATGCTTGCGATTGAGAAAGGTATCATTCCTCCATATGCTGGGCGCGACTACCGTGGAAGAAGCTGGACTGGAGCGTCCGAAATGCAACCTTCTGCAAGGAAAGCACAATGAATCTTCTATTGAAGCATCTACTTCCTGCAAAAGTACATCTGCAATGCTTTTCGCAAGTTTTTTTTTGGAATATCATTCCAGCGGGATGCTGCATGCAAACGGGAAGAAAAGGCTGGCGGCATTGTCTGAATGCACCAACGCTGACTGGAAAAGACTGGCTGACTAGAACCTTTCTGTCGCTACTAATTGCTGATGGAGATCCACTTCTTCTGCGCGACTGGTTCTCGCTCGCCTATAGTACCTAGTTATATATATCCCCTGGATGGCTATATTTTATCCAAGCATCTGGCGCATTAGTCGAGTGGTAACACGGGCATGGGCTATGTTCAACTAGTCAATGACCCGGAAGCCACTACTTCTGCGCTGCGGAAGACCTTCTGCCTGGCCTCAAGCCCCATTTATAGAGATGCCTGGCTACTCTAATGCTCATGGCCAATAGAAGGGTCTGCGGTATATGAGGGACGCCCATACGTTTTGCTGCGCCAACCCAGGGTTCAGGGTTCGAAACCAGCGAGCGGCATCCACCAATCGTAACTACAAGCAGTCATTTTATTCTTTCTTTTTCCCCTTCAACCCTCGCGATCGCGTCATGCGAAGACATCCGCAACTCGTCCGACCGAACCACACTTGCTGGGCCCCTTTTAATGTCGGCTATAACTCACCTGCTGCTACAAGCACGGCATTCAGCTGCTATGCAAGCTCTGGATCTTCGCTCTACCAACTGTTGTGATTGCTGCTCTCGCGTTGCTGTCGCTGACATTGTCCCAGTGGGTATTGGTCGGCACCCATAGAGCAAGACATCACTGACCTGCTGCATCATACAAAGCAGGTTCGGACATCTTGTGGCGGACTGGCCAACGAGGCAAGTGAATGCACTCTGCAGGCGTAATGCTCCCGGCAAGTGCACTGAGTGTCGGTCCCACTCGCTTCCCCAGGTGCACGGCTCGGCTCAGTCAATGTAAGGATCCATAGTGTGCAAGAATGGGTTACCGCGGACTACGCGCCAGACTGACAATTACCACTGAGGCAAAAGGCTAGGGTTACCAAAGAACTCTGTTCAATGGTAACTTGCACACTTGGTAGCGTGACTGTGCGTAAGGTTGTGGCGCTCCACACCTTACAGTCAAGCACAGTGCCAATGAAGCGACCTCGCGAGCCTCACCCGCCTTCGGTGAGGACACCAATCCTCTCTGCCGCACGTTTCCGCGGCGAGGACCTGCTGATAAATACTGCAAGTTTGCCCCCCTTCTCCACCTTGCCTCCTGACCTGGCTCGCCTGCCGTACGCCAGGCAGGCACCCGAAAAGAATTTGAAATATTCTTCTGCACATCCGGTGGCGGGGCGCGTCTTCCAACAGCGACAAGAACTGGTGGGCGATTCGGTCGTCAAGGTCTTTGTCATGCATTGGTTGATCAACCATTATCTCGACTTACCGGCCGGTGTAGCAGCTGTGGGTTTCAGCTCCGACATCGTCGCATCGCTCCAGGTCTAGCTGATGATAGTTGGAACAAACACCCTCGACAGCCTCTCGGAGACACCGTCTAGCAAGCACGAAGAGATTGCATCATGCGAAACATCTATGCCTGCTTCGACTAGCTCTTATGGTGAAGAACTTGAGATCGAAAGTCTTGGACACTCCAGCCGATTGAATCGACTCAACGCACAGGCCCAGGCTGGAGGGCACAGCTTTCACACCTGCGTCTCTACAATCTTAGAAAGTGCTTCAGAGTTACCAAAGGAAGACTTTCAAGATCCCCAGTTGATAGCATCGAATCCTCACAAAACCAGACACCTGCTATCAGTCCCTTTTCCTGAAGAAAATCGCTTCTTGCAGCTACAGGGATCACACGCAGCATGCAGCTCAAGTTTCGCAGCCACCTCCTGCTCCGGCACTTTACAATAATTATAAAATTAACAGCTAGTCTATGGTCTCCTGCTTGCAGGCTCGGGCACAGGCTCTGATGAACAGCGTATCGGCATTAGCGAGTGGATCAGAGTCCGCTTTCTTTCAGGCAGGAGCTTCAAAAGTGTCTGCGGCTGCTGAATTGCTGAGTGTCCCAGTGGGCGCAAGCGTCGCCGAAAGCCACAACCTTGTACAGGTCATAGGGCTGCTCGGACCAATCGCCGCCAAACATCGGTCTATGCCAGCTAATCGTGAACAAGGACCCCATCGTAGACCGGCAACAGAGGCCTGTGATGCGCTTTTCGATTCGGTCAGGCGGCGAATCAGGCTTCTGGATCTGCCTCTCGAGGGTCAAACGGACGCCGTGTTTTCAGACCTGGGCGAAGATGCACTCTTAGTACTGGTACCAAGACTGTGGATAGAAGAGACAACCGACCTGCTTCGAAGCGAGCCCGCGCGAGTTTGACGACTCGATTCCCTAGAACTACCTCCCGAGCTGCGAACGGACGCCGTGTTTGCAGGTTTGGGCAAAGATGCAGAATTCGTACTGGTATCACAAGAGTGGGTAGAAGGAGCGATCGGCCTGCTTCGAAGCGAATCCATGCAAACCTGAAAGAACAAGACATCCTGCTGAAAGAGTGGCATGCGTAAGACCTAGCCTCCAGCTCAGCGTGAGAAAGCCAGTCAGGCCGATTGTTCGATGCAACGAGGGAGTATTGGACGGCAGACTTCTCTTCTTACGACCTTACGTTCTCGCAGATTGTCAGCGCTGCATTTGCGTTTGCTTTCTAGCGCTGGAGGTATGGAAATACAGTTTTATGTGCTTATTTCCAATGAGATTATTGTAGAAGCAGGATGTTTACTTGAGTGGCATGCCGAGTCTACGACGTTGCATAAATCTCCACATCGTCACTTCAAGATGTCATGGGCTCCCCAGTAAAAAAGCCATTCATCGTAGTCGGCGGGTCCCAACTGGTGGGATACTGCTACGTGACGAGGCCAGTTCCTGTGCGCGGTCGTTATAGGCTCGCGGGATGCAGAAGGCCTCTCTACCTCTTTCGTTCGCTCCGACAGGTTTCCGCTTGTACACGTCTAGCATCTTGCCGACTGGGTTGGAGATGAGGCCCTCGAACTGAGCGGCTTCGGCGATCTGTCTGTTGAACGGGACGACAGCAAGGTTCAGCTCGAAAGCAAGGTGTTGAATCATTTGATCCTACCTACATCATGACACTCAGTAGATGGTGTTGTCACGCAGCTTTGGAAGGCGCGACTCATGTGACGGACTGGGGATGTACCAGATGTACAGTACCGCTAGCAGTCTCGTTGAGAGCCATTTCGACCATCCTTCGGCAGCAAGGTCGACTCGCAGCCAGACATGCAGTAGCTTGTGAAAGCACGACATCAGTCGCAGTTCTTCGCTATACGGACGCACTTTCAATCTCACATTTTCGCTGCTGGCAGCACAGCGACAGTCTCACTGGATTCGACGCTCATAGGGCTGGGAGGGAAGACGTCCAGTGTGTGCCTGAGGCCTCTTAGTATCTTGTAGCTCTTGCTCCCAGTGCTCTTGTCTATCTTGTATTCCAGTTCATTGTAATTGTAGCATTATTCGACGTCAACGCTTCAATATGGCAATTGACTGGATGCAAGAACATGCTGCTCATTCGCAGCGTGCAACCAGCACACGTAGCACTCCACTGCTCGTCGTAGATGCGATACGAGCCATCCGCCTGATGAACAACGTATTGGTGCATGCAAGAGCTTCAAGAAGAAGAAGAAGCTCGTTCTATCTGGACTTCTCGCCAACTCATCTGCACGACATACAAGCACACTTCAAGCATCAGCACACAGGATAGGACTATGGAGGACATACTCCCCAGCGAGCTCCTCCTGCTCTCACAAGCTATCGTCCACTTCGGCACTGCTCAGAGCGACACCTTGGCCAGAGCAATGCAGGCAAGAATGGCTGCAACTTCTCCCTCGAGAGCATCGCTCTTCACTCCTCAAGCCTGCCTGCAGCTCATCGACAAGATGCTCGCTGCGGACGGGTTGAACGGGTGGGTGTATTGGTTGAATTGACCTGCTTGCCTGACATCTGGCTGAACATGTTCCGTCTGCACATTAGGACTCGCCTACCTGAATTGGAGCGGCCAAATGCAAGAACAGGCATCAAAGTAGCTAGAAAGTATTATACTGCACGACTCGCCGAACTCAGAGATAAGCTGGGTGTACAAGAGGAGCAAATGAAGTGCGTGGTCCATATCATGTGGAGAGGGTGCACTGGTGTACCCTACCTAGATAGTGTACTGCGATGCAACACTGACACAACCTGCAACCTACCCACAGACAGCTCCTCGCCGAAGAGAAAGAGATTAAGAGCGGTGCATGGGATGAAAAGATCACCGAGGGATACGACCTTGTCACTGCTTCCGACGAACCCACTGAGGCTCTCTACAAGCACAAATATAGTGCAGGAACAGTTCAGGATGCTCGGCAGGAGGTATCGGATGCTACAGCAGACCAAGGAGAAGCACCTTCAAACCTTGCCGCGGCAACAAACATTACCCAACCTGAACCACCCTTGCCTAAGGAGGAAGCAGCATCACCCGCGAAAGAATTGCAATTCGCAGATGAGGTTACAACCATGCCTGATGCATCTATAGACGATGACCACGCCTCAAGATCACCGCATGAACGTGAAGGAACCGCTGGATCAATCCTGCAAGACGTTCCAGAGGAAGATGAGGATGAGGAGACAACCTCCCCGGCACAGAAGCGCGAAGAGGAGGAGGACGAGGACGAGGAAGAAGAAGACCATGCATCCAAACCTGAACATGACCGAGAAGCAGCATCCGCAAACTCCCTGCAGACTAGGCGGTCAGCGCAGCCTCCTTCGGCAAAGGCCAGTACTAGCGCGAATGCCAACAAAGGTAGTGCGCCAGAACGACGCTCTTCCAGTCGTGTGTCGAGAAGCTCCATCGCCAATCTGAGCGAAATCATCCCCTCAACTTCCTCTGATGCTGCGGAGATGACAATCACATCGCCTCCCCCTGCCGTACCAGGTGAAGAAGCTACCTCGCCTGCAAGAGAGAAGGATATCGTAGCTCCGTCCTCTGAAAGTATGGATGTAGACATGGCAAGTGCGCCAATGGACAGGGAAGATAGTAAGGACTCCACTGCCGGTCAGCCGTCTGCTAATGCTGGACCTGCCGCTACCAACAAACGAGGGAGGCCAGCGAGAAAATCGTCTGTCCCCCCTGTTGCTGTGAAAGATGCCAACAAGCGCAAGAGAACGACTACGCCCCAAGCTCAGAACAAGGCTACTTCTCCTGCGCCATCGGATCGTTCAAGATCGAAGAGAGTCAAAACTGAAGAACCGGAATCGGGACTTGGCACGCCAGGTGCGCCGTTGAATCATCTTTTTCGCATCGCATATTCTCGCTGGCCATAAAGCTGATTCAAAATTTATTGCCATGTCTTCGTGTACAGTGGAATCGGATCGTACGCCGGGGAGTTCAGACGCATCTGCGATTCGTCGGTTTCGCAACTCGGCACCCCATCTCATCAGCCAGATGATAAGCAGTGTCAATTCTACCTACTTCAAAGAGCCAGTCAAGCCAGGAGAAGCGAAAAACTATTTTGAGATCATCAAGAAACCGATGGACTTAAAATCCCTGTTGCAGAATGTCAAGAATGGGAAAATCACAAATTCAGCTGAGTTCACTAGGGACTTGACTCTTATCTTTGCAAATGCTATTATGTATAATGGTCAAGATCATCATGTTGGTCAAGATGCTGTCAATATGTGGAGAGAAGCACAAGGTCTTTTACGAGTGTTGGAAGCTGCTGAACAACGTGCTATGTAGACGAGCATCAGTTAAATGGTGGTATAAAAGGATCGTGGAGACACTAGAAATATCAAAGAAGACTTATTCGTGCAAGCAACTGCTCACCCATATATCTATATTCAAGTAGCTCAAGGCATGTCGTCGATGCTAGACAATCTGCGGCAAGCCTTTTACATCCCACCCACATTCTCGAAGACGATCTGCCCTAGATTGCGAAAGCAAGTATCGCCTCTCGCGTAGAACCCTTCGGCGCATCAGACTAGATGGGGGATCAGTTGTCAGACTTACAGACACGTGGACCTCGTTGGCGATCGCAAGCAGGGTCAGCAGGGTCAAACTTACAGACTTTGCAACGACCGGAAGCGCACCCTACGATCTCGTCATGAGCGATCTCTTCGCACTATCGATTTAGAAACGACGAGGCACAAATCAGACACAATCTCGTCGCTATCCAAGTCGGAATACCTCACATGGACTCCGCCAATGCCTAGGCAACTACCGCATTGACTGAAGAAACGTGAACGGATGGCAACAATTAGCACTCCCTCAAGCTCGTCTTGCAATGTGTGGCACTACCTACTTCAAATCCTGATCCGTTTCGACACAGTCAACGCCCTCGCCAAGAGTACCATCGCTCCAAACAACCGGGCAAGCCGTCATAGGAGCAGGACAGACATCGGCAGACGACATATCTCTCCTCCAGAAGATTGGAAGATCTATTATAGGCTTACTGGGCTTCTTCTTTTCGCTCGGCATGGACTTCTGAGATGGACCGGGATGATGAGAGTCGGTTTGATCTGGGTGGTCAGGATGATCGAGGTGCGGATCTTTCGGACCACCGGGATGATGAGGATCTTTGGGTTCTCCTGGTCACTCAAGATCCTTGGGCCGCCCGGATGATGGTATCTTTAGGTCCGCCGACACCATGGTGTTGATCATCGTCACGATCATGGCACGCCCATTTCGAACCGTCCGATTTGCGACAGGCGCTCATGTTGACTTCTTGTAGTACTTTGTCACACCAACTGCAGCAATGCAAGAAGCAACGATCTCAGTCATCAGGCACGGAGCAGTCTCACCGAGAATCTGTTCCACTTAAATGGAGCAACCGCCGAGGAGGCCAGAGTTGTGTTTGCGTTTCCAGTTGGCAGACCGGCAATGGTACTTCTTCAGCATGCAAGGGGATCCGCGGGCATTCTTGCCTGGCATATAGGTATATGTGCATTGCCTTCTTTCAGGAGAGGCGAATACTGGTGGCATCGCTCTTGGCATTTCTTCTCGTCGCCATGCTTGACGACGGCGATCTATGGGGACTGACACAGTCTAAATAACTTCTCTTCAAATCGGTTTGGAGGAGCTGTCGCCAAGAAAAGACTTGCATGGCCGCAGTCAATATAGTGATCTCCGAACTGTGCTTATACATTCGGCTTGTATTTTGGATGTGCTACCTACTTCAACGGCTCCGCAGAATAAGACCAGTCTGGCAGACTGAAGCCGATAATGACACCCAGGACAATGTTTTGATGCTTTTCATGGCTACTTGGTCCGCCTAGATGTGTAGATATGTAACGCAATAGACGGCAAGCGCCCAACCGAAGATGTAGGGACTGGGATGTAGGAGAAGGAGATGTATACAAGCGCAGTCACGTTGCCAAAGCCTCGGTTCCTTCTTTGTAGATGATATAATCGGATGCCTTTCCGGGCCGGCGCCTCGCTCACATCAGTTGGCATCGCAATTGACTATTAAAGTCCGTGTGAGACATTTATAGGGGGTTACTCTTGCGTCATGTAGTCACGCCTTTGAGAAATAGACTGGCAAATAAAAATGCCAACTGCTCTGCGGCAGAGCAACACGGTGCAGTGCCGAGTCACAAACACCGGTGGCAACTACAACTACACACAGGCTTCAAGCGATCTAAGATGGTCTAACGGTAATGTCTGATGCTAATAGCACACTTGCTCGGTGTATTGCTTAGATGTACACAAAGTGGTCGATTGCTGAGACATGTTATCTCTAATAACAAGCACTTTAGGGCGATTAGAACAGGGATCTGCAAAGCGGACAACTGAAAAGCGACAAGACTCAGTGAAACAGTGCGAAATGCGACCGAGCTGTCTGAAAGCCCTCACCTTGATCCGTGGGATGTGGCGAACCACTTGTATAGACAACTGGGGTGGAACAGCTGCAGATCTCGACTACGTCAGCTCCTTGACCCAGGAGGGAACAATACATTCTGCTGACCTGTTTGCAAGTTCGGCATCGCTTGGTCGGCATGGAGCGGTCGGTGACTGAAACGACTGAGTAGCAGATGGCACAGGCCTCCACACCTTCAAAGTGTCGCGCAGCATTCGTCTTGAACAGGGACAAGGCGTCTGCGATGGATCCGTTCTATTGAAACAAGCGGCAAGTCGGTAATATGAAACACGATATTGTAGACTATGACTTACTTGGGTCGAAATGATGAGCTGCACATTGAGCAGCCAAGCTCGCCATGTAGCCTCTGGCACGCCGATGCGCTTGACATCGCGAACCTCCACGGGACTCAACGGGAAATTGGGTGGAATTCGTATTGCTATCTCCATTGGCTGTTCATCCACCGTGTACTGACAAATGAAGCTGGTTAAATTCACGTTGTCCGATAATGGCAGTAACCGCCGATCTGCTTACCACAGCCTTGACTTCGTTGACATTGGGAAGAATCTTCACACTCATTTCTTCGTCTTGCAGTGTCCCCTTCGTCTCTTCTGTGTGCACTCTAGCGAGCTCCAGATCAATCAGCGATGGCGAGAATGCCCTACTTGTGAATGTCTCGATAGACATTGATAGCTGCTTGTTCTTAATCGATTCCCAGTCCGCCCTGACGAGCGATGGCACAGACCGTAGAGTCTGATAATATACATGCGCCGCAAGCCGAGACAACGCTAGGCTATCTTCCTCATCCAGGTCTGCCGTAGAAGGTATGAGCAAACTAAAACCGAGGGCCGATGATGGAAAATCGGGCTCATACCTTCAATCTCGAAATCCTCGACCTGCCAGCCCAACAAATCAATTCCTCTGCTTCTCTCATTGACGCTTGTCTCGTTGAATATCGTAGGGAGCAGCGCAGTTGGGATGAAGTTGGACTTGCGAACTTGTTCAGTGAAAGCCGTTTTCAGTGTCGTAGTCTATGTGCGTAGCTTAGCGGAAGTGAGAGCTGTTGTTGATACATGTCACTTACGGTATCCTGGAAGAATTCGCACATAAGGAGCCACGATAGCAACAATCGGGTGCTTTCTACCTTCGACGTTGCTGGAACGAGAGCATACTTCGCTAACATGTCAAGAAGCTGGGCAGGTATACCTGAGCTTTCTGGCTCGCCTGATTCATCGGATCGTCGTACTTCTGTATTAACGGTCAGCTGGTCGACTTCCTTCCGAATTGCAGACGAGCAAAGGTGAAAGACAGCCGCCAACGATGATCCCGAAATTTGACCTAGCAGATTAAAGAGCTGCATGATACAATATCAGTATGGCCCAAAGTGGAGAGAGTGTCATTCGAACCGTACCGTAGGTAAGTCGTCCCCTTTGAAATTATCGGGAGAGACCAGCAATCGAGCCATCGACAACACCAGACTGAGCGTGACGTCTGACGCTGAGATAGCACTCAGGAAGATTGGCGATAGAAGCTGCGTTGTACGCGACAAAGAAGTCTTGATAACGGATCTGAAGTTCTTGTTGATGCTGGACCGGTTGCGCACTTCTTCCAGGAAGTTGCAGGCGCTTACTAGTCCGCTGTAGGTTGACGTAGTGTCCCAAGAAAATGACTGATGAAGGCGAGCGTCAAATATTGGCCCACAGCCCGATGCAAATGAGACTTACCTCGATGAAGTATTCCACTAGATCGAACATGAAATCCCAATGAGATCCATTGAGATCCTGGATTGTCGGGATGAGCTGAGTGCAAACTTGCAGAATGAAGGGTCCGACTCGGTCTAGGGGCTCGTCATTGTCATCTTCATCGTCTGCGGCGCCATCGAAGAGATTCCATTTCTGAAAGCCTTGAAGCAGGAAAATGGCTCGGTTTGGTGGAAGCAGATCTTCATCGGAGCCCGATGCATTGGCCAGCGCCAGCAAAACTCGTAGCAAGGGCAAGCCCTCCCGTATAGCGGTTGCAACCTTGATACTTGTAAGCGATGCTGCAACTTCGCCTTGATAGCGTTGCAGGCGTGGAGATTCGGGAATGGCACCTCGAAGTGCCGGGAGTATAGTGATACAGACTCGTGCATCTGGGAAAGACACATATTGTCATTTCGCGAGCTTTGGGCCTCAATCATAAAGCTCACCTTTTCCTTGCCAATGCTTTGCAAGATCGAGCCATGCCTCTTTGTCCTTCAGGCTAGCACCAGACTGATGCAAAAACATTGCCAGACAGGCAGCGAAGGTTCGACTAGCATACGATTCGGTTTCGAGTTGCGATACTTGCTGCAAAAGTGGGATCAAGATCTGCTCGGGAACTGTGGCGCCCGTGCGAATTTCCTGAGGCTTCTTCAGGCTTTGGATTGTTTCAAATTGCCAATCGTCTGCAGCTTGATTCATGCTCTGCGTACAAAGGTGCACGGCCACTCGATCAGAAACGACATTGAGCGCTTGAAGATCTAGTTCTTGTATGTCATCGTGAGATCGTATTGCGAGGACATCACCAGTGACTTCTCGAACCAATATGCTATGGGGCACAATCCATGCTATCTGAGAGCTGAAGCGGCGATTTTCGCTCAAGACTGACAACCAGGCAACGATGCTTCTTCGGTAAGTTTCGATAATCGCATCCCTGGAAGCATCCTCCTGCTCGTCATCGATACCGTATGGCAGTAGCAACGGATCGAAGACAGCAAGACGACTGTCCGGTACCCTGCTGAGGACAGGCTCGGCGAGACGGGCCATTTCTGATTCCTGTGGCAGGAAAGCCATAATAAGATCATAACGGACAGCTGCAGAGAGTTCGCAAAGCTTGAAGAATGTTTCCGACAACACCACTGGGCTGTAAGAGAGTGGTCATGCATGAGCAAAGTGAGGAGCTTCCTTGGGTATGATACTCACCTAATGTGACACTGCTTCTCGAGCAGCAATTCACCTAGACGAGATGCAGTCATCGCGTAGAGGTCTGGCAGCGACCAAGGCCCTCTTTCGATGATGATTGTTTCATATATCTTCCGAGCTTGCTGTTCGATCTCAATTTCAAGGGCTATCACGCGTGGAACCAGCTCGGCCCATTGGAATACGACTACAAAAGCGGGGTAGTGAGCCACAGTGCCATACAACTGCATAGCAGAGGCTAGAGACAGTAGTGTCAAGGCGATCGATACCTCTTGCTGAGGTATCGGATGTGTGTTGTTCATAGCTATTGCGGAAAGTTGACGTTCCAGATAGTCTACCAAGCGAGTTAAGAAGGCTCTCGGCATTTCCGAACTGGCCATAGGTTCGGGAGTATGAAGCAGAATCTCTAGCGCAGGTCGAAGTGAGGGATCTGAGGACAAAGAGCCGATAGCGTACTCTATAATAACCTCGTCAAGTTGTGCATTGTCGAAATCGCCAGACGGGAGGGTGTTGCTCCGGAAGATTTCAAGAAAAGGCAGCAAAGATGCACTGCCTGTTTTTGTGAGTTCGCGTCGCAGCAACTCGCATATGTGCTTCCAAACTGCACTTTTCGCATCAGATGCGCTACGAGCCAAGAAGTATGCGGTGAGAAGCTGATGATCTTCGACGCAAGTCTTGAGCATGTATTGATCAACGGCCTGAAGAAAGAAACGGGATCAACATACGCCCAGAAATGCAACTTTAGATCTACGCACATCCCGAACGTCTGACATAAGCAGTTCCTGCCCATCTTGCTGAAGCGCTTCCAACAAAAACGTCGACGCCGCTTGATAGTCTTCTGATGTTGCCGCTATAGTCGTGCATTTATGCATCAAGCTTTGCGCCCTCTTGGAGAGGTCTTCCGACGACGATCGGAATAAATAGGCTAGAGCAATTGCTAACGCGGTGCCGCCTTCCTTTTGGTTGACGCTCTGCTCAGCGAGGTTCGAGAATTGCGACCAGAAATCTTCGAACGCTTCGGGAAATTTCGAAGACACAGCGACGATACCTTTTTCTAATTCTTGAACTGTACTGGGGCTGTTGAGCGATAGATACTTGGAAGGTGGTGGTGTAGCATGTAAGTAGTATTCCCATAATCTGATGAGCTGCTCTGCTGCGACGATCGCTGCATCTAACGAGACGATAGACAAGCGCACAAAGTCGACAAGACACCTGACGAATGCTTCTGTCGAGCTAGCATCGATAGCAGCGCCATTATAAGCCGCCCAAAATGACGAGAAGAGCCTGTCCAGATTCGAAGATGTCCGAGGGAGGATTGACTCTGGTATGGAGTGTAGAAGTAAAGGAGCTGCCTGGTAGTCTGATGCCGCATTACCGAAAAAGCCAATTTTCAACACATCAAAGAAGGCCGCTATAGGGTGCGGAATCTTCGAAGGTCTGGCCGGAGCCGCTGGAGCATCCGTCTCTTGCTCAGACGACGATGAAAATTCAGAATCGCTCGATTCCTCATCGTCATCAGTACTGGCTATTGGCTTCTTCCATATTGAAGGGTACTTCCGGAATAGAGTAATGAGAGGTTCCCAGAGCGTATTTTGCGTTTGATGGTCTCGCTCGCTGAATGCCGCTGTGGGCGCTATGCTGCTTATGGTAGAAAGACTATCTTCTAACAGCACGCCGGCCTGTTCATGTGACAGTATCCGTGCTAGTGTTCTCCATGTGGCCCGTCTGACTTGGGGCGCATCCATCTCCTTACTCGATAAGAACGACCAGAAGCTATCGGACGACGTCACTTTCGCGAAGAGGCTGGTGTTATCCTCGGTACACGACGGGATGAGTGAGGCAAACGCTTCGATGCTTGCAGTGAGCTGATTGATCAGGCGATCCTTCTCCTCTTGCATTGCTATCCGCTCTTCCTCGCTGAGTTTCCGCTTTGCCTGTGCATCCGCCGACAATCCCGCTGGACTGTCCAATATACTGTCTGTGAGACTGTTGATTATTTCAGCAAGGTACTCTTGCGGTGATACTAGCTCGGTCAGGGCTTTCCAATTCGCAAGTGACAGGTTGCGGACTTGACGGTCTGGATCGAATGTCGCACAGAGCTGACAGGACAGGAAGTCCTCACGTTCTAGAGTTGTAGGTGCAATGAAAGAAGGGACAGTGTAAGATAGAAGGTCGGAAGAGCCTTGGTGAAGGAGGATAGAGTGTATTGATGCGGTGAGGTAGCGTACTCTGCGCGATGCATAGGCAAGCAGGCGAGGTAGATGGTGAATCTGCGGCCACACCCAGGATGTCAGCTAGTCAGAAAGTGCATACAGAGTATTGATAACCTCACCCAAACAGGCATAGTCTCTGAAATCTGAGTTAAAGGTTCTTCGTTGTCGCCTTCGTCATTTTGTTGGACTTGGTTAATCCACCTAAGAACCTCATCGAGCCCTCGTTCGACAGACATCGAGTCCTTCTTGTTCATTAGCCGCAAGGATACCACTTTATCGGCAGGAATGCGTTCGTAGCTCGCTCCAACGACGCCCAGGCCATATATATCTACAGGATCAATGTTCGTTCTTGAAGGTTTAGGTGGCGGAATGTACTGCTTCTTGCGAGCAGGAGGTGGAGCCTGGCCCTTTGCATGCTTCTTGGACTGTTTCTTCTTCTTCTTTGCTTCTTGGGCTTCTTTGCTTCCTCTAGACTGACCCGGCGGGGGTGCGTCTTTGATCTTTTTGCCTGCTTTGTTCTTGAGGATAGCTGATGGTGGCATGTCTCCATTTGAAGGGCCGGCCTCGGCAGAGACGGCAGGTTCCATGGCAGTCCTCGCATCGTCGTCAGTGCCATCTGCAGGCTGCCTCGCTTCTCCCTCGGCTCCCTCAGGCTCCTCCATCAGCTCTGCCTGCTCGTCTGCCGCTCTCGCCTGCAGCTGCTCTTCTCTCGCAGCCGTCTTGCGAGCATGCTTCTTCTTTGTGGCCGAGCTTGCAGAGGACTTCTGCTTTGGCATGCTGGCTGGACACGTGCACTGTCTACGAGGTGCAATGAGAATACAGAAGCAAATAGCAAACAGACGTCCTCCATCATCGTCTATCATCATCGAAAGAGCCGGCCGATCACCTCGAGAGCGCTGGGTATGGAAAGGCCTGATGAACACATACTGAGCCTTGGATAGCAGCATGCTCAGCTTCCCACTCCCAATGCGATGCACATTCCAGCTTCAGACCCCCGAAAAGCTCACTTTCCGGTTGCATGCAGATGTGGCGACAAAATCTTCAGAGTAGACGCGATCAGCCATGAAAGCAAGCTCTTTCTTCTTTGTATTGACTACACCGACGACTACGTCAAGCTATTGCTGCTCCTTGGATACTGCCGACAGGATAGAGAGGAGCAGCGCCTGCTCTCGCTCGGTCTGTCGCACGCTTTTCCCAACTGGCCCTCCCCACTGCTACAGCAGGCGAAGAGCAGGATTCTGCAACCCCCATCGAAACCGCAGGAGGACAGGCTGCAGCTGTAGCTAAAGTCAACGAAGGCAGAGTGCTGAAGATTGGGACGAGACCTCTCTTCCTGTTTACGACGATGGCCGGTCCAAACCTCGAGCTGTTCAAGGTGTGCCTATACGAATCAGGTGTAGCTGACATTGACTGACTGACGGATGGATGGATCATGACAGTTCGCCATCTATGTCTCGGTTCCTATTGCCTTTATGGCCTACTTTGGAGATCCTGAATGGTACAACAAGCACGTCTATCCACTCAAGGATGCATTTGTCAAGCCCGAGAAGGCGGAAGTGGTGGGTGGCTGCATTTGCTCGGATGCATGCTTTGCTGACTGTATGTCTTGTGGTCGACAGACCATCTCAGACTCGCCGTCGGAGCTGAAGCAGCAGATTGCCCAGCTCAGAGCGCAGAGATTGGCAAAGAAGGAGCAGCGTGAACAGCAGCAGCAATAGATTTGGAGGACATGTGTCAGTAAGGTGTTGTTGTACTTGCTAGCCATATGACGAAGGCAATGAACTCAACTGTCATAGCATATCTTCTGCGCAGTCTCCCTCTTTGCTGATTGTCTGGATGAAGAACTTGTTTTTGCTTTCGTATCAATACCTCCATGTAGCGAAGAGAGCCGAACCGATAGACCGGCATTTTCAGAGTGAAGCTTTTCAGTGATTCGAGGTAGTCATTCAACTGAGTCAATCTACTCATAGATGTAGGTCAGTTTGTTGAAGCTCGTCGATGTAGTGTTTATCAATGCATGATTCTTGCCATCTTCCTTGTACTTGGACCAACCTGCCTGCTTGCTTGCACTGACGCAGACATGCAGCGACCACAGCAGCAGCAGCAGTCGCAACAGCAACCTGCTCAGCCTCAAGATCAACTGCAGAAGCTCATCACTGCCGCCAATGCAGGCCAGCTCACCCACGAGCAGCTCGCCCAGCTGCGGCACTTTCTCAATGCCCAAGGTGGAACAGCAGCGATGGGGCTGCAGCCATTGGCAGGCGATGCTTCAGGGAACAGCAACAACAGCAATGCGAACATCAACATGCAGATGCCTGGGATGCCTGGGATGCCCGGCCTGCCTGGGGGAGGCGCCCAGCAGCAGCAGCAGTCGCCGCCTCAGCAGGTAGTTCAGCAGCAACAAATGACACAGAGTCCAGCACCACAGTACCAGAACCTGAATCAGACCTCGAACAGCAGTACTTCTGCCAACAACACCGCGGCTCCTGGCAATCCTGACCCTCGCGTCCTCATCGCTCAGCTGCAGAACAGGATCAGCAACATCGACGTTGTCCTCAAGCGCAACGACATCACTGACCTGGATCGGAACAGGCTATCGCAAGAGCTGGAGAACAACAAGCGTTCCCTGGCTGCGTTTGTCAACCAAGTCAAGGTTGCCGCTGCAGCTCAGCACCAGATGCAGTCGATGCAGAACGCCGGCCAAGGGAGCAACGTCAACGAGATGCAGCTGGCTCAGCAGCGAGCAATGGCTCAGAAGGCCCAGCAGATCCAGGCGCAGATGCAGCAGCAGCAGCAGATCCCGCACCAGGCGCAGATGAACTTCCAGCAGCAGCAGGCCGCAGGCAGCAACGGCGGCCTGAATCTGACGTTGCCGCCCAACAATGCTCCGAGATCATCGCCCAGCATGCAGCCGCAGCAGCTGCCGCCGCAGATGCAAGCGCCGACTCATCCTCAGCAGCAGCAGCAGATGTCCCCCATGCCGCAGCAGCCCCAGCAGATGCCTTCCCAGCAGCAGCAACGGCCTCCACCGCCGCAGTTCCAACAGCAGCCGAATTCCCAGAACCAGCAGCCTCCACAGGCAGCAAACACCGCTTCTCCAGCCATGTCTGGCAACTCACCACCGAATGTCAACATGCAGCTGCAGAACCAACAGGCGAATCAAGGCAAGCGGAGACAGCAGGCGCCCCTCTTGCAGCAACAAGCATCTTCGCAAGGTGGTGGCGGTCGGGCGACTCCTCAGCCGCCGCAACAGCAGCAGCAAGTGCAGAATCAGATGCAGCAGCAGCATTCTCAACAGCAACCCATGCAGATGCAACAGCAGCAGCAACCGCAACAATCGGTCCCACCGCCACCTCCTTCCACCGTCTCTGCTACTTCCACCATGCCATCCGCGCAGCCTTCTTTCATTATATCTGAAAGCCTAAGTATGCCAGCCGCCAAATCTGAAGCATTTCCCGCCTCCCGTCCTACGCTCTCCTCTGGGACGGCGACAAATCCCATTCTCTCCGCTCCTGCCGTTACTGCTCCTCCTCTGGCGAATCTACCCTCGACGAGAGCAGCTGGAGTTGGTGGATCTTCGCAGCCAAGCGCGACAGGAAGCAATGCCGCATCTGGTGCAGCTACTCCACAAGCTTCGACCTCTGCAGCTCCCTCGCACGGTGGACCTGCGCCTACCCTAGGCCAGCCGGGTCCGCTGGCACTGAAGAATGCCGAAGGTAGACCTTATAACAAGCGCAAGCTGCAGGAGCTGGTAGCGAGCATCGATCCCAACCAACAATTAGAAGCGCAAGTAGAGGATGTAAGTCTATAATCATCCGTTCACTGCCTGTCTATCCGTGAGAATCCCGCTGATTGTGTTTGGCTTGTGCAGCTTCTTCTGGAAGTAGCAGACGATTTCATAGACAACGTGACTCGATTCGCATGTCGACTTGCAAAGCATCGTAAAAGTGATAGATTGGAATGTAGGGATCTGAATATGGTTCTAGACAGGACTTACAATATGCAAATACCTGGATTTGGAAGCGATGACATCAAATCTAGCGGGACGAATAGAAAAACGAACCTTCCCGCTTATCAAGCTAGATTAGCAGCTATCAAGAGCGAGAAGAAGGGCAATTAGACATTACACTTGCAATAATTTGTGGTGAGTGCATTTGTGATGAGCTAGTTTTTGAGCAGTCAGAAAAGGCCATAGGCTGTAGTCAAGCCAAAATGTATCTTCTTTAGTTTTTTGCGCCGCAATTGACAGATCTAGGCACCTGTAAGGTCCATCCGTCCGTGATCCCATTATATTTGACTAGAGGACGGTAATTAACCTTGAGAAGAGTGATGCTTGCAGCAGTAGACTAGAACACTAAGAACATACACGAACAAGTCCTCACTATGTAGAAGAGAGGAAGGTGAGAGCATATTACCTTGTTACACCGAGTGCTTTTACCTATAATGCACTGAACTGAGACCCTGTACTACCTATTTATGGAAGTTGAACAACGGAAAGTTGAGAGCTTCGCGACTGCTAATACTCAACCGTTGAAAGAAACTGTAAAGATGGTGGGACATGAAAAGCACAATCGAATTCGATTGTATTTTGGAAAGAATGTGCAGATTTTTCGAAGAGGGTTTCTTCATAAGCTGAGTCGACGAGGTCGTTGAATAGGTTCGGTGGCTTTAGATGATGACTGCATGATCGGCGGCAGATAGCCTCTTGAGGAGACGGAGTAGGGATGAAAGCGATGCGTCCGCGCTCCAAAAGTGAGGGGTGGAGGAGCAAAGGCGGCATTGAAGTTTGGGGGTTGGCTGACGGAGTAGTACGCTCCCTGCATGTGGGGAAGGAGTACGCTTGACGTGTCGTAGTAGGATGAGGCCTGCTGTCCGCTCCAGTCATTCGGAACGGAGGCTGCTCCAAACTGTTGAGATTCGTGATAGGCTGCCATGCGCGAGTCGAAATCGGAGTTTGAATGGTCATATTGAGGTGTGTTATCGTCGGAGAAAAGGTTGACGGCTTCGAGGAGGGATTGTGAAACGGATATAGGGGACTGTGTGGATATTATACACGAGTGAACATGACGCATAATCACCAGGTCAAGCTTTTCCACTCACCATCATTTCGGCGCCCCTGATTGCCATCGGTCGAGAGGGTACGTATGCCTGTTCGGCTAGATCTTCTGTCATGGCAGAGGGTGTGGACAGCTGGGTGACACATAACGTGAGCTTTCTTTGACGATGAAAAGAAGTTAGAGCCCACTCACTCCCGACGAAGCAGTCGAAGTCTCGTGCGAATGGTGATTGTTGTGCCGGCTGACCGAGGCCCTCCGATGCTCACTCGAACCGCTGCGGTCGAGGAATGGAGGGTGAGTCCCGTCGGTGAGCATGTTCATACCTTTCTCTCCGTGGTCACCGGAATGGAGATAGTGGTATCTGGATGGGCAAGCGAATGCGACAGGGAAGTCGAAGGTAAGTCACGTGTTCTTGGGTGAAAATTCAGCTGACACCCACCTGAGGCCGTTCATATTCTTGTATGCCTTCCCGCAGGCATCCTCGTAGCAGAAGTAGGGCCTGTCGCTGCTCCTTGCATCTGGGGCAGCCTTCTTGACACATGTTCCGTATGCCTTGTGGTACTTGAGGCCGTTCCTGGGAGTGCAACACTCAGTCAGTACTCCGACAGCCTTCCTGTCGCCCTGAGAAGCTTGTTGCGACCAACTGGTTGAGGAAGCTCTTGGTGCAGTCAGGGTTGGTGCACTTGAATGGCTTGAGCTGCAGGGGACACGCAGGACGAGCATCGTCGCATGCAGTACATGCTCCATGTCAGCGAGAATTCTGACTGAAAAGCCTGCCCCGATCACCGCGCCAGGTGTACATAGAAGCACGCACAGAAGGAAGAACCCATGACCGCGAGCTGCAGGAAGCATGGTCAGTGTACTGCGGCCATGCGGATTCGAGGCCCCCACTCACCTCTTCTTCACGTAGCCGCCCGCCGACATGGGAGAGAGCTCTTCAGGTGACTGTGTCCTTGCTCTCTATGATCTGCGTGTTGGTGGAGCGCCAACGCACGCGGGTATTGGAAAGCGGGTGGAAGTGGTAGCTGACTGACCCTCAATAGTCGTCTCGTCAGTTCCTTGAAGATACACCCGGCTCTGGTACTAGTGCGAAATACTCAAGCTTTCAACAAGTCCAAATGACCACTGTCCAAGCTCCACTGCATTCGCCACACCGGCTGCATGCTGCTGGGGGGCCCCAGGTTGTGGTGAGCATGCAGACATAGAACGGCTGCATACAAGGAGAGCCACTGACTGTCGCTGCTCAAACCTACAGCTCATCACTGGCTGTTCGAGCGGCATCGGGTAAGCGACTTCTTACCGGTATCATAAAGTCGCCGGTGATAAGCAGCTCCAATATGTATATTGACTAACTTGCCCCTGATTGACAATATAGGAATGCACTCGCAAAAGAGTTGCTGTCTGTGCGTGCTTCTTCCGTTACATGGCTCTCAGTGTGCGAACGTGCGACCTAAGACGTCCTGTTTGGATGACAGCGCGGATGCATCGTCTATGCGGCAAGCCGAAAGGTCGACGCAATGTCGCAGCTGGGCAGTATGTCAAATGGTCTTCTACAAAGCATTCACAGTATCCTCGTACCCTGATTTGATGTGCTTCAGACCTAGGAGCTCATCTCGTCTCTCTCGACGTGACCTCGAACCAAAGCTGCCATAACGCCGTCGACAAGGTAACTTCTGAACAAGGTAGAATTGACATTCTCATCAATAAGTGAGATACTCTATTCCTATCAATTGCTACACTGTCAGCTGACATCATCCCATAGCGCCGGCACTGGCGGGACCGGACCCCTCCTGGAGTTCGATGTCGACGAAGCAGCGGCAGTCTTCCAAACCAATGTGAGTATCGCTACCCTCGTGCTATCTTAGGTTGCGTCAAAATCTTATTCGGATTGCGCCTCGAAAACGTCAGACTCTGGCACCACTTCGATTAGCCCAGCTCGTGTCGAAGTCAATGGTGAAAAGGCATAGCGGTTTAATAGTCAATATAGGCAGCGTGTAAGTCTAGCGGCGAAGTTCTTCCTCTTTCCTGTTTTGACTTGGTCTTGGTGTGGTGTCAGTGTTGGCGAGATACCGACTGCCTGGTCCGGAATTGTAAGACAGCTCGCATCCATATTCATGTGGAAGCATGCTGATGATCCAGTATCCTGCCAGTACAACGCTTCAAAGGCCGCTTTACACAGTCTCACGCGTACGCTAGAAATGGAAGTGGCTGGGTTTGGGGTTCACGTCATGCTGTGAGCTTGTATGCTCCTCCATTCCTTCGATGTCCACCTAAAGCGTTTGCTTGTAGTGTGGCTGCTGGAGGCGTAAAGTCTGGCTTTGGCGAACAGCAAACGAGAAGTTTCAAACCAGTCCCGGACTCGGTTTACAAGTCGAGTCTGGATACCATTCTATGGCGAGCTACCGCCGGTCAGAGTGGGTTCATCTTACTCACGTTGGCCGAGCGACTTGTAGCCTGAGTCGCGCACTGATCTTGTTGTTCGTAACAGCCACGGCCATACCTGCTGAAGAATTCGCCAGACGACTCGCTGATAATATTCTAGTCAAACCGTCGAGACTAGCTCTCTATGTTTCATTTGGAGGACGCGCATTACTGATGTCAGTTCTGCGTTGGCTGCCGTGGTGGTTAGTTAGACGAACATTGATGCGCGTAGGAGCATGCTACCACGTTGGAATGCCATAGGAACAGGCATCTGGCTAGTCAGAGAGCAATACCTTGATGCTATCTTTTGTCACGAGCTTAAGTGCATCCGAATCTAGCTGGTGTCATTGGCAACAAAGATCTGTACAATAAGTTACATGCGGGAGTCTATGGAGCTGTCTTGCTGCCCTCAGCCGCCGCTTGGGTGGATATGCGCAGTCTAGGGTTTTTCACAGACGATGCCTTGATTGTTAGAGGTGCACTGCAACGGGCCGAAAAGAGTCAGCCATCGCCCAAATATCACTCGAGATGACTTGAGTACTTACATCATTCTTGCAGCGTTTGAGATTGGTCCATTCCAAGGGAGCAAGTGGTGGGCTCCACCCTTCAGGAAGACCCAAGTCTTTCAGATCGTTGTCGTAAATCCAATCTTTACATTCCCACGACCAAGGGCCACCGCTTGGATCGCAAGTCCTAGTCAGCAGTTATCGTCCAGAGCAATGCCGCGAGAGTCAGCTGATGTACATATTTCCAGACATCGCTGTAGATGCCTGATGTACGAACAACTGCTCACCTGGCACCATCCGAGTCGCATTGCCATGCCCACGGTTTGTCAAAACCTACAGCTGCTTTGACCTCATTAGAACAGCTCGCTTTGGCGTCTACATTCTCCCAAGGGAGAAAGTCAATCACAGGCGGGCTGCCATCCACATCTTCCTCAATGAAGCTTGTATAAGCTGGATCGGGAGGGTGTGCAGCGCTTTTGCAGATCTCGTCATTCGGACACTTCGCCAAGGTTTTCATTTTGTAGCCTTCGCAAACGAGCTTAGTACGTTGGTCACCTCCACAAATTTGAATCTTGTCTTGAAAGCTGGCAATGGATAGACACGAGACAGAGTTCTAATTGTGAGCGCTCTGCCGGTGTGAATCATCTTAGTCGAGCAGAAAGAGGAACATACCGGGAACTCGGATAGCCGCAGATTTGGCCTTCCTTTACAGCCCACCTGGCTGCCACGCAGGAACAACTCAGTAGCGACAAGGTCAAGAGATAGATGGCTGCTCCAACAGTAGACTTTGATGGACTTGCCATGACCGTGGAAAGGCCGAAGAAATGCTTGACCTGATGACCGATAGCTTGAGCTGTTAAGCGTATGTGAGTTGCAAGAAGACGCAGGTGCTGAAACAACACTGTCGCTGGCCGAAAGAAAGACAACCGGTAGACCAGTCAAGTCTGTAGCATCTCATCTTCACCTTTCCCCTATGACTTTGAATTCACTATCCCTTGTCATAAAGCTGGGAGACAGCCGCTTCAGGGAGTCTGAAGGGCAGCAATCAATCCGCCCAGCCGGCGCATGCCTTTCAGGACAGCATGCTTGCAGCGCTTAAGAGCCAGCCATGTACGGTATAAAGCAGTACAGCGCGTTCGTATTGTCTCCGTCACCGAGAGTGCCTTTGAACCATATTCCAATCGTGGAGTGTGCCCAATTGGAGCAGAAGCAAAGCACACCTCGAGTTTACAGGCGCGATTCTAACGAGTATTTCGACGCACTCACGATTAGGTCTGGCAGGAGCCATGCAAACCTGGACTTCACGCATCCTTTCGTCTAATACATGTGATTGCAAATGGCCTACTAGGTCGGAGACAAAAGCCGTGTGCTACACACTAATATCATGAGAGGAGTGACAACAACTAGACTAGAAACATTCCAAACAGGGAAATGGCATATCAGAAGCCATGGTGAGAAGCAGGTTGAAGAGTCAATGCTCTTTCGTATGTTGTATGTACTAATTGCGAAGGTATGTCGAAACAACAAGTTTCAAGGGAAGTGCATGAAGACAGATGAGACCAGTAATTGTTTGTGCGTGTATGTGCTTGAGGGAACTGATATTCGAGACTTATAACATGAATGAAAGTCTGTGAATGAGGAAGAAGATGCATTCCAGCTGAATAGGTGCCTTAGGCTGGGTTTTGCACAATCGGTCTTCTCATACTTCTCGGAGGCATGAAAGCCCTCTTAGGAACATCCGGCGTGACGCGTCTTCTCTTATGTTCATCACCTCTTCTTATGTAAAAATGAGGGGATCTTTTCCTCGAGCCAATACCCGACGAGTGGTCGGTCGGCGTGTCGAAGAACGATTGAGCGGTAATCTTGGAACTGTCATGTTGACTCGCATAGAGTGATGCTGATGCAGCGAAAAAGGAGGAGGAGCAATTGTCATGTTGAGGTAGCATTGATGGATGTAAAGCATCCTTGATGTAGATGAAGGGTTCATTCGTAACGCGGAAGGAAACAGAGTGTGGTGTTTTGATAGTCTCAGGTGGAACTGAAGCCGATCGTTCTGACCCAGAATCATGCAGCATCTATTACAGCACGCAATTAGCAATCAGCATGAGGAAGCGCTTTCGCTAAGAGACTGCGGAGATGGACGTACTGGAGGTGGCATATCCGCCAAATCAGCTTCATCATCGGTATACTCATGGTCATACGTATTCATGCTGAATGTCGAAGCCAGGCAGTCGTCAGCATGTCAGTTACAGCTTTACTGCAACCAAGTCAGACGATGCACTCACAGACTGGCTTTGCCCTTGACCATTATGTCTTCCCTTTTCTTGCCAGGCATAATCGAAAGCGCGCGCAAATCTTCATCCATAGCCAAAGCAGCCAATTTCTTGTAATTGATCTTTTTCGATTTCGAAAATCTGCGTCGAGATGAACGGAGAAAGAAAGCAACGAATCGAGCACAGAACAACAGAAGCCAAGAAAGGGAGATTTGGGAGAAAAAGTCAGTCCAGTTGTCAGACACGTCAAATAGTTGAACCGAACGAGGAATAGAGGACAAGACAAGACTTACGGCTCAGGTGTCGCACGCTCAGCAGAGGATTGTCTTCCACTTCTACCAGCAGTACTGACTGACACAGTCAAACCACCAGTAGTGTCAATCGTACCAGCCAACCTTTTCGTCTTCTCCATCTTCTCACGCTGATGACGAGCCTTCATACGTTGTCTGGCCATAGCTAAGTATCTATCCAATCGTACTTTGGCCTTCTCTCGTGTATCTTGAGTTTGATGCGTGCATTCTGACATGTGTCTGAATCTGCCATTGCCATTTGTGAGCCAGTACGCGTCCTTGACTGTTGTAATACGCAAGAGATGAAGATTGTATAATAGTCAGCGATGATGTCATGTTATCTCGCGCGCATACGATCACAAACTAACTCACTCCTCTGCTCAACGTCAACAAGCCTCATTCTTCTCTCCTCTTCATCCATTCCACCATCTTCCGATATGGTTTTCTTCTCATCATTCAATTCCTCCAAGCAAGCCAAGCACGCTTCCTTGTCTTTAGCCGAAGGATGCCTAAAGACGAGATTCGCTGATACCCAAAAAGGCAATTTAACAGGGTATGAATCGCCTCCGTTATGATGGATATCGTTTGAATCATCCGCTCCATTATTGCTTGCGTTATCATCTGCTTCGCCACCTTCCATGTCTAGTCCATTATCATCGGATGCATCGTCGTCTGTGGTGCTGCTGTTTGGGGGAAGAGGTAGTCGACGCGAGGTAGAGGGGAGTGCGAGTGAGGTATGGTCCGCGGAGCCTGAGTTGAAAGGAGATGATGAGCCTGGTAGAGGGGCTTCATCTGGTGCTAATATGAGCTTGATCTTGACGGGCTGAGGGAGAGGTAGGGATCGCCGGTGTGCGAGAGAGGGCGTGATGGGTCGCGAGTGAGGATGAGAGTGGGATAGCGATGTCAGTGAGGATGCCATGACAGAAGAGAAGGGAGGGAGTGGTGGAGGTGCTGAAGCTGCACAGGCTCTGGAGCGTGTCTGAACCGCGTTTGTGGTCAGAGATGGGTTGAACCCCAGCGGAGTGGGCTGTGGGATGCTCTGACGATGCAGCGTGTCGGATATCAGATCCTACAAGCAGACCTCGAGTCTACTTGGGGCTGGGAGGACGTGCGCCGTAATGAAGAGATTAGAAGGAGTAGAATAGCCCTTCGAAGGGGAAGAGGAGTATGTATAGCCCGTTTCAAGAACCAGGCCAGGAACGCAGATAGGGAATCGGAGGGAGTGGTGACGTTGACAAGACAGACAGACCGACCGACCGACCTTCCACTCACCTTTTTCGAATTACTATGAGCCTTGCTGGGCATTCCATTGTCAGTTGTGCTTGTGTTTGTGTTATCATAGTATGTCCGATCATTCCCAGGCTGGAGGAGATATGAGTCAACTAGGCACTACCATGAGAACAAGCAAGGACTTACCTGAGACGACGTGGATGCTCTTTGACCATCACATGACATCACTCGGAGTGCACCCCCTTGCTGCACGCTGTGTCTGCTCAGAATGGTAGGGATTGCCATGTGGAGTATAGTAGTCGTGGTCAGCAGCCTGCTTACGGAAGCCAAGTATAGGCATACAGCCCAACTCACTCGTGGACGACAGGCGCGACGTAATCCTTGTAGTAGTATGAGGACGACGACGAGGGGTGTTGGTTGTGCTCCTGCTCCTTGGCCAGCATGACGACCGCCTTGTCTCTATCCTTGCGCTTCTGCTCTGCGCGTCGGTTGCTCTCAGCATTCCTGTCGAGCAGCTCTTGCGCTCTTGCTCTGTTTTCCTCAGTTTGAAGCCTG
The DNA here is from genome assembly GCA_024345325.1 of Cystobasidium tubakii. NCBI lineage: Eukaryota > Fungi > Basidiomycota > Cystobasidiomycetes > Cystobasidiales > Cystobasidiaceae > Cystobasidium > Cystobasidium tubakii. Next base: position 1,028,236 of record BROO01000005.1, on the reverse strand, counting down.
CACTGGGAGATGTGCTTTCGGCGTGCATACCAGACTGCTGTTCTCCACCACGAGGTGTCCACTGTTGCGGCATTAGCAGCGTGCAATCATTATTGGTTGTATCGTGTGCACATTGGTGTATAATGGGGATGATCGAGAGAGGACAAGCAAGAGTCAGCATCGAGCGAGAACGGAGAAGCAGCAGAAAGCGAGGAAAGTCCACTCACGTCGCTTCTGAATCTCGTTCACTCGCTCTTCAGCACCTTCTTCCCCCCGCTCCATCGCTTCTCGCGCTCCATCGAGCTCTGCGCGGTCTTGCTCCCTGCAGCGGATGCAGGTCTCGAGTCCAGGCTTCGACGGGTCTCTGAGGACCAGATTAGACGACTGCCATCCAGCCATGCTTGCAGAGGTGGGTGCTGTACGGGTTGTGAATCGTGAGTGGAGAGAGAAGAAGTTCTCATCTTCCCAAGTAGTGAATGGCCGATCGACATGCCAATTCACGTTGCAAGCGCCGGGCGGGAGATCAGATGAGAGGCTCGAGAGAAGTCAGTAGATAGAAAGGTGTCCACAGCAGAGTGTATTCCTGATCCAGCATCACCGCCGGCCTACTTCCTGCCTGCCTGCGAAACGCCCATCTCCCGGTTATGCCATGCTTGCATTTCACTGCGCGCCGTGATAAGAGCATGTCGATAAATAGCAAGATGAGTGTGGATGCTTTATGGTGGTATAGCATGTATTGCAATCACAATGCCGCGTGTGTGGCCTGCTGTACTCCTCTTGTACCATACCACCCCTGCCACACCATAGCAGAGCGACTCGGATATGTGCCATGCATGCATCCACCCAAATGAACGTGAATACCCGAACTGCTCAGGAAGCTACATGGCTCGACATACATACTCCATAGACATACTAGACTGCCCTGAATGGCTTCACCCCGTCTAACTCGTTTCTCCGACTTTTGTAAATAGTCTGTGTTCACCTATACCCGATATTCTAAATCGTGATGCATCGTGAATTTCCCGAATCAACCAGGGACCTACGTACCTTGGCATATATGGTCAGGGACCTCTCGAAAGTGCCCAGACTGCTCCATGTCGTCTCTGTGATTGCTCGGCCGGCCCTGCAGGATAGCTGCCGTCGCATCTCCGGCGGGTGCAAGCCGGCCGGTCGGTGGCGACAGGATCTTCCTCGGCATCTTCCTTATCTGATTGAGGACAGCGAGCGCCGTCAAGCATATTCATAGCTCCGCAGACCGACCATACATCAAGTCTGGTCTTCCGTGACGTATCTCACCTTGCTTTCCTCATGCTCGTTCCCGATCAAGCTGCGCCGCCCCGACGGTCAATGGTGAGCTTGCTCGCTGTGTCACCTACCAACCAACTGCAACCACGTCTATGCTTCTGACCATACATGGCTCCCAAGATGGCATCCGCTGACACCCATCAAGATGCAATTGCTGCTCGCCCTCAGTCGCCTCGATCTGGACGTCCTGCTTACTCCCGGTCAAAGACTTGCATAGACCTCGACAAGAGGCTTATCTCGAGCTCTTCAAGCAGCACTCCTCGACAGCTGCAATGCAGGCCGCGAGCAGACACTGTATTCAGTCATACCAAGAACAAGCAGGCTGCTGCTCTGCTATCCGCGTCAAACTCCCGCGCCCTCGAGTCTCTCGATCTCAGCATGCCCTTTAGCAGGGACCTCGTTCGCATCAGATTGATACTGGAGGGCTCCATCGAGGAAGCACTCGCAAAGCTTCAATGCTACCAGATGGAGCTGTCCACTGATGAGGAAGATGGAGACGGCGACGACTCTGACGATACAGCCTCGGAAGCAGGATCGTGCGTCCAAGTTGAGGCTGATGACCCGCCACATCTAGCACCCTCCATCTCATCACCAAGCAGCAACAGCAAGAAGGATACTGAAACACTGCAAGCATTCCTGAACGACGTATACGAGATACTCTCCTCCATCCGAACCGACATCCACGAACAGCTCCCATCTATGCCTCAGATCCCTTCCTTGTCGATCAAGCCAAGCACATTCGACAAACGTGCCGTCCTGGAAGCTCTTTCTGCGAATTATGAGAAAGCTCAAGAAGTCCTCTTCCATTTGTCGCTGTACTCGCCATTATCGATATCCCTGCCCGAATTCCCTGCCACCCTCGCGGCCAGCATATCTTCAGCAGCAAAAGGTGCACTGGCAGCTGCTTCGAACACCGCTCAGACGAGTTATTCATTCCCTTCGATGTCCTCTGTCGCAGATCCGTCGTCTCCGCCTATTCCAGCAACATCAGCGCCTACTCCAACCCTGTCCGAATCATTCTCTCTCCCCCAGCCACCCATCTCAGCAATCCGAGCCTTTCTACAATCCGAAAGCTCCAAACTTTCCCAAAGGCTACCTAAACTAAAACGACCGTCATTAAACGATTGGCCCTCGGCAGTAGGATCAAGTAGTGCAGTTCAAACACTCTCAAATGCATACAATGACGCATCTCATTTCGTACATGATGAAAAAGAAAAATTAAAAGATTATATACATGATGAAAAAGAGAAATTGAGTAGTTATATTCATGATGAAGCTGATAAATTGAGAAATGCTCTTGTTTATGGGAAGAGTAGATTGTTGGAATTTCATGAATTGCCTTCAGAATGGAAGAATAATAAGGTAGGTGGTCGTTTTCTCTGTGTTTTGAAACTCAATAAAGTGAGATACGAGGTAAAGCCAAAGATCATACTGACTCTTCGAATTATCTAACTTTACAGTATATCCTCAGCGGGTATAGATTTATCCCTGCTGATAGACCTGGCGAATTGATCCTGAGTGGTTTCAAGGTGAGCGCTCAAACACGTCTATCTTCCGCCAAGCATAGATCTTTTTGTTCTCAAACATTCTCTAAAATTCCTTCTTTACGACATAGTGGCATAACGAGACAGTCAATAGTGTGTATTCCTTTACCCGAGTACAGCTTTATATTATGTCCAGTACGAACAACTGACGTCGATGCCTTTCCTGTTTACAGTCTACACCCACTTCATCCCCGCCGCGTATATCATTTACTACATTTTCCAAATCTTCCCTCATACAACTCTAGGCGATCCCACCTTGAACACACTCTACGACCGCTCTGCCAACCTCGCTTTCTTGATTGCTTCCCTGGTCTGCTTGTTGCTGTCTGCAGCCTGGCATCTAGCGGCTGGATGTGGGACATACTCAGTCTTTCACTCCTGCGCTACGCTGGATTACCTTGGCATTTCGGCTTTGATCTCTACTTCGATTATATCGCTCACGCATGCGGCGTTCAGATGCGATCCTGCGATGGATCTGGCTTTTAACCTTACTACTGGTATCTTCGGTGTTTTAGGCCTGTATCTACCGTGGTGAGTTACGAGCATCTGCTCTCGCTCATGATCTGAAACGCTCCTGTTTTGCTAACTTCAACCGATTGTTATTTGTCCATTCGGAAACGTATTGGAAACAGGAAACCCTGGTTCAATGATAGAGAGCATAAAAATGTCAGGATCGCTTTCTTCGTACTTCTTTCCTGTGTCGGCGCTGCACCTATTGTACATATGTCCTGGTTATATGGCGGGCATGCGACGTGGCAGTTCTACAGTGAGCTCTATTTAAGTCTCACTGTCTTTGCACCAGGTCGGGAGCTGATTCTCTGACGATTCTCTAGGCCCAGTTTTTTACAGCTTGCTAGCTTACAAAGTCGGTAAGTACTGACCTTCCTGACTGTATTGCCACTTTCCTTTCAATTCGGCTCATCGGTATCCGCGTTGCTTCGTATCCATCTAGGCCTTTTGTTCTACGCTACCGACTTCCCAGAAGCTCTCCGACCAGGCGGTCTGTTCGATACACTAGCACACAGCCATCAATTTTGGCATTGTGCCATCGTAGTAGCTATAGCTTTACATTGGCAAGCTCTGAAAGGGATGAACGAAGCAGGATTGCAAGGCTATTCCTGCACTGACAGAGACCCGTACGAGGTGCAGTACTTTATGAAATGGTTCCATAGGAGGGACGAGTTATGAGGTCTATACACTTTAGACACAAAGTTTAGTTTGTCGAAAGTAGTGGCTTAGGCTTAAGCTGTGAAATACTGCTGTATGATTAGATGTCTAGAGGGGCGTCTGCTTTGGAGCCAGACTAGGTATTCGAGTTTCTCATACCGTATCCTACACTCTTGTCAATATCTTTGACGGTTGCTTTCCACGATTCTTCGCCTCAAGATCTGCCACTGGTATCTTTCTCACCTGCAGGTCGAGCGGATTGGACGAAATTCCAAAACAAAGTAGACCGAATGAAGTGCAGGCATGTGGCCAGTGCTTCGAGTGTAGGCAGAAGAGACTGCCTATTACGTCTGCCGTCCATCCAATCTACAGATATAATGCATATCTTGATTTGAATATAGTGCAGAAATTGCCTGCTGCTATTGTGATGGAATCAAAGCCTACAACAATGAGTTTGAATGGAGAGGCAATTAGGTGCCGAAATCCTTGAAGTCGAATAGTGCATTCAGTATGCACGAAGGAAGTCCCAAATTATGTAGAGCCGTACATACGTCCTTTCCCCACTGTTTCTGATTTGCTCACGTCTATACAACTAATGTCGAGCTAGCAGAGTCAGCCTGGAAAGCTGCTCGAGTTAGCGTTCGGTCAATCCGAAGTATTCTTCTTTAAGTTCTCCATCATTCCTTCGAAATTGTCGCCGAACTGTTTAGACATGTCGGGATTTGTTCCTGATTGTGCTATTGTCTCGTTGGATGGGAGCTGTTATAAAACGGGAAGGGATAGTACGATATCACAGATGAATGAAAAAAGGAGGATGCAGTCAGCGTCATATTCGGCTTTTTGGGTGCTACATCCTGAACGCCTTAACGCGGCGTAAGCGGAGACTACCGCCATTTGGATATAAGAGATGTGTCTCTCCCGATGATTCGCACCTTACATATCGACGACCTATCGCCCGTAGGTCGTCGAGAAGGAAGAGTATTGACCGGCCCTGGTGTTCTGGATCGATTTATATCCGCCCAGGTGTCCGCAGCAATGCAACTTCCAAGCTTAAGGCCTGATCCAGCGCACAAGCAAGGGAACCAGGCACGATGAAGCTCTAAAAGGGGGAAGGGGAAGGATTGTAATGGTCTTTGTCATGGTTGCAGAGTGCAATAGGCGAGCCTCCAAGCAGCTTTGTACTGTCGAAGATTGGCGACCTTCTCTCTCTCTATGTGTGTCTCTCGTTCCTGCTGCTTGCTTCCATCAAGAGACCGTCGAAAAGCTTGGACATCAAGGAAGACCCTGCAGGCAAGAGCATCTTCATTCAAGGGTGTAGATGGGCTGGAGTGGTAGTGAATGTTATTCTCTCTGGAAGTCGATAAAAATGCAAGAAAGCCTGGTACTGTAGCCTCGAAATGGTGCAAAAAGGTTCTCGGCCGAGTGCTTTGAGAAGACGTACAGGCTATATGCATTGCTCTGTACAGCGAATCTCTATCTAAAGCGAACAGCATACCCTTCCAAGACTTGACTCCTCGCAGATCATTGCAGAAACTCTATGAAGCGCTAGCGGCGGATGAAGGAACTGTATAGCTTCCTTATCCGGCTTACCCGACGAACAAAGTCAACTTACTCACCTCCCAAGTACATGCCATGGCCAGCGTGCATGCATTCTCTTCCTACCCGGTACCCCAGCGGATGCAAACCAGATTGTATGACACCTGAGGACGATGACTACTCTAAACAGTATATGGCGAGTCACTTTCTAATCGCGAGGTCCACCTTTCTGACTCGTGAATGGAAGAAATAGAAGAGGTAGACAAAAATATAGGCACGCTTTGCATGGAGATGATAGAAGTAACGGTATCGGGCTGGCGAGATGACGAACGGAGCATTGGTTTCGGTGGCATTGATTGGACGGGAGGTTTGTTTGTAGCAGACCATGTCGAGGGGAGTCGCAGCTGCATATCCGAGTTGAGTCGTGCCCAAGCCATACACAAATGTGTCTTTAGCTTGACCGCGACTCAACCCCAGATCAAAGCACAATTCGGGTCAGCCTGGGAACCAGCTCCTCTCGGGAAGGAATATGCTGACTTACCCAGATCATGACAGTGACAGTCTGAAGCTCCAAAGCCAATTGCTTTGTTGCAGTCTTCGTCGGCCATCCAGTCGCTTTTCTTCTGTTCTTGCGGGCCATGCCAAATCGCCAGGTGGATCATGCTCGCCCAGGCCGATACCATTACTTTTATCATCTATCCTTATGCTTATAGCATACTTCTATATCCTCGTCTTCCTCTCCTCCTTCCTCCCTTCATTCTGCCAGTCGGCTGAGCTTCACGATCAGAAAGCTCCTCACTGTCTGAAGTGATCATTCCCCAAGAACAACTTGCTTGCATCGTGCTTGGAGCTTGGGAAAAGGTGAGAGACTGCGATACACTCTGACTCGTACTCGAAAGATGAGCGGGTGTATCTGTCCACCAGGTCCACCTGCTCCTTTGGGCCCGCTAGACTTGACGGATACAGCTGTCCACCAGATCCTTTGGACCCGCTAGAGCGCCTCAATAGAAGTGACCGCGATCTGAAAAAGATGAAGAGGGGGTCAGGTAGCTTGTGAGAAGATGCGAAAAGAAAGCACTAGAGTAGAAAGCTAAACGAAGAAAAGCCGAACCACGAAACTAAAACACCAAGACATCAAGACTGCCAGACCAATGCCATAAGAACGTAGAGAAAGACCGACTTCACCAGTTAGAGGGAACCTAGTGCTAGAGCCAGCCATGTAATTGTCGCTGAGGCTTGGCTTGTCTGTGTTGCAAATATAATTGAGTGTTCCTTGATCTGACGAAGTGGTGCATCCCCTTGTTCACATGCTCCTGCAACAAAATTTCGAATGCCTCCTCGGATTTATCTTTGCCGTTCTCATCTTCCGCCGCATCCTCTGCATCGCAGTCTTTTCGCCTTTCCCCGTCTGATCCATGTGCGTTGGCCAGTAGAGAAGCCATGCTTTGTAGTCGGCACTCCCCAGTTGTAGCATGATGACGATTATAGCATAATGACGAAGTGACGAGGACAGCTGCTGTGTGAGATCGAAAGCGTCAAGGTCGTCACACTGAGCGAGTTCAGCGGGTCAACAGCAAAGTCCAGGTTGAAGTGGCTGAAAGAGAAGTCATTGAGTGTTGTGCACGGCTGGGCCGGTATTAAACATATGAATACGTACAACCATTCCATAGTATTCCAGCTGTCATTAATGTGCGATCCAGATAGCTGACCGACTCCAGCATTGACGTATAGCATGTCTTTCACGAAAGCCAAGAGCCGTTCAACAACGAATTTGCATTGAATATAACCGGTAGTTGAAGCAGCATCTTCTTCTTGAATCCAACCAGTAGGATGTGCCGATGGGTTACAGTTGAAATGGTGTTGACGATCTCGGGCGCTGACTTCTTGAGAGCTTGACTGAGTGCCTTCGGTTATTCAATTGCCGAAAGGATCGATGGAAAGGTTGAGCTTGAAGGAGCTGAAAAAAAGGATATTGAGGGTGTGCTTGGCTTTGCCGCTGTTTGACATATATTAGTACTTCCAGCCAACATGATGTAATCCAACTGCCATTAATGCGCAATCCAAAAAAGTGTCCGATGCTAGTAGTGACGTATGGGAGGTCGTTCGCGAAAGCTGAGCACCGTTGAGCAACGAAGTTGCGTTTATCGTAAGCGGTGAGGGCGACCTCCTGAGACAGGGTCGATGTTCTCTTCGTGAAGCCATGCCGTAGGATACGGTGCTACGATACTTATTCAATTGGCACTGATAATTCTGGCCGATACGGAAATGACCGAAGAGATGGCGAGATTGACACGACTGAATTCGTCTTTGACCTGAGTTTGCGGAAAAACAGGGCTGCTTTAGCTGGCTGTACTTTCTTGAGAGCCTGATTGAGCGACTTCGGTTATCCAGTTATCGAACGGGTCGACAGGAAGTTTGAGCTTGGTGGCAAGGTGTTGAATCATTTGCTGCCATCTATGTCATTGCAGTCAGTACATGGCAATGTCACGCAGATTTGGCAAACCCAGCTCACGTATCGACTTGCGGATGTACTAAACGTAGAGCCTGAGCAGGATTCTCGGATAGCTATTTCGACCATGCTTTCAGCGGCAAGATAGCCAGACCAGGTTTACAAGAACATTGAATCATCGACATCGCCGGCCAGACAGAACTTATTGTGCGAAGATCCAGCCAAACGCTGTCGCTAGGGCTCGGCCCGTCTGTCTTGCAATCATGTTGAGCGTTCCTTGCTGTTGCTGTTGCTGAAGTCGTGCATTGCCTTGTTCGCGAGCTTGTTGAAGAGCAGCATCGAAAGCAGCCTCGACCTGCTCTGGGGTCATTGCGTGTTCTGTAGTCTGAGTTTGTCGAGCAGCATCGAAAGGCTTCTCGAACGGCTCTTGGCTTGTCTCGTTATCTACCTTCTTCTCTTCTTGTTTCTTTTCCGCCTGTTAATCCGACCTCTTCAAATTTCTTGCAATGTTTATCAAGCCGCCAACAAGACCGGATCCTACGTGGATTGCTGTCTGGTAAAGACGAGCCCTCAAGCGCGGCGATTCTACTGTCTGCAGCGTTGCGGCGAGTTTGGCGCGGACAGGTGGGCTGGGGAAAATGCGGGAAGGATTCCTGGGTGGTTGAGTGTAGGGAGGATCGTATTGCTGAGGCTGTTGATTGCCGTCAGGAAGGTAGGAGGATGGTGTAGACGAGTATGGCCTATTGTAGAACGGAGGAGATTCGCGGAAAGTCTCCTTGAAGGGATAGGACGAAGGTACGGATTGTGCGTTGGCCAGAGCAAAAATTGGTTCCGTTGCTAATGGCTGCTGTTGGAGAGGAAGAGGAGCTTCATATCTCACTTGAAGTGGTTGAGGTTCGCTTTCGGCCACTTGCTGCTCGAAAGCTGGAAGCTGATAGACAGCAGGAGTTGGAGCGAGAAAGTGAAGATGATCATTGAAATTCGGAGCATAGTCGAAGTGCTGTTGCACTGGCTCCTCTCCTTCTTCTTCATCAACCAGCATTTCGAATGGATCATGTTCTCCCGGTGATTCTTCTGGGCCTTCCATAATGACATCTTCACTCGACCGCGAGCTGCTGACCGACTCGAACTCGTCCAACATGTCGACATCTAACTCGGACTGTGCTGGCACGCCATCGATTTCCATCCCGTTACTGTTCCAGGAGGATGCTGAGGTGTGCGGCAGCTCTTCTTCATGTTCATATGCTTCCTGCATTTCCGTATCCACTTCCATCTGCACTACCATATTCATCTCCATCTCCGTGTCTATCTCCATTTCTCTGTCAACTTCCATCGCCGTTACCGCTTCCATCTCCGTCTCCATTTCTGTTCCTGTTTCCACTTCCATGTCCACTTCCATCTCAATCTGCATATCATCTTCCTGCTCGACGAAGATGTCGAGCTCTTCAGGTGCGTCATCATCAAAGGATGCCTCTTGATATGTTGAAGAAACTGAAGCCCACTGCGAGACAAAGACTTGCGGGGCTTCGACAGAGGCGGAGGCAGAAGATAAGGGTTGAGATGAGAGCGGTTGTTGAGGAGCTTGGGAGGCGTCTTGATGTGTCGCTGGAGCGGGAGCCCATCGCGAGACGAAAACTGGAGGGCCTTGAATGCTCGTAGAGGCAAGAGAAGTGGGCTGGGAGGGCTGGAGGTTTCGAGGAGCTTGAGCCGGTTGAGGAAGCTGCAGTGGCTCAGAACGTGGCTGCTGAAGAGCTTGCACCGATTGAGAGAGCTGTGGCGGCTTGAATTGTGGTGCTCGCGGAGCTTTGAAAGTTTCGACGAGCAAAGGCTGCTCGGAAGGCGGTGCTCGAGGAGCCTTCAAAGTTTCGACGAGCGGAGTTTGCTCGGAAGGTGATGCTCGAGGAGCCTTCAAACGCTTGATGAGCCGTGGTTGCTGGGGCTGTTCCCGACGAGGAGCTAAAGAGAGTTTAACGATGCTAGTCAGTATATATCATGTATCATGATTCATGTGGAGCCCCAACGTACCTTTGGAAAGCTCCGTATGCTTGGCAGCGGAGGTGGAGGTCTGTGGGGGAGGTGGAGCTGCTTCTTTGCGCTGCTCAGACTGGTCTACAGTCGATGGAAGAGCAGGCAGTTCGCTTTGTTGGAGCGGTTGAACCTGCTCAAGCTGTTGAAGCAGCCAAGCGGGGACGGGCGACTCGTTTGACGCCAACTCTTGCTGGCCCTTATTGAGCAGTAACTGTTCAAGTTGGAGTGGAGCGGGTGGAAGAGGAGGTGCTTGAGGTTCTTCGAGCTGCTCGAGCCAAGCTGGAATGATTGGCGAGCTTGATGGCGATGTTGCTCTTGAGGTAGCTCTTGAAGCCAAGGACGCTGGACCTGCGACGTAGGAGACAGAATGTGACTCGAAGGAGACAGAGTCTGAAACGACGCTGCGCTCTGCGTCTTCGTCCAGGAGGTCCTCCTCTCCCTCTGCATCCTCTTCATTTTCACCCGCACCCTCTTCATGGGCTCCCTCTCCATCTCCTGTCTCTTGATGCTCTGCCTCTTCAGCCTCTGCTTCTTGATTCTCGCCCTCTGCGTCATCCGAGACGTACCATGGGTCTGTCTCTTCGCTCCTTGGTGTCGTCCATCCGGAGATGTGCGAGCCGTCGTCTTCTGAGTCTGCCATGGTGGCTGCGAGGGCCGTGTGCCTGTGAGGATTGTGAGGGTGTGCGAGTGGTGAGTGAGTGCGTGTGTTGTGTGTGTGTGTGTTTGTTCTGTGTGTAGCTGTAAGTACAGTGTACGTATAGCTTGGATCAGAACAGAGAAGAGAGGCGAGGTGAGCTCTCCTCTTGCGCGCAGGTCCGTAGCTCGCGTACAGTGGCGCCCCGTGTTCGATAGACAAGGGGGGCCATTGTGCACTCGCTGGGTGACATGACAGCGGCTATCTCACCTTAGCACTGACTGTACCTTGCAGTACCATGCCTGCCTGCCTGCCTGGCTGCTTGCCTGCCTGCCTGCCATTGCCTTCATGTTCGCTGCCTGTCCTTTTGTCCTGCAGCTGGATGGGCGAACCGCGAGCAGAAGACACGCAAGGCACCAAGAAAAGTGATACGGACCCTCGACCATCCTGGCCAGCGAGGCGCAAGGTTCTCGCTTGCCTCGTGAATGTCCTTTACCGACTGACCGCCAGGTGCTTGCATGCATGTTCCATACTGCAGTCTATAGACGGACCTGAAAGCCGCTTGCTTAGCTTTTGGTCAGTCATCAGTCAGGTCAACACTGTGAGCACAGGTTCGTCAGGAGAGACCAGACCAGACTAAACCTTTCTTTGTCTTTCTTTCTGGCTATCTATCGGCTTCGTCATCAGGCATGCTTGTAATTATGAAAGCCACTTGCGGTTCGGTTCGCAAGTGACAGGGCTTTGTCACAGTGTCGATCTGGACACGCAGCAAATCATACTTTCCTCTCTCTTCAGCTCACGGGAAGCAAGCACTCGTATGCATCTCGACACATATGCTCTGCCATGGTATGATATGGCCCTGTATCATCGCGTATTTCGTCGTTTTTTTCGATGCAAGTCCCCTTGGCGCCAATTCGGTTCGGTTCTTCTTTCCTTTTCGGCATTGCCTGGTTTCCTTCCTTCCCTGAGACAGCGGGGGAGCAGTTTGGCCAACCCATCAACAGAGTATCCAAAGAAGCAAGACTTGTGATAGCTCTGGTGCAGCATCGATCATCATCGATATTCATGGATGATCAAGAAGATGAGTACAGAAATGGCTGGAAAACTGGTTTGTCTCGATCAGCTCTCGCCCTCTCCACGACAATGATATGATATGATGCGGTACAACAACTGCAACATCACTCGAGCCATCCAACGTCGCCCAGCCGCCACTTACGTCTCGACAACAAAGTTAACATTGGCAGCCCCACAGCTCCTTTTCCCGTCGGAAACGTTACCAAACTGTTTGTACATGTCGGGGGTTGCTCCTGATTGAGCCATTGTTTCGTTCCATGGAAGCTAGCGATTTCAAAAGAAGTAATGGAGAAAGTTGGCGACCCGAAGATATGGAAGCAGCGGCAGAATCTACTTGCCCCTCATCGTGGCCTTGTGTCCCACAGCCGGGGCGGGGCATGCCGCCACACTCTGACCTGACGCTCCAAGAGGACAGGAGCAACTCCAACCTTGTCTACCTTCACCTGGGAGGACTTTGGTTGGGATTCGAATCGACAGCAGCCTCTGACGGAGCTAAGTTGTCCGACTGTGTGTCCAGTTCGTAGATTTGAGAAGAGCGTCGGTGTAAGGACATAGCGATGATCAGCCTCTAGTGCAACTCGAATAGAGGGAGGATCACTACAACTTGGACCGGTCTGACCGGTTTCCGGACGTTACTGTCACTAGTCCACGTATACATCGATTCAATGGGCAGTTGCGATGCTCGTGCTTTATCTCAACTGACTGATTTAGGATTTAGCGGTACCGGTGTCGTAGTGCACAGTTGCAATTTAGATTCTTGTACAATGTATGGAAGATAAGCTGGATTTGGGCCGGTTTGATGGAGCTTCTTCTCGTGCCAGCAAACACGGAGCATGCTATCTCGAACAAATGGGTATGTGCAGCGTTATCGAATCGTCGGAGGTACTGTTCGAGGCTCTAAATCATTCTGTGATCAGTTCGACAGTGTTTATAGAGAGTACTGCCATGGCCAAGTCCATGTACGAATTATGGCATCATTCGAAGTCGTCCGGAGTGGCGAACTACCACATCTGGAAGATCTTTCAGCAGGCTTCCGTGACATGACATTGCCAAGGATGTGACACGAGTGTCTCCCGGCGTGGATGATAGAGAAGGCCGCGGCATCCCCATCGACCAGACTCGTCCATGATTTCCACAATCTCTCCCTCGCGCTGTCCGGCTTCTCCGGCCCACAGCCAAGTTAAAGCCGGAGACCCGATCAGCGATTCAGCTCGCATCGAGAAGAAGGCAGCCTTCCGGACCGGCGAGCAAGAAGCTGGAGAATTGTCACATTGTTGTTGCTGGCCATCGACATCGTCTCGACTCTTGCTGACCTCAAGCACATCCCCATCGTCCCATCCTATCTTCTCGAAATCACCAAGAGCTCTCTCTTTCTCTTCCTTGATCGGATCATCTGGTCAAGGTACAAGAAGATATACAACTCGCCTTCTCTCTACGCGACATACACACTGCAGATCAGCGAGACTACACCATGGCCCAACCGCGCGAGACCGTAGAGTACAAGGACAAGCACGGCAGAACATGGCCTGCTCCCAACCCCATGACCACAATGTCGATAGAGAGAACCTGCTGCCCCTTCGACAAGAGACGCCTCGCTTATGCCCTGCATGGAGGTGAAGAGAACGTCAAGTTGAAGGAGAAGTTCATGACCGAGTTTGCGAGGGGTATGTGCGACCCACTTGAAGACTGCTTTCGTCCGGTTGCTGATGTATCGCCGCAGACTCTCGCTTCAGGCTCGATGATCTCCACGAACTCACCCTCGACCAGCTGAGAGAGCGTACAATGGCAAAAGTGCATTCACTCCTCCATTTTGTCACTACCGAGCCACTGCCAGAGTTTCAGAAGAGAATGGAGCTCGTAGGCACACTCGATCCGGGCTTTTCGACGAGGTAGGCGGATTGTCCTGTAGCATCGACAATGCTGCATAGGAAAGTATTGGCTAGCTAACGTGCATCTGTACTGTAGATTGGGTGTTCATTATGCCCTCTTCTTGGGTAGGTCGCTGTGTCACGTTCGATGCGCATGCACTGCTGACCTTGCCCCACACACCTCACACAGGCGCTATCCGAAGTGGCGCAACTGCAAACCAGCTTTCATACTGGATGGATAAAGGTGTTCTCAATATGCGCACAATCGGATGCTTCTGTATGGTATGTCTTGCTTTTCTGCCCATTCATGCTTCACATCAGGTGTTCAGGTCTCACATGCTTGCTCTGGTACACAGACGGAGCTGCAACACGGCTCAAACGTCGCTGGTCTCGAAACAACAGCCACTTTCGACGAGAAGTCCGACGAGTTCGTTATCCATACACCAAGTGTATCAGCTACCAAATGGTGGATTGGAGGAGCAGCACACTCAGCTACTCATGGTGCCGTGTTCGCGCAGCTTTGGGTCAAGGGCAAATGCCATGGCGTCAAGACTTTCATTGTCCCTCTCAGAGACCCCAAAACATATCACACTCTGTCAGGTATCACTATTGGAGATTTGGGATCCAAGATGGGTCGGTCAGGGGTAAGTACACTTTACCTGACCTGAATATCATCATATGGCACAGTAGCTGACTTGTCCTAACACAGATCGATAACGGCTGGGTTGCAGTGAGTCGCGCGCACGAGGTGTAAATTGCACTCTATCAATGATAGCTGATTCGCTCTCATTGTCTAGTTCACCTATGTTCGCATTCCTAGAGCGTACATGCTCCAGAAGCACACTCAAGTCGCACGAGACGGAACAGTCTATGATCCACCTCTACAGCAATTGACATATGGCGCTCTCCTTGGTGGACGTGTTTCCATGGTCGCCGATTCCGCAAACATCTCCAAAAAGGCCCTCACCATTGCTTTGAGATATGGTGTCGTCAGAAGACAGTTCAAGACTGGCAAGAACACGGTATGTGATCTGGCAGCTTGTCGTTGCTTATCCACATGGCGCTGACCTTGACCATACCTTCTAGGCGGAAACCCAGGTCCTGGACTATCCACTACATCAACGTCGCTTGTTGCCTTTGATGGCTCAAGCGATAGCTATGGGTTTCACCGCTCTCAGGTATGTATTCATATCCTCAAGCGTATCTGGCCCAAATGGCTAACGAATGCTACTTTGTACGTGATCAGAATGACTGCGCTGTACGAAGACCTAACAGAGCGACTGGAAAGCTTTGATTCTTCTTCTTCGAAGCAAGAGCAGGATGAGGTATTGGAGAAGCTGAAGGAGACACACGCTACTTCGGCAGGTCTAAAGGCTTTCTGCACGTGGGGTGCACTCAACACTATCGACATTTGCCGACAATCGTGCGGTGGACACGGATACTCGAGCTACGTCAACTTGGCTTCGATGTATGCTGATCAAGCTGTACAATGCTCATGGGAGGGAGACAATACCATCCTTACGCTTCAATCGGGTCGATCTTTAATCAGCAGCTACTTTGAAGCTAAGGAAGGCAAGAAGCTAGCGGATGGCGTCAGCTACCTTAATGATCTTGATAAGAGCTTGAACGCTAAATGCCCGAGCGATCATGTCGCTACTGATATGAACGTCATGGATCAGGCTTGGAAATGCATTGCTGCGAATGTCGTACAGAAGGCTGCTATTGACTTCAATAAGCATGTCAAGGCTGGACAGAATAAGGATGTCGCGTTTGAGCTGTGTTCGCAGGAGAGATTCATCGCTGCGAAGGTGAGTTGAGCCAGCCGATAGATTCGAGAGAGAATATGTCGCTGATGGGAGAATCGCTTAGATCCACTCTACCGGCCACATGTACCGCAGTTTCAGCTCGGCTCTCCAAGAGCTAGCCAAGACTGAGGATCCAAGCAACGGTGTTGTCGACATCTTGACAAAGATCTGCCAGCTTTACGGAGTGTGGTGTATCGACGAGAATGCAGCCTTCTTCCTCAAATATCACTTTTACACTCCCAAGCAGATGGACATCATCAGTGCCAAAGTAGCAGAGCTGTGTGCTGAAATTCGCAAGCCTACGATGAGCATCGTCGATGCTTTCTGCTTTACGGATCATCTCATCAATAGTCCTCTCGGACGAGCAGACGGAAATGTCTACAAAGCCTACTTTGAGCTTGTTAGAGCGCGCAACCCACCTACTGGTGGAAGACCTAGCTACTTTGAGAAACTCATCAAGCCTTTGCTGGAGCGTGAGCCGGAGGCGTTCAATGATGCCGATTCGATTGAGCTGGATGACGAGATTGCAGAGATGATTGAGGAGCGGAAGAGTCAGTCTAATGGCAGGAATGGCGCTGGTGCGGTGGGAGAGGAAGAGCCGAATCAGAAGGTGGATAAGAAGTAGAGCAGGAACACTAGTATTTTGCCACCACGTACTGCGACACCGTCGTATTCGGTCTGCATCAGCTTGTAGTATTTGATTCAATGTATTTTGTAGTCTCGGCACAGTACAGCCATCGTTAGTCTCTACGTAGAAATGCATCCGACTTCTGCAATCTATAGACAATTGTCAGTTGTAATTATTACTCGACTTGCTTCTTTTGTTCGGTACGACTGCAATCGAGAAAGTCAAAAGGAGGAATTCCAGCGGACAATAAGAGCAGGAGAAGAACAGGGAAAGCTCTGGCTGGAAGAACAAGCGTCGCACTCACTGTCGCCGTAGCCCTCGCCGCAGCTGTCGTGTCGCTCTGGCTCATGCCACCTTCGTTTCCCACCTCGCTTGCCCTCGCTACTCTGAGGCGTCGCAACTGGCAGCAGGCATCGGCAGGAGCAGCAGTCAGAACTGCAAGAAGCGTGTCCTCGTTGTGTGCTCGTCCGCCTCGTCTCGGGAAGCCCGCTCGTATCGCTACTTGCAGAATGGTGCACACCGGCAGCAGTAGCAGCAGTGCTGCCGATGCGATTGCTCCAAGCAGCCGTGCATCGCAGCAGCAGCAGACGAACGGATACGCTACAATGGCAGATATACTCTCCACATACACCTCACTGGACCCGCCCTCGTCCCCCTACGCACCTTCGCTATCCCACTTGAATCCTGAAGTCCTCCCACCAGGCTACGAAAAGCCATCGCCCAACGCCACCTATTCAGTGTTCCTGCCTCAAATCGACAAATCAAGCAACGACGATAGAGACTATAGACTTATTCGACTCGATAATGGCCTCGAATGCACGCTTGTCAGTGATCCTAAAACAGACAAGAGTGCTGCTGGAATCAGCGTTAGAGTCGGACATCTGAGCGATCCGGAAAACGCTCAAGGAATGGCTCATTTCTGCGAGCATCTCTTGTTTATGGGTACTGAGAAGGTATGCTGCGTAACACTTCGCTGATTCTGTTCTAGTGAAGGGTGTATGGCTGACGTCCCGCTGCCTTCCTGCTTACCAGTACCCTGCCGAGAATGAGTACAACGAATATCTATCTCACAATAACGGTGCATCGAATGCATACACCGGCATGGACGAGACAGTGTACTACTTTGACGTACACCCGCCCGCACTTCCAGGTGCTCTAGATCGGTTCGCACAATTCTTCATCGCACCCAAATTCGACGATTCATGTACAGAGCGTGAGATTCTCGCCGTCGACTCTGAAAACAAGAAGAATCTACAAAACGACATGTGGAGGTTGTTCCAGCTCGAGAAATCTACTTCGAGCAGAGATCATTGGTACTGGCGATTTGGAACTGGAAATAAGCAGACGCTCTGGGATGACCCTATCGCCGAAGGAAGGAATACACGCAGCGAATTGATTGAGTGGTACGGACAGCATTATTCTTCCAATGTTATGAAACTTGTTGTAGTGACCAAAGGTATGTTCTCTAAAACCATCTGATAAAGGAGTGCTCTGACTGTGTACCTTTGTATCCTTCACAGACTCGCTCGATGACCTCACAAAGCTTGTCGCCGAGACTTTTGCGCCCGTCAAGAATCGCAAGATTGCGCCCAGTGTATTCTCGGGTACACCTTTCGGGCCTCAACAGGTCAAACAGCATTTGTATGCACAGGCAGTCAAGAACGTTCGCAGCATGGAGCTTGCCTTCCCATGCGCAGATCAGACCCCACTTTTTGCAACGAAACCTGGTCACTTTATTACACATTATCTAGGACACGAGGGTGAAGGCTCAATTCTCTCGCACCTCAAGAAGCTAGGTTGGGCTGATGCGCTTGGCGCTGGAGCTGGACAGGGCGCGACAGGCTTCGACTTCTTCAAGATATCCCTAGAGCTCACAAAGGAAGGTCTCGAAAACCATAAGAAAGTTGCTGCTATCATTTTCGCATACATTGATATGCTGAGGCGCATCGAGCCTCAAGAGTGGGCATTCAGAGAGCAAAGTATGCTCAATGAGATTGGCTTCAAGTTCCTCGAGAAACGCAAGCCCATGTCGTATGTCACTCAACTCGCTACGCAAATGCAGAACCCGTATCCACGATCCTGGCTGCTTTCCGCTCCTTATCTCCTAAGGGACTGGAACCCTGAGCTTGTCAAAGAACAGCTCCAAGGTCTTACTCCAGAGAAATGCAGAATTACAGTCGTATCGCAGGAACCTGTCGATGGCCTCGAGTTGAATCAGCAAGAAAAATGGTATGGCACAAAATATCGTATTGAACCATTTGGTGAAGCATTCTTGAAGAGTACCGCATCGGATGCTGCACACGAAGGACTCTTCTTACCAAAGCCGAACTCGTTCATCCCGTCAAACTTGAATCTTCTCAACGACAAGAGCAAAGTTGGCGAACCCACTCGAAAGCCAAATTGTATCAAACAGACTGAAATATCTAGAACTTGGCATAAACTCGACGATCGCTGGTGGGTGCCGAGAGCGACTGTATCGTTTTACATGAAATCGTAAGTTACGCCAGCAGTCTGTTGCAGCTAAGTTCGTAGCTGAAGTCAATGCGCTCTTTATCCTATAGACCTCTCATTTACGCTACTGCTAGCAACTCCGTCAGCGTTCGCTTATTCCTGGACCTCGTCATGGATGCTATGTCGGAGTACAGCTATGATGCCGACCTAGCGGGACTCTCGTACAAGCTAGACACCCAGGCAGATGGTATACTTATGACAGTCGATGGATACAATGACAAGCTTCCCGTTCTCGCTGAAGTCGTGCTGGAGAAGATCGCAGCGCTAAAGATCGATCCCAAGAGGTTCGATCTTGTGAAAGATCAGATAAGAAGACAATACCTCAATTTCAATCTGGCTGCACCTGGTCAATTGACGGCATATTACACGTCTTTCCTCACGCAGAAGGATGTATTTTTGCCGGCCGAAAAGTTGGCAGCATTGGATGGTAAGTGTTTGCTGATTGGTCGCTCGATGTAGGATATCATGACTGACATTTCCCGTATCTACAGCTCTCACGCCCGAAGCTCTGCAGGCCTTCATCCCGAAGCTCCTCAGCCGTCTCCACATCGAGGCCTTAGCACATGGAAATATGCTCGATACCGTAAGTGGGGGCTCCGATTTGTGTGGGAAGGAGGATCTGACGTTGTCGCTTCTCGCTCTCAGGATGCCGTCAAGATCACTCAACTTGCTGAAAGCGCTTTTAAGCCAGAACCCCTTACAAAGGAGGAAAAGCTCTCGCCTAGAAGCCTGCTTGTCCCCCAAGGTAAGTTAGCTGGAGAGTCTGTTTAAAAAAACCGCCTCTAACACCGCCTTGTGTAGGTTCTAATTTGGTAGTGCGGCTGCCTGTTCCAAACCCTGAGAATATCAACTCCGCTATCGAATATGTAAGTGTCATCGATCTCCGGACCGTATTACCTCTCAAGCTGACTTCTCCTGTTGTAGTTCTGCTACGTTGGTGACGATGGAGACGACAGGATCCGGACTCTCAATATGCTTCTCCGTCAATTGATCGACGAACCTTGCTTCGACACGCTTCGGACCAAGGAGCAGCTTGGATACCTTGTCCACTCCTCGACACGTGCAAGTCCCGGAATGACGGGCTTCCGCATCTCTATCCAATCTGAACGCGAAGCGTCTTACCTGGAAGAGCGGATAGAGGCATTCCTTGACAAGTTTGAAAAGATGCTCGAAGACATGCCCGAAGAACAGTTCGAAAAGGAGAAGACCAGTTTGACAAACCGTCTTCGAGAGGACTACAAGAACTTGCATGCTGAGTAAGTTTGCTTTTTAATGCAGCCATCCTCGTTATGTGCAGCTGACAAACCTCATTTCCTTTTAGGCACATGTTCTACTGGATCAACATACATTCGGGATACTACGACTTTGAGCGTAAAGAAAGAGATGCTAAGCTGATTGACGGGACCTCGAAGGCGGAAGTTCTTGCCTTCTACAGGGAGCACCTCAAACCTTCTACAGCGACTCGAGCCAAGATGTCGGTCCACATGCAATCGCAGCATGTCAGCAAGAAGACCTTAGAAAAGGTTCCGACAATCATGTCCGAAGCGGGAGTGCCAGAGCTCTCACCCGAGTTCAAGGCATTGCTAGAGAGTACACCCACCCCGCTCATCAGTGCCCTTGAGGAGGCTGCCACCGCAGAGCTGGCCAAGCCAGGCAAGACAGACCAGATAGACACTGTCTTGACTGCTCTCAGGGAGTCGCACATGCCATCCAACCTGGGAGAGGGCAAGGAGATCCTCAGTGATTTGCACGAGGTTAGGAAGCGCATGTCGATTAGTCCTCCCAGCTTCCCAGCTGAAGAATACAAGAGCGTCTTTGCAAAGTTGTAGCTCGATGCTAGGTAGAAAAGATAGACTCGTGTCGCATGTATCATAGAAATCAGCTCCATCTGCAGCCGAACAGCAAACACACTTCTCTTCACACACAGACCCTCGTTATAGACGACGAAAGAAGCCGCTGATCACGGGGCGTTTGTGCAGTGTCTTATATTGCTACATCATGAAATCTTCGTCTAGATCTTAAGCTCTAGTTCACTGACAACGTTCTTTGTACGGTCTTCGCCTGACTTTTTCGCTACAGTCTGCGCCCGACTCTTTAGCGCTTGCAAAGTGCCTACTTGTACACTACCTTTTGCGCTTTCCGGTGCATAAGCAACGTTACCCAGCGCTACCAGGGAGCGGTAGAGTACTTCTGGGTCATCCTCTGCTAGTAGTGAAAGTACGAAATCGACAAGATGTGCTACTACATCTCCCTTTAGCGATCCTTCAATTGCCAGAATGGAATAGTTCAAGGCGACCGTAGCTAAAGCGACCTTGCCATTCTTGTTGAGCACATCGGGCACGCCCACTACAGCTAGGGTCTCAAGTGCCTCTGCTGCATTCTCAACTAGGCTTGTTCGGCCTTCTGCCTTTGAAAAGCAATTGGCAACGGCTCTGATCGCCAGCATTGAGTTGATCTCGTTCTCCTTGACCGATGCAGTGGAATTAGGTGTGACGTGCGATAAGAGAGTGAAAAGTATACCAGAAGAAGCGATGGGGACGGGCTGATGCAGCGATATCACCCTGATAAGATCGAGTACCGGAAAGCGATATGAAAGAGGCCATTCTAGTAGCTTCTCGACAACCGCGACAGATCGTGCATCGAGAGATAAAGAATTGGGTGATGTCTGAAGGGCATCTAATATACTCTGCAGTATTGTCAGATCTTCCTCCTTGAGAGGAAATTCCGTGGCTGTGCTCTAGAACGCTCGAAAGTCCGTCAGACACGGGCGAGCGGTAACCTGCATGAATTCACTCACAGGTTGCTCGGAGAGTTGCTTGTTGAAGTCCAACAGCTTCTTCTGTATAGCTGATGTATTTGCTTGTGTGAACGTGAGGGGCGTGTTCTGGAAGGATTGTGATTGCCTGCTCAGATCCAAAATCTGCCATCTATGAGTGCTAATACTCACATGCGGCAATAACTTAGCCCCGCCACCTGACCCAGAGGAGACCCCACGGCTCCAGGGATCGCCCGAAAAGGATGGTTGGGATGAACTCGCCGGCTGCTGAGGTGCCGTCCCACCGCTGCGATAGCTTGATGCACCAGTGTACGGATCTAGGCCTCCTTGGCCTCCTAAAGTAGCTCCTCCAGTGCTCTTTTCGATGAAACGAACTACCTCATCAACGTAGCTTGCGGGTAGGTCATTCTTTAGCAGAAACTTTTGAGCGGCTTCATAGGGATTTTCTGCAGGTACCCAGCAAGTATTAGCCTTATGTTCGTCTGAACACATTCTTCAATGCTTCACACTTACGCGTGACGTTGAAAGGCAACTTCAAAGGCGGCATGCCTTCACTGACGTCCACATCGAAAACATAATCGTATTCTTTGCCCTCGTAAAGCTGTTTCCGCCCTGATCCTACCGCATCGACGACTTGTCCGACGTTAATCCATTCTCTATTGGCGGACGACCATTGGTATGCATCAACATTGCCAGTAACTGAATTCTTGACCATCATCACCTCTCCTTCTTTTTTACCTTGGCGACTTGTGAGGGCTTCCTCGCTTGGTAGGTCTGTCTTCTTGACGTCTCCAATTTGTGCGGTACTAACTGTAGACGCGGCTACTAGCTCATCATAGGCTTTCAGCTCGTCTGCTGGCGCTAATCGAGATGCCTCGGTCGTGAAGATCCGAACTTGCGAGTCTGACGAGCCTACGATGATGTCGCTTTTGCCCAACAAGATTGCAACAGACCATACTGTGCCGAGGAAGCGCTTTCAATAGTGTTTCTCCTCGAGGCACAGTATAGGCTGGACCTACTCGATATTGCCGGTATTGTAATAACCTGCTTGAGTTCTCCGGATGATCTGTCCCATATCCGCACACTTCTGTCCTCGCCCGAGCTCACGAGATCACCTTCAGGTGTGCATGCTAAGGAATACACGAAAGAATCGTGCCCATTGAGGACCTTGACCTCTTCGCCCGTCTTGAAGTTCCAGATACGTATGCTTCCATCATTTGCAGCGCTTGCGAATAGGTCCTCGTGGCCCATGAGCAAAGTAAGTGCCCTAACAGGTTGTGAATGGCCTTTGAATATTCGTACGAGCTTGTCGTTCTGATACAAACGGATAAGCTTGTCCGCGCTTGCTGTGAGGGTGAGGACCTGTTGCCGCGTCGACCCAGGTAGGATGAGGACCGCCCAGACGGAGAGCTCCGAGCCGGCGAGAGTGTATAGAAAGTCTCCCGATGGGTCATTCAGATCCCATATCTTTGCTGTTCTGCATGTTTCGCATGGATTGACAGGCATCAAAGGATTAGCTCTTGATCCAGGATAACAGGCACATCGGATGTACGCTGTCACTCACGCATCCCACGAGCCAGAGGCTAGCAAGCCATCCGCAGTAGCTTCAAGACAGCATACGTTCCCAGAATGACCTATGAGCGTCCTGATAGGGTTTGAAGAGGTAGACTCCAAGTCCCACAGATTGATGACGCTGTCGTTTCCGCCGGTGATGGCGACTCGAGTCCCATCTGCAAGCTGCGACGAGGCAGCAGAGTTGACGAAGCCGGTGTGGCCTTGCAGGACTGCGCTCTCGATCCACGAATGGTCATCTCCACGCTTCCATATCCTCGCAGTGCCGTCCCTCGAGGCAGTTATCACCGTCGACTGAGACGGCGAGCATACAGCGCGTACATCTGACGAATGCCCGTGGAGCGCTGCAGAGAGCTGGAAGAGGGAGTGTTAGTGGATGGTGCTGGATAGATGGTGATGTGTTCAGCTCACCTTGTACGCCATCCTTGTGTCGACCAGTCCGGATGAGCAAGAGAGCAGTTCACTCTGGCATTGCAGGTCTACATAATGGTGGCAAATTGGGAATAAAGGTGGAGTAGAATGCAGCAAGCTGGGTGATACAGAGCATGTGATTACTCTGGGTATGATTCGGTCGGATTCTACAGGGTGGATTGCTGCTACACTTCGAGCAGGCTCCAGAAGTTCTCACATGACTGGCTACAAGAGAGAGACATGTCTAGGTATCTTCTATATACCTTACTCAGCACCATACAGCTCTTTCGTTGCATAGCAGATCCAGTGTATTAGCATGCATTTTATAGTCAGCCAGAAGTAGCCAGAGATCTACTCACGGTGAGCTCCACACAACTCATCATAGTCCTGCCCTGCCGTATCGTCAGCACCAACAAAGATACGTCTGGCATGGAGCTCTCTCAGTGCAATCTTCTTGAACTCGTCTTCCCGCCCAGACGACCACCAAAGTAGCCCGAGCACCATATCAAATGCCTGATCTTTGCCTAGAGCATCGACTTTGGTTGGTGAATTGCCCATGTTTAGGTGCAGTATAACTGGAATCTGTCCCGTCGCGGCAGACATGCCAAGCTTGGGAAGTAGAGGTCCATACGGTATAGACGAATTGATATCATCTACGGGCTCAGTAACAGCAACAGCTGTGAAGCTGTCGAGATCAGCCCCTCCGGTCCAAACGATCTGCCCATGATAGTCAACTGTGGTTTCGTTCCTAGCCAGGGCACGATTGAACGGAGCCTGGTCACTGTCCCATCTTCCCCAGTCCTTGTCAATCTGCTTCCAGCCTTCTAGCAATGTTTTCATTTTGTCATACTCACCAACGATGACCCCGCTATTTGCCCATCGTGGACGATTGCTCGGATCTCGCCAGGTATCAGTTTCTTTCCCATACAAGGTCGCCGGTAAAGGTGAGATCTAGTGAAGCGCATTTTAGAGAGGGTACGCTGGAAAAAGACCCGAAAAGAGAGACCTTGAAAGATCTCCCGTGGGGAAAGCACTACATGGACTTACTGGTGCAGCATCACAAATGTGCCTTTCGTCGCCCCAATAGTTAGGGTGACACGCTTATCGACGTGTGGCTTTCAGCAAGGTGTTGTAACTTTAGCTGAAGACAGAACATACCTTTGTCTGCCCCAGTGACTATCAGCTCCTCGCCGCGCTTTCTGTTTTTGTTGATTGCAAAATACCGCTTCAACATATGATCAGGGGGTAGCTGGAGTAAGGTATCGTGTCCATCTATGAGCATGATTAGATCTTCAGGGTTGATCTTGCCATCCATATCTTGAAGGTGCTGGTACAAGCCCAACAGCTTCATGTTATGCCGCTCGCCTATTGATGCGTCCGGGCCCGAGACTGAATCCCAGTTTATGACGTGAGGTTCATAGCCGTTCACTAGGGCGGCAGCCAAATTCATACTCGCTGGAGGAACGAAGGAGTACAAACGTAAGTCGTCGAAATCAATATGCTGATGTGAGTCCAGCATCTCAAATCGGGAAAGAGGTATGCGACCGGCTCAACCTACGTTTGCGTCCCATGGACTCTTTGGTTATCGGCACGACTAGATGTACTTGCCTGTTGTTGCTAACTGAACCGGAGGTGGTTGCCATCCAGTGTGATAGTTGCAGGCGTGCTACTACGGCTGCACGTACTTCAGCAGCCCTGAGCCAGCTCAGGCTTCGAACTGGAAGCTCAGCGACTTGGATGAAAATTATCACAAGCCTATCCGTGATGTGCCGAAACGAACAAGGTAAGTGTCGTGCTCGTGGCTGCATACAGGAGGTTCATGATCAATGCTTACAAGCAGGTGACCATTGGGAGAATCGAACGGAATTGGCGGTGTCCATGTGACCAGCGAGGAGATTGCTGCCGAGAGTGATATTTGTCACGATGGTGAGGGAGATGAGCGTCAACAGAGCTACTGGGCAACAGGACAAGAGGTTCGGGAAGGGACTCTGAGATAGAGCTTGCCCATGAGGTTGAGGTGTAGCTGTACATTGCGAGCGAATATAC
The DNA here is from genome assembly GCA_024345325.1 of Cystobasidium tubakii. Lineage (NCBI taxonomy): Eukaryota > Fungi > Basidiomycota > Cystobasidiomycetes > Cystobasidiales > Cystobasidiaceae > Cystobasidium > Cystobasidium tubakii. Next base: position 1,002,903 of record BROO01000005.1, on the reverse strand, counting down.
GCGGCAAATGGGTTGTTGTTCATGTGTATGTATATGGAGCCGAGTGAGATGTAGTGGGGTAGAGTGGAGTGCAGGCACAAGCAGATAGGCCTTAGTGTCAGTTTCACCGCCCTGGTGGCGACCTGTGGTGCTCATAGCACTCGATGTAGGTCTGCTCGGATTACAGCCCTCAGCCTCATCTCTCAGCCCTCATCGCTCATCGCTCTGGCCACCGGCATACTTCCCCTGTACAAACATGAGCGAAGCTTCGGTGAGTGTATATGTTCAGTAAAGGCAGATTTGTCTCGATGCGAGTCTGCTTAGATCTATAGAGAGAATACATCTCCAGCATCCCTCGTCTCACAGCCAAGACATACTTTGCAGAACCAGGAGATGTGGTAGTGGACGAGTGACGCAAACAACGCTTGTCTTGTAAATAGCATTAGTATGCTCTCTTTGGATGCACTGGATCTCCTCTATCTGTCAGTCAATGAGCTTGCTCGTGCTCCATAGGGCGGCTTCTACAGAGTATCTTCAGGTCCAGTCAGCAAGACCACAGTGTCGACGTGAGAATGTCTTGCATGGCCAGTCGTCTTAGCCGTCTGCTAGATTCAACACGCCGTTCTCTGAGCACTCCGCCATACCTGAAGTTCTCCTAGCAATAGTGGTGGGAGTAGAAGAGGGCGATAAAGAAGGTCTTCGAGGTGGTGATAGTGGTGACTCTTCTCGTTCCGCCGACAAGCAACACTGCTAAGTCTGCTTGTACACTCGACTACAACGAAGACTATCAAGCTACTACTGCTGCTCCTGCTCCTGCTGCGTCAAACTACTGCTCCGGCCTCGTTCGAAGCGTATCCTCGTCGTCCGTATCCTGGAAGCCGCAAAGAGCACGACGCCTCTCGCTTTCCTCCATCTCTTCAAGCATAGAAGCGACTCTCTCTGCAATGGCAGCAGTTTCTGATACGCAGTCCTATCCGCACCACACCACGCCCTCATCACCCTCGTCGCACCACCGCAATGCACCTCTCAAGTCGGCAATGCGATCACCTCCCACACCGGCTACTTCGTTGGATGCAGTGACAGAGGGCCTGTCTACGTTAGGTAGTTCGAACACTACCTCAGACGATCAGGCATCTCTAGTGTCTTCCGCCGCAACTTCGTACGTTCGGCCCGCCGGCCGCCATTCAAGTATCGCCACTGGCGGCAGTAATGCAAGTCACAGCAACAGCAGACGACGCTCGTCGCATGGCGCATACGTCTCCAGAGTCTCATTCGATGATACAAATGCAACTGGAGGTGGTGGAGGTACCGGGTTCGACCAGTCTTACACCCTGAGAGCTACAACGAGCGGCTTTGTTAGGACAAGAGAGTCGAGGACTTTCCTAGTCGCGACTGATCTGAATGCATACTCGATGCACGCTCTAAACTGGTGTATAGACAGCTTGATAGAGGGTAGGTCTTGATCTCGCTACTTTGAACCCTACATACTGCCAGAACGCTGACGATACATGAAATGAATGGCTGCAATAGACGGTGACGAGCTAGTCGTACTCCGAGTTCTGGACCCATCAACCTCGTCAATCTCCTTGAGCAGATCCTCACTTTCAGACCTAGCAAAAGAAGAAGCTTCATCCCTAATGAAGACAGTAACAGAGCGTAATTCGACCTATTCACAAACATACGAATCACAAGATTCAATAGCATATGGAAATAGCAATGATGATAGTGGTGTTATGGATGATAGTGACATAGAAGCTATAACTGAAATAGGTATAACGATTGAACATGTTATTGGAAAAGTTCAAGAAAGTATACAGAAAGTTATTAAAGTTTACCTTCCGGATTCTTTGATTGTTGGTACGAGGGGAAGGAGTGATTCTTTATTAAAGTCGGCTTTTATAGGTTCAGTGAGCAGGTTCTGCGTGGCCGAGTGAGTGGCATTCTCTTCGTCTTAGAAGCGTTTTGCAATTTTAACAAGTAAACGTCCTTCTTGCAGATGCGCTGTTCCCGTAGTCGTCGTCCGTCCAGCAGTCAAAGTCCGCAAAACGGTAGACAAGCGAGAAGGTCGTCAGACATACAAAGATCTCGTTGAAGGCCCATCAAGGCCAGGCAGTAGTGCAGGTGCCGAAGGCAAAGTATCGTAAGTCTCGCCGTTTCCCTACTGTTGATGCCCAATTCTCCAAGGCGACGCTTCTGATCCTGTATTCTCGATGATCAGCACCGGACTTGGAATGCCAAGGTCGAGTACACTGCCTACGGGCCATGGGGCAGAGCCAGGATGGAGCGGCAAGACAACCAGCAGAAACTCATCGCCTACGAGGCCCAAGTAAGTCACAATGAACTCTGCATGCTAGGAACCCCTACAAGACACACGAGGCGCAAATGCTGACCTTGTTCTTTCATTTATAGATCATCCGCAGGTGCACTTGGGAAGATCACCTACCCATTAACAAAGACAAAGACGCTCTCATGATCCTTTCGACATGCCTCGAAATTCTTTCTGAAACTGTAGTATAGCAGATTGTAGCCTTATTGACATAGATTGTAATGTACATTTCCCCTAAGGTAATAAAAGTGCCCCGGCGATTGCCATTAGCCTTCTTGGGTCATGGAATGGGATGCGGCCTTCAGGTATTTGATAGGGAGCATCGACTGCAGCAATGCACCAGCGAGGCCACCTCATATGCGAGGGTCAAAGACAAAAAGCACAGGTGTACGTAGCAGTGCACAAGAGTGGGCATTCGAAAAGAAGGAGAGGAAAGCTAGTATTCCGATAACAAAGACAAATGGGGAGAAACTACCACCGAACAGTGAAACTTCTGCAACTGACGACTGAATACTGATCCGCTGATCTAATCACACCAGCATATGAACGGACTGGTTGACGACATTCTAACTTCCGAGCAGGTGTTATAGCGTCCATGAGGATAGGAGAGCGAGATCGCTCAAGAGGTTGACGACAAGGTACTGATTCTTTGCGTGAGAGACGTGAGGAGGGTTTACCATCAAGTGCGAGAATGCCGTTGGCGTGCACTCGATTCACGCAGCAGCGCTAACCTGGGATGGCTGCTGCTGAGGAGGGGCTTGATGTGAAGATTGTTTATTGGTAGACTCCTTGAGAGCTAGTAGTTGTTTGCTTCTGAAAGCTTCATAATGGATAAGAGCTGTAGTTTCAATCAGGTCTTGTAGGTGAGTTCTGCAAAGAGATCATAAACAACAACACAAGCGGTAAATCACAAGGTCAGTTAGGAAGCTCATCACAACCGTGTCAGTCAGAGCAGAGAGTCGACCCACCTCATCAAGAAATTGCGAAGATAGTTGAAATCGCAGTGTTGCTCATTCTCTACATTGATGACTCCCCATCTGTTCTTTCTGCCTCTGACGGGTTTGCCATCTACAATGACATTGCGTTCGCTTCCTACTACAGCGAAGGGGATGAGGGACTGTTGAACGAGGGGCGAGGGAGAAAGACATGGTGAGTAATGAGATATTCGATAAAGATAGAGATGTAGAAAGCGAGCTTACTCTGATTGCTTCGTTCAATTGGGTCTCATCTTGATCATAGTCCGGGCTGTCAAAGGGATAGCTTCTGATGTTGTGATAGGCCAATTCGGTGCGGATCTGCGAGAGAAGAGATATATCAGCATCATGTATAGGCTCATGATCCACGTATATCGACTGTGAGCCAGCTCACCGTCTCTTTGAATTTGATGCTCTCATCCAGAGTCATGCTGTCCGCTTTGGCAATAACAGGGACGACATTGACTACTTCGGCCAGCTTCTTCATGACGATAATGTCAATAGCTTTGAGTGAATGGCCCGATGGACGTAGGAAGTAAAGGCAGCAGTGGATGCGTGAGTCTACAATGTGCCTGTCTCTCATTGCGGTGAGTTCCTTGCGGAGGTACGCAGAGTGTTGGTCTTTTGTGTATTTGATGATGGGTTCCCAGCTGCACGAATCAACGAGAATGATGAGGGATCAGTGTCCTACATACTCCAGATAGTATGTGGATGCAAGATTGCCTACCACCCCTCGTTGTTGACGCCATCTCCAAACCCAGGAGTGTCGATAATGTTCAATCTGAGCTTTACGTTGTTCTCCTGAACAACATGCGATATAGCATGTATCTCTGTAGTCTGTCTGACAGGCTCATCATGCTCATACCTGCCCTTTGAGTCGAGCAGGTGAGAAGCAAAGATGGTGTTGACGAGGGTCGACTTGCCGAGTCCGCTCTGGCCGACGACCATGAGGTTGAACTGGAACCCGCGCTTGAGGAGTTTGTGTTCTGGATGACGTCGCAGTGGGCGAGTGTCGGTCAGAGAGTAGCAATCATCAGCATCCATCGCAGCCGGATATCCCAATGGTACGTCCATCGCGTCGCAGTGCACAGGGCAGCGAGGATGCAGAGGACGCACCTATCTGGCGAGTGATGCTGCAGAGGGAGAGTAGTCAGCCTGCATTCTCGGCATGCGACCTTGCACTACCAGCTGCCCACCTATCGAATCCCACATGTGCATTCAGCTTGACCACGTCGGCCTGCGACACCGCTGGCAAGCTGACTTGGGCGTTGGAAGAGGCAGGCGAGAGGGCCGCGGAGGGAGAGTCGGCCATGGCTTGGACGGAGAGTGCTTGATGATGGCAGTGAAGGTGTGTAGACGTGCTTGCAATGCCCTTCCAGTGTCTTGCCGTCTTCTCTCACTTGGAGCAGGAACAAGGTGCTCGTCGAAGAGACACGCGAGCAATCAGGCAGATGGGAGCATCAGGTTGGATGGCAGACACGTCTGTAGCATTCATTGTACCATAGTTACACAACAGCACGCTCCATTCAGCATCATCTGTCACTCTCTTGTCTCCTGCTCCATCGGCTGGAAAAACGTGACTTTATAGGGTGTCCCGCCGGAGGGGTGACATGCCCACTTTTATACAGGAAAGTTGAAAGAAGGCGGCACCACAGCTCGGTGGACAGTGACAGGAGCATCCAGTCGATCGTCCAAGCTACTGTAACCAATTCTGGCGTCGTACTCTCCCGGAACTAACCTGGAACACCGTCAGGTATTTTTGCCACTTCCTGTATATCTTACTTGGTGGAATACTCGATGCCTCCTCGATACTGTGATGGTATTACCTATGCTACATCGTCCCACAATGCCAGATCAATCCTTCATCTCGTCCCCTCTCTAACCGCACACCTCCCATCCATCAGTCCACCCTCCCTAGCAAACTGGACACTCCCAAGGATAACAAGCATCAATACCTGACCCGCTAGCCAACTCACCAAAGCATACACATACGCATGCTTCCTCTCCAGCTTCCTCAATTCCACCACAAATGTAGAGACCGTGGTGAGTGTCCCACAGAATCCATCCTCTATCCCCTGTATGACCTGGCATTGCAGCACATCCCTCCCCGGCGTATATTGCAGCGCGAGAAGCATAGCTAGTATCGCCGTTCCTGACATATTAGCTAGTAATGTACCGATTGGAAAAGCATCATATCGTAAATTCGCCCTTGATAGATGAAATCGAAGCCAGACTCCGATTGGACTCATTACTAGTGCGAATGATACGATACCCCTCCATTTGTCGATATAGACGGCGATTAGAATACTGGCTAACCACAGGAGGAGAAACACCAAACATAACTGTAACTGAAGCCATGCTGGATAATTGGGCTTTAGATCTTCAGCTGCAATGGTATGCGTGTGCACGGTATTGCTCCGTTGTTTCGTTTCTTTCCCATTCTCCAGCTTGCTGTTGGGGCCATTCGCATGTCCAATGGGTTCGAGCTGGTTGTTGTCCACATCCACATGCGTAGCCGCCTCCCTTGCCATGATCTCTCCCCGGATTTCAGGGACAAATCGTCCATATCGATTCAAGCGGACCCATCTTGCTATTGCGTGCATACCTCGAGGGTGCAGAAGGACTGGTCCAATCTGCGTACCAAGGACGAAAGCTGCGCTTGAAGCAGCGAGAGTGACCAGAGAAATGCCTAAGCCATCCATGAACTGCCAAACTCTCTACATTAGCAATTGCTATAAATAGGATCCACGGCCGTGCCTTGCACTCACGTTATAGAACCCTCCATGAGCTGGCCTTCCGATCTGCGCGAATGCTTGGAACACATCTCCCATCCAGGAGGAAAAGGAAGTTATTGATCCACATAGACCAGTTGTCAGTCCTACATAGAGGGGTATGTATCTACATTTAAATGGATCAGCTCTTTACTCCAAAGGATCAGCTAGGTATGCTTCTTACGCACATCTCCTCTATGCATCTCTTTCGCACAGTAAACATACCCATCAAGCAGCATCCCACCATCTGAGCCCATAAAAGCGGGAATACACTCTGTCCATCATAACTTCCGATAGCAACTAGACCTAGTCGGATCAAAGTCCCAAAGAAGCTGAATATCCCAATTAAAGAGAGAGAAGTTAGGTATTCTATTGGTCCGTAGATACGTTTAGGAGAGACTACTAGTGGTCTACGTGCGCGGAAGAGCTCTTGTTCGTCTCGGGGTGTACCATCTACTGGAGCAGCGAGCTGGGCATCCTCTTCTTCGGTTGAAGATGTAGGTCGCTGCTCTTCGTTCGGACTTCCAGACATGTTCTTCCTGCTATCTTGTATGCATTTGACGTGCTTGTTCTCATTGCATGTAGCTGTTATTGCATTGTCGGAGTCGGTGTAAAGACAGTCCTCAAGTTAGGGTAATGATCGAGAAAGTCACTGACGAGCTCTGATGCCACAAGACAGAGATTGGAAGCTCGGCTGGCTTAGCAGTATGCAAGCAGTTCCAATTCTATTCTTGTGGGTTGGGGTATGATCAGAGCCTTCAGCTTCCTCGTGAGCCGGTGTGTTGCAACTAAAGCAATGTACGTGGACCTCGCTCTTGACATTCGTCTGCGGGCTGCAACCACTGACATCCTGGATGCAGTACTGCCTACGTGCAGAATGCAGAGCAGACGACTGTGAAATGCACGGATGAAAGCACGTACTGACAACTCTAGAAGGTATCTCCTTGCTTACTAAGCCCTCTTGCCACGCCGGCTGTCCTGCTTAGAAGTGCATCACAATCGAGGAAAGCTAACGTTTCTTTCTTTCTTCTTGCTTTCAACACAACCTTTCGTTATACAGCCTGGATTGACATGGTACACTGCTGACATCACTCGCAGTAGCAAGACTGAGAGACAGCCATGTCCGAGTTGCACACCATCAATAGCGTTCATAGGTGGGTGTCGCGGTGGCGTCACTTTTATGCGCAGCATTCGTGACAGCTGCAGCAGCTCGTACACTCTGGAATACATGCTGAGCTTCTGCCTCATGCTATGTTACCTGATTAGTGCTCTTGGCCACGAACCAGCTCGTGTGCACACCCGTCCGAGTGAGGATGGACGACTGCATCGAGAGCCCGAAGAGGGCGAAGACAATGAAGAGCTGCATAACGACAGCAATGACAATTCGAAATCATCTGCTACGGCGGGAGGGTCAGGACCAACTATGAAGACGATATCCAAGCTATCCCCGTTTGGAGCGCTCATCTCGAGGACTCTGCCCAAATATAAAGGACCCTACTCCGTTGGAGTATTCGATATTGAAATACCTGTCGAAAACCCTAGATCTATAGGAAGCTTCAGACATAAGACTGTTCATTCTTCTTATCCTGGATTCCAATTGGATACTGTTCTATTCAGCGTATTCTACCCAGCTGAAGCTCCCAAACTGGATATGAACAAGGTTGTGTGGTTCCCCAAGCTATCTCAGACGGTGGGCTCCCATATATACGAAGTATACATTCATCCAGACTGTTCTGTCTAACAATCATGCGTGCATTACCAGGTCAACGGCTTCCTCAAAATGGCAAGGCGTACCTCGTGGTATTATAAGGCACTCGCCTATCCTATCGCAGCAGCTGCCATCTACGGCACTACCTTTCCAGCAATAAGCGAAGCGCCTCTTCGCAGACCACCAAAAGCGAACCAACAATGGCCATTAGCGATCTTCTCGCATGGAGTTGGCTGTTCGCGCTTATTCTACAGTTCAATATGCGGTGAACTCGCTTCGAGAGGATACGTAGTTTGCGCAATCGAGCACAGAGATGGAACGGGTCCATCAAGTTCGATAAAATTAGATAATGGAGTGATAAAAGAATTGGACTTCTTGAATTGGCAAGATCTAGATTGGCCTGAAATTCCCCGCGATGAACAACCTGATAATGATACTCGATTGAGGAAAGATCAGCTTGAGATGAGATGTGCAGAGATTGAAGAAGTCATCTCTATCATGAAAAAGATCAATCAAGGTGATCCTGTCATTCAGAAGGCTATCAAGAGTCCAAATTTTGATTGGGAACGCTGGGGCCCGAAATGGAACGCTATCAATACGAATAAACCCGTCATGGTTGGACATAGTCTGGGTGGTTCGGTTGGTCTACTGGCTGCTAGCTTGACGGAGAGATTCGAGTTCAGAAGTTTGGTGGTTATGGATCCCGCTTGTCAGCGTGAGTGGCAGTACTACCTTTGCAGTGAACTTGTAGACTGACGGATGCTAAACCTCGATTGTTGAATCACAGGCCTTGAACCATGGGAAGGGAAAGTCCCATGTCCATTGCTAGTCATTAATAGTGAAGAATACACCCTTTCAAGCGATTTTACACGACTGCAAGGCATCGCAAAGACTGCCTCTTCGCCTCCTATATACAGCATCACAGGCTCCAATCACCCGAGCTTCTCAGACGTAGGACTCATCCTACCTAAGATGATTAATCGATGGATTGGCCTCACTTGCGATGCTGATGAGGTGTTGGATAATGCGATGGACATTATGGTGAGTACTATTTATCATTTTTTCACGGGTTAGAGGTGATACAAGCAATCCAATTTGATGCAATTCTACTTGCTCCCAGCTCTCCTTCCTCCGAGAATCTCATCAACCCATGCGCACCAAAACACAAATGATTCGAGAATGGCAAGGTCCGTTGACGAAACCGATGGGAGAACCAGGTATAATTTACTGGCATCCAGTCGGGGATGAGACTTTGATAGGTCAGAAAAGCTCGAATGGAAATGGCAACGGCACAGAGGATCTTGATATGAGAGTAGGATCGATTGATGAAGGGAGAGAGAGGTTTGATGGATCTATTGATGCGAAGATAGTGTTGGGGGATACGGAAGAAGCTATGAAGAAGCGTGATGAGATGGTGGAGAGCTGATCGACACATCCTCTCAGATCATGGGAATAGCTTCAGTGTTTCCTTCAGTATCCCGCTGCTCCATTCGCATTCCTGCTACGCTCGTTCCTAACCCTACATATCCTGTTTCTCGAATAGCCGAATGTGGCGGAAGAGCGTACCTTGGAAGTGAAGTTCGTCCAGTTGTTCCAATTAGCAGCATCACTTTGTAGCATAGAAGGTGCGAGACACGATCTAGACGCTGCTCTCATCTCTCAAATCCTGACGACTGCCTCTCTCGTCACCACCAACACGGAGCATCAGGACAGGAAGAGAACACAAATATCGCTGTGGGAATGGGAGACGGCGATGGAGACAGTCCACATGCGATAGGAAGTGGGGAGCAGGCAGCCTCGCCGAGCTTTGAGGTCGCCTGCCCGTGTCTGAACCTCAGAGTCCTCGTACAGCGTCTGGACGGCGAGGATGACGGTGGAGACGGAGTGGTGCCTGTCGAGCTGGACGAAGAGGCACAGAGGGATGGTGGAGCTGTGAGGGTGGTGAGCCTTACGCCATGTACATCGCTGCATTGCTGCTCGGTGCTGACTTGCCGCATGGCTTAACCTGCAGTCGCATCCACGCCTCGTTGTGGAGGACACATCAAACAAGACATTGCGACACAAGGATAAAGGCAAGGAGAAGGCGACAGAACAAGATCCTCCGGACAGCCCAACCACATCACTTCGCTGCCTTAGTTGCTCGTCAGTCGTGCTGTTGTATCAAGCAGGAGATGACTCGAGCCCTATTGCTCCAAAGAGCACGACTGGCAGATACACCGCGGATCTATCACCTTCAAGCAAGCTGGTCATTGGAGCAGACAGGATTGCAGAGCTGTCAAACAAGGACAAGAATCGAGACTGGTCAGACCTGTTTCGACTCGTCATGCCGTTGTCGTATACGTCCCTGATTGATGACGCCGGAAAGACCGATGCGGACGATGGCAACGTCAATGATATCGATGGTGCATCAGATACCGGTGCTGCTTCTTCTTCAGCCATGGCCAGACGATTCCCCTCGTCGGATGCTGTGATGAACGATACAAACGCCGGAGCTTCGAGTCCTGCCCTGCGTCGGACATCGTCTCTCAAGCGCACGAATAGCGGGAGTGGTGGTAGAGCATCATCAGCTGGCATGTCGCCGTTTCATAGTACAGCAAGAGCTCGCATCAAGCGAGATAGGCAAGTCCTAGAGGAAAAGATAGCTCAAATGCGCAAGGAGTTTGAAGCGGAATCGAAACGATACATTGAGCAAGCGGATACGCTCGCAAATAGCCTGAAATCAGCTGGTCGTGCATCGAAACGTACTTCTTCTCCTTCAACTAGTAAAAGAGCACAGGGAAGGAAGGATGATGCAGATGAATCAGGAGAATCATCCGGTGTTATCATCATTAAAGGCGGTTTTGACTCTCCCAAACCAGAGCTGGCGTCACCTAGTCAATCACACAATCCAGGCTTTGGAAGCTATCGCGTACCTATCACTTCGCCTCATCTAGCTTCTGCAGGCAATTTCCCTGCTCTCTTCAGTAGTATGAGTGGAGCGACAACAGCAAGCAGTCCATCACTTACTGAAGCAGCTACATCTTCAGCCGCAAACAAGAATCCAGGAATAGTACAGGCCACACAACCGCAGTCACCGACGTTCAGAAGGAGCAGATCACCCAGTCCATCGAGGGACACCTCGAAAGGCAGGAATGACAGCAGAGAGCCTGCAGCGGGCGGGGGAAACACGGAGGTTAGCACAGCTCTGGAGCGTGGTCACAGTGACGATCAGCAGAACATCAATACAACGAATGCAAAACGACCCGCTCTCAACTTGGTTCGCGACGTGTCTAATCTTGAGCAAGATCTGCAGCAGAAGAAGGCAGAGAAGTCGAACGAAGATGCACGCGGCAGGAGTACTGCTGTTCCTAGCACCACCCTACTTAAGCAGTCTGTGCTGAGAAACAAGGGTCAGCCAACGAATGTGTCCTCGTCATATACGCTACGAGGGAGTGTTCCACGTCCCCGCGGAACATGGCTGCGCTTGAATGGACTCTCGCTTTCTCCGCCGGTGGACAGACTTATGCTGGATCGTACCGTGCCCGACTCTGGAGCAAGCAAGGATAATGCCAAAGCTATAGCGAATGATGAGACTGTGAAGCGGGCAACCCTTTCGAAACATCGTCACGTCTCATTCAAAGAACCTGAACCTGACTCCAGCGTTGAAGCCGGTCCCGCACCTGTTGAAGCACCGCTTGCTTCCGAACAGGTTGTACAAGAGGAAGACGAGGTGCCTTTCGACATGGATGAAGATATACAACACCTAGCCGATGAGGGAGACTTAGATGAAGAAGACGCTGGTTTTGTCAGTGTTGAAGCGCCGTTCAAGGATGCAGAGGATGGGGAAGGAGATGAGCCTGGCTCTGTTACTCGCGACACAGTCCCGCCAGGCACCGTTCCAGAATCAGACATGTCAATCTCTCGGTCTGGTGACAAGAAGACGAAGGCGGGCGATAGCCTCTCAGCTCTGCTTAACGATCCATCTTCCTTCATTGGCTCGCTCAAGTCGCGAAACTACGGAGCCTCGTCTCTGGGTGGACGGTCACCATACGATCAAGAACTCGGTCGCAGCTCTGCTTCTCCTAATGATAGAGTCAGTCTATCTGACCAGGCTCAAAGGCTCCGTGAATTGCTCGCGCTAGACGCACCCTCTCATAGAGGTACAAAGAGCAAGCGCGATAAAGCTCTAGCTTCATATCTACGCGATCGTACAGACGGTGACCAAGAGGACGATATCAAGGACGGTGAGCTGGACTCATTGGCCCCTGTTTCGGCTTTGGCTACTTCTCTTCCCGTAACCATCGGCTTCAAAGGCGTCAACAAAAGGCAGGAATACGAATTCGAGAGGAAGACCTCTGTTCCTCAGCGCGAAAGCATGCTAGTGCCGCGATTATACGATGGCGGACGGCATCGAGCTGGCAAACCAGGTCAATTCAGTCCTCAAGATCGATTGCCCTCACTAGGGGAGGAGTCGAAGTCAGCGCCCGGAAGTCGGGCACCTTCACCTGGCGGTGTGCCCGGACCTGTCAACTCTGGCATTGGAGATGCCTTGGCAGCTGGAAATGATGAGACTGATGAGGTCGCCGACCAGCTTAGAGAGCTCCGTGGTAAGGACGACGCCTTCGTACCCCCACATGTAAGTTTCGGCCGAGTGCTCCGTTTTAAAGGTCTTCCCTGATGTAGATCAATTTTTATAGGTTTGGAAGTTTAGAGACCGTCCGGTCAGCGTGGCGGACATGCTGGGTACAAGTATCCATGATTACGAATGATTAGCCGTAATGTACTTCGAAACTCGCCTGGACTAGTGATGTGCCCGAAGTCCCCCAATACACGGTATAAATCACCAAAGACACCACGAAGCGACTGAAGAACTCTGTAGCAATAGATAGCAAGGACGTGGATTAGTCGACGTCCACTTGTGCACTCGCAATGAATGAGCCGAATCCTGTCTGGAGCCGTGTTCGGCCTACTGACCTGATGATTTACCCCTCAGCCTTGCGTAGACCAAGCCTCATGCAAGGACACTACAGCTTTCATGCCAGAAGAGACTGGGTTACAGGGGCATCTAGTTTGACTCTCTGTCCGGAGCATGTGTCACTCCGTTGCTTAAAAGCCACTCCTGGGTATGCGAAGGAGGAGAGCACCAAGCAGCTGCCCAAAGTGGCTCTAACTCCTCAAATTCATTCACAATCAACTTCTCTAGATCAATACCCGTCGCCGGATCATCTTCAACGGGAGAAGACCAGTACGGATGCTTGAGCAGCTCTTGGAAAGGCTAAATATCGGGAAGGGCCATCAAGAGATCATGCAGCCTTGGGTCGACCTCGTGCTTGTACTTGAGCAACATATGCTGATAGTGCGGCAGCTGTTCGTACAAAGAGACATCTGTGGATGTAGTCTGCCGGGTCAAGCAACCAGTAACGTCTAGTCAACAACAAAATTTTTACAAGCTCAAATGAGGCAGCACTGACGCTCAAATTAAGCAGGGTGGCTGCAACATACAGGTGGTCTCGCGTGAGGTCATTGCAGTAATCCCAAGTTCCGCCAATATCGATGAGACGCAAAGTACAGTCAGGTCTGACGATTATGTTCCCTTGTTTTGCATCATCCCATCGTGAATCATTCTCATGGAGGTGCGCAGCAGCCATAAGAATCTGAGCCGCGAAGTACTTGACGACTAGTGGATCAAAGCGATTCCACCAATCTCTTTTTTTTCAGTATCGAGATTCTGATATTTTGCCACAAAGATTGGCAGATAGGGAGTCCAAATGTCAGACGGATTTAATACACTGTGAGATACATGTGGGGAACTCGCAGCTTGTAGTTGCTGCAGAGTACAAATACCCAGCTCAGTAGCGATGCAATTCTGCGCTTCCAGCAGAATTTGTGGAAAGCTTCTAATCATGAAAGGATGGAGAATCTCTCGAGGGATTTCCTTTTGATATAGAACATCTTTGAAGACTGGTTCTTCAGTGCAGGAATCTGGACGATCAGTTGAAGCAATCCTGATGCAGAACCGACGAGGTAAATTGGGCCTGTCTGGCGATTCAGCGCGATATGCAGTCGAGTAGACTGGAAAACAGATTGATTCGACATCAGACATCCTGCAGCCGTACGAGTCCAATGGTCAGACGCTTACAACTAGTCCCTAATCGCTGTATCAGCTTAAGGCCGTGGAAGTTGGCAGGAAGATCATCTTTGATGCTAGCATTTGAACACCTGTTCAGACAACTAGGAAAAAAGACAACATCGAGGCAGCAAAGTTATGCACAGTGGGGAGATGCAAGTTACCTTGTCGTTCGAACAATAAGAGTCCCACGTGGAAAGCATGTGTCGGACTGCTTTACAAAATTTGCGATCATGGAATTTCCTTGTTTTGCAAGCTGGCGAGACATTGCCAACAGGCTCGAGCCCGCCATGCTCTGAACCTCCCAGGGCCGCTTCTTCAGATCGTTGTCTCAGACAGTCTGTTAGCTTTAAAAGCCTCTAGTCGGCGGATCAGAATCAGATTGGGCATTGCTCCGAGCTCGAAGTGCGGTTGTCAGCATCAATGACCTTTGCTCCTGGATTTTACTGCTACTGCTGCCAAATCTGACCACTACGGTTTCAATCTATTCCATACCACACTTTTGCGTTTGTGAGGTCATGCTCATTCTCATGCTTGTGGCAATGAGTTTCTGTACGCCACCGCTTCCGGTGCGTTAAGGACTTGCTTATCGACGTCCCAACGGAAGAAAGGTAGGCCAATCTACATCAACGCATAGGGGTCAGCGGGTTACGACGCAGTCAAATGCGGCGGTTTGATGTAGAGCTGAACTTACCATACCGATAAGACGGTATATGTTATCGATGAATACATTATTAAGTGGTGCTGCCCCCGTCCCGGCACTCCTGGCAAGATGACCGACGAAATCCGTTGTGATGAAGAAGTTGCCCCGCTCCAGATCTGAATGTAGTCACGGAAAGAAGGTCCGATGTGAGCTAGTTCCGTGACTCTGTACACGCCTCAGCATGTGAGAGAGATTCAAACTCACTTTTGATGAGGGCATCCGCACACTGTTCGGGAGTCAAGTCTGTTCCTCCGTCTCCTTCAATCTTTGCGGTCACAGGAGGTTTGCCTCTATTTTCTTCTTCATAGCCTGGCGACAGGATAGTGCCTGGAAAATAGCAGTGTACAGTGATTCCGTATAGCTTGAGATCGCTGTAGAGCGATTCCGCTAGGCCTGATGGGCAAACCCAGAAGCGAGATACAAAGGCCTTTTAGCTTCACAGGCGATTTGCTACCACAATAAGTCTCTCTTACCTCTGATGGCATATTTAGCCGGTGAGTAAGCTGAGTATCCAATGAAGGAGAAGAGTCCGAGGAGAGAACTGGTCAGAACGATTTTCCCCTGGATTTTGTTTTCAACCATTCGCTTTGATGCTTGCTGTTGACATTAAGAGGCAAGCACGAGAACATGTCAGCCATGATTCAGCCGTGTACTGCCAATATACCTGACGTAATAGCCGTACATGAGCAATCCAAAGCGTAGTCTGGTAATTTTGCTGCCACCCTGCAGTAAGCTGTTCAGGTGTCAAATCGGGAAAGTAGCCCAGTATACCACCAGCACCGCCTTGACAGGAGAACACATAATCCGGCGATCCGATCGTGTTCAGGTTTGCATATCCATCGAATGCTTTCGAAGTTCCTTCGGAAGTGGTCAAGTCGGCAGAGATAGCAAAGAGGCGTTGATTTGGAGTTTTGCGACATGCCTAGTGAGTGGACCGGGCGAACCTAGAATATCAGCTTCAAGATGCTGATACCTATCAGGGTATAATCTGTCATCACCTCGACCTGCTTTAATGCAACGTCAAGCTTGTTCTGACTCCGGGAGACTATTGTCACATTGCAACCTCTAGCGGCAAGACGGCAAGCAAGAGCCAGTCCGAGGCCTTGCGATCCGCCGCCAATGAACACATTCTGTAGGATACGGACGTCAGCATGATCAGTATCTTGAGTGGGAGAGCTGCTTTACCTTTCCCTCTGTCGGCAGGTGATTCTTGCGAAAGAGCATTGGACCGAGTACGGCGAGCGTCGACAGTGCAGCAACAGCGAGCGAGAGCGGCAGGGCCAGAGACGAATCCAGCATAGCCTGGCAGGAGCGATATGACCACTACTCAATGAGAATAAGTCGTACAAATGCAAAGTGAAGCTTGCAGAAGAAGAATGTCTATGCAGTTCTCGATCACCATGCTATAAAAGCACGTGGAAGTAATGCGAACTGAGAGTTTACATATCATTGATACATTGGTAGTTCCTGCTTGCTAATCACACTGTTTACAGACACCTCAGTGTCTTTCTACTTCTTTAACTTCTCCACGAGTTGCGGGACGGCCTCGAAGAGATCAGAGACGAGTCCGATATCTGCAACCTGAAAGATGGGAGCCTGAAGGGGGAACAGATTAAAGCCTGATAAGTACTTTGATTGTAAACTGAGTGGATTGCGAAGCTTACCTCTGGATCCTTGTTGATAGCGACGATCGTCTTGGAGTCTGTGATGACAAACAGGGAGGTGTTAGTGAGAGACCCACAACCAGCATACACGTAGAGTGGACTCACCCTTCATGCCTGCAAGATGCTGGATTGCACCAGAGATACCGACAGCGACGTATCTAAAGACGAGATCGGTTCTTAGAACATACTGGAGGTTATGCATTATCTGCCGTCACTTACAATTCCGGTGCCACGACCTTGCCCGTCTGTCCCACTTGGAGCGAATTGTCCGCATATCCAGAGTCGACGGCCGCTCTCGATGCTCCGATAGCAGCTCCCAGCGCGTCAGCGAGGGGAGTGAGGATCGAGTCAAAGTTCTCCTTGTTCTTGACTCCTCTTCCTCCAGAGACTACTCTCGCTGCACTTCCTAGATCAGGCCGTTCCGAGACGGTGAGTTCTTCAGAGAGCCATTCGGATTGGGCTGAGGAGATGGACAAACACAGAATAGGGATAGACAAAACATGATGAATGAGCTGGGAGACCTTTGGCAGAGTACGAAGCGTAAGACCTACCTTCTCCCTCGCTACTGCTGCCGTTCTCCACCGAAGCAGCTCCATCACCCTCCGCGGCAGCTTCAAAAGCAGAGGTTCGCACAGTGAATATCTTGATCTTGTCATTGCTCTTAATGGTAGCTATCGCATTTCCAGCATAGATGGGTCGTTCAAAGGTATCTGACGAGATGACCTTTTGAACATCGGAGATCTAGGCGGAGGAGACATTGTGGAATCGATTTAGCACGTCTCTCTGCTAGATCTTGAGATGTGCATCTGATGTGCTAATTGCTGCTCACTGGAGCTACATCCAACAAGGCTGCCACTCGAGGGAAGACATTTTTGCCTAGAGCGGTATGAGCAGCTACGACATGGGTGAATCGACCCTTCTTGATAGCGTCGGCGATGAGGGGAGCCAGTGGTTCCGCTAGCCCTTTCGAGATCTTGTCTCCCTTCTCTACGAGTATGCTCTTGATGGGCAGCCTATGTTGTGGTGGTTTCAGTAGTCACCGGCATCCAGACTGTCAGCTCTTAGCCGGACGATAGGTCGCAGAGAGCGACTCACTTCTTGGAAGCTTCAGCAGCTTTGCCAGCACCACCTTCGTCACCAGTGATGAGAGCTACAACCTCTCCACCCAGAGTGTTCGCGGCAGTCAGGGCATTCAAGCTTCCTGGATTGAGCTTGCCTTCTCGATGCTCGAGGAAGAGCAGCACTTTGGGCGTCGCGGATGCCTCTGTAGCGTAGCAGCGCGCGGAGAGCGAGGAGCGCAGTGAAGCTGCTCGGCGGCTGCAGACTGCTCTTGCCAGGTATGCGTGCATCGTAGATGTAATCTCTACTTCGACAATCGATGTCGAGGAGAGAGCCAGCCGGCGTGCCGACAAGAGCGCTCTACAGGCCGCGGAACCGGATCGGCTGAAAACCCGAGCCGACATCCGCTCCCACCCTTCTGGCGAGAAGGCCATCTCGATAATGGCAAGCTTTCTCTCGCCAAGGACTTTATGTTGGTATCCATCATCACAACCTGACTAAGGGCAGAGTTGTTTTGTCAAAGTCGCATTCAATTGCATGAAGGTGAACTCATTTCATGTACATGGAGACTGGTCAATATTGGGTATTAAGGGTGCACTAGTCTCGCATCTAATTCAAAAGTCTAACAAAGCTTTGGGATCTCTAACTGTGCGAGAAGGAAAGTCGGTAGCAGAATTGTTTATGTAAAACCGTCCTCCCTTCCCGCTGCTGCTCAAGTCCCAGGTGAAATGCTATGTCACACTAAGTCAACAGATCTTCCCAGCTCTCTCAGTCACAATTGGCAGCACTACCATCCATCTGGCACTGTGAGAGGTTGTCTTAGCGTAGGCAATGACACTGATGAACTCTAAGCTCAAGGTGATCCAAACTGTAAACACCTACGTTCTTGCAAGGCAAAGGCTCTTCCCAATACCATAAGACTTCAGCATTTAGACCTCGAGGCCTACCCCGACTGGCATCTTGTCTACACTTCCATTTGGACATGGACTTGCCCTCGGGATTGTCTGGATCACAAGTACTACACCCAAAAGTGTCAGTTCCTGCCATTCCTCTGTAAACTCTCAACACCTTTGGACCCCTTTCGCCATCGTCAGCTCGGTGAATGATTCAGATGGACGAACTCACACAGCTGAGATCATTGGGCAAGATAATCTGGATCAATATCGCCGAATCCTACAGGTGCATGTCCATTCTTGCATTCAATCACATCGACCTCGCGCGATATAACATCACACATAGACCAACAGATAACTCCAGGACCACACTTCCCTTGATCCCCTTCCATGATTTGATACTCCCATCACGTTTTGCCCTGTACTTCGGTACTTTGCAACATTTGAAACGAGTCCAAACCGACCCTCCGCATATCTGCTTGTTTAGTTCGGCTTCCTTTTGGGGTTGGTGGAAGAGTTCGGAAGGAGCATTAGCTTATCCATCCTCGTCTAATTTGGGGGACTACGAGAACGTCCCGATGATTGCTGACTTACTTGACGCAGGTTTTCCGCTCTCAGTGTCTCATCATGGTAGCGCAGGAGTAGAGATGAACAGCCTCAATAAGCTACACAGAGCCAACCGCGCACGGAGACTTGCTGCTATCATTGAGGGCGTGATTTTAATTGTGCCGAAGCACATGAGGATAATGCGTATGTTCGCTGTGAGTTGAAACAGGGATAGAGAATGAGGAGGAGAGGAGACTAAGCTTTCATGTGTACCGAACTAGAGATAAACTGCCAGCTGAGCCTCGTCTAGTAGGCTGTCCTCTTAGATACGGACCTTTTCCGCTCATCTCATCTCAGCGCCAAAGCCTCTGATGTCTTCATCTCCTGCTAATACCAATAGATCAGATGACATCTCCAAGGAACGCTCGCGAAGCTGGGACGGATCTAGGCAACGACATGAGATGGAGGATCAAAGTAGATTTACATTTCAGTTGTGCTTGCTGGTCACGCAGTGTAGCAAGTCGCAAAAGAGAGCTTTCAGATCGTCAGTTCGAAAGGCTGCATCAGCTTTATAATTGCGTCTCAATGCACCAGCAATGCAAGATTACATGACGTAGTAATTCCAGTCGAAATTCCTAACTCAAGGTAGACATTTGCGACTCCCTAAGGCGGAAGAACGCTGCCCGTCGTGTCAAACAACCAGCTCTTAGGGCTGGCAATGTCAACTTTGTTGTCGGGACATGAGTGGCGACTGGACGACGTTGGTTGGCTGGAGTGATGTTGCAGTTGTTGTACCATATCATATCATATCATCATGGTGGAGAGGACGCGAGCTGATCGAGACAAACCAGTTTTCCAGCCATTTCTGTACTCATCTTCTTGATCATCCCTAAACATCCATGATGATCGATGCTGCACCAGAGCTATCACAGAGCTTGCTTCTTTCGATACTCTGTTGATGGGTTGGACAAACTGCTCCGCCGCTGTCGCAGGGAAGGAAGGAAACAAGGCACTGTAGAAAGAAAGAAGAACCGAACCGAACTGGAGCCGAAATGACTTCCATCGAAAGAAACGACGAAATGCACGATGACACACGGCCAGATCATAACATGGTAGAGCATATCTGTCGAGATGCATACGAGTGCTTGCTTCCTATGAGCTGAAGAGGGAGGAAAGTATGATTTGCTGCGTGTCCAGATCGACACTGTGACAAAAGCCCTGTCACTTGCGAACCGAACCGCAAGTGGCTTTCATAATTACAAGCATGCCTGATGACGAAGCCGATAGATAGCCAGAAAGAAAGACAAAGAAAGGTTTAGTCTGGTCTGGGGTCTCTTGAAGAACCTGTGCCCACAGTGTTGACCTGACTGATGACTGACCAAAAGCTAAGCAAGCGGCTTTCAGGTCCGTCCATAGACTGCAGTATGGAACATGCATGCAAGCACCTGGCGGTCAGTCGGCAAAGGACATTCACGAGGCAAGCGAGAATCTTGCGCCTCGCTGGCCAGGATGGTCGAGGGTCCGTATCACTATTCTTGGTGCCTTGCGTTCTTCTGCTCGCGGTTCGCCCATCCAGCTGCAGAACAGAAGGACAGGCAGCGGAGATGGAGGCAATGGCAGGCAGGCAGGCAGGCATGGTACTGCAAGGTACAGTCAGTGCTAAGGTGAGATAGCCGCTGTCATGTCACCCAGCGAGTGCACAATGGCCCCCCTTGTCTATCGAACACGGGGCGCCACTGTACGCGAGCTACGGACCTGCGCGCAAGAGGAGAGCTCACCTCGCCTCTCTTCTCTGTTCTGATCCAAGCTATACGTACACTTTACTTACAGCTACACACAGAACAAACACACACACACACAACACACGCACTCACTCACCACTCGCACACCCTCACAATCCTCACAGGCACACGGCCCTCGCAGCCACCATGGCAGACTCAGAAGACGACGGCTCGCACATCTCCGGATGGACGACGCCAAGGAGCGAAGAGACAGACCCATGGTACGTCTCGGATGACGCAGAGGGCGAGAATCAAGAAGCAGAGGCTGAAGAGGCAGAGCATCAAGAGACAGGAGATGGAGAGGGAGCCCATGAAGAGGGTGCGGGTGAAAATGAAGAGGATGCAGAGGGAGAGGAGGACCTCCTGGACGAAGACGCAGAGCACAGCGTCGTTTCAGATTCTGTCTCCTTCGAGTCACATTCTGTCTCCTACGTCGCAGGTCCAGCGTCCTTGGCTTCAAGAACTACCTCAAGAGCAACATCGCCATCAAGCTCGCCAATCATTCCAGCTTGGCTCGAGCAGCTCGAAGAACCTCAAGCACCTCCTCTTCCACCCGCTCCACTCCAACTTGAACAGTTACTGCTCAATAACGGCCAGCAAGAGTTGGCGTCAAACGAGTCGCCCGTCCCCGCTTGGCTGCTTCAACAGCTTGAGCAGGTTCAACCGCTCCAACAAAGCGAACTGCCTGCTCTTCCATCGACCGTAGACCAGTCTGAGCAGCGCAAAGAAGCAGCTCCACCTCCCCCACAGACCTCCACCTCCGCTGCCAAGCATACGGAGCTTTCCAAAGGTACGTTGGGGCTCCACATGAATCATGATACATGATATATACTGACTAGCATCGTTAAACTCTCTTTTAGCTCCTCATCGGGAACAGCCCCAGCAACCACGGCTCATCAAGCGTTTGAAGGCTCCTCGAGCATCACCTTCCGAGCAAACTCCGCTCGTCGAAACTTTGAAGGCTCCTCGAGCACCGCCTTCCGAGCAGCCTTTGCTCGTCGAAACTTTCAAAGCTCCGCGAGCACCACAATTCAAGCCGCCACAGCTCTCTCAATCGGTGCAAGCTCTTCAGCAGCCACGTTCTGAGCCACTGCAGCTTCCTCAACCGGCTCAAGCTCCTCGAAACCTCCAGCCCTCCCAGCCCACTTCTCTTGCCTCTACGAGCATTCAAGGCCCTCCAGTTTTCGTCTCGCGATGGGCTCCCGCTCCAGCGACACATCAAGACGCCTCCCAAGCTCCTCAACAACCGCTCTCATCTCAACCCTTATCTTCTGCCTCCGCCTCTGTCGAAGCCCCGCAAGTCTTTGTCTCGCAGTGGGCTTCAGTTTCTTCAACATATCAAGAGGCATCCTTTGATGATGACGCACCTGAAGAGCTCGACATCTTCGTCGAGCAGGAAGATGATATGCAGATTGAGATGGAAGTGGACATGGAAGTGGAAACAGGAACAGAAATGGAGACGGAGATGGAAGCGGTAACGGCGATGGAAGTTGACAGAGAAATGGAGATAGACACGGAGATGGAGATGAATATGGTAGTGCAGATGGAAGTGGATACGGAAATGCAGGAAGCATATGAACATGAAGAAGAGCTGCCGCACACCTCATCATCCTCCTGGAACAGTAACGGGATGGAAGTCGACGGCGTGCCAGCACAGTCCGAGTTAGATGTGGACATGTTGGATGATTGCGAGTCGGTCAGCTACTCGCGGTGGAGTGAAGATGTCATCATGGCAGGCCAAGAAGAATCACCGGAAGAAGACAATCCATTCGAAATGCTGGTTGAAGAAGAATTAGAAGAGGAGCCAGTGCAACAGCACTTCGACTATGCTCCAAATTTCAATGATCACCTTCACTTTCTCGCTCCAACTCCTGCTGTCTATCAGCTTCCAGCTTTCGAGCAGCAAGTGGCCGATAGCGAACCTCAACCGCTTCTAGTCAGATATGAAGCTCCTCTTCCTTTCCAACAGCAGCCATTAGCAACGGAACCAGTTTTTGCTACGGCCAACCAACAATCCGTACCTTCGTCCTATCGCTTCAAGGAGACTTTTCAGGAATCTCCTCCGTTCTACAACAGGCCATACTCGTCTACACCATCCTCCTACCTCCCTGACGGCAATCAGCAGCCTCAGCAATACGATCCTCCCTACACTCAACCTCCCAGGAATCCTTCCCGCATTTTCCCCAGCCCACCTGTCCGCGCCAAACTCGCCGCAACGCTGCAGACAGTAGAATCGCCGCGCTTGAGGGCTCGTCTTTACCAGACAGCAATCCACGTAGGATCCGGTCTTGTTGGCGGCTTGATAAACATTGCAAGAAATTTGAAGAGGTCGGATTAACAGGCGGAAAAGAAACAAGAAGAGAAGAAGGTAGATAACGAGACAAGCCAAGAGCCGTTCGAGAAGCCTTTCGATGCTGCTCGACAAACTCAGACTACAGAACACGCAATGACCCCAGAGCAGGTCGAGGCTGCTTTCGATGCTGCTCTTCAACAAGCTCGCGAACAAGGCAATGCACGACTTCAGCAACAGCAACAGCAAGGAACGCTCAACATGATTGCAAGACAGACGGGCCGAGCCCTAGCGACAGCGTTTGGCTGGATCTTCGCACAATAAGTTCTGTCTGGCCGGCGATGTCGATGATTCAATGTTCTTGTAAACCTGGTCTGGCTATCTTGCCGCTGAAAGCATGGTCGAAATAGCTATCCGAGAATCCTGCTCAGGCTCTACGTTTAGTACATCCGCAAGTCGATACGTGAGCTGGGTTTGCCAAATCTGCGTGACATTGCCATGTACTGACTGCAATGACATAGATGGCAGCAAATGATTCAACACCTTGCCACCAAGCTCAAACTTCCTGTCGACCCGTTCGATAACTGGATAACCGAAGTCGCTCAATCAGGCTCTCAAGAAAGTACAGCCAGCTAAAGCAGCCCTGTTTTTCCGCAAACTCAGGTCAAAGACGAATTCAGTCGTGTCAATCTCGCCATCTCTTCGGTCATTTCCGTATCGGCCAGAATTATCAGTGCCAATTGAATAAGTATCGTAGCACCGTATCCTACGGCATGGCTTCACGAAGAGAACATCGACCCTGTCTCAGGAGGTCGCCCTCACCGCTTACGATAAACGCAACTTCGTTGCTCAACGGTGCTCAGCTTTCGCGAACGACCTCCCATACGTCACTACTAGCATCGGACACTTTTTTGGATTGCGCATTAATGGCAGTTGGATTACATCATGTTGGCTGGAAGTACTAATATATGTCAAACAGCGGCAAAGCCAAGCACACCCTCAATATCCTTTTTTTCAGCTCCTTCAAGCTCAACCTTTCCATCGATCCTTTCGGCAATTGAATAACCGAAGGCACTCAGTCAAGCTCTCAAGAAGTCAGCGCCCGAGATCGTCAACACCATTTCAACTGTAACCCATCGGCACATCCTACTGGTTGGATTCAAGAAGAAGATGCTGCTTCAACTACCGGTTATATTCAATGCAAATTCGTTGTTGAACGGCTCTTGGCTTTCGTGAAGGACATGCTATACGTCAATGCTGGAGTCGGTCAGCTATCTGGATCGCACATTAATGACAGCTGGAATACTATGGAATGGTTGTACGTATTCATATGTTTAATACCGGCCCAGCCGTGCACAACACTCAATGACTTCTCTTTCAGCCACTTCAACCTGGACTTTGCTGTTGACCCGCTGAACTCGCTCAGTGTGACGACCTTGACGCTTTCGATCTCACACAGCAGCTGTCCTCGTCACTTCGTCATTATGCTATAATCGTCATCATGCTACAACTGGGGAGTGCCGACTACAAAGCATGGCTTCTCTACTGGCCAACGCACATGGATCAGACGGGGAAAGGCGAAAAGACTGCGATGCAGAGGATGCGGCGGAAGATGAGAACGGCAAAGATAAATCCGAGGAGGCATTCGAAATTTTGTTGCAGGAGCATGTGAACAAGGGGATGCACCACTTCGTCAGATCAAGGAACACTCAATTATATTTGCAACACAGACAAGCCAAGCCTCAGCGACAATTACATGGCTGGCTCTAGCACTAGGTTCCCTCTAACTGGTGAAGTCGGTCTTTCTCTACGTTCTTATGGCATTGGTCTGGCAGTCTTGGTGTCTTGGTGTCTTAGTTTCGTGGTTCGGCTTTTCTTCGTTTAGCTTTCTACTCCAGTGCTTTCTTTTCGCATCTTCTCACAAGCTACCTGACCCCCTCTTCACCTTTTTCAGATCGCGGTCACTTCTATTGAGGCGCTCTAGCGGGTCCAAAGGATCTGGTGGACAGCTGTATCCGTCAAGTCTAGCGGGCCCAAAGGAGCAGGTGGACCTGGTGGACAGATACACCCGCTCATCTTTCGAGTACGAGTCAGAGTGTATCGCAGTCTCTCACCTTTTCCCAAGCCCCAAGCACGATGCAAGCAAGTTGTTCTTGGGGAATGATCACTTCAGACAGTGAGGAGCTTTCTGATCGTGAAGCTCAGCCGACTGGCAGAATGAAAGGAGGAAGGAGGAGAGGAAGATGAGGGTATAGAAGTATGCTATAAGCATAAGGATAGATGATAAAAGTAATGGTATCGGCCTGGGCGAGCATGATCCACCTGGCGATTTGGCATGGCCCGCAAGAACAGAAGAAAAGCGACTGGATGGCCGACGAAGACTGCAACAAAGCAATAGGCTTTGGAGCTTCAGACTGTCACTGTCATGATCTGGGTAAGTCAGCATATTCCTTCCCGAGAGGAGCGGGTTCCCAGGCTGACCCGAATTGTGCTTTGATCTGGGGTTGAGTCGCGGTCAAGCTAAAGACACATTTGTGTATGGCTTGGGCGCGACTCAACTCCGATATGCAGCTGCGACTCCCCTCGACATGGTCTGCTACAAACAAACCTCCCGCCCAATCAATGCCACCGAAACCAATGCTCCGTTCGTCATCTCGCCAGCCCGATACCGTTACTTTTATCATCTCCATGCAAAGCGTGCCTATATTTTTGTCTACCTCTTCTCTTTCTTCCATTCACGAGTCAGAAAGGTGGACCTCGCGATTAGAAAGTGACTCGCCATATACTGTTTGGAGTAGTCATCGTCCTCAGGTGTCATACAATCTGGTTTGCATCCGCTGGGGTACCGGGTAGGAAGAGAATGCATGCACGCTGGCCATGGCATGTACTTGGGAGGTGAGTAAGTTGACTTTGTTCGTCGGGTAAGCCGGATAAGGAAGCTATACAGTTCCTTCATCCGCCGCTAGCGCTTCATAGAGTTTCTGCAATGATCTGCGAGGAGTCAAGTCTTGGAAGGGTATGCTGTTCGCTTTAGATAGAGATTCGCTGTACAGAGCAATGCATATAGCCTGTACGTCTTCTCAAAGCACTCGGTCGAGAACCTTTTTGCCCCATTTCGAGGCTACAGTACAAGGCTTTCTTGCATTTTTATCGACTTCCAGAGAGAATAGCATTCACTACCACTCCAGCCCATCTACACCCTTGAATGAAGATGCTCTTGCCTGCAGGGTCTTCCTTGATGTTCAAGCTTTTCGACGGTCTCTTGATGGAAGCAAACAGCAGGAACGAGAGACACACACAGAGAGAGAGAAGGTCGCCAATCTTCGACAGCACAAAGCTGCTTGGAGGCTCGCCTACTGCACTCTGCAACCATGACAAAGACCATTACAATCCTTCCCCTTCCCCTTTGAGAGCTTCATCGTGCCTGGTTCCATGAAGCTTGCTTGTGCGCTGTGCCTGCAGGCCGTAAGCTGGGAAGTTGCCTCGCTGCGCACACCTGGGCAGGACATGGTGCTCTATTAACTGACTGCATCTGACTATGGACTGATGGCAGTCGCGCTCCCTCCGTGCTGCAGCCAGTCGTCGGATCCGCAGGACTACCTCTCCCACCTGGCACATGCACCACTGTTGGCGCTGCACTACATCAAGCAGGCTATCCTCGGGAACAGCAGCAGCAGGCGCAATGAAGTTGTGAGCAAGGTTATCTATGAAGAGTAATGAACTCACTGACGTGCTTCAATGCAGTCTATCTCTCGCCATGCCCTTCGGGCAGTCGTCGCGCAAGGGATCACCTTCGAAGCTTGACAATGGCAGTGTGTATAGATCCGAGCAGCAAGGCAGCCATCACGATACGTTACGGGCAGTCTCCATACATCAGTCTCAAGTGGGCGACAGTCGCCTTCCCGTCCCTCTCTCGAACGGCCTGCCTGCGTCCAAGCCCCCCGCATCTGCCTCCACAACGCGACATCCGAAATCCACACCTCCAGTGATGAGTGCAACAGCGCAGCAAGAAGATCAGCAGAATAACCGCCGCAAAGAGCGTTGCAAGTCGCTGCTGCGATCCCCATCAAGATCCTCCCTCAAGCGCGCACTCAACCCGCCCTTTGCGCCCACCACCGACAACGCGGCGCAGGATCACAACACGGACCATATGGGTTTGAGGGCGCCAGCAGATACAGCACCAGATATTCAAACACCACCTCAGAGACGGCGGCGTAAGTCATTCAAAGAGATCTTCGTTCCCTCCTCATCCAAGACTAGCCAAGCATCGCCCTCGACTATCGGATTTTACCCGCCATCTTCACCAGCACATCTCGACAGCACGAACCATCCTCAGCCACGCAGGAGATACTCTTTCGCATCACCATCGTCTTCAGCATTTCTTCCCGGTGTGTCTCCTACATCGCCTACGTCCATTCGCAAATCTACCTCGACCTCCGCATTCAGGCATGGCAATGAGAACGTCGAAGAATATATACCCCCAGTACCAGCCTTACCCGCACATATATCACTCGCAGCTCTTTCCCCTATCCAGATGGCTTCTAAACTGACATCATCTGCGTACGTTCCTTCTCCCCAAGCCCCGATACCGGCCGTTCACTCGATGCACGCATCGCACTCCGCCAAATCAACAACATCGTCTATCCTGTCTTCGCCGAGGGATACATCCACAACGACGCGGATTACAAGGTCACCCTCTGTACCCACTCTGTATGCTTCTACAGTGTCTACCGCAAGCCCTTCATCCAGCCTAGGGACAGTCGCAACTGCTCAAATGATAGACTTGGGCAGTCCGCCTTCATCCTCGCCGAACCAGAAACCAGAGCGAAGCCAGATGGAGGGAGTGTACAAGGTGGACAAGCAGACGAACAAGCAGGATTTGACTCCACTGCTGCTTGGATCTAGTTTTAGTGATGCTGTGCTCTCTTCCGACACGCTACATCATGCGGAAATACTGAAAGCATTGCATGAGCGGCAAGAGGCTGTAGAGGTAGTAAAGTCGGACGATGGATATGGAAGCGATGATGGTGGCGCTGCCTTGTCAGCTGAGAGTGATGACTATGGAGTTGCTAGTAACACTTCACATGGAACAGCTGCTATTGAAGGTCTCCTCCTGGTAGAAAATCGGAAACAACATGACAGCCTTCAAGGGGTCGGACAAAAAAATCAAAGTGCAGCAATCAGAGTACCAGGTACTCGCAGACCGTCAAACCCGTCTAGCACACTGCGAGTCGATACCTCGCTTGCTTCTCCCTCACTCTTCAATACCGTGAAATGCTCGAGCGCATACTTTAGCAGCAAGACAGCACCTACATCACTTTCACCTATGTCACATTCGTTCTCAACTGGTCCAATGTACATGTCCAGCGACCATCCTTGTCTGAAGTCTTCTGCCTCAAGCATGCATGCAGTTAGACGAACTCCGACTCCGACACTTACCCCTGTGCCGCTACCATCACCTGCAGCTTTGTCGCAAGGCGCGCAGATATGCCTTGAGTATACCCTGCTACGGATAAGGCAAGATGCAAGTGCCTCAGCGTCTGCTCAGCCTGAAAAGGTCAACTTCCTACAAAGGGGTGGGAGGAGATACCCTTCGTCTACGCTTCGTCTGCCTTCATCGCCACTCGCTATCTCGTCGTCAAAGAGCGAAGGCCCTGCACCACCCCGTTCGCAGCGGTCTACTTCACAAGAGCAAGCACGGCACCAACGCAGGGAACCTAAGTGTGCGAAACTCAGTAAAGAACTAGCTTTAATCGGTATCGCGCGGAAACTACAGACAAGAAGGAGCTTGAAGCTCATGGAGGAAGTGGAACTTGATGGCTTCCAGAATCTGCGGGCGAATTGGACACCAAGCTCTTCGCCTTTGGCTTATGAGTTCTCTCTGGCCGGCGTAACCTCACATCACGTGGATTCAAATGCGATGAAGATGAATAGTTCCGGTGCACCGCCTTTTGCAATTTGCATTTCTCCAGATTTGCGTTGGAACAGAGGACAAGCTCTCAGCAATGCTTATGGTACGAGTCAAGCGAGACCGGGAGCTTCTACACAGCCAGCAGTAGCACAGCAACCCGCGCAAGCCTTGATACCTCCTGTGCCACCACCGACCACTTCAGCTCTAGTGGCAGGAGCCTTCTTGAAAGCACAGCAGATAGCTTGGCAGAAGTGGAGATCGCGTCTACCTTTTGAGCAGAGGATGATCATGACTCTGTCCGATGGCGAGCGTGTCAAGATTGTGCGTGAAGCAAAGGGTCAATTGATTGTTTCGGATAGAGTGCATGCATGGGCGGGTGCAACGCTGGAAGAGGTCCCTATGCCGGCAAGGCGAGCCACCCACGGAAATCCTTCGAGCATGATGTCAAAGCCAGGAGAAAAACGCGATTCGCCAGTGTCAATTAGCCATCCTAGAACTGGAGCCTCGACGGAAAGTCCATATATTGCTGGTATCATACATAACAAGGCGGAAAGCGAAGATCCACCATGCTCAAGGAAGCTTATATCCGCTATTATCCGGCGTGCTGAATCCTCAGATGAAACAGGTCCAAAGCCTGAGCATGCACGTCTAGTGACCTCGTCCTCCACCTTGGATGCTCCTATAGCGACGAGGACCAGGAATGGCAAAAATGGTTTCAGTTACTCACTTGCTACTAGATTTGGTTTCAAATCTGACAGGCCTGGCAAAGCTAAGGCTACTTCGAGCTCTACTAAACATTCAGATAGAGAAACATCACCTGCTAGAACGGATACAACTCAAGAATCAAGCTCTGCTTCGTCTATCGTCAATACTGTAACTCCCAAGTCTACACCTACCACTTCTGCTTCCTCGGCGTGCTCTGATCAGACTGATGTGGACGTCACATTGAGAGCCAAGGATCTCACAAAGCCTGTCCGACCTGAACGAATCACTCTCAGACCTGCAAGGGAACAGAGGCCCGCCTCCATAGTGAGATCTGCAACGCAAGGTATCCCTGCATCGCATCTTTCAAAACTACATTCGACAAACTATCAGCAGAATCAAGAGACTGCTTATGATTCCGCAGAATCAGGGCAATCCAAGAATCAGCCTCCTCCGGCTAGACCTCGCTTAATGATGCTTAAATCACATAGCGAGCAAAGACTCAGTAGCCACCGTGCTCGGGGTGTGGCGCAAGATCAAGGCAAGCGGGTCTCTATAATCGAGCCCAGAGATGCTGCCTCTGCACCTCAGCGCCGAGCTCGCTTCCTGTCGCAGCCTGAAGGAGTACTGGCGCCACGGCCGCATAGCATGTATACCCAGCCTCTAACTCATCCGAGACGCGACCACTCACAGGACAGAATGAGGTCGAGGTCAACCTCTCAGTTCCTGGAGTTCTCGCGGCCGAACAGTCTGGTGGTTCCTGCCGGTCAAGTTAGTCAAAGCGGAAACCGGCATAATGATCCACAAGTTCGCACCTTGTCTCTTACGCAAAACAGTCGGGATAGAACGCCTACAGTACCAATAGACGACGATGAAACTCCTCTCGCTGTTCTTAGACGGAATGGTAGTACACCTCCAGCAGCTTCGCCTTCTTCGAAGAATGATTTGGGCCTGCCGGAACCTAGACCTCGCTTACGATCTGCTATGCGTTCTTCCTCACAACCGCGACCGGCGTCCATGCTTTCCTCGTCTAACAGAAATTCCATGGTTCTGCCTCAAGAAGCTGGGTCGGGTTCGAGATCGTCTTCTCCTGCTTCTAACAGGCTCTCCGTTTATGATGCTAATCCTCGTAATGACAGAGATAGCTGGCACAAGGGAGGAGATACCTTGAAGAGTCTGATTAGGGAGGAACAGCTGAAGGAGCAGCGTGAGGTAGAAGAGATCCAGCGCCGGCGGGTGAGTGCTCTTTGTCTCCCATGTTTTGTATGGAGAATGCAGACTGACGTTGGTTCTCGATGCAGGCACAACGAAAAGTCTGGGAAGATCATAGACGTCGATCTGTCTTTTTGGATGAACAAGCTGCTGCTGAGAAAACAGCCAATGAAGCGCATCGCCGTCAATCACACCTGTACATGTCCTTGGCTCTTGCGCAACTACAGCCTCAGCCGCAGATGCTCGTCCATCCTATGTTATGGACGAATGGGATGCAACACACCCCTTATGGAATGCCACAATACTCGCTGTCGCAACAAGCATTGTATCAGCCGAGACCTCCAATCATGCAACCTCGACCAACATCATATCATCAAGACCTGTTCGTAAACGGACACTCTTCAGTTTCGTATGGACAGTCTGTTGTCCCCTCTTATCAAAATCATATGCGATAAAAAGCACCCTTCTTCAAAGCAAATCCGCCTGTTTGTTCTAAGGCATTGTTTTCTTACGTAGATGCTGCTGTAGATATCGCTCTCAATAGCCTGCTTATAAAGCATAGTAATACTTTTAACTTCGTAATCAGTCCAACGCCGCTCGATTGGTCGAACATTCAAGTCAGTTCCGCTTTTGATGATATCATTGTTATGTTGCAGACATTGTAAATGCCGCCATGTGAGGCTAATAATACAAGATCCTGTAGTGACTTCTGAGACTTATTCAGCCTACTGTTCCATACCTATTGCTCAATATTAGGGAACTTGTGTACCAACAGTCTCCGAATTACGTCTGTTATACCTTACAGCCCGCTTATAAGCATTGATATCTATCATCTCAGCTTCGTTCGTCATTGTAGATGCATCTTTACGCGCGTAGAATACTCGAGGAGCTACAAATTTGGCGTTGTATTCATGCATTACTTCGCTGTTGACTGTTTGTCGGTCTATCATCAGTTGCGTGAAGGAATGAGTGATAAAATAGGTCTGAGAAGGAGTGAGAAGTCGGTAATTTCGTTAGATAATTGCAAACACGGCTCTTAGGTATTTGGTTTAAGAAAGGGTGTGTATAGACGTACTTGCAGAGATAGCAGGGATGCCGCTGTAAGTAAAGCGAGAAAGTTGCCTCGATCCATGAATTGGATCAAGAAAGCTATTGGAGGTGAGTATATCCTGCAAATGCGTGACGCGCAGATCATCTAAGTCGAAGCTCGCATATTTACAAAGCTTGCTTTGAACTTACGCGAAGAAGCGCACCGCGAATGTTGGAGGTGTCCATACGGAAAGTTCTTGCACGTCTTGCGGTCTACGATTAGGCGCTTTCCGCTGCAGCATGCTTCGCACGGTATGGCTGGAGAGAGTTGATTGAGAGGAACGCTCAGTATTGGTCTTCGTTCTTCGGCAGTGCAACAGTGGCTTACTATAGCTTCGTGAAGTAAGCCAAGTCTGACGGCTTCTCGTCTGCATCATCTGTATCTTCTCCATCCGTCTGCACTGGCGCGTTCAATCGGACAAGTTTCGCATTCGGGCTGCTTATCGTGCTCTATCATAAAACCATCAGTCAAGCTCAGGCACTATCAGCGGAAAATATGATAAACACTTCGGACGTACATCCTGCATGAAGAGCCTGTATTTCCGGCGATTCGAGAATAGCCAGAATGCATTTGCCAGACTCGCGAGGACGAGGATCCAGCATAGAAGAGTCGTCTGCCCGGATGAGGCGCATCAATGAGTGAGATCATATCTTAAGGAAGGTAGCTATACTCACAGAACGATAGATGAAGGTCTTTACGCCTCCCCAGCTTGCTATGCGCCCTTGAGTGGACAAACGCAATTCCTCCAATCTAGCTTCTGCGGTGTTTGCATACTTGCTGACTTTGCTACTGTGTCGGATAGACAAATCGCCAAATCTAGGTGTTGAAGAGGAGGCCGAGGATGCGCCTACTATGACACGCAGGAAGAAGTGGAGTGCGAGGGTGGCGAAACCAGCTCTGTTTGGAGGATAGGCGATGTCAGTCAAAGGTCAACACAAGTGTGCTGGATGTCAGAGTACGACTTACGGATAAGCGAGATCCTCGAGCTTCTCCAGATCGGTCAATATGAACTCGTTCAACTGCAGTTCGTATCGGTCCCACAATTCGACAGGGAGTCTTGCGAGTCTGCGAGTGTCAATCAGTAGGAATTGCCCTCATGAACTGGACATAGCATCCAACCAACCTCTCATACCATGGCTTCTGAGCTCTTACGATTCTCACTGCACCTTTCCGCCTAGAAGGTGTGCCCTGTATCGGAGTTCGCGGTGTATGTGGTGGAGTTGACGACAAGCCAGGCGCTTCCCCTCCCTGGCTGGAATAGCTCGTCCGTGAAGACCGAGGAGTGCTGTATTGTGGATGCTGATGCTCCTGATTACTTGTAGAACTGCCAGCCTGCTGCGATGGCGGCGTGTGTGAAGCTCTGTTTCCTCTCAGCCTGCTCACGGCGTGGTGCTGTAGAGGCGTGGAATAGCGCAACGAAGAGGCAGCAGCATTCGGCTGGCGAGGCGTGCTGCTGGTCATCGTAAGGTGAGGTCCAGTCGACCAGCAGAGAACGTTCACTGCATTCAGATCTTGTGTCGGTACTCCATTGACCACAGTCTTTGCTCTTTTCTTGCTCTCTCCTTCTCCTTCTCTCCACCACAACAGACCTGTCGCATCCAGTGGATACACTGTGAGCTGATGCTGGGTTACAACCTAATCTCATATACGGATACTACTTCAACGCCTGCAAGTAACGCTTGAACGCCGCACATGTCCGAGGAGCAATACAAGGGCACGTGTTTGATTGATAGCAATGCGTCGCGAATCAGGAATGAAATCCTCATACAGCTTTGTGCTGCTCATGATGAGAGAATTCGGAAATTGTCGACCTTCTCCCTCTCTCCCTGTCTCGTTCCTGCTTCTGACTTCCACCATGTTCAGCACCGTCGAAAAGCTTGAACATCAAGGAAGACCCTGCAGGACAAGCGCATCTTCGTTCAAGATGTAGATGGGCTGGAGTGGTAATGCATGCTGTTCTCTCTGGAAGTCCAAAAAAATGCAAGAAAGCCTGGTACTGTAGCCTTGAAATGGTCGTTTCAAATGTTGCGAAGTACCGAAGTACAGGGCAAAACGTGATGGGAGTATCAATCATGGAAGGGGTTCAAGGGAAGTGTGGTCCTGGAGTTATCTGTTGGTCTATGCGTGATGTTATATCGCGCGAGGTCGATGTGATTGAATGCAAGAATGGACATGCACCTGTAGGATTCGGCGATATTGATCCAGATTATCTTGCCCAATGATCTCAGCTGTGTGAGTTCGTCCATCTCAATCATTCACCGAACTGACGATGGCGAAAGGGGTCCAAAGTTTGTGACAGTTTACAGAGGAATGGCAGGAACTGACACTTTTAGGTGTAGTACTTGTGATCCAGACAATCCCGAGGGCAAGTCCATGTTCAAATGGAAGTGTAGGCAAGATGCCAGTCGGGGTAGGCCTCGGGGCGCCAGTGGTGGTGCCTCGTGGTATTGGGAGGAGCCCCTGACTTGCAAAACGTAAATATCTACAGTTTGGATCACCTTGAGCTTAGAGCTCATCAGTGTCATTGCCTACGCTAAGACAACCTCTCACAGTGCCAGATGGATGGTAGTACTGTCAATTGTAAATGGAGAGAGCTAGGAAGATCTGTTCACTTAGTGTGATAAAGCATTTCACCTGGGACTTGAGCAGCATGCCGAAGGGAGGACTGTCCTAAACAAGAATAATTCTGCTACCGATTCTCCTCGCGCAGTGAGAGATCCTGAATCGTTAGAGTCTCGAACTAGATGCAAGACTAGTTCACCCTCAATACAAATATTGACCAGTCTCCACATCAATGACTAAATCCACCTTCCATGCAATCGAACACGACCTTGACAAAACAACCCTGCCCTTAGTCAGATTGTAATGATGGATACCAACATAAAGTCCTTGGCGAGAAGCTTGCCATTATTGAGATGGTAACTTTGATTAGGTTGCTCACTTTAGCGAGTTTATTAGGTTCTCTCTTTAGGTTATCAGGGTATGTTTTGCTACAAGGTGTGAGAATCTTTCGAGATTCTCAAAGGGGAAATCACAGTGTTTCAGCAAAGCCATCATCTTACACATCCTTGCCTGGACCTCTGCTGCTCCTCGAGTTAGCGTTCGGTCCATCCGAAGTATTCTTCTTTGTAGTCAAGTTCTCTGTCATTCCTTCTGAATTGTCACCAAACTGTTTAGACATGTCGGAATTGGCTCCCGATTGTGCCATTGTTTCGTTTGATGGTAGCTGTAATAGGAAGGGAAAGGGATAGTGCGACATAACAGATGCATGAAAAGCAGACTGTAGTCAGCATTATATCCGACAATTTGAGATGCTCTACTCCAGAAACCCGGGGCAAACGGGGCCTATCGCACCTCGTCGGAAAGAGACTCACATCCTTGTCTACCTTCTTCCCAGATGACTTTGGGTCAGGATCCGAATCGAAAGCAGCGTCTGACTGAGCTACTTTGTTTGACTGTGTGTTGTTACGAATTCCCGGATTTGAGGGATCGTCGATGTCAGCGCACAGCGGCGATCAGCCAATCCTAGCGCAATTGAGATAGACGGAAAATCACCTACACTTGGACCGGAGTGACCGGTTTCGCCGACGTTGCTGTCAGTAGGTGCCTGTATCCGAAGCATGCATTGATTATAATGAAAGATTGCGACATTCGTGGATTAGCGTCATCGAATACCATCCATCATAGCCGCTTCCATCTCCGAGCACGAAGCACGGAGGGAGAATGACGGATAACAGTTGGCAGCTACACACCTGTCCACCGTGAGACTGTCCTTTGGTCTGGCCAGATGTGCCTCCGTAGCATGCTCGCAGGAGTGGCTGTCGACTCGCGAGTGACGTTCTTGTTCGCATGCTTGAGGTAAGCGGGCGGATGCTAGATCTGACGGCAGATGCAAAGTGCATGATGATGGTTGACGAGTAGCGGTGATCGTAGTCGCTGATGCGATGGATAACAGTGAATGGCGAAGAGAGAGCAGTTTGAGAGGAGAAAGAGCTTCACACTGCCTCGATTGCCTTCTTGTCGCTCCTAGAAGCTGTCTTCATTTTGGAATGCATGCAACTCAAATGGGTAGAGCCAGGCAAGGAAGACTGCACGCTCTCTAGGAAGACATCGACCATCTTAAACCGCCCGCCATGTCATCTGTCATGCTCCCGGACTGGCCACCTGCAGTTCGCGAACAAGACCAGGCAGCCCTGCTGCACACAGCGAGAGATTGGGCATTGTCGCATGCATTGGTGTACAGACCTCCATTGAGCGAATCTCCGTCCTCAAGTGAAGCTACATCATTCGACGCATCAGTCATACATGCTCCGTTTGCACTCTATCCATCCCCGTTCCCTAGGCAGCTCTTCGAACTCGCAACCGATATACAGATCACATACTCGGAACTGTACGCTCGTATATCTACAGACTTTGATTTCTTGGAGCAGGTCATCGGTGGGAATGTATCGAAAGTAGACGCCTTTCAAGGTGAACTGTGGAAGATTGCGAAAGCTGTGAGGGAGGAGGGTCTTGTTCAGGTGTGTTTAATCAGCAGGCAAGCTTTGACTTGTCTTCGGACTGGAAGACATATGCAAGCTGACATTTGCATTCACATCTCTCACATCACTCCTTTGATTCTCTCACACCCGCTAATCATCACAGAACATACATCTCGGCCTCTTCCGCTCAGACTACCTGCTCCACGTGACTGGACAAGACGGGCCTCTCGAACTGAAGCAGGTAGAATTCAACACCATATCCTCGTCATTCGGGGCATTGTCGAACAAGGTGACAGATCTGCACCGGTGAGCTTTACTCATGTGGCAGCCACTAGGTATCAGACCGTTTACAGTGCCACCGCAGATACCTCGCCTACACGAACGCATACCCTGAATCATCGAGACCTCGTATCACACCGAAACGCCTCCCTCAGAATATAGCACTGCGAGAACTAGCAAGAGGACTAGCTGAAGCGCACGAAGCATATGGCGCGAGAGAGTGAGGCCATTCTTTCCTCGAGGCTTATTCAGCGGAATTAGCACCCTTACAAGCGGACTGACCATTTTACGCTTGCCACGTGTTCCTTCTGATTTCGCTTCGAGCAGTGCAAAGGTCCTCTTCGTCGTTCAAGATCCAGAGAGGAATGCATTTGACCAGCGAGCGTTGGAATGGGAGTTGCTCGAAAAGTATGCCTTTTCACCTTCTTGAGCATGCCAATCTCAGAAGCTGCCGCTGACACCATCAACATGGTTGCCTAACCTACAGACACGGCGTACAGACAGTCCGACGATCATTCGTGCAACTCCGCGAACAAGCGTCACTCAGCTCATCGCCTACACGCGAGCTATATCTCGCATCTCCCACTTCACCGAATCAAGTCACCGAGATCAGCGTCGTCTACTTCCGAGCAGGGTATACACCATCAGATTACCCCAGTGCGACAGAATGGGAGACAAGAACGACGATAGAGCGAAGTAGGGCCATCAAGTGCCCTTCAGTAGCATTACAACTAAGTGGCGCTAAGAAAGTCCAACAAGTACTGACTGAGCCTGGTGTTCTGGATCGATTCATTTCGGATGACGAGTATAGACTAGAGAAGGATGAGCTAGTGACTACATTCATGAAGTTATATCCTTTGGATGAGAGTACGTTAGGGAAAGAAGCTATGAAATTAGCTTATTCACAATCTCATCGATTCGTACTTAAACCACAACGAGAAGGAGGAGGCAACAACATATACAAGAACGATATTCCAGCATTTTTGGATAATTTAGAGAAGGAAGACGCCGAGAAATTGAAACAATCCAATGCTCACGGGAATAAGAAATTGCAAAAGACTCTTAAAGAACCTAAATCTAGAGAAGGGTATATTCTTATGGAACTTATTGAACCGCCTGAGAAATGTAAGAATGCTATGGTTAGAGCTAATGAAGCTCAACCTAGGATTGGAGAGGTAGTATCTGAATTAGGGATATATGGAGTATGTTTATATGAAGATACTTCTACTCCTATCAAGACACCCCGAGGAAGTCTTGATACTTCGCGTACTGCTGCAATCACGCAAGGAAACGGAGATGGACAAGCTGCCTTACCGACGCTTACATTATCACGAGTACCAGAAGGAAGATCATCCACGCCTACACCGAAAATGAGCGATAAAGAATTAAAAGGATCTATAAAGAGTAATAAACCGAATCATCATGCTAGAATATTGAGGAATAAGAATGCTGGTCATTTACTACGTACGAAAGGGAGGGAAAGCGATGAAGGTGGAGTGAGTGGTTGCATACCATACCTGACGAATGTTGTTCGAACTGTAGTGCTGATGAAATCTTTCTGCTTTTGTTTCACAGGTCGCCGTTGGGTTCAGTGTGATAGACAGTCCTTTACTTGTGGATTAGGAGTTGTGCACGCGAACACAGATACTAGCAATGTATAGATGTCACCTAGACGAATGCGCTTGTAACCTTTACAGATTAGAATATCGCCATGGCAGTATAACTCGCCACCATTGCACCTGTGTCTTGCAGCTGGGAAGGAGCAGACAGCTCAGCTTGAGACGACTAATACAGGCATGAAATGAACGATGAGACCATCAATACGGCCATAACCACCTCAACTGGACATGCCACATCGCAGCATAACGATGACTGTAATCTGCTCTACACACTCGACTTTGAATGTCCCTTCCCATGGCCTCAGGTGTCCAACTATCCCATATCAAGGCACGAAGCGGTGAATGCAGGAGGCAGCAAGAGCTTCAGTTCGAACGGAATACGTATTGCAGAACACGATACTATGGATAATATAGACGCTCCTACTGCTTCCACTTCGAAACTACGCGCCGAGTCGATGAACGAAGGTGATCGCCTGCTTGGAGAGAACGACGTTCATGCTGGAGACGAAGAAGACGCGTTAGCTGCGCATGAAGCAGTTCAGTACCCTGATACTCTACAACAATACTACTGGGACTGCTTGTATTGCTCGTCGAAGAGCTCAAAGGTGGGCTAGCACTCTTCCAAACTGCCTCGATCGAGTACTGACGGACTTCATACATACAACGCGTAATCTGTCAATTGTCTCAAACCGCACTTGGGATGCTATTCACCTTGCCTTCACTGTTGATGTCTCTTTGGTATACAGAATGAACCAGCAATTCGTCTAGTGAAAGCCTTCAAGTCAGAACACTATAAGTTTACGACACTCCACGCAGATGGCACGCAAGAGATCCATCCAAGCTATACCGATGCATTATCATACATACTGTATACCAAGCTTGGCAAACTCGACAAGAAGTACCATGTCGATCTGCCAATGATCATCGACGACTGGACAAGAGCGCATGAATACTTGGAGAATGGTACTCTTGCTAATGAGGGTGCCTATGGAGCAGAGGAACAAGCCGGCATATCGCATGATGCAGTACCTTCTGCTGAGATGGTAGAAAATGCAAGAGCTGACTATGCAGAGGAGGAGCTCAAGACTGTCAAGACATGTTGGCAGGAATGGATCAAAATAGCTCGAGACAATGAGGAAGAGCGCGTTATTTCTCCCGCTGAACGTCGGAGCAAGCTCAAGTCTACTATCAGAGAACGTTTGGGTGCTCTGGAGACAGCAGAGTGGGTTGCATCACTGCTAGCCTCCAAGATCTGCTAGCGTAGAAGCCTACTGACACTGTTATCCTTTCCTGCCATCACAGGTTGCAATTGCAGATACTAATCGCTCTGGAGCTGCTCTGTGTGCTGCCTATACCATCTTACCTAAGTTCAAGAAGCGCACACCATCGCCGACTTCATTCCACCTCGTCAGCACATCCACAGACTTGGCTTGCGATCCTTCGGGCTGGTACACCTCAGCGGGGCTCGAATGGCAATCGCAAACGGAAGAAGGACAGCTCTGGTTCTATGGAACAGTCTTCATACCCTATGAATGGTCCAATCACAAGTTCCAATCTTACAACACCCCGTCAAACCACCTCATTCCATGCGAGTACACTATCGCATCATATCGAAACAATTCCAGAAGACGAACAAGACGAATTAGCAGTACAAAGGCAGAAATTAGAGAAATTGTTCAAAGAAACAGCAAGATTATTAGATTCCCAAACTGACAATTTAGCTATACAACAGACTGTAGCTAATGCTATTGGAGGATTGAGCTTAGCTGATCTAATGGGTGAATCTATACATGCATCAAATGGAGATGGCAAAGGAAAAGAAAAGGAGGAATTGGATGGATTTCAATCTTTTTGGGTAGATGCCGTGGAAGAGCAGTGAGTCATCTAGACCTCTCAAGTATTGTGTCGGCATGTACAAATAGTTGGATGCATACTGAGTACGGTCGTCTTTCATTACAGCTATTCCACTCGACTGCCGTCGGATATCCTATCAGGATGCCAATCCAAATTCTTTTCCAATTCACTCGATCCCTCTCTCTCGCAGTCTCTCCACTCAACAAACGCATCATCAGCCTCTCATCCTCATCCATCTCCCTTCCACCACCCTACGCCCGATCTTCGGCAATTGGCCCGTTCAGTCCATCTTGCCAATCTGCAAGCGGAGAAGAATGCAATACCGCAGAGCCCGACCCTCGTTAAGCTGCTGGCTGCAAAGGAAGAAGCTCTTCCTCCTCATCGACGGTCCTCGGCGATAGAGCAAGATGAAGAATTGGGAGACTTTCTGAATGGGAAAGAGGATGTCGATTGGTTGATGCCTGCTCCTGCTCCTGCATCCCTAGCAGTCGGAGCAGCACGACGAAAAGAAGCACACAGCGACAAGATAAGCATAGAGGGAACCTTGAAACGAGCAGGAAGTAGCTCAAATGGCGCATTCTTAGGCGGCACGACGAATCTGAATAACAATCTCAAACATCATCATATCAGAATAGTAGAATTCGGCAAAGTAAAAGAAGTAAGAGAGAAAAGAGAGGAAATACAAAAGAAGATGTCGTCTTCATTATCAAAGGGAAACACTTTTAAACCTTTCAACAGTTCTTCTTTCCTTGTCAATGCTCATTTACAATCGCAGGGAGCTACGTCTGGGTTGGAGAATGGGAGCGCATCATTGATGGGCAGCTCGCTTGGTGCGCGTGGGATAAGGAACTCTAGCACTGCGCCGGTAGCGAATGGGTCAGCGAATGAGAGCAACACGGCTAAGGACGGTATTTTGGAAGCTTCAAACTCGCTTTCCTCGACGACGCTATACAATTCTAGCGCGAACAACGGCAGAATATCAAAACGGAAAGCCGCAAGTCCTAAGAAGATGACTGTTCCTGACAAAGAGGGTGGCAGTCATAGAGGACGTACGCTCGTTCTTGCCACACCAGTCAAATTACGCACAAAGTCGACGTCTTCGAGTTCTGTTCTATTCGACAATGCATCACATCGTGATGGAGAAGTGCGATTCAATCAGAAACACCATCAAGTGTCAGGGAGGGGACTAGGAAAATCAACATCCTTACCTGCTTTTAGATGGGGACTGCCTGAGCTTGGAAGAGGGATAGATGAGGCTGACGAGGAGGATATGGACAGAGGGTACGGAAGGCGAGGTGGGAATAGTGATGGTGATGAAAGTGGAGAAGAAGAGATTGGTAGATCGAATCGGGGGATGGTGCTGGTTGGCGAGACGCCTCAGAAGGGATGATTCTGCGAGGTTGACAAGACATGACGAATTGCCGAGGTAGTTTTGAGAGCGGAGGAGTGTGCAGGCTGAATCTCATTCTGTATCATAACTTGATATGACATGCTTCGCCCGAGAATGGCCCGACACAGCCATAGGGTGGGCTCGGGCAGTTGTCCAGAGATGCCATCTTCCCTCCGACGCCGTCCAGCATGAACATGAATAAGATCAGCACTGATGTAATGGATATAGTTGATGCAGATCATGGAGGTGTCCTGGCTACTGAGAGCGAAGCTGGTTGGTTGACTCTAGCTTTCGTTCCTGCGGTGGCGCACTGCCTGCCTTCCTATACTCCGCATATCCACCATCCCAGGCGCAAAGCGGACTCGGATTCCATTCAGGATCCAGTTGGAGTACTTGCCAGCATACTTGGAGCTTCCGCCCGCTCCAGTTTGAGAGGTCTCTATTTCACTCGCCCGCCGCACTTGTTGCCGCGAGCGACAGGATTGAATAACTGCAGATCACTCGAGCGCTTCTTGGCTCCACAGCGATTGACAGCCACAGAACACACCGAAGAGGAGCCATCCACACACACTATACGACACACAACACTGCTGGCTGCCTGTCAACATGCCTCTCCGCATATCCCCATCGTCGGCCTGCGCAACCGGCAGCAGTGCCCTCGCGAAGCACGCAGCCAGGACAAGCGCCGCATCCCGGACATTCACCTCGACGGCCTCGCGGACGCCAGTCAGACGGTCCTCGTCAGGCTCACATGGCCAGTCGCGTCGCCCCTCGTTCCTGCGCCCGCTGTCCTCGCTCGCTCCCGTCACCTTGGCCGCTCCCCCATCCACCGCGACCCTCAACAAGGCGCAGGCGGTCACAAAGGTGACTGCGGCAGAGAGTGTGCACCGGCAGCTGGCCCAGGCTCGACGCCGCAGCATCTCCACGTCCACGGTATCGCGCATCGAACAGAGCCATCCTGTCGAGGCCGAGGGAGACATGGCCACCACCCAGGACCATGTAGTGATTGATGTGAGTGGCACTACACAGTCGCGTGCATCTGGCTGCAAACACGCGCAGAGTGGACTGGCTGATTCTATCATTGGACATGTATGCTGACTGTGCATGCTACCCTCTCACTACTCCTACTCTTCTCCCTCTTCTCCCTCTTCTCCTCTCAAATTCTAATCTTTCGCCACAATCTCTCTCTCTCTCATCTTCTGACGTCAAATCTGTCGGCATCTCTTACGAATGCTGGCAAATTCATATGGCAACTCGTATGGGCAACTCATATGGCAACTCATACGGGCATGCTCGAATATGTATTGTATTCTCACTACAACACACGCCTTCCTCTTCTCACCTCCCCTCCTCCCACGTGTCCCATCCATCCACATTCCTTCCACTTGGGTCTCGCCCATTCTTCGCCACTCGCCGGCGGCACTAATTCTTAATCTCGCCGAATATGCCTCGATGCGGTATGGGGACGACTGCTGGCTTCGACGGCGCATCGAATGCTATACGACGATGCTGTTGGTAATCTGTATCACTCACATCATGCTGCCCTCTCCTCGATGGCCTATCCTTCAACCCTGACAGTACCCTGATGTACTCGAGCGTGACCCGGAAGATTGTGAGTGCATACATTACAAGCGGCATGTAGAAGAGCATACTCCAGGTACTGAAACTACTCACTTCCTACGCTTAGACGGTCACAATACCACCGGACCGGGTGTCGGAAGACATCGCTCACGTACCCTCGAGTCGCTCTCTTTGAACGGAAAGGTGAGACCTAATTCAGAAGATACCATCATTGCACAAGTAGTCGGATCAGAAGCTGACGATGTATATATACATCGTATCCGCAGGTCTGCGTCGTCACCGGTGCCGCACGAGGTCTCGGGAATCTAATGGCCCGTACACTCGTCGAATCCGGAGCCAACGCACTAGCAATCATCGATTTAGACGCCGAAACTTCGAAACAAGCTGCAAAAGATGTAGAAGAATGGTTTGTAAAGCATGGAGGAGCTAAAAAAGGTGAAGTCAAGGCAATTGGAATAGGATGTGATGTCTCGAATGAAGATTCTGTCAAGAATGCTATGCAAACTGTCGTCGATGAATTTGGTCATATTGATGTCCTAGTCAATTCGGCGGGTATAGTTCATAATTATCCTGCTATTGAGTATCCTACCGATAAAATGAGACAGCTTTATAGTATTAATATTGATGGTAGTTTGTGAGTTTCTTTTCCCACGGTTACATCTTCGAAAACACTGCCGATTGCATTTACCGTACTGACCTCAATGTTCTTTAGCTTCTGCGCTCGTGAAGCGGCAAAACATATGCTGGCTCAAGAACGACCAGGCAGTATAGTCTTCATTGGTTCCATGTCAGGTAGCATCGTCAACATTCCCCAACCTCAAACGCCCTACAACGCCTCGAAAGCAGCAGTGAAGCACATGGCTTCATCTCTCGCCGTCGAATGGGCACGAAAGAACATCAGAGTCAACTCTATCGCTCCTGGTTATATGGTCACTTCTTTGACTAGAACTATCTTGGACGCAAACCCGGATTTGGAAGCTACGTGGACTTCCCTTACTCCTATGGGACGACTAGGCGCACCGGAAGATCTAAAGGGAGCCATCGTATTCCTAGCTTCGGATTCGAGCGAGTTCGTAACGGGTACGGAATTGAAGGTTGATGGCGGTTACTGCTGCACTTAAGGGAGGAAAGTGGCAAACATGCAATTTCACTGTGTTAAAAGCACCGTCAGAGTATTTGAAGGGTCTGTGTGCAAGACAAGAGGGCAAAAGATGGATAATATATAGACTGCTCGCAAACAGAGATGGAAGAGCTGTGACAGAGTTTTGGAGTTTGCCTTGACATTGAAAAGTGAATGCATAACGGACATTTCATAGAAGATAGCTGTAGAAGGAGTATTAGAAGGATTACAATACTTTCGTCTCACACGGGGCGATGGCAAAACAACAAGCATGCTGATCTTTGAAGAGCCGCGATGCCTTTTTCTTTAATCGCCCTTTAACAGCCAGCCATTCTCAGACTTTCTTAT
This sequence comes from Cystobasidium tubakii, assembly GCA_024345325.1. NCBI lineage: Eukaryota > Fungi > Basidiomycota > Cystobasidiomycetes > Cystobasidiales > Cystobasidiaceae > Cystobasidium > Cystobasidium tubakii. The sequence goes on along the minus strand of BROO01000005.1, from coordinate 958,516 downwards.
TTTTCTTTTCCCTACACACATTTATTATTATTTTCCCCTCGTCTATGTTTTACCCCGAACCTCCCCTTATATATCTTTGTTATGTTGGCAATGAACCTTACAAACTGGCTTTTGTTTTACGCTGTTATACGTCATGATCCGATGAGATTGGGAAAAATCCATATAACTTCCGGCTAACCTCAGACGACCTTTGTGAAGATGGCCTTGTTCTATCAGACTCTTTGCCGCTTGTTCTTGTCATCTTCTGCGCTGTTCAAAATCAACATACTTAGACGCTCTCGCAGTGAGCTGCGAGTGATATACTTCCCCTGCCCTGCGAGAATGTATTATTGACTGAGAGACGACGACCGGAGCAGTGGTGAGCTATTGTCAGGGCGCTGTAGCGTTCTGCAATTTGCGGCTCTTTCATGACAGCGTGGTACTCTGCTGGCCATCTCCTTCGGATCGTCCTAGCCTACGGGAATTGTAATTTGCTAACAGGCCGCTAACCGGTCTGCACAAGTTGGCGGAATCTTGTGGCAGATTTGTGGATTAAGATTAACTTGCCACGGAACTGTCAAAATGCGTCCTATTTGTTCATTTATTTCGTAAAGTTCTCCTTCCAAGCTTTCTCAACCTCTCCGCTTGTATCGTCCTTTTCACGAGCATAAACCTCTCTCTTCCAAACTTCTACTCTTTTCTTGACTTCTTCAAGTATCCATTCGCATGCTCTGAAAGCTTCTTTACGATGAGGTGAGCTTACTACTATTGAGATTGAGCTTTCTTTCGGTGGGACGATGCCTAGTCTATGTATCAGACTTATCTTGCTTAGCTTTGTGGTTGTGGAGACTGTTGAATGCGTTTGGGGAATGAGGTCTGCGTAAGGGGGGTGCGCCTGTGTTTGAGGTGGGCGTGATGATGGAGGGAGTGGGTAAGAAGGCCAGTCGAAGGAGAACGCTCCCTGTGAAGAGAGCTGGCGCGCTTCGCTGAGGATGGCCTGCATAGTCTTCAGGGCCATCGAGGGGTATGCTTCGTACTCCAGCTCAGTGACAGCCTTTCCTGTCAATGGAAAGGCAAAGCCTCAGATTTCGGACCAGCTGTGCAAGTTGAGCTTCCATCCTTAGCATACCCTGGAAATTGTCCCTCGTCGTGCCTATGAAAGAGCATATTGCTCCAGCAGCACTGTCTCTCGCTAGATTGATCTCGTGATATTCGTCGATAGGCCGCATGGTCAGCGCGGCATGGTCTCCAGTTTCAGTAGTCATCTCGTATGGATCTTGAGGGAGTGACAATGCCATGTCTTCGAGTTGATTGCATCTGATGGCGGTAAGGCAAGCTTCTCGAGGATGATCGAAGGCATTATCGACGATGTACTTCTCATCAACCCATTTTAGCTGACACCAACATTCAATCGTCACTCATCATGCTCATCCAAAATTCACATCAAGATGTGGATACTCCGACTGGAACGATGCGCGTCCACATCGTATCGCCCAAGTGCGTCGACAAGCAGGCTCATGATGTGCTGCAAGAAGGTTCAACAAGGCCTCAGCGACGATGTTGTTTTATGTACACCCGCCTGATTGTTCCTGAATTCACTTAGATTGCCTACTTATCCGCATGCTAAGTTTCCTGGAGTCGTCGTATTCTCCGAGATATACCAAGTCACCGGACCTGTACTTCGGTTTGCCGAAATGATAGCCGCCCGTGAGCTGTAAAGCTACACGTCCAGAAGCACAATTAACAGTACTGATGTTGAATGACTACCATCTCATAGATGGATATGTCGTTGGTCAGTGCGGCGTTGATGCTCGAAGGCATATCCGCAAAGTTGACCTTCAGTCTTCTCCACACTCTAGCCGCACCTTGCGTATTTCATGAATTCGAGGGCCCTACAGCTCTCGCTTACGACACCGTAAGCATAGCCAAACGGTATTCGGTGGACTCGGCTGACGCACTTAGGTATATAGGAGGGCACCGACAAGGGCAATGCCTACAAGAAAGACAAGCTTCTTAAAGCGTACGACGACGATGCAAAGGCGACCATCGACCTTCTGGAATCCTTGCCTAACTGCAATGGTCGTTTGTCAGCTACTGGCATGTGTCTGGGCGGACATTTAGCATTCCGAGTGAGCGACTTTCATCCACATGCTCAGCTCGCGGCTGACTGTATGCCCTGTGTACCAGTGCGCCTTTGACCCGCGAATACTCTCAACCTGCTGCTTCTTCCCAACAGACATTCACGACGAGCAACTCGGCAGTCCAAAACCTTCAGACAGTCTGAAGCGATGTCAAGAGATTCAGGGCGAATTGATGATGATCCTAGGTGTAAACGACACACATGTCGATCTCGCGGGTAGAACACTCATTCGAAAACGTCTTTATGAGCTTCCTGTTGCTCTTAGCTGGATGGAAGTACAAGCTGGACATGCTTTTATTCGCGATGAACTCAGTAAAGGCCGCTTCGATGGTGCACTGGCTAGAAATTGTATCAGCTTCATGCTGGAGATGTTCGATAGGACGATTGGCAGAGACTTGGGTCCAAAAGTAGGAAAGGACGAACCGCCCCCCCATATATGTTGAGCGGAAGGTTATAAAAACAATGGAAGTATAAAAGATGTGCTAAATACTGCTGAGAACGGACCCTGTGTGCAGTGAGCTAATTTGAAACGTCTGGGAAACGCAAACGACCACCGCGTTGAAAAGTACACGTCACAACGTCCACGCAGCCTCGGAAACATGATCTGCTTCTTTTCTAGTGTCTCTATCTAGGCACTTCGGTCAATATCGCCTTCCCGCTATCGTCGATGACAATCTCCATAGTTGGCGGCGGCCTAAGCATGTCTTTAAATGAGACCATCCACTTTAAAACAACGTAATGGACATCATCCTGGCTGTCATCATCGAGACAAGAGTGTGTTCTTTCAGCCGGCATACCGCCGAGCTCATCTGACAGAGGAGATAGCGTAATATCGGGAGTCACGGAGCCGATTTGGTAGGCTCCTTCCTGACCTTCTACATCATTTTGCATTTTGTAACCATCGTTCGGTAGCTCATCAGGAGGAAGGGCTATCGCTGCATCAACCTCTGCACTAGAGTTCTCTCCTGCAATGTCCGGAGTTGCACTACTTCTTTCCCCGTCCGCCTCGTTCCGGTTGCTCATTCCAGCAGCGTCTTGATTTGCTTTGCAGATGGGCATAGATTCTGTGAAACTGCGTAGTCTATGTTGTCGGAAGAAAGTCTTCAAGGGCTCCTAGGCCTCTCGATCAGTTAAAGCTATAGCTTTTGGAGTACAAGCGTTTCCGATAGTCCCGAGCTTGTTCCTCGGTAGGATATATGATATGGTACCGAGGATAGATTCTGAATGCTGGCATGTTAACACACCAAACGGCTTGGACACACTCACCCGAAGCGCCGTTATGTCGGTCACGAGAGTTGATGGTGTCGGATAAGCAGTATATTTGTCAGATGGGTCTTTTCGGTCGTACAAAGACCCTTGGCCCTTGGACAAGCCGTCGTTCAACAAGACTTTGTCAAACGATTTCTCAATTTTTAGCTCTCAGCACGTTGGATGCTCCATACAGTATTTAAGACTCTGTACGGTTTCTTCAAAGGCCAATTACGCACCCCGCGGGGTCATATCTTCACCATGCAAATGGTCAAAATGGGTTATCAAATCCTCAGCTTCAAAAGCGCGATTCGAGGTTCTGACTGTCGCGATGATCGTGTAATGTACAGATATGCCTAGATAAATCTGATGCCGCGGTGACGAAAAAGACAATGGATTAGAACAGGTAATGAGGAAGAAACTAAAGAGGCACATAAAGCCCCATCTCGCAATCTCGGGTCGTCGAGTGTTAAGAATCGCCTTGCGTGTAACTCTCGAAGGTCGGGGATTTTTCACCTATTAAAGTCCGCTAATATCGCTTTCGCCTCCTGCAATGTAAACATGTTCATGTCGGTCTTTTCGATACCATACGAATTGTCCCAAGACGAAGAAATCGAGGAAGATTGTGCCGGCACTTCCCACCAGCCATGAGAGGTTGACCCAGATATGCTGAGGTGCAGTGCTGGGTAGAAGGATTGTGCCGCAGTACGTGATGTTGCCCAGAACGCTACTCGTGAATCATCAGTCAGCTTCGCCTACTGGATGTAATCAATTATATCGTACTTACCTGAAGCAGAACATCATTAAACTCAAGCCTTGACACTTCGTCTCGGTGTTCTTGATTATTTGCGGTATCCGAGAGGCGAGGTACAGGAATGCCGACATCCAGCCAACCGCTTGTCCTGACGTCGACCAAGCCTCATCTTCACGAGGCAGATTCTCGTGCTTTCCTGTCGATATCCACGAAACTATCCCGGTCGTGATGATGAAAATGGCAGCTAGTGTGTATGCTAGTACAGCGATCCAATTTTGGCGTAGACAGCTTCGTGCTTTCTGTACTAGTGATTCTTCACCTTCTTCATCGTCGTATCCGTTAGAGCCCTGTCTGCTGACGAGCGGAGTTCGTTCTGAAGCTTCAACGATTCTGCTTCCTGTTCCCTTGTCGTATAGTTCGGGATGATTGCGTCGCTTTAAACGATAGTAGTAGATGAGGTAGAGCATGAGGATGTCGCAGAGGGCATAATAGCATGCTAATAAGGAGATTGTTGGAGTGAGCTTCTGCACGACTGCTCCAGCCAACCCGGTCAAATCTCCCGTCAGCCACTAGATGCGCGGATAGGTGTGGTAGAAGTGGCCAGTAGCGTCGAATGACAAGTTAGAAAAGCGTCAGCATCATCATAAAGTCTGAAGCGTGCAAGCTTGTCACCCTACAATACACAAAAAGAGGACCGACAGCCCTTCGCCGCTCTGGAGATAGATGATCTCGGCTATCTGGGGCACATAGACGACTATCCAGAACGCGATGCTGGGAAATAGCAATGGGAATAAGCTGGATAGCTTGTATGAACGGCATGCAGTGGCCTTACCTGACGAATCCGGAAGTCAAGCCCAGGCGAAGGCCTGCATGTTGTATGTATAAACGATGATTGAGCTTCCAGAAATCAGGTGTTCTTCAAACTGCAGAAACCCACGGTCGTCGAGAGTGAGGTGCATGGTGAGCGAGCGGCACTCTGAGGTGGTCAGCTAGACCACTGGTCTCCTGGCTCTACGGATCAAGTGTCCTGATTGATGGCGACTGAAAAGCTCGAAAGCAGCATCCAGCTTGCACGAACTTCTCTTTCTCTTCCTCACGTCGATCACCGTCGTTATACCCGGTGCAACCACACAGCAGCAACAACAGCAGCGATATCGACACAATCATACACAACATCCGCCGCACAACCCATCGCTTGTCCGGGCACCATGGGCTCGACGCGCTCATCCCAGCAAGCTCACCGCGACGCCATCAATATCCAGCGCATGTTGACGAGGCTGGAAACAGCGAGCGAGAAACAGCAGCAGCAGCCTAGCTCGAGCTACACTACATCCAAGGAGTACTACAAGACTCTCTCTACCTTGTCTGTGTGTCGCCTCGGGGCTTCATCATTCTTCTGCCATGACATGCTGACCTCGATCATCCCCTCGGTGGTTGACACCATTGGACGTGGCTACCTGACTAGAGCATCAAGAATGCAGAAAAGCTACTAGAAGAAAGCGTGGCCGACGAGAGGACACAGTCGGTAGCTTTTCATGCTGGTTTATGGTTCTGTCTGACGCATGCCATCTACCAGAGTCGATCTAGCCCATCGTCTGGCAAAGCTGGAATCGCACTATCAAGGCATCCTCGCAGTAAGACGTGCTATAATCTATTGGCTGCCCATGCGAGCCTGACATCAGTATCTCCCTCGTAGAATTCTCCCAAGCCACACGCATCACCAGCCTCGCGTAGCCTAGAACACCTCAGGCCTGTCATTCCAGCAGACCTCACTGAACACGACGACAAGATAGTCGCGAACAGTGACGAGCAGGACATATCTATGGCCACTCCTACCGCTCTGCCCACGCCGGAATTGCAAGCCGCCAACGCTCTGCTCCCTCTTGGTGGCGACGATGCGCTTGATGAGGGTAGTGCAGGTCTACACAGGCGCCGCTCTTCTTTGAAAGCACTATCGGACTCTGTCACCCCTCTATCGTCTGCGGCAACCTACGAAGCCGATAAATTTGGCAGCAGGAATCTATCGAGGAACTCCCCATCCTACACAAGTTCAGGCAAGAAAGAGACTCCAGGCGACACTCAATCACTCTCCAACCTCCTCTCTCATCATCGAAGCGAACAAGAGTCCTTAACAGTAGAATTAGCAAATATGGCATCAAGGTTAAAGATGAATAGTCTTGAATTTTCACACTTACTAGAAAAAGATAAAGGATTGTTAGAAAAAGCAGATGAACAACTGGATGGTAATCTATCTGGAATGATTAAAGAGAGGGACAGATTGAAAGAATACAAGAAAACGGGTGGAGTCACAACTTGGTTTGTTATTGGGTCGGTGCTGGCTGTATTGCTCGCTTGGTTGTTTATGTTCGCTCTCATGAGGATTTTCTGAAGTCGAGGAGTATTGACAGAGCAGGCACCGTGCAATCATACTATGATAATATCCAGGCTGCGCGTGAGCCAACCGTTCCGCTTTTCAATTTCAATATACATCTGCCCCGCAATCTCTTGCTTCATTCTTCGATACAATACATATAGTCTTTAGAACCCTTCATGATCTACTTGAATCTACCTACACTGGCTGACCAGACTTTGGAACAGCGAGCAGCTGCGCGGTGCTTCGGAATCTCATATGCACGAAGACTAAAAATGAAGGCCTTGGTCACGCGAACTTTCCTATCCCATTGTAGTGTGACCGTTGGCGACCCACGGTCACTGATCATATACCGTACAGGCCGATCGGCACAAACTACGAACAGTCCGTTGGTTTCTTTCTCTCTTTACGCACCCCAGCCTTATACTGTACGTTCTGCTTGTTTGCATCATCTGCTTTGTACGGCTTTCTTTACCCTTGAGAATAGTCTCAATGATACAACTTTACAATGACCGGTTGGTTGATCATAGGCATGTATGGAGACTTGGATTTCTTGACCATTTATAGCTCTTGAAATCTAGCCCTCTTGACGCCATCTTTATTGTCATCGTCCTGTGCCCTTTTCCCCGAATTGACTGAATTATGCCTGTCCGCTGCATCGTTCGTGTTACTTGTAATAGATCCAAGATTGATAGTAGGGGAAGGAGAAGGAGTAAAACCAGTTTTACCTAAACCATTCAAGATAATTTGGTATTCATCATTAGATAAACCTAATCCAAAGAAAGGATTATAAGAAGGATCTAAATTATCAGTATCTAGGTTTTCCAATTGACTTAGAGTATTACCATCTCCTCCCTGTCCTCCTAATCCAGCTAACATTTCAGGATTCTGGTGTATTTGTTTTAAATGTATGAGATGTTTTTCTAACATGCTTAGCATTCCTTCTTTCGTAAAAGGTTTAGGTAACACATCATTCATTCCATGCGAGAAATAAGTTAATATTTCATCTGGTCTTGAATTTCCCGTCATTGATATAATAGGCGTCATAGCGTCGAATTGTCGGATGAGAGATGTTGCTGATACTCCATCTAAGTTCGGCATTGAGACGTCCATCATACAAATATCGTACACGCCAGATTGCATCTTGTTGACTGCCTCTACGCCATCAGAGGCGACGTCTATAGTGCATCCGAAGAGCTGTAAGAACTTTGTCGTGAGATTCCTACACACCGCATCGTCCTCCACCAGCAATACTCTAGGCGGTATGGACCAACCAGGGATGTAGGTAGCCCTCCTCACGAGAAGAGGTTGAGAAGTGAGAGCAGATCGAACAGCCATACTCGACTGACCACCTTTGAGCGCAGCTGCGAAAGCAGTAATATCCTCTCCTTCAAGCGGATAGCTCATATTTTTATTAACATTCGTGTTCTGCTGAGTCAGAGCATTCGTCCCTGCTCCTTCCGGTGTAGCCGTTCCATTTCCATCGCCGCCTAATTCATCTTGCGAGTCTTCCCGTAATCCGTAGATATTGCCACTATTGAGTGTAGAAATCATGACTGCTCCAGGTGTTATGGCGGGTGTACTGCCTATAGGCGCAGATCCAGCAACGGGGAAGTAATCCATTTGAGGTTCGCTATGGTGATGCCCGCTTGGAGTGGGCACAGCCAGGTGACCGGACTGATTGAGCTGCGAATGATGTTGAGCTTGCTGTTGCTGACTAGCATTTCCAGCATTATAGCTCGAGTGAATACCACTATCAGCTCCGCCAGACTGCTGCTGTCCGCTCGCAAGCCTGACCTCTCCCAAATTAGCGAACGAGGCACCAGATTCCGAAGCAGTAGAAGGTGAGTCCGTCTGTCCTTCCCTCAAACGCGTTGGTGCCGAAGAAGGGAAATAAGAGTATTGCTGCTGTGCTTGTTGAGCATGTGGATGCTGCAATGGTGTATGCTGAGTTTGTGAGTGTTGTGAAGCGGGTTGAGGGATATAATCATGCTGCTGGAGTGGCGTCTGCTGTTGTTGCATAGTCTGATTTTGAGGAGGTTGCATATGACTAGGGTACGGATGAGTAGTGTACGGCTGAGGCTGCGAATATCCGTATGTCGAATGTTGCTCGTTGCCGTACACAGATTGAGTATTCATGCCGTTAATAGCACTAGACGCAAAATCCGGTGAACCAGTCTGGCTATCCCAGGTGTTTTGCTGCATATGGCCAGGGAGATGAGACTGAGGCGGAGCCCGCTGTTGACTACCAGCAACAGTGCCTCCAATCTGTATTCCTCCCTGAGGTTGGTGTGATGAAGAAGGACTAGTGGCCCTCCTCATCCCATTGACGAACAAGCCCAACTGCTCCGCTCTTCTTGTTGTTTCAGTCATTTTATCATATCTACTTCTCGAGATCTCGCTATAGGTAGCCATCAATTGTTGGGCGTCGGCTGAAGGTGGGAATTGTGGTGATTCCCCCGGATTTGAGAGGCTTAATAATCGACATTCGAGGTTGATCATGTATTGAAGCATGGATGCAGTAAAGGCATCTTGAGCTGCTATCGCCCGATGCTGGCCCAATAAATCAGCCATGAGAGCCTAGTACAAACGTTCGTCATCGAGGGAACCAGTCAGCTCAGTCGCTCTCATGCACTTGGCAGTAAAAGCAGGGAGAAGGGGTGCCCACCTGGTATTGCGCACTGAACCGATCCAAATGCATCTCAATCTGTCTCTGATTTCCCATCAATATCCCAATCTGCCTATCAAGATGTTGCATTTCCTCCGCAGTCTGTTGATTGCCCAACGAGTTGATAGGTCCCAACGCTGCACCTGATCCTCCACTTGCACTATTACTATTTTGACCAGCTGCACTACCTCCACTTCCAAATCCAGAGATAGTACCCCCAGTTGGAGTATCTGGTTTCTTGTTTGTTGTAATCTTGCGTTTTATATTCTCCAATGAATGTTTTTGGTCTGCTGTGAAACTTGGATGCCTGAATTCCCAGTACTAGATACGAGATTATCAGGGAGATGTCCAGAGGCCAAAGCGGAGACCACGCAGGCAAAAGTGAGTCAGTAATTCTTAGTTCAGATGACGTCGAACTGGTGGCTCTCGTCAATGTTTGGAGGACGCCAAAATGGACCACTCACATTCTCACCAGGAGCATCACCTTGACCTTCTGGGTTCTTAACCTTGTGAAAATCATACTTGTTCAATTGTCTGACGAAGGAAGCGAAGTTCGAATGTTTAAAATGAGAGGGTAGTATCGTTTTCGTGAACTCGTGCATATCCTGTTTGACGGCAGAATTGTAATGCGATGAGGTCAGCTTTGGGGAAGAAGAACAGAATTTCCTCATAACATACCTTTACTATGAAAGAATTGCCTTTTGAACCCCATGATACGAATCCTTTATATTGGTCTTCCTCGAGCATTCTAACGTTTGCATCAAGCAATGCAATATTTAACAAAGATATCAGTTAAAAGCTTCGACAAAGGGACGCGGGGAAATAAACAAGGTAGAATAGCTTCTCAAACTCACCTATATAGTTTCTTCACGAAATCACTAGCACCACCACCTGCTCTTCCTTTTGCATTACCTCCATTCGCAGCTGTGCCACCGGGAGTTGACGAAGCTCCGCTCGTCAAAGTCGCATTTGGTGCTGTACTACTGGATGCTGGTTCGGACGATAGCGTAGATGTCCCTAGAGCAGAAGTAATCTCCCTTTCGTTCCCCATGGTAGTAGAGTTCGTATTGCCGGGTGGTACTTCCGAGGATGGAGTTCCTGCTCCTACAGCTTGGCGATGTAGATTCGAAGAAGCAGTATGATATTCTTTGTTGTTTTGGTACTGACTTCCAGGACTAGTTGTATTACTATTATTGTTGGCTGATCCCGCACCTCTCCCTTGTGGTATATTGGAGAATTGAAACGGTCGAGTTGGGATGTGTGATTCCAGGTTTTGCGCTCTCGAGGAGGAAGAAGAATGATTGGCTTCACCTCCAGGAGTACCTCTGGTTGACATTATTCGATGTATGGGGTATGTACAGATGTATCTGTATGCTGGAATCCAGAGCTTGTACGAATTGCGAGACCAGGCTCGATGGCTTGATCAATCCAAGGCTGGCTGGCGGATCGGCGGTATGCAGCCGAATTGACCGAAGGGCTGTGATGATCAATTATGGGCCTGCCGGGGAGGCCTGTCTGACGGTGTCAAGAGAGAGTTGTTCTGAAGTAGGCCAGCGGAATGCAGCGGTCATGTACTTGCTTGCTCTCCCGATGTGGAATGGGTGAAGAGGGTAGCTGGAACCAAGCAGGAGTAACCTCTTCGATGCCATGAAGGGGTGTAGGCTGTTCAGTCAGTCAGTCAGCCAGGCAGTCAGGTTTGCACGTGTATGTAACTTGAAGTCTGCCTGCTGAGCGAGTGCTTGCTTGCTTCCTGCCTTCCTCTGTCTTGTGTCCTGCTCTTCTTCCTCGATTGACTCTCCAAGATGGGCTGAACCCTGCGAGCTAGCTTGATGCGTGACAGTGAGCGGCGAGAGGAACGACAGCCTGTTCCACTCCACTTGTAGATCTCCCTGTAAGCTTCCTCTTCTGACCGGTGTGGCCCTCCTGCACTGGTGTATGCAGTTGGAGGGAATGCAATCTGCTCGGTCGGTGATCGCGAGTAGCAAGTAATGATGCAAGCAATTAGCCGGAGTGGAAGGATAGCGCCCTTCAGTACTCTTCCATATACAGCAATACTCCATGACTACACTGGCTACAACCTGATTGTATTACTCATGCTGTCCAGAGTTAGGTTTAGAGCTAGTGAATACATGCGTGCCTTGGAGGAGGTAAGAGACTTTTCTGGAGCATCCTATTCCAGCAGCATACAACCATGTAGTCCTTCTAAACCTCTACTTGCGATGAACAAATGTCCCACTTGATAGCTGAGATCGTCAAACTGAGCGACTCGGGCGATCTGTCGGTGAACGGGACAACCGCAAGGTCGAGCTCGAAAGCAAGGCGTTGAATCTTTGAAACCATCTATATCATGACAGTCAGCACATGGTGATGTCTCGTAGCTTTGAGAGCCTCGACTCGTGCAACGGGTTGCGGATGTACCAGATGTACAGTACCGCTAGCAGTCTCGTCGAGAGCCATCTCGACCACAGCAGCAAGGTCGACTGGCAGCCATGCGATAGTCTATATAGGGATCATCAACTTCAAGCCATTGCTATGTCCATGTCTGGCTGCCTGACATCTTTGCCAGCTGGCAGCATGCCGACAGTCCCGCGCTGGATTTGATGCCCACAGGACTGAGTGGAAAGACGTCCAGTGTGTGCCTGGCTGGGTTGTCCGGCCTCTGTAGCATTACAGCTGCAATTGATGCGCGATTCAGACAGCTCACCAATTCTAGCGTTGACATATGGCAGGCCTTTCAATAAATCTTGCAGCCGTCTAGCAACAAAGATGGATCGACCGTGACCGGTAGGAGACGCTCCTAGGGTCAGCATCTTCTTCTTGTATCCATCTTGTAGGATGTGATAATGCGACATTGATTGAGCTGACGTTGATGATCTTGGGTGGTACCCAAAGGCTGAAGGCATAATCGTATTCGAAAGATTAGGTATTGCTTTGAGCTGGGTCCTTAGACAAGCAAACCCACTGCGGTAGCGAACTGTGAATTCTTGTGAGCTTTGTGACGGACCCAAGCTCCGGCTCCAGCTCCAGCTCCAGCCCATCGCCAGGCTGCTACAAATGGCTCTCGACGTTCCTCAGATACTGTCTATAGTGCTGATGAGTGCAGCTAGCCTTTGACAGCTCTCTACGCGTGCCTGTACCATCTGCGGGCACGACAACCCGATTTTGACGGTGTTGGACTTGTTGGGCAGGGAGCTCAAACGAAGCAGTCAGCTAGCCAGTCTCAGTGAGCTATACGAGCAGATGAGGGTAGTGTGGAGTGCTGTATGTGTCGCGTCGACGGCTCAACTGGTCTCCTCCGTATCTTGTAGCCGTATGTAGTGAGCCACATTGATCTCCGTACTGATAGCTGAGCTCATCACCCCCAAACCTCAGTCTACGCGACACGCAGCAGCAGGTCATGTAAGCGCCTAGCAGTCTGTCACTCCGATACTGGTCCTGCTGCTGTTGTCATTGTTGCACGACTTGCACTTTCGATCCGGCGTTGTTGAGGCTTCTTACGTCTGACAGTTGCGATGAGCATGGCAGGACAGGCCAGCTAACAGTGCAGGCGGGAGCCAATGGCATACTGGTGCCAGATGTCTTCCTGTCTCTATAAGTCGAACCAGCATGGCTGTGTTACTCTTCAGGTGCGTGTACATGTCGTGTTGGAGGCAAGCAGAGATAAGCTGTTCTGCCAGCTTGAATCATGGCCCGCCTTTGCAGCTGCCCGATTCGACGCATGGAATCGGAAGGAGGATTGCGCATGGCTGGCTTGCTAAATACTCAACCTTCATCAAGCTTATCGCATCTCTGCTGGTACAAATGCGACTTTCCATGCTTGCGATTGAGAAAGGTATCATTCCTCCATATGCTGGGCGCGACTACCGTGGAAGAAGCTGGACTGGAGCGTCCGAAATGCAACCTTCTGCAAGGAAAGCACAATGAATCTTCTATTGAAGCATCTACTTCCTGCAAAAGTACATCTGCAATGCTTTTCGCAAGTTTCTTTTGGAATATCATTCCAGCGGGATGCTGCATGCAAACGGGAAGAAAAGGCTGGCGGCATTGTCTGAATGCACCAACGCTGACTGGAAAAGACTGGCTGACTAGAACCTTTCTGTCGCTACTAATTGCTGATGGAGATCCACTTCTTCTGCGCGACTGGTTCTCGCTCGCCTATAGTACCTAGTTATATATATCCCCTGGATGGCTATATTTTATCCAAGCATCTGGCGCATTAGTCGAGTGGTAACACGGGCATGGGCTATGTTCAACTAGTCAATGACCCGGAAGCCACTACTTCTGCGCTGCGGAAGACCTTCTGCCTGGCCTCAAGCCCCATTTATAGAGATGCCTGGCTACTCTAATGCTCACGGCCAATAGAAGGGTCTGCGGTATATGAGGGACGCCCATACGTTTTGCTGCGCCAACCCAGGGTTCAGGGTTCGAAACCAGCGAGCGGCATCCACCAATCGTAACTACAAGCAGTCATTTTATTCTTTCTTTTTCCCCTTCAACCCTCGCGATCGCGTCATGCGAAGACATCCGCAACTCGTCCGACCGAACCACACTTGCTGGGCCCCTTTTGGTGTCGGCTATAACTCACCTGCTGCTACAAGCACGACATTCAGCTGCTGTGCAGGCTCTGGCTCTTCGCTCTACCAACAGTTGTGATTGCTGCTCTCGCGTTGCTGTCGCTGACATTGTCCCAGTGGGTATTGGTCACAGTGGGTATTGGTCGGCACGCATAGAGCAAGACATCACCGCCGCATCGTAGAAGTAGGTTTGGACATCTTGTGGCGAACTGGCCAACAAGGGAAGTGAGTGCACTCTGCAGTCCCAATGGTCTCGGGAAGTGCACTGAGTGTCGGTCCCACTCGCTTCGACAGATACACGACTAGGCTCAGTCAAGCACAGTCTCAATGAAGCGACCTCGCGAGCCTCACTCGCCTTCGACGAGGACATCAACCTCCGCTGCCGCATATCTCCGCGGCGAGGACCTGTTGATTAATACTGCAAATTTGCCCCCCCTCCCCACACTGCCTCCTGACCTGGCTCATCTGCCGTACGACAACAGTCAGGCACCAGACAGCAACTCGAAATGTTCTTCTGCACAGCCCGCAGCGGGCCGGGCCTTCCAACAGCGACAAGAACTGGTGGGCGATTCTGTCGTCAAGGTCTTTGTGACGCATTGGTTGGTGAATCACCATCTCGACATTCCGGCCAGCGTGGCAGCGGTGAGTTTCAGCTCCCACAAGCTCGAATCGCTCCAGGTCTAGCTGATGATAGTCATCATTCCGCAGCGGTTTACGCAACCTCTACTAAGCAACGCGCTGTTCTGCAGGCTAGCTCGAGCGTATAGTATGGACGAGAAGATCGTTGCACAAGGTCGGCATGGCAATGCAGTTCCCCTACCAGCCATTTACCCCAAGCTCCTTGCCAATGCTTTTGAAGCCTTCTTTGGTCTGGTCTTCCGGGATGTGATGGAGGGAAAGAGACCTTGGACGGATCTATGGGACTATTTCTCAAAGCTGCTCACGCCAGAGGTTTTCCCGGATCTGGAAAACCAGCTGCGCATGGCTAAAGAGGCTGATATGGGAGTTCTGGAACTCCCTGGAACAACCACCCTCAACAGCGTCTCGGAGACACCGGATAGCAAGCGCCAAAAGACGACTAAGTGCGAAACATCTACGCCTGCTTCGACTAACCTTCATGGTGGACAAATTGAGAACGAAAGTGTTCGACGCTCCAGCCGGGTGGTGCGATTCGAGGCACATGCCCAGAGTGGCGGGCAGAGTTCACACACCGGCCTCTCTACTCTCTTCGAAAGTACTTCAGTCTTACCACAGGAGTCCTTGCAAATTGCACAGTCGAGAGGAACAGACAACGCAGACACCGGCGATCAGCCCCCTGTCCACAAAGCTATTCACCGCTCTCGTCGCAAAGACGACAAACCCAGACAGACGTCAGAACCCCTGAGAACGCTCGTCGCGACAGCAAGCTATGGAGATCAGGAAGAACGCGCTCGACTTGAAGCTGCAGGGATCTATGGCGAAGAGATCATGTTGGCCAGCAGCGAAACCCTTCCCCGCAGTTGCTGGTCGGCAGTTGCTGTTGGAAGAGTTGTCTAAAGGATTACCGTTAGGCGTGTACGTAGCAATCACTTTTCATGGAGTTTGGTGGCGGAGCAGTAGCAGTGTACACTATGTCAGGACATAGAAAGCAGTTTGCGTGTTACGAGGCGATTTGGACTTTGCAGACACGATTTGGCGTTTCTTTCTGTATGTGCACGCGCATAACAATGTTGTTGGTTAGACTATCTATCTGTTTCTGTATTGGAAGGACAGAGTTATCACAATTGATCTCGCCTTGCCGAGCACTCACAAGACAATGGCTAAAGACTCCGAAATTCGTATAGTCTAGTACAATCAGCCGGTCACCTTATGCATAATTCTGGTTTCTTTGAGCTATCTCTGCCTACTCGATATCTCCTTTGAGGCCTGCTTGTCTACCGGCTTGTCTTACTTAGGATGCTCACGATGATCTCGTCGCCGGCTTGGACTACGCTTCGAAGGGAGCATATGATGCCCATTAGCTGTCTGGACAAATGTCAAGCCCTTCCACTTTCAATCTTGGCAATTATTTGCTTTGAGGACGTCCACATTGCTGAGAAACCGGCAAGACTGCTTGCACGCTTGTGAGGAGGAACGACCATATTGGCATTTAGAGGTACATGCCACCCTGCTCCTCTTCTTGTTCCGGACCTGAGCGTGATTGTGCTTGATGTTCATTGGCTTGCATCGACTGGCTTTGTGCGCCAATACTCTGCGGGATTTCTCCTCCACTGGATGTTGTGGTTGTCGCAGGTGTGAGATCCCTGGCGGTAATAGCAGTAGTATTCGGATCCAGATCGTAATGTTTATTGGTAGGATCGATACCTAATCTCTTCTTCAATACAAAGATGCACATGTCTATACGTTCCTTTTGAGCTAGTATAGCGTCTTCATTCTCTTGTATCGTATCTTGGAACAGCTTGGAATCTTCATCCGAGAGAACTTCTTCCTCAGATGCGATGGCGTCATACAAGGTCGCGTTCGTTGATTCTAGCATTACTATTGATTTCTGCAAGCGGAGGATCTCTGATGGACAGAAGGGTTTGTACGGGAATCAGTGAGGAAGGTGGCGTCGTGTATGCAGTGACGAGGCACTATCCCGCACCTTCGGATATATGATTAGTGTCGAGGTCATGCAGCTCTTCTATTGTGAATGGATGCGAGTGCTTCAGCATCATCGAAGCTGGCTGCAGGCCGGCCATGTCTTCTGGTTGATATGCTTGATGGTCAGGAGGTGCCTTGTCAGTGGCCTCTTGCTGTAATCGCGTTCGTCAACACAGACAGGCGTGAGCAGTCAGTCGGCCGAGATTTGAGGTATCCAGAGCTTTGTAATGGTACTACACGATGGATGAATGGATGTCAAAGTGCATCTACAGCCCATCTCGTATCGTACATGATGATCGAGCATTGCATCTCTGACTGCCATTACACGTGGAAGCAGGTGTGCAGCTCGAACATGGCACACTAGAACACACTCTGTGCCTGTAGACTGCTCTCCAGCTGAACCACTCTCCCTGCTGTGCTTCTATGCGCCTTCTCGTCTCCTGCATGTGATCAACCAACTGCCTTCCTTGTTGGGAGAAGGAAGAGCATCCGTTGCTCTGGACTGGAAGCTTCCTCTGCCTCGACACAACACATCGCACGCTGACAGCAGCCATCCTCCACCCTCGCAGCCAGGCCATCCTCCTCACCTGCCATGCGGCTCTCCACTGGCAGCTCTCTCCTCGCTGCCCTGCTCGCCGCCTCGTCCACTGCGCACGCCGGCTTCCTCGACAGGCTCACTGGAGCAGGACAGCCCCAGGCAGGCACGCAGATACACCTCGCTGCGGACCCTTCTCCTCCTGCTAAGCCTTCACTCGACGCATTCGGCGGGTCTGCTCCTGGCCATGTCCACCACGAGCCAGTCCAAGCGGGGGCTCCCTCCATTGCTCTGGGACAGCCTGCAGCCAAGACGGCTATCCCGGTGAACGCTGCAGGAACACAGCAGCAGCAGCAGGAAGCTCCTCCTTATGAGGGGACAGAGTATAGGTGGAAGATGTTCAAGGTGAGTCGCTCTTTCTCTGCTGATTCTGAGCCTCCCGCATGCTGAGAGCTATCGATCATCATCATGATCCAGTTCCGACCCGCCGAGATGAAGATGGAAGGATACTTGCTGTGAGCAATCCGTCATCTCCCTACCACACAGTCTGCGAACCTCTTTGCTGACCCTGTTTTGTTGTACAGCGCCGGCGTCCTCTTCTTCATCGGCATCTCCTTCGGAGGAAGAAAGCTCAATGAGGACCAAGCAATCGCATGGAACAAAGCCAACATCTCCACCCTCACACAGAACTTCGCTTCGTACACTGCTGTTCCCAAGAGTGTTTCGCTCACTCGAGTCGATCCTGCCACATTTGTAGCGCACGCTTCTGGCAGACGTGGTACTTCAGGCTTCGCAGTCAAGGTCCACACAATCCCACGACACGACTTGTTCACTCTTGCGCTAGAAGCAGGATGGAAGATTTACGATCTCACATACGCTTCTGCCTCCGGAACAGTTACTTTAGATTTCGAACTAGACACACCGCTATCATCTGGAAATAACAGCGCATCCAAAGGAGCCAACAAGGAGGACTTCGTATGGGCATTAGTAAATAAACATGTCATGCAACAAACAAGAGAAGAAAGATTCGATCTACAAGCTTTTACTACTGTTTCTGAACCTCAAATACTTCAGGAAGCAGCTGGAAATGATGAATGGGCTACTTTTACAGAGGCAAATACACTTAATGAATTCCTCCTGAAGAAACCTAATGTTGGCATTGTGGAATTGTTGAGGGATGAGAAACAGGCGGCCAAGTATTTGAGAAGCATTATTATTTCGGATATCGTCAAAGAGCGCCCTGATGAATCGTAAGTTCTTCACTTTTACAGCTTAGTATTTTACCAGATCCATGTTCTCAATCACTAATTCGTCGTGTGGCATCCAGTATCCTTGAATCGGCCGGAGCAATCCCCAAAAGTAGAAGATTGACAGTCGTCTTTGAACTCCCTCCAGCATCGAAAGCTGCTGAAACCGTACCTATCTTGGAAGTCGCTCTCAATCTAATCGACGTGCTTGCAGGTAGCAGTCTGCCCAATGAGCTTCTAAAGAAGACTGTAAGTGCATGCTCGTTTGTCCCTATTTGTACCGTCACCAGAAGCTGATGGTTGGCCTGCACCTCCCTTTCGATACGCGGTGTTCAAAAAACAAATAGCAAAAAAGAAGAGCAGAAGTATATTCATTACTACTACAAGAATCACGTAAAGAAGCAAAAGATAAAGCAACTACATCAGCAAGAGCAATCAAACTAAAATCTGAACAGGATAAATTGGAAAAAATGACTCCTGCTGAAAGGAGGAAATATGAATTGAAACAAAAGGATAAAGAAATGAGAAATATGGCGAAGAAACAACAAAAGAGGTAGATGATACTCAAAAGACGTAGAGGGGAAAAAAAGAATCTCTTAATGTGAGACAGCAATGTATGAAGAAGCTGATTGCTGAAAGAACGAATACTACTATTGAAAGCACTTGCGTCATATGCGATGCAACCGGGTCCAAGGTGCCCTTTTGCGAACAAGACGAAAACTGAGGGAAGAATAACACCGGTCCTGAGCACGCTAAGCGTTCCGCCTAATTATGCCTTTCCACGCTAACTGATGGGACCCTATGAGTGCCCGGCGACTTTTCAGCCAGACCGACCCTGAAACTCGTCAGGGTGCCGGCTCCATCCGGTTCAGTTTCGATGGTACTCTTAGGATTTGGCCTGCAGGCCTGGACCTCTGGTATGCAGCTGCGGGTAGTCTAGCTGCCCCGGCGACTGGTGTGCCTGTTTCTGTCAAACGTTGGCTGCCTTTGGGATTTCCTCGAGTCGACTTATGAGCAGCGGGTAGTATCCTGACAGCTCCAGCTTCCCTCGTCGCGGGAGGACTGGCGACCAATGTTTCCTTTCTTCCGATACTTGCGCGTTCCCACTCGAGCTCCTTGTCTGACGGTCCGAACACAGGAAGAGGTTTGTTTGGAATGGTCTTGACCCAGTCGCTGAAAGCGAAAGGTTTGGATCGATCAGTGGGGGTGAGTGGATCACAACAACCATTCTTGGAGAGCCACTGTCGGCCCAAGAAGACCATATTCTTCGAAACATCCCGAGCAAGGCTAGTGTCCTTTGTAATGGAAACTACTTGGTGAAACTGAAGTGCAGCGATTGGGCCCGCTAACAACCAGATCAATCTGTAACTGGTTTTGATAATCCTGAGATTCTTCAGCTCGGAGCTACCCAGTATAATACCCTGCGGAGGTCTGGCGTCTTCTATGCTCTTCGGTGCGACTGCATCATCTAACCCACTTAAATCGATACCCTGGCTATCCCACATAATCTCGAAACTTTCCAGTTTGCTGCACGTCTGGCGCCATCACATCGGGTATGATCCAGACCTCTGTATCTTTTTGAAGCACAAGCCCACGAGACTGACGGGACGAAACAGACCGTCAAGCCAATCTCGATGAATAACCGCCACCACGCCTGTGGTGCTAGCCGCCGTCAAAAGCTGTTTCGCAGCTTCCAAGAACTTAGGTCTGTTCGGCCGTACACGAGTACGGTCGAGGATCGCTGAAATTGCTTGTTCACCTATCACTTTTTCTCTCTTCAAGTTATTCAGGTCAGACTCCCGTCGCTTGACCAGTGCAGCCTGTTCGGCGGGTTTGGGGGTCCGCGGCTCTTGTCTTTTTGTCAAGAACATGCTGACGACGTGTGGTATGTTTACCAATCCTGAGCGTGAGTGATGCGACGTCAAAGAACTTGGCCTTCAGTCAAGACAAAGCTAACAATAGAGCATCCTTGAAGTCAATATTCCAACTTGCGTATGACTAGCGCACAGCCTGCCACCACCTGTGCAAGCGCTCTACCAGGTGGTAGGTGTGCACAGCACTGCTGGCTGTTTTCTTTCTAGCTATCTGGAGCTATTCATGTACAAAGCTTTGATGTACGGGCAGATTTGGCCAGTAACCAAGCTTTTGCATTTGCAAACTGTCCGTACAACTCGCGTGGCTTAATCGTTGCTTGGACTCAGTGTCCTTCAACGCTTTTACAAGTTGTGACAGAAGCTTGCGAGCTGAGTATCGTAATTGTCTGTCAAAGACGGCTTCCGCCGGCTGAGAGCAACAACAGAGTATCGTGACCGGGGTGATGATGTAGACAAGAGGCTGAAGTAAAGACGCGCAACTGCGCTAAATGCAGCTTGGGCTAACTCCCCGCCAAACGCACCCCGAACACTACAATTTGGAATCACTTGCCACTCCTCCCGAACAACCTTTGAAACCATTTCTCCCTCCGTGAGACAGGCGAGAGGTTTCTTCTGGCACCACTATTGACACTCCTGGTACCAGAAACGGTGGGAGTAACGCTGCCTACAGCGGCAGGCGGTCTATTTGCAATTGTATTCCCTGTAGCACTGAGATTCTGGTAGGAAGCAGAGGAACCCTGCGAGGGTGGCCGACCTGCCATCTCAACAGCAATTGACCGGTTTGCTGATCTCAGTTTCACCTGTGATTCGTGATACTTGTCGTATCCTGGAACAAAGCTTTCAATCTGGTCCCAAATCTTTGCGTACTGCAATTTCTGTATCGCAAAATTTCTCCTGTCGTTCAGAATATTAAGGCGCTTCGCGGCGCCTTTGTCAATGTCTAAAATGTCTAATCTAGTTGTTGCCATCCAGAGCAGAAGCTTTGCGTAGACTAGAAGCCACAGGAGATCGGCAGGGTTTCCGAGCACCGTAATGGATGAGATGGGTTGTTTGCCAAGAACTTTGTCGGAAGCATTGGCTGCCACATTCGTTGCTGCACCCCAGGACTTGTCTAGACGGAACACAGCGTTGGGCGGAGGTGAGGCAGATCGCTTGTTGGGCGATGGGACTTCAAACTGTGTGATCTGCTGTGAGTAAAGGCCTTTCCATTTTGGCAACCACCCTACTGTAGCAAAACGCGAGTGATACCATAGTCCAAGCACACCATGAGCGTCAAGGGCTAGATAGATCATCTCCGGATTCTCAAAGTCCCCATTTTTGGGGAGTCTATCCTGAACACGTAGGGTTCCACGCTTATCAGCAGTCAGCGCCAGACCTAGACAGAAAGCGCTCAGGGGGCTCATCACATTTAGACGGGCTTGCAATTGCTCTTCGAAGACCGGCCATACTTTCGAGCAGTGTCCATAATAGATGGAGAGCAGTCCAGCGTCGGGATCTCCATGTTGGCGTTTCGAAGCAGCAGTGTGTGTAGACATCTTCTGAGCGGGATCGAGAGCCTGGTCACAGGCAGTATTGTTAGTGGTAGAGCTTTGGGGATGTGTTTATTCGCTATTGGTTTGGCTTCAAGATACGGCTAACGAGAGGGGAACGACCCAAGAGCAGGACCTGCTTGAAAGGTTGACCTTGTGAGCTTGACCGGCAGCATACGAAACACCACCGCCGCCACACGAGTTCATAGCCAAAAAGCGCTTTCCTCCCGTGCCCACTCATGCAAGGGTGGTTATCTCGGTGTGCGGCCAGCCTGAGGAGACTGCCAAGTCAGATGCGCTGAACGTCAGCACAAGGAGGACTCGACTTGAAGCGGTCTCATGCTTCGTTTGTGTGCATGTCATTCTAACTCAGCCATTGCAGCAGAGAGATCGCTCGCTGCGCCGAGGCAGCCAGGTGGGCAGGCCGTATTCGATATGATAGCAATGAACTCGAGGACTGCTGCATGCAGTAGCAGCTGTACACGGCCTCTACTGAAGCTGGCTGGTAGTCGGGTGGAGTAGAAAGCAAAGAGCATGCATTCCCTGACATGCGTGTCAAAGAAGGCAATCGAGGATATCGTGATCTTGTTGCCGGAAGCTCCAGCTGCTTGCCTCTGTCCTGCATGCACTCCAGAGCACAGCCGTCACCACGCACGCTAGTCACCCACCCTGGCGCATGGCGTCCTCGTCCGGCGGTCCTCACCAGGGCCAGCAGAGCGCGCCGCCGACTTCTCCAGCAGCTGCGAGTCCACTGATACCGCTCGAGTATGCAGATGCGCCGAACCAGAGATTCTATGCTGTGAGCGGATCGTAGGGGTGCCAGATCCGACGTCCTGCTGACCCGTCTGTGCTGCCCCAGGTCTCCCTCTTCGCCCTCCAGCAGTCGTACAAGATCTTCCAGTTCCTAGAAGGCTACATCACAGCTTCAACCTCGAGCCCGTCTGCGACACGGACGACACTCCTGCTCAAATGGGCATTCTATGATGTTGTCACGCTGTGGTTCATCCTACCTCGGCTGCGGATACCGCGGCTATCGTTCATCGAAACGAGAGTCAGGCTTGGTCTTGTGGCTGCCATCCTACTTCTAAACTGGTCATGTATTGGAGACTGGAGATTCGCGAATGCATTAGGACTCTTGAGCTTCTTGCTTCCTACAAGTTGGCGAGGTGGGCTACTCCGAATGTACCGATAGTATCCGTTACTGATCCGCGCGTCTTCTGCCAGACTACTTCGATTTTGACCTCGCTATCCTAGAACATCGGATACGACACCACAAGCTCATCAATCCAGCTGCGCACATCCTCGGATCAGTCACAATCCACATCCTACCGCACTCTACCGCCAAGCTCATCCTACAAGAGACAGGGACATGCTATTGCGTATCATCTCCACCTGCAAACGACAATCCCGAAGATCCATTCCCTCTCTTCTCGCAAAGCAGAGTCGCTACCATACCTGTCCTCCTCAACAATACTACCCCAAAGTACCTGCAATACAGTCTTCAAGAGTTCGGTGAATCTTTCGAGTCTCGCAAAACATACAATCTTACAAGCAAAGATCTAAAACAAATAGCCACCCACAAATCGCAGAAACGTTTCGCTCGAGGTGCTCTAGAGTATGATACATTCGATGAAGAACTGGAAGAGGAAGAAGAGTTCGACTTTGCGTCTGGCTCAGGCAATACAATAGGCCAAAGGCTCATAGGCTATGATGGGACGTATGATTCGGACTCGGCAAGGGGGACCTCTGTCGATGCACCCATTTTTCCAGGCTCGGCTAGAGAGAATGCATTCCTCAGACATATCCAACTTGAAAAGACTCAAGCTATTTGGTCCTTCAACGTCGGCCGACCAGGTATGATTCGCATCGAACGCATCATCGATAAAAGCGATGCCGACGTACGGATACCCTCACCCAAAGGGGAAAATGCAAAGATACTAGTCGTGCCGTGCCCAAGTGCTTCTTTCCATCATAGTAAAGAGGAGAAACGTCAGTTAGCTAAAAGAAGCAAGTCCGTCGGATCATCTGCTCAAGGAGGTGGACTGGTGCAAGATGTTTGTCAGAATGACGCTGATGATAGTATACAACCTATCAGCGTTGATGTATTCGGTTTCCCTCCCCTCAAGCTCTCGTACTCTCGCAGTGTAGGAAGAGGCAAGAAAGAGAGTCACACCATCGACGGCGTTGCTCCGGACGGGGCGATTCTAGCCTCTCATCCTCAGAAAGGAGCAAGTGCGGAAAGTGGTAAAGCTCGAACCTCGCCGCCGGACGCAGGCTCCGCATCCAGTCAGCAACTCGTTTTAGGACACGAAGCACCTCATGGCCCTGTTTTGAAACCTCAAATGCTCAGCGTGCCTTTGAGCATGCCTCTCAGCATTGTTGGTCTGCATCAATACAGCCTTGAGAAAGTGACAGATGCATGTGGAAACAGCATCGACTTTTCAGCTCTCCGAGATCGATTCTGCGAGGGTGCAAGTCCAGATTATCCCACCAAGAGCGGGAAGGCCTCTTCTTTGATCCATGGCAAATCTGCAGGCAGTTCGCAAGTTCTTGGAGCGACTCTGCAGCTAGCAGTGAGCAGGAGGCTTTCGGTACATCCTCGAAGTCGAGCATCCTTCTATGGCTGTGGAACAGGCGCTGTTGGTAGTGCTTCCGCCAGACGCTCGACTGGCGGTGGAACTGCTGGGCAACCTATCAAATTGCTTCGAGGTGGAGCAGCTAGCTTATCCCTTCGAGCTGGATCTATTAGCGGTACTGTCGGACAAGACGCGAGAGATACAATGTCTGATGGCCCGTGGACAGTCAAAGTCAGCTTTGAGCCTGATAGTCCGGACAACGGAGATGCTGGGGCTGGCGATGTGATGGACAGAACAGGATGGACGAAGGATGTCAAGATGCAAAACGAGGAAGATACTCTCCGCGTTGATCAGCCGGGTCGCTATCGAATCTTGTCTGTCTCAGGCAGTCATTGCGGTGGTGAAGTCTATGAGCCTTCCGAAGTAAGCTTGTCTTGCTTTTGCAGCAACTTCGCGTCCTTGATATACTGATATACTGATATTTGCCTTTGTTGCAGTGTACTGTCTATACCCCGCCTCTGCCCACTGTCGACCTATCGCTGGAGCCGATCACAGACTCATGTGCCGGTGAAGTCGGTCTCAAGGCCAGCTTTTCACTTTCAGGCGAACCACCTTACCGCGTCCGCTATAGTGTGCAGCATGGCTCTTCTAAACCAATTAAGAAGACAAAGACTGTCCGCTTATCAAGAGAAGAATTGGAGCTAAGACCAGAAGCAACTGGCGAGTTTACATACCGATTCATTTCTATCGATGATGCCAACTATAACGATATCGAAATCGGTCGGACTGTCAAGCAGACGGTGCATCCGCTTGCTGGCGTCTCCTTCAGTAACGCTGGAAAGGGACAGAAAGTATGGTCGTGTGAAGGTGATGAGATACAGGTTCCTATCGAGTTGAAGGTGAGTCTTTTTCAGCAGGGGTTCCCGACTGATACCGATGCTGACCTCTTGACCAGGGTATTGCGCCATGGCGAGTGGACTATCGTATCGTTGGGCAAAAAGAGGTTGTCCATGTAGAAGATGTCAGTGATACCAAGCATTCATTGAATGTTAAGATACCATCCAAGATTGCAAGATCAGGAGGGCAATTCACGCTATCTATCGGTACGAAGTATTCTACCACAGGCGCGTGAGAATGCAAACTGACTACTATTCGTGCCGCAGAACGAGTTGTTGATGGTCGAGGATGCAGTCAGCCATTGGCTGTGGATGATCTCGTGGTAAACGTTCACAGAACGCAGCCTACAGCTGCGCTGGCGGTCGGCAAAACGGTTACCATCAAAGAAGGCGAATCTGTTCAGCTCCCACTTCGATTGACTGGAGAAGGTGTAAGTGGCGGACTTACATGCTCTTGCCCAACCTTCAGACTACCGCTGACTGTTCTTGCGATCAAAGCCCTGGACGGTAGCTTATCGACATGACAATGACGAGCCCATCAAGACTACTATTCGGGTTAACAATGGCCAGATCTCGGTATCAAAGCCGGGTCGTTACGAGTTGGTCTCTGTTTCCGACGCTCACTGCCCAGGAACTGTTCTAGATGCCAGCAAATCTTGGGAGATCGACTGGATAACCAAGCCTACGCTTCAACTCAATTCAGATTCTGGTAAACTCGTAAAGAATGGTTCTCTCGTTAGGCCATCCATCTGTGAAGGCGTGGACGATACAGCTGGCGTCATATTCTCGGGTGAGCAAATGTCATGCATCCATAGTCTATTTCAGGAGCCAGTTTAACAGGCGTATTGTAGGCCAACCTCCCTTCTTCGTGACGTACGATCTAATCGAAGACGGACAAGATGGACATAAGCGAAAACAGTCAAAGGATATACAGTCGATACAAAAGCATGCTCAGTTCGAGCTATCCACCGCTTCTCCTGGACACAAGATCTATGACTTTACCGGTGTTAGCGACTCGAACTACGCAGATTTAACCCGATCAGGCCTTGTTTCTCCGGAACAATCAAGTAGGACAGGAAGAGTTAGGCTGGAGCAGGACATCCTAGCACGTCCCTCCGTCATTTTTGTTGAAGCGGAGAAGAAGCCCGTCTTTTGCGTTAAGGATGCCTTGGATAGCTCGCATGCCCACACACCCTCCCTACGATTAACAGGAGCTGCTCCGTTCCGTATCGAGCTCGAGATCTCGCCGGATGGCTCGCAGGTGTCGCAGCGATACAGTGATATTTTCATCAAGTCGAACAACTGGAAGTTGCATCTCCCTCAGCATGTCTTCGCGGAGTCTGGACCATACTCAGTGACACTACGCAAAGTCGTCGATAGTACAGGCTGCGAGAGAATCATACCTCGTGGAGCGAAAGGAACGTTCGTCCGCTTCGAGGTGGCAGACATCGCTTCTATCGCTGCCTTACAGCCTCAAACGGATCATTGCGTTGGGGATAGCATCGATTTCGTACTTCAAGGGTCAGCGCCATGGACTGTACAGTACAGCTTTGAAGGGAAGAAGCAGAAAGTGACGGCGAAAGAAAGTCGTTTCTCGCGCGTAGCGGAACAGCCCGGCAACTTTAAAATCCTTTCCGTGGCACAGTAAGCCTCTTACTATGACGGACAGTGTTCCAACTCAGGTTGCTAATCCTCTCATTCTGTTCTAACAGTCACCAGGATTCATGCAAATCTGCCATTACCGACATATCGAAGACCATTCATCCTTTACCGGCAGCTAAAGTTCAATCAGGCAACTCTTACGTCGAGAACATCCGAGAAGGTGATCAAGCCGAAATCATTTTCGAGTTCACTGGAACACCGCCTTTCACATTCACCTATACCAAGTCTGCGCCTTTAGATCCGGTGCATCGAAAGAGCCAGAAGCCAGTCATACTTGAAACTCACACAATCACGAACGTAAAGACGCACAAGTATTCGATCTTTACGCAATCTGAGGGCACTTGGAACGTGGTGTCCGTGCAGGATAGATACTGTGCCTATCCTCCTTTGGGCAGCAGATCAGATAGAAAGATGATTCAAAATTGATAGAGAAGTCGCAATACGAGTGAAGATCTGCCTGGCGAAACCAGATAGGTCGCCATTGTAACTATATTTTGTATCATTTGGAGGCATCCGGGACTGCCCGGATACGCAAAGAAAGTCGTCAGAAAGAAGAAGAAAACATTGTGATTTCATCTGTTGCCAAGGTTGCCATTATTGTTTCGTGCTTAACATGATACAACATCAATTTGACTGCTTGAGGCCGAACGCACTGACCGGTTACCATAGCTTCAGAACTTCAAGGCTCTGGCTTCTTCCCATTGCGTCTGTCCCGAACAGGTACATACGCTCTTGTCGTTACTCCATGTACCTGCACTACGGGCTATTACACCTGCCAAGATGCCAGGACCTAGCTTCATAGCTTGCGCTTTGTCTGTTACTGAACCGTTCGCTATTGTCGGTACAATTGGGGCGATGACCACTAGACACATGCGTAATTTCAGTCAGCGGAACGCGTAGGCAAAGAGATAGTCTGGACGTACTAGCTCTTCCGATGATGTCCCAGATATTGAGATTGTTAAACTCGGTGAAAAGGTCTCCGTAGCCGTCTTTCTTGCGTAGCTCCAGCTGGCCCAATTCACGGAAGACACCTCCTGAGCTTGCAGCACCATCCGAAATATCTCCTGTTTTGGCGATGTACACCCCGAAGTTGGTGGGCAGCGATGAGGTCGATGCTTCTTCATGAGAGCCATTCACCACTCCATTGCTTGAGTGCCCATTCACAGGGGGTAGTGCAGAAGATGATGTACTTTGCACTTCGAATGTTGACTTCCCATTCGCTTGTGCTTGCTTTGCCAAGGCTTCGTGCTTTATCGTTAGGTCTAGAATAGTGGTCTTGCCTGCTTGTACCTGATTATGGTGATTATGGATCAGCACAAAACCACTGTAAGCGGGCATAAACTGAGCTCACCAATCTAGCTAGACCATGCAATTGCTGAGGTTGTCCAGCTTCCTGACTTGACAATGGCGAATAAGACTCGAATATGCATACTGCAGCACCATCATCATCATTCGCCGAGACTCCGGTGCCTCGCACGATGACCTGTCTTCCGTCCTGTTTGAGGGCGCGAGCTATCTGACTTGGAGCAGCATGGCCTTCAACGACGACTCTTTGATCCTTGAGCGATATCTCGTAGCTTTCCACACCTTCCTGTTTCGACAAGGCGTCTTTGACTGTCTTTACGCAGGCTTCGCAGTGGAGCTCGACAGCGAACTCGGTCTTGAAGGAGGTCATCGCGGAAGGCCAGCTGTAGGCAATATGCGCAGTACTACTCTAAGCTTCCTTCTATGTGTATACTGCTTCACTAGAGTAAAGAGAAAGAGTCTCCAAAAGGCAATCGGACACACCTTCGGCAAGCTCGACAAGCCGGCGATCTGCTTACTGAGCTGAAAATTGGCCGGCGACAAGACTTGCAAATAGGTTTCAGTGTAGACAAATGGTTAATCAATCTAATGTTGTTTGCACATTACACAGACTCCTTGCATTCAGTCTCTGATACAACGACCCATTGTTTGAAAAGATTATCGATATGGCGTTACCGCGGCATTTTCCATTCAGCATAAATGGGAAATAGTAGAGCATGTTACTACTTTCAAGCCAGAGAAACGTCGAAAACTATTGTTATTGGTAGATGGATGGAAAGGATACTCTGCGGTCAGAGTGCATGCTGCACAGTCGCCTACGCTTTTAAATTTGAACATCCCCGTAGGCCTTGACCAAATCGAGGAGTTTCTGGCCCTCGTCACCAGAATAGCCAGCACTGAAGATGTGGAGCATTGGCACTCGGGGATAGCTGTAACAGAATCGCTATGTGAGAAGAACTTACGGTACAGCCCTTACGATGTTATACCTAATTCTCTGCTGATCTTGCCAGTTGTCGCTCTTCGCACGAATGAAAAGATTCCATGTAGTACCAACAGGTTCTGAGATAGCCCTATCGAAAGCCGCTTCTTCTGTGTTCTTCAGTGTCTCCATCTCGTTTGCAGATTGACCGAGTAGCTGTTGGCCGATTTCATTGAAGCATGAAAAGTAAAGGAAGCCTGTAAAGTCTGCAACTTGGCCAGATAGAATGTATCTAGAGGTGGATTATGCACAAAGTTCAGTCAAACGAAGGTGGCTCGAAAGGCTAGACATAGATTAAAGCCTACCTGTAGTCAGGTTCGGGGAAAGTACGATCACATTTCTCGCATCTCCATGAATTGGTGTCTTCCATCATCATCTTCTTTGCGCACTTGGGTGTGGGGCAAGCGGCATATGAGATATTCTCCTTCTTGATGTAGACTAGGTGAGCTCTAACCCAGAATTGGTCAGGTTGATCGCTAGTACCCAGCATTTCGTCCTTAACATCGCCAATCAACTTGAAGTCATCAAGCTTCATCGCGGCACCTCCTCCAGCACCACCTCCCATCGAAGTGAATGCCTGGAATGTAACGCCTTCTCCCTGATTATCATACCATCCTCGCAAAGCATGTGCTTCTGGAATGTCTGGATCGACAGTCATGCTGGAGCTTGAAACCATGCTCAAACTTCGTCCACCGAAATCACCAACTCGGACGGCTTTGAAAGCAATAACTGGCTGTTGAGGTGATCCATCCTCGTTGTTCCCCCCAGCAGCGGTAAAGCTTTCCGCTTGTCGCCCCCAGAGGGTAAGTCTGACAGACATGCCAGTCGAGTCGACCAATGTAAGTTCTCGTTTGACGATCTAGTAGTGGCCAGGAGATGGTAGGAATGAGCATAAATATAGTGAAACGGGATATAATGAGGGCAACTTACCGGCTTCTGTGTGGCCTTGCTGACGATCTGGCCAACCTCGCCAGTCTCCTTGATCACTCCAATGACATCGATGATACTATTAGGCTCAATCGATTCAAGTTGTCCGAGTTCGACGAAGTTATACTTGACTTGTGGTACATTTTCGGTGTCGGTGCACTACGTTCACCAAGGAAGGGGGAAGAAGAGTTCCATCATCAGCTTCTGTCAAGGACAGCAAGGGTGGGGGCTAGAGACGCACCAAAGTAATTTCTGTCCCGCTTTCCATGGTAATCTCATACTCGTTGTTCACATTGCTGAACTGTCTCTTTGCAATGCCCACTCTGGCTTTCGACACGAAGTAGACTTTGCCTTCTTCGAGCATATTGTAGAATTGGTCGACAGCATCGTTGAATCCAGTAGCTTTGATTTCACCAGTCTCGTCGAGGAAAGTGACAGAGAATAGCTTTCCTTCGCCTCTTGCATTCGACCAGTGGCGGATGTCAGACTTGTTGGTGACTCTTGCTTTGATGGTCCATTTGTTCTGGTAAGGCGAGAGGCCTTCGATGGGATAGATGGGATGCTGCTGTCCTGCATTCATCGACATTGTTGAGCTTCTGTTCTGGTTGTTGTTGTTGTTAGCAGCTCCTCCAGCGCGTCCAGCTGCACCGCGGTTCGCGTTGGCATTGCTGCTGTTGTTGTATGGATTGGCGCGCTGCTGTTGCTGAACAGCAGCACCACCGTTCCCAAATACATCGTCTTCCTGCTGAGGAGCACCATTGCCGTTCGCTTGAGCTGCCTGCTCCTGCTCTGCTTGAAGGTAGATGTCGATGCTAGCTGGCTCTCCAATCTTCTGGTCGACCGTCTCGAGGACTTCGATCTGGTGGATGATGAGGATGCTTGGGGATGAGCAGCACGGGTCAGTACCTGCTATCACGTCTCAAGCACGCAGCCACTCACACCCTGTCCTTTACCAGATTCACCGAATACTCGAGCAGCTTGATCAGCGTGTACCTCGTCACCTCGCCGCTGTCTGCGAGCGGATTGAGCTGGGTCGCGAACATGGCCTGCTGGAAGGTCGCGCCATCCGACACGATGGCTCTGTACCTGTCTGTGTTCCCGCCGCTCCCGCCGACCTTCTTCACCGACAGACACTGCAGCGTTGGCTCGTGGACGCTGGGCTCGCCGCTCATTCTGATGTCCCGGATCGCGCCCTCGGACAGCTCGTGTGCCATGGTGAATGCTTCCTGCACTGACGAATGCGCTGATGTGTCCTTATCCTGCCGATCCCTCTCTCTGGTTGGCTGATGTCGAAGAGCTTCTCACAACAAGCAAGCCTGGCTTTCTGTCGCCTTGAAGAACGACGAAAGACACGCGTCGGTGGCAAAACCCGCGTATATGGACGGCAGACTGTCGACAGCAAGCAGCTCATGCATGTGCGTGTTCGTTCGAATCACCTCTCACATGCTGCATGGCGCGCTCAAGGGATTCGGCTGGACCTTTTACAGAGGTGCGGATTCAGGCAGTGGAGAGCGGAGGGGGTTCTTTCGGCTGTTCTTTCCTCTCGTCGCCAACTCGCGAGATAGCAAGCTTCGCTCTCCACCCTGACGCTCCGGACTAGCTTTATCTCCTCATCTGCATCAACTCTCTGCTCCCACGGCACCGCTGTGCGTGCCTTCCGCGTCTGCACCGCTTCAGGCAAGCTCGTCTGCTGTGCAATTGGAAAACAGCAGGAGCGCTGCATTTTCGAACCTTTGTCAACGCAGATGACATGTTCCTGTTCGACTCGCAAACTGACCGAGCTCTCATCGCAAGCTCAATTGTCTCGAATACCTTTCCTCCCCTCCAACCCGAACAAGCCAGTGTATGGCAAGAAATCGAGTGGGACTCCATTAGGCTGCTAACAATCAGGTTCCTGCACCCTTTACGCGGAAAGATAGCTCAAGGCTGCCCAGCATTCCTGCACTCTGACATTCTATAGTTGCTTTCAAGTATGTCAATCGTTCGCCCCGGTCCCTCAGACGGTACGCGGGCAGGCTCGAATCCGCCTTTTTGGGAGAGCCGTGTTGATTTCACCAAGGGTCAGCTGAAGCGTCGAACGCCAATAGACCAGCGGAAGCTTGGTTTCTGGACCCGATTGTCCAGGACAGATGCCGAGAAAGAACGCGACAGACGGGCACGGGCGGAAAGGAAAGAGATCAATATAAGAGATTCCTGGCGACCGCCCATAAATATCGACAAGGGCGTATTCATGAAACGCACTCCTCCATCTGAACGAAAAAGAGGGTTTCTCACTCGGTGGGCTAAAAACGCCAACGAAAAAGACAAAGCAGAGAGAGAAAAAGAAGATCAGCGAATCGAGCGAGCGCGTAACAAGGGCTTCTTCGACCAGAATACTTATGATGTTCACCGCGAGACCCTCAAACGAGAACGGGGTGCAAGGGACAGAGCTTATACCAAGCAAGCTAAAATTGAAGAGCTCCGGCGAAAGCGCAGTCTAGGACGCATAACGGTCGAAGAATACAACCTCGAGTATCGAGAGATTGGCGACAAATACTCTATCGATGTGCAGAATCTGGGACTTCAAACATTCCCAGAGCAACCTCTGAGTGACCCCCGTCAAACACCCGGCAGGAAAGTCCTTGGCCTGGAATGGGGAAGCCGCGTCAACTTCGTTACGGGTAGATTACAGCGCCGTACCCCTGTTCCAGCGCGAAAGCTCGGTCTCCTGGGTCGGTGGCGCAGGACCGAGGACGAAAAACTCGAGCAGCGACGTGGCAGAACCGAAGATCCTGACGAAAGGTGCTCCAGGCAGACTCAAAACGTTCAAGTCAATAAGGGCGTGCTTAAGCGGCGGACACCTGTCGAAGACCGCCCTCGGGGCCTGCTAACTCGCTGGTCCAGGACTCCGCCAGAGCGGGCTGACGCTGAACAGCAGAATGAAGACAAGCGACCCAATCGCGCAGTTGCCAAAGGCTTCATTAGGACCGAAACATATAGAGTCGAGAAGGAAAGACTCGCTGAAGCACGTCGTGCACTCTCTGCTCGTTCAAATGATCCTACAGTCAGGAGCTTACCTGCAGGGCATGACTTTGTACGGTGTTTAACTGGTGCGTCTTCCACCCCATCCAGCCTGAACCAAATTAGTGAGGGGGGTCACGACACCGTCAGTGATCGACGCGATCTGCCTAGAGGTGCATCAAGTGAAAGCGTTTTCAGTAGATCCAGATCCGTGCCTCCAGCGGGTCCCACATCTTCGGCGAATTTAAAGCCATGGAATGTATCAAGCAATCCACCCCCCTGGAGTGGGCTGCCGCCAGCTCGTACCAATGGCGCTAGTCGGTTTACAGAAGATCTTGATTGACTGCTCCGCACGGGCAGATCACTTAAGACGCCTTCCCTATTTTCCCAACTTTTCGCAAAATCTTTGCCTGATCTCTAGCGCCCATATTCCGTTTCCAAAATTCCAGAAGCAAATGCGCCAGCCTTTTCGGTGCTTCCTCTTGCAGACAATGCCCGACATCCTGAAAGACCGCCAACTGATATTTCCCTTGCATTTGACCGATCATCAAGTCTTTGTCAAGGCTCTCAGCCCCAGCTAAGACGAGAAGTTTTGCTGTTTTTTGTGATAGAAAGGATGATGAGAGGTTCCTGAACCACCCTGTGATATGAAACATATGTGATACCTTCAGCCTTACTTTTTCTTAGCGTGATTTTAGATTAGAACAAAGACCGTACCTTCCCAAAATGGTTGGCTTGCTATCAGATCTGAACGCCATTGATACCTGAGGCTGGCGTTCTTCTCTTCTTCGTCTTTAAAGAATAACGGTGGCACGCTTATTCTCGCTGATTGCAGACTACCAATTGTTTTCGTTCGTACGCTGAGTGACAGATGTTCAGACTTCCAAAAAAGTAGGGCATAGCGTAAGATAAACCTACTGCCATGCTATCGCCTCTTCTAGGCTGGCAAAACCCTTCGGTCGAGCCGATACAATGTCCATCATGCTATTCAGAGCTTCCATGGCCGTCCCTGAGGGAATGCGAACTCCGTCAACGACTTAGCGCAATACAACGATAAACGGCCCAGACTTACCCTCAACAACGTCTAGGTTGCATACGCCGACAACATTCCCGATTTCACTTTGTATGCGGGGGCACGCTTTTACCACGACCGAGCCACCCTGTAATTTGCAGCACGTCTGAGGAAGAGTCTAGATGATGGATGGTCTCGTCAAGCTCACCATACTATGTCCAACAAGAACGAGGTCCGGACATGATGTCTTATCCGGAAACACTTCGGCCAAGATTCGGACCAGATCATTTGCAAGGGTCTCTATGGATAGGTCTTTGTTGTCCTTGCAAACTGTCTTGCCTAGTGAGATGTGACCCCACCTTAGCTTCTACATCAGGCAGAGTAGTTATTTCTAGAACATACCGTGAGCTCGGCAATCTATTGCCAAGACGCCTGCACTTCCTTTACTTTGCTCTTCGATCTCCTTAGCCAGTAAGGCAAAGCTCATTCCAGAATATCCAGCCCCATGGTGGCATACGAATACTACCGGGTTGTCTGCGTCGCCATCGTCGTCCTGAAGCGATGCGTCTGAGCTATCTGTAATTACTGGGGGTGTGTAGTAGACGCGAAAGGTTGATGGGCCGGCACCGTTGCCACCATCGTTATCATCCTCCTTGCCAGTGCGTACAGCCAAAGCCTGAACAAAATAGCCTTGACCAGATAGAGGAGAGTAGTCTTCGTTTGTAGATCTTGCTATGCCTGCATGTCGAGGGCTGCAGTGCGATGTCGCAGGATGATCGAAGGTTAGGTACAAAGCATTCAAGCAATCATGTCCGCATTGCTCGATATAAGCCGTCTCTGCTATCCAGCTCACCGCGTGAAGCTGCTCGACGACGATGGCAGGCTGCTCTCGTCAAAGGTGTCCAGCTCTTCTTCCTCGTCATCGTCCTCGTTCGCGCTGCTTGCCATGGCCTGCGAGTCTGGCGGCGGCATCTTGGATAAACGCGCCTTCAGGAAGTCTTGACGGAACGACATGCTGGACGATACTCAGACAGCGCTGATTGGAAGGTTATCCTGCCTAGCGATGTGCGCGGTGTGCAGTTGTGCTAACAGAGCCCTATTGCTATGCCACAAAGGCAAGATGTAGGATCGCACCATACATTGGAAGATAATCAAGGCACTAAAGGCGATGGATGACCATAACGACAACCACAATCAAGGAATAGCAGCCTGAAAGCAGCACAGACGCTATCAAGTGGGAGTAGGATTCGAATTTTGTTACCAGCTCACGGCGTGTGCACCTGTTCCATCACAGGTCGGAATGACTGCGTTGCTAAACACAGCCTTGGACGCGGACACCTGCTTGAGATCAAGCTCTCAGATGCTTGACTCACTCACCTGACAACACTTTGACTTTTTCTTTTCCATGCTTCGGTAAATTCCGTTCTACAGGATTCCCAGCCAGAAAAAACGCCTTACGAGCAGTATGGCTATGCCACCGCCGCCCATGGGCGGTCCTCCACCTCGTCTAGGTCCTCCAGGTATGGAGGGAGACTTTCAGGATGACTACGGTCCACCTCCCGGTCTAGGTGCTGGCTTCGACGATATGCTTCCAGGTGAGACCTGTCCAGGGCTCGAATGCGAGATCTGTGAATATGCGGATTGTCAAGCTAAGCTGACGCCTTGACGTGAAGATATGGGACCGCCAGCACCTCCAAAGAAGCCTACCAATATGTTCGGGATCTGCCTGTGGATTCGAAAGATCATCAGTGTCTGCGCGATACTAACACTTATAGGACTCGAAGCATCCATTGCCGTTCAGTAAGGCCCTCCGTCGCCATGTCGGGAACAGTTTAGAGACCCATCACGTTGACTTTTCTTCTTTAGAAACGCCCAACTCAAAACGATTGCGTCGATATTAAAAGCAGAGAATGCTCTGGTCAAGCGAGACTCCTCGTCGTCCAGTCCTATGTATGCGAACATAGCCAAACGAGCACAACCCAAAATCGTCTGTGAATACTATTCAGGGTTTGATGTTCCTGCGGTGTAAGCGCTCTTCCGCTATCCATCCATCAGTCCATTGACTCTGTTCTGCAGTAAGGCTGGTCGAGCACGATCCGTCTTATATCACATCGCAAATTGTGAGGCCTGTACCCTCGTTAATTGTGCAGCTGGTGCGATCGCTGAGAGACATTCTTAGGTGTCTCACTGTTAGGTTTATTATGGCTAGAACGCCCTGGCACGAGAGAGGCTGCTCAGACAGTGGACTTTTCTTCCCTCGCAATCCCTCCCGCTGGAAATCTAGGTTTGAAAACCTTTGGTCTACTGGAGATAGCAAGTTTGCGTCGAACGAGATTTATAATACTATGCTGACGAAAGCCTCTTTATTAGTGGATAGCAACGTCCGTTATCAATCATTAGTGAGACGCGACATCGCATTCGCCGAATTTGCACTGAATATTGGCTGATCCCATAAACATTTCCGTCCATGACGCCTCGTCTCGCATGCGCATTCTGGTGGGTGTCTCGACGAAATAGCATTGGTACCTTTTCGTACATTGCTGGTTTCCTTCTGGTCGTGGCGGGAATCACCAGCAGCCTTTTGGTAAAATCCACATGCCTTAAGAAGCCTTCTAGGTGGTAATACTGATTGTCTCACTATAGGGCTTGGTTTTCGTCAGAAAGCTCAAACTATTATCGGCGAACCGTACGGGAGGCATGTTCGGTGGGCAACCACCTATGGCTGGTCCACCCGGTCCGGGCATGCCATACGATGGATTCTAGGACTAAAACAATGCGGACCGCGAGGCCTTGCCTGAATGAACCTTGCCTGAATGAAGCATGCTGGGATGTGTGTGCGCTACCGTGTCCGTGGTTGAGTCCTGGATGTCTGGGTCCAGACCTTGCTGCGACGAAAGCTGCCCGGCGTGGATAAATTTCTGACACCCTTAGGCAGCTCTCCGGGATTTCGTCAAAGTAATAATATTTGAATAAAGCCTGGTCCGAAAAGCATGTCTGGCGCAAAATTTTCTTTGTTTATTGGGTACCCTAGATGTTGCTGTCGATTGCGATGTCCTGACAAATGGTACCCTCTTTCGCTATGAGCTTGCTGCGATCAGGCACCGTAACTGATAATCATGTTCCATCTGGGCCGTTGAGCTGATGGTCCGGTCAGCATCGACCAAAATTCGATGCAAGCGAGGTCCACGGCCGTGGAAGTCAGTAGTGCTAGGTGATGATGCCGCATCAGGAAAGTAATTGACGCAAAAAGCCAATGGTGATCGGAAAAATTTACCGGATGCTAAGCCCGGCAGTCAACAGCAATTGAGGTGCTTTGTTGTCCATGTCGCGAGTTCATAGACTACCTACAACAGATATGCTGAATCCCTAGTGTGCTGCAGTGGTATTTTTCCAAAGTACCAAAATCGCTTGCTTGTGCTTTGATCTGATTGATCTACATACAAGGTGACAACATTTCCCGACGTTTCACGGGAGTGGCCGTGAAAATCATGTGTTTTCCTTTCCCATAAGAAAAGGGTGACATTGTCCATGACCACTAAAGTATGGTCCACTGCTTTGAATCTCCATTCATCTTTGCAGACAGGACAACAAGGACACCCTTTTTTTGCTACCTTTCCGTATTTTACCATTCTAAGCAAGCACCATGGCAAACCGGGACGGTAGCCGGAGAGTTGGATATTTACATTGCAGCAGCGGTTGCTGAACGGTTGACCCTCTTTTCTTCACGTGCCGTAATCCGGCTTTCCCGACCGAAGTGCCGTTCAGCGAATTGGATTTGGCTCGATACTTACTTGCACGCTTTACTACTACTGTCGGCAGACGGGCTATTTCAAGGCGCCGAATGGATTAAGTGACATCGAACACTATTTACTTCAAGAAAGGAACAACAGATCGGGTGTCCTGTCACTCCTTTCTTGCCCACCATCATGGCCATTTGTTGCAATTGTACGAATGCGTTTGCTTCCCATTGTCAAAATCTTGCAAAGCAAGGACCATGGGCAGTTTACGCGCGCTTGAGCTGAAGGATTTTCCTCCTTCCCCCCTGGACTGGTCTGCAACAAAGCCATTGTCTACCCTCTTCTCTCTCTTCTGCTCTTCTTCGTTCCATTCTTCACTTACTACTTCATAAGTATCATTTTCATATAACTTGTGCCCTGCCACTCAGTCCCACACTTCGTCAATATGTTTGGTAAACTCGCACTCCTCACGACTCTCGCTGGCTTCGTAGCCTCCGCTCCCGTCAGCACCGAGTCTCGCACCAAAGAGACTTTCGGTAACTTCAGTGAGTGATCTTTCTTCTTCCTTATTGATTGTTTATCGATGTTGTTGTATACTGATTTTGCGAATTTGATCTGTGTCTCAGACGTTTCCTTCTGGTACGACGGTGCCTATACCGGCAGCTGCGGCTTCACCAACTCGACCAAGCAGTACATTGCGTCCATCAGAAACGCAAATGCCACCCTAGACAGTGCTTGCGGCAAGACCGTCAGAATCACCGACGTCGAGAAGCAACACTCCGTCCTTGCCATGATCGTCGATGGTACGTGTAAAGTGGTGGCGCGAAAGTGATCACGTGACTCACTCCTTCGTTCCCATCTCCTGCACTTTTTCCCCTCATCACAGAGGTCGTCGATGCTGCCGAATCCTACCTGAATGTATCGCGAGTCGCTTTCCAGCAGATCACTGAACTCGATAAAGAGTTTTTCAACGCTACATATGTCTTCGTCGATGAACCTGTTCCCGAATGGACCCCACCTGCCGTCGAAAACAACAACGGTGGATCCGTTGCCGCTTCCACGCCAAAGAAGCAACAATCTTCCCCTCAATCTTCTCCCAAGGCTAGTCCAAAAGCTCAAGCTGCTGCTTCTCCTTCTCCAAAGCAAGAAGGAAAGCCAACAAGCTCGAGCCGAAAGGTAGAGCAGCAGAAGCCCACTTCATCCAGCAAGAAGGTCGAGCAACAAAAGTATACCCCACCCACAACCACCAGCAGCAAGAATGTCGAGCAACAAAAGTATACCCCACCCACAACCAGCAGCAGCAAGAAGCAAGAGTATACTCCCAAGACTACCTCATCTTCCAAGAAGCAGGAATACGCACCTAAGAAGGAGGCTTACACCCCCGAGACAACCAGTAAGAAAGCCGAGCAGACGCCTGCCAAATCATCCGGTGGTGGTGGTCAATTCGTGAGTTCCTTCGTCCAACTTCTCCCTTCACTGTGTTGAATGTAGACCTGACTTGCTGTTTAACACCAGTCCGGCCGTGGTACTTGGTTCACTCAGGGTGGCAACGCAGGTGCCTGCGGTTCCGTCAACTCCGACAGCGCATACATTGTTGCCGTCAACTCTGCTCAATACGCCGGTGGTTCTCACTGCGGTCAATCCGTCCGCATTAGCGCTGGTGGCCGCTCCATCTCTGCTCGTGTTGCCGAGTGAGTTCCCTTTTACGCCTCCACATAGCTTTCTGCAGTGTATCAGTACTGACGGTTTCGATCTGTCTTGTCAATAGTCTCTGCCCAGGATGCCCATATGGAGGTCTTGACCTCTCCACTGGTGCTTTCCAAGCTCTTGGCTCGCTAGGCCAAGGTGTTCTCTCCCTCTCATGGTGTAAGCTGTCTTCGCTTGTCGGTCGTGATGCACTTCTGACCTTGGCTTCTTTTCGTTCCTCCAGCATGGGAATAAATGGATTTCATCCGCAGAGACATCTCTCACCCAAAAAGGGCGTTCTTAGTTGCTTAGACTTGCAGTTAAGCTACTTAATCGAACAAAGAGCCCACCTGTAGCTTTCTTCCATCAGCTGTTCCATCCGGACAGGACTGGTTAATAAAAAGAGAATGCTACCTTCCTTAAAATCTCCAATAGGGAGAAGGGGCAGCAGTGTATATAATCAACATAAGCCTCGACACATTCATTCAACATTTAGATCTTGCTAATAGGTAGAGTACCCGAAAAACAGGTCTCGCTAAAAAGGTGTATCATGTATTAATAGAGGGGAAAAGGTCAGAGGGGAATCAGATAGAAATGGCTATAGCCAGCAATGAAACACTTGCCTCCAACACCTTCTAATCATAGATAATGTGCTCGGCCCAATTTCCTTCTCCTGCACGCCACCATGCCACAAGTAAGGTATAGCTATAGTAACGTTGGTGGCGTTCATGTCAATCGCGTCGGCGAGGACAACTTGGGCAATGATTGAGTGCTTGCAACGAGTGGGAATGCTTCTCATCCAGTAAGTATCACCTCGAGACCAGCTCTACCTCGCTTCTACCAGTGGCG
Source organism: Cystobasidium tubakii (assembly GCA_024345325.1). NCBI lineage: Eukaryota > Fungi > Basidiomycota > Cystobasidiomycetes > Cystobasidiales > Cystobasidiaceae > Cystobasidium > Cystobasidium tubakii. The sequence goes on along the minus strand of BROO01000005.1, from coordinate 918,346 downwards.
GCATTGCATGTTCCATTTCTTCTGCATATTTTCCGAGAGAAGGCTCAGGAAGTCGATCACCCGGTCTGGCCGCTCTATAAAAGCCGCCGACAATCAGCAACTCTTCTTTTCTTTCTACCAAGACCAAACTCTTACAGGATCCTTTATAGGAAACTTCCGAGATGTAGTCTAGCTAATCTACATTAGCCACATCAATCTACGGCTTACGATGAGCGCAAAGGTCGTAGTATTCCTCACCAACGAGAACTCTTCTCGCTGCCCGCTCCAAAAACTCTTCCAGTCCAACTGAGGAGTGAGCATCCTGCAAAGGATGCGGCGGGCTAGCGCTCGATGACTTGGGCTCGACGTGCGCCAGGAATAACTCGTTTGTCTCCTGCTGTTGTCTTCTTCCAGCTGCTGGAGGTCTCGTACCACCATGCAGCTGGAGAGGCCGCGCCGTCGCAGCATGAGGTACGACTTCGTCTGAAGCCGCTAGCAATTGACTTCATATGTGGTGTAATGTTGTTGTTAGCTTGTAACTCTTCCTGCAATGCATATTCCTGTTCTTGTCCTTATTGTGATCTGATTCGTCTGTCTATCGGAATGATATTGCCCAGTCTTTTTGAACCGGATGGTGATCACGTGCCGCTGAGACATCCTCGTAGGTGTCCTGTTGTGCATCTCCAGACTACTTGCCTACATCCACAGACAAGATCGTCAAGTACCACCATGCTCAAAGGACCTGCCCTTAACTTGGCCGGATGGAAGACTGATGAGCAAGCAGCGAACCAAGCAAGTCTTCACGTCGGAAGGCCCTCCTATCTAATGTGCAACCTTGGTGCACCTGCCGATAATACTCCAGAACACTCTACAGATGGTGAAAAAGATGGTTTTGCCTGACGAATCATGTGTACGCTGCCAACTGACCAGCAGATGCCTAGCCATGAAATCACCTTGACACCTGGAATTGAGATGGGATGGGTAGATCAGGTCTTTGCTACCATCCTAGCATAGGAGGATCCCCTACTCGTCCCTTGAATGGTTGTATACTGATGCAACGTGACAGGAGAGTGACTGAGCTCCCTATTCAGGGCGTACTATGGATTCCTGCCCGACTAATCTGCGTAAACTCCTTATGGAGGACTTGGTCGGCACAATGTCAGCCATCTTGACTAGTCCGCCAAGTCAGTGTCATGTCAAGCTCTTTCACATCGCCATCCATATGTGAAGCTATTCGTGAGTGTGCTACCGGGGGAAGGGCCAAGACAGTGATCTTGATGTCAGGAAGGACAAACAGTAGTGTTTAGGGCAGCCTCAACGCCGCCAGAATAGCTAGTATCGTCTCCGAGCATCGTTGTTAAGCCTGCTCATTGACTCCGAGAGGTTCTTGCAGTGCAACATCGCATTACATCTTTTCGCCCATCTCGAAAGCGAAACGCGAGCAGCGGTTCAATGTGGCAATAGCCGGATGGTAGCTGCGAGCCATGGGCAAGGCTGACAACGCGGCAGAAGGTCTCGGACATGACATTGGATGAGATCCGCTTGCCCTGCATGTGCGTGCCCGCCTGCAGATATCCCTGTCGTATCCTCATCTGCATGAGGATGATCGGGCTTCCATGCAGCGACGACCTCGAGAAGCGCGCCTTTCTTCCTGACCGAAAGACCGACTTCGTGAGAAGAGAACAGCGAAGGAGAGACGGCGTGGGTGGCCAGAGTCTTCAATCATGCAGCAGCAGCAACAGGCCGCGGCGGGGTCTGGTGCTGCCACCACCGAAGGCACGACGACTGCCACTGGAGCTCAAGCTGGAGCGCAATCTGGAAATCCACCTCGACAGCAACAGCAGCAAGCTCAAGCTCCGGTTCAAGCCGGTGGTGATTCTCCTGCTGGTGCTAGTGCTGCTGCTGGAAGACCAAATCAGCGTCAGGCTCCTCCAGCTCCAGGCCAAGCGCAGCCATCAGCTCCAGCATCAGCTAGCAACCCTTCTGCTCCGTCCGGAGTTGCTAGACCGGCTGGGATGACTGCTGCAGGACCTGCACCAGCTGCACCAGCACAATCAATCTCTTCGTCTGCTGCAAGACCTGCTGCTTCTGCTTCTCCCGCAACAGCGGCCGCTCCTCCTCGAGCTGCCGCCGCTAGTAGCAACACTGCACCTGCTGCAGCTGGAACAAGCAACACAAATCTCCGTCCGCTGAACGTCAAAGACGCTCTCTCGTATCTGGATCAGGTCAAGTCAAAGTACAAGTACTCCCCCGAGGTGTACAATGCCTTCCTTGACGTGTGAGTCTGGTCGATGCTGGTTTGCTTACCTCGGAGCGTCTGACACTTGCCCGTCCGCGCCACTCCACGTTCTCTCGAATAGCATGAAGGACTTCAAGACACAGGTGTAAGCTGGTCCTAGGCTGCTTGGCCTAATGCACCATACTAAGCCTTTCTGGCCTGCAGCATTGACACGCCCGGCGTCATCGACCGAGTCTCGTCCCTCTTCCGAAACTGCCCAATCCTAATCGCAAACTTCAACCTTTTCCTACCCGACGGCTATCGAATTGAAGCATCAGTCAAGTCTTCAGATCCCGAGTACATCGACGCATACCGCGTCGTCACTCCGTATACCGTTCAGCAACTGGCAGCGGGTCAATCTACCTCGCTCACCGGCGTAATCCTGCCTGGGCAAGTCAAGCGATATCAACAACAAGCACGCGAGAGACTCGGAGGCGCTATCGCTAATGCACAGGCTAACATCGGTCAACAAGGTGCCGCAGCTGCTGCTACTGCCTCAGTGCAGAAAGCAGCCGCGGGCGCAGCTGCGTCTCAACCTGCTGCCGTACGAAGAGCTCAGGAAACTGCACTTGCTCGGAGCGCCGCTCATGCCGCAGGTGCTGGAAGAGGCAAACCAGCTCTTCCAACAGCTGCACCCGCTCAACCACCGGCTGCTGCTCTTCAAGTCAAGCAAGAAGCTGCAGCTCCCAGTCTGCCAGCCAGCAAGCCTGCTGCAACCGCCGTTGCACCTCCCAAACAAGAAGCCGCCACAGCTGCCACACAAGCCGCCCCGGACTCGAGATATGGTCAAAGACAACCTGTTACAACAACGAACGAGCCTGAAAGCGCAGCACCTCCCGCCAGTCAACCTGCCTCGCAGCCTGCCAGCGCGCAACCTAGCAGGACTGCCACGCCCGGAGCTGCATCTGCACTTTCCAATAGTACAGACAGCCGGAGACCGCCTATTGAATTCAAGTGAGTGTTCTCGGATAGCGTATACGCGAGTGTAGGGATCGCTTAGCTTATTGATTGCTGCCGTTTTCTCTCTAGCCATGCTATTTCCTATGTCAACAAGATAAAGAACCGCTTTATCAGAGAGCCGGAAGTCTACAAAACCTTCCTTGATATCCTGCAGACGTATCAGAAAGAGCAGAGACCAATTCAAGATGTGAGTGTACCGTAATGTATGTGCTACAATAGGAAACACCGTTTAACGCCCTCATTATCTTCCCCCTGTTCTAGGTCTACGCTCAGGTCACAAAGTTATTCAAAGCTGCACCAGATCTACTAGAAGAGTTCAAGCAATTCCTTCCTGATCATTCAGCTCAAGGACAAGCTGAAGCTGCTGCTGCTGCCCAAGCTAAAGCGGCGGCTCAAGCGAGAGCGGCAGGTGCACAGACTTCAGGTGCGGCTGGCGCGCGAGCTGTTGGTGGAGCTGCTGGTGCTGCATCTATACGGCAAATGCAACCTGAAGAGCCAGTATCAGCTGCCGCTACTGCACAGAAAAGAAAGCGTGCGGCTGGAGGACAAGCTGAGAAGATTTCAGAACCTGTACCTCCTGCTGCTGTACCGGCTGGCTTTGCTGCTGGAAAAGGAAAACAGCAACCAGGCAGAAAAGTCGGCAAAGGCGCCGCTGCGGGCGTCACAGATCCTGTCATCCCTGCTCAGCAATCAAATGCCCGCTACGAAGGTATTATTTCTGCACAACCTGCATATCCTCAGCCAATTCTCAGCTACCTCCCGCCTGGTTATACTCTACCTGGCTTCGGAGGCACCTCCTCAGTCTCACAAGGCCCACCGCCAACATCACAAATGACCAACGAAGAGCAACTCTTCTTCGATCGCGTAGCAGACTTTATCGACGACAAGTTCACATACTATGAGTTCCTCAAGCTTCTCAATCTATACACTCAAGATATTATCGACCTGCCAACTCTTGTATCGAGAGCCTGGCTGTTCATCGGATCTGCTCCTGATCTATGGCTGGACTTTAGACACCTCGTGGGATGGCAAGATGGTTCGAGTGTCAATGGTAGAACTATCGAGAACGGAGAATGGATCGTCGAAAACATCCCGGCTGTTGAGCGAAAGGGACCGGATCTGTCAAAGACTGAATCTGCTGGGCCTAGCTATCGCAAATTGCCTCCTTCGGTGCGTTTCGTCTTTTTCGAAGGCCCGTGCAGGCATAGCTGACGTCGCTCTTCGCTTTACAGGAGATCAACATGCAATGCTCGGGCCGAGACAAACTCTGCTGGGAAGTTCTAAACGATGATTGGGTGTCAGTGATGAGTTTGGGAAGCGAAGAGGTCTTCCTCGCACACCGCAAGAACCCCTTCGAAGAGGCTCTACATCGATCTGAAGAGGAACGACACGAATACGATTTCCATATTGAAGCCAATCTCCGTACGATAGCTCTCCTCGAACCCATCGCTGCTAAAATCGCTACGATGACGCCTAAGGAGCGCGAAACATTTAGGCTGAAGCCTGGTCTGGGTGGACAGAGCAAGAGTCTATACCAACGCATCATTAAGAAGGTGTACGGAAAAGAGATCGGACGGGAAGTCATCGCAGCGCTGCATGAGAATCCTTGTGTTAGCGTGCCAATCGTACTTGCTCGTCTAAAGCAGAAAGATGAAGAGTGGAAGCGAGCACTTAGAGAGTGGAACCGTGTTTGGCGTGAGGTTGATGCCAAGAATTTCTATCGAAGTCTTGATGTAAGTTTCCGTTTTTTTCTGCTTGTTGAGGCCACGCTGATCTGTCGCGTCCATCTCCTGCAGCATCAAGGTATCACCTTCAAAGCACAAGACAAGCGGTACATCAACCCTAAAAGTCTCGTCATGGAAATTGAAGTGCTTCGACGCACAGAAATGCAAAAGCAGATCGCTGCTCCTCTCCCTTACCGGCCTCCTGCTGCTACCTATCAGCTGGTTTATCCTATCTCCGACGAGACTGTCCTCTTCGACTCGCTCAAGCTATTCCTATCTTACCTCGACCGCGCACCTGGCTACCACAGTTTAGCGGAACGCGACAGGATTGAAGCTTTCTTACGGTCCCTCATATCCTTGGTCTTCGCTATTCCGGTCTCAGTCTTAGATGCTATGCTCACTCCCGTGCAAGACGATGATCACTCTGGCTCGTTGTCGGAAGATGACATGTCGGATTCGGCTGCTTCTTCAGTGGATGGACAGGGCTCATTGCTACAAGCAAGGCGTGCAGGTTCGGTGACTGGCGGAAATTCGACTAGAAAGAATGGAGATCTGCGGAAGAAGGCACTGAAGAATGCGGGACATAATGATGCCGCTGCCTACGAGAGAAGAGCGACTAGGAATGGAGCAGAGGGCGCTGAAGTTACACCAGCTTCATCACGTGATTCTACTCCAGTACCTGCTAGTCAGCCCGCTCCTGCGGTCGAGTTGGCGGATGCAGATACACCCATGGAAGGCGTGGAGCCCACACCCGCGGCGGACATTCCAGTAATTGTCGAGCAGGAAGCTAATGGCGACAGCTCATTCAAGACAGAAGTGCCAACTTCGGCTGCTGGATTGGAAGCAATGAACGACGTCGAGACTGTCAAGACCGCAGTTGCATCCGTAACGGGTTCGATTGAGCAAGCCCAGCACCCTAGGCACCCTTCAGCTACGCCAGTCATACCAGCAGATGCTCCTCCTGAGACTATGCAGACCGCGCATGACGTCGTTGAAAATGGTCCTATTGTGCCCCCTGCTACCGCAGGCGACAGTTCATCGGAAGAGTCAACGCAACAAGCGGGCTCTTCTGGACCATTGCTTCACAATGCTCAGCGTGATGGTCAACATCAAATCCGAAGATTCAACTTCTTCTGCAATACACCGTACTATTGCGCAATACGCCTTATTCATGTAAGTCGCGTCCGCGTATTGAGTGATGGCGAGAAGCTGGCTGATCGTATAACCTCTTTCTAGCTTCTCTACTCTCGTCTCGACACCATGAAGCAAGCCGCAAAGGCTCTCGAAAAGACTAAATCGGAGAACGCGCTGAAGAACACTGCCTATACCACTTTCGGCAAGGCAAATCCCCGGTTCTCTGGTCAAGAAGCCCCTACTCCTGAGTTCCTTTATGACAGCATGCTTGAGCTTTGCGAGAAGCTCTTTGGCTCCGAAATCGATCAACCTACCTTTGAAGACGGTATTCGTGCACTGTTCGGCAATCAGGCCTACCATATCTTTACGATAGACAAACTGCTTTCCTCGCTCGTCAAAACCGTCTGGAGTCTGATTGACTCGAATCGCGATACATATGCTGCCAACGGCGAGATTTTCAAGCTGCTTGTAGACGATCGGCGGTATCCTACCACAGCTCAAGCTCAACAAATCAGCTATCGAACCAACGCTGAGCTGGCCGCAGGGTCAGACGAGCATTTGTACCGGATCCAATGGCTCCCACGACGACACCAGCTCACCTTCCAGCTTCTGGGCAAGGACGAAGTCTTGCCGGAAGATGAGAACGACTTATCGAAAGCTTGGGAGCGATACATCGAATCCTTCGTCGGTAATACCGTCACAAAGGGCATCCCGCTATCAGAAAATGAGCTACTTCGCACTGTCTGCCTGAAGAGAAACCTCAAGACAAGTAAAGAGGCGGAAGGCGTCGATGAGACGCAAGTTTTCGCCAAGTCAGAACTAGAGTCCCGCATATGTGTGCGGAGCTATAGAATGTTCTGGCAAGGCTCAACTGAAGATGCAATGCACCGAGAATGGCCAGAAGCCGTTCAGACGAATAAACTCGAAGAGCTGGAGAGCAAGCGCAAGACTCGCTTTGTCAAACGGCTCGAAAAACGGAACGCTGCGCTGTCAGAACAGCAGGCTGCCAGAGACAAGATCCAAGCTCAGACTGTGCAGGTTCCTGAACAGGCGAAAGAAGTTGAAAAGAAGGATGAAACCGTGCAGGACGCTCCAGAGACTGGGGATGTAAGCATGAAGGGCGCAGCCCCGGCTGTCGATGCTCCTGCAAGCACGGCCGATAAAGAAGGAGACAAGAAGGAAGATACGGGGGCATCGACTGATGCTACGCCTGGGACTACAGCTCCTGCAGGCCAGTGATCTCCAAGATCAATCTGTTTAGTGGGCTTTGTAGCCAGTCGTGTGAGGTTCTGCTGTAAAGGCACTGTTCTGTTGACGCACTAATCTGGTGGACGTTACCTATCGGCCTGAGCTGTTGTAATCTATAGAGTATGGAGTATCGTTTTCAACGCACGTTTCCCTCTTCGAGCTGCGTTCAGCTACATAGCTATGACCGACCTCTGTAATCATTCTTTCGAGTAGGAGACCGAAATAAAGGCTGTCCGCATGTCATTTTCGGTCTTCTGCGCGTGTATTTGCAAATTCAATTCGTCTGCCCTATATGCGCGTTTCTCGCAATATAAGTAGCTGGGTTAACTTACAGATGTACCTGATAAGATCAGGGAGACCTGCTTTAGGAGTGCCAACTGATGTCTCTGGCATTCCCTCCAGCAAGCCACCGGCCGATGAACCGATAGAAAATGGTGGCAAACGATCGCAGCCAGCACGAGGGGGTTCTCCGGGCACTGAACAGGGAGACCTTTCGCGTTGTCTCTCATCCAACCCTGTTCAAATTGAACAAGACAATGAGCATGTCTTTACTTTCACAGTCAGGCGTATCTCTCTCCCACATGGAGAAGCTCTCTGCGCAGACGATAGAGCAGTCCATAGAGCGAGCTCTAGAACTGTTAGATCATCAAGGCTGGAAAGAAGGCAAGACATTTACCGAAGATCATGTATTTCAAGTAAAAACTGCAAAGCTACATGCCACAGGAGGTGAAAAACTAGCCTGGCATAAGAGAACGAGCTTACATCCTGTAGATCGGGATATCACGTACGAGGAATTTCGAAATGGACTATTATTGGATCATACCGTCAATGAACAACAATACATACCTGATATGAGATACTGCAGCAAGCTCAAGGCTTTCCGTGAAGAACTACCCGAAGTAGAAGTATACTTAATACAGGTAAATCACTCTTTTCATTGCAAGTCGCAGCCCAAGTTGCCACGTTCCCCTGCTAATGAGATCCTCTGATAATTCAAGTACAAAATGCCACTGGGAACTACGAACCGCGAATTCGCTTCGTTGGTGATAACCGACGACTTACCCTCCAAAGCAGGTTCATCGGATCGAAGCTTCATAGTTGTCCAAGTCCCGGTACTCGATATCCCAGTCAGCAAAGGTTTTGTTAGGGGAAAGTATGCATCGGTAGAGCACGTTGAAGAGAAAACGGAGGCCGATGGCAAGAAGAGTGTTAAATGGAGGTGTGTATCATAACCCTGTCCTGTAAGAGTGTTGGAACTGACTTCCGGCTTGTCTTTCTAGAATGGCTACTGCTTCATCAGCTGGTGGGGCATTGCCTCAGGTGGCGACGGATCTTGCGGTGAGTGTTTGATATAGTGGTTTGATGAATAGGAACCCGTGACTTGGAGACTGTCCTCAGAACACTAGCTGAATAATATACATTTTCACAGCTTCCAAGCCAGATCTCGCACGATGTTCCCAGCTTCATCAATTGGGCCAAGAAGAAGTCCAAAGAAAGTCAAACGCTAGCATAGTATCTGTCGTAAATAGGACAGTTGCACATCAACTACCACCATTGGTAATTTCCAACTAATACAATTCGTGCCTTGGTATTAGTGGTAGGTTGAGCCATATTCTCCAGAAAGAAATGCAGAACTACTGTACTAACGCTAGTGAGGTCTATAGTAATCAGATAAGCCTGTCTATCTGCTCGTTTCTAGCTGCTTTATGGCTATAAATCTGCCCGACCATCGAGAAATAGCCTGCCATGTTGAAGAGGGTTCCCTATTTGCCACCATTTATGTGCGCACGCTTGGGTCTCCTCCATCGACAAGAAAGAACAATGAGACTTCAAGGAATGCAGAGCTCTCATCCACTTCTTGACGTTCACTTATTGCTTGTACACGCTGACTCTGCCAGGACTGGATACGCTTACCCTTTGACCATGCTCAAGATGTTCAGACGAAGGCGAAGAGACCGAGACGGCGGCAGCCACGCACGTGATCGAGTCGATTCTGGCATGCATACACCCGGTGAACAGACGGGGAGTGCAGTGCGCCCTACAGAACAGCACAGGAGAGCACACAAACCATCTGGAGTCACCTTCGAGTTTCTGTCTGCTTCCACCGGAGATCCAGCCACCAGGAAGCCCTTTCACCCGACAGCTACCGACCTGGCAGCACCACCACGCCGTCTCCCACATCCGGACGGCAACGCAACGACCATCGTATCCTTCATCAGCTTCAAGGATGTCGAGGATCTGCACTCCCCTGCGTTTCTTCATGAACAGCAACCTTCTCCTGCGTTGGTGTATACTGCCGGTGGCAAAGCGAAGAGCATGTACACTGTCGCTAGGCCCGCTTCAGTCAGAAAGTACAGAGACAGCATTATCTCGCATAGCAGTCTTCTCGGAAGCCCTACTGGTGCTCTACCTCCTGTCCCAGCTCTCAAATTGCCGTCAGTAAAGGCCAGGCATAAGCAGATTCCAACATTCAACCTTTGCATAGCGTAGGTACTCGTATACACAGTCTCTTTGACTCTTACATTGAAGTCTTATAACACATATGAACACTTTTACAGTGGAGCGCCATGCTCTGGCAAGACATCATTCATCAGATTGCTTTGTGAGACGCTGGACCTTGATAGGGAGAAGGAGGGAAACAAGGGGGCTCTCGAAGCCATACGCAGCCCATGGTTTGGCAAGACGGGTTCATCAGAGTGAGTGCAGTTCCTCAAGGGTTGGACTACAACGTCGGACTGATGTGGCGAAACGATCCCAGACCCGCCTCTATCAGTATCACAGCCAATATCGCTTTTGAGCAGGCCCTGAAGCTTACTTTACACGAAGCGCAGTCTTTTACTTTCGGAAGCGACACAGCACAGAACTTGCAATCGGAGCTGAAGGCTCAGGACCTAGTCCGTTTCATCGAAGCTAGGCTGGATGGTTCGATGGTGCAGGAGACTGCTTTAGTCAGACAGCCAATTACTGCTACTGATTCTCACATTCATGCTTGCTTGTAGTGAGTTCTTGCATTCGCTTCGTTAAAGTTTAGAGGCCCAGATCTGGAATGCTGAGAATCGGATGTCGCATTACAGCTTTCTCGACCAGACTTGTTTTAATCGAAGCTCTGGCGTCGAACAAATAGAAGAGCGCAGTAATTACTCGAATTGTAACAATACTGCCTTGGTCTTATCCGGTCATCATCTCAACGTTATCAAGCAGCTCGGAAAGCGAATGAATATCCTTCCCGTCATAGCTAAAGCGGACGAATTCGCGGTTTCCCAAATGGACGAAGTGAAGACTGTTCTTCGCACTCTATACAGAGATGGACTTTTCCTGGACCCCATAAGCTTTAATTATAACAGCACGGCAGAAAGTGAAAGCTACGACAGTATCGGACGTCTAGCAATAATGGATGGCCTTGATTCTGAATGTCACGGTGAAGAAGAAGAGTTTATCCCACTTACGCCTATCATAAGGTCTAGAAGCAATTCAATACATCGTCAACCTCTCAAGCGGAAGACCAAGAAACGATTCTCCCAGATAGCAATCAAGCCTTCCGAGGAGGAAATCAATGAAATCTTCCCAGTATCGCTTATTTCACCCGAAAACTTCGATTTACGTCCGTTACCTACTGCACAGAGACGTGATGAAGAAGAAAAGCAGGAGAACAGTAGTCAGTTTCAGAGGAAATTTAAGTATGGAATCGTAGATGTCATGAATGAAGAGCATTGTGAATTTGTAGGGCTCAAGAAGGTTCTTTTCGGGACTGGATGGAAGACTTTGAAAGATTTGACGGAGGAGAGATTTGAGGATTTTAGGACGGAGAGACTACAAGAGCGTCAGGCGCGGTCTCGTGCTAATACTTTATCAGCTGTTCCATCGTAATTTTGGTTCCTTTACCTGCCTCTTACTCGGCTCAGCTCACATGATTGAACCATGTGAAGTAATGTATACCCTTCATAGATATCCTGAATATACGTAATGCACAATAAAGGTTTCAAGGTCGATTTTGCGAGACCAGGGTGCACGATGCGGTTTTCGGCGGCCAGGAGATTACATTCTCTAAAAGCATAACAGCTAGAATTGCAGCTCGTCACATCCATCAGTATATGGTTGCTTTGCTGTTTAGAGCTGAGCCAGTTCATAGCCGCAGCTGGCTATGGACGGACTCCATCTACCAGCAGCAAACCAAACATATACTGAAGGATGTGAATAATCTCTCAAATGTAGAGTCAGTTTGTAGGAAAGCGGCGCATTAGCTTTCCCTCGCAGGCGCGGCACGTCAGCCATTGTCAAAAGCAGCGATGAAACATTGTTACATGACGTTACACAAAGCTAGGGAGGCACCCTCACGCTCGCCAGACGAGACCAGAGACAGCCGGAACACGACGTGCAAAGCTACTTGCCGTATAGAAACGGCAGCCTACTTTGTCCTCATGTAGCGTAGAGGTCCCTTAGAATGAACTACAAGTATTTGGGGCACGCCGCAACATCAATCAACCAAAAATTAACGAACGAGCCTCATGCAGAGTTTTCAATGATGGAGGGAACGCACTGAAATTGTCAGAGTATGACTTGGGAGGGATCTTAGCGTGCTTAGGTTCCTGCACGAAATAAGGATATCCCTGCTTTTCTGCGAAATTGATGGCGTCTTCTCTGGTGAGGAATCTGATGTATGTACCCCTGCAGAGAGAGCCACATATGATCAGCCATGAGCCAGGGAAAGAGCCACGAATGGGCCGCGGGAGGGTAAAGTTAGAAGGAAGAGAGAGAGGGGGGGGAACGGACAGAGTAACTTACTGTTGCGTATCCCCTGAGCTCTGCCACCTACGTAATTAGAACATAGATTCATGTATATCAGCTTCGTTTCTAGCGTTTCCCATGCCCAGAAAGCGCCGCCCATTTCCTGCCCGAGCGAGGCCATGCAGGAGCAAGGCAGGCCGGGCACCGAGCAGGGAAATTCGGTCAAGCACTTCCAGGGACTAGAAGCTGACGTACCCCATCAGAGCATTCTCCCATCTTCCAGCGCCTATATAGAGCATATATTATATACAGAAAAGAGTTAGTCTAAAATCGGTGAGGAGGGCGAAAGCCAGGAGGCGAAACTGACCGGGTAGAGTGTCCCAATCGATCCTCCAGTGCCAGCTGCATGACGGAAGCATAGGAAAAGACATGGCATAAGTCGTAGTGTCAGCTTCTTGCGAATTTCTAGGACAGCTTGACGCAGAACGAGAGTATGCAATGCAAGGCGATCATTTACCTTGTAGCTTTGGCGCCTGGAAAGCAGGAAGGGGAGTTGTCAGCAATCCAGCGTTCCTTTGGCAGTTCTTCCCTGTCCATTGAACGCACTCTGAGTAGATTCCTGCGAGGGCTGTAGGGTCAACACGAGAAGTAGTGTCCAAAGAGTCAGCGATCAATTCTACCCATAACCACCTCCGGCACCAACGAGATCGATAGCTCTGATGATAGCGGCAACTCAGCCAAGACCTACCTGATAGATCCTGACTGGTCTTCTAGTCAATTCTGTCGGTGCACCACTGACAGCCGCAGCAGCGATATGGTCACCCTCTGCTCTATGCTGAGTTAGAGCTCTATCAGCTTCCGCTTGAGCTTCCGCGGCGAGTACTTCTTTTGAGGTTGGATCTGCGCTGTCTTTCGATGCTGATGCGGACACCTTCTTTGATGGGTCGTGTGTGGTGTTGTTGCTGACGTTGCGGGCTTGTAGTGCCGTTACTTGACCTTGCAGAGTGGCAGATCGTCGGAATGCGAATCGGGCGGTGGATAGCATGATTGAGGATGCGGAGCTTATTCCCGAGGATAAGGCGTGTTCCTATATATATGTGTCTGTATCTCCCTTCTGTTAATGATTCGACGCAATTGGGTTGGAGGAGAGGCGTCGAACAGAAGTTGGAATGGATGGATGGAGGTTGGCAAGGGAGCAACTCGACAGAAGATAGCAAGTGGAAGGCAATAGCAAGAGTGCTTGCATGACACTCGTACAGTCCAGTCTTGCTCATACCGCGGGGCTTATTCCTGCGAGGGTGTCGTCTAAATACAATAGCATAGCCGGTTGCAGGCTATTCGACACATGCAATGGCTACATGTCTACATACGATGGGGGCATCGCCAACCCAGTCGGCAAGATGCTGGACGTGCACAAGCGGAAACCTGTCAGAGCGAGCGAGAGAGGTGGAGAGGGACTCTCCAACTCCAGCAGCGAGCCGGCATAACGCAGTCAGCATCCCGGGAGCATGATGCTGGACATGCCGACGTCGGGTTCTGGCTGCGTAGACAGGACAGGTGTGCCGAATGTCTGATCTCGCGTGTGCTATCTTTGTCCGCAGAGTTGGATGCCGTTTCTACGAGAAAGAAGGCACAACTGCACAGTGGGATTGAGAGCTCGTATTCCGCATTTTCCTTTGGGGTGGTGCCGCAGACATGCATGTCAGCTTAGGATATACCTGCTCATTCTCTTACGAACCTCCTCTGCTGATATTTCATCCACGTCTGAGCCTCCTGCATCAAGCCCACAATTGCCATGGCGGAGCTACTTCCAACCGACGATTTCGTAACACGTCATGGACAGAAGTCATCTACATTCACAGAACCTCCACTAGATGGATCACTGAACCTGCCAATGCTCGTGGACTGGCATGGGGAGAAGAGCTCGAAACATGTCTGGGCTGTTTACCCTAAAGCCGATGGATCTCTGCAGGAAATCACTTGGCGCCACTTGCAGGGTGCAATGCATGAGTATGTTGACCATTCTACAGAAGGAAGCCTTTTTCATTGAATTACTCCGTGAACCCTTGACAGAGTCGCCAAGATCGTTAAAGCTTCATTGCAGGATGCGAAGCCTCTGACTTCCCCTCCAGTAGTAGCGGTACTTGCAAGCCGTGATACCATGTGAGTTTTCCCAAACCCTTCCAGACTCTGCCAAGTCTTTCAGCACTAACGAGCGCATCCGTACCGACAGGACTTACAATGCAATGATGGTCAGTGATATACGACTCCTCTAGCCCAAAGTAGGGGACACTAGCTGAGATTCTCAAGCATAAACAGGCTGGCATTCTGCGTGCAGGCTGCAGCGCCTTCCTCATTAGTCCTCGAAATGCTCTTGACGGAGTGGTCCATCTGCTCACAGCCAGCAAGACCTGTCTCGTCTTCGGATCTTCCGATTATACCGAAAAAGCCTTACTTGATGGCGTGAGGGCCAAGATCGGCAAGAGCGCAAAGATAGTTGAGGCACCTCTATTTGGAGATATCTTCAAGATAGGAGAGCAGGACGTTAGGGAATTGCTTTCTCCTATGTCTACACCTACGGATAACCATGAGACTTCGCTCATTATCCACAGTAGTGGAAGTACCGCGTTGTGAGCTTGAGCCATGATTACTCTTTACTGATCCTCCTTCAATTGAACGGCTAAGTCCTCTGTAATGCTCAGCCCGAAACCCATTCCACTCTCACATCTTGGCGTCTTGCAATGGGCTCGCATTCCCATGTATGGGCATCACGATATGTGCGGCGAGAGAGTAGGTATACAATCAGCTCCTCCCTTCCATGGCATGTAAGTCGATTTCTACCTGGCGTTTCCTACTCAATGAAGCTGATGCGTTTTCGACATCAGGGGTTTCTTTCGTACGAAGCTTCCACTACTTTTATATCGAGCATATATTCTTTGCTAATACTGTAATAAGCAGACTGTGTCGCTGTTCCTTCTGCTTCTGGATGCCACATCGCAGCCTTTGAGCCCCTCGAACCTCCAATTAGACCCAATCCCGAACGAGTAATGGTAGCTTGGCAACAGACTAAGATCACAATCGGCACTGGACCCCCAACCAATCTTGTAGAATGGCTGAAAGACCCACAAGCAGTTGAGTTCCTCAAGACTCTCAAATGGGTACGAGTTGGCGGTGGACCGCTTCCTAGCCCTGTGGGAGATACTTTGGTTGAACGTGGTGTCAGAGTGCTTAATGTGAGAATGGTAACCACGTACTGAGTTTGAATTGCGGTGAAAATGACTAGGATTCTCCTTTTCCAGGGCTGGGGAACTACCGAGGTTGTAAGTCGACATAAATTTCAGGCGAGCAAAAGACTAAGTCAGGCGCATAGGGTGTTCTAAGCAATCCGGCGCCGAAAGAGCACTACGGCAAAGACTGGGAGTATATTTCCTGCACGAGAAATGTAAGTTTGCGCTATTCGAACTTATGCCTGTGGATGGACGCTTCCTCCCACGTACTGACATCTCGGTGTATGATGGTCAGGCACAACCAATCTTTGAACCAAGGGACGAGCACGGGAAAGTTTACGAGATCTGTTTTGGAGTAAGGCTGTACACAGTTGTGCACCTCTAGCATCTTTTAACTCCCCTATCAATCCCTTGACAGTGCACGCCAACACATATACCATCCGTCTTCAACGACAAGGAGAATCGAATTTACCGTACAAGCGATCTAGTCGAACTTCACCCTACTAGGAAAGGCTTCTTTAAAGTTGTTGGAAGAACCGATGATCAGCTCATGCTTAGTACAGGCGAAAAGACAAATCCTGGCCCTATGGAAAGCATTATTCGAGGCCACCCTGATGTCAAGAATGCCATCTACTTTGGTCGCGGTCGCTTTCATAATGGTGTCCTTATTGAGCTCAATCAAGCACACAGCATACACACCGACGAGGATCTATCTGTCATGCGTAACCGAGTCTGGTAAGTATAGATTCCCTTGGGCATAGACTTCTCAAACCTAAGGTGGGTTCCACTAGGGATTACGTGGAACGAGCAAACGCCATCGCACCAAGTGAGGAATATCAGTCACTTATGCAAGGATACACATGCTGATGCCGATGATGCAGGCCATTCACGCCTGTTCAAGGAAATGATCTTATTCGCAAGTCCCGACAAGTCATTCTTGCTCACGCCAAAGGGGACCGTATCAAGGCCCAGGACGTTGGAAGCCTACTCGAATGAGATCGATGCTATCTACGAAGCAGCTGAGGCAGCAGCAATCTCCGATTTAGTGATGCCGGAAAACCTCGACGTACCGTCTTTGCACGTTTATGTTCGGGATCTTCTGCAAGAAGTCAGCGGGCGAGATCTCGTCAAAGATGCGGACCTATTCACCCAAGGATTCGATAGGTCAGTCAGATTAACTGGTGGAGCAGAAACTATAATTGACTGCACGACCTTCAGTTTACAAGCAACCTTCATAAGGCATAGATTGACCAGCGCGCTTCGCGAAAGGGGTCTCATGACTGCACCACTTCCTTCCAATCTTGTCTATCAATTCCCAACGATCGAAAAGCTGGCAGAAGCATTGTATAGGCTCGTGACGAGCGATGACCTTGAGCCTGCCATGTCGAAGGATGGTACGGCAAAGATGCTGGAAGAGACCGTCACAGCTTGGTCGAGCATGGTTCTCGCGCACCGCGGCAGTGCAGTACGTCCTGAAAGCAACGTTGCCGTTATCACAGTACGTCAATGTGCCAAGGCTATAGCTGGTGAACCGTAGCTGACACGCTTGAACGACTTAGGGTAGTACAGGTACTCTTGGGTGCTACGTTTTGGACATCCTGTACAAGCGACCAGACGTGAGCAAGATATACGCACTGAACCGCCCTGGCAGAACCACGGCTGCAGCGAGACAAAGAGAAAGCTTGATCGACCGTGGTCTGGACCCATCTCTGGTAGACGACCCTCGAGTTGAGTGCCTTGATGTCAACTTGGAGCAAGAGTCTTTCGGTCTTAACCAGGCGAAATACGACGAAATCAGAGATAGCGTTACTATCATCACGCACAACGCATGGCGGCTGGACTTCAATCTGAGCTTGGCATCATTTGAAGTTCGTCCAGACAGTTACAAATAGCGAGATGTCAGCTGAATCAGTCTCTCTTCACAGCCTCAGCTCAAGGCGACACTCAATCTTGTGAATCTGGCCATGTCTTCACCCTTTTCAGTGCCACCCAAGATCGTCAACGCCAGCTCAATTAGTGTTATATCGTCACATCCCACAGGCTGGGTCCAAGAAGAAGATGCCGATCCCAGGAATGTCGCACCTACCGGTTATGGTCAATCCAAATTCGTTGCTGAACGGCTCTTGGCTTCGGTAGAGGGCCTGCCATATGTCAATGCTAGAATTGGTCAGCTGTCTGGATCGCGCATCAATGGCAGCTGGAATACTACAGATTGGTTGTTAGTATCTGTAAATGTCGTTTACGGCGCCGCTGTGCACATGTTAATCGTCTTTCCTCACAGCCCTATGATCGTCAAATCCAGCGAGACTGTCGGTATGCTGCCAGCTGGCGAAGATGTGCGGCAACAGGTCGTCGATATACAGCGACTCGAAGCTGACGATTCTTATATAGGCTATCGCATGGCTGCCAGTCGACCTTGCTGCCGAAAGCATGGTCGAAATGGCTCTGAACAAGACTGCTAGCGGTACTGTACATTTGGTGCATCCACAACCAGTCACGTAAGTCGCGTCTTTCAAAGCTGCTTCGCGTCTTTATGTGCTTACCGCTACTGTCATGATATAGATGGAGTCATATGATCCATCACCTTGCCTTCAAGCTTAATCTCCCCGTCGTACCGTTTGACCAATGGATAACCAAAGTAGCTCAGTTCGACGATCTCGTCACCAATCCGGTCGGCAAGATGCTTGAGGTATACAAGCGGAAACCTATCGGAGCCAACGAAAATGGTAGAGAGGCCTTCGGCATCCCGCGAGCCTATAGCGATCGTGCACAGGAGCTGTCCGGGTCACATCGCAGTATGCTACAATTGGGACCAGCCGATTACGATGCATGGCTCTCTTACTGGCGAGCCCATGACTTTTTGAAGTGACGATGTGGAGATTTGTTCAACGTTTGTAGACTCGGCATTCCACTCAAGTTCATAATCCTGCTTCTACAGCAATTCACTGGGAACACGGACATAAAACTGCAACTACCGTACCTCCATCGCTTGAAAGGAAACTTGAATGCAGTGCTGACAATCTGCGAGGGCTCAACGTCGTAAGAAGAGAAGTCTCCCATCCAATACTCCCTCGTTGATTTTAACAATCGGCCTGATGGCTTTCTCGCACTGAGCAGAGCCGAGCGCTGAGCTAGAGGCTAGGTCTTACATATGCTACTCCTTCAGCAAGAGGTCTTCTTCTTTCAGACTTGCATGGGTTCGCTGAGTTTGATTTCGATCAAGCCGATCACCTGTTCTACCCACTCGGTTGATACCAGTACGAACTCCGCATCTTCGCCCAGACCTGCCAGCCTCTCGTCCGTTTGACAATCGGCAGGCAGATCTAGAGCGGCGACTCTCCAAGTTTGCACAGGTTCGCTTCGAGGAAATAGGTCGATCATCTCATCTACCAACGCTCTTGGCATCTGCATCAATCGTGCATCTCCACCCAGCTCTGCGAACACGTCGTCTATTAGGTATGACGAAGGTATTCCTGCAGCACTGATTTGACCATACGCAAGCCTAGAAGCCGGGCCAAAGACCCCTGCAGCCGGACTTTGTGGTCGTACTGCCTCATCAACATCGGCGTCCCCATAACTTGCTGTCGTGACGACTATTCCCGTGAGTTCTGACGACGGTTTGGCATTGAACCTTTCGAGATGTGCTCCGGGAATGTCTTGCGTGGCATATGCATACCCTGTTCCAGCAGTGCTAATTGTGATGACTTCTGGCTGAGGCAGTGAGCATCTCGTTCCGCCTTCGGTCGTTAATACTGGATGCACCGGATTCTGGATCGTGGAGCAGGAGGGCAAGGTTCGCTTGCGGATTTCAGTGACGCCAGGTGCATGCGTAGAGATTGGATGGGCGTCTTCAGTAGGCACCTGTCGAGAGCATTGCGGTTGCCGAAGGTACTGACTTTCGTGCGTCGAGGAACGATTGGCGCTGACGGCTACCTCCAGTGCAGCCCGTGATCCCTGCGGCTGAGTAGATGAAAGCTGTGACAACCACCAATCGGCATCGAGCGTTGCCGAGAGACCAGTCTCGCGAGCTTTCGCTTGTCCCTTTCCGCACGCCAACCTTTTCGAAGGTCGGTAGTCCTCCGGCTCTGGGCAGCCCTCCCGCTCAACCTGGTTGCTGTGCGAGGTAGCGAAAGGGATGGGCGGCATCTGTTGCACACCAGAGCCGTACAGCTGACTTGACGGCGTCTGCGGAAGTCTGCTCTGTCCATTGCTTCGCTCCTGAACTAATCTAATTTCGTTTTCCAAATCAGGAAAGACTTCGGGTGAGAGAAGACGGTCGAAATATGTTGTTAGATCTGTTAATGGTCTTCGAAGCTCCATGACGTCGTCCCAGACCAAGCCTAGGTATGCTTCGTAGGCATCGGCAAGGATCTTGCTGTGCGAACCAGAGATAGGACCTTTGCCGAGATGATGGGTGGTGTCGAGGATCTTGTCCTCCATGTCGTATGCTCGAGCAAGTCTTATGAAGAGGGCATTGCTCAGTAATCTGTCCGCGAATATCTATCACACTCCAGTATCAGTATCAGCTTAGACACGTTGCGACACAATACCACTCTGCGAATCACTCACCGCTGCTATGCTTGCTGACAGATCTTCATGGCTCTTGATTAGCCAGCGGACGATGAAGACTTTGGCCACTGCATCGCCAACAAGCTCCTGCCTCTGATGATCCCTCTGTTCGGTCTTCTCTTTCTCCGTGCCCCTGATCCCTAGACATTTCGGGAGGTGACGGATGTACGGTAGATTGGCCGAATAAGGCGGCAGCAGAGGAAGCGGAGGTAGGTTGTGGAAGTTGATCCTGATATCTGCACCACTAGAAGGGTGCAGCGGTGCAGGAGGTGCTCGTCGGGGCGGGGATACTGACATTCGACGCCGCTTACCGCGTACGACTTCGCTCGTTGGGGTTTGATTGGGGTCCTGGAGGGAAGCATTGCGTGAGTGCCGAACGTATTGGGAGCAAGTCCCGACGGGCAGCCGTGCAATGCTCACCATCTTGCTTTCGCTAATCAAGCTTTGTAAGTTCTGATGTTGCGGACGGGCCTTTGTGTTCTGTCAAACGCTACGTCAGGAGGTGAACGGTTAGTAGAGCCAGAAAGGCGACAGAGCAGCGAAAGGGGATGTACTCACTGCCTTTCGAGTTGTAGTAAGAGCTAAAGAGAAGCTGCGCTGCATCGCGATGCTTCACCTTACCCTGCGCACGCTACAACGCGCAGCACAAAGGGGCTAGGCCCCAGCTTCAGCTGGAGAGAAGCCGTCGAACTTCGGACGATGGCTGTCCCTGATCAAAGACGTCACGTCGAACAAAAAGACTTCACAGCGAATGTGTGAGACTGGTTTTAGTTTTTGAGCAGCTTCGAACCCGCGACCTCTGCGCGGCAAAAACGTATGGGCGTCCCTCAAATACCGCAGACCCTTCTATTGGCCATGAGTATTAGAGTAGCCAGGCATCGACTTTAAATGGGGCATGAGGCCAAGCAGAAGGTATTAATCCCTTCCGCAGCGCATTAGCGGTATCCGTGTCACCGAACTTTCTTTGAAAGCCGGATAAGGTATACCGTTCGACTATTGCGCCCGATGCTTGGATAAAATATGCCCATCGTCGGGACGTATATAACTGGACTTCTTTAGGCGAGCGTAGAATTGTTTATATTGTTTCTGTCCGCGAATGAATATAACTTCAGGTGGGCCAGAGGTAGGGTGCTTGATAGGTTCGGATTGCATGCAGGCCATCTATAGGCGACTAGCTGCGTCACAACGAACAAGTCAGCCACGAGCATAGTCATTGCTTGAGCAACAACATACCGAAGTGAGAGTGCTGGCCTGCCTGTCTACCTGGTTAATCAGTCCTAGCGACTGAGTCGACAGCTTGACAAGTCTCAGCATGAAATTGCTCCAAGCAGGTAAGCAGAAGAGAGCCAGTTGCGGAGGAAGTCGCACTCTATCAGCAGTAATTAGCGTGCAAAACAACTCCAATCAGTTAGTCCTTCCCAGCCGGAGATGGCGCAATCAGAGGGGACCGCCAGCCTTTTCTTCCCGTTTGCATGCGGGCATCTCGCTTGAAAGATATTCCAAAAGAAAAGCTCGCGAAAAGCAATGCAGATGGATTTTTCAATGAAGTAGATGCTTCAATATTACATCCAGTGCACTTTCCTTGCAAAAAGTTGCAGTTCGGACGCTCCAGTCCAGCTTCTTCCACGGTAGTCGCGCCCAGCATATGGAGGAATGATACCTTTCTCAATCGCAAGCATGGAAAGTCGCATTTGTACCAGCAGAGATGCGATACGCTTGATGAAGGTCGAGTATACAGCAAGCCGCCATGCGAATTCCTTTCCGATTCCATGCGTCGAATCGGGCTGCTGCAAAGGCGGGCCATAATTCAAGCTGGCAGAACAGCTCATCTCTGCTTGCCTCCAACACGACATGTACACGCACCTGAAGAGTAACACAGCCATGCTGATTCAACTTATAGAGACAGGAGGATATCTGGCACCAGTATGGCATTGGCTCCCGCCTGCGCTGTTAGCTGGCCTGTCCTGCCATGCTCATCGCAACTGTCAGACGTAAGAAGCCTCAACAACGCCGGATCGAAAGTGCAAGTCGTGCAGCGATGGCAACAGCAGCAGGACCGGTATCGGAGTGACAGGCTGTAGGCGCTTACATGACATACTGCCGCGTGTCACGTAGCCTGAGATGCGGGGATGATGTGCTCAGCTATCAGTACGGAGATCATTGTGGCTCACTACGACAGGCTACAAGATACTGAGGAGACCAGTTGAGCCGTCGACGCGACGCATACAGCACTCCACACTGCCCTCGTCTACTCTTAGCTCACTGAGACTGGCTAGCTGACTGGTACATTTGAGCTCCTGCCCAACAAGCCGAACGCCGTCAAGATCAGGTGGTCGTGCCCGCAGATGGTACACGCATGCCTAGAGGCTAGCTACACTCGTCAGCGCTATAGACAGCATGCGAGGAATGTCGAGAGCCATTTCTTGCAGCCTAGAGCTGGAGCTGAAGCAACCTGCTCCTGCGTTGATGTATACTGCCGGTGGCAGAGCCAAGAGCATGTATACTGTCGCTAGGCCGACTTAGTCAGAAAATACAGAGACAGCATTATCTCGCATATCAGTCATCTCGGAAGCCCTACTGCTGCTCTACCTCCTGTCCTGGCCCTCGAGTTGCCGTCGATTAAGGCCAGGCATAAGCAGATTCCAACATTCAACCTTTGCATAACGTAGATACTCATATACACAGTCTTTCTGACTTTTAACACGAAGTCTGATACCTCTTATGAACACTTTTACAGTGGAGCGCCATGCTCTGGCAAGACATCTTTCATCAGATTGCGTTGCGAGTCGCCAAACCTTGATAGGGAGAAGGAGGGAAGCAAGGAGGCTCTCGAAGCCATACACAGCCCATGATTCGGCAAGACGGATTCATCAGAGTGAGTGCAGCTCCTCAAGGCTTGGAGTACAACGTCGGACTGATGTGGCGAAGCATTCCAGACCCGCCTCTATCAAAATCACAGCCAATATCGCTTTCGAGCAGCGCCTGAAGCTTACTTTACAGGAAGCCCAGTCTTTTGCTCTCGGAGTGACACAGCACAGAACTTGTAATTGGAGCTGAAGGCTCAGGACTTAGTCCGTTTCATCGAAGATAGCTGAATGCTTCGATTGTGCAGGAGACTGTTTTGGTTAGACAGCCAACCACTGCTATTGGTTCTCACACTCATGCTTGCTTGTAGTGGTTCGGATGTCGCATTACAGCTTTCTCGACCAGACTTGTTTTAATCGAAGCTCTGGCGTCGAACAGATAGAAGAGCGCAATAATCACTCAAATTGCGATATGCTGCCTTGATTTTATCCAGTCATCATGTCAACGTCATCAAGCAGCTCGGAAAGCGAATGAATATCCTTCCCGTCATAGCTAAAGCGGACGAATTCGCCGTTTCCCAAATGGACGAAGTGAAGGCTTTTCTTCGCACTCTATGCAGAGTTGGACTTTTCCTGGACCCCATAAGCTTTAATTATAACAGCACGGCAGAAAGTGAAAGCTACGACAGTATCGGACGTCTAGCAATAATGGATGGCCTTGATTCTGAATGTCACGGTGAAGAAGAAGAGTTTATCCCACTTACGCCTATCATAAGGTCTAGAAGCAATTCAATACATCGTCAACCTCTCAAGCGGAAGAACAAGAAACGATTCTCCCAGATAGCAATCAAGCCTTCCGAGGAGGAAATCAATGAAATCTTCCCAGTATCGCTTATTTCACCCGAAAACTTCGATTTACGTCCGTTACCTACTGCACAGAGACGTGATGAAGAAGAAAAGCAGGAGAACAGTAGTCAGTTTCAGAGGCAAATCAAATATGGAATCGTATATGTCATGAATGAAGAGCTTTGTGAATTTGTAGGGCTCAAGAAGGTTCTTTTCGGGAATGGATGGAAGGCTTGAAAGATTTGAACGAGGAGGATTTTGAGGATTTTAGTACGAAAAGGCTACAAGAGCGTCAGCGCGGTCTCGTGCTAATACTTTATCAGCTGTTCCATCGTAATTTTGGTTCCTTTACCTGCCTCTTACTTGGCTCAGCTCACATGATTGAACCATGTGAAGTAATGTATACCCTTCATAGATATCCTGAATATACGTAATACACAATCAAGGATTCAAGGTCGGATTTGCGAAACCAGAGTGCACAATGCCGTTTTCGGCGGCCTGGAGATTACATTCTCTAAAAGCATAACAGCTAGGATTGCAGCTCGTCCCATCCGTCAGTATATGATTGCTTTGCTGCTTAGAGCTGAGCCAGTTCGTTCTTCCTGATCTCCATAGCTTGCTGTCGCAACGAGCGTTCTCAGGGGTTCTGACGTTGTTGTGAGAGGCGGCGGCTGGGAGGTGCCAGGGGAACGAACTCTCTAGGAACGAGAGTTGGGAATCGAAACTATGAAAGAAAAGAGAGAAGCAAGGTGGTTGCAGGCGCCACTACACTGACCTTGCCAACCTCCTAATCCCTTCGAGGATAGAGATGAGGAGTATTGGTCGTCTCACTAAGTTCCTAAGGACTTAGGTTGTACTGAGGAACTTGCTTTAATATTACCTCGAAGAAAGAAAGAAGAGAAGACAGGAGTATCTTTGAAGGCGTTTTAATTGCTATCCGCTCGTACAACGTTCTTGCGCTCGGGGGAAAGCACTAGCCAACGCTACAACGATATTGCGAACGTGAAAAAGGATATTGCGATAGCGGGAAGCTACTCCGCTACGCTCACCACTATTCCGGGTATCAAAGGCCTAATGCCGGAAGATCTCTCCGGATTGTTGAGGATCTCAACTTGGGGCCGTGACATCTGTCTGGCTTTGTAGTTTTCGAGACGAGCGCGGTGAATGGCTTCGTGGACAGGGGACTGATCGCCGGTGACTGCGTTGTGTGCGGTGTCTGTTCCTATCGACTGTGCAAGTTGCAAGGACTCGTCTGATAAGACTGAAGTACTTTCGAAGATAGTAGAGAGGCCGGTGTGAGAACTCTGCCCGCCAATCTGGGCTTGTGCCTCGAGTCGCACCACCCGGCTGGAGTGTCCAACACTTTGGTTCTCAATTTGTTCACCATGAAGGCTAGTCGAAGCAGGCATAGATGTTTCGCATGATGTCGTCTTTTGGCGCTTGCTATCCGGTGTCTCCGAGACGCTGTTGAGGATGGTTGTTCCACGGAGTTCCAGACGTCCCAGATCAGCCTCTTTAGCCGTGCGCAGCTGGTTTTCCAGATCCAAGAAAACCTCTGGTGTGAGCAGCTGTGAGAAATAGTCCCACAGATCCGTCCAAGGTCTCTTTCCCTCCATAACTTCCCGGAAGACCAGACCAAAGAAGGCTTCGAAAGCATTGGCAAGAAGCTTGGGGCAAAAGGCTGGTAGATGTACTGCATCGCCAGGCCGACTTTGTGCAACGATCTTCTCTTCCATACCATAGGCTCGAGCTAGTCTGCAGAACAGTGCGTTGCTTAATAAAGGCTGCGAAACCCGCTGCGGAATGGTGACGATTATCAGCGAGACCTGGAGCGATTCGACTGCGTCGGAGCTGAAACTCACCGCTGCTATACGTGCCAGTAAGTCGAGATGGGGATTGACCAACCAATGCATTATAAAGATTTGACGATGATGTACGGTAGTTGAGTGGTGCCAACAGAATCGTCGAGGCTTCAATCTCTTGTTGGTCGCTCTTTGCTCGTGGGTGAGCAAATGCAAGACACAGTCTGCATTGAGCAATGTTAAATTATGCGTCACTGCAGAGATCAGGCTGCTTGGGGGAGCCGAACTGCCGCGATCGCTCTATTGAAGCTTGCCAGATGAGCATTGAGGGAGCTGCAGTGGGTCAGGCTGTTGTTATGGAGGAGCTGAAAGAGGGTTCAAGGCAATCAGCGAGTATCCTTGTTGAAATCTCAGTTGTAGCTCGTCCTACCATGTGAAAGCTCTTTTAGCTGAAGAATGGCCCTGTTGCTCTCCAAAAGGGATGTTTAGAGGCATTCAAATCAAGGCGTTGAAAGTGGAGTAGGATGGGGAAGGGAGGGTTATTCAGGAGCCAGTTGTTTGACGGGGAGTAGAGGCTGCTCAAATTGGAGTAGCCTCGCTGGAAGAGGAGGTAGTTCGGGTTGTTCGAGGTGTCCGAGCCAAGCTGGCATGATCGGGCAATTGGTCTTCCACTTGGGAAGCATAGTTGGGCACTCTATAGCCCGTGGAGGGATATACGGATGGGGCTGATACATTGTTGTGAGAGGCGGGCTTCAAGAGGATGAAGGAGTGAGTGGAGGGCAGTCGTGGCATCATGAGTCTGTGGCGTGATGCCACGAGGAGAAGAAAGAGAGAAAGAGAGAGATGAGCACTGCAAAGTCCCAGCTTTTATAGTCTGAAATTTGGAAGGCGTAAGAGGATGTACCTTCCACTTAGTCAAGGAATGCTGATTGAGCAGGGAAGCTTTGCGGTGTTCGTGGAGTGCCTTCCACGGATGTTTGGATATTTCAGTACGACAGAAGGGACGTTTCTCAGGCTTTCGTTCCCGCTTGGAAGCTTTCGCTCTTCCTCGAATGTCTTATGCCCTTGATGCTGTACAAACCTGCGTGAAGTTGCACAGCGGTGTAAGAACGGGCGAATGATACTCTCAGACGTGATAGACATATAGCAAGCAGCCTAGGGTCGGCCTCATCAAGTCTGAGTACAGAAAGGTAGTAGTTTCAAAAGTGCAGGCGTCAATGACTAAACCGTGTTCAACATGCACTATGTAACTGTCCTAGCTAAAGGCATAGTTGTCATGTATCCCATTTGGGAAGTCTTCAGACATGGCTTGGAAGGTCTGCATCGTGTCTCCAGCAAGCGGACTGAAGAGCAAGTCAGTAGCAACAGAACGCAATGGAGCATAGAGTCAAGGGACTGAAAAAATGCATTGCGCGACATGAGAGGTGTAACAGCTCGCACAAGTCACAGAAAAAGGTATGACCGCCGCTTCCGTATCATAGACACATCTTTATTCCTGCATTCTGTTCATAATTCCTCCTTCGTGGTCTCCTCTGGTAAGATCTTTCGAGCAAGTTCAAGGGATATATCAACGTTGGAAGGGTAGATCGGAATGGCCAAGGTTGTGTTGTGAATAAGAGTTGAAAGATCGAGGCTTGCAGTGTTGAATATGAGATTAGATCATTTAATGACCAGTTCGTCTCTGCTCAGCGATGGTGTTGGTGAGCTCGTCGACCTTTCTCTTGCCTCGTCGTAGTGTTCCAAGACGACGCTTCGCCATCCGACGTGCCTTCTTGTCTTGGCCGTTTCTGCGTGAATAACAAGGAAGGATGTGATCAGTGTATGCTCATTGACTGTGCTGAAGGTTGCGAGAGGGCGGCAGAGAGGCTGTTGCTGCTGTCTAATCTCCGAACACTTTGCTCGGTTGTACCAAGCTGCTTGCATTATCTTCTTTGGCGTTTCACCCAACCCGTATCATCTTGCATTTGCTGCTGTATCCATCGCGTTATCCTAGCCCAGGCCTTCTTTACGATTCTCGCTTGTTGCCATCCCTGCCGCTCTCACCGCATCGATACCTTCGAAAGGTGATTCCAAGCTCACCTCAATAGTTCCATGATTCTTCTCTCGTAAGGAGCCTGTCCGACGACCTCCTTGACGATGTTTCTGACGAACTCGGCACGCTTTGAAGCTTTGCCCTTTCTGTTTGATGGCTTTGCCTTCAATGTTCGGAGGGTGGTGGGGCGACCCTTGTTAAGTCCCCATGGGGTGTCTGAGGGACAGAGAAAAGAAGCGATGGTATTAGCATTGACTGCGAAGGCTGATTGCAGATCACTAGCGAGCTTCATCTGTCTGGCTGGTGGATCCTGGATGCGTTGTGGTGTGAAGTGAATTCTCCTTCCAAAGCGTGATCGCTACTCTCAGGGTCGGCTGATTGATTCGACTGCCAGAAGCAGTGGTAGCTATGTCGCATCCACCGCTTGTAACCATCCTGCATATCCTGCCATGCTAGTATACCATCTCTTGATGCTCTTCCTCCGTGATCACCACACCTCGCCAGCTGCACCACCGAAGCCATCCATCCACCCAACCCAGCCAGACGAAGCCAGCCATCCGCAAGACTCCAGCTCACTCTTCCTTTCCACAGCCATTGCGAGTATGTCGTGGATCTTGATGGGATGTCGTAGCAAGAGTGTCTTCTGTGCAGTGTTCCTACCGCGTCGAGATGCCGCACGGCAAATTTGGCGGAAGCTTTTGCGATTTGGTGGCGAAAACCAGGAATGCCAGGGAAGGCTCAGAAATCCTGCACCAAAAGCATTAGATAAAAACAAATACATGATGAAGACAGCGATGATGAGACATGCTGTAGAGTAGATTGGAATACACGTCTGTAGCTGTTTGTATTGCCGAGGTCTCGCCAGGGTCTGGTGCCATTTGAGCGGTAGCACTTCCAGCCGACATGGACCAATCGCATTCAGCGGATGGCAATTCCTGCAAATAAGCATTCAAACGATGCGCAATTATATAACAAGAGCCCAAATGCGAGATTCACTTCATGCGTCACTGCCAGCAACCCTTTGTGTAACAGCGAGCATCCTATTTCATAAAAAGAAGACAAAGGCCAAGGGGGGAGGGAGAGGAGATGGAGGTGAACTGACGATAAGGAAGCTACTCTTCAACAAACTTCAAAGACAGGAAAGCAAGCGACTAAGCTGAGAAAGAATACAAGTCCGGATGAAAACTAGCAAGTGAATGCACGACAGCCGAAATCGCATTCTGCCTTTACCGTCACGCATGCACCCGCTCGTGCTGCTTCTCAAGTCCGTCCGGCTGTGCAATCGTCGCCTAGGTAATGTCGTCAAGTATCTATCCTTGCCAGCTACCATTCCCTAGTACCAATCAGCCAGAGAGTTTTACCACAGGCCCAAGCTTGCTGGATCAACATTAGGGGATAGGTAGAGGGGTCGTATTCGTGAGGACATTGTATATTGAAAGAGGATGGAGGAGAGTTGAAAATACACGCATACTTCGATAAAGCGAGTACATTTCGAGAGTGGCTTTTCCAGCTTGTTGGACTGACAAACAGAGGGCGATGTAGAAGAGGGTGTGGAGGTAAAATATAGTGAGTAGTGTTTGGCCAAATTGATATGTGAGAGATCGTAATCTGCGT
Source organism: Cystobasidium tubakii (assembly GCA_024345325.1). NCBI lineage: Eukaryota > Fungi > Basidiomycota > Cystobasidiomycetes > Cystobasidiales > Cystobasidiaceae > Cystobasidium > Cystobasidium tubakii. The sequence continues at coordinate 889,404 of BROO01000005.1, read as the reverse complement.
AATGAAAGAGGCGTTTTGACGAGAGGTGATGTGTCGTACGGGACCAGTGCTCCGCTTAATTGGCACCGCTCTTCTTCAAAGCGGATGATAGCTGAAAAGATACGCACGTCCGTCAGTACCGAGTTCAGGCTACTTTTGAACGGCTGTGGGGGTGACCACAGCAAAAAATCCAAACTCACCCATTCAAGACCCTCGTAAAGACCGTCTCCAGAAGTAGCGCACGTAGATTGGATATACCAAGTTCTCGTTCTTAGAGAGTGTAATCCCAGCTTATCCGTAATCTCAGCGGCATTCATAGCATTGGGTAGATCCTGCTTGTTTGCAAAGACGAGCAAAAGAGCATCTCGAAGTTCATCTTCATTCAACATTCTCTGTAATTCTTCTCTTGCTTCGGTGACTCGCTCTCTGTCGTTGGAATCGACGACGAAGATGATACCTTGTGTGTTTTGGTAGTCTATGCAAGACGCGAAACCGCATTAGCTCTAGACCATGCGCAGTTAGCTTATATCGGTGACGCACAATGTCTCCACAAAGGTCTGATCTTGTCCTGACCACCGACATCCCACACTGTGAACTGGATGTTCTTGTATTCTACAGTCTCGACGTTGAAGCCTGTTAAGAAAAAGAGCAGATTGAATATTAGCTGATGTACGACTGCGGGTCATCCGAGCTTGCGTCATGTAGGGGAGAGTGCAGGAGGTTCGGACATGAAAGATGCGTTTCGAGACGCTCGCCTCTGAGAGACTCTGAAGTAGTCTCCAAAGACTGACTGACCGCATCCTTCGCCCTTGGGAATGCTGTCTGCATCCTTCATTACAAGCCCCGGCGCGCGAAGGCTCCAATGTGAAGACCCTCCCGCGGGGGACTCTCCGCCAAGAGTAGCTGCTAGTCCCCTGCTCGCATGGAGAGTATGGTAACTAGCTAGAGAGGACCCAAGCAAGATCTCATGAGCTCCAACGCTGGCTTGCGTCGCACCTCAACAGGCACGAGTGCGGCAGCACACAGCCTCGGAAGCTTCAGCTTGTCCTGCCTGATATCCTCTTTGACTCGATGCAGATCCAATTTCCGAATGCTAGCATCTATCTGGTCTTGTCGGTGCGTGATCGCTTCCCGAAGCGGTAAACGACAATCGTTCAAGCGATGAGATGTAGGCCGACCCAATCACTTTGACAGACGCCAACCATGCTTGCCCTTATTGCAGAACACATGTCTGAAGCCTCTTGCCGTTATCTTAGGAAGATAGAGTCTCTTAAGACGGAATCGGATACGATTGTGGGGAGGACAGGACACAAGCGGGAGTTCAATACGAGGCAGGAAATGACTTGCCGATTGTAGGAATGGTGGTGACGATTTCACCGAGCTTGAGCTTGTAGAGGATGGTAGTTTTACCTGTTTGTCGGTTCATGCGAAAAGTGGCGCATCAGCTCTGCGTGTCACAGTGTGGGCTGCTCAGAGGACGGCTTACCTGGAAGAGCGGCAAGAGCAGAGCGAGCAAAGCCAACGTCAGCAACAATGTCCTACCACCTGCGTTATATCCATCTCTCGTCGTTCATCCTCGCTCTCCCGCCAGAGGATGGCGCCTAGAACGCTCGCTGGGGATTGGCGATTGCGCTGCATGCGCGTTGAGGAAGTGGCAGCTGGCGGGCCAGGAGCAGCGAGCAGGCACAAGTGCACCGCAGTGGTGCAGCCAGCTCCATTCATCTTCAGCATCTGTGGCTGGCTGCTCTGCTGGTCTGCCCATCCTGCATGCCTGTCCTGCCCTGCCGTTGCCCCATCCCAGCCAGCGAGGTTGAACGAGGAGATAAGATTGAAGAGTGCGCAAGACTGACCTGCGGCCTGAGGGAAAGCGACAGAGTATTGTCAGTACGATGAACGCTCGAATGGAGCTGGGCTCTGCCGTCTGCGTGTGCCTTGCAGCCGCATCATCTCTTCGTCTCGACGCGATGTGCAGCGGGCGAGGACGATGGAGGGCACACGAGAGCAGCAAGCAGGCACAGCGCAGGCCAGCGAGTAGCAATGGTCAACCTACATCCAGACCGACCATGAGGATGCGCATTTCTATGCATCGCAGCGCAGGAGTCAGCTTCCTGTCGCCTGCATCCGCACGCGTGTCCACGAGGGCACAACAGCGACTCACCCTTCTTGCCGAAGAACTTGTCAAAGAGGGACGAGATGCTGAGACCCATGGTTGCAGATGTGTGTGGTGATGTGTAGCTAGTGTTGGCCCGGTGCAGAGTCCAGCGATGTTGCGAGTAAAGTGCGAGCGAAAGAGAGAGCGGCGTGTGGAATGGCTGCATCGAGGCACGCCGCCTAGAAAGAGCAGATGATCCTTGGGAGCAGAAAGAGCGATTGAAACCTATGCGTACATCTAATGCGACAGGCTAACACTCTTGGTATCATGTATCGCGCCAGCAACAACATCATATCATACTCAGCACGCGACCCTGTAGCGTTCAAGGTGTTCGAAAATGGCACAGAGCTGACTTCGCAGCAATCAATGTACCCAATTCATCGTCTCTCAAACGCCAGTGGATTAGTATTGACTGGTCGTCGTTTCTGTCGAGAGCATGCCTTACCGATGTGGGGTCATCAAGCCGACGTGGCGTGGCCAGGATGGCCCCGAGATAGCTCAGATTGGACACCCCTTTATAGACGAGCATGACGAGCGCCACGTTGACGATGTAGAATCTGTCTACTTTGTGCACACTCCGCCAGAGCAACAGACGGTCAGCAGATGCTCCTCGAGTACCTTCTAGATGTTATACGTGTCTCACTCGGAGAAGGAACGGTAGGGTACTCTCTTGTCAAACGTCATAGTCAGTCCCTTAGGAGCTCATCTTAGTCATATTCGCTATGCAGAGGGCCTCTTTAAACTTTTGCGATGCTGGTCCCTCGTAAGTCCAATGTGTCGTACGTATCAATTTCAATGCTTCTTGCGATTTGCAGCTTTTACCTGTGCGACCTGTATGTGAGGTCTAGCATATCACAATAAGTCAAGGTATTGTCTAGTACTCCGGCTGAGAGGGTCAGGGTCCAGCAGGTCTTGCCACTATTCGGAAGTCGTTGGTACCATTTGTGCGTTAGGGTATCCAAGAACACGGCAGCATTCGTCTCTGGTACCAGTCTAATGGATGCTTTCATCATCTTCGTCGGGCTTCTTGCTTCGCCCCTCTTGGTGAATTGCATGCCCTGGAGCAGAAGCAAGCCTTGCAGCTTGTCTCTCGACCGCATATGAGCGTGCCGACTGCTGGCAGTTGCAACACCAGCGAAAGATGGAGGAAGACATACAAGGCAGTAACAACAGCATATCAGCGATATCGTCCAACGAAGATACAGCAGCATCAATATGCATAACACCTCTCAGCGGCGCTCAAACAGGATCAACAAGAGCACTATGCCATCTCCTCGAATTCGACGATGCAAAGATACTGCTGGACTGTGGAATAAATGCCCATAGGGAGGAAATGAGCGGAGAGAATTACACGCAAGATAGAGTTGAATATCTGAATAGGCTGAAAGAGTGCGTGGATCTCTTGCTTATTGCTTGAGACGATGAATGCTGATAATGGGATGCTACTTCTTCGATCACGTCTGTCACTTCATCCGCTGGCTCTGGATGTTCTATATCGTTAATGCACTACATTGGTCTGGTATTATCTCTATCATTCACGTCGTGCATCGCTTGTCATCTCCCATCTCCTCGACGCTGGTTCGCCGGATATCCAACACACGCATTCTTGAACCGATGGATTGGTACACTCGCTTACTATCACAGACTCGCACCGCACCTCACCCTCGTCCTCCTCTCAGCTCCAACGATTGAAGCTCTCGGTCTTCTACCTTACCTCGTCTCGCGGCTTCGACTAGCATGTCCCATATATGCGACCTTCCCTTGTCGGACACTCGGCCAACTCACACTCGAAGAATGGGTAGAATCTCGAGCGAGCGAGGAGGTTCGTGATACCACTTCCACATCATCCTTGACTTCCACTGTCAATAAGGGCAAAGCGCAATCTAAAGGCAATGGCGTGAAGCCCGAAGGGACGGAAGCTTCACAAGAAGAGCGAGCAGATGATGCAGCATGGCGAGTCACAAAGGAGGAAATTCAACTTACGTTCTCACGCATCACTCCAGTTGTGTATTCCCAAGTCGTCCGTTTATCGGGTCGAGCCAATTCTCCATTCTCTCTTCTCGCTCATCCAGCTGGAACGACGCTAGGAGGCACATTATGGTCATTACGCTCAGCAACTACCGACTCGTTACTATACGCACCTACGTTCAATCACGTCAAAGAACGTACTTTGGACCCTGCCTCTTTCCTTATCCGAGGTAAAGATGGTAGAATGGAAGTTAATGAAGCTATAAGACGGATAGGAACGTTGATCATCCCTGCTGATAAGAGCTTGAAAATAGCTACTAAAGCTAAAGAAAGAGATAAATCTATGCTAGATACTATCACCCATACTCTTAGAGAACTCAACGAGAGTATATTGCTGCCTGTCGATACCATTGGCAGATTTATCGAAATATTGGTACTCTTGGAACAGCATTGGGCTTTCTCCACTCTATCACCGAATTACCCACTGTGTTTTGTATCAAAACACGCGGAACATATATTGGTCACTATAAGGAGGTTAGCGGAAGCCTTTGGTGGGCAGCTTGGAGCGGATGCAGGGGAGCGTGAACGTGTATTGCGTTTCAAGTGGGTTATCACCATGCATTTCATGAGGAGGTATAATCCTGACAGCATACTTGACATTTTATCGTTCTTATAGAAACGTCCGCATGTTCGAAACGCCTGAACAGCTTCTAGTTCGCTATCCAGCAGAACATCCCAAACTCGTCCTCGTCGCTCCTGATTCTTTATCATATGGCTATTCCCGGCAGCTTCTCGTGTCGACCTTTCTCAATTCACCGCGGTGTCTCATCCTTCTTACCAATCCAGGCCCACCAGCCTCTATGACTTCTCATATCTTCACCTTATGGAACGCACGTCAAGCTGCGGCGACGCGTTTCGGGACGGGTAAAGTAGGTGAAGTGGTAGATTTCGATAAGCAACAATCAACGGAAGCAATCACATCGTCAACTACCATACGGCTCAAGATGAGGAAGAAAGTCATACTCCAAGGCGAAGAACTGATGAATTACTTAGAAGAGCAGAGGATGAACAAGGAAAAAGAACAAAAAGCTAAAGCTATGGCTGAGAGAAATAGGAGAATGATGGAAGCTCATGATGAAGAGGGTGATTCATCTGATTCTGATGAAGATGATTCTGATCAATCTGATATCGAGGGTGGAATGGGAGATGAGAACGCTCAACGTGAAGCAGTCTTGGGAGAAAATGGAACTACTCCGGCCCAAGGAGTTGGTACAGGACCCGCAGCATATGCTGAACCTGGCAGCGGACCAGTCCTGAAAAGTTGGAAACGCGGTCTTGCTAGATTTGGCAACGAGCCTGGTATGACACATGTTGGTACAGGAGCATGGGACGAATTTCTAGACGACACAAGAGCATCACAAGTAGGAGGTTTCGATATCTACGTGCGGCAAAACAACGCGTCGAATGCGTTGAAGAGTATGAGCATGCCTCTCGCCAATCAAGCGCAGAATACGCGATACAGAATGTTCCCATTCTTTGAACGGAGGAAAAGAGTAGATGGCTACGGTGAAGCGGTGGATATAGAAGGTTGGAAAACACGCAACAAGGCACCTGAAGAAGTAGAAGCTGCTATGATCGCCGAAAATACCGATGGCTCTGCTACATTGGGCAAGAGAAAGCGAGGCGAAGATGATGACGATGAAAGAGCGCGTCAGGAACCTCCTCATAAGTTCATCGTCGAAGAGTTAGCTATTCAAGTCAGATGCAAAGTCTTAGTTGTAGATATGGAAGGAAAAGCAGATGGTAGAGCTTTAAGGTCCATTCTTCCGCTTATTCAGCCTAAGAAACTGGTACTCATCAATGGAGATCCTGAATCTACGCAAGATTTAGCTAGCGCTGTTACGTCTGCTACGCTGCCTGAAGATTCTGTCTTTACCCCTTCAGTGGGAGAGAAGACGAAGATTGCGGATGTGACGAAGAGTTTCTCGCTTCGATTGGACGACAGTCTCATGACAGCGTTAGCGCTGCGAAAGGTTAGCCATCAACGTTTTCATCTTCTTTCACTACAGTGCGAACGCTTACACTCAATCTCTTGTTCAGATTGAAGGATACGAAGTTGTTCCTGTTAAAGGTGTCATCGGTCAATCTGATGAATCAACATTGCCAGTCCTTATTCCACTTGGAGGGGCCGATATTGTTACTACTGTTGAACAACCTGGATCGCCATCAAGTTCGACATCCGATACTATTATACGAGATGAAGATGCTTCCTTACCTAAGCTTCCTGCCCCTCACTTCATCGGTGAAATCAAGCTTGCCTTACTAAAAGCCAATCTCAGTGCCGCAAATGTGCCAGTTGCATTCTCGAAAGGGACGCTCGTATGCGGCCCTGTCAGAACGCGAGTGGCTCCACCTAGCGCTACAAAAACGAAGGATGCAAGATCTACGAGGCTAGCGAAGTTGACTGCAGCTAGTAGAGCATCTCCTACGCCGGAAAAGGAGGACGAGGTGGTAGATACTTCAGGCGGCAAAGTGGTCGTCAGGAAAGAAGGTCAACAATTGGTCCTGGAAGGTGCTCCCGGCGATACATTCTATGCTGTTCGAGCAGCAATTTACGACTTGCATGCGGTAGCCTCTGCTTGAGGCAATATGCTCTCTACAATTATTGTTGTCAACAACAGCGTACTTCCAAATTAGACGATAAGCAACAGCGATAAATGCGATACTAAGCATTTTCAAGCAAAGGCGTCTGATTTGCTCATTTTCTCCAACCCCCGCCAGGCTAGACCTGCATTGTTGGGCCAAACAAGGCCCTCTCCTTCTCCGGCTTAGCCAGTCTTGCACTAGATGCAACATCCTTGGGCCACGGCGTCGTTCCACCCTTCTCCCTCAACTTCCCAAACATCTGCGTCTCTATACCTTGTGGAGGTAGCTGATCAAACTGGGTAAGCTGACTCTTCCAACCCATTTCTTTCTTCATGAAGGTCAGTTCCATACTGTATACAGCACGTTCAATGACCAGGATCTCAATGCCCGTTACTCTGCTAACCAGCTTCAAGACGCGTTTGTAGTCGTCTGGTAGGGTTCCATCTTGGTCTGGCGCGGTGTAGATTTTGTATTGCTGACCTGGAAATAGAGGATTCGCGGAGGATGCTTCATTCGGTATTGGCATTGACACATGAGCGTAGAAATGACGGATCGCTTCCTCTCGCGCAGCGACTTTCGAATCGTCTGTCCCTGACGTTGGTAAAGGGTGTAACGGTAGGAAGCGATCCACGATTTTGGCACCGCCCTTGGGCATTGGGAGCACGCCGAGAACGACTGCAGATGAAGTTAGTGATATGCTTTATGGGACTCGGCATGGGAATTTACCTTCGTCTTTGTTATCATCGACTAGCAAGCTCTCCTGGAAGAAAGCCAAGAATTCATCCACTTCCTCCACATTTAGCGCCGTCATGTCTTGCCTGAAAGAACGAGTCAAGTCAGTCATGGTACAGCATGTATCTTATCGTATCTAAAGTCACTCACGCCAGGGCAGCAGCAGGAACTGGTGTGGTAGGCAAACGATCCTGCAGCTTCTCCGAGAAATCAAGCCATTCACTCAGACGTGGTAATGCTGCAGCCATATCATTTGGACCTTGAGGAATCCTTGGTGTCGCATCGAGACCCCAGAGAAGCTTTGCAGAGAATACAATACTAGCTGATATAGTTAGATCTGGGAAGTCTCGTAAAGTCGTATTTTCGCCGTAAGTCAATGACAGACTGGCGCCCAGATCGATGAGTATCCGTCTCGCCACAAGATACAAGAAAGCTAAACAAGGTGGAAGTTCACGTCAGTACGCTTTCCCTGATATGTACAATCATACTGCTCACGTGGCAGTCCCAAGTCCCGCACTATCTTGTACAACACGGGAGCAGCGTTGATGTCCGGAAACGTGATGCTATAAGCATCCTTCAGCATTCGAGCAAATGATTTGATGAGAGGAGCGAAGCTAATGTGTGTTTTCATGTTATCTACACCGATGACAGGGAAGACATGCTTTACGTTGTGCGTAATAGTCAGTATCGTCAAGAAGACAATGATACGTAATTCAGCCTACATTTTGTAAAAATTCACGGTCCGCCATTGCAATGTCGAGGTGTTTGCGCATGTCGGCTGGTAAGGAATGCAGTGCTTCCAGATAGTCTAGCTTGTATGCTTCTGCTAGACTGGTATATGCGATTGTTGAGCAAATTTACTGCATGACGCCAGAAGGACGAAGACTCACTCTAGTATGTCTTTCATGAGTATCGGTACTCTGAGAGTCAAGCAGGAAAGATAGCAGATCACAAGGGTATACTGTAATCGAAGCCTAGTAGCAGGGTTGAAGGGGCGTCCTGGTGTGATCCGTTTCCTAAATCGGGCGCGCGGTTCTGTACTCTGGACATTTACGCCTTGACCATCCAGATCAATTTGAGGTGGTGCAGCATCGTTGAACTCCCGAGTGTCTGTATCGAATCCTCCGAAACCACGACTCGAAGAAGGCATGCCTTCGTCTTCACTTTCGCTCAATGCATCATATATCTTCTGAAGGGGATCAGGATCCTGACGAGCACTCTTCTCCGGTGAGCTTGGCTCGGAACGCGCTTCTTCGCCAGCCTTAAACGGCTCTGCTTCCAGATTGGTCAAGGTTACAAACATGGCCCAGAGATCCCGCGCCACGGTCTGTAGGAATAATGGTTGCTGTCAGAACGGCTCACGGGAATAAAGCAGAGAAATAGAGTCGGTGTCCGCACCTCTAGCTCGGCAGGCAGCTTCCATACTTCTATGAGTGTGGCAATTTGCTTGCGGAGTATGAGTTGCGCGCATTGATAGTACAGAAAGCGTAATCTTGGTCCATGGAAGACTGTTGTAACCTAGATGTCAGCGTTATGATCTTCAACCCTTGCCAATCCAGACATTTTTATGCATCTTTCGAAAGATCAGCCACCAAGAAGGTCGCTCACTGTCAGGATCAGCAGTCTTTTTAGCTTTCTTTTCTTTATTCTTTCGTAACTTGCGCCGAATGACAGCATGTTGAGAAGGCCCTTCAGCTTCGTTGTCTTCCTGTCTGTACCCCTAGAATGCAGTAATCCAGCATTAGCCTCATCACGTAGGAAGATTGGTTGATCGAGCAGCATATGGCCACTCGACCCTGCTGGACATGCAGGGAATAGCTTGCCTGCAGTATATGTCCTTCTTCGCACACGACTAAGCCGGATTGACGGTCTCGGTGCCAGCGACGCGACCTGCAGACGGGACACCGAGGTCGCGCCATGTTGGCTGAAGAGAGAAAGAATGGCAGAGGTGGCAAGCTTTTTGGATGTGCAGAAGAAGACAAATGCCTTGAGGCCAGTAATGTAGTTCAGCTCGTCTATTGGACTGATTCCATAGTACTTCGACAACAGATGCGGCTCTCAAACAATTCAGGAAACCGAAAAGCTATGCTACAGAGGAATCTTGCTATTGAAAGACTAGGTACTCGGGCACGTGCACTGGAGACTGAGTGCCAGGTGTCTCGTGAAAGAGCACCACTTCGAAGAAGGATTAGATGGGAACGATATGACAACCCAGAAGACCACGTCCAGACCAGGTCTTGGGTACCAGAACCAAGCTGATCTTCGTCTCTTCCACTGCTCCTTCCGTCAGACGGAGGATGTCTATTGTGACGGTCCGCTGATGAGAACGAAACGAGGAACTTGTTAGCGATTGACAACGGTCATGCCTGCCCTCAGAACCTACATTCTCATTCTGCTGAACCTCAGTCGCCACTGCTCTCAGATTGTCATGATTCGAAGAACTGATTGTCCCGAACCGCAAGAACTTGTCACCTCTGAGCAAGCCCTGCGTTTCGACATAGTGATGAAGAAAGAGTGAAAACCAACCGTCAGAGGTGCTTACTCCCATCTGTGCACGCGATTCCAGGTACTCACAGCTATGGCTGCCGGACTGCCGGGCGCCACACCATTACAACTTGCAAAAGGCTTCGAGAGGCCCTCTTCTATAGGTATGACTTGTTCTTTTGTTGGTTCTGGACGAGCGTAAACAACGTCTAGCAGCTCCTTGATCTTGTCCGAGAGTGCTCGGAGGTCGTTACGCAATTCGATGACGCGGCTGCATTTGAACGTTGACAGGTCAGCATGCCCATAAGCTAGACCGACAGGGTCTTACTGCGCATGAGGACTCACACTCTTAAAAGTCTGACATTGTACACGTCTATATCGGCCCTGGGGAAGCCCTCGTCGTCGATCAACGATTGTCCAAGATCAGCATTCTGACCTTGTAGATTCGAATGCAGCGCCATCAGTTCTTTCTCGAGTGTGTCCTTTTGCTGTAGTACGGACGGCAATCAGCTTGAAGACCTTCAACCTTAGTCAGGCCAGCCCTCCTACCTTCATCAGCTCGAGTGCTTCCAACCGAGCTTCTTCGGCGGTGGCATGGGACGGCATTGTGGAATGGTCAGGCAGCTTTCTTCCCATGTTCATGCTATCTCAGCGTGCGCCTGCTATGCTCGTCTCCCTGTTCTGTATCTCTGTGTCTTGCTGCAATGGTAGTGGCGAGAGAAGAAGAAGAAGGCCAGCTTGGAGATGAAGAAGGCAGCTCTTTCTCTTCTCCCAACAATCACCACATCAAATACACAGCACATCACACCACAGCATCGTAACACACACTCACGCTGTAGTACAGGACAGCCATCCCACCATGGCCCTTCAAGGGGTCCAGACAGCTCTCAGCAAGTCTACAGTGCCAGGTCCACGAGGTAAACACCTTGCGGCTGGCAGGAGGAGGTCCAATCCAGGCAGCCATAGTGGAGCGACTACAATTACAGCAGACGATACTCACTCGACTCACTCGATGCTGGACTACTCACATCCCAACTTTGACGGTGCTGCCGGTCGCCCTCATTCGACCGCTTCTCAGTCTGTTTACTATGATGATGATTACGACAGCCAGTATCAAGACGATGACATGAACTTCAACAGAAAACGCGCTGCTACAGTTATGAACGACCGTGAAGGGTCTACCTTTTTCAATGCTGCAAGAGAACGAAGTCACACTGTCATGCCTCAGCAGCCCATCATCCCGAAGAGCAACAAGAGTGGTTCAAACGCGTCAAGCTATACTCAGAACAAGCCACGAAACTCTGATTCGACAATGCAAAGTGATCACAGTAACGAAGGACGATATGAAGATGTCGTGGAGTTCTCTGACAAGGCAAGATTGGCTTTGGCATACTTTCGAGTCTGTTCAGCTGATATCGCGTCCGACTCCTCATTGCCCTCTGCATCTTTCTCTTCTTTCATCTTGCTCATCTTACCGTGTGTGATACGTCTATGCCGTCTGCTGCTTGTCCTCGTCTTTCTTTTGTCGCTTCTGCTCTTGTCTTGATCGCCCTCCTCACCAATATCACGTGCTCTACCACTTCTCACCTTCCACCACCTCGTACTTTGACTCTACAGATTGTCCTCTGCATTACATCTTTTAATGGCAAGATTGGCTGCTCTTACTATGATCCCACACACATGAAGCTATTTCTGATCGAAGATCAGATTGATTCTTCAAAGTTTGATTTGGCCATGAATAGTGAGTAAGCTCTCTTCGGTTCTTGAATGTTTGTTGAGAGCTAATCAAGACAATCGGTATTACTGCAAGTCATCGATCAGGTCAATCCACATCTCACTCTCGTTTCCAATCGAGCAGACGAGGGTCTGGTCGAAGGCATCAAGAAAAAGCGTAAGGATCTTGCAACATACCATCACCAATGAACTCTTCTGGTGCTGACATCCTACGGTGTTCTTTTAGTCGCACAATCAGCAGGAGATTTCACTCCTACCGTAGAGATCCGTGCGAACCGGGAATTCCAATCTTCGCAAGGCCGAACCTACCTTCTAGACCTACCTGTAATCACAGGTGAAGAAGAAACTTCCGACGATGCTGTTAAGTACAGGCAACGTTATGACAGGGACGACGAATTATTCAATGTTGGTCAGCGAGGTTTAAGAAGAGCTAATGAGTTTATGAGGTTGAGAAGGAAAAGAGTAACACCTCGTCAGGGCCATTTAGGTAGATTTGTTAACTCACTTAGGCTAGGTGGAAGTGTCACACTCGATTCGGAAAAATCAGTGGGTTTTGACTCAAAAGACTTGGATCTGAGGTGGTGGCAGGTGACAGCTGGTGATCTGACATTGGTCTTGTCTTTCTATGGGCGCCACAGCTTGAAACTGTAGCATGCCTCTTTTCCTATCTGAACAGAAAACGTAATGTTGAAGAGCTAGCTGGTGAGAGGAAAAGCATAAATGTAGCTTCAATCGAACTCATTTCCTTGTGAACAAAATCCTTCATCTCTCAATCTTGTTGTGCCAGGACTGATCCGATCTGTCTTGTTCCCTGCTTGCAGAAAGAAAGTCATGCTCGTCAATACCGACACGTTATGCTCGCTCCAGATTTTCGAGACTGAAGACCATGCAAACATTCATTCTTCTATCAAGAAAGAAGGATTATCACTCTTCAGTGAGCTGGATGATCTTTCCTCTCCTTTTCATGTAGCAAAATGACAATCTGACTCCAATCTGACCAATAGACATACTCAACATTACCAAGACTGGCCTCGGAAAGGCTCTCCTGAAAAGATGGCTGTTGCAACCTTCTACTGAAGCAGAAGTAATCAATGATAGATTGAACGCGGTCGAATGTTTCTCGAGAACGGAAAATAGTGAGTACCGTCTTCGAAAGACCGCGCTTCACCTCCTACGTCACGATTAGTGAGGGGACGCTAAAATTACTTCGCCTTGCCTTCTCAATCAGTACACATCTCTGAGAACATTCAGAAAATTGTCACAGTCAAGAATGTGCCCAGACTATTGAAAGCCTTGATTGCTGGCCAGGATCCTGTTCAGCAGTGGTCTGCTCTAGCTCAGGTACGTACAAGGTTTCTCCTCTCATTTATATAACGCAGCAAATCGCTTACTCCACGCTTGCATCCAGTTTCTCAGCGCATGCATCTCTGTCAGAGATCTCATCGGCAACCTAACAGGCGGGAAGGATGTCGCCGTTTTGCAAAAGGTGCGTTGTCATTCCTTGTGAAGACATTGAATGATTTGAAGGCTGATGAGCAAGGTGCAAAAGCTCTGTGACAGCTTCGAAGTCGGTCTTTTCTCGGACATCAACGAGATGATCGATACGAAAGTAAGTAGAGCTTTGCACTGCAGATCGCAGAAGCTTGTCTAACATGTTGCTTTTAAGATCGACTGGACCGAGTCGAAAGAGCATCATCGAGTCTGCATCCTAGAGGGAATTGACCAAAGGCTCGACGACAATCGTCGTACCTACCATGGCCTTCCGTCTATGCTCGTGAGCGGCTGCTTTCAGCAATTGAGTACCAACATCGACTGACATGCCTGTCTTCCCCACGGACACCGTAGTCCAAGATAGCTCAACACATCTCCAAAAGCATACATCCTGATTTTTGCCAGTCTCTCAATGTTATCTATTTCCCACAGCTAGGTTATCTTTGTGCAGTTCCTTTACCAGAAGAATTTCCGAATCCTATCATGGATAGAGCTACGCCAGCGGGCTGGCAATTCCAATTCAGTACTGAAATATCAGTCTACTACAAGAATCAAGAAATGAGAGATCTAGATACCCACGTTGGTGATCTTCATGGCTTTATAGTCGATAGAGAGGTCGAACTCGTTCAGGAGTTGCTAGAGCAGGTACTGAAAGTTCAAGAAACACTTTGTGATGTCGCGGATGTACTGGCCGAGCTGGATGTTCTGTTAGCGTTTGCTGATGCAGCGAGAACATGTAAGTCACATTCGTTATAGGACTTGGTCGCCCGCTGACCGGCTACTTGTCGAAGTGAACTGGACCAGACCTGTAATTACCGAAAGCAACGTTGTCCGGTGAGCTTTCCTTGGGTTTTCAGATCATCAAGGCCCCTCTTAAGACAGACCTCCATCTTCAGAATCACAAAAGGGAAACATCCCTTAGTGGAACGAGTTGTAGACGACTTGTAAGCTCTCGCAACCGTTCAACCGTGATTCGAGTCTAGTCAGCTGACCAGCGTCATTGTAAGCCGCGCAAATGACGCTCATCTGGTAGGAGGCAGAGGTATCAGCAAAACACGACTAGAGGAGATTCAGAATAAGCCCGACGCTAAGACTTTGAGAGCTGCTACTAGAGCTGCTGAGAGACTAGAAGCTGTCAATTCAGCCATGGCAAATGGTATCTCCAGAGGGGACGCAGAAAAGTTGGCAGACGAAATCATGAAGACCAAGACAAAGTTCGTCAATGTTAAGATGGAAGATGGCACAATCAAGGCTGTTAGAGTGGATGACGATGGAGCAGAAGATAGAGATAGTGTGGGAACCGAGCCTTTACTCAGTCCTGACGATTCCGTTCTCATCCTCACTGGCGCAAATGCATCTGGAAAGAGTGTATTCCTGAAGTCGGTGGCTATCATTGTATATATGGTGCGTTACGCTGTTTACACTGCTTAGCTTAAGCAACTGACTGTTTTTTTGACGCGGATCAGGCGCACATCGGTAGCTTTGTGCCGGCGGGCGAAGCTATCATTGGACTGACAGACAAGATTATGACACGTGTCACCACTCGAGAGAGCGTTTCTAGAGTATGTGCCCTCCTCTCGCCGGTCTTGGACTTGCTAATCTGGTAAATTTCTAGGGCACAAGTGCTTTCATGATCGATTTGCAGCAGATTTCCTTGATGTGCGTTGAAAGCTTGTGGACCTTAGACTGCTGTCTGATCTCCACTTGCAGGCTCCGTAACTGTACAGAACGTAGTCTGTTGATCATCGATGAGTTTGGCAAGGGCACAAATTCTGTTGGTACGTTCCTTGCCATATCTTGGATGGCTACAGCTACAGCTACTGATCTGTTTTGGTTTGACACACAGATGGTGCTGCATTGTTTGTCGGCCTCGTCAAGCATCTCGTCACTAAGGGTCATCGCTTGCCAAAAACTATTCTCGCTACGCACTTTCACGAGATCTTTTTCAACGATTTCCTCAAGGCCGGCCTACCGATTGGTCTGGCTCACATGGAGCTCATCATCGACCGGGAGAACCCGCGTTCCTCTGAAATGAAGGTCGAAGGCAAAGTTGTGGGAGTCACCCCACTGTTCAAGTGAGGTGCTGCAGTGTGAAACACTTATTGCCGGGCTGAATGATTGTGTACAGCCTGGCACCTGGCTTGTGTCTCAAGAGCTATGCTTTTCACTGTGCCGAATCATTCGGTATACCCCAAAAGATCGTTGAAAGAGCCCTGGAAGTCAGCACCGCTATATCTTTGTACAATGTACATGAGATCATGGATCCACAAATGACTGAAGATGACGAGAAAGAACTGCTAGAAGCGGAGCAGGTTGTTAGACGTTTATTACAAGTAGAGTGGGATGCAGACGAAGGTGGGGGTCAGGTTTCCTCTATGAAAAAGTTGGCCGATATTCTGGGTGAAGAATACATTCATGAAGCCGACGAGGTCATCCCGGTACAGAGCGGTAGGAGAGGTACAAGAGGAGCGTAGGGCGCTCTTATCTGGCGGAATGTTTGTTCAGGCAGATCTGTAGCATTCATCAAATAAAGTGACTGAGCAATAGTCAAAGTAGCTATCACCGACGATATCAGCTTGTGAATGAGCGGAGGGTGGCGTCACAGCCAGATGTTCTCAGTGACGAACGTACGTTGTCTCTCTACAGCCACCCGTATATGCGATACATCGGCAGCGACACGTGGTTAACGCTATGGACATAAATGACGTGGCGGACATCACGACCATGTACGAAAGTTCCACTGAAGAAATCGACATCCTCCGGACGGCCTTCATGGGGTGCTAACGTCCCTCTCTCTTATCGCACATGTTTAATAATCTCCATATCCAGGTAGTCCTAGACATAAATTTGCTGATCTCAGTTTGTCAGCTGTTTTATCACAAACTTGCAACAAGTCAAGCTTCACAAACTTCATCAACAGTAACTCGTAGATTGATACACATTTCTACTGTATTCTGGGGAATGAGGAATATAAAGCCCTTACAGTGAGAACAGCTGTTAGAAGCACCATTCAAGTCGAGTGGAAGGTGATGGGAGTGGTGCCTGGAGAGACATGGTCCAGAGGCCATTGCCCATCCTCCAACACTGCTTCCCGGAGCCGTTGTAGGATGTTTTCCGGGTTGATTAGAACTGATCTCGACTTCCTCATCTCCGCTAACAGTGATTCTACTGAATGAATGGCCTCGATGAGATAGGAGGCAGATCGACGACTTCGTTTTACATCCGCAAAATCGCAAATCTGAATCTGCTGCAAGTGCGGCAGTTGCCCCAGTATCGAGGCTTTTACTGTGAGATCCAGGGTTATCAAAAGCGTGGACACTCCGAGGTGATCTAGCTGCAACTCAACGAGATCCGCTGGAAGATTTACCGGCACAAGCTGGGCAAAGCCGCCAAATCGTAGAGTTTTAGCTCCAGAATGCATGCAGCCTCGTAGAAGTTCTACATTCCATGTCAGACCCAAATCACTTGGATCCTGTATTGCGGCTGAATCAAGGGCAAATAAACTGACACGGCCGATCCTGACTTGACTTTGTTCCAATTTGCGAAAGAAGTTCCGGGGTATACAACAGTCGATAAGGCCCAGCTCTGGGATCTCGCCTAGATCACAGAGCAGGGCGTGTAGTTTGCGAAATTCGGATTTCCCCTCGAGTGATTCAAAGGCTAAGATCTTCAATTTGCGCTGGCACAGATCTGCAGAGTAGACACTCGGGTCAAATACCTGTGTTGAGCACAGGCAGCGTAGTTCAGGTAATCTTGCAATTGCTCGCATTATTGTTCCCAGTTCGATTGTCCTATGAGGGTTCTGCACATGAAGACTGACGACGGCCAGATTTTTCATCTTCACAAGGGCGTCCGCAATTTGACTGACTAGCGGCGGGTAGACATCCACTAGGTCCAAACAGAGACGACTCAAAAAAAGAGCATTGGCGAATTTATCAAGGTTGTGATTGTCGGGTAAGCCGTGAGCAGGGAAATGAAGGAACAGGGCCTTGAGACTGTAGTACGACTTCGGCGCCACCCGCCCAACGACAGCCTCTGATATAAACCGACTCCATGTTTGGCTGTCTTCATCATATCACAGCGGCAGAATGCACGAGTACAAGGCTTGCTGTGCAAAGCGATTGAAGTGCCAATTGACTAGTGCGCACTGAAGCAGGGTCGCTCTGTCTTCCTGGAGGCTGTCACCGTGCTCCGGAATGTAGAAATGGTACAAGAAGCGGTCCTCTGAGGGTATCGGCATCACCAAATGCCGGAAAATGCTGACCATAACGACATCTGGTATCTTTCCAAATGGATCAGGACCTCGTTGTTGATATACCGCGGTGGTCCTGTTGTCCGGCTCGCGGAATATCTTTTGCCTGAACAGGGTGGCCATGTCGACAGGAGTGTAAGTTAAATGGAAAGAGAGGAAGCGTCTTCTACGGTTGCCGACTCTTATACTTTGGTACACGACTCGTCAACTCGACCTGTGAGAAATGCTGCTTCTGCAGCACTGATATGACATGCACTCCAGACAACCGTGATTGACTCGACGGACAAATCGCCGAGATAAGAAAGCGCGTAGACCAAAGGATCAAGCACTACACACGTCCTTCAGAGACCTGTGTAGCATGCCCTCCTTGTGCCAGGATTGACTGCAGGGATCCCGGTGTCGTAAGTTCTTTGCCATGATTGATGTGCTCCTGCTGCCGGATAGCCCAAAGGTCTTCCAAGTGGAGGAGGCATGGACATACGTGCATGGTCTTCGTATTGCTGTGTTGCTGTGTCGTACCATCGGACTGCGCTGATGCTCAAGTCTAGCTAGGTAACTCGATGTGAGCAGAGTCAAGCCGTTAATTTGCTTATCGCAGCTCGAGATGCTTCTTTATCTGCGACCGACCGACTTCCCACATTACAAGCTTCTCGAATTGCAGTCAACAGTAAGACTGCCTACATGCTCCTCAGCTCACGGTAGAAGAGCCATCTCGTCTCTTCCTGTCTTGCTTCATCCTCGTCCTTCATGTCCAATCTCGCCCTTCTCTACTGCGGCAACGTTGTCAACGCTCTTGAAGACCGCTCGCTGGCTCTCCTTGAGGATCACTTACTAGGTACGAGTAGCTTGCATTGCTCAATCCGGATAGGATGCTCACTTGCTTGTCTTCCTTTCTCGGACTTGCCTGACTCCACGCAGGCGTCACTCAAGCCGGTCTTATCGACTTTCTTGTTCCAAGACAAGGCAATGAGCAGCTGTTAAAGTTTTCAAGGACGTCAAGCGATGATATACAGATTATTCAGCCTAAAGATCCGCACTCCTTTCTCTTGCCTGGTTTTATCGGTGAGCCTTGAATATTGGCTTCACGTGACACCGGACGAGACGGCCGGATTTGATAAGCTAATCGAGCTTAAGATCTACCATTGTCCCGTATGATGTAGACACGCATCTTCATGCTCCACAGTACCTGTATGCCGGTACAGCCCTCGATGTTCCACTGATGGAATGGCTTGAAAAGGTAGAGCTCCTTCTTTGTGGCGACTTCGCACATCTGACCGAAACTGACATTCGAACACCCTAGTACACCTTCAGGTCCGAGAGTCGTATAGATGCAGACCCTGAAGGCCTCGGGAAGAAGGTATACGCAAGACTAGCTAAGCGATGCATGGAGAATGGAACTACTTGCGCCGCCTTGTACGGCACCATCAGCACCGATGCGAAGTGGGTTCAATCTAAATACATCTACTGAACACGGCGAAAGCGAGAAGAGGAAACACTGATCTGGTTATCACACAGCATCGTTCTCGCGAATGCGTTCGCTGATGCTGGTCTTCGCGCACTAGTAGGGAAAGTCAACATGGATCAGAATAGCCCTAGGTAGACCGTGGTCTTGCCCCACAAGTGTCCGACCCTTCGCTGATCTACCTTTCGCCTTGTATATCACTTGCAGCTATTACACCGAAACTACTTTTGACTCGATTTCCGAGACGCAAAGATTCATTGAGCTCATGCGCAGCATCTATTCAGATGAGCCTGCTCAGCACAAACATCTGGTGGAACCTATCATTACGCCGCGTTTCCTCCCAACATGTTCGAAGGAATTACTGCAAGGTCTTTCTAAGATAGCCGAGGAGCAGAAGGTCAATTTCCAAAGTCATTTGAGTGAAAGTGGAGACGAAGTCGCATTCACTCAAAGCATTTACGGAAATAAGACCGATACCGAGCTATTTGACGAGGTAAGCGAAGAGCCATCCTGGGACAAGACAGAACGAAATGGATCGTGCTGAGAATTTCTTCTTGTCATTAGGTCAGCCTGCTCACGGAAAGATCGCTCTTTGCGCATTCCACACACATCAGCGCGGACGATATGTCCCTTCTAAAATACCGAGGCAGCAGCGTGTCACACTGCCCTTTATCGAACACGTATTTTAGTGAAAGGGCTTTTCCACTCCGCGAGGCGCTGGACAATGATCTAAAGGTCGGCTTGGGCAGTGATATAGCTGGTGGTTACAGTATAAGCTTGAATGACTCAATGCGCTGGTCTATGGGAGTTGCTCGAAGTCGAGAAGGACGGCGCAAGGACGATCTTCCCGATCCCTTCGTTCAATCTACAAAGTTATCTGGAAAAATGTCTTCTAGCGGCCAAAGGCTGGACATAACTTGGAAAGAATCCATCTTTGTCGCCACACTGGGTGGTGCAAATGCTATTGATCGTGCAGCGTACTTAGGCAACTTCCAGCCAAGGAAAAGCTTTGATGCTCAACTTATACAGCTTCAACCGGATGATGAGGATCAGCAACTACGCAAGGGTAATATTGACTTGTTTGAGGATAGTGTCCCGACAGGCAAGGTAGGATTGGAAGAAGTAGTGGAGAAGTGGTGGAGTTTAGGGTCAGTGCATGATAGAGTTGGAGTATGGGTCGCGGGCAAACGCTTATTGTAGGAATTTCATGGGTCAAAGTAGTGGAAATAGACCATACATAGACAAGCCCTCTATGATATTTTACATTGCTCTTTGGGTTTCTTTTGCCCCAGATAAATCAGTCGTTTGCGCAGTATTCAGCACAGAGCCCATTCTTCAAGTTATCCCGGGCAGACTCTAGCCATACCCACGTTTGCCCAGGGAATTTGCCTCATCCTTCCCATCTTCCCATATTCCTTCCAATAGCTTCTTTGCAAGATCTGCGTACGCAAGCCATCCCTCCTTCATAGCATCATCAAGGGGCTTATCCTTCCTCGACTCGGTGTGCAAGACGTGCTTGTATCGCCCCTCGGGTCAGCCGATTGTAGAAGCAGCCGTACGGCCGAAGCATAGATACCTTGACATACTGCTGACGCTCCGTGTCAGACAGTACCGCTGCCAAGTAGGTGGCTGATGTGTTGCTGTGCAGGACGAATTACTGACCTCCCAGCGCTGTTCTCAATAACTCTACTGCTGCATAAAGCATACGTTTTTGACAGTTAGTCTTGACGAGGGGATGGCCTCTCGGCAATGACATGCAAGCTGGGGCAGCCTTCCCTAAGGCCATCGTCGGATATGTCTGTACAAAGGGTTCTTCTTATGACTTGAGCCATTTGGTCACCGTGTCTTGGCCGTCAACCTCATTCCAGCGACAACGACATATAGTCGCTTTTCGAGGCGTGCAAGAGAACATTTTCCAGTGGTAAGTGATCATTAAGCTCGCCAGCAAAACGGTCTGTAACCGCATATGATCAGTGACGTGCATATGTTCGAATACGACAGTTCACGTAAAAATGCGTACGACGGTATTCTCGGCTGGCAACAAGCACTCGATAATCGAGACCAGTGATTCTCTAACTTGTCAGTTCGAAAAGATACGCTGGGGTTCGTTTGAAGGTGACTGATTCGAGGATCTGTAGTATCCACTTTGTTCTGTGCGGTTATAGTGTTATCTGTCGATGCTGGCAGGGCTTGCGAGGGGGTTGCCGGCTTCTTCAACGAGTCTCTGCAGCAATAGATTAAAGAAGGGAAGAGTAGTGTCGAAGGAAATCGTGCAACAGCTCAAATGCTTGCAGGAGTAAGAACGTATCTCAAACGACTTAGAAATTGGTCGTGACGGATTGGTCAGACGATGTTGCCCATACGGACTTAGTTTTGGCTCACCGCCGATGGTCTTCTCGACTTCGTCTGACGGCAATCCCTTGTTGTCAGTTCAGTTGGGTGTGTCAGGGGATCGATATGGATCAAAAAAACAGGACTTCTGGGTGACACAGCAATGCCGCAAAGCTGCAATAGCGTAAAGCTGCAATAGCGTAAAGCTGCGATAGCGGAAATTTTCGAAATGAATGAAGTATTTTTACAGCCAGTTGGTGGTGGAGCCGCATCACCAGCGAGACATCACTCTTCTTTTGATCTCTTCGCTTGCTGTACTTCTGGGTCGTCCATTAGTTTCGTGATAGCTACGGTCTAGGGGTAAGCTCAAGTAACTGGAATCCGTTGTACGAGGCGTCCCGGGATCTGAGCGTTGGTAGGAAGACGACGAGCCATACCGATCGTAATGATGAGAAGATGCCGGCGAATCTCGACCACTGCTTGTTCTAGATGCATGTCTTTCATGATAGGATGGCCTGGGGGGTCGTGCAGGGTCGTGAGAACGAGAATGGGAGCGGTGATGGCCGTTTTGCCCACTTTTGCGCGAACCAATAGCCAGTTTATCAGACACGTGTTTTGCCAATTTTGCCTCAGGGTCAAGCTCATCCAGTTCCGCTAGCCGTCTCATTTTCCGCGTATCGACTTTGATGCTATGGAGTACAGCTCGATAGTTCCTTACAAGAAGGTCTTCCTCATCTTCGTAGTCTAGATTGTATCCCCTTCCTCCAACTTCTGCGCTAATTTCGGCCGTATCCTCTGGAAATTCTAGGTCCAACAGAACTTCACAGGATGTCAAGCAGACTCTTTGATGACGGGAGTTGACGGGTGTGACATTGTCGAAAGTGTCTTGCCAGATACGCGGCCATTTGACATAGCCTTTACAGCAAAGAGGATAAGATTCAGCAATTACATTTTCGGCGCGCAGGATGGGCCATACCTTGTGATGTGATCAAGCTGAGCAGCTCTTCAAGGTCACTCGTATATACACTAGCATCTTCGCTTGCAGGTAGATTATAGTCCGACGTACTGCCTTGCCGTCCTGCATGCTTAGAGCTTGCATGGCGAGTACGAAGCGGCATATCCCGACAAGCGACGTCACCAACGACGCCGTTCATGCGCAGGTGCGAGTCTACGGCTTTGATGGTGGAATCCTGCACGCGATATGCCAAAGCACCTGGTCCGTATTTAGATTCAAAGTCAGCAAGACCTCTACACCCTTGATTATCTGCACTCACGGGTAGAAGGCTCATCCAACACCCTGAGCGACCACCGCAATTCGAAAATACTGTCATCGAGAGCATTCCGGAAAGCTGAGAATCTACACAAAGCAGGTGATATTAGCTCATTGTTGGCAGGTGTATGTCACCGAGACTCACTTGATTTCGGCGTCTACGATGCGGAGAAAGAGATGCGGCATAGGTACGTCATCAGGATAGTCAACAAGCTCGAATAAAGGTTCTCCGCGCCGTACTCCAAACTGGCCTGGTCTGTAAATGTAAGCAGATAGACTTTGCCTTGGCGTTGGAGCTGGAGGTTGCGATACGGAAGGTTTACGCGAATGTGAACGGGACGGCGGGCGCGAGGAGATCAGTGACGGCGCTTTCGAGTGAGATCTCAATTTGCTTGTTGTACTGTGGTTATCTGCGGCAAGACCTAGAGAATTGCGAGGAGAGGATACCTGCTGCGTGATTATTGGAGCTGGAAGTGGAGCGGGCGACAATCTCGGTGAGGGCGCAACAGCAGCTACAGCTGGAAGAGGGAGATAGCTTGACGATTGCGGAGTAGGTGTAGCCCTTGACTGTAAATACTCAGGAGCTGTTAGCGTAGCTATACTGGCGCCATTGCCAGAAGGTGGTGGAGGCAAGGCTCGCTGTAACTTTGTGAAGCGGTAGAATCTCGCCTCTTCAGCCATCTTGAGCAGTGTCTGCTCATACGACAGGTAAGTAGGACAGGCGCTCCGTCTCAGTGGAAGAACTTGTTCCCTGTTCAGATAGCGGAATATGATCTCGAAGATGGCTGCGTCACGATCCGGTAGGCGGTACGTTTTGGATGCGCCGCTGGCTTCGGCTGATTCTGTCGAGGCGTAATATGTAGATGTCAAATCATTCGGCGAGTCAAAGAGAATCTGTTGGAGGTCCAATCATATACTTGTATCAGCTTAACACTTTACAATACACGGCATTTGCAGAAGACATGCAGCTTACATGGGCTTCAGTGAGCCGGAACTCCCGCTCTTCAGGGCCAAGCAAGAGCACCATTGCGATTCGGGGGCCTTTATTCTCAGGAGCATACAGGGGGACTTGGGGTACAGGAGTACGAGGTCTCCCTCGATGGCTATCACGTTCGTCTCTGTCATTGTGGTGTCCGTGACCGCTATGCCGATCCCTTTCCCGCTGATGACGGTTTCCGTGGCCCATGTCGCGACAACTTTTGGACTTTGATGATGAACGTTTGTGCTTTAATTTCGATTTCGAGCTGGATCGCCTGTGGGAGCGATGTTTGCCTTGGCCCTCGTCGCTTGAGGAGCTGGATGAACTAGACGACGATGATGAGGAACTGAGACTCCTTCGTCGCTCACGCCTGCCCATACGCTGTAATTGTAGGTCTGAGAGTCAGAGACTGCTAACGACACAGTCTTGTTGATCCTGCTATTGGCTGCTAGTTGTATGGCGGCATGTATTCACAGTTGCATCGAGGAAAGCGTGTTGACCGCTGACGGCAGGTAGTCGCAGCTGCAGCAGGGGCCTTTGAAGTCTGCTGTAGTGTGCTGTTCAAGCGTTCCGGTGAGACTCGCAAGTTGAACTTCTGTCGGATAGTGCTGTAGATGGACGATGGTCGATATTAGTCAGTCGCAACCGCTTGCCTCAGGGAAACCAAGGATCAGCCAGCCATGCAGTGCCCCCCAGCAACAAGCCATTATATTGCTGCAGAGCGATGGATCCATTGAAAGGGAACTTTCCCCTGCGTGAGGATGTGATCCGTCTTTCAGCAGTAGATACGTCGGCTAATGTTCCAGGGCAGCCAGTTCCAGGCAGCGTGTGGATTGAGACTGCCATGTTGACCTCCGAGTGTCCTTATGCATTAGGCACAGATGCTGGATATGCAGAGAAGGCGTCTCTCTTGTGCGATCCTGTTGGAAGGACGTCAAGGAGGTCCTTAGTCCTCATTCGGCTGCTTTCTTCTCTACAACACACTCAGTGATCTCGCTTGGAACCAAAAGAGGTTACGGACAAGGTGAGTGGACGTGTTGCTGACAGTGGATAGGCATGCTTGGCTGTACTGACTCTTCAACCAGCCTCGAACTATCCACAAAATGGCAGCCGCAAACGGGAAGGCAGGGAAAGCAGCTGGCGTAGCAAAGGGAGGAGCCATCAAAGACGTCAAGAGCAGCGCATCAGCGCCCATTGGATCGTCGAAGAACGCCTCCGCCAAAGCCAGTGCTTCCGCTGCGAGTGTGCTCGATGAACCGCTGGTAGAATACGCGACTTCGTCCAAGCCAGATAGGGAACTCTACAACAAGGAGCAGGAAGCCATCAAAGCTCAGCTTGCCGTCAAGCAGGCTCAGCTGGTGTGTTCATGGTTCAGTTACGCCTCTGTCCACTATTCCCCGCTGATGCCCTTGTCCACTCCCAGGACAAGATCAAGGCTCGCATCGCCGATTCATCAGGACAAGGCCCAGCTGGAGAGAAGCGCAAGCAGCTAAGAGCTGAACAGGCTGAGATTAGAAGCAAGACTGCTGGCTTCAAAGGAGACAGAAACTCGGCTTTCAATCAGATCAAGGCTATCCAAGAGTCAGTGGCCAAGAAGATCAAGGATATGAACACATCAAAATCCAAGACGACCTTCAGGTCTGTCGAAGAGATCGGTAAGTTCGTAACAATATGAGTTATTGTCGCGCTATCTGATTGCACCCGCTGATCCTCTTTTCGGTTGGAATCGTTCCTTACAGATGCCCGCATAAAGTGAGCGATAGAGCTGATGTGTCAAGGCAAGTCGAGGGGTGGTCTAATCTATACTGACCGTCCTTCTTGCTATCACAGAGACCTCGAAAGGCAAGTTGAAAGCGGTACAATGCGACTGGTCGACGAGAAGAAAGCTCTGTCGGAAGTCAGCGAGCTTCGCCGTGCCCGAAAAGCGTTCGACTCCTTCGGATCGGCTCAAGAGTCTATAGACGCCGACAAAGCAAAGATTGAAGAACTCAAAAGCACACTTGATAATCCCGAATTCAAAGCTCTGAACGACCGCTATGAAGCGATCCAGAAGGAACTAGACGAGCTCAATAAGGAGTTGGACGCTACCAATAAGAACAGAGACGCTTTGTACGACGAGAGAAACAAGCTTCACGAGGAGGTCGACGCTCTGTGGAGCAGAAAGAAGGAGTCTGCTGGTAACTTCAAGGAAGCCAACGACCGATACTGTAGGTGGTTCCTTGTATCGATTGCTGTTCTTAGCAGCCCTTTGCCTTTAGAGCCTGGACCAATGACTGACAGATTCTGTCATCGCTGCCCATACAGACACAAGAGTCAACGAGGAGAGATCTAAGCGCATTGAACGCCAACAAGCTGAGCGAAGAGCATACGAAGACAACAAGCGTAAAGAGTTCGCCGAGCGCATGTTGGAAGAAGCGAGAGCACCAGCATTCGAACGAGAAATTGAGGATTGCACCACACTCATTACATACTTCCAGCGCTTCCAAGGAGGCGCCTCTTCCGTTCCCGAGCCTACGTTGTCGACAGCACCGACAGCTGAATCAGGCGTACAGAATGTACCAGCGCTCGAAGTGCGTAAGGTCGAAGATGAGATCCCACAGGGCGCAGTAGTAATGAAGAAAAAGCAAGATAACGATCAGGCCTTCTTTGTTGTCAGAGGTGGGAAGGGCAAGAAGAAGGGTGGCGCCAAACGCGCTGACAGTGGCAAGGAAAAGGAGAAGGAAAATGCGGGTCCTGCTGCCATGAACGTTCCTTTCCAGACTGTTGCTGCTCTGCTCCAATTCAACATCTCCGTTCCTCTATCGAGAGATGACGTACCTAAGACCATCGATGCTCTCAAGGAGAAGCAGTCATGGTTCAAGGAGAACCAGGTATGACCATCTCTGACTGGTCAATATGTATTCCTTTAGCTAATCTCGTCTATCTTGACGACAGGACCACGTCACCAAGGAGCGCATTGCAGAAGCTGAAGAGCGCATTCGCAAGGCAGAGAAAAGTGCTTCAGCACAGAACGGCAGTGATGACGCTACTGCTGATGCCGATGAGAGCAAAACAAACGGCACGGATGCTGTTAACGAGGGTGTCGAGAAGCTGTCCGTCGCGAACGGAGGGGAAGACAAGTCCGAAGCCTAAAGCGCCTGTCCTCTACCCTCAAGTACCCTCCATATTAACAGAGCGCACGTCTTCACTGCATCCTTTCGGCCACAATTCGCAAGCCCCCCCTCAGTAGCACCTTTTTACCGTCAGCTCAGCAAAGGTTGTAATGTCATATTTGGGTTTAAATGAAGAACGTCCAACAATTTCCGAGTTTTGGATGCAGCGGGAATGGACAGACTGTTCGTCCCACTGACAACAGTAACACAGTCACAGACTTCATGTGACATGCTGACGAACGCACAGGCAGTGCAAGTTTCAGGTCAGACGATCAGCTTGCTTTCACCTCTACTATCGACATGGATCCTCAGAGGCTTTTCTGTGCCATGCTCGTTGGGAGAGGTCCGTCTAGCGTGACATTTCCCCTCTCCTCGTGTGTGTTCCCCGCCGGTCTAGACGGATCTGTCTACATTTTCATCACAAGCGATTCCACGCCTTTGGCTTCGGGTATTGTTGTCCAGAACACATCGACCACCCTGGCTGGTCCTGGCGTACGGATGAGCTTGAGAAGCTTTCTTACCTGAGCCTGAGTGTTCTTTTCCCTTGCAGTTGATATTTGCAGACGACAAACAGCACCAAGTTTGACGAGCTCTTCTCTATGAATCACAAAAAGGGAGGCGACTCTCAGAGTAAGGAGTCATCGTGCTGAATGGACAACCGAGTTAATGCGTATCCCGCTTCCGATATTGGCTACGCCAATGTATGCGTCAAAACTGGTCAAGTCACTGCAGATGCTGATGCATGGTGGGCTAAGTACCCGATAGCTGTTCGGGAAGAAGTCGGCGTCAATGCGAGAGAGTAAATGACTGGTCTACCTCACTTTAGTCAATTTGCGCCTTTCGGAATACTTATATACCCTGTTCAGACAGGCCAATGTCAAAAGTACTTGCAGGGCTATACATCAACAAGCTATGAGCCAATATGTCCAGCCTCTCTGACCTAGTGCCGCATGTCATGCAACACTAGTCGGCAATCAGCCCGTAGCTGTACAGACTATCAAACACAGACGCTACGAGCCTGTATGCTCTCTGTAAAAAGTTCTCCGGTTTCAATCTGTGTTGCCTATATAGCCAAGGCTGACTCACGCAGCGCTGCATAAAATGGACGGCTTCGTCATTCCTCCCTCGAACTATCCTCAGATGATCAGCTGTAATAGCTGCCCATGCTGAAACCTCTTCTTCCAGATCCAATTGTGCACATAGTTTTATACATTCGAGACTGACGATATGTAGGATACTGTATAGGCCTTCGGCCATGCACAAATCCAAAGCTTCTTTAAGCTGACGAATACCATCAGCCAAAAGTGCTCGGTTTCCCATGACTAAAAAGTCCTATATCACTCACCAAACCAATGCGGTGCTCTGGTGGACTCTTTTCCTTGAATAATTCCAGCTCTCGTATCTGAGCAATTCTTACTCGTCGCTCATCGCTGACTTTGAGCTCCTCGGGCGGAAGATTGCACACATCGCACATGCAAACAAAGCACCATGAGAGGATTGCATGTAGCCTACGGTGGTTGCAATCTTGAAGAATGTCCAGGTAAGAGTGAAGCATCTCTTGGCCCTTTTTGATATAGTCACAGGCTACGATGGTCATAGTATCCGTTTTTGAACAGTAATATCGAGTGACATTCTCACGACAAGCGTGATTCAGTTTTGTGATGACCCCCAAGAGGACAATCTGGGAGTAATCCTCAATTCCAAAGGCATTAGTCCTCCATTTTCCGATGATGTCGGGCGGTAGTTGTTCAGCGGGACAACCAAAATCTTCCTCAGTATAGCAATTGTGTAAGCGATAGAATTTTTCACGATCCTTGTCGGACAGTTTGGACAGCATCCATTCGAGTCTGTAGTAGCTCTCTTCTGTGCAATGCCATTTAAGCTGGACTTTTTCAGAAGCGATGAAGTCGCCTGGCGCGAGATCTCGAGCTGCTATTACGCCTTCACCTCTGCCTTCTATCTTAACGATCTCGTAGACAGGTGTATCGCAGCTTTCTGCTCCCGAGCGATTCTCGGCAAGACGAGACTCCCTAACAGGATGCAAAAGTCAGCAGAGCTATCCACTCAGGTGGTAAAAGTTCACGTACTCTAGTAAAGCCTTTTCTTCGTCTCGATGCAGTTCGAGCGGTGAAGACTTCGCCATGAGGCTAGCGGACGACAGCTCCGCCGCCAGCATCTGCAGAGGCAGAGTAAAGGATGCCATGCTTCAGCACACGCTGGAGTAAGGTCAGTGACTTGTGGAGCAAAATTGCTGTCGAGTGAACGCTGAAGCCAGGGGGTTAGATGCAAACTCGAGCCAAGTCATTGCACTGGCGCAAGAGACGGATGGATGGTATACCTGCAAAATGGGTTACCGTACCACCGTCTTACCTCGACTGCTGGTTCGCCTGCGCTCCTCGCAGCCGTTCCGTTGTCTCGGACTGTAATGCTCATACACGGGTTGCTCGCGTGGCTTGGCTGTGCCTTCGAGAAACAGAGAGAAAAAAGAGACACTTGAGTGAGCTTACCAACAGCAGAGCTGTTCATCTTTGTTGATCACCAAGCCGGCAACGATGACGCTCGACAAGGTAACTCTCTGTCTTGGAAGTGTGTGTCTTGATGCAACAGCACAGCCAGTGCTGATCGGTCATTGCGTAATACTACAGGGGAGATGCTTGGTGATATTGTTGTACACTGCTACAAGATAGAGTCCATGTATACTTACATGCCTTTATAACTTCATGAAGGTCCTGATTGCGGCGAGGTAACAGTTCCATTACCTAGCCAGGCAGTAGCAGCTTTCGTAAAGTCGCCAGTTGAGCCGGATGAAGTATACGCCAACCGGAGGTAATACGGTATATCCGTCCTCCATATCGTACTTGATGCTGTGCTTTCCTGTGTCGTGTTACCAGCTGTGATGGGCATGGTAAAATTGGTAGATTGTCCAGAGTAGCGCAGTACATCGTTGACGATCAAGGCGAATCCATCCCAGGACGAGCTTAGTGCGTCGGGTATCGCGGACCATGTTATGAGTGGATTCGAGACGTCGATAGACGTGAGATTGAATGAAGGTAGATCGCTACCTAGAGCCGCATCTCGTCGAATGTCTGCGACTGTTTGGAGAATCGAGTCGAATCCCCATCGCGCCGCGCCATTGAGGAAAAGTCCGAGTAGGATGCTGCATTTCAATTAGACTTTAGTTTTCCACTTGTTCACGTGAAGACGAGAGGATGGCTCCCCACGCACCCTTGGTAGATCAGACTAGCCCGTGTAGGAAAAGCAGTGGCGGGAATCAAGCACATTGCAGCAATATAATGGTGTCTGCGAATTCAACATCAGCATGGTACGCACACTGCAATGAGGAGACATCAGCAACTCACACTCTCAGAACGAGCCCTGGCAATTGACTCAGGATGAGAATGATGAGACCTCCCAAGATGTACCATCCAAGGTAGTAAGGAAGCCACCCTGTTACTCGAACGACTCGCACTTGGTTGATAGCCTAGGGGAAAGCAAGATTATCAGGATCTCATGATGATGAATACTTGTAGCACCCTTGAGTAAACATGTTGATTGAGAAGCCTGGACTTACCACTATTACCAAAACAATCACAAGTACCACGATGGCTGCTATTCCTCCAGCCTGCTGTTTGATATCGCTCGCAGTGAGTCTATCGATAGGTATTTGATCCAGTGTATACTGCCGTCCAAAAGAAAAGTCAATCATGCTCGGCGGAGACCAGTACTACCCTTTCACCTACATTGGAAAGCAAGAAGACCCAAAAAGGGCCATAAAAGCATATTATCCTTTCGAAAATCCGGTTGTTGAATGCAGGTAGCACCCATCGATATGCGAAACGATAGAATGCATAGCAGAAGAAGAGGGTGGGTAGGAATGATTCGAACGCTCCTGCCAGGTCGGCTGTATGTACCATCGCAATCAGCACACTGAAAATGTGTAAATTCTGATATTACAGAGTGGGTATTAAAGTGCTACTTACGTGGGAACTCCCTAGGATCACTCGCTAGAGTAACATGCCAGAACCCGAAGCATACACTAAAGAAAGAAAGGGTCAGGGCGGTAAAGCAAATCAGCAAGTCATCCGAAATACGTTCTCTGCAAGTCTATGAAGCCAGAAGGGACACCTTAGAAAGAGGCCACTCACCTAACCCAATAGAACACACCAGCACTAGCTCTAATAACCAAACCAAAAGCAGTGCTCATAACAGTGTTATAAATAAGTATATCATCCCTCAGATCTCTACAATCTTTCTGAGATGTCTCTAAAAACCTATATGCGAATGGGAATTCAGAAGGGAATGAAGTACTTGATATTCCATTTTGAGTTGAATTTTGGAAATTCGTATATGGTCCTATCGCTTGTAATGTTAGACAACCTCCTTTTTCGTTCTTTGGGGCGTTTAGACAGACATTCAGCTATTTGGTATCGTGTATACTGCCCACTGCATGGCATAGACTGATACTCACCGTGAACAAGCCCCTATGAACCGCTGCTGAGCAGATGAAAGAGTCGGCGCGGTATGTGCCAAGCTCATCCCCTCCTCCAACGACCAAAGGCTGAAAGATGACTTCTTGATCTCCAATACTACATACGCATGGCAGCAAGAGGATTGTGAGATGGATTCAGCTTTCACACGCATCCCTTTGATTGTCAGATCCTGCAATTATAGACTGGTAACTCACGCTCTATAATTCAGCAAGCGGGTGCTGGCTACTTTACTGGGACACCTATACGAGACTGTGAATCCATCGAAGGGAGCACAGCTCTGACCACCTGTATAAAGTGTATGGGTACGCGTTTTGATGAGCTCTATTTCTACTCCTCCTTTCCAGAACATCTAAAAATCGCATGAAAACGCGGAAGTGGCGAACGTACCTAAACCACACCCATCGTTTCTCTGCCAGTATGTCGAAGTCCCACTCAACCATTTCACATCACCACCAACGCCAGAGTTCCACCACGCCGCTCTAGCGAGGAAAGTGAAGCCTAAGAACCAAGCAAGTAAGAATACCCATGATACGAGTGGATGTCTCGTCCATTTCTTAGTATATCGCACTAGAGGTCTTTCGATGTATTGGTCTATGTATCTGAAATTCCACAGACGAGGTTGTGAGGAGGAAAGTCTAGATGGGCCGGATATATAGCTTGCTATGGGCTTGATGATGGGTAGGGCTAGCAGAGAGGTGAATGGCCGCAGTAAGAACGGAGGGAGATATTGAGTATTCGTATGGTCGTCTTCGGGGCACAGAGGTGACTTCCACTGTAAGCCTATCTTGTCGTCATCTCCCTTGCCGATTCGTCGCTGTCTGCCTCGCATTATCGCTGTATCGGCACCTTGATCGCTGTCGATGCCAGCACCAGCTTCTAGATCAGCGGCGTCCTCGACAGCAGCATCCTTGCCAGCTATGTTGTTGCTGCTCGTATTGCTGTCACTGCTGCCTGCCTTGTTGTCCTCAGGCAGAAGGAGCGTTATGCCGTCCTGCTTGTTGTTGTCGCTCGACGAGGTGCTGGACTGCCGGTGCAATGGAGGATCAGGCATGACGAGCAGAATAGTCCGAGCTGGAACTGCTGCAGTCTCTTGCTATCGGCAGCGGTGCTTGATGTAAGTCGGCATACTGTGTTGGATTGTGCGACATCTCATGGAGCAAGAGAAAGCCACTTGGGGAAATCCGCAGTCTATCAATCATGCCACACGGTTTCAACAGCATATCAGACAAGCACAATATCAGTGTAGGTAGTATTTGCACAGCGTAAGAAGATAGGAGAGAAATAGAGGGAGGAAAGAGAGAAATCGAAAACATCTAAGCTGTCTTTTCTAAGAACGAGTTGATTATTAGGGGGGAAGAAAGCCTATATTGACGCTACAAGTCTGACATTCTAAGCATCTCCTACCTCAGCAAGAGATGAAGCTTCAAAAGATGATGCTCTAATTCAGACCCGCTTCAAACCTTCCTCCTTGACTAGCTCAGCTGAGCGTTCTATTTGAACTCTGTTCGTATCGCTTAGTACAGCAATGTAGCTGTGTCGTTTCTGATGCGGTTGTAGTCGAGGAGGCTGTAGATAGAAACAAGTAGAGATGGTCAGTCAAAATCACCAACAGGAGAAGCGAGAATTGAATATGTATGTCCAAACGTACCCATCGGTAGGACCAACAGCAGCGATAGCGATATCCTTATCCCACAGATATTTCTGAGCGCATCTCTGAATATCATTAACAGTAACGCCATCGACAGCAGCTTCAATTTCCTTAGGAGTCAATCTCTTTCCCGAAGTAATCAATTGACGTCCAATATCTTCCGCAATAGCAGTAGTTCCATCCAATCCTAACAATAAAGAGGCTTTCAATTGTGATTTCGCCCTTTCCACTTCAGCTTCCATTGGTCCAGTTGACATTCTTCTCCATTCTTTAAGCGTGAAATGTACGAGATCATCTAGGTTGGTTAGGTTCTCTGATACCATGTAGATACCCCATAGACCTGTATCGGAATATGAAGTTGAGAATGACATGAAGCTGTTCGCTAGGTTGTTGGTTTGGATGATGTGCGATAGCCTTGAAGAAAGTAGAGGTGAAGCGCCGAGCGATCTGTCCCAGTTTCCAAAGATAGATTGCATGACGAGCATGGTATAGTAGTCTGGTGAGTTCCAGCCGACACCTTCGAATGCAATGGCAAGGTTGAGTGTAGACATGGTATCATCACGAACTCGAACTTCTGATCCGACGAAATCAGTCTTCTTGGCTCCTCCTAGTCGGAGTGGCTTGGTTGAGGTCTGCATCTCGCCAAAGTGTTGCGAGGCGAGCTGGACGAGGGACTCGTGCTCGACGCC
The DNA here is from genome assembly GCA_024345325.1 of Cystobasidium tubakii. NCBI lineage: Eukaryota > Fungi > Basidiomycota > Cystobasidiomycetes > Cystobasidiales > Cystobasidiaceae > Cystobasidium > Cystobasidium tubakii. The sequence goes on along the minus strand of BROO01000005.1, from coordinate 855,945 downwards.
GCCGGATCCGACAAGGACCATTCGGTCGGCAGTGTAGTTCTCTTGGATGTAGTGTTGGAGATCAGATTTGCGGATGGAGAGGATGTTCTTGCGGGGTCCGAGGATCGTTCGTCCGAGGGGTTGGCCTGCGCGTCGCAAACGATATTCGAATGGCCGTATATTTGTTTGGGGAGTGGATCCGAGCAGAATTGCAGATTAAGATGGCAGGTTGAATAACGGAGAGCAATCGTATGGTTGAGCAGCGACCATGATTTTGATGGTCGTGTTGATATGATAGTTGAAGCACGTAGATGGGTTGCGTAGAATAGCGGTGGAGGATCGGCGAAGAGTAATCACCGCGAAGAGTAGATATCATTGCCATGGGAGGAAGGTAGACAAATGCAATTGTGTCGTCAGCATTATTACTTGCATATGATTGATGCCTCCGGAACAGCTCTGACCCGTGGGAGAGCACTCGGCTCGGAATGGACTAGAAGCTCCACTCACCCTGGAAAGCAACAGCATGCAAATGATCAAAAACGACCTCTTCCATAATCTTATCAACCTCTTCCTGTTCTCTAAGGATAACATCTCTTTCTCTTTCAACAGCTGATTCTTCCAACTTTGAATTTTGTAGGATATCAGAGATGATGTCAACAGTTTTGGGAATGTCCTTTCTGAATGATTTGGCATAGTAGACTGTTTGTTCTCTTGAGGTGTATGCGTTCAGATGTGCTCCTAGGTTCTCTACTTCTAGCTCTAGCTGGTGTTGCGATCTTTTGCCGGTGCCCTGCAGGTCGTTGAAAGCGAAGGGAAGGAGAAGACAGTCAGCACAACCCTGTCGGTGCTATTCTCGACGAGTCTCCCACCTTGAATGCCATGTGCTCTAGGAAGTGAGCGACACCTTCTGTAGCATTGCTCTCTGCTCTGCTTCCAGCGTCAATCCACACGCCTATGGGGGAGTGCCGAGGAGATCGGGCATGTGTGAGCTAGAGAACAGCCCAGTATAGCTCTTGTCAGGCGTGACACTCACCAACAGTAGCAGTCTGCGCATAGGGCGCAGCATCAGTCGCGACGGTGAAGCCATTGGGGAGGGTCGTGATCTGAGTCTGTGAGCCAGAGGGAATCTGGGTAGCGTAGGGTCGGAGGGCGGAGGCCTGGACAAGCAAGCAGAGTCCAAGTGCACGACGCATGCACCACAGTCAGCCTCCCTGCACTGCCTGTCCTCCTGCACGCCTGCACCCACCGGCTTGACTATCGAGTTTGCCCTGAGCTGCTTTGCCGCGTTTCGGACGAGGAGACGGGATGCCATGGTGCGCGTGACGGTGTCTGGCGTGCTTCTGCTGTGCTGGGCCCTATTCGTCTCTTGCTTCCTGCTTCCTGTCCCGTGGATCGATGGAAGCCAACAGCTGCAGGCTGAGAAAGACGAAAGAAGTCCGCCTCTGCTTCTCTTCAGGCCAATCGCAGCCATTTAGATGGGCAAGCATGAGAACGGCATGTACGGACAAGCACAGCACACATGGCATTGCAAGCAGCACGTCCTCGTACATCGCATATGCGTACCTCTGCGGCGTCGCTGCTCGTCGCTGCTCCTGCGAGCCTGTCCAGCTAGCAGGCCATAACGAGGGGGTGTAGATCGGGCTCTAATGCATGCTTTCTGCAAAGCCTAGCTATTCACAGCACATGTCCTATCCTGCATCCCGTCTCACCACACGGTTCTGCAGCCCGTCTACCAAGACCCTCCTCCATCGCTCTCCCTCCCTCAGACGGACCCCAGCAAATCCAGCCTGACATTCCGCGAAGGAAACAGTCTCTTCGGGGGAGGACCATTCCTATATCTCCACATGACCTTCTTGCGTGTGAATTCCTTGTCTGTAAATTCCCACTCCGCATCATACGCAATCTGCTTTCGAAGTCCAGGGATGATCTCTTCAAACTGATGTTCCCCAAAGACTAGAACAACCTCTATAAAGTCAGGCCAAGTCCTCTTGTATTTCCTAAAATATACGAATCCCTCTCTTATATCGCTTATGACTCCGCCAAATTTCGCCTGTGGGGTCGTGTATGAAGGTATCGCTCGATGAAAGTCCATATACTCTTCAAAATCAATAACCACCCTCTTGAGACCTACCTGATCATCTAGACCTTGTGCAATGGCAGAAGACGGAAGAAGATCAGGCGCGAGTCCATATGTGACCCTCACTGTAATCAAGCTTTGAATTTCGAGCATCTTGAGCGCCCACTCGAATCCTCCATCAAAACTGGTGACGATCTTGTTAAATGATAGATGATGTACTCCAGCCAGGAAGCATTCCCGAAGCGGGACCTCATATCCTTCTACTTCTTTATCTCCATCTTCCTCATCTTGGTCATCTTCGTCTTCATGTTCCTCCTCTCCTCCTCCTCCACAAGTTTCCGACGCCTGCCTCTGATTATTTCCCGCTCGCGCTGATCTTAAGTGATAAGGAGAAACCGTACTGAATGTGAGTTGTGCTTCCAATAGAACCGGGAAGAGCATTTCGCCTTCGACTGTCTTTCTCCGAATCCGGCTCAATTTGAACAGAGTACTGCCCTCTTTAAAATCGTTAGCGAACGGGCGACCGTGAACAACTGGGCGATAATTGAAGCATCTGACGTGAGCCAAGAGAGCCCTCTTGGTCACTGGTAGGATGTGCATAGTGAATTTGACGAGACACACCCCCAAAGGACAATAAATCAGCGCTGCTCTCCCTCCACACTCATGAATCACCTACAATCACTCTCTGCCTTTCTGACAAACTCAGCAAATTTGTCCAACTGGTAAGGTTTTCGGATATCCACACATTTGAACAATATCTCTTGAAGTATCTGATGTGTATCCTGATTCAATTCACACATGATAGCCTTTGTTGGTGTATTGCACAGTTCAGCTATTTTGTAGATGAGGAGAGTCCTATCTGGAAGGTGGATTGGACTGCGTCTAGAAGAGCTGGTCATGTTATCTACTTCGTTTAGCGTGGTTTCCTCGTCAAGTCAGTCGGTTGAAAGGTGAGAAAGCAGGCAAAAGAACACTGCTTGACGTGGAATTTGTTGTTTTCGTGACGATCCGATGAAGGTATGCCTGATTCGTATGTGATGTAGGGACGGCAGGTAGATTCTGTGATTATCGTAAGCGACGTCGGTAATAGAGGTTCGTCGGTCACAGAAGGTTCGTCAGTCCAGGCAGAGAGGTGCTCCATGCTTGTCAGAGACGTCTGTCTGGTAGTTAGCTAACTTTCGCGAAAGATCGCGGCGATCAAGGAAATACGCACTTGGTCTGTATGAACACAAAGAAGGACCCCCTTGCGTAGCAAGCAAAATATGCCCAAGGAGGAGTTCAAGTTAGCGAAGATGTCGCGTGTGTCAGTCAGAATAGATGCAGTCGCCCGAACACAAGAAAGACGAAACGAAATGGGACGGGACGGGCATCTCCTTGACGGAGAGACTCGAATCTTGCAGTCTGAATAGCACTCCAGCATCACTATTTGTTGAAGACCGGGGTCAACAGGAATCATTACCCAATATCCCTCAAAAAGGTATGCCCACAACCGCTCTTCTGTATCGAGAGGGAAAGAGATATCTCAGTCTCGGGGCGCTCCTACATTTCCACCATACCATCTCGCGAATGAAGAAAATGTGGCTCGCTTGCAAATCTTGATCTTCTCGAATAATCGTCCTCTGCAGACGGGGAATCACAACTTGCCCTTGCTGATCGCTCACAACCAAGACAACTTTCTTGAGACTGGGCCAATATTCGTGATATTGGTTGAGGGGTAGAAACGCCATCCTTACACTCCAGAAGAGAAGTTTAAGCTCCTCCGGATAATGATTTGTCTTGCCTCATGACGAACTCCGAAGCGCAATCCTCGGTAAACATAGTAACCTTCGGTGGTTCGAACTTCCCAATGATGATTTAGGAACCCTTCGAGATCGATAATGACAGTCTCCAATTTTCTCTGGCTTTTAAGGCCGTCCACTACTTGGGCAAGTCCTCCCATGTCCATCGTAAGTCCGTATGTAATGGTGACAATCTTCAGATTGTATATGCTAAGCAATTCCAGCGCCTCTTCAAGACGATCGTGCACTTCGGTGACCACGTTATGCAGTGACAAGGATTTTACACGCGCCAGGAAGCATTCGCGTACTGTCTGGGTTCCTGAATCTGAGTCTGACGCCTGCACATCAATATTTTCCAACGCTCTTGAGGGGTCATTGCTGGCCGTATTGAATGTGAGTGTCGCTTTTGTGAGTTGTGGAAAAAGGATTTCTCCACTAAGTGCTATCCTAGGAACATGGCTGAGCTCACAAAGGACGCTTCCTTCGGTGAAATCGATTGAGGAGACTGCTAAATGGTCGGCCGGTAGATGAATCGTTTTACGTAAGTAAGAACAGCTCGTTTCTCGTCTATTGTGTATGACACCAGTGTATCAGACAAGCATGAGCTTCACGAGTTCACAAACTGACAACGCTGAGTTACAGAGTTCTGCCTCCCTTACAAACTCAACGAAGGCATGCAGTTGGTGAGCTTCCTGATCTCCACATCTCGGTAAAGAGTGTTGGTGAGCGGACTCAGCAGCTCCTTCTTCAATCTACAGAGAATTGCCCTTGTTGAGATGTCACACTTCTCAGCAATCAAGAGCATGAGTAACCTGTCAGGCCGCCGCCCTGGGCCGACTCTAACTTTGTTCCCTGCTTGTCCCAAAATGGCACCTGAGAAGTTTGACGGATCTGCCATCGTGCGCTGGTTAGGCTGGAATATGTGTGCCAGCACGCGGCGTAGAGTAGAGAGGAAGGCTGTTCAGCGTAGCATTGCGATGAAAGCGAGCCGACTTAGACTAACCTATAAGGTCTGTCAGGACAGTCGTGTCTATAATGGGCTCGAAGTCCAATTGTCAGTGGGTCTCGTTAGTATAGTCAGTCCGGGTGCGTTATATTTACCCTATCTGATGACGGGGTGCTTCTACACTGTAGCGACTACCTCTCTGCGATAAGGACGCAAGCAGGTTCACAAGAGCATGGACCGAAGAAACACAATCAATGGAGTTCAAAGCAGCCTGCGTTTAGGGATCATGATAGCTGTTGAATGCTATAAATTTCTTATGATTACTTAGGAAGACAAGGAAGGACTAAAAGGTACAAGATCTAATGGCGTCCCTCGCAAGCTTCGGGTCTACGATCCTTGTGGCCTCGCTCCTCGGTCCGCCAGACTCCATGATGTGGGGGATCCGGGTAATCTAACAATAGCGCTGTGCTTGACTATCTCGAGGGCTTCATGCATACCGGTGTGGTCTTCCTGCGTCTGGACAAGGTTCTTAAGTCAGCTGTGTAACCCTATTCTTGTTGTTCAGGCAGCCACAATGAGCGGGGAGAAGTTTTAAGTTGGGAACCACTGGAGTGCCTACTTTCCTTATTGTAAACCCTAATCCAGCTCGTTTTATCAGGTCTTGGGCATATTTGGCTTGGAAATGGGTGACTGTCTTGGCGCGTTTTTTGTGATGATTTCTACTCCAAGATGGTAAGGCAACTCCCCCTCTTGCTGTTTGAACGTAGTGACTAGATCTTGATGGCCAACGATTGCCATGTCGTCGATGTGTACTGCTATATAGATGACTTTGTCATCGACCTTTCGCCAAAAAACAGACATATCAAAATCACATTGAGCATCGCCAAGCTCGGGGCTTATCAGACATTGCTTCAGTGTAAGGAACCATTGACGAGCTGCCTGTTTGAGTCCATAGATCGCTTTGACTAGCTTGCATGCTAGCTTTTCTTGTCCTTCCTGTTCAAATCAAGCCAAATGTAGAGGCACTGAGTATAGTGCATCATCAGCAGTGCCCGAGTCAGTCTGGTGTCCGTAGCCGATGAAACTTTCAGTATTCATCACATTAGAACGGATAATATGCCAGCAGATATTTTGACAAAACCTTTACTACAGAATCTACATCACAACGGAGTAAAGATGCTAGGCTTTACAACAATGCCACAATGAGTGGGAGTGTAAAAATACATTATGCACGTTGTAATTGTGCTTTGCTTCTGCACCAAGTCAATCAATAAAATATTCCTTACCAAACCATCGCTCAGCTCAAGAGGTTATGAGACCCTGACGCACCTAGCGCAGGTATATCGATTCATTAGAATCATCTATATAATCAAAGAGCAGAGACACTCAGCACTGTCATCATGTCAGAATCTGAGACAATCGCCACCAGGAAAATTTATCTGGGCTCAAATAATTATGAAGCATGGGACAGATGGGTGGAAGGAAAGCTTATGGAGAGTGGCCTCCTAGGCCTAACTCTAGGAGAGATAAAGCCTCCAGTAATAAGCGAGAAGGAGACGAATCCCGCCGTCCTGAAGGAAGGAAGGAACTGGTTGCAGTCGAGAGAAAAAGCAGCAGGCATTATCTGGAACAGTCTGGAGCCAGCTCAGCAGACATCCGCATATGAGCATCGAAGAGACCCAGTCAAACTTCGAAAGCATCTACAGAACAAGCATCAGCCATTAGATGTGGCTTACCGAGTACGGGCCATAGAGTCCATGATCAACATGAAGTATGATGCCGTTGCACAAGAAACCCTGCAAGAGTATTTGGGGCGGGTCAGAGCAGCCATGAATCATATAATATACACCTGGCCCCCCAACTACACGACAACACAGCTCGTAGAAGACCTGACTGTCGTCACGGTTCTCAGCGGTCTCCCTGCAGAGTTTGCTGTCACCAAGAGCACTTTGCGCCAAGGGACCGCCCTTTGACGACGTCGACCTTAGATTCGTGCAAGTGGATCAAGACACATTGCAGGAACAAGCAAGGGAAAACATGCCAACGCAGTCCAGCGAGATAGGACCAGGTCCACCAAGCCAGGCTTTAGGGCTAAGCCTGCCAGACAATTCACAAACCAGCCAGCAGGTCCCGCAACACATCATTGCGACATGCATGGTGACAACAATATTCACAACACAGTCGACTGCAAGTCCATCAGGCAATTCGAGATCTACCACGAATCTATTGATGTCGAATTGGACATCCTCTACACCCACTATGGCTATCTTAAATTATGCCTCGATTCTATTGATGTCGAATTGGACATCCTCTACACCCACTATGGCTATCTTAAATTATGCCTCGATTCTATTGATGTCGAATTGGACATCCTCTACACCCACTATGGCTATCTTAAATTATGCCTCGATTCTATTGATGTCGAATTGGACATCCTCTACACCCACTATGGCTATCTTAAATTATGCCTCGATTCTATTGATGTCGAATTGGACATCCTCTACACCCACTATGGCTACCCCGAATTGTAGTAAAGATCCCACAAATGGCTTCAAATTACGTCTCCAGCGATTTGCCTCCGTTTCCAATTTTCCTTCTGTTAAAGGTATCACAGAAGTTATGTTTTCTGTCAACGGTCAGTGAGGGTCATAAGTACTGGGAGTGGTAGCCAATAACACTGTCGTTGTTGTTTTACTCATTTCACTGGTTTCAAATAGTAGTAATTGCAATGCTTTTATGGGGCTAGGTCCCCCTCCTCGAAAATACCCCTAGTGCGAGTTTGCCAACTGTTCCTCTGGAGTCTGAATACGGAAATTGAGCACTAGACCACTAGACCACTAGACCACTAGACCACTAGACCACTAGACCACTAGACCACTAGACCACTAGACCACTAGACCACTAGACCACTAGACCACTAGACCACTAGACCACTAGACCACTAGACCACTACTGTCCTGGCCCCGTAAGTGGCTGCCACTGCAGCTGTTCCCGTATTCAGAATGACTCTACCTTTTTCGCCACTCTGAGTCTCGCTCGACACGCGACAAAGTTGTGCGGTGGCCAATTTGCCTGGCTTTGCATCTGTACGACAGCTGCAAGTATTCTAAACAATCCCAAAGAACTACGCAAGAGAGGTAAAAGCGAAGAAGAACAAGGAGGAAGATGCATACATCGTCTATGCTAAACCTGATGAAAAAGCTCAGCATCTAGCCGCTGTCACTGGGACAGAGTACAAAGCTCCAGAGCAGCAAGAATCCATCGATACATCTGGCTATCCAGCATCCAGGCTAGCAATGACGGGTCAAAATGTAGAGAAATTGTGTAGAACTGAAGACGAACCCTAATAGAACACCGGCGGAAAAAGATCAGTCGTTCTTACAGAGTTTCGTCATTAGTGTGACTTTGATTGTGGTCGCCGTGCCAGAAGGTACGTCATCCTGCTTTAAGCCACTTCCACTGATTGGACACAAGGCTTACTTGACAATCACTTTATAGGCCTACCTCTGGCGGTAACTTTGGCTTTGGCGTTCACGACAAATCGTATGACACAGCATAATTTGCTAGTGCGCGTCTTCGAAGCTTGCGAAACTATTTCCAACGCAAGACAAGACGGGAACCCTCACAGCCAACGATATGCGACTCGTTGAGGGTACCATTGGAGGTCTCCCCTTCTCACTCCGAGATAAGCAAAATGAACGTGAAGGTCAGGATTCAGATAGTACCGGTCAAGCGGACAGAGAGAACGTAAAAGATCTGGAAGCATTGGAAAAATCCCTCAAGAAGAATGAGACACTGTTTGCGATCTGGGCGGATTCTATTGCTATCAACTCGACCGCTTTCCAGCAGGATGATAAGGGGAAGGACGAAAAGGACAAGAAGGGCAACAACTCCAATGGGGCCCGAAGGAAGGCTAACAAGATAAGAAGCAGAAGAATCAGAAGAATCACAATCAAACAATGGCAATGGTGAGGCTACAGAAATGGATGAGAACAACGATCAGTCGGAGGGACCGAAATTCGTAGGCAATAAAACCGAAAGCGCTCTTCTACGTATGCTAGATTGGGACCTTCGGGATTTGAAGGATAAAACCTACGCCGAAATACGTGAGGAAGCTGAGACTGTCACCCTGTTCCCGTTTTCGAGCGAGAGGAAAGCTATGGCTACTGCTATCAAGCTGAAGGATGGTGGCAAATATCGACTCTTGGTCAAAGGTGCTGCAGAGGCGATACTCGATTTATGCGTTGACAGAGTGAAACTTGACAGTGGTGATATCGAAGAGAAGTACAAGCTAGATGCAAATGGGAAGAAGGAGGTTGAGAAACTTATTGAGGGATATGCTTCTCGAAGCTTGCGTAGTATCGCGATGGTTTATCGAGATTACGATGAATGGCCACCTTCGGGTGCTGGAACAGAGAAAGAAGGCGGCGATAAAGGCAAAGTCAAATATGAAGATGTCGCGAAGGATCTTACTCTGATCGCTATTCCTGGTATTGAAGATCCGCTTAGACCGGGAGTTCCACATGCAGTCGAGAATTGTCACAAAGCAGGAGTGAACGTCAAAATGTGCACCGGTGACAATATTCTTACTGCCAAAGCCCTTGGAATGCAGTGTGGCATCTACAATGAGGATGACGAGGATGCCATTGTCATTTCCGGTGCGGATTGGAGAAAGCTTTCCGACGAAGAGAAGCGGGAGCAAGCGCCTAAAATCAGCGTCATGGCTCGTTCCCTTCCGCAAGACAAACAAACTCCCGTCAAAGCTCTACAGGATGTCGGAATGATCGTAGGCGTTACTGGTGACGGTACCAACGATGCTCTTGCTCTGAAGGACGGTGATGTTGGGTTCTCAATGGGACAGACTGGTACAGAAGTAGCGAAAGAGGCTAGTGATGTGGTCATTATGGACGACAACGTGAGCCTGCTATCATCACTGCAAGGCGCAGAAGATATCCGGTGATGCTTTAACGCAGCTCTCGACTATCGTGTCTGCTATTGTGTGAGGTCGCTGTGTTAGCGACGCGGTCCGGAAGTTCCTACAGTTCCAACTGGCTGTCAACATAACAGCTATTATTATCACATTTGCGTCTGCAGTCGTGAGCGGAGAAGAAAACAGTGTTATACATGCTGTACAGTTCCTCTGGGTCAATCTTATAATGGACACCTTCGCTGCGTTAGCATTGGCAACCGATCCAGCGGACGATTCGTTACTCGACCGACAGCCTGAACCTCGCGAAGCCCCCATAATGACAAGTGAGTCCAGGCTTTGAAAGTTGAGCGGCACGTTTGCTGAAAGTCATGACTCAGTGGCCAAGATGATTGCGGCGGAAGCGCTGTATCAGACTGCCATTACCCTAATCTTGCACTTCGTTGGTCCAAGAGCATTAAAACCCATTGGCAGCAACCCGACAAGAACGGAGTTCAAGTAAGGATGCTTGCATCAAGAACGGTGGCACGCACAACCAACTGACACGATTCATCGTTAGTACTCTTGTCTTCAATGTCTTTGTCTGGTGTCAGATGTTCAATATGATCAACTGCCGCAAGCTCGACAATAGCTTCAACGTCTTTGCAGGCGTGCATCGCAATTTTTGGCTCCTAAGCATCCTCGCTATCAGTATGTCGACTGTGCTCGATCAAAGCGTTTACTTCTGACTGAATCCCTCGTTTACGTCCCAGTGATTGCGGGACAGATAATGATTGTTTTCATCGGAGGCGCAGCTTTCGGTACTACTCCCATCTCTATAGCGTATTGGGGAATCAGTATAGCTCTTGGTGCAGGTGGACTTATCGTCGGATTCCTAGCGCGCTTGATACCAGATGCACCTATTGGCCAATTGCTCATCAAGCTTGGCGTGATGCCGAATATCGATGCTCTGCCACGCACCAGAAGCCGCAAGGAGACTGGTGAGACAGGAGACGAGAAGGTCTATAGATGTGGGTTATAAAGTCGAGTCCGTTAACGACGAGCTTGACTCACAAATGATTCAATGATTGATAGTCCTGGACACTAGTCGGAGCGGGCGTATTAAAGCGAATAAGAATCTCCACAAACAGCATCATTACACACATTTGCACACATTTCAAGCGAGTAGATGAACATGCGGACGATAGTGACGTGGCTAAAGACTTATGTAGGTCCTGCACTTTGCGGCTTTGTTGAGGCATGCTGAGCTGACCCTCCTGTTCGCAAACAGTCTTGTTGCCTTCAGTGATTGCGCAAGCAGTAGCCGGGCGCCAACGCAGATCTTCGTGATAAGCCTTCAATCTTGCATTTGCATTTGATACGTTGACGCATCTAGGTCATACATGCGGAAGATGCGGTTCATACTGTGCGATACCCTGTTGGACGACTACACCGATATCATACCCAGAGCAAGTAAACACGAAAATCCGAAGTCCTTTCATATTTCGGCCGTGAACGCCGTCATGAGACGTTGTTTTTGGGCAAAAGCTTCTTTATACCGCGGAGCTTGATCAAGAGCCTGCTTGCTTGATGATACAAGCTGCACCTTTTGGACCTGAACTCGCTCTTGATTGGACTTTCGAATCTCCACACATCGGAACATGAGCTCCTGATGAGGGACTCTCGTTTTCTTGCTCAGTCTAAACAGGACAGCTCTTGTTGGAGTGTCGCAGAATTCGGCAACGAGCATTATGAGCATTTGGAGCATTTTGACCATGGGCACATCATCCCTTCCCTAGAACTGATTTCAGTTTCTTGGTGTACTCTTGTATGACTTGCATTGGTCGCTGAATCTTGCTTGGGTCTCGGAGTAGGCTATTGGCCTTAATGAGTCGCGAAGGGAAAGCTGAAAGGGAGCTGTCTGACACTGCACAAGCACACACGCCAGGCGGGTTACAAACCGGTCGGCAAGGCGCGACAGGCTGCATTTGCAAGGCTGAAGTCTGTCGGGTCAGCATGGTCTGCAAGATTCGTTTCATATATATACTCCATTACTTGCTAACGTGACCTCTCTCTATCGATGCCCCAACGAGCAGCATCCAACGGGATCTCCATACCCTCCCTACAGATCCCTAATGCAAGGAAGACCCTTCAAATGGTATCTGTGCCGCGGGGAATACCAGCGGGTCTCAACATGTTTGACACTGAGAGCGCAGAGGTAATTCTCCGGTCGTGCTCGTTTCTCTCTAAGGTTCTCTCACTGGAAGTATAAAGTCAGCCTGACAGTGACACATGTGCGGTCGGAAGCCTGTGCTGTCTGCTGTGTTAGTATAATATGTAGTCTTGCAAGAAGTCCAGCTGGGATCACCAGCTTTTGTATGCCGAGCCAACCGCGGGCACAGCTGAGCCGCCGCAGAGAAGGGAAGACAGACGTAATCTAGTATATGGTTGCCTGCCTCTTGCTGCGTTGTATAAAGCTGTTAAGAATACAGGGTTGTAAATGGTTGTATCGGGCAGAAGAGAAAGACAAATCGCAATTCTCCTGGCGTTCTGTTTCGTTCTCTCCAGGCAATCGACTCGCATGCAGACTGACCGGCAAGCTGTACTCGTGCGGCTGCCAGTGTAGACTGCAACATGACGAGGCATAGCTATGTGCAAGTGGTGCTCTGCTGCCCAATCCAGCTGGTTGCCGAACGTATGCTGCTTCCGTGAGATGCCAGAGGATGGCATGGACGAGTCGAAGCGAAACCATATACGCACGGGCGTGTCGTAGAGCCTCCCAGCAGCAAGATCCTCGACTCGAGAGAACGTGTTGCTCATTCAGCCTACCACTGATCGTCCTCCCTCTTGCAGAGTCGAGATCGATGCTGCAGGATCGTCAAACAACCTGGTCAACCTGCACAGCATAACGAGAAAGGTTCTGCACGAACCAGCAGACACGTTTACCTCCGGTAACAGTCTATCAAAACCCCCAGAAATGACGACCCTTACACCATTGACGAATCTTCCTGCATAAATCTACGTCAAGGTCATTCTTGCCAGTCTAACATGCTTACTCACGAAGGAAATGCGAGAAGAGACGTTATTCCTGACTGAAATTCTCAGCTTTCGTCTCTTCTCTATATTCATACCCTCCCATACCATATACTGGTCTCTGCAAGTATTCTCACAGTTCTTCACATTCGTTCATCACCGTTCAAAACCTCACTCTCGCTACTTCCCACCTCATAGTCAAGCGTTACATACACACTCTGTCAATACGGACTCAGCAATGGACATGCTGCGCTCTCCTCTACAATGGCTGTTCTACCCTGCGCCTGCTTCAATCGCGGAAACGGAGGAAGAAGCGACACACGACGATGACGCGCACATCGTTGATGTCGAAGAAGGTCTTGTGTTGGCTGCAGGGTGAGTAGGCTAGCCTTGGATGTTACATGACTGTGAACTCATTTCGATTGTGGTGTGCACCCTGCAGATCGTCCACACCTCCCAAGAGCTCGCTTACCCACCAGCCTGCGTCTTCAGCGGCGCCATACGAGATCAGACCTATTCCTGGCAAAGGTCTAGGGCTGGTCGCTAACCGTCCCATCACAGCAGGCGAGTTAATCACGTCCGAGGCGGCTTTAGTGCGAATGAACATCTCCGAGATGGGTTATTACCGTCTAGAATGGGAAGTCAATCGTTTGACACCGGAAAAGAGGAATGAATTCTGGAAATTACATCACACTGGGATGGAAGAATTGCCTGAATTATTCGAGATATGGAGGAAGAACTCATTCTCTTCTGGTAATGGAAATCAAGCTGTGTTCAGTGTAATCTCACGCATCAATAATTCATGCACTCCCAATGCTTCTGTTTCTTGGTCAGATGGAGCAAAGAACGACAGCAACAACGATGACGGTGAACAGCAAGGCAAGATGAATTTGTTTGCGGTCATACATATCGAAGAAGGAGAAGAAATCACAGTCTGCTATACTTCGGTATTACATTCTCGTAATGCTCGATATGAGGTTCTACAGGAGACTTGGGAGTTTGCTTGTAGGTGCCATGCTTGTTCGTTGAGGGGAGAGGAGTTGTTGAAGAGCGAGAGGAGGAGAAGGAGGGCTGCATCGATACTGGATGACTTGGACTACGAGAGTAAAGACGTCAAGGGGACTATGAAGCTTGTAAGTTGATGCTTTTGTCCATTGTCTGCTTGTATGTTTTCTGAGCTTCTCCTCTATATTTGCGGCTAAACGATTCCAGATCAGGGAAGGTCTTGAGCTATTGCAGCAAGAGGAGCTCTATGGGCAGCTCTTCTCACTATCATGGTTCGCATATCAGTATACAGCCCTTCACGAGCAATGGAACGATGCAAGATACTGGGCTGGTCAGGTATATCAGCATTCGAGGCTCATCAACGGCGAAGAGCATCCTTCCACTGTTGTCTCCAGACATGGGATGCATACACCACGCTTCTATGCCCATCCTGGCAGGTCGTGGGGTGCTTCTGCAGGTGAATGTGTGGTGGCGTAGAGCCGTAGACCTGAATCACTCATGCGTATCTCTGTAGCCAGTTAGCTCTTCCAGCTTGTTTGATACTAATGCTTGATGCAATGGACTGTTTGCATATGATAACTACAGCCAATGCTTTGTAACTTTGCTTTTGACAGTTGTCTCTTTTCTTTGTTGCTTTGCTTTGCTCTTCTCTCTGCAAACCTGCAAACCTCATCAAATGCGCGCATCAAGGACACGCACACCAAGCAGAGCTACAGTATCCACATCCATTTCCAAGTCAATGCATGTACCCTTTTGTACCGCGCTGCTGCCTCGTGCTTTGCGATGCCCGCGCCTTGTTGGCAGGCTGATGGGCGCACAACAAAAGCAGACAAGGCAGCTCAAAAGACGGCGCAGACAACAGGCGGACGTGGCGATGGCACTGAAAAGCATACATGGCTGGCTGATAGTGACGCTAGTGCTGACAAGGACTGCCTCGCCTAATGCTCTGCCTGGCTGAGGGAGACTGCCTCTCTTTCTGACTTTCATCCTGCAGACAAGAACAGCAGCAATAGCAGAGTGAAGAGCGGCACAAACTTTCTGCTGTATAGACACGAGAAGGAGCAACCATGTCGGCCCCCACTCTACCCTACCGAGGGTCTCAAGGGTATCACCGTCCACGTCCTTCACTCAGTCATGCAGCTTCCACGCCAGCTGTAGTCGAATCAGGAAGATCAGAAGGTTCAACGACAATGACAATAGGACTACCTGTCAAGCATGTCCAGAACGTCAACAGCAAGCCGCTGCCGTCCAAACCTGCCAGTCACCTTGAACAGCAACACATTGCTCACTCCAAGTCTTACGACTCTCCTCTCAACCATGCACCTGTACTTCATACGAAAGTGAAACCCCTCCCAGTCGACGAGGAGGAGACACTGCTAGCTACCAGACCTCCTCTTACTTCCAAGTTCTCGTTCGACAATCTGGCTGCAATGGACAATGGCACCGAGTCTGGAGGGGCGTTTAAGCGGATGGTGACAAAGTGAGTGATTGAGTTTCGACCGCATGCATTTCGCTATCATCAAGGATATTCTGCTGACTTCAGAGACATTGTCGTCATTCTACAGAGCATGGCTACAGAACATCACACAAGCTGCTCGCAATTCCACCATCTCCTCCTCAAGTGGCGCTCATATGGGCAGTCAACACAAGCTGTCTTCTTCGACGGGCACTGTCACCGAGCAAGCGCAATGTCCCCGTAACAGTCCACCTTCCGTCCGCTCAGCTACTTCATTCTCCCACCGATTCCGCCGGGACAGAGATCAGAAAGAATCGAGAAGATCTCCTAGTCCATCTAAACAAGCTGCATCAGCAATTACAAATGGCGAACGATCAAAATTGGTAATTGGTAATCCGGAATTGGTGCATCCAGCTTTCAATGGGTCTACTTTGCCCAATGCAGTATTAGGAAATGGAGCGAGAAGAGTCGGAATACCTGCGGAAGCTTTTGGGTGAGTACGGTCGATCTTGCCATTCTTTCCTCTCTCATTCTACTCTCCCTCGGACTCTCCTCTTGTGGTATTGCCTCAACCCCTTAGTCCGGGGTTCTATACCTGCCATGCATTTCTTCTAATCCCCTTCAAAAAGCCAAACTCCGACTGATTCCCTCTTCTGCATTCCCCTTTCACGCACACTTTTTTTCCACGCTCACTCCCTCCATTTTATCCGGAACAACGCTCTCTGTCTACATCTGTCATTCCCCATGCTGCCCTCGATGACCCGATTTTAGCATGTCCAATCACCGAATATACGTCCCACCAGCATCTCCGCCACCACGACGAAGCGAAGATAGCGTGCGCAGTGTACATTCGAGCACGTCTACTACTATCTCCTACGGCAGCGGCTGTACCACTTCTACTGCACTTTCGAACTCTTCTTCCACGAATGGCAATACGCCATCATGTGCCTCATCATCCTTCGGCAGTGCAAGAGCGATCAAGCATGATAGAGAATTACCTTACCTTCCTTTGAGGCTAAAAAGTACGATGGACAACTTCCAGCCTTCCATTGGGACTAGGATGTCACCTACAGATGCTGTAGAACAGCTGGTCCTGACACCTCAATTACCGCCTGAAAGCGTCAAATACATCTACAAAGCTCTATACCCGACTTTGAAGGATGATGAAGCCGACATTAGTCTGAATGGAAAGCCATCAAAATCCTCAAGCACCGCACTCATTGCTGATATGGGAAATGGCCGCTCAAGCATGCCTCCTTCAGCAAACACCAAGAGTCATGGAGTCGAATGTCCTGCTTCATCACCTTTGTCTCCTCCTTTTGCGTGCATCTCCCCGCTTAATGGCACTCGAAGGATCACGAAAGAAGGTGAAGGGCGGATTGTCCGACCGATACGAACCTCTTCCTTGCGAACCTCTTCCTTGCGCAACAACGGTCAAGACAAGATCTTACTGGATTCAACTCGTACTGAACATCGCCAAGCATCTTTTCATGCCATGCTTCTCCAGCCTCTTCCATCCTTTCCGGCGAGACTACCCGATGAAGAAAAGCTGATAAATGTGCATGTTGGAGGAAGTAATGTCTATACCACCAGATTGTCGGCCATCACATCACATCCGCAATCTTATCTTGCTGTATTTATACAAGATCGCTTGAATGCAGTCGAGAAAGCTACAAGTCTCGCAATGGGTGTGACTGGTTCACCGATTCACGATGCACCAGAAGAGATGCGCTTGACGAAAGCGGTTCCCTGCATCGAGCCTCGGTTGTCTGAGAAGTATCAAGAACCGGGAACCGTAATCCTGAACCTTCCTACTTCACCTGTTCATGCGTTGAGATCGGCTCGAGCTTCAATCTACGACGACGTACCATCGGATGAAGCGGAAGAAGATACAGCAGACGATGAGGTGTTTGGAGAGTATGCCAACGTAAGAAGCTTCAGAGATAACCTGGAAATGCCTATGCCGCCATTCCCGAATCCAAGGCATAATCGCCTGGGGTTCAGCAGACGCCGCACTGAGGATAATAGCTTTAAAAATGGTGGAGGTCTGGTCAGAACAGCTACGTCAAGTGAATACGCAAGTACAGAAGCAGAAGATGACTTCCTTGGTAACTTCTTGGACACTACGCCCGACGGTGAAAGTGAAGATCCGTTCATACTGCAATCAGCTCAGCCTTCGCCTTCACCTCCGACTGTGAATCCAAAGAAGCAGGAAGATCAACTCAAGAGAGTAGACGCCGCAGTCAGCAAAGAGAGTCCGGAATCTAGATATTCAAATTCCTCTTCTTCTCATTTACCTTCTCTATCCTCTTCACCCAATTCGTCAGCTTATCAAGCCGATTCTCCTATCCTTTTATCAGGAGCAGCTAAACAATTGATGGCTGGTATCCCAGCTACCAATGGAGCTTTCGACAAGCTGATCACAAAGCATGAACAACATCTTTTACATCCTATCAATGTCTTCCTCGATCGGTCTACTGAGCCATACGAGGCTATCTTTCATTTCCTGCGGAGTGGCACTCTGCCTAGGAAGCTATGCTTGGAAGATGCGCTCCTTCAGCTGTTGAGTGTCGACAGGCAAGAGGAGGAAGCATCTATACAGTCTGTTATGAATAGCTTATCTCCAGACGCAAGAAGAAAGTTGATGCCATTGGTTCTGCATCCTATCGTGTCGGAACTCAAGGATGTGAGAGAAGAAGCAGAGTACCTCGGCTTTTCAGCTTTACTGGAACTGTGCGAAGTGGAGATAAACAAGTTGAAGAAGATGATCAAATGGAGCAGGAATGTAGTGGCTCATCCTGGACTTCATGTTAGATCAGAGAGTGAAGGAGGATTAATCATGACTGCAGGTGTGCAATCTCCCTCGCGTTTACTGGGCAAACAGGCGAATAGGCCTAGACCTAGGCTGGTTGGGCATAGACAATTCAACTCGGAAAGTAAGGTCATACCGAGAGCCGCACAATCTTCGAACAGTCAAGATAATTGGATTTAGGCAACAAGGATCATCGGAGTTGAGGCGGGGGCATGGTTCAGTTTGGCTAGGGGCATTCTGGAATTTAGATTCGTGATTCTCATTGCAGAATGGAGAAGCGTATAGACGATTTAGGTGGGAAACATTACATGCTGTAGCTATAGTAGATCTTCATGAGTTTTGTACATAGATCACTTTGTGTGTCGGAACATGAGGAATGGTCGAAACATCGGAATACTTAAAAAATGCGATACAGCTTCGGATGCTCGGACAGTACTATTTTTCTCGTTGCTGCCCGGTAGTATTGACACAAGGTATCGCTGTGAAGTACGAGTGCCGGTGATGCATATTCTTGGTACAACTCAGGCTTAGACTGACTGACATCAGTCTGGATTCTTGTGCATGTTTCTTCACCACGTAAATGCAGATACAAGTGGATCTTGATTACAATTTTCCAATTCCAGACACAGTGCGCCATGCCAGCCTTGCGGGCAGAATCGACCTGCACTTGAGGATGCTATCCTTGAATTGGACCACATACTCTCGCCATACTTTACATCAAACCACTGTTTGAGATCTTGTTTCAATTGTCTGGACTCCAAATACTGCGTCTAATGCAACACACCGTCCATAGTTGATCTTGAACTGGTCAATTGATGATGTGAACGAGAGGCAAGCTTAGACTCCACATTCGTCTATGGCCAATTGCTACAGGGCGGGCTGTTTCACAAATCGCTACTCGACAACACTGTAGACCTAGACTCCACGTTTGCAAGTTGCGAGACAACCCTCTTTTTCAACTCAGCTTAAGGCAATTGGCAATAACCGTTGTGTTGGGCGGCTTTACAGGAAGTATCTGGAGTTTTTTGATTTATAGTGAAGGAATCCAAAATTTCATCCACGACTTCCAAGTGGCAAGAATTACATCCTGTAGCTATAGTAAATCCTCATGAGCCCTGGGCATAGAGCGCTTTGTTTTTCAAAACAGTAGAGATAGTAGGCAACTATGATACAGCCTCGGAGGCTCAGACAATACCAATTCCCTCATTGCTGCAATAAGAGATCATGCATTGCTCGAAGCACAAGTGCTGGTGATGCATTCCTCAGTACAATACAGGCTCACACTAACGGCAGTCTTGACTTCTTGTAATTGCGTATTCTGCTTCTGCAACCCATAAACTCAAATACACTACTATATCGATTGCACATTTCGACTTCATGAACACGACGCCATATTGGCCTTGCAGGCAGAATCAACGTTCTACAGTCGAGGCCCGTCGAGGACAGGAGGAGAACCACGATCTTGGTCGAAACGTGCGCCGGCTCAATTGTCTTCTAGTTTGTCTTGAACTAGAGTGTTGCACTCGAGACGCGCTTTTGAGATGGATGACCATAGAAGGTGGTCCGGCGGAAAAGTCTGGTTCTGTATGCGAAGAATGCCACAGGTACCTAGCACCCAGTGTACTGCAGTTCCGGTAACTTTATGACTTTTCTGCAAAATCCCCACTCGCTAGGCCGACCTCTTCAACCACCTTGCGGATTCCGACTGAGCCAGCTGACGTGCTTGAGCGAGGTCAAAGGTCTCTATCCACTATTGAGAACGCACACTTAGCACACAACTCAATCAGCAAACAAAGCTGAAAATCTCAAACAACCCTACCTCATAATCACCAACACGTCCTCCAGCATCTTTGCCTTCACCGGCAGCGTTCGTGCTATTGAAGAATCGCTTGTATTCGTCGAACGTCATAGTCAAGCTCCAGCCTTGCAGGCGACGTATGTGTGCTGCGAGCAGCCCAGCCCGGTGTTTGCCTCTATTGCATGCGATGATGATTGGATGATTACGACCGTCTAAAGCAAAACGTAGAGGCGTCTGAGCATGATCTATACGGCTCGAAGATCGCCATTCGAGCGACGCTCACCAAGAACCTGTTCCAGCGCCTTTGCCATCTCGGCGCGTGAGGCTTCTTGCAGCGGCTCCTTGTTGCTTTCCACTCTGTACGTTAGAAGCAGAAGATGACATAGTGAGTGATCCATCTCTGAGTGGAAGTCTTCAGCTGAACATACCTGTAATGCATGACTTGCAATCCGCGCTTCTTTGCCCATTTCAGCGTGTCGTCCTTGAAGTCCTGGTCTGCGAGGTAGCTGACCAGTACACACGAATTCAGTCTGCGTACTGTGATCACAGCACCTCCAGCAATTTCGCGCTCACATTATGCTCTTGAGCCCCAGCTGATCCAGATACAGGTAGTTTTCTGGCCTAGGAAAGCCAGACCGATATACGCCAGGAGACACGATAGCAAAGTTGAGAGGCGGGACATAGATGGGAGCAGCAGCTTCTACCGGGGACTGCTGCCAGTCTGATGCTGATGAGACCGAGGACGAGGATGAAGATGGAGGGAGGGAAGTGGCGTCGGTCGAAAGTATGCCCAGTCTTCGGAGGTGAGCGATGTTGTTGCACGGGGGGGAGCCAGCTATAGTTGCCGTGACTGTGGACAGAGGCATGCTGGAAATCGCTGCCATTGCAAGTCTGGGCTGTTGATGTTGCCGAAAGCCAGGCTGCTCTGGCGGATTGCGACTGACGGTAATCGATGTACTGAAGCAAAGGCCAGTCCTCAGGTGCTACCACAGCTTCCTTCTGTGACGTGTCATGATGCGTGCATGTTGCTTCTCGTGTCTCCAATTATTCCAACCAACAGGACTTGATTGTCGTGAAAGCAAGGTGTTGCAAGGATCAAAGTCACGCTCTTCGCCTTGATCTTGCACCAATCCTCCCGCAAATCAGCCGCACGAAGACTAGAGGCATACCGCAATCATGAAGTCTACCTAAGTGTCATTCTCACGATGCCAGACTCGTCCTGGCTCGACCTGCTGTCATGGCTTGAAATGCACGGATTTGACAGGAGCACCTTGAAAGTGGATTTGCAGGAAAGCCTAGCTGGAGGTGTGCACTTGAAGGCTGTCTACACTCTGACCATCATCTTAGACCGTATACTGATTCATGATATCAGGTGGTCGCAAGCTTGTTGCTACATCCGATATCCTCGTCAGTCTTCGCAGGACTTACCATTGATAGTCTAGACAGTCCGGCTTGCAAACATACTGACTTTACTTGTTACACTAGCCGCAACAAGCCCTCATATCCCTTCCTAACTCGACACTACTAAATAAATTTACAATCTCGCACCTATACGATGCTACAATTATCGACAAGCTGTCTGCGATTCAGCTCCTATGCCTCCATTTGACCCTCCACAGACACGCCGAAGCTCGCTCCCCAATAGATGTAGAAGCCTTCATTCCGTACATGCGTAGTCTGCCGCAAGACTTCAGTACAGTGCCTTTGTGGAGGGAAGTCGTGGAGGACAAAGCATGGCTGTCTATGGTGAAAACAGAAAATCTCATTCCTGCTGGTCTGCGGAGTGCAGTTGAGGATGTATCGAAGCGGTTTTGGAAAGACTGGAATACTACAAACGATATAATGGTGAGATGACCTACTTCAACAACTAGGAGACGACTCATAACGGATTCTCCTTGTACTACAGGCGCATAACGTCACTGAACAGCTGTCCGTGGAAGACTTCGCTTGGGCCTGGCTTTGCGTGAACTCTAGATGCATATACTATGATCTCGAGCTCCCTTCCCGAGAAGACAATATTACATTGGCTCCCATTATCGATGTGAGCACGTAAGAAACGGCAGCATCATCACCCAGCTGAACGACCTTCTCGTCTACCAGATGGGCAATCACAGTCCCGCTCAATCTGTGAGTCAGCAGCATTCGCTAATAGCTACTCACCTGATAAAGGGTTTCCTATGTGAAATAGACGAAAATAGTCCAAAATGCCGCGGATTTCCGCCTTCTCTCCTCCGGTTATGATAAACAACATGGCGACTGGTCAAAGAAGACAACCCTAATCAAGAAAGGCGAAGAAGTGAAATATTCATATTCAACGCATTGTGACTATATACTCTTTGCTGAATATGGCTTCGCGCTCGGTATGCCAGCCAATACCGATAATGTGCTAGATGTAACGAAGCGGGTATTGGCTCTGTTCGAAGAGTTGGAAAACGAAGAAAGAGAGTTGAAAAAGAGCGTACTAGAAGCTAATGGGTACTGGGGGGAGTATCACTTCATCGTCTCAGAAGGCAAAGTCGATGTCTCTTATCGCTTGACGGTGGCACTCACGCTATATCACATGAAGCCTCCGCACCAGAAGGCTATAACCGGAAAACGTGCTAACAGTCCTCGCACACCTATCAGGTCCAACGCGGGTATGGAGGATATATGGGATTTTCAGCCATTCTACGATCTCGTCAATGGCATAACAGAAGAAATCCCAGCAGAAAACGTTCGTCTATCTCATGCTACACTGGAGCGATTATGCCGAGAGGTTCAAAGGGACTGCAATGCTGCTCTTGGTCAATTGGCTGCCTCAACGGCCGATAAAAGAATGTTAGAAATACTCGAGGCAGTCTGGAAGGGGGAGCTGTGGATCGCTGAAAACTTCAGAGCAACAAGCGCTCTCAACGATTAGCGAGTTGCCGTTCTAGGCCTTCTTCGTCATTCGCGCAGAGCTAGCCTTTCCGATTCCCCCACTGCCTTGCCTAAATCCACTTTTCTAGAGCTTTGTTTCCTTCTTCGTCTATCATTTCCTTCATGTGAGATGTAGTAATTGACAAATGAGGAAAGGGAGCTCTAGAAAAGTGATATTAGACCGAGGTCGATGCAGCAGTCAGGTGCTATGAAAACACGCAGTAAACCGACTGTATCATCGCAGGGTCTGGGCAGGACGGTCAGGTCAATGTCGGCCACAAGCAATCTGGCGTGTCACTGAGATCGAAGTATACACAAGCATGAGGAGTTTTTCGGAAGAAAGCGAAAAGGCCTGCAAGAGACCCAATGCCGCGGTGTGCATCATCGAGACGAACGTATTTGTATTGTAGAAACGTGGCACATCTAAATTACTGCCTACTGCAGATATAATCTAGTATGTCTTCTAAGTCTCCTATGACCGTGACCATCGAGACGTTTCACAAAGGCCGAATGGTATCTAAAAGGTACTAGAGCTATCTAGAGGACGTGCGTGAGCATGTATTGAGAGGAGATGCGATATCCAATCCTCTCTTAGCGTAGCAGTCAATGACGTTCTGGCCTTGCTTGGCAAGATTGTCTCCAGTGAGGCCGTACTTCTCGTATACCTTGGCGTAAGTGCCTGGAAAATCCAAAGGTGCTGGAAGGTACGCAGTGTCAGTATATGCGCGGCGTAGTAGGCTTCATGTCGCACGTGCATTCACTCAATGCCGTATTGCTCTAGAGAGTACTTGGCCCTAAATGAGAGTATGCATTGTCAGTGGGAGGTCCTGCGACGCAGGCGGACCCGCTGAAGGCCTTGAGTGGAGATAGCCTCTACACTGAGAACAGGGCAGTCATCAGGGAAGACGGACATCTTGTAGTCCTGAGATTGAGTATCAAAAACTTACAATGGCGCACATGACAGGCCGGACAGACTCACCTCTCTGACGACGGCCTGCAGCACCGAGGAAGGCGACATTTCTATCAGTCCATATTTTAGTGCATTCGGTGTATCATAGCACCATGTCTTGCTCAGGCGTCCGCACCAATTCAACCCCCAAGCTTCAAGGTCTGCTCCAGCGCGCAAGCAAGGGAAAACAGGCACGATAAAGCTCTCGAAAGGGGAAGGGCAAGGATTGTAATGTTTGCTTAGTCATAGCTGTAGATTGCTACAGTGGAGCTTCCATGCAGCTTTATGCTGTCGAAGATGGGCGACCTTATCTCTCTGTCTTTCTCGCCCTCTCTAGCTTGCTTCCATCAAGAGACCGTCGAGAAGCTTGAACGTCCAGGGACATCATGTTGACTTCTCTTAGCTGATACGGGGAGAAGCCAACAGTTAATCTAATCTACGGGCTGTATTGATCGATACCGAGGATGGGATCGAGATGCCCTGAGCTCTCGCAATTGTCCTCGAGCTCAGTCTCCATAACGAGAGGTTTCCGTGAACACACCATGCAGGCAAGAGCTTCTTCATTCAAAATGTAAATGGGCTGGAGTGGTACTGGATGCTGTTCTCTCTGGAAGTCGATAAAAATGCAAGAAAGCCTGGTACTGTAGCCCTGAAATGGTGCAAAAAGGTTCTCGACCGAGTGCTTTGAGAAGACGTACAGGCTATATGCATTGCTCTGTACAGCGAATCTCTATCTGAAGCGAACAGCATACCCTTCCAAGACTTGACTCCTCGCAGATCATTGCAGAAACTCTATGAAGCGCTAGCGGCGGATGAAGGAACTGTATAGCTTCCTTACCCGGCTTACCCGACGAACAGAGTCAACCTACTCACCTCCCAAGTACATGATATGGCCAGCGTGCATGCATTCTCTTCCTACCCGGTACCCCAGCGCATGCGAACCAGATTGTATGACACCTGAGGAAATGACTACTTCAAACAGTATATGGCGAGTCACTTTCTAATCGCAAGGTCCACCCTCCTGACTGGTGAATAGAAGAAAAGAAGAGGTAGACAAAACGATAGGCACGCTTTGCATGGAGATGATAAAAGTAACGGTATCGGGCTGGCGAGATGACGAAGTGAGCATTGATTTCGGTGGCATTGATTGGGCGGGAGGTTTGTTTGTAGTAGTCCATGTCGAGGGGAGTCGCAGCTGCATGTCGGGGTTGAATCGCGCCCAAGCCATACACAAATGTGTCTTTAGCTTGACCGCAACTCAACCCCAGATCAAAGCACGACTCGCGTCAGCGTGGGAACCAGCTCCACTCAGGTAGGAATATGCAGACTTACCCAGATCATGACTGTGATAGTCTGAAGCTCCAAAGCCTATTGCTTTGTTGCAGTCTTCGTCGGACCAATCCAGTCGGTTTTCTTCTGTTCTTGCGGGCCATGCCAAGTCGCCAGATAGATCATGCTCGCCAGGCCGATACATTACTTCTATCATCTATCCTTATGCTTATAGCATACTTCTATCCTCATCTTCCTCTCCTCTTTCCTCCTTCCATCCTGCCAGTCGGCTGAGTTTCACGATCAGAAGCTCCTCACTGTCTGGAGTCATCATTCCCCAAGAACATCTTGCTTGCATCGTACTTGGAGTTTGGGAAAAGGTGAGAGACTGCGATACACTCTGACTTGTACTTGAAAGATGAGCGGGTGTATCTGTCCACCAGGTTCACCAGGTCCTTTGGACCCGCAATCCTTTGGACCCGATAGAGCGCCTCAATAGAAGTGACCGCGATCTGAAAAGTGTGAAGAGTGGGTTAGGTAGCTTATGAGAAGATGCGAAAAGAAAGCACTAGAGTAGGAAGCTAAACGAAGAAAAGCCTAACCACGAAACTAAGACACCAAGACACTAAGACACCAAGACATCAAGACTGCCAGACCAATGCCTATGAAAACGTTGAGAATGACCTACTTCGCCAGCCAGAGGGAACCTAGTGCTAGAAGCAGCCATGTGATTGTCGCTAAGGCTTGGCTTGTCTGTGTGGCATATACATATTGAGCGTTCCTTGACTGACGAAGTGGTGCATCCCCTTGTTCGCAAGCTCCTCGAGCAAAACTTCGAATACCTCCTCGGATTGATCTTTGCCGTTCTCATCTTCTGCCGTATCCTCTGCATCACAGTCTTTCGCCTCCTCATCTGATCTTTGTGCGTTAGCTAGTAGGAAAGCGATGCGTTGTAGTCGGCGCTCCCTAGTTGTAGCATGATGAAGATTATATCATAATGGCGAAGTGACGAGGACAGCTCCTGTGTGAGATCGCTAGCGTCAAGATTGTCTAACTGAGCGAGTTCAGCGGGTCAACAGCAAGTCCAGATTGAAGAGGCTGAAAGAGAAGACATTGAGTGTGTGCACAGCTGAGCCGCTGTTGAGCATATGAATACTTACGACCAATCCGAAGTATTCCAGCTGTCATCAATGTGCGATCCAGATAGCTGACCGATTCCAGCATTGACGTTTAGCAGGTCTTTCACGAAAGCCAAGAGCCGTTCAACAACGAATTTGGATTGACTATAATCGGTAGTTCAACCAGCATCTTCTTCTTGAACCATCCTGTAGGATGTGCCGATGAGTCACACTTGAAGTGGTGTGATTGATCTTGGGCGCTAACGCAGAGTATAGTGACATGGCCATATTTACAAGATTGACTATTCCTTTAAGCCGAGTCTGCGGATGAGCAAGACTATTGCAGCTGACTGTGACTTCTTGAGAGCTTGGCTGATCGATTTCGGTTAATCAATTACCGAACGGGTCGACCGAAAGGCTGAGCTTGAAGGAGCTGAAAAAAAGGATATTGAGTGTGTGCTTGGCTTGCCGCTTTTTGACATAGACAAGTACTTACAACCATCCTGATGTGATCCAGCTGCCATTAATGCGCAATTCAGTGTCCGAATCTAGTAATGACATATGGGAGGTCCTTCACGAAAGGTAAGCACCGCCGAGTAACGAAGTTGCGTTTACCGCAAGCGGTGAGTACGACGCTCCTGAGACAGGATCGGTATTCTTTCTTGAAGCCATGTCGTATAATACGATGCTATGGCACTGATTAAACTGGCGTTGTCGATCCTGGTTGATACCGAAAAGACCGAAGAGATGGTCGGATTTACAAGAGTGAGTACTGCTTTGACCTGAGTTTGCGGAAAACCGAGACTACTGTAGCTGGCTGTACTTTCTTGAGAGCTTGATTAAGCGACTTCGGTTATCCAGATATCGAACGGGTCGACAGGAAGTTCAACCTTGGTGGCAAGGTGTTGAATCATTTGATGCCATCTATGTCATTGTAGTCAGTACATGGCAATGTCACGCAGCTTTGGCAAATCCAGCTCACATATCAACTTGCGGATGTACTGAAAGTAGAGTATAGGCAGGATTCTCGGAGAGCTATTTCGACCATGCTTTCAGCGGCAAGATAGCCAGACCAAGTTTACAAGAACGTCAAATCATCGACTTCGCCAGCCAGAGGGAACTTATTGTGCGAAGATCCAGCCAAACACTGTCGCTAGGGCTCGGCTCGTCTGTCTTGCAACCACGTTGAGCGTTCCTTGCTGTTCCTGTTGCCGAAGTCGTGCATCGCCTTGTTCGCGAGCTTGTTGAAGAGCGGCATCGAAAGCAGCCTCCACCTGTTCTCGGGTTCCTGTGTCTTCTGTAGTCCGAATCTGTTGAGCAGTGTCCAAAGGCTTCTCGAACGGCTGTTGGCTTGTCTCGTTGTCTGTCTTCTTCTCTTCATCATCGCTTGCCGCCTGTCTATCCGACCTCTTCAAACTTCGTGCAATGTTTAACAGACCGCCAAGGAGACCGGACCCTGCGTGGATCGCTGTCTGGTGAAGACGAGTCCTCAAGCTCGGCTGTCCTTCTGCCTGGGGAGTTGCAGTGAGCTGGGCGTCGATAGGCAGGTTGGTGGAAGTCTGGGAGGGCTGCCTTGGAGGGGCAGGGAATCTGCAGCGAGGTTTGGATTGCTGAGGCTGCTGATCGCCTACAGGGATGGAGCAGGAGGGCTTGAACCAGTCTGATGGCGTTTGATAAGGCAGGTTATGTTGCTGAGGCTGCTGATTGCCTTCAGGGAGGTGGTGTGAGGTGGTGTTGGACCAGTACGATGGCGTGTTGCCCGAAGGAGCCGGTTGCTGGAAAGCATCGTTGGCGGTAAAGGACGAACGTGTCAATGGTCTGTAAGCCGCCGGGGCGAAGACTGACATCGATGCTAAAGACGGCATTGATGGAGGAAGCGGAGTTTCAAACCGGACTTGAGGAGGTAGAGGTTGGTCTTCGACCATATGACAATCGAAAGCTGGATGCTCCCAAACAGCAGGAATGGAAGCAAGAATGGGAAGATAAGGAACGAAGATTGGAGGATAGTCGAAGTGCTTTTGCACTTGCTCTCCTTGTTTTTCGTCAATTTGCATATCGCAGCGGTCATACTCTCCTTCTTCTTCGTCAACTTGCATATCGGAGCAGTCAAGCTCGTCCAGTATCTCATCCTGGTCGTCCATTAAGACGTCTCCATTCCGCTGCGAGTCGCTGTGCGACTCGAAGTACGACTCGCAGTCTTCCAACATATTCACGTCTGTAGAGTAGAATTGCGCATCTCCATCAACCTGCATCTCATCGCTGTTCCAGGAAGATGCTACCACCTCTTCTACAAATTGCGGCTCCACATCCACCTCCATTCCCGTGTCCACCTCCCCTTCTGCTTGGAACTCCACCGCGTTTCCTTCCTCGACGGAGCTCGGAATATTTTCAGGCAGCGCAACTATTATATCTTCGTCTATGGTGGCCTCTCGATCTGACGGCGGAGCGGAGGCCCACTGCGAGATGAATGCGGTAGGAGCTGACGCCCATTTCGAGACGTAAGGTACAGGAGCTGGGACATTTGTGGATAAATGAGAGCTTGATTGGGATGGTTGCGGCTCTTCAAAAGCTTGTGGTGGTTGAGGGAGATCCGCTAGCTCGGCGTGACTCTCTTGACCAGCTCGAAACGATGAAAGGAGCTCCGGTCGCTCAACATGAAGTTCTTGAAGAGATCGAGATGATGGAGGGAGCTCATGTGGCTCTGAAAAAAGCTCTTGAGGAGCTTGAGATGTTGAAAGAAGCAGCGGCGGCGGCTCGAAAAGAGGTTCTGCACCAGATTGAGATGGTTGAGGGGTCGCTGGTGTCTCAAGACGGACCTCTTGACCAGCTTGCGGAGATTCAGAGAGCTGCGCTAGGTCACTTTTGGACAGACTAGAAGTCTTGAAGGTCTCGACGAGCGCAAGCTGCTCGGAAGGCCGTGCTCGGGGAATTTTATGAGGCTTGATGTGCCGAGGTCGCTCTGGTGACTTTTGATGAGGAACTGGAAGAGGGAAAGGGAATTTTAGTCAGTATTGTGTACTATGATTCACTGGAGCTCATCGTACCTGTTGGAGGCCCCGTGATCCTAGGAGTATATGGGGTAGAGGAGGTGGAGGGTTGCCGCGTTGGGTTTACTTCCACGATAGAGGGGAGCAAAGGCTGCTTCTTCTGGGCTTCACTAGTTGATGGTTGAGGTATTTCAGCTTGCGAAGATGCAGTAAGCTGCAATGGCTCAGCTTGGGGTGGTCGAGGAGCCTTGAATGTCTCGACGAGCGCAGGTGGCTCGGAGAGCGGTGCTCGAGTTCCCTTCACTGGCTGTGGTGCTCGTTGAGCTCTCAAAGGTTTGATGACCCGAGGTCGCTCAGGCTTTTCTCGTCGAAGAGCTGAAAGAGGGAAAATATGTCAGTCACTATATATATATGGTATTATGATTCAGTGGAACTCTATCGTACCCTTTGTAAGCTCCCTGATCTTGGCAGTGGCGATGGAGGTGGAGGCCCGAGGAGGAACGGGCGTTGTCTCGTAGTGATTCAGAGGCTGATCTGCAGTTTGCAGGGGAGGAGGTATGTCGCCTTTCTGAAGGCTTTCGAGTTGTTGGAACTGCTCAGCAAGCCAAGCCGGTATGAATGGCTGGTTCGCCGGCGAGGACGAGAGATCTTGTCCTGTTTCTTCGCCCTCTGCGTCCTCCTCTTCACCTTCTGATCCCCATCTGTCTGCCTTTTCGCTCTCTGGAGTCGACCATCCTAAGATGTGCGAGCCATTGTCATCTGAATCCGGCATGATGGCTGCGAGAAGTGCGTGCTTATGAGAGGAGAGTGGTATGTCTGTGTGTGTGTCTGTGTGTGTGTTTCTGTTTAGCTATAAGCAGAGTGTACGTATAGCTTGGATCAGAACAGAGAAGAGAGGCGACGTGAACTATCCTCTCGATTGCAGGTGGGCAGCTCGCGTACAGTGGCGCCCCATGTTCGACAGACAAGGGGCCCTTTGTGCGCTCGCTGGGTGACATGACAGCGGCTATCTCATCTTAGCACTGACTGTACCTTGCACTACCATGCTTGCCTGCTTGCCTGGCTACCTGCCTGCCATTGCCTCCATCTTCGCCGCCTATCCTTTTGTTCTGCAGCTGCATGGGCGAACCGCGAGCAGGAGACACGCAAGGCACCAAGGAAGTGATACGGACCCTCGACCATTCTGGCCAGGGAGGCGCAAGATTCTCGCTTGCCTCGTGAACGTCTTTTACCGACTGACCAGCAGTTGCTTGCTTGCTTGCATGTTCCATGTACTGTATGCTACAGACGGACCTGAAAGCCGCTTGCTTAGCGTTTAGTCAGCCATCAGTCAGGTTAACACTGTGAGCACAGGTTTCTCAAGAGAGATCAGACCGAACCAAACCAAACCAAACCTTTATTTGCCTTGCTTTCTGGCTATCTATCTATCGGCTTCGTCCTCTGGCATGCTTGTATTCTTGAATGCCACTCCCGGTTCGGTTCGCGAGTGACGGGACTTTTACAAAGTGTCGATCTGAAAATACGCAGCAAATCATACTTTCCTCTCTCTTCAGCTCAAGAGAAGCAAGCAATCGTATGCAGCCCGACAGATATGCTATGCCATGGTATGATATGGTCCTGTGTCATCGTTTATTTCGTCGTTTCTTTCGATGCAAATTTTTTGGCTCCAAATCGGTTCGGGTCTTCTTTTCTTTCTGCAGTGCCTTGGTTCCTTCCTTCTCTGAGACAACGGCGGGGGGGGGTTGGCCAACCCTTCAATAGACTATCGAAAGAAGCAAGCCCTGTGGATAGCTCTGGTGCAGTATCGATCATCATCGATGTTCATGTATGAAGCAGATGAGCACAGAAATGGCTGGAAAACCGGCTTGTCTCGATCAGCTCTCGTCGTCTCCGCAACGATGATATGATCTGATGGCCGGACATCTTCCGGTACCCTCACCCTACCTTGCCAAATCAACATGTTGTCAGATCAATCCAACCCAGAGGTGTTTCAGAGACTGTCATTGGTACAAGCAGCGAAGCACCGTGTACGATGTCTAGATGAGCACAAGATCAAATTGGCCAATCAAAAGCAAGCTGCTTCCTTCGGCCCGTTTGGCGTATCCGTTTACCATCCTCGAAAGCCCACTAACCACATCAACTTCCGACCAGCGATCAGGGATTAGAGGTTATAAACAGGCGTTCCTCTGAAAAAATATGCGGAGAGCCCATTGCTTTTCTTGTAGAATTCAGCATGGGAAATCGAGCTTCACATTTCAAAACCACATATATACTTTACACTTTACAGACTGGCAAGGTTGGCTCAGGGTGTAAGTTGTGTAACTATTGTCTATGTATGGTTCGAATTGGATCGTAAAGGAAGAAGAGAGAAAGAGCCATTCCACAACGGCTTTTATAGGCTACGAAATGAGCAACCTCT
This sequence comes from Cystobasidium tubakii, assembly GCA_024345325.1. Classification (NCBI taxonomy): domain Eukaryota; kingdom Fungi; phylum Basidiomycota; class Cystobasidiomycetes; order Cystobasidiales; family Cystobasidiaceae; genus Cystobasidium; species Cystobasidium tubakii. Next base: position 824,515 of record BROO01000005.1, on the reverse strand, counting down.
GCTGGAGTGTTGGGCTGTGCCATTCGCAAATTAAAGGAGTGCAGCCTGTAAGACGACCGCAACGAGTTTGCGAGGTCACCGGAAAATTGGCCAGATCGTGTGACAAGACTCGGCAGCTATGCGGAAGTTTTTGGACAGACATAGAAGGTGATAGATAGAGAGGAAAGGGTAGAGAGAGGCGCGGCTCGAATCTTCAAGAAGGTGGACTGGAAGGACACTCGAAGTTCGAGCGATACTTACGTCGCTCACATCCGGGACCATGTCCGACACGCCGCCTGTGCTTGACAAGGATAGTCGGCGGCTGGCATGTATCCACTGGCCAAGGTCGCACATTCGTATATGCGAGCGGGCAGAGAAGTTGCCTCACAGACACAACGCACCCTCGGACTGACCAACATCTATGGGCTTGACCAGGCTCAGGTATTCCCAAACGCCAAACTTCATGGGACATTTAAGTCACTCCGGTATGCAACGTCAAGAACTTCTGTTGTCAATGAATCCAATAAATCACCTGGTCGGAGCTTGAGGCGAAGTTTGCGTTTACAGAGATAATTGAAGACGGGCCGAGAGCGATACAGTCAAGTGGAGGTGTGGATGGGTCAGGAGGTGGGATGCGCGGTAGTTCCCGCCAGAGGGTAGGGCGGTACATAAGCAGTCGTTGCCTCTCCAGCTCGAAACTGTCTTGCCTAATTTCATTTTTCTGGAGCATTGTTTCCTTCTTCGTATCATTTCCTTCATAAGAGATGTAGAAATTGACAAATAAAGAAAGGAAGCTCTAGAAAAGTGATATTAGACCGGAGTCAATACTCAGCCATAGCACTCATGCAGCAAACAGACTACATCATCGAGGGTGCGGGCATGATTGTCAGGTCAATGTCGGCCAGGAACAACCTGGTGTGTCACTCAGATAGAAGCACATACAAGCAAGCGCTTTCCAGACGGAGAAGTGAGAAGGCCTGCAAAAGGCTAAGTGCGTCATTCTGTATTATCGAAAAAGATCAAACGTAGATGAAGTGTAGAAGTGTGGCACATTTCAAGTACTGTAGGAGTGTGTCGCATCTAAAGTACTGCCTAATGTAGAAGGAATCTAGCATATCTTCTAAATCCCTTGATTGACCTGACCATCGAGGGGTAATAAAAGTCGCGACGTATGTAAATAATCTAGAGAACATGCGTGAAGCATGTGTTGAGAGGAGATACGATATCCAATCCTCTCTTAGCGTAGAAGTCAATGACCTTCTGGCCTTGCTTAGCGAGATTGTCTCCAGTGAGGCCGTACTTCTCGTATACCTTGGCGTAAGGGCCGGAAGCTCCGAAGGTGCTGGAAGGAACGCAGTGTCAGTATATGCGGAGCGTAGTAGGCTTCAGGTCGCTCGTGCACTCACTCAATACCGTATTGCTCGTGAGAGTACTTGGCCCTAAAGAAGAGTATGTGTTGTCAATGAGAGATCCTGAGACGAGGGCCGGCCGGCTAATGAACGCAGCTTACCAGCCTTGAGTGGACATAGCTTCTACACTGAAAACAGGGCAGCCATCAGGGAAGACGGACATCTTGTACTCATGAGATTGAGTATCAAAGACTTCGAAGCAAGGCAGTGAGACAAGCCTGACAGTCTTGCCCTGACCTTCCAAGATCTTAGCAGCTTCAAGTGCAATGGCGACTTCTGATCCGGTAGATACGAATGTAAGGTCTGCCTTCTTGCCCGATGGAGCTTCCTTGAGGACATAGCCTCCCTTTGAGGCATTTTCGATGGTGGAACCTTCCAGCTGAGGTAGGTTCTGTCGAGACAGAGCCAAGATGCTGGGTGCGTGTGCTTGCATGGCCATCAAGTACGCAGCAGAGGTCTCGTTTCCATCTATTGAAATGAATACACGGGTATTAGTGGTTGTGCAGATCTAAGAAGTCGAAAAAGTAGCTTACCTGCTGGTCGCCATACCATGCAATTGGGAAGCGCGCGGAAGTGTGCGACGGTCTACAATTGTTAAAGTCAGGATATCGGCTACCAGTTAGACCCTCGCAATCTCTCCAAGGAAAGGGATGCGACTGACCTCGATAGGCTGGTGGGTAGGTCCGTCTTCGCCGAGTCCCACGGAGTCATGGGTCCCTATCCAGATAACTCTTTGATGAGAGAGAGCAGCAAGTCTAACGGCACCGGCGGCGTCTGCGAAATGATCATGTCGTGAGTGGAAACCTTCCGGCCGGTGAAAGAAAGCGTAATATTACTCACAAGAGATAAAGTTGAGGAAAGTACCTCCAGCAGGGATGATCAATCCCTTTCCATACGCTGCGATACCATTCATGATAGCTCCCATTCCATGCTCTCTGACTCCGTATCGGAGGTATCGACCGGCATATGAACCAAGCTTAGTAGAGGTAGGTTGGAAGTCTTCTGCTGTCTTCCATCTTGTGAGATTTGATCCAGTTAGATCAGCCGACTATTGCAGGATGGGATTTAATATTGAGAGTCAGCCACCGAGTTTGCCACTGAACAACCACAAGCGGCTAATATGCAAATTGGATGGTTAAAGAGACTCACACCGCAGATGAACTCAGGAATAGCCTCTGCAATCTTGCTAATAACAGTTTCGGACAATTTCCTCGAAGCGACAGCAGGATCGTCCGGTTTGTAGGTAGGCAAGCAATTTTCCCATCCTTGAGGTAGATCACCTCTGATTCTCCTCTCCAAATCTTGAGTTTCTTTAGGATATTTCTCCTTGTATTGCTCAAACAATTTATTCCATTCTTCATTCAACTTTTCTCCCTTTTCTCTCATTTGAGAGTAAATAGAAGTAGTAGCTTCAGGAATAGCAAAAGTCTCATCTGGGTTAAAACCGAATAATTTCTTGATTGCTTGTGCGTCGTCTGGTTTTAGAGGATTTCCGTGTACTCCATGAGTACCTTGTAATTTTGATCCGAATCCAATGGTAGTTCTCAATCTGATCAAAGTAGGCTTTGAAGTTTCTTTCTGTCCTTCAAGGATAGCATTGTACATTGCTTCGAGGTCTGAATCACCATTCTCGACATGGAGTACTTGCCATCCGTATGCTTTAAAGCGCATCTCTACGTCCTCGGTGAACGAAACGGCTGTGTCTCCATCGATGGTGATTCTGTTGTCGTCCCATACGGCAATCAAGCGGCCGAGTTGGAGATGACCAGCTAGAGAGCAAGCTTCAGAGGCAACACCCTCCTGCAAGCATCCATCACCGAGGAAGCAGTAGGTGTAGTTGTTGATGAGCTCAAGGTCGGGCTTGTTGAAAGTTGCCGCGATGTGTGCCTCTGCAATGGCGAGGCCGACCGCGTTGGAAATACCTTGTCCGAGAGGTCCGGTGGTGACTTCGATTCCATCGGTGACTGCCAGACATGGACGAGGCATTGCATCAGCATCGCAAATTCGATAATGCACCCTCCAGAGTGCATGCTGCTTTGTATATCCACTCACCTCCAACTTCAGGGTGACCAGGAGTTCTCGAGCCGATTTGACGGAACTATCATCATCACAAGAGGAAAGCACAGAAAACGAGAGCTTAATCCTAATCTACCAACTGGATCACTTAGTGTAGTAAACAGCCACCCACCGACTTCAAGTCCTCCATAGTAACATCATAACCCAACAAGTGAAGTATGGTATACTGCAAAGCGCAACCATGACCGTTTGAGAGTACGAATCGATCTCTGTTCAACCAGTGGCTGTTCTTTGGGTTGCAGCGTAGGAATCTGCTCCATAGAAGGTGTGCGATTGGGGCCTGTTAGGATTAACGATGTTTGGATGAGCGCATAAACCGGAGTGAGTTCTATCGACGTAGAGACTGACCATTCCCATGGGCGCGCCGGGGTGGCCTGCGAGCAAAGAAGTGATAGCAAATCAGTATCCCTGTTTATGTGTAATTCCTAGCTTATCACGCCGTCATGGTGCAAAGCTACACCGCTCTTCGGATCTGCAATGCATGACGATGTGACAATTTGAGCATTACTCACCCGAGTTGGCCTTGTTGACGATATCAACCGCAAGAGTGCGGATCTATGCATGAGGAATACGAATGTCGGGCATAGCATTGTCAATAGGTTATATTATTGCGATCCGAAGCATGCGAAAGCGTTGATGCGACGATTCGGCCGAGCATCCGCGTTGGCAGGTTGAGTGGAAAAGTGTTGAGGTCGCGCAGGCCGCAGGAGGACAGGGCAAGAAGGATCATAAGGTATAGTGAAGGTATACATCGGTGAGCAAGTGCTTGGCTTGTGCTAATGCAATGGATGCGCCTCACGGTGTTGATGCATAGTTCATCGTTCTTGTCCTGCAGGTAGGGCGAGAAGTCAGCAGGAGCTCGCGCAGGGAGTACAGGCATAGTGTAGGCCAGCGGAGAGCGTGCGCACCCTTGTGAATGCCATGGTGATAGCTAGTGAGTGTGTATTGATGTGCAATCGTCCAAGCTCTTCGATATCGGTGAGAAGCCAACGGTCGAAGAAAGACGGCGGCGAGAGAGCGGCAGTCGAGAGGCACGGCAAGCTGCGGCGGCGCAGGCGGGAATTGGCAGGATACGAGCAGCCGGGGTGTGGTGTGCAAGAGTAAGCAGTCTGAGCGGAACAACAATCATAACTGCATCACATGTCGGTGGAAAGCTTGTAGGTTCACCCGGCAGCGGCAGATTGGGTGTGCGATAGGGAGGGTCCTAGGACAGGCAGATCACGCAGGTGCAGCAGCAGCAAGATGGATGCGAGAACAGTCCGCGGTAGCTGTGTCGGTCGATGCATCAGCCGAGTGCTGTAGTCTTAACATCCTCTCGCTTCATTCCCTTGCCACTTTGTCACACTCCATGATGCCATCATTGCGACCTCATTACTTCTGACAGGACATGGATTGGGCATGCAATGCACTACATCCAACACACGCATGGACCACCCTACTTGGAGGCATACTTGCTCGCTGTTTCCTTTGCATTCGCTGCTGCCTGGAAGACACAAGCATACACCATTTAGTACGGGGTGTGCCATTCACTCCATCCATGCAGCCACCCACCTTCGACACGTCAGATCCACCCTGACCCGACTCTATGTTCTCCGCAGGCTTGTTGTTGAACTGATCTCCTCGCTGCTTGTCGTCCGAGATGGGCTTGCTCTTGCCTGCATGCAAGTATACTTCAGTATGCATGCACGTCACAGTGAAGACGAGGCTGCAGCCCACCTGTCTCCCCCAAGGGATTCTTGCTCGTCGCATCTACTGGCGGCGAGTTGGTTCCTGATGGCTGGGTGGTGCTGTCCGACATGGTTACTGCTTGCTGAGTTGTGTATGTATGTATTGGGCGGATTGCTGTGTGGTATGAGTAGAAGCAAGTGTCGGCCTCCGGGGACTGATTGATCTGCAGGATTGACAGGCACAGGATGTACGAGTGAAGGGTGTACAGAATAACAGACTCCCGCACAGTAAGCAACACATGACAAACACCTGTAGAGCCTCCATTCATATCCAATTGACCCTCTTGCTGAGCTGCAGCCTGCCCCTCGGTGGATCTCATACGCATGGTGGCCAGTATCCATGCATGTCTGCATACACAGAATACAAATTTCAGTAGAACAATGCTCTGACGGGCAACACCCTCTGTGGTTTCAAGGTCGTACATTCCTGCATTGCATACTGCTCCTCGCGACCAAGCCTGCGCAGCAAGTCCGCTGTGCCCTCGGGATGATGCTTCTTTCGGTTATGACAGAAGGATCATGACAATCTTACGAACTATCTGCCGAGACATATAAACAGTACAATACTGTCTCTGAATGACACATTCAGGAATGCGCGCGTTTGGGCTGACTTACCTGAGCCCGCCACTCCATGCAAGCCACTAGTCGCGCCTACTATTCCTGTTGCGGAGATGGAAGACATCCTCGATAATATCCAAACAAGCAGGAAGACCTAGAGATAAAGCTAGAGGCTCAGTGATGGGAGGTAAGCTTTTGACTAGTCTATCGATGATCAGTCTATGTTCTGTGTACGACTCGAATTGAAGAAAGACATCCTCTCTGCTGTGTGCGGACAGATGACTACAAGTCCTTGCGTCTCGTTAGTACACATTTTAGAGGGAGGGTGTAGCTACTGGTGGTACATGGTTCTTAAACGAGTAAGCAGGATAAGATCCAAAATATTGGGAAACAAGATGACTAAATGTCACTAGTCCAGCTTTTCAATCTGTAAGACCCCAGTCATCCCATTGGTCATTCTGGGCAGACAAAGAGTCCAGGGCACAGCTCTGCTCGACGTCAGTAAATCAGTAAAGCTGCCTAATCGAATCAGCAAGGGAAGGTGAGGAAGTACTATCTTATGTAAATATTCCAAACAATAAGTACTGTAAAAGCAGGGTGATATCCTTGAAAGCAACGGCAACTCTACCAACGTTGAAGGAACTTCGACATCGTCACTTTAGAAAACCGTGCATCCGCCAGTAAGAGAGCCATTATCGTAATCGGCGGGTCCCGACTGTTGTATATTACGATGTGACCCGGACAGCTCCCCTGCACGGTCGCTACAGGCTCGCGGGATGCCGAAGGCCTCTCTACCTTTTTCGTTGACTCCGATAGGTTTGAGCTTGGATACCTCAAGTATCTTGCCAACTGGATCGGTGATGAGATCGTCGACTGAGCGATTTCGGCTATCCATTGGTCAAACGATACGACGGGGAGACTAAGCTTGGAGGCAAGGTGGTGGATCATTTGACTCCATCTATATCATGAAAGTCAGCACATAAAGACGCAGCAGCTTTGAAAGACGCGACTTACTTGAATGATTATGGATGCATCAAATGGACAGTACCGCTAGCGATCTCGTTGAAAGCCATTTCGACGATGCTTTCGGCAGCAAGTTCGACTGGCTGCCAAGCGATCGCGTATATAAGAATCGTCAGCTTCGATTCGTGGTATATCATCGACCTGTTGCCGCACATCTTCGCCAGTTGGCAGCATACCGACAGTCTCGCTGGATTTGACGATCATGGGGTTTAGGAGGGAAGACTTTCAGTGTGTCCTTGATGGCGCGACTGTTCGGCCTATATGGGTGCTTACAGCCAATCTGTAATATCCCAGCTGCTGTTGATACCGATCCAGACAGCTGACCGATTCTAGCATTGACGTACGGCAGGCCTCCTACGGAAGCCAAGAGTTTCGGTAACGGAACTTGAGTTGACCATATCCAATAGGAGCGACGTTCCTAGGATAAGAACCTTCGTCCTGTACCCTTTCCACTGGATGTAATGATATGACGCTGATTGAATTGGCGATAATGATCTTGGGTGATACCGAAAAGAGTGGAGAGTTGACCAGATTCGCGAGCTTGAGTGTCGAATGAAGTTGTAGCTGCGGAGAAGCAAGATTACTGAAGCTGACTGTGCATTCTTGTGAGCCTCCTGACGGGTCTCAACCTCCAGCTTAACTTCCAGATCCAGCTATACCTCGAGCTCTGGCCAGGCTGCTCCAAATGGCTCTCGACATTCCTCGCATGCTGTCTATAGTGTTGATGTGTGAGCTAGCCTCTTGACAGCTGTTAACGCGTGCGTGTACCATCTGGGGGGCACGACCACCTGATCTTGACGGCGTTCGGCTTGTTGGGCAGGAGCTCAAATGTACCAGTCAGCTAGCCAGTCTCAGTGAGTTAAGAGTAGACGAGGGCAGTGTGGAGTGCTGCATGCGTCGCTTCGACAGCTCACATGGTACCCTCCGTACCTTGTAGCCTGATGTAGTGAGCCACGAGGATCTCCGTACTGATAGCTGAGCTCATCAACTCCGCACCTCAGTCTACGTGACACGCAGCAGTAGGTCATGTAAGCGCCTAGAAGTCGGTCACTCCGATACTGGTCCTGCTGCTGTTGTCATTGTTGCACGACTTGCACTTTCGATCCGGCGTTGTTGAGGTTTCTAACGTCTAACAGTTGCGATGAGCATGGCAGGACAGGCCAGCTAACAGCGCAGGCGGGAGCCAATGCCATACTGGTGCCAGATATCCTCCTGTCTCTATAAGTTGAATCAGCATGGCTGTGTTACTCTTCAGGTGCATGTACATGTCGTGTTGGAGGCAAGCAGAGATGAGCTGTTCTGCCAGCTTGAAGTATGGCCCGCCTTTGCAGCAGCCCGATTCGACGCATGGAATCGGAAAGGATTGCGCATGGCTGGCTTGCTAAATACTCGACCTTCATCAAGCGTATCGCATCTCTGCTGGTACAAATGCGACTTTCCATGCTTGCGATTGAGAAAGGTATCATTCCTCCATATGCTGGGCGCGACTACCGTGGAAGAAGCTGGACTGGAGCGTCCGAACTGCAACTTTTCTGCAAGAAAATTGCACTGGATGTAATATTGAAGCATCTACTTCATTGAAAAATCCATCTGCAATGCTTTTCGCGAGCTTTTGTTTTTGGGAATATCTTTCAAGCGAGATGCCTGCATGCAAACGGGAAGAAAAGGCTGGCGGTCCCCTCTGATTGCGCCATCTCCGGCTGGGAAGGACTAACTGATTGGACTTGTTTTGCACGCTAATTACTGCTGATAGAGTGCGACTTCTTCCGCAACTGGCTCTCTTCTGCTTACCTGCTTGGAGCAATTTCATGCTGAGACTTGTCAAGCTGTCGACTCAGTCGCTAGGACTGATTAACCAGGTAGACAGGCAGGCCAGCACTCTCACTTCGGTATGTTGTTGCTCAAGCAATGACTACGCTCGTGGCTGACTTGTTCGTTGTGACGCAGCTAGTCGCCTATAGATGGCCTGCATGCAATCCGAACCTATCAAGCACCCTACCTCTGGCCCACCTGAAGTTATATTCATTCGCGGACAGAAACAATATAAACAATTCTACGCTCGCCTAAAGAAGTCCAGTTATATACGTCCCGACGATCGGCCCTTTCTTATCCAAGCATCTGGCGCAATAGTCGTGCGGAAACCTGGGCTATTCAAATAGTCAATGACACGTATACCACTACTTCTGCGCTGCGGAAGACCTTCTGCCTGGCCTCAAGCCCCATTTACAGAGATGCCTGGCTACTCTAATACTCACGGCCAATAGAAGGGTCTGCGGTATATGAGGGACGCCCATACGTTTTGCTGCGCCAACCCAGGGTTCAGGGTTCGAAACCAGCGAGCGCCATCCAGCAATCGTAACTACAAGCACTCATTTCATTCTTTTTTTTTCCCCTTCAATCCTCGCGATCGCGTCATGCGCAGACCACCGCAGCTCTCCTGGCGGAACCACACGTGCTGAGCCCCTTTTTCTTTCGGCTATGACTCTCCTGCTTCTACAAGCACGACATTCAGCTGCTTTGCCTGGGTCTTCGCTCTACCAACAGTTGAGATTGTTGCTGTCGCTGACATTGTCCAGTAGGTATTATTCTTCTGTCGAATTGCCCCCTTGACATCTGCCATCCATCCATCCCAACTTCTGTGCGATGCCTCTCCTCCAACCCAATTGAATTTATCACCAGAAGGGAGATGCAGACACATGTATGCAGGAACACACCTCATCCTCGAGAATAAGCTTCTCACCCTCAATCATGCTATCGACCGCCCGATTGCCACTCCGACGTGCTGCCACTGTCCAAGGTAAAATAACGGCACTACAAGCCCGCAACATCAGCAACAACACCACACACGACCCATCAAAGAAGATGTCCTCATCAGCATCCAGCGCAGATCCAACCTCAAAAGAAGCACTCGCCGGTGAAGCTCAAGCGGAAGCTGATAGAGCTCTAATTCAGCAGAGCGCAGAGGGTGACCATATCGCTGCTGCGGCTGTCAGTGGTGCACCGACAGAATTGACTAGAAGACCAGTCAGGATCTATCAGGTAGGTCTTGGCTGAGTTGCCGGTATCATTCGAGCTATCGATCTCGTTGGTGCCGGAGGTGGTCATGAGTAGAATTGATCGCTGACTCTTTGGACACTACTTCTCGTGTTGACCCTACAGCCCTCCCAGGGATAATTATCAGAGTGCGTTCAATGGACAGGGAAGAACCGCCAAAGGAACGCTGGATTGCTGACAACTCCCCTTCCTGCTTTCCAGGCGCCAAAGCTACAAGGTAAATGATCGCCTTGCATTGCATAGCCTCGTTCTGCGTCAAACTATCCTAGAAAATCCGCAAGAAGCTGACACTACGACATATGCCATGTCTTTTCCTTTGCTTCCGTCATGCAGCTGGCACTGGAGAATCGATTGGGACACATTGGGACACTACGAGCTTCTTGTAAATATGGTGGCTCGTACCATGTGTCTTAGCCCTTATACTAGCATGCTTGGAGTGCGATTCGTTCGAAGCATTACGTAGATTACATTACGACAGTCACCTTGTTCCGACAAGCGAAAGATAGGTCGAAAAGGACTCAGCAAAATTACAGTTCTAATCTCCAGGGACCCGCGTGTGTACAGTACAAAACAAAAAACATGTGATAAGGTTAAAAGCACTGTAAGATAATCACATTGTCAGAAATTGCCTCGCATAAGCATCAATAAGCAGAGAACGGCAATTTCTCACATTGAATTTGCTTTTTCGATTCAGACGCTGAATCTCCGCCATTCTCGCTTCAGCATTACTTTGCGCTTCACGCTGAGCTCTCTTCTGCGCCTCGAGTTTCTTTCGACTTTCTTCTTCATGCATCGTTAGGGTATTTCGCGCAGTGTCAACCTCCCTTTGACCTTCTATGACTTGCTGTCTCAATGAGTCGTTCTGATGTTGAAGCCTCTCACGCTCTTTCGCCAGTTCGTTCATCTGGATGCGCGACTTCCGCAAGTTGCGTTCAGTATCATTCAAGGCTGACTCCAATGTAGTCACGAGATCGATATTGGCTTTCAACTCCGTTTCTGCATGCTCAAGTCGCTTCGTCAACCTATGAAGGGCGGCTTCTTGTTCTTCAAATTTTTGATGCACTCTCGGATCCACGCTAATTGTGTCCGCCATGCTTGTCGCCCGGTTGGATGTCATAGTGTCCGTGTGACTGTCCCGGGTAAAGACAGAACTGACCGACTCTCGACCTTTGTTCGAGAACGACACAGTTGACGAAGAAGCAGCGGAATCATGCTCATTGAGGGAGTTTTGGAAAAGACTGTCGTTGTGGGTAAAGGCCCCGGTGGGAAGCGGAGGAGGCGGCATCGACGGAGGAGGTGTGGGAGGAGGCCGCGAGCTAGGGTAAGACCCGTTCACTAAGCTTACAACTGAAGGATGCCGAGCAGTTTGATAAGGCGATGGAAGATTAGGAAAACTCGCTGATCCATCTTGACCAGTCTGTACGGTTAACAGAGTCTCCTGATCTTTGCTACCGTGGGAGCCATAGCTATTGATGCCGAGTCCCTGGGCTGTAGGTGATAGGGGTGTGCAAGCAGACAGGACAGCTGTAAGTCTGTCGACTTCTGCCTTCAGGCTGTCGCGCTCTGCAGTTGACTTGGCGAGTTGTGCAGCGAGCTCTTCGGCCGAAGCAGCTGCTTTGGCTTGCTTTTGGAGTTCACCGTTTTGACCAATCAAGCGCTCTCTCTCATCCTGTGATTCAACGAGAGCCTGCTCTAGAGCACCCAGAGCGTCTAATGACTCTTGCAGCTCGCTTTCCATTCTACCCTGCTTCTGATTGGCTTCTTCAGCTGAACGACATAAGCGATCGACCTCAGCTTGAAGACCTGTGCTTTCCGAAATTTGAGACTGCATATCCTCAAAGCTCTTCTCGTAGTCCGCACTTTGTCTTTCTTGACTCGCTAAGGTCTTCTTTGCAATGTTCAAATCTGACAACGCCGCTTGTTTGCTGGTAACAGCTTCTTCCAGTTGCTTGCTCAACTCAGCTAGATCTAGTTGCGACTGTGTCTTGTGTGATTCGATGGACGTTGTGTGGGCGAGGACGAATGCTTCTGATCTCGTTTCCAAGGATGACTCTAAGTCAGTCAGAGCCTGCTCATGTTGCATTGTGAGATTTGCTATGTGTGCCTCATGCGATGCTGTCAAGTCCTTCAGCCGCTGAGCGTGCTCCTTCTCCAGCTGAACTACCGCCGGTTGATCCTCAGACTGGCGCTCCTAGAAGATGACAAAAAGATCATCAGCAGACCTTCTAAGCCGCACGGTGTCCCCACTTACGGCTGCCGTCTGCACCAGTACCGCTTCGTGTTCCTGAATGAGCTGTGTCAAAGCGGCCGCATGCGATTCCTTCAGAGCGGACATCGATGCCTTATGCTTCGACTGCAGTGCTACCAGTGTGGTCTCGCTGAGCTCCTTCTCGGCAGCCAGCTCCTCTACGTGTCGTTGTATCATGTTCTCGCAAGCTTGCTGGTGCCCTTGCTGTTGTGCGTGTAGCTCATTTTCGAGCGCATTGCGCACTTCCTCCTGTGTCGCCTCTATCTTTGCAATTTCGTTAACAAGATCAGCTTTCGACTGATTCTGGAGAGCAGCTTTCCCTGTCTCATGCTCCATTTGAAGAAGCGCAACCCGCTGCTCCACCTCCGTAACGACTTTGTCGCGGTTTTCCTTATGCTGTTCGACCAGTCTCGTCACCTCTGCTTCATGAACCGCCTGCGACTTCTTGAGAGCATCATCGCGCTCTTCACGTACCTCTTGCAATGCCTGTGAGTGACCTCCGAACAGCCTGGTCAATGTTGCTTCGTGTTCTTCCTGCAAGGAAGCCAGTGTGCTCATGTGTTCTTGCTGTCGCTGAGCCATTGCCTCGGTTTGACTAGCTTTGAGTTGCTCGACTGTCTGTCTGTGTTGATTATCGCGATTTCGGAGGGCACTTGCATGCTGCTCGTTCAAGCTCGTAGCCAACTCAGCATGATCTGAATCCCGACCCACAGACAATTGAAGTTGAAGTCTGTCGAGCGATTCCTCGTGTTCGGTCTGTTTGCGGCGAAGGTGGTCATCCGAGTCCTCTCGGAAGATTCTCAAAGCTTCCTGATGAGCAAAGTCGCGTTGCTTGTCCGACTCCTCATGATCTCTACTCATCCGCTGTATGGCTGCATCATTTTCTTCAGCTTTGCGCATAGACAGCTCCTCCTTCACTTCTAGCATCCTTCGAAGCAAAGCGGCATGCTCTTCCTGCAGCTGTAGTTGCACTTGTTCATGCGCTTTGTCCTTCTGCAATAGCGCTTGCGAATGTTCTTTTCGCAAAGCTTCCAGAGCCTCTTGATGCGAGGAAGCCTTCTCATCAAGCATGTCTTCAACTTGTTGCCCCTTCACTTTAATCTCTGTATCCATCTCTGCCAACTTGTCCTCCCAGTCTTGCGTTTCCGCTCCGCTGCGAGACAACTGCTCACGCAAAGCAGTAATTTCCGTCGACATATTCAGTACTTGATCTTTTGAGAGAGTCCGTAACTCTTCGTGCTGTTTCGTCAGTGTAAGTAGCTGTTCTTCCAATTCTTGCACCTTCTCTTGATGTACAACTTCCTTCTTTGCCATCGACAACATCAAGTCGTCTAGACGAGCCAATTGTGCATCTGAAGGATCAGTCAGCTGAGCGTCTTCAGCTTTATCGATGCTTTTCTTAATCGCATTGAAAGCCTCGACGGTATTCGGCGAGAGTGACAGCAGATTCGGTAGAGCTGTACCAATAGGTGTCTTGAGGCCATCATCAGCAACAATCTTTGGCGGTTCGATGCAAAGATTCTTGCTGGTTGAACTGCCAACTTCTGCAGTCACATGCTTGAAATCCGCCATGCTAGCTTCAAGAGCCCTAATCTCCTCTTCACGCTCGTTCAAAGTCTCCTGAAGCTTTTTGACTTCTTGCTGTAGAGATTCATTGCTTCTTTCCGGAATCTGGGGCGAGAAAATTTCTCCACCTTGAAGCAATGACTCTCTTCTGTTCAATAGTGGTGAAGTAGGTCTAGGGCTCGATGTGCCATTCGCCATCACCATATGAGGTGGTGGTAAAGATCCATGGGACATGTGAGACGATGTGTTCCCCGAAGACGGTAAAGCACCATTCAAGTACTGAGCCAATGATAACTCCTGCGACAAGGAAGCCGAAGCAGAGCGCAAATGCGAAGCCGAATGACTTGCCACAGGAGATCGGCCTAAAAAAGACCCTCGAGGAGAAAGGGGCAAGGACATTTTACTACTTGATCCCCTTGATGCACGTGTTGGTGTATTGTGCGATGATGCATTGGTGGGTGATAAGATTGATCTTCGCGCGGTATCAATTGTACTCTCCTCTGGAACATCATTAAGCGTTTCAAGCTGACTCTCCAGTGAACTTCCAGGTTCTTCAGCGCTCGACTTCTTCCTGTATCGCACACCTTGGATGTTCTGAAGCTCTTCGATCTGCTTCAGAGAGTCTTTGTATTTATGCGATAAGGCGTCAAGCTCTTTTCGAGACAACTCATGCCTCGTCTCCAGGTCATCAAGCTTTGAAGCTAAATTACCAGAGCCAGCAGGAGTGCTATCGTCTTCGTGTAGCGGTGTCTGAGGCGGAGTAAGACTATTGCTGATATCAAGGGACTGAGCAGAGGTAGTAATCGTGGCAGAAAAAGGCTCGCTACTACCGCAAATCGAAATCTTCGGTTGCTTCTCAAGCGACTCAAGACGACGATGTAAATTGTCCTTCTCCTCAGAATCGCGTACAGCTGAAGCTTGAAGTCGTTTGGTATCTGCTTCTAGAGCCGAGAGTTGCAAGCGCGCTTCCTCCAATTCACTCTGGATGTCGAGTATCCGTTTATCGCGCTGATCAAGCTCTAGCAGTAACTGCTTATGCTGGTCAGTCGTATCGAGAAGCGATAAGCGACCTTCGAGTTCTTCATATGCTCGTTCTCGACGTTGTATGTCTCTTTCAAGACTTTCAATCTGGTTCTTCTGCATTTGTTGGACTTCTTCGCTCTTTCCAAGACGAGCTTCGAGATCTTTGATATACTTTTCAGTATTGCCTTCGATCTCCCTGTATTTCGCGATTTCCTTCTTCAAGTCATTAATCAATGTAGAACTAGCCTCGTCCTGTTCAGTGGAGGATTTCAATCTATTCTCCAAATCTCTAACATAAGCTTCAGTAACACTTTCCCTCTCTAAGACCTTATTCACCCTATTCCTTAGATCATTAACAAGCTTAACATTCTTTTCATTCACTTGATAATCAGAATTAATCTTTTCTTCACTCTCACGCATAACTTCTTCAGAATGCGATAAAGCAGCTTTAGTCAAAGATAATTGAGATTCTAATGCCGAGATTGATTTTTCGTATTCTTCAACCACAGGTTCGACTGCTTGTGCGAAACTTTCCGGAGACATGGAAGATGGAGAAGAAGAAGTTATTGCCGCTGCTTGCGCTTTCGCTAGTTGGGCTGTAAGCTTGGCATAACGTGTCGAGAGATCGGCATATTGATCTTGCAGATGGAGCAGACTAGCACAAGTGGAGGAACGAGTTTTGAGCTGTGGTGTGCCATCTTCTTCCGTTATAGCTGGCATGGCTCCGTTACTTCCTCGAAGGGAAGACAGCTCGTTTCGTAGACGAGTAACTAGCTGTTGTAGATGATCTATGTTGTCCCAACCAGCTTCGATCTCGTTCAGCTCCGCTCTATTCTTGATATTCCGAGCGCGATTTGCGTACTGTTAAGACAGATAAATTGAAAGAGGTGAGTCCGACCATCTATAGGAAGTCCTCCGCCTTGCCGGGTCTCACTCACCTTCAAAGTATTCAGGGTCTCACTAAGGTTATACTCGACGGGACTAATACAAGCAATCATAAGAGTATGCGCATTTCCACCTCTACACGATTGATAAGAGGAAGGAAGAGTAGGAAGAAAAAGCAAGAAGCATCAATTTAGTCCGACGTCTCTCATCCCCAGCACAGAAAATTTCCAAGTGGCGGCATCGCCCGGAACATGAGCCAACTCACAATGAATCCTGTAACAAGCGAGTCAGTTTCGAATCTCTATAAGGGATATGCGTAGTCTGTCTAGCTTTAGCTGGATCTCCAAGAGCTGATATCACATTGCCGAGCGCTAGCAGGCCTCCATTGATTGAGATCCCTTCTTTCGCTCTATCGCCAACCGCTGAAGTTCTCTTGAGCTGCATAGCACGAAGGGTGAGGAAATTTATAATGTTAGACACCTGATTGAGCATTTGAAGAGCGCTGTTTAAAGTGTAATACTCACCCTCTCTGAACCAGCCAGATCGACAAAGTGAAACTTGCTAACAATAGTAGTCCATTCATTTTCATTACTGTTTAGCGGGGGTGATCGCTCCTCCTCTTCTTTGTTGATAGGGCTCGGCGCTCTTCCCAATACGCTCGAAGGTCTCGGTATCAATCTACTACCAGGTCGGCCAGCTTCACCTGGTGTGCTAGGTCTAGGGGATCCCGTACTGCCAGGAGTAGGAGAAGCGACTCTTCCTGCAATACCGCTTGAATACCTCACATGACTTTTAGAGGGAGTACTGAAAGCGCTAGATTGAGCTATTGAAGGTGATGAATCCGTAGAGCGAGGTTGGGCTGGACTTCCTTGACTGACGTATTTGCGTTGAGTTAGGGTCAGGCTGAATATAGCATGCGAACGAGATGATTGATCATTCATTGCGGTTGATCCCGTTTGACGAATAGCAGAACCAGCTTCGAGATTTCTGTCGAGATGCAAACGAAGTTCATTGAACGAATCAGTAGAAATAATACCGGGTTATATGATGCAATTAAGGCTCACCTCATTACGTCAGTCCCGTTCTTCACCTTCACTTCTCTCAAACCTGACCAGATGATGTGGCCAGCTTTATCCTCCCTGATCGTGACTGGCGTCCGTTCATCAGGCTGCCAATCCATACAGCAAAAGAACACCTCGTCAATTCTCGCCTAAACTAACGTGAACAGGGTGACTGAGGCTCGGCTCACACTCATATCGCCCGCAAGCAGGTCGACCAGATCCTCGTCTGAATCCCAGTTGAATGTGGACAGCTATTCAGTATGGATTACAATCTGACCTGATGTACCACCATAACTCACTGTAAATCTCAATATAGCTAGTGTTGACCTCACATTTCCACCTTCCATTCTCACCACGTGTTCTGCTTCCAATTTCATCAAAGATCTCCTTGACAGCTCGAGGTATGATACCAGCTCTTGCATCATCACCAGATAGGCGGTTGTCTAACGATGGCGACGACGAAGTAGAAGAAGCATACGAGGAAGTATCTGTTCCCATTGTGTATGACTTGCCGGAACTCGTCTGACCGTATGCTAGGACTGTTACGTTGTATCCCTCCATGAAGCGAGATACGAGGCTGTGCAGCGACCCAAGCAGTGGTAGATACTGTCAACATGTCCTCGTCTTTCCATGTTCTGAAGTGGAAGACTCACGGCTCCACCGCCTCGTACACGCTGGCTTGACCATCATCAGGCCCAATCACTCTATCAAACGAGAAGTTCTGCCTTGGGGGTCCTTTCGCGCCAGGCGGAGCGGCTGCACAAGCAATATAAGAGTCGGATCAACTGACAATTCCAAGCAGTAGGAGAGCTGCTTATACTCACCATCCACGGTCAGCTGGGTCGTGCTACCCTTGGAAGGGTGGACAACGCTCCTCTGAAATCTAGGTGGGATCGTCGAGTTCGCATCTGGCTGAGGAGGCGGTCTGATGCGCAGGGCTGCAGAAGTACGGAATTAGACGGAATTGAGAGTAAGGATTCCAATCGCAGGTAGATTGTAGATTCGTGGTTTGGCATTATTGGAGAGGATCGCCGCGAGGGATCAGAAAGCAAGGAGATTGCCGAAAAGAGGGGAATGGGAGGTCCAAGAGGGTAATCGGATAAGGTCAGCAGGAGAAACATCAACAAGTGGCAGAGTCAGCATAGCCAGAGAGGGGAAGTAGTGCACGACATACCAACTTGTACACTCGTGCTTGTGCTTGCATTGCTCGATGCTTGAACGTGCTGCATTGGACTTGAGGTGGCATGCTGTTGCAATTGTCCACAGTTCAGCCACTGCTGTGAACACATAACGAGTGTATACTTACGCTGGATGGAGTACTGGCTGAATGCGAGAACAGTCCTAGTCCTGATGGAGGCCTTGATGGAGTGGTGCGGCCTGACATTGCTGCTGTATTGGGAGTTGCTGTTCCTTGTTCCTATTCTCCCTCTATACTATGGAATGTTTGACCACCCTAGACTCGAGGCCCGTATTGATGCGATATCGACAGCCAGTCGACTTCACACACGGATGTACAGTACGTCTTGATGGAAGTGCCAGATGGACGACGAGTAACTGCCGTGCCTGTTCCCTCTCTCTTCTTGGATGCTGCTGCTGCTCTGCCACCGAGAAGTCGAGCGGCTGCACTACGACCTTTTAACAGATGAACGGGATACCCTGTGGTTGAGATATAGGGAGAAGCAGCATGTCACGAGGCAGAACACCTCTGTCTGTCACTCATTGGAGCGTCCTCGGCTCTTATTGTTCCGGTTGGCTCAATCAAGCAAGCAATGGGCAGCTTTTCCCTCTCTGGTCTGTGCTTCAATGGCCCCTCCATTGATGACAGCACAGCACGCGCGCAAGTGACATGTAAGCCACACATAACCTGCACATACTCATACCAGTTCGGATAGCGTCCGTTCTCAGCTCCTCCCTCTTACGTCCTGCAAGCATGCATGTACTTCTTCCTGTGCCATAGTCGAGCATTTCCTGCACGTGCCCTTGACTTTCGCCACACGCCAAGGCGACGTCGGCAGGAAGTTTGGGAAGCAGAGATCAGGAAGGTAGAGGAGAGCAAGCTTGGTTGGATGCATGGGGTGGCAGAGTGAGAGGGCACTGTGCCTACAATGGCGCAGCTGACTCGCCTTGATCTTCAGCACCCGAGAGCGCCCCTCGACTCCCTCATGCCTGCACTCCTCCTGAAGCGCGTCGTGCTACTCGCGCATGCCAGAGCAAATGGATGGGACCTCACCTTCCACTCGCAATCCTCGCTCGACAGCACGGCATCCGCAGCACGTACGTCAAGGAGCGAATCAGCAACGGGACTGCTACTTACTGGTGACTTTCCTCAGGTGCCTGCCGGCTGCCCTGTTCTGGCACAGGCGAATCCAACGCGAACCGACGGCGGGTTTCGTGTGGCGGACTACCTGAGGGGAATCTAAGCCCCCCGCCTTTCGGCAATCAATTCCAGACGACACGCTGCGAGCAAGTGAAGTGACATGGGGCCGTTCGAATGCTGAGTTCCATACGAGCACGAATAAAGGTCGAAATCCAGACCTGATTCAATTGCCCTGCACCTCCACATACGCATTACTTGCATCCTAACCTTTTCTTCTCACCACTTGACCGCTCTTCATATTTCGTTGCTTGGAAAGACAGGTTCTTTCTACCTTCGATTCTAGAAGAAGCGCTAGTGTCGAACGGCAAGCAAGCACGGCAAAGGAGAGCAAGCCTTCTGAGAAGCTCTTTCCAACAGCCCTTCCTTCCTTTCCGCTGCAAGACTGCAAATCGTATACATACAAGAGGCAGGCTCCTCTACAAGACATCGCACAGTAAAACCACACTCGCTTTGAAAGCCTCTGTGCACCTCAGCCGTCAAGTTCACGGCCGCATTCACGAAGACAAGCTACCTAGACGGTATCATAGATTCTTCCACCGCATTGAATTCGTCCAATATAACAAGCACTTCAGTCGTTACATAGTCATTTACCTATAGTGAGTCTGGAGGTTGGCTAGGATGGCTTAATGCTCGACTTGCAGAGAAGCTGATCTTTTTTCAATGCAGGCAAAGACGCCAGTCCGAAGCTTTCGCTACACACATCGAAAGAAGAAGTAATAACGCGTCTCGATACTGCATATACGCAATTGTTCAATCTGCCTGTCCAACGTATCATATAGTCCAGCGCCCGCAAACATGCTCCTACCAACTCTTACGACAACCGCGTCTTTCCTACTCCTCCTGGCCACTGCAAGTGAGAGCGTAACTGCACTACTTTCCACACCTCAACAGCAGGCAAGGAGTCAAGTTGGAGGATTGACTGGTAAAAATCCAGTCAGGAAATACGCAAGAACATGGCAGCGTAAGTATCCCGAACATCTGTCACAGGTATGAAATACTGAAAGGTGATCGATTGTATACTGCAGATGGTCTAAAACGCGCTCAGAGACAGAAAGCTAGGCTTCGTGAACGTGCGGACATTGGTTCTGTGATGCGTGAGTCTTAATCTCTGTGTAATTTTCCTTCTTCCGAAGGATACGCGATTATACCAGACTGACCGATCAATTCTTCTTCCATAAATCAATCAGGTCAACAAGTTGGAGATCCCGCTTCTTCTAATGACGACGATGAAGCCTCCTACACCACCGCACCAGCACTAGTAGCTTCAGCACCTTCCGATAATCTCTTAACGCGTGGTTCATTACATGCACAGGAAGATGATTCCAACTCTTCTTCCGGCAGTACACAAGGAAGCGGAGGAGGAAGAGAAGCTTTATCACCTTCTTCATCGTACTCTCGAGCTGTTCTTGCCGCTGCTTCTCCTTCATCAAGTTCATCGAATGACAATAACGCAGGTCGTAATCCATTAGATAACCCGAAGTCGGGGGGATCATCGTCTTCAGAGCAAGGATCGAGAGCGCAATTGACTTATCCTGCTCATGCTGCTGCTACTTCTTCCAATTCGAATGATGCTGCTGCGCCCGCTAGCTCGTCTAGTATCGCGTTGAGTAGAGATCCATTGGGTGGTGGTTCTGCGTCTGATAGCAGTGTAGTCACGACTGGACTGTTGACGGATGGCGTGGGTTATCTTTCTTTCGCTGCTTCCAGTGCTCTCCAGTTCACGAGGAGTACTAAAAGCTGACTGATGCTCTCAATCGATTCTATCATAGCGCAACCCTCTGTCTAGTGGTTCTGCACCGTCAATTGGCCTCACTCGTAATCCTATATCCAGCTCTTCTTCCGCATCATCTTCAGCTCGTGCAGGATTAGCGACCCCCAGTTCATCTGCAAACGCAAACGGCGGTGATGCATTCGGGTCTGCTTCATCCTCTTCGTCCAGTTCCTCATTGAGCGACGCCACAGCCGCAGGAGGCACATCCACCACTTCATCCTCATCACCTACTTCATCAACAGGAACTCCCACAACTTCACTACCTTTCGAAACCACCTCGGACGGTGTAGTACTATCCGCATCTCAGAGCATAAGCGTAGTCACAGAGAACAGCGTAGTAGTAACAGTAGTAAACGGAACACCAACAAGCAGTACCTCAACAGGTCGATCTACATCCACGCACTTGGAATACGTAACTGCGGGCGATGCTGCTTCGTCGGGTGCGACTTCGGCCAGTGCAGCGCTAGGCGCAAATGCTCAGAATAACACGAGCGCGGCGAGTAGGCTGGAAATGTCGGCGTTGGTTGGGATTGCTGCTATAGTGATTGGTGGTCTTTTGATGATTTAGCTTGGAGAGAAAATGCTCACAAACAGACGAAAAGAAAGAGGAGCGCCATCAATGAAGAGAGAAATAATCCAGAAGTAGACTCGGAAAAATAGCAAGGCATGAAGCAGAGCAAGACCTGTTAGGATGATATGCTCAAGTTCGTCTAGCTGGACTAGAAGTCAGCTGGTTCAGAAATGGGACCAGGGAGATGAGAGGGAAAGCTGGTCTTTCCTTTCTTTCCCACTTTCAGATGTCCTGCTAGTGGGGTACCTAGGCTTGTTACTGTCAAAACTGCAAAGAGGCTAGGATCTCTTCGCTCCGTTGAAATAGGTGAAAGCGTGAAATTAGATTCTCAGTGGACACTGTGGTATGAGCCATGCCTTAGTACAGTCGAGCGTCGAGCATGGTGTATGTAGTAAAACCATCTAAAGAGTATCACACCTTTGAGTACAATGCAATACAAACTCGTCGAGCCGAATCGTGTGAGAATTGCAAGCATTGTGCTGGACAAGTGAATTCTTACGCGGATGATCGTAGGAGTGACTGTTATAGTATACGAAGCGAAGTATGGCTTCTCTGATATAGCTTTTGCTGCTTGATGTAGTTAAGTTACTGAACAAGGTGTTCAGAATGCATTGATAGTAAGGCAAAGACAGTTAGGAGTTCTGCCTCGCACCAATCTCATCCATACCATTTGACGAGTATCAATGACGAGCCAGCAGTCATGTCAGTATTGATGGATTGCCATCACATCAGCAAGTTTCCATATATCGTTGTCCTGATCGACGGCGTTGTCAGGTGTAGGGCAGGCATCAGGAAAGACAGCATGCGCAGGAGTATCTTGAGCGTCCAACCGTGCAAGCAGGCGAGGCTGTTGCATATTGCGTCCACACCATCAGCACTGTCCGCGGTGAAGCGCGCCACTGCCAGCTCGCCCGCTTTTCCGCCCGAGTGCATCGAATTGTTCCACGGGGCTCGACGAGAATTTGATTGGCACGTTTGAGGAGAAGTGCAGGACTGCCCTTTGCCTCTGCAACAACTCGCCCATCGACACAGGACATCACAGCACGCACATCCACAACCATGGTCCACTCAGCAGTCCTCGGCCTGCCCAGAATCGTGGGTCTCCGTTCCATCCTGGCCTGGCGGGCTGCTCATGCTCACGGCTCAACCATTCTGGCGTTCCCCCCGGCTCCACCTTTCTCGCGGCTTATCACTGACGCATCCTGTCTATCATGATTCTGCCTCTCTCCACTGTATCCTCGCTTGTTCTTTGCTGCTTCATGCTCGTTGCTGACACAGGGCCCCAAACGCGAGGGAAAGAAGGCCATCGAAGCCTATTGGGCAGACAAGATCTCTGCAGATGACCTCCAAAAGGCCGGCCAGCAGATCAGAGCTGAGAACTGGTCCAACGCAAAGAAGGCTGGCATCGACAGCATTCCATCGTGAGCAGTCTCTTCTCTCTGCTGCTGTCCCTCCTGCCCGTGCCATGCAGCCAGGTCCTGGGACGCAAAAGTTCGTTCCTTGTTGACGATCACGCCATTCTCTTCAGCAACGACTTCACATTCTACGACCATGTCCTCGACATGTCCGTCCTCCTCGGCAACATCCCAGCCAAGTATGCCACCGCAGCAAAGGAGCACCAGCTCTCCACCCTCGATGTCATGTTCGCCATGGGTCGAGGAAGACAACGCGATGGCGTTGATGTCGAGGCTTGCGAGAGTGAGCCCATCCCACCTAGACCAACAGCATGCATTACTCGTTACTGATCATGTCCTCCCATTTGATCTGTTCAGTGAAGAAATGGTTCGACTCAAACTACCACTTCATCGTCCCCGAGTTTGAATCCACCAGAAAGTTCACCCTCTCTTCCGAGCCCAAGCCCGTCCTCGAGTACAAGGAGGCCAAGGAAGCCGGCTACGAAACTCGTCCTGTCCTTCTCGGACCCATCTCCTACCTCTTGCTCGGCAAGGCAGGCAAGAGCGCCGATGCATCCTTCAAGCCTCTCTCCCTCCTCGACTCTCTTGTGCCAGTCTACGCTGATCTCCTCAAGCAGCTCAAGGAGGCCGGTGCTCAGTCCGTCCAGATTGACGAGCCCGTCCTAGTTTACGACCAGCCTGCTGAGCTCGCTGAGTCTTTCAAGAAGGCTTACGAGACCCTCGCTACCGCTGGTCCCCCAGTCACCATCGCCACCTACTTTGGCAGAATCACCGAGAACATCAATTGCATCAAGGACCTCCCCGTCGAGGCTATCCACATTGACCTCGACAAGGCCCGTGGTGCCCCTGAACAGCTAGAGCCCATCATTGAGGCCATCAATGGAACCAAGCTAAAGCTCTCTCTCGGTCTCGTGTCCGGACGAAACGTCTGGAAGGCAGATCTCGCCAATGCCATTTCCGTCGGTCAAAAAGCAATCGATGCACTAGGTGCCGACAGAGTTGTCATTGCTTCTTCTTCTTCCCTACTACACACCCCAGTCACTCTCGCCAACGAGACCAAACTCTCCGAGGAAGTCAAAGACTGGTTCTCTTTCGCAACTGAGAAACTATATGAAGTTGCAGCTGTTGCGAAAGCTCTATCTGGTAAATCTGATGAAGTCAAGGATCTACTAGAGAAGAACAAGAAGAGTATCTCTGCTAGACGTGAATTCGAACAAAAGTCGGATGCTGCTGTTCGTGATCGTCTCGCTGCTGTTAAGCCGGAAATGTACAACCGTAAATCGGAATTCCCAAAGAGAATCGCTGCTCAGCACGAGAGATTCTCTCTTCCCAAATTCCCTACCACCACTATTGGTTCTTTCCCTGTGAGTTCCTTTACACCTCGCATCAGACTGGCGAGACACTAATGCTGACGAGTCGGCTCTTCTTCCCTGCGATGATTGTGACTACAGCAAACCAAGGAGATCAGACAGGCCCGCGCCAAGTTCACCAAGGGCGATCTCTCCTCTGAAGACTATGACAAGTTCATCGCTTCCGAGATTGACAATGCTATCAAGTTCCAAGAGCGAGTTGGACTCGATGTCCTCGTCCACGGTGAACCCGAGCGAAATGACATGGTCCAGTACTTCGGTGAGAAGCTCGAGGGCTTCGTCTTCACTGAGAATGCCTGGGTCCAGTCTTATGGATCAAGATATGTTCGACCCCCCATCATCGTTTCCGACGTTTCTCGACCTAAGCCAATGACCGTCCAATGGTCATCTTATGCTCAATCCAAGTCCGAGAAGCCTGTTAAGGGAATGTTGACTGGACCAGTTACGATTCTAAACTGGTCTTTCCCACGTATCGATGTCTCTAGGGAAGTTCAATCTAAACAATTGGCCTTGGCCTTAAGAGATGAAGTTGTCGATTTGGAAAAGGCAAAGATCTTCGCTATTCAAGTTGATGAACCTGCTATTAGAGAGGGACTACCTCTAAGAAGAGCAGACTGGGATGCTTATCTTAGATGGGCTGTTGATTCTTTCAAGCTTTCGACTGCTGGTGTTGAGGACAATACTCAGATTCACTCTCATTTCTGCTACTCTGGTGAGTCGTTCACAACACTTTTCAGTCATTCCTTATAGTGTTGCTGATTCATTCCCATCCCCGTCCTTGTTCATCCTTCAGACTTCAACGACGTTTGGCACGTCTTCCAGGAGCTAGATGCCGATGTCATCTCCATCGAAGCTTCCAAGTCCGACCTCAAACTACTTGAAGTATTCAAGAGAAACGCATACGCCAACGATGTCGGTCCTGGTGTTTACGATATTCACTCTCCTCGTGTTCCTTCAGTTGAAGAATTGAAGAACAAGATCAAGGAATTCATCCAGGCTGGTATTAGAAAGGATAGAATGGTCGTCAACCCCGACTGTGGATTAAAGGCAATGACTATTCCACCGAAAGTTCTGTGCGAGTCGTAAGCTAACCTCTATCTTGGTTTTTTTCCTTCTCACAGACCCGAGGATGGGCCGAGACCGAAGCCGCCCTTAAAAATATGGTCGAGGCTGCCAAGGTCAGTTTGGATCTCTTATTTATCACCAGCTATGGATAAATAAGCAGCTATCTTCCATCAAAGATCGTCATTGCTGATCAATTCTTTTCTTTTTACTTGCAGTGGGCCCGCGAGACCTACGCATAAAGCGTCGATTCAACTTGAATCCATCAAAAACGTCATTGAACAGGTCAACCCTGTCTCATCAAAAACCCTTCTTTTTGATCTCCGTGCATCAACTCGCATATACCCTTTTCTTTCAGTTCTACAAAAAAATCAGTGCCGCATCTCAACTGTGCAACTACCGCCTTTTCATCTGTTCTTTCACTTTTTGTTCAACGCAAAATAACCAGACCGTCACGCTCAATACAAACAAACTGGGAATTAGCCGTCAGTAATGGTTTCCTTGTAGCATTATGTTTCGGATCTCTATTGCTCGTTCACTAGCAAAATCTGCTGCAATACCATACATGATGCTATCCCGCACATAGAAGTAGTTTCTCCGTTGCACCTGAGCTGGTACATGCTCTTACCGCAGTGCTCCTCAACAGCGTCTCCGCAAAACGTAGCCCAGCGTTTAACGGTTTGGTAGCTGGCCTTTGTAGCTCGGGATATCTCAAAAGGTCTCCACCTGTCGAGTCGTTTGATGATGTCAAGCTGCTCAAGGGTAATAGCAACCATTATAGTTATCGATAAGGTATCTACGGTATCGGCCAGCTTAGATTTCACATCTCAAGTCCTCCAGGTTCAGGCGCATTCTCGCGGAGCCCTCTAAATACCTATACTCTTTGCAGTGTCCAAATAGTAGGATTTGCCACATGCAGCAGCAGGTAAACATGTGCGCACTCTTTGGACAAGGAAGCAGAAGACTTTCCTGGTATTGAAGGTACGAGACGAAGCCGAAGAGGGGATGGGCGTATCTTCCTGCCAAGTTGTGGAGTGTGCTGTGCCTGCTGTCCTTCTGCATATATACGCGGCGGTCTACTCGCAAAGCACGCGTTCTGATTATGACGGGAAGAAACGGTAGGCACGTTCTGGCGGGCTAAGGCCAGTGAGTGCCGTGATTGATGTGGGCACTGCTTTCGTGTGCTGTGCTTCTACCCGCAGCTTACATGAGGGCGCACACCTATTTATATACTTGCAGTCCATTAATATCCTCGCCTGCTACGATGCCCTTGAGGAGCTCTCCGCCGGTCACTCCTGACGCAGCACTGCACTGCCATCGTGATCAAGGGCGACAGGAGTATATAACAGGGTCCATCTCGTTAGTCTCTGCTTTCCTCCTCTTCCATCACTCTGACATAGAACGCGATCACCCACAGCTTATCCACATATATCATCATCAATCATGGGCTGGTCAGTATTCATCCTAGACTGCATATACTAATCTGTTGACATCTTACTTCCCGTGACATGCGCGCAGGTTTGGAGGCGACGAACGACAGGCATACGATATCGTCCAGAACACACCTCCCGAGGTGAGCATCCTTTGCGACGTGGCTGCTATTTCAGGAACTACGCGTATACCGTATACCTCTCGTTCGAGTCGAAGGAGTGGCAGCTGAGACCCTTATTCTTCTTATAGGAACACGAGGGCAAGTTCTCGCATGGTAGGTGGATGTAGAGCTCCTTCATGGCTATCCTGGTGCTGTCTGAACTCTCATTGCTGTCTTCCCAGAACTCATCGGTGGCGCAGCCGCCTTTGCCGCTGAGCGAGAGTGAGTCTAACATTTATCCATTGTATCCACGTTATGCTGTATTGACTTGGCTTCATTCTGCAGATACCAGGTCAGTGATACATCCTCCGTGTAATGCGAAATTCAATCTTACCCGTGCCCATTTCGACATCCTCTCCAGAAATACGAAGAGCGCAATGGCAAGGTAGAAAACCACCAGGTCAGTGCCTGCATCAGATACAGATGTATATTTGAGCCTCTCATGCTGAAGTGTATTTCCCCATTCTCCATCTTGCCGTGATCTCCCCTTCAACTCATCTACACATTGATGCTCTTTCGGTGCCCGCTCTCGTATATACAGGTGGCAAAGGACCTCCTTGCTGGCTTTGCCGGTGCCGAAGCCGATAGTGAGTTGGTTTATGAAGCTTTATGTTTGCAACAACCTTTGACCTGTCAGCTGCGAACCGAACTTTCAGAGCTCTTCGAGACTCATGGCTTGAACTTCCTCGACCGCGAGAAGGCCAAGCACGAGGCTAAGCGTGAGTGAAAGAAGCTCTTTTCCAATGTTAACAAGTACGAAAGCTGACAGACCTACCATTGGCAGAGCGCGCTGAACACGCCGTCAATAAAGATAGCTTCAACAACTATCAGCCTGACCAGTTTAACAGCAATTACTAGGCGATTGACCTCGTCTTGATCTAGCAAAGGACCTGTTTGTGTGAAGCCGGGTCTCCTCAAAGAGACAGCGTGAGATATTCGGCAGGTCTTTCTAGTCTTGCCGAGAATAGCTGGGTCTTGCTGGACATGATTCAAGCGAGTCGCGACGCGCAATCCAATAAACACAAGACGTATATGTAGCTTCTCTTTTGACGATAGCTGCAGTCTGTCTTTGAAATACAAATACAAACATGTTGCTTTTGCTTACATATCGGTACTATTATGATACATTCGCTCATGAGATGACTCGCAGCTCTTCGGTGCTGTAGTCGAGGCTGAACGAGTGAGTGTAAAGGTGTTGTTGTCCTTCGGCGAACAGACAGAATACCACGAAGTGAATCGGAATCCGAGTTGTCTTTGCTTCTCCACCTTGAGCATGTCTGCAAGAGCTGGTTCAAGTGTATATCTCATTCCAGCAACGCTGGTAATCTACGCTTTTCTGGAACGCCGCGCGTTTACGCTGGTCGTGATCGGGTACGACCTCATGCCCAGGACCAGATAGAAACCCATATGAGCTGTCTTATCTACGCAGATGCGTATCATGACTGAAGCCTCAGTCATGAAAGACATCTGCACGTAGTGAGAGAGTTTCGTCCTAACCCTTCCTGTGCGAAAGATTTGTGCAAAGCGGTAGAGGTGATTCACACATGATACATTGCATGAGAGTGACGACGAGGGGAATGAAAAACCTACAACACGAACAAGTCTAAACAATCATAATATGGTAGCTTTGATCCTCAATCGTTTTTTTCCAGGTCTTTCGATTAAGGTCTCGACTATACCGTAAAGGCGTTCAAGGGGAAAGACAAGAAAGTGAAGAGGAAAGCTTTACAAGCAGGCCAAAACCTTCTTAATGCCTCTTCATCCAGATGACAGCGTATCCAAGGAGTCTATATACCGCAATGATGGCTATTAAAATACCGACCCATTGACCTTCTTTACCGGTACTATATCTGTACTGTTGCAACACCGATGTACCTGGGATCTCGCAAGTTAAGTTGCCAGTGGGGTAGGAGCATTGACAGTTTGCAGCGCATGAATAGACTCGATCTTTGAATTCGTTGACCATCATTCCTGAGAACAGGCGAGGGGGTACAAGGTTGATCAGCGTTAGAACACTCGCAAGGTAGTAGGATCGTGGCAATTTACCTTGGAAGACATATGCTTGGTAATCGATATAGTGGAAGACGTACTTGTAGAAGACGTTCAACAGAGGAAGAGCTAAGCAGGGTGCAATGATATAATTTAAATCAGCGCGGAGTTCGTCTATCAATGGGGAAAACATAGGAGAGAGAGATAATACTTACGAACTAGGAAACCTCCAACTGCCATCCACAATCCATTCGCAAAGGCAACCAAAGCCAACGAAACGACGAAATTCGGAATGATGGAGGATAGGACGACGACTAGAGATTCCGCCGCCAGTAGATCCAGGAAGACCCACATAATGAATTGGAAAACTGCCGTTGCGTCATTTCGGAAATTGGTCAACCAGTAGGTGATGACCGTGAAGAGGATCGTAATGAGGACTATAACAGAATGGAAGAATGGAGATCAGTAGCTGATATCAGCGACGATGTGCTCAATCGATGGCTTACACAGATAGGGGACTCCGATTATAAAGTTTTGAAGCATGAACAGAGCAGGACCGTAGAGGCCATTCGCCCTGTCTTTGGAAAACACCGCGATGTCTTCAAGGTAGGCTGGAACGTATGCGACAGCCATGAAACTCAAGACTAGTGATACAGAAAGTCCAAGGTTTCGGGTGGTCAGCATATAAACATACTAAAGATATGCTCAAGCAAAAGAAGACGACTCACAAGCTGCTCCAAAGAAGATAGAATTGATGAAAGGTTGAATCGATTCTTGATTCGCATCAAGACGTAACCAGACTGTACCCATCAAGATAGACAGGCCCATATACATGACGACCCGAACCCAATACGCTACTATATCTCTATAAGACTTGATGAAAGCCCGATGAAGGAGCGTCAGGAGCATGCTTGCGAAATTCGGCTTGACCGAATTAAGTGGATCCATATCATCCTTGCTTCCTTCTGTCTTGCCTTTATTCGTAGCACTGATATCATGCATCAAAGCTTTAGCTTCTTGCGAATCGGCCCAATCCCCATGAATTCGGAGCAATCGATCTTTAGCAGGTTCGGAGACATGTGTTCCAGCCGATCCTTCATTTCCATCACTATCATTGGAGAAATCCGTATTAACGAGATCTAGGATGAATTCCGCTGGGTTGATCTGAGCTGGCATTGGAAAGCCATTATTATCGAAATATGGTTTGACTTTCTGGACTGGACCCGAATAGCACACTTTTCCGCTTGAGAGGAGAAGTAGATTGTCGAAAAGGTCGAATGTCGCTGTGGAGGGTTGATGGATGCTACAGATAACGATGAGCTGCATGAAAACAACAAGCGTAAGCATGGTCAGGCGGGATGCTGCTGGAAGGCTAGTCAGGTCCCAGGACTCACCTTGAAGCGCTGAGTAATCGTCTTGATGAAAGACATGACCTCTGCATATTAGATGGAGTGGAATAAAGCAGACTCATCAGATCGTGCCAAAACTCCCAGTATCACCATGATGGATCACCGAACAACATACCCTTGGAACTGGTCGAGTCCAATCCGGAAGTAGGCTCATCAAGGAAGAGGATCTTCGGAGCACTAATTAAGCCGACAGCGGAAGACAGACGTCGCTTTTGTCCTCCAGAGATACCTTTTTGGACTGGTGTACCGACGATAGTACCTGCTGAAGCGCTCAAGCCGAATGAAGAGAGGAGATCGTTGACTAGACGGGTTCGCTTTCTCTTGGATGATAGGCTGTGAATGGCACAACAGGGTCAGTTACTTTAGTATAAAAATCGACAGTACCGACGTCAAAGGCGGTGGAAGCTATTTAGTGCTCACCTGGACGAAGACATTCTAGCAGCAAAGTGCAGAGTTTCGGCGACTGTCAATGAGCCGATCAAGGCATCTTCCTGCTCTACATAGGAAGAGAGAGTTCTGAAAGTCTTCTTGTCGACCTTTGCGCCATCGACTAGCAGATTCGCGTCGACTGTAGCTCCCTTCGCTACGATGCGGTCGGCGAGGAGATTGAGGAGGGTCGTCTTGCCACTTCCACTGGGACCCATGAGCGCGAGCATTTCACCTGTTTGACAGATCACTCAGTCTACTGTCATAACATATGGATGGGTCTTTCTGCACTCACCTGCTCGAGCGACACCAGACACACTATCCAGAAGTTTACGATCATGCTTGGTAGCTCTGTCTTTGACGGTAACATTGCATCGGTCCCAGGTGAAGGTGTTGACGGACTGGTTGTAAAAGTATGATTCTGCGCCAGCTTCGATATCTGCTGTGCTGTTGTTGTTGCTTCTCGCGTTGAGTAGAGGCATGTTTGATGGATGTAATGGAGAATACGATCACGTGAAGGGCGTTTGAGCGTTGGATGAGCGACCTGAACAAGTATGGAGGGGAGAGACCAGGGAACGAGGAGGCGGCGAGAGAAGAAGGAGAAGGAGAAGCTGAGTAGACGAGTCTTCACCCTGCTGAGTGTCCTGCAGAACTCGCAACACTGCGGCATGGACGTGAGTCAGTCAGGGCTAGCGGGCTCGTGGCCGCATGGCCGCATGCCCGCCTCGCCGCTCTTGAACCGTTCCACCGTGTGATGGCGGGAGACAAGGCACAGCACTACTATCGGAGTGCGCATACCACGTTGGAGAATTTTTTCACGCCTATTTAATATACTGGCATTGGCTTACAGGACAATACTGCCAACTCTGCAAGACACGCAAGCAAAGCTAGGCCAGCTGTCGTAAACGCCTCTCGATTTCCGATTCAGGCTTACTTCCTAGCCCTGTACTTGACTCCCGTCTATCTGAAAATTCCTTTGGACATCCTTCTGGAGTCACCGTCTCGCTGGCCTCTTTTCCTGCAGGTGTATCCTGAGAACCCAATGGCCGTACGGTTAAGATCGAGGGGAAAAGAGATCCTGCGAGAACAGTGAAGAACTTCAGCTGGATGTTTGCATAGTCTGGCTTCTGTCTGAATACACGTACCGGCATTCTCGAGTACGATTCTGGAATGATCTGCAGCATCGAGTTGCCTGAAATCACAGATTCCCCCTACAGTGGACTGAAGTACTCCATGCGGTCCTTCGCGGCATGGCATGTGGTCTCTGAGCGATGCCATCGGCGCGACATCAACCCATCCTAGCATTCGCTTCTGAAGATGATTCAAGGCCCGTGAATACCCATCGTTGGCAGTCTGATCCAGGAGGGAGTGCCATGCCTGCCAACTTGGACTCAAAGAGCAGGGCATCTTTTGAAGATATCTCGCCCACTCGATGTCCACCAACGAATAGATCACTTGGTTGTATCATTGAGATATCGTAGCCTTCCTCCTGTTCCATAATGGTATAAATGACCAAATCGACTGACATAGTTGTGAAGCGTGCCCGGAGCGTCGAGGCTTGGACTGGTGAAGATGCCCCAATGGAGGATATTAGGCCGTAAGATATGTCTGAATGCGACAACATAGATGCCAATATAGGTTATTGCTCTTTTCTGGACCGCATCTCAGGCTGGTCAGGCAGCTTTCAGATTGTGCATAAAACACGGGCTCTCCCTCACCGGATGTGAGCTATCCAGATCCTCGCCAACTGGCTGACTACGACATTGAGTGGAAGGAGATGAGATCCCAGACGTGTAGTTGCCATGAACATGGTTCGTTGCAGATTTGTATCGAGTGTGTCAAGAGAGAAATGGAGCCTAATTGTCATGAATTTAGGAGCTGCTCGACTTCAAAGCCTGACGTGATCGAGACAGCAGTTACCACTAACAGACTCCATCGACATCACGCTCAATACTGACATCAGCAACATAGAAGTTCGTGTCAGAGCAGCAACACGCCAAAGCCTCAAGACGCCAGCTATCGTTGCGTCAGAACTACGCGACTCCAAAATCAACGGTGAAGTCACGTGACTCTCACCCACGGTTGCAAGAAGCACAGAAGAAGCAATACGATGGCTGGTGCAGCACCAGCCTGCTCAGACAGCCTTTTTGTATCTATTAGTACATTTCCAGCCTCTATACTTCGGTATCTTCCTATATACAACCATGTCGTTAATTCCTGCCACCTCCCGCCAACCTTTAACCTTTTGCGAGGCTTTTTGACTGTGAAAAGGGCGATCCGTGTAGTTTTTATGAAGATTTTGTACTGCGCCTGGGTGGGCTGTACAACGACAGGAAAGCATACTCTGACAAAATAGAGTTGTATTATGTTGAGCAGACGCGCTACTTTGACAATGCAGACGCATTGCGCACGAGCGCACCTTGGATGCGATGGCGCTGCTTATATCTTGCGGTAGCTGATCCATGTGCTGTAGACGAGTCTCACGTACGTTGGCGCAGCTTACGTACATTGCCGCCGCTATGACGACTTAGTCGAACCGACTGGAATTCCCGAGTTTCCAAACTTCGAATGAATCTCCATATCGCCACTCCAAGATGTCCTGGGCGCGCCAGTAAGAAAGCCCATGCATCATCATCGGCGGGTCCCAACTGTGGCATGCTCGTTGAGAGTCAATTCAACCATGCTTCAGTCGCAGGGTCCACCGGCAGCCATGCAGAAGCCCGCAAAAGCACGGCAGTAGTTGCAGTTCTTCTTTATATGGACGCATTGTCGATCTCACATCTTCGCCAGCTTCCAGCATACCGACAGTCTCGCGCGTAGATTTGACGCTCATAGGGCTGGGTGGAGGGACGTTCAGCGTGTGCCTGACTTCACACCTGTCCGGCTCCTGTAGCATTACAGCTGCAATTGATGCGCGATTCAGATAGCTGGCCGATTCTAGCGTTGACAAATGGCAGGCCTTTCAATAAACCTTGCAGCCGTCTAGCAACGAAGATGAATCGGCCATGACCATGAGGAGACGCTCCTAGCGTCAGCAGGTGCTTCTTGTACCCGACCTGTAGGATGTGATAACGCGACACTGATTGAGCTGGGATTTATAATTTTGTGTGGTACCTGAAGATATTGGCGTATTCGAAAGATTAGGTATTGCTTTGAGCTGGGTTCGTGAAAAAATAAGACTACTGCAGCTAACTGTGCATTCTTGCGAGCTTTCTGACAGACCTCGACCTCGACGTCCAGCTCCAGCTCCGGCACCCAGCTCCTACCTCCAACTCCAGCTCATCGTCAGGCTGCCACAAGTGGCTCTCGACATTTCTCACATGCTGTCTATAGTGCTGACGTGTGTAGCTAGCCTCTAGGCGTGCGCGTATCATCTGCGAGCACGACCACCCGATCTTGACGTTGTTAAGCCTGGTGGGGCTGGGAGCTCAGACGAACCGGTCAGCTAGCCAGTCTCAGTGAGCTATACGAGCAGATGAGGGCAGAGTGGAGTGCTGTATGCGTCGCGTCGACGGCTCAACTGGTACATCCTCCGTATCTTGTAGCCGTATGTAGTGAGCCACGAGGTTCTCCGTACTGATAGCTGAGCTCATCACCCCCGCACCTCAGTCTACGTGCACGCGGCAGTATCTCATGTATGCACCTAGAAGTCGGTCACTCCGATACTGGTCCTGCTGCTGTTGTCATTGTTGCACGACTTGCACTTGCGATCCGGCGTTGTTGAGGTTTCCAACGTCTAACAGTTGCATTGAGCATGGCAGGACAGGCCAGCTAACAGCGCAGGCGGGAGCCAATGCCATACTGGTGCCAGATGTCTTCCTGTCTCTATAAGTTGAACCAGCATGGCTGTGTTACTCTTCAGGTGCAGGTACATGTCGTGTTGGAGGCAAGCAGAGATGAGCTGTTCTGCCAGCTTGAATTATGGCCCGCCTTTGCAGCAGCCCGATTCGACGCATGGAATCGGAAAGGAATTCGCACGGCGGCTTGCTGAATACTCGACCTTCATCAAGCGTATCGCATCTCTGCTGGTACAAATGCGACCTTCCATGCTTGCGATTGAGAAAGGTATCATTCCTCCACATGCTGGGCGCGACTACCGTGGAAGAAGCTGGACTGGAGCGTCCGAAATGCAACCTTCTGCAAGGAAAGCACAATGAATCTTCTATTGAAGCATCTACTTCCTGCAAAAATACATCTGCAATGCTTTTCGCAAGTTTTTTTTGGAATATCTTTCCAGCGTGATGCTGCATGCAAACGGGAAGAAAAGGCTGGCGGTCCCCTCGGACTAGCTGACCACAGTTGTTTTGCACTCTAATCACTGCTGATAGAGTGCGACTTCTTCCGCAACTGGCTCCCTTCTTCTTACCTGCCTGGAGCAGTTTATGCTCAGAATTGTCAAGCAGAATTGTCAAGCTGTCGACTCAGTCGCTAGAATTGATTGGTGAGGTAGATAGGCAGGCCAGCACTCACGTCGGTATGCTGTCGCTCAAGCAATGACTATGCTTGTGGCTGACTTGTTCGGTGTGGCGCAGCTACTCGACTATAGACGGCCTGCAGGCAATTCCAAGCTATCAAGCGCCCTATCTCTGGCCCACCTGAAGTTAGTCTCATTCGCGGACAGCAACAGCATTAATAATTCTTTTCTGGATTTTACGATAATTCTACGCTCGCCTAAAGAAGTCCAGTTATATACGTCCCGACGATGGGCATATTTTATCCAAGCATCGGGCGCAATAGTCGAACGGTATACCTTATCCGGCTTTCAAAGAAAGTTCGGTGACACGGATACCGCTAATGCGCTGCGGAAGGGATTAATACCTTCTGCTTGGCCTCATGCCCCATTTAAAGTCGATGCCTGGCTACTCTAATACTCATGGCCAATAGAAGGGTCTGCGGTATTTGAGGGACGCCCATACGTTTTTGCCGCGCAGAGGTCGCGGGTTCGAAGCTGCTCTCAACCTCAAAACCAGCCTCACACATTCGATGTGAAGTCTTTTTGTTCGACGTGACGTCTTTGATCAGGGACAGCCATCGTCCAAAGCGAAGCTGGGGCCCATTGTGCTGCGAGTTGTACCGTGAGCAGGGTGATGTGAATAATCATCGTGATGCAGCGCAGCTTCTCTTTAGCTCTTATTACAGCTCGAAAGGCAGTTAGGTCATCCCCTTTCGCTGCTTTGTCGCCTTACTGGCTCTGCTGCACCCACTGCCATCGCGTCTGACAGAACACAAAGGCCCGTCCGCAACATCAGAACGTGCAAATCTTAAGCAGCGAAAGCAGGATGGATGGTGAGCATCGCACGGCTGCCCATTGGGACTTGCTCCCAATACGTTTGGCACTAACGCAATGCTTCCCTGCAGGACAGGAACCAAACCCCAGCGAGCGAGGTCGCACGCGGTAAGCGGCGTCGGATGTCAGTGTCCTCGCCCCGACGAGCACCTCCTACACCGCTTCACCCTTCTAGTGGTGCAGATATCAGAGTCCACCTCCACAATCTACCGCCGCTTCCTCTGCTGCCACCTTATTCGACCAATCCACCGTACATCCGGTCACCTCTCAAGAGCTCCATTGACCTGGGGCACGGAGAAAGAAAGAACCGAACACAAGGATCACATTTAAAGAACTAGTTCTTTAAATGTTATGCGCAGATTTGAGTTTAATTGTAACACTAGTTCTTTAAATGTTATGCGCAGATTTGAGTTTAATTGTAACACTAGTTCTTTAAATGTTATGCGCAGGTTTGAATTTAATTATAACATTTAAAGAACTAGTTCTTTAAATGTTATGCACAGATTCGAAGTTAATTATAAAATTTAAAGAACTAGTTCTTTATGCACCTTGCCTCCGCTCCTACCAGAACATCTGTCTGATTCGCCGGTACAGCACGGTACTGTCAGAAGGGCACTCCAGTCGCCTGATTGGGAGAGTCGAGTAGTATGCAGGTGACTACACGCTACCTCTCACCCTCTGCTCACTCATGCTCGCCAGTCGCTTCACACAACTTGTCGATCATCCTCGTTCCCCCATGATGGCATGCAATGCTGAGACCGCTAAAGCTGACTATCTACCGGCTTTTTCCATTAACACATGCTGCTGCTCGCCTTCGTGACTTTGGCTTTGTATCCCGGACTCCATCGCTTCTTCGCACCTCAGGCTGTTCGACCCAAGCAATCGCAGAAGGCGAAGAACAAACAATCCACAGATACGCGACAAGTTACAGAGCAAGAATCCCTTGAAGCTGTTAAAGTACTCGTTCATACTGGTATAGGATGTGTAACGTTCCTCAGGTGATTTCTCTTTCATCGGGTCACTCTCAAGCCATTCTCTCCCGGCCGATGTACTGATCTAGCTCTTCGTTCTCTGCGTTTAGGGGCATCTTCCCAGAACGCGTATTTCGAGATGAGAGGTAGAGTGGATGCCAAACAATGACTCTTAATCCGATCCTCCTGACGCAGCTTGCAGACTGGATGCAGTCATCGACCTGCCTGATGGCAATGGCAACCAAGGCCGATCTAGTGTAAAGGTGAAGATGATGCAAAGAGGTCTTCGTCCCGAAGTCGATGCTATCCTCAATACCCTTGTAAGCGTGTGGAAAAAACTTTGCCGCAGATCTCTCCTTGATTGACCTGATCTTCCCAGGATGGCATATCCGATGCACTCGGAAAGGGCTATCTCTCGACTTTGGTAGGGCATAGCCACTCACAGAATGGGCAACTACAACTCTGACCTTCTTAGACGTTACTCTATCTCGCAGCTAATGGGCGTCTACCTCGATCCTGATCATCCTTTCCAGCTAGCTGAGCTATACGCGTGAGTTTCGACACCTTGAAGTTCAGTGAACTCGGTATAAGCGTTCACTTGACAATACCTGCAGTTTCAATTTTGTATATCGGGAGCTCGACGCAGGTAATGGACCGAAAGTCAAGGTCGCGGACATAGAGATCAGGGATCAGTTGCGGAATAAACCTATCACCTCCCACGATGCGCGACTATTTGCTCAAAATAATACGCAATACAGCTCAGCTCAACGCGCCAAGTGGACCATCGGTGCTGTCAAAGAGCAAGCTCAAATGCTAGTCAAAAAGTGTGCCAAGCATGCCTACTTCACATTCAAGTAACAAACTAAACAGATTCTCTCTAGCCTAGTAACAATAACACAATTGCTGGAAACCCTGCCTCGTGAGTGATATGATGACGCTTTTTGATGTCCTATTCTTACGTTGCTGTATGCACTAGATGAGAAATTCGTGAACTTCAAGCTGTACTACACATCAGAGACACCGGACGATTACCAACCGGTAGGCCCCTCCGAGTGACGTGCACGTACCATCTCTGACTTATAAAGTCACCTTCGTTTCGAAGCCATCTTTCCGTGGAGTTGATTCGGCGCTAGCAAAGTTTACAGTTGGAACAAAGTCTGCAGAAGATTCACCAGAAACAAATGTTTTCGGGAAGCTTGACAGTGGTCATCACTGGTGAGCTACTCATCGCGCATGACCTAATGAATGACAACTAATGCTATTGCGAACCAGCATGACTATCCGAATGATGAGCATTGCAAAGCAGCTGCCCGATCAAGATGAATTGCAAGCTTCGCAAACAGAACCTCCGTCTATGAAGCTTGAAGCAAGCCAGCGTCCTTATCTATGGTCTGCAGAAGACATGGTTATAGATGAAGAATGTGAAATAAGCTTCGAAACATCTTCAGACACGGAAAGTAAGAACAAGATGCGTCAGCCTCTCGGCGTAACCGGCTCGGACGGTAGTCTTGATCCCCACAGCCAGATAGCATCAAGGCCTGCGCCTGCTCGAGGAAGGCCAATGGCCTACACATACAGCCTTCCACCGGATTTGCCACGGAATGTGGATGAAGACACAGACTTGAGGGACTGCCTAAGGTTGGCTGTTGTAGGTCTGAACTTCTTTCGCATATTTCAGGGTGACTGACTGAATCATCCGATTAGACAAGCGGCGACACCTACACCATGGAGACTCAAGCCCCTGCACGTATCCCCACAGTGTGCAAGCTTCCTTCAACCGACAAGCAACCCTCGAACTTCAGAGACAGGCATCACTCCGAGGTGTCGGAGATACTTCAAGCTACACAAACCCTTCCCCGCGGCACAGCTTTGGCACGCGGAGAATCTTCCATTGCCTTTTCAAGTATTTTCAATGCTAAGGCGGCTTCTGAGCGCGAGGATGAAATGCAACAGCACGGTATTGAAAGATCAGTGGATCAGATGACACAGCTGCTAAACGGAATTCCTATTTCTTCAGCACCTGGCCCGTCTCGACGTCAAGCTTCCCCTATTCTGGAATATGCGCAAGCGAGTGCAGCCCAGGAGATCACGAGCAGCATCGCCAAGGTATCGAACCCTGTTGCGTCAAAGTCTCCGATTGAGGATAGCGTGGAGACAGCGAACGGCTCTGCTTCCGCTGCCTCCAAGACAGACATCTCGGCCCAAAGCGAGGGGATTCCGTCCACCAGTAGAGAGATCGCCTTCAAGGCTGCTCAGAACGCTGAACATGCGTCAGAGCCGCCGGCACCTGCAGTCGATGTAGTCTGCGGAACGCAAAATGGGTCGGAGGCGCCGGTCTCGCACGCAGGAAGTGACAGCGAGGGGGAGCTCGAATGTGACTGTGGCAACAATGACGACAGTGAGTTCCGCAGTCCCTTCGTCGGAAGCATACGACATGGCAAAAGCTCAGCTGCCTTGAAGATGCTACTGGAACGTTCGATGATCCATTGGTATCTTGCGATGTCTGCAAATCGTGGAAGCACCTCAGCTGCTACGGGTACTTGAATTTTCAGATTCTAAGAGTAGTAATACAGACTGACAAACGTTCCTACCAGTGATACACGATTTGACCTGCCGGAGGACGAGCCTTTCATATGGTGAATGTGTAAGGTCTCTAACATCTTTGACATGCTGATTTTGTGTCTCCCCAGCTACCGCTGTCAAATTCTGCCGAAGGATTCGGATCTACAGTCTGGAGAAGAGAGGGTGAGATTCTACTTGGCGAGGTTCATCAACTTGACATCTGGCTGACTTTGCTGCAAAATTCATCAGGGCATAAGAGAAAACGTGCTGGAAGAGCTATTTTCCTTGACACTCTTTCGACGCCTGCTGTTCGTCTTCTATAATGATGGCATCTACACGGACGGAAAAGCCATCAGCAAGCGTTTGAGTAAGTAGTATGCAAGACATGTTATCCCGGTTGCTTTCCTCACTCACCCTCTGCAACCAGACATAGGCCCTCAGACAGCAAGGGAGCTTCTAGAGCGCGCCAAAGCCGAAAACTATCTCACTCTGCCTAGCGTACTAGCTGAAAACAGCATGCAGTCGGCTTCAAAATCGACAAAACCCAAGCGTGGACAACCTAAGAAGCCGAAAGCGTCGGATTACAAAGCCAATCAGTGAGTGGCCCACAAAGCATCTGCTGCCTGCTCTTTGCGCCTGTACATACCTGAATTGCTGGCTTGCGTAAACCAGCTCGCCGGCGATTCTGAAAACGAAGGAAGAACGATACTTTACGCCCGGCGAAGGCGAAGAGCAGGAAATCAAACAGAAATTGAGAGCAAAACCAGAAACTGTGGTAGATTCAAACGGCTCGACCATCTCACGTGCTCCCGAACAGCCCGAGGAATCCAGTCGTTCGAGCTCCATGTCTTTGCGAGAGCCCGATATGCGCGTCGACAACAAGGCTGCATCCATTCTACCCATCTCGCCGCCGAGAAAAGCACTCGAGAGCATCAGCAACTCTCCTAGAGCGAATCGAGTAGCACCCCAAGTCGATCTGCCACCACCGCCAGCCACTGTCTTCTTTACGAGAAAGGTCCCTGTGACCCAAGACAGAGATGAGGAAGAGAGCTATCTGCCTACGCCGCAGACTGCAGAGCGCCATACAGCATTACCGGCCCTCCGAAGCTCGTCTGTTATGCAGACTACCATTCTAGCGTCTAGCAGATTGCCCGCTGTATCTTGCGGGAAGACGTCTTACAAGCCTCTGCTACCAAGAGCGCGTGCAGATGCCCAGTCGGCCTCCCCTATGAGCATGCAGGCGGGTGGTCAGGAAGCTACATTACAGCCTCTGGTGCAGGTACGCGTGCAAACATCCGCTTGATTGCTGTTGGGAGACATCTTGACGACGCTCTTTCCAGATGCCAGCGGGCTCTAATCTGACAGTAGCGAAAGAGGCTCACAAAGTGATTGAAGGTGCTCCTGCAAAGTTGCCCGTGTTAATACACAGTCCACGTCGTAAACGCACAGCCAGTGAAGTCGCTCCAGAAGACAATTTGCAGTCAGCTAGTGCCAGGCTGTCACCACCCCAACTCAAGTACAGAAAAGCAAGCATGGCTCAACCTATCAGGGCTAGAGACGAGCGGGATGAGATGGAAGAAGAGCTAGAAGATATGGGAATGGCCGAGTTCGATGGGTCGGCTACAGAGTATAGTACAGATGCACGAAGATAGATCTGGAAAGGCTTGTAAACACTGCACTGATGATACAGGCAGCAGGAAGAGAACAAAATAGCGAAAGATCGAGTGAAACCACCCCGCAACGTGCGAAAGTGGACCGTTGTAGCAACATTA
This sequence comes from Cystobasidium tubakii, assembly GCA_024345325.1. Lineage (NCBI taxonomy): Eukaryota > Fungi > Basidiomycota > Cystobasidiomycetes > Cystobasidiales > Cystobasidiaceae > Cystobasidium > Cystobasidium tubakii. The sequence goes on along the minus strand of BROO01000005.1, from coordinate 783,333 downwards.
AGACGTGAGAAAAGTGCAAGACTAAGCTGAATTGAGTTGAATTGTGGTGCCTGGTTAGGGTGCCGTATAATTAGATGACTGTAGCGTAGAGAAGACATACCCCATGCTGTGCTGTGAAGACAATCTCTCGCATATACAGAGCCTTCTGATAACGGACAGGAACAGCCATTGAATAGCGCACGCTTCTGGGGTCACGAACGTGTGACCGGGGGAAAGACACCTTGAAGGTGGTTTGCCTGTAGGATGTCGAAGATAATCGAGGAAGTTGGTGCTTTCCCTGGGACGTGAAGTCTCGTCGGTAGAGCTCTGCGATAGACTGCACACACACTCACAAGACCTAAACGTCAACACCACTGGCATGTCTCACACAGCGTCCGTGCTGCTGTTGTGACGTGCATTCCTGCCTCGTATGCTGCTCTCGTGGCTGCGCTGGTCCGCCGCATTCGCCATCCTCAGCGGGCAATCGAGTGCAAGGAAGCTGACTGGGAGATTGTAGGCGAAGCTGATGCGATGACATGCTTGTATAATGTGCTGAGCCATCCATTTACAGCCTCCACATAACGGACATTCATCCGGATCCACACTACCGAGCCAATTCCAGCGTCCGGGCATCCTGCCACCACAATCGCCCGCATGATGACCCAGAAAGAGCCGGCTGGCTGGGTACGCCCGTCAGGTGGGTGCATAGCTTGCCTAGCCATTGGTCTTACGGCCTTGTGACACTGTTCTCTCGCAGTGAATGTGATACTCCACCCGCTCTCTCCGACTTTGCCTTTGACTGGCTCGCCCAAAACTGGAAGCATGATGTCGATTTTGTCATTGTCACTGGTGACAATGCTAGGTGAGTGGATGGGCTAGTCTTACCCTACTTTGCTCACAGACTACGATTAGATACTGAACATGTATGCTGATGCGCTCTGCCCTTTTCTAGACACGACTCGGATTCTGCATATCCTCGATCAATGAAGGAGATCTACGAGCTCAATCATAGCATCATGAAAAGGTTCGAAAAGCTCTTCGAAGACAGAGGAATTCCAGTGATTCCTAGTCTTGGAAATAATGACATCTATCGTGAGGCTCTTCTCCCGATCCGGTCTTGCTAGATGATCGCCAGGCTGACTTCCCCCTGCTCTAGCACATAATATTCTTGTGAGTACATCTGACAAAGGCAGCGATATAAGAAACGCCTTTTTACATCCACATCCCTTGCTACAGCGTCCTGGACCTAACGCTATTACTACAGAATTTGCAAAGTGAGTCGCGATTAAGGAGATGTCAAGATCTACTGTGTCAAGCTGACGGAACGTGTGATTCCAAAGCATCTGGAAAGCATTTGTACCTGCAGACGAGTACCACACAGTAGCTCGAGGGGCCTACTATTCGAGAGAAGTAATTCCTGATGAGCTCGTCGTGGTTTCACTCAATACAATGTATTTCTGTAGGTCCCTCTTAAATTACCGTAGTTGCCCTAGTATAGGTCAAGCTAAGGCGATTGCTATAGACGAAAACAACAAGGTGATTGATGGATGTCCGCCTACCAGGCCAGGAGATTCGGCAGATCCGGGCACACTTCACCTTGACTGGCTTGTCGTGCAGCTAAATCGCTGGCGTGACAGAGGCATGCAGGTTTGGCTTACGGGGCACGTGCCACCAACAGCATCAGGCTGGTATGACCAATGTAAGTGAAAAACATCAGCCAGGCCGCCTTTCGAGCAAGTTCTCATATGTCTGCACTATTCCACAGGCCTGCAGCGGTATACCGAGATTTCTGTGGCCTTTCAAGATACCATTGTCGGTCAGGTGTTTGGCCATGTCAATGTAAGAAAGGAAATTTGTCCTAGCCATTCCTCCTTCAGAATTCCTGACTTTTGTTTGGTCAATCAGGTCGACGCTTTCAGTTATCTGGACTGGTCTTCCTTGGACAATGGCAAGAAGAAAAGAAAAGGCAAGAAGGGCTCCAAGAGAAGTCTCCTCAATCAAGACAGATTTTCCGTCGCAAAACTGCTGCATGGTGATCTTTACGAATCGTTCGCGGCACTCCCACCTAGAAGAAAGCTTAAATATGAAGATTATGCAATCGCACATACATCGCCCAGCATCGTTCCTACATTCTTACCATCAATCAGGGTTTGGCATTACAACGTATCGAATGCGAATGATGCGTACGTTCCGGCGGCTGCCTTTGTAGAAGAGACTGGCCTGTGGTCGCGCATCGTCGACCGCGCTTTACAAGTGTGGGATACCAATTTTGCGGAGACTCTTCATACGCTTTCGGAAATCGGTACCACTCGGCGCAAAAAGGGTAGAAAACCTGGAGAAAAGAAGAAAAAGCCAGTTCCGCGCCTACCAAGATACTCTAGTCCACAATCTCCTTCCCGAACGAACCGGTACCTTACACCCCTAGGATACACTCAATATTATCTCCCGCTCAATCAGCATCAAATACCCAATTGGACGATAGAATACATTACCTATCCTACGGAAAACATAAAGACATACCTGCCCGCGCACATGCATGGTAATTCCTCCGCTTTTGAGCAGGCAATTGAAGCACCCTATCAATTCAAGGAGTGGACAATACCGCACTTGCTGAACTTGGCGAAAGATTTGGCAGGAAGCAGGAAATTGTGGAAGGAATACGTTAGACGGATGTATGTCTCGTCCGGTGTAGTCGCCTTGTGAGACGAGGTCTTGCTTCTATCTGATGTAGCCCTCAATCTGTATTAAACTCAAACCTGCGCATAACATTTAAAGAACTAGTTCTTTAAATGTTACAATTAAACTCTAATCTGCGAACAACCTAGTTCTTTAAATGTTTCAATTAGCTTCAAATCTGCGAACAACATTTGAAGAACTAGTTCTTTAAATGTTATCATTAAACTCAAATCTGCGCATAAGATTTAAAAAACTAGTTCTTCGCGACAATCGTACAGCAATGGGCATAAAGTCAGCAGATATGCACAAAAGAGACGAACAAGTGCGAAGGAACAAACGAGGTAGTGGGTCACGCCACATGCAATTTCAATGCGCAGACGCAGCCGACTGCTTGCTTGACATTGACCAAACAAAGACTGTTGTTGGCTGCCCATGGTTCAACGACAGCTCTGCTTCAGACTCATTCTAACCGATACCATAGCTGAATATATCGACTCAATATACAGTAGAGGCTATTGTGCGTCTGCCCACACACACCCGCTTCTCACTCTCCAGCAATGACCGGCTCTCAGGACGATCATTCTTTGTTTGGCGCAGGCTGGGTCCCAACGGCGTTCCGTCTTACAATGCCCTCTCCAGGACAACCATCTCAGAGTCCTCCTCTGTCACCTCGTGTCGAAGCATCTCCGCGTGCAAGTGGCTCAAGATCATCTGCACCTAAGAGTCCAGCTGCGAAAGCTACGCCACCTCCCGAAGCTTTTCCAAGGCCAGCCGAGCCGGCAAAGCCCTCGCCACAGAAGACTGAAGCAAAGCCTGTATCGACTGCTCTTGCAATTCCTGTCGACTACATTATCCGCGATCTTGGCATTAAGGATGTTGACTTGGTTATCGGTGGAAACGACCCTACAAGTGGTTCCGTCGTCGCTTTTCCAGTCAGACGGATGAACCTCATCAGTGCTTCAACGGTTCTAGCAGACATGCTAAAGACGAAGCCGCCCGCGTTTGGTGCTGGTCCAGAGAGTATCAAAGCACTTCCTTACCTGAAGCTGGACGAGAATGCCTTGTTGATGGAAAGGACACTGCCTTTTGTCTACAATGATCTGGGTCTGCCGAAAACGACCGATATCCACTTTATCCGGGCCGTCTACCAGGCAGCACACAAGTACAAAATGCGCCGGCTTTTCGATTGGATGACTGAGAAGTTGCGGTAAGGGATCATATGTGTCTCTGTATCTGTCCAGCTGTTGAAGTCAACGACGTCTCACAGAGCAACTTGGCCGTCAGCTCCACCTGATGTAGCCCTCAATTTGTATGCTGTCGTGAAGAAAGCTGAAGATCCGGACCTTGCGACGGTCATCATGCACGGCGTCCTGGAGCAGTATACCTGGACAATTAACCGTGAAGCAGAGAACAAGTGGACATGCGACTCGGGAACTGGGCCAAAGTATCTCAAAGACTGCATTGACGCACATGGACTTGAGCTTGTAGGTCCAGCCTATCGCCTGCAGTGATCTGTACCAATAAACTTGACCATATGCGCCTCAACATCTTCTGTGACATATAAGCTGCTTGCCATCGCAAACAAGAGGACCTGTATGACCTGCAAGAAACTGCCTTTCAAAGAGGACAAGCCGAAAGAGAAGGAAGATAAGCCGGAATAGAAGAAGTAGGACGAAGTCGAACTTACTTATGAGGCTAGTAGCCGAACAGAGCTCAACTAGCTGGTCGTATTTAATGCACCCACTTGCTTTATACCTTTGTCATTTATTGCTATCCTCCTCTTGGACTCGCGCGACTCAAAGAAGATATTCCCAGCCCCACGTTCAAGAAGAGCCGAAGTTCTGGATACACTGACTGTATTGCATTCGGGTTTTGCGCAGCTCCCTCTCTGATCCACCCCGGCTACGTTGCATTGAGCTGCCATGCAGGTACGTGCCTGTCGCGTGCTGGTGCCTGTGCTTGCATGAATTGACAGGGCCAATAGTCCCTAATCCTGGCAAACCACCCGACAAGGTATCGCCGTTTGCATAGGAAGTATCCTCCTCTTCTAGACCATCAAGCATTTCCTCATCACCATCCCTCTCTCCAAGCTGAACTCGTCTTCATCGTCATCATCAGAGTCCTCTTCTGACCCTTCTCCTTTCTCGTCATCCTCGTCAGCGTCATCGCCATCATGGACAATCTCCTTCCACACTCTGCAAAATCTTTTCACTGCGCTGTTCTAGCTGTTGCCAGAGCATTTACAGTTCAAGCTCGACGTCAACGTTAGACTTTGAGCTTGTCAATGCGACTGCAATCCCAGTATGTCCATTGGCTCGAAGTGGAACATCGGTATCGTCTATGTATAGCTCTTGTAACGGTGTAGGACGGCATAGTGGATTCGATAGCCAAGTCGACGATGACGATGATGCTTTGCCTTTGCCTTTGATGTCAGCCTGGCGCTGTGCTGGATTTGAGCGTGTTTCTACCTTGGGTGAATAGCTGGAATCTCTGCTAACAGGGAGTAACCTCGATAACAGATTCAACTTGAAGGATTCAGGTTCTGCTTGAAGAACTTCAGAGGTTTGATCGGATGTTCAGCGATTTGATGGTTGAAGCACTATTTGAATGTGCCAATGAGCAAGCAAGAGTATAAGTGGCTTATGTACATGCTTGATTGCCTGCGGTGGGGCACAGTAGAAAGCGAGGTGCGGGCTGAGGACTGCCATTGCACCATCCAGTCAGCAGGCAAGCAAGCACAGTCCGCTGCCAGCTGTCTCGGAGTCTACCCGATCCATATACCAATCTGACTGCTGTGTGAGTGTTATAGACTGCTTAGTACACCGGTACCGTATCGCCGCTGATCAGCCTGCCAGTGGATGCTGCCAGTGTGAATGCAGCTGCTTGGAACAACATTGTGACTCGCTGCTACCCTATTGGACTGTTCAGCCTACATATACCTTGCATTTGATGTCTAGTGAGTGAGCCAGTCATGCCTATTCGTCCCATCCAGGTAATCATCCCCATCCATCCATTCATTCATCATATCTACACATGCTGCAGTGGAGCAACCTGACCTCACTGGCAGCTCTAGAACCCACAGATCGTCGAATGAAAGATGCGAAGACGTCGGGAGAACAACACTTCCCGTGCAGACCGGCGATACGTGGAGATGATGATAGCGCGTGGCAGCCTCTCATTCGCGAGTCGAGAAGGCGAGACTAGCTGCGTGTCTCGCCGCTAGCACCACAGAATATGACGTCAGAAGTTGTAATCTTGGCTGGCCGGCGTCATCCGTAGTGGTGGCGAACGTTTTGTCTGGCTTCTCCTCTCCATTCCTCTTTCTTCTCTGCACCAGAACGTACCATACAAGCAATCAGACATGGACAAACTCAAGAATCTCGCCAACAAGCTCGGCAACACGGGCGAAGGCAACACTGCTGCAGACCCCAACGCACCTGCCAGCAATGCGAACGTGCGTCACTTCTCCGCATAATCGGGTTTGTGGCCGTCACCTGACATTTTGTTTATACAGCCTGGCACTACAAACGCAGCTGGATCCTCGCAGAAGGGTGATTACTTGGATCAAGGAGTTGGTATGGCATCCCAAAAATTTGGCGGCAAAGAACTCAGTCGGGAAGAGCAAGAGAAGTACTCCGATTATGCTAGACAGGGCTACCAGAAGGGCACAGGCAGGGTAGGCCAGAGATCTGCGGACTAGTGCTTGCAATACTGACCTTCTGAAACCAACAGGATATTCCCATCAAGGACCAGAACATCCAACAGTAATTAATCCCGGCGCCGAACCTGCGTTGCACATGTAGCTATATATAGGATTCGCCACATTGGCGTTATCATTTTGTAGCGCGTTCTCGTCTGGCGATAGCGAGCAATGCATGCTTCAGTTCTTCCCGTGCTCCGTAATTTGTTTGTAAACGCTCGTAAATCAATACTTTACTGCTACCCCAACCAAAGGCACAGTCACAACGGGTATAATGCTACTTTACACAGCGGGCTACTAGTAAAGAGACGTCCCTACAACAGGGTATTCTGGCCAGTCGAGCCCGCCAGTCTTGCATCTACACTGCCTTCATTGACAACGCGACTGTCACGAGTACTTCAGTCAGTGGAATTAGGATTTTGCAGGAGTGATTCTTATATCATCACATACTTGGCTTCTAGCCATTCCCGCCATTGGCGTTCAAACTGATCACGAGCCTTGCTGGCATCGGCTTCATCAGTATCGAGATATACCTTTGTGACGCATTCGTGCTGGATGATCCGTTGTGTATGTTCCTCCACATCACAGCGCCAATATAAGTCTTCTTCATGGACCGCTTGCTGCTTTGGGCAGTGTAAGCGAACCGAGGCAAGCCAAGCATTCTCATCTTTGTCGGTATACGAATGTACGTTCGCGAAAGGCTGCACATCGTTCAACAACAAACTTCTTTTGACGCAGCTTCATGGATGGCAGACTTTCTGTCAGCCGATCTGAGGTGTGGTGATACATTGACAGGACTCACCAGGTATCTCGGCATCTATCGCAAAGCCGTCGCTGTAGCGCAGTATAAGGCTTCCCCCTCCGGCTTGAACATGACTGTTAAGCAAGTCAGGTATGCCTCTGTGCCTGATCCGGGGAAGGCTACAGGCTCACAGTACAGCCGTCTTCGAACACGAGTCTTGCAAAAGCTGGTTCGCTGATGCCATGAAGACGGTCAGGGAGTGGCACTTCAACTTCGTTCGTAAAAGATACCCCAAAAGGGAACATTTGAGTCTTCCTGCATTTGACAGGGGCATAGTTCAGTCTTCCAACAGTCCAGATCTGGTCGCCTGTTGTGGCAAGAAGGATTTCGCGCAGGCTGCAGTATGATGTTCAGTTCTTCCTTTGACTAGTACTCAGTCGGACAGCCTCGCACATACTGACCTTCGACAGCTGCGACTCAGCTGAAGCAAAGAAGCTGGCTCGCAGAGCGATAGAATCTGGTATGGCATTGATGCTCGATCATCAATCATTTGAGCACGATACGCAGGATACAGCACATCGCACCTGTATTAAGAGTTCATCCGGCAAGTGCAATAACTTGTTGGTTCGCGAGGTGGTCATCTGCGGGGGTTCTTGCTGTTTTGAATCCAGAGCAGGTCAGGGGAAGCAAATGCAGCTGACAGCGTCTTCTGCTCTAATCGGCTCGTTGCACTCCGCTCGCTCTTATAAATTGCTATATAGACCTTCTAGGCAGCCCGGCAACTCTGAACCTACCTGATCACATAATATCTGGGCTTCTTTACTCTGCAGCTCCGCGTGCTGAGCCTGGTAAATGACGTCGAGTGCAGCTGGCGACGAGCTCGATCGCGCTTTATGGCGGATACAAGACTGGACAACGAGTACGAATGCAGACCAAAGACCTGAGGTGTACGCACAACAAATCACCTCTCTATGTAGGCCTGAAGAAGTCGAAACCTTCTGTTGGGCCCTCTGGCAAAGCTTCATCAATGTAGCTCAATCAGTTCCAGAAGACGAGGCGGTCGCACAAATTGACCGACTGGTTCAACTCGTTCAAGCTATAAAAGCAGCTAAACCACCACTTGACAACGAGGGAAAAATCGCCGGTTGTTGGGGTGGGGAATGTTGGAAGGACCTGCCCCTGCTAGGTCCGCAGATGAGAGAGAACTGGAATACAGCGCGTAGGTCGACATTTCATGGATCTTTGGGGCCCGTTGCAGCTGTGTTTGGCGAGGTGCGTTGCAAATTATAGCTTTTGCATGAGAAGTGCCGCTCCTCCGACACCTTCGCATTTTCCATCTCGACGATCTATCGTCCGTAGATCGTCGAAATGAGGATGCGAAGTCGTCAAGAGAGCAACACTTCTTGTGCAAACGGCAATATATCCGCACCCATATGTCAGCTCCATTGTTGGTCGTGCAATGGCAAACAGGCTGCGCTGCCATGGCTACTTCTGCACAATTGCACAGTCCTCTAAATACTCTGAGATAGTCGGCTGACAGTAGCTTTCCCTCTCTAGCAACGAGTCCTATCGACTTACCTGCACACCTCAAGAAGCACACCTTTGCTGCGCGCCTAACGCGTTTTGGGGTAGTCGACTTCTCGCTATACGGCCTGTGGGCACTGCGCGATGCTGTGGAGGGGGTAATCAAATGGTGTCCAGCTCCGCTCTTGGAGTATGCCATTCCAATCGCCCATGTATGGATTATGCACGCTGGAGACATCCTTGTCACATTTAGAGACGACCGAGGTAGTCTGGGTACAGGAGGGTCGCTGTGGTCTGGACAATGCGGTTTCTGCGAAGACCGATGGCGGTTCTGGAAGGAGAGACTGGATCAGCTATCAAGGAGCGCCGGCTTAGCTCCAACTACGCGTGCTCTAGCGGAAGAGGCTTCTGCCCGAATGGAGTCATTGTGAAGAGCCGGCTCGCACAGTTGATATCGCCACTTTCAGATGTACACGCTTTGAGAAAACCAGAGAACCGATTCTGCCCCCTGATAAAGCTGAGATCAGACGGGCGTGACCCTGGCGTTGCTATGCGAGATGATTGGTTCTCTGATTTCTTCGAGGCGTGCACATTTCCATTTGACTGGCAATATAGCCATCGTAATGAATTCCACTCCCAACCCCAGGAGATTCCAGTGCCGATCCTCGGAAGATGGGGTTACACTGTTACTAATAAGTTAGTGGAGGGCAGGCTCAAATTGGGTTCGCGATAATGTCAGATCCGAAGCCTAGACAATCGAGACGTGATCTGCAAATTGTTATCGTTTCTCATGCCGGAACCATTAAAGCGGCACTTCTTGGATGAAGTCGCGCGCTTAGAATTTCACAAGTTTTATGGCAGCGAAAAAGAGTGGGAAACCGAAAGGATCACCAGAAGGCAACCCACAAACCACGGTTAGAAACACCATTACGTCGTGCCTTTAGCATGTACGGCGATTTTCAGCCATACAGCATCCTTTCCTACTGGTTGGCCCTCAAATTTGACAGCTCTGAGCTTGGCAACCGGCAACCGGTGCCCCGGTTAGAGACATCTGACTGATCGGCGGAGCTGCACCAGACGCTAGTGTGGCCCAGAACGGAGAGATGCATTAGACTGGGGCTGCTGCATGCGGATATTATCAATATCAGACAACAAAACGTTAATTGGTTCCACTCAGAAGGAGGTTCAACCTTCGTCCCGGCGTACTTTCGATAGCCGGGTCCGGTACAGTTTTCTCCTGCTTCTGAGAGTGCGAACTTGGGGCTCCTTCTGTGCAACTCATCGGTCCATCACGTTCGAGGTGAGTTGACACACCTGTGTTGTTGACAGCTCGAAGTGTGCTAACCTGCTCGTTTACTATCCCATTAATATTTCGTACCAGGCTCAGCAGCGGATAGTACATTCAAGGTCTGTCATAATGGCAATGCACCTCTCAGAAAAGCCTGTGGGCGATGGGCAGCTAGACAAGTCTGGAACTCTTCAAGTCGAGAAGGGTATCGCAACGCCACCCGATAACGGCCATTTTGGCGACAACTTCTCGGCCATTCACGAACCAGCTGTACACTTCGATGCAAAGCAGGAAGACCGTCTATACAGAAAGATTGACTCTAGATTATTATGGATTCTAGCTCTGCTGTATCTAGTCGCCTTCTTGGATCGTGGAAAGTAAGTGGCGAAAGAGCATTTGCTGGGCGCGCGACTTTCCGCGACCTGCCCCACCGGGTTTATAACGCAAGCTGATGGTATTTGATTGACGTCCGCAGCATCGGTAATGCCCGCCTGGCAGGACTCGAAGCAGATCTGAACATGACAGAGGGAGATTATGCTCTTGCACTCAGTATGTGAAATTCTGCCACCAAGCCTACGCTAAATATGCTGGGCAACGGAAGCATTGCTCCAACCGGCGATTCAGCGCTGGCACCGCTTGGGGGCTTAGACTGACAATGCCTTCGTCTGATCATTAGGTCTGTTCTTCGTATCGTATAACCTGTGCGAAGTACCCGCAAATCTCATGTTGAAAAAGCTGCGGCCCAAGATCTGGCTCTCCCTCATCGTCACCCTGTTCGGGATTGTGATGATAGGAACGGGTCTCATCCGAACCTTTGGTGGACTTGTTGCCATGCGAGTCTTGCTTGGAATTTTCGAATCTGGTCTCTTCCCCGGTGCCACCTACGTGCTGTCTTTATGGTACCCCCGCTCAAGACTGCAGTTCAGAATCGCCGTTTTTTTCTCAGCTGCAACAGTAGCAGGCGCCTTCAGGTGTGTATCCATACCTTAGTTAGCCTCTTTCTTGCTGACCCCCTTCTGCCTTCAGTGGTTTGCTAGCATACGGGATTCAGTTCATGTCTGGGACTGCCGGAAAGAACGGCTGGAATTGGATCTTTATCCTGTGAGTGGCGCCGGCAGGTCTCAAAATCTAGCGCCGCACGAAACTAACCTTGTCGCTGCAATGACAGTGAGGGCATCTTTACAACACTCTGCGGAATACTCTCATACTTTTTCTTGAAAGACTATCCCGAGACCGAGACTTTCCTCAATAAGGAGGAGAGGGAATGGACCATATACAAGAAGGCAACCGATGGTACCTCTCACGGAGAACACCGCGGCATGAATTGGAAACTCATCAAAAGCGGTCTCGTCAACTGGCAGGTCTACCTTGCAACCTTGTTCTACATTTCTATCGTTACACCCTTATATTCGATTGGCCTGTTCCTTCCGTAGGTTGTTTTAGATTATTCTAGGGAGGTGAAGATCTCAACTGAACACTTATTGCTTCTTATAGGTCTATCATCAACTCATTCGGACAGTATTCTCGTCCACAAGTCCAGCTGCTCACAGTACCAGTCTACGTGGTAGCTTGTATCTGGGTACTTGTTTCCTCAGTTCTGGCAGATAGATGGCAAAAACGCTTCCTCTTCCTTTTCATTGATCAATGGTTATGCATTATCGGTTTCGTCATTCAACTCGCATATCCACCCTCTGGAGTCCGATACTTCGCGCAGTTCCTCATCGCTTCAGGCTCATATGCAGCTCTACCTACCACCGTTGCATGGCTTTCCGTCAATCTTCGCGGACAGACAAAGCGAGCTGTTGGTGTCTCATTCGAAATCGGCATTGGTAACTTTGGTGGTACGTGGACATACTTCTGACTTCGCCGCGACACCTCAACTACATGATGTTGACGTTGTTGTGTTATGTCGCAGGCCTCATTGCATCGAACATCTACCGTCATGCAGCCGGAGGTCGTTATTGGATTGGCCACGGAGTAAATCTCGGCCTGTTGGTCATGGGCATCTTTGCTGCGCCCCTATACGCATGGCTACTAGTACGCAAAAACAAGCAGCGCGATGCAGAGCATGCAAGACAGATGGCCCTACCTGAAGAGCAGAGAACTAAATATACCATTCAGGAACTGCACGAGCTCGGTGACAATGCTCCTGACTTTAGATACACAATTTAGAAATTCGAGAAGGACCGGGTCTAGTCGACTCTGCTCACAATGATGTATTGGCTCAACGCATGGTAATAAGAAGCTAGTGATGCCTGACTCATCTGGTCAGATGCGGTAGACAATTGCTCTGACAAAAGGATGATGGACAGCGAGGAGTGCTCGAGAATGACTCGCGAGAACCTTTACGGAAACGTCTTGAGCCCTTTAAAATAAAGCAGCTGGAAAAGGCTTCGAAAGCGAGCGTAGAACACCTGAGGCTAGATTATAAACAACATTGTCTTATTTCCGGGTAAACATGCAGCGAGAGGTTTGCGAGATCCGAGTTACAGATGGTTCGTTTAATACTTACGCATCGAGCAAATGGTATACCCGACTTGCGCTAATAATGAGCTTGTACGGTATTTCGAACGGAATATTACATTGCTACAGATATGAAGAAGATTTGCAGTGGTTAACATGTAGTATGAGGTACCGGGCCAAAAACTGAAGGCTCGTGAAAATTGTCCATGAGGATTGTGATAAGATTCGATGCATGTTTTCAGTCAAAATGTTCTCTTCAAAGTTTCTTGCTCTTCTTCTTCGAAGAAGTGGATATCGTTCTCTTCCTAGCTGTGACATGAGGTACTCCGACCGTTCTTTTCTTCCTATATCTAGCGTGGAGAGTGTGATTCGTATCGTTTAATTTCGGTAGTTCCATTGATGCAAGTGATGTAGGTGTCTTGTCGGACTCATCTTCCGAATCTTCTTCTTCTTCTGAAGAGACCAGAGCCGACTCATCGATGACTGCAGACTCAAGACCACCTGCATCCGCGACATTTGAGGAAGCAGTCGCGGCAACGGCAACATCAGGTGACTGATCAGCCTTTCCTTCAAACTTGGCATTCTCCAGCGAGCTTTGAGGTTCAGGGGAGCTTTCCGACATAGTGACGAGGGAAGGAACGGTCGATCCCGCAGATGATGCAGGGGAAGGGCTAGCTTCTCCAGCAGAATGCGCATCATCCAACAGTCCACCAAGAGCCAGTAAATTGACAATAGGCGAGACATGGAGTATCGCATCCTCTTCTCTTCGAGTCATACTCGCCGGACTCGCTTCTTCCGTGCCCTTCACTTCCCTCGAAGAATTACAAGAAGAGGGTGAGCGTAAAGAAAAAGAAGCAGAGTCCATCAACTTGAATTCTTGATTTGCTTTTTGCGATTGAGCGACGAAAGAAGTAGAAGAAGGTAATGGAATTGATGCAGTCATTTTCAATCCTGCGATTGGAGAACCAGCTCTTGGAGTAGGCATGGGAGTAATATCGTTCGAACCTCCACCTGAAGTACTCTTGGAGTGAGTTGAGCCAGTGGGGCTCGCACCGCTCAAGAAATGCCCGTCCAAGTCCTTCGAATCCGTCGTTGATATGTTATTATGCTCTTTCGACGGCGGTGCTGACGAGATAGCTAGCGATTCCGCAGCAGTGGTCTTCGCGCTGGTAGAAGCAGTCATGAATAGCTCCCTCTTCTCGAAACGAGGCGTAGGCATTGGTGTTTTCTCACTGCCCGAGTCCGGGGATGCGATTTCGACATCTCCATTGCTTCCAGCATATTTCTGTTCATGTCGAGAATGGAAAGAGCTCGAGGAGCGCGAAGGGGAAACAGGAGGACTGGCTAATCCACCATTGCGCAAGCTTGATGGTGTCGAATTGGTGGAAGAACAAGGTGGCGAGGTAGGAGGTGAAGTGAATCTGCCAGAGAACGAAGAAAGATCTTTCGGACTCGTAAAAGAAGCAGATAGATCATTTGTATTTCTTGATCTTCCTCTGGTCTCTTTGACTCTTTTCATCGGTAGAGTGAGCTGTTTCGCGTCGTAAGGACACGCGAGGATGGAAGAACAGCCGAAAAGATGTTCAGCATGATCACAGAAAAGCAAAGCTCAAATGACTTTGCCCAAGTGGCACTCACCTCTTCCAAAGTAACTCCCAAAGGTCTCCTTTCAACCAGTTCCCCATTCCGACCATAATGAATAGTACTATCCGATCCCTGTCTGCTCTTACTCTTCTCGCGATCCACCGCGCTCGTCATTCCTCCCGCTTCTCCTCTGAGCACATCCTTCTTCTTGATCGTATTATTTCTCGATAACGAATCCGAAGGGAGTAAGGCAGGCGACCCAGACAGAGATGCATGAGGAGGAGGAGGACCGGTGACGAGCAAGTCTTCCTCTCCAAAATAAGCAATAGCATCGAATTGATCACTTGAACCCTTATTTCTCCAGTGGTGTGAGGAAGGAGAGGAAGGAGAGGAAGTAGACAAAACAATCTCATCATCTTCATCTGCACTGCTTTCATCAATGACCGGTCTCCTATAACTTGCATCTCTCGTAGCGTTTGTACTCGAATTGCCTGCCGTTTGTACAGGCGACGGGGATCCAACATCATCATCTTCATCCCCATTCAAGCCAAGCAACAAATTCCTTCTCCCTTTAATACCCATAATTTTACTTTTCCCACTACGGGACAAACTCTCCATTCTCGCCTTCTGCAATTCTTCTTCCGGTAATGGCGCAAACGTAACGCTCGATGATCTAGATGCATTTGAAATGCTTGATATGTTTGAAGTATTCGATCGGCAAGTACAGTTGGAAGATGCTAATGATGATGATGATCTTTGTCTTTTCACTATTCTAGGTATTGGAATTGGAGGATAGTGCTGTGAGCGGGATTCAGAGGTGCTTGATGTAGTTGATGGTGAACGGCGGTCGTTGTTGTGAGAAGGTGAATGAAGGGATGGAGATGCTGATGGAGAGACGGATGACGAGGAAGGAGAAGGAGGCGTGCGCGGTCGAGTAGATGAGCTGCTCTCGTAGGCAGGGTATAATATAGCAGCCGAAGTGGAAGCGATGGGGGAGTGCCTGCGTTGTTGCGTAGATGCCGACGACGAGGGAACGGCAGTGAGAGTAGAGTCATTCGAGCGATCTGTTGACGATGAGCTTGAAGAGTATGCATTCTGCAAGTCAACGACACGCTGACTTGGACCAGCGAGGGGTGAGTCCTGCTCTTCATGGGGTTTGGAGAGGTATATAGCGAGTGGCGACTCGGGTGATGATATCGCAGTTGCAGCGAGGTCGGCTAGGAAGTCGCTAGAAGACGAAGCATGGTTGTCATTCTTGGCGGTTGTAATGCTATCTTGACTGCTTGCTCTTGCTCTCCGAGGATTGCCATGCTTGAAGCTGGAAGTGGAATCTAACGAGTCTCTCCTGCTCGATAGATCCCGTAAGGAGGAAGCACTCTCCGGCGAAGTACCCAAATCATCATCAAAGTCATCGTTAAAGTAATCCTCCAGTTCCTTTGCTTCTCTTCTCTCGTATTCCTCCTGCTCTGCATCTGCTATTTCCTCGTCAAAGTCGTCATCTTCGGAGGATGAAAAAGTAGCAGATGGAGGGGAGTGAGCGAGGCATACCTCGTCGCTGCTGACAGATGGCCGCAGGACTGCATGGGAGGACTCGATATCGAGCAGGCCCTCGGCTTCAGCTTGCTCCTGGCGCAGTATATGCTGAGCAGTGTTCAATACTTCAGGATGTTCCCTCCTCCAGGCTTCTTTTGTGCGGTATGATCCAAATGCAGATGGATGGACGTTCTTGAGGAGACGGGCTATGGTGGATGGGTCGATATGGCGGGGGAGGTACTTGAGGAGTGGTCTGAGGTAGCTTGATGGGGAGCGGTTCGAGGGAGTACTCTCTTGATGGCTGTTGCTGTCGACCTCTGTTGTTGTCGTCGTCGCTCGGTCGTCGCTGTCTGATGCACGATCACTGTTGACGAGTATGCCTTTGACGGGAGGACTCGAGGGCGACGCGGTGCGCAGGATGGGCGGGACGCTGGCTGCGGATGCAGTGGTCGGGCCGCTGCCCTTCAGTCTGCCCGACGATGCGCCTGCTGGCCTATGCCTGCTGCTCCTGCCCGCAGCGGTGGTGTGGCTCCCGCTGCTGGTCGCCCGTCGCTGGGAGGATGCGACGACGGAGGGCATGGCCGGCTGGTCATAGGGTGCGGGTCATGGTGTCCAGTGTCGTCGAGCAGTGCATGTGTGTCAGGTCCGGCGTGTCGCTGTCGATGTGCAGCGGTCGAGGCAAGGCAAGCATCGCGCTCCAAGTCGCTCGACCTCGATGCAGCCGACTTTCACGCGGAACTGCAGCAGCGGCAGAGCAGCGAGTGCACAGGCGACGGGAGGCAGATTGCAATGGCCGTCATCAGTGCATTACGATCCATCTCTCATCACATTACCAATCTTCTCATCGCTTTCCACTTCCACCATTCCTATTCTGCAGCCTCGTTGCAGGGCAAGGGCACAGGACCAGACTCGATCGAACGGGGCGGCGGGGCTCCAGGTCGAGGCAGGGATACACCATCGTACTCGTCACGCCCTGTCGGCTTACTTGCATGTTGCTATATTACGATGTGGAACCACTTTTGACTGGTTGGAACAAGATATGTGGTCGAGTGGAAACCCTTGGGATAGTCTACAACGACACGCCGGGTGTATGATATAATTCAAGATTTGAGCAGTCCTATGAGACATTCCCTTTTGTTGGTGCCTTGCCGCCCTGAGCACCCTTAGCAAAAACGCTTGGCTGAATTAAACAGCAACTTCCAGTCCTGCCCCTCTCGCTTGCCGACTATCGACAGGCATAGGCACTTCATCCTCGTCCTCCTTCTCATCGTCTCCCTCCTCCATCTTCTCCTCCCTCTCATCATCCACATGAGGTCGTCGTCTCCTACTGTTCAAATCCATAGCTCCCAATCTATTCTTCAATTGAGCCTCGTCGAATCCAAACACCGAAGGTCCCCTTCTGCTATGACCAGCACCGCCGTTCGAAGTGATATCACCCAATGACATCCTCCGACGTGGTGTATTCGCTCCACTTCCCGGCGTTGATCCCGATCCAATCCCCCCTCCGCTTCCTCCTCCATTATGCTCAGACGACACGTGCGGCGTCCAGAGCTGACGGTTCGCATGTGATCTCGCAAGCGAACCAGGTGAGGAAGTTGGTGAACGACCTCTTCTAGGCGTAGCTTCTCCTGATCTCGTACCCGTTCCATCATGATGATGATGATGATGAGTATAATAATGGCCTTGAGGTCCCATTCCAGGTGTATAAGTCGGTGATTCAGTCAAGCCTTGCGTTGATGAAACTGCCTCCCGACTCTTGGCATCCGTCAACATATCTGAAGATGATGATGCTTCTGAGATAGCTTCACTGTTTAAAGTAGCTACGCTGTACGCATCGCCACCTTGTCTTCGTGACGGCTGTCCCCCTTCTTCGTTGAGCTCTGAACCAGGCGGTTGGTCGACCACAACACCCTCCTTCGTCAATGTAACGCTCTGTGGTCCTTGTCCCTGTTCCTGTCCTTGCGCTTGTCCTTGTTGTTGTAATGAGGATGCATGAGAATCACCGATACCACCATTACTATCAGCAGTAGAAGGAGGAGAATCAACAAAAGCGTCTTCATCCTCTTCATTGATAGATGATATATCAGCTTCACTTCCAGTAGTACTACCTCTTTCTATGCCCGCAGTAGCGCTACCACTTTCAGATCCACTCTCAGTCGTAGCTAAACTTGAAGTAGAAGCACTAGATGCATTAGAAGAAGATCGTCGTCTTCGTATCGCTCCCCATGCTTTCTTAATTCCCGGTTTCAGATCTTTGAATGTCTTGACGCTGTTTGTTTGTTTTCGTCAGGCAATTGTACAAAGTGTCCGTGGAAGGAAGAAGTAGGCAGAAAGACGCATTGGAAAATTGACGGTGATATCAGCCTTTCTTATGATCAGAGGGTAGCAGATAGACCGTGTGTGCCGAGCATGCACTCACTTGTCTGGCAGTTGACCCCCATTGTACCACATAGGAGCGGCAGAACCAGGATTGTATACTTGCTGTTGCCAGTGTGGCGCTAGAGGTGCTGGTCTACATCCACCGCCACCTCCCATGCCATTACCTTGGAGGAGTTGAGCTCTTGCTGCTACACCGACTGTTTAACAATGGATGCCAGTGTGTTGTAATCGAATACCGACATGTCGAGTGATCCATTGAATGAAGTGTTTATTCCAGAATAGATCGACGTACGAGGGTCCGGCAATTGTCGGTTCGAGGGGATCGACCATGCGGGGAGATACGATGAGGGGGATAAAGTAAGGCAGCAGTCAGTATCACTTCGAAGCGGTCGACGAGCAATGCTGCCTGCGCTGATCTGCTTCAGCTGCCCACTCACGAGTAATGGAATTGCTCCGCTTTATGCGACCGCTCTCGGGTAATGGGGCGAACTTGAGTCTGGGGCTTTGGGAGGATGAAGTGGATGACAGCGAGACGGCGTCTTCACTGCTACCCATCCCGCTTGAGCTATGTGCCGAGAGAGACGTAGATCTCCTGCTTCCACCTCTGCTGGCGAAGTATCCCCTTGCGACGCCATTGCCTATATTGCGGGATGTGTTCGAGGACAGCGATGGGGAGCGTACGGAAGGCACCGAGCCCGTCGAGGGTAGGCAAGTCGTTGGTGATCCGTCTTTGTTCAGTGGATTGAGCAGTATGCCACCTCTAGAAGTAGGCGATGAACCTGGATCGGCAACTGCTGGATTTGGAGGGCTGAGCAGGCTTGTAGAGGGCATGCTCGAGGAGGAACCTCGCTCCCGTCGACCCCGCAGCATGGCGGCGGCGTTGAGAACAGCAGGCGGTTCACTGCGTGCGATGGCTGTCCCCCATCACCTTGCCTTGCTCTCTTGCTGTTGCTCCGCCCTGTCCACCTCTTCCGCGTGCTTGTTGTGCGAGCGAGCAGAGCGGGAGAGAAAGAGAGCACATCGGCCCGATCGTCTCACGGTGCACGGCTTTCATCTCGTAAAATTAGTAGTGTCACATGTCGACTACCTTCCATACAGTGTATTCTACTTGATGCTCCTGCTACAAGCGTCAAAGTCCCGCAGAGCGCCCTACATAGGCAGCGCGGGAGCCAGCTACGAAGAAGACGATTAAGCTCTTTACAGATATGGCATCTATCAGAACATGCTAAAGCACCATAATCCTCACACTCCAGTCGTAGTACTCATTTTCCTAAGCTATACCGGTGATAGCTTACTATGGGGCTCGATAACAAGGCACGGAGCAGCTTACCGTAGTGCAGGCGAGATCATCTAGAAAGCGTATCTATAATTTTTCCAAGTAGGGAGAATGCATCCACGATACAACCGATTGCTCTAGGTGCACTCACACACGAGATAAGGAATACTGTTCGGTGTCCCTACTCTAAGGGGACAGATGCCTCCCGTAAGCCTCCTGAAACACACCATCAGGGCCTTGAGCACCCAAAAGGTTAGACAGTATAACACAGCTGGGCGCTCCTGGCTGCTCGGACAGAAGTAGGTGAAAGGCAAGATTCCATCCGTTAGAGGGCAGAGATGACTCACTGCCACTCTGGTGAGGAATCCGTGCCACCGAGCGCAGTTCTGGAGAGCTTTGCAACGATTGAAGCAAGGAGCTCTTATATTATGCTGCCACTGATAGCGGTCCGCAGAACGGACGGTATATGAAATTTCGCACGTTCGCATAACATGCAGCTGCGTGGCTTGGCGTAAATAGAACCAAACATTGCTAGCAAGGACATCATTTTTTGAGGAGGGAGGGCAAGGTCTACGCGGCCTGGAGATGGGTTGACAGATGACACGTTCTGCGGTTGCTCAAGGGAAGTGGTAAAGAGAAGAGTCAGTATTAGACAGGTCATTCAGCCAGATGGGCCATCTTGAAACGGCAGCCTAACGATAAGGCTAGAATCCACACTTTCTATTTTAACACAAGGGCGTGTTGTTCTATGAACGCCTGGATGCTGCCCTGGATGCTGACCTGGATGCTTGGAAGCGCGAGCACCTGCACTTTCCATACCTGAATGCTCCGCAGGTACCCGTGGGGAAAGCAAGGCATGAGCGGTGAACCCCATTAACGCAGTCTTTGCGACCGAAGCGTTCTCATCACTCTATGGAAAAAGTGCTAGGGGGACGTACGGCATGACAGATGAAAAATCTTGAGAAACCTCCCTGTGCAAGTTGGTGGGGCCCACATTGATGTACTGTCGCTCAAGACGCTTAAACCACTGAAGCTAGCTCGGGGTTGCTGCGAGTCGCTGGAAGCAATGAAAGAGTGCCTAAGTCAGCATCGATATCTGTCACACGGTACATGATGGAAATACGGCTTGTGCTGGCTGTGTCAGCGGGTGCAAAAGCTTACGAAATAGAGACCCGGTTGACCGATCCTCCCGGGGCTTGTCGTACTTGTAGTCGTGGAGCATTACCCCCTCCTGGCGACCGTGAAGACCGCCTGCTAGACGATCCGGATGCTGGGCGCCTATTGACTTCATTTTGCGATAGAGGAAAAGTGTTTGATCTGATGTTCGGTGACAGTGCACGGCGAGAGCCTGCATCAGAAGTGACTGGATTAGGTTTCTGCGGGCCTCAAGTTCCCATGTTCTTGTTCTATGGCACTAAGTACAGAGTCGTCGCAGTTGTTGCACGGGAAAGAGTTGAGCCCCTTTTGAGTTGCAATTTTATCATATGCTCCCCTCTAACTCGAGCACATGACGCGATACCGCCCGGCATGTCCAGCCTGCGTAGAGCTAGCACAGGCCGTATGGTCTGACCAGCTGCGTGTAGCTGATGCCAATGAGATGCTACTGTTGCTCTAAGATAGCTCACAAGACCGGTCAGTCTTGATGTGCGGGTAGAATGTGCATTGCGATACCGCAGCGTCGAGTGTCTGGAAGCGGCGACACTCGGAGAGGCAGCTGGAGTCGTCGATATTGTGTTCAAGCTGTGCGAGCATACGAACACTGCCAGGCGGGGCATCAGCAGGGCAGAGCAGATGGGCATCAGGCCAACCTGGGAGCCGAGCAGGAGCGAGTAAATGCTGTGTGGACGGCAGGACCATAATTGTCTGGATGTTTCGTCGCAATAAAAGCCGGCTACATGAATGTTTGCTACCGCAATAGCCATCATCAATGGAAGGACTAGTGTCGGAACATGATCTTGCATTGGATTAGAGCGCGGAGATTGCGGGCTGGCAGCTGTTGAAGCAATGGCAGTTCCCGTGTTGGTCACTGGCATATACCAGGCCTCAAATGCATGTGTCTGTTTCTACTAGTCGTTCTAAGACAAGCACTGTCTTCGATTGAATTCTCTTGTTGTCGTCGCCATCATGATGATGGCTGCCTCTGCCTCTCACAGACTCTCTCGTTCACAAAACACGAACGATGGATAGCAAGCAAGGTCTAATGGTGATGTGGAATTGGCTGCTCGTGCTGCAAGGGGGACCGCTCGCGCTGTTCGGCTGTTGCGACGAAAGACAACTCAGGTTCGCTCAAGCGCGCGATACTACTGACGGGACCCACAGGGGCCTAAAGCACATTGAAGCAATACAGATCTATCCTGTGAAGATGGAAAGGCCTATCTAATTTCAATACACACGGCATGGCAAAGTCACAGTACTCATCGCAAAATGTGGGCTGATCATAAGCTTGCAGTCTTCATCTCCGACACGTCTACTTAGGCACAAGGGTCTCTCCACGAGGCCGCTGCAAAGTCGCCCTCAAGCAGCCAGACTAGGCCCAACACATGATGTTCCACCGTCCAACTGCCTCACACAGCCAGGACCGCTGGAAGAGCCCCGTGTCCCCTCGTCTGACCTGCATGCTCGCACAGCTTGGTGCGAGCTGTGTGCGCAAAAGCTCACACGACCAGGTTCACGAGGGTCTAGACCTAGTAGGCTGTACGTCGCAGCGTACGATCGTGCACCGTCTGAAACAGCCACTCCGTCGGACTCCCTCCCTCCCATGTCCCTCTGTTGCCATACGGCAGGGCAGTTGAGCTGTTGCTCCTCTCTTCCGCTTTCTCATCCCATTTTCACATACATCACAACCACAAAATCCTAACCTTGAGCAAGCTGAACTTAACGGACAGTTCAACATGTCGCAGAATGGTTCCCCTAAGCCACCATCCCGAGCTGCCTCCCTAAAAAGTGAGCTGAAATGCTGATGGAAGCACCTCAGCCGCGTCAGACCTTTGTGCAGTTTGCTCAAAACGACTCTGACGCATAAAACGCACGCCTCGTCACAGCGCCGCCGCAGAGTGTATCAAGACCGCCGACCCGGCCCTCCACTCCAATAGGTGAGTCATACTCCTCCTGTTAAAAGCGGATCCGCATCATACCCTTTGTACTGGCTGTGCAAATAGAGGCTAAAGCTGTTTGTCCTCCTGAATTTTTTGATACATACGCTCTTCAGATCGCCGGAGCACTGAGATGACCATGGCACCTACCTCAGGTGAGTCGAGCGCTGGAACGCAGTCGAGAGCCAAGGCTCCGCGGGTCCTCAGGCCCAACACGTCTTTCCGCCACAAAGTGTGATGAACACGTCTGACGTGCGCCTACTTCGCCCAATCTCTATCTACCATGCTTTGCGAAAAGCTCAGGTGGTCCGCTTGATGTTCCTCAAGACCTGTACTATCAGCTCAGTCGTGAGAATCGTGAACCAGTTACATCAAGCGGCGATATCGGTGAGTCCTGTTCGCAAACCAAAGCTGCGCTGCCGGCCGGCCGCCCCAACAATCTGATAGACAGTACTAATGGGGTTTTAATGCACCACTTTCGTATGCTTACCCTTTACGGTCGTAATTTGTAGGTGGCCATCCTACTACCAGGCCGGGGTCTACGTCTTCCGGTGAGCCTAATTATGCGAACGACGTGGATACTCCTTTGGCTTGACGATACCCAGCATGAGCGCTGCACCTGGCGCCCTGCCCAGAGCATTCGCTGATGCATGCCATACCCGGCATCGCGGTCGTTGCCTTTGTACCCAACGCTGACATGTGTTCCTGTTGCCTGGCGCAGCCAACGCAATTCCTCCGATGTCCGCGACACTGTTTACAGTAGCACCTTATGGTTTGACACCTCCTCCACAACAAAACCGTGCTTTGACATTCCCTCTGGATTCCAATGCTTGGGCCAGTCGGCCAATGCCTCTGGCTTACTATCCTGGATCTAGTCAGTTGATCTTGCCTTATGTGTGATACTGCCGGCCATCATCTGACATCGATGCACGCAGCTCACAATCGGCCCCCCAGCCGTTCAAATGGCGCAGCTATAACCCGGCCCCCCAGCCGTGAGGAACCAATGTTATATGGAGTGCATGCAAACACCTCCCCTGGTCCCCCTGGATCTCCTGCTTTCAATGGTGCTAACCGAGGCCGCTCTAGAAGCCCTGCGGGCACCCACAAAGTCTGGTGTGGATGGCGGTGCGGACAAAATTGCAACTGTAGCCTTTACTCTTCCACAACATCAGGAAGATAGGTATAAAATCCTGTCCCAAGGTCTCTCTGGTCTAAACCTGGATTGCTTGTCCGCCACCCGTCCTTTTCCATATTACTGACGGGCAAGCCGTTTCTCCAGGAAACCCCCAAAAAGGAACAGGTGGACCTATCATTAGTACGGGCTTATTCTCCAAAGTTCCCTTCCAAAAGTCTTCATTACTGTCGTCTCTCATGAAATCTCGCTCGCTAGCTTCAAACCCCCAAAAAACTGCTTTCTTGAGACTTGACCCCATTGTCGATTGTTCTTTCCGCACCTCCCTTTTTGTTTTTTTTCCAGCCTGTTTTTTGCCTGGACTCCGTTGTGCTCTTTCATCATTAGATCTAGCAATTCAGCTTACTCGTTCTCCTCGTGTCGGTGCTATGATACCGTCACCGTACGTATCGTGTTTGCACAAGTATGGGTATCACGTTGCGATAGAAACACGTGATGGCAAAGGGGGGCTCTGGCCGGGACGACAGAACGAGTGAGAGGGAAGACGAGCTGGCCACCGTGACGGGTGTCTCAGGCGTGATGAACGTGTCGTTTGAGAGTATGTACGGGGTGGAGTAGCGAGATGCCTGCATGCCATGCGTGGTGGAAGGAAGCCTTGCGTTGTCGTGTTTTGCGCGAGGTCGTTCGCATGACCAGGAGGCAGGAGAGCGGCCAGTGGGAATGCAGAGGAGGTGTTATGGGCTGCTGAGTGGTGTGTCCGCCGAGTGGTGTGTCCGCCTCACCGTATCTGCATGCTCCCTCAGCCATCACCGTCTGTGGGATGCGACACTCGACGGGGCGATGGCCATGCAGAGGGAAGGCCATCGCGGTTCTTCCTCCTCCCACAACGAAGGGACGGCGCGAACAGCAGGACTGGACGGGACAGCGGCCTGCATTCATCGGACACACGGACACGTCGCTGCACCTGGCATCGCCATCCCATCACTCTCGCTTCAGCCCGACCTCGACGCTGCCATCCGCAGCATACTACAACGGGGGGACACACCACCGACCTCACACTCGTTTACCACCGCACACACTGCAGCCACACACCACATGCACACTGGGAATGCACCGTTTACTCGCCACACGCCCTCGTCACTGAGCAGCCTGGTCACCCTCGCCATGAGGCCCTCGCTTCTCGCCCTCGTCGTCCTGCTGGTGGGAGGGGCGTCTGCAGGAGCGAGCGAGAACAGCAACGGCAACAGCAACAAGAGCATCCACCATCCACAAGACGGCATCTTCAATGCCAACCTCGCCGCCGCCTTCAAGGTCGGACTCGCCAGTGTTGCCGAAGGGCACCACCACCGCTCAAACAAGCGCGCCAATGCATTCGGGTCGTCTTCCTCTGGCCATGGAAGACGGAAGAACAGGAGAGCCCCTCAGCTGATTGGCCATGTGCTGGGCGATGAAGGAGGCGTCCTCGATGTCAGCGATCCAGCTGCACCCGTCAATGTCCTCCTCGAAGGGGGCACGCTCACCTCGGGAAGCATATCCACGACAAAGGTGGAGCCGACGACCTATGTGACGACGGAAGCTGGACAGAGAAGTAAGTGGCCAGCATGCTCGTCCATCCTCATACACGCTCTCTCGTCACCGCCATCTCCCTTGCTGCCATTCCCTGCCTGGTCCAGGCATTCCCCTCTGTTTCTCATCCATGCACGCGCCTGCTTGAACGCCACCGCAGAGAATGGGCAATTGAACGGTCCACATGCTGACATCGACAACCATTGCATTACAGCTACGATAACGGACAGAGTGACAATCCATATAGTACCGACTCCCTCTGCTTCGTCGGTCTCCTCATCGCCATCATCATCCTCGCAAGGCTCGGCTATCTCAAGCAGGACACCCTTGAATGGAGGAGGAGCAGCATCTTCATCGGAAAGCCCGTCAGCGAGCAGTCAAGCAGCTGTTACCTTGTCCCCGTCCTCCGCCTCCTCAAGCTCGAGAAATGACGCGTCCGGAGCTTCCTCGTCCTCATCCTCGTCAAGCAGTGTAGAATCTGATACACCCACCATTTCGCAAAGCGAAAGGTCAAGCTCGTCATCCAGCTCCATCACCTTGAGCAGGCAGTCACCATTGGCCTCGAGCGCAAGTAAAATAGAAGAAAGTAGCTCAGTAGCCACACCTACCTCCACTAGCAGGTCTGAAGCAGATGGAAGCACCTCCACTTCGTCCAACGCTAGCTCCAGTACACGCGTCAGCGTCTCGCTATCGGACTCGTCATCAGAGAAGAGTTCGAGTGCTTCCACCGCAAGCTCTGATTCGGGTTCCTCTCCGGCTGTTCCTTCTTCCGAAGCACTTCCGTCGTCGAGCAGCAGGGCGGGGTCGAATTCTGCCGAACCCACCTCTTCAAGTCTCAGCAGCAGCGTTGCATCTCCAAGCGAGAGCAAAGCTTCAACTACCGGGACACCCGTCGTGCCATCCAGCAGCAGTGCTGAAAGTACTATGGCAAGCAATGAATCTACTGCATCATTAAGCAGCGCAACTCTACCTCTCCCTACTTCGGATACCATTTCTGTAGAAAGTTCAATCATAAGCAGCGTATTCGACCCTTCGTCCCCTTCGGGCGTCTTGCTTGGTAGTACGACACACTCGTCTAGTGTCCCTCAAGAGACTTCGAGAACAAGCAGAGAAGTGGGACTCTCTTCTTCTTCTTCTGTTGTTTCACAGCGCCCTTCGGAGGAGCTGTCTTCGACTTCGAACGTTGGAAGCATTTCTTCTACTGCTCTTGGGTCCGTCCAGTCTAGTGATGTACTATCGCGGACTAGTGATATTGTCGAATCGACGACACCTACCGCTCGTCCTTTGTCAACCAACATTGGAACGGACGATCCATCTAGCTCGACCGTTATTACCTCGTACCCTCGAAGCGACACCATCAGTACTACCCGCCTCCCTGAGTCGGATGTCACTTCCACTACAGGCAGAGATGAGAATCAGCACAATCAGACTACAAGGTGGAATTCGGATACGCAGTCTAATACTAGAACTATTTCCACATCACTACCGGAATCGACTACGTTTGGAGGACCGGGTATCAATGAGACTATTTCAGACACTTCGGGTAGAGATGGACCTACTATTACTAGTCAGACTGTTACTACTACTTCTGGACTGGGAAATGCGACGAGAAGTGGTACCGTTGAAGGAACTTTGAGCACTGCGCCGACTGCTGGCGTTAATTCGACTAGTACTGTCAGCACAGATGATGGAGAGACGAGTACGAGCAAGTGAGTTTGCATAACCCTACTCTGCGATTGGATTGTTGATGAGATGAACGCATAATGCTGACCTTTGATATTCCCGATTCTCACAGTCCATACGCTTGGGTACCTACATCCGCTTTACTTGCCATTTCTGCAGAACCTACTACATCACAAAGCAGCATTATTGTCACTAGTGGCTCCACCTCTGAAGAAGGCGATGGCTCATCGGGCAAACAAGGCACCTCTACTAGTTCTTCATTCGCTCCCTTCCCGTCCGAATGGCCGTCGGTAATCGTTCCTACCAATGCTCAGGTGATGAGCTCTTCAACGGTTCCACAAGGCAATACCTACATCAGTATCTTGTTCAATGATCAACTCAAATGGTCATGGCTGTGTGCGAATGGAGATGCATCTGCGCAAGTCTTTGCTTTCATGCCTAGCTTGATCAGCACTGCCATCAATATCACAACTGCTCAAGTATTAACCGATAAATTGGTAGCGTATCAATCTGATACTTATGATGGATCTTCTGGTACTATTTTATCGGTATACCTTGGTTATATACCCACTTCATACGTAGATGCTCTATCAGCTGCCATCAAAGCTCCTAATTCTGCTTTTTATACAAAATCTACTGGTATAGCAGCTCAATTGGCTCGAGTCGTCAATCCTACGCTTCCTGTCACTGCTTATGCACAACAGGGTGTCTCAAACACAGCTGTTAATGCTAATAATATGGCGAACGCGGATTTGGGAGATAGCACGAGCAGTAACAATAGTGCAAGTGACAAGAAGAAGACTATTATCATCGCTGTAGTCACCTCTATTGGAGTCTTCTTGTTAGGTTTGTTAGCTTTCTTTGCTATTAAATCAGCTAGAAAGAATAGTAAAGGGTCCTCTGCTATGAGAACACCTCAGATGCAGAATAACCTCAGAGGATTCCAACTTCAAGGTGATAGAGATAGTTACAATCACCATCACCAGACTAGCACAGGAGGAGGAGGAGGTCCAATGATGTCTCAGCGTGAAGGACCAGCGAGAAACGTATACATGCCACCCTCTCAATCTGGTCATAGATCAAATGCACTTTCCAGAGTCTATGGCTTCGCAACTGGTCAACCTTTCTATGGCACCCAAAGATCTCAACAACACCAGCAGAATGATGATCATCAACAGAATCCATTCCGTATAAGTGGTTATTCAGACTCTTCTTCAACAGGTGGATCATCATCGGATCATTCACATGGCTCATCCGCGTTTACTCATTCAAGTGATGGATATCAACAGCAACATTGGACTGGACCGAGAAGAAACGCATCTCATCGCAATAACAACAATATCTCGGGCAGAAGCTCGAGTATAGATTTCAATTCTGTTGATCAAGATCAAGTACGAAGTTCTTGGTGGAGGTTCAGTGATGGTTTCGGTAGAGCGTTCTCTCCTCCTGTTGCGAGTGGCGAAGCACCACATCATCGATCTACGACTTCTTCTGCTCAATTTGGTGATATGGCTGCGACGAGCCCTATATCATCTACCTCTGGTAGAGCTCACATACGGAACTCTACTAGAAGATTGAACATACAGCGCGGCCCTAGGGGTGATCTAAGTAGTGCGATATCAAGACCTCAAATGCAAGAGAATTCTCTCATGCTCTAAGCCTGAACTCTGTACTTGCAACGTTTATCGTTCATAAGCAGTTTCATCAAAGTAGTCAACTCAAAACGCACCAAAGTCGCTTACATCAAAGTAGTATCCTCAAACACCAAATATCGCGCACAACGAGCGTCCCATTCAGTTGCCTTGCTTTCTTTTTGCGAAGTATACCCCCGCAAATGCCCTCGTTCGTTCCAAATTTTTTCGTTCCCTTCTTTCCTAATCGGTCCCCTCAACTTTTAGCTTTCATGGGTGTTGTTCTGTTTTATCCCGATTCCCTTCACATGACTCGATGCTGTGATGCTTGGGATTCGGCTTTTCTTTTCATCCAAAAAGACGCGCAACGCTCCTCTCCTTTTCTTTTTTGGTACACTCTCGTTTCAAGTTCAAGACCAAAATCTGCCGTTTCAAGGGTACTCGGAGGCGAATGAGGATTCGAAATATATTTCTCTACAAGTTACCCTTTAGTTTCCTCCTTTTCTTTGGAGCTTTTCAAGGGTATGGAAGAAAATATGGACAGTCACATTGCCTTGCTTTTTTTCGGACTCTCTCCTATCTCGGAGATCAATCTAGCTTTCCAAGGTGGTTATATTGCGCTTTTTCCCTCTTTTAAAAATATCCGCGCATGTGTTCTTCGTTGTACTACCAGCTTCCCTTCTCTACTTTTTAGAAAATCTGAAATCGAAGCGTAAAAGCGTTCAGGTATATCCACTTGACTTGGATCCTCATGCTGATTTTGCTTGTCTGGCTGTTCAAAGCTTTTTCTCAACAGTTATGCCCTTTCGGCAGTGAAGTGAAAGACTCGGGATCATTCATTGACTTGGATATATTTGTCGGAAGGATTATTCATTATTGCTACAGAAAGGCGAAACAAGAAACAGACCAACAAACATCCAGAAGGCCCATCGTATGTTGACGAAGGGCGTGTCCGAACAACGACGAATACAGTTACAGGTATATATATTGAACAAAAGGTCTTAACAACATTCTCGTATTATCAGCATTGCAGAAAACGAGACGAAGAATTCGATAGGCTAATCAGGTATTCTTCAGCCCGAGTGCTTGGGAAGACTTTATTGCTTTCTGATTGCCCTTGCTTTGAGGTTGTCATTTGCGTATACGAAGAGAATCAGAACTAACCCAATGTACGTATTTAACTGATTCGCAGCACTTCACTTAATTATGGATATTCAAAGATGGCGGTGCCTTGTATAAATGGCGGGTGTTTGAGAACGACGTGGACAGGGACGAAATGCTTGCCGTGGTGACTGAAGGTACATATTGTGATGCGCGTGTTGCAGCAGAAGAGATAAGATGAGGCATAGCTCAATAAGGTCCCAGCCCTGGATTGTAAGCAGGCATTGGGTTATGCATAGCGCTTGAGGACGGTGGAGGCCCATAATTCGCATATGGATGGATGCGCATTCGAGCTCCTCCCATTGGAATGCCATTTGATGGATACATTCCCTCGTTGTGCAGGTGGAAGGGGGCATATCCATGGGGCCGTTCTTGAGGGAAGACTCGTCGAGGTCCGGGTGGATTGTACTGAGTGAGTGGATTGTACTGAGTGAGCTGCTTCCTGTTACCAGACACAGACACACTGCCTAGATTAGGGAGAATTCGTCGACGGCTAATAAGGATGGCAGAACGATGTTAGCTGGTGCCTCACACTAGAAGCCGTTTGAAATAGCAGACATACGCATTGATGAACCAATTAGAAACCTGATTCATGGTAAGACCAGTATCACTGCAGAGCGTTCTCTTCTCCTCCCTAAGATGAAAAGGATGTTCAGCGATGATGACCGAACTGGCATTATAATGAGGAGCGCAATCTTACTCGGTCGGATATGGGTGCTGCGTATGAGCCAAGAGCCAGTTCTTGAGCGTGTTGGTGACTGGAAGGGCATTATACAATTGTCAGTCACGGATACTGGTGCAGATCGTCAACTCTAGGACGTCACTCACCTGATGGAGGCAATTTGCCAGACCTCTTCTGAGGTACAGTTTCGTGAGGAGTATCACTTGTCTGAGACATGGGTTCATCTCCAGTTGAAGGTCTACTAGGTGAGAGATCTCTCTGCTTGTCACCGGGAGACGACGAAGGCGGACTGAGAGAACCGGGAGCAGGCTCAGGCATTGGCGGTATTGTCACGCGCTCGCTGAAGGCCATTATGTTGTGAGCGTGCTGAAGAGATGGAGAGCCGGGCATGCGAAGGCCATTTGCGTCGTTGCCGAATACCCCTTGTGGATTAGGGGGAAGATAGCCCGAGTATGCAAGTCCTGGGAGGGGTTTGCCGCGGGGTCAGTTCAAACGCCACAACTCCAGCCCGACTTGCAACATCACTCACCTCGAGTATCAGGCTGTGAGCCTAGACCATACCAGCAGTTTTGACTCTCGTTCTGATAGCAGATTAAGATGTTAGCTTGTGAACGTAGACCTGATCTACCAGGGGAGCAAGATTTAGTAACGTACTGCAAAATCAGGATATCTGGCGGAAGACGAGTTGCCCTGTGTGATGCCAGAGAATGAGTTTCCGAGAGTTCCAGAAAATGAGTTTCCAAGAATTCCAACAGCATTCGAAATTTGTCCGCCAGTAAAAGCAGGGCCAAAAGGAGCCAAATTCGGTAGAGGAGGATCAGCAGGCTCATGCTTTGCGAATACATGAGGTTGCATGATTTCTTCCAATGTAAGCATCGGTGGAAGAGCAAATGTACTTTCTAGACCTGTACCATTGCTGTTGTTGATATTGCCATTGGCACCCTGCCCATTGTGAGATGAGGTAAAGTAGCCTGAAGCATTGTCATTGGATGGACCACTGGGAGTGAAGATCTGAGATGGATGGAGGTACAGCTCCCTAGTCTGGGGAAGCGTGTTCGGTCGACGAGATGAGGGAAATGGATCATCATTGCTGTTCGAGGCATTGTTCCTTGGACTGTTGAATTCTCCGAAGAGGTCACCGCTGTAGCCTAGTGTAGCTGTCATATTCTGTGAAGCTTGTTTGGGAACTTCTTCGGCTATACGACGGATACTTGGTTCGTCTAACGACTTTCTATGCGTAGACGGAGGTTTACTCGATGACGCTGGTTTACTTATGGCAGAAGGAGGAGGAGGAGGCTGATCGTGCGGAGGTTCTGCTGAACGGCGTTCAGGGAATGTGATATCAGGAGCAGATGGTCTCCTGAGCTGGGACGGAGGGTCGTGACCTGATGATGCCGCTTCGACAGCAGTGGAAGCAGGTGGGAGAGGAGATGATTGATGCGACTGCCTCTGAAGGTCAGGAGCGGGAGGTGCTGCTGAATCAGGAACACCTGTAGTCTGTGTACAGAGGAAGAGTTCAAGTCAGTCACATGCATGGGAAAGTGCACGATTGAAGGAAGTGAAGGAGGAGAGAGACGGACCTGTTGTAGTTGCTGCTGCTGATGATGAGCAACAGAGATGGCAGAGTAAGGATTGGGAGGGATAGTAGCTAGGTGCTCTTGATTCAACTTCTTGACGGTATCAAACGAGAAGAGGAAGGGGTCTGTCGTTGATGTCGAGAGAAGTATGAGAGAAGATGGAAGAGAAGGAAGGTGTTGCTGCTGATTTGAGCTGCCTTTTATACCCTGCTGCTGATAGAGTGGGGGAGGTACTACAGCAGTAGTGGAGGAGGACGATCCTGAGATGACCTGCTCCCGCTGCCGATGTGGTCGGCCCACATGCGCGGAGACGGAGTGCTCTGGATCTAGCCTAGTCATGACATGCGACACCCCTTGTTAAGGGAGGGAGTGTATTATTTGCCGAATATTCGTTTTGAGAGCTCGCACTAGCGAACCTTTTTGTAGCGAGATGGCTAATAGACTAGGTCTCGTGAGGTTTTGTCTATTTGATCTACGGGGTGCCAGGAGCAATAAGCAAGCGATGGTATATGCGGGCACTAAGGGAGAGTGTTTGTACAGCAGCTGTCGTTTACGTGCAACGGAAACTCTGGTTGAACGGATGACGGGACCAGTCGCGATGGGAAGGATCTTGGCTTTGCCTGAGCAGATAAGGGCAGTCGTGTTTGTGCCCAAGGCAAGGATAGCGGGAAGACAGGCGGCGGGTGTCCTGTCGTGCGAAGTTCGAGAGGTCGTTCCTTTCAGACAGCCTCTAATTAGAGTTCCGACAGGGTAGACAGTCAAGTAGAAGCAGCGTGGTGGTGCGACGACAGGGTGGGAGCGGATAGCGTGGACAGGTGTATCGCCCTGTCTGACAGGGGATTGTCAAGCCTTGAGTATGGCTGACAATCTGGCTGTTCCTAGACTTGTTCTGCTTTCTTCCGTGTTTGGAATGCGTGGAGGAATAGTGTACCTCTTAGTCTGACAGCGTGACAGACAGCGTGCCCGGACTAGAGGATACGGAGCCGTTGCGAAGATGTACTCCTTCTTCTGCGGTTTTCCAAGAATCGGCGTGCTGCCACAGAATGTCCTGACGGGATCTGCAGACAGGTATTATCTGCCGACAGGGGACGTGGACAGCGGGAGAAGGGCTGCTAGCGGCGTGGACTAGCGTGACAGGCGATTGCTGCTGGTTCTACTGGGTCTTGTCGGTGCGAGTCACGGCGAAGGCGGCTAGCTGAGGAGTTGTGTGTTACGATTCTTGACGGCACCACAAGATGCGAGTGTTGCGCAAGCGAGTAGCGGCGATATTGATGGGGCGGACGAAGGTGGCGGTGATGGTGCGGCCTGGAGAGGGTGCAGATGCTGTAACGACAGACTGGGGCGATCTGCAGGGTTGCAGGGGTGGAGTGCAGTCTGATAGTCGACACGCACGAAGCATCAAATAGCCGATGACACGCATGACAACAACACAACGTCGTGCAGGATTTGGCAGGACCCATAGTCAGGGTGAACCAAACATCAGCCGGAGTCAATCTCGGTGGCCGCAGCGAAGTGAGCGTGCAGCCTGCACATCACGCCCAACCAAGCAAACACAACTCACGAGAGGAAAACTCGCGAGAGAGGCAGGAAGCGGATGGTTCGACTCAGCTGGTTCTGCTTGCTGGAACAGACTTGGGCATCAGCGGCCTCCCTCTACCATAGGCGCGCAAAGACGACTCGTGAACTCACAATATGCAATAAAGAGCAGAGGCTACCTTGGACAGTATGCACGATCCCAGCTTGTCGGCCGGCGAATCCACTTTGCTTCCTGGATGTCGTGCGGATGGGCGTCGTAGGGTGTTG
This sequence comes from Cystobasidium tubakii, assembly GCA_024345325.1. Taxonomy (NCBI): domain Eukaryota; kingdom Fungi; phylum Basidiomycota; class Cystobasidiomycetes; order Cystobasidiales; family Cystobasidiaceae; genus Cystobasidium; species Cystobasidium tubakii. The sequence goes on along the minus strand of BROO01000005.1, from coordinate 749,862 downwards.
CCTGAGTGGCGAATTGTCCGAATAGCCTTTGCCTTTTGAGCGATGCGTGCGTGACAGGTCGAATAAAATTTGAGATTGCTTGGAACAGTAGTGCGGTGTGTAAGAGTCTGTGTAGCGTGTGGAAGGGAGTTGTTGTTGCCGCTGGCGATAATGCAGAGCACTTCTCCTCCTGCTCGTAGCCACTGTTTAAGCCTGTACTGTCGCCTTGATAAGCAAGAGATCTGGCAGAGGACGTAGCGATGTTCGGACGTCGTTGTGGATGGGAGATAACAGGGCTGGAGATGCAGCGGCCAGCTCTACAGGATTGGTAGTGTGCGCCTGTCAGAGAGATCTGCAGGACGGTGAATGTAGAGGGTGGTGCAGCGCTGAGGAAGTGACGAGACGACAGAGCAAGGAGTATATCGTGTTGCAGAGGTAGCCACTGCCTGTTGATCTTACCCCCTCTGACTGGCTTGCCTCCCTGTCGCTTCTTGTCGTGCAATATTACTGCCCCTGCGGTCCGTCTTGTGGGTTCGCCTGCCGGCCTGCCTCTGTCTCCCCTGCACTGGGAGTCTCACTGCACTGGCTGAAGACGGCGATGACAAACAGACTCTACCGGCAGCAGGACTCCGGCTTGAGGAGAGCTCTTCGTGTTGCAGCTTCGAGGGTAATGTCCGTCGACGGATTGGCTCGACTTGCTTGCTTGCTTGGCTTGCTCGCTGGCGGACGGACTGACTGCACGGATGGGAGAGACGGGCGAGAGTGGGGGGCGGACGTATGAGCAAGGGACGGGCAGGCCCAGGCACTGGATGATGCTGATGATGACAATGAAGCATCCAGACTCACCTCGTGTGCGTTGCTCTGCTCACCCTCCAGTGGTGCCTGAGTTGCTCTTGCGCTCCGATTGACAGCGATCTTCTACTCTGCTCTGTCCTTGCGGGTCTGACCCCCACCTCGAGGTGAGATGACAGGGACGACGTTGATGATGATGATGAAGAGAGCTGTCACTGGCTAGTCACTGGGAGGATGTGAGGATGAGTGGTGTGCCCGGAACAAGAAGTATTGCATCATCAGCCAGGTCCTGCCATCCACGTCCATCTCGCCCTTGCCGAACACTCACAAGCTGTCAAGGAATGGCGCCGAATGAAGCAAGCGCCCGATGCAGTTGACACAGCAGACAGGCTCGCTGCTTGGAGCCCTTCTCTCTATCTGCCTCTCTCTATCCTGCTTGATCGGCTGCCGGTATCTCCTGCGGCAATCTACAAGTGACTGTCCGTTGACACCTTCGCCTAATGCTGATGCCACTAGCTCTTGCCAGTCTTACGAGGAGGTGCTGATGTGGTATCGCTTGCGTGCAGGGTGCGTCTTTCCCTTGTCGCCTTCGGCGGCGGGCGATTGCTCCAGAGAGATGAGGCGGCGACAGGCACAGTATGCTTTACGGTGATGATCTTTATTGTCTTGTGTGAATAGGATATGATAGGATGACGCTGCCGAACGGTATATGTACTTTGTTTATTGACAGTGGTAACTGTAATTTGTTCCCCTCTGGCACACCCTAATGACGGGCTTTGGACACCCGTCCTGTCTTGACAGGTCCTGTGCGGGATTGCCAAGCAAGTAGTGGCCGAGAAGCTCAGAAAGCTTCTGGCGGGCGAAGATGGGGGAGTTTGGAGGGAGGGGAGGTGTATGTATAAGTGTTGTATGTGCGCTGCTAGTAGTGGTCTCGCTTGCGCCTGCTCGGTGCTGTGCCGCATTCAACTGGCATTCGGCTAGAACGTGATGTTGCTTTGATAATTCCGGTCGATAGGTTTTTGATGGATTCCCCCCTTTTTTCAAGTCGAATCAATCAAATGGAATATGATTTGGATTCGAAAAAGGTCCAGACGAGTGACTAGAGAGGCAGGTGTCAAGAGGTAAATGAAGGATTGGGATTTTGGAAGCCGGGAAGAGAGGTGTCGTTGATGTACCGGTTCGGTGTTCGTTTGACCTGTCGTGAAAGAACAGGAAAGACAGAGGACAATGACAGCTCTGGTTTCTCCACCATCCTTCCAACCTCTTCTCGTTGACCTGCCCAACTTCCCCGACCTTCGACAAGAAGCTATCCACTAGGCCTAAGCCTTGTGGTAACTTTGTTTGATGCTCGGTCTATTCTTCATAGGCGACTTACGAGGAGGTATGGCTGATGCCGTCACGCTGGTGGTATGCACCTGGTCTAAAAACTCTGACTCTCTCTCTCCTCTTGTTGGCCTTGGGAACACCAGGTTCTCTAATCCTCCGCCCTTCCCCTGGTCAATCTTTCTGTTCTAGCTACTCTCTTCTATTGCTCTAAGGGGGTTTTGACCGCTTCGTCGATCTGGTATGCTGGGATGATCGCTGCTGTCTCGAAACATGACGCCTCGATACCTTTGGCAACGAGTATCCCGACACTGCTCTATATCTCCACCGTCCTATCATACGTCTAGGGAATCTGATCTAATACTAATTACGATGCAAATGTGTCCAAGCTGCACCCTCAAGTGCAGAACCATCTCGCCTCAGGGGCTGTCGATCCCTTTGCTGAGAATACGAGGCGTCGTCCCCTCACTTTTTGCGAGATTTCCGACCGTGGATTGGATTTGCGGGGGGATTCAATTGGCGGGTCGTAGTAGCCTCATGGTGACTTGGATGAGCGTGTCGCTTTCTCTAGAGTAAAGTGAGGATGCTGTCCGTTTCGGTATGTCCTTGTATCAATTTGCACCTAACTAGAGCACACAGGGATGACAGCTAGTACCAAGCCTGATTGTGGGGTCCGGAGTATGAATTCCAGATTTCGCAACTTGCTTGCGGACATACAGTGGACAGAAACGTCCAGAAGCTTTTTCTTTCCTCGCGATAACGATGGTCTCGGTTGATGTTCGCCTTTCCTCTCCAGTTAAAGCCCTTCAGTATACATGGCAAAACCACAAGGGTTGCTATGTCTTCAACAATTCAAAGTCAGGGAAAAGGAGGGGAAGCCATAAATTCATTGTCCGTACGTGCGCATACAGAAATGAAGCCACTGCCTATAGCAGGCTAGATGAAGTGCGAAAAAAATTACAGATTTCAGATACAGAATAAAAACGTTTTGTGCCAAGATGCCCATCGCAGGAGCTGCATCAGGGTATATGTAGCATTCATCCGGAGACCTAGGGAGCGGCATCAGTCGTGAGATGATCTGAATGTTGTCACACCGGGCGAGCTTACTAGTCGAACAATCATATAGGCAGTCGAGGCCGCAAATCTGAATACTGCCAGAACAGCCACCATGACGAGAATGATGAGCATGTCTGGGCAAGGCGATGCCTTAGAACATGCTTTTCTAGGTATAGAGAATGCGCGGCTGCTTACAGACGCTCTGCTTAGTTGAGCTGCTAGTGAAGGTCGTGCCATCATACCCATGCAGAATTGCAGCAGCCAGTATGCCCTGTATCGCACATTGCCATCAGCGACTGGCTTGCAACGGGAAGAAGCTCACTGAAGGTTTACTCACATTCGACAAAGCCCATACCAGGACAACGTTCGTTCGAGTCGAAGCGTAGTAGTCATGCTTTACGTTGGCTAAGCATCAGACTTTGCTCCACCACCATCCAAGGCCGCCACTCACCTTCATGCGATCCTTTTCGGCCTGTGTCTTGGCTCTCGGTAGCAGTTTCGGGCGTGTGCGTAAGCTATGCAGCGAGTCATCATAGCCAGCATCTGCAAGACAGATAACAAAACGTTCATGAGCGCAAAGGTAAAAGCGAGCTGGTGTTGTGTCCCTTACCGATATCTGCTTGATCAGTCGGCAACTCAAGCTCGACTGTACCATCCTTATTGGCAGCTGCACTGCCTAAATCCTCTTCAAGTCCATCTTCTTTCGTCCCCCAAGAGAAGTCGTGCAAGTTTGAGAACGCGTATATGTTGAGCACATTAATCCAAATTGGCGAACACAGGATATATTGTAGCATGCACGTGATTCTGGTAGGGAAAGAAAAGACTCAGCTATCCAGCTTGGCAAACAATTCTTGCGATACTTCAGACGCACAGATGCCAAGGATCCAATGCCAAAAGAGAGCTGATCACATAGACACCATACGTCGATAACATGGAGACGATCAATCGCGCATAAACCCCGCCTGTTTGCTTAGTCTGGAAGGACCGGACCAAGCAAAATATAGTGGCTCCCATCATGTAGGTTGTTAGCATGGAGAAGATGATCATTACTGCCCATTCAGCGAGATGTAAGCTTTCATGTATTGGTAACAGCTAGCCCATTGAGCGCTTACCAGCCATATACTTCCACTTAGCACCGACGGGTCTGTTGCCCATCGAAAGCAGGAAAGTCGCAGCGAGAGTTCCAGCATAGATGTATTGCATTCCAACATTGAGTACTTGGATGTTTTTGATACCGTATTGTTTCTGGCGAAATGGATGATCGGTCAGTCAGCATTCTACAGGAGTTGCCGACAGGCAACGTACATCTTGCAGTGATGCTGTAAGAACGGTGAAGAAGATGTAATAATTGGCAATACCGAACCAGGCGAAGATCAGATTGATGGTATTGTAGAGAGTTTCGAGATACAAAGCGAGTTTCCGACCGGCCGAGTGTTCAGTCCGAGTAAGCTGCAGCACGTGCGACGTTGCGTATATAGCCGCAAAGAACGAGCCATTGAGCCAACGACGTCTGAAACAGTGACACCATTAGCTATCTATATTTACGCCCGAGTAGAGTAACTTACCGTTGCGAAATGAACTCGGTAATCGTATCTGGGCAATCTGTCTCGCCCTGAGCTGCTTTGACGAACTTGAGAACCCAGCTGTCGCCACGCTTAGCAACGAGTTCCCAGCAAAGGATACGATCTTCTGCCAGGTACATGCTGGAGATTTTGCATGCGTCAGCTGTGCGTACAGCCATAGTCCGTCTATAACACGGACACGCACTTGCTTGTGAAAACATCGGCATCGTGCCCTGCCAGCGTTTCGCCTTTGAAATAGCTAGCCAATGGCCCTCTGCCCATATCATCGTTCTTCAAGGCGATGTATCGGTACGCAGAGAAAGCGCCGGGTAATACCGAGATATAACCGAATACTTCAGACATGCACATGTCATGTATCAGTATGATTTGTGTGATGCAGACTGATCACAAGCTCACGCGACTCGGTAGGCTTGTCCAAGATGTTCGACATTTTGTATTCGAAGTTTTGGGAGGCTACCATGGGATTCAAAAGCCCAGTCCAAAATTTGCCCTTCATAGTGCAGATCTCGCCACACTTGCATTGAAACTTGTAAGCGCCGAAGAATAGCTGAAGAGGTGCATTAAATACGAACTCACAGCACCGCCAACATTGCTGTTCAGGTCAAAGGTCTTCCAGAGATGGTAGATACTCTTAGGACTGGGTTTGGTTCCAACATCGAGAAGGACGACAACGTTAGGTTGAAGTAGAGGGCAGAACGCATTAAAAAGCCAGCGGTGCGAGTTAAGCTTCTTCGCATCTACGAACTTGAGGGTCAGCTACGCGATGGGCAGGGCGTTTCAAGCATCACTTACTTCTCTCCTTCAAGCAAAAGATCACTTGGGCCGGAACAATGCCTTTCTCAAGACCTTTGAACTTCAGGTCAGGATCAATAGACAGCTGCGTAGTGTACTCGTACACATGCGCCTGTACGTGTTTGTTGTCTACTTTGTTCTTGCCGACATCCTTCTGATACACGCCCAGGGCGGCGAGACTGCAAGAAGCGCGCTCAGACGGCCTTCCACTAGTTGATGAGCAATATGGTACGTACCAGTCTAGTACCCTAGGATGGGTCACCTTGCGTCCATCAGCAATAATGCAGACCACAATCTACGACCAGAAATATGTGAGTACATTACTCCTTGAGACAACTCACACGCTTCATACCTTCTTCCATCCATCTTTACCCCATATGCGACTCTTTTGTCGGGAGCACAGGTGTGCAATATTTTCTGCGGACTGAAATTGAGCTTTGACTGGTTGCTAAGCTCGCAAGATAGATCATCTCACTCATAACGCCGTGTAAAGTCCTGGTCAGAAGGATTTCGTTTTCCTGTCAATTGTCGAAATTCAGTCAAATTATCCAGACATTCAAAGTCTCCGACTGACGTTGTACATCGTCACGCAGATGACAAGCTCGGTTTCGCGATTGTACATGACTGGACGAAGCGTATACTGATTCTTCTCAAAATCGTCTGGCTGCCCATGCGTTTCGAAGGGTTAGTGGACTCTCACTGACAGGTGCCAAGGCCCGTTCAAACCCACATCGCATGTCACGGCCGTATACCTTTGCAAACACGAGCTCAGCTGGAAATACAGGTATGCTGTCTGACTGCTCACCTCATCTTGTCGAACTCCTCTGAGCCCTTCCGAGGCAAGAAGCCTGCAAGTCGTGAAGGAATCGGGGCATCAATGACGAGGTTTCCTGCAGTTAGACCAATTCTGCGTTTGGTCCGGTTCCTTCGTAATTGTACGGTCGGTACAGGCCCGAAATGCGGATTGAGCGGTACGTCGTCCTCATCTCTCGCGGCCTTCTCATCGTCCAAGCTCCTCGCGAGAGATTTGTTCGAGTCGCCATTCTGTTTACTGTTTGTTGATCGATAGAGTCCGAAGCGTCTTCTTGGAGTTGTAGTGGTGACAGTAGGAGACCGGCCAGTCGCTCTTACGCGTAGAGGAGCCGTACTGTGATGCGCATGGTCTGCGGTACTTGCGTAGTCATCGGGTCCATCGAAGCTTGTGTCCTCGCCTCTAAAGGCCTGTCCCTCTAATTCTGGTGTCGCATAGCGCGTAGCTCGGTGAGCAAAGTCGACGCGATGGACAGGAGTATGTCCGATATCCTGTTCGTACTTCTCATCTTCCACGTGATACTGTTGTTGGTCGTTGGTGTTGGCATAGGCGTCGTAGCCGTATGCTTGTTCTCTATATTGAGGGACTTCGCGATAGCTTGGAACTTGTTCCATCACAGGCGCTGCTGGCACCTCTCCAGCGTCCTCTTGCGCCTCTACCCAGAGTCTGTAAGCTTCTGGAGCAAACATGTCGTCTGCATCGATGTCGGGCAGGTTGTTGGGAACTCCAGCATATCCTGCCATGGTTGCTGCTGCCTCTCGCGGTCGCTTCGATAGGCTGGCCTTGGCTATGGAGGGCACGCCTGTAGCAGGTGGCCACTGGACAGTTCCGTCTCTGAAGCTGCCAGCTGAGTCCTCACTCAAGCTCTTCTTTCTCCAGGCTTGCGACGGTGGAGAGCCAGAAGCAACGCCCTGCTGTCAGTCAACAAAGACAAAGCAGCGCAGTCACGTGACACACTTTCGCTGTCGGGTCAAGACCCGTTTGAGGGGGAGCTGCAGCCTTCTAAGGCTTTCAAGCAGTAGATATGCACGAGAAACGAGAGAGAGGCTCGGTTGTGGCCTGCAAGTTGCACGCGCCAATGAATGACTTCTTGTTCCTTTACAAAGCCCCTTCACTGAAATATCTGGAAAGAATGCACATATCTCAAAGCCTATGTTACACTGTCTCTCGGTCGTAAACACACAAGCTTGGGCACGTATAAAAGTTAGGGCAGAACAAGACCTCCCTCGGCCAAGGAAGAAAGAAAGAACGATAAGGAAATAATCTGCGGACACAGCCATGGAGACCGGATAGTTTTGGGTGTGGGTGCACCTGACAGGTAAATCATCGCAGCTTAGGGTGGACCAGCTGCTCATGTAGTGCTTTTCCTGCAGGGACCATTGGATAGACGTGCTCTTGCGTATGCACGCGGCATTCAAAGAGGATAGGTTTCGTGTTGTCATATTCCATGAACTCCTTCATCTTGGCAGGTAGATCTTCGACACTTTCGCATCTGATAGCTTTGACATGCATAGCTTCAGCAAGTTTGACGAAATCGGGGTTCGTCATCCTCGTATGCGAATATCGTTCTTGGTAGAAAAGATTTTGCCATTGTAGGACCATCCCCTGGAACTCGTTGTTAAGAACTAGGATCTTGCATCCGATGCTATATTGACTTGCAGTCGCCATCTCCATGGCAGTCATGGAGAAAGATGCATCTCCATCGATGTCAACGACGATCTTATTCGGTGCTCCGACCTTGGCTCCGATAGCTGATGGGAGGCCATAGCCCATGGTTCCGAGACCTCCAGAGGAGACCCACGATCTTGGCGTTGTCCACCTGTAAAATTGTGCGGCCCACATTTGATGTTGTCCGACACCTGTCGTGATGATGATGTCGTCCTTCTTGTTGTTCTCATTCGCCCAGTCATTAAGCGCCTCGATGACCTGTTGTGGCTTGACAAATTCGCCGTCTTTAGCCTTGTCGTATGCAAATGGGAAACGCTCCTTCCAGGCTGCGATAGTATCATGCCAAGGTTGACGGCTTGGACCAGCTTCCTGGTTGATGAGGGGCACGAGGTGAGAGAGACTGTGCGCAACATCGCCCTCGATAGCACAGGTCGCTTCAACGACTTTGTTGATATTCTTGGGGGAAATTTCAAAGTGGATGATACCTCCTCGCCCTTCAAGAGCTGCGCGCCTTGCTTCAGGCGCAAAGAGATCAATCTTTCCTGTGACTCGGTCGTCAAAGCGAGCGCCTAGAGCAATAATAACATCGGCATCTTGAATTGCGAGATTGGCATAGGCTGATCCGTGCATTCCGAGCATATGAAGAGCTTTTGGAGATTGTTCATCAAAGCAGCCTAGGCCTTGAAGGGTGGTAGTGACAGGAATGTTGCCGAGGTCAGATAGCTTCTTCAGCAGAGCGGGGCCACTTTTAGAGTTGACGACTCCGGCTCCAGCATAGATGATAGGCTTCTTGGCGCCATTGATGAGCTGTGCTGCACGGCGGAGGAGGTGCATGTCGGGTTCCGGATACGACTGGGGCTCAGTTGCGCTGGCCGGTGCCGATGAGATCAGACTACCGAGGCTTTGTCTTCGTCCAATGGTGCGGAGATGCTCGTCAACGCGATGAGGATGCGTAAAGCGGGCTGGGATAGGCGTTTTTAGTATGCCAGCTGTCACATCCTTTGGAAGGTCGACAAGGACTGGCCCAGGTCTTCCGGATGTGGCGATCTTGAAGGCCTCATTGATACGTCTTGGGATCTCGGTAACGTCCTTGATCATCACGTTCCACTTCGTGCAGGCTCGCGAAATGCCAACCATATCGGCTTCTTGGAAAGCATCGGAACCGATGGCTGAGGTGGCCACCTGTCCGCAAAGAACGACCATAGGTGTGCCATCGGAGAGAGCATCTTGCATAGGAGTGACAACGTTCGTTGCACCAGGTCCCGAAGTCACCAGAACAACACCTGGCTTGCCAGTCACTCGAGCGTAGCCTTCGGCCATGTGACCTGCGCCTTGCTCGTGCCTGTGAGTGTCGCCAGTACGCGTCAATAGGCTGTCACGCTTTTGCAGGAGGGCAGGGTATACTCACCTAGGCAGGACGAAATCGACGTGTTCACTCTGGAAGATGGCATCAAAGATGGGAAGAGCCGCTCCGCCAGGGTAACCAAACATCTGTTTCACTTCGTGGCGGCGCAGCATCTCGTGGATGACTTCACCACCGGTCATGCCGATGAAGGAGTGATCCATCTCTTCAGTAGGCTGAGCACTGTGTCTTGGTACAGCGCCAGGAAGGTGTGAGTGTGCGGGAAGTCCTTCAGGCATACTTGGGGGAGGTGGCGGCGCCTGGAAAGCAGGCGACGGGATAGGCCGGCTGCATGGTTGACATTCATTTTCGCAGCGGACCAGACAGTGTTGCGAGAGTGATAGAAAGCAGTGTCGACAGTGCAGTGCAGATCACGAGACGATGACAGAGGCATTCCCGGACGAGCATTGCATCGAAGCCAGCAGGGAAGAAGCATAAAGCGGGTGAGATGGTGGGGGAAATTGTGGAACGAAAGGAAGCTTTCGCAGGTCAGTCGAGGTAGCTGGAGTGAGGGACAGAAGTCAAGGACGCACCGAGCATCAACGCTGGCCTGCGACACTCCAGTGCCAGTGATGGATCTCCGCTGCTCGCCATACTGCTGCTGGCTTGCACTCCTTAGATTTTCTCGCTCGCTCTGGATCGAGCGTATGCGGCGTTTGACCTCGGTAGGGATGGGTGCAGGAGCCTTGTCGCTGGACGAGTGCTTCGAGGAGTAGTGTCGTCTCTGCAGCTTGGAGAGCACAAGGCGGCTTGGATGGGCAGCTGCTGCTGGTGCGCTGACGGACGCGGCTGCCTTGGAGGCTGCGAGCGCGAACGAGGCCATGGCTGGCAGACCAGGCAGGGAGCGGGCTTTGGTGGATGCGGCTGTTGGAGAGTTCCGCGCTGTTCTGATCCAACCGTCGGTCTTCTCTTCGTTTACACAATCAGTGTGGATACAAGCTTCCTGCCATTCGCCAACTGCTTCTCCAACAGGCTCGCCTGGATGTGACTCCCCAAAATGCCCGCAATCTCCGCCGACTTTTCCGCCCGGTCGGTAGTGGTGGCAAATTCGCCACACTCGCGGACAAATGCAATGTGATGGTGTGTAGATACCCAACCTCCCTGCCCTATCGATTGTCAGAATAACACTGCTCTCTCGAAAGCCTTGCCTGCAGATAGCTCTTGCATCTCAGGTGTGGCTTATACCACAGTCTTCACTACTTAGAATTCAGACACCGGGCACGTGCGAAAGGAAGATATGGACTTGACCAGAGCATCCATTGTCGGAGTGCAGCCTGATGCATGCGGTATCTGTACCGGGACCGTCTATCTCGGGACCACCCCCTACATCGCCTATAGCTCGGAGCGCGCTCGAAGAAAGTGTATCTTCTTGCTGACTCCTTCAACAGCGTTTCTCAAGCCGGCGCTTCTCCCTGGGTGCCACAGGAGCACATCGATGCTAGCCAAATCACACGTCAAGCGCCGCCTCTCTTCCACGCTGTGACACCGCTACCAATGTTGAACAGGCGCCAGTCGAGAATCTTGCACCTTAGCAGAGCACATCTACCGCCCCTCTATCGCCGCCTCGCCATCCATCAGTCAACCATGGCAATGGCTACAGGGGGGGCGCGAGACATGTCGACGACTCGTGTGATTGAGCTCGTCTCTGGTAGACGGGCTAGTGTCCTCATGTGAAAGCCTGCAACTCTGCAAGAGGTAAAGGAGGAAGCTAAGAAATGCTTCGGAGCACTGCTCGAGGAGTCGACATATCTCTCTCACGTTCCGCATGTCCGCTATCATCGCCGTTACATGGGACGAAGCTCCCTGGTCCGTCTTACCTAGTGGTGCTCAAATCGAGGTCGTTGAGGTAGGTCCAAAGGCTCACTTTCAAGTTTTGGAAATCCATAGTGCTTTTGTAACAGTCGTTTTCCAAGGTCCTGTGAAAGATGGCGGCACCATCTACTATTTCCTTGTTGTATATTTTCTGTTCACATGCCTACGAGATTTAGAACTGATGCACGCTGCACTACAGATGAAGCGCGTGTTAGTCTGTCTTCTACTAGCTTTCGCTTGCCTGCTTACCTAGCTTGAGATGCAGCACTAGAACTCCAGGCTCTAAGAACCCTTGAGTCCGGACTATAGGGAAGACCTTGGTATGTGTGCTGGCACTTGGCGAATTGCGATTCGGTGCTCTAGGAGCAGAGTTGAGTCCCACTCATCTAACAAGTGGGTGTGCCAAAGCCGATCTGATAATAGCCAGCATCGAAGGCCTAAAGCAAGACGGGGACCATATCAGCTCTTTTTCATTCGAGATGTAATATCCACCGCGTTGGTAGACTTAATGCAGGTCAGTAAATATGACGCACCGTATAATAGTTCTTCAAGAAAGCCAACCCAGTATCCAATATCCAGAAGTATTGCCTTCAGTAATAGCACCGACATCACCATCGCTCAAGGTGTTGATTTCCCCGAAATTAAGGTCGACATTGCTTATGTAGAAAGGCTTTGATTGACTTGTGACATTGAAGCTTGCACTTACTTGTGATGCGCAGGGGTATGCCCAGTATCCTCCCGCTACATCGTATGTTGGTCCCGGAACACCTCATTACAGTAGGTCAAATTAGTACGGCATTGTACTTTGCTTGATTTATTGTTATTGTAGATAACACATTATTAGATCTAGCAATATCAGGTAAACGAGTTTGATTTAAATCCCCTTACGAACACATTCATCATCGAATTCAGCTACTTGTCTGACGATCCTACATGTGAGGATAGGCCTGGGGTTTTTGAGGGGTAACACCAGCCGAAGGGGGAAAAGGTGCATTTGCATTATCATCTGTCTTTGCTTGACTTCGGCAAAGCGTCTTTCATTGTCGTCATTGTCTCTGTTCAATGAGGCGTATGGCATTCATTGGCTCTTTTGATGGCTTCATTGTCAGAAGAGGGAGAAGGTTGTTGAATGCCCTTCTAACTCCATTCGGAAGAGATGCAGTCTTGTATGATGTGAAAGTGTGTCAGATCGGCCAGTCTAGCCCCCAGTAGGGGGAGGGTACCGCTAGTTAAGAAGTGATTCAGCTCTGGGGAGCGTCTGTTCACTCGTTTGGAGTGAAATACAGATAGTATGAGGATGACGTGAATTGCATGAGCGTGAGTTGCAAGGATGAGAGTGGAGAGAGTGACGAGGGGCAGATAGAGGTGTCTACCTTGCCAGCTAGAAATAGACAAGCCCCAGGCTACCTCTCTAGCTCCGTACTTTGCATGAGTAGTGAAGCTGTCGCTACGGTGAGCAGAGGACTGCAGGGCGAGCGGGTTGACGAGTCCCTCAGGTGCATACTGCATGCACGTGAGTACAGCATAGATGATCGGGCGGAAATCACCGACGATTGAAGCTGGCTGGAGAAGGGTATCGTACAGAAGCTGTGACATCTACCATATCTGCATTGCATTGCATTGCAATGATATGCATGCATGCTCTTTCTCGACGATATCGCATCACTGGCTGCTGTCGTGCGGCGTCCCTGTCGCTCTGCTGCCCCGTGCTCTAGGCGGGAAGATTACTATTGGGCGAAAAGACCGCTGGAAGAAAGAAGAAAGCGAACCGCGAACACCTATCGTAGCTGATACTGCGCATGAATGCATGCATGGAATTCCACCTCTCCACCATCCACCCTCCTACCCACCTTGACTTGGCTTTCCTTTCGCCTTTGACTTGCCTTGCAGGACCCACTCGCCACCCACCGAATGAAAGGGAGTCCTCCTCATGACTGCAGTATTAATGCTGCTTATACATGCTATCATCTCAGGACAAAGGCGCGATACAATGCACTAGAATGCACGACAGGAGAGCTGACGGGTACAACGGGCATCTCGGCTTTGCTGCGTTTGCTAACTTATCCCCAGCTGGCTTTTCTCGGCCTGCCGGAACACTTCCTTTTGTGTTCTCGCTGGCGGCGTGCTGACATTGTCAGACGCAATCTCCACCTTTGAGGGATGCCTTGCCCATCCTCAGGGGGAGCAGGTATTAGGTACACTCACCTTGACTGCGTATCAACGATTGAAGTAGCAAGACCTTGTTTCAAGAAACAAAGTCACACGATTACTTCAACCATCGCCAGCGCGAGCACAAGTACACCCACACTCACACCTACAACCTCGAGCACGCCTACAGGATGGATAGAAGCTGGGAATCGTGAGTCAACTCAGTTCACCAGCTGCTATAGCTAGCCCAGCAGGGGGTGTCCAGTATAGCAGTCTTAATTGATGCCTCTCTCTCTCTGTCTCTATTACACAGCTCTCAAGCATCATCCTCTCACAACGTCGCCTCCTCCGGAAACAGCATCTGGGATACCCCAACGGTCGGCGATCCTTGGGGCGAAGAGTAAGTTATACCGCCTCACCTAGTACTATAGCCAGCTGGCGATGTCTAGTATAACAGACTGAATGATGCCCCTCCTCTCTCCTTCTCTTGTGCAGGTGTCCCGATTCCATCGCCGCGGCAACGCCCGCCTCAGCCAGCGTTGCTGATCCCTGGAGCGATGAGTGAGTTATACTACTTCACCTACTACTGTAGCCATTCGGCGATGTCTAGTATAGCAGACTGAATCATACCTCTCCCTCGCCTTTTCGCTCTCTCTTATGCAGCGGGGCCCCATCCTTCCCCGCCGCCTGGTCCTCCTCAGCCACCGTCGCTGGCCCCTGGCGCGAAGAGTGAGTTATACCATCACACAAGCTACTGTAGCCAGCTCGGAATATCCAGGGTAGCAAGCTAATTGACACTCTTTCTCGCCTTTTGCTATACAGCTCTCAAGCATCCTTGCCTGCGGCTTCCTCCCCATCCGCCAATGTCGCTGACCCATGGGGCGACGAGTGAGTTATTCCCTGTTACGCGATTACTACAGCCAGCTAGGAATGGCCAGGATAGCAGTCTAATTGTACTCTCTCTTTTCTTCCCCTATACAGTTACCCGCACTCTCCCGCCGCCGCCTCCTCCATATCGTTCTCGGCCGCCTCCCATCTCACTCTTCAAGAAAATGGACTGCCATTGCCGGCAGCATTGGCTCATCATTGGGTCAGCCAAACTACTCAGGCAAGACCGGTGCAAGAGCCACAGCAGGAGGCCAGCAGTAATGGTAGCGATGGCAGTAATGGCAGCAGCGGTAGCAGCAACAGCAGTATTGGCAGCAGCAACAGCAGCAGCGGTAGCAGCAACAGTGGCGCTAGCACTGATGACCACTACCTGCAGGGGGAGTCAGACGATGAGGTGGAGTATGTTGAGGCACAATACATGCCACATACACCACAAGAGGCAGAAGACGCCAATGATATTCCAATTGTAGAGATGGATATAGACGAAGGCAATATCCGCTTTCGTCATGATGAACATATGGAAGGCCAAGTGGAGTTCTCGGAGGAGGACCAAAATAGGGAGATGGTCGTCGATGACGAGGAAGACGAGGATATGTCGGTGGACGATGAAGATGAACCTATGCTGGCAAACGACGAAGATGAAGATATGCTGTTAGACAGTGACGATGAAGAAAACGATGGCGATGCCATGCAACTAGACGAACAAGAAGATGAAATGGAGATGGAAGTCGTAGAAATTACCTGGGTTCGCGCTCCAGAGCCGTCGAACATCCCAAGCATTTTTAGCTTCCCTTCAAGCTCGGCACATCTTCAGCAAACGCCTTCCAACTTTTTCCTCGTCGATAATCACCCCGTCCAGCCCTCACTTGATGCTCAACATCAGCATCAAGCTCTTCATCTTCCGCAACAGCCGCCAAGAGCAGGCAGGCCACAAGGTGTAGATGTCTCCCCACAATGGACGACTCCTTCAGGGCTTCGAAGACCAGCTTGTCGACTTCGGGGTTGCTACCCCAAGCAGAAGACATACCAGCGGCATCAGCCATACAAGCAACCCCCCTTGGCAGCTCTTCCCAAGAAGAATCATAATAGCACTCTACTTGATCAGGCGCTAGCTCGCTCCAAGAAGAAGTCTGATGATGCCCGTCTTGCGTCCAAAGCTGCATACCAGACCCAGCCTCCACTTAAAAGGTCCTCGTATAATGAGACCCTTCCAAAAGCAGTCCCATCCAGCTGTAACGCGCCGGTCCGTGTGCAAGATGATACCAGTACTGCAGGAAACTCTCCTGAGATCCGTTACTATCCTCAAGAAGCCTCAGCTAAAAAGAGACCAGCTCAAGTTTCAGCACCGAGCTTCGAGAACTCACTGAAGCGAGATAAAGAAGAGGTATATACAGGCAAGAAAGATAAAGCAGCGGAAGAGAAGGATGAAGCGAAAAAAGATGGAAAGGAAGAAAAGGAAGACGCGGTTGAAGAAGCTGTCGAGCGAGCCGATCAGGGTCTGCAGCGGCAGGAAGGAGTACTGGCACAATCCAAAAGCAAAGCTAGCCAAGTTTTGGCGAACTACAATTGGGTTGCACTCTCTGCTTTAGGGATAGGCGGTCTTTATTTGGCGACTACTTCAATTTCAAGGATCCTTGGTTCATAACTCAACATACTTCAAACCACAACACCAACTTGGCGACTCCTTCGGTTTTAAAGGCCTCAATCATCTTTGTCTCGAGGGTCTTAGGCATGGGAGACAAACAGTCAGGAAGGCAAGGCAGTCTAGCTATTTGGCGACTTGTTCGGTTCGTGAGGGCTTTAAGATCTTCTCCCGGTCGTCTCAGCTAATTCTGGTCCACCTTCCATCTATAAGACATGATCAAGAGCAAGAATCCCGGGAATGGCGACTCGTCTTTTGATGGGCAGTATTGACTCCAGCTCAAGGTCGCGGATATCGACATTGCAACTATTAGGATTCGGATATGTCCAAGGCGAGGGCGATCAAAAACGGCGGTGTGTCATTGATGTTGGCACTAACCACATTCCAGGCGGGTTTCAGGGCTATCACCAGCTCTTCCAGCGATCTATACAGCCTTGACTGAAACCGCTTCCTTACTGCTTGTAATGCATTACATTTACACAGATGCCACGATCGAATCAGGCCAGCAGATAGTCGGTGGCTGCAACGTCGAAGCCGTCAGCAAAGTGGCGAGCTATATTGTCCCCGTACCAGGCGGTGTTGGACCTGCGAATGTCGCCCTGCTCATGATAAACACCCTGAGCTCTGCGTAGAGATGGTTGGAAAAGAGCCTTGAAAGATACGTAAAACCTCGAAGCTTCATTTGTTGGAGAAGGTTCTTAGGTGAGTTAACCTTTCGTTCTCAACGATGGCCAATATCTCCGCGCTGATACCTTTCTTCAATATCAGCGACACGGAAAACTTTCATTGCATTTCCCCCCCTTCTGATTGCTGCAGCAGCCGGCATCGATGCTAGATACTTTACCGAATCCAGCCTATCAGACAGGGCTCTCTTCAACTGCCTTTGCACTGCCAAGAAGGGTGTTCGCAATTTCGCGCCTATCATGCTCCGACGCCTAAAGAAGCTCGGGATCGACAAGACCAACCCTGATAATCTAAACGAAGGAGAACAAGCTCGTCTCGCCCGGCTTGATATCGACACTACTGCTGCGACATGGCAACGCCTCTCGCATGTCAATGACCGTTAATTATGCAAGAAGCCATTCGTCCAAGCTCCAGCTGAGAAAGATCTGACTCAAGAAACAGGTTTCCGATACCGCCGTAGCATCAGAATGTATGGCTGTGCTGGTACTAGTGAACGATTTGAAAGATATGAAGGAAATATTGGGTGAAGTGGCAGCTGCTACAAGTACAAAAGGAAAGCCTATTACTGCAGATGGAATTGGAGTCGCAACCTTCAGGAGTAGCCCGAATGGAAACCCCATATTGAATATCTTCCGAATATCTTATATATCGTCAATCGTCCGTGAACTTCAGTCATCATTCAAGGTCACCACCACCCGGTGGGAAGTCGTAGCGGGATCGGAACAACTGGCCGACAACCAACCCCCCCCCCCCCCCCCCCCCACCACCCCCCTTTCCCGGGGCGTATCTCTGCAAGCTTTAGGCAAAGTATATTAGATCTTCCACCTTCCGCCTTCCGTCTCCGTCTCCGAGCGCGGTATGAAGGAAGAAGAACACCGCGGGGCGACTCGTCTTTCGATACTGTCGACAGGCAAAGTAAAGCAGCCAACTTGAATGCGGGCCAAGACTTCTGTAAGTACCGATGATAGATCCTCTCGCTTCTGAGAAATGCGCGATTCTGATAAACCAATCTTCCATTTGCCAGCCTTTTCGACTGCGCGTGAGCGGTTCTATACTTACTTCTGCCAGATTGGTCAATTCTAACAACTTGCTTCTCAGACCCGTCATCTCGCAGGAATGCGACCGCAAAATATTACTGTAGTCTTGACAAAGCCATATTGAAGAGAAACCGAGAACCAAAAATCCAGAGCCATGAAGCAAAACCACAAAGATCTCAACTATACTATAATTTATTGGGAGAGTTCCGTTTGAAAAGTGACAAGAAAGAACTACTTCTGGCAGAAGTGGCCGAAATGGAGGAGACTCTACTGCTGCAATCGCTATTTGCTAAGGAAAGCGACGCTGCTGCCAAACTCAATCTCGCACAAACAGCTAGAAGCAGCACTTTTCGGTACTCCTCCTTCTGCCACCGACTTCTGCAAATTGAAACATTCATCACAAGCAATCTCAGAAGTAGCCCAAACAGAAGACTCACCTTGGTTCACTTTTTTATATGTTTATACCTTCAATGCCCACTGAACTTCATTCGTCATTTTGATTTCACAACTAGTCAGTGAGAAATCGTAGTGGGCCCGGAATAACCGACGGACAGTCCATCTACTCCTCGGCAGGTACCAGGCGATAAGTGCATTGGATCTGCCACCTTCCGTCTCCGTCTTCGAGCGCGGTGCAAAGAAATGAGCACGAGAGCAGCGGTATGCAGAGCAGGAGCATCGTGGAGTCAGCCTCCTGACGGCGAGAGGAGGTGATCTAGGAAAGAGCGAGAACGGAGTGCAAGCATGTTGAAAATGAGGTGATGATGGGTGAGCAATCAGGATGAGGCACATGGAACCTGGCCGCAAGACCTCAAGCAATCACATTGACGAATGCGAAGATCAGGATCATCATGCGTCGAACCGGATGCTTGGCAGAATATGGTAAGTTGATACGCATAATCCAGTTAGATACTCCAGCAGTTTCGCTAATTCCAAGCTTTTGCATTGTTTCGCGTCGGGTCGTGTTCGAGTTGCTGCAGCACTGGTTGTTACAGCGGCTCGAACACGACTCGAGTCCTGATGCTTCCGTCACCCGACACACCTACTGGACCCCCGAAACACGAACTACACCGCCAGACGCGTTCCAGCTGCCTCATCCTGCTTGCTTCAGCCATCATTACTTCATCTTCTTTATGCGTAGTGTGCACTTTCGCTCCCTCGTCCCTCCTCCCACTGCCAGAAGGCTGACTCCAGATGGGAATGCTGTACACTGTCTCAACGTGTTGCATGAATTTTCGCTCGGATGTCGGCTAGGAAGGGGATCCATATACGCTGCCTGGTACGTGCAGGTGAGTAGTAGCTCTGGTCAGTCCTCTAGGTACGCTGGGTAGGGAGGGAGAAAATAGTCTTTCGCCACCGCTAGAACTCATTCGAAAAGGTGTGATTCTCGATGGTGAATTGTAGGACGGTGTGCTTTTCTGCTTGATGCGCTTGTGAAATATATTTAGTCCTGTGTGCATCTTTCTAGTTCGTGTAGCTTGGGTATCGGTCGCATGCCACGATTCGTTTCTAGTAGACCTACAAGTCTCATCGCTTGCACAACAATGACCAACATTGTTTGAACGGGCGAGCTGTATAAACCTAAAGCCCGCTGGGTATACACAACCGACCGATTGCGTTGTCAGAGTGAGGTTATGACACGGAGACACGCCCACATGGCTTAGACACCTGCACCCGCTATGGCTGCCCGCCATACGACAGTCTCCTAGAATGACGGTGTTCAAATACTGGGTCGGTTATCGTAGTTTGCTGCTTCACGTTCTGCATGTTCTAAGCAAGGGAAATCCAGCAGCCGAAACAGACATTCTCGTGCTGAAGAGCATCGTAGAAAGCAATCATAGCAGGAGTCTCGCTCTGGAGGGAGTCTCAGCTGAGGACCGCCATTGCTATGATGTTCCTTCTACTATATCCATCTACAGCCATGCATGCAGCAACCTCGCCCAACCTGGTCAGACGTCTTCTCCAGGCTGCACACTCTCGAGCCTGTGGAAGCGGGCGGTGGCAATTAGCCATATGAAAGAGGGGGAGGGGAGAGTGCGGATGCATGTGTGTCCAACAAGTAACTCGATGCCGCTTGAGATGTCGTGCTCGCTCTCACTCTCTCGCGTTTTCGTCGGTCGCTGTGAGTGCCACATATACACAATCAACTTTTCCTGAGGCAGTTGAGTCGAGAGATACCGTCGCCAGCCGTCTCTTCGATCCGCGACTCGGGGAGCAACGTCTACAAGAATCACTCATTGAGGGCTGTTCAATCAAGTTTGAAGGCTCAGTCAACATGGGTTGTGGCAGGGAAGGCGATCCCCGTGTCGGTATTGACGGCAAATTTTCAGCATCAAGGACAAGAACGACATTTCTGGTTTCTTCATTCAGATTGTGAATCCTCGAGATCCTTCAATATTGCTTGGGTCGAAACGAGCAAAGAGTCGAGGTCCAAACAGCTCTTGTGCGACAGGAGCTGACTTTGCAATTTATATCAGAAGTACAAAAGTGCATACGTCTTGACGCCCCGCCTTTACCTCCTCCGTGAGATAGTTTACAGATTGAAAATGAGTGGTCACCCATAGCGCTGTATGACCGTCAGAGATACCTCTTTGCGGTCTCTTATGGCTGATTGCTCGTTTGACGAATTTGCGACTGTTGTATGTTCGATGCTGCATACGGTGGTGTTTGACCGCTTCCCACCCTATCCGATGCCCGGTGAATCCACTCGTTGCCCGAGATTGTTGTCTACAATACTTAAATGCCACAAACTACAAAATAGACTGAAAGCGGCAAACAATTGACCAATTGCCGGACTCCCACGTTTCCTTATCATCGATTATGAATGACAGGAATTGCTGGTCGCTTAATTCCTCTCTGGCCGCATCGAGCACCATGCTCCGCAACTCCCCGCCCTTGAACAGGTGGTAGTAGCGCTGATAGATGGGGTCTGCCGTCTCCGGTACGATCTTTGCATCACTTTCAGCCGGATGCTCTATTCGTTGACCCGATTGAAGCTTCCAGGGCACGAAAACATCCTGTTTCTCGGCGTCAGACAGCTTCAAACTTCGCAGTGTAGAAGTTGCCGATTCCAACTTGTCCATATCTCTCTGGCGTTTCATATAGGGTTTATTTGCTTTAGAATCCGAAGGGGCGCTGGCGGCGGGATTAAGTGGAGGTGTCTGTTCTACAGCCCAGACTTGAATGATGAGCTTGCCGTGCTTCTTGTTTAAAGCCCGTAGCATCGTTCGAACAGCTGCTATACGCCTTGAGGGGGTCGTAAAATGGTGTATCGTTGCTATCGATATTGCAAAGTCAAATGTACCATCCCGCCAAGGCATGTCTATAGCGTCGCCCACTAGGACTTCATGCGAGCGATCTTTCGCAATCTTTACGAGGTTTGTGGAATAGTCAAGACCGATGGTGAGTACGGCTCCTGCCTGAGATGACTTTGCAGGAGCTTCTTCGGTATCTGGCGCTACTGGGTCCGTCGATTCAGCCCTCCCTTTGCCCTTTGACGAGGCTGGCAGGCGAGAAGCTCCTTGTCCGGACTGCTCGAATTGTAGGACACTCCTTAATCCGAGATATTTTCCGTTTCCGCAGCCCGCATCCAAGCCCAAGGAGCCAGCAGGGAGACTCTCGAAGAACTGCGTAATACCTGGCCAAGGCTGGCGTTGCGTTTTGAGAATATCATTGTAATTTCGCAGGTTTGGGTAGTGGACAGGTTCACTGCTGTGTAAGTCAGACAGGTCGACACCGGTAATAGAAACGTCTCTGAGCTCCACCCACCTTGTATCGAGTCGACGAAAAGTGCGATGCTATTGTCTCGTACACTTGATGTACATACTGAGCTTCATCCCTGCGAGCAAGCTCGTCGAGGTCGTTTAGCGAGTGGCCGGGCATGCAGACGGCCAGAGTAGCAAGTGGTGACCTCGAGCGTGTCCAGGATATTCAAGGAGCGTATGCAGTCAATCCAAACGTGCAGAAGAGAAGAGCTAGCTACAAGCGAGAAGTAAAAAACGTGATCGGACCTCTACCAAGAGGCAAGACTGCTGATCTTCCTCTGCATGTTGGCTCAGACTCAATGCCTTCACCGAGGACAAGCACTGCAGCACTATGTAACCCTATTGAAGGTACAAAATCACTGTCCTGCCGCCGGAAGACTGCTCAGATCCTTCTGTGGGAGATGCCTTGTCCACCCTAATCCGACACGACGGAAGGGACGTCTTTTCTGGCTTGTAATGGTTGCGTTTAGCCGTTGTTGTAGATATGCTACTCATAACTCGAACATGCAACGCTTAGTAACCAGTTTGATGATAGTTGTCAATATCAGATCGCCCTCCTGACTTTTGGGAGATGCAGCCTGGTATGCACTCTCTTTGCTTCCATATACAAACTCGAGGAATCCATATATGCGTGTCTTCTGCCAGTGCTTGACACGCTCTCCCAGACAGCTGTCCTCGAGTGTAGGGAGCATCGCACAACAACGCCTGCTTCATTCGATATCATCATCGTATTCCGCATCAGTGGCAGGATCACAAAGAAGTATAGCGGCTCCGCTCTCTTCAAGATTGCCAGTGAACGAGGGCAGCGCATTGCAGAACAGCCCAAGACGAAGATCCTTCATGTCTACTCCACTTGAAGATGGTGGTCCCGTCGAGAGGTCTATCAGGACCAAGGTGTGCATGGACGTTTGAAAGAGCGATCACGAACATCAAAATGGCTAATATCCTTGCACACAGCTCACTGAAACACTCAAGCCATTGCATTTAGAGGTCACAAACGATTCACACTTGCATGCGTGAGCTTTTCTTCTGCAAGTATTGGTGCTATGCCATTTGCTGATTATGGACTGCTACAGCCACCACGCTGCCATGAGAGCTCAAGGTGGTGGAAATGGAGAATCGCATTTCACAGTCGAGGTAGTCAGCTCTGAGTTCGAAGGAAAGGTGTGTTCTCCTCAGAGACCCAATGTTCAATGCATTTCACATGTACTAAAGCACATAAATTCCTTCCCAGCGTCAAATGCAACGGCATCGATTGATCTATTCTACTCTGCAAGCTGAACTTGACGCTGGTCTACATGCGCTTGTCATCAAGGCGAAAACACCAAAAGAAGCAGGAATGGAAGATGCTGTTGGAGAGGTGGAAGCTCCTCCTGCTTCAGGCGGAAAGCAGGCGCCTGCCGGACCATGAGCGCACTTTTCGGTGATATATAGTGACATGTAACAATATAGTACGGAGAACATATTTGGAACGCAGATGAATATCTCTCACTACTCTGGGTACACCATTTTTCTAGTCACTCCTCCATCTACCACCAACTCTTGACCCGTCACAAACTCACTTTGCGCCAAGTATCTGACAGCTTTATAGATATCTTCTACTTTTCCCACCCTCCCAGCAGGATGCCATCTGTGATCTGCCTCTGTCATTCCATCTTCCCACGCGACTCCCTTCTCATCAGCCTCTTTATTCTCGTTGTCCACGCTTATCCAGCCAGGCGAAATGGCATTCACTCTGATGTTATGCTTGTGCCCCAAGGAGACAGCCATAGATTGAGTCAGACCAAGTAAGCCAGCTTTACATGCGCTATACGCTTCATGATTGTCTTCAGATTGATGTGCTCTAGTTGACGATATATCGATGATAGAACCTGGTCCCCGCTTGTCAACCCCCACAGCTTTCAACATTGAGGTACACAGTCGAGAAAGGATGAAGGGAGCAGTCAAGCCCACAGCCACTTTAAGATCCCACTGCTCTTCTATACTCGCGTCGAGATCGTCCATGCTTCTATCGTCTGCCCAAGTATGTGGCGTTGCGAATGCATTATTGATGAGAAGGTCCAACTTGCCATTGAAAGCTTTCGATATGTCCTTTACTGACTCTTTAAGTGCTCGTCTATCGCTTAAATCAACCACTTTGCTGTGAAAACGTGCTTTGGAGGTGCTAGCCCATTCTTGCGCTCTCTTCTCCGTATGACCCAGTTCTGCCTCGTTGGAATCTAGAGCGTAGACCGAATGCCCATCTTGCAAAAGAAGTCGCACCAAACCTCTTCCAATGCCTCGTGCTCCTCCAGTAAGAGCAACGTTCATCTTCTGGCTGGACATGGAATGCTCGTCACCTATACTCTAGGGCTTGTATATAGCTCGCTTTGACGTTACAATCTGAACGATCAAACGTCAGGCAAAGCGGGAGGAGGGTATTGTGTCGTGCTTCTCAAAATGGGGATTCTCAACTTGCTAGGCTCGGCGCGAACTGAAGCAAGCCGTCAGCATTGCTGTCATTGTAAAGAGCCTCTTTCCCGATCACGCGTTTGTGACTGACATGGAGGACAGCAAATGGCGAGTGATTGCTGGTGCTCGTAGTGACACTCCTGAGCGCATGCTTGTAGTATGTTACAATTCTCTGCTTGCTGCGTTGCCGAGTTGCCCTGAGCATGATGAACGACGTCGCATTGCAGCGTGCCTCTTGACTCTGCATCGACTGTCGACGGCGGATATGCAACGACAGATGGACAAGTAGAAGACTTCGAACACATCCGTACTCGCACACCATGATCAGCGGCGTGTTCATCTACTCGCTCAAAGGCGAGGTCCTCATCAGCAGGGTATTCCGTCCAGAGATCAAGTGGGTGCACCATCCATGCATGTAATCAGTATCACATCCACTCACGCTGCATACTGGCATCACAGACGCTCCATAGCAGAGATATTCAGAATACACGTAGTCGCAAACCCTTCAGTCAAGTCGCCCATCCTCACTCTGGGAAGCACGACCTTCTTCCATGTCCGCCACTTGAACATATACATTGCATGCGTGACAAAGAGCAATGTCAATGCTGCGCTCGTCTTTGAGTTCTGCTATCGCTTGATAAGCATTGGAAGAAGCTACTTTGGGAAGTTGGACGAGGAAAGCGTCAAGAACAACTTTGTACTCATCTATGAGCTGCTTGATGGTAAGGTGGTGCTCTGATGCATCTACTGTGGATTCCCCGGGAGAACATTGCTCATGCCCTTATTCACACGACAGAGATCCTCGACTTTGGATACCCTCAAAACTCGGAAACGGAAACTTTGAAGATGTACATTACGACCGAGGGTATCAAGAGCGAACAGGCAGTGGTACGTAATTGAGATGCCTTGTCAGAGTCACTCGGAATGCGCAGACCACTTATTGCTCTCTCTTCATGCTTATATCAGCGCGAAGACTCGTCTAAAATCACAATACAAGCTACAGGAGCGACTTCGTGGCGACGGTCAGACGTGAAGTACCGAAAGAACGAGGCATTCGTCGATGTCATAGAGAGTGTCAACCTTCTCATGTCGAGCAAGGGTAAGTCATATGCATTCTCAACAAGGACATGCTCTTGTTGACGTAATGGACCATCTCGCCTCATTCTGCTGCACAGGAACCGTCCTTCGAGCAGATGTCGACGGCCAAATCTTGATGCGAGCATACCTATCAGGAACACCAGAATGCAAATTTGGTCTGAACGACAAGCTAGTACTAGACAGGAGAGCGGCTCTATCTCAGAAGCTATCATCTACGATAGACGGTCCTGATAATCCTGCTGTCGAACTGGATGACTGCCAATTCCATCATTGTGTGAAATTGGGCAAATTCGACAACGATAGGACGATCTCGTTCATACCGCCTGATGGCGAGTTTGAGTTGATGAGGTAAGTCTTGAATGATTAATAGGTGTCTGCCTGCCCCAGGCTGATCCCGTTATGCCTTCCTTTCTCAGATATCGGTCTACGACGAATGTCAATCTGCCTTTCAAGGTGCATCCCATCATAGAAGAAATAGGCAAGACCAAAGTCGAGTATACAATACAAATAAGAACGACTTTTTCTTCAAAACTTGCAGCTACGAATGTTAGCTTGAAAATTCCTACTCCTCTCAATACTGCCAAGGTAGACTGCAAAGTCTCTTTGGGAAAAGCCAAGTACATAGCTGCTGATAATATGATAGTCTGGAAGTGAGTCCAGGAGTCTTGTTTGCCCGGTTACATGCTCAAATGAGAGCGTCAACTGATGCAACATTTACGCTTTCAACTTGACGGTTTTAGGATCCCAAGAATACAGGGTCAATCGGATATCACATTCACAGCAGAAGCGACACGGACGAGCACAACATTACAAAAAGCATGGTCAAGACCTCCTATCTCAGTTGATTTCCAAGTATTGATGTTTACAGCTTCTGGTTTGATGGTCCGTTTCCTGAAGGTTTTCGAGAAGAGCGGCTACAATTCTGTAAAATGGGTGAGATACCTTACCAAAGCTAACGGCACGTACCAGGTTAGAGTGAGTCAAATGACTGCCGGTACACGCTTAGTTCATGGCTTACACCGATCACACTGATCCTTCCCTCAGTTCTAGACCCTGTACACGCTTGTTCAAGCAAAGTAGTGAAGATTGATCAGTGTCGATTGTTGTTATGATACTATGCCGTCACGCGGCAATGCGTAACGAGCGGAAAGAGACTTTATTGGAAGATTATGTAGTTTCTGCAGCATTGAAACCGAATTTTTAGTGTGACGTGCAACGACGGAAAGGCCTCCAAGAATGAAGGTTCGCGAATGAACTTGCAACTACGATAAAATGACTGCGCCTTAGTGCAAAAGCTAGGATGTGAATTACGGTACTGATTGTGCTGCGATGAGTGGGCATTAAGACCGTTACTGCTAAGGGAAGACTGCGAGATAACGAAATTTTGAGATCTATCGAATGATAGTCACCGTACCTGGCTCCATCTCTCCCTCCGAATCTGTGTCGCCAAGGTTTTTGTTTCGTCTACCTGCAGAAGAGCGTCGTCTGACCCCAGTTGCTCCGCCAAAGTCACTCGGTGGTGTTGCTAAGTTATTACTAGTCCTGTTGAGCTGAGGTGTTGTTTGATCCACAGCCCCGTGCGTTGTTGAGAGAATCTGCCTTTGTTCAGGAGTAGGTGAATCAGGATGCATCTGCCTAGGTTGCCCATTGGGGCCTGGGAACGATCCATTTTTTGGCGTTCCCAAAGGAGCATCTGCCATTCCTAATGCGAGTTCTTCCGTCTCATCGTCTTCGGTAACATTAATGTCGTCATAATTAGAGGTGAACAATCGGGGATCCGATATTGATTCAGGTAAATTGCTTATAAAATCAGGTCTTGGGGTATTGTTTGTGTCTATCGAATCTCGACGGGATGTCAAAGCTGTCATGTAGTCTTCTTCGATTTCTTCACCGTCAGTAGAAATCGAGGTGGGGATATTGTCGTGTCTGGCTGGGAAGAGTCATGGTCAAATCAATCAGAACATACTTTGTCGACTGAACGAATGGCGCGCAGGATCTTAGCCCGCCAGGGGATTAAAGACGTGCAATCTGCCCTGTCGAGGTTGACGTAGGGTAATCACGACGCACCTGCTAGGTCGTCATTGTCATCTGGATGCGTGTCTTCTAGATCCCTGCTCAAACTGGCTGAAGACAGTGATTCATCATCTGGCACATCGGGTCTTGACGAAGTGATGCTTCGATGCGACATTTGCGGAGAGGGAATAGTCTCAGGGCTTAGCGCACCTTTGGGGACGTCTTCAGGTCCAGTCTCTCTTCGGTCTCGGAGCGAAGGTTGCAAGAGATCATCGCTAGTTCTAGGGCTTGTCGGAAAAGCAACCTTGCTGGCGGCAGGTGTAGCGGCAGCGTCGCATACATGCTCTGCTAATTTGACGAGAGAAACTTTGTTTCCACAGTCGGAGCATCTGACTAGGGGCATACCCTCTTCGTCTACTTCATCTGTAGTTTCATCTGCATTGATGGGGGCAGAGCTCTGCTCCTCCTGCAAAAGCTTATCCAGCGGGCTAGTCTGTCCATCGGCATTGGAACGGTCCATTTCAGGCTCAGGTCCAGAAGTCTCGATAGGAGCATCGCTCGCGGGCCCTTGTGCAGGAGCCGGTACCATTGACGCTCCTACGATCTTGGCTTTGGCAGCATCATCACCCTCATCGAAAGCTTCAAGATTGGTATCAGCAACATCACTTTCTTGGTGTGAAGCGATAGAATTCGCTGTACTGGATCGTTTGAGTCTGTCTGTTGGGGAATAGGAGGACCGCCGTATAGGCGACTTCCGAGCCGATGTAGGGGGAGGTGTAGGTAGCTTGTCGCCATCCGATGTCATAGGTACCGCCTCGTCGGCATCTGGAACAGCAAGGGATAATGAGGAGCCTGAACGGGAAAGTGTAGCAGCTTCTTCGACGGGAGGAGAAAAGATTGCGGTTGTTGACGGCTTCTCCATCGTGTACTTGTCGAGCTCCTTAGCTGCACGATCGACAGCCTCTTGGGGTGGTTGCTGTCTGTCTAGCGAGTCTTCGCTAAGAACGGAGGATCCCTTCTTCACTTGTAATACACTGTCCGGCTTCTCAGCCTGAAGTTCCTTGCGGGCTTCGAGGGCGGCAGGGCGCTCTTCATGAGGCGTAGTGACTATTTCTTCCCGGTCTAACACATTCGTAGACTCATCCTCGTTAGCTGTAGTGTCCCCCGAAGAGGAGGTCATATCACCAGCAATTGAGCCTGCTTCAACATGCAGAGATGACAGACTGATGCTCGACATTGGGGTCCTGAGCCCAGCAGAGAGGGAGTCGTCTCCGCCATATGGGAAGTTGGACGAGGTCGCGTTGCTATTTGCTCTCAAAGCAGCTAGTGGTCCTGGGAGTAAGGATGAAGCTGTCGAAGTGGCAGTGGCACCAGAGATGGAAGTTGAGGTCGCCGATGTGCTGGTTGAGCCCATGGAATCCGAGCGAGGAATGATAGGCCTGGAAGAGGAAGCAGGGAGTCGTGTTTCGGTACTGCCACCGTTACTGCCGGCGCTGCTGCCGACAGTAGTGGAGCTTGCGCTTCGGCCTGTCGTCGACAAAGAGGGTCCACCGCTAGTTGCAACTACAGATGGACTCTGTATAGGTGATACAGCTCTTCCAATGCCGAGCGACACGGCACGGTAGCCATCTTTAGACGGTGTGAGGCCACCCCTAGCAGCAGGAGGCGCGGCACCAAGACCAAAAGAGCCTTTGACTTCCAAAGGTTTCTCACCCTCTCTGTCGAAACGAGAGCGTAGATTCGACAAGTCTGCATGAGGGATATGTTTTGCTTGATCTCTCTTTGAGGCATTCGCTGCAGCTCCACTCTCAAAGGCTGCTATCTTGGACTTGAACGCGCTGCCACCTGAGAGCGTAGGCTTTGCTGGAGAACCGGACGGAGATTCAGACATTGTGGAAGCACAGGATTGACTGAGATAAGAGATTGCGCTACGGAATCCAACACCAGTGACAATCTGCGATATGCAAGGTAGTCCGCTTGGAGTCTGCAATGTCACCATTTGCGCACAGCAACGCGAACACGCAACGAGTCCAGCGAACAGGGAGGAATAGCGAAAGTCAGCACGGCCTCCCACTGACTGTCTGTCCTCTTTGCAGTCGACGCACCCTATGCTCGCTGTTGCCGCTCCCGAGAGTTGCCCAACCTGGACTGCGATTTGCTCTATGATGCGCTCTTGTGAGCCAGATGTGCGAAACGAGCAGATGCGCAGGCACGCAGAGACAGAGAGCGGCAGTCCTAGCTTGTCAATGTGGTGATATCGCGATGAGTAGGGAGTAGTATCGAGTCCTGACGTGGACTGTGGTGAGAACGCGACGAGCAAGCTCGCGTCATTGCACAAGTCGAGCTGCAGACAGCTTTGCCACACAGTATGAGGGCACAGCTTTTGTGAGATATCTTTTGGTGCAGCTAGCATTCAAGTCGTATCTGACAAGAACTGCAGATCCATTTTCCCTGGCGTTCTTGGCCGAAGCCTGAACCGGGACAGTACTACCACAAGAAAACGCTAATAGCAAAGCAGGATACAGTCTTACGGTAACAAGTAGAAACAACAAGGTAGTAGGAAGATGCAGGACTAGACAAGTCGTTCGTGATACTTGTGACAACGAAGCAGACAATAGCATTGCTTATTTTGCGAACGAGGGTGACCGAATGCCTTGGAGTGGCGAAGATACTAGAAAAGACGAAGCTCGAGATCTACATCGACACAGCTTTGATTTCTCAGTGCGCAACTGGTTTGCCATGGAGACCGTATCTAATGCGACATGTTAGCTCACTGACGCAGATCGTCACACGCGGAAGGCCCGATAGACTCACTTGTCTTGGTACCCAACCTCGCGTCGGAAGAGCAGGATGTGTGGTTCAGGAGCTGTGCAAATTGGTAAAGGGTGGAAGAGTATGCAAAGTAATGGGAGAGACATCAAGATTGATAAATAACTTGGGAACTTGTTTCCGGAACATGCCATGGTAGATAGAAACATACCGTGTGTCTCATCTGGTCGAAGGATAGACGAGTCAGTTTGCAAGCGATTACAGAGTATAGTAAGCTTACAGTGTTCCCATCCCATAGACTGTGTGATGCCAATGCCTGAAATCGACTGAGTCAATACTTGAAGTCTGATCATGTGTATATCCCTTCTACTGACCTCGCCATTCCTGCAAACACATCACAAGCATATGTCAGCTGGAACTACGCGTGGCTGGTCCTTCTCCAAGCGATGAAGTGACTAACCTTATCAGACAGCAACCTCAGGGTCCCGCTCTCTTCAAAGTATTCTGGCTTGATCTGCTTGAGGCTTCACGCGTACAGTGGGAAAAACAACGAGACCGCGAGTCAGGAGGTGCCGCGAAGAGGGGATATCTAGCCTCTGCGGCGTCGAAAGCAGTAGTCTTACAGTGCTTTGGGCAAGATGACATGTCTGTACTCCCACTGATCATCGGAATATCGACTGTCGATCCAGTTGCAGTTATTTGCGAAGTTGTTTGGTTTGACAGGCGAAAGTGGACAAACAAATCATTAGTGCTTCGGTCCACGCCGGACAAACGAGACTGTCGCAAGACTGCACGCTTACTCGCTATAGTGGATGCGTGCTGGATGAAATGACAGTATATTTGCATCAGAGAACGCGTTTCCTCAAAGGCCATACTGTCCTCCACTCGCTCCGGACCTGACTTTCTAGAAAAGGTCCACAACTCCTGCCTGTGGAGGGAGAACTCACCGACCAGATCTTGATACGTTTCACCGCCCATGGTATCAATATTTTAACGGTCTTCGAAGCGTCAAAGGTGTTGTGCGACTGAGGTGCTGTTCCCAGGTCCAAGTTGCGAGCAGTCGAAAGCAAGCTGTCTTGTGGGCGTGTCGCGGAACTCGATCATCCTCGCATTTCGACCGTACCCTACAGTACAGTACGCCTTCTCCGGGTCTACAAGTTGCCTATGGAAGAGGCAAATGCGAGGCTGTGTCTTGATACAACTCATTATAGCCGGCACACCGCTCGCTCAATCGCAAGACCTACCCGGAGAGAGCAGAGATGGACAATATTATTTGCTACCAAGCGTAATCACAAGCCTATGGATTGTCTCAAACTTCACCGTGCTATTCATCTAGAACCTACAAACGTCCTCGACCCGGTTCTTCGCTATCCACCTCGATTTCCCTCTCCGTGAATTGTAGTCGTCCATCTTCAGGTGTCAACTGCTTACCCAAAGCCAAATCAGGAGATCCCTTTGGTACTTCCTCCTCGACAGCAGTGGTTTCAATGTTGCTGCCCCGTGGGAGTGGAGCTTGACGTCTTTCTTGTCTCCTCTTTCCAGCCTGACTGTGCCATCCGAAAAGCGATACTCTGCCCTCTGACCACTTCATATAGATAAGAGCTGCCACAACGCTGAGCCAATAGAACACATAAGACAAAATTGTGCCTATTGACGCATTGTTGTTCCAGCCAAGAATGGCATTAAAGATAGACCAGCCATAGCCGCCACTTTTGGCTCCTGGGCTGCAGCAGTCCAAGCTGCAAGAAAGCAGAGCATCAGCATTGCGAAGCCGCCAAACCCCCTTAGTCAGAAATGTGCACCGCTTACTGCCAAACATTACCGTGGACACTATAGGATCCTGGTCCAGTCCCTGTTTCAGCTACGTCTCCACCTACGAGCTGTGCGTATTTATAGGTCTCGAAAAATCCAACACATCTCGACAGGAGTCCAGCACCAATAAGCAGCAGGAAGCCAGTGGACCCGACCAAGAAGAATGAAAGATCTAAGAAGATCTCGTCAGTTTTAGCCTGATCGCTGAGCACGCACGTTGATTACTCACTCAGGCGAGAAGATGACTTGTATAGAAGATAACCAACAGCCAGGCCAGCTAGCAGACCGCAGATCGCAGCAAGTGGAATGGAGGAGCCTGGTTCACCCAGAGAGACACCGCCGAGGAACACAACAGCTTCCAGTCCTTCGCGCATTAATGTGATTGCTGGCAATATGAACAGGGCGTATTTGGTACCGAGTGACCGCTTGACCTGAACTCCCTCCGTTTCGACCGCAGCTACGAGCATTTTCAGATTCGGCGCCTGCTAGTACCAGAACCTAAGCTTTGCCTACTCACAAGTAAGCTTATCCTGTTGCTTGACGAAAGCTTTTTCCAGCTTGATCTTCCACTTGAGCTTCGCGCGATCCATGCGTAAGAAGCCCAGGGCCATGACCCAGATCATGATGCTGGCAACAAGTGCGAATACACCTTCCCAGAGATCCTCAGATGCGCCATACAGGTCTTTGACTTTGGTGTAAAAGACCGCAATGAAGGCTGCGCCGCTTTATAGAAGAAGAAAATGTTTCAGAGTGATGCCGTACACCGTCCACTCAGACTATACTCACACTGCCAAAGATATGAGGAGACCAACACCGGCACCGGCAAAGATTTGAATCCTTAGCTTTCTCAGTAGCCTTCGTTCGGTCGCGGTTCGACCGTGCTTGTCGAGCTCTTCATCAGTGCCCAGGGTCTGCGAGGTTTCTGCTGCAGTAGAGCTGCCCTCTACTCTGCTCAAGGTGTACGTTGATACGCCCTTGTACCCAGGGTGAGAAGGACTGGTACCCGAGACAAGCTGCTCTACTAGCGCGAGCAGCACCGAGACGATGATGGCTGCCTCGAGCGTTTCTCGGAAGAGCTGTTGAGCAAAAGAAGGCGTTGAAGGTCAGCCTGTTTAATGTGCTGATGATCTGGCCCGACGATATCTCACGATGAAAAAGACTGTGGTGTACGGTAACTGATCAGCGCTTGGCACGCGGTGCAGTAGGAATTGCCATCAAGCTGTGCCGGCTTACTGGGTACGGAGAACAAGTCTCTTGCCATTGTACTGGAAGGTCCGTAGAGCTTTAGAGAATTGATCTGCGAGCAGGGAAAGGGTCCATTCAACGAGCGCTCAAGCAGGTTCCCTCTTCACACAGCCCTTTGCAAGCAAAGGTGGACTGGACTCTCGTGAGGAAAATGAAATCTGCCCTTTCGGTCGAGTCGGAGGATCTTACCCGATAAAGAAAGATCACAGGGCACTCTTCACTGATCAAGCAGTGATGCAAATATCAACGATGAGAGAGGAAAGGCCAACGGGCACGTACTAGACACTGTCAGTCTTCCGGCAACGGCGTGCGACAGCCCCTGATTGGAGGCTCGATCGACTTTCCCATGCAGCTAATCTTCCTGATCAGATAATCCAGATCTAAATCTGGACCTTCCTTGCACGCGCGCCGCTCTCAACTACTGGTGGTATTATCACATCACGACATCAAACTCGTTTAGCTCCGTCTAGCCCCGTGTCGCGTTGTCTCTAGCCCATCGCATGCACCTTGGAGAGCAGACCTCCCCCCTGCCTACAGACCCGACCCGGCCCGGAACGAGCGGAGGACGAAGCGAAGGGAAGAATCGAAATCAGATCAGATCTTGAACCGAAGAAAAGTGCTCAGAGCCTGACGGGCAAGCAGCCCATTCGGCTGTCACAGCTCCTTCTGCACGGAATACTCCTCCTCAGTCAGATCTTTCCATACGACCGACTGCATGCAAGTGACCAAGCTTCCACTAGCCATGCGAAGCCTGTTAGCAACCGTGCCGCTGTGGGCGTTCGCCAAAGCTGCCACGCGCGAGATATACTACGACATCACGACGGCCAGGGGTAACCCTGATGGCTTGTTAGACAGAGAAGTCTTGACCGTGAATGGTTCCTGGCCGTAAGCTCGAGTTCACTTCGTTCCCTCTTGATGCTGAGCTGGGCTAATTGATCGAGGTTCCCGCTGCATTTCTCGGATTCGACTATAACTTTTGCCTGTTACTCGACGGCTTCATTATACCAGTCCTCCGCCCATCGAGATCAATTACGGCGATACTCTCCTAGTCCACGCAACGAATAAGCTCGACGTCAACACCGCCGTTCATCACCATGGCATGTTTTTCAATTCCACCTCGTGGTTTGATGGAGCGGTCGGCGTCACCCAATGCGGTATCCCACCCAATCAGACTTTCACGTACCAGGTCGACACTGTGTCAGGAAATCAAACGGGAACCTACTGGTATCACAGTCATTTCGCTGGTCAATACGCCGATGGAATGCGTGCTCCGCTTATTATCCATGCCCAGCCGGAAGTGCATGCCTATGATGAGGAATACACAGTCAGCCTTTTCGACTGGTAAGTCTTCCTTCAAGTCACCTGTTGTCATTCATCATTGACTCATGCGTGTGCGATAGGTATCACGAGCCGTATTCTGAGCTAGTGAAAGGCTTCCTGTCCGAAAGCAATCCAACAGGAGCAGAACCTGTTCCAAGTTAGTCACTTACGTCCAAACGAGCCTTGATTTCAGCTCATGTCTTCCTTGCACAGAATCCGCTATCATGCACTTTTCACAAAACGAAACATACCTCCCTGGGTTCTCGGAGAACACCAATATTACTTTCGTACCAGGTCGTGTCTATCGTTTACGCATCATTAACATGAGCGCACTAGCAATGTTCAGCTTCTGGGTATGCCTTCGACCCAGGCATTCATTAAAGATCTGGCTGATGGTAGTTTGGCGTGTGATGTAGCTGGACGGGCACGACATGCGAGTCATTGAAGGTATGTTTTTTTCGCAGACGCCGCCCATTCCCGATGCTGACCCATCCACACCACGATACAGTCGATGGAACAGATGTTGAAGAATATCCCATCGATCTCGTCACTCTTTCGGCTGCACAGCGAGTATCGGTACTGGTTACCGCTCGAACCGACACCGCCTCGAATTGGCTTATCCACGCAAATATGGTGAGACTAATGTTGTCTTCCAGCAAAGCTTGTTCTAAATGAAATTATATTGACAGAGTCCGGACATGTTTGACGTGATACCTGACGACCTCCAATTAAGTAAGTCCGGTATTAAATCTTAAAGGGTGTTCAGGGACTAACGTTATCCCGACCTCAGACATTACGTCCACTGCTGTCTACGACTCGAGCGCTGCTACGGAGCCTGGCACGACAGTAGATGAGTACACCGAGTTCCCAGATCAACAGCTTGTGCCGGTGCAGGTAGTAGAAGAACTAGTAGCGAATGTCGACATTGAACTCGGCGTCTTCTTCGACACTGCGGATGATGGAACGAACAGAGCTTTCTTCAATAATGTCACCTATCGAACTGTGAGTCCTTATCGGTGTCCAAAGGCCGATGCCACAGCATCAATGCATGTCCGCATCGGTTGATCTGCGTCCTCGTAATCCGAACTGATTCTCGCGTTCTCGTAGCCAATCGTACCAACATACCTTACAGCGGTGTCTATGGGAAATGACAGCTACGATCCCAAGATATACGGTCAGACCAGTACTTATATCCTCAATCAAGGCGACGTAGTCAATTTGTGAGTGTTCGACCTCTGTTCATCAAATCCATGTCCAGGCTTGACGCGCTTGAATATTGCAGGAAAGTGATCAACTGGGATGCTGGCTTTCACCCATTCCATCTACATGGGCACAAAGTACAGCTGTGAGTGTTGATATCCGCATGCATGTGAACCTTTGCACTGAGTAGTGATTTACAATAGAATTGCGGCATCCCACGACGTTTCGTCTGACGATGCAACGATTGAAGGAGGTCTCCAAGTGAAAAACAGCAATCCCATGCGACGGGACACCTACCTAGTGCCGCCTGAAGGTGGAAGTCGAACTGTTCGATGGAGAGTAGACAATCCTGGAGCCTGGTTCTTCGTACGTAACTCGTCGCCTTCACTGGTCGCCTGACTAACAACTGACGAGATGTATGTGCCTGTTTCTAGCATTGTCATATTGACTGGCATCTGTCAAGCGGTTTAGCTGTCGTGTTCGTTCAAGCACCCGATGTCCTGCAGAACGAAATTGGCGCTCCACTCTATTTGAAGGAACAATGCGCAGCTCTCGGATATGCAACTTCAGGTAATGCGGCTGGATGGAACAGCACAACGGTAAGCGCAGATCGGCATCAAAACATATAAGATCAGAACTAACCACTCTGCTTCTTTGCTGAATAGGATTTCCGAGGGCTTCCTTTTGGGCCGTTCCCTCAGCAGCTGGGCTGGCACGCGAAGGGTATTGTAAGTACTAGAGTTTGCTGTTCTGTGGAGGAGAAATGCTCGAACTGACGAGTATGCTACAGGGCGCCTTGGCAGGCTGTATCATTACTGCACTTCTAGGCATGGCGACCGTTGTTTGGTAAGCGAGTATTGGTATCACCGTTTGCAGGAGATGTGCGCGCTTTGGAGGAAAGCAATCAACCACCCATTTCGTCCAACAGAGCTGAGATCATGCCCGTATGATCTCAGCCCTGTTAGGGGAGATGAACGGTTCTCTGTTTGCCTCAAAGCGCGCAAAACTCCTGCAAATGGCGATATATCCGTACTAGCCGATATTTTGCTGATGTTGCCGTTTACAGGTATAGTTTTGGAGGCCAGCTTGATGAGGATGAACTTCAATTGGAAGTGGCGGCTGCCATCAAGCGAAAGGAAAATAAAGGCAAATTGAAGTCTTTCTTGCGGACTCGTCGAGAGTAGGTTGCTCAGCAGGCATATATGTACGAGTAAATAATGCAGATGAAATTGTGGCTATCGCAATATGCTATTTCCAAATGTGATCTCTGACAATTAGACCATACTGACAGGCAGGTGGGAAGTGGGGGTTTCACGACCCGAGCTTCTTGAGTTGCTTTTTCGCCCCAGAGAGCTTGCCCTCTGTGTTGTCGACATCCTCAGAGACTGCGAGGTGGTGCACGTGCGTCAGTCGAAAGTCTGGGACATACACCTCCACTGCTTCACTCCACTTACGCCTGTCGAGGAGCTCATTCTGTTCGACCAGCTCAACATTGATAGCAGTGGCTAGCTGGCGTTGTCTTCAAGCCGGGACGAGACATAGGAAAGTTCAGCCCTAATTCGAACTGCTTAAAAACTGGCTCACCTTCTGATGACAGCTGTTAAGGAGTTCACCCGTTCATCCTGTCCATCAATCTGCTGCATCTGCATCTGGAGTAGACCGCCATTATCTGGAAGGCAGAAAAGCATGTCAGCTGGCAGCAGATTCGCGATGAGATGTTGAGCATCTCTGCAGAGCTGAGACATAGAGCGACCTACCCAGCACCCGTGTTTGTGCGGTTTCCTCTGCAGGCTTTCGAGTACCCAGAACGCGCGTAACAGGTTTGCCTGACGGTCCCGAACCCGACAGAAGGTTTTGACGAGCATCAGGCGCATCAACATTTGAATTTGCATAACGTTTCTCCGTTCCCGCAGCGGTACTAGTAGTAGCTGCCAGGTTGCGCAGAACATCTGCCCTATCCTGTAGTTTTGCCACCATGTCGGTTCTCCGACGAAGTTCGCCTTCACTGAGCGCTCTCCTGATGCCTTCATCGTCTAGGCTTGTAGCAAGACTGCTCATACGTTGTACCAATGCCACGAGCTGCTTCTTAGCCTGCACGTTTGACTGGTGCGAAGCTGTCGAATCGCCTCGATCAGCGAGGCCGTCTCGCTTGCTTAAGGCAGACTGGATCTCGCGACAGACTGATTCCAATGCATGATACTCTTCCAGCCAGGATTGCGAGGTGAATGTTGACGTTGATATTTTTGAATTGCCCAGGCTTGACCCGCCTAGTGATGTCGAGACCGGAATCTCAAGGAATGACCTATGTGCGCGACTCTCTCTAGCGGCCTGCCCATGCGCTTCTCTGCTCCCAAGGACACCTCGCAGGAACGTCTCCAGTCCGTGTTGTCGGTCTTCGATGAACTGCTCATCGCCTTTGCCTGTCAATCCACTCCATGGCTTGATGAAGGCGGACCCTAGGCCAGCGCGTTTCGGTGGCAGATCAGGCAGCTTGTTTGACGATGTCGAAGCTCGCTCTTTGCCCTTTTCAGACGCTGACATGGATAGCTCGCTCTCTATGTCCTTGACGAGCGTCTCGAACTCGCTGTATCTCCGCCAGACTGTCCATGTCCGGTTTGGCGTGTGCACCTCGACGGCATATGCGACGTGCTTGTCGGGTTCTGTGCGCTCTTGATGCGACCGCACGTAGATCCCTTGCAGGTTCATGGTGGCCAGCTGCGAGCCCTCTGAACCTATCGCTGCTCGTCTTGCTGGAGTGATTACTCTTGCTTGCACGAGTCACAACAAAGTCAGGACGCAAACTACTACTCTTACACATTACGGCTTGGACTGCTGATGACGCCACATCATAGGAAATACTAGACAGTGCGGACGAAGAATGGATAGATCTAATGCCACTACAGGCAGGCCATGACTGTGGTTCATGCCGTTACGCCGTGGACTGGGACCGCAATCTGGAAGATGCCTGTGCCAGTCTGTGCAATCTTACCGAGAACGATGCTTGCACTGGGACTTGTCAAATCCTCAAAGTCACCGAACAACGTTGCGTCGGAAATGAATCCAGCAGTAGTCTCGAATGATGCTTTCAGGAAGGGCGAAGGGGAATTTGCGATACCCGTTCGATTGAAAGGCTTGTAGCCACCCTCGGATGTCTAGAAGAGGCGCGTCATCATTATCTAGAGTGAGAACCCGACGTAAAGCACGAGACTTACCATGTAGTCTGCAATGAGGGATAGATGACGTCTGTCTACACCAATGCCGTACACTCCGAAAACCCCCTGGATTTCTTTGATGAGGACATTTCGAGCCGCTTCAACACCATACGTCCGTAGTACAGCAGCGATGTCGTTGGTGTAGATAGAATTTAGGTCCACTACACCATGAGCGAACGACCAGGCGCCTGACAAGTTGACACCTTCTGTCATGCAGTACTTTGGATCATCTACCTTAGCCCCTGCTTCAGGAGCGGCTTCGAAGCAGCGCGCAATTTTCGGTGCTTGGTGCACGACTGCTCCACGACAGCATGCTTCGGCGATACCAACGAGCAATAGTTTCGGTTGCTTAGCAGCAAGCTGTGAAAGGCAAGCATTAGTATTTCCATATATAAGCAAGTGTGATAATCAGACATACCTGTAGCTCCATTGTACACCACTCGCCGTTCTCCTTATCGAATTCGACTCGTTCTATAAACTTGCTGCGGGTTTGGAAAAGTTGTTCCAAGCGTCGCATCTTGTCATGATGCTCCACTTGAGCTAGCTTCTTCTCCTTCCGGCTCAAAGCTTCGCCCTCTACATCGTCAATATCATCGCTCCCGATACTCTCCGCGTCGTCGTCCTCATCGTCTGAGCCAGAGGCGTAGGCCGCTTCCAATGCCAGAGTATCCGTTGCATACTTCATGACCTTGCTCTGTCCTTCATCTTCGGAATCACTCTCGTCAGGATCATCGTACATTGCTACTTCTCTGGTTTGATTCGCACGTCTCTCATCATCGGCGTCCATATCTAGCTCTTCATCGTCGCCCCTGCCGCGTGGGATCGCAATTTCATCTTCGGCAGCTCCGACGGCATCGCCATTGTCAACATCATCACCAGTCTCAGTCGTTCGACCGCCATTCTGCTTCTGTGCTTTGCCTACATCGCTCAACTTCCCTCCTTTTGATGCAGTCTTGAGCGCTTTCATGATCTCCTTGTCGAAAAGGGGCGAAAACGATCTATCAAGACTGCGCAGGATCTCCTCAGGACTCGTTCTGAACTCTTCATTATATTCTGCCCGCGGATAAAACTTCATGCGGACAGTGTAGATCGTTTCTCGAGAGTAAGCGTTGGCAGCTGTTTTGCTCGAAAGCTTCTGGTCTACCAAAACCTCCTCAACAACTTGTGACAGGGTCACTTTGCTGGCCGTCTTGCAGAAAGTTTGGAGCTGATCTGCGGTGACATCGGGTCGTATTTGAAGCTTCATGGTAGGAGTCTTGATGTTCGCAGACGCAGTCATAACGATTTCTCGCAGACGAGGGATACCAAGTGTAACGTTGGCAGCACCATGACCAGCGAAATGGAAGGTGTTTAGAGTCATTTGTGTAGAAGGTTCACCAACACTGTGAAGATTAATGCAATTATAAGATTAAGGTGAAGAAGATACAGAGCGTGCACTCACCCTTGCGAAGCGAGCAGACCAACCGCCTCGCCTGGGTCGACGAGACTGCGCATATATCTCAAATTCATTAGAAGTTTGAAGTATGACGAATCGAGAAGCTTGTCCTTCTTCAGTGTTTCCCATTCTTTCCATGTTCCGCGCTCCTTCTTTTTCGCCTTGAGCAGCTTCTGAGGATTCGCTGACATGTACTCATTGAGTTTGAAAGCGAAGGCTTCTGACGTGCTGCCCAAATATGATGTAGGTGAAAATAGAGACATTGTCGGGTCTGGCAGACCATGTAAGTCTGGGAAACCAGTTGGATTAATAGGTGCGGCGGCAACAGCTTTCATGGTCGACTTCATATTGGCGACCGCTTCGTGTTCGTCCAGGCGTCCTTGCAGAGAACTTGGATTGTAGCGTGCAACGAGAGATCGGTAATTGCGAGCTGAGAATTCAAATTGCGATAACATCTTTTGCCTCGTGACATCAAGCGAATCTTCACCATAGTTGAATTGAATAACAGATGCATCTGCATTTCGAACTGTATGATCGTAGTTGACTTTGATACCTTCCAAATGCTTGATGAGACATCTTTGCAGATAACCTGATCGCGAGGTCTTGACAGCTGTGTCAATGAGACCTTCACGTCCGGCCATACAATGGAAGTAGTATTCTTGGGGTCGAATGCCGGTCAAGAAACGCTGTGCAACGTAGCCTCCGGCTCGGGGCGCCGTCTCGAAAGCCTTGAAAGAGGGAAGCGTCTTTCCAGAAACCATCACGGGGACTCTTCGGCCTTCCAAGGATTGCTGACCCAACAAACAAGAGATTTGTGAAGCATTGACATTTGATCCTTTAGCACCAGATATTGTCATGGTTTGCATGTTGTTGTGAGGGAATGGCTTGACGAGACCGCTAGGCAATGCCTCCTTGATGACGAGAGAGCTGAGTTCACCCATCTTGGAAGACACTATGGCATCGAGACCAGCCAGCTTATTGTCGTCGCGCAAGACCTCTTCCAGACGCACTCGCAGATTATGCAATGTATCTGGGTCTTCTGGATCTTCCTTGTCTAGTCCGACTACCGACAGAGCAGCCATATAACCTCTTTTGTCCGCTTCTTGAATGCGGTCTGCTCTTTGCGCGTTACCCTCACTCGTCAGGATCAGATCGTCCATCCGGCAGGAAAAGGCCCGATGCTGAAGGTAATTCGTAAAAAGTCGACTGAGAACCCCGAGGAGCTTTCCTGCTGTTTCTTTACCGTACAACTCGTAGCAGGAGTGCACGAGACCGTACGCTGTCGCT
This sequence comes from Cystobasidium tubakii, assembly GCA_024345325.1. Classification (NCBI taxonomy): domain Eukaryota; kingdom Fungi; phylum Basidiomycota; class Cystobasidiomycetes; order Cystobasidiales; family Cystobasidiaceae; genus Cystobasidium; species Cystobasidium tubakii. The sequence goes on along the minus strand of BROO01000005.1, from coordinate 708,642 downwards.
CCGAATTGTGACTTGTCCAAGCAGCCTGAGATCATGTAGCCATCATGGAAGACGACAACGCCTTCCTCTTTGTTCGCAGGGCCCCAAGCTTCAGCAGGCACCTTTGATTTGGATGACATATGAAGCCCGGCTGATCCGATGGGCGTGATATTCTTGACAATTGTTGAGATGATCTGCTTGCCTGTCCACATTGGCTTGGGCTTCCAAATAGCCGGTGGCAGGGTAACAACGCGCCCTTGACCGGCGTAGCTATTCTGCTCGGGCCGCAAAGCGCCGTAGATGAGTTGATAGTATTCCTGACGAGTGAAGAAGATGTCTTTGCTCGTCATCCATGTTCCAGCGACAACGTGATCTTGAATCAGACCGCGAAGTGGGTTACCAGACGTAGGCACCAAATACTGATTGTCGGTATCAGCGATGAATCTGGCTTCAGCTTGTGCGATGTGACTTTGGGGGAAATGCATATTCATCTCATCTCCGTCGAAATCGGCATTGTAGGAATTACAGTTCGCGTAGTGCATACGGATTGTCTTTTCTCCCTTCAAGATTTTAGCTCGATGACACATCATACTGGGTTTGTGGAGAGTAGGCTGTCTGTTGAGGATGAGGATATCGCCATCGTCTAGATGCCGATAGACTTTGCGATTGAGTTGAGGCGTGCGAGTCGAAGGAATACCAACATCAGGTCTGCCATGGGGAGTATGTGATGAACCCGAGGGCGTGAGTAGCTGAGCAGCCAGACTGGCTCGTTCTTGGTCGCTCTTGCCCTCCTATAGCATCAACAATAGCAAAACATTAGTTGCCGGCCATGCATGGATGCAGAATTTACATACCAGTGACATAACAGATCCATCTTCCATCTCAATGAAGGCAGCTCCAGGATGGACTTTCGGGCCATTGATGACAAGCTGTCTAAGCTTGGCGAAGTTATGAGGTGTGACTGGTTCTGGGAAGGTGAGTTTCTTTGCAAAAACAGGTGGTACTCCAATTTCATTGGTTTCAATGTTGATATCAGGAGAAATGACTGATCGAGCAGCGTAATTGACTCGCTTTCCCATCATGTTTTTACGGAACAGACCTTCTTTCTTCTCCAAGACTTGCTTGATACCCATTGGAGGCTCTTTACCGCCCCGTAGCTGTACCGGATTCTTGGTCGAATCCATAAAGGAGTTGACTGCGATTTGAAGATTGATGACTGCTTCAATAAGACGGCCGTACAACCTTATTGTGTCTACCTCAGGGGGAGCAACGCCGTCCTGCATAGGCTTCTTGACTCGTGCTTCTCGGAGAGCCTCGTTGCGGTCACGAATGGTAATGACTGCCTTGAGCTGCGAGTGCCAAAATCTCAGATCACCGGTTTCACCAAGTAACAGTGATTCTACTTACCACGTTCGATAGTAGCTCATTCTGGGGGCTCTCGAAGGTCATATCACCCATACTAGCAGGTGGTCTGAATCTTGAGGGCGGAACAGTGACTACGTCGAGGAAGAACAGGTCACCAGTAACAGGCGCGGGATCATCTTTCGAAACGCCATTCTCTGCAGCCAGTCTAGCACGCGTAGGAAGAGGACCGTGAGAACCATAGATCAGTTGGCAAATCTCGTTCTCATTCTGGAAGAGTCTTCTAATATGTTCACGACATTCTTGAGCTGTCATAATGCGCTCCGTCTGCTTGGTTGAAGTAGGCTGGAGTGCGGCGGCCTTTCTTTCTGCTTCTGACGCCCCGTTCACATTATCGATTCCGGCTGTATCGGCTTCTAGTCTAGCTTGTTCATCATCATTTAGCCCCATCGGCTCAAGCGCGTTGTCTTCCCTCGCTTCGTCTTCAAGACTCGTGTCACTTGTATTGTCGGAATGATCATCTTCGCTATCAGCAGGTGTAGCAGCTCGCCCATTCGGTCCTTCAGGCTCTTGACTGTCATTATCGGAATCGAATTCTTCTACATTGTAACCTTGCTCGCTTTCCTTGTCACTATCGTGGCGAAGCTGCTTGGCGGTGACTGCATCTCTAGAACGTGATTTCGCTTTTGTCTTTTTGGCTGAACTTGCCATGCGGAGTAGAATGTTTTCGCGGCTGATGCCCCCTAGTTCATCTTGCAGCTGCTGCTTGCTTGTCAAGGAGAACGCCATGACTTTAGTGTGACCTTCTTTACGCATTCGATGGTGGTTGCTGTCGAATGATTACAAATGTTAGCCTGCTTGTGCAAGTAGACGAAACTATAGCTGAACTTACGCTCCACATCGATTACACCGCTTTCTCGAAGTGATAGTCTTGAGGAATTCAGCAATCAATGCTTTTCTCTTGTCAAAGCAGATCTGATCCTTGAACGAATCTCTCGTAGGCATCTGCCCGTTGTTCGCGTTTCTTTCTTTTCTGACCTCAGCACTGATGTACTTCCACAGACGACCTTTGTATTGTACGAGAGACTCTGCCTCTGTGTCATCCCCTTGCTCTTCTAGCTTGTCTCGCTTGTGGCTTGCAAGTTGCTTGGCAGTCTTCATACTCATCAGTGCAACCTCGTCTGCTTGTGCTGCTAGTCCACGCTCGAGCAGCATAAGTCGAGCCGAGTACTGCGCCACCGTGGCCGGCGTGAGGAGGAAGTGATGGCAGTGTTGACATGATCCGCGAAGGAGGTTGAAGATTTGAGTGATGAAGAGAGGGTGGAACACTGGTGCGGGTAGGTCTGCTCGCATGAACAATGAATTGCGTGCATCATGCATCAAGAACAGACGGAGAACCACCATGCAGAAAGTTTTTGACTGATCAGCACTGCAGCTTGCGTACGAGCTCGGAAGAACAGCAGGGGACTAACCGATATGACCAAAGTGTCCAGGACAGTCGAAAGAGGAGAGTCTGCATGTTGCGCATCTGTAGAATGCATTAGACAACGGTCAGCTTCAACATGCATTGCATTGCACTCGATCACGGTTGAAAATGCTAACATGTCGCCTCGAGAGGTAGGACCGAGCGCAGGATCATAGAGTCCACCAGGCGTAGGGTTGTTCAAGGCATCGAAGAGGACTGGATTGGTGATCTGCTTGACCGAGATGCGCCTGACCTGCTCCGAGGTGAGGAAGCCGAAGGATATGCTGGTGACCTCTGTCGGCACAGGGTGTGCTGGGTTGGCCATGGCTGCGGCGTCGAGGGATCAGGCTATCTTAAACTCGCTCTTCTGAGCTCCCTCGCTCTGCTGTTCTTCAGCCCTGCTCTTCCGCCAGCGTTGCAGTCTCTTGCACGAATGATCTCTGTAAATTTACGAGGTGGAGGTAAGAAGGAGCAGAAAGCGTGACCGGGGTGATTCTTCGTTGCGACTACTGGCCACTCTGGACATTCACGAAAGACACGCTCGAGGACGCACGGCAGGTCATCAGAAACACTTTGGGCACGGATACGACCGTCTCGCAATCTGGGTCTATCCCACTTCTCCGCTGGTCACAAACTGATATGATATGATGGTCGATCATGCTCGGAATACCCAGCATGGAGAGGACACATCGACACCCATGCAGAACAGAAGCGAACAGCGAGTCCAATAATTGAGGAGAACGTCCCCATTCGGCTTGCCAGGTTTAGGCAGTGAGGACCAGTGTTCGACAGGCGTGCAGCCGGCTTTGGGTATAACGGCTGGCATGGACCAAGACAGGCTCGCCTGCTCTAGTATCCCGCTGGAATCGACAAATCTAAGCATAACGAGCCCGGTCTAGCAGTCTACATCGAACAATGCTCTGCTTTTGTTGCTGGTGTTAGCCTCGATACTTTCCAAAGTGCATTTCTTCCTCACGAGGAGAGCGGCCTCCGTGTTGAACAAGACACGCCCTTCCTTAAAACCTACTTCGTCCAGAATCAACAGGGTACACGTATCTGCATCTCTCCTCTTATCTCTGACCAACTGAAATCTATCCACACTCCTGCCTCCGCACTGACCATGAGCTACAAAGCACCGTTCCAAGTCGTCGTTCGCGACAAGGCCTTCAACCTCAGCCGAGAGCAGATCACTTTCGAAGCAGGCAACCTATTCGAAACGACATACCTGCTCAAGTCGCCAGGCGGCATGTCCGGCAACAACAACATCCTCAAGGTTGACCGACACCCAGGCAGCTTCAACGTCATCGTCGACCATCTATCCGGCTACGATATCTTTCCTTTATCCGATGAAGAATGCTTCAAAGCAGGCATGGACAGAGACAGACTCTTACGCTACCTAGTTTCCGATGCGATATTCTACTCTCTCCCTGTCCTTGGCGATAGAACAAAGAAGGAGATGATCAGACTCCGAGCTGAAGAAATCAAGTCTGGTAAACAGAATGCAGAAGCCGCTACGGAAATAGCAAAGATACAATCTGAAGTGGAAAAGCTTAGACTTGACGTCGAAAGAGCCAATGTCAAGGATCGCCTCGAGCATGAGATCAAGGTACTACAACTTCAGCATGAACATGCCAAGTGCTTCAAGCGACTCGAAATGCTCATGGACAGAAGTCGCGCCATCAAGGATGTAGAGATCACCACTGCTACTTTGTCGCCGGCCTCTCCAGCTTTCTCTGCTGTAAGTCATCCAAAATCTAATACTGCGTTGTTACCATCTAGTCTGACACTACCTCACAATGCAAATCGTCACAATACTTGCGCAGAGCTCCCCGAATCAAGGACAGCTGTTCAACAACATTCAAGCTGGGATCGAAGAGATGCTTCAATTTACCCCTGGCTCTCTAGGACGTGCCAAACGCTGGAATGGCACGCCAGGATCATCCAAACACTGAAGTTGCACCTTTGGAAGGCCAGAGCCATCTTTACCTAGCTCGTAGCTGTAGACAAGCCGTCAAACAGGGACCAGTCCACAGGGCGCTGTCCGATTAGCAATGTCTTTCCTTGGTTTCCATCGCAACCTGGACACCTTTGTTTACATGTGACCATTTTGAAGTAGGCGTAAGTCGGCGTCAAAATCACTGACAGCACCCGGAGTGTACCAAATTTGCCACCTTGCAAACATCAGACATTGTTTGGCAGACTTGGCAACCAAAGCCACACTTCGGAAACTTCAAGTTGCCTCTGTTGGGCGCGCAAACATGATACGTTCGAATTCCATTGCGCATTTCCGCCTATAAAAGCTCCTGTTGCTGTTGATCTTCGTCTTTTTTCTTCTCTTCTTTCCACATCCGCACTACAACAAAACAAGCCACCCTGAAGTCCATCTGCTTTCAAAGAAACACAAGTGAGTACCTCTTTCCTGCCATCGAATGTGACAAGCCTGACGCAAGCCGAGTTAGATTGCCTCGATATCTTTACTATGCCAGATAGCTTCGGAGTCAACTACGAGGCCTGTGTGCTCAGTGTCATTGTTGGCATAGAGGAGTTCGGTCTCACACTGGCACAGGTCAATAAAGTTGACGGAAATCTCTTCCAGCGCAAGCTGTATTACGACGAGTATACCAGATCCATAAGGAGGATATGGGCCGATCGTCGCCCCGAATGCTTCCCATTCGTACAGGAATACCTCTACGGAAGGGACATCTTTCCTATCACCGAAGAAACTGCCAAATTCTACAATCTACCCCTTCACCTCTTGATCAAATTCCTTGCTGAGGATGCAGAATATTACAACCTACCAGATTTGGCTTGTTAAGCAAGATTTGAAGCGCTAAAGCTTGCTCAGGAGCAAGGTGCCACTAGCCAACCTGCGATAATAGACTCCGCCCTCTATAACCTTCAGGTCAGACGCATGCAATACAAAATTGATCTGCAGAAGCTAGACAATGAGTTCAAGACAAAGAAACTTGAAATTGAGGCTTCCGTCAGAAAGCTGGAGATAGAAAAGCAATTCGATAGTCAGAAAATTTCAGCAGAACTTGAGCACAACATTACTCCGCCCAACGTATTGGGAAAGCAAGATAAAGGTTTCTGGAGGAAACTCGTCCCGCTCTCTGGCTTGAAGATCCATATCTGTCACAAGGACTCATCATAGCGCGCATGACCGTTGCAGCGATGACTTGCGCAACTCCACACCCCACGATTATCCAGCTATCACTGCAACTGTGGAGCAGGCCCATCCGGATGTCGCTCTTGCTACTGCATCTAATGGAATACATACGCAACCTGCTGTCCGGCCCGAGTCACTCGCCCACGCTCACCAGACTGCAGCAAATCAGGCACCTGCGCCGGGTCCCTCCAATATCGTCGAATCGCGGCCACTTGATGCTCCAGGCAGCGTGATCTCAAATACCCTTCCCGACCCCAAACCATTGTCCAGCAACGAGCAGGTAAGTGAGCGAAACAAGACTCGTTACATCCACAACTATGTACACGTCAGTCGGCTTACCGGTACCATTTCCCCGAAAATGGCTCGCCTTCGTTCACCTTCGCCCGATCAAAACATCTTCTACACTCACACTGCAAAGTTCCAAAGTCCAGCTCGTCCACCGGCACAAGCGGCCAATGCCTCTGTCCCTGTCACCAGGCGCCCGAGAGAGATTATAAAACAAGGCCCAATCTCCCTGAAGGTCATTAAACAGCAGAACAGCGTACTTGGGGAACGCACTGCTGCAGCAGATGTTGTGCACAACAGATTAGAAGAGACGCATATAGCTGTGCCGCTTGAACATGGCATGTCTTCCTCGCATGCGATCGGCAAGAGGAAGAAAAGGGAGAGTTCTGTTTTCGGATTCGGGTCCGACCTCGATGACGAAGACGAAGCCAGAGACCATCCCAAGGCGCGTCCTTCGCAGACTTCACAGAAGTCTGCAGCAGTAGCTCCTCAATCTACCGGTGCTGGGCCCAACAACGGAACCAAGCGTGATCTGCCTGGTACCGAAGTAGGAACCGAAGTTGGACAAGGACACCATCAGTCTTCCAATGTCAAGATCCAGCCTACATCCCCTTCTTTAACCCAGGTTCCTTTCACACGCAAGCAGAAAGGAAAAAGGCGAGCATCTAGCCTAAGCTCCCTCGAGCCATCGATGGCGTCTCCAAGTCTCGAGGACCGAGGCGATGATTCTGCGGCTATAGAAGCCTCGTCGATCAAACATGCTGAAGAAGCTTCTTTCCCTAAACATGGTAAGTGATTGCGTGCTAAAAGGATCGTTGCCACACTGATCGTGCTGTTCTACGTTAAACAGCTAAAGGTCTTGATTCAAGAGATGGCGCTTCTTCGCAAGCCTGTAATACATCAGGCAATTAACCTCTAGCAAGCCGTGAGGATACCTTAAATGAGGAACACATCGAAGCTGATCCTACACATGAATGGGCAATTACACTTTCTACCTCGAAACCGCAAGAACCCGAGCAACAGGAGCAGAAGACTGCCCAAGAAGAACAGTCGGATCAGCAATATCCTGACTACGAAAGCGGGTACAACACATATTATCAAGGGAGCTACGAGATTCTTTTGCAGGCAGGCAAAATCGTTGATTTCGTTTTGTACCATATGGCGAACAATGGGCCCGAACTGGTGCAGAGGGTCAAGGGCGGGGTTGCGGTTGGCTTAGAGCGTATGCTAGAAGCTCACACGCGCAAGGTCACGACCGAGATCCTGAGAACAACGAGCGAAGGAATCATAGGCTATGCACAGACTTCTCGGTATCTATAAAATGTGGACAACGGTCCATTGCCGCTTGATATACTCATTATGGTTATCCTTCGGTAAGAAACAGAGCCTGAGAAGGACCTCCCAAAGCGTGTGGCAAATCAGCTAGTAAATGTGCAATATCAGCCTTTACTTGCATTAGCCCTCTTGAACAGAGTCCTGCTTGCTTGATTTTGCGCCGTTTGACGAGTCGCGACTTTTGAACCGATACCGATTCCCTCGCTACAGCCGAAGCTGCTTTTGGTTGGATGGAGTAAGTTCGCTACACCACATAACATATGCCCTTTCTGAAGCCTCATCTTTCAGCCATGGAAGCTTCTTCCTGCATGCAACACTCTCCACTGCCGACCTCTCTTTGAGCACAACCTCCGCCGAGATCGCGCTTCTCTCGAAAGACATGGCGTCCAGCACGGAACAGGCTCGCCTTGAGCAGATGCAGCCATCCGTACAAACAGATAACTTTCTGTTCAGTGATGACGGCGATTCGGATACCTATAATGCACCGAAGCTGGCGGGAGGAGAGCATGAGGTCGTGCCGGACTCGTCAGGCGAAGCATCGACAGGGCCGGCTCTCGACATGGGGTCGGATGAAGAAGATGGCCCAGCTCTCGTTGACTCGTTCAACAGAGTGACAGAAGGTAACGGCAACAGCTATGCTCATATGGAAGCGAGTTCCTGTACTCGACAAGGTGTGTTTACACGCTGTTGATGGGACGCGATCGAGACAGGAAACCTAACTATTCGCCCTATTGCTCGTCCTCCCCGACACGTATAGCCTTCAGGACGAGACATATGGATCACGAGTCCCATCCTGCTACTGTGGACCCTCGCGATCTCGCAGTACAGTCAAAGTCTTCCGCCAATAACAACAAGACCCCCCACGCACGTGACCTTGATGCGGGCAATTGGTCCCAAGTCTACACTAGCGTTGCTACAACCGAAGTCATACCTTCGGAGCGAGGGAAGAGTTCATCGGAAAAGTCGGTCTCTCCCGCTGAAAGACCTGGAATGCTAGGTGCGAGATTGCTACAAGGCTTGCGTACCGAGAGTGCAGCAGAGGCAGTAAAGAGCAGACAAAGACCGAAAGCGAAACCTCTGGCATTGGCGAGCAAGGCGGCAAGGGCGGCAGTTAGAGGGCCCAGTCCACCCCGCGTGACTTCAAAGGAAAAAAGCAACAATGTAGGGAAGGCGAGTACGTCTGCACTGAAGGAAGATGAAGATGAAGATGATGATGAAGACGATGAAATCCGCCTAGGGTCCAAAGCGAGCCATCTATCAGATAAGGCTAAAGCAAGTGTGTCAAAGAGTGGCGGAGACAGCTCGACGTCCCGTACAGTGATGCGCCGCATTACCGAAGTCGAAACCGATGAAGAGGAGGACGAACCAATAAAGAAGCCTCTCAAGAAGCTCTCGGCGGGTCCAAAGTCGGTGTCGAAAGGCAAGAGGAAAGGCAGACAGGATGCTGTATCAGACTCAGACTCGACCAGTGACGTCCATGCTGATTTGAAAGTAGTAGGCCAAGTCATGGCGAAGGAGTCCGAAGAAGATTCAGATTATAACGGGAAAGGCGAAACCACAGATAGGTGGGCCAAGAAGTTGCGAAAGAAAAGAGTCCCAATCAACTCAAGTAAACCCGTGTCCGAAGGATCCTCAGTCAAATCCTCAACTCGGTCGAAGAAAACTAAAGGCCAGCCTTCTGCAGTCTATCCTGCTTCAAAGAAGGACAAGTCTCGTACTTCAAGCAAATTTGACGAAAATTCGGATACCGATGAGCCTGTTAAAGTAGGTACAGCCCGTAAAACATCTAGAACGAGCACAAAAGGCACGGAAAAAGAGGCCAAAACGCAATCTTCTAAGGGACCACAGCCACGGTCGAAAGAGTTTCTAGACGACGAAGATATGGCAGACGACCAGGTCATAACGTCTTGTAGCAAGATGCATGAGCTGCATACCGCAAGCAATTCGAAGGCCTCCAAGAACTCACAGAGTGATCATCTTTTGCCGATAGCATCCGAAGATGAAACTGAGGTGCTGGCGTCGTCGAGTAGCGTGCCCGTCAGTAAGGGGTCAAAGACCACCAAGAAATACGGCAAGAAGGCCAACAACAAGGATGTCGCAAGGATCGTGGACAGCGAAGAAGAGGGAGCTTCGGACAACGCAACGCATACGGTCGAGAAGTTGCAACCCCTGGCAAGCCCAAGGAGAAAACTGCCGACCAGCTCCTCGCCAGGAAACCGAGGGCAAACAGAGGGCAGCCACCCACACGGACCCCCTCAAGGTCGTCGGAAGCGGTCAAAATCGCCCGCATACGCCGTAATTATCGATAAGAGCGCTAGAAAGACCAGGCCGCCGGCTTCGCGCGGCGACGCAATCTCATCAACAAGCCGACACGGAGCCAGTGGGAGTTCAGCGCCCAATAGCGTGATTGGTGTGGGAGTCAACGAAACATTGACAGGTGTTAGGGAAGCATCGCCCTCTTCGAAGAAGCGATTGTCGAAAGCACGGGTGGTGGCAACTGAAGAGGACAACACTGAAAGCGAGGATAACGGACGCAAGAAAAGTACCGCAGCCGACCTACAGCCTGGTGTCAAGCTCGACGACGTTGCCGGCAGGAGTAAACCGAAAGCTGAGGATGAAGGGCCAAATTCCGTACTCCAGAGCAACGATCGCAACGCAGCGTTGCCTGCACAAAAGTTGGCCGCGACCGTCAAAGCAGCAGACAGAACGACGTTGGCTCCTCTTCCGAAAACTAAGAGTGAAGTAATGGACACAGAGCCTCTCAGCACCGGAAAACGTAAAGATGCACACTGCCTGTACCCTTTTCTCAAACTGACCGTTTCTCTCTGCTTTCGTTAATTCAGGTTTTCATGATATGGTAGTCGCGAAAGGCGGCGGACGGGGCATAAAATCTCAAGGTCTGAGCAAGCGCTCGGCTATCCCGCCCCTTCTCACTTTCAGAGGCGTGCCTCCGCCCAAGAAGAAGCCAATTCCTCCAGGTGATTCCAGCTCAATTATGTTATCATTAGATTGTAGACGACTAACGCGCCTTGAACTCTTGTTGCAAATCAGCACCAGTGAGAAAGAAGAAAAAGGGTGAAGAAGTCTACTCTGACGATGATCTGGAAGAATTGAATGACCAGCCAGAAGGTAAGATTGGCGGCTTGCTGCGTGAAGGCGAGACCTGATGAATGACTTGACGTTGACAGAATGGTGGGAAGCCGATGATTTTTACGCATGGGAACAGCGCAAGAGGAAGCGAGCCAAGGCTAAAGGCGACATCGACTCCGACGAAGAGCGGGAACTGACTGCAAAGCAAAAGAAGATCAAGAGGGAAGTATCCCCGATCGCAGGGGGCGATAACATGGGTGAAGCGGAGCATCTTAGCCATTAGGTGACAGAGAGCCGTCCTTAGCTCGAGGCGGCTGCGATCGATCAGTTACACATGAGTGCATATGTCGATGTATAATCAGCTCCGTAACGCGTTGCATTGCGATGATAGATGTCTGAAGCGGTTCATTGCGCATGCAAATGGGGCCATTAGAGGCAAAATACATGCCTTTCACCCGCTAAGATCGTATTTGCTGAAAGCCTTCAAGAAAACCTTTTTGTCCTCCCCTTCCTCGTCATCGGATTTTGCACAAGCCTTCCAATCTGCTCGTGCAGGTCTGTCAAGCAGTTGAGCTATTGTCGTCCGACCGAATTGTAGATTGAACCTGTCACCAGGTCGAATAGCGTGTACCATTTTGCTACCATCTGGCAAATCGAGGCGGAAATAGTTTCCACTTTGGAGTGCACGCGAGACTTGACTTGGATCGGTTGTGAAGTCGTAATTGGCTTTCGCACCCTCCTCTTCAAAAGTCCGCGGCGCGCGCTCAGCCGCTGCTGGCGGTAACGGGCACACCTGTAGATGCTGTAGGTGAACATCGAAGCAAATAATCGCCTAACATAACACCTACCTGTATATGCGCATGTGCACTCTTGGCACCGGCCGTCCGACTGATTTCCCAACAGATCATTTTCGCACCATACTGCTCGTAGCAAGATTTGAGAGCTCTTTTGTACGCATCAATTTCGGCCTGCAGTGGTCCAGCCATTTCTTCAGGCACAGAGGATAGAGTGGGATAGTGAGCAATCTGCCAACGAAAGTGGAGTATCAGCCAAGTTCCACTTTCCGTTCAATGACGATAACATACCGGAATGATGAGGACATGACCACCACCCGGAACAAGACTCGCCGAGTCTGAAGTATCGAGTAATTGGCCCTTTGGCAAGGTGAGATATGTTTCCGCGCCGATAGATGCGATGAGGTGCTTCGTCACCTTGGGATTCGACAGGCAGAACCAACATTCATCGGCTGAAAGAACTCAGTTGCATTAGCCAGCATACCAGCAAACCGATGGTCATATTCGGTAGACTTACGAGCGATCTCTTTGGGAGGACCACCTGCTCTTGGTTTCATCTCGCCACTCTGTTGCCCTGAAAGCGGGCAGTCCTGGATCCAGTGTCCAGCAACGTTCTACGGGGCACAAAATCGGTATTTGCTAAGCGATAAGCGAGATGAATATGGAGATTACTTACACATAGCCGGCAAACATATGTTTCGGGCGGTGGTGCGCCGTTTACACCCTTTTTAGGCCCAGCAGGTTGATCGACTTTCTCTGGACAATCTTGAACGAAGTGACCAGGGACATTACAAATTTTGCACTTGTAGCCTTGAGGTGGTTCTCCATGCCGCCGTTTTCTTGCATCCGAAGATGACCTATCTGTGCCAGCAAAGATGTAGCTGTTGCCACCGCCATCATCGAAATCGTCTTCAGGTAACGAGCGCTTGTTGTGGCCTTTCGAGCCTGAAGGCCCTCCTTGCTGTATTTGGAACGGACATGGAGTGACATTCGCTGCGAGATCGGTCGTCGTAGCGGCAGAGGAAGGTGTAACACTGAAAGCATAGAACTGTCTTTGTCTTGTAGGATTGTTGAATTGGCCCAATGAGATGAACCGCGTAGCGCTTTGACTTGATGGCGCGTCCTCGGCGTATGTGTGCGTTGCAGGATAGACAAATGGTTCTCGCTCCCAGAAGACATTCTTGTCGCCTACGAACGCGTATTTAGGCTTGGCTTTAGCATATATCTTATGCAGTGCCGGTATACCCCACGAAGCAGGATTCCCCACGTTCTCCTCACTGTCCGAGGGCTGTGGTATTGGTTTTTCGGAAAAGCGAGTAATCTGGCTTGGCCAAGTATGTGTTAGGAGTATATCGGTATTTGAAAGAGAAGGATTGGATAGGAATGCTTCAATTGATGCTGAAGTAAAGGTCGGCGCTGAAGAAGGTACCGAAGACGACGTGAAAGAATCTAGATCGAACGCGCCGCCGAATGCAGCTATCTTGAGACCCGAAGAGAGCGTGAGAACCGTTTGCTTTCCTGAACGTGGGAAGGAAGGAAACGATTAGTATAGGGAGGAGACGATTTTGGGGACCAAGGGAGTCGAAGAAAGGAGATTTATCCACGGCATGGCCTCATATTAGATCAAGATTGTTTTTGTAAGCAGCGAGCAAGCGGTCGAAAGTTTCTTCATGTCTCGTGTCGGCCAACAGCGGTTGCAGTCTGGCGACTACCATCCGGAAGCTGTCCAACTACAATCCACGAATTTGACAAACGAGCGCCCTGCCTTTCTGAAGGGCATGGAAGCTCTCATATCAAGTGTAAAAGAACTTTGGTGGACACTACCGAAGCAGTGTGCGCCGCAGTCATCCTTGAGGGTATCATCGGCCATGAAGCTTGGAAGGACAGACAGGAAGGTGTCCCTACAGAGTACGGGTACGCAAACAAGCGAGGCCCAATTGAAGAGTCAAGCAAGCTTACCGAGAAAGAACAAGTTTTCGCATACTTCTCCACTGCTTGCTTCAGTCTTTGACGCTATACGCTTCGGTAAAGGTCTGCCGCCGAGCATGCAATATGTAGAGCAGGGGACTGCCAGGCTCCCGTCCAGGAGAGCAGCAACGTCTTCATCTGTATCATCTTCGTCTGCAGGGAACATGTCGCCCAGACATATGACACAGCTGAATGGTCCGTGTTTGCTGTTGATTGCAGTAATCTTGGTGAGGAGAGCTTTCACCGAGCCTGGAACGCCTGTGGCATTGGATCCGAAGACCAGGCTGGAGGGGAGAGGCGGAGTCAGCGTGGCGAGCTCACGTAGCACTCACCGCTACTCACACCTTGTCCTTCGCCGCTGCTGCTGCCATTGTGCTGTCCGTGAAGAGAAGAATTGCAGCTGCATGATCGCGCCTCGTCCGGCCTTCTCTTCGACGGGTGTTGCACAATTCCAAGAGCTGGAACTGATGGGATGACCAGATCCATGGTATCTCGAGAGGCACCGTATGGCCGTGCGTGGCATAGAGCGAGCGTCTGCAAGCTGACTATGCCTGGTTCCACCGCAGACCTGCGAAGACCGCCGCCACGATCACGTCCTTGTCCACCTGGAACAGCTGTCGCGCTTGCTTTCCCACTAATACTGACACACAACAGCAGCGCACTCGCAAGCTGCATAAAGATGCTCGAGGCAGTCTCATCATGACCACCGACTTCCAAAGCTGCTCGAAAAGCCGTTGCAGGCTCGACGACCCCCGCTGTGGCATTGCAAGCTGCAGAGAAGCCAGTTTCGAGAAGAGGCGCATGACTGGACTACTGGACAAATCATAAGAGGCTCTGCATCGAAGTTTAGCATACCGCAAGCATGACATCGAATTCTCGGCCTGCATCTGTAGCTGGTCTTGGCCGGACAAATGCAGCTCGACGGGTCATCGTATCTCTCGAGTTCCTGCCAGGCAACACTTCTGTTCAAACGCCAATCACAAACGAGTTCTCATCTCATCTGCCCTTGACCGACTTGCAATGGAAGAGCTCCTCTCGGTCTACCATGCGAACAATCGAGACCCTCAATCTCGATTTCCGCTCGTTTCGCGAGAGCACGAAGGATGCTCCACCACAGCAGATACCCATCAATCTTCTAGAGAGACCATATCTTCACTTGATGTTCGTAGCAAGCGATGATAATGAGGCATACAGAGTTACATTACGACCTCAGATACGAGAATGGCTTAACGTTGTCCAAAAGAAGAAGCTGCAAGAATGGCTTATCATACATGTGACATCGCAAAAGACAGGACCAGCCAAGTTCTACCTACGTAAAGGATCAGTTTTCGACAAGATCAGAGCCGATTTCAATGTTGGAAAAAAGGACAGGTAAGGCACACCGCACCCTTTGGTCGACTGGCTCGCATGATTCTGACAATGACGAAACCTACTCAGAGTGCTGCAACTACCGGTACCGGGTTCGTTGGCAGACGAAAACGCAACAGACTACACTGCTATCTGGAGAGACTTTCTCTCGAAAGCTAAAGAGAGCATTATATCGTCATTCGATGGCAACTTCACGAGCTACGAGGAAGACGTTCGCAAGATCGATTCACAGAGACAACTACCTGGCTGGAATTTCTGTACTTTCTTCATTCAAAAGGTAAGGCGCGAACCAAAAGAGTCCGCCGCAAGCTCCGATCAGCGCTAAACACGCATATACAGGAAGGATTGGCTTATTCCTTCGAAGCTATGAACTTGCTAGAAGATGCCCTGCTACAATACGACGAATTGGAAGCCTCGTACTATCTCGGCGCGAAAGACCAGACCCTGCCTTGGTTCTCTCGTATAGGCGGTAATCTAGATAACGATGACAGTCTGTCAATTCTCTCCGGCCACGACAAGCCGTACCGCAACTTGATAATGCAGAACAACATATCAGTCTTTGATTTTCGGATATACCTCTTTTCACGACAAGCTTCTCTCGTTTCTGGATTAGGCAGGGTGGTCGATCTCGCGAAGAGGGCTAAATTCTTCATATATAGCATGGCTAAGATGCTACGCAGCCATCACGTGCGTATGAGTAGCACTAGACATTGATTTTGTAAGCTGACGGCCCTGAATCTGCATCAGGGACTGCTCAAGAAGACCTTCATCGAGTCTTGGATTTATACCGCCAGTCTAGAGGTTGTTGACAGATGCCATCAACTTTTGAACGCTCGAAAAATGAACGCTGCAGCTATACCAGACCTGCTTCCTCTCCTAGCGGAGCTAACTGAATTAGCGACTCGTCAAGTTGAGAAATTGGGCATGGTGTTTGGCTACCTTCCTCAGGCGCATCCGTTTCTGATGAGCTCCCAGTCGCTGCCCCTCGATGAACCGGAAGTCACAGAGGATCTTGAGGCAGAACACGCTTTGGACACGCCGGCACACTTTGAAACTAGTAATATAGCGCTGCAAGATAGCTTCAAAGATGAAGCTGGGTTCGATAAAATGTATAGATCGATGCTGGATCGCGTGCACGAAGCATGGAGCGGTAGTCTTCGGCTACGTAACGCGAATAAGGTCAAAGGCACGCTTGCCGCCCTAGAACAGTCGGTTCCTTCCAACTTTCTCGATGGTAGAGCAAAGTCCTGACACTGTCTATCTTGTTTTCACCCAGAGCACGCAAAAATAAGAAGCGAGCGTTAGACGTATATTTGTCTCTCGTGCAAGACTTCGGTCGTACACATTGGACAGCTGTAGAAGCCCAGCTTGTACGACAAGTAGTCTCTTTGAGGGAAGGGGCCAAAGATTCGAATGATCAAACTGAAAGATTGCTCTCAATACTGGCTTTAATCCGGAATGGGCTCTTTGCGGGTTCGCTAAGCTGGACACTCGGAACTACGCGGACTGATGGAACAGAGGCTGCGAGCTCACAATTTTCGGAAGCGCGAAAGCTCAGTCAACAGTTGGAGAAAGGTACCATAGAGCACTCCTGCATCGGGGAAAGTGACTCACTCTTGCATTGCAGACTTTGCGATTATCGACGTTCCTGCCTTCACGGTTACACTCGCGTGTACAACTGGACGATTTCTGGAAAACGAGGATGGTCTATGTGTGGAAGCCACAATTATGAGTCACCTCCCCTGTGTATGTCGCACATCCACCTTAGCATCAGTCAAGCAATGCTGACTGCCAATGTCGTTTGCTTAGACAATCAACGTGGACGAAATCCGGCTCAAACTCTTGAGCACGGCTGAAGAGCCGCTATGGCTCAAGAGTGGTGCCGTTCAACTCAATCCAGGGTGCAATCCGGTCACTGCATCCGCACTGGTACGTGTCATTTCATGTTCTGATGCGTTAACTTTACTGACTTGACATTACCATGACAGGTATCCCTTGTTGGTGCCTACGCGTTGGAAACGTCCCAAGTTCGCACTTCCCGACTAGTCTTCCAGCAGTCGCATGCCAATACCGCGCACTCAATACCTGGTCAAGCCCACCTGCGGTCTAATCTTATCAATAGCAAGCAACCCGTGGTGTACTTCACGCAAGACCCTCTAGCCGTCGATATTACTGCTAACGAAGCAATTAACAGTGAGTCGATCGCTATGGTCAAGAACTGTACAATTGCTGAGGGTTTGTGCACAGCATCGCTTGACAAGCCCCGGCAAATGGTACTGACGATACATCGAGGCCGGGGGACAATGTGCGAAGCAATTATTCACTTTCCTGCAACATCCAGCAAGGTCCAGATCCTATACGAGACTGCTCGACTTGTCCAAGGAAGCTGCTTGCTGGAGAGCCAGCCGGAGAATCGATCTTTGAAATTATCTTCCTTCGAAGAAACGGGAGATGACATCCACATCTCCATAGCATACCACCCTTTGGCGCAAGAACAACACGTATACGTAAGGCAACTTGAAACCTTCATGTCTATGAATACCGTGACTGAGACAAGATGGCTTCAGCTGCCTCTTAATATGGAATATCACACCACTGACCGACCAGAAAAGCGGCGGCTTCTGAAAACCTGCATACGGCTTAGGATGGCACTGCCTCTTGATGTCACCGTTCTCGACTATAGACGGGAAACTTTGTAAGTCTTGCTCAACTCTGCCATACGAACCCCCT
Source organism: Cystobasidium tubakii (assembly GCA_024345325.1). Taxonomy (NCBI): domain Eukaryota; kingdom Fungi; phylum Basidiomycota; class Cystobasidiomycetes; order Cystobasidiales; family Cystobasidiaceae; genus Cystobasidium; species Cystobasidium tubakii. The sequence goes on along the minus strand of BROO01000005.1, from coordinate 691,097 downwards.
GTCTAGAGATAATTCATACATTACCTTAGCCTTCTGTCGAAATTTACCGTTTCCACAATGCAAGGCTTACCGCTTCGCGTCAAGGAAGCGCTACTGGAAGAAACAACACTTTTCAAAGTCGTTCCGGCATGCAAAAAGCGCGTCAGACCGGTGACTATCAAACGAGATCAACCTGGCGCTTTCCCCTTCCGTCTCGAAAGACAAGCAGCAAGCTCAAGCGCAATTAACGAGAATAAGCATGGCGACATGAGGTTGAGAATAGAATTTGTATATCGAACAGTGGAAGCCGACCTTCTGGCTATCTTGAATTCTCATCTTGCTGCAATACTCCCAGAGCACAGGATTACCCCGTCTCGGCGGCTCGTAGAAGCGATCTCCTTCCTCCTTCTCGCCGATAGCCATCTCATCAACCGCTTCAACACACTTTATGCCCTCGATCGTATAGGCAGGGAAGACGTGAAGCTTTCGAAACCCCAAGAACCTGCACGGTTGAGCGCTTACAAAGACAGCCTGCGAAGCTACTGGACGACGGAGGACGAATGGGATCGGATACGATCAGCTATACTTGAAGCTTACCAGGTGAGCCCCAAATGTTACGGTAGCCATTGTTTTTGATACCATGATTTCTGATCCCGCTAGCACTTTTCTTCCTAGATTCCGGCCTCGTCAAGTCTACTGCTTAACGAGCCGTGGTACTCGGTATCTATACCCTTCGAAGTGCCCACAGTAGCGATCTTCAATCACGTCTCTCTGAGTCTGCGCCCTCTACCCGATGATCCGATCCGAGTGGGCGAGCGTATACCCTGTACATTGCGTATAAAGTCGATACTCGACTGGGCCAGTCCAACAGAACGGCGTTTCCTTCAGAAGCTTGTCAACGTCTTGGCAGAACAGGATGGTGAGGCGGACAAAGCCGCGAGAAGTCAAGAGATGCTTTACGAGATCAATTTCAATCAACATGATTGGGCAGTGGTCGGCAAGACTAGATCGACCTTTATGATCTCTTCGATGAGTGGATCGCATTATGAGTGTCCGATTGAGCTCGTTCCGCTCCGGGAAGGCAACCTCTTCGTGCCTTCCGTGGTGGTCGTCCCCCTTCCTGCTGCACAAGCACCACCCTCGCATGATACGCGCAGCACTCTGCCTTCTTCCGAAACATATCAGGACGACATAGTCACAAGTATCGAGGTTGTACAGGCTACTTCCAGTACAGCGGGCTTCACGTATGAGCTCGCTGCCGGCGGTGTCACAAGTCTCTCTATCACTGCACAATAGTGTATGCATATGTCATCAGCAGTAAAAGTGCGGAAGATCTTGTTGTTGTTGTACTTTATCATTATAGTCGAGGCTCGCAATATGCACAGGAAAGCGCAAAACCCGAAACCCTCAGGCGAGAATGAGCAAGGTTATATATAGTTTGTGGCTAGCATTCGATTTGAGCATTTGATTTCGAGTTTGACTTTCACATCTCACATTGGTCCGAGCACAGCCTAAATGGAATGTAGCTAACGACTGTCTGCTCGTCTTTCCGCACTTCTTTGGCAGAAACAGAACAAGCGCGCCGTACAAAGTGCCTGTGCTGGTTGCTTGTGACTGCCATGTATTTACTCGGGCATGCCGTTGAAAGCCTTGTCAGCCTTCTGGGTAACGCAGGATAGTTTGTCCTGAGATAAGCAATGCGAAATGTCAGTAGTGATACTTCGACAGTTCAGGACCTTTGAACAGTGGATGCATACCTGGGTGTAGATATCGATAGCAGGAGTGGGAAGCTGCTTCTTTAGGTTGGCAGCGAGGATACCGCCCTTGATGGCGATGATGTCCTTGGCAGCATCTGGGGCGTGAGCTGCGAGGACAATAGTCGACGATTAGAATCGCAGCTATTCATGTAAATCAGTAAAGAAGGGCTTACCCATGGGACTACCACAACTGAGAAAGTGAAAGAACGGGATGTCAGCTTGCGAGGACTACAAGTGACGTATAAGTCTTCGTAGACAAGACACGCACGTTCCGCAGAAGATGCGGTGAACGTCCTTGCCGGAATCACCAGCTTTTGCATAGTCCTGTTTGTGAATGTTAGACTGTCCATGCTGAGACTATACTTTGCAATCTCGCATGCATGGCCTACCTTTACGTCTCCGGTGATCTTGACCTTGTCGCGGGGCGCAACGACGACGAGGGAGAAGGCGGACCCGGTCTGGCGCTGGCATGCGCTGCGGGTGAGTGTAACAGTCAGTTGGTTTGCCATGCATTCAGCGTGCAAGAACAGCTGGCTTCGCCATTACGCACTCGCAGTGGCTGTGGGCAGAGATAAGGTGGAGAAGGGCGCTCGTCAGTTGGCGAGTGGCAGCAGCAGCAGGACGGGACAGTGAAACTCACTCGAAGGCAACAGTAGCATCCTTTAGGTCGATGTCTGCAGTGAGCTTGGTGGCTCCGCAGAGGCAGTGTCCTGGTGGTGCAGACGGTCATCATCCTGCCGCGATCCACCTCGTGCATCGACGGCCATGTTGCCGCGCGCCCTCACCTGTGATGGCCATTGGTGTGTGTTGAATGGTATGCGGTGGTGGGGTCTGGGACGGCAAATGGTCGACAGTGGGTAGGGAGACAAGCTGCAGCATCCACACTCGTCTGCTCTCTTCATATAGCCTGCATCATCCAGATCTCCGCTGAGCCGATCGAGGAAGCGCACCGCGGACACTGGACGGGAGATGGAAGCTACAGAGGTGCGGACAGATCCAGGTTTGGCCAGCTTGGGCCCCATAGTGCACTGCCCTACCGAAGTGTACCGCTTCATTCACTATACAGATGGAACAAGCCAGCAGCCGGCTGACCTTCGCTGTGGTGGCACCAAAGCACGTGCCGCAATTGCTACACGCCCAAGTGACAGCTGTCACTGCTAGGAGTATGGCAGAATGTACAGGCTTGTGGTTCGTCCTGCAAAGGAATACCTCTTAGTAACAGTCAGTTGTTCACCTTCGGCAGGAAGTCGGATCCGATAAGGGGATAAACTCCAAAACCGGTTTTTTTTTGGATTTAACATCTGTGTTTAGAGCTGTATTGCTTTGTAGACAACCAGTAATGGACAAGCGCTTTGCTATAATGTACAAATTAAACCAAGAAAGGCCGAGCTCGAGCTCTGAGAAGACTAATACTGAGATCGCGGGTCATGTTTTTGTAAATTGTATTGCAAGTTACAGAAGCGGCTAATAGACAACTTCGCTCTCTTCCTCAACACACGCCAAGTCCGTCCGTAACCTACTCAGAGCTTCGGAACTTCCGGAACTTGTCGACTGCCTCGTCATCGAGCTCAGTCTCCAGGATGATAGGACAAAGCATTCAGGCTAATCCTGATATTAAGAGATGTAGACTAAGTTTTTATTTCGTTGTATATGACTAAATGCAATGAACAGAAGCTATCCTTCTCCTTCCTGCGGTCGTTCCAGCTTGTAGCATTGCCTTGCAATTCTTCTCGCAGCCAGCTTCATGCGAGGGTGATCGAGCGGCTGGAGGTCGCCTCGAGAGAGTCTGCGGCTGATGACAAGCCCGTGCAGAATACTCACGTACCCAGACGCATAGCCCATAAGCATAGGATCCGGATCATCTATGCCGAATAGCTCTACTGCGCATGTAGGTCGTCGAGTGGGCGGGAAAAGATACCGCCATACGTCGCGCCCCGTATTGCAGCGATACAGCACGTGCTCCCAGGTTTCGGCTTCTTCACCGCAAAGGATGCAGGCGCGTGAGATGTTGTTCGGCCAGCGGGGATCCGGCCGACGGCCAGGTCGTATCCATGATTTTGGCGTGTCCAAGCGTCCCAGCGCATAGAGGTGGAGGGCTTCTTCCTCTCGAGGTAGGCGAGATCGGACCTTTTGGAGGAGGGTCCACCAAGTCTTCCATCTGTCGTTGTCGCGCTCTAAGCGGTGGTCGAACAGAGGTACTATGGGTGGATGAAGGCATCCGATGAGGTGCTTACGTGCGTGGCTGACGCCTTGCACTGGAAGTTGGGGGTCTGCAAGCACGTGAAAAGCCTCGAGAGGCGCTTGGGAATCGAACGGCCATAGCGCCGGATGAATAAAGTGGTGGGACCACTGCCGTTGGAAGTCTGGAAAGATCTGGACACTGAAGTTCCAGCCATCAAGATAGGACTGCCAACGCTGTGGTAGCAGCTCCCTGGATGCTGCTTTTGCCGCTGCCCAAGTTGGGTGTTGGACTGAGTTGACTGGCTGAGCGAAAGTCGCCACCCAGCTGAACTCAGAGTAGATGCTCTGAAAAGTGTTCGGGTCGTGTCGGAGCCATGCGAAGACGCGTCTGACGGTACGTTTCTCTCGCTCTATTTGATCTTTGATGCCTTTGCTGATCGTTCTTCGCAAAGCGCCAAGATATCGTTGTTCTCGCCAGTTTTCGGCCAGCAAGGCGGTTACCCACTTGGCTCGAGTACATTTCAAATGTACATCTAACCTGAGTAAGCCAAAGCCTCCATGTTCTTTTGGTGTGAACAATAGATCTTGGCTGACTTTGTGCTTTCGTCCGCGCCAGACTGTGTCAACAGCGGCCTTCTGTAGGATCTCCACGGTGTTGGTCGACGCCGGCATATGTTTTTTTTTTTGGATTTAACATCTGTGTTGCAAGTTACAGAAGCGGCTAATAGACAACTTCGCTCTCTTCCTCAACCCACGCCAAGTCCGTCCGTAACCTACTCAGAGCTGGCTTGAGACCCTAAAATATTAATATAGAGGTATTATACGTCTTCAACTCTGTAATTCTAAATCCTGGATCGTCTAATGGTCAAGATACCGCTCTCTCACAGCGGTGATCGGGGTTCGATTCCCCGTTCGGGAGTTATTTGAGTCTGTTTTTAGTGCTTTTTTTTGTTCCCAAAGGGCAGTTCGAAACGATTTTTCCTAGAAACAAAGATTGCGGCTAAGGTGTGGAGCGCCACAGCCTTACGCACGGTTACGCTACCAAGTGTGCAAGTTGCCATTGAACAGGGTTCTTTGGTAATTCTAGCCTTTTGCCTCAGTGGTAATTGTCAGTCTGGCGCATAGTCCGCGGTAACCCATTCTTGCACACTATATATGGGTCCTTACAAAGATCCTTCTTCACACATCATTGTCAGTCTACAGGCGGGCAAGATAGGAAAGAATCCAGGCCTTCTAGACCTCAGGATCCTCCGGCTCAGTAAATATATATGCCTCTTCGGCAAAGACTATATTCACTTCCAACTTCTTCTCTCCCTGTGACTCGCTCTGCGCCGCCTCAAATTCCTCCATCATCTCCCGTGGATTCCAAACAAACGTTGATTCCGCAGGCAAGTGTAAAGTGATGCGTGATATGCCGAGTGGAATGCTGCGACCGAGAAACCGGAATTTCGATGTCTGCTGAGGTGGTTTCACTGCTTCACTGTATTGCTGCAGGATCCTTGCTGCCCAAATGCGTCCCGGCTCTTCGTTGAATCCCCATTGTACGCCCCCAACGATACTCGAGTAGCTCTTTCTCAAATAAAGATTAAGGGTCTGAAGACACCTCCAAGGGGGTAGGGAGGACAGGCGTATTTGCGAGGAATGAAATACAGAACCTCCTTCGAAAACAAGGCTCAGCTGTTTGACAAGTGGTGCATGCTGCCAGATTTCTCTGAGGTTCGCAAACCAGACTTGACTTAGCACGATACCACTGGTGAGATGCAGCTCCAAATGTCGAACAGACGTGAAAGGGGATGTCGCATTAGGTCGTGTTTGAGCTCCAACGGCCGGAAACTCGAAGGGAGAGATGATCAAGTGTTGAACTTGTGAGAACGGCACCTGATCCTTGCTGATTGCTCGAAAGAAATCTTGTGCAGTTTCGTCACCTTTTGTGCAGTTTCGATCTATAGCTCTCACCCTAAAGCGTGCGATGTCCTTCATAATAAGTCGTAGTAGCCAAGTATTGACAAATATCTCAGGCTGTGCAAGAAACGGAATGCGCGGTGGGTTGAACGCCCTTCGAGCGTCAGGATTATGATTTTGAGGTGCTGTATTGGCAGGACCCTCTTGAAAAGTCTGGTTGTGAGCGAGAGCGGCTTCCTCGTCTCCTTCACCATTGGGACTTCCCTCCGGTGGGTTGGCATCCTCTTGCATTGGCAGATCAGAACGGGGCCCTTGCGCGTGATCTGAGTCTTGACAAGCAGGTCTATCGGCACCGTTGTCGACGTCTGGCCCAGGAGACCCATTGTCTTGTTCAGCTCGTTCTCTCGGGCCTACTTGGCCAATGAGATCGGCAGTTGGTAGAATGGGCCCCATCAGGTAGTCCTGTTCCAGAAGTTGTACATTGTAGTGCTGCTGAATTCGTGCGAGCCCCGCGTGCACCATGCCCAAAGGCCTCAAGGGAACTTGCAGCATTAGATCCGGTGAGCCGCGTAAGACGAGCTTTAAACGTCGAACGTAATACAGGGCATGACCACGTGAATCTTACAAAGGAGATGTAGAGGTCATTTTGTGCTAGCACATTTTCTACCTTCGGCGGAAAAGACAACCCACTACTAGATTCGCGAACGAAGGCTTTGCCCGACCATGTAGTCGAGATCGCTGTATTGGGACACCCCTTCAATTTTCAGACGTCGGTATGCATAGGGTACTCCGGCGTGATAGTAGACTCGTGCAGTCCGGACCACTGTTAGTAAAGTCGGAAGTTCCAGGAGCGGCATCGCCAGGATTATTCCCTGCTTGATCTTCCAGTTGCCTTGCGTCTCGTTTGCCATGGCTGAATGGTAGCGCACGGGAGCGGATCTCGACGAGGTTTGAAAGGTGTTGGTCTGTAGACATGGCACATGTGGAGAGATAGCAGATGCTTATGTGCTTTGAGGTCCCTATCGTCCAGCAATAAAGCCTGACGGACGCTTAGTTCGACACGCATTGCTGCCCTGTCAGACCGAGAGACCTTTATGACCATAGCACAGCCATAAAGGCGGACATGGTCGACAGAGGTACTCCGACTGTAGTGATCGCTGGTCTCTGCATACACATGCACAGTCAAAGGTCTGCGGTATATATTACTCCAAGATGAGTTGCGTGACACTGCAATGGTATAACGAGATACAGAATAGGAGCGAAGGGGAATCTGACCTTTCTCAAGGCTGTTTCATTTTGGCTGCTGGATTGCATGCATACGGATGAGATCATTGGGGATTAGTATCCTGCTGAGGCTTCTTCTTGGACTTGCTGTTCGACTTGGGAGCGAAAGACACCGGAACAAAAGCAGCTGCGACCGGGCTGAGAATGACCTTCTTCTTAGTCTTGCTGAAACCCCTGGCCTGCATTTGTACTGTAGCGCTGCTGTTTTTGTCGGCTGACGAGGGCGGGTTGACAGGCTCGCGAATGATAGTCAACGAGGGGGTCGAAGGCCTGGAATTTGCAGGGGTCGAGCTAGAGGGCGAGCCTCCACCTCGGCTGGATAGACGTTGCTTGCTCGAATTGCTTCTTCTGTCTAGAGAGCTTGAAGACAGGTTGCCTTGGACGAGCTGATTCTCGCTAGCTGCTGTCTCCTTGTCGGCACCGAATGACAGCTTGTCGACGCTAGAAGCGAGGTTCTGCGCATCGCCGGCGGGAGTCGTGACGCTCATACCTGGTGAAAGTGCACCTGACTTTGGTGAGGAGCTTCCACTGGGAGGGTTACTGGAAGGTGCTGATGCCGAGCCAGCACCGAATATACGATTACGAGCTTCGTTGTATGCGCGTTCTCTGTCCTTGAGTGATTTTTTCTGCAAGTCTCGCGCAGCTTGGCTGTTTGAAGAGGAAGAACCTGGAGTGTGGGTCGGACGTTTCAGAATCTTGAGAGATGGCACAAACGCAGCGGGAGGAGCAGGCGAAGACGTCGAAGCGGATGAAGCGTAAGCGTAGGGATTGTATAGAGTGCCAGATTGTCCTGAATGGACCGCTGATGGTCCAAGAGAAAGAGAGTTGTTGCTGGCGCACAGAGAGGCAGCCGGGACGGCGGTCAGTCTTGTCGAGGCGGATGCTCTCGCAGGCGGACATAGAACATACGCGACCTGCCATAGCCTAGCATTGCTGGAGGCTTCGTCCGACTGGGCTACACCACGTCCATAGTCCTCCTGCAGACGCGCGCCAATGGGTTTCAGCAGGAGCACTCTTCATGCAAGCGACTCTCGGCATGCTCACGCTCTCCCAGTCCTCCCACGGGTCCACGGCGCTCGAGGCAGGCGGCATTGCACCATGAGGCTCTTCTGTGCGACGCGGCCAGTAGCTAGGCGAGCATCAGCGGCAGTGATGAACGGAGGGGTGCGGGTCAGAGCGGCCCTCTGCAAGCACAGAAAGCTTTGACGGATGGACCATTGACCTACAAGTCGATCGTGCCGCCAGAGCCTGCACGACACGACATGGACAGACAGCCTGTCGCAGAGCAAGCTGCCAGCGAGGCGTATACACGGTCCACTGCGAGTCCCTTCGCAGCTCCCTGCATTCTGTCATGTCATACAAGTATAGTAGACTGTGGCAAATGATCATCCAGGCAGCTCGAAGAAGCATCTCTGCCAGAAAAGTGCTGCTTCTTCGTCCCCTAATACGTATATCCAGATACATCAGTGTTCCAGTCGCAGATCGCCATGGAGCAGGCCTTGAAGTCAAGCGTACACACTCGGCGAGCCTCTTCCAGCATGTCAGCGCGTCAGCTCGCCGACTCCATCCCAGTACACGATGAGGAAGATCGCAAATCGCCTGGAATATCAAAGCCAAATCCCGATGGCACTGCAAGGCCTTCTGTTACTTTCCCTATGCGCGCAGAACGAGGTCCGGTAGCAATGTCCATTCCTGCCATTCTCAAGCAGAACGTGCCCGGTTTCAAAGCCAGGAGCGCCCGAGTCGCCCAGCTGCAATCCTCCAGCAGACGAGGTATAAGCGATGTCACAGATGATGCGCATGAGAAAGCAAGGCAGAAACTCGGTCGTCGCAAACAGCGCCGCTGGGAGAATGGTGTGTCGGCGGTTGAATTGCACTGCGTGTGGCGCAAAGTGCAATGCTGAAAACTGTCTCTCGTCCTACACGAAACGTTCACGGGTCTCGCGGTTACAACAGCTCACTTTTATGGCTCAAAGTATATGGTTCCTCCAAGGGCCTCCGATTATTCGCCAGCTCAAGTGTCAACAGATCCCATCTTTCCCTCCCCGCCACCGTCCAGTTTCTTTCCCTACAAGCCATCAAGCGATCCTCTAGCTGATCCAAATGCTCGTGTCGCACCAACTTTCAACGATTCTGTCATTTCGGCCGACCATGGTCGCTTCACACTGCCCGTGAAAGGATTAAAGCGCAGTACTCGTCGAATCGTTGCTGAGGGAGGGATTGGGGGACAGATTGTAGAAGCCGTCGATTCGGAATTGCGTTCATGGCTGGAAGGAACAGAAGTGTGGCTTAGTCCAGAGACAATAGCCTATAACAATGCGCACAACCTCAACAGCGGTAGGAAATGCATCTGCCAGGTAGACACGGAGCATGGCAGAGTTCAAGCTGTCAGCCAGATCGCGAAGCAGCCGCACGCGCTAGTTTGGCAAAGTGAGGATTCTTTTACACGTTTCCTTATACATGCGATTGCTCGATATTATCGCGTGGTCTCCTTTAGTGCGTTTCATCGTTGCATGTCTTGTAACGACAAACATCGATCTAAAGCTCACCTCTTATGCTCTGTTCCAGCCAAGACGGATCCCACTACCGCGTCCCATCTCATATGGCTGCTAAGACCGAGCATGGGGACCAAGACTAGTCAGGATCCAGCAGTGAAAGCCAAGTCTGGCTTCGACACGCCACCCACCACTGCATCTGAGTGGGAAGCAAGCAGTATAGGCGGTCTCACCACTACCGCAAGCGAGCTTGAAAGCTTGGCAAGCAGCAGCGGCGTGGATATGCTCTCTGCCGACGAAGAGGGCTCAGGCAGCGAGATGTACGATACCGAGCCGCTCGAAAACGATGGGGATGCCACTATCGTTCAGGTGGAATTGGAGGATGCCGTACTGCTCTTGAGATCAGACGGATCGGATAGCTTGCCTGCACCATCAGCAGAACCCCATGCAGGTAGCTCTACATGGGCAACCGATGCACCTATACGACGATCCGGTCGGAAAAACCGACCATCTGTCGGCCGTGCCTTGTCCGATATCGATTCGGGAGCTGAAGTAGATGATGAGCGGGACGCCGAAGATGAAGAGAGCGCTGCTTTGCTCCGGCAACGCCTTGCAGAGTTGTCGACGAGCGAGCGAGCTGGCACGTCGACACATTCTTCCGATGCGAAAGACACTATTACAAGTAGAACACGTCGCCTGGTGCCGACATTATCTATTAGACGAACGGGCAGCACAGGTTGGAGACTTCCCGAGCGAAATTTTACGGCCTGGGTCTTGGCTAGCTAGTTATATGGCACTAGCATTATGGTAGAAACAAGCTACAGAACGACTTTGGGCTCACACGATTCATCCAGTCTACCATGCATACCTCCATTCCCGCTCCTCATCCTTCAGGACCCACGGCCCTTTCGTCACAACGTCACGCTCATACCTTCTGCCTTCAGCGCCGCGATGTGATATCTTACCGCGAGATTGACCTGTTCCATTAAAAACTCGGCCTAATTCATTCAGGTAGACCTCCCCTTGAGCTGCTTGAACGACGTCGGTCTGCCCATCCGTTCCATTGTGGTGATAATCGAGCTGTATATTTGCGGCGAAATGGCCACTGCCTGTGTAGTCCGTGTCCACTCGGAGCGGAAACCTCCAGGTATCGTGCAAGACAGTCCTACCAGACATTTCCGATGTCGTAGCCCCTGTGATGAGTTGTTCGACATGCTGTCTTGCGCCATCACCGGTCAGGGTCTGCATGTTCAGGAAGCGGAGAATCTGTCGAAAAGCCACATGCTTGCCATTCAGCTTGGACGCCACTTCAAAATGCCGCTCTGCTTCGCTGAAGATATATGCAGAGCTGTTGTCGGGCCCGATATGCATGACAGACGTCTCCTTGAGCGGGCTATCTAAATAATGCAGCAAAGCGCCCTTCGCAGGCTCTTTGCCCCTCCAAACCTTCACGTTTCCGGAAACGAACCAATTAGGATTGATCTTCCTGCTCCGGCCGTCACCTTGACCTCTGACAGCAAGTGCGAAGTTGACCGCTCTGCCTGAGAATAGCGGTAATAGAGGGGTGATATCGATATCATAAGTTGGCTGATCGTAAGCACCATATGCAATCATAGGACGCCAGGCTGTTGGAACGATACCACCAGAGAAGATGACGGGAAACGGAAAAGCATATCCGGCAGTCATGCCATCTATGGTCAGGACAACCTCCCTGAAAGAGCCCTTCGCAAGCATATGGGGCATTGCTGGCTGTAGCGAGTCCGGAATGTTGGTGTACTGTGACAAGTGGGAGATTCAGCCTGTCAGATAACATGTGAAGGTAAATCATCCAGCGTACCCAGAACTCTTCATCTGCGTTTCCCGAAGCATAGATTTCGACAGAGGCCCGCTCAGAATCCTAATGTGGAGGCAGAACTGGAAATGAGCGAAGATTGGCTATGAGTTGTCTACCCGCACGGGAGAGTATCTCACGGGCCTGTGAGACATACTCCTAGAGCACTGCTGCAACACTCGCGCTACTTTCCAATGCGTGTGGACAATGGTTGTGACTTACAGACGGTAAATTCACCCATTGCGTGCCAGGTCTGCCGTCCTCTTGTACGGAAAAGTAATTTGCGGACGTCTTGGCTAAATTAGATATGGGCAAGATCGTATCCGGATGGTACGCCTTCGTGTGACCGCCGAAAAATGTGACGGATAGCGTGACTGTGCACGATGGAAGTCAGAGGTAGTTACAGGTGAAACAAGGCACCCGGCTTGCCATCAAATGTCCCATCCAGATGCTTTGATTCATCGATACCATTGCCAAGGTCCACTATGACTGAGCCTGGTTGGGTGAACAGTTGAGCATAAGCGGTCACGTCCTTCTGAACAGTCCAATAGATGCCAGCCCCTCGTGTTGGTTCCGATGTAGAAGTGCGCAGTATCTCGACATGATTGAGGTAGATAGACTATGGGCAAGTCAGCAGCGTTAGGAGCTTATGATATTACCTTTGCTTTCTTACGGATAGACGATCATATTGTGTACCATTGCTTGTAACAGTGTAGTTGAGAACGATCATAGACCAGTCACTCATCGAACCGCATCTTGGGTGGCTGGGAAGGCTATAAGCAGCAACAGCAGGCTTGCCCCATGAGTCACCAAAGACCTGTTAGTGCTTGTCAGCTTGTGCCAATGATAGCAATTATAGGGCCTGGAAACTCACGTGCCGCACTAATGGCACAGAACAATAGGCCTTTTCAGTCCCGTGTAGTGCAGGAGGTACTGAAAGCTGGAAGTTCTTGAGCGGGATGGTAGTGTTGATACTTTCTATTGAAGGTGCAAGTCGACCCTTGATGCATGCTGCTTGTCCTGGCGCATGTGATGGAGCGGAGAACGTATACGAGGCAGAGACAGGTACGGAAAGGTGTGAGAGTGTAAGTAGAACACATATAGAGGTGCGAATGGGTACAGATAACATTGTGCAAGGCCTTTCGGGCGTCTCCGGCCCTATTCGGGTTGTCCGAAAGCCAAGGCAGATATGCTAGTGGCAAAGTGTTTTAGCTGGAAGACTTGTCTGATTAGAAGCCCCATGTCATCGTTGAATTGACGTTTCGTTATTAGGGTGACGTAGAGGTTCCCAATGTAATACTGCGCTTGCAGAGAATAGCGCCAGACTTTGTTTGATGGCGAAAAGCCTTTTCGGGAGGTCCGGGGCCGCAATCACTGGCAAGAATTTTAATTTTCTTTTTTGGATTTAACGTGGCTGGGGGAAATGCATTACGCACCCACGACTACAACGTGATAACATTATAGCCGTACAGTGTGGGACTCCTCTCTAGATCCGAGTATACCCACTAAAACCCCCTCCAGCAGGATTTGACTGGCTCGGGCAGAATCTAGCTGCTTGCGCCGGGTCGGCGGATTTGGAAGTCATGAATTGTGGAGCCCCCCTCCGGATTCGAACCAAAGTCGCTTCAGCCTGCCGCCGCAGTAGAAGCTCCCAAACGTGGTGCACTGACCGCTGCTCCACGAGGATGGTTTTCTTTTGGAATTTGACATCTGTATTTAGAGCTGTATTGCTTTGTAGACAACCAGTAATGGACCAGCGCTTTGCTATAATGTACAAATTAAACCAAGAAAGGTCGAGCTCGAGCTCTGCAATTTACAGAAGCAGGATCCCCCCCATTTTTTTTTTGGGCGTTTTACTCCCCGAAAGCAAGCCATTATATATTGACTACAAAACATCATGCGAATTGTCGAAGTTCAGATGGCCGAGCGGGTGCGTTATAGTCTACTTCAGTACCGGTAATTTAGCACCAGTCTGACCAAACATCACAGTCTAAGGCGCTACGTTCAGGTCGTAGTCTCGAGAGGGGCGTTGGTTCGAATCCTACTCTGAACAGATTTCTTTTTGCTACAATCTTTTTACCCAGCCTGATTGTGATTCTTCGTTCTGCGATGCTCTCTTCGGATGTACCCGGTTTTGTGGCGACAAGCACTTCAATGCAAGATAGAAGTATGACTGTGCCATTAGAGTGTTTTTTTTTTCTTTCCTTTCACCACGACGATGTAACTGCTAGCCCGCCTTCTTTAGTACATACAGGAAATACGAAAATCCGGCTGTTTCTAGCTCAACAACTTTCAGCGACGTGCCCTCGCGCGTAAGATATCGCTTTCTGAAATGAGGTTGACCCCATGTGATATACAGGAAGATGCCGTTTGGTTTGAGAATACTGCTGCCTGGGGTTAGCATCGGCGAGGAATAGTTGCAAGGTGTCGGCCTACCGAAGGACTTCGTCGACCTCAGCCATGCAGTTAGCTACAACATTCCCCGAAGGGTTCTAGACTGGCTGTAAGAAAGTCTTCTAAACGAACGGTGACAAGCAGACATTACTCACCCAGACGTCCCCCTCGTCAGTCATCATGGCGTCCATTGTAGCTTTGTCTATTGCAACATCGAAAGATTCGGATGCAAGATCCAAATTTCTTATGTCGCCCTCAATCCCTGAACGCGCAAGAGTGAGCAGAGTCGAGCCACCGTTATTGGAGCTTGATCTAGCACTTACAGGTCATCCTCGGGCGTTTGGTGCTGTGCAAGTCCTTCATGCGTTGTATGCATATTGGAGAGAAATCCACATTGACGATATTCTCGTAACCATCATCGTACATGTCTTGGGAAAATGCTGTCGCATGCAAGAGATTAACGCCCCGACCTGAGGAGGCAAGAGGTTGAAAGAGTTCCCACTGACTTGAATTACCCTGTGCGCGCAGACAAGAAAAGTCAGTATGGATAGGGTTAGAATGTCCAGCCTGCCTCACACAGCCGAGCATTGCAATCCTCGAGTTTCGGTCTGGTATATACTCGTGAACTTCCCCCGCTACATCGCTGAACGTTCGACACCAATCAAAGCTCTCTTCTCTGTAGTGAGTCAGTCTCTGGGTCAGCGCACAGCCAGCTATATGCGTCTTGCTGATCTTACTTCGAATACCGGTCATTCCTGATGTGAATGTCAGCCACAAAGGTTATGTCACCAAACTCCTATGTTATGGCTGTCTACTCACCAGTAGGCTTGTTGACCGTAGCCAGAATTGTCCTGAGGTGGTGCAAATATGATTGCTTCAGAAAAAGTTTGGGCAGCATTGTTGTACCGAGACTTTTCGAAGACATACTTCCGGGAGAAATTCCATGTTGTTTGCGATAATTCAGTACTTTCGGCTGCCATGCAGCTAACGAGTGAGGCTGTAAACCTTCAACTGGCTCGCAGCTGGGTCAAACCTCTGTGACAGTCAATGTCACTGTAGGGAGGACGCTCGCGACCAACGATAGCGACCATGCAAGTCTGCACGCCAGAAGCAATCGGAAGGCTTCAAAGCCGGCTTCACGGCTGGTCAAAGGCAATCGATGTCGCTCTGCTCTGGCGCGACCACCAAGAGCACTGCAGGTGCAGGAGGCGGCTATGCATACGTCAATCCACAACAGTGAGCATTCAGTCGCATACCGGCAGACTGCCGTAGATCTTGCTCACAGGAGCTGGTACTCCATTTGGCTCTTGCTGCCTCCAAGTGCGTCTAACAATGAGCCAACATGGCTTCAGAAGGCAATAGCCGACGGACCGGACAGATCAGGGAACATCGTATGCTCAAATACGACCAAAAGTACGCTCTACGGACCCCCAAGTCGCTCTAAGCTGCCAGAAACGCGCGTTTTGTTACCGTTGACCACCTCGTTCGCCTTTTGTTGCAGATGGCATACTTTCAACGTAGTGCAACAGTCTCTGTGGAGGTGCCCGCTGTCTCAAATGCGTCACGCTTATCGACTGCTCAGCATCAAGGTCTCACATCGGTCAGTCGAGTCTACCTGCCATCATACTACAGTCTGTCGAAACGATCGCGTTGACACACTTTCAGGTGAGCAAGTCGAGCGACGTGCGTAAACCCAATAGTGAAGATGTCGCGGATGAGGCTACGTTCACTCGCATTCCGTACGCATCGAAGGTGAGCTTTCCTCCCGGCTAACGTGACTTGGCTGCTGGGTCGCACTCCGCTAAATCCTAAACCCTAATGCTCCACAGGGAAAGTGGAAGGAAAAGGCACAGAATGGGTTTGTCGATTCAGACGAGGAGTATATAGTATGTATAATGCTTTTGATGACTTTTGCTTGTCTGACCAGATTGACAGGGCCGGCAACTGCATGCCAAAGTCGACATCACTCCAATCTCCACTCGAACGGAGCAGGGTTCGCAACTCACCTATACTCACACCGCGTCGCGGCATGTACCAGATCATGCAGTGCATCATCAAAACAAGGCGGGGGCCTTACTCACAGGGCAGGGACAGGACTCACACACAATATCACAGTTGCGCCGAAGAAGACTTCAGATGGAATCGAGTCTGACAATTTCCGGCCTGAAAACGGTTCGTCATACCACTCCCCCGTCAGTCGCATCAGTACAGAGCATATACGACCGACCGCCACCTACACCACCACCTTTACCTGAAAATTCGATATTCCCTTGGTATTTACTTTATGCCCCAGAAGTCACGTCGGCTAGACTGGATCCGAAAGGAAACACAGAGTCACGGCAAGCTCTCGATTATTCGTCTGAAGGTTCACAAGCAAAGACCAGCGCTTCTAAGACAACGCCCACCTCTGTGGGCGGATTGTCGAGAACGCCCTCGAAAAACAGGATGAGAATGGTACCGGCAGGAATTAGAGACCGCTCGCGTTCCCTCAGGCTCACGGTCGATCCAGGGGAACATTCTGACAACTCTGAATCTGCTGAACAGCGCCGCAGCTTCCCGGCGGATGGTGACGGGCAAGATAATCCGGACACGCGTGTTGAAGTAACGTCAGCTTCAAGCTCGGAATCAGATTCGGATCACGAGGAAACGGATGGGACGGACTCAGAATTCGAAGAGCTTCTTGAATTCAAGAAGGCAACACGTCGCTTGGTGGAGGTGCGGTACCCCGACAAACGGGCGTCCTCCGCCATCCTCTTGACCGTCCCTTGCAAGAAGCGTAAAATGCTCCTGGAAGAAGTTTTGCCCAGCACATATGGCCCACGCCACGCCTCAAATCTCTCTCGAAGTGCAACATACGCTGTGAAGTCTGGGATCGGTCCTCGAGCAGTGGCCCACAAATCTTTTGCTCGTGCCATCGGGTCACGCCTGTTGGCGAAGAAACGGCACAGAGGACGATCATAATGGTTGCACAGTCTGTATGAGTTTTTCCTCAGCGGCGAAGCGAGTCATTGGATCGCTTGCGTAAAAGCTCTAAACCCTATAACCAGTGACTGGAGTCTATCTATCCAATTGGCGTGTCTATATCCGTCAGCTCGCACAGTTCTATTCGGGGCAGGCAAGCTTGGACAGTTAGAAGCCCTGCCGAACATGGCAGAGTTACCGGGCGGACGAAGAGCAAGGGTCAAGCAACGTATCTACCAAACTTCCATCCATGTACAGGTTCATAATGATGGCGGAAATTGTATAAAGGCTGTGATACAGCTTTAGGGATGAGGCGATACAGGAAAGAAGTCGCGAATCACTCATATGACGAGTGGTCCTTCCATTTCGCAGATTCGAGCAGAGGCTGCTCCTCCAACACTGCTCCTCCAACACTGATCAGGAAAGGCCTTTGGTCTCCGTTGCGGTCTGAGGTAGCCGATTGCAACTGTTCTGCAGGTCGTCGCAATGCAGATGGCGCTAGGCATCCTACCATCGAGGCTTTCAAAATGGACGTCAAAGTCATAAGGATTGTTGTTCTCGTTGCGGTAATCATCATCGACATCGGTATCGTCCAGCTCTTGAACACCAATGACTACGGGAAATATGTTCGTCAGGGCTTGGTCTGAGTAACCTGACGTGTCGCTGTCTGCTCGCCGTACTGGCCTGCTGTTATGATAACAGCAGGCACTGTTAGTTGGGCGGTGACGACCCTCCGCCATTGCCGGGCGTAGAGAGCAAACCGGTGGCGATCTGCAGACGCAACCAGTTAAGAGACTTCCGGCCAGCAGGAAGTACAAACGTACAAACGTATCCGAACGCACCTCGATGTACTGAATCAGAGCGACGCGTACTGATGAGCAGTCGTCATCATCGCAAAGGTAGGTAAAGTTGAAGGTAGAGCCCGGCGATACCGTCGTCAAGTTGGTCGGGCTGAACAAGACGGCGTCGTCGCTGTCGTCGTCGCTGACACACTTACCGCCAGAGCTATTACCTGTGCTATTACCTGTGCCCGAGTGTCCATCGTCGTCATCGTTGTCGCCATCCTGACGGAGCTGCAGCCTCTTCGTGGGACACGCGAGAACTGCAGCTGCATAAACCAAAGCGATAGTAGTGGCAGCTGTCAGACGCATGTTTCTTCGTTGGAAAGGGATAATAATTAGAGCTCTCGAGGGACTTGAAAACCGAGATGAAGAGGATAAGAAATGAAATCTAGGAAGGAAGGGATTGCGCTCCTGTAGACAGCAAGAAAGTAAATCTGTTCGCCACCACCTCCAAAGCTTCCATAGCTGCGCTGCCAAAGCGGTGACGATTGGGAGGATAAATCACACCATACCGAAGTCTAATGATTCATTACGGTGCACCGCATTCATTGACGGATCGGAAGTAGCGGACTCTTGTATGAACCGAAATACTTGGCGGAATGATCATCGAAAGTTATATACCCTCAGCACAGGCACTAGGCGAAAAGGAGAATTCACTAAGACAGCACATCACAGGGAGTTTTCTCTATCATTATGGCATCTGCAACAGGCTCAGTCTAGTGCCACCGTTCTTGCAGCCTGTGGTGTGCCCGCGCTGGTCTCCTGCGCAGCTTTCGAAGAATGGAAGTCGCGCAATACCGGTACGGACTGCAGAGACTACCCCTGGTCACACTGCCCCCATTTATTGTTAAGTGACACTGATGTTACTACGAAATTCATGCTGTGGAAACCCAGCGGCAGCGTTGTCGGAGACTGGACGCTTGAATTCGAATTCCCGGTACCGATGAGGAAAATAATTGCAGAAGAAGGAATTGCGATATAGGATATAACGAATGCGAGTATAGGGTCCGTGTATACAAACGAGCACAATACTCACGAAGAAACAAAATCGTTATTGGTCCTTAGCTAGAACGTAGGTTGAACGAGCATCGTTGTACTAAAGTTTATCGCCAACATCAACGGAAGAGCATCACCGCTTGACGAGGGTAGACTGGGGCAACCTGTGAGATTGATTGTGATGATGAGGAGGATTGTTATGTACCGAGCCAGACGATTGTTGCATAGGAGTGCTCGATCGGCTCTTTTGCCCGTGGTACGAACTTGGATGCCCAGCCTGAGTGAAAACGGCAGGACTGGGCTGCAGACCTGTTCCGTTCGATGCGTTGTGGACGTCCGTCTTGTTAGGCGCTATCGTAGGCGCACTAAAGGATGTTGCGGCGGTCTGAGCTTGGTAATAGGCGAAGTCTGAGCAAGAGAAACTGTTTAGCAAGGGTCCTGCTGTAGCCTGAGAAAGCGATTTCCCACCTTGTAGCAGAGAAGTCTTTGACTGATAAGTACTGAAGATACGCAGCATGTCACAACCTTGTTCGTAGGGAACCTCCTGAGTGTCTCTACTGCTCGTGACTGGTTTCTGCTCGTTTGTGTTCATTAGCTTCAAATGTCTCAAAGCGGGATTTGGGATATCCTTGATGTAAATCCAACGTAGGTTCATCACTCCTTTCCATTTATCTCCTTGTGCCCAAACGTCCGAAGTAACTGAATAATCCAATGGCGTGAGCATTTCTGCAACTCCGCAGAAGTGCCCTGATGCGTTGACGCTGAAAAAAAGATATATTGGACCCTTGTCCGAGGATTCTGCAAAAGCTTTATCCAGCCTATTATTGCCTAAGACTGTCGATGACCATATTTCAAATTTGATAGACTTGAAGACGTCATCTTCTGTGAAAGATTTAATAACGAAGAAACGAGCCTGAGGTGGTTGAACATCGAAGCTCTGTGGATTGTAACCTTTCGCAGCCATCAGGACATGTATGTCTACCGGACTGATCCCTTCATGCCGCTGCTGAGCATGGCCCGTCAGACCGTTGGCAACTGCAGGACGCCCAAATTGCGTGCCGGGTGCTGGACTGCGCTGCCCTGGTATCGCGGCGGCGAAAGGTCCATGCAGGCCAAGAGGTGCTACATTGCTCCCCTGTTGGAAATGCTGAACCTCCGGCTGTTGGTGCTGCTGATGCTGAGGATGGGCTTTTTGCATGAGTTGTGGTTGATGATGGCCATTGTGATCACTCATGGCGGCAACAAGCATAGCGTTGGCTTTCTGTAGCGCTTCGATTTTCGCTGCAATGGTACGTGGGTCATTGTTCGACTGGAAATTGCCTGCTGTAGTGGGTAAAAGCGGTAAGGCATTGGGTGAAGTAGGAGGAGAGAAGATTCCGACTGGCAGGTGATTTGGCAGATGAAGATTGGTCGTCCCGTTTGTTGATAGCGGATCTTGGATGTTCAAACCGTTAGCGAGCGCATTAGCGAGTTGATTATGCTGCTCGTGTAACTGCTGAGTTTGCTGGTACAACAGCTGCTGCTGTAGTTGCAGATTATTCGTGAAGGCTGCTGTGGTGGCTGCATCGTTGACGCTATTGAGGGAAGGGAACTGCATTGTTACTGCCGATGTGGCAGTATGCGGTGACAAGGGAGTACCACCGTACGATAGCTGAGCTCTCTGATGTTGTTGGTGTTGTTGTTGATGCTGATGCTGATGCTGATGTTGATGTTGGATACGTTGGCCAGAATTATACTGGTGCTCACGCTGGGAAATATTCAAGCCAGTTATCCGCTCCCTCTCTTGCAAGTAATTACTCTCCGGTATGCCTGGCCCAGCAGTTGTGGAACCTCTCATTTGGTTGATATGCTCCAATGGGTGGGAGGGAGCCGACCCATGACCATATCTAGCATTGTGTTTGGCCTGCACTTGATGTTGATGGGCAAACCCTCCTGCAGGCAGAGCTGCAGTCCCTTGCGCCATGCCCAAGCTATCAGATGCATGGGTATGACCGATAGGAGGTACATATGGAGCGGCACTAGCAGGGCCTCGAATTATGTTCGTCCCGCTTGCACCGTTGCTCGCCTGTCCAACGCCGCTCTGAACGGACTGCTCGATCCCGTTCGCCCCTATTGAACGGACAAATTGTGGCTCTGTGATCTGGTGGCCAGCAAGGTGATTGGTGGACACATCAGCCTGAACATTTGAGATCTCCGTAGCTCCGTTGAACAAAGCTTCAGGCGAAGTAACAAGCGGAGGAAGGATCGGTGTGTTCTTGCGCTGAGGCTGCCTAACGCTGGATGCACCTAAAGCAGACGGAACATGGGGTACCGGTTCCTCTATTGTTCTCGGCCTGAAACCTCTTCCATGTGTATTGAGTGAATTGGCTCTCCGTGGTGAAGACGAGGAGCCCATGAAGGCTGAACCTCTTGTGCTGGTAGGTGGTGGGATTGGACCAGGGGAGATAGACGACTCGATGATGCCATCTGTTGAGCCATTGGTTGAGGAAGGACCGGGCTGTCTAAGAGTAGCAAGGTTGAGGGTAGATGACAGCTCTCTGAAATGCAATCTCTCTTCTGCAGTAGGTGACCAAGGGTTGTTTTGCCCCAAAAGCGAAGAATCAATCGGAGAGGCAGGTGAAGGTGTCGAATTTGAATTGGAGTTGTTGCTGCCCATGGCTATGCGTGCGTGACTGCTACTTGTACTGGCATTTGAAGGCACCCTTCCTAAGAGCGAATGAGGCTGCGAACTGCCAGATCCGGACAGGGATTCTGATGCGTGCCGAGAGTGAGTAGCCGAGCTCGGTTCCGCAGCGTTTGACAATCCGTGACTGCTCAGACTCCGACCATGTCCTGGAGCAGAAGACATGGAGGGGGAAAAGTGCTGCTGGTTGTATCCGACTGCATTACGCTGGTGTGACGCTGGAAGTCCACCAAGTATTTGAGAGTTCGGCCGTGAAGTAACGACAAAGCCGGAGTTCAGAGGGGATGTAGGCGCGTTGGGAGATGTAGGCTGGTGAAAGGAAGTTGAGGACGACATCGCCGATGCTTGAGCCGACGTTGAGCCGGATTGTCGGGCCTGTCAAAAGCATAGGCAATTTTCACGTGTAAAGTGGGGAGAACGATCGAGCAGTGCGCAGTGAGAGCATAAAAGTAATTTCCATGCAGGAAAGACAGGCGCAGGAGAGGAAAGCCAGGTTAAGGACCAGCGCAGGAGTGCAAGTCATCATCAGCTCGGATTCACATCTGCAATCAGATGCAGTAGATTGGCAGCCCACCTCTGCGGCTGTGCTATTGCTCCGTATGCGCCGCGAGGGAGCAGCCGACACGTCCAACGAAGAGGCACCTGCAGGTGGAGGTGATATGGGATGCTGCTGCTGATACTGCCTTCTCTGCCAGGGCGCACCTGGGTTGCTGGGATCACGCCTGAATGCTCTGCTGACAGGCATCGAAGAATGTCGCGCCAAGCTCGCAGTCGCATTGCCGTACAGAGCTTGACTGTCGTCGCCGTAGGCATCGGCACCAGCATCAAACGGCAGGTATGCATTCGAAGGGTATTGTTCTTGAGGTGCTTGAGCTGCTTCTTCGTCCGACGTGCTGCCCTCCATCACTCTGTTCAGCCCGGGCGAGGTCGTCCTGATGCTTGTCCGCCTCGACACGCCAGTGCTGGCCGACAGAGGCCTGTCGAGTGTGCCTGCTGCCGAAGAAGACAGCCCATTGTGCGTGCTGTACGATCCACCAGGGGATGATCCACTCCCGCTGTTCCCGCTGCTGATCCTGTGCAGCCGGCTTCCAGCTGCGGTGACGGTGTGCGACCTCTTGACGCCTGCATAGTTCCTGCCGCTGCTCGACATCATGGACGAGAAGGACAGCGGAACATCGTCGTCGTCGTGCTCGAGCTGGCTGTACGATGGACTGGTGGGCAGTTCTTCCTCCCAGATTGGAGACGCCATGGGAAGTGCGACAGTCGAGGTGTGCAAGAAGGGTGATGATGCTGAAGAAGACGCAGCGAACGTGGCCATCTTGCACGGAGAAGCTTGGTCTCTGTGGCATTGGATGGAGAGGACAGAGGGATCATCTTCATCCAAGCCCCACGCTCTTCATATGCGCCCCCTGCTGCACAGTAGCAGCCATGCTGTCGAATATATTGTACTCTGTGGCTGAGCTAATTGCAAAGTGTCTATATAGTGGTGGCAAATTCGTGCATTACGGTGTACAACAGGAGCGTTCGTATGCTAGAGGCGGTACCACGGCTTAAAGGTCGGGTCAATCTCGGTTCCGGCCTTCCGAGAGACATCCTACGCACTTCTGTCCCGCGGGCAGCTTCACGGGGAGTCTACGCACCACCTGAAAGAGGCGCTTGGACCATCAACGCCGGCATGGTCAAGCGAGACTGACGAAAGATCAAAGACGAGCCTGGCTGTTTGTAGGGGTACACGTAATGGATCACTACTACCCTCCCATGTCACCATCTGTAGCTACTGCAGCGACTTCTGCACTTATAACGACTGTCACACGTGTCAATCCTAATACTGTATGGCAGCTAGGTGGTTCCCCAACAAGGAAAAAGCCTGTCTGAGAAGCGCAAGGATGGCTATAGCTATTAGAAGCAAAGTCAATCGTGACGCACTTCACTGACCGCGTGTCTCTGCTATCATCACTACTATGATCTCTGCACCTCTGCTGTTGCAAGCTGCACGTGACCAAACTTCTTGCGGCACTTGGGCTTGTTTTGGCAGTGTTGATTGTTTGATCTCGACTACAAGCTATTGAAGACAGGAAGCAAGCAGATGCTTTTGGACACGCTCATCCAGGACAACACCATTTGAGCATTGCGGAGCACACGCTGGCTGGTCCAGCGCAGACCAGACAATGGCGCCGGCGTGGATGGCAGAGCTGAGCGAAGAGTGGGCGGAGCCAGTGGAGGATGGAGAGCGAGTCGAAGATGAAGAGCAGGACAAGCAAGACGGCAGTCATCTTGATTTCGGGAGTCTAGTCATCAATGACATGCTTCTGCCTTCACCCAGCCAAGCTTCTCTGGACGGCGGTAACGGCAGCCCACTGCAATTCGGGACAACTGTCTTTCATGATGCTCCCCCAGCAGACGAGCAGAGCTATCAGATGGGAAGCATATTGTTCAGTCCAGCGAAGAAGCGGACCTCGTCCTATGGCCTAGCTACCTCTGATGCACCCTCGCCCAGTCAACAACTCGCAATGGCTGCAGCGGCGTTCAACAAAGATCTACTGCAGCAGGGCGAGGACGACAGTCGCGGAGAGGATAACGACAACCCGCCTACATCTACACAGATTAAAGGAACACCAGCGAACAGACTGCAATCGCTCTTCATGCAGCCAGCGTTTCCCTCTCCAGGTAAAAATGCAACAACATCCGAAACTCGGGATCGATCATCATCACTCGAGGAAGAAGAACAGCAACAAGGTCAAGCGACGCAGTATGAAGAGTACGGAGATGAAGCAGAACAGGCTTCTTTCATTGTAGATCAACGATTGGAGGATATCCCTGAGCCTAGTCTCCAAGAAGAAGGGCAACTGCAGGCTTCAACTCGCGATGTTGACGTTAGCGACAACACCAACGCGAAGGAGGGTGCAACACGTGAGTAAACTTCTCCTCCAGCCGTGTATCGGTCCTCCAGTATTGACTGTCTTTTAAGCACATGCAGACGATGCAGAAGTCAGCCGGCACCAAGTCTCCGAACCTGAGTCATCGCAGGCAGCCATCTCACTGACTGCGAATACTGGCAATGCTGTTGCAAACCCAAGCCAAAGCAAGAGCACAACACCAAGCAACCTTTTGTCACAGCTACCTTCGACTGAATTCTCCTTCAGGGTTGAGCCGGGATCACCTCCAAAGCTACTGTCAAGCTATCTGGAGGGTGTCTTTACCACTCCACCGCAAGGTGAAGATGGTGAGCCGCTGCATGAATCGCAAGGTATTGCCACATCGACGCCCTCCACATCCCGACTGGTATCTCAACAGCTATCTACTTCAAGTCCCGCAATAGAGACGCCTGCCTCGCAAAAGGAAAAGCACCGTCCGCACCGACACTTGGATAAACCCTCTCCAGCTTTAAGTATTTTCAGATTCCAGCAAGATACCTACACGAGACAACACTTGCAAGCATTGGTAGCTGAAATAGATGGCTTAACATCACCGCCTCGCAATAACAACAGTGCACCTGCATACGCAGCACTCGATATCTCAGACTCGCAATTCGGGGAAACGGGTGATATGCTAGTTGCATCGAGGAGGGGAATATACAGACAATCCGATGAACACAACAACCCTTCAACACAGACTTTTGAGTATTCCTATCATACTGCTCACGTAGAGCAGGATGACCAGCACCGCTCTCCATATCAACACATACTGGATACAGAAGAGGACGATGAAAATGGCAGAATTGCAAACACTAGAAGTTCAAAACGAGTAAGACTGTCAGCGAGTGAATATCAGCCGCATCGACTGGAGCAGCAGCAGGAAGTTTCACGCATGAAACAAAGTCTACTCAGCAAAAGTGCAGTGCTGTCACCTTTCCGAGCACGTATACAAAATCGAGTAATGCCTAGAACTACAACGCCAATACGTAGAAGAACGCAAAGGGCACCGTACTCTGCTTCTTCCAGATTGCAGTATTCCCAGAGAGCAGACATCTCAGCTGACGTTGATAGGATACCGTCACCTGCTAGACCGCCTATGCGGTCTCTGCCTCCAATGACTGCACCTTTGAGACGAACGTATCATTCTTCTGTATCACAAGAGCACGATACTACAGGAACACCAGGTCGTGAGCACGAGACTGAGCAAGCAGCTCCTGTGGAGACCCCGCCTAGTCGATGGCACCGACCAGAAGCGATTACGCCTCGAGAAGTCGGGAAAACACCCGCACACGTCATTCAAGACAGACTACAGGAAGCTAAAGCGTTGATGGAGCGCATCCGTCACCGCAACTCGCAAAGACAAGGCTCCTCGGCGACCCAGGTGACCTACGGTAACACAGATGTACTAGTTCCTGGGAGTGAAGGGAGGCAGATAATAGCTGTAACACCCGATCCTGCAGAGTCTTATCTTGGAAATTCTGCATTCAAGAGGAGACCAGTCACTAGTCAAGGCACGCTTACCAGACCTGCTAACCCTACGCCTACCACTGCTGCATTGGCGCATCAAATGAGGGGCAATCAAAGAATGATGGAACAAATGGCTCCAACGCCCGAAGAGGACGAGCCTTCGTACATGTCGAGACCAGCAAATGCGGACCAAACTGGGCCCGGCGTGCATGGTGACGTGACGACGCCCGATGAGGAGCGAATAGACTCCCTGGCCCCTCTGCCTTCTATCAATGCTATTGCACAAGCGCACAATGTGAACGCTGCTTCGAGTCGACGCCAGCTGTCTTCATCCCCATTAGTCCAGCAGACTTCGGCTGGGGCATTCGACTTTGCACCCGCGAGTGCTCCGTTGATTCGTCAACAGCATCTTCAAGCACCCCGCTATCCTGCTCCTTCCACCACTTCACATACCTCAAGCGATCGTTTCTTTACCTCTACTTCAAGCCGCTACGTCTCAGGCTCTACTGCGCCTACTAGTCTAGTAGCCTCATCAATAGGCACCGCTAAAGCGTATCAGTTTGGACTGGGTCGCGGAATAGTTAATATCACACCAGCTGAGGCGGAGAAACTCCTGACCGAAGATGTTCTCGGAGATATGGTCTTCGATGATGTTCACAAGCGATGGGTGAAGATTGACAAGTACCTGGCTTCGAGGCCTATGACCCATAAACAAGGAGGGGAAAAGAGTCCTGCAATACGTGAAGGACCTGCTCTGTCTCCTGTCGAGGAGATGCCAAACAGGGACGACGAGACGACCGCCGATGATCCTTTCCGCGATCTCACTGGCTTCGAGGGTAGTAAAAGCCGTGCTACTGATTTTAGTGGCAATTCGAGCGGGAAAATAAGAGACGTACAACAGCACAATCGGAGTGGATCTCTGGTTCTGCCCCTGTCGTCTTCTCAGGCTAGAGCGGCTCGTAGCGAGGAAGAAGATCGACAGACCGAAAAAACCTCTACTCCCCCTCATGTCTCAGTCGCCATGCCTTTCGTCTCTCCTGACCTACCTTCTATTCCGCAAGTATCCTCATCCAGTCAAGTTGCCGAATCTAAAACATCTTCAACAGTTGTCCCTACTCGGCAAGCATCCACTTCGACTTCACCTCCTGCGACCCGCAATGCTAGTCGCCGCTTCTCAAGCGGCACGTCTGTGCCTCCAAAATCAGTGCTCAAACGCAGTGATGCCAACGCATATTCAACACCTCTACCCTGCTCCAAACTTATTTCTCGCATTTCCAGCAAACAAACTAGAAGTGTAAGTTTCTCAGACGGCAAACAAGCTGGAAGAGGTGATTCTCTGGATGCGCAGCAGGCTAGAGTCGCAGGCAGTGCACTCAGGAACGAGATAACTGCAAGCCAAGTGAGCGACAACGAGTCTACCTTTCACACTCAAGGTGGAAACATCAACGAAGGAGAAGCGTCAAACCATGCTTACGAAGAAGATACAATTTCATTGGATGCATACACTTCGACTGTAGCCAAGGGAGATGAAAAGCAGATACAGTATGAAGATACTAGTCGCAACGCAGCATCTCGACAGATAGAGCATGATACCCCGACCGCTTCATACACTTCGTACGCCAAACCTCGTTCACTCCGACTCAAGCCCCGCGGACCTGCCAGCTTGGCGAATTCGGTGATATCCACAACATCGACCCTAGCATGGCATCGCAAGCCGCTCAATACCAACGCAACAATCTTGACAGAATGCTCATTTGGAGTATCATACGATAGATTGCTCCGTGTACTCACGGATGTAGTACCATTTGAACCCTCTTGGAAAGATCTCGACCACATCAACCTCCGCGAACGAGGGCTCGAAAGCGTAGTTAGGCTTAAAGAATTCCTGCCGAACCTTGACGAGGTCAACCTTTCAGACAACAATATTGCTTATTTGACTGGTCTGCCATCATCTCTTCGATTCCTTTCGCTCTCCAACAACAGGCTTGGCGATCTTTCCTCGTTCACCTATCTGAAGAACTTGGAAAGCTTGGACATCAATGGCAACACCGGCGTCACTAGCGTCAGACAGCTAGCTTGCCTGCGACATCTTCGGACGCTGAAAGCAGACGGATGTGGTATCAACAGTATTGAAGGCATTGATCAACTCGACGGGCTCGTCACCTTGAGCCTATGCAACAATTCCATCAGTCAGCTATATCTAGAGAACACGGCTTGGACAAGGTTGGAGACGCTCGAAGTCTCTGATAATGACATTGCCGAAGTGACAGGCTTAGAAATGCTGCCCTCGCTAAGGACGCTCAATTTGGGTTAGTGGCATTTAACCGCGCGACACAGTGGACCGCACGACTAATTTGCCATCGTTCCGCAGACTACAACAGACTTCAGGGGCTCCACCTTGCATCGACGGCTCCAAACTTGCGCATACTGAAGATCTCCAATAATTCCCTTGATTCGCTGAACCTGTCTCAAATGCCCAACATTCGGACAGTGTTTGCCGATTGTAACAGAATAATGGACATATCTGGCACAAATCGACTGAGGAAATTGGAGAAATTCAGCTTGCGAGAACAGAGGCAAGGTACCATGTGAGTATTTCTCAGCAGCGGACATGCGCAACGATAGTTTACTGATGGCTTCGGCGTAACTTAGTGATTTTCCTATCAAGGACCTACGTGATATCCGCCGGCTGTACCTGAGCTGTAAGTACAGAAATGTGCAGAGAACAGCGTTCGATAGCTGAATCCGGTTTGGGATCTTCATAGATAACCCAATACCAGAGGCCTTTCCGAACGAGCATTTCCTCAACCTCACATTGTTGGAGCTATCTGGCTGTCGATTGACGTCTTTACCTACGAACTTTGCTGCCGTTGTGCCGAACTGTCGCGTTCTCATCCTGGACAGCAATTTTCTCTCTACGTTAGCACCTGTAGCAGGTGCCAAGCGTTTGCGAGTGCTCTCTGCAGTTGGAAACAGGCTAGAAAAAGTCAAAGATCTTTTGAGAATATGGCTGGAATGTGTTGAGTTAGAGATGCTCGATCTTCGGTGAGAGAAGTGCGCTATCGCTAATACAAGCGGACCTGACTTTTGTTTCGTTCACAGGCTCAACCCTGTCACGCTAGGCTTCTACGCCTCCCCAAATCTTTCCATAGCGCCTCCAAACTTGAATCTCTTAACAAGCGAAGATAATGTTGCTCTGAAGGACTATAAAGCGCTCGACACACAACATCGGCACACATTGCCGGATGATTGGCTTGCTCGCCGGACAGCGTACAGAGCGCTCGTTATCGAAGCTGTACCGTGCTTGAAGCTGTTGGATGGTCTGAAGGTTGGTCGTACGCAACGACAGCGGGCTCGAGAACTGGTGGAAAGGTTTGCCAGCTACTGAGTAGGCGATCATATGCTCTTGCTGAATCTAAGTAACAAGTAGTAAGGACACATAGGCGGTACCACCATCTATCAGTATCTTTTTAGCTGTCTTGTCGTTGTACACAATATTGAAGTTAAGCTTTCGTTATTGTAATGGTAAGAAAGGACGTTATACGAAAGGACAGGGTTTGCTCCGATCATTTCTTTCGCAATGTTAATCACAACAATGATGACTCCATAACGTCCAATCACAAAGCTCAGGGCCTCAATGTGCGATTGCGCGCTTGAAATCATATGGACTGCCTTCTGACCTGCCCGTTGGGTATTGCCGTTCAACCTTCATGAAAGGTCTCGGCGTAGGGAAATGAGCAGATTGCGGGAACTTTCTCGTTATCGATCCTGATGGAGTTGTGGATGTCATGGTAGGTGGAGGGGATGGAGCGCGTGGGCCAGCGAACGGGCCATCCTCGTCATCTTCAGGTGGTGGAGGGGGTGGTGGCGGGGGTGGCGCACCTCCCATTCTTGATCCTCGACGCGAAGAAGAGAGGTCATGGTTGTTCGCTGAAGATGCTGGCGCCGGCGGTGGTGGTGGAGCGGGTCGACTCAAGTGACTTTCTCTTTGCGCAGGCGGGGGAGGTGGTGGTGGCGGTCTTCCGCTTGCCGGAGGCAAAGGCGGAACACTTCGTGCAGGCGGAGTAGTAGATGAGGAGATTGATCCAGAGCTTGGTCTACTCGGCAACGTGGGCGGAGCCAAGCCCGATGGCGACGAGACACTTGCTCTCGCTGGTATAGCTGGCGTTCCGTTGCCATTGACTGACAAAGAAGATGGTGTGCGTTCAGGCAGTCTTGGTGGTAGCGCGCTGGGCCTGGGAGGGGCCACATTACTTGACGGGGGCGATATGGAGGGCGATGGTGTTGCTGCTGAGCGCGAGGGAACAGGCGGTGGGGGTGGTCTGCGGTGTGTTGAGCTTCGTGCCGGCGAAGAAGGGACAGGTGGTGGCGGAACTCTGCTAGATCTGTGGTGATTTGCGGGAGGAGGTGGCGGAGGAGCGTGATGTGGTAATCCTGATGCCGGCGAGGACGATGATGCTGGTACAGGTGGTGCGGGAGGGGGAACGCGTTTACTCCTTGTAGGCGATTGTGAAATTGGAGGCGCAGGCGGGGCGACCGAAGGCGGAGCGGGTGGACGAACGCTGGGCGGCGGGGGTGCGCGAGGAGGTGCAGCTTTCGACGTTGAAGAAGAGGGGACTGGTGGTGCTGGTGGAGCAGCTGGAGGGGCTGGACGTGAGCTTGCTGTACTACTGCCTGGTGGTGGTGGTGGCGGGGGCGCTGGAGGAGCTGCTGAAGAAGGTCTTCCTGGAGGAGGCGCGGGTGGACGAGGAGGAGCTGATATTGGGGGTGCCGGTGCACGCGGAGGAGCCACTGATGGCGGCGGTGGTGGTCTGGCAGCTGGTGGACCTCTTGATGACAGAGCTGGAGCTAGAGGTGCTGACGGCGCTGAACGGGCAGGCGGAGAGGCAGGTGAAGGTGGAGCTGGCGAGGCCGCAGAGCGTCCTTGAGGGGCATAGAAATGCATAGAGTTAGCCAACGTGTTCCTTCGAACGCCTCGAGCGTTTCCCCGGGCCATCCTCTCGCGGTGAGCAATCAGAACGTCACATGTAAAGGCAGCCTACCTGTCGAAACTGTGCCCTTCGAGTGCTTTAGGGTCGGCATTCCACCAGCGAACAGACCACCGAGCTGAGGTGCGCTTGTCATTGCAGAGATGTCTGAAGCAGATGGAGCGGCTGCTCCTCCAGGTGGCCTGGGTGCTGAACCGCCCCCGCCGCCAGACACGGCCTTTGCATCGACGAGGGGAGCGGACCTGTTGCATGCAGGGTCAGCTTGGCGAGACTGGGATACGTTATGCGGGCTGATCCCACTTGTCAACAGTCACCGCAGGCTTCAAGCCTGAAATGGAGGATTATACCGACAAGTGTCAGCCAGGTTGCGATGTCAAGTGAGGCTGACTCCGAGCAGCCTCGGAGAGAGCGCTTGGACCGGGCTCACCTCTGCCCTTCTTGATCTGTTCCTGCAGCGCTGCGTTCATCTCTGCCGCGGCGTGGTGCGGTGCAGTGTGTCCTGCCGGTGTCGGTGCAAGTCCAAGCAGCGGCAGAGGTGCTGAGAGGTTGCAGGCAGCTCGATGCATGTGGCGGATATAATGCGACAGGTGATTCGTATTCGATGATATGCGGATATGCGCAACGACAATGACGGAGAGATGCCCACCATCCTGACTGTCGAGATGGCATCGACGGGCTCTCGTCGCAGCCAGACCGACCCCGCGCCAGGCATCGTGGCCTTGCCCTGTAGCTATCCTGGACGCCGATGCTCTTCGACAGCGCTGCCTCTAGATATGCATGCCAAGTCGGCTCTCGCCTTCTCGCACCCGATGCTTCACCCTCACCTCAATCGCCTCTCCATCGTACAATGCGCGCTGGTCGGAGTGAATCTGTCGAACATACTGCAGAGCGAAATGCTGCCATTCCACCTGTACTAGAGGGACGAAAGTATACTATCACTCTGTCCAGGAGTCGGTCTTGACCGGCTTCAGTTCCTCCTTCTAACCGATCCTGACCGGCTTCTACGGACATCCGAACGAACATGTCGAATGCCAACGCACCCCAAGTCTGTCCATAATACAGGGTATAGACGTGCCGGTTGTCCTGTCATCTTGTTCCCTTGTACTCAGCATCCAGCCAAACACGAACGGCTCGCAGGTCAGGAAAGTCTCGCAGTGCTGTCATAGGAAGCTGAAAAAAGGTGAGCACAGCGCTCATAGTCTACTCTGGACCATTCCATAGAGCCCAATTGGAGCTCTTCTACGCGAAGAGCTAGCTGCATTAGGGACGATAAGGTTTGCAAACCATACATGATACGTTTCTTCCCGTGAGTCGATGTCTAGCTTGAGAAACTTGACATTTGGAAACGATGAAGGGAGGGACATTCTGTGAATCACAGCGAGTCATGCCATATCTGCGTTTGTACCATTTCAAGAGTAACGATGCAAGTTTGAGTTTAATTGTTACATTTCAAGAGAGCCCACATACTTTTGTTTAATTGTTACATTTCATTACGCATACTTGTATTTGTTTGTTACATTCCATTGCGCATACTTGAGTTTGATTGTTACATCTAACGAGCTAGCTCTTGGAATGTAACATGCTGCATCAGAAGAAGTCGCTACAGACTAGGCTCATCAGTGGTGCCATTCATGAATGTTGCTCTGCTAATTGGCGACCATGTGTCACTTTCACATTCACCAAGATGCGACCGTACTGTTCTTGCTGGTCGTCTTCGACTTGATGAATGTACTGTAGCAGCGAGGCGTACCATTCGATCATGTGGGCCGGTGGAAGGTGAATTCTCAAACGCTTGAAACTTCGAACAAGCACACAGTCTGCAGAAAACACTGCGCAATTTTCGAAACACTGCACTGCGGCATCTACTGACAATCTTACGAGCATATCAAAGGCCAATGCACCCCAATCTTGGCCATAGTGCAAATTGTACGCGTATCGATTGTCTTCAAATCTCCTCCCCTTGTAAACGCCACCTATGTCGATACGAACCGCACGCAAGAAAGGAAATTCTTTCAGACAAGCCATTGGGCGGCTAGGAAGGTGTAAATGCATGTTCTGATCCACAGTTGACCATGTCAGGAATAGCAATTTGAGCACTCTCACGTTCGGTGCGAGGTGAGCTAGTTCAACGAGGTTCGCGGACCATACATAATCTATGTCCTCTCGCGAGTCGATACCTAGCGCCAGGATCCTCACTCTCGGAAAAGC
The DNA here is from genome assembly GCA_024345325.1 of Cystobasidium tubakii. Lineage (NCBI taxonomy): Eukaryota > Fungi > Basidiomycota > Cystobasidiomycetes > Cystobasidiales > Cystobasidiaceae > Cystobasidium > Cystobasidium tubakii. The sequence goes on along the minus strand of BROO01000005.1, from coordinate 658,214 downwards.
GGGAGGGAGGAACCTTTCACGGCACAAGTCTTCGAGACCCAGAGCACAGTAGTGCAATGGCTGGATATACAGCCGCCTTACACCAGAGAAGGGCACAGCAAGCTGGTACAGGCCTGAGGGGAAGCGACGCTGCCCATCCATGCCGATTATGACCGGAGCTCCCTCAGCATCCATAGTTGCGCCATCTTGTCGAGTGTTCCTCGTCTGATCGGATTGACGTTGCCGCTTTACAAGAGCGCGTAGTTCCGACAGCAGATACACTATATAGCGGAACCTTTCCGAAAGAATTGCCATCCTTGTTGACGTATCTTCCTGCTCAAGCAGCTCGTCTCGACTGGCAGGAACGGATGGCGCCGCCATGCTCTCGGAAAGCTGACTTTGAGATACGGACGATGGCCAGCTCCCTACCGATGAAACGTTGGAGGAGTCAGAGCTCATCTCTTCTGAGCTCAGAACGCCTATTCTAAAACTTAATCCGCCTGCGGTACCGTCCGTTCGCAGAAATTCGGGTGTTGGTCGCCGATCGCGCACGTTCATATTTTCGCGCCATAAGGCAAAACGCTCTTGCCAATCCATTTGTGCAAATTGCGCCTCCGGGGACAGCGAGCGGTCTTCAGGGGTAGCCTTTTCCAGTGGATACGGATTCTCCAAGCCGTGTTGCCATCCTACGAGAGACGCGTTAGGCACGCGAAGCGATTCCTGCGAACCCCAGGCCTGGCCTTGGTCTGGAAAGTCTCCTTGACGGGAGTCCACACTTCGTGCATCGTTGTCATGCCCGTTGACAGACAAAGGTTCGCGCGGTGACTCCATGTAGAGACTGTTGTTGCCATTCTCCTCATCATTTAGCGGAGAGCCATCTCGCCAGCGGTCTCTGCCTTCCACAGGACTGAACTCTTGGCCCGCCGGATCCAGAAAGAAAGTCAGGCGCCTCGTGCGCCGCAAAGTCGCGATTATCCTGCACAGTCTAAGGATACTCTTGTCGTCGTGTTCGGGAAAGGTACCTTCTAGACTGACTTGGATCAGTTCCTCCAGAAGCTCGATCAGTGTATCGAAGTGGCTTTCCGTTTCGAATTTGAGGCTCCAATAGGCAGTGGGTGCAACAAGGTCGTAGAGCCAGCTAGATACGAGGCAGAGCTGCAGCCGTGTACCTTGATCTAAGCAATCGAGGATACTATAGCGGGTTTCGTCCGTAGACATGACCTTTGAAAAATTGTCAGCGACCATACTTTAGCAGTAGTGTGATGATTCTAATGGAAGATGGAGACGAGACAACGGCTAACGTCAACTCTTTTTATAAGGCCTGACTCACGAGTTTTGTCAGGGCGTCAGCGTGTCAGTAAGGTTGTAGGCCGGTCTATGGCCTGTCTGACGGTCTTTTGTGAAGTCCTTTGTCCACTGAAGGCTCTGATTCAGGGCACCGATTGCCGGCATATTGAAAGGTGAAAGACCTCTTATTACGAGAATCAGCTGCTCTGCTGGGCTTTTCTAGCTTCGTCTAGATCCTTTGTTCTATCCCAGATGTTTTGATCGAGCTGAGATCTTCCATGACTCGTCGCCAACAGTCTTGCCACTGACATGCGTAGAACAAGGTCTTCTTGTGTGACCGACTTATTTTGCCGCATGCGTATGAAGTCGTTCTGAATGTAGTCGCTCATCTCTTCTGACATTTCGAAGCTTTCACTTGCAAGTGGAGTCAAGAGGTTGCGCCAGGCGGTGAGTTGAGCTTGACTCGGTATACTGTGAGCATTTGCAGCAGTGCTCGATGGACGGACTTGAATGGTGCAATCGATCTGAAAGTATCTCGCTCTCAGTCTAGCATTTACTGAATAGTTATGATGGGCCTTACAGGTAACAGGCTCTTTCCTTTGCTCACGACAAGCATCGTGAGATCTGTCTCGAAAGTAAAACTTGAATATGGAAAGACATAAGCCAGGGTCTGATTTTGAATCACATTCGCAAGGGCTTGTATATTCTTAACGCCTTCAGGAGAGAGGATGAGTAGAGCCTAGCTTCAATGATGGCGCAGTAATGACAATGAAAACGGAAAGACCCACCTCTATCCTGTAAGTTTCCTTCGCCCATGCGGGTCTCGTCCACAAGTACGACTGTGCCGTGAGGCAGTTGTAGAGCTCCACTAATGAGATTCTCGTCTTTGCTTTCCGGCAAATACGTGACCTTGTTGAGATCCGATACATTAGCGTCGAGCTTGACAAGACGAGGCAAAAGTTGCTGGAGCAGTGTTTGAAGCTTCTTGACGACGCCAGCAGTGTCATCCATCGTCAAAGGCAGGACTAGGTTGATGGGTAACTGACCCAGCGCGAGCGCACCGCGCCGAGTATGAATCTTTCCAAGTAACGAGAGGAGGAGCCACTCCGCTGCCAGCTTGTCGCCCTCCAGTACCGAAGAAAGCTGATCTATCAATTTCTGACGGGTCACAGAGGTCTCCTCCGGCGGAGTGGCCTTGCGCGTTTTGCTAGCATTGGGAATACGATAGAGAGCATGGAGAGTTTTCACTTGTACGGGCAGCTGGGATGTGGAGGCGAGTACGCTGGAAGCTTCCTCAAGTGACGAAGAACTTGGAAAGTTGGAGAAATCCACCACTCCTACAAAATCTGCAATCTCCGTCACTTTGACATTGTCGGTGTCGAAGTCGCTCGCGCTCCCCGAAGGAGCTGTAGGATATATCTTGATGAGTGCACCAGTATGTGCCATGCCTGGCAGGGGGAATTTATTTGCCAAGCTGTTATTGAATAGAGTAGAAGTTGACGCGTCTTCGCTGACTTGCAGACGAGAAGACAGGTCGCTGGCGAGCCCATCGGCAGTGTCATGTGTTGATGACGGCGTTCTTGTCGAGCTTAGCTTGTGCCAATCTGTTTCACCCGGTATCGATGTCGCGTAGACAACCTGTCTTTCCCGCAGTTGGGAATAATCGGTGCTTTCATACTGGTGGCGATTGTTATTACAGCGGAGGTGTCAGAGCAAGGACTGCACCGCGTGTAAGAGCAAATGAAACATACTCCCAATACTGGAGAACCACTAGCAGTGCCTTCCGAGTACGCACAACAACCTCTGCCGTTTTCGCCGCCCCCGTCTAGAACGAAGACTTCATTCGGCAAGCCAGTATCTTGGACCATGCACCTGAAGCGTGCAAGCCGACCAGGAGTATTCACATCTTCGAGGTGTGGTATCTGTGTTCAATGACGATACACTCAGCATCGTCTCGCTCGACGCGTCTTTGCATTGCCAGGGATAATCCAGAAGCTTGCAATTGGTCTACCTACCGCATCAAGATCATCAGCCAGTACGGAGGAGAAGTGGTTTCTGACACTGGCGTAGAAGTCTTCGGTGGTTGCGCTGGAAGTTCGCTCGCTACCGCTGCTGCTTCTTGCGAACAAATCTGCCACCACCGTGAGCGGCGTTTGGATGGCAATGGCTTCAGCTGGCACACGCGTAAAGTCGTCGTCAGCCTCGGGCCTGTTAGAAGGACAAACGAGCTCACGAGAAGGCGACATGGTTGCTGATGGGTGATAAGCCGGCCAGAAGAGTATGCAGGGTGTATGCTTGCAAAAGAAGAAGAAACACTGGCTGCCTCCATCATGTACGCGAGGACTCTATGTGATCGACAGTCATACGACTGCGAAAACCACTACACTCTTGCGATGAGCTGCGCGACATTGTGCAGGACATTGATGTTCTGTTTGCCATAGACTTGGTACGTTCGCAGCTGTCTGTGTGCAAGTCCCAGGTCCTTCAGCGATGCAAGGTGGCGATCACGCTGCCAACTGATCAAGGTGGGCTTTCTTTCACTTTCCCTCCTGGCAGCAGGAGGAGAGGCTGCGCAGGATCAGCAGTCTGCGATGAGAAGCGACTCCTGGCCGAATACAAGCGATGCTTCGTCTGTCTGTCGCTGAAAAGGCTCACAAAGCTCCTTCCCAGCGGCCAATCTTTCGGGGTGAAAAGCAGCGAACATTGAACACCGATTTTCCGAACAGCAGGCCACATCTGTATTATGGCAGTTCGTTGCAGTGAATCTGCATCAGATGCACAGACGCTAGGCCTCGTCTGCCCAGAGATTCGCACCAAGGCAGTTGCGGACTAGTCGAAGACCTCTAAGTGCCGACTGTCAAGTCCCGGAGCCGGTCCTGACAGGGCTCGCGACCCCATTAGGTATTACATCGGTAGATTCCTGTCAGCATGGTCCACAAGCGTATGACTCTCACCGCGCTTGGCAGTCAGCTCTCCCAGGGTCCATAGTACACCCACATCACTCCTGGAAGCTGGACCCAGAAATCGATCTCGCCGCTTCAACCGAAATACCTCAGCATCCGCTAAATGTACAGTACGGCTGACGCAAGTCAGTCTTGATGCCCATTGTTATCGGACAAACAGCGCTCTATTCAAGAATGATGGCTCAATGATGGCGTGGTAGGCCTGCTGGGTCTTTCAAGACAAACAGCTTCCGGAAAGCAGAACAATGGCGTATCATAACCTATTTGTACCTGATCGGGCAATGGGGATCTACAAGACTATATGCAAGCCAATCTCCACAGCACTACGAAGACTACATCGTCCGCTGTAGCCGAAAAGAAAGTATTGCTTGCGAATCCTTCGTTGCAGTCCGCATCACGTGGTCTCCGGAAGCATCTCCAGCGACTGCTGTACAAGTACATTCACAAAGAAGTAACGAAGCTGCGATCTACATTGACTTGCGAATAGAACAATAAAGGCACATCAGGCTTGGAAAGCTCGCGTTGACATGTAGCGTGGCTCGAGCCTTGTGTGGCTTTTTTGACGTTGTACCTTTTTCTTCTCTTCAGATACCATTTTTGCCGCCCTTTAAGTCGCTAACAAAGTATGCTCAATAGGAACTCTCCTAAGGCGCAAGATATTCCTAACGGTGCTGGAACAATCAATCAATAAGGAAATGCTCGCCGAAAGGTTGCACCGTCAGTTTCAGAGGGCGCTCGACAATGGGCCCCTGGAGTCGACAATTAACCGCCACAATATGTTCTGGGGGCCCGAGACGGGAGGTACTACAGGATTTGATTTGCATCCCCTATCATAACGCCATTGTCGTTATTGCGGTAATAGGTAAGCTTCTTATACGGTACCTTGCCTCTTGGGAGGTAGAGCAGCACAATCGTCAACGGTTTAGCGTACTGACTAGTACCTTTTTCTCCAATTCTCTCTACCTCCTTCATTATTGCATCTTTCTCCTTTGTCTTTTCTTGAATAGCATCATCAACTTACAAAGTTCTGTACTGCCTGAATCATCGGGCTCTCCTCTGCCCTCGTACACATTCATTAAATCAAGACTTCAAGTCGTCAGATTTACGAGACCGTCGGCTGGACCTTCCTCTTGCTTCCTTTGGCGACTTCTTCTCACACACGTAAATCAGTATCTGCACGTACATAGGCACCCAAAATCTAGCCAATAATCAAGAGACGCTTCATAATACATATCTTTCTCGGTAAGCTGCTGCTCCTCTTGCGGTATCGATGATGGTGGCGATTACACGCACGTGCCGCTTCGCTTTGTCCTCTCGTTTGAGTCGGACATGGTGTAGGCTTAGATGACGATGAATGAAGAGGTGCCCCGAGCTGATGAATTGCATACTATCCCTCCATTGTCTACTCTCCCGTGCAGGCATTTTCAACAATCGGCAATCTTTTTCTATTGCAAGTGGAAGAGCGAAGCCATACCCGTTTACAAGTGAGTTCCAATCTTCCGTTGCTTGCCTTGTATTCAGATTAATTTCAGCAGCTGACTTAATCCCCTTTATATTAGTACCGCGTATCGTCTGGCTACGATAACGGTCTGAACATTAGTGGCTGAACCCATCTATCGGTTCGCGGTCCATCAACGCCACATCAAACAAGTGAGACAACTCGTTGGTACTTTTTCAGGTTCAGATTCAGGTCTCAAGGGCTCATCACACCGTTTCACATCAGACTCGGACTAGCTCCCTGTTTCGCTGCTTCATCGCAGTCTGCACGTTAACGGTCGACCAGGTTACAGGCCTACAGCTCAACGGGTGACCACGCGATACTGCAAGGAGTTCCAGATCACACACCCACCTTCTTTCCCATCCTTGATTAGCTCACGGCATCTTGTCAGCTGGAAGATTGCCGCAACCGCCCCTTCGAGACCGTATCTCGGCCGGCACAGAATATTCACGGCAGCGTCCCACGGGTATCGGATACAAAAGTGAACTGCACCTGAAGCAGAGAGAGCGGACAGCGTTATTTCAAGTTAGTCATCGTCATGCTCTGTCGCGTATTGCATGCAGCACTATCTGACCTTGCTCTCATATATTTGGTTCATATCTCTTCGCCACAGCTGCTCAGTCCGACCGCTCGCCAAGTTTCTACACTTTGTGCGACGTTTCCGGCAAGAAGTCTGCCATTTGGTCCAACAAGGGGAGTTGCTTCTCTCGAAAACAAAGTGCAACAGTTCTGCCCTCAAAATTCAAAAGTGGGGCCCGACCCTTCACCGCTTCATCCAATCTCTGCTCCTCGGACCTAGAGCAGCAAAAGAGTAAGGATTTCCAGATCAGGCACAAAGCCAAGGAAGGAAAGCGAAGGGTTCCATCCATTTAGCTCTGCAGAGATCCGATTGAGGAATAACTCTGCTCGTTCGCTTGCTTCGTAGCCGCGGCGTCCGTTCCACGTTGGATCGCTAGCAACGGCTCTTCGCACACCTCAATCCTGTTCAGAGTCCTCTTAGCCTTCCCTCTACTCTCTTCAACCTGCCAATCCTATCCAGGCTACTTCTCGACCTGCTCCTAGCAACCTCTGCCGGAATATCCGGCCGTAGAATAGAGGGCCAGCAGGAATACGAGGACACACTCGAAGCTCGACAGATCGCCATTCAGGACTTGGGTCCAACACAAGCAGCCTCACCCACATCCTCTGCATCCACTCCACACTCGCCTTCCTCTCGATCCACCACTCTCATCTCCCGGTCATCTCATCCCCCGAAAAGACGCCTCTGGACTGAAGTTTCTTCCTCGAGGTCATCGACTCGACAACATCGACACAACAGCACACCAATAGGACAACAAGCATCATGAGAACCATGACAAAACTACCACGTCGTCAGACGAAACAGCAGAAGCGAGGCGAGCAGCCTTATCGCGCCGCGAAGAAGCAGGCTCAGCGAGTAGCGTCAGGCGAGGTGTCATCTCCAAGTGAGCAAGGCAAGGCGAAAGCAGAAGAGTCAGTCCCTCCATCCTCGATGCATGAAGACCACTACTACAATGATGAGGACATAGACGACGACGAGGACGAGGAGCAGCTTGAAGACGCTGAAGATGACGAGCAAGAGCTGGACGACATCCCGACAGAAAGTGCTGCTGGTCCAGCACCAAAACTCTTCGGATGTGCATACCCTGATTGCGGTAAAGCGTTTGCAAGACGCTCTGATCTCGTTCGTCATAACCGCATCCACACCAACGAGAGGTGGGTTTTGCATGCTGCCGCTCTCCCACGCCGTCTTCGTTGCTTGTTCTCTCCCTTTCGTCGGACAGAGGGATGGTCGCAGAGACGAGCGGGCTGTCAAGCCAAGCAGCAGCGACACCATCACTGACAGAGCCTATCTACTTCTCATTCTCACCTCGACAGACCGTTCACCTGTGAAGAATGTGGAAAAGGCTTCATCCAGGCTAGCGCCCTCAAAGTCCACTTCCGTACTCAGTGGGTCATTGTCGTCATTTGCATGGTCTGACAGGCCGCTTGCTGACTCTCTCATACCTTTGCCCGTCAACAGTACCGGCGAACGACCTCATCTATGTGATTCGCCTGGCTGCTCGAAAGCCTTCAGCGATTCTTCATCGCTTGCTCGACATCGTCGCGTACACACAGGTGAGCCTCTATTCATTCGAAAACAGCGTCCAATTCACTGTGCTCACACTTTGTCCACCTCCTGGCCTCGCCCATCTTGCAGGAGACCGCCCTTATGTCTGCCCTGAGGCGCAGTGCTCGAAGCGCTTCTGCCGAAAGGTCACCCTTACCAAGCATCTCAACCGAGAACACGGTACCCGAGGCAATGCTCATCGAAGGCTGAACAAGCATGAGTTTTTACCTTCCATCCCAGACTTTGAGCGAAGCGAAAGAGAGCCTTATATGTATTCGGACCTACACGAGCATCAAGATGGTTTGTACCACCTTTCGAGGAGCAGCTCACAAGCTGGAATCGAGATGAGCCAAGCTGGCGATGATGGTATCCCTCTGCATATGCGACAGCAGTTTCCGAATCATCCAGAAGAGAGTAATCCCTATTCCAGAATCGCATCTGGACATCCAAATTACTACCAGCTTCATTCGCACCCCTCCCAACACCCGCAGCATGTCTGCGGCCCGAGCTCCTTCATGTTCCGCCAGGACGTAGAAGGCGGAATGCTCCTAGATGACGACAATACCTTTGAACATGACGGCCCTCGTGGCTTGCAAACTCCGCAATCTTACCATGGCGCCGAGTTGCACTATTCCGTTGTTCACAATGCACCGTATCAGTACGGAGCACCTGCTGTTGGGCTGGGCATCAACATGGGCTCTGGACACGTACAGCCTCCTCAGGCTCTTCGTCGACTTCAAGTTGGCGGAAATGGTCCTTTCCTCTCACCATCACATAATTCTGAGCGCTTTGAGACTCTGCCCCGCGAACGATGCCACTCGCAAACCTCCAACCACTCAACACTTTCTGCCCCTCCAGTCATGCAGCACGACATCTACAATCCACACTATCTGTATCAGCAACGCCTTATCCACGATCAGAATGCTCAAATGCAGGGTGTTGCTCCGCTCATCTATACCCCGCTCGTCAAAATGGAAGAGGGCTTTTCGACTCCAGTCAGCCCATACTATCAGGATGAAGATCTACCAGAGTCCCTTTCCAAGCCTTTCTCAGAGGCTCAGGAGCACGCGGTCAAGGTTGAAACGAGTCCAATGGCATTGTCGAAGATCCAGTCTCGAGCAGTTTCCAGCGCTTCAATGCAAGACATCTCGCCACCACGAACTGCAGTCTCAGCTCAGACAGGAACCTTCGTGTCTCCAGCATCCATCTCTCCTACGCTTTCGGTACAACCCATTGCTGTCTCTGGCCCGAATGGTCTACCTCCTCCTGCTGTAGCTGCTGCACTGGCCACATTCAATCACTCTGCAGTCAACGTGCACGAGGGCGGGCAGGCCACCCCCTCCATGGTATCTCCAATGCATGCTCAACAAGCAGCGGTAGCCTATCACACTCTGAATTATGCACACAACGGACACCCGCAGCCTAGCTATCCGGTCCACCCTGCCTATCAACTTCAATTCCATCAGCAGCACAGCCAACAGCAGCAACACCAGCATCATGTACAGCAACAGCCTATATATGGACCTCGCGGAAGTACATTGGTCGACTACAACACTGTTGCCGTTCCGAAAGGCGGCTACGAGGGGTATACGCTCTATCCTACCCCTCCTTCGTCTTCCCAGCCGCAGTTCACTGCACAATTCGGCGGCGAAGGAAGTTACACGCATACTTCTGCGACTGCTCCGAGAATGTATATCTCCGCTTCACATCCAGGCATGCAAGCTGGCGGTCAGTACTCTTCGCATGGCAACGGCATGCAAGTCTTCCACAACATTGCGTCAGGAACGCAATCAGCCCACTTATCACTCGTCAATCCTATTGATGGGGAAAGCACTTCGCCTTCACCACCACCATACGCTCAGAATTTTACGTCTGCACAGAGCGCCACGGCTCTTTCACAAGTCAACTACTTGCAAGCCCCTCCATTATCAAGATCTTACTCTTCGCCTGTCGTACCCCAAAGTGCACTCTGCCTACCCAATACACCGATGATAACGCAGACTCCTACGTTTTCAAGCTCTGCAAGCTTGTATAATTTTGAGGATGATTCCAGGAAGAGCAGCCACTTTTTGGGTGTCACGGCCAGTAATGATCTCGTCGGTGAAGCTTAGCAGACATAACAATACGCAGTTTGAGATTTATCCTTCACACCTGTTCGGCGCACCATATACAAAACAGTAAATTTTCCATTTCGTTCCTACAGCCTTTAAATTGGTTTTCCCCCTTTGATTTACATTTTTGCGCAGTCTTAGTTTACGAAATACGATAATAGAATCTTCGTAGTATTCACTTTCTCCCCTGCTCCATCTATATCGCTTGCGACATCTTTCATACCTAAGACACTCGGAATGACCTGTTGTACCAACTGTGGAGATGCATTAGGGCCCGGTGAAAAATGACAGATAATCAAAAGCAAAGGCTGCATGCAGAAGTGGATGTCCTAAGCTTGCGCCCTGCCAGATCTACCTTGCTACGTCGCACTCGGTGTTCCTCTCCACAAGACTATCCAGTGCACTCGTTTTCACCGCCGTTATGACCGCCCCCGCCAGTGCCCACAAGCAATATCGATCAAGCGCGCACTTATGGAGCGCAACAAGAGGACGAGGTCCAGAACGAAAGCTCGGGCTTGTATAGCTATCTCGTCTCTCTTCTGCTCCACAAGGATCTCTCGGGATCTTAGCTGACTCTCCTTCGTTCACGGTGCAGAGGTCGTCAGGATCTGTCTCAACGAATAGCAAGTACCCTTCAGCCACTCTCGCCCGTGCCAGCACCACTTTCAGCTCCTGTAGCGCATAATCCAGTCACTAGCAGTCTCTGAAGCAGTATGTCCAACATAAAAGAACCGGTATCTCTCGGATGGCGCGCGACGTTTTTCGTCCTCGACTTTCTGATGCCGATTGGTGGTGTCTTTGGGCATTTGTTCTCTCCCCAGAACAGTGGGTGGTGCATGCAAATCTAGTCGCTTACAGCAGTACACGCTGACACTTTCGGACCTCTCTGCAGTCCTATCCGGCTTCGCGGCTAAGCCTGTGCTTCCCCCGAACGTCGAAACTCAAGTCCTCCTCGATGGAATGGCAGGATGGTATGCCGGTTTGGCTGGTCTACATCTCTGGCTGCAAGTCTTTCATTCGAACAACATAGCAGTTTGGAAGCCTTACATCGCTCAGACTATACTCGTCGACATTGGCATGCTCTTTGCTTTCACTCGAGCACTCAACACGCAAGGTATACTTTACGATGTTTCTGCCTGGAGGACAGAGGACATAATGAATGTCCTCGGGTACTCAGCAATTACTATTGCCCGCATCGGCTTTGTCCTCAAACCTGCCTCTGCATCTGCTGTCAAAAAAGACAGCAAGAGCCTCTGAGCGAGTTAAAACGCCCGCAAAGATCCGCAATATCGGCTGTGAGAAGAGAAGCAAATCCGAACAGCGAATCGAACGGCATGCGGGTTCGCGTTAATGCTTTGGTATCGACTTACATCGTAGATTAGCCGAAGTAGTAAGATCGACCGCTGGGCTACAGTGTTCATTATCGTTATTGTCTGTAGTACTACCTTCAGCTCGAAGCTCTTCGTTATTATGCGTAATCAAATCCCAACCCGAAGAAAGAGTCAGCATAGAGAAAGTTTGTCGTTGAAGACCTTTTTCAGGTGTTTTATTGCTTTTTAAGTTTTATAGATGGTAATATGACATAGTTACGAAAGACAAGTAACAACCAGCCTAATAAAAAAGGCTGAAGTGATTCGCAACAAGGAGTGCCCGTCTAATCTTGACCAGACGCACCCCATTGGATTTTGGATTGTTGGGTCTATGCTGCTCTAAAGCTCTAGGTCTAGGTAGCTTTTGTCTCGATTGAGGGGATTGCGTGATATTGTTTGACTTCATTGGGTACGTACTATGCAAGTGAACAAGCTAGTTGATGCTTGGGGTATTTGAACGAGTGATATGAGTGGACGGGCTTTGGAGAAAGAAACAGAAGTCTAAAGCGACTTTATGACAGTCCAATGATGGTGCCATCGTCTGTGAGGTCCTGGTCGAAGAAGCCAGGTCGGGTGCTCAGACCAGGCATAGTCTGCATCGAACCGACAAGAGGGTAGATGAAACCAGCGCCGACAGCAGCTCTGACTTCTCGAATAGGAAGAGTGAAGCCTAGTACATGGGACCGATTAGCCGCTGATCATGCATAGCTGTACTAAACCATTGACTTACCTTCTGGAGCACCCTTCTTGTTAGGGTCATCAGAGAACGAGTATTGAGTCTTCGCCATGCAGATAGGTAGCAGATTGAATCCTTGCTTTGTGTAAGTTTCAATTTGCTTTTCCGCCTCTTCCGTATAGCTGACATCCTTAGCATGATAGATCTCCTTTGCAATAGTCTCAATCTTCTCCTTGATTGACAAGTTCTCGTCGTACAGGAGTTTGAAATCGTTTGGCTCTTTGCAGACATCAATGACTGCGTTGGCAAGGTCAATTGCACCTTTTCCACCCTCTGCCCAGTGGTTAGCAGCGACAGCTGCATCAGCACCAGCTTCTATAGATATCTTGCGTACGAGCTCAAGTTCAGCATCGGTATCATTGGTGAATCGATTGACAGCGACCACGACCTTCATGCCGAATTTGCGAGAGTTTTGAATGTGTCGAATAAGATTCGAGCATCCCTTCTCTAGGATTTCAAGGTTTTCTTGCGTGTAGACATCGGATAAGGGCTTGCCTGGTGTTACTTCCGGACCACCACCGTGCATCTTAAGTGCTCGGACCGTAGCAACGATGACGACGGCATTTGGCTGAAGTCCACTTGTTCTGCACTTGATATTGCAGAATTTTTCCATGCTGAGGAGAGGAAAAAGTTCGAAATGCTCTGTTAGCGAATGAAACTGCCAAAAGTTGCCTTTCAGGTGACTTAAGTCCACTCACCCAATATCAGCACCAAAGCCAGCTTCAGTAATAACATAACCATAATCGTCCTCCGATTGTCCCTCTTCTACACCGGCGAGCTTAAGAGCAATCTTATCCGCCAAGATTGACGAGTTACCATGTGCGATATTAGCGAAAGGACCAGCATGAACGAAGACGGGAGTTCCTTCCAATGTCTGCATCAGATTAGGTTTGATAGCATCCTTCATTAAAATAGCCAAAGAACCAGTGACTCCGATATCATCGGCAGTGATAGGTTCACCGTTTTTACTTGTAGCGACCACCATTTTACCCAATCTCTCCTTCATATCTTTCAAGTCGTTCGCTAGTGCTAGGACAGCCATACATTCCGAAGCCACGGCGATGTCGAAACCTGTTTCTCGAGTAAGACCTTTCTCAGTTGAGGCCTGACCGATTGTGATCTTGCGGAGATAACGGTCATTGACATCTAAGACGCGCTGCCACGTCACGGCGGTAGGATCAATGTCGAGACGAGCGAAACGGGCTTGCTCTTCTTCAGTCAGATCATCTGGGTTGGTCTTGTCGATCCCGAGCTTCTTCAGGCGTCGCAGCATGATAGGCGCAAAAGTGCGAACGCCCTTCTTGGCGGGGCAGAGACGGTTGAAGAGTCCTTTGTTAGATTGTGTAGATTCGTGGAAGTATCTGGCATCGATAGCGGCGGCTGTACCAATCAGAAAAGGAGAAAGAAAGGACTATCAGCAACTGCGAACTTTGTTGTCACATGCAGACAAAACTAAGGAACCCACCCAACAAGTTGTTAGCGGCAGTAATAGCATGGATATCACCGGTTAAATGGAGATTAAATTCGTCCATGGGTATAACCTGAGAATAACCACCCCCGGCAGCACCACCTTTAATACCAAAAGTAGGACCTTGAGAAGGTTGTCTAACGCAAGCAAAAGCAATTTTGCCTAAATGAGCACCTAAAGCTTGAGCTAAACCTATTGTAGTAGTCGATTTTCCTTCTCCTAATGGAGTTGGTGAAATACCTGCTACTACTATGTATTTACCATTCTTTCGATGATCTAATCTCTTCAATAGGTTGAGATCTACTTTTGCTTTGAATTTGCCGTACAAATCGAGTTCTCCGGCTGCTATGCCGATTTCGTTAGCTAGGACATCGACATGCTTTGGTGCTTGAGCAGATGCAATTTCAATGTCGCTATGTAACGTTAAGGATCACGGCCTTAGCGCAAAGTACCAAGGACCGCTAGGCATAAGGATTCAACCCACCTAGGAACTTTTTCCAGCAAATGAAGCTTCAAGGGTTTGACATGTCTCTCTAGGCTTTTCTCCAGCCATCTCTCAGCAGAAGTCAAGGTATTCTGCATGAGCATAGCAACAGTCATAGGTCCAACACCACCCGGAACGGGAGTGATAAAGCTTGCGATTTTGCTGACAGCTTCGAAGTTGCAGTCACCGACTAGACGCTGACCTGATTTCTTGGACGAATCTGTATAAATGACGCAGAATATAAGCAATGGGGGAGTCGCGTCAGTCAGGAAGCTGTATAGATCGCTGCCAAAGTCAGAAGCAAACAGTGATCACTTACCCGGAATGTAGTTTGTGCCGACGTCAATGACAACAGCGCCTGGCTTGATCCACTCGGCCTGAACGAATTCGGGGACACCAATAGCAGCGATGACGATATCTGCATTCTTGAGCTTTGGGTCAAAGTATAATCATGCAGGGTCAGCACCATCCATTGTTTTCTACCACATCCGTCATCAATGAAACGTAGACCTCAAACAACCTACGAATTCAGGCAGGTTCTGAGTTCTGCTGTGGCATTGAGTCACTGTAGCATCCTTTCGTCTTAGCATAGCGCAGATGGGCGATCCAACGATATCACTTCTTCCAAGTACGACCGCATGTTTGCCAGCGATTTCGATTCCCGTGCTTTCAAGTAGTACCAAGGCGCCTGCAGGGGTGCAAGGGGGGAAGAGAGGATCCGAAGCTCTCGAGCTAAGCAGGCCAATGTTATACGCATGGAAACCATCGACATCTTTTTGAGGGGATACAGCTTCTGTAATTCTTCTTTCACCGGCTTTTCCAATTTCTTCAGAAAGAGGTAATTGAACCAATAAACCCGAGATTTTCTCATCTCCATTGAGTCTTTCCACTTGAGCCATTACTTCTTCTTCTGATGCATCTTCAGGTAGGATTAAATGAGTGAAATCGATATTGGCTTCTTGAGCTGCTTTCGCTTTCATGCGGACATAGAGGGAACTGTCGGGACGGTCGCCTTGTTGGATGATGGCGAGATGAGGCTTGAATCTAGGATGCTTGGATTGTACTTCACCAATCCGCTTTGCTATGCCTTCGCGCATGTTTCTGGTAGATAGTTTGAAGAGAACGATATGCATTTGGATTAATCGGGCGAGAGACCGGGTAGGAGTTGGGTCAGTCGCAAACTCATGAAAACAGCGTAGGCATGACTCACTGTGCAATATCATTGCCATCAATGAGCTTAGCGCCTGCTGCTGCTCCGTTCGCGCTGTCGACCTGCATGGTTGCCGATGCTGCTTCCAACTGTGAGTCTGCCGATGTAGAGCTTGACGGGAATCGCACGCGTGCAGAAGTGCTAAAGCAGTGATGTTCGAGAGAACGGCGATTCTCTGCTCGTGATAGACTAGTGCCTCCTCTGTCACTGTTCGTTGAAGGAGAATGCAGTCGGTTACTTGCAAGCCGGAAGAGTGCTCCTCCTTGTCCCAAAGTCCGGATTTGTGATTTTGCTTGCGAGGTGCTGGTAAAACTCCGAGGAATCCGCAGCGTAGAAGTAGAAGCAGCTCGTGCTCGCAGGACAAGGTGATGAGCGAGACTCATTCACTTGGGGTGTGCGGTGTGCAAGATCGGCACTTCTGCTCTTTGCTGTGAGGAAGAAGGCGTGATGGTGTGTCCTCGACTATAAATTTCGTTCATCGATCAGCACCGTTATCGTGACAGGAAGGAACAGTCATCAAGCAAGCACAGTGCAAGGAGAGTAGCAGTCACTACACAATGCTTGAAACCATCACTGCCATCAGCATGCTAACCTGGATCGTCAGTCAGTCAAACACTTGCAATCACCTACCATGGAAGATGCCACTCGACAGGCACGTGCCAGATATGTCAACAGCTGGGCTTACCGGTTTCCAAAGAATACCTAAGACAGATTCCTCGAGGGAACTTTCAGACGACAGGACAACTTAGAATCCTTCAGTCGACGATATCTTGAGTAGCAACCCCTTCCTTCCCACCAATCAGCACGTCAATCGATATCTTCCCGAAGAGCATGAACTCGAGAAGGCTTGCATGGGCAATGTATGACCGACGACTCACGCTGACTGTCGTAAGCCATCCAACTGTCGTGAAGCATAACGTCTTTACATTACAGTTTGATCCTTCCCGCGGCTACCCCTTTCTTACCTGCCAGTTTCTCGCGGAACATCAGAGCAATGGCGGTCCTCACTAGCTGAGACTCCCTCCAGAGCGAGACTCCTGCTCTGATTGCTCTATAGAATGCGATTCGGCACGAGAACGTCTGTCTCGGCTGCTGATTCCCTGTTGCTTTAGAACATGCAGAACCTGAAGCAGCAAACTACGATAACCGACCCAATATGAGAACACCGTCATTCTAGAAGACTGTCGTATGGCGGGCAGCCATGAGTGTGCAGGTGTCTGAGCCATGTGGTCGTGTTTCCTTGCCATAACTTCACTCTAACAACCCAATTGGTAGGTTGTGTATACCCAGTGGGCTTCAGGTTATAAAGCTCGCCCGTTCAAACAATGTTGGTCATTGTAGGACAACCAATGAGACTTGTAGGTCTACTAGAAATGATTCGTCGCATGCGACCGATACCCAAGCTACGCGAATTAGAAAGATGCGCATAGGACTAACTATATTTCAAAAGGGCATCAAGCAGAAAAGCACACCGTACAACAATTCACCATCGAGAATCACACCCTTTCGAATGAGTTCTAGCGGTGGGGAAAGACCATTTCTTCCCTCCCTACCCAGCGTACCTAGAGGACTGACCAGAGCTACTACTCACCTGCACGTACCAGGCAGCGTATATGGATCCCCTTCCTAGCCGACATCCGAGCGAAAATTCATGCAACACGTTGAGACAGTGTACAGCATTCCCATCTGGAGTCAGCCTTCTGGCAGTGGGAGGAGGGACGAGGGAGCGAAAGTGCACACTACGCATAAAGAAGATGAAGTAATGATGGCTGAAGCAAGCAGGATGAGGCAGCTGGAACGCATCTGGCGGTGTAGTTCGTGTTTCGGGGGTCCAGTAGGTGTGTCGGGTGACGGAAGCATCAGGACTCGAGTCGTGGTCAAGCCGCTGTAACAACCAGTGCTGCAGCAACTCGACCACGACCCGACGCGAAACAATACAAAAGCTTGGAATTAGCGAAACTGCTGGAGTATCTACTGGATTATACGTAACAACTTACCATATTCCACCAAGCTCGCGGTCAGACGCTTGATGATCCTGATCTTCGCATTCGAGTGTGATTGCTTGAGGTCTTGCGGCCAGGTTCCATTTGCCTCATCCTGCGTGCTCAGCCATCATCACCTCATTTCCAACATGCTTGCACTCCGTTCTCGCTCTTTCCTAGATCACCTCCTCTCGCCGTCAGGAGGCTGACTCCACGATGCTCCTGCTCTGCATACCGCTGCTCTCGTGCTCATTTCTTTACACCGCGCTCGAAGACGGAGACGGAAGGTGGCAGATCCAATGCACTTATCGCCTGGTACCTGCCGAGGAGTAGATGGACTGTCCGTCGGTTATTCTGGGCCCGCTACGATGTCTCACTGAATGGTTGTGAATTCAAAATGAGAAATGAAGTTCAGTGGACATTGAAGATATATAACAAATAAAAGAGTGGACCAATGTGAGTTTTCCGTTTGGGCTACTTCTGCGGCTGCTTGTGATGAATTTTCAAAGTGCAGAAGTAGGTGGCAGAAGGTGGAGTACCGAGAAGTGTTACTTCTAGCTGTGTGCGAGGTTGAGTACTGAAGCAGCGTCGCTTTTCTTAGCAGGTAGCGATTGCAACAGTAGCGTCTTCTCCATTTCGGGCACTTCTGTCAGAAGTAGTTCCTTCTTGTCACTTCTCAAACGGAACCCTCCCATTAAATCATAGTGTAGTTGAGATCTTTATGATTTTGCTTCATGGGTCTGGGGTTTTGGTTCTCGGTTCCTCTTCAATATGGCTTTGTCAAGACTACAGTAATATATTGCGGTCGCATTCCTGCGAGATAACGGGCCTGAGAAGCAAGTTGTTAGAATGACCGATTTAGCAAAAGTAAGTCTAGAACCGCTCACGCGCAGTCGAAAAGGCTGGCAAATGGAAGATTGGTTTATCAGATTCGCGCATTTATCAGAAGCGAGAGGATACATCATCGGTACTTACAGAAGTCTTGGCCCGCATTCAAGTTGGCTGCTTTACTTTGCCTGCCGACAGTGTCCAAAGACGAGTCGCCCCGTGGCGTTCTTCTTCCCCGCGCTGGGAAGCGGAGACGCAGACGCAGACGGAAGATGGAAGATCCAATACACTTTGCCTAAAACTTGGAGAGAGATGGCTGATCTGTCGACCAATATTTCTGAGCCCGCTACGACTTCCCGACGGGTGGTTGTGACCTCGAAATGATGAACGAAATTGACTGACGATTTGGCGATATATAAGATATTCGAAAGTGAATCAATATGGAGTTTCCGTTTGGGCTACTCCTGACGGTTGTGACTCCAATGCCATCTGCAATAATAGATTCACCATTGTACTTGTAGCAATTACCATTGTACCCAATCTTTCCTAGATATCTTTCAATCCGTGCACTAGTACCAGCACAGCTATATATTCTGAAGGTACGGCGATATCGAAACCTGTTCCTCGAGTTAGACCTTTCTCAGTTGGAGCTTGGACGAATGGCTTCTTGCATAATTAACGCTCATTGACATGCGAGACGCGCTGTCGTGTCGCAGCAGTAGTGTTGATATGCAGGCGGGCGAGACGGGCTTGTTCTCCCTCGGTTAGATCATCAGGGTTGGCCTTATCGATCCCGAGCTTCTTCAGGCGTCGGTGTATGATGAGCGCGAAATTGCGAACACCTTCTTGACAGTGCAAAGACGGTTGAAGAGAGCCATATTGAATGAGGAGGATTCGTGAAAGTATCTAGCATCGATGGCGGCTGCTGCAGCAATCAGAAGGGGGAAAAGTCAGTGTCAATTG
Organism: Cystobasidium tubakii; assembly: GCA_024345325.1. Classification (NCBI taxonomy): domain Eukaryota; kingdom Fungi; phylum Basidiomycota; class Cystobasidiomycetes; order Cystobasidiales; family Cystobasidiaceae; genus Cystobasidium; species Cystobasidium tubakii. The sequence goes on along the minus strand of BROO01000005.1, from coordinate 639,207 downwards.
TCAATGTCGTTAATGATGAAGACGGGTATCAGCGGGGAGATATTGGCCATCGTTGAGAACGAAAGGTTAACTCACCTAGGAACCTTCTCCAACACATGAAGCTTCGAGGTTTGACGTGTCTTTCGGGGCTCTTCTCCAACCATCTCTAAGCAGAGCTCAGCGTGTTTATCATGAGCAGAACGACGGTCGCAGGTCCAACACCGCCTGGTACAGGGAATAGTATGGCTCGCGACTTTGCTGACGGTTGAGATGTTGCAGCCACTGACTGCATGCTGGTCTGACTTCAGGGATGCGTCTGTGTGAATCTAATACATTACATGCAGTAAGTAAGTCGCGTCAGTCAAGCTGTTGTATAGATGGCTGGAAGAGCTGGCACAGTGCTGGAACCCACCTGGAATATGGTTCGTTCCAATATCAACGACAACAGCGGCGGGCTTGATTCATTCGCCTTGGATGTAGTTGGGAATGCCAATAGCTCTAATGGCGAAATCCGCGATCGTGAGCTGTGAGTAGATCCTACCCATCAAAGACGAGTCATCGTTCCCGGATTTCTTGCTCTGGATGATGTCTCATAGATTGAAAGTGAACCGGAATCAAGTGAGACGACCGAGATAATATCTTAAAGCCCTTTAGAAGCGAACAAATCGCACAAGTAGCTAGATTTCCTTGCTTCTGATGATTTTTCACCCATTCCTAAGACCTGCGAGAGAAGATGATTGAGACCTTCAAGACCGAAGAAGTCGCCAAATTATCTTTGTGGTTTGAGGTATTCTTGCTTATGAACCGAAGACCCTTGAGTACGAAGCAGCCGCCAAATAAAGACCGCCTATGCCTATAGCAGATAGTGCAAGCCACTTGTAGCTCTTCAAAACTTGGCTGGGTTTGCTTGTGGCTTGTGCCAGCTTTCCTGCCTGCCATGGAAGACACTGATCGGCGCTGTCCACAGCTGCTATAACCGTCTCTTTCTTTTCTTCTTTTTCCACTTGTTCCTCTTCATCCTTCTTTTCCTGTTCTCTATCTTTTTTGCCTGTATGTCCCGCTTCTTTATCTCGCTTCGTTGAGTTGTCGACGCTTGGTGCTGAAACTTGAGCAGGTCTATTTCTGGTTGAGACCTGTTTAGCATAGTAAGGGACCTCACGAGACGTTTCTGCAGTACTGATTCCATCTTGCGCTTGGACCGGCGCGTTACAGCTGAACGCGACTGCTTCCGGGAGGGTCTCACTGTACGAGGAGCGTTGAAGTGGAGGCTGGGTCTGGTTTGCAGTCTTGGATGCAAGACGGGCATCATCAGACTTCTTCTTGTAGCGAGCTAGCGCCTGACCAAGTAGAGTACGATTATGATTCTTCTTGGGAAGAGCTGCCGAGCGGGGTTGCTTGTATGGCTGATACCGCTGGCATTGCTTCTGCTTGTGGTAGAAATTTCGAAGTCGACAAGCTGGTCTTCGAAGTCGTGAAGGAGTCGCCATTTGTGGGTAGAGATCTACAGCTTCTGGTCTGCCTGCTCTTGGAAGCTGCTGCGAAAGAGGAAGAGCTTGATGTTGAGCATCAAGTGGAAGCTGGACGGGGGGACTATCGACGAAGGAGTGGTTGTCAGGTGTTTGTTGAAGAGGTGCAGAGCTTGAAGGGAAGCTAAAGATGCTTGGGATGTTTGACGGCTCTGGCGCGCAAACCCAGATGATTTCCGCGACGTCCACCTGCATTTCCATTCCTTGTTCGTCTACTTCGTCTATTTGCATCGCATCTCCCTCGTCTTGTTCATAGCCACTGTCTACCAGCATATCTGCATCTTCATCGTCTGCCAGCATATGTTCATCTTCATCGTACGCGAGCATATCCTCGTCTTCATTTTGGTCATCATCGGAGAGCATCGCCATATTTTGGTCCTCCTCCGAGAACTCTTCTTGGCCTTCCATATGTTCATCACCGCGAAAGCGGGTATTGCCTTCATCGATGTCCATCTCTACAATTGGAATATCGTTGGCGTCTTCTGCCTCCTGTGGTGGATGTGGCATATATTGCGCCTCAACATACTCCACCTCATCATCTGACTCCCCCTGTAGGTAGTAGTCATCAGCGCTAGCGCCACTGTGGCTGCTGCTGCTGCTGCCAATACTGCTGTTGCTGCTGCCGCTGCTACCATTGCTGCTGGCTTGCTGCTCCGGCTCTTGCACCGGTGATGTTGCCTGAGTAGTCTGGCTGAGCCAATGCTGGGCCAATGCTGCCGGCAATGGCAGTCCATTTTCTTGGAGAGTCAGTTGAGGGACGGCCGAGGACGATATGGAGGCGGCGGCGGCGGGAGAGAGCGGGTAACTGTATAAGAGAAGAAAAGAGAGAGTATCGATTAGCTTGCTGTGCTGTGATTTTCCGAGCTGGCTGCAGTAATCGCGTAACAGGGGATAACTCACTCTTCGCCCCATGGGTGAGCAACGCTGGCGGATGATGAGGAGGAGGTCGCGGGGAAGGCTGGTTGAGAGCTGTATAAGAAGAGGCGAGGAAGAGTATCGATCAGCTTGCTATCCTGGACATTCCGAGCTGGCTACAGTAGCTAGTGTGATGGTATAACTCACTCTTCGCCCCATGGACTAGCGACAGTGGCTGAGGAGGACCAGGCGTTGGCGAAGGATGGGGCCCCGCTGTACAAAAGAAAGAGAGAGAGACAAAGAGATGAATGATTCAGTCTGCCATACTAGACAACTCTGGCTGGCTACAGTAGTAGGTGAAGTGGTATAACTCACTCATCGCTCCAGGGATCGGCAACGGTGGCTGAGGCGGACGTTGCCGCGGCGATGGAATCGGGACAGCTGCACAAGAGAAGGTGAGAGAGAGAGAGAGGCGTTATTCGGTTTGTTTAGACTAGACATCGCCAGCTGGCTACATTACTAGGTGAAGTGATACAACTTACTCCTCGCCCCACGGGCTGCCGTCCGTTGGTGTGTCCCAGATGCTATTGCTGGTGGAGACGGCGTTGTTCGAGGTCGATGCTTGAGGGCTGTGTAGTAGAAACAGAGAGACACACACACACACAGAGAGAGAGGGGGGGGGCATCGATTAGTTCTGCTATACTAGACACCCCCTGCTGGGCTAGCTATAACAGCTGGTGAACTGGGATAACTCACGATCCCCAGCTTTTATCCATCCTGTACGCGTGCTGGAGGTTTGTGTTGCTTGTGCTTGCGCTTGCGCTTGCGCTTGCGATAATTGAAGTATCGCGTGACTTTGTGTCTTGCTACTTCAATGGTTGATATGCAGTCAAGGTGAGTGTACCTACTATCTGCTGCCCCCCCCTGAGGATGGGCAAGGCTTCGCTCAAAGGTGTAGATTGCGTCTGACAATGTCAGCACGCAGCCAGCGAGAACACAAAAGGAAGTGTTCCGGCAGGCCGAGAAAAACTAGCTGGCGATAAGTTAGCAAACGCAGCAAAGCCGAGATGCCCGTTGTACCCGTCAGCTCTCCTGTCGTGCAGTCCAATGCATTGCATCGCGCCTTTGTGCTGAGATGATAGCATGTATAAGCAGCATTAATACTGCAATCATGAGGAGGACTCCCTTTCATTCGGTGGGTGGCGAGTGGATCCTGCAAGGCAAGTCAAAGGCGAAAGGAAAAGCCAGGTCAAGGTGGGTAGGAGGGTGGATGGTGGAGAGTTGGAATACCATGCATGCGTTCATGCGCAGTATCAGCTACGATAGGTCTGGTTCGCGGTTCACTTTCTTCTTTCTTCCAGCGGTCTTTTCGCCCAATAGTAATCTTCCCGCCGTGGGCACGGGGCAGCAGAGCGACAGGGACGCCGCACGACAGCAGCCAGTGATGCGATATCGTCGACAAAGAGCATGCATGCATGTCATTGCAATGCAATGCAATGCAGATATGGTAGATGTCACAGCTTCTCACGATACCTGCCAGCTTCAATCGTCGGTGATTTCCGCCCGATCATCTATGCTGTACTCACGTGTATGCAGTATGCAACTGAGGGACTCGTCTCTCGACAGCGCGCAATGTCAGCATTCGTCACACGCTTCTCATTGACAACAACAGCATCATCATCACGACAGTCGCTCTGAACAGCCCAAACAGCTCAGAGAATGAGATGGCAAACAAAAAATTACCATAGACTGACAATCTAGAGGCATTCAAACATCCTAGGCTCAAGAATAACACGCTGCTGGCAAATGAAAAGGTGCGAAAGAACAATTACTCGTTTGAAAGGTATAAAGTGAACAATGTGAACAATGAAGGCTAAAGATAACGGATAAAAGAAGATCGTAAGGAAGGGATGAGATAGAATTAATAAAACCTGTAAATTGTCCATTTCGTAATGTCTGTCAAGAGAAACCTAATTCAATAAATGAACTGAATTCTCTTTCTTGCTAAAGCTATGTGAGCTAATGAATGGACTGAGTAGCTGAAATTAAAAAGTGTCCATTTGGTATTCCCTGCCTCATCTTGAGTAAACTCAATGCATACTAAGAATCTTCAACCGTATCTCGAAGCAATGCAGGTACATATTTTCTAGATAAACTCTGCCTCCTTTCCTTTCCTATCTCCATCGTCTGTTGCCCCGCTGGAAAGACCAACAGTCTAAGCGAACAAGCATAAAGCGAATGCGAGCCCACCGCCAATCATCAACGACGACGACGATAATGATCCCATTATCATATTCTTGCTCCTGCTCGCATCTCCCGTGAAAGCATTGCTTCCAGTACCTTGAGTAGGTGCCACTGCTCCATTTGCATTTCTGTTCATAGTGGCAGTAGCTAGTACTTCAGAGGGAATAGTCGAAGTACCAGTAGGAGAAGCCAGAGGGTCTGCAGTACCGACGAATGAAATATTGACGAACGGACCAGAGTAGAATTGTGTATATGTAGCGGTGACCATCTCCGTTGCGTTCACAGTGACTGTAGCAGTCACTTTTGGACCTGAAGGTGTAATTTCAAATGCAGAAGTGTTAGGTGGTAGACCCGAGAACATGCCGCCTGTCAAAGTATTGTTCGCCCAGACATAATTGGTCGATAATGGTGCTAAATCCGCGATCAAGGCAGCTGCGACAGCCGAATTGTTGAGAATTCGATAATCGCGGTCATCGACAACACCTCCGTCGTTTTCGATCTTGTAGTGCTCAAACTGATAGTATGCTCGTAGTCGAGGATGTTGTTGGAGGAAGGTAGTATTGAGGAAAGAATCCTGCCACCAAGCTCTCTGCATCTCGACCTGTATGGCAACCAGAGTGACATGGCGTGGTCAGTGAGCCTTCTCCCTACCTCTCTACGTCATGTGGAGAGCCATGTTCAACGCTCACCTGAGTATTTACAGCCGAAGCAACCAAATTAGGCAAAGCATGCCAAGCAGCACCAGCTTCAGAGAGCATGCAAGCTTTGTCGGGTTTTGCAGCGCAGTATGTCTGATACCAATCTGGTTTAGGAGTTTGATTTGGATAGTATGGATTTTGACCGTGAATCAAGTCATAAACGAATCCTGATGTTTGATTTTCATTGATGTTCTGGAAATCAGGTCCCTTGTCTGCAAGAACCAAAGCAGTACAGCATCAGACAATGCATTTTTCAGAATCAATCAGGCAACTTGTAAGGCGCAATAGACTTACAGTACAGGGAAATACCGATCCAGTCGACTTGATCATCACCTGGGTACCATGGAGAGTAAGGGTCATCTCCTCCGTCGAGTTGTCCATTGTTGTTGGTATCGAGAGCAGTTTGATCAGCTACGTTTGGAACGTCTGCGAACGTGGCTCCAAATCTATTGCAGGCAGAGATACCCACACAGGTCGTAGAAAGAAGTCAGCATATATAAGTACGCGGGAACGACCATTGAGACCTTATAGACCGAGCACCGGGAGAACTCACGGATAACTATATCCTACGTTTGGACTCCATACTACGACCGTATCAGGAGCTTCGGCCTTGATGATGTTGTACATTCTAGTCCATGTAGCCTTGAATTCCGTAGGCTGAAGGCCGTATGGCCTGGTTTTTCCAAGAAGGATAGGGTGAGAATATCAGCATTGAGCACGTGATCACAGGAGTTCCCAGCCTCTGAAGGCGAAAGACAGGAAACCCTTCCGAAAATGACCTCGCTTACATCCAGTTGCCAGAGAATTCCGGAGCCCATCGGAGGAAAACAGTCCTTCCTGATCCTTGGTATGTTCTAATTTGCAATGCTAATGAAAGCAGATCGGCATCTGTCACTGCAGCGAAGCCTTGATTTGGGTAGATCGTGAGGTATCTGGTAGGAAGGAAAGGGAGATAGCAATCAGCCACTGAAACTTGCTCGAAGTAAGGAAGCTTGTTCGATGCAGGATGCAGACCTACATGTCGGCATCTGTACCTGTTGCGGCCTATTCAGATCCAGATCAACAATGCATGAATTGTAGGTGCATTAGCTTGAGTTGCCGTGGAGAGCTCCTGGAGCTGGGCTATGCTAACAACTCACAATGTACGCCTCGGGTACAGGACCACCAACTCCAGACACAAAGTTATAGGCAGGGACTGGAATCGGTTGTGATAATTGAAAAGCAGGCCACAACAGACCAGATTCCGCGTTCAATTGACCTGGAGTGTTCTGATAGCCAGCATCGGTTTGTGTCCATAGTCCTTATTATAGACGATGACAAGGGTCAGGATGTACGCTTCCTCGACCTGGATGCATGTGTCGCCACCCGCATCGCCGCCAAGAACAAGGAACTCTGCACTCAGAACTCACCGAGGACAAACTTGCCAGCTGGAGGTTCAGCGAGAGCCGCGTTGACGGTGGTGGGGATGGATGAGAGACCCAGTCCCAATGCCAGCAGTGCAGCTTTAGATGCTGATGCGGTGGATGATCTCGCCATGGTCGGCGCCCTGCTTGTTGTTGATAATTGTGGTTCGACCGGATCACGGGAACAGAAGGTGGCGGATGATGGATGGCAGGGCTGGACTGAGTGATGCGACAGGCCACACCAGGGCTGGCTGCAGTGGTATCGTCGATGCAGGGTATCCGTGTGGTATAGAACGACCGTCGTCGATGGCGAGCTGGGCTGAGCTGTATTTCCTCTGAATCCGGATGGAATGTGTCGATGGGTCGATTGCGCAGTCGAGAAGTGGGAAGAGCAGGCAGGGGGCTGGCTGTGAGGATGACAGTATGGAATGGTCCAGGAATGGAGGCACTAAGTAGGTGTCAAGTCAGGCGCAGTCGGCAAGAGCAGCCTCACGCAACCCTGGCTGCCAATCCACTGCTGCGAGTCTATAATGGATGATTGCTTGCCCGCCTCTCAGAAATAATTACAGTAATAATGCGGTGATCTACCGCCCAGAGACATCAGGTTAGCAAGTTGTCGATGACGCCGAACCCCACGCCGAGCTCACCTCAAGAGAAAGCCCAGACGGAAGAAGCTTGATCTACTTCTTATACCGGCATTTGACCGACTTGATCATATTTCCGACGGGCGGGATTCCTATGCAGGGTTGCTTGCATCGCACCATCACCTTCCTCGTGGGCACGGCGCCGCCACCGGTCGAGGTACGAGAATTGATACAGCAGCTGAAGGGCAAAAGAGCAGACAACAGACTGGCCAACATGGCGAAGAAGGCTGAGGCTGCTGTGGCCCGGATCCCTCCTGACCCTCCACCTCACCGCCTCGTCTCCAATGCTCTCCCTACCTTCTGCCTTCCTTCCAGAACATCATGATGATAGTACCCGGTGGCAAAACCGGCTAATAAAGACGCTCACACGCTTATCAGTCGCAATAACACATACGTGAAGACTCTCAGGAGAATCTGCTATGTCCTTGTGTACCACTTTCCCAGTCATTCTGATAGTGAGTAGAATACATCAGACATTCATTAGGGGAACACTCAAGGTCAAAATATGAAAGAGCCGCTGCCCTCATCAGAATGATCATAATTGAACAATTCACGCGGTTTATCAGTTTGTCAGTCATGGGAGTAAGTCATACTCAGTACGGAACGTTCATTCGCATAGTCAGGCCCGGGACAATATCATTTCTCTCTATTTTGCAATCACACTTATTGCATCATTGGTTTTGTTCGCTACAGGATAGACTTGTCATTTTGGTGAACGCTTTCATCTCAATTTCGTTTATCTTTGCCCTCTTGCTTGAGCTTGTCAATCTTTGCTTCTCCTCCGTTCAAATACCAGACTCCGAGATTCAGGTATGACTGCATGCCAGATTAATTAAAAATGTGCTCAGCCGTGACTTCTGCATTTGAGATGCCACTGGCTGTAATGATAGGCTAACTACGTACCGCATACGAGAGCCAAGTGAGGTAAGGCACGAATACAAACAATGTACGTTGATCCACCTTGGCCATTTGTACCTGTACGGTAGAATCAAACCAAATGAAGTCAATACGTGTATCAGGGCGTGACGACAGGGCCAGCAGTCACGGCGGTAAAGCTGGTAGGTCATGCCCGAAGTGTAAGTGTAGAGTAATCTTACAGTCAATGCGGCTACAGTTCCCCACAGTCCAAGAATGTCAAACGCAGCAACTCCGGTCTGCGGTGGGAAATGAGCGAGACTTCAATATCATTTCACTTCGTCCGTACTGCACCTGTCAACGTCTCACCTTCTTGGCACCAAAGAATAGAGGCGTCCATGCCATATTGAGTGCGAATTGGGCATACCACAGTACCAAGCTGGCGGATGCAGCCTCTCTTACAGCTAGACGAGGCGATGTGTCTAGCGCTTTGACTGCAATATGAGCCGCCCATCCCATTCCTGCATAGAGAGATCTACACAAGGCACAATAAAAAAGTGTTAATAGGCGGCCTTACGTATGAGTTGACAGCATCTCCGGCCTCGGAACAGGCAAGCAAAGTTGATGTTGCAGATTAGATGTCAGCACTCACGTCCATACGACTGGGAAGACCCAGCGAGGAGGAGGACCAGGAGGAGGCTGCTTGAGGGTAGGGTACCAGGTGTTCACATTGTCCTTTGTGACCTTGCCATTCAAGCTGCCAAGCAGGATAGGCAGACCAACAGCCCACGGCAGGCTGCGCGGGATGTCGTAGAGGAGTGAGGGCCTAAGTTGACGTATCGTGAGTATCGTGAATGCACACTGTAGTGCTCTCAGCTATCGTAGCTCTCACAGTTGATACGGCATTACGGTTGCTTGTGTCTTTCTCGATCACGTAGTGAGTTGAAGGAGAGAGAAAGATAGAAGAGGTGGGAGAAGCTGCTTTCTAATCGAGAGGCGGTCATTGAGGATCATTGCATAAGGCTGGACATGTATGTCCGCAATGCCAGTCATTTCCTGCATGTATAAGCTTGCTTCATGGCCTCCCGGAGCCGCCACTGCCGAAAGTCCTTTTCGCAGACGAGAACTGCACGTGAACCTTGCCTTTGGACACCCTCACTTTCCTTCCACTCAAATAGCTGGTTGTACATCGCTCATACTCCTGGATCACGGGTATACTTGACACCCCTCCTACAGTAACCCTCCCTCTGCAGGAGCTTCTTCCCACATCCTACAGGTACCGGAATAGGAACCGGCGTCCATACAACCGGCAGTCTGCCACCCCTTCGCCTGGTGACTACAATGCAAGCTTTAAGTAGAAAAACATGCCAGTGCATATCGAAGACTCCTTCATATCTACCAAATAGAAGATGGCTTTCATCCACTATTCCGACTCGCCAATTCGAACCACCTCTAAAAGGCATCAAAGTAGTCGATCTTACGCGAGTTCTCGCTGGTCCCTATGGTAGCATGCTTTTGAGCGATCTGGGCGCAGATGTAATCAAAATTGAGCATGTATGCTGATATCCCACGTACCTCTGCTACTTGTTTGTTCATCGCGTTGACCTGCTATACCTACAGCCGACGAGAGGAGACGATACTCGACAATGGTACGTACGAAAGCTTGTCCACAATTCCCGGCACTAGCTTACATCCGGTGAAATCCAGGTATCCGCCTTCTGCCCCTCTGATAGAGCAGCCCCCGACGCCACCTCCCTCGCCCGATGGATCTGAGGGCAGCTCGAGCTCAAGTCAGATACCAATCCAAGACTGGTCCAAGTTGCCCCCGGAGTCAGCGTACTTTCTTGGCGTAAATAGAGGTAGAACTTTGTCTGATCCTAAGATGTCTCTTCCATTACTGACGTTGAAATATTACTTCTTCAGGCAAAAGAAGCTTTGGAGTGAATCTGAAAACAAAAGAAGGGCAAGATCTAATCCGCCAATTAGTCTCCCAAGCTGATGTCCTGGTAAGCAACTCAGCCAGCTAGGATGTTTTTGCAACCCTCAAACTACCGATCTGATACATACGCTTGCTCCTAGATGGAGAACTACGTCCCTGGCAAGCTAGACGAAATGAGGCTGGGCTATGAAGATTGCAAAGCTATCAATCCTGGTATCATTTACGCCAGTATTTCAGGATACGGACAGACTGGACCCTATCGAGGTAATCCAGGTTACGACGTGATGATTGAGGCCGAAGCTGGTCTCATGCACATCACAGGAGAGCGGGACGGCACGCCTGTCAAAGTCGGTGTAGCTATTACCGACCTCACAACGGGCCTGTATGCATCACACGCTGTACTAGCCGCCCTCATCGGTCGTCAGAAGACAGGCAAGGGAGTGCACATAGATGCATCTCTCTTCGATGCCCAAATCGCATCATTGGCAAACATAGGTTCCAACTGGCTTGTAGCAGGTCAAGAAGCAGAACGACAAGGTACGGCACATCCTTCTATTGTTCCTTATCAAACGCTACCTACGAAAGATGGCTTCATCATGATAGGAGCTGGAAATGATAGACAGTGGGGCTTGCTTAGCAATGTCCTGCAAAGGCCAGAATGGGCCAATGATGTCAAATACGCTACAAATTCAGCAAGAGTCGCAAATCGGAAAGAGCTCATTCAAAATGTTAGCGATATACTGGAGACAAGAACGACAGAAGAGTGGTTGGAAGCCCTGAAAGGTAAAGGACTGCCTTTTGCTCCTATCAACAATATACAAAAGACCTTTGAACACCCTCAAGCAATCGCTCGAAAGATAGTAACGGAAGTAGATCATCCTAGAGCAGGGAAACTCAAGCTTGTAGCACCTGCTATTGCTTATGATGGCGAGAAGATGCCAGTCACTCGTCCACCACCTGTCTTAGGTCAGCATACATTAGAGGTTCTGAGAGGAGAGTTAGGACTCGATGACGCAGCAATAGCAGACTTGCACAAGAAAGGTGCAGTTTAAACAGATAGCAATGATTCTTGCTTCCATGCGACACCATGTAACAACAGTACATCACACTCGATTACAGCAGGTATGGTCTATGGTCAATACCTAGGCTGCTGTTGCGGAGGTTGCCCACTATATTGTTGATACTGATGTTGTGGCGGTTGCTGATAGCCGTATGTGTTCTGCGCCGGCGGCTGTTGCTGTTGCTGTTGCTGTTGCTGTTGCTGTTGCTGGTCAGGAGGGGCTCCATAATGTGGCTGTCCATAAGTCTGCTGAGGCTGTGACGTGTACGGTTGTTGCTGATATTGCTGCTGAGGCGGCTGGGCGCTCGGTGGAGAGGTATAGCTGGAATAATTACCGGGTGGAGGGGGCGTCGGTGCGTAAATCGGATGGGAAGGAGCCTGTGGGGGAGGTCGAGTAGGCCCACTGGGCGGTTGATGATACGAAGAATAGCCTGCATGTGCAGGGTGCCGAGGTGGCGGCGGTGCGCTGGTGTAGCTTGCGGTTGCAGGTGGAGGAGGCAAATAAGAAGGTTGTGCGCTCGTCGGGGATGTATAGGCGGAATTGTAGCTCAAGCCTGAAGGGGGCGGCGGCATTGCGCTTGGAGAATGCGAAGAATAGTGTGGCTGCCCAGGAGGGGGAGGCAATCCAGACGTGCTCGATTGTCGATATGGTGTTGGTCCACCACTACCTTGAGCAGATGGCTTGGGAGGCAAAGACGGCGTAGATGAAGACGAATAAGCAGAACCTGTACCATTTGAGTATGAAGAGGTGGCGACAGGCGGTCGAGGAGGAGGAGGAGGTCCGCCATACGGCGAGTACGATGGCTGAGGCGGTTGAGTAGGCTGACTTCCTGGAATTGATGGATAGTTCGAACCTGAGAAAGCACGAGCTGGTGGCTGCTGGCTTTGTCTAATCGGGGAGCGAGGAGACGAGGGTTGACCCAAGCTCATAGAACCGAAAGACCGGTCCAAGGTATTCGAGGTAGACGGAGTATTCGAGTTTGCCATCCTTTGTTTCATCTCGGCTTGAGACAGCATCTGCGACCGCTCATTCGCCCTTGCAGATACAAATTGATTGACTTCGCCTCGAAGCGTTCCGACCAACTGAACAAGGTCTCGATAAAATTCGGCACCCTTGCTGTTGAAAGGAAAGGACTTCAGCGATTGCGCAAAAGCACATCATCATGATATACATACGTGATACCTGTCCGGATCTCGAGATACGAATCTTGAGCCCGCTTGTACCTGGCGATTAGGTCCTTCTTCGCCCTTTCAATCTTGACGAAGCGGTCCTGTATTTCCTTGCCCTTCTTTCCCGAAGTGAGCTGTCCATACACATTCTGTACCAGTTGAAGAGTCGACTGCTGCAAAGCTATGGTAGCCTGTATCCTCGCTTGATGCGGTCGAAATTTCTCGAGCTCAGCAGCGAACAGAGTCGGTTCTACATTTTGGGACTTGCGGTTCAGAATTAGCAGCTGCGATATATCGTCGTTGTGCACTCTTTCCTTCAGATCTGCAAGAACATCGCTGCGCTCCTTCTTCAGCTTCGACAGACGGGACAGTGCCTCCTGAATCGTTGCGATGCGTCCATTCATCTCTTCACCTTCCTCATCCGGCAGATCCAGATCCAGCAAGTCCCGTCCCCTTCCGGAATTACCGCTGCCTTGCTCTACTCCTGCGATCGTATTGCTGAAGATACCTTCGATGACTTGGTCACCTGCAGCCAGAGCGTTCACATCATCTCGCACGCTGGACCACAAGGAGAGCACTTGATCATCACTGGCTCGCGCTTGTGCGAGGGCTTCTCTGTCGTTCTTGATATCAGTTCGCCAAGACTTGGTATGACCAGCAGATGGAGATTGCTCGAAGAGATAATCATATTTGACTCGAGCTTGTTCACATTCACGCTGCTCCGTATCTAGCTCCCGTGAACAGTAGTCGAGGTCTGCATTCGCTTTATCCCGCAACGCGCTAAGCTCTGTGATGTATGCATCGGTTCGCTTGAAAGACTCAGAGTCTCTGATCTCGCTTGACCATGCGCGTACCTGACCACCAGGGTCCGCCATGGTAGCCAAAGGATCCCCATTGCCTGACCCTGCTGCTGCACCTGTTGCCCTAAACTTTGCAAGATTGCCAGGTAACCCGAGGTGTTCTAGCATAGCTTGCATCTCTCCATCCGCAATATCACATCGTTCTCCTTCTGTCCTGAGGATCTTGGCCTTCTCCTCTGAGTACAACGAAGAGCTTTCAATGACACTGAGAGGGACCAGCTTGATGAAAATATCCTGTCCCACCAGCTTTTGGACTTCAGGCGTGGCATAGATTTCTTGTATTGGAATGGGTTCGGCAACATTGGCTGCTTTTTCGATTACAGGTAAGCTGGCTTCGCTCGGTACAATTGCATGATAGATCAAATCGTTATCCTTTTGAGCTGCATTCTTAGCTTCACTGACCACCGTGGCGTGATTCTTGCACATCTCTTGCAATGTCGAGCTGGCGTCTGTGGGTAGCGTGGAGGCTGCTGCGGCTGCCGTATTGATGTAGAATGATGTTCCGTATGTGAGTGATAGACGCACAGCTTCCTTGATGTTCGTCTCAGCGATCGTTAGCCTTGCGAGAGCGTCTCCATGCTTCGAGGCGGCAGTATCGGCAAGCGAGCGATTGTATTGAGCCAAAGAGGCAAAGTACTTAGCTTTCGTCTGTAGCGGGAAGCGTTTGTTAGCATGTGACACTTTACAGACCTATCGCGCCTTCAAGTGAGACCCACCTGGACGACTACGAGCCATGATCTGTCGAAATAGCCCTTGGTGACGTTCTCTTTCACATCTTCCACCATACCGGCATATACGGCCGCAATCTGCGCGCATATCTTGCTCTTGAGTCCAGGCGACCTCTTCTCCTCATTCATGCGCTCCAGGAACACCTCTGTCGCTTGAGCCGTCATGAGTGCTACCAGTACCTTGATCAGGTCACGGCCAAGGTCGGTTGACGGTGCATGAAGGAAATTATCATTGATGTAGGTGAACATGCCTGCTGATGATCTATAGAAGTTGAAAGCTCGCTTCAAGCCTTCAGGAGAGGACCTGTTCTGTGCAGCGGCTAATGCCGACAAGGTGGCTGCGATATTGAAGATGACGCTTGCTTTCTCGTAGGCCAGCGAAAGCTGTGAGATGTTCTTCGCTGGTGTGAATGCATCGTTCCAGGGAAAGGGTACTCGTAGATCTGGGAAACGCAGCTCCAACAGCTCTAGTTGCCCAAAGTAGCGGTACAGCAGGTCTCTTGCCGTCATGTCGCTGCCAGCTGCTCCCCGCACTGCATCTTGCCTGGCCCGGTTCAAGCTGGCTATCTCTTCGGTGTATCTATCAGGAGGCTCGCCATATGTTGTGCTGATGACCTGCTTGATTGCAGACGAGTAGTCGACATCGCTCGTAGTCTTGCGTGGCACCGAGACCAGCGGTGAGGGAGCTGACGCCATGTCGGTGCCGGGGTTCGCTCAATTCAGCCTGAAGAGAGCAAGATACCGGACCCAGTGCACTCCAGACGCTTTTGTAGAAGCCTTCAGGGCAATAGGCACGGAGTGCTGTTCTATGGTGGATGGAACAAAGACGGCTGATTGCATATGGCAACTCGGCGGGTGCGTAATCGGGAAAGCATGCAAGCTCCGCAAGGGCGAAAGCTCCGCGAGACAATGCCTGTACCGTTGCTTTGCTTATAGTCTGACATATACAACAACAGGACTTTGGACTTGGTTGTAAGAACCTCGATGCTAACTATCCCTGTCTAACATTTCTACATCTGGTGGCGACTGCTGTTCATGCTACTGCAACCCACTGCCCGCCGCATATGCAGCTTCTTCTCTTACTTCTCTCCCATTCACTCCTGCTGCTTTCAAAGTAGAGCTGTGTCCTTCCTGAGCATAGTGTACAGATGCGGTAGGCATCCATGCTACTCGCAGCCAAGGGTACGCTTGTAACTACGTCTAGCTTGTCTTTGGCCAGACTACCCTGCACTCTAGCTTCGACTTCTTGGACTTGTATCAGAGGCAGGAGCTTCTGTTTCATGCCAAATGACATTTCCCGTGCCGTTCGCTCAAACTGAGGCGGGAGCTGCAGCGTTAACAACGCCTCACGACCTTTTGAAATGTCATCTGCAACAAATCAGATCAGCTTGAAGGTATAACGCGACGTTTCTTTTGTTGCTGGAAGGGAGCTCACCAGTCCACTCAGTCCCTAACTTGTTCGTAAGTCCCTGCAGCATGTTATTCCACTCCTGCGTCTTGTGTCGCTGACTGACAATGATATCGCCGAGGACCGTTTTTGCAAGCTCCGTATCTAACACAGCAGCGGAGCCATTATCTGCTCCCGATAGCAGCAGCGCTCCTTCTCGCAGATTCATCATGTAGTTGGCAAATCTTGCGACCAAGCGGACGAGACGCTGTTGCATCATACGAGGTAAGGGGTGCATGATCAGGAAAGAGGCGCTTGACCACTCTGTAGATAATGTCGAGCAAGTCAGTAACGAGGGCAAATTCCTGTCAGCAAGGACGCCCCTCACCGGGATACGCACCTCTATCAAGCTCCTTTGACGTCATGTTGGTGATGATGCGATCCCAAAGATTGAACATCCAAGTGATATGCCCGATAATCGGCCAGACCGCATCTACAAGTAGTACAGACATGAGTTATGTTATCTCATCACTGCAGTAGACCGTAAAAGTAGCTCACCACCATCGAAAGTCTCGTTCACTTGCATCTGCGACCCTGACTGTTGCGAGCCATTGCGAAATGCAGCCTTGTTATCTTGCAATATCCTCAAAGAAGCCGAGAGCTGCATGATGTCGTCCAGAATGGCGACTGCCGGGCCTCTGCAGCGTGAAAAGCTGCGATCAGCGCGACTAAGTCTACGGGGTCAGAGACTGCAAGGCCCACCTGTATAGCTGACGCTGGACCGCTAGCAAAGGCCACAAAAGACGTGTCTGCTCGACTCTTGCACCTTGCAAGAGGCCTGACGCACTCTTCCAGCTATCACGCAAGAGGTCTGTTTTCTCAGCTGTTAAGAGAGTGTAATCAGCGCGACGCCTACAAGGAAGCTCTAGGCGAAGAAGCTCACTTGATGAAAGTCGGTCCGCTAAGAGGATAATATCTCTGACGCTCCTCCTGGCCACTAGGCTGTCTACCAAAGCACGAGATAGGTTCCCAGTTTCCGATATAACAGCTTTAGACTCGCTTTCACGTTCCGTCTCGTCCTTGATTTTCGGCAGTGACTGACTTGCGACTGTCTTCAGCGGGAAGAGAGCAGGCTTGCCGGTGATTGATAGCACATCATATGAATCGAACGCACAAGCCATTGCTAGCTTCGAAGACGGAGAGACAGTGATAGAGAGAGGAACTACAGGAATCTACTCGTTTAGCAAGAGTCCCTCATCGTAGAATCTAGCAATGGGGGACTCACAATGGCGGGGTAATATATGGTTCATCTTATCACTCTCATTAGTACTACTCATAAGAACTTTGTCAGTCAACGTGTTACTGTCAGTATCCAGCTCCAAGGGATACTACGTACCCAGTGATACACGACAGCCACAAAGAGCCTTCTTTGTCCAGTATGACACCTTCAAGCTTCCCGGCCGTCTCCCAAACATCAAGCACAGCTTGTCCATCCTGAAGACTAGTCTGTATCCCTGGAAGATCGACAGGCTTGATAACCCATTCCAAATTATGTCCAAGCAATGCCATATCCGGGTCTTTTTTCCTTCCTTCCAGTGAAGAAAATGCGTCTGAAAGCATGAAAGGCTCTTCTGTGATTGAATAGGCCTGCATACGCGTAGAAGCCTCGCTCGTCTCATGGGTCATGGGATACGATAATGCCAAAAGCGTCGACGAGCCTTCCGTCGTTGGCGCATTGGACACAAAGTGTAGCTGTGTGATTGTGCTTGGAGGTCGCGGTGGTGTGCTATCCGACAAAGAAGCGGTGTGAGAAGTGGTTGTACTGACAGGCTTGCTGCCGACGTCTATAGTAGCCCAAAATAGTCAGCATGGTGCTTTGACGGCAGGAATGGAAGCAAATATATGAACACTTACTCAAAACACCATACTCCGTCCATTCTATTCTGAGCTGCGAGATCTTAATCACAGACATAGCTTCCACCCATCCACCATCCATCGAGCCATCCAAATATTCCGGCAAAACATCATCCGACCCATTAACAGCCAAACTTTTCCTAGGACTACTCCCTCTGCTCTCGATACTATTACTCCCATAAGTTCCATCAATCATACTTTTAGAAGGACTATCAGATTTAATTGTACCATTCCCGCTGTTGTTATCCATATTTCCAAATCCATCACCTTGACCACCACCACCAGAGGAAGATAAGTCTTTCTTCGTAGGTGAAGGTGCACCATCAGGCATAGTAGCGGAAGGGAATGAACTTGCGAAATCTTCATTAATGGAATTGAGAGTCGATGAAAGACCCCCTAATGCCGAATTGACATTGTTATTATTACTACCACCGCCATTCTCACGCCCGCCGAAATCGCTATCGAATAATTCGTCAAGAGCTGATAAGTTGATATCGCCGTATCCCGTTTCGAAGCCTGTATTTTGCCCATAAGATTGTAAGTCCGGCAAGCCGAAATTCTGGGAGAGGGCCTGTGCGCTATTCGAAGGAATAGCAGCATTCAATTGGTCGACAGATGTTCCGTTGTTATTGCTTATTTGCTGATTCACTTGCTCTATGAGAGTATTGTTGTCGATGGATAGATTGTCCAATAGCATTCCGGTCGTATCGCTCTGCAAGGTATCGTCGAGCGGTGCTGCATCGGAAGCAGGTTGTCGCAGCAGTTTTGGCCGGTAGAGCTCTTGATAAGCGACGAGCAACTCGGTCACGAGTGCCGGTGGAGCTTCAGAAGCAGTAGTGTCCATCTGTCGAGTTGTACATGCTCCGATGGTTGCCAGTCTAGTCTCTTGAAGCTCAACGCTCGCGGCTGAACCATGACCGGGAGCGATGTTGGACATTGCAAGTTGTAGTGGATCGACTGGCATTGAGCCGTTCAAGTTCATGCCCAAGCTATCCAGCATTCCACCGGTAAGAAGGCCATTTGTATTCCCTGCTCCAGATGATAAGTTCACAGGCACAGGTGAGAAGGAAGTCCCTAGTCCAGCAAGATCCTGAGCAGTTGAAGAAGCACTATCCAGTGCAGTTACGAATATTTGTGGCTGTATGACTTCGTACGGTATGTGCGCAAGTAATAGCTAGAAAACGAGTGAATCCAGTATCATCAGCAGAGCAGACGATCACGCGATAGACTAGACGCACCTCATTTGATTGAAATACAGCAGCCAAAGTCATGGTACCCGAAAAGTCAAAGAGAGCATCTTGACTCCTCTTTCTCCCTTGCTTCGGATTACGGCCCTCTTGCTGAAGCCACCGAACGTCCAAGACTGCAGCAGAGTTGAGTCGAATATTACTGACTCCTTGCATACCTGCTTTTCTAGCTGCTACAAGATTGGCTTGTGCTCTTCGAGCATCCCAGTCGAATGTGCACAGCCAGGTATTGATCTCGTCTCCACGCTGATAGAGCAGGAAGCGGACTGAAGCGTCTTGCTTTAGGCCTGTTTTAAGACCATCGCTTTCATACGAAGTCAAGACAACCAGATGATTGCCATTGGGCGAGAATGATAGATGTGAAATGTATTCTCTGCCTGCACTTCCTCCTCCGTCCCGTAGGATTGCACTAGGCGCTTCTGGCAGATCGAGCGTGAAAGATACGTCTGGAGATTCATCGGTCCGAGAAGGAAGACAAGGCAGGGTCATGCATATTGATGGGCTATTCTTTGACGAGAGTGGTAAGAGCGACGTCGAAGCTGTCGATTCCTGTTGCCGATGGGGATATGACCGGACTGTAGGAGCCGGATAGGCAATGAGACCAGTCTGAGAGCACCAAGCAGTGACTCTATGACATCTACGAACGACAAGGCAACACGATTGAAGGTGAATAGTCAGCCTTTTCAACTTCTATAGACAGAAAAGCGGACAGCTGTCCTGCACGTGAATATGCCAACTCACGCTACATGGCCAGCACGCAGCTTGTGCAGCATGCGATCTCGGAAAGCAGCAGCATCTCCATCGTCGATGTTGTTGTAGATGTCCAGCTCGCTTGCACGCTCCTTGCCTTTGCCTGCCATGAGCTTGGTGATGGGGAGAAGTGCTGCCGCCTTGAAGGTCCTGGAGATATGGAAGATCACTCGCCGCAAAATCACGGCGATTCGAGGAGCTCTCAGGTTAGCGTAAGCATACAATGTGATAGTCAGACATACATATCGATGATTGGCCAGCCTCGTAAGTCGTGCGTGTCGAATGCTCTTCTTCGCCACTCGTCCAAGAACTCCGAACTCCGAACTCCCTGTGGCTTTGATGGCCAACTTCTTCTCTGTTCTCAGCACACTTCTTCAAGTCGCAAGCATGGCCATCACAGAAGAGCAAGCACTGAAGGGTGAGACAATGATACTATTGAAACATTCCACGCAATACTCATACGCCATTGCAACTACTAGAAACCTTTATCCAGATACATGATTTCCTGCTGGCTCGATCATGCAAGAAAGCTGCTTCTGCACTCGTAAAAGAAGCACCTGAGAGCGTAGCGTTGAAGAGTAGGCCTCCAGCTCCTACTAACAGCAAGCTAGTCGAGATAGTAAAGACGTGAGTATACTGTTCTACCGCTTGCTGTTAATCGCAGATCAATTCTGAAGGATTCGTTTCGCGCGATCACGTTTTTTTCTCCTGCACTTTTTCTATGCTTGGTCTACATCTTGCATGTCTTGCATTGACACACTACACAGTCATTTGGAACAGACTGTTGAGCCTGTGAAGAAGACAGCTGCGGATGATTCAAGCGACTCAGAATCCAGCAGCAGTGATAAAAGTAGCGATTCCGACGATTCCTCTAGTGAGGATGGCAGTGACGAGGATGACAAGGAAACAAAGGCCTCAAAAGCCGTATCTACATTGAAAGGTCAGTTGTTCTTTCTATAACACAACTGCTTGCCATAGAATTGACTTTAACGTTGTATTTGTGAACAGGCAAATTCGCAGCTGTTCCACCTCCGGTTGCAGAGATGGCTTCTACGCCCAAGAAAGCAGTCAAAGCTGCTATTGCCGCCGCCGCTCCTGCTTCTTCGTCGTCATCTTCTCCCTCTTCCTCTTCTTCTTCATCCTCGTCATCTAGCTCGGAATCAGACTCGGATTCCGACTCCGACAGCAGTGACAGCTCATCCGACGTAGGGAAGAAGATCAAGCCAACTAGTACTGCTACGAAAGCAGTCAAGAAAGCAGTAGACAAGACATCGAAAGCAGTCAACGAGAAGAAGGAAGATATTAAAACGGATGCGGGCGCAGCAGCAGTTTCTGGACCTTTTACTGGATTTATGAAAGCAGCTCAGCATGCTGTTGAGACGGTAGCTGAGAAAGCTGTACTTGCTACTGTTCCTCATCTTGAGGAAGCTAAGAAGGCAGTTGTTGGAGAGAAGAGGAAGCGTGATGCCGAGAAGAAGAAGAAGAAAGATAGTAGCTCGAGTTCTAGTTCAAGCTCTGACTCTAGCTCAAGTGAAGAAAGCTCGAGCGACAGCAGCTCCTCTTCCTCCTCTTCCTCTGATTCGTCAGACTCTTCAGACGACGAAGATAAGCCACCCGCGAAGAAGCAGCAAAAAGTGAAAGCAGGAGGCATTACTAAATCAACTACTACAGTTCAAATCCCAGCTACTGAAGCCGGTTCAGTTCAAGCCGCAAAGAAGAAGGTCACCATAACGGAAATACCACAACCCCCCTCTGGTTCTGTTTCTGGTACTTCAACACCAACAAGCATGAACGCAGAGCGAGCTGCTTTACTTGGTGGAAATACATCCACAAGTGCAAGTCCAGCACCAGGACAATCAAAGAATGGAAAGAAAGTAGTTCAAAACACACCATTTAGAAGAGTTAAAGCAGAAGAACATCAAGTAGATGAAAGATTAAAAGATAATTCATTTACTGGTAAAATTGGTGCTCATACTAATGATTATGGATGGAAAGCTGCTCAAGATTTAATTGTTACCAGAGGTGATTCGTTTAGAAAGGAAAAGAATAAGAAGAAGAGGGGTAGCTATAGAGGTGGTGATATTACTATGGAGAGCCGTGAGTTGCCGGAATAATCATCTTTTGCAAATCTCGCTCTAAAGTAGTCTATTGCTGATCATGCTGCTTTCACCAGACTCTATCAAGTTCGATGACTAGGGGGCATGTGCGTATAGATATAGCTAAACTACTGTGCATTGTGGACGGGTTGGACAGACACTACGTATTGAGATAACCTATGCCAAATGGGCGGTCGAGTGCTCGTATTCCTTCCTCCCATACGATACTGAGCGGGCGACTAAGAGCGAACAGATTGTGGTACTTGTATTTCTCATTGTCGCGGATACGCCTTTGTTGTGCCAGCATAGTGACATGTCTACGTGCAAGTTGCAATGGTTGAAACTTGAAATTGTCACAAGGGTCTCGACCTGGCCTCTTTGATCGGCTTCTGAGGGCCAGCATGGAAGGCAGGGAGCAGATTGAGGATGTCGCTTGTTTTCAACTGATTGACTGCTGATATTCAAGCTTCTCATCGCCCTTATCAAATACTCACTGGCTCGTCCAACCATCTATTCCTGTTCTCATCCTCTCCTCATCGCACCTCGCAGCACGCAGTTTCCCGCGCCCGCACCCAAGTCAGCATGAACAGCAGCGGCTATCCGAGCAGCAGCACACCCGCAGCGAGCAGACGGCGATACATCACAATAGGAGGACTAGCATGCATTGCTGTTGCTACTTTCCTGCTTGCCCATTCCAAAGGCCAGTATGATGCCTCAAGCGATCAACGGGGTGAGTGTGTGCTGAGTGTGTCATTTACACTGGGTGGCAAAACAATTCATCCTGGTGAATGCGGATTATACTGATTCTTTTGCCCTTTCACTCCATACCATACTACTAATACAGCCCAACTATCTGGACTTATACGACCGGAAGATTGTCCCACCGTCCCTGGAAAGGGAGTAGATCATGACAGAAGTTGGGCTTTTAAAGAGATCTTCGACTCGAATGAATGGAGCTCACCTGAGAGCAAGAGCGGTAAAGGGAGTGAGATGCGGTATACGGGTGAGTTCAGCCTTACTTCATCGTTCAGTCTCAATAAGCTTGCTGAATTTAATATCGCTTCTGCCATATCATCGGACTGATAGAACGAGTACGCAAGCTTATAGACTATACAATCTCCAAATTCCACATCAATTCATTCTCAGACGCCCCATGTGGAGATTGCGCCTGGCAAACGTCACTCATCAATTTTCCATATATAAACTATACAGGAATGGACATAGTACCCGATTTAATATTAGGAAACAGCAAGAAACACTCCAAACTTTCAAATGCAAGATTTATAAATATGGATCTAGTCTTAGATGACCTACCAAAATCAGATGTTTACATGGTTAGAGATGTAATACAACATTTATCTCTAGAAGATGGAGTAAATCTAATTAAAAATGTTGAAAGAACAGGAGCTAAATATCTAATTTCAAATTTCCATAATCTAAAGCGAACGGGAGAAGCAGTAGAAAATAGGAATATAGAAGCAGGTAGATTTTATCCTAATAATCCAATGTTACAACCTTTTAATTTCCCTAATCCTTTATATTATATACTTGATATGCATGATGGTTATTTTGATAGAGAAGATGATGGAATGGGAATTAAATTGGCCGCTGTTTGGAAATTACCTGTTCTTGGTCAAGGTGATGGGAGAGGATTCAATGTGGATTTTGATAAAGCAAAGGATTTAGTTTTCATGGAGTCCGAGTGATGGTGGGTTTTAGATTGGCGGGTAGGATTGCTGTTTAGGTGGAGATGAAGGGAAGGGAAACAAGCGTGTTTTGGGTGAACCTTGATAGTTTAAAGATGTGACAGATGAGGGATTTATTTGTCAACTGTGAACATGGTCCTGGTCCTTTCTGAAAGCTTGAGTAAAACCCTGCACGGATCTCGAGGATGTGTCATGGTCAGTCAATGATTCTTCTGACCTGCAGCCCGTTCCCCATAGGCAGTCCGGGACAGTTACTGCATCACACCTCTGAGCAATCGTCCCGCTGCCGTGGACGGTGCAGATTCTCATAAGCGTCCCTGTGAATGGTCTCGTCGTCTGCTGTCGCTACTATGGAAGAACACTGGGGCCCCAATGGAGCTCCGGAGGCCCACTCAACGCGTCAGAGATGCGAGGCGTGTTCCACTGGAGTCTATATGGCAGGGACGAGGATACAAGCCTGCGCATCATAGAAGTCTGATAGCATCGCTATGTAGACAACCATCTGGAAAAGAGTGACATCTCGGCATGCCTGTTTGTTGATGTTTGATTGCATTCCATCCCCCGACAGGTCACATATCCGACCCATGCTGCTTGCTTGACGGATGGACAGCAGGGTGGCGGCAGGGCGGCAGGCAGGGTGGGTAGGGCAGCTTCCACACTGCTATGATCGCACTGGATACGTGTAGTAGTGCTATGATATCCTGTACTCCATCTGTCTGTTCCAGCTTGACTTTGTAATGTCAGACCGGTCTGCCTTGCGAGAAAGGACCAACTCCGTCGAATAAAACCCTACACGAGGACCAGTCAGACTCGGAATAACATCGACACACGTCCAAGACGCATCCATATACAGCGGGTAGCTCGTACTTCCATCGCTAGGCATCACACTGACTCGCCAGATCCTCGCAGCCATGCACATCTTCAACACACTCTTTACCACCCTC
Source organism: Cystobasidium tubakii (assembly GCA_024345325.1). NCBI lineage: Eukaryota > Fungi > Basidiomycota > Cystobasidiomycetes > Cystobasidiales > Cystobasidiaceae > Cystobasidium > Cystobasidium tubakii. The sequence goes on along the minus strand of BROO01000005.1, from coordinate 615,202 downwards.
GCCCCAGCCGCTGCTCTCCTCCTGCTCGTACAGGCTCCAGCACCCATCAATGCTCTCGTAAATACAGGCGGAAGCTGCACCATGAATGGCAAGCTGGCACAGTGAGTGTATCAATCATCCCTTACCACTCTCCGAACTCTCTCTGTCCTACTCTGCTCTTATGTCCTCTGGCTGTCCTCCCAACTATGGTCGTGTTGGACAGGGCAAAAATCCGCCACTCGCTGCTCGGACAGCCATGCACGTGCTCTAAAAAGGGGGTCGTCCAAGCTTGACAGGTATCATTATAATAGCTTGGCAAGACAGGACACCAGAGCACGCATCCATCAATTCAACCACTCTCTCAACTACCTCATGACGATAATCTCTTCCCAATACTGACGGGTCTACCAACCACCTGCCTTTCATATTCCCCTCGCAAACGATAGATGCCTACGATACGACGGAAAAGCATGCAGATACGCAGAATACGAAAAATGCGCGAATCTAAACACTCTAAGACTCAAGATTAATTGCTTCTGCAACTTCTTCAGAAATCAAGCAGAGTGAGTTTATCCTTTACAGTCCTTGTGTGATTCTATCCGTTTCAGGCAAAAGACTGCAGTTCAATTCTTGGGATAGAATTCTGTATTCTGATTGATTGTCTCTATCCGTCAAACTCTATAGCTGCTGGGGTCAAGGTCGTTGCTGTACTGGTGCGTATTGCCTATAAACTAGGCTAGGGCTCGTAATGCCAGAAGCTTTCGCTAATCCCGTTTCGCTTGCTTGAAACAGAATGGCCTGCTCACGAATCAGCAGCAAGGGAAGTCTGCAATTACGGTGAGTAGTATCTTCCTTCTTTCCCCCTGGAGGGCTTGTGGATTACTTAAGCTCATCACTTGTATTCCTCTGTCCTTATCACCAAAAATTAGCCAAATTGCCCGACAATCAGCTGGTAGCTTCCAAGATGAAGGATATCAGAACTAGAGCCTACGATGTAGTTATGCAAACATGCAATAATGACTGCCAAACCGATATACGTAAGTTATTGTCTCCACATTGAAGTCCTGCCCCCTTTCAATTCCACCCTCCTCCGGAAATGATAAAGGGTGCAGGTCTTCTTAAACGAAGAACAAGAAGGTGGAAGATATACTGACTGAGACATCTCCCTTGTCAACTGACCCGCATCCTTGTCTCTACACCTTCATCATCTTCATCTTCCTCTTTCGAAATTCACAGCCTGCAGAAACGACGAACCAATGCCCAGAAACGGTCAGAACCCCTCTGGAAATTGTCAACCTAGAACATATTGGTCAAATGGTAAATGCACAGGAAGACAATACTGCGCTTCTTATGATCGTATCAAGAGAAAAGCATTGGCAAACCCTGAACCTGCTCCTGTTCTTGGTGGTGTTGATGGTATTGGAGCAGGTGCTAGAATGGATTCTTTCCCTGCTGCTTGAAGGAGAAAGGAAGACAACATGGCGGAAGAGAGTAGCGAATGAGGTGAAATCATCCTGCTCTGCGTTTTGGGCTGTTCCTTCAATTTCAAGTCCGGTAGTTTCTCCCTCAAACTTCCAAATTCCCGCTGGGCGGTGATCTTGAGAAGCGAAAAAAAAACAAAAAAAAAACACCTTTCCTTTAGTGGTACTTCATTTCCTTGTTTGGTAGTGATGTTTTTTTTCTCGTTAGTAGTCAGTCATGAGTGAGTCTTTGGGATGATTAGGGAGCCAATTCATCGGGAGATTACATTGGAAGCGCAAAAGTGAGGACGGTATCCAAAAAGTTGGAATCTCCCCGAATGCATGAAACGTGGAGCCGAACAAGACGAGATTCAGATTTTTTCTTTTATTTCGAAGCCACGTACGATGGTAAATCACGACTAGCCACCACCATTCAGTTGTCGACCCTCCTTTACTTTTTCTACCCGTATCTTGTTGTTCTCCGTTCCCATCGAAATCCAAGTTCATCTGTATTTATTAGACGTACTTTCTGTACGGTTACCCGAGTTGAGAGTATTTGGTTCTCCTCCATTTTCTTTTCTGCCTCTTTTGCAGTGCGCCACACACATTTTTGCTTTTTTGGTCCCACAAATCCAAAAAGTGGTTTGTCCTTTCGCCATTCCAACTTGTATGTCTTTTGAGGGGTGTCGTACCGCTTACTGCATAATTTGGTCCGTGAGATGACGAGAAATAGTTCCCGAGTGATCCCTTAACCAAGCTTGCAAGCGAAAGCGATATAAGGCCTCTCTTCTTCTTCTCGGCATGAACAAAACGATCTATGTCCACTGAGGACTGTTCTTCTGTCGTGACGCTATCCTTGATTGTCATTGTCGCAGATCATACCTGCCTAGCCGAGTTTCGGAATATTGAGGTGTATTCAGTGAAGGAGTCCTTTGCGGCTTCGCAAGACCCAGCTGTATTACAGCCGACCTAACTCAGCGCCCATTTGACGTTGAAGCATGTCAAGAGTCGCCTGTCACACGAGACAGGCATACGACAAATGAACTGGAAACATTGATTACTTTCGTTTGCCACTTCCTTTCTTAATCTTGGCTTTCTTGACACTCTTGGGTATCTTCTCCTTTCTCTTCTCTCGTTGTTCCTCTTTAGTAGCTTGTTTTCTCTCCTTTTTGGCATCTTTATCTTCAAATTTCTTTCCTTTGAGCTGTTTTACTCTACCATCATCCTCTTCCTCTTCGTCATCTGAAGATCCTTCTCCGTCGCTATCCTCAGAATCACCTTCTTCTGATGATAGATCATCTCCATCTGCATCTCTGGGCGAAGCTTTTACTACTCCTTCTTCTGTTGATATGCGCACGGTTTTGGAAGGTACCGTCGTGGAAGGCGTATCCTTCGGAGCGACAACTTGAGCGATGTTAGCGTAGATGAGCTGGTCTCCCTCTCCCTTCGAAACTCTGGCCACATCTCTTTCCGGATCATACACTTCATTCAGCGTTCGAGGAATATACGATTGCTTGAAGATCTGATCTTCAGCAACTTGCTTCTCTCTGGCAGCTTCGATCTGTTCGTCGTTTTGATCAGGCTGCTCTTCAAGCTCAAACCTGCGCTCAACTTCCGCTCTGATATCCTCCTCATCTTCCTCTCCGTTCTTGCCCCAATCTCCGATAGTAAACTCAAATGTCCTCTTGATACCCAATGTCTGGACTCCCCTCCTGGCGAAAAACTCATCTATATTGGCGATATCACTACGTAGGAAGTCGAAAGCGTGAGGATGATCATGTTCTACGGATTGTGAAACGTCGAAAGTGTATAAATGACCGTCGTTGGGATTGTAGATGACGTTATACTCGCTCAGATCTGCATGTACCAGCTTGCAGACTTTGTACATCCTCCGTAATATACCCAGCATCTCAATGTACAAATCCTGAATCTTGTCGGCTGGCAACTCGGCATCTTTCAACCTAGGACACGCTTCCCATCCATCATCTCCTTGCCCCAAGAAGCCCATAACGAGCACGTTGTTCCTAACTTCGACTGGTTCAGGGCTTCGTATCCCACAAGAGTGCAGTCTTCGAAGATTTCGCATCTCCTTTTCAGCCCACAGGCGGACTAGCTTACGCGGATTCTTTGCTTTACTGTACCCACTTTTGAAGCGGAACTCGCCTGTCAGATACTTTGAGCGTGATTTGAAGGTGAGAATGGAAGTTTTGTAGATCTTAATTGCGAAATGAACAAGAGGTGACGGTGGTTCGGCATCTGGATGCATGCGGCCCAGAGCGTGATAGACGTTGGCCTGTGGCAGGAAGGCGAGGTGGAATTCACATAAGGTTTAGAGACCATGTACGTCTAGACTGTCGAACCTACCTCTTTTCCAGTACTGACGCAGCCTTCGACTTTCTCCAATAGGCCTCGGTTAAGCATCTTGAACAGCACAAGTCGCGTTCTTGGGTCAAGTACCTGCTCGTTCGTAGCACGGTCACTCTTATCTTTGATGACATGGTGTCTCTCGCTTCCACCTTTCCTCGTGGCCGCATTCGAGGTGAAGGACGGTTCAGCAGCATATGCACCTGAAGGTCCAGATGTGGCGGACGAAGGGGAAGCGACAGGAGCTAGATTCAAGGCTGAGGCATAGCGTTGGGAAAGTTGAGCTAATGATGAATCAAGCTTGCTAGCATGGATGCCTTCAGTGCTGTTAATGTCGTCTTGCTTCTGCCCTGTCGGAAGACTAGACTGTGTGGCGGTTTTTCGTACTCGGTGCTGGTTCTGTGCAGGTATCGGCATGCGCGAAGCAGGCTGGTTTGAGGAAGCTGTACCATTCGCAGATGGTCCATGACCGCTCCTCGACTGCCCTTGTCTAGCTTCTTCGCCCGTCAAAGCGCCAACATGCTGTCTTAGGCGATTATAACGCTTTGTCAAATCTCCAGAAGCATTCTCCCAGTCCTGGTCATTTACGAGATCCTTGTCTATGCGAGGCTCTCCGTCCCATTCTTCAGCATCTTCGTTGTACATGTCATCACTTTCGAAGTCATCTTCGTCGTCTGAAACGTCTTCCTCATCTTCATCATCCTCCTCTCGCGCATTTTGAAATTTGTCGTCGTCGTCTACCGGAAGCTGGCTGTAGGCTGGCGGAGGCGAAGGCAAGATATCGATGTGGTCTAGCCGGTATACAGCGGGCGTCAAGTCGAGCTGGGTACCTCTCGCCATGATCGCTGTTGTTGTGTACGGAAGCGATGGAAATGAACGTTTTCGAGTCCGAAGGCAATCGAGCGAGTGATTGTGGTGGCATCCTGCTCTTTCACAATGGTGCTTTTTGCATTGGAAACGATTCTAATGACTTGACATTGACAATACCCACGTGCTCAGGAGTTCGGAACGAGCTTGGTCCAGTGGTCAATTCCACATTAATGACATAGCGTGTGCATGTGTGTGGCGCAATGTGTGGTAACTCCGCTACCCTGAGTTTTGTAACATCAAGAGCTGCATGACCTTTTGCATTGCCTTCAAATAGTATTTCGTTCCATAATAGAGAAGTCTAGCTAGCTTAGGACTCCCTGCCTGCACAGGATGCATCATGTCTGAACCTTCCGAACCGACCAACGATGTCATAGTACCTCCACAGCGAAACGTGCGTATCCGGCTTCTTTCGTGTAGTGTCTTCTTCATTAAACCCTTTTCCCTTTTGACCTTAACCTTCCCACTCTCTTTGATCTGGCTGGACATCCTGCTAGACTTGCGCGAACTTCGGATTCTTTGCGATGAGCTCGTTGCATTTGGAGACGAGCTGAGTAGCACCGCAGAGCTCAGCACAGGCGAGTATGTCGCGAGCAGAATCGGGACGTAATAGACCTAGTAGCATGATGATCAGCTATAAGATCCGAACTTCACATCCTCCCGATGCACTCGCTTACCCAGTGGTCGAGACGCCAGCTCCGCTTCGATGTGATTCTGTAACGTGGTCAGCTGCCAGTAAGACCTGCATAGTACATGAGTGACAACTATGTCAGCATCTGAAAGGATCGAACAATTAATGATCAACCTACGACAATGCCAGTATATCCAACAAAAGCTCGGTAAGATCAGTCGCCTTATTGGATTCCGTCTGATGCTTATACTGAGGGAGTATACCAGTATAGACGTGAAGGAGTGTTGCCTCGACACAGGCTTCCGTCAAGTCTCGATGTTCGTGATGGATCAAAACTGGCTCAACTTGAGTAGCTTCCATCCATGCACCGTCAAACATCGATTCGAAAAATGGACTAGCTGTGTAGAGGACCAGTTTGTGTGCTTTCCAGTTAGTATTGGAGTCTTGCAGCTTGAAAGCTATGTCTGTCAACAGACCCTCTCCCTGACGCATCTTGTTGAACTTGAGCATGCGGTGCTTGAACTGCGGGGGTTGACCAGTGATTGCAGAACGGTCAATCTCTGTATGCCACATGATCTTGGAAGTTCCGGCTGCCTCCAGCAGGTCTTGGTGATTGCGAAGACTCGTACGGATCTGCATCCGAAACGTGATGAGTGGCGATACGTGCTGATAAGTGATATGGAAATACAACTCACTGCATATAGGTTTTTCTCGGGAAAATCGTATTCCTGACCGATTGCCAATTTTTTAGCAGAGAGGAACTGCCAAGACTGCTGCAGATTGACAGCATCGTCGACATTGAGGAACACTTTGAGGTTGTGTAATGTCGCTAACTGATCTCTATTGTTAGCAGATCGGTCTTGTAGAAACGTATAGGTGGCCTTGAGATCCGCGAGGAGCTTCAGACTTGCACCGTGAGCCGGAAAGACCTCGCACGTAAGAACCACGAGATGACGAACGCTTTGAAAGGGCAAATGAGAGTGTAAGAAACGTAAACATAGGTCTATCTTGTCTGCACTCACACCTCTCCATAGTCAGGCACTCCTAAAGTAGGAAATTTCTGTTTTAGATGCAAGGCTGCATTTGCTTGTGCAAGAGGTTTCTGAGTCCATGCTATACCTTCACTTTCAGGGAAAATAACGTCTCGAGGACGAGCGACGATAGCTGTTGAGAATTTGAAGTGGCCGTTGCCCCAGTGAGCGATTCTGTCTGAGTTCTGGCAAGGTACTATGTAAAGATCGTGAAGGTCTTGTAGACTCATGGCGTGGTCAGGCTGACGAGAGATTGTTTCACAGAGCGAAGCACTGGTGGTAACTAGGCGATGACCATGTAGTCTTTGCTCCTCTCGAGCCATTACGGCTTTGACGTCGCCAGAGAACACTCTGAGGCAATTCGTCAAATAACGGGCCGGGTCGTCTCGTAGGCCAGAGCGAACGAGTGACTGCCTGATGGTTCCCAGATCTGGGTGTGGGAATGCAGTGGTTCGTTTAATGTACATTCCTGATAGGAAAGGGCGCTGCGGATTGTCATTGTACAGTTCTGAAACTTCATGGAGCTCCCCTACTTTTCAGAAAGCTAGTCAGCCATGTTATAAGCATCGATTTTACAATCACTCGCCTTCTCCATTGGGTATCCAGCTGTATACAGCCAGAGAGTCTGACTTGTTGTGCTCTTTGACTAGACTAATTACCAACTGGAGGTAAGAAGGCAGGTCTTCCGCGGAGACAATTGCCCGCTGAGCAAATTGCTCAAGAATGCTGCCTAGTGACATGGGCTGTAGCCCAAGAGCAGTCAAAGTTCGATAGCGAGACAAACTTGCCACGTCGACATATTCAGGCGTATCCGAGATGAAGCGCTGTGCTTGCGCACAGCTCAGTCCCCTGGGCAGAAGGGTGAAGGCAGTTGACTGTAGAAGCGTGCCAGCATTGGCTGTACTTTGTCTTGTAGATGGCCAGATTGGCAAGTGGTTCAGCTGACTGAGATTGTATATAAGTCCGACACCGGTTGATGCCTCAAGCTCATTTCGAAGGTACTCTGCGACTTGAGGGAAACTGGTGCTTGCAAAGACCTGCAGCTGTTCAGCCATTGACAAATGCCCTATTGCATCGAGCAATTGTTGCGTTGAAAAGTCTCCCAGAGCGCCATTCAACTTGTGAGATTGCAGCACAAGAATGTGCGGCAGCATGAAGATTGATTGCCGGATGCCTGCGGGAACGTTCGAGGCAATGATTGGCAGCTTGCAGCATGCGACTGAGGAAACCATAAATTCAGCGCTGTCGGACGGACGCCGTACAGGCAAAAGAGGGAGCTCGCGAAGCTTGTCGTCACTTGGCGACAGCTGGTGCGTGACCGCGCCCGTCGACCAAAATACATCGAGCCAATCTTCGGTTACTACGGATGCTGCTCTTGGAACTTGCTGACGTTTCGGAATGCCGTCGTTCAGCAGATGCTCTACCACAGCGCTGTTGACGGGCATCAAAGCTGTTCGTTTCATGGATCCCTGGCCTATTAAAAGACGCTCGGCAGCTAAGCAGCCGACGAATTCTGGCAGAAGAAGGCGTTTGCTGGCTATCACTGACAGGATGCGCATATCCTTGTCATCAGCGGAGTAGAGCGGCGTTTCGCCTTCCAGTGGGACCAGTGCCAGATCGCCCGAGGCAAGGGGAACGATGCTCAACGCCTTCAAGTCATCTGTCGAAAAGTTGGGATTGCTCATGATGAGTCCAAGTGCTGCCGCAAGGACTCCTGCAGTCAGCTTGTTGCTTTGGAAGCTTCGTAGGAGTCCAGTTGGGTTGCTTCTCAACGCGGCGATGAGACGCCCCGTGGTGTCTGTCTGGAGGTTTTGCCAATTTTCATCTGCCAGCAGATGTGGTGGAAAGGGAATGTTGTTGCATACACCATCGATACCCGGCCGCCAGGAGAATCTGGCGGGAAACGTGTGTCCTCATCTGTCTGAGGAAGACAGCATTTGAGGGTTGGATGAGTCGACCGGTGTAGTCGGGGATGACACACTCTTTCGTACTGACAAGGTGCCGGTTGTATAGGCTGTCGATCAGAAACTTCTCTACTGTACTGTTGCTTGCTGTTGGCCAGAGTGACTTTGTTGGATATCGGCCGATCCCACCCTGCTCAGCATGACTATGGGCGATAGCGAGCAAGATAAGCGCTGGTAATAGCTCTTGCAGTAGATACTTGTTGTACTCGGCTTGTTCAGGGCAGTCATCCGAATGTAGGCGCACAGCAGATCGGTCTTGTGAAAGGATGAAGTCGCCGTGTAAGGTGAAAGGCAAACTCGAGCTGATGGGAAGTGGCAGAGTTGCAAACAAACTTGACGTGGAGGTGGCTGTCGTTGCATTCAAATTGTTTGCGGAGCCAGGCTTCTCCTTTCGAACTGCTATTCCTACTGAGACCACCGGTCCTACGTAGAGCTTCTGGTGTTCCACTATAGGTGTTGAGTTCGTGGGTATTCTTAGCTTGTAGACAGACCAATCTTCGCGCTTCTTGACGGCACTGTTACGGGCAATTACGACCACCTGGTTGCAACGGGCAGAGCCTCCACAGATTTTCCGATCCAGGTCTGTATCTAACGCCCTGTCACACGCCACGCTCCAGATGGGCTTCGTCCGCGGTGCCGTTATGGCGCGAAAGGACCTCTAGCTTTGTAATCTGTTCCGTGAACAAGAAGCAAGATCTGGCTTTCTCTTCGAAGCTCGCCAGTAGTGAACGTACATCGAATGCAGATCGAACAGCAACTGAAAGTTCGCTCGGCTTCTGTCGAAAAGGAAGTCTGAAGATTGTCCCGGGGAATGGCTTGTTCGCGTCATAGTCGAACAGTCCTTCGAAGAGAGCGAGGTGTCCCCCTATTCGAGCTGCAGAATCCCTACGAAGATGACAGCCTGAATGGGCATCATCCGGTCTCGTCAGTGAGGCTTTCCAATACCCTGCCCCTCAATCGCAATCACGGGTGGCGACTCACGCAGTCCTCCAGAGCGCAGTGATTGACCCTTGATTTGAGGCAGTCTTTTGCACAATGGGTCAAAGAATGCCATGTAGTCGCCGGACAACACCTGGAAGGAGGAAAATTAGACCATCGTGCCTTCAGTATGCGAGGACAGGCGTACAGTAATGGTCTGGGAAGGAAAGAATGTGAATGTCAACACTGAACAAAGCGGATGGAAGAGCTATGAGATGCGACATACATCAGTGAGGTGATACATAGACAATGCACCAAGTCCGAATCCTATCGAGGCCAACAAAAAGCGTCAGCGAGCGGCCGTTCGCGACGTTACAAGGCGGACGTACGGCCAATTGTATGCTCAGTATGCGAGCGTTTGCTACCTTGTCCCATCGCCTTGAAGCCTTCCCAATCTTTCTCGCTGAAGGGAGCATCTGCGCGTGCATGGTAGACGGTAAATTAGAGATGACACAGAGGAGCGAAGCAACCTGAACTTACCATTGTAGATGATCAGGGCTGGACCAGTCTGATCCTCCCACTCGGTCGAGATCAGAACACCATTGTTCTTGTGGTCGCGCTCGTCTAAAAGCAGGCTTATGCTGCTTGCTCGAGCATCTTCTGCATTCGCGATGACCTCGTATAGCATCTGATCCAGCGAGTACTACGTATTCTGGAAGGATCAGGTCTCTTCCGTAATGCAGCTGTTTAACAACTCACCTGCTCTTTCAAAAGCTTAGCAATTTGTGAGGCTTGGGCTTGCTGTTGTGTCCAATCTTCGCAGTTTCCATTCTCAAAAAAGCCATTGGCGAAGATAGCCTCTCTGGCTGAGCGGACACCCAGTTTCCTTGCCAGGGTCAATGTGATGTGCTCTGAGAGCAGAAACGTATCTTCCGGTAAGTGAAGGTCCTCAGTGGCGAGGTCGGGCAAGAGCGCCTCAGCCACTACGCATCAACAGGCAGATTAGCACATCCGGCACGAAAGTACTATCTACGAAATGCAGAGCCCACCTCGTTTCAGTACGTTGTCTTTCGAAGGCACTAGCAGAACCTGGTAATACTCGTCCCTTGGGTAGCTCGAGATCTCTCGCAGAACCCTGCTGACACCCCTCAGCTCTGTCGACGTTAGCGTCTTCCCTTGTTCATCATTCAGCCAGGCGAGAAGCATATGGAGACTGGGAGTGTCCGTGACCCCGAGCTTCTTCAGCAATGTAATGCACTCCTGCAAATCCAAGGCGGACGAGAATGCGAGGAACGCCGGCTCTAACAGATCGACATCACAACAGAGAGAGTGTTTTGCCAGTGCCAGGCCACCGTTTTTAAGCGGGACCCATGCATGACCGTCGAGCGTGGCACGCAGCGCTGCTTCCTCCATGTTCGAGAGCGCTCGACGCGCCAACGATTGAATGATCGCAATAAGTCGAGAATTTCGAGTAAGATCGGTAGCCGGATGGCAGATCGCCTCTCGGAGTTGTGCACATATAGTCTCGAAAGATACCTCGACATGCCAATGAAGCATTTTGCGAAGCTCAGGGCTCTGCACTGTATACGGTATGACAGGGAGAACTAAGTCGAAAGTGAAGCTCCCTTGTCGATCTCGACATGTACCGGCTTTGCAGCCTTTGGGAACGGTGGAGGTAGCTTGAAGCTCTTGAAGAATCAAATTTATGGTGGCGGATTCTAGGAAGGAGACCTCTCTGCCCTGGTCCAGCAGGTCGTCGATGAGTCTGAGTAGGCGAAGTACTTTGCGAGCAAGCTTCTTGGGGTCGCATTGGCCTTGTCGAAGACTTTTATAATGTGACAGCCTTCTGATCGCGAGATCGAGTATCATCGCTTTCGGCACCAAGTCGAACGCTAGGAACTGCTGCCATCTTGTCTTTTGCGTCTCCTCTATGGTCGGAATAACGTGCTCATCTTCGAAGTAAAGCTCTTCAAGAGGCGATCCGGGCATAACGACTGCAGTCAGGCACGCCAAATCAGTCGAGCCCTTCACAGAAACCATAGGAATAGCCTGCAGAAGGGCTTTCGCCAAAGGATGCTGCGTAAAGAGACTATACATCGAGTTGACAACCTCAGAGAGAAGGCTTTCCGTCTCGGTCTGTAGTGACCAGTGTTGCATTGCTAAGAAGAGTACTCCCTCCTTGCTGAGAGGCCTGTTAGAAGCCGCATCGACGGTCGAACATAGAGCAACAGATGTCTTGCAAGTGTCGTTGCGATTAACGAGCTTGACACCGCTGGGCAAGACCGGAATGTGATGTAAGTCGGAAGCACACCAGTGTATGCTTCCTGTAAGCGGCATAAGCACTGTTCGTGCCGGCTTCAAACAGCCACTTTGTAGGATCGGCCAAATGGGAAGCTGTTTCAAGGCACTAATGGCATAGCCTGTCGAACTTCGTATGCTGGTCGGATTTTCAAGGATGAACTTTCGCAGGACTATACACTCTTGCGTTGACAGTTCAGGGAGGGTCTTTGGTATATTTTGAAGGATCAGAGCCAATCTTTGTTCGCTGCAAACGTGGCTATTCCACGCTTTCAGCTGTTTAGTGTCTACCTCAGCTGCTAGAATTCGAATGTTCAGCCTCTCGAGAAGCGCAAGGACGGCGGATGAAAGTCCGGTTGCAGGTAGGAACATGCTTGGAAGTGCATGAAGAAAGCCTTCGGAATCCGGAACAATTGCATGCCCGGAAACTTGATGTGCTGAAAGGAGTGTGTCTAGCCGCGGAATGGAAGAGAGCCAGGACCAGATATGGTTGCACCACTCGAGGGTGGCCTTGCTTGCTTTGACTGATGTCTGCAACCTAAAGCCTGGCGAGTGTTGAAGTAGATATGCGGGAAGATGTGAGGCTGTCAAATGGAGCAAACCGCCGGATGCTTTCTCGAAAGCGTTTTTCCCGCGCAAAGCATCGCTTAGAAGAGGAGGTAAAAGCGACTTATTGACGATCCTTGATTGCCACTGAGCGAAGACTTTGATGGCAGCCGTGTCCCACGCGATGTAGAGAACTGAAGCACTGCTTGAGTTGGCATTCAGAGATACGAATTGTCCGGACATCACAGGCCATATGGGGAGGCTCATAGAATTTCGCAGCGTTTTGCCACCTTCCGTAACGAGGTCGAGCAGATAAACTTTGTTCTCAAGGCTCAGTGTCGAGATGTTTGAAGCATCCTGCTATGTAAAGGAAGCAGAGCGCTGTGTGAGCTACGGCTGTTTTGCCCGGGTAATTTACTTGTTGTACACACCTTCAACCTTGCGGCCAGAACAGAAGAACTGCCAATTCTAGCCTTTAAGGCGGGACTAGCACTTCCATTGGTCCCAAAAAAGCTTTCATAGACAGTAGTTGGCACAGCGATCAACGATATTTGTAGGTCGCGTAGAATTGGAGCGAGCCTGCCGAGTACATTCGATGTGCTTGCGTATACGAGACTTTGCCCTAATTTGCTGACGCCGTTCCGGTTGTCTGGCCATACCGGGTCTGAAGATAGAGATGCGCACAGTGTTGGGAAGAGGGATATCCACACCTCTCCAGCATTAGGAGGGAGTGACGGGGGAAAGGCCTTGTAGAAGGCCTCTCCGGACAAATTGAGCCAAAGGAGCAGCTCTCTCCAGGCTTTTGGCAGAATTCTGTTAAGAATGGTTCTATTCCAGCAAACAAGGAGGCTGTTCAGAGTATTGAGTTGGTTTCAGTGGTCGCTCAGATAAACAGAACGCGAGAACTTGGCAACCCACTTGTCTCGACTATTCGGCATGGTGTGCTCAGTAGCATTTCGAAGGTGCTGGCGGTCTGGAGTGATTGCCAGCATTGCATGCACATGCAATGGAAAGTTGGTTGTGAGAGGAAGCGGCTTAGGATTTCACAACAAAACCCAATCAGCATACGGAGCATTGTGATTCAAGGAGGAATGGCGGACTTACCAATACTGTAAACAATTTACCTTCTCCTGCGCGAAGCGGCTGTTCCGGCATCGCTAATGCGACATGAGGGTATAGCTTCTCATCCTTCAATCGAGTCTTGACAGGATGACGGAAGACATCCTCTACCATTTTCGTTGCGGATTTGGTATTTTCTACGTAGTGAAGCATGTGCCATTTTCTCAGGTCTGCCTGTGTTCCACGTGTAGTTTGAATATCAAGGGTGAACTTTCTGACTCCACTACTATCTACCCCAGTCACATTTCTTTCATCACCTAGGCCCGCTGCATTCTGTATCGCCGCCTGACCCAAGGTCTTGGAGCTGCCATCGGCTTCAGTCACAATGAAGGTGATGCGACGGACATGACGCAGATAGAGCAGAGCTACATCGAGCTCTGTTGCTAAATACTGCCTGAAAAGATCCTCGACAACATCTACCGTGATGGCATCTTGCTTGATTCGACTGTGAGATGCTTGTTCAGGAGTGCGCAAGGGAAGTCGAATTGCAGTACCCTGTGTGAGTGTAACTCCAGCAGATTGGAATGGTACCAATTGATCAGGATAGGACGACCATTCGCTCGATGGAAGACTGAAACCTCGCTGATGTGTACGTGCCAGAGTGCCGTGCGGGTTCAGGACACAGAGCTGATTGGAGGAGATAATCGCAGGGCTGTCTGTGAGATGGTAGGAAGCTCGAAATCCTATACCAAATTTGCCCGCTTTCGTCTGATCCGATGTCTTGCTGGAGTCTGTTTGTGGGCGGATCAAAACGGACGGCAGCGTATCAAGTCAGAAAAATTTGGACGGTCACAAGCACAAGCAAGAGCGAGCACCGTGTGACATCGTGGTTCGACTTACCATATAGCTGTGTAATCGCCTTCCAGTCGGCAGGCTTGAACACGGAGTCATTGATGGCAATCATTGCAGGACCCTGATGCTTTGCCAAAGCGGGGTCATACAGCGTGGAGGTACCAAAGGATCGCTTATCCAACACAAAGGTCTGGTAGGTGCTTCCAGCATCATCAGAGTTTTGCAAGAGCTCCCGAAGGAGGCCTGTGAGCGGATGAAGGATGGAAGTCAGTGGCGAAGGCGAGGTGGAAGGCAGACCTAGTCGAGAGGCTTCTTTCGTCAAAGAATGCTCACCTGGGCCATAGGGATACGATTGTATGATATCCTTCAGTACTTTTGTCACATCTGCAGTCAAAGCTCATGTCAATCAGCATGAACAGGATCCGTTTGCAACGTTGGAAGACTCGACTCACCGACGCTCTCCTCAATGGCAGAAGCCATTACTGAAGCGACTCGTAACTCTTAGGATCAGGTAAAGGGAGGAACAGAGAGGGAGAGAAAGAGAGAGATAAAGAGAGAGGACTCGGGTAGTATGAGCTATGGAAGTATGGAGCTTAGATAAGGTCCTGGAAAGCAAAGCAAAAAAGTAGACGAGCCCAAGATTCTTCGCACAATACGGAGTCAAGAGAGGGAGAGCCGGAACTGATCCCAGATCATTCAGACAACTGGAAGGAGGAAGCAGAGCAATCTGAAACGGCCACCGATACGGACGCAGAAGAGAGACCCAAGCTTTTTGTCTTCTTTCAAAACCAGCAAGCGCGTCCAACTCGTTCTGTCTATCCTAGTGAACAGCCAGTGTTGGTCAGGTAACGCGGTGGACTTTGAGGGTCGTTGTGAACAAGCTAGCCTATCGACAGATTCGCTGCCGCGTCCGACTGTCCTACTGAGACTTGTCATCCGCTTTCGGACAACATACCTTGCCTGTGTTGGGGTTTTCCGGACAGCAGGTTCACAACCACGGGAATCCCATACATGGCGGGCGACAGTGAGCGCCGAGCATAGGCACCACGACGGAGACGTCAATGCCGATGCGGTGTCCTACTGTCTGGCACTTCAGCTGGTTGTGCCGCTACCGCCGAGCTTCCGTCGTGTCGACAGACCCACTCCCGCAGGACTGGCGCATGCATGCATCATCAGTGAGGAGATGCGGGTACTACATCACACCTTCAGGGAGGATTCGCGCCAATGCAGGGTCTGAGCTCGAAGCTCTCTCGACATATCTTGCTGTAGTTGGAATGCCTCTCTCGAGAAGCCATCATACTTCCCGTCTGTAGCTTGTATCGGACTTGAGGCGAAATGCACCTTCATCAAATCAGACCTCGAAGTCCATGTCCAAGGTGGCTCTCTGTAGCAGGTCACAATTTTTGAAGTCAGCAGGATCCACCGACGCAGCATACCATGTAGTCTGACAGGGTCTGCCGCTGTCTACCATTGCGCGTGCAGCCAACGTGCAGAGCCACCTCACGCGCCAGCCATATCGCACTGCATCGATCACGTCGGAAACGATAGAGAGCTATAGACCGCGCTGGAAGATAAGCAGGGAACAAGATTCCAAAGAGCATCGGTCCGACCTCTCTAGGTATCCATGCCAGTGCTCTGACAGCTCACTCCCAGCTCGATGCTTTTGTTCTCCCGAGGACCGCAGCGCAAGGCGAAAAGCGCATCCGTGCAGGACAAGGCGACTAGCTTTTTACTGACACCTGAACCTAGTACGAGGAACAGATACAGCACAAGTGCCTGAACCTGCTCTTTTGAGCAAGATTGGATTTAGCAGCGTGCTTTGCGTCGTGGGAGCTGGTCGCTGCCTCGTCAGAGGAGCCATCCTATTCCTTCCTCTCTTAACCCTAACCTCTCCCTTTCCACCTATCCCTAATATTTGTAAATCTCTTGACTTCAGTCGCAGGTCGACTGGCTCTATACTCCACCTCCACGCATCCCCACGCTCTTTCATCAAATTTCACACGATGCGTTTCTTCGCCCTCGCCACGACGGCGGTCATCGGCTCAGTCCTAGCAGCACCCGTCTTCGAGCTTCGAGACAACGTGGCTTTCGAGAAAGCTCATGACATCACAGCCCGAAGTCATGTAACATCCCGTGGTCTAAGAGGTATCGTCTCGTGGCTTTGCGACCTCCCTCGAGTAAATGATATATGCCAAAAGTGAGCGTTCTTCCGTCTATTGATTCGCGCTATGGCTGTAAAGCGGTACGAATTGTCATGAGGAGGTCATCAATATCAGGGCAGTACACTGACTGATCTGCTTACGTCTCTTGTAATATTCATATCGTGCTCGGCTACAGGACTTCGAATGTTATTGATACATGGTACAAACATGCGCAGAGTACTGTCGTTACTCCTCAAGGCAAGCTCTCGGGGCTCAAGCTTGCAAACGCATACAGATACACCGTACCATACGCAAAGTCACCCACTGGGAAGCTGCGATTTCAGGTGAGTCGAATATTCCCTGTATTGGGTTGGCTTGCATCAGCATACTGATTAATCTTCACAGCCTCCATCAACTATCTCCAATTGGTCCGGAATGTGAGATTCTGCCAGACTTCGACATGTATTGTCTACTCACAGAGCTAAACTCTTGTACTTCCCGACAGCTACAACACTTCTTCCCTCCCTCCCATCTGTCCGCAATCCGCTACGCTTTCTGCAAGCCCGAGCACAGATGAGGACTGCCTATTCATGAAGTTAGTGTCTGCTTCACAATTTGTATGGATCTGCACGCGCTGACAGGCCTCTTATGGCAGTATCTGGGTGCCCGCTTCTGCTAATGCTAAGTCTAAGCTGCCTGTCTTCGTTTGGTGGGTCTCCTCCCTTCTTTACTATAGAGCCTACAGTAGACCTGGGCTGACCAGAGATCATTGTCACTAGGCTTCACGGCGGCTCCTTCGTCGCGGGATCGGCAAGTGATTCTGCTCTTGATGGAAGCAAGCTCGCTGTAAAAGGCAACATGATAGTCGTCACCGTTCAGTATCGGCTTGGTCTCCTTGGCTTCCTTCGCACTCCAGCGCTGGGTGTCAAAGGCAACATGGGTCTACTCGACGTTGTTGAAGCTTTGAGTACGCCCTCGGCATTTCTTACCTCAGCAACCGGTTGACCGCTCGTTTCTCTCTTTACAGACTATATAAAGAAGAACATCGCTTCTTACGGAGGCAACCCCGCTGCAGTGACTTTAGCCGGTCAATCCAGCGGCGCTTCGCTCATCAAATCGCTCTTCAGCACATCACGGGCGAATACTCTCTTTCATCGTGCAATCCTTCATTCCGCTCCACTCAATTACGGTGACCATACCCCTGCTGCCTCCAATGCTGTCGGACAGACCTTCTTGGACGCCCTGAAATGCTCTACTCTCGCCTGCTTGCAAGCTGCTGCTGTCCCATCCATCCTGTCAGCTCAAGACGAGACCTTCTTTAGCGTACCCTCAACTGTGGCAGGCGTCAGTGCTTCAGAACCCATCCGACCTGTCATCGATGGCAGCATCGTCAGTCAAGCTTTCTTCCAATATACCAACAACGCGAACCTCGGTAACAAGAACAGACAAGTCATCTTCACAACAGTCAAAGACGAAGCTGGACCCACTATCGCATCGGTCTCCCAAGACCAGATCCTGCCTGCCGAACACTATCCGATGTTCGTTCAAGCTCTCATGGATGTCGATAGAGCTGGGAGAGTGCTTGAAAGCGGCCTGTATGATCTTGAAACTAGCAACCCAGATGCTACAAGAGATCAACTGGAGCTGCTTGGAACAGATTGGGTCTGGAGGTGTCCCAATCAGAAGGCAGCGGTCGACTTGAGCTCACATGGCAATCGCGGCCGAGTCTGGCTAGCAGAGTTTGATGCTGGTATTCCCTATCCAACCAACGAGCGTAACAGCTTCTGCCGAGGTCGCATATGCCATCAGGGTGAGTTGCATCGCGCTAGGTTACTGGGAGCGCAATCAGTAGCTAGAACTCGAAGCATACTGTAAAGGCCGAGTACAAAGCTAATAAGCCTCCTTAGATGAGATCAAGGCTGTGTTCAACACAGGCGGTGAACTCAGTGCCGCTCAGACTGCTCTCGAAAAGGAGGTCCTCGCACGATGGTCGTCCTTCTCCAGGAGTGGTAATCCCAACTCTCCGGGCTATCCCCAATGGTCTGCTGTCCAAGCTGGTTCCGATGTCAATCTCAACCTGCTCATCCTGAACGGTACTTCTTCCAGCGTTGTTCGTTCCCGGCGCAAAGATCATTGCGGACCAGAAGGTTTTTGGGGACGAGTTGCTCTGTTCGATGAGCAACTCTCCAAACAATAGCCTCAAGAATGACAATCCTGTTCGAGCATTATTTACGAGTTTTACCTACCTATACCAATTTCCCGCAGCCGCCAAATCTATTGCACATTTTCGTCGTTCTATAGCATTGCAAATCGCCTTTAATATGTCTTCAATACCCCATAGCTCCCGTGTGTTCCTTGGGTAAGCCTGGTATACGCCTCTCGCTCCCAGCCGAGGTCGGACCTCGCTTCGAGTCGAGTTTTACTTAGTTTCCATCTCCACCGGTTCTTCCACTGGTGCTGTAGAAGATAAATTGAGGTGACTTCGACTTCTGGCACTGCTTCGTCTCCTCAAATGACCAAACCTGGCTGCATTTGTATTGTCCACGCCAGCAAGTCGTTCCTCGACACCACGCACAACCTGCGTCGAGGGCAATGTCAGTGTATACATAGAGGCATTGGTGCAAGCCTCCTCTTACCTCATCATAATCAGCAGTGTCTTCTTCGCTCCCATCGCTCTTGTAAGCAGGTGTGACCGGCTCAGACGGCATCGGTGTGGCATCGCTATTTCCTCCGTCATCGCTTGCCCATGTTCTCCGTGCTCCCGGTGTGCTTTTAGTAGACCATCCGAAAATCTTCTCGTCAATCCAAGACATAGGATGTTGTAGAATGCTACTTTCAGCTCCAAACGTAGATTTCCGTTTGGCGCTTGCGCCACCGGGAGTTCTGTCTCCATCTGGTTGCGAAGTGCGATATGAGTGTTCCGTATCGGACGATGGAGAAATCATGCGGTGTGATTCAAAGTCCTTCCACAAGCGGGGAGCGAATTCTTCGATGCAGTCTGTAAGCTCGGCTGTGACATCTCGTCTCTGTTGACGGATGCGTTCTAGCTGCTTCTGGTGCCATGGGAACAGTGACATGAAGAGAGGCGGTAATGATCTGCAGATACCTTATTAGATGACTGCCTTGAGCACTATACATAGGTAAGGTCGCTCACTTGTAGATGTCCATGCCAACTTCACCGAATCTCAAAGCAGAGTAACCGAAGCTCGGTACCGCGATAAGCATGAAGAGCGGTGTAAGGAAAAGATATTTCCGGCCCATATTGTGTCGATATACAAAGAACATGGCGATGACGGTGTAGAGGGAGTACAGCACAGGGGCCATGCCGAGCGAGACAAGCACTTTCCAGGTGGCCAGTACGTCCCGTCCTTGCAATTTGACGGTGGAAGCAGCCACTGCTTCTTTTGCTTTCTTGCGTGAAATGGTAGAAGCAGCGATGAAGATAGGAGCATTGAGAATGATACCAGGTAGAGCCATTATGGTCCAAGCACTGATGAGTCCAGTCCTCCACAGCAGGATGAGAAGGGATCTCCAGACCGGTCTTCTAGCAGCTTCGACCTGATGGTCTTTCAGACCGAGTCGATTGAGGTTCTTGTTGTACGCTTCAACGTGCTTGTACAATTGTTGCACTTTTGGCTCATCGCGATACGTGTTGTAGCCCATGATGAAACGCTTGTTCAGCTCGACCACTTGACTTAGATTCAGCTGCTGACCAGGCGGCTTGTATAGACGTCTACTAGCTTGTATGACCTGCGAATCAAGATTGATGAGACCATTTCCTCTCTGTATCTAATATTGTTCGAGCCGAGCTTACCATCAAGGTCTCGTAATCCGGTGCTCGCACCGTCACAGACTTGAGACCATCAAAGACCAAATCCATGACAGATCCAATCGCATCTCTCTTGCCTTGTCCACCCTGTGCGAAGGTCTGCACCAGCGTCTCTGGAATAGTGATTGGCGCGCCGAACTCGATAACGGCTCGAGAGCGGAAACGGTGTGGATGGAAGTAGTTGAGCTGGAGATGTGGAAGCTCTGTGAGCTGTGTTACTGAAATAATAGTCATCTATTATTACTTACACCGACAGGAACAATCTTGACCTTGCATTCTGGATTTGCTGCCATAGCTCCCAGCGCCATGATAGCCAAGCCGTGCTTGAGCGGCAAGAAGTCGGTCCTGTCATGTGATCCACCTAATTAAGAGGAGGCAGTCAGCATAGGCGAATCGACAACTTTCAAAGTGTTAGCCAGGCTTACCTTCGGGGAAAATACCTATACAGCCACCTTCGCTAAATTTCTTGTAGACAGCGGAGTACATCTGCAGGTTTGCGTCAGTTTTGTCAAGCCGAATCTATAGTTTTCGGGCTGGACGTAACACTCACCCTTGTTTGATCTATGTATGGCAAGCACTTGTACGTCAATCCCTTTCCTCCCTTGTTAATGATATTGTTTGCCTCTTTCAGATCATCTACAATCTTATCCTTCGAGAACATTTTCTTGACTTTGACAGTCTCATCATCGATGATTTCGACAACTTCTACAGTCGGGAAGCTGTATTGTTGCCCAAGCTGAATCTGATGCTTGGGTCCCAATTCTTGCGTGAATTGCGTGCCTGATCCTTTCAGGATATTGTCTTCGGGTGGGGATGAAGGGTCTAGATACACTGTTCCTTTGCCTGTTTTCGCATTGTCGGACGATCTTGCAACGGGGACTGTCGGACATCGCACCAGGGAGTACGTCAGCAATGTCTCACTTTCATAAAGGTGCTACTTCGACCTTGTACGTACTTGATTGCGCTATCTTGCTGGCTAGGCCAATAAATGCTCTATGATAGCTCTTTTCGGCAATGAGAAAGCTGACTCGTCGGCCAGCAGAAAGGCGAGCTTCGCTCATGAGAAGGAGGGGGTCCAGGAACTGCAATTGCATGCGTGAGACAAGCGACATTAGCGTCATCTCCTAATCCAAGTCGACAATGTAAGGTGTGCGACCGACCTGGTTGTGGTGTGGACCCGCTACGAGCAGGAGGGGTCCATTTCGAGGAATCTTGTATGCACCTCTGGGGCGAATCTCTCTGAAGAAGAGGTTGATTACCCACTATGTACATGATTACTTCCTGTTAGTCACTCGCTTATGATGGAGCTAGAATAATATCCAAACTCACCTTCCATAGTAGCAAGTGTATATCGAATGCCAGGTTGCTCGCCAGACCAAACTGTCCCCTGTGCAAGATCTTAGCGACTCCCCTGACGAATAGTCTGACCACAGGACCGATGATCTTCTTGAGGTACGCTTGCAACCCTTTGAATGGGAGCACTCTCAGGAAGTGAAGTAGGAATGTACGGAGATCCTGTAGCGTATGTTGGAAAGTTGGCCTCGCAGTTTCGGTGTGATTGGCGCCAGGCTTCACACGGCCATCAGCATGCGGAGCAGGAGGGAGTGATTTGCCATCTCCCTTAAGCGCCTCGTCGTCTTTGCCTAAGGGTGCGCCTGCTGAGTGTCCAGCCTGTCCCTCTGCGTCCTGCGAAGTAGCTCCGGCAGTCTTTCGCCGTCGCAGGGCAGCTTGCTGCTGTTCAAAAGTCGAGCTCGAAGCAAGCGAAGGAGACGCCGAAGGCGGAGGTGCCGCATTCGTATCTGCCAGCAGAGCCTTGACAGAAGTCGTCGGGCTCATTGCAGCACTTGTCCCGCTGCGCTCGCCGGCGTCATGCTGTGACCGCAGTTTCGAGACGTTGAGGCTTGCAGGCGGCTCTCTCGCAGCTTCGGGCCTGGACTGACTGGACCCCCCATTCTCCCTGATGCCGTCGCCGCCGCCGCCTGCTGCTGCTGCTGCTGTGTTGCTGCTCATGCTGCTTCCCCCATCAGCAGCTCGTATGCAACACTGTATCGAGTGTCCTGTTGGGGCAGAAGATAGAGCTGCTCTGTCGAGGTGGGGAGCTCCACGCGGGGGTGGAAGGTGACTGCGACGAAGAAGCAGGGGTTTGCACAAGTCTGACGCTGCAGTTCTACCGGCGCAGTCCATCAGCTGTCACGTCCAAGTAGCAGGCACGCAGCATTGCCATCCATACCCAAAGATTAGACGGGGAATCCCCAGTTTGTAGGCCTGCCTTTCACGTGAATCCTCATTATAACCCTTTTCCAGAAACGATCAGGCCATGCTAGATACATGTATGTGCCCGTGGTACGGGCGTGGAGTGGTGTAGCGGAACGATGTAATGTATGCGAAACTGTCTCTACTTTTGTCTTCTCTCCCTGGACTGAGACTATCCTTCAACAGTCTGCCCATTCTATGTATTTCTCTGTAACTCTTTGCTCTACCAACTGTACTCTTCAGTGTGCAAGAACACTTCCTTGCAGCTTGTCTTCCCGAACAAGATGTTTCGCTGTTCATCAGCTACTGCGTTTCGGACATCGTACACGAGTTCCGTTGGACCGCAAGCTAAGAGCAAGAGAGGATGCGCACAGTCAGCACTGTGTAAAACAGGGGACTACCTAAGTAGCCTTCTGAGGTCTACTCACCTGCGACACCCAAGGTTTGATGCTGCTCTGCGGCTTGCTTGAGCAAGGCGTTTATATCTGCTCGTCCAGCTGTTGCGACCGTCTTTTTCTCCTCATCAACTGAGGGGGCTGCCGCACCAGTGACGTGGAAATTGAGTGTAACACATCCTTTGTGAGCGAGTGCTTGCAGCTCTTCAAGATCCGTCTGAAGCCACTTGAGGCTCTCTACATGAAACAAGCCAGATAGGTCAGCCACAGATCGCAAATCACACCCCGACATAACAAGCTCTGTCAATACGACTCACCTGCTGATCTGACAGACCAGACGACTTCAACGCTCGCAGTCTTGGTGGTAGTGTATTGCATTTTATGTAACAAATCCTCCAAGACAGGCTTGACAAAGGTTATTCCCGTTCCACCAGCGATGAGAACGACATGTTCATAGATGGTCAAATCGCCTTCTAGACCTCCATATGGGCCGTCAATAAGTACAGGGACGGTATCGCTCTCACGCCTTGAGAGTGCTTTGACTAGTTTTGCAGTCAAGCCACTTGCTTGACGGATGAGGAGTTGCATTTCCTTGCGATTGTGCGGGTGGGGACCAACAATAGGTAGACTAGCTATCGTGAAGGGGTGTCTGCGGTGTTATGATTGCGGAAAGTCAGTCTTCATGCTCGTTAGTAAGATCCAGTATATCAACAACTTACGATTGTAAAGGCTGGCATGAAGGGAAGTTCAGGAAATAATGTTGACCCGGCTTCCAGCTTTCCTCACCGTTAGCAAAAATTCTAAGCTTGACCATTCCACCCTCCAAGACTTGGAATCTGGCTCTTGGAAGGCCAGCACCATTTCTAACGAAGAGGTATGCGAATCTGACCGCAACGCAAGCGCCGTAGACTACAACCGTAGCATATAGGTAATCCCAGCTTCCTAGCAATCGGTTGCAATGAACGAAGAAGAATCCAATGAACGCAATAGCATTGATGACATGGAACCACTTGAAGAATTCATAGTTCTTGCGTCTGAAATACGGTAGACTGCCCCAGCATAGTACTGATAGCTGAATCAACATGATAACACCTGTCCAGTAGTACGGCTTCTTAGCAACTAGCATGCTGTAGTTGAGCTGCTTGGTGGGTGGATCGTAGTCGGGCTTCCATTCGCGTAGACCTTGAATTAGGAAAGGAATGGTATGGATCCATGAGAGAAGCAGGAACAGGTGAGACAGGTATTGATGATAAATTTGAAGCTTTTCGTGCGAGACGCCGGTCACGAAGGTCACGGCATTGACTTTTGATGCGAAGGCGAAGATGAAGGGGAAGCATCCGACTGTTTGAATGAGTAAAGAGCAGTCAGTGTACTTGATCTCGTCTACCCTTCTCACCTTCTACAACGCACGGAATATTGAAAGGGTCCATGGAAGAAGACAAAGAAGAAGACAAAGATGCACTCACGGGCCATGAAGCCAGCTCGGATTGCCAAAGGCGGCGAGGAGACATACCAATGGCTATAGTAGTAAGGCCTAATAGACCAGGTCCATACTGGTGGCGAAATCGAACTGTCAGAATGGGTCCCGGTAGGTCTTGGCAACGGCGTCGACAGCCGGGAAATGGCAGCCACCTCACCGAACATGAACAGGAAGAAGGCGAGCATGGTCAGTCCAGCACCGAGGACAGGGAAATGGAACCATCTTCCAGCCTTGACACGCTGCTGCTTCGAAGCGAGATATCTCCATAGTGCCGTTTTCTTCCTTGCGTACCATGAGTTGGCGAACAGAGCAGGATAGCGCTTTCGAACGACGTAGGAGACGTTGGCCACACCGAATACAGCAATGATGGAGCCTAGAACAGCTGCTGTGATCCAGGCGTACTTGGGCGCCGCAGCGTATGGGTCTCTCAGAGTCTCTTGCATTTCAGCCTCTGTGAGCCCGCTGTGGCCATGTTGACGAGCCTGGAGCATAGCCATTGCGACGAGCCCAGCACTGTGCGAGGCTGCTGTGTCTGAGCACAAGGGCTGTTGCAGTGAGTGCCAGCGGGTATTTGTAACAGCAATACAGATGCTATCATATATGCTAACATTTATGCCTGTCAGGTCGACAGAGACATGATCGAAAAGCTTGGACTTTGAAAGCATGACGAGTTTGTTGCCGCAACAATCTTCATCTGGATTGAAGACTCTTTGCTCATTCACGACTCATATATAACTCACAATTTCCCAGTTGACAATGCCGAATGCTTTTCATGCTGACCGCAAAGGTCTTCTGCATCCATACATCGCGCCATAAGCCATCGGTTGCCAACGATTGAAGCTTTCGGCAATCAGCGAGACATCGACTTCTGCTAGCTCATCTCAACTCACATTGTTGTCCACGCCGTACCCGAATCTCAGTCTAGAAACATTAGACTGAAGCAGTGCACTCGCGATATCGATAGTCCAGAGGAAATCATAGCTACCCCTTGGCTGAATACGAAATATCGAAAAGATGACCCTTGGAGTATGCGGTTTGTCCTTTGATACATATGTCACTGTGCGCGTGCAGATTGACGGGTAGCCTAACCCCATTAAGTTCCATGGGATAGCGAAGACGATAAGGGTGGGCAGCGAAGTTGCGAATCCGAAGAGGACCAGGGCTGACCCAAATGTCTTTGAGTATCCCAAGTAAACAGCACATGAAGGTAGATTCAGGCCCGGCAAGGTCACTCCGATTGAAAAGTCAGCCCCTCCGACGAGAAAAGCATAGAGCGCGCTTGTTTTCAGGAAAGACCACGACACAGGAGGCGCAAGTTGATATTCGGCAGAGCACTTGTTGATGATGGGAAGGCACGTTTTGATGAATGGTATAGCTGCCGCGCCTATGATACCATATCCCAGCGCTATGCCATTGCAGGTTGTTAGCCAGATGAACTAATCATAATGGTCCACTGAACAGAGAGCAAACTTGCCAGCGAAACTGAAACTGCCTTGTAGTTGTACTTATCGAGCAATTATTGCATGATGATGGGGCAGATGGCACCACCTAATCCAATCCCAGCGAACACAATACCAGTTGCGATTCCTCTACGCTTTGCGAACCATTCGGAGGTGAGTGTCGCAATAGGCATCCACATAATCGTTGCACCCGGCGGGTGAATGATTCCAGAAGTAACGATCGGACAGGTGAGCGGTGGTGTGACGGTATCTGCCAGTTGCTTTTAATTCCGCCCAAGAGAAGGTCAGCTGTCAGCTAATACTGCAATTCAGGAGGATTTGGCGTTGTATGTAGCTGCCGGTACGAGCAGAGTCACGCAGTCGAGGGGGTATACTTGATTTGCTTGACGATCATTTCTACAGCTACACTGCAACAAAGAGCAAGTGCGGTATTCCGAAGCACTTCAAATACTGTTCGTGCTTACTTCTCCATCATACTTCCACAATCCATATGTCTTCGGCGTGGTCTGCCATAGGCGAATAGTACCATCTTCAGACCCTGAAGCATAAAGCTCACCATCAGGCGACTAGACACACGAATACGAGAGCGTCAGGACAACTTGCATGCAGTGCGAAGCACTCTCGGACTCACATATGATATCGAGTGCACGGGACCATGATGTCCTTTGTACACTTCAAGTTCTTCCCCTGTACTTGCGCTATGCACCCTTACCCATCCATCCGCGCTGCTGCCTGTCACGAAGCGGTCTTTCCATATTGCATGTATAGAAGCTGTAGAGGGCGGATACGAGAGCTTGAAAGATAAGTAGGCTTGCCGGCTGTGATGATGGGCATGACGTGACGCAATTCAAGTTAGTAAAAAAGCTGCCGCATCGCTATGATAAGATCAAAGACTTACATTTGTGGATCGATAAACTCGACTGTGTTGCCGTGTGTCAAGGAAATTGAATGCTTGTCATCATGATTCCTCTCTAAGCTCGTTATTTGCTCCTCCGTTTGAATAGTGTGGACGCATTTCAGCGTTTCAGGATTCCAAAAGCGGATTGCTTTGTCTTCCGCGGCTGAAATGACTTGATTATTGGCTCCGTCCCATATGACAGATTTGATATGGCCATCATGTGCTGAAGAGCCGTCATCCCGCAAGAACTCTTTAGACGGTAGGTCTGGAGCTGAGTTTAATGACGATGCTTTCGGCGTAGTCGTTGTTGTAGAGGTATCGCCATTCTCCGGTGCTTGTCCATCAGCTGTCGCTTGTTGGTGCTCAAGTAACGCCTTGATATCCCATAAGCGAAGCTTCTTCTCATATCCACCTGTTATACCTTTTGTTCCGTCACCATTGAGATCTACAGACTTGACAATGTGATTGTGAGTCAGAGTAAGCAGGCAGCTTCCATCCGTCGCGTCCCATATTTTGGCACTGAAGTCGGCTGAACCACTGATTGCTCGATGTCCTGTACTGCTGAGCTTGATGTCCCAACAGCATCCTTTATGACCTATGAAACTGCCTGGATATATGAAAATCAGAATCGAGCATACATCAGCTTTTGTCTATGTACAACGATCACCTCGCCGATACATGAAGTGGCACTCACCAAGCCAGTCGCCCTGGCAGTGTTAGAGGGATGGGACAGGTAGAGGAAATACAGATGATGAGTCCATTGTCAGCTAAAGCTCTTGCTAGACTGGTCCTTTGTCGTTGCATCCACTGGAGGTGTGTGCTGTGGTAATTGTGCTCTGACTCACTGTTGCTCCATCTCGCAGCTATTAAGAACAAGGTAAAGTATGCATCAGGATGGCTCCATGCTTCATCACTACACAGTAATATGGATAAGCTCACCATTGGTATGCCATCCTTGCAACTGCTCACAAGCAGAAAGTGCTGTTTGTCTGGATCCAGCTGCGAAAAAGAAAGTGAAGGAAGTGGCCTGTAGAGTGCGAGCTCGAGGATCAGGGCGCGCCGTTGGTACAGCTAGCTCGTTCGTATATACCTCGTGTGCCCTCTGCATACTAGAGGCGGCATTGCTCTTCCTCAGCTGTTGTGCAGTGCGAGTGAGGCAAAGCTGTCGAATGAAATAGCAGCCTTGTAAACACGTGCCCTGTACACGAGCCGGCTTCGGGTGATCTTCCAGCTGTTATGGGGACAGCGAAGAAGGAGGACGCACACTGCCGTCTTCCTTCTTCTCAAGAGTAGGTAGGCTGTGAGTAAAGTAGGGGGATCGAAATCGTGAACAGTACATCTATGTTTATAGAACAATCTGATACACGTCTATCTCTATTTCCACACGTTGCAAGCCAAGACTTCACTGTATATCACGACGCCCGTTTTCTACAGTGGACGTACGTGTCTTACACGATCATGCTCATCATTGTCAAGATCGTGACTCTCCCAATACGAATCATCGCCGGTATCGTCGATTTCGCTTCTTTCCAGATCAGGGTCGAAGACCAGTCGTTCCGAAGGTTGGAAAGACGTGCTCCGGTCGTGCATCGTCCTAGCCCCTAGTTCTATACTGTCGTCTGACCTTGCTGTACCTGGCAGAGCGTCGTAATCGTCTCTTTTGGGCTCGACTGAGCCGTTGCCGTAGTGCGCAGTAGAACCCGATACGAGCATTCGCCAGAGGCTCGAACCGGACTTCGTGGAAGCACCGTCTGATGAGGACTTCTGTGCGTTACGACCGGAATTGTGATAGAGTGAGATGAGAAGGTTGCTCCAAAGATAGATTATGAAGCCCATGCAAAACATAATGACGATGTAGGTAACGTGCTATGCAGTTCGTAAGCGTGTTAGTCTAGGATTGAACTAGATGATCATCAGGACGTTCACTCACATCCATCCCGATATTGCTAATTGTGTCAAGTTGCTCCTCCGTAGCAGACATGAACTCCAGACTAAGAGACAGAAGAGTACTGCATCAGCTGATGGTCGAAGAGACTTCAAGATGTACAACCTACCCTCCGACTATGAGTAGGAACGGCGTTAAATGCTGGAAGGCGCTCATCTGACTTGATTTTCGGTTGATCGTAGCCGGTTCGTGACTTTCTTGAAGGACAAAGCAGATTTCGATAATTCGGCAGACACCTGCAGCCATCAGGGTGCTTTGAATAGACAAAAATGTGGCAGTCAGCTACCGGTCACTCCTTCTTCTTTCGAAGAAAGGATAGAGGACTTACTGGCCGAAGATAGCGTGTACCTGGGAATCGATGGTCAGACCGCAGAACTTGAACTGACAAGGCCATATAGTGTCTCACATTGGTGGATAGCATATTTTCCTGTTCGTGCCCAGACATCGCAAAGCCAGTAAGGGCAACGACCACAGCAGGCCAGATATTGCGCTGTAAAAGAAACAAGGAAGCGTTCGGATCAGAAGTTCACATTCAGACTTGCTCGGCCGATACTTACTTTTCTGTTCCTTCCTAGCCACATGCCTAAAGCGCCTCCGGTCCAGAAAAGTACGCCCATAGCAGTATGTTGCATATCCTGTTTTCCAAAAAGGGTGTCAATTATGTCAGTTCGCAATTGGAGGCAAGAAATTTCGCATTGACGACTCACTTTGTGTGACCAACCGCCGTGAGCTGGCTCAATGAAACCGTGCTGTACAATTTGGAGTGAGCATCCCATAGTTCTACATCCGACACCGTAATCTACAGCTTACCATAGTGAAAGTGATTACGATGCCAAACGTCATTCTGTATGTACATATGATGTGGTTGTGTTAGCGCTAATTCTCCTTTTCGCCCTCTACAGAACTTCGATTGAAGTGTAGGGCTTACAGGACAGCCGAATCCATGAATTCTTGAGATATGTTATACTTCTCCAGCCATGGAGCGCCATACATCGACATTATGAGAATGATGATCCCGTATCCGATAAAGGAAGATCCCAAAGTAAAGTGAGCAAGACATTGTCCTGTCAAAGCGAATTAAGAGGTCAGACTAATGCAGATGAGGCTCAGTTCAGCTGTGATTCTCACACGTACCTAGATGAGGTCCACCGCAGATATTCTAGAAAGAAGCAACGAGGTACAATCAGCCTTGGCTTGCGGTGAGTGGCAAGAGCGCTCGACCGTCCAAGCGCCTCGAAATATATGAAAGCCGCTTACCAAGCCCAGTATGACTCCAAGAACCATCTGAACGTATCCAATGACAGGGAACAATCTTCCTAACAATCCATGCACTTTCACAACTGCAAATCTGACATTTGTTCCTTCCATAATATGCATTTTGAGGTATATCCCAATACCCGCTTGTAGTAGCATAATCCACAACAACCAAGGGGCGAAATTTCCATGATTGGCATGAGAGAATTGTCTACCACCATGTTTTCTAGCTAGCTGCATTCCACCTATTGATATAACAGTTGCTGTAACTTGCATGGGAACATGATAACGTGATCGAGAAAGTCCAAGCACCATTCCAATAGGAAAGATTATTCCCCATATCAATGATTCTGAGATTATATGTAGTCGTAGCAATGTATCTATTGGTGCTGCTTGATTCGCAGGTGATTCAATGAGATGAGAATCGTGCCCGTGTCCTCCGTGCGCTTGAGTAAAGCTTGCTGACTGAAGCAGCAGGAAGAACAGCACCAGGCTGATCTGCAGAACCCACGATGGAAACACAAGTCTTCGTTTGAGTATTGACATTATTCACAGCTTGAAGGGATTGAAGAAGAAGAAGTCCAGGTTCTAAAGATGGGTGAGGCGAAGGCCGTTCAGCGTAGAAGCAAGCCCAGAAGGGCAAAGACAGATCTCTGCGAGAAGAGTTTGAGCGCGCAACCAGTCGGAAAGCGGGTCGACTACGCGCAAGAAGGCTTGTGATGATGTGTATGAGAGCCAGGAAGGAGCTGAAGCAGTAGACTTGATTTGTACGACAGAAATGACCGGTCATGCCGGGGTCCATTCGCCACATTCTGCCAGATACTACATGTCTATTTCTAGATACTACTGTCAAATACGCGTAAGGTAGATCTACAACAACATATTTGCAACACACTGAATACCTCTGTCCTCTGTATCCATAACATACTAGCGCACTGCAACCTGTCCTTACGATTCTATCCCCGTCAATTGAGCTGCAATCTGCCCGGTGTAGGCGGCTGTTCGTATTCTTTCGTCGGAGATTCAGGTTTCATTTCTTCCTCTTTCTGCTGAACGTTGAGTACTTCTTCTTCGGGTCTGAACGATGTTATCAAATCTGATCCGACCAGCGTAGGCTGTGATGTGTTGCCATTCTGTGCGTTTGAAATCTCGGCAGGAACCAATGCTTCGTCTGATGGCTTGTCTATTGACATAGTTTCTGTTTCCGGCACTGCAGCTAGAGGTGGACTCTGTAAGAAAGACGAAGCTTTAGGTACCATCTAAGATACGAGCAAATACAAGGCATTGTCAGCTGGATTGATACGCCTCGCTAAATCCAACAAAGGCCAAAGATACTCGACGACACACCTGCTTAATCTCGCCTCCCGCCTGCTTTACTTTCTCATTTCTAGCCTGCGTCCACAAATCTGTGACACGTTGCATAACAGTATCGATTTCATGTACATCTTCCGCATCTTGCCAATCGATATCGAAGTGCTCGATCCAATTATCTTCTAAAGGCGGTAGGATATCGTTCAAGAGTGTATACGAGAGCAGGTAAGCAGCAGCTGCTAATGTTTCAGGTTCGTAACATATACATAGAGGTGTTGTGTATCTGTGTATTACGAGAAAATGAGGTCAGTCCAAGTCGGTGCGAGGTTTTGGTCTGTCACAGCGATACACTCACACATCGCTGAGGATCTGCCATGCTGCTCGGGCGAGTGAAGACAACTGATGCGCTGAGAGACGCGGTTCGTGTGCTTGGAGAGCGCGTGTGAGGATGGGGTGAGGGTGTACAACCGTAAGGTCGAATTGCAGTGCTACAAGGACAACTTCTTCTACGAATAGAACTTGCTGAACGAGTCTTCTGAAGTTCTGCAAGGCGACAGGAGCGATCTTGGTTAGAGCTGGACGATATATACGCACTGTGGATGCAATCCTGACAGCCTACCTCGCTTGAAGGATGTACATCAGGTTCCTTGCCTTTGCGTCTGTCTTCGAGCCTGAGACAGTAGTTGACGACGGTGTCCACTTTACGGAGTGATTCTTCTACTTTCCCAGCTAGGAATAGACAAGCTAAAGCTACCTCTCTAGCTCCGTACTGCTGCAGAGATTCGAGCATGTAGAAGCGATGCAGGAGTAGTGAAGCTGTCGCTACGGTGAGCAGAGGCCTGGAGGGTGGAGCGAGCAAGTCAGATCATGCATGGGAAGTTGCGAAGCAAGCAGGTGTGCACGCACACATCCACTCTTACTGCTCCCACTCGTACAATGAGATCCACTCCAAACGCACGCTCGTACGTCTCTCTCTCGTAGCTGATTCCATCGGCTCTTGAGGGCGTATGCCGCAGGTCATCCTCGTCGAACAACCAGCTGTTTGGGCTGTTCAAAGCGGTTGTCATGATGCTGATGTTGTCAATGAGAAGCTTGTGCCGAATGCTGACATTGCACGCTGTCGAGAGACGAGTCCCTCAGGTGCATACTGCATGCACGTGAGTACAGCATAGATGATCGGGCGGAAATCACCGACGATTGAAGCTGGCTGGAGAAGGGTATCGTGAGAAGCTGTGATATCTACCATATCTGCATTGCATTGCGATGACATGCATGCATGCTCTTTGTCGACGATATCGCATCACTGGCTGCTGTCGTGCGGCGTCCCTGTCGCTCTGCTGCCCCGTGCCCACGGCGGGAAGGTTACTATTGGGCGAAAAGACCGCTGGAAGAAAGAAGAAAGCGAACCGCGAACCAGACCTATCGTAGCTGATACTGCGCATGAATGCATGCATGCTCTTTGTCGACGATATCGCATCACTGGCTGCTGTCGTGCGGCGTCCCTGTCGCTCTGCTGCCCCGTGCCCACGGCGGGAAGATTACTATTGGGCGAAAAGACCGCTGGAAGAAAGAAGAAAGCGAACTGCGAACCAGACCTATCGTAGCTGATACTCTGCGAGTGAATGCATGCATGCATGGCATTCCACCTCTCCACCATCCACCCACCTATCCACCTTGACTTGACTTTTCCTTCCGCCTTTGACTTGCCTTGCAGGACCCACTCGCCACCCCGAATGAAAGGGAATCCTCCTCATGACTGCACTATCAGTGCTGCTTATACATGCTGTCATCTCAGGACAAAGGCGCGATGCAATGCAGTGGACTGCACGGCAGGAGAGCTGACGGGTACAACGGGCATCTCGGCTACGCTGCGTTTGCTCACTTATCCCCAGCTGGATTTTCTCGGCCTGCCGGAACACTTCCTTTTGTGTTCTCGCTGGCGGCGTGCTGACATTGTCGGACGCTTTCTCCACCTTTGAGCGATGCCATGCCCATCCTTAGGGGGAGCAGGTAGTAGGTACACTCACCTTGACTGCATATCAACAATTGAAGTAGCAAGACACAAAGTCAAGCGATACTTCAATTTTCGCAAGCGCAATCGCAAGCATACCACAACGCAAACCCACGCCTACGACCTCCAGCACGCCTACACGATGGATAGAAGCTGGGGATCGTGAGTTATCCCAGTTCACCAGCGGTTATAGCTAGCCCAGCAGGGGGTGTCTAATATAGCAGAACTAATCGATGCGCCCCTCTCTCTCTCCATGCGTCTCTCTCTGTCTCTAATACACAGCCCTCAAGCATTGACCTCGAACAACGCCGTCTCCACCAGCAACAGCATCTGGGACACACCAACGGACGGCAACCCGTGGGGCGAGGAGTAAGTTATACCACTTCACCTAGTACTGTAGCCAGCTGGCGATGTCTAGTATAACAGACTTAATAACGCCTCCCTCTCTCTCCTTCTCTTGTGCAGCTGTCCCGATTCCATCGCCGCGGCAACGTCCGCCTCAGCCACCGTTGCTGATCCCTGGAGCGATGAGTGAGTTATACCACTTCACCTACTACTGTAGCCAGCCAGAGTTGTCTAGTATGGCAGACTGAATCATATCGCTCTTTGTCTCTCTCTCTCTTTGTCTCTCTCTCTTTCTTTTGTGCAGCGGAGCCCCATCCTTCGCCAACGCCTGGTCCTCCTCAGCCACCGTCGCTGGTCCATGGGGCGAAGAGTGAGTTATACCATCACACCAGCTACTGTAGCCAGCTCGGAATATCCAGGATATCAAGATAATTGACACTCTTTCTCGCCCTTTGCTATACAGCTCTCAAGCATCCTTGCCTGCGCCTTCCTCCTCATCCGCCAATGTCGCTGACCCATGGGGCGACGAGTGAGTTATTCCCTGTTACGCGATTACTGCAGCCAGCTAGGGATACCCAGGATAGCAGTCTAATTGGTACTCTCTCTTTTCTTCTCCTATACAGCTATCCGCACTCTCCCGCCTCCGCCTCCACATCGTCATCGGCCGTACTTCAACCCACTCTCCAAGGAAATGGACTGACATTGCCGGCAGCATTAGCTCCATATTGGGTCAGCCAGGCTACTCAGGCAACATCACCGGTCCAAGAAGCGCAGCAAGAGGCCAGCGGCAACAGCAACAGTAGCAGCAGCAACAGCAGTATTGGCAGCAGCAGTAGCAGCGGCAGGAGCAGTAGCGCTAGCATTGATGCCGACTACCCGGAGATGGGGTCAGACGATGAGGTAGATTATATCGAAGCACAATACATGCTACTTGCACCTGAAGAGGCAGAAGACGCCAATTATTTCCCAATCGTAGAGATGGAAATAGACGAAGGCAATGCCCGCTTTCGCGGTGATCAACATATGGAAGACCAAGAAGAGTCCTGGCAGGAGGACCAGGATTCGGAGATGCTCCTCGATGACGATGAAGATGAAGATGAAGACCTGCTGGCAGATGAAGATGAAGATATGCTCGTCCAGAACGATGAAGTTATGTCGGGAGCCGATAACGACGATGACGACGATGCTATGCAAATAGACGAACAAGAAGAGCAAATGCAGGTGGATATAGTAGGTATCAGCTGGGTTCGCGCGCCAGAGCCGTCCAACACGCCGAGCATTTTTCGCTTCCTATCAAGCTCGACAGCTCTTCAACCAATCACCTGGCAGCCATTCGTACATTGCTAGCCATCCCTTCCAGCTTCCTCCTTATGCTCAACATCAAGCTCTTCCTCTCTTTCAACAACCGTCAACAGCAGGTAGACCAGAAACTGCAGACCTCTTCCAACAGAGGGCGACTCCTTTACGACTTCGAAGCTCACCCTCCCGATTTCAAGATTTCTACCGCAATCAGAAGCCATACAAGCGACCCCGCTCGCCAACTCTTTTCAAGAAGAAGTCTAATGGTACTTCACTTGACCAGGCGCTAGCACGCTTCAAGAAAGACTATGATCGTGGCCCCCTTGCATTCACGGCTGCGTATCAGACCCTGCCTGCACCTCAAAAGACTTTGTACACTGACACGCTCCCGGAAACAGTCGCGTCCAGCTGCAATGCACCGGTACGAATGCAAGACGATGCAATCACTGAAGAGAAATCTCCTAAGACGCTTAAAAATGTCCCAGTTAGAGAGTTTCGCTCAAGCTTCAACACCGTGCGTCGAGAACATAATGCAGCGAGGTAAAGAAGACGGGTATACATGCAAGAAAGATGAAGAAGAGCAAGAGAAGGATGAAGTGGAAAAGAAATGGAAAAGGAACAAAGGAAGGGGCAATCGAAGAAGCAATCGAGCGAGCCGCTAAAGCAAGAGAGAATCAGCAGCCGAAACAGACATTCTCGTGTTGAAGAGAATCGTAGGAAGCAACCAGAGCAGGAGTGTCGCTCTGGAGGGAGTCTCGGCTAGTCAGGACTGCATATTCTTATGTTCCGAGAGAAACTGGCACGTAAGACAGGGATAGCAGCTGAAAGGATCAAACTGTAGTATAAAGACGTTATGCTTCATGACAATTGGATGGCTTGCGAAGTTAGCGTACGTCGTCATAGGTCGTGGATCCAGCTTGCTCGCCTGCATATCCACATGTATGATTCCTCTTCTTCATTTGATCCTGCAAATCAAAGAGGGCAACAATATCTACTACTTCCTTGGTGAGTCGTTCCTGTTCCTGCTGACGATGATACGTTGTTGTGAGATCTAGCACTGATGCACTTGCTGTATCACAGATGAGCCGCGTGTCAGTGTCTTCTACTAGCTTTCGCTTGCCTGTTTACCTAGTTTGAGATGTAGCAGCAAATCTCTAGGTTTTAAAACTCCTCGAATCCGGACTATAGGGAAGAACTTTGTATCTATATCAAAAGAGGGGGGAAACTTTGTTCCAGCGGGCTTTATAAGTACGAATCGGAAATTGGATCGCTTGCGCCTGTTTTAGGTGAATTTCTGAGAAGCTTGCGTAAGCGAAAAGCAGCGTACGATGGGAGATTAAGATCAAGGCTCAAGGAAGGAAGAGTGATAAGGTGACTGTATACTACTACCAGCTCCACTAGGGAGAAACAGAAGCTACGTCCGTCGGTTCAAGAATACTATAAGGATACATGGGAGAAAGAAGGGAATACTGCTCAAGATCATCGTTAACTGAGGATTCTGATTTGTTCTGTTGTTTGGAAATTTCTTCGAGGGAAGGTGTCTTCTAGGTTATATCTTGGCAATGGTAGCCCGGCCCTTGTGGAAACAAACCAGTTATATAGATGCGAAGAGGTGCTTGAGGCGCCTTGTTTTTGGAGTTCGAAAGATCCTTAAGTTATGTGCCGTGTTTGTAAAGAAAGTGAACTGAAATTTGGCATTTTAGGAGCAGGGTTCATTCGCACGCCATCTAGTAAGTGGGTGTGCCGAAGCCGATCTGATGAGAGCCAGCATCAAAGACCTGAAGCATGGCGGGAAACCGATCAGCTCTTTCCCATGCAGATGAATATTCATAGCATCGGTAAACTTCATGCAGTTCTGTGTATATCACTTACCGTATAGTAATTCTTCAAGAAAGCCAATCCCAAGATCCAATACCCAGAAGTATTGCCTTCGATAATAGCACCAACACATTGATCGCTCAATGCATTGACTTGGCCGAAATTGAGATCGTCATTGCTTATGTAGAAAGGCTTTGATTGACCTGTGAAACTGAAGCTTGCATTGACTTGCGATGCGCAGGGATACGCCCAGTATCCTCCTGCTGCGTCGTACGTTGCTCCCGGAACACTTTACAAACGCATCATTATCGAAATCAGTTACTTGTCCGACAATCCTGCATGTGAGGTTGGGCGCTAGGCAGGACGCAACTCACGTGCCCCAGAACTTCTCGACATCAGCTTTAGGACCAGCAATCAAAGTGGAACCAGTATCGATGATGGCTTCCTTGATGTAGTTCTCAGGGGGAGTGACTGCGACTTGACCAACTGCATTCACTGAATCGAGCTGAAGTTGCCAATACCATCTTGTTGTCGAGACGGGAATATACGTGATGTCGCCTTGATGCTTCGTATCGTCTGAAATCGTAATTGAAGCAAGATGAGCTATTTAAAGGTTCGAGTAACTAGAATACGAAGCTTACCTGTGCCGCCTAGCATGAGGCTGGATTGACCTTCTTGTCCATCACTGGCACGTCCAAATGCAGTCGCAAAGACAGCTCGTCCGACCGTTCGCTGCTCGACAAGAGTCTGCCCATCACCATCGAGATTGTCAGCCTCTATCGCTGACCTCGGAGTAATGGGCTTGATAACGGAGGCCGTCTCACCTGAAAGAAAGGTTTCTCTCCAATCTTGGAATTGGTATAAAAGCCCATGCCCAAGATGCCGCTTGCACTACAGATCACCGCGCAAACCGCAATGGACGAGGAGTCAACTCCGAATTGGTTCGAATTTCCGCAATGAGGTCGGAAAGCAGCTTACGGTTGATTTGTCCAATCACTGCTCATTTGATCAGCAACTGCAAAAGCTTGACTGCGAGCGGTTAATCCAGCGACTGATATTTCTTCAGTATGAACATCGCCAGACCTATTCAAGTGAGACATAAGTCCAGCTTCCACGCTGAGAAGGCAGGTTCTAATACTCACGTAGATCCAATACCATAAGAGATAGAGAAATCTCGGTGTTTATCATTTCCGGAACTTGATGAAGCAGGATCAAAAGTAGGTGCGGAAGAGCAATTGCTACAGACTGAAGACTGGACCCATGTATCGGAGGAGCCTGTGTCTAAGACTAATTGGAAAGATTGTGCTGGTGTGCCGATGCTTTATAGAGAGAAACGAAGCCCAGGTTCAGAATACTCCGATGAGCGCTGGCTTCTCCTCCTCGAATGCATCAACTTACTTGACTGAAGCCATGTACTGATTTTACGAAGGCGGTATGGAAGCAAGCGAATGTTTCAGAACGCTGTTCAGGTAGCCAGCTCGCACTCAAGCCAAAAAGCACGTGCGTGCGGAGAAACTTTCCAGTCTGAAGCAAAAAGCAACTCACCTCTATGTCTTCTCTGGCAACAATATCATCATAGAGTGGAGTCTTAGCTGGTGATTGTCCAAGATTACCAATAGCTTGTCTAGAAGTAGCAAGGGTAGGTTGAGGTGGATCACCAGCCGAAGGGGGGAAAGGTGCATTTGCATTCGCACCATCTTGTCTTTTCTTGATTTTCGCAAAGCGTGTTTTTTCGTTGTCCGAGTTCAGTAATGGCATATGGCCTTTATTGGCTCGCTTGATGGCTTCATTGTCAGATGAAGAGGGAGAAGCTTGTTCAATGCCCTTCTGACTCCATTTGGAAGAGATGCGGTCTTGTATGATGTGATAGCGTGTCAGATCAACCAGTCGAGATTCGAGTAGGGGAAGAGTCCCGCTAGCTAGTGAGTCATCCAGCTTGAGGCTTGCTTTGAAGTTGACTATGTTTTCTGCCCATCCTGGGGAGCGTCTGGTCACCCGTTGCAGTGGAATAGTGATGGGAGCAGGATGATCGGGAAGTGCGTGAGCGTGAGTTGGGAGGATGAGAGCGGAGAGAGCGACGAGGAGCAGAGAGAGGCTAAGAACGAAGGTGCATGATGGTGATGATACTGATGGGTGGCTGCTGCCGAGCATAGCTGGGAGATGTCGAATACGAAGAAGCCAGCCGCAAAGAGAGTGTGCGTATAGTGAGCGAGGTACAGAGCAGGCGTACGGATATGAAGACGTGAGAGCGGTATGGCGCAGAGCAGAGCAGAGGCAAAGCACTGTACTGCACCCTCACACCAAAGCACCTCATTCTCACCCCATTGTTGCATCGTCCGTCATCGTGCTACGACTTTAGCAGCGAGGACCTCGCCACACAAGCGAGCACCAGCTTCTCCAGGCATGGCACTCTGCGCGTACAAGGCATGCAGGCTATGAGAAGCATGTTCGCAGAGTCACGCAGGGCGGGCCATCACACAGCACAGCATGCAAGGCAGCGTAGAGTGACATGCGACAGCTTCGCGGTTCAGGTTGTCCATCTGTCCTTCGTGGACCATCTATTGTCGGTCCTACAGGCCTTCGTTGCTTTGCTGGCTGGTGATGCCATCACAACTTCTGGTCCAGGCATACTTGTACACCAACACTGGGGAGACTATCCATCCTCGGCCTGTAACATCTGTGCATGCTCGCTCACAACGGCACCTCTTCTTGCGAGGTAGACGCGTCCTGTCCACTCGCTGCCACTCGCATGTGCAGCTTGGATACTTCTTGCTCGTCACCCTCGCGTTCTGCCTTGTCCAGGCGCTGGGTAAGCTGCGACACATACATACACTAGTCAGCCCATGCAATAATCAGCTATGCGCGACTATTCATGCACCTCCTGCTGTGTAGGAGGAACCAGAGCAAGCTGTAGCATTGCATGAGAACAAGGTCAGTGATGACGCCCGATCACCCTCCCACGCCTCACTTAGGGTGGCTCACCTTCTCTCCCAGATGATGCAGCTTCTCCTTCAGTGTACTTCCGCTTGAACTGCCATCCTTGCTGCTTGTATTGCTCTGCACTGGCTCTGCAAGAGGCGCTTGTTCTGCTAAGACCATGGTATCCGTGCTTTAGGGAGGTTCGTGTGAGCCTGAACTACCATC
Organism: Cystobasidium tubakii; assembly: GCA_024345325.1. Lineage (NCBI taxonomy): Eukaryota > Fungi > Basidiomycota > Cystobasidiomycetes > Cystobasidiales > Cystobasidiaceae > Cystobasidium > Cystobasidium tubakii. The sequence goes on along the minus strand of BROO01000005.1, from coordinate 575,650 downwards.
AGATGAGAGCCCGGCCTTTGAGGCAGACAGGAAGAAGAAATCGAAGACTTGGGAAAAGACTTGCGAAAGACTTATCCATATCCTAAGAGGTTTGTCTGAGTCTAACGCACAACCATTCAGGCTTCGAACAAAGCGGACAAAGACCTCGTAATGTATTTCTTCACACCTTTCGAGAGGCACGACTTTCTAGTTAACAGAGAGGCACGACTTTCTAGTTAACATACAACAGCGCTGCTGGTTAAACAGCAAGACAAATTCCGATAAATAACGACAGCGTGGCCTTCGTAAACGTGGCTTCCTTTCTCAGTAACCAAGGTGATTTCCATCTGCAGCATCCTCGTCTGACGGAAAAGGTGCACACTTGGCTTTAGGTGTATGTGACGCGACGTAACTTCTGCTTCTTGACGATAACAAGGCTTGCTTCCGTCTATACGAATGTCAAGCTTTAGCGAGGGTGTATGATCTTGTATAGGTCAAGTATCTAATGGTCGAAGACTGCTTCGTGTGTGATGACTGATAAATCTAGGTGTGTTTGCCGAGGTGATGATTGATGTCTTCCCGAATATCACTTCGACCTCTTCGTATTCTTAGCTAGCCAGATACTGTACGGTCGGATGTTACGGTTAAAGAGGACAAAACTAGGGATCAGTCCCTGTATCCCCATGACGAGCGCAACATGGAGCATTAACAAGATTGACCGGAAATCCGGAAACTCACTTCATAAATCTTGAAACTAGGAAAGGATAAGTAGTGACAGCTCTAGCAGGTGCTCCATGTAACAATTGCATTTCCAGATTAGTCGAATTCTTCAACGATGCTTTCCATAATTCGCATGCTTCTTCTGGTGACTCTGTTTGATTTCGACTTCCTCTGACTAGCATCTGTTATGCGGTTGAGTCGCATGGTCAGCAAACGCATGGGACAAAGGAATGTTGAGGATGCAGTATAGGTTCTGACCTACCACTGGCTGCGTGATGCGGTCTAGACCCTCGACGATGCCCATGTTGAGATGCATCCCGAAGACTTCCTTGGTCCACTCTGGATGGCATCTGCCTCTTTGTCTATCGAGCTGCAGTCACACACAGTAGACTCGTCAGCATTCGCATAATACTACTTCTTATCCGTCGTCGATTGTATACTTGACTCACTCTATCCATCTCAAACTCCGCCTGTTCCTCACTCAAACATTGACCAAAAGTATAATTGATATAAGCATGCAGCGCATCACTTTCGACAATCCTTCCAGGATGATTCTTATCGATTTCCCCAGATTGTACTTTCAAGTTCGTTTCCAAGAAAAGATCTCTTAATTCTGTGAATACTGCTTTTACTTCTGGTCCTTCTCCCTTGTAGAATCCGGGTGATATTAACATTAATGTCGATACTAGATCTGATCGGAGGATCGCTAGATGTAAAGCGGGTCTGCATCCTGCGACTTGGTAGATTCAAGGAAGCAAGAATATATTAGGGCACATCCATGCAAAAGACCTTAGAGACGATCTCAGGCCGGATATACAGCAAGAAGACCTACAAGTCTCGCCAATCACATGACAGTTGCTCAAATCGAGCATGTCGAAAGCCATCGCTAGTTCTTCCGCATAGTGCTACAGTAGGTGAAATCACAGCGTAAAGGTCAGTATACAAGCTATCCGTGGCCGAATGCGGCGTTGCCAGCTTACTCCGTAAGAATAGCCAGCAACAGTTGGTCCATAGCTTTGTCCACTGTAGAAGCCAATGCACATGTACGCAAATTGCTCAGCGAATGCACGTCGAGTATCATGTCACGCCTTGTCCGCTCGAACACGTACTGGTATTTGGCTGCGCGGGGCGGAAGCGGAGGAGGAATGGGGCAGGGTTCAATCGCGTCAGACTGGTTCGACTTTGATAGGGCCCAGGCCGGCCATGCTGCAATCGTGGGGAAAAGCGCAGGCAGTGACAGGGCAGGGCTGATACGACAGACGACACCTTCTTGACGATCTTGAGCAATGCGCCGTGGAAAGCCTGTGAGACTCACCATCAAAAGTAACGAGATTATAAAACTGGTTCAAGCGTGGGTCTGCCATTTGGATGTCCCATGCTGATGCATTGGTGCATAGCGCATGCAGGAAGACGACCGTCCGCTTTGCTGGGTCGAGATCCCGTACGCGCTGTCCGCCTCGACTGATGTAGTAGCACAGCTGCAAGCCAGTTGGGAGTTGTAGTATAGGCATTTTGCGAGTCTGGCGAGTTCTTGACTGCTTAAGGACAATGTACAGAATGCTGGAATGAGAGCAGAGTGAAGAGTGTAGGAAAGCCTGCCAAGCAGCAGTTGCAGGCTGTCTTGCGGCACGTGCCCTGGCGGCTGGAGTGTAAGTTTGCGAAGTTCTTGTCCAGTAGATTGACCGGAGAAAGAAACACCTGGCTGAATGAATGATGTCGAAGAGATGGTGATGCAGGACGATCTGTGTCGATCCACAAGACCGATCAAAGATTTAGAAATCGGGTACCTGACACCGCATTTCGTACCGAGTCGTGATAAACTTGTGAAGGGTGGTACACGGTGAAGAGGCGAGAAAAAAGCTGGACTGCGGGTGAATAGGCGGAAGTCTTTCTTGCTTGACGGTCCTCGTCTCACGATACTACACGCGAAGAAGTCTCTTCCGTTGTGTCAAATTTTGGGAAATGTTTGCCGCTTGGGTCTCTTTCCTCTCACGGGGTCCTTTCTTTTGGGTGGAGGAGACGGTCCGTGGGCAAGAAATGCTTAAGCGCAGGCAAGCGTGAGTGAAGTGGAGTCTGTGGACTAGTGGAGGAGTTATACCACTAGCTTTTGTCCAAACTTGAGCGCTATGAGGAGTGACAGGATGGATTGTCGAGGCGTTGATATGCTCTGTCCTCTTCCAGTCAGGCTGGCCTTTGAAGCGCTACGGATGGGAAGGCCACCTCTGTACGGTTTGAGATGACCCCTGCTTGCATTTTTTGCGGCATTCCTGAGCTGCCACAGTGCACGAGGGTACGCGCAATGGTAGTTGAGTTTGATGTGAAGTTTTCCCGTGTACTTTGCTCGGTTCCACCTGATACTAAACACGTGACTTTCAAAATGGCACAACAGCCAAGGTAGCGGGTACGTCTGGCTGTATGCTTCACAAGCCTTCTTCTGTCGAGTTTAGGTTTTCTTTCAGGAGGAAGTTCCGAAAATTGCTTGTGTGTGCGTGCTGAATAGCTTTCGTATGCTTTGGCAACCAGTGGTGATGACCAGGATGCTGCCGGCTGTTCCGACTAGTCATTCAGGTGGCCTTCAGCGCATCTCACAAGCTTCGCTATGATAGATGAAAGATAGAGTTGAGGAAGTCTTCCCCTCTCTGACAGCTTTGTGATTATCAAGAAAATCTTCGTTTTATGGGTTGGCTTGGGGACCCTCAAATCCGATCGACAGGCTGTCAATCAGCTTAGCAAATGTAGAGAAGCTCAGTTGGTTCATCGACCGGCGGGCACGTTCTACCGTTCGTTCGACAGGTCTTGGCTCGAGCTGAGCGATTCTTGCACGATAGCCTTCCTGCCGGGTTAGCGAGGGATGAATCTTGGTGTGTTGTTCCGGTTCCAGATCAAATGCAAGCATCGAATACTGCAGGAAGCTGGATACCTAGCAGATAAGCCAGCAGGTACGGTAGACATCGACAGGAGCACTGTGCTTAAGGCGACACCAGGCTCTGCTGTTCGTCCACCCAAAAGGAAGGCCCAGCCTCCAGGATGAGACGGATCATCGAGGTGCTGTAGTGCTGCTGGACGGTGTGGCGTATGGACCTTGGCCAACCGAACGACCTCGAAGCCGTGACGAAGTGGTATGCGGCGGTGCTCTACTTTATACTGGAACTTATAGGTAGAGTGGTGTCGTGTTCCCCAACAGGCAACCCGTCCAGAGTATTGTGCCGTATTGTATTTGAGGACCCCCTCACATGCGTTCGTTCACGCAGAGATGTGCGAGAATGGTGCCTTTGCAGAAAAGCTTGACATGTTCTTCGGTGGGATGACTCCCGCGCAGGTTTAAGCAATACGCTTCCTTTAGCCTTGGACTCCACAGCTTGTCATCGCAGCTTGTGTTACCGGCAGCTCCTTCCTGTCTCTCACGAGAGAAAGACTGAGCCAGCTGGATCTGGCAACGCTCTGCAGCGGAGCTTGCCTCGCAGGTGTGGTAGACCGCAGATATGATGTGAAAACATAGTATTGGATCTGTAGTTGCTCAAGTGTATACGGCATCACCTTCTGCTGTCACGCCTGCTCAGAGGATGATCGAGCAGTTCCACCTTTTCGAGACCTTCTTTGATGCAGACCATTGCTTTCACACCATCTCGGATACGACTGTAGGAACGGTTTGCACTCTTCTACAAGCACACCTAAGCCCATCATGTCTGGAACACCGAAAGACGACTTCTACCTGCGGTACTAGTGAGTTGTGCAGTGTGGACTTTGATGGCAGACTATGGGCAGCTGATAGCAAAGCACACTGCAGCACCGGTCATCAAGGCAGATACGGACACGAGTGCGTTCATGATATCCATCGCTGAGACTTGTCGGATCAAAATCGCTGAGACTAGTTGCTGCTGCAGATTCTTGGAGTTCGAGTACGCCGGCGGACGTCTGCGCTATGCCAACAACAGCAAGTGAGTCGCTGGAAGACAACGAAGACCAGAGCCGCGCGCACCCAGCATCTACGCCATCCAATCTCGGATCTCGAAGGCCAGAGTCTCACGGGTCCATATGACGCTGACTGTCGCTCACTGTCCTCCATTGCAGCTACCGAAGCGACTCGCTCATCAGGAAGGAAATGTACCTCTCACCGCTCACAGTATCCGAACTCAAGCGCATAGTGGAGGAGTGCGAGATAGTAAAGTCAGTGTGCTCATCTCAGTGGGACCGCTAGCGCGTTAACGGCTGTATTGACATTGTACCACTCGTTGGAACCCTTCAGGGAAGACGATACAAACTGGCCTCAAAAGTCCGTCGTGGGCAAGCAAGAATTAGAAGTCAGACTTGGAAACACGCACATATCGTTTGAGCTTGCGAAGTTGGGCAGTCTTGTTGATGTGCAGCAGTCCGAAGATTCGGAAGGACTCAGGTATGTCAGATATCTGCCACAATGGATTGATCAGGACGGCAAGCTAATAACGAATCATGCATGCGAACAGGACGTTCTACTATCTCATCCAAGATCTGAGAGTGAGCTGCGTCGCTCTAGAAGAGATCACTAGTCTCTGGTAACTGATGTCTCGCTTCCACCAGATGTTCGTTTTCTCGTTGATTTCGCTGCATTTCAAGATCAAGCCTACGCCATAAGAAGCTAGGTGCCGGAGGAAGCAGGACGACTGCAACTACACGATGCCTCGATTCAATACGTAGCGTGCTATCTCCTTTCGCAGTCACTAAAAGACTGAGCGCATGCGGATGGTACAAGCCTGGGGCACGTGTCTACCAGGTAAAACTGCTTTTGGATGCTAGCGATGGAGGTGGATAAAATGCGCCAACTATGCGCAAATGTATCATCAGGATCAGTAGTAGATGCTTGTGTCTTGTCAATGTAATCAATGTATCGGACCTCAGCGAACTTTGCCATCAATCTGGCGTGTTGCAGCTCGTCATGCTTGCGTTTGACCTCGCAGGCTTGCCCTTGTATCAATCACATTAGCCGTCACGACGTGCAGATCAGCTGGATAGAATACGTCTTCCTCTGCAAACATGGCTGTCGATAAGAGGACACGAGTGATCCTCAACAACCTCATCAAGAACGGCGAGCTCTACGGCGCACACCAGAAGTATCGCACATCCGCAGCGCGACTGCTCAAGACTCCAGCGCCATCTGCATTCGGCACAGGCAAGCTATCCCTATCAGCACAAGCTGGACAAGATAAGCCTGCGTACGACGATGCTGCGAAAGATGCGGCAGAGTTGCTGTACGAAGGCTCTAAAGCGCTCCTTGAGCGGGGCGAGCTAGGTGGAGGTACAGACTTGACGCTCTATCTGCTCGATACGTGGGCGAGCAGAGCAGTGCCTTGTACAGATGAGAACAGAAACAAGATTCAAACTCTGATATTCTTGGTTGGCGGTAAGGGCAAGTGGAGGAAAACCATCATTGACCATGCCACTGCGTAAGTAGAAACTTGGCCTCTTATACATTAAAAGAGTGATGATTATACATGATAAGCTGATATACTCTTTGACTGCCCTTCTCCTACGCCCACAGATGGTCCTGCAATATCGAAACACCAGCTGGAGATCCTGGCCTGCACTCGTACATTGGTCAGATACTCCAAAAAGGTAGGTCGCCACTACAGGTAGATACCTAAACTGAGACCAGCCTTGTTGAACTGTTGTTTGCCTTCCTTCGACACAGACCGTGACTATTACGGCGCCGAACATCACTTCCTCGCCGCTCAAACACGAGACACGGCGCGGTCATTAGCCTCCCTCCTCTTCGAATGGTACAAGACTGACCCGTCATCCAGCTTTTCCGTGTCAACACTCGGGAGATATGCAGCACGAGGCGTCCTGAGCTACCTGGAAGCATCTTCCATCCTTTGCGCAAGTATATTCATCGAATCCTTCCTCGCCTTGGCGATCGCTGCCGATTCAAGTTTGCTAGTCGAAAATGTGCCAATGACACGCTGGGCAGACGATTCCGCCATCGACGCCGAGATAATCGTAACGAAACTTGCAAGCTTGAACTTCTTACAATTGTTATTGAAGACGTGCCAAGTTGGTTTAATCGAGCAGCAAGTCAAGAAATCGGGCAATCAGGCTGGAATGATGACGAGCTATCCTGGGAAAGCTGCCTGGCTGCAGCTTGTGAACAAGTATGAGCGTGAAGTGCCGTGGCTGAAGGAACCTGAAGTCAAAGAGGTATGCTACTTTGCAGAGCCACTCGATAATATTGGCAACATACTGAATTGCTTACGTTCATCGCAGAGCACGACGATATTAGCTGAGATGTACTTCAACATCAAGCCTTCTAATGCAGGAGGGGCCAATATCCTTGGTGACCTGATGAGCAGCCTCTTCGGCGGTGGTGGTAGCTCGTCGGCAGGTTCTGGAGTGGGAGCTGGAAGGGGCAGAGGTCGAGGCAGGATCGCTGCACCTAGTGTGTCGCAACCCGGTCTGGACTAAGAAGCTATGTCAGCAGAGCACGAGCACTGTAGGGATCACAGTGTTAATGTTGTATGAGCGTCGGAAACAGAGAAGCCTTGATATGCTTGCAATAGAAAGGGCAAGCTTGAATACGCTTCACTAGTGGAAGAACATGGTAGTGGTAGTATACGCAGGGCTATGATACACGTCGTTTCTATGCTTGGCTTATATACTGAGTCTCTTCACGCTGTCTTGTCGAAACTGCGTTCGCTGTGGTGTTCATCCCCGCTGACAAAGTCCTCATCTCCACTGACTCCGCTTCCGAACGCAGTATCAAATGATGGAGCTCGATCGTACCTCCCTAACCAGAGTTGGCCAGTTGATAATCTCCTTCGATGTGCCCTTTGTCTATTTTGCTGTGAATTTTGCTGTGAGCTAGTGGACGGCCCGCTGCCTGAGCCATTATCATTGGTAGGCGACGGGTCTTTCTGCTGTCGATTTTGATTCCATGGCGCACGCTCTCGCATCTGCTTGTCCATCGTAATGCCCAAGGAGGTTGCGATCTGCCTTCGTCGTTCACGCGCAAAATGCGGTGACACTGGTGCAGACGCAACGCGACGCCTATGAAGCGTAAAGTCTTCTTCCTGTTCCTCATCATCCTCTTCTGCGATTTGTTGGTGGCGGGAGTCGACCTTGGGAAGCGACCGCGCTTCTGCTTGTCCGAGTGTCTCATCGTTGTCAGGCGGAGGTACACTACCCTCCGGACCCCCGAAATCGAGATCAGAGTTGCTGTCTTCCTCCAGACTTGAGTCGGTGTGACGGTATGCAGGCTGATGTGGCTTTCCGTTGGCATATTGGCTGGCCTGCGCCTGGTGCAAGCGGCATTCCGCACGGCCACCATCAATCTGTCTTTCGATTCGCATACGATTCGATATCATATGAATCTGCGGATGAACGTGTTCGAGCTTAAAATCAATACATGCTCTTTCTGTCGAACAGCAAACCTATCGACTACCTTTGGCCATGTGACGAGCTGTCCGACCCGAATCATCCTAGCGAGCTCCGGCACATCTGGGTCGCTCAACAGTCGGAACCAATCTTGTATGCGAGACCGTGGCCAAATTGTGACCGAGCCTGTTCAGTGGCCTGTCAGCGCCGTTTCCACCCGAAATCAATCTGACAGCTTACCTTCAAACTTCTGCAGAAAAACGCTTGACCAATTCTGGCCAAGCAGCTCAGGCAACAATTCTAGATCTCGAATCACCTGTCAAATCATCTGCTTTCAGAACATTCATGCTGAAATATTAACGGCAATGACCACTCACTCGGAAATTCTTTGTAAGGTCTAGTTTAAGGAATTGCTCGGCGGCCGAGAGAATGAAACCGCCTCGCCAGCCTTTGCCTTTTCGATGTGTGACTGGCCGTCCTGGCGCGCCTCGCGGCTGGAAGACTATGAGGAAGGCGCATTAGCCTGTGGAATAACGCTTTGAAAGTTACGAGAACTAACAAAAAAGGTGAATGTGGGGATTGACTTGGGAAATGATGCTGAATGGAGATCCCTGTCAGCAATGCCTACAGGTGCGGATTGCATATGCTGGCGCACCTATATGTCACATTGAAGAATAGGTTGAGAGACTGAAGGGGAATGTCGACTCGTAAACTTCCGTCTTTGTGTCTTCCCTGAAACTGCCATGGCTTGACACGACCTTTCTTGTCCTTCGTCCTGATCGGAATGTTACTAATTAGCATTTCTTGTATCGGTAATGCGCTTGTATGGCTCTCACATCAAGACAACTGGATTCAATATACCAGGGACAGCAGCAGAGGCTATGATAGCTGTAAAAATAAGGCAATCGGGTGCAGTATGCATGTTGAGCAGCTTGGTCGGCGAATGCGTATCGTATGGAATGACCGAGACATTGAGAATTCGACCAGTACGCTCATAGGCTTCCTTGAAGGTAGTGGAACCGTGAGTCCAGAAAGCAGCTTTTCTTGCCCATTGCACAGTGTCAAAGCGGGCTCCCGTCTTGTACAGGCGTTTGGCCCATACCTGTCGGCGAGTTTAATCACGTGAGCTGAATCCACAGTCGGAATTGGGAAGGCTCACTGAGATAGGCTCTTCGCATGCCGTGATCTTTTCAGCCAACTGTGGTATAAGCATTCTCCTGAGCTCATCGTCGGTATGTGTACACAAAAATGCTGCAACAAGCGCTCCCGCCGAGGTTCCAGTGACCACTTTAGCTGTTGCATCAGGGATTCAGCAATGATCTGCGGGGAAGCGGCGGCGAATGGCAGCTTACGAATGAGATCGGCATCAAGCAGAGCTCGGATCACACCAAAATGCTAGTTGATGGTTTAGCCCCCGAGTCCGCATGACAAATCAATGTAGAGGCTTACATAGTAGCCGAAAGACGCTCCTCCACTCAAACACAGGGCCGTACTGCCGTGGTTCTTGGTGATGTATTTGAACAGACGTGACTTTTCCTCTCTCGACAGAAGGTCTGTGTGCCTGATGTAGTATATCGATCTTTCAACTGCATAGATTAGATTGACACATTAGTCTCAGACGCTAATTACATCGGTCATGAATGAAATCCATACCTTCTTCGATGTATTCAATTATCCGGTCCTTGGTGCCATAGTACGTCTCGCTATACAGCCTAGGATTCTCGATGCCAGCAAAGTTGCTCCGCAAGCATACCTCGAGTATAGCGGAGACACCTTCGACGTCGCCAGCTTCGCGCATATTTTTCAGATTGGCTGTCACTTTGCGGACTAATGAGGAATCATAGTATGCATTGTAGGGCGTTCGCTTCCAACTTGTATGGCCAAGCACTTGAAAGACAAGAACGCGTGTCAGGACAAGCAAAGCACAGAGCTGTTAGGAAGGAGGCTGCGTACGGTCGTCCAATTGTATAGCGATAGCCTTCCAATCCTCGAATGTCTTCGCTCGACGCAGTCTCAGCCGTAAGCGACCTTTCTGACCGCCCCCTGACAACGTCACGAATGTCAGCTGTGCAATTTCCAGCTATACTCCGAGTATACCTACATCCTGAGAACAGTTCAATGATGTTCACTAGCTGCCGCACCAGTACGTAGCCGAAGAACTCGAGGCCGATCAGGAGGAATAGAAACATCTGCAGATCATCGTTGCAACTCGTCAGAAACCGCACTGTATTTGCCAGACGAGCCTTCAAAGGGCGTCATCGACCTACGAGCAGCGGCCATCGCGATACATGGTATGCCCAACCTTCGCGAACAACGTCACGGCGTTTTCTTGGAGCTGTCTTGACTCTTTCGCGGATGGGCGCGAAGTCCGACACGCTTCGAATATGCTCGACCTGAGGCTCCTCTGCGTCTTCATTTGCACTCAAGGCTCGCTCGAACACCTTCAAATGGTCTTCATTGGCGTACTCGATGTCGAACTCTGGCGGCCGGTCATAGCTGCTGCTGCTCGAACCGATGCCGCCTCCAATGCTGAAGATGGAGCCAGGACTGGACCATCCTGGAGTTGGCACGGGGCTGTTGCTACCGCTGGCGCCTGCCTTGGAGCCCTTCTTCTGCCATGGAAGATGCATGCATGCAGGAGGCTGTCTGTGTGCTGTCGGCTGGAGTCAATACTAGCGAGCAATTGAGACGTGCAAACGGTGTGATTGACGTTGATCGAGGAAGCAGATGGTGCATATGGCGATGAGATGGATGCCGCCTACGCATATCATACATGCCTAATCTACACAATGGCTACGTCCTGACTTGAGTTCAAGGTAACATGCGTAACCCTCATGATATGCAGTCAAAAGCCACTGATGATGGAGTGAGGGCGCCACAGAGCCACTTCGCAGTAGCACTGAAGAAGTAAGACTGTCCTTTATACAGAAGTCGCCAAGAGGCGGAAAGTCAGTAGGCAGTCCCAGAAGTGGCTTCCCATGCAATCAGTGCCTGCAAATTCACTAGGAGTCCAAAGCAATGATACTTCAAGCAGCCACCTCATGTGGGTGCGGTGCACCTCGAGTACTAGTGCAATACACATTGCAGAACGTATTAGATTGATGTGTGAGAGGCTATGTACAATGCCATCTGATTAAAGGATGTGACGCGCCATGCTGCAGCGAAAATCCCAAAATTTTAATATTCACGCTTTGGACTCGACATCGCGGACGTCACGTGTGCGCTGACGACCGATACGTCCACTTTCATCTCCATCGAGATCCTGATCCATCTGATAGAGCGGCTCCAAAGTAGCTGTCTTCTTCCTGAGGACGTGACGCTTGATCCAGTAAGGGAGGGCTTTCTTGGTGTTATAATTGATGAAGGTGGCGGTAGGCACGGAGAAGACCTGAAGGGGTGAGAAGGTGAGCTGACGGCCTTGCTGAAATAACGTCAGGATACTCACCTGATCAAGCTCCTCGAGAGTTCGCTGCTTAGTTTCAGGAACAAATAAGAAGATGAGTCCGAACGCTACGACGTTGAGGCCGGCATACTACGACGAGCCAATTGTCAGATTGAGCACATGCAAGGGCCTCAAGGCAGACTCACGAAGCAGAAGACTCCAACAGCTCCCATTACATCCAGCATACGGGGTAGTGAAATCGACAAGACTGCAGCGAAGCCCAGGCAGACGGTGACAGCCCAGGCCATACCGACTTCTCGGTGACTGAGTGGGAAGACTTCGGCAGAGTAGGTGAAGGGGACTGGACCTTCACCGGGCGAGTACCAGGCAGCGAAGATGTAGATGAATAGAGCGATGAGACCAATTCGGACTGTTCCCCTGTCTTCTGGGATCAAGAAGCAGAGACCGGCAGCGAGAAGCGACCAAGCCATCTGCGGGAAGGTGAACAGGAGAAGGGTTCGACGACCGAAAGTATCGATGGTGTAAAAGGCCGGAACTAGCAGCGGAAAGGGGTCAGATGTCGTCTGCAAGGCTACCCGTGCAAATAGAGACTCACTGGCAAAGAGGAAGTTGACAGCTCCGAAACCGAGTGACGCGTAAAGAGCTTGCTCTTCGGTGTAGTTAGCTTGTACGAAAATTGTTGAGGAATAGAAGGCGATGATGTTGATACCGCACACTGTGATCCACATGTCAGCTACAATGGCCTTGTAACCCTCCGAATAGAGTACTTACTCTGCTGTGCCAGCATGACCGTTCCGGAAGCCAATGTCGCTCGCTGTAAACGTGGGACGGTGAAGAGTTCGACTAAGCGACGGAAGAAGTTGTCACCCTTGACAAGTTGATTTTCGAGCTGAAGTTGGACGTGTACATAATACAAATCACGAGCGGCTTGTAGTTCACTGTGACGCAGGCGAACTAGCGATTTGTAGGCGGCAGGGTATCTCTTCTTTCTCATGAGCCATCTTGGGGACTCAGGGACAAGGAAGATGAACATGAGCGGGAGAGCAGGTATGAAGGCGCTTCCGAGTTGGTACCTCCATGTGTTCTCGCCACCGAATTTGAGGCAGATTACATTGGCGGCATAACCCATGACTAGGGCAGTACATTGTCAGCAAAATTCAAGATACGGGTACATAGCGGAAGAAAGACGTACAGATGCCGAATGCGGTCCAGAATTGCCAGGTCTGTATAGTCTCAGCGGTGTCAGTCTCGCAAAAGCATCGTCTAATGTTGAACAGTAGTCATACCATAACTAAGGCTCCTCGGATGGTAGCAGGAGCGTTCTCAGCGGCCAGAATTGGAACGGTCGAACCCTTGGCACCCATGCCCAATCCTAAGATCAGACGGACAACGAAAAGTTGCTGCCAGTTTTTCGTGAAGCCTGATGCGATGGGAGAGACGATGAGAATGATTGCAGTGATGAAAATGGTACCTCGACGACCGAACATGCGGTTTAGGGGGTCGGAGAGCCTGAACAAATGGAGACATATGAGATTTAGATTTGGAAGAAATGTCAACCCGAGCCAGTACACGCACCAGCATCCTAAACCGGCTGATGCCAGGTAGGGCGCAGCATTGACTACACCAACTAGCCATGTGTCACGACCACCACCAGCGATACCGAATTCACTTGGGAAGGACAGATTGGCACCATTTGAACCAGTCTGATCCCATCCTTGTACAGCAGCGCCGATAGAGCAGAGCGCGATCGTCAAGTAAAGTAGTTTAGGGTGACTCCATCGGTGAGTGTGTTCTCGCTCAATGATGTCCATCTCGTGCTCCGAGAGCTCGGGGATATTGCGGTAGTCATGCTATTTGGATGCCGATAGTACGAGAGAACAAAGACATCATGCCGAACGAAAGAGGTGCCCCGCGTCATTAACCGAATTGTGATCGAATGGAAATGACAGCACAGAGACAGCCCACAAAATTAGAAATATTTCTGAAGAGGAACGAATATGAGGTCAGGCTGAAAGGTCACTTACCGGCTTCTGTGCAAGCAGAGCGCCTTTCCTAAACTGTTCGATCTCGGATTCAAGGCCCCACTCATTGACGAAGTCCTGGACGTTGTTGAGCAAAGTTGCTCTGGGAATGCCAGCTAGAGGATTCTGAAGCCTTGCAGTCACCTGTTCGTATGAAGTCCAACAATGAGTATAGTGGTAACATCTGAACGGAAATGGACACCCACATTGCTGGTGAGATTGACATCTGGCACGGCATGTTCAGATAGGCGCTCCTGTCGATACTTCTGGGGATCGTCTTTGTCTGTGATGGAGACGTTCTTGTCCATGATGTACGATCTCAGTCTTGATGATGCGGAGGTGTGGTCAAAAAAGAGCGGATGGTTTGAGACCCCCGAAAGCGCTAATTCAAGCGAAATTGTGGAGCACATGCAAAAATCTCGCCCCAAAGCTCAGGTTAATTTGCCGGGTGGCGCCTTTTTCAACGAAACCTTTTGTTCCCCATACTCGCTTCCTTCTTACCGGGATGCGACAATTAGCTACGTCAGCGATGCGCGGTACGTCCGCCGGCATATGCGTTTCCATTAGCAGGTCTACGGTAGCAGTCATTCAGCGGGCTCCTGTGGCCTGACTTGCGCAATTGCATCCTCGTCCGCCAAAGGACTGCCACGGTTGCAGTCTTCCAAGAGGCCCATCAGCCCAAAAGTCCAATGCCGTCCAGTGCAGACTGACATACCTTTTGTATATGCGTAGCACTCTCCGGTAAGTGCTTGGCCTTTCCGGCTATTTCGCAAGACTTTGCTGTAGGCTCTAGCGGCGATCATGTCTATTTATGGAGTCTCCGTCTTCCATTTTGACCTTGATCGATGTCACCTCTCGGTGTCCGAAGGCTCCGAATCATACAGTACTCAAAGTTAAAACAGTCTGCCGAGCTGGAGGAGAACGCGCAAGCGGATCGGCTTGGCACGCGCTCTACGTTCGTTTTGCTGCAATCCGACTTATCAGGACAAGTCCCGCACTTTCACCCTCGCTGCATCAATCCCGGAGCGCCGTCCAAAGAGGAATGGAGAATAAAGAGTAGTATGTACTTTATGTCCTGTCAAGACAAGCCCTCCGTCACTTCACGAGAGATTCACTCATCCCACCTCATCCCAGTGGAGTGGAGGCAAGTCTCGCGAGACTGTCTCACAGTGATTGCCTCGCGAAATGAGGAATGGAGGAGAAAGAGAAATTTTAGCCCTCTGCAGAAAAGCCAGCGACCTCTTTATCAGTTCACTGATGAGCGATTCTCTCCGGGAATGAGGCGGTCTTGCGAGAGTGTACCTCAGTCGCTCAAGTCTGTCAAGGAGTTGCGGTAATGGGTAACCTAGCTGCAGATTCCAATTTCGCGCTTATCCTATCGCGTTTTAAACCTACATGAGTGCATTACCTTTTGCAAGTGGGCATAATACCACCCTTCTCTTCATATCGTATGAAAGAGTCGACCAAATCTCTGTCGAGTTTCGCATATCTTGCTAACCGTTTGATGCTTTTCACATCCACATCCACAAGGTAGGCATCTAAGGTTCTCTTGTGCGTTTCCGAAATGGGATCTTGAGCGACTCTTATGATCACCGAACAGTCTTTGAAAGATGCTGAGAGGAGATAGGCTATGATTAAGGTCCGCATAGGAGTTTGCTCGTTCAGGAATGATGCAATTTTGGATGTGTTGCTCTCTTTGGGTTCGGACGAGTCCGTTGGAGAGTTTGACTCAATCAGAGTGGTTCGTTCTTGGTCTTGTGCGTCCGCCTCAGAGGCTAGGAACGACTCTATGAATTCTTCATATTCATTTAGGGCCACTTCTCCCCCTATTGTTTTCAGCAGATCATCTTCCTCTGCATCTAGTAAATCGATGCCTTGCTGTTCTTTCAACAAAGCATTAAGGCCTTCGATGTCCAGTGGATCCAGTCCGCCTTGCAGGTACGCTAGACGTTTGACCAATGGACTCGAAGTCATGAAATCGACAAGAAGATCGGGGAGAGAATGTACGGTATCGTCTGTGTCTCCCAAGAAGCCAGTATTCTGCAAATCTCCATCAGCGGCAAGAAAAGCGTGAAGATCTGGGAGAATCTGCATACTTGGCTCGGAATGACCATCTTTCCCTCATAGAATACTTTCAAATTGTTACCCTTCCCATTTGTCTCTTGCCAGCTTTTCATTAGTGCGTGTAAAGCCTTGACTACTCTTTCTCGGTCTTGCGAGTATAGATCCAATGGACAGTAGTCCTCGGCAGACGAATGACTAGCGTGTGATGCAGAGGCTTCGGGTGATGGATTAGACTTGTGTAGACGATGTAGGCAGAATCGACAGTGGTTTGTTTTGATAGGTCGTGATTTGTCTGACAAGAAGGTTGGATTTGGAAGGAAGCCCCATTTTGGCTGTGAAGGCCAGAGTATCGAACGAGCGTACGTTGACGAATACATGCAGTCATTGAGCAGCAACATGTATCAGCAGATAATACTGCTCACCTTTATCTCGACATCTAATTGCATTGATTCGTCCGTAGCGGTTCCCACCAAATTGTCAGCGAGGACGACATAACCTCTGTCGGTGTCTATATCGTCAACGGCCTTTCTAGTAGCAGGTCTTGCGGCTTGTAGATGCTCTGCCAGCTGTTCAAACCAATCCTTGTCATGTATAGATATTGACGCCAGTTTCGGCGTTGAACGGCTTGGAAGGAGTGGCGCTACGACTCTGTCGGTGAACGCTACACTTGCATCTTCTTCGTTGAGCATAGTCTCGGACAGAACAGGTGCGCCATGTGCCTTTTTGCGTATTCGCAGCACTGTGCCTCGCAGGAAGTCATCATCTGCATTATCGCCCGTGTATGCCGCGACGAGGTTCGCGCCGCCCTCTGCGACGTAGGTGAACGAGGTTGGGTGGACAGCAGCCAGAGAGAAGGGCACGTCCGAAGTACTGCTATCGGTCATGGTGGTGCTAGTGGATCATGCGAATGTCAGGATGCAAGGCATGCTGTACTTTCGTATTTGACCATATCGCGTTGCTCCATGCATGTTGCTTTGGTTATCGCTTGTGTGAAGGTTGTAGCGATATGAAGCTTTCGATTAACAAGGCAGTCACACCATGACAAGGCACCAGCAAGACACAGAGCATATGCCATAGGTATGCAGGCTATACTGGCCATCTCGCGAAAGCTGCAGAGTACTCTGGCGGTCAGCACCTCGCCACCGAGCATCATGCCCGCGTATGGTGAAAACCGAAAGCCTCGAAGAATAGCTCCAAGAGGGGCCTCCATGCACCATTCAGCGGTGGGCAGCAATGCAGGCATGCTCAACATGCTATGTGCTCCTCCACCTGCCTGCTTCGTGGCCTGGCTGCGCCCATCTCGAGGCTTGATCGAGCCAGTGTAGAAACTGCCTTCTTGTGCTCGCCTCGACTTGTGCATCCCATTCCATCAAGAACAAGGACAGCAGCAGGAAGAAGCCTCGTACTCTTCAGCCCGCTCAGACGAATCTAGACATCTACAATGGCATACGGTGCGCTGCTCCCGGGCCTGCTGCTGCGAGATTGGTTCGCAAGCCTATCCAGAAGCAATCGCTGATTTTTCGAAATTTTGAATGTCACAGGTGGAGCTCCTACGAGAGGCGGCAGAGGTGGTGGCCGTGGTGGATTCGGCGGTGGTGATAGAGGTGGACGTGGTGGCGGCCGTGGAGGTGCGCCGTCCTTGCTTGTCGTTCCGTGATATCGCCCTTGCTGACCTGCTGCAATTCTCATGGTCTTCCTGATCGCTCATGCAAAACTTGGATTCTTCGTATTCACTCGACATGCACTACTCGACACATTCTACCACACTGCAGGTGCAAGAGGAGGCGGCCGTGGTGGGTTCAGTGACAGAGGAGGCGGACGCGGCGGTGGTCGCGGTGCACCCCGAGGTGGACGAGGTGCTCCCAGAGGACGAGGTGCTCCAGGTGGGCGAGGCGGACGAGGTGGTGCAGGTGGAAAGGGTGAGCGATACATAGTCAATACAGTTTTCCATCCTGCTGCTCACGCTATTCGACTTCCATCCAAGGCGGCGCTGGAGGTCCCAAAGTCATCATTGAGCCTCACAGACATGCTGGTGTCTTCGTCGCAAAAGGCAAGGAACATCTTCTAGTCACTCGAAATCTCGTCCCCGGTGAATCCGTCTACGGCGAAAAGAGAATCAGCATCGAGACACCTGCAGAAGATGGTTCTGAGAACAAGCAAAAAATCGAATACAGAGTCTGGAATCCTTTCAGATCAAAATTGGCCGCTGGTATTCTAGGTGGTCTCGACAATATTCACATTGCTCCTGGCAAGAAGGTTCTATACCTCGGTGCTGCCAGTGGAACATCTGTCTCTCACGTTGCCGACATCGTTGGACCCGTGAGCATTTGTTTTCTACCGCCTTATTGAGTACCTCACTTAATTGCAAATATGCATTCACAGGAAGGAGCCGTCTACGCCGTAGAGTTCTCACACCGTTCCGGCCGTGATCTCATCGGCATGGCACGTCGGCGCACAAACGTCGTCCCCATCGTCGAGGACGCTCGTCACCCCATGAAGTACCGCATGCTGGTCCCCATGGTCGATGTCATTTTCGCGGATGTCGCTCAGCCAGATCAAGCCCGTATCGTCGCTCTAAACGCACACCACTTCCTCAAGAACAACGGTCACGTTGTCATCTCAATTAAGGCTTCGTGCATTGACTCTACCGCCCCTGCTGAAATCGTCTTCGCTGCCGAAGTCAAGAAAATGCAAAGTGAAATGATCAAGCCTAGAGAACAGCTTACTCTTGAGCCTTATGAGAGGGATCACTGCATTCTCGTCGGTTCATACATTAGAGCGTAGAAGTATCGTCTACGATCTCTCCACCTCCACTATACAGTGCTACCAACCTCTTGTCGTTTTACACGCCTTTCTCGTTGTTCTTTGATTGTTCTTCCTTTGGTGTATCATTAGCTTGTTGCGCTATTCAGCGTTTGTAACACGGGTGATGAGCGTCAGATTACATTGCATGGAGGAGCACCTATCGACATCGTTAGGCCTCTATGCAAGGAAGTGGAATCTTTGCATACAGTATTTCTCGATCAAGATCTGGCTGATTGCATACAGTTCCTTCTTCTCTCTGGTTTGCGACTTCCACATCGAGCACCGTACAGCGGAGCGTCTCTCACACATGCAACCACGCTCTTTCGGAGTGCCGTGCTGCCGGCGCGCGGCTGGCGTGCTTGGGCTGAACACTTCTTTACGCGGCGGTCCGGCTCTTCGAGGCAACGCAAGTTTTGGAGCCAATGTCGGCAAGTCGAGTCGAGGTGGATCATCGAGGTACATAATTCGCAGTCAAGGTACTTTAACATGTAAGCACTCTCGAACTTCCAGTCAAGCAAGTTCGCTTCTCTGACAGTCGACACTGTACCAGCTCGATCTTCACCTCATCATGCCACCAAGATTGACAGAGCGCCGCCGAGTCGGCATCTTTCACTGGGAGGGCTGTCACCTACGGCAATGCGAATCTACGCTCTGCGTCTACAAGCAGAGTCAATGCCGGAAGATCCTGAGAAGCACAAAGCGTTATTCGCCGTACTACTCGAAACAGGCTCCCAAGAGAACGCTTCGGAATTAGTAAAGCATTACGAGCAGTTCTCGGGCTTACACTCCAAATTGGGTCAGGAAGTCAACCTTGATCTGTTGAAAGATCAGAAAGCATTCGATATGTACCTCGCTGCCCTTGCTATCTCGAACGAAGGACATGCTGTGTCGAAACTTGCAGAAGCCTCGCAGCTACGCGATGCTATACTCGTTAAGTCTACGGGAGAGCCAGTAGCACCGACGGAGGAGCCGTCACAAGAGTGAGTCTGATATACATTTCAAGAGAGACGCCCTCACTGACTCGGTTGCATAGGTCGATACCGCAAGAAGTCACAGAAGCCGCCACCAATCCTTCGTTAACGGACGCTCAAATAGCCAGTGCCGTATTGTCGAGGGGTAATCCGACCGCCAACATCAGAGTACTCAATAAAGAATCGAATGATTCGCCAGTCTCAAAATCCAACCCTGCCGCCATTCTAGACCAACCGACTTCTGCTAGTCCGGCAGCGGCGGACATGACTCAACAGATCCAGAATGATAAGACAGAAACAATACCTCCTTCTGGTAAGGATAGTATACCTCAATCTACATCCTCTCCTTCACCTGCCAACGCAGCAGCTACCGCTGCTTCAGTGGGTGGACCAGCTGGTGGTGCTTCAAGCGGATCTTCCGGTTCAGGCGCCTCCTCTGGGCAGTCTGCGTCGTCTGGTAGCTCCGGCAGAACCACAGGCAGTAGTGGCGAACCTATCAGAGTTGTGGTAGAGGAAGCAAAAGGTAACCTTGTTCTACGATCGATCGCATGGCTCGGACGGACGCTCTTCCTCACTTTCCTTACTCTCACCTTGCTCTCATTCATGATTGATCAGACCGGTATCATGAGAGGAGCATCAAGTAGAGGTGGACCTCAAGAATTCGCTCCTCCTGCTTCTGGCAAAACTTACAAGTTCACTGATGTACACGGCTGTGAAGAAGCCAAGTCAGAATTAGAAGAAGTCGTCGAGTTCCTCAGGGACCCCAAGAAGTTTACTAAACTAGGAGGAAAGCTCCCGAGAGGTGTTCTTCTTACTGGACCGCCGGGTACAGGAAAAACTTTACTCGCTCGAGCTGTTGCTGGCGAGGCGGGTGTTGTAAGTGCAAGGCTTTGTTCTGGTGAAACGCTACAGATCTAACGTATGCTGGAATCCTGCAGAAATTCCTCTTTGCTTCTGGTTCTGAATTCGACGAAATGTATGTCGGTGTTGGTGCACGACGCGTCCGCGAGCTCTTCACGGCTGCCAAGCAGAATGCTCCAGCTATCATCTTTATCGATGAGCTTGATGCTGTTGGCGGCAAACGGTCCCCTAAGAATATGCAGTACCAGCAGCAGAGTGAGCGCAAAAGCTGCTTCTATGATAAGTGCGAGCTCGTTCTTCTGACTCCCTTTAAAATAGCTCTCAACGAACTCCTTGTCCAGCTTGACGGCTTCACTCAAACAGAAGGTGTAATCCTCATTGGTGCTACCAACTTCCCAGAATCTCTCGATAAGGCTCTCGTCCGACCTGGTCGATTTGACAGGCATATTGTTGTCCCATTGCCGGATGTTAGAGGTCGCTTGGCGATTTTAAAGCATCACATGTCAGAAGTCGTCTACGATGATGGTGAGTATGACTATCTTTACACACGGAAAACGTCTGCTTACATGGCGATGTCACAGCTATCGATGTAACGGTCTTGGCAAGAGGTACACCAGGCTTCTCCGGTGCCGAGCTACAGAACTTGGTCAATCAAGCTGCAGTCCATGCTGCTCGAGCTGGCAAGGCGAAAGTACAGGCTCGGGATCTAGAATGGGCGAAAGATCGAGTCATGCTAGGATCGGAGAGACGCTCGGCTGTCATTACTGACGAAGACAAGAAATTGTGAGGAGTTTGCGAGCCAGACATATACTTGTACGCGAGCTGACTGTCATTATGCAGAACGGCCTTCCACGAAGCTGGTCATGCTCTTGTTGCCATCATGACTAAAGGCAGTACGCCACTGCATAGTGTTACTTGCTTGCCTCGAGGATCAAGTCTTGGCTTAACCCATTTCTTACCGAATAGTAGGTGCAGAGGAAGGCCTTAGTACTTGATTCCAGATTCTGATGTCGCGTTGCAGTGGATGTGACGAATCAGACCTTCACCGAATTGCAAGCTCACTTGGATGTAGCTTTCGGTGGCAGGGCCGCGGAAGAACTTGTATTTGGCAAGCTCAAGTAGGTCGCGATATGTTCTTTACTTGCGTAAGAGGGCGGTGCTGACTGCCACATAAACCTACAGCATTACCACTGGCGCTTCATCAGATATTAGCCAGGCCACCAAGATAGCCAACAGCATGGTTCGCTACTACGGCTACAGCGATCTTGTCGGTCCAGTCAATGTAGCGGATAACGATACAATTTCGCCTACGACACGCTCATTGGTAGACCAAGAAGTCAGGCGGATGCTGGAGGAAGCAAAGTCGAGAGCAACGGAAGTGCTCACATCCAAGAAGACAGAGCTGGAAAGACTGGCGACTGCGCTGATTGAGTTCGAGACACTCAATAAGGACGAAGTCATGAAGGTCATCAAGGGCGAGAAGATCGATAAGAGCATAGTAGTATGAGTCGGATGCGGATACGTTATTGCGCTGCTCTCAGTGATGATTACCGTCCAATGTATAGCAAAAGAAGTACAAATATTCCCCCTCCATTGCAGAAGTCTGACAAATGTTGTGAAAATTGCAATCTCTAGACAGCTACAACGACTGAAGCAATTTCGAAAATGGTCAGCGTTGTCTTTACTTAGCTTTGAAGGGAGCAGAAAGAAACGGAAGCCTGCTGCAGCCCTCAGACTCGCCTTGAATCTCGGCATCCACAACCTACAGCCTATTCGACTGCTTGAGCCTAGGCTTTACCTCCGTTGGAGGCGGGTTGTGTTGCTGCAGACGTGCAGGAAGCAGAGGTCCACGGTAGACTACCAGAGTTTATTCTTCACGGGGATGCAAGAGCGTGGGAACGGGAATGAGCAGAGTATCTTGCTTACTTTGGAAGTACTGCACACAGCCTAATCGATTGATGGATTGAATGGATGTACGACTCTCCAGGTGACCTCTTATCCTCCTCCGCTGGCAGTACCAGCGGAAATCCAAGCGGTTGTTTTAATCAAGTCGCGCACGAAATGCTCTTTCTTGACCTCAGCAGGCAGCCATGCAGTCTGTCGAGGACCGAAGCAGGAATACGCAGGACGTGTGCCGAGCTCCATGCGCGTCAACGAGGACAGCAGCACGAAACGTAGGTTCGACAAGCTGGCACCGAAGTGCAGCGCGACTGTCCTGTCCTGCCTCGCTGTCCTCAGACTGGGCGCATCTATGTCGGGTCTTGTGTTTGTAGAGAAGAGAGAAGGACTGCTTGAAATTATCGAGATTTCAAAGAGGTGATCGAAGCAGGTTTGCAGGTTTGCACCTTCATCAGAATACAATACAAGACAAGCAGCAAGAAGCTCATTCCGTCATGGATCCCACAGACATGGAGGACCCCAAGCCTCCTCGGAAGCCACTGCCGCCTATTCGAAGACCGAAGAGCAAGGTCTTACGTTTTCTAGGCATCAATCCATACATTCTGAAAGATCTACTGCCGTCTGGTAAGACTGCAGCATACTTGACATTGGCAGCGTCACCAGTTGCTTTCTACCTCTACGATAGAAGATGTGCGGAAGAGATCATGGAGCAATACAAGTCGAAAGTACGCCATCTGGCAGACGCACCTATGCCGGATTCTGGAGACCCAGAAAAGGACGAGCTTGAATTCCCTCGAAAGGTCTGGATTATGAGTACGAGAGTGCCTGATGATGGCGAGAATGACAGAGGGAACAGGTGGTTCAAGAACTATATCCAGGTAAGCTCATTAGTCTGCTTGTAGCTGGTGTCTTGAGTCTAACTGGCAATCAACTTCCTCGATCACCTATGCAGCCGGTACTACATGCTGCTGGCTACGATTATTCCTTCCTGAATGGCACGGCACCTGGTGCATTAGGCAGAAGAGTCAGCGAACGGATACGCTTAGATCGAATTGCGAATATGACACCCCAGCCTCGTGTACAGCCGGGTGAAGCAGGCTATGCCGAATATCTCGACAAACAGCGGTTCGCCCAAGCGCAGGGTCTGACAGTGGTAGTTGGAAGGAACACATTGAAGGAGTATCTCTGGGGGTTGAAACAAGGGTGGCTGACAGACTTTGATGCTGTTCAAGAAGAGCGAGGAGATGAGGGCAAGTTGCAAGACTTACGTGAAGAGTTAGCGAAAGATGGTACTTTTGACGAAGCACCAACAAGCTTAGTGGAGGAGGACTCAAGTTCATTGGATGCATCATCAGGTCTTTCCAGTTCACCTGCCAAGCCGCGCCCATCTCTGATGCCTCCAGTGGCATCCTTCAACTTCTATTACCCCCCTACCCCGCCAGTACCTTCCACTTCCAATGACACTCTGGAAGGCAAGTCTCTCATTATCCCTGCAGTTTCAAACATCCCCACACAACCACCTATGCTCTTCTTGCCTTTCGACCATCCACTCGGCTACCTTCGACATTGGCCTACCAAGATGTTCAAGTTCCTGTTCTTCGAGCGTTACCGCGTGCAAAAGGGCTGCGAGACGGCACTTTCTATCATTCAAGCTGTTCATCCACAACAAGATCATGCGGCTACCTTTATGGAAGATGAAGAGTTGAGGCGTGGCATTCGACCAATACAGCCACCCAAGAATCTTGAGCAAACAAGCTACAAGGAGGAAGAGCCAGTGCAGCTCGAAGATGTCTTGAACGAGAAGAAGAAGAAGGTGCGAGAAGAATGGGAAGGCTATCCACTGCCCAAGACAGGCAGCAATGACCTTGATACCGGCCTTCAGGAAGAATATCATTACAGGAAGACCTTCAGCGAGACGCCTGCGAACATCGTCGGGCAGCGCAAGGAGTTCTACGACAACTTGCCTGAAAAGCTGAAGGTTGCACGAGAACTAGCGAACCGAGACCGTCTGCCCACAAAGGAAGAGCAGAAGTATCCACCGCAAACAGAGTCGGAACTTGTTGAAGACAGAGTCAACAAAGAGAGACGGTGGAGGAATGACTTCCATGGCTGGTTAATGACGAGAGTCGGAAGTAAAGTCACTTGGGATCCTCGTTTCGAGACTTTCAAAGTGCTGAATCTAGATTTAGGGAAAGCTAGCAGGGACAAATATGGTTTTGTGGCCGGCAAGAGTGCAGTACATGAGTTGGCATAAGTTGCTTTCAGTGAAGATGTCAGATATGTATTACCTCATTCATGCGACCGTTTATTCCTACTTCTTGCACATTCCTTGCCTTGTCGAAAGCATTTTTTGAAAGCGGTTTTGAGAGCTTTTTTGGAGCGTTTTCGCGCAGCTTGTTCATGCTTATAGTGTGCCTTGAAAATGCTCACGTGATGACCGTCAATCTATGCGTCCTTCCGATGCATGCTTTGTTTTGACTCGCGAACAACACGTAGGCGAGTCAAGAGGACCTTGAGTACAGTACAGAACGCAAAGCAACTCCAGCATCAAACAGAGCACATCACCATGTCATATGACGCCCCTAGCTTCTGCTGACATCTGGAACATGTGCCTTCACAAAAGGCTACAACGCGTAACTATGCCTAGGGTTGTGACTCTCGCAGCTCTTGCAGCACAGAAGAGACAGGACAGAGAAGCTTCTAGAGCTCAGGTACGAGGTAATAGGCTTCACAAAGTGGTGTTCTGTGCTGGTCTCTATGTCGTCCCTCGGTGGCCGATGAGTTTCTAACGCGACTTGGACAGGCCGAAGGCTTGCCACGGACATTGCAGGGTCCTCTGCTACTGCCAACACTCATTCCAATGACGAACAGACTGTAGGTACGTGTAAGCATCTCTTCGAATTCATCCTTCTGATGCTGGCGATGCAGGTGCTTCATCCAGTAACCAGCGAAAGAAAAAGAACAAGAAAGCCTCGGAAAAGAGCCACGAGAAGCAATACCGGGCCAAGAGAGTCAACGTCAAGTCGACCAATGCAGCTGTAGATGACCCACGACCCGGACTATTCTTCATCCCTTGATTCTTCCTGAGACTCTGACGACAGCGAAGGGACAGTGAAGATGACCTTGAAGAATTGTTGCCATCCGAGGAGGAAGATGACCCATCAGAGAGCGCATCCTCGGAGAGCGATGAGGAGCCGACACTTTCTTCATCTCGCCTATCGAAAAAGGTTCGGCGTATACGTTGAAGACTGGCAACCCACCTGATGGCGGTAACAATCAAGATGAAAACTATCTTCGACTTGCATGCGTTTTGAAGGTTCCTGACCGCAGATTATTTCTTGTACGTCAAGCTACTTGTAAGGGGTCCCACTGACACGGACTGATGCGTTTCGCTCTCTGTGTTCTAGCCAGATGCAACAACCAAAGACCTCACCGTAATGACTCAAAGCTACTTCCCAACTCGACGAACTGTGAGAAAGTCAAGTAGCAAGAACAAGAACAACAAGAAGAAAAATGGCATCAAGTATGGCATAATTTGCGCTTTTGCCAACGGAGAAGCGATTCTCATCGAGCTGGACATAGCTGCATATGGGATGCCTTTGTGGTGAGGCCTTCCGATGCGCTCCTTATTGCTTTTAAAGACTCAACGACAGATCTATATGCTGGCAGAGGACGGTGGAAAAATTTACGTTGGACAGGCTTAGAAGTGTACGCCATCATCGGAAGAGGCGATGGTCACGCCAAAGCGATCGCTTGTCAACCTAGGGGCCGAGCGTTCATTCGAAGAGTGTAAGGCTGGTTTGGTCCGTACTCGATCAATTGAACTGTCTAACACGCATACCATAGCCGCAGAACTGCCGAAGACGAGCACCGGCGCCTCATTTTCGATTTTCAACGCCCCTACAGCCGAAGATATGTTCAAGCTAATCGACCATGTTGATTTCGTCTACAAGCTTTTCGGGCCGGCCCTGATATCAACTCCCAAAACAGCCATGGTTAGCCGAAGGGCAAGAAGACTGAATCTTACAAGTATCTTCTCGACACCAGCCATTCAGCTATGACCTGGAACCTGATCCGGTTGGCTGGCGTCGTTGGACAATCGGACGACGACAGGTGGGATCAGAAACTCGAGAACAGAAAGAGCACTCGAAATTTCGCCACGGCGAGATGAAGATTCCATTAGAACTTATGACCATCGTGCTTTCTAGAAGCATGTGTTTTCCTGCAAGAAAGCCAAGTGGCTTCCTCAAGAGTATCATAATGCTATTACCATTTCCATTCCATCCAAAGATTGACATCGCTCCGCCTTGTGTTTATGGCTTATGTAGCATGGCAAGCAGCAGCAAACAACCGAAAGGCACGAGTGCTAAATGCTATTATCCTTCCTTTAGTAACACATGGTATGACCTTTCTCTCAGGAACATCGCTTCGCCATGTATGGCTTATGTAGCATAGCAGAGAAGAAGGGAATAATGATAAGCACATGTACAACACGAGCTAATCGTTAGCTAGTCTGTATCGATTTGTATACCGTGCACGAACCCGTTTATGGAAGCGCTTTTGAGAGCCGTTTTGAACTCGTTCTTGGATTCGGCAGCAAATCCAGAAGCCGATGCATATCGGTCCTTGGTAGCATTCTTGACAGTCTACTCTAGTGGTGCACATGTAAAGGCCACTTCATCATCGTCCCGGGCTCGTCTCGCATCTGTGTATACCGTAGCGCACCGACCTCCACGAAAGGGCTTACGCTGCTGTCTCGCTAAGATTGCACCTGCCTGAGTTGCAACTGAGCGAGATAGAGTGAAGCGGACTCTCGACAGCGTGGCTGAGCTCGAAGTACCACCATGAAGATAGATCTACTATCGTTGAGCCAAGCTACGTCAGCTGAGATAGAGGGCTACGTCGTTCTGGCGCGAAGGGCTGTTCGACGTTTTACGGCAGGCACCGCATCGACAGAGAACGAAAAGGTGGAAAGAATCATTGTGGTACTGGAAGAGGAAGAAGATATCACAGAGGAGGACTTGAACATGTTCGCAGACGATGAGATACTCTTCGTCCTGGGCACCGAAGAGGCTGTCGAAGACACAGACGGCGGCAGCTCGGGCTCAGGCGGCGATGCAGGGCACCGCCTAAGCGAGGCCGAATACCTGGCCAGGTGCACCGACAAAGTATACAACTGGAACGAGAAGGTTGCAAGACCATGCAAGCTTTCTGGATGTGGTCGGGCTCTCGTTGGCGATGACCGAGTTCTTTTCCGGAACATCGGTGGCACACTCGATGTGCGACCCTTCTGTAGAGAACACCAAAATGAAAGGGTGAGACAGATACGGGTTTCGTCATTATCAGAACGTGTGCTCACTCTTTGTTTCTAAACAGAGGTCGAAGTTACGGGCGCATAAGGCCTCTGCGCTGGTCAGGCGAATGGCTATGCAACGTGGGATTCTCATTAAAAACGACCTCGGTGATGATGCGTTCCTCCCGAAGAAAGATCCTGCCCACGGTTGGACTTGGGATGCAGGATGTGTCGCTATAATGCGGATCTTCGAAGCTGGTGCAGACGGCATAAAGGGTGTCGAAGCCTTTTCTGGCGGGGTTGCAGCCACCAAAGGCGATCTGATCACCTTCTACGCGAAGGTGGAAGCGGGAAATTACATTTGTGCAGCAACTGGCGTAGAACTGGACGTGAAAAATCCCTTCTTTCGAAACAGGGTGAGATTGAACGGAGGGTGCGATACGACGAAGCAAGCCATTCTAATGATTCTGTGCAGCCTTCTATCGATCGCCAAATATTCAGAGACAGTGATGATGCGGGTCGCCAAAGTCTTGCCTACTGTCATCCCGACCAGGTGCTGAAGGCCACAACTCTCGAATGGAATGCGTAAGCCCTGTCGATATTCTGTGACGTCTGCGGCCGGAGGTACCCGAGTATATCTCGATAATCAAGCTTCGCATCCAACTTGAAGTTCGACGAGAGGGTCGCCATCGTCGTAGATATGGCACGGCAACTCAGCCATCCTTCCGCTCACACTCGACGACTGGCTGCAATCGCGCAGTATCAAATGGCTGCTGAAATCGAGGACTCATCCAGCGAAGAATGGGCTGATGACCAGTTGGTGATCCTGCGGAACTCAGTGAGATCGGCAAGACTTGGACAGATGGACAAGCAAGCCAAAGGTCGGCTTTATGTCAAGCCATTATCGGCTGTTGACGAGCTGTGGAAAAAGCTCGAGTGGAAGATGGACGTTTGTCCCTTCACGGGTGTCACCATTAATCGCCCCTCCTGTGACGCGTACGTACCTTGTATTCACGTTAGCGTCGACCCAACTGAAGGCATGGTCGGCAAGCAGGACCTTCAATGACATAGGTCATCATGTGACCAATGTGGTTCTTACGGACTTTCATGTCAATCAATGGAAAGCGCAAACCTATCACTCTTTCAGCCAGGAGAGTCTACTCCTCTACATCAGAGCAGGGCAGGCGCCTGAAGCAGTGGAAGCGCTAAAGAACAGGAACAACACCGAACCTGATGGCTTTCAAGTGCTATGCGAGGTTCTTGCTCTCGAATTCCGTCGCTTCATTCGAGGAGCCATGCAAAGTCTGCAACGAGCTGGCAACCAGGTGAGTGAAGTTAGGAGAGAGTAAGGAAGTCACCACCCATGCTAACAATAAACTTCAGATGGACCTTACCGGCGTCGACGCCTTCTTCCTGTTAACTCCCACGGCATAGGATCTGCAGTGGTGTGATGTGAGGGTAGCACGAAGCAGTGCTAAAAGAATGATCCCTTCCGTTCATGTTTAATGCATCGGGCAAGACAGATCATCACGACCGATGTGTACAATATGAAAGACAAAGGCCTTTCAATCTCTGGATCTACCGTGAGATATGTACTCAATGCAATGCAACTTGCTTTCAGCTAGGGGCGGTTTCTGAGCAAGGGTGGCTTTCTTGCTCGGGCGTTTTCAACAGGATTTATGTAGACGCTTTTGAAAGTGTTTTTTGGAGAGCGCTTTCGATAACGAGATGTAGTTGCGCCAGTTTCGGCGTGAAAAGGAGATGTACATTTTCACGTCACCAAGCAGCGGCATCAAAGCGCAGCCGGGAGATCATCTCACATGCAGCATATGCAAGAAGAACTTCACCACAACGTGGTATCGCCGACAACATCCAAAGAAGTATTCTGCTCGCAAGCTGCGGAAGAGTCCTTGGGAGACACGACGAAAATCTGTCGCGCATAGAATGCATGAGTAACAAGCAGAAGAGAAAAAAGAGGATGTTGGAATGTGATACGTAACCTTGTTGTAGCAGCGCAGCGAAACGAAATGCTCTCTTTGTCAACAGAAACCCTTCAGTCTGGAGGTTGAGCTCAAAGACTGACAAGGACGAGAGCTAAGAGCATCTCGATCCTATCTACGAGCATCGATCAATGCCTGTAGATTAGATTCGCTGTTGGCTATTACCGCATCAACTAACAGATGTCAACACTCTTATGTCTTTTGTTGCACATCGCACAGTTCTGAACCCGATTGAAATACTAGTATTGCTAGAGCGGTACCAGGAAGCCGGACATTCAGGAGTGACTATACCCCACAAGCTAGAAACGTTCTGATCGCAAGAAGAACCACTAAAAGGCAGGTAACAAGTAAAGGAGATGCAGAGCAGCAGAAGTTGCAGAACAGGAAAGTTCAGACAAGCAAAAGAAAAGTGCAGACAAGCAGGAGGAAGGTGCAGAAAAGCCAAAAAATAATGCCTCTTGGGTGTATCGATCACCCAACCTTACGCTTCGCTAAACATTTTCAATACTAGGCGTACGCTCTACCTATATTCCGAACAAGAGCGGTTAGTAGTTGATCCTCTTGCAGAAGGTATTGATTGAATGCTACTAACCACTGAGCTAAAGAGGCGGATATATTCATTGGAGAAATAGTAAGAAATATATCCGCCAATTGTCGGCGAGCTCAAAATTTCATGACTTCCAAATCCGCCGGACCCGGCGCAAGCAGCTAGATTCTGCCCGAGCCAGTCAAATCCTGCTGGAGGGGGTTTTAGTGGGTATATTGTCGTCGACGAAACATGGAAGCACAAAGAAATTCAAGAAGCTCTGGAGGGCAGGGAAGAGGCACGTATGCTAGTGCTGCAGCTTCTAGACCTGCTTTCATAGCACCTTCATCGCCTTTACCAGTTGGGATTGACAGAGAAGGATGTCTTCTGCTGGTTCTTCCACCTGAAAGCCGGATCACTTTGGTCGATATAGCGGTCGCGCTGGAGCAGGAAGGCCCAGATGAAACATGTTGGCAGCCGATGATGCACAATGGACAAGTCATACTCCAAGCTCTAAGCTCTAGTGTCCAAGCTGAAGCCAGCAGAGCTCGATTTCTATCGAATGGCCTGGAGATCAAGTCGATCAAGGCCAAAGTATCCCCACTTGAGAATCTTGCAGCAAACAAGGACCTCCTGGAAGGCAGAATGGAAGGAGTGACAGCGTCTGAGGACGGCATTCGCCTCATTAAGGAGCCGCCTTAGGTCGCCTGGTCGCCTTCAGGCTTGAGTATTTCCCAGGAACAAAGGTGGTTCCCACCGGCAAAGCAAGCTTCCTGCTTGATATCAGCGAGCACGGAATCGCACCAAAGACCTACTATCAGCTAGATCATGGATCATGGGCTGAGCGTGTTCACGTCACCGTACACGGCCGCCGCAAGTTCTGCTATTTCTGCAGAGATTCCTCGCACCTCCGTCGTGCTTGCCCTCATGCCCCCGCATGCCGCAAATGTGGCCGGACAGAACACAGTACACTTCGCTGCCCTCGTAATGGATAGCGACCAGTCACCCAAGCCAACTCTGAGACTTTGGACCAGTCAAGTGCCTCAAGTCACTCACAGTCACCGGGCATTCCCGATAGCCTCTCGCCACCATCGGGGTCTTCGGGCTCATATCGCAATGCCGAAGAACCAGCGACTGAAGACGGCAATCACGTCGATGGCACTCCCGAACTTGGAGAGTCCCAACAATCTCTATCCAGCTCCACCAAACCACCTGCTCCATTGATGCAGCGCTCCGTATCCTTCCCGACAAGAATGGCCGTTGATACGCCTGCTACGAGACATCAGTCAGAAGGCATGCTGGGCACTCAAAGCATTGGACCCACCCAGGCCAATGATATTCCCGTTCTTTCTGCACGTGTTTCTCAGCGTCTCGCCAAACAGCGACATATCGATCCCCAATCTGGCCAGAAGGCAGCCAAGAAAGCTCGTCATTAAT
The DNA here is from genome assembly GCA_024345325.1 of Cystobasidium tubakii. Lineage (NCBI taxonomy): Eukaryota > Fungi > Basidiomycota > Cystobasidiomycetes > Cystobasidiales > Cystobasidiaceae > Cystobasidium > Cystobasidium tubakii. Next base: position 544,327 of record BROO01000005.1, on the reverse strand, counting down.
TTATGAATACGACAAAACCAATTAGCATATGCGCCGCCAACGTCCAGCGTATTCATAATTCTGCCAAACGACTCACCTTACTCACTCGTTATGCTCGTAGTACTCGCGCCGACCTTTTCCTCCTTCGGAAATTGGAAATCCAACTGCTGCTGAGGTTGCAGAATGGACTGCAGAGTGCAAGGGTCTTGACCTTGACGCTCTCTTCTTTCCAAACTGTCAAGCTGGCATAGTCTGGAGACCTTTTCCCCCCTATTTCAATAATGTTCCACCCGTTGATATCAACCGTGTATCGTCAAGAGTTGACCAAGGAACAAGGTCTGTGGATGGAACTTTTAGTATATGTGGAAAACAATATTTAGTTATGTCTGTTTACGTACCCGTTTCTCCCCAAACACGTCCTCTCTTCCTTGAAAGCCTTAGTTACCACCTCTCCCCCCATACTCAATACGTCGAAGCTATCGTTGGAGGTGACTGGAATGTCGTTCCAGATCCGGTAGCCGACTCTTCAAATCCTCGTAGCATTAACCTTGGTGAAGGCCAGCTTCATGATTTGATGTCTGCTTGTAGTTTGCTTGATTCTTACCGTGTCTTAAATCCTAATCGTCCTCTTTTTACCAATAAAGGCACTTGTGGCACCAACCGCCGTTTTGATTTGATTTTAGTTTCTAGGTCCATGATAGGTGATATTAGCTCTTTTGATACTTGGCAGCCTTTTAGATCCTCTCACTCACCCATAGTCCTTCGCTGGACAGTTCCTGGAGCTATTCCCACTGGCCCTTCCTGGTTCAAGCTTGGTCGACATATAACGGAAGACCCTGAGCTAGCTGAACACCTGATATGGATGGTCAAACAATCTTATGATACAGCCATCGAAACGCTTCCTCCCTCTGATCCTCTCACCATTTGGTATCGAACCAAGACTCTCCTTCTCCCCCGGCTGGAAGCTCTATCTAGAAGTCTTGCTCGGCTGGACCGTAATACTGGCCTTGATGAACCTCGAAGACTGGAAGGACTTGCAACTAGAGCTCGTCTTCCTGCAGCACTAACGGGTATCAAGTCAGTTCACATTCGGTTACGACAAGTCCGTGAAGAAGACCTCCTACCTTCTATCAAAGCCACCAATGGTCAGATCTTGACGTCGCCAATAGACATGCTGGAAGAAGCAAAAGCATTCTTTAGCACTTTATACACCAGCGAACCCATTAACCAACCCAAATTGCTTACTTTACTTTCCTCGGTCCGGCCAAAAGTCTCGCCAGAATCCCAAATTGAGCTTGAGGCTCACTACAAGAAGAAGGAGCTTCTCGTAGCATTGAAAAAGTGCCGGGACAGGTCTTCCCCTGGTCCAGACGGTCTCCCTTTTTCGTTCTATAAAACAACCTGGTCAGTAACCGGTCCAATCTTGAAACAATGCATAAACTACCTTGCTTCAAACCCCAATGTCCACCCTCGCCACCTCACCCATATCGTCCTATTACACAAAAAAGGAGACAAAGATCAGCTTGTGAACAAGAGACCCATCTCTCTCATCAATACAGATGACCACATTATGGACCGGGCCATCAATATGCGTCTTGCGCCAGTCCTACCTTCCATCGCCCATTCAACTCAAACTGGCTTTATACCCGGTCGATGGATCGGCACCAACATTGAGACCGTTCAGAACGCCATTGATGATGGCGATCAGTATCCGGGTGCTCTTGCTTTCGTTGATTTTGAGAAGGCCTACGACCGAGTAGACCATTCCTATCTTGAGGCCGTCTTGCGAAAATTTGGCTTTGGACCCAAATTTATCCGACTTGTCATGGCTACCACTAAGGGTAACCATGCTCGAATATGCCTTAATGGCTGGCTTTCTTCAAGTATCCCACTCTCGCGTGGTCTTCGACAGGGCAGTCCTGTCGCCCCATCACTTTTCGCACTGTGTGTCGAACCATTAGCATCAAGGTTAAGATCAACCATCACCGGCATAAGACATACCGGTCTTACACCATTTCAGGAGGACATTCCTCATCTACAAAGTCTTCTCTTTGCTGATGATGTTGTGTTAGGCTTGAAGGATCTCAGGGACCTTGAAAAGGCGGAAACCGCACTCCACTTGTATGAAGCTGCATCGGGAAGGAAAATCGGTAAGGAGAAGAGCTTCCTCTACTTACTGGGAGGTGCTTCCAATCTCGAATGGCCTCGATGGACCATACTGCGAGATCCATTTCGATATCTTGGCGTCCAAATTGGTCGTGGCGTTAATTGCGACAATATCTGGAAAAGCGTCGTCAGCAAAGTCAAAGCCAGAATGAATGCTATTCCAATGTTCGACTTACCTATAGCTACTCGCTGCAGTATCATCAACATTTACTGCTTCTCCAAGGTCTTGTATCTTGACCAGTTTATGCCAGCGCCAGAGGGACTCGTCAAACAATTGTGGGAAGCGGCAAGCAGAGCTATATGGGGGACAAAGCAAGCATTAGTCAACCGAGAGCTGCTCATCACTCCGAAAGAGCATGGTGGATTTGGCTTACTCAGACTGGACCTTCAATTTGACTGTGGAAGAGCCAAATGGGTCGCTGCCCTTATAGACGACCAGTGGCGAAGCCAACGATATTTGGGAGCACTGAGAAGGAAAATCAGCGAATACATCAAAGAGAGCGTTCAGAGGGAACGACTAACCAATTTCAACCCCTTCTTCTACTGGGAACGATACAATCCAGATACTATCGAACGTATCTACACCGAGTTCACGTGGGTGGCGCTTTTCGCCCGTCCATATCTCCAGCAGATTCCAGGGAGTGAGAGATGGGATATAGCCCGGCATCTCTGTGAGCAGATTCTTCCCTCGCGTTGGCGAGCCTTTTTGTGGTCTTGGACCTGGCACGCGCGCCTTCATGGCGGTTTCCTCCCTTGCTGGAGCCATACCTTCTTGACGCCGGCTTTACGGCCATTCGACGCCACTCCGCCACTACGGGCTTTCTATATCGTAGGAGACCGTGAAAGTGAAGGCAAAGACATCAGAAAAGGACGCAAGCAGATAGAACAGGAGGAAAGCCCGCCAATAATACCCGGCTGGTCCTTGACCATCATTAGGAGACAAGAGACCTGGCACACATGGTGGCTCGCTCTTTGTCGAGTCCGATCGCGTCTGCCTGAAGAGGAGCAGACACTTCACCTCTACGCCCTGAAGTGCCTCAGCAATCCCCGGTCATGGATCCGAGAAGGCAGAATAGACCCTCGATGGCCAAACAATATCTCCAAGGCTTGCATTCTATGCCTGGAAGACGTTGACGAAAGCTGGGACCACGTTTTCCTTCAATGCCGGGTGGCAAGAAAACTGTGGCAAGACTTTTGTCCTCCTCAAGCTCGGCCAACCAACTCAGCAACACTGCTCAGCATAGACGACCCCGCTCCAATTAATCTCGGCTACGCAGCTGGCTACGTACATCTCCTCTACAAGCTACTCAGGAAGCGAAGACTCAGCAATTTGCCGCCTGAAGCTGTCGATCACGTGACACTACGACGGGAAGCAAGACGGATAGAACGGATAGCATACAGATTTGAAGATTAGCTAGCTTTTATTACAATAGTACAATTATTACTCCAGGTACATTAGGTACATTCACTACCTCTACATGGTTACTTAGTCTCACCACAGGATTAGCCTGAACTACGTTGTCTCTTTGGTTCTGGAGACTTAGCTCGATGACAGGAAGTCGGAGAGCGACGTCTGCCAATCGCTAGTGCATTGATTTTGCAATCGGCCTTTCTTGGTTTAATTTGTACATTATAGCAAAGCGCTCGTCCATTACTGGTTGTCTACAAAGCAATACAGCTCTAAATGCACTCGTAAAATCCAACAAAAAAAAAAATTGGCCCAAAAAAAAAAAAAACACTCCATCGCCCTCGCCCGAAGCTAGCTGCAGGAAGAATTGCAAGACAATGCTTCAAGCTAGACGACGGCAGGAAGGGGAAGGATAGCATGAATGCATTACTACTAGTAATATATATCTAGTCATAGCCTGGCTGACATCAATCAATATCAGGATTAGCCTGAATGCGTTGTCCTATCATTTTGGAGACGGAGCAGCTTGATGACCCGACATTCGCCAAGTCCCGGAAGTACCGGAACTTGCGAAGGTCACAAAAGAGAGCGAAATTGTCTATTAGCGGCTTCTGTATTTTGCAATACAAAAGTTGAATCAAAAAAGAAGAAAAAACCTATGGAGCTTGCGAAGGTCACAGGATGATCTGAAGACTGACCAGGAAGGGAGGGACGTTTACCATCTCGCTTGTGTATTACTGCAATGCACTTGATACATTCAAGAAACCACAACAAACGAGTATTGAAACCAGGAAAAAGAAGGTGTTGACAACTGCAATAATTCATCACGTTATGACGATGCGGTCTGCAGGTCCCGGAAGTGGAAGCTTGCCGGAAGGGCCGTGACTTCCTGAAAAGAAAGGTCGTCTTCGGAAATACCTCGGCTGGGCTGGATTTGAAAATGGTTGCACCAGGAGCCGGTTTTGTTCCACTTGACGATTAAAAATCATATGAGAAGCTTCATCAGCCGTGTGTCGCGATTCGGGGCTGACAGCTGTTCCCTGGAACTATGGCCATATCTGACGACAGAGCATTGGGCAAGACATATCTGAGTACACTGATTTGGAGGTTTAGCGGCGTTGCAGCGTGGCATCATGCAGCTTACAGGGAACTGTTTCCCGATCTTGTGTAGCCTAACACCCAAGAACCATTCTCCTTTACGTCTGATCCAACCATATCAAGTCGGAGGATGGCAAACAGCGCTGAGGAGTACCCCAAGGGCAAGTCGGGCGCTTTGCGTGAGTTACATTAGGCATTTAGAGCATGCATGCGCTGGCTACTGATAACTGCTGTCCCCTGCTATCGATGTTACAGCTTCTGATTTGACAACACCCCTATCAAAATCACCGGGCTATGAGACCATCGACTTGAAGGCGACTGCCTGGCTCAAGGTCCTGGGAGACAGAGTGAGTGATAACAATGCATATCACACGAGATGCTTACAGTACCATGCTGACCCGTTGCTGTAGCTATGTCCCACATATCCATCTGAATTCAGGGGAAGTGCTTCGGACCGCATCAAGTGGCGTAGACTGAACTTGCCGGCTGTCAAAGATGGCGGTGTCAAGTACTGCCTGGACTGTTGGAAGTATTCTGGACATGTTGTTCTGGCTGTCGATGATAGACTGGTATTGTGCGCAGCGCACACAGCAATTCGCACTCGCATGAACAGCAAGCGAAATGCTGAGAGGGCAGAAGTACGTGCAGCCGCTCCCGAAATGAACGAACCGATTGCGATGGGAGGGCCCCGCCAATTGGCAGTACTGGTGCGTGTGTGGATTGACCAACTTATTAACCGCACCTACTGATTCATCCCGTTCTAAAGGGTGCCGTCGTAGCTGCCGCCGCCAGCAATGCCTCAAGGGATGCCATACGCTTGGCAGTACAGCAAGCCGTACAGCAACTGCAAGCCGTACAGCAAGCCGATGAGGAGACCGATGAGCTAGCCGTTGATTAAAGTAGAGGTTCTACATCTTGTAGCAAGAAAGCCTACCAGATATCTTGGTAGATAAGCTTAATGACATCCCAAAGAAACATTGCTGAATGAACGAACCCAAAGGCTCGCGATATTGCACTCTAAAGTTGAAAAAGTCACGTGACTCGATTTGCATCTCAGCCATGAAACATAAATGCTTCACTCTGCTGCATTCATGCCTCGTGGCTGACGCACTTGGGACCACTGAAGCTCGGACACATATACTTGCGGGAGACATCAGCTGCATCGCTTTCATAAGCCTGTCCATCTGCGTTGGTCGACGGATCAGCTGCTTGTAATGGAGGTGCACTCAAGTCAAACGTTGATGCAGCAGCTTTGCTACCAACCTACACGCCTTTCGTGGGCATAGGCACACATGGCAGCCAACAACGTCCTTGGACTGTTCCTGCAGGATGTCATTGGGCGGGATGAAGTGCTTACCCCGTCATCAAGCAGGCTTAGAGCCATCCATGCCCGCATAGTGAAGGAAGTCGACGATGCCGAGGTGCGTGACACGCCGCGCGCAGTCTGGATGCCTCGGTCAAAGGCCCGAATCTGACATCATGCATTCTATGTGATCCCAAATAATACAGCGAGAGCTTCATGCTACTGTCCAGCAGCAATGGCCGACACTCAAACGCCAGTACAATGCAACCATCGATCTTTCAGACCGGCTCAAGGCAATTACGAGCGAAGTTCAGACATTGGAGGGAGATCTCGACGGAGATGTAAGCAATTGAATGCTTGCATCCAGGCTGCTTGAGCAGTTCCTCGCATCCAAGCTCACACCCTTGCGCGTCACCCAGGAATCAGCCTTGCGGCCTCGATTGCACACCAAGTTCGTTGCGCATACACAGCTGGCAAAGCGACACAAGGATGCAGATGCCCTAGTCGAACTCTTACAGAGCTTGAGGAAGCTTCAGCGATGCGTTGCTACTGTGGAGAAACTCTTGGGTGAAGGCCGACTCGACGAGGTCGTGCCTGCCCTGCAAGCATGTGAACGTCTGGTCAATGGCGAGATAGAGGACTGGAAGAAGGATTGCCAGCCTTACAAGGGCATGAAGGTAAGTCGATTTGTGTATGCTATATCTGTCGTAAGGCCACTTGTTCAGGACAATGATAAAATGACAGGAGCAATATGAGCATGCGCGCATCATAGCGAAGGAACGTCTGGAAGACGCTCTAGACCGATGCGTGGCCTTCAAAGATAACCAGCTTGTCCTCGCACCATCTTCCAACGGATCGGATGCTCCTGATTCACCTACAATACAGCTGCATAGCATCATCGACTCCCTTGCTACACTTTCGACATTAGACAAGCATTTCCAGCAAATTGCTAGTATCCTCCTTCGGACTTTCATCAAACCTCTTCTGTCGACCAGAATATGCTCTATATCTTGCCAAGTCATCAATGAAGTTAAACAACTCTCACTCGTACAGACCTCGACAACAACTACTTTACAGACGTGTATAGAGTCGTTACGAACTATTCTACAAGCCATCAGATCAAGCCTGACATCACAGGAAAGCACGCCCGAACACCGACAATTGCTGCTCTCATACATCATACCTCAAGTGCAGCAGCTACTTGTGGACGATGTGCTTGTGCAAGCAATGCCAGCGACGGCGGACAGAAGTGCACTCATAATCTTCCAGGAAGTATGCAGGACAGTTTCAGATTTCGAAGCTCAGGATTTGCTACCGTCAAGCAGCATTTTCGAGCCGAAGATATCAGAATGGGTGCAGAATGCAGGTGAACATTGGTCGGATACGATGATACAGAAACACTTCGCCGCACTGAGGACGGACATCGCTACATCAGAATACTGGAACAAGACTGAGAAAGTAGAATGGCTGGACGATCCTAATAACCGCGAAGACTACGAGCGGTGGGAGAGATGGCTGTCTGACTCAAGAATCCCGATAGTATTGCCCCAGTCTCAGTCTCATGCGTCGACGTCAAAGCTACCGGCCTCTCCAGTCGAATCCGATCCAGCAGAATCGCCCAGACGCGCTTCGGAAGATGTGGACGAGGAGGAAGTCGCCTGGACATTTGAAGAGGAGGGAGACGAGCAGCAGCCAGCGAGTCATCACGTTGCAGCCGTAAACTCGAGCATTCCTGCAACAGCTTTGGAGGGTTCGTCAGATTTGAATGCAGACGATGCTTGGGGCTTTGATGACAGTGACTCGCTGGAGGAACGGAAAAGTGTACCAGGTGCTGCTACCGAATCGTCACCGCGTACCAATGGACACAAGAAAAACTCCTTGTCTCAGTCCAGCACGCGCAGCCGAAGCAGTCACAAGGGCACGCTCATTGTGAAGGGTAAAGAAAGTCAACACATAAGCTCTTCCACGGGAGAGATCGTCGAAGATGACGACGATGGAGGATGGAGTTTCGATGCCGATGGCGACATGGTAATGGAGAAAGAGGCGGAACAGCCAGTGTCTGTGAGAGCCGAGCCGTCGAATGGCCCAATTGTCAATACGTCTGAAGCCCCAGGGCACTCTCGCCAGTCATCGATTGAAGATGCTTGGGGTTGGAGCAGAAATCCAGATCCAGACGAAGACAGGCCAATTGGCAAGCCGACAAAAGTGGTCGTCTCGAAGAAATTAGGCGCGAAAGGTCGTACCGGAAGTCCGGCCCCTTCGTTATCGCTTGACACAGAGAAAGAAAGCGACACATCAAGGACTGCTACTCCTGTGCCGTCAACAGCAAGCATGCTGAATGCGGTGAAGAGCGCGCAATTCATGCAAGGGGAGACACAAAGAGCAGCAACCATCCCTGTGGTCAAAATACCACCGCAAGAGCCACAGAGACAATTAACAAGCCTGCTGATCTCAACATCCGCCAGACGTGTATTAGAGATATCGTCGGAGCTTTTGAAAGCCGCTTCGGCAGTATCTCCCACCTCGTAAGCTATCACGTATGCCGTTCGCTGGGCTGAGGCTGACTGACCCGCTATCCGGTACAGACATTCGTCCGTAGACATCGCCTCCTCTTCAGAGCACTTGTTCAAGGCAGCCAGCGATACATTCGATTTATATCGTGCGATCGTGCCTGTTGCCCATTCGGCCCTGATCTCGACGGTTCCAAGCATAGGCATGCAACTCTCGAATGACTGCCTTTATCTTGCTCGCGAGGGTACTCGTGTCACAACTGAGACTATCGAAAGTCGGAATTTCAGCGAGGCGAACAAAGCGGCTCAAAGGAGTCCGATTGAAGCGATGCGTCGCTTTGGCTACTCCGTCCTTGAAAACCAGATCGTAGGCATATCGTAGTCAATGCAAGCCTCCATAGCTGATACGGTATCCTCTGACTTCCCCAGGAACTGCAGCGTGTGCCGCTCATGGAGACGCTTGACGAAGCCGACGGTCTCCGGAACACTGACGATCCGCGAACGTTTGCACGGTGTCAACGCTGTGTGCGTCAAGTGGTACATACAATCACCTCAATCTCGCATGCGTGGAAGGTAAGCCAGTACATCAATTGCTTCAATCCAGTTATGCTCACCCTCTCTCCTTCTCAGCCTGTACTCATCAAGCGGGTTTACTTTGAAAGCTTGGGCATCCTTGTCAATGCAGTCCTGTTGCGGGTCCTGGTGGAGATCGAGAATCAGGAAGATATATCAGAAGAATCTTCTCATCGCCTAAACGATCTGTGCAAGATGCTGCACGAGCTGGAATTGCCATTCCAGGATGGCGAGGAGGTAAGGCTTTTCTACCACTTTCCTCCAAGAAAGGCGCGAACTGAGAGCTACCTTTACCTACAGTCAACAGTTGCACTTCATGTTCCTGTATGGTTCAAGTTCAAATTCCTGTCAGAGCTCTTGGAGGCATCAATGGTAAGCTTCTTATATCTGCGGAAAGTTTCTTAATACCCGTGCTAATGTATATTGCGTGACTTTAGGCCGACATCATGTACCTTTTCAACGAAGGGCACTTGGTTGACTTCTCTGCAATCGAACTCAGCAAGCTTGTTCGGGCCCTATTTGCAGACAGCCAGCTGAGGCAGCGGAACTTGGAGACTATCGCCCGAGGTCGTTCGTAGTGACATACATAATATAGTGCGGTGGTCAGTGTAGCAATAAGAGTCTCCGGTGAGATAGCTCATGAAAGCAACGGCACTTTGGCGCTTGTACCTGCATTGCTTCCCCCTGCACTCTTTGCGTGTTGACATTTTCACCAAATTGAAGGCAACACTAGCGTACTACATACACCCCGCCAGCGTACTGAGCCAGTTTTGCAACGAGAGCATGTGTGAATCTGCTTCTAAATGCTCTACAATTTGCCCTTGCTGTTAGCGGTCGTGAATGGTGTGAACACGAGATTGCGGATTGCAGGTCAAGTAAGATGCGACTTCTTAGTGACGTATGAAAGTGTACTACTCACAGCTCCTCGTGATATTTCTTGAGCTCATCCATGTTGGCATTCTGGGTAGGCCAGCCGATCTGAAGACCGTCCTCCTCCGATGTCTTCGGGATGACGTGGAAATGAACGTGAGGCACAACCTAGACGAGTGGAACAAGGTCAGGTACAGCATAAGCGAGAATCAATTAGCGGTCCATACCTGATGAGCGAGTTTGCCGTTGTTCTGGAGAATGTTATACTCTTTGAAGTCGGAGGCCTTGGCAATCGCTTTGCAGTGCTTCAATACCTCTGAAAGGTGTTCATCGGCTGTTTATCCACAAAGGATCAGTATACTATGGAAAGTAGGGGTCTAAGACGTTTTATTTTACGGATGTCCGTGAGCTTCTCTCCGTGGTCTAAGCATTGTTGGAGACAAAAGCTGAAGTCAGCGACACTTGTCAGAGGAACAGAGTTCTCTTCCGTTGCTCCAATCCATGTGCTCCAACACGATATGTGAGCCAGGCAGGTGTTATCGTCGTCTTTGCATCAAGGCACCCGTGCCTACTGCTGCATAATCACAGCTGAAAGGCTCACATTTCGGAATCACCAAAGCATGGCCTTTGGATAGCGGGCCAATGTCCAAGAAGGCGAATGTCTTCTCGTCATCAACAAGCTTGAAGGATGGGATGTCTCCCCTGCGAGGTGAGATGGATCATGCAGACAAGTTCCGGCCCGGTCAGCCTGCGATGACGAGCTTGTTCCGACACCATGGAAGACACGCTTACTTGATGATCTTGCAGCTGAAGATGGAATCTGAGATTAGGCATTCGTCATATTGGGCAGGATAAGCACTCACAAAATGCAGGATGGGTCGGAGTGAACTGCCATGTTACTGTGATGCTTGAAGTGCGGGATGCAAGTCGATGAAACCGCGGGGTACCTTGTTCGGAGCAGCCGAGCTGGGAAGGTTTTCCTAGTTAGGAATGACAGTTTGAAGAGTGTTTATGGCTCTTGCCTGCTGCTGTTATTGCTAATGAGAAGATGCTTGCTGCATGATTGCTTTCTCCTAAGTAGGATGATCGAGAGGCGCCTATATAGTAGGCCTTCACATCCTTACTCTCTTTCTCTGCTCTACACGTCAATCACATGCTGAATGTCATTCCTTAGACTTCTGCTATGGCTCAGTGTCATTGTTGCATTCTCACTCGCTAGCACAGTATATGCCCTGTACGTCTGGCGCAGCGTCTTTCCAGCCGCCAACAAGGCACGCCGCCAGAAGGTACTGCAAGAGCTCGGTGTGCAAGATGACAACATAATGCTAGCTGGCCTGTTTCATCCTTACTGGTGAGCTGGAGTGTTCACCTGCAAAGCCCTGTTACTGATCTCGAATATTAGCAATGCTGGCGGTGGTGGTGAACGGGTCCTATGGACTGCGGTAGCTTGCCTACAACGCGAAGAACCCAAGACCATCTGTGTAATCTACACCGGTGACATTGACGCATCGAAAGAGGAGATAGTGCTCAAAGTCAAAGTATGCTTCCTGCAGCTAGGCAGCTAGCGGAGCGCAGCCCTGATTGAGGGATTCTATCGCAGGCCCGGTTCCAGATCCAGCTAGACCCGTCTCGCCTTCATTTCATATACCTGAAGAAACGTTATCTGGTCGAAGACTCGACATGGAAACACTTTACCCTCATTGGGCAAAGTCTGGGCAGTATCGGTTTGGGATATGAGGCAATTCGCCGACTCAGCCCAGACGTCTTCATCGGTACCTATAACATCGTCTCCACGGCAGGCCTGACCACTGACTCGAAGTATACAGACACCATGGGCTATGCCTTTACCTTTCCTTTAGTCAGGCTACTGGCCTGTGTGCCAGTTGGCGCGTATGTACATTATCCCACCATCAGGTTCGGCATCCACTCCCACCCCAAAGCAGCCAGCTTGGAAGCTCACCTAGCTTGCTCTCAGTACCAACATGCTCGAAAGGGTCAAACAACGTGCATCCGGTCATACCAATGCATCCGCAGTATCCAAGTCCTACCTTTTGTCCAATGCCAAGCTTCTGTAAGTGCGGTGCGAGACCACATCTACATTAAGGCTGACTCCTGCATTTACGTCAGGTACTATATCTTGTTCGCACGCCTGTACTCATTCTGCCTACGACAAGCAGACTATATCATGGTCAACTCCTCGTGGACCCAGTCGCACGTGAATGGTCTGTTAGGCGTCGACAAAGCGGCACTTCACCCTATCCGCACATCTCGCGCTGGCAAATCATCAATTGTGTCGGCCAATATTGTCTACCCGCCTTGTGATACGCAAAGCTTGACGTCATTACCGCTGGAAGGACGTCAAAATATTATACTGAGTCTGGCGCAATTCAGGTATTTCACAGCAACTTTGTAAGCTTACTATCCAAGCTGAAAATGACGTTGTCCAGGCCTGAAAAAGAGCATGCGACTCAGCTGCGGTTCTACAAGGCTTTTGTCGACCTTGCAGGCTCAGAAAACGTATCAGACTGGAAGCTCGTTATGGCTGGCAGCGTCAGAAATGCAGGCGATGAGGCGCGTGTCGAGCAGCTGCGGCGGCTAGCTGCGCATCTAGGCATACAGGTACGTCACTAAGCCGCGAAGGACTTTGCCACCTACTCAAACATTAGTCTTTACCATAGGATCGAGTCGAGTTTGTTGTTAATTCACCTTTCCCCAAGTTGCGTGACATGCTTGCGACAGCCTCTGTAGGGCTGAGCACGATGGTCGATGAGCATTTTGGCATCAACGTTGTCGAATTTATGGTACGTGGCAAAAGGACTCGAGCACAATGGCAATCACATTGCTGACTTGCTGTGTTCGTGGTGTCTATGCAGAGCGCTGGCCTCATTCCTCTGGTACATGCATCTGGCGGTCCCTTGCTTGACATAGTAACGCCAATCGCTGGTGAAGTAACAGGTCCGTCTACGAGCACAAGCATGTTGCTTGAAATGCATCAAAAGCTGATGACTTGAAGAATAGGCTACCATGCAAGCGATCCAGCGGACTTTGCAAGGCAAATGACGCATATTGCTAACCTGACATCGGAAGACTCGTTATCAATTCGGCAAAGGGCAAGGCGAGCCGCCGAAATCCGGTTTAGCGAAAGTAAATTCGATGAAGGATGGATGACGGCCTGGCGGTCTCTATTCAAGGCAAAGGAGCGCCGACCGGAGTAGCAAATGTTGACTTCTCTTAGCTGATAAGGGTGAGAACATTCCAAGTTTACAACATACATGTTGATTTCTCTTAGCTGATAACGTGAGGAGCCAACAGTGAACCTAATCTACAGGCTGTATTGATCAGCACTCGAGGATTAATCGAGATGCCCTGAGCTCTTGTCCTTGCCAGTCTTCGAGCTCAGTTCCCAGAATGAAGGGTTTCTCTTGACAGCCAATTGTCAGGCATACTATCTAGCGGTTTCCTCTACTTATCCCAAGTCTGTGAATAGTGATGCCCATTCACATCGCATGCAGACGAACTGTGGCGCACACAGTCTTGTAACATAATTGTTACACAGGACATCGGTACATTATACTAGCGGAAACCGATAATTGGATCATGCCGATCAATGCCAGTGATGCCTCCCCAATGATCTAAACCGCTTGGAAGCATCCTGACATCGCATAGTATGCCATAGAACATTGTCTCGGCCCATGCGCGAAGGTCGGGAGTCTCAAAGTAGCAGGTGCCACACAGCACTAATAGTGTTGGGCTGTTTCGCGGAGGATTCTTGTACTCGGGCTCCTCGTCGCAACAACCGGGGCAGTCTCGCAGGCATAAATGTAGAAAGTTTTGGCATGCTTCTGACTGGCAGCGTCTTCCGCCAGCCGCGTGCAGCCGTCGTAATAGCTGATGAGGAGTTTGATGGACGGACAGAGTCTAAAAATGTCACATCTCTCGAACGGACTCTGGATGTACTATTCAATATTTGCAGCACTTGCAAGTCCAGTAATTTGGCTAGATGCCTAGTCCACCTCCAGTTGTCAAAGAGACCGCTGCCGAAGACTTTGTGAGAAGCAATGCATTGCATGTTTATTCACTGCACTTGATTCAGGTGCTATAGAGATTTGAAGAAGAACGCTGTTATCTACCTAGGGACGCTACCCTCAGCTTCTCTTTAGCGAGCCTACAGCTGTGGAAATGTACACTCTGGAGGACTGGCTTGATCAAGCACGTCAGCTGAATTGGCCCCCGCTTCACTGAGTTCAAGCTCACCATCAACGGCCGAGTCTGCGTCTATGCCTGAACGGGTTCGTCCAGCCCGCTGACCCTACCCTACTGCGGCAAAACACTGGAGTGGTCCTGTGCATGACAAGGCCAGTCGAAAAACATAGGGAAACTCCAGCGCCCCATTCGCACCTAATTCGAAAGGCATGCATGACACTGCAAGGGAAGTGTCGAAGTGACTTTAGGTACATAATGGAAAATTGGCTCCGCTTCGAAGACTGGAGGGTCCTCGCACTCATCACAATAGCCGTGATAGATGACGTAGAAGATCTGCTTGTGAGTTTGAGCGAGTGCTTCTTTGACGATTCTTCCGCAATTCGGGGCACTACTGATTAGAAGAGTGATGGCCGGACAGTGCTCTAGAGGGTCAAAAGCTGCGAACGCGCTCCGGTGCACCTTCTCGCAGACTTGTGATACTTCTAGACGAGGAAAGTTGTGCAAATAAAGGTACCATTCGGGATCTTCAAAGAGGTTCGATGGCAGATCCCGGCTCTCGTTCAGGAAAAGCCTCTGTATGCGATCCTGGCAGGGCAGATCTACGAAGTTATCTGCCACGTCGGAAAACTGGATTCCACAGATGTCTTCAAGAGAAAGATGCACTAGGCTATATAAGGCTCTCGTAAGTGCATATGCTCGTTAAGTAAGCAGAGCCGGCATACCTTGTCGGACTCGCATCCACGATTGCATTGAAAGTGTGGGGATTCAAACGACATGCAACGAGATGCAGTGCCGTCAAACAGGCTTGAGCATCTCAGTCCGTAACGAGATGACATCCTTCGATCCGGGATCTCTGCAATCGCGTTTTCTGCAGCAGGTTGGATACATCGAATTTGACGTACACTGGATCGTCGTAGTCGTGATCTGGAGCGGTGAAGGTCATACTCAAAGTGTGCAGATGCGGCAATTGTGAGCATATTAGATCTAGGTGCGATTCGGACAAGCTGACTTGGCTTCGTGAAGAGCCAAGAAAATCAAGACATTCAGCACCGTATCTGAGAAGCAAAGATACCAAATCCTTGAAGTTCCATGCGTGTCTCGGGTCGTACTTGGGAACAGCATCCATATTGGAAGAATGTGCAGGTATCCAGTTGCTGAGGCTGACATCGACCGCGAGACTGTGGATGCGCGAAAGCTGCACCTAGGCATTTGAGGGACTTCCGCCAGACGACTGGACCACGTCAGGTTCAGCATCATACGAGGGCCACGGATCGGAGAATAGGTTTAGAACGAAAGCCATTTGCTTGAGCTTGGGGTAAGAGAGGGCAATTCTGAACCACAGCCGACAGACCCGGGCGAAACTAGAAGCATCAGTTAGAGCAGTTTGTGCAACGCTTGGCACAGCGAGAATCCGAGTGCAGCTTGATTTCGTCCTTGTTCGGCAAGCACAACAGCCAATCGCAGTTTGGACGCTGCTGGAATTCGAAGCGACGAGTAATTGGAGACTGATCAGGAAGTGGCTCATCCGGCACTGCAAATTCGAAGACGAGGCGAAGGATCTCGGGTATCTGGAACATCTAAGCAGTACTTGGGCTACGCCCAGAGTACTAGCAGCTCACCTGCAACGCTCTCAGTGCCGCTGTCATATTGGTCGTCGCGTTGTTGTTGCTGTGTTGGAAGAGAGGAAATCCGGCCGCATCACGTGCTTGACGTGACCTTCAGGCAGGCCAGCTTCAGGCGCCATGGAGAAAAAACCCCTCTTGCCTATTCAGTGCAAGTCTGATTACAGTAGCGTCATCTATAAAATCCATCTGGGTCGTTGTGGTTTCGTTGCATGCAGGCTCACGTGCGAGACTTGCCACAAAGCATTTTTAATACCTCTGCAAGATTGGAATAACATGCTTGCAGCCAGGCAACAAGCGGATAAATAACAACAGACCTGCGAACACTAGCTTACATGTCTTTACTTCACTAATTGAAATGCATGTGTACTGATTGATCTTCGGGGGTTATTAAACGATTTCCCAGGTATTGACAGCTTCACCTCCGTATCTTCTATGCCTACTATCCGATCTAACATGACTACTCCTGCTTGATGATCTCCCACCTCTGGCTGCTCGGTACTCGTCAGTCGAAGGTCCTCTTCGGCTGCTAGCTGGCCGTGACGACGAGCGTGACGACTCATGGGATTGCTCATTCATGAACAATTCAGGACGCCTTCCACGACTTCTATCGCGTAGCATGCTTCCAGCATGCATCGTATTCTGGCTCTTCCTATCTTCTGTGACTGTATCTAGATCTGGTCCTCTTCTTCCCCGTGATGGATGCATTACTTCCGAAGTAGGAGACAGACAGAATTCCGCTTCGATCGCAGTGATTGCATCCTTTAGCCAACCACATCCAGCAATATCTTGAATCGTCCACCGTTTCGCTACATCAAGCTCCAGGCAACCCCAAAGCAACTCCTGGACGTACTTTCGCTCCTCCTCTGTGGGCAACGCAGGCGCGGCATCCTGTCGAGCAGCGTCTCCATTCTCTTGAGGCAGAATGTTTGGTGAGGCTGTGATATTGCTAGATGGCATGATCTTGCTTTTGGACGAATCTGTGGCTTTGAGGGCTCGTGGCAGCTTCCAATCGGCTTTCATGATGCTGACTCTTAGACGAGGTTCGAAACCATCATCGAAAGGCAGTCTGCCGTCAATCAGGGCATAAAGGACACATCCGAGCGCCCAGATGTCCACAGCCAGAGAAGAGATAGGCGAAGGCGATCGTATTTGCTCTGGAGAAGTGTACTGTAGACTTCCAGCTGTTGCATCAAAAGCACCAGCACCGCCGTGCGTCATGAGCGATGTAGGAATAGCGTGATGCTGTCGAGCTCGCCGTTGTGACACTGAAGGCTGAGTGACAGGAAATGCGGACGGAGGCAGCGAATTGGAGAGATCAAAATTGATATCGCTAGTGGTACTGCCATTTTTCATGTCGACGTCCATCGAATTCGCCGATGGCATTAAGGTAGAAGCTGCGTGACCCAAGGAAGAGAAAGCAATGGGTCCCGTAGGAGTCCCGCTGCTTGCTAGAGGCACCGGACTCGATGTACGCGTACCCAGCATATGTGCATCACCGTCGCTTAAAGCGTGCTCCCTTCTTAGCTTTGGGTCGTCCTTGAAAGGGTTGGCTGTCACTGGTCCGCTGCCAGGGCTGGACATTGGTGAGATCAAGCTCGAGTCGCCAGTTGGGGGGCCTGCACTGAACGCAGTATTGGCTGTCAGATTTGGAGCATATGCAAGTCCGAAATCCGATATCTTGAAATTGCCTTTGTCGTCCAATAGGATATTTTCCAGTTTGATGTCCTTGTGGGTCACATTGAGGGCTGTGTGTAAATAGCGAAGACCAACCACGATTTGAGCGAATATCTTCCTTGCTTGATCGAATGGCAAGCCTGCGCCTCCTGCTGGTATGTCGCTTGCTGGTCGTATTCGTATCGATGATGAGCGTTGTAGCTTCGCTCCTGCTCGTGGTTGTGCAGAGGATGATTTAGACTGTGATAAATTGGATTGGGACGCATTTTCCGCTGGGGAAGAAGCTACGACTGCAGGGGGAGGAAGTCTAGATAATTGCGTAGCAGAAGCGCTAAGTGAAGGCGGCGAAGAGTCGCGCAAAGGCGGGCTTTTCGAACCACCATTGCCATACGCCTTGACGTATTGAAGGAGATTGCGTTCGCAGAGGGGCATAAAGATGTAGCTTGCAAAATTGTCCTCATAATAGTGGAGTAGGGGAAGAATATGTGGATGGTGCTGATCTAGCTGCGACCAGATCGACACTTCGCGTTGCAGAGCTGCATCCGCCAGTGATATATCGCCAGCCTGAGTTTCGGTATGCATATCCCCTTCGTCACTGGTTCTCCGAGATGCGAACTTGTTATGAGTGTTATCGGACGGTGTAGAGGCTTGAGAGTCGGAACTGTCGATAGACATGGTAGATGCCATCTGGTAATAGTCGCTCTCTGAGCTAGGAGGCAGACCTTCCACGGTAAAACCCTTCATAGGGATTGACGGACTCGAACAGGATCTGCCTCTGCGGTTCCGAGGTCGCCCACTCTTGCTTGACTCGCCATCGATCATGGCTCGATTTGTCCTGGTTGGATCTCGCTTGACCCGCTTTGGCCCGTCCGCCTGACCATTGACGCTTTCAGCAATGAAGCTGCTTCCTAGCTTTGCATCAGACCAGCTAATGCCCTGTCTTTCGCTTGGATGATATGATGGTGAGTGAGAATGGCGCACAATCTTCACGGCCACCGCTTCCCCGGTTTCGATGTGTCTTGCTCTCCGAACCGTCGAGAACGTTCCTTGCCCTATGATCTTCTCCAATACGAATCCGTCTACTTCTTCGCCTTCATCATCTGGATCTGGCGCAATAAAGCTGCGAAGAAAGCTGGTTTTCCCCGCTTCGCTACCTTGCCGCGTGCTGCCACCGTTTACACCAACACTAGCGCTGTCAAGAAGCAGAGCTGATCCTTCCGGTACTTTGCTGCTCTGACTGTGAGTTGATGCGAGTTCTGAGCGCATTCTTGAAAGCATGTTGCCCCTTCCAGGTGCTGAGAATGAGTTTAGGAACTCTGCCGCCGGGGACATGACATCACTGGTCGACAGGTCCATAAGTGAACCATTATCGCCCGATTCAGATGCCTCTCCGCCGCTGTAGTGTCTTCGCGGTGCAGGCGCATGGCTATGTGTTGCGTATGATGGCTGTGGCGAACGAGCACGAGAGCCGGTCTCTGACTGCCAAGGAGACTGACTTCTGGACGCAGCAGCAGCTTCAGCCTGGCGTGCTCGTAGATCCGGCAAGCTTGAAGTGAGAGCGTCTGTAAGAGCGTCGTTGATTCCGGGACCATTCGAAATGCCAGCATTGTTGCCAGTGTCCACTTTCGCTAAACGTCCTCGCTCGGCTATGGTGCCTGAAGCTGTCTTGCCTATTGGAATGGGTGAGGAGGTCTGTACGCATTCAGAATCAACCAAGAAGGTTGCGGAAGTGTCAGCTGGATGAGACAGCGGTCCGTCGCTCCCCGGCTTCCATCCTGAGCGGTCTCGGAGATTCATCGGTGACAGCTTTTTGTCCACGACTCTAACTCACAAGGGCATTCGAGCCGGGACGGCCGTGAGGACGGTCGTCCTCCAGCACGCTTGTCAGGCTGCTCTGGGTTGCAGTCGAGTCCTTCCTGTCTCTTCCAGTTCCAACAAGTGCGGCTATCGCACTTCGGTCACTTGGACTCGCTGCTGCATTGCTGGTCCTGCTCTGGCTCCTCCGCCGGGTCAGCAGCCCTCTCGGATCATAGAGCTCGAATGTACTCTGCGACGCAAGCGGTGGAGTGGCAGTCGGTACTGCTGGTGCTGCACCGGTCGTCTCGCTGTCGGTATTGCTTCTGCTGCTGCTGCTGATGGAGCCCTCTCCCGCTGTTGCCATCCAAGGCCCTCCTTGAAGGTTTCGAGCGGGAGTGAGGATGGATTGCCGAATCTGGTTCGTCTAGCAATGGCGTGCAGAGATGGAAGGCATGCGCATGAAGCTTGCAAGTGCTTTGACGATGCTGACTTGCTGGATGGATCTTCCTTGAGTAGGGACAACGCCAAAGAGCAAGAGAGCCCGATCACCCAAGGGGAAAGGCGATTAAGAACGTGCAACAGCGTCAACAAGCTGATGCAGGAAGACTGCTTGTCATGGTACATCTGCAAGTACAGGCTAACCTTGACAACACCACCCCAGCTTCTCCTGATGCATCAATGGTCCGGCAATCTTGTGCCGACATGACCCGTTAGCCCCCAAAACCTGGAGCTCCGGATTTACGTTCCACGCAGTTGACGTCCCAAGCCAGTGGCGTGCATATTTTGCAGGTTCAAAACATCAAGGGGATTCTACTAGCAGTACTTGGTCTACTCGTGATTCTCCCCCATTTCGCTGGTGTAGTCGGGCTAAGCCACCAGCAAATGAACCTTGCGGGGACATGCCTGATCCTGGTGATCCCTCCGGAGCCGTGAGAAACGAACGACGGGTTTTGGGTCATCGGCATATAGCTGGCAGTTGCGTGTTTCGAGATGTCCCCCTATTGCAGAACCCGGCCTTGTTGAAGTGTTTGAGTGTCCGCTGGCGGTCGATGACCTGCCTGGTCACTGCCGCAATCAACGTCTTCTTTTATCACGCCAGTGCACTTCACGTGGTACACCAAGTGCCAAGCATACAGGTCAATCAAGGCAGAACAAGCTTCCAAGGCAGCAGCGGACTCACAATTGTCGACAACACATCGAATGGGTAAGGGCTGAGCTCATCAGAGTGCCAATGATTCAGGTCAACGATACTCGGTGCAGCTTTGTAGGCGACATGCGTGAGATACTGATCTGCACACTTTCCTGCTACTGTTGATGTCTCCATGATGCTCGTCCATGTTGGGGATGTTCGGATCTGGGCACAGCAATTTCGCCTTCAGTGCAAGCAAAACAACAGTCACGTAGCTGAGAAACTTCTCATGAAAGACCTTCTCTCCTGTTCTATGTATGTAGCCCGACCACCAGCAGCTGCTCGCACATACACATCCATCTTCGATTCCACGAGTCTACTGCAGGACCGCCGCCTTGGCTCAAAGATCGCGAGCGTGAGGCGGACATGTGGCCAGAGGCAATCTTGCTGATGCCCTGTCGGGCAGATGTCCCATAGACTGCCGTATGGCCAGAAATTGTGGGGAGGCAACCTGCAGATAATTGGAACTTCCTTATAATACCCAGGCATGCGATGGTCTGATCTCAGCCCGCCGCTTTGGTAGCCGAGTTAACATGTTTCCTGATATGCTGATAGACAGGCAAATGTCTGAGCATCTCGAAGCAAACTGCCAAAATGCTACAAAACATGGTCAGCCAAGCCGCATGCCAGTTGTAAACAAAGTTCGCAAAACAACAAGACGTACTAATCATTCCACGTCTAGGATGGCCCATGTAGACCAGGCAAGCTGATTGCGGGTGCAGATGAGGTCTAATTCACTGGTCCAGCAATGTTCTGTGGTGTTGTGTGTATTCTCCGATCACTGAATGCTGGGTGTGGTGGTGAAGCAGAAGGCAGCAGGGAAAGAACGTTAGAAGCAAATAATAGCCCGGTGCACTGGCCAGAGCTCGTGTGGCTGCCTGATGGATCGCGCAGATGCAGCTGTCGCAAGCTGACCGGGTGGTGCCATCGTGAAGCCGCGCACCCTCGTCTTGCTCGAGGCTTCGACCTTGTCCTCACGCCTACGCGATTGAACAATACTTTGAACACCAAAGAGAGCCTTGAAGCACAGTGCATGCAATATCCACACGTAGTCAAAGTACAGTTGGCTATTGATGGCCGCCTGCATTACGCCGGGGAGACAAGGTGACGCCGGTCCGTCAAGATGCAAGCCGCAGCGTGGTCAAGGATCAATAGTGTGCAAGGATGGGTTACCGCGGAGTCCGCGCTAGACTGACAGTTACCACTGATGCAGAAGGCTAGGGTTACCAAAGAACCCTGTTCAATGGTAACTTGCACACTTGGTAGCGTAACTGCCAGTTTGCGTAAGGCTGTGGCGCTGCACGCCTTATACAGCGACTTCAACAAGCGAAGGAAGGCATGTCTTGCCTCGGGTGAAGCCATTGCAACTTGCATTACTAAAAGCTCAGCGATTCCTTGTATTTGCTAAAGTCGCTTGTCTTCTACATCATATGCTTTGACGAAGAATTGGAAAATCGCAAGATCGCCACAACGTATGCCGTCTCGAGCACGTTGGCATACAAACCTACTACAAGGGCTCGCTTTTCCCAACTACTCATGAGGTTCAGATCCATCCTCCTGCCCAAAACGATGGCTTCGTGCCTTAAGATACAGGTAATCATCCATATACTCGTCAATGGCAGCTTTTACTTCTTCATTTATCTCCCAGGAGTGCTCCTTGCCTTTGACTTGGCACACGCCGTTACTGTCTGCGACATCGTCATCTGGGGTACAAGGTTCCCGTATCAGCGACGGTCCCGATGGGGAATGGCAGTACTTTTGAATCTCACGCCAGCCTGCAAAGAGGGATAGTCAGACTTTTAACCCTCTGTGGAGGAGTCATGCGGCGTACCTTGCCATTTTGAGAACAGTCCCACGACCGCAGGATCCTCCGGCCACGAAAGCATGCAAGACTCATACTCTACATTCATCAAGGAGCAAAGCTTGCGCACGATCGCCTCGGTGTTATCGAAAATATCGTCGCTATCAATAATCAGTGGAGGATTTGCTAGATTCTTCTCCATGAAGCGATAAAGCTCTGCGCTTTGTCGTATACCTAGCTGTTCGCGATCAAAAACGCCTAGCGCGATATCTGCACGTCGGCCCAGCCGAGCCCAGGAAGGAATGCTTTTCTCGGGATTACGGATCAGGAAAACGTGCTTTACGTTTGGTGCAAGCAGGTCTTTTGTCTTAAGATAGGTAGGGTTCCCTGCACAAAGTATGTCAGTATGTTGCCCCAGCTTCTGGCTGTTCTTCCCAGTTCTCCGCTTACCATCTATGTCCAAATCAGGCGGCGTTCGCGCTCCTGGAAGAGCATTCTTCAACCCGACGATATGTTTGGACATCTAGATACCAACATTAGCTCTGCTGTAATTATGGACTACCGGCAAGTCTCACATCCTTGGTGTACACGGCCTTCTTTCCGCAAGGTGGATCGGTCATTTCACGCCAAACGTTTTCGAAGGTGGCGTCTGCGTATGTGCTGTACTTTGCGTCGCATGTCTCCTGACTGAACCCAGGTGATACTCGAGTTTTGGACCAGAAGATCGGGGCGCCTGAATCAATAAGAGCTCAGGGCTCATGCGCCGCTGTCTGTTATAAGCTGAAGCAAGCTTACTCATGGGTTCGTGCAGTACTTCTACGTCTTTGGTGACTCGTGCCAGAAAGAAGCGTTCGAAAACGGTCGAGCGAGTACGAGGCCACTGTAGCCGACAGAACGTAAGCCAATTCGGTCTTTCAGCAAGGAATTGCATCCCTTACAGCCCACAAGATCACAGCATTCATAGACTTGTCTCCCATCAGATCTTCCATTTTGCGATGAGTGTGAAGAGACGAGAGCAGAGGAGGTGTCTTATCGCTTAGCCTCGCTACAATTCGCTGTGCAGCGTGTCGCTTAATCGGACCCCCCACTATTTCTACCAAAGTGTTCTAACCCCCTTGTCTGAATACGCAGCCACCCCGTCGATCAGGTCGGTTGGCAGTTTTGCGGCGTCCGCCGGTTCGAGCGAATCCCCAGTCGAGGCCTGAATATGTCCAGTTAGAATGCTGTGTACGTGCATGCTTAGGCGGCGCATTATGCGGCTGTTCATCAGTCAAGGGAACCCTGAGCGAATTCCTGAAGGAACGTAATGTAGGATGCCAATCATAGGCTTGCAACTTGCGGTATTCAACGCGCAAACGTCTCATTTTACGCTACACATATCGGAAGGGGGACTTGAACAGGCGCCGTGCCATTCTTGCATGACGGCGCATGCCGGAAAGCTCGCGTCGCACAATCCGTGTTGAACATACTGCGATGTAGGAGACCGTGGTGCGGAGCCAGCTCGAGCACAGCTCAGCTTCCACTATTCATGAAGAACGGAAGACTCGCCAAACGCGCCAGGTCATCTGCTCTTATTCCCTGCAACTCTTCTGAGGGATACATATGAAGACATGGCTGTGCTGGGCGCTCAACTGCCGCATCGGTAAGCGCTTGATGAGGTTGCTTGTAGGTTTGGGTAATGATCTGCAAGTAGTTTTAATGCGGCACGTGAGGCATCTGGCGACTGATTCGGAAAGAACACATGGCTAAGCATTAGTTCCGAACTTCATCGTGGACAGAGGACCGATGTGACTTACAAGCGCTGCAGCAGATTGCTGCTCAAGATCCACGAGGTCATATTGATGTGCTGCTTTGTAGAGTGCGAAAGCATGCTCCCAAAGTGCAGTGTCTATAGCCCGAAAACACACGCTCTCTCACACCCAGCGCTCGCAGTATAGCTTCCAAGACAGCAGGTCGGTCAGACATGTAATATAACGGCAAGGCGATTTTACTGGTAATGTCGGAAAGACCAAGCGTCCGGGAATTGAAGAATGGAACGCAGAGAGGAGAAGGCTCTACATGCTAGATTCATATAGCTGGACTTCGTGTTGGCAAAGCTAAAAAGTTGTCAGCCTAGCTAACCAACAGCGAAGACGTAATTGGAACTCCAAAGGGCCAAACTTGCAAGGGTGTTTAATTGGAGCTATAGCCAGCAATGGATTTGTCACATCAAAGCCATCACCTTCGAGTCGTCACTGTTTGCTGTTGCCGTTCCAGGTGAGCAAGTCCCAAACAGCCAGGCGAGAGCGATGACAGACGACCTGTCGGGGAAACCGCTGCCAAGTCAGTCTCATCGAAAAAGACCAGCGTGTCTACCCTCAGACTGCACTGATGCTCACCCGCGTGTACGTGGCCATCATGTCGTATCTCGCTGTATTTCCCTACTAGTCGCTTGTGTCTGCACCAATTGCCTGACTACCGGAAGCAGAGAGGAAAGCCTGTCGATACGGGCACACAAGGATGGAGTTCGACATTGCTCTTCACGGTTCGTTCTAGAAGACTGTCATATGGTGGGCAGCCCTGAAGTTGCGCAGGTGTCTGAGCCATGTGGGTGTGTTTCCCTGTCGTAACTTCACTCTGCCCAACCCAATCGGTAGGTTGCGTATACCCAGCGGGCTTCAGGTTTATGAAGCTCGCCTGTTCAAAGATTGTTGGCTATTGTAGTGCAAGTACTAAGACCTGTAGGTCTACTAGAAACGAATCGTGGCATGCGATAGATACCCAAGCTACACGAACTAGAAAGATGCACATAGGACTAATTATATTTCAAAAGCGCATCAAGCAGAAAAGCACACCGTCCTACAATTCACCATCAAGAATCACGCCCATTCGAATGAGTTCTAGCGGTGAGGAAAGATTATCTTCCCCTCCCTACCCAGCGTACCTAGGGGACAGACCAGAGCTACTACTACTCACTTGCAAGTACCAAGCAGCGTATATGGATCCCCTTCCTCGCCGACATCCGAGCGGAAATCATGCAGCACGTTGAGACAGTATATAGCATTCCCATCATGGAGTCAGCCTTCTGAGAAGGTGTTCTATTATGTGGGAGCGAAAGTGCACACTGCGCATAAGGAAGATGAAGTAATGATGGCTGAGCAAGCAGGATGAGGCAGCTGGAACGCGCCTGGCGGTGTTGTTCGTGTTTCGGGGGTCCAGTAGGTGCGTATGGAGTGGATCTCATTGTACGAGTGGGAGCAGTGAGAGTAGATGTGCGCGTGCACATCTGCTTGCTTCGCACCCTCCCGTGCATGCTCTGAGTCATGGGCATACAATAGCACCGGCGAGAGCTCGAATGACAAGACTGGTTTCTTGTTAGCTAAACCTAAAGATTTTGCAGGTGCTCTGCAAGCATGGAAGCTTCAGAAGACTTGCAAGCTGATTAGGACTGCCGCTGAGCGCAATTCTTGGTAAACAGGCTTTTTTTCGTGCATCGCTAAAGCACATAAGGAAGGAAATGGTCTAAAGATTCGAAAGCCGCAATCGCCTCATCTGAAAACCTCATCTAAACTGTCACAAAACGGCATATACTACAATGCACAATATACAGTGACTCCCTCAACTTGCGGGGGCTCGGATGTCCCACAACGTCTCGTCGAGACTGATTACCGCTTTCTGACTGCGAAATCATGAACATAAGAGGCGCTGGCTTGGGTGTATAGAATGTAGGATCTGCACCCTGCTGGTGGGTACGAAACAATCGAAGGATGACTCCAAGGATGCATGGAAGAGTGCGTTAAAGTGCTTGTATAGAGGCAGGCCGCCAATCAGTCCCGCATGATGAAGCTGATGATACACGTTCTATTGCGCCAGGAGGGTGAACTTCATGGGTAATCTCACAGCTGTAATGTGGTGCTTTGCGTTGAAGCACTTACTAATTTTATCAAGTCTTCGACCAGTAATTTGTTCAGATCTTCCTGTAAGTACCATCTGGGACACATACGAGCAGCACGTAGCAGCAAAGCGTCCGCAAGCTTGTTGTGTATAGGTCTAAAAACTTCGGTCAGGATCTTCAAAAGTGGCTCAGTTGACGTACCATGGACTTCCAAACTATTTCGAGTGAGGGTGGGTTCAGCCACATGAGAGGCTCATGGAGGCAGACGACTTTCCTACTTACTGTAGTAAGTCTGCAGCTTGTTGCACAAGTTCAGGTACTCGATGCCACTTTGCCGCTTTGTAGATGGCGAAGTAATGTTCCCAGGGCAAGGCATGATCATTTGGCAGTATGATAGAGACCCTCTTATTTCTGGAGGCACGTAGCACAGCTTCCAAGACGGGTGCCGCTTCTGACATGTGGTATACAGGGATATTATCCCAGAACTCTTCCGGATAGACTGTCTGAGGGACTGCCGCTAAAAACGTTGAAGGCATCAAGGTCTTTCTCTGGACACCATAAGCCATCTTTTCAGTGTCATTGCGCTCCCTACGGTGAAGATCAAGTCTGCGCCTTCATCCGGGAAGTCCTGGTTAACCTCATAATTGTCCAGGGGGATCCAGGCGGTGGCTAGCGTGCTGCTAAAATGTGGTCCAGTAAGAGAGGAGCATGCTGTATGATGGTAAAGGAGTGATTGGGGGTGGGAAGATCAAGCTGATGGCGATCGATGGCCAAGCCTGAAAAGAATAGGAGTACGACGTGCGACAGCGACTCAGACTGGTATAAGAAGGCATACTGCTCGGCCTAGTATGCCCGGCCTGAAAAGGATTCCAAAAGATTTGGCATCCTGTTTGGACAGCGATGATTCGTTTGAACCATACATGTCCCAAATCTTGCCATATTGTGTTTCGATGTTCTTGTTATGACGATGAGGCTGAATAGTGCCTACAAAGTATGAACAGTCCTGTACCTGTCAACGTTAAAGACACGTTGTCTGAAAGACAGCCTGTCGATGGAGAGGCCAAGGCACCTAGAAAGGTGGGTGAGCAAACCTTTGTCAGGCTGTACGACTTCCCTTGTGACAGGGCAGAGCCTCTGCAGTATTTTCGCGGCAACTGCTGTTCTTGCTCTCGGCCACGCAAGGAAGTAGCCTGCCTTCGGAGGATGCGAAAGCGCTTGACAGGTAAGCAAGGATCACAAACGAGTAGCGACAGGCAAGCTCCATTCTGGCGACCATGCTGTGGACTGAGTGGAGTGTACGTTGAGCCGTCTGCCACCTTTGCAATGCAGTGAAAGCCTGATCATGTAAGGCGACGAAAGTCAAGTCTTCTTGCGCAGGTTCTTGAACGAGCAGCTTGCATCTGCACCGACGGCGGCATCTGGAGCCCTCCAAACGAGCATGATGCTGGTTACACGGGCATGGACGACTCGGTGGTTGAGGTTCAATGACTGCTCTGTATGTTTCTGACAGCGCGCGAGAAGCCCACGTTGGTTGCAAGCAGAGCAGCGAGCCAGTGGCACATGGAGGCATAAAGACCCGGCCGGCGAAAACAGTGACATGCATTTCCAAGAGAATCGTTGCAGACCAACTTCCAGTACATAATGTCACATTCTACTGATGCTGGCCAGCCTTCCAGGTTGAAAGCCTCTGCATGCGGTGCACTTTTCGCATCGCTACTCCAGATACAAGCAACATTCGCCTTCAACAGATGGTGCCCTATCCTTTCGCATGATGATGTGGTTCCATAAAGCGAAGGACTGCCTCCAGTATGGCCAACAGCCACTTGAACCACTGCTACCACCCGAGCCCGGAGTGTTGTTGGATTTCTTGACCTTCAAATCTGGAAACAGCGCTTCCAGTTTCTTCATGAACGGGCCACTTGATCGTCTTGGAGCGAACCACAAAGGTGCCAGTGTGCCATCTGGCAGCTTGAAGGAGACGCTGCTCGCGTGCTTGAGACTGCCCACATCGAGTCCAGACTGGTCAGTCCCTGTGATTTGACACAAAGCAGACAAGCTTACGACATGCATCAGAAGTTCGACACCCATCAGACTGATTGTATCCTTCGACATTCTCGAGATAGGAGCATTTCAAATCAACTTCCGGCACTTGTTCGCAGGTTCCCAGAATCTGAAGAGTGTACCGCGGTTGTAAAGGTCGAGGGCTTCTGCCGTTGGTAAATCGGGCAATTTGGCACTTACAGAAGCATCAATCGAAGGTTTAGGCTACCTTCAACCAAACGCACCGAGAGATTACTCACACCAAGATGTCGCCGGAGATCAGGCCAAAAATCAGCTCGATTCTGTCATTTCGCTGTAAGGACTCCCGATATTCATAAGCAGATCAAGGCTGATAACGTTCAAAGATTTCTCTGATAACTTGTACAGTGGTGCTTTAGTGAGTATCCTCGTGGCTTTTTCTGCCAATCTGTCGAAGCCAGTCTCTTTGGCCTTTTTGTAGATAGACAGCTCTTCTTCTGGCGGCAGATCTAGCCTTCTTACGCTTTACGAATATTGACTGCCGGCAAGAGTGAAGGAGACAAAGAATATGGACGACTCACAGCAGTATATCACTTGCATGAACCGCTAGCATATCCATCTCAATAAGCCATGGTGGCGAACCCAACATCACGAATGATACGCCAGTCTAGCGAGCCAACCAAGCAAGCAATGTCTATCCATGGTTTCGCAATACACAGCTTTCAGAAGGATCGCGACCACGTTAGGCTGTTAATCAAGATAAATGTGCGACATGCCGCTCGGATTATAGAGAGCACATGCGTCACTCTCAAGCATCGATGCCAGAAATGGCGAGGCAGCGCGTAACTCTTCCTTATGAATCTTGGACAGAGTTATGCAGGTGTGCAGGCCCCAGATCGATCCTCTCTTCCGGCTCGATGCCTCCGATGGACTAGCCACTGTCAGGTTGCCATGGGCACACCGAAACCAGTCGTCCCATTCCCAATTCCTGTTGACGATAGACGGCAGAAGAGGCAGGCCGATTATTTTCGCATACTCTTGATTCTCGTGAGATGTATCATCCGCTTGCGAGTCATACGCATACTCCGCGAGGTCTGCAAGTCTGAAATCATCGTAGTCGAAATGTGCGCTGTGGAGAGAGAAAGAAAAGTTGATCTCGCAACATGAATGTCCTCAGAACCGGGCTGCCAGCATGTTTGACAAAGTGCGTGCCACGTGTCGGACAGATCAGACTGAACCAAAGCGAGAGTCTGATAAATTGATCGATATATGCTGTCCTCGTCGCATGACAGAGAAAGAATAGCTATATAAACGTCGGCTGGCAATCAGAATGTCAAGCTGGCGGGCGGTCTGGATCGCATTTCGATCCCATTGTACTGATTGATGACTGCAACATCGTAGTAGACTGTCTGCAATGCACACCTTCGCGTTCCCAGCTACTACAATGACTTTAGTACTTTCTCCGCTGTATTGAAGAAGATATCGGCATGCTGCTTTTCGAAGACGCTGATTAAGGAGAAAGTCAGTTGCGTCAGCTAAATCTGATTCGAAGCGGCGAGAACGAAATTAAACTCACAGCATTGGTCTGAGCCGGACAGCTGATTTAGAGCAAACGCAAACGACATTAGCGATAGTGGCCTACCTATCTCTGCAGTCAGGTTCCCAGAGTCCGCTTTGGGCGTGACGCCACTGGGAACGCATACTGAACTGAAGCAGTAACTCACATCGGTCACCGCAACCTCCCATATTGATGCCATTCAATCTCATTTGCTTAACGAAAGCGTCTCTCTTCGCCGGAGTTTCAGCGTCGAAAGCGATGAAAGTTCCCTGACTGTAGGACACAAATGAAATATCCAGGCTCAGAAATATGCCTCGAAGCTGCAAAAGAAAGAATGAAATTTCAAAACATACCCTTTTCCTCGTACATTCGAAATCTTGCCCTTTCCAGCGCCTTCTTGTAGCTTTGTCAATCCGTTGAAAATATAGTCTCCTACTTCTGCTGTATTCTGGACGAGATTGTCTCGTTTGATGATTTTAATCATTTCTCTCGCTTGTAGTGCTCGGATTGGATCTCTGTTGGAATCGCAAATATGCCGAAGTAGGATTCCATCATCAGCGTCCGACCGGGATAAAGTAGATATGGAAGTGGCACTGACCCCATCCAAGTGCCGAAAGCTCGCAATGGTAAAGAAGCCCTTGTTCCAAGTTTATGATAAAATCCAGAAGCTTGAGCTTTCTTAGAGAAAGAAACCATATCAGGAGAATTTTCCGCTCCTAGACCCCATTTTTCATGAGCCCAAAGAGTACCAGTAGCTCCTAAACCAGTTTGTACCTCATCACAAATCATGAATACCCCATTATCCTTTGTGATTTTCCTTAAACCTTGGAAGAATTTAGGAGAAGCATGGAAATCACCACCTTCTGAAAGAATAGGTTCAACAATCAATGCTGCTACCGGTTTGCCCTTCTCTTTCCATTCTGAAATTATTTCTTGTACTGCTTCCAAGCATCTTTCTTCTTCTTTTGCGTTCTCTTCGATATTCTCTTCTAGTGGGTACTTGAGGGCTGGGAATGGTGCGGAGGGCCAGTCGAATGCTGGGATGTCCAGCTTGTGAATGGCCTTGCTGCGTGTTGCGGACAAGGATCCGAAGAGACGGCCGTGGAAACCTCCTTTGAAGGAGATGACTGTCAATTCAGGTGAGCCGGGCTGTTTGCACCAACACATTAATCAGCAGGGCTCGAGAGCAATTTAGGCGGATTAGCAAACTCACAGACTTGTTGTTCATGCAAGAATCGATCTCTTCCTGTGTGAATTCAACATTTCCACCTCTTTCTCTAGCTCTGTATGCCATGAAGGCAGCCTTTAGAGCACCCTCAACGGCGCATGAGCCGCATTGAGCTGTAAATAGTTGATCTAGGCCTTCTGGAATGACTGATCCCAGACCCTCCTTGATTACTTCCGCCCATTGCATATTTGGGAAGACACCTAGAGCGGGTCTGTTGATTGCGGCGGTGACGAATTCATCCTGCGAGCGTCGGTGCACTCAGTATCTATGCGAACACATGGATCGAAAAATAGTACCCACACTCTTTGCCAGTTTGACAAGATCCGGGTGATTGTAGCCGACAGCGATGGAGGCAATCTGGCCGAACATGTCAAGCAGAGCATTTCCATCCGCGTCAACTAGGTAGTTCCCATTCGATTTAGCATAATCAACAACTAGAACATGAGTTCTTGGATCTTGGAATTTCCCAATTTCAGAAGAGACTGCTTGAGAAGCTGGTCCAGGTGTGGTGTCGGTCTTCATGCTTGGCTGGGTGTACGCCGGCGATGGGAAGAGGGAGCGTGAAGGGGACGACGATGTGGAGGTCGCTTCAGTAGCATAGTTGCGTGTTGATGGTGCAGGATGAGCTGCCCGAGTGGCAGAATGGACTGCTCTTGCTGACGCTCCAAGAATAGCCGGGCATGATCCTGAAGAAGCGGCGAGTCGCGCAGCTTGACGGGACAGCATGCTGCTCGTGCAGTGTTGTCAGGGTTGTGCAGACAAGGCCGATGCAAGTAGTGAGTCTGTGCAAGGCAGAGGCCAGAGAAGAGGGCATGGACGTAGACGAACGAGCTTGTTCTGGATGCCCGCTTGATTACATGGTGCTAGAGCCGACCGGCCGGTGTGTCCGCGAATCAGTGGACGGCCATTGCGAGCAGCGTCAGACGATGGCAGCCATGAGAGCAGCTATCACAGGCTGATGTAAAAGCATCCAAGGCTCGGCCGGACCATCCCATTCCTGCTGCTGTCGGGCTTGTCCTGTGAGAGCAGCTTGCATCTCTATGCCCCGATCACGTCCTGCAGGACCCACCAGAGCTCGAAGAGGTGTTGCAGCAGAGATGCTGCATGGTTGCTCTGATAGCGTGCGTGGATCAGTGTATCCATCGCCTGCGCTTGCGTGGCAGTCTCCTCGTGCCCGTTCTGCTACACCGTCTGCCACCACATCACGCGCCATGTACGCGCTCTTTGACTTTGTTCCCAAGCCTCGCAACATGGCCAGGCACTGACGGCGATGCGGTATCCTCTCACCTTCTGGCACACGATTCGTCCAAGCCTATGAACATCCAGTCATAGCATAGCATCGCATCGCTGGGCCAGCGACAATGGAAGGCCTCGGGGCTGAAGGGCCTTGTGCGCCTGCACACGCTGTCGCATCAACGAGCAAACCATCAAGCAAAAAGGCAATCGTCCATTTGCAGCCCTCGGTGCGCCAGACAGTCGTCAAGACAATCACAACCACTACTATCCACTATGCTCCCATCGATTTGCCCCATCCAGCGTCTCCAAAGCTCGCTGGAGACTATGCCCAAGATCGTCATTCACTGCCTTTGTTGCTGGCAGAGGATAAAAGAAAGGCTGCTTTGCACAGAGCGGGACAATCTGTCAGCGATGACGATGAAGAGAACGGAAATGGACAGTCTACGAAAGACCTTAGGCGCTTCCAGCTGGAATTTGGAGGCCATACGGCCGAACCGATCAAGGCTGTCTACACGCTTGATGCCGAAGAGAGTACACAAGATGGAGCTTCAGCTGCTAGTGCGAGCGATAGAAAGGGTAAAGGTAGAGCCAGAGAGGTGTCTGAAGATCCACAAGCTGCTACTTTGCACGATATTACGTCTCGACAGGCCGAATTGAAGCGTAAGAGACGCGCCTCTACTGACCGACAAGCAGGCATAATCCGAGCACCATCATTGAATGTCCAGCCTAGAAGTAGCAGCAGCTTGTCACCTGTACCCGACGACAACCCTTATCCGCCTCGCAAGAAGAGCAGGAATGCAGCGGTCTCTATGGATGAAACCTGTCTCCTACAGAGAGTGGTCGGAGATGGTCTGGACACTCCTGATTCTACTTCAGGAAACATGCAAGACATCGGCAACAAGAGGACGTCAGCTGCCTCACCACGCTCTCCCAAGCACAAAGGCAGAGCACTCGCCTCGGACGTTGTCTTTCCTAGCCCTACTCTTTCACCGCGTTTACATCCGGATGAACTCGACGAAACCGGAACACGTGATGAGGCCATTGATATGGAAAAGCAGCTGGTAGCCCATGTCGAGTCTAGATTGGCTGCTTCAGAAGAAGTTGCCATCAGGAGTGCCACGACGCAAACCGAACAAGTCATAGAAGATGATGAGACTGAGGCGCATGGTGATGAAAATCAGCTTGCATGCCTATCGGAAGGCTACACTCTATCAACCCTCATGTCACTTCCATCTCTCGTCTCAAAGTACGCAAGCCTTTCCGAAAAACTTCAGCTGAACATACTCTACCAGCTTCTCCGCCAATCATCAACTCCAGTAATCCAAAAAGTAAACTATATAATCCAACCTGCATTAAAAAGAGATTTTATATCGGATTTACCAGCTGAATTATCATTACAAGTATTATCATATTTAACTGAATCACCTTCAACTATAATGAAATGTTTATTGGTTAGTAAAAATTGGAAGAGGTTTATTGATTCTCAAGGTCAAATTTGGAGTGATTTGTTAAAATATGATGATCTTTGGGTTGGTGCTAATATTACCGCTAGAAATGAAGATGGATCATCAATTTCTTCTTCCGATAATGCTGCTCTGGCTATTGAGAATGAAGAAGCTGCTTATTGGAATTCAGTTGGAGTCACCAAAGGTGCATTCGCTCGTTCCAGATCCAGTAGGAGAAGAAGTCAGGCTGGTAGATCAGGACGACGGAGAAATTCGCATTCCAAATCTTTAAGCAGGGAAAGAGCAGAGGGTGATGCTGTGGATGGCGGCGACGACACCAAGGAATTAGACGTCAAGGACTTGCTATCTGTCAATGACTGGAAATCAGCTCTTTTCCTCAAAAGGTGGAAGGAGAGAATCTGGGACGAGTCTTTCTCCGTAGAAGAAGCTGCTCGACCTACGGCTGAAAAGCTAGCAGCTGTCAACGACCCGACACAAGCAGACCGTGTTCAAGGTAGCAATACTCCACGCTCCGCCTCTAGACTACGTCGTGCAGACACCCGGCCTAGAATCGGGGAATACGCTCCTCGCCTTGGCAATATCTCACCTCCCACCGCTGCGCAGTCTCTCCCTGCTGAAGTTGACTATATCCATCCTTTTAAGCTCATATACAAGAAACGGGTCGCAGTACGCTCACATTGGTTCTCACACGAGCCAGCTGAAGAATCAGTTCATCGAACTACATTCCGAGGAACCCAAACATCAGTAATTACAAATTTACAATTTGATAATGAGAAAATAGTAACTGCAAGTGATGATCCTACTATTGATATCTATGATACTACGACTGGAGAAATGAGAATGAGATTAGAAGGTCATGATGGTGGTGTCTGGGCTTTACAGTATATTGGTAATGTACTTGTTAGTGGTAGTACGGATAGAACGGTTAGAGTTTGGGATTTGGAGACTGGGAGTTGTACGCACGTCTTCTATGGGCATACTAGTACTGTTAGATGTTTACAAATAGTAGAACCCGTCAATGGTAAGCTCACGCCCATTTTCCATATTTCCATCAGTTCAGCTAATCAGCCCAAATGTCGTTCCAGTCAACCCCGATCCAAATGGAACTCCAGTCTGGGAACCACCCTATCCTCTTATCGTGACAGGATCACGAGACTGGACTCTGCGAGTTTGGAGACTGCCATACCCTAGTCGAACCTCCTCTCTTCTTCCATACTGTCCGCCTTCGCCGAACGATGAAGTCCACGATCCCGCAAACAACGCCTACTATCTTCGCGTGCTCAGAGGACATGGACTTGCAGTCCGAGCTCTTGCAGCTCATGGTCGTACGGTAGTGAGCGGAAGCTACGATTCCTACCTTCGAGTATGGGATCTACTTTCTGGCGAGTGCAAGCACAAACTAGTGGGACATAGCGCCAAAGTGTATTCCGTTGCTCTAGACACGGCTCGTAATCGATGTGCGTCGGGATCAATGGATGGAAGTGTGAGAATATGGTCACTTGAAACTGGAGAATCTCTCTTCAGGCTGGATGGACATAGTTCTCTAGTTGGCCTACTTGGTTGTTCGCATCATTTTTTAGTATCAGCTGGTGCAGACTCGACTCTCAAAGTCTGGGATCCGAATACTGGAACTTGCATCAATACGCTAGCTGCTAACGCTGGTGCTATTACCTGCTTTAAGCATGATGATTTCAGAATCGTCAGTGGATGTGAAGGACAGCTTAGAGTGTGGGACATAAGGGGTGGACAGTTCGTGAAGGACGTTGTGCAGAACATGCAAGGAGTATGGCAGCTTCAGTTTAGCGATCGCTTTGCTGTCGCTGCTGTCAGCAGAGATGGAAAGACAGACTTTGAAAGTAGGTTCTTATTGCGTTCCGAATCGCAAGTACGAGGGCTGACGGTCTGCTAATATAGTCCTTGATTTTTTCCCTGAACTGCGCGAAGACAGATCACACTGGTCGGGGTATGATGATTACCAGGATGGCTATGATAGTATGGGGGAAGACATGCACGGCAAGTTCGACGATTACGGTACTACTTTAGACCCGGGGGGCTCCGAAGATGACGACGTATTTAGCTCCATACCCCATTATGAAGTCTCATCATCGCAAGCATCGATGTTCCAAACGCCGCGTCAGGCAGGTGCCACCGCTGCTCGCCCTCCACCTGCTAGGAAGCATGCCGAGGCTCGATTCTACTCGTATCCTGATAAGCAACCTAAAAAACATCACCACCACCATCACCATCGACACCATCACCACCACCATAGCAGCCAAGCGCAAAGCAGCGCTGAAACTAGAAGCTCGAGATCTATCTTACGTCCTGGACGGTCCGCTGCGACTAGGCAACTCAGCGGTGCAGGATCAGCGATGTCATCAGTCGTCGTCGTTGATCCTGAGAATGTAGATGATCTCTTCGCTTATGACGCGGGTCATGAAGCTGGTCCCTCGGAGACATATGTACACCACCAAGCACATCCAGGACCTTCGACCGCTCATCAAGACCATCAAAATCACTTGCATGTTGGAGCAGCTTTGGCTGATCTGGCCAATTCAGCGGAAGATACGCATGTGAAAAGTGAAACTCTGGAAGTTAAAGCCGAAGAAGAAGAAGAAGATGTGCAATATGAACCCCTGTAGCCATTCATACAGTCTTAATGTATATGTCATTGCTGTGATCAGTATGTGACTACCGGGTCTAGTTGTATTGTACCGCAATCCCATGTCGTGCAGATCCTTGCAATGCAGCTGCACATCCTTCTGCTTCACGTAACGTTGACCAAATCCATGTCTGAGGTGTGCATCGAGGAACACCGAACCGGTACTAGGGATCTCAAGAAGTACTTCTTGACTTCCCAAAGCACTGTAGGTTGGTAGGATCGCCGCCCGTACGCGTGCTAAAATTGGAGAAAGACACGTGCCTCTGCCGATGATATATGCCGAAGTTGAAAGCCGAGATTGTGTTTTCCGCACAGTCTGACCAGCTACTCTCTTTCTCTATCTGCATATTGGGAGCCCGTCAAGAGTCCTCAATATGTCGGTAAGCGCGTGTGCGAAACGTATTGCACAACTGCAAATGCTGAGCACATGAGCAGGACAAATCCGCCTTGAAGAGCTACCCCGCTGGACATCATGAGAGTGTGTTACGATCGCACCTCTCGCGGACAGCTCAAAATTCAGCTCACCATCTCATACCATATCTGAAACCTGGAATGAAGATACTAGACATTGGCTGTGGTCCAGGTACCATCTCCACTTCTCTTGCGAATCTCGTCGGTCCGTCTGGGAGCGTGATCGGGATAGATCCATCGGCTGAAGTTATCGAGCAAGCGAGAAAGAACACCAATACTACCGAGCATGACAATGTTGCTTTTGAAGTTGGAGATGCTTCGAATCTACGATTTGGAGATTCATCATTTGATGTTGTTCATGCTCATCAAGTTCTTCAGCATGTTTCGGATCCACTAGCCATATTGCGTGAAATGAGAAGAGTAGCTAAATATCCTGGTGGTATCGTTTCATTACGAGAAGGGGATCTACCTGGATCACTTCTATATCCAGATCCATACGATACATACGCTATATTTACCGATGTCTACACCAAAACAGCACGTGCTACAGGAGCAGATCCACAACTAGGAAGAAAACTGCATGTCTATCTGCGTCAAGGTGGTTTCAAGAAAGAAGAAATCGACATTAAAACAACAGCCATGTCATATGGAGCTAATAACTTTGAAGAAGCGAAATGGTGGGGCAATTCATGGGCGGACCGTTGTCTGAAATCTGGCTTTCATGATGAAGCTATAGAGGGAGGACACGCTACTGAAGGAACAATGGAACTACTGGCAAAGATGTGGGGAGAATGGGGAGAGAGCGAAGATGCTTTATGGGCTATCTTTCAAAGCGAAGCCATATGTATCATCTCCGAATAGGGCATATTGCAAATGCTTTCTCGAGAGGACGTAGAGGATGGACACAGTGTAGAGCTACTACTGCACAGATTTGGATGTTTAGGAGTCTTGATAGGGAGAGACTGGGTTTCTTGCCATCTAACCTGCCCGGAGCCTTGTCGTGCCGCTCTCGTAAACAAACGAGTGTTTTCCTTACGGCATGACTTAGAGGATTGAGACTTGATTGCTGTTTCTCTTGTGGTGACGTTCAGAACTCGAACTTGAAGTCAATGGCGCCATGGCGGTACACTCTTCCCGGCTCGATTGTGCTATTGAGCATGCCGACCCAAAGATGAGGACGAGCAGGAGGAAGAAGCTGTAAAGGAGTCATTGCATTCTTCTTCCTTATGGACACTACCATACGTGCGGACGAATCAAAGCTGATAATCACGAATGAAACGCCATCATTTGTAGGATCTTGTTTAACTAGAGATTTCGTCTCGTCTCATTCACTTTTGAAAGACGGATAGCGTTGGAAGATCACAGGAAGTAGTTTTGGGTCCACGGTATTCCGCTCGAGCTTGGGAGCACCTTGTATTATTATCCCCTGCTTTAGAGTAATGGTCCATGCTCGTGTGAGAGGCTCTTTTAGATTCCCGTGCGTAGCTGTGAATTCTGGGATGTTCTCTGCTACGAGCTGTAGCACGAGGTGGGAGTTTAGCACAAAGGCTGCAAGGGCTTCGTCGTGGTCGTTGTTCCTCAGAGCGATGATGAGTTTGCACTGGTGTTGAACGAAAGGTATGTTGACTGTTTCAGTGGGCAAGTTGTTGTCGAAAGACTCGATAGTCGAATATTAGATCCGCTGATACCATGTTTGTGGCCTTCCAATCAACAGTCTGACGAGCCATTTTCTGGAGCGATACAATGAGTGGATCGAGCTAGTGATGAACGTTCAGCACGTAACCTCGAAGCAGCTTTACGCAATAGAGTTCCGCTGAAAGAAAGAGATCAGCGAGGTGTCAATGCAGGACGCAAGGGTATAGACGACGCACCATGACATCCGCTGCACTAAAGCAGGCTCGGAGAAGACTTGCTGGAGCTGCTTGCTTTGAGATCATCCACACCCTTGCCTGCATGTTGTGCATTCTTGCTTCGGGGGCGAGTCGACGAGATCCGTCTCTGGGCCAAGCTTGTGGATGATGCAAGACATGACTGAGTGAAGGCGTTAGGTGGAATCAGAAAGGATGTCGAGTGTAGAAGTATAAGCAGAGCTAAGGATGAGGCGCATGTCCTTCTTCTAACATGAATACGGCCATCCAGATTGTCTCTGACATTTGGCCTGTCGAACGAGGCGCATCCAGAGCAACAACGCCCCGAAGTCATCGAAGGGAAGAAGTAGCTTTCTGTAGTGCTATAGTCTCAGTGGAGTCCTTTAGCAGTACTACGTTGCTTCTAGTCTTCCTAGGCCGCTCGCGGACTCGTACATCTCGCTTCATCGGATGCATGGATTAGATTGCCTTGGAGGGCTTGACGAGACTGCTTCAAGACCAGTCAGACTGTTCATTTCAAATACTCAGTGTCCACCATCGATATCATATATCCAGATCGTCCGCTTCCAAGATTGCTGAAGCTCTCTCGACTTGCTGCTTCACCCTTCTGCTCTCTCCCAAAACGTGATCAGAAAGCTTCTATCGACATTCGCGCATGCTGCAGCTCGAGGAGAGCACGCAGCGCTGTGAGGTGCATGCAGAGGGTGAGCTATCCAAAACTGACAGACTATTCTGCCTTCCCGACGCGTGCTGATGCCTTCCACCAGCCACTCCGACGCCGGCCTGCTGACTGCAATGCAACCTTCAACATGGGCAACAGCGAGTGCATCGACGACGACGACGATAACTCATATCACAATGACCAGCCAGCACAGACGCGTCAATAACACGCGTAGAAGGGCAAGCACTGGCAATAAAAGCTATCGCGAACCCAGCAACTTTAGCGACGATAACGATGATGTCGACTTTTCGCGATCATCCTCGTCCACGACTCCCGCTCCTACACCTGGTCTAAAAGAAGCAAGAGAGCACTGTCAGAACAACCTCCGTCTAGCTTGGGAATCCATTTTCACTCGATACAGTCAAGGAGATCATCTAGCAGCTGGAAGAGACGATGTCTTTGACTTTGGGACTGGCGAAATCGTAGAAGATGCTGGCTTCTTGAACGACTTTATTGTTGAAGACGATGATGTGATATTCGAAGGGAGGTCTATCGAGATTGGAGACTTTGGTCTTCCCGGTGCTTCTGGAATGAATGACTTGACTGACAGTAGCAGTGAAGAGGAGGAAACGCCAGTCATGAGCAGACGAGGCTCCTTGAAGTCGGAAAGCGATTCTGGGCAGGAAGAAGGCAGTGGAGACGACCTTCTGCTTGCCAGCTCGCCTTCAGGATCAAGGAGGAAAGCAACGCCCATGCGCCATTCCAGGCTTGACAAGAACAGACGATGGCTATCGCGAAGTGTTTCTATGCCTGAAAGCATCGACTTGCTTTCTTCAAGTGACGATGAGATGGGTCAAAGGGACGTTCATCCCGTCTCAGACAAATACAAGGAAATCAAGCGCATCAGAACAAGCATCAAGGAGGATTTGCTCGAATTCCAAGAAGCTGAATCTGCTCGTCAAGCGAAGGAAGTTGCAGAAAGAGTGAAACGAGAGCGCACGTGCACACCTTTTCTCGGTTCGGCGAACGTAGCCCATCTACGAGCACAATCCATACGACCTCTTCCAAGATCAGCACCTTCTTCATATAGGCCTTACGTGCCTTCTTCTCTGGCTAGACAAGCCTCTGCTACACCTTCAAGGCAAATGCGCTATCCTACACCATCAACTTCTTCGTCTTCATCTTTTGTTACCGTCAAACCTGAATCTTCAAGTTCTTGTTCATTAGATATTAAACCTTTTCGAAATTCTTCAACTCGTTCTCAAGGACGTTGTTTCTCTCTCAAACCATCCTCTGCTTCAGCTCCGATATCAAGCACTTCTGCTATTCCTCTTGGTCATTATAGTAATACTTTATATAATCAAGCTGTAGCTGCAGAAGAGGATAGTTCAGACGATGAACTTGCAATCCGTTCGCCTAGTGTACGAATTGTACATCAAGAAGAACATTCTGCTATTCAACCGAATTATTCTGGTAAAGGGAAACAACGCGCTAAAGATGAAGATCAGGAGGTAGACGATGTCTTTTATGATGGCGGTCAACATCATACGCAAACACATTTACCTTCTCCACCTCCTTCACGGCTTCAAAAACGCCGGAAACGATCGCCTACTTTCTTTTCAAGCCCTACTGCTTCCAG
Organism: Cystobasidium tubakii; assembly: GCA_024345325.1. Taxonomy (NCBI): domain Eukaryota; kingdom Fungi; phylum Basidiomycota; class Cystobasidiomycetes; order Cystobasidiales; family Cystobasidiaceae; genus Cystobasidium; species Cystobasidium tubakii. The sequence continues at coordinate 503,512 of BROO01000005.1, read as the reverse complement.
CCTGCCTCCTCTTCAGCGTGCAAATTCACGTCGACCAGTTGTGGAGATTGCTCGCTCACCCAGTCGTCCACCCCCTGCGTCACAAATCTCACATCACACCCCTGCACAAACACATGCGCATACTGTGCCCAGAGTACCTGCAAGTAGACTGGAGCAATATCGTCCGAAACAGTCATCGCCTTTGAAGCGGTCATCGAATCAGCATCATCGGCTCTCTGCGAGTGATTGGGATCGCTCAGTGCCTCAGTCGTCCAATACTATCATAGAGATCTCATCGTCAGACGAAGACGATGATGTGCTGATACGAAACCTCGTTATAGAGCCCACTTCACAAATATCAGCTGCTCCAGGCCAAACAATCAAGGGGGAAGAGGAGCAAACGCCTCGTGCACAAAATATAAGCCCATCAAAACGAAAACATCCTCCTTCGTCGGCTGAAAGTCCCAAGTCCCTTACTTCTAGAACCAGAATGGTCCTACCTACTCCCCCTAGATCCTTCTCGTCTGCTTCTTCTACTTCTTCGCGACCTTCGGAATCTAGATCACCTATAACTCCCTCTGTCCCGCTCGCGAAAATGTCTCTGACTGGTTCAAAAAGTGCGCCTCCTCTTAATGGCTTCACACGACGACTTAAGGAAGAAACGCCGGATGCCTTCGCTTCCACCGTACTAAGGAAGGATGCATTTGTTTCCAACTTGACGAGGAAGGTAAAGAGGGAAGAATCGTTGCTGCCGCCTTCACTGAGTGCATCGCAGCCTGTATATCCACCTCATTTACCTACGCCTCCTCTTTCAAGTGGTTCAACTGCTACTTTCCCGTCTTGTCAGAAGGAAACACCCGATATCAAGCCGGAAGAGGAACAAGAGGTTTTCAAAGCTCCTTCACCTCGCAAGAAATTCAATCGCATGCCTGGTATTGGTCTAAGGAGATGGTCGACACCTTCCCTGGCAACGCCTACACAGAAGAGCAGAGCCAAAGTCAAACAAGAAACTCCTGCTCCTGCGCTCGATAGTGCAAGTGACGATGATGAGATTATGCTTATTTCACCTTCTCGAATGACAGTCATTCGGAAAGATATCAGCACACCAACAGATAGCGAAGGATGCTCGCTTCGGACGGACAGTCGTATGAGATCTGGATCAATCGCCCATACTGGCCCTCGGCGGGCAAGATCTGTTATCAAAGTTTCGCCTACTGTCATGAAAGATAGACCTCCTCCTCCTAGCAATGATGGAAATGAATCGGATGACCCGCTTGGTATATAAGTAGCTGTTCTGTTAGTCTATGTTGTTGTTTGATACAATTCAAGTCACTTGAAGCTAGCCTTGGCGTTATTGTCAAAGTAAGCTCCCGCCGTGAAAAGTATGATGCGTGGGCTAGAACATTGGTAGCTCAAGCTTCCGGTAATACTACAGCATGCATGCCGCTCGAAAAGTCCGTACCTGTATACGGCGCATACAGCCGCTCCTTGCCGCACTATGCGGCGCATACTTGCACGATCTTTCAGGACATGAGTACATGCGGCTTGTGCTTTCCGCTATTGTTCACAGGAAGCAGAAGATTCGTAGACCGTGCATAGGTACGTCTTTCCCACCTTGTACTATCATATGGATAGCCTGTACTCATGTCGCCATCCTTGTTCAGAGCATTCGGGTACCGAACAGCCCTTCGCCTGCATGGCAGCGGTGAAGCTGGATTCAAAGCTCACCTCAGCAGCATTGCAGCCATGGGTAGCAGCAAAGGTCCGAAGTTCTACGCTGTTGCCATTGGCAGGGATGGACCACGTATATACGAAGATTGGTGCGTAATGAGTGCAAGGTGTGCTTTGTGTGCAAGCTGATCAGCCTTGTTTACGCGCTGGCTGTACCATAGGCCTGAAGCACATAGAGCAGTGAATGGCTTTAAGGGAGCCAGACACCGTAGTCACAAGACAGAGAAGGAAGCAAAGGACTGGCTGGCTAGCAATCTCGCTACTGTTGCAGTATCTGTCCAGCCTGGTGAGTCTTGCTCTTTGTAAATTTGAGCCCTCACATACTCACGTGCGTTTGAAGTACAAGGCTCGGCATCGATGAACAGCGGAGGACAGCAGTTCTACAACGAAAATCAAACGCGAAACATCACGACCGCCGTGTCAACTTCTTCTGACGCCATCCCTTCGTCCACCCCCGAATTCAAGCCTCGCCTGACTACGCGCTATTCACCCTATCCGAACCCTTCAACCCGTTCAGGACCCTCCTCGAGCCGAAGCTCAGTACATGGCATCCCTCCTATTAAGCCGCCTAACTCATCAAGAGCATCTCAGTCCTCCTCTTCACAAGCTAATCCTATTCCGGTCTCGAGCGATGTAGAGGATGATCTCGTGTTCACGGGGTCCTCGCAGAATGCTTCATCCAATACAGGAATACAGGTCATCCCTCTGCGGCCGCATTTCGGAGATGCATTCAAATCAGGACCTAGCTATATCGCCCTACCGGAAGACTTGCCATCCAAATTAATGATGGCGAATCCTGAGCCAAAGGCTCAGCTCGACATAGCAAACGCCGATGCTGTTCCAATAGCGAAGGATGAGCCTGAGCTTAGCGAAGAACAAAAGAAAGTCTTCAAGCGTATCATGGATGGCGAAAGCATCTTCTTCACCGGCTCGGCTGGTGTAGGCAAGTCTGTACTGACAAGAGCGGTCATCAGGGCATTGCGAATCAAATATGGTCCAGGTCAACTCGGCGTCACTGCTACTACCGGCATTGCGGCGACGAACATTGGTGGTTGTACACTTCATGCATGGGCTGGTCTTGGTCTGGCCAAGATGGACATCGAGAAGCTCTATTTCTCCCTTGTCCGCGGTAAGGGCAAAGCAGACGTAGTTCGGCGATGGGTCGAGTGCAAGGCTTTGATTATCGATGAAGGTAAGCTTACACTGCCAGAACTGTGTTCACCATGAGCTCGCTCACTGGAATTTGTCGAAAGAACAGTCTCGATGCTGCATGGAACGTTTTTCGATGTATGTGACATACTACGTTCTGTTGAGTAGTACTTCGGAAATGACTGTCAATTTCGATTCGTAGAAACTTGAAGAAATGGCTCGCCGGCTTCGTAATAATAGCCTGCCTTTCGGAGGCATACAGCTGGGTCAGTCGACGGACAATCACTGAGGGATGTTCTGATAACGTACCTAATCCGTGCAAACCCCATTGCAGTAATCACTGGCGACTTCTTTCAACTACCGCCAGTTCCCGATTTGGTCGGTCCCAATCAGCAACCCCAACAAGTCAAGTTTGTTTTCGAATCGAAAGGCTGGAAGGCTGCTGTACCACAGACAGTTGTTTTGCAACAGTAAATAACACGCTGGTATCGCGTTGTAGAGGGTCGTGCTGATAAGCGACTTTTATCCTCTTCCAGGGTCTTCCGTCAGCGCGATAACAGTCAGTTCAGCCTCAATGAACAACACAAGGTCCCATTCATGAATTCTCGCTGACTTATAACTTGTCTTCCTCTGCTTTCAGAGTTCGTCAGGATCCTGAATGAAATGCGCATGGGTCGGGCGTCACAGGAAGCTATCAAGACTTTAACAGACCTTTCTCGCAAAGTACATTACGAAGACGATGTTGAGCCGACATGCCTGTTTGCCAAGCGAAACCAAGTCCTGTATGAGAACACGCGACGTTTGAAACAGCTGAAGGCCGTCAATGTAAACTACTTGGCACAAGACTCTTCTGGCAAAACACAAGACCCTCCATATAAAGACAAGTACCCACAAGAGGCTGCGCTGCGTGCATTCCTAGATAAGGTGAGTATTTGGGAGGATACAAGCGATAGGTGCCGTTTCTTCAGCTAACGAAGTACGAGAACAGAATACCCTTGTCGAGCACACTATAGACCTGAAAGTGGGAGCTCAAGTCATGCTGGTCAAGGTGAGTAAGAGATGAAAGACTGGTCTTGGGGCACCTCGAATGACCTAGCTCCACCATCAGAACCTGAAGGCAGGCCTTGTCAATGGCTCCATAGGAAAAGTAATCGGTTTTGCTAGTGTCACCCAGATCAACGAAGCAGCTCAGGGTGATGCAAATCCCAAGAACGATCGTGCACCAGACTTTCCTGACATTGAAAACGCAGTTGCCGCTGATTATGGAGAAGACGAATATGCAGTAGAACAAGATCGGTTGGCCTCGCACGGCGGCAACATATCAGAAGCTCCGCGTCGGCCAGCGAGGGACTCAAAGCCTTCTGTAAACGCTGACGCGACCATGAATACATCCCGACATGCAAACCCTCCGGCTAATGCGGAGGCAGCCGCTGCAGCTCCACCACTGCCACCTTCGCTCGACAATATCATGATCGCATCTGCTGCTTTGTCAGAAAGAGAAAGGCAGCAGCTCAAGAGGGAATTAGGTTATAGCTCCGGAGACCATGTCTCTGACGAGGATCTGCAAGAACCAGCTATGCCAGGTACATGGCCGGTGGTCGAATTTACTGCCGGTCAGAGGATGCTTCTTCCTCCGATAGAATTTACAGTTGAGGATGCGAATGGAAAAATGGAAGCTAGGCGAGTTCAAGTACCGCTTATTCTAGCATGGGCATTGTCTATTCACAAATCGCAAGGACAAACAATAGAGAGAGTCAAAGTTGATCTGGGCGACGTTTTTGAGACAGGTCAAGCTTACGTTGCCCTGTCTCGAGCAACACAAATGGTGCGTGCCCAATCTTTTATTATGCACCGTAGAAAATGGAGAAGGCGAATCTAATCCAACGCCCTCTACAGGAATCGTTGCAAGTCATGCGCTTCTTTCCCAACAAGTAAGCTGATTCGCTTAAGTTATGTTGCGATCAATCCTCCTGCTGATCTTGGTTTCCAGGGTGAAAGCACATCCAAAAGTCATTGAATGGTATCAGCAGATTATCGACGGTCGCAAGTTGTAGTTGTATAACGTCGGGATGGTCAGTATTTCAGTCGCAGTCAATGGCTACATGGAATCAGATTGCCGGGTGTTGAAGGAGAAGTAAATAAGTAGATGTTATTGCATAATAGACATAGTATTCTAACCAGTTGTTGCTCTTATATCGCTCTCGCAATATTATTATGCTTCTGCTGCTATAAAGTGAACTAGCCGGAGCGCAGTAGCTAATTGACAACGCCTAATGTACTTCCGAGGGCCCGCGACCACTACAGGAAGTCTTTGCTGAGATACTCAGGACAACAATGCCGCAATGATTTCTATTGATTGCTTCTGCGTCTGAGAGACTTTGGATGTTTCAGCTGGATTTCCGGCAATTATGTCAAGTACTGATTTATAGACTGCCCAGCTAGACAGGCCCAGTATTCTCGGCCGTACAGCACGAGCTCCTGCATGGTTCACCTCTGGTCCCAGTCTCCTTGCCGCAGAGAACCTTTATCGAGATCTACCCTATCATTGATGCTTGCGACTGCGCTCTACGTCGGCCGCTTCGTGAAGAGACAGCTTGACTCGCACCAACTGCCCTTCCAGCCGGCATTTGTATCAAGCCTTGCCAGACGAGCTTAATCCGAGATCTAACACAACCGCAACGCCCAGCCAGTGAGTGCTCTTGAGAGCAGTCCATATCGGCAGGAGTTGAGCTGAAGTACTTCGATGTCAATTGCAGGTAATCGAAGTCTACTTTCACCTCGGTGTGATCTGGAAATCATAGCAAGACAAAGGACGACATTCCTGCGGTGTATGAAGCAGTAAACTAGGCTCAATGCTGCCATAAGGTGTGTTCTAAGGCTGCTGAGCATTTGCACATCCGAAAAGCTCGCCTTTCGCTGACCGGTGCGCAATCTTCCTGAACATTGCATGCATATGGTCTCTTGGAAATGCCTCCCACCAGCAGACATACATCGGCAAGCTTGCGCACATCCTGACACAGTCAGCCGCGTATCTCAGACTATCATGAGTACGGGCAAAGGTGTATATCGCGGCAGAAATGTCGACGACGGCAGCTCTGGCAGCTTGGCTGGACGAGCTCCCCTTCCAGATGACCGTCAGCTAGAAGATGGCAGTAGCTATGCCACTGCAAGCACAAGTGGTACATCAAAGCCCAAAGGCAACTACAATCCTCCAGCGCGGAACACCGATGGAGCTCGAAGGAACGATGACCAGGCAAGACCAAGGTGGGACGACCGAGACCGCGACCGTGCAAGAGACCGCGACCGCGACAGAGACCGTGATAGAGACTATCGGAGTGTGCGCGAAGATAAATTTGCTAAGCAGCGCGCTCCTCCCGTCGCCGTAGCTGGAAAAGGCGACTATCGGAGAGAAGATCGTGATGCGAAAGCTGCAACATCGCAGACAGCAGGCTCGAGAAGGGCAAGAGAAGCGGACGACAGCAATCCTAGCTCCTATAACAAACGCGAAAATGGTGATGCAGAGTACGGCGTCGGTTCTACTGCTGGTCGTAGCGGTAGAGATGATTGGCAGAGCAAGAGACCAAGATTAGACGATAGCACAGCAGAAACTTCATCCTCTCGGTGCGTGTACTTTGTGCGGGGCAGAGCAAGCAATAAATACAAGATTCAAAACTTTGCTGCTTTGCCTCGGGGGTTGTCTGCGAGAGAGGCTTTCTTTTTCTCAGAATTTTATGCTGACTGCTGCCTTCTCTCTTTCGCCCGTATGCGCAAACATGGTCTATAGGCGCTTGCATGACACGCAAACCAGTTACAACAATGGTGCAGCATCAAATCTAAAGGGGAAAGGTGTCTACAGCCGCAACGAAGATCGTAGTGGAGACAGTCGGCCACATGACAAACAGGTACCTTCGGAGAAAAAGGTCTGGCCACCGCCGGGCTGGGACGAGGAGAAAGAACAGCGCCACAGGAGAGAACAACGGCATCGCGACCTGGATAAGACGAAAGCTCCAGTGAACAGGAATTCTCCATCCAGATCTGAGCATGTTGGAGGACGAGACAGCGATAGAGGGCATGATCGGTCAAGGCGGTCTTCGAGATCTCCTTCTCGTTCGCGCTCTAGATCACCTGGTGGTGCGAGCTCGCTTCGGACAGGGCGATCTCCTTCGCCTGCTTCGTCTGCACGGTCTGGTCGAACTGCGCATATATTACCACACAGCGCTAAAGGGAACTGGGACAGATCGCGTAATGACAACAAGACCTATACGCGGCATCGCTCACGGTCCAGGTCGGCTTCACCTGGACAATATAGGGTGACTGCCGCCAGAAATACTGGTATACGTCGTAGTCCTAGTCCCTACGGGCGGCGACGAGGTCAGTCTCCACCTCTGAATGGCAAGCAGAACCATCCAAGGCCCGCTTCTCCAGGCGGCTATGATCCTTCTCGCCCTGCGAATATACCCTATGAGCATCCTGTACCTCCAATGAACCAATGGTCTCCGCACGCCCAGGCTGCCTTCCCTGGCATGCCACCAGACCAGCGAGATCCTCAAATTCGTCACCAGATGCCCCCACCACATCAGCAGAATCAGCAACCTCCTCAACAGTATTCGCAATATCCACCACAACATCAGAACGACCCCAGTCAACAACATTTCCAACCACCCCATAACCAACATCCTCCGCCATTGCCTGCGTGGCCACCGCAACCTCCTCTACAGGTCGATCCTCGCCATTTCCCGATGCCACCAGTAATGCACAGCGTTCCTCCTTCTGCTTCCTACCCTCCTCCAGAGTCGTTCCCTGTTCGTGATCTGTATGCTCAGCCGGAGCCTCGTCCAGTACATCGTCGCGAATCGTTTCCTACGCCCGACATGTTCCCGCAACCTCACTTTCAACCAAATCAATACCCTCCCCTACCAGGACAGTTTCCACCCCTACCTAACCAATTCCCGCCCGCCCCACATCAGCAATCTCCTCACCCTGCACCTCCCTACATGTATCCTTCGCCTTACCCCCCGCCAGTCCAGACGCTGCACGAAGGTCCTTCCGCTGCTGATCGCAATCTCTCAATCTCTTTTCGACAATCTCCTCCTATCGGTATGTCGCAGTCCCCGCCTGGATTCATGCAAGGTTTGCCAGAGCGACAGTTATCGCTTGGTATTCGAGCACCACCTCCTGGCCCAAATAAAGCCGGTGGAGGCAAATTCAAGCCAGTCGCTAGGTTTGTACCTATTGGGTCAGCGACGCCACCCGTTGACCGGGGCCAGCTTGGCCGCTTCTTCCCGGGCGATGAAGCGCAAGACGAACTTCGGCAAGGTGCTCCAAGTCACCAGGCCTCTTCAGCTGTGCAGCAGATGGAAGAGCAACAGAATTCAGCTTGGGCGCGCTGGGAAGCTCCGAAGGCCGTGCCACAGCAAGGAACCGAAGGACCGACATCGTCCCCCGGCATGGCTGCTAGGTCTCCTTCCGGCACACCACAAGGCCTTCAGTCTGTAATCCAACAGCAGCAACAGCAAGTGCACCAGCCTCCCTACGTACCTCTGCCTACAGCACACGCGCCCGTCTTTCCTGGACTATTACCTCCTTCTCTTCCTGCTCTTCCACCTCGCACGAACGGTGTTCCCTTCGAGCCTCCATCGCCAAGCGCTGTACCGCCATCCAGTCTTCCATCCAAGCCGAATTTTGCAGGCAGTCTTCTTCCTGCTTTCTTGCCGAATAAGCCAGTAACTCCGTCATCGCTCCCTGTTACGCCAGCGGCTCAAGCCAACTTGCCGGCGCCACCGATACCTACACCTTCGCCTGCTTCCGCAACTGCATCTCCATCCATACCTTTACCCTACAGTGGAGGACTTCCTACGGTCCTAGCTAAGTTCATCCCTAGATCTGCGCAAGTTTCGGCTTTACGAGCTGAGAAGTCGGCCGAACCAGTCGAAGAAGCTGCTGCTGCTGCTACGCCGCAAATGGAAAGTCAAGCTCAAGTTCAGGTTGGCGGTACTCCTCAAACGCCTTTGCAGCACAGTGCGGAAGCTAGATCACCTGCCAAGGACCCGAGTCAGAGCGTGCAGCCATCGCCAGCACCGAGTGACGCAGGAAACACAAAGCAGACGGAGGTTTCTGCCCCTGAGGTTCCCGCAGAAACGCCAAGTGCCCAAGAACAAGCGGCCTCTCAAGCTCCCCCTAAGATTGTCAGTAGCGAATTGTACGAAAGATTAGCACAAGTAGGCGAAGGCACCTATGGCAAAGTCTACAAAGCACGACGACAGGATACTGGCAAGCTGGTCGCTTTGAAACGTATTCGAATGGAAGCGGAGAAGGATGGTTTCCCAGTAACTGCAATCAGAGAGATCAAACTTTTGCAATCCCTTGATCATCCTAATGTTTTGAAATTGATGGAGATGATGGTCTCCAAAGGTCACGTCTACATGGTTTCTGAATATCTAGAACACGACCTTACAGGAATATTGAATAATCCAAGTATGCAAAATGAAAATAGAAATTTTTCAGATGGAAATTTAAAATCTTTAATGAAACAATTATTACAAGGATTAGATTATATTCATTGGAGAGGTGTTCTACATCGTGATCTAAAAGGTAGTAATATTCTCCTTGGGAAAAATGGAGATCTCAAGATTGCGGATTTCGGTTTGGCAAAGTTTTATGATAAGAATGCTAGGAATGATTATACGAATAGAGTTATTACTTTATGGTATAAACCTCCTGAGTTGTTGTTTGGTGAGACTGTTTATGGACCTGAAGTTGATATGTGGAGTGCTGGGTGAGTACCCGCATTATCTAAACGACCCCTTCGCTTTGCTCTGTACTGACGCATGCGGTAATCTCTATTAGATGCATCTTCCTCGAACTCTTCACCAAGAAACCCGTCTTCCAAGGCCAAGATGAACTTCACCAATTGGACGTTATCTTCCGATACATGGGAACACCCGATCCAGCCACATGGCCAGAAGTGACCTCATTACCATGGTATGAACTCGTCAAACCAAAACATTCAGCAAAAAGTATGTTCCGCGAAACCTTTTTCGGTAATTATATAAAATCAGAATTTGGTATACAATTAGCGGAAGCATTATTATCTTTTAATCCAAAGAAAAGACCAAGTGCAAAAGAAGCTTTACAACATCCTTATTTTACTAGTAGTGAGGATCAAGACGAAGGAGAAGAAAAACCTACTTGGTTAGCTGATATTAAAGGTGATTGGCATGAAATGGAATCTAAAGAAGCTAATAAGAGAAAGGGGAGAGAAGCTAGGAAAGCTGCTGCTGCCGCTGCCGCTGCTACTGCGGCGGCGGCGGCTGCTGCGAATGGAGCACAGGCGCAAGCATAGTAGTGCTCAGATGACAGAATTTGGGAAACAGAATCTGAGATAAACGTATTTTTACATGTATGATGTACCATATCTCAGAAGAATCAGAGTAGACGAAGTCGTCTTCGCAAATAACTTGGCATTGTAAGCTTCTCCGGTTTGCTACTCGTTAACGAAAGTGTTTGTACTGATTTGAGAACTTGTTGAGTTTGCAGCGTAGATAGTTCCGTTGCAAAACGGACGTCTTCCTTCTCGGACTTCAGCAGCTTGTCGGTTTTCAATCTATAACAATCGCCACTTTACTAAATCTTGCAGACATGCAGGCTTTCGGAATCTGATCGCCAAAAGACAGTAGCCATTCACCTTGTTACATTTCTCTAGTCGCGCTCTTGCGCTCTTAAATGCTCTCGTCGCCTCTGTCATGCCCAAATTTTCTCCATCTGATAAACCGGAAGAAAAGGACTCCAATACTGCTGCCTAGTCCGCTCCCTCGCCGTTTGGTCTTGGACGTGATGGAAGACCAATCCATTTCTTCTGCCATGGCTAATGCTTTATTCCGTATATTTTGCTGCACTCACGTGCGTATGCGAAAGCACGGTTTTGGTTAGCAACAGCTTCAAATGATCAGCCGAACAGGAGCGAACGGAAGGTTGAGACGCACCAGCTCTGATTCTGGTACGTAACCTCCTGCTTCTCTTTCTCTTGCTTGTCCTTCAGCTACCTGTGATCATCAAAAATACGCCAGCCGAGGTAAACAGGAGTAAAGCAAACGCGTTAGACATGCCATGCCGTCTTCCAAAATCTCTCAACCGAGTCGACGTTTCAAAGTATGCTCCCTAGGTGGACATCGCTCACCGCCTCTTTCAAGATTGCGATACCATTGAAGAGCTGCTTTGCTGTACTTGCAACTTTGATGAATCTCCCAAATCTATCCCTTATATCTCTATTCATGCAGAGTATGATGATAGCTCTCGCGATCTGATCATCGTGGACTGAGTATGTATGCCTATCCTTACTCCTTTGCTTACCCTTGTGACTGCTATACTCGACAGTTGGACCTTGTGTTGGACCTTGTGTTCGGGCACCATGAGGCAGGAACGGAGATTGAAGAGAGGCATATACACCCCGTCCTGCCAATATGCATAACGAAGAGACTTCTTCAGCCCATCTGTTGTGTGTCTCTGTGAAATTACCCCATGATAGCTTGGGAAGCTGTTGAATGAGTGGTACTAGGTGGATAGTGGTAGGGTGTGAGTCCATACTTTTCCGAGCTTGAATGAATATCGTCAGAATGGAAGAAGGACAAGGCTAAGAGGACTGGATATCAGCGTTTGCTTGACCGACGGGCGTGCATATCAAAGTGTGCTACATGTATGCTGCTGTCTTCAAGTTGCTACTGAAACCTCGCCCCCGAGCAGTCCATCTCACGTGTTCCAACTAGTTTCAACAAGGATTGCCAGTGTAGTAGCGCATAGTAATTACAATCACCACAATGACATCTGGACTGTCCACCTGGATCCCGTCATGCCACAAGCATCCGTGTGTAATTTCTGCGTGCCGTGGCCGTAGTGGCCAATTGAGCGGGTGGCGTTCGTCCCATCAGCGAGCGTAATTTTTCGAAGCCAAGCAAGCATGACACACCAGGGCAACAAGCGAGGAGGGAGGACTGGTGTATTCCTGAAGTGTGCATACACTACACCTGTCTCGCACTGCTGCTGCCCGGCACTCTGAAGACTCCTCTGCGTAATATAATATCCTGCCGCCCTTCCGGCTACTTCCCCGTGCACGGCATCGAGGTTGCAGCAGTCGGTGATCGGGCACTTCGTTCGTCCGCGAGGCTGCAGGCGCTCTGACCTGGATCAACAACATCGACACGCTTCTTCTGCTGTGACTGCCATCTGCGCTGACTCGGTCATCTCGCCTTCCTCTTCAGGCCATCCTGAAGTCCACCATGATGCGCCAGGCGACTCTCGCCGTGGCCAGACGGAGGATCACCGCCGCGACTGCAATTCCGAGGGCAGCAGGCAGGAGCACAGCGACAGTCTTGCAGCAGCAGAAGAGATGGAACTCGAGCTCGAAGCGCGGTCTGGCTACTGCTACTGATGCCGTCAAGCCCCCCTCTCCCTCTGATGGTGCGTCGGATACGGATGGTCGTGCCGTGCTGCTGGGCCAGCCGGACAGGGCCAGCAGCGATGGATGGCCTGGCATGCATCGCACCCTGCAATGCAAGCATTACTGACATTTACTCCGTACCGCCTCTCGCATGCAGCCTTTGCAAGCGGTACCAATGCGTATGCCTTTCCTTGGTCATCTCGTCCCAGTAAGATCAGCCAACTGACAGTCAATGCATTTTACGACGACCCGGCAGGTACTACGCAGAAGAAATGTACAGGCTATGGAAGCAAGATCCAAGCTCTGTCCATCCATCATGGAGCGTCTACTTCTCCGGCATGGCTAGGGGCTTGAAGAGCGAAGATGCCTTCAGACCTCCTCCTAACCTCCTGGACCTCGCGGAAATGGGCACGGAGGGGAGTGCCGAACTGCCTCTTTCTAGCAGTGGAGGAAGCGACGTTCAGGATCACATGAAGGTGGGTCTCTCTCTGTGCATTGCAGTCATGCACGCTCGTCTTCCACACAAAAAGTAGCGAGATGGAAATGGCAGTCCTGCCTGCTGCGAAGAGTGGGACTGCCTGCCGTTCTGCGCGGATGGGCGGACGATCAGGGACAAGATGCACACGGAAGGAAGCATCTATTGAAGCATTGCTAGGCAGAGCACATGCGATGGCGTCACTATGCCCAGTCCTGCTCTCACCGTGCACTCAGCCATCAAAGTAGCTTCCTTCCTCCATCTCGCTCGTTCGCTGGTGCCACCTGGAGCCGCACAGGCGCGCCACCAAATTGAAATCCTTGACGCGGGCAGTCAGCTGACATGTTACTTGTTTCATATTCCGTCAAACCTCGCTCTCTTGGTCTACCACATTCTACAACATATTGGCACTTTGCTCAAACTTCGCTCGCTCGTTCGCGCCATTCCATAACCGTCCATCTCAATCCGTCATAAAATGGCGATGATCGACAACTACAAATTGACTGCATTGATTGCTTTCGAAATCAGATCCAACTCCTAGTACGAGCATATCAAGTACGAGGACACCACAAAGCAAAACTCGACCCTTTAGGCATCCTAGCTGCCGACTTGGATACAAAATTACCCGTCGAATTGGGTTTGGAACATTATGGATGGACGGAACAAGATCTCGATAAAGAGTTCTCGACTGGTCCTGGTATACTGCCCCACTTTAAGGCGGCTGGAATTACAAAGATGACACTTAGGGAGATCGTCCAGACTATGGAGAGAATTTACTGTGGGTTTTTGCATTCGTCTTGCGTTGGCTGTCGTCGTGACAGTAAAGCTGAAGTATGGGTTGCGTTTCCTGTTGTTTATGCATGCAGGCGGACACATCGGAGCTCAATACCTACATATTCCTAACAGAGACGAGTGCGACTGGCTACGAGCACGTCTAGAAGTTCCCGATCAATGGAAGTACTCTACCGATGAGAAGCGAATGATTCTCGACCGAATGATCTGGTCCGATTCATTTGAGCGATTCATTGCTTCTAAATTCCCCAATGAGAAACGATTCGGTCTAGAAGGAGGAGAGTCACTCATCCCAGGAATGAAAGCTCTCATCGATAGAAGTGTCGATGCTGGTGTTAAATCAGTCGTCATTGGTATGCCACATCGAGGAAGATTAAACGTACTCGCAAACGTTATTCGAAAACCTGTTGAAGCTATCTTGTCTGAATTCTCCGGTACCGCCGATCCAAATGAAGAAGGTGGTGGTGATGTTAAATACCATCTTGGTGCAAATTACGTCCGACCTACACCTTCTGGAAAAAGAGTCGCTCTTTCTCTAGTCGCCAACCCTTCACATCTTGAGTCTGAAGATCCAGTCGTTTTGGGCAAGACTCGAGCACTTCAATTCTTTGATGGAAATGACGATGTTTCTTCTGCTATGGCTGTCCTCCTCCATGGTGATGCCGCTTTCGCGGGTCAAGGTGTCGTCTACGAGACTATGGGCTTCGCGGATCTACCCAACTATGGTACTGGCGGTACGATCCATTTGATTGTCAACAATCAGATTGGTTTCACTACCGATCCTAGACAGGGTAGATCTACTCCTTACCCCTCCGATATCGCTAAAGCTATCGATGCTCCTATTTTCCACGTCAACGGTGACGACCCTGAAGCTGTCAATTTCGTCTGCCAGCTTGCTGCTGACTGGAGAGCTAAATTCGGCAAGGATGTAGTTATCGATGTCGTGTGCTACAGAAAACACGGACACAATGAGACGGATCAACCTTCTTTCACTCAACCTAAGATGTACGCTGCTATTGCGAAACAAAAGACTACTCTAGAACTCTACTCGAACCGACTTGTAGATGAACATACTTTCAGCAAGGAAGAAGTTGAAAAGCATAAGAAGTGGGTCTGGAGTATGCTGGAGAAGGCTTATGAAGGTTCGAAAGAATATCATGCTACTTCGAGAGAATGGTTGTCTTCTTCTTGGGATGGTTTCCCTTCGCCCAAGGAATTGAAGACGAATATCTTGGAAGCTAGACCTACAGGAGTATCTGAAGAGCGTCTTAAAGAAGTTGGCAAAGCCATCTCAACTTACCCTGAAGATTTCAAGCCACATAAAAACTTGGCTAGAATTATTGCAAATAGAGGGAAAACAGTAGAAGAAGGAAATGGAATAGACTGGTCTACTGCTGAAGCTTTAGCTTTTGGTACTTTGGCAACCGAAGGAAATCATGTTAGATTATCTGGACAAGATGTTGAGAGAGGTACCTTTTCTCAGAGACATGCTGTTTTACATGATCAAGAGACGGATGAGAAATTTATGGCTCTTGGTCATCTAAGTAAGGATCAAGCTCATGTTACTATTTGTAACTCTTCCCTCTCGGAATATGGTACTCTTGGCTTTGAATTGGGTTACTCTCTTGTCGATCCTAACCTTCTAGTTATCTGGGAGGCGCAGTGTGAGTTAATGCATACTCCTCCCGACTGATCATCCGCTGACTGGTATGCTTGTTCCTTTCTGCCAGTCGGTGACTTCGCCAACAACGCTCAAGTCGTCATCGATCAGTTCATCGCATCAGGCGAACGCAAATGGCTACAGAGGTCAGGTCTAACCATGTCGCTACCTCACGGATACGATGGACAGGGACCAGAGCATTCATCTGCGAGAATCGAGCGATTCTTGCAATTGTGCGATGATCATCCGTACATCTACCCAAGCCAAGAAAAGATGGCAAGACAGATTCAAGATGCCAATATGCAATTGGTCTACATGACTACACCTGCCAATTACTTCCACGTCCTCCGAAGACAAGTACACCGAGACTACAGAAAACCTCTTATCGTCTTCTTCTCGAAATCCTTACTTCGACATCCTCTCGTCAAGTCTGATCTAAGCGAAATGACAGAAGGAACCAAATTCCAACCGTATATCGCCGATGCTCATCCTGAATCACTAGCTGCACCAGAAGAGATCAAACGTCATATTCTATGCTCTGGACAAGTTTACTTTGCATTATTGGCAGAAAGAGAAGCAAGAGGTTTGAATAATGTCGTTATTTCAAGAGTTGAACAATTATCACCTGTTCCATTCAATGAGATTACTCCTTCTTTGGATAAATACCCCAACGCAGATATTATGTGGGTTCAGGAAGAACCTCTTAATGGTGGTGCTTGGGGTTATATCCAACCTAGATTGGAAACTGCCTTCCAAGAGACGGAACATCATAAAGATAAGAGACTCAAAGTCGCTTCGAGAGCTCCTACTTCTTCCGTCGCTACTGGTAGCAAGTATGCTCACAAGGCTGAGAACAAGAAGGTGAGTTTTTGTGTTTGGTCATTGCTGAGCGTGGCGATGAACGAGTTGACTGACGCGATGTCATTCGTGATTGCTTGCAGATCAACGACGCTGCTTTCGCTGATCTATAATTGGAACTCGCATGCGTCCTTCCCTCTATACTCGTATGAAAATGGCTATCTGCAAAAGTAATCGGCATCTTGCAATGCTTCCTTGCTTTTTTCCACGGCTCCGTACACGATTTCCTCTCTCGCTCTCTCTCTCTCTCTCTCTCTCTCGCTCCTACAGTTATTCTACCTCCCTACGATCTCTTTTTGTGTGTATATCAGTAGAAATCGAATCCTATCATCGTATGCCATGTCCTGCCTAGCGCTTTGCTGGACGCGATTTTCAAGAAGAGCAACAAAGCATATGTCATTATCCGCTTGTGATTCACTAATCGTTGTGTTTACCGAGAAGCCGTCAACAGCACTAAAAATGTCACCCTTACATGTACGGATTTGCTTCTTATCCGCCACTTTGTGTGACGGGATTACTTCCGGGTTTTTATCGCACTTCAAGCTCTATCATGCACCTTCTCTCGACTCTCGAATGGATCAATTTACTATTCAGTAACAACAATAATCCGCGTTGTCCCTGGGTTCATGTAGAGGAAGCCGAGACTGTGCTGAAGCTCGAGTCACTTGTCTCTTCGGGATGGGCTGGGAAGCGACCTTCGCAGCAGGTTTGCCAGGCAGAGGCATGGCGGTAAATCTTGGTAACCTTTTTATTACTCGCAGCTTCTTGATAACTCCCATCACTGTCAGCATACCGATGGGTTTCAACGTGGGTTTCAACCCGGGTTTGCCGTTTGTTGTTACTTCTCCTTCCGTTTTGCATCCTCTTGGAAGTATGCAGCTTCAAGTTATCGACTTACTCATTACGAGCATCACGATGAGTTTTGGGTAGCGGTGCTAGGCATACCTTCTTGTGGTTGATACTGTTGTCGTCCGGCAGCTACAGAGGATACCTCCACCTTTATACGCTTTGCAGGCACTTGCTTTTGCTGTACCGGTTCAGTGTCCGTCTAATATCGGGCTTTACGCTTTTCTTGTGGTGGGAGGCGATAGTCTACACGAACAGCAAAGCAAGATTTAATGAATTACTGGTCACAGCTGTGCACGACACCTCCCAACCACACTCTCCCCAATCACTCTGATCAACCTCAAATCCCACTCCCACGCCTTCTTCCACAAACGACTAGGTCAAACACACTCCAACCTGATACTGTGTAAAGTACGATGCGCAACAACAGCACAACAGTCACTCATATACTAGTGCCCACTTTGAAGAAGTAGAAACAGGTTGTGCGGTAATAGCAGTCGTTATAGTGCGTACTCTCAATGTATTCAAAGGAGTTTGTTTTGACGTCGCCTTCTGGTTGATCTTGCTTACTGAAGCAGAGGAGGTAAATGGCATTGGGAAGCAGAGGGCCCTAAGAGCATTAGAGAAGCACGTACATAGTATATGAGGTGATGTGTATCTCCTTAGGTCGCTTGTGAGTGGTGTGGTTGAGCTGATGGTGGATTGGGACGGGTATCGCTACATGAGCAGAGCAGAGAGCGGGAGGAGGGTACGAGTGTAAGAAGAAAAGAGAGAAAGAGAGGAAGAGAGGAGAGAGAGAGAAAGAGAAAGAGGAGAGAGAGAGAGGAATCTGGGATCTGGGACTTTGGTTCATTCGTAGAGAAAAGATCCTTCTTCTCTATCATTTCAGAATGTCTCACTTTGAGAAGAAGGAAAGCCAGATGAGAGATTCAGCCTATCATTTATTGAGATGAGAGAAAGCTGTTCAGTGCGTCCATTCAATGAAGCATGGCGTAGTATAACAGACGAAACAATCTCTCCTGAAGTTTCTTGAATAAACGATTTTGCACACCATTCTTGGACTTCCTCTCTGGCTTCTCAGCTGTTCAAGGTAATCTTCATATTCTCCTCTTGCAGAATACCCGATGGCTTCATAGACTCATATTCACAATCGCCAGAAGAGAAGCTTTTCTTGAGTTCTCGCGCTATTGCAACACAAGATGGCGAACACGGGAAGCAGTATTATCTGATCATTATTTGACCATCCTTAAGAGCTTCAAGAGGCTCAGTCTGCATATATGACATGTGATCCATGAAAATTGCAAATTCTATTTTACGAACTTGCGCGTGACATTGATTTCAGAAGCCTGCTTCTTCAGTACAGACGGGTCAGTGAAGTAGATCAAGAGTCAGCGAAGGTCAGATGGAGTGGATGCAGAGGGTCTGAAAGATGTGGATGAGGAGAAGGCAAGGGAAGGGGAGTTGAGCCTCTAGGCGAGTCACCTCAATTTATCAGCCCACCCTCCAGTAGATCGCCCGTGGATACGTGCGAGCCTGACAAGACGCGTGTCCTGTCCCTCCAGGAGACGAGGATTGACAACAAGTGTACAGCGAGGTGTAATGTTTGGAAGGAGGTGTGTCACGTTGTTGGCAGTAGGTTGGATTAGTAACCAAGTATACAGTAGTAATCGAGAGCACTAGTGATGATTAGTAGAGCATTGTAGACGATAGTAGTGATCAATAGCAAAGGATCGTCCGCCTCGTGAATAAGGTGATCCTCCAGCCAGCGAAGGACAGGAAAAGTCAAATCAAAAGTCTCCATTAGAGAAGCCAGCGTCTACTCTCTCCCAACGAGCACGCTCATTCATTGTGCCGGCATACGGAAGAGCAGGGACCATACTGCCACGAAGATCATCGCCTACCACTCTTCTGGGTCCTGCGCCTTTTCCTGTTGTGAGATTGGTGTCGAGTGGGCAAGAAGGGCGCGGGTGAGGGAGCAGCGAGGATATCGGTAGTGCTGCAGATCGTCACGAGGACGAGCGTGCAGGCTACATACTTCTATTGGCATTAGTAGTAGAGCGCAAGCACTACCACTGCTTTAGCCTGCATGGCAGATCACTCTCCTGCCTCTGCTTCTCAGCAGCAGGAAAGATCATCCAGAGATCACCATCACACGCCAGCAACAGATCATGATAACGGCAACAGCAACAGCCACGCAGTCACTACTGCTTCGTTGGCAGCACAGCAACGGGGAAGCACCTATCTTTCTGGCCCGAGCAGCGTCAGCGGAAGCACTTCAAGCAGCGTGACGGCTAGAGCAGGTGCATCGGCACCGACAAGTCTCACCCATCCAGCAGTAGCACCACTGTCTCTATCTTACCCATCAACCACCTCCGATAAGAAGAAGCTAGCTCAAGCTGAAGCTGCTGCCGCTGCTGCCTTGAGCGGATCACTCGATTCGCCCTCACTGTCGAACATTTCACCCTCGACTCTTTCGACGGCGAGCGCAGCCGGACATGGGTCTGGCGGTGGCGGCAATGCAGCAACTGGAAGAAGCACAGGTATCAGCAGAGGAGCAGATAAAGGAGAAGGTACTATCACCAATACATCAGCTACTGGTCCTCCTACTCCTTCAGCTACAAGATTACCATTCCTACCCTCTGCATTGAAGAAGCATTCTGCTTTCTCTTCGAATAGGAACTCAAGTGGAGGAAGTAATGAGAGTAGTTTAGATACAATTATGCCTGTTTCTTCTTCGTCTGCTACTTCTGCACTTGCTACTACATCACCACTGGACAAGCAAACAGACTCGCAAGGGAATCAGATGTCTTCATCCTCTTCAAAGCAAAAGAAGGAGAAGAAGCAGAAGGAAAAGAAAGACAAGGCTCAGCCATCACTCAAAGACCCTTCTTCTTCTTCTCTTGCAGCTGTTATTACTGGGGATGATACTCTCGATACGGACACCTCAAGCACAAGTGTCGCCTCTACGAACGCATATGAGAAGTCGTACAATGCTTCTGCCGCTAAGGCACATTCGAAGAGGGAGAGAGAAGAAGCTAGAGAGGAAAGGGAGACAGAAAGATTGTATGGAAGTAATATGGGTAGTGGCAGTGCAACGCACTTACCTTTGAATGGTACTACCTCCACATTGACAGCCCCAGCATACCCTGCTGCCGCCCAGCACGACCATGCTACTCATGCGAATTTAGCTTCTGGAGGACAACCGCTCTCAAAGAAGAAATCGAAAATGCCAGGAGCGGGACAATCTACTTCTTCGCAACCTATTTCATTAGGGTTCGCTTCACCACATATGAGTCCCGCGCTTTTAGAAGCCGGGCAAGGTCGTTTCACAAGGGAGAATTCATACCTCGATTCATCGTCGTCACCGTCACATCCTTCCAATTTGAAAAGCAGTGATAATGATATCATCGCTTCACAAGGAGGAAGAAAGAAAACAGCACGAGAAATACAAGAAGAAGAAGAGAATTTATTAGCTGCTAAGCTTGGCGGTGGAATTGGACCTACTACTTCTCGCATAAAGAAGAGCACCAAGAAAGCTCCTTCTTCACCTAATAATGTACAAGGTGAAAAAATAGCTGCTGTATTTGAAAAAGAACAGCGTGGATCTTTAGCTAAAAATGGTGGTTCTGGTACTGGAGCTACTGGAAAGAATGAAGCAGAGGCAGGGGTTGAAGAAATTGGTAATAATAATAGTAATAATAATGAAGGGGGAGGAAAAAGAAAAGATACACAACTACAATTTAGTACAAACGTACGTAAACCATTAAATATTTCTTGGAGAGCTATAAAGAAGAAGTTTTTATTAGCTTCTACTGGTACGCCTTCTTCAGGTGAAGGAAGTAGAAGATCTGAAACTTCTGAAACTTCTGGTGGTTCTAGAAGAAGAATGTATAATTCTACTAATAATTATCCTCATCACCATATCACGGGTAGTCAACAACATGGTGAGAAAAGTGTGCATATACAAGGGGTGGATGATGGGCTTGGACTGGAGGATTGGGAGGTTGATCAGGTGAGCGATACCCATATTTACGCCTCTTCACTGCTTGCTCGTCTTTAGAGTATGCGGCAAAGAGGCTGCTCGGGTGCACTTTCGAAATACCAAAGCAGCCAGTGACTGACTGGGTTCCCATAAACCTCGTCCTGTGTGAGACCAGGTCGTCGTCGACAATGATTGGTTCGATGACGAAGGTAACCCCATCCTTTGGGGCGGCTCAATACCATCAGGATCAGCGAACAAGGGAGCTGGCATTGCACACCATAGCAATACGGATAAACATGGTCATCATTCCAATTCTGGCGCACCTGGACATCATGGCGAAAGGGTCTCTAATTCAGGGAAAGACACGGCGACGAATCATTCGGAAACTGCTGGTAGTCTGATCATTAATCCTACCGTGAAAGTTATCGATGGCGTCGTTACTTTCTTCAAAGGTTACCTAATCCCGAAGGTGAGCTTTTTTACCTTGCTCTCCTTTCTCATACGGGCTCTCCGTAGCTTGCCTCGCTGGGCAGTCAGCTGCGGCCTGAGGAAGCGGCCTGAGAACGACAATCGAAGAGGGTGGACTGCGTACTAATGCTTCTACTTGATATTTTCCCTATGACAGTGCGCTTACTTCTTTGAACCAAGGTTTGGCGATCCAGAAAAAGAATTAAATTTCCGTAAGGAAAGATGGTACAATACCAAAAGAAACGCCGCATTCGGATGCTTCTTCTTGATTCTCAACTGGGCTCTATTAGTTGGCTTAATCCAGATGCAAGGGTTATATCAGAAACTGTTATATTATGGTCTTTTAACTCTATTCGTTTGGCCTATGCCTTTCTTTGTCGCTTTCGATCTACCTAGAAAGTGGCCTATGTTCTATTCCCTCTGGGGTATGACTGCTACTATGCTCCCTGCCTTCTTCGGTAGTAAGCTCTTTTCTTCAAAGAACTTGCACTGTTCCCTGCCTCCCGGCTAACCTCATGTCAATTTCACCTCCTCTTCCCTCTCTCTTTACCTCTCAGTCATTTCGATGTATATCTGCCACTTCTTGAGAGATGGCTCGGCAGCATGCAACGGTCAAAGTTTCCTTACGATACACTACTACGCCACCGCTTTCGCTGTGGTCGCGCTCTTCGCGTTGCATATTAACCGCTTCGCTGCTGTCATTTCGCAACTCATCTACTGGATCATGACATGCGCCATGCTGGTGAGTCAAATATTACCGCAATATACTAATCTTATAGTGACTGACCTTGACACCCTCTTTCTGTCTTGCTTTGTCACGCTCTTTCGACATCGACAGCTTCCGGAAGCTGGCAGTTATGCGCGTACAGCCATCAATTTCCTCGTCTTCTCAGCGTTCATCATCTATCTACATTTCCAACAAGAAAAGATCGATAGAAGAATGTTCACTTTGAGAACTCAACTTAAAATATCTTATAGAGCATTACAGAAATCTCAAATTGCAGAAAAGAAGGCTGCAAATTCGAAAAAGAGATTTATTTCTTATATTTTCCACGAAGTTAGAGTTCCTCTGAATACTGCGTACCTCGCTTTCCAAAACTTGCAACAGTCGAATGGTTTCAATAGACAGGATGAAGATCAGATGGTTGAGGTTTATGCGCTGGAATCGTCTTTGCAGCAGGTGCAGCAGGTTCTCAATGACGTTTTAGAGTATGTTGCTTTGTCCAACCACGCGGTCAAGTCGAAGTCCGGACAAGGGCACGAGCTGATTGCTTTTCTGGCCGTCTCTTCATAGTTTACAACGTATGGACGCAGGAAAGTTTGAATCATCTTCTCAGCCATTCAATTTCCATCGGGCCATCAATGCGCTCGTAGCCAGTCTCAAGGTCGCTACAAACGCCAAACGTCTCCATCTCGATGTACAGCTTGATGAACGCATCGACAATCTGCCCCAAAGCATGGATATCAACGGACAAAAGGCAAGCTACGTGGTTGGCGATGAGATCCGTCTTCGACAGGTCTTGACCAACATCGCAAGTAATGCAGTCAAATTCTCTCGAGAAGGAAAAGGAGGTATCAAAGTTCGTACTAAGCTCATTTGGCCCGAGTTAGATGAATCTGAGCATGGTCATCGCGACGATGAAAAGGGCGACCTGCATAGACTCAGCGATGGGACCAACATCGAAGCTAGTGATGGACCCAACGATACTACAGCAGCAAGCTCGGAATGGAAGGATACCGATATTACACCTGTGCATGGCAGTTCCCCGAAAGAAACGCCTTATACTGATTCTCAAATTACATTTGATGGCGCAATTGGCGCAGGCAGGAGATTAAGTAGAGAAACGGACATCGAGAAAGAAGCTGGCATGCACTCTAGCACAGGCGGATCGGGAACGATCCCAGAAACGGAGAACGAGATCATTCAATCGGCTTCTCACCCTCCCTCTCCTTCACGGTCTAGAAAGGTTTTACCTCGCAACGATAGCAATGATTCGGACGGTTCTTCGGCCTGTGGCACCAGACGCAGGAAGGACTTTGTCATCGTCCGCATTGAAATCGAGGATGATGGTCCCGGTATCAGACCTAGCGACATGGTGGATCAGCGACTCTTCAGTGCTTATGTGCAAACGGAGATCGGAAGAGTTCAAGGTGGTAAAGGCAGTGGTCTCGGATTGGCTATTGTGAGAGCTATCGTTCAAATGACACGCGGTCGTTTGGGAGTCCAGTCGTCAAAGAACGGCACGACCTTTTGGATCGAGCAGCGCTATCATTTCGCAACTCGACAAGAAGTGGAAGCCCTCCAGGCATTACAGGATTTACCCACTCCGTACTCCTTCCCTGCCGATCCCCTACCCAAGCCTGTTAGGCCACCCGTCAAACCATATAAGACCGGTGAATCATCGTACTCTCAATACTCGGCGTCTAGAATGGAAGCTGCCATGCCGCTCGTTGATCCCCTTCATTCGACCCCTTCATCTGAAATCGAGCGGCCCCTCCTTGTAGCTGCTGTAGGCGGTCTACCACTACCAGGACAACTTCAAGTCTCGCGTGATCCTGCAAACATGTCAGCTGAAAGCCTACGGGGTGGTTCGGCTTCTATTTCTTCGGTCCCTAGCGTTACCAGCGCAGGTAATTCGAGTGCGATGGGTAATAATTCAGCTACCAATGCTATGGATATACATTCTCCACTGACATCGGAGCAATGGAGTCAGAACAATGTTGAAAGATCAGTAATGCCTACAATGAACGTCACAGCGCCGACACCTCCCTCGCAGGCGACTCCGGCTGCTGCACCCGTTCCTTCGCCTACTCGGTCACCGGTCTCTGCAGGTGCTAAAGGACCCATCCCTAGTCCAACGAGCTTTCCGTCTGCAACGAGTATGAGTGCAAACAGCAAGTCACCCGTTCCAGCAGCTGTGAACAGAACATTCAGTGATGATGCCAAGAGTGCAATCAGTGCAGCTGGGTCATCGAGATCTGCGGGTGGCTCTGCTACCGTTCCAGCCGATTCTCCAGTCGGCGAAGACGCATTCACTCCTATGACGCGTCAAGTAGTCACCACCGCAACCCCAGAAGGAGAGACGCTTCCACCTATTGTGAAGGATGGCCGAGTTTCACCCCTCCCTATGCCACCCGCTACTGCGAGATCTCGACCCAATTCGCAATCGAGCGCACCTAGTATCGCTGCATCACAAGGAAGCGCAAGCGGATCAGCAAACACTGGCGAGCGGCTCTCTGCACTTGTGGTAGATGATGATCCTTTAACTAGAAAGTTGATGTCTCGAATGATGACGAGATTGGGATGTCAAGTCGAAGATGCCGAAAATGGTCAAATGTTCTTGGATGTTGCGTTAGGTAATAAGGAACAAGGAACAGAACCTAAGCATTTTGATATCGTCACTTTGGATAACGCCATGCCTCTAATGACGGGTGAAGAAGCTATCAAGATATTCAGGAAAGCTGGAAGGAAGGATCTGGTTGTTGGCGCGACTGGTAACGCTCTTAAAGGAGATCAGACTTCCTACCTGAGGGTGAGTACCACTTACACACTAAAGCCACTAGAGAAGATGTACTGATGGCCTTCCTCTGCTCACTCACAGGCTGGCGTAGATACCGTCCTCACCAAACCTATCTCCGCAAGAGACCTTACTGCTCAGCTCAACCTAGCTCGAAAGCGCCGCCAACAAGCAGACGAAAAGGCCGCAGAATCTTCATTGGCTGCTGCTACTGCCGTAGCCGCAGCATCGGCAGAAGACGCTTCGAGATGAATGCACGGCTGTAAAACCAACTAGTAGTGTGCAAGCCGATTCCGCAACATTATCGACTTGATCCTTGACTCCCAATACACGAGACGCTTTAAACAATACCGAGCCGCGCGAAATGTGATCTATTCGTTCGTTGCCAGCAAAACACCGCTAATACCCCTCAAAACGTTCTATGAGGCTTGGAAAAGGGTTGCGCGCGCATACAAGACCACGCCCAATCAGCTTCACTGTTCATAGTCAAGATCCAGTGCGCCATTACTGAAGACTTGTCAGTTAGAAATACTCTTATATAATTGATATACCCGCAGGATGTGCCACTCTTCACACTGTTTTGTACATGAAGGGCGCAGAACAACCTCGTCCTTAGTCTACTCCGCGCCAATAAAGTACCTTCATCTTGCTGTTAGATGTTGTCCTTGGAAGTTCTGTACAAGTAGTACTAGTACCTGATAGATTATCAGGGAACGCCGTAATTTAGACATTTGCAGTTGGTCTATATTCTCGTGTTGGAGCGCGGCAGCAGGATGGCACTAGTAATACGGAGGGCATGGTTGTATTCCGCTCCAATAGTGGCAATGTGGTAGAACAGCAATGTAGTTTATCCGAGCCTCGCCTTCGCTAGAGTCAGGGATCCGGGGATCCAGTAGTCGGTCCGGCTGCTGACCCGCTGGAAACTTCGCAAGCCTCGGTTGTCTTGGTGCTTTGAGGCAAGCTGTCGACCACTGTGCCTCTGCTCTGCTTTTCGAAGTGCTGCATACATATAAGCGGATCCTCACTCACTCTGGACGATACTCAGTCTCGCATGTCATACGATGCAGGGAGCTCCACTACCCGTCAACGGCAACGCGACCGCCATCAACGGGGATGTCACCTCTGGACCCAGTCAGAGGGAGATCCAAGAGAACATGGACGAGAATAATCAACTAGGGAACAGTGAGATCCTGGCTTCAGATGATGTTCCATCGATGCCGATTCTGCACTCTCGAACTAAAACCTTAGCCGGAATCCTTGAACTCTGCGAAATGGATGGGATCAGGTGAGAAATTCCTGAAACTAGCTACGAAAGGACTGAAGATAATTCATTCCCTGTTCCAATAGTGAAATAGTAATGTGACTTCGTGTATCGCCTGGTGACCATTTCCAAGTGAGGGAGGGCTTGCGCTTAGCCAGCGCTTTTGCCGATGACAGCCTGCATCGCATGGTTGAGATAGTCTCGCGTGTGACTTTGAAAGCCAGCAGTGTTGTTGCCTTTCATAGCATCGGCAGATGCGGATGTGCTCTGTTAGGGTGCAGTATTCTCGACTGTTGCATGTCCAGCATTGATCTGGAGCCATACGGGTGAGTAGCTTAGCGTTGTGTCATTACGTACAAGTCGACGGAGAAAATATTCACCTTTCGATGACTGCGTAGAGCGTTCCAGTCATCTTCGTTGCCTAC
This sequence comes from Cystobasidium tubakii, assembly GCA_024345325.1. Classification (NCBI taxonomy): domain Eukaryota; kingdom Fungi; phylum Basidiomycota; class Cystobasidiomycetes; order Cystobasidiales; family Cystobasidiaceae; genus Cystobasidium; species Cystobasidium tubakii. The sequence continues at coordinate 476,935 of BROO01000005.1, read as the reverse complement.
TGTGAGCGTCTGCCTTCCATCACGATAACGGAGGGCGATTGTATCGAGGTTGGTGTCTATAGGGAGGTAGATGTCCATACTACATTGCTCTTCACGCTGCTGAGCGTCTCTGGCCGCATGAAACCCTGTTGACGGTCATTGCAGCAGAGGCTGATGAGCAATGGACGAGGTTTGTGAGCGAGAGGTGCGTCGTCCCGCATGCTGAGGGCTTCCATCTAGGTTTGACTGTGTCTTGTCTCCATATATGTCTTCCCTTGACAGTTCAGCGAGAGCTGCTCCGATGTCGATATCGGCAGTGTTTGACATTGCATAGAGTGGTGAAGCACGGAGTGACCTGATACGAGAATGCATAGCTGGAGTTCTCTTCCAATATCCTGCTATCCTCCTTGTACCGTAAGATAAAAGATTTGAAGCAGAGAGCGCGAAAGACGCAGGTCAGACAGCGAGAGAGGAGAGCGAGCACGGCATCTCAAGCCGCATCTCATTCCACTCGTTGGACGCCTGCATCTCCATTGTCCCCTCCCACTCGTACCCATGGCTAATTACCAGTGCCCGCTTCCACCAGCTCGAGAGTGTGCAGCCTCGAGAAGACGTCTGACCAGGTTGGGCGTGGTTGCTGCAAGCATGGCTGTAGATGGAGGTAGTAGATGGAACATCAGACTATGGCGGTCCTCAGCTGATACTCTGTCTAGAACGAGGGTCCTGCTCTAATTGCTCTCTAGGATGCGCTTCAGCACGAGAACGTCTGTTCGGCTGCTGATCCGTCTTGCATTAGAACATGCAGAACGTGAAGCAGCAAGCTACGATAACCGACCCAATATGATGACACCGTCGTTCTAGAAGACTATCGTATGGCGGGCAGCCATTGAGTGTGCAGGTGGCTGAGCCATGTGGGTGTGTTTCCGTGTCAGAACCTCACTCTGACAACCCAATCGGTAGGTTGTGTATACCCAGCGGGCTTCAGGTTTATAAAGTTCGCCCATTCAAGGAATCTTCGTTATTGTAGTGCAAGTAATGAGACGTGTAGGTCTACTAGAAATGAATTGTGGCATGCGACCGATACCCAAGCTACACGAACTAGAAAGATGCACATAGGACTAATTATATTTCAAAAGCGCATCAAGCAGAAAAGCACACCGTCCTACAATTCACCATCAAGAATCACGCCCATTCGAATGAGTTCTAGCGGTGAGGAAAGACTATTTTTCCCCTCCCTACCCAGCGTACCTAGAGGACAGACCAGAGCTACTACTCACCTGCAAGTACCAAGCAGCGTATATGGATCCCCTTCCTCGCCGACATCCGAGCGGAAATCATGCAACACGTTGAGACAGTATATAGCATTCCCATCATGGAGTCACCCCTTCTGAGGAGGTGTTCTATTATGTGGGAGCGAAAGTGCACACTACGCATAAGGAAGATGAAGTAATGGTGGCTGAGCAAGCAGGATGAGGCAGCTGGAACGCGTCTGGCGGTCTTGTTCGTGTTTCGGGGGTCCAGTAGGTGTGTCGGGTGGCGGAAGCATCAGGACTCGAGTCGTGGTCAAGCCGCTGTAACAACCAGTGCTGCAGCAACTCGACCACGACCCGACGTGAAACAATACAAAAGCTTGGAATTAGCGAAACTGCTGGAGTAGCTACTGGATTATACGTATCAACTTACCATATTCCACCAAGCTCGCGGTCCGACGCTTGATGATCCTGATCTTCGCATTCGAGTGTGATTGCTTGAGGACTTGCGGCCAGGTTCCATTTGCCTCATCCTGCGTGCTCAGCCATCATCACCTCATTACCAACATGCCTGCACTCCATTCTCTCTCTTCCCTAGAACACCTCCTCCCATCGGCGGACCGCTGACTCCACGATGCTCCTGCTCTGCATACCGCTACTCTCGTGCTCATTTCTTTACACCGCCCTCGGAGACAGAGACGGAAGGTGGAAGATCCAATACACTTTTGCCTAAACCATGCAGAGAGATGCATGGACTGTCGACCAATTACTCTGAGCCCGCTACGACTTCCCATTGGATGGTTCTGATCTTGAACTGTTGAAAGAAGATCACTGGCGATTGACGCTGTATAAGACATTCGGAAGTGTAGCACATGGGGTTTCTTTTTGGGGTACTCCAGAAGGTGGTGACTCCAACATTGTCTGCAGTAGCAGATTCACCATTCTTCCTTGCAGCACCTGCCATTTTACCTAATCTTTCCTTCATATCTTTAATCCGTGCACCAGTATCAGCACAGCCATACATTCTGAAGCTACGGCGATATCGAAACCTGTTTCTTAAGTCAGATTTTTCTCAGCCGGAGCTTGGTCGAATGATATTTTGCGTAGTCAACGGTCATTGACATGCAAGACGCACGGCCATGTCGGAGCAGTAGGGTCGATATCGAGGCGGGCGAGACGAGTTTGTTCTTCTTCGGTCAGATCATCAGGGTTGGTCTTGTCGATCCCGAGCTTCTTCAGGCGTCGGGGCATGATAGGCGCGAAAGTGCGAACATATTTCTTGGCAGTACAAAGACGGTTGAAGAGAGCCTTGTTGGATAGGGTGGATTCGTGGAAGTATCTAGCATCGATGGCGGCGGCTACAGCAATCAGAAAGGGGATTAAACAATGACAGTTTCAGGGTCGCTGATGATGAAGAAAGGCATTAGCGAGGAGATATTGGACATCGCTGAGAACGAAAGGTGAACTCACCTAGGAACTTTTCCCAATAAATGAAGCTGCAAAGGTCGTGTCTTTCGAGGCTCTTCTCCAACCATCTCTCAGCAGTAGACAGGGCGTTCATCGTGAGCATAGCGACAGCCTTAGGTCCAACACCGTCTGGTACGGGAATAATATAGCTCGCAACTCTGCTGACGCTTGAGATGTTGCAAGCCACCAACTGCATGCTGGCCTGATTGCTTGAATGCATCTGTGTAAATGCAGTGCATTACAAGCAGTACGGAAGTCGTGTCAGTTAAGGAGATGTATAGATTGATGGAAGAGCTGGAATACCTGCGCTCGAACCCACCTGAAATGTCGTTTGTGCCAACATCAATCACAACAGCGCTGGGCTTGATTCCTTCGCCTTGGCCATGTTCGGGAATGCCAATAGCTGCAATGATGATATCCGCGATCTTGAGCTGTGAGTTAAACATGATCATGCCAGGGTCAGCAACTCCTCTCCTCTCCTACCCGACCAATTCTGAATCATCATGATCTTCGAGACCTACAATTTCAGGCATTTCCTGGATCCAGCTGTATCACTGAGTGACTGTAGCGTCCTTCCTTCTCTAGCATAGCGCAAATAGGAGATCCAACGAAACGACTTCCAATACACAGCATCTTTGCCTGAGATAGCAATGCCTGTGCTCCAAGGAGAAGCATAGCGCCTCCAGGAGAGGAGGGAGAGGGTGTCCCAAGCTCTCAAGCTGAGCAGACCAATTCTGTACGCGTGGAATCCCTCGACGTTACTTTCGTGAGAGACAATTGCTGTGACACGAGCTTTTCTAATAATTGTCGATTGCCAAGGATGGGCCTGAGAAGCAAAGTGTCAGGGATAAGCCAATTTCAGAGAAACAGGTCTGATCCTGCTCACGCGCAGTCGAGAAAGCTGACCCTGTGTTTAATGCTTTGTCAGATCTAAACGTAGGTGAGAAGCGAGAGGATCCAATATCGGTACTTACAGACGTTATTGAAGCACTTTGCTTATGAACCAAAGAGCCTTGAAATCGAAGTAGCCGCCAAATAAACAGCGCCTATGCCTAAAGCAGAGAGTGCAAGCCAATTGCATTTCTTCAAAATTTGGCTAACTTTGCTTTTGGCTTGTGCCAACACTCCTGCTTGCTGCTGAAGACCCTGATCGGCTCGCGAGACAGCTTCTTCAACGCCCTCTTCCTTTTCTTGCTCTTCCACTTCTTTCTCTTCATCGCTCCTTTCCTGTTCTTTATACTTCTTGCCTGTATGTTCCCCCTCTTTATCTCGCTTCATCAAGCTCTCGATGGGTGCTGCTGAAATTTGAGCGGGTCTCTTTCTAGCGGAGACCTGTTCAGGATAGGGTCGGACCTCAGGAGACTTTCCTGCACTACTCATATCGTCTTGCACTCCGACCGGTGCGTTACAGCTGGACGCGACTGCTTTCGGGAGCGTGTCAGTGTACGAAGACTTTTCAGGTGGAGGCGGAGTCTGGTACGCAGCCGTGAATGCATAAGGGCCACGATCATAGTGCTCGCTGGAGCGTGCTAGTTGCTCGTCAAGTAAAGTACCATTAGACTTCTTCTTGAGAGGAGTTGTCAAACGGGTCCGCTTGTGTGGCTTCTGATTGCTGGGGAATTCTCCGAGTGGACAAAATGGTCTTCGACGGCGTGAGGGAGTCGCCCATTGGGGGAAGAGATCTACAGCCTCTGGTCTGCCTGCTCTTGGCGGCTGTTGAAGAAGAGGAAGAGCTTGATGTTGAGCATCAAAAGGAGGCTGAACAGGATTATTATCGATGAGGGAATGGTTGGCAGGTAATTGTTGAGGAGATGCCGAGCCTGAAGGGAATCTAAAGATGCTGGGCATGTTCGAGGACTCTGGTGCGCGAACCCAGGTGATTTCGACTATGTCCACCTGCATTTTCTCTTCGTTTTCGTCTACTTGCATGGCATCGTCTTCTTCATCTTCATCCTCATCGTCTACCAGCATATCTTCATCTTCATCGTATGCCAGTATATGTTCATCTTCATTGACCGCCAGCATATCTTCGTCTTCATCGACCGGCAGCATATCTTCGTCTTCATTGATCGGCAGCATATCTTCGTCTTCATTTGCATCATCATCGACGAGCATTTCGGCATCTTGGTCCCCTTCCAACACCTCCTCTTGCACTTCCATAACTACATCTTCGAGGGTTTGGGCATTGCCTTCATCTATATCCATCTGTACGATTGGAATACGATTGGCGTTTTCTGCCTCTTGTGGTGGATGTGGCATGTCTTGCGCCTCAATATATTCTACCTCATCATCCGACTCCATCTCCGGGTAGCCGGCATCAGAGCTAGCGCTACTGTTGCTACCGCTGTTGCTACCGCTACCGCTGCTGCTGCCGTTGCTGCTGCTGCCGCTGCTGCTGAGGTCGCTGCTGTTGCTTCCGCTCCTGCTATTGCTGCCACCGCTGTTGCTGTTGCTGTTGCTGCCGTTCTCCAGCTGCGGCTCTTGCACCGGAACTGTGGCTTGAGTAGTCTGAGTGACCCAATTTTGAGCCAATTCCGCCGGCAATGGCAGTCCATTATATTGAAGAGTGGGTTCCGAGGTGGTCGAGGAGGCGGCGGCTCCGGCGGACGCGTGAGGATAGCTGTATAGGAGAGGTAAAGAGACAGTATCGATTAGCTTGCAATCCTGGACGTCCCGAGCTGGCTACAGTAGGCGGTGAGATGGAATAGCTCACTCATCGCTCCATGGGCTAGCGACGGTGGCTGAGGAGGCCGAGGCGGCGGATGGTGTTGGGGGACAGCTGCATAAGAGAAAGAGATAGGGAAGGAGAGGCATTATTCAGTCTGCTATACTAGGCATCGCCAACTGGCGACATCAGTAGGTGGAGCGGTATAACTTACTCCTCGCCCCAAGGATTGCCATCCGTTGGTGTATCCCAAACGGTGTTGCTGTTGCTGCTGGAGGATCCAGAGGATGACGATACTTCCTGGGCGCTGTATATTATAAATATAGATATAGAGAAAAAGAGAGATAGAGAGAGAGAAGTGGGGAAGGGGTGCAGGACAGAAGGAGAGCAGGAGAGAAGGAGAGAAGGAGATTAAAAGAGATTGACAGAGGGAGAGAAGGAGATTGAGAGAAATTGGGACAGAGTGAGTGATTGAGTGAGCGTGAGTGAATGTGCGAGATATCATTCAGCCTCTAATCTAGACATCTTCGCCAGCTGAATACAGCACTTGAAATAAGTGTGGGGTAGCTCACGATGCCCAGCTCGGCACACCGAGAGTTGGTCTGTCCCGGACGGAGTTGCGGTTGATGGGGGAGGAACCGGAGCTGCTGGAGGCTCTGGATTCGGAGCTGTTGACAGGAAGACCGGAGAGAGGTGACGACCGTGATGGTCGGGAGCTGCATCAGAGTGCGGCAGAGAGAAGAGAGAACGAGAGAGGGACAAATATCGATTAGAACAGCCAGCTATAGTAGACATCGCCCGTTGCCTATAGCAGCTGGGAGAGTGTGGGATAACTCACGTCATCCAGCTCGGTGCACCGAGGCTTGGTCTGCCCCATACTGGACTGCTGTTGCTGGAGGAGGAAGAGGCACTGGGCGGAGAGATAGGGATTGATGGCAGGGAGCTGCATATAGCAGGAGGAGCGGGAAGAAAGATGTAAAGGGATACATCAGAGTGTTATACTAGTTATCACCAGCTGGTTACAGCAGCTGGGAGAAGTGTGGAGTGACTCACGATCCCCAGCTTGATGTGCCCCGTACGGGGTTGCTGTTGCTGGAGGCGGCGTTGGAGGAGGAAGAGGCGGCGCCGGAGGACGATGATGCTTGGGAGCTGTATAGTAGAGAGAGAGATGTACAGAGCGAGAGAGAGGCATCGATTAAGACTGCCATGTTGGATCACCCGCAGCTGGGCTAGCTATAGTAGCTGGATAACTCACAATTCCCCGCTTCTATCCATCCTGTACGCGTGCTGAAGGTTTGGATTGGGTTGTGCTTGTGCTTGTGCTTGTGCTTGCGCTTGCGCTTGCGATAATTGAAGTATCGCTTGACTTTATGTCTTGCTACTTCAATTGTTGATATGCAGTCAAGGTGAGTGTACCTACTACCTGCTCCCCCTAACGGTTGGCATGGCATGGCTCAAAGGTGGAGAAAGCGTCCGACAATATCAGCATGCAGCCAGCGAGAATGTAAAAGGAAGTGTTCCGGCAGGCCGAGAGAGTCCAGCTGGCGATAAGTGAGCAAACGCAGCGTAGCCGAGGTGCCCGTTGTACCCGTCAGCTCTCCTACCGTGCACTGCACTACATTGCATCGCGCCTCTGTCCTGAGATGACAGCATGTATAAGCAGCATTAATACTGCAATCATGAGGAGGACTCCCTTTCATTCGGTGGGTGGCGAATGGGTCCTGCAAGGCAAGTCAAAGGCGAAAGGAAAAGCCAGGTCAAGGTGGGTAGGAGGGTGGAGGGTGGATGGTGGAGAGGTGGAATGCGATGCATGCATGCATTCAAGCGCAGTATCAGCTACGATAGGTCTGGTTCGCGGTTCGCTTTCTTCTTTCTTCCAGCGGTCTTTTCGCCCAATAGTAACCTTCCCGCCGTGGGCACGGGGCAGCAGAGCGACAGGGACGCCGCACGACAGCAGCCAGTGATGCGATATCGTCGACAAAGTGCATGCATGCATAACATCGCAATGCAATGCAATGCAGGTATGGTAGATGTCACAGCTTCTGTATACCCTTCTCCAGCCAGCTTCAATCGTCGGTGATTTCCGCCCGATCATCTATGCTGTACTCACGTGCATGCAGTATGCAACCTGAGGGACTCGTCTCTCGACAGCGCGCAATGTCAGCATTCGGCACACGCTTCTCTTTGACATCATCATCATCATCCTGACAGCCGCTCTGAACAGCCCAAACATCTCAGACAATGAGATGGCAAAAAAGAAAGAAAAAAAACCATAGCTAGACTGACAATCTAGAGGCACTCCAACACCCTAGGCTCAAGGATGATACTCTGCTGGGAAGTGAAAGAAGTGCGAAAGAACAATTACTCGTTTGAAAGGTACAAAGTAAACAATAAAGGATTAAGGTAAGGTAACGTATAAAACAAGAGGCTTAAGAAGGGATGAGAAAGAAAAAACCTGTAAATTGTCCATTTCGTAGTGCTACTACCAAAGATTGCCTTTCGAAATTCGCGATTGTGCAGGGGTAACAAATTTCCATAAATAGTCGTCTTTGCTGAAGCTATGTGAGCTAATGACTGGAATGAGCAGCTGAAAGTAACAAGTGTCCATTTGGTATTCCTCCCTGCCTCATCTTGAGTGAACTCAATGCCTACTAACATCTTCAACCGTATCTCGAAGCAATGCAGGTAAATACTTCCTAGATAAATTCTGCCTCCTTTTCCCTCCCATCTCCATCGTCTGTTGCCCCGCTGGAAGACTAACAGTCTAAGCGAACAAGCATAAAGCGAGTGCGAGCCCACCGCCAATCATCAACGACGACGATAATGATCCCATCGCCATATTCTTACTCCTGCTCGCATCTCCCGTTTCGACTTTTGCAATCAGATCCATATCGTCATCGACGAAGCTGCAGCACTAGGCTGAGGAGAATATGGAACACACATAGCATACATGGGTCAAATCTCGGGCACTTACAACTGGAACAATAATGCAATCATGAATTTGAATAATACGTTGAAAGATTCGCTTGATCCTAACGGTATTCTTGCGCCTGGAAAGTGAGTGAGCAAACCCCGCCCTTGGGTTTTGCCTTTTGAGGCGGGGGACGGAATTCTAAGGCATAATCAACGATACCAGATCTGATCCTTGAATTACTTGAATGTATATAGATCCTGTATTTGGCCTAAGCGATACAGAGGCATGGGACTCTAGATCAATGTCTGTTAGAATGAAGGAAAGAAGTTGGTTGGCGTCCCACACCAGCAGGGCGGGTGAACGTCCGGCGTCAGGAAGCGAGCATGTACTTGAATTTCGCAATTGGAAGGGAAGGATAGATTTTGCTGATAGAAATGCTTCTGTTACTCCGTATCATGGGGCTTCGGCAGGTAACGATGGAGCGTTTAGCTTTGCCAGTGCCGTTCCTCCGTTCCGCACCAGTGCCTTTGAGCAGCAGAAGGTGTGATGGACTGTTATGCTTGCGGTGATGCATTGTAAGCAGTGAGGAGAGAACAGTCCAAGCCTATATGTTGCCAAGCTGCCATGATCGTGGTGGCGACTTCCCCTGATGATCACCACACAACATCGTATCACATTGCCCTTTCATCAATTGTCAAGTGCAGACGCATCGACTGTTCTTTGATACATCAACAATTAATTCTAAACCACACCGTGACATCAATGGTACTGTGTCTAATCTGCTGGGGAGTCTACGCCGGTGTAAAGAAGGCGCACGAGACAGTACAAGAGCGAAAGTGAGGCGCTTTCCGCAACACGTTGTGCAGATCTGGGTATAGCTACACACGCTGACTGCTTTCTACGATAATCCTCGCAGAGAGAAGAAGAGAATTAAGAATGGCCAGAAAGCAGCAGCAGCAGCCTCTTCTTCTGATGAGAAGGCCGTCCTGGCTTCTACGACATCAGTCGAAGAGTGCACTTGCTCAAATGACCCTGAAAGCCACAAGACATGCAAGGCATGCAAGGATGCATTGGTCGAGGAAGTGCCTCCTCCGTATCATGAAGCCACTGCTGGAGGAAGCTCGCGTGCTGTCGCTGCCACTACTGCTTAAAGTGACGGTTGATGAACGCCACCGGTGCTCCACATCGAGCATCGCAGTGATCAGAGTGCCTCTATCAACGATATATGTATACTGTGAGTTACGTTTGTATGTTAGTTAAACTTCCTCTAAGTAAACCAGGCTGATACGTCAATCTGGCATCCCCATCGTAGTCTTTCTCAGCCTGTAGCTTTCCTCGCTTCTGCACCATCCGGTCGTCTTCATTCCTTATCATGACATGCCAGACATGAGTGTATCATTATCATTCCAAAGCCATTCCCTTCGTACAAACCATGTAGCTCGACGTTCAATACATTATCACGGTAATTGCATCTCTTCTCGTTCTCCTCGTTCTCGCCATTGCTGCTCTTTCACTTTCGAGGCTTTCTTGCTCCAGGCTTTCGCGAATACGGTGAAGCGATGCGACGGTGAATCCTACAATATAGGCGGACATCACTTACTTGCGCACATACGCAATAGTCAATGCTCTGCTTCTTCCTGATGCACTCCTGCAGCGAAGTGATGCCCTGATCGAGGCTCCTATGGCAGACAAAGCGGCATGAACAAGAGGGCCGACAATCTGCAACTGGCGCGAGCGTGCTGGAGAAGAATGATGGGGATGCAATGCTTATGCTCCTGTCGACTCTTCCCACTACTACTCTTCAAGTGATACAGTCGATACTGTGCCCTGCTATGCTGCTGGATGGTGTGGTGTGCTGGGCTGCCAGAGGAGCATAGCTAGGGCGAGAAGAGTGGACAATCGCCTGCAGTCGACAGGCAGACAGCACAGGAAGAAGGACAGCCGCGAAGACCACAGCAACAGATGAAGAAGCAGTTGTCTTGATAGACTTAGTGCCCATTGCATGCCCGGATCCCGACCCTGCAAGACCGTCAACATACTTGCCCGCCTACTCTCCAAACGCCACAACAGCTACAACACCAAAACGATGTCCAGTTCTACAATACCATCACCGCCATTGCAGGACTCTGATCCGAAAGGCTTCCTGACGCACCAAATACCAAGTCCGCCAGTTGCAATACGAGCTGTACTATCGCTACTGTGCATCATCATTGGATTGGGACTGTGCTGTCTATCCCCCTATGCCGCTAGATGGGGCTCGCAGTGGGGCAATGATAAATCACAAGCAAGAGAAGACGAACCATTGGAGGGAAAGAGAAGGTTCAGGTTTAGACTCGCTGGCGGTGTGTTGGGGATCTTTACTGGTGGATTAGGAGCAGGTGAGCTTCTCGTCCAACAAGAGACCTGGGAAGGACGTCAAAAGCTTGATGGAAAAGCTGACGGGAAGTTCGGTTGAATTCTCTGAAAATAGCATACACTTTTCTACTGCTCGCTTTCGCGGTGCTGAACACGCAAGATGACCCATCTCTTTCTCCTTGGGCTATACTTGCGGTCTCTTTGATCTCTGCTGCCGTCGGAGCTGTACTAGGAGGGCGGTGGAAGGCTGTCTCTCGTCTATTCCTGACATACATAGGAACGTAAGCTACTTTTATCTTCCTTTTGACCGTCTGTCGATCGTTTCGCGATAGCATATAGCTGACACACTCACACCTATTGAATTTCTATTCTTTCGTCTAGTATCTCACTCACTTTACTATTCAGCACTTCCTTCCGAATAAAAACAAAACTAGGTCGTATAATAATCTTCATTGTCCTCTTCCTAATAGCTCTCATTACATCATTCATATTTTCACTTTTACCCCGTAGCACATTACAGCGTATTTCGAATCGAATTGCTATTTTCTTGAGTACATGTACGGGGTTTTGGCTTTTATGTGCTATTGGGATTGATAGGTTTATTAAGATTGGATTGTTGGATGCTCCTACGCTGCTTGCCAGTCAGATGGGAATATTCAGTAATGGGCCTCTGGAGGATAATGGACAAGGCATGGAAAAAGTGAGGAACGTAGTTAGGTGGAATGAGGGAAAATGTAAAGGACTATTAGCTGGGATGTGGTTACTGTGAGTAGACTTTACAGACCTAATGCCAGGCATTCAGACAATTGACCCTGACTGCATCTTCTTCTTTCTTTTCCCAAATCGGCAGCATCATATTCGGAACCGCCTTTCAGCAATGGCGCTACTCTGTCATCGGCGATGATCCAGAAGAGGTGAGTGACGTGTCATTGTCAACCAGTGTCGAAAAGTCAGGAAGGCCAGTTGCTAATTTTTATGATCATTCCGGCCGCGTTTTTAACCATTCGATACAGTCGTGGAATACCTACCTCGGATCCCTCCTATCAGATGAAAAGAATCTTATTTCAAGAACACGAATTGGACAGAATCGTTCGAGATTGACTATGCTAGATAGTCAAAATAGAGCAGGTATTTTCAGCAAATCTGAGAATTGGATCAAGAGATTATTTGCGACTTCTTCTGAGAGGAAAAGAAGGATGATGCCTGCTACTTATGTACTACCTCCTGAGCAGGTTCCTCAAGATCACGACGGTGAAAGGCAATATAGTAACATTGGCCTGAATACTACACCTGGATTAGATGGAGAAAATGAAGTAATGCTGAGAGAGGTAGATAACGCAGGTGGTGCGGTCATGAATGAAAGGAGAAGAAAACCACCTGCTAAGTATGATTCGTTCGGCTATTCGACTGTCGCGATGATATCATATGATGTCGAAGGCCATGGCAGAGATGCTTATTATTCACCTTATGAAGATCCTCTGTCTTCTTCTTCGCCTGGTGGAGTGTTATACGATGGGGCAAGAGGGACAGGGGGAGGAAGAGCGACGAACATCTTACCGACTTACAATCCTGAATTATGTTCTCGCGAGAAAGCTCAGCAAGCGTTGCCTCGGAATAATTCAGATCCTTCCTTCCAGTCAGTACCGAAATACTCACCTCCGAGAACAGAATACCCAACTCCACTCTCGACAGTGAGACAATCTTCCTCGGACACTTATAGAGAAGTGATGGACGGTACCGCTGCTTCACCTTATGCATCTGACGGCACATATATGCATCGGATAGTCGAAGAACCAGACCCAATGCCGTACGAACAAACAGAAAGGCAGACTTTCATAGCTCCTCTATCGCCTCAAGCCCGAGCTACAAATGAGCCCGTACAGCCAGTTCCGATACCAGCTACGCCTTCTCTGGTAAATGCTATAAGAAGAGTCTCAGAAGCACAAGCGCAAGAACGGCAGTACATGATACAAGAGCAACAAGCGGGTTTGTCATTGGCTAGGCAAGAAAGTCAAAATGCTGCTCCAGTATCATCGTCCTCCTCAATCCCCGGCGCGGCGTCGCCGATTCTAGCGGACCCATCATCGAACCCTAGAATACCTGAAAGTGAAAGGACAGCTTTAAGACAAGCTGCTATCCGCAGACAGTCCTCGGCGGATTGGTGGGCTGAAGTGGAGAGGAAAGCAAACGAGCAAGCTGGGAAAGAACGAAGTCCTGTGGCTATGCCGAATCAGAGGATTAGCTCTGTGCCTGGTGTGAGGTCAAGTGTTGGGATGAAGGTCTGGAGAAGTAGCAGTGCCGGCAATGGCGGAGTTTAGGTCTGAAACGGAAACAACTGGACACGTTTCGTTGTTCCTCTGGCTTGAAATTCAGGTATCGCTTAGATCGCGTGCAGTATAGTAGTGACAGTCGTGTAGTGTACTGTATTTTTACGAGGCATCAGAATGCAAGCTCTCGACGATGCAACACACAACTGTTATTGATTGGACATATGAAACGCAATCTCCACACTCCGTCAGGTCTACGTCAAGCATTTAGATCCGCAAGGTATCTTGAATATGTCTACATCGTATCATCTGTCGCAGTATCACTGTCCTCAGGGACTGGCGGTGGAGTAGCTTTCGATTTCCGCTGTTTCGCCTGTGTTGGGGCGTTTCTGGCTGTCGGCTGAACAGGAGCAGGCGCAGGTGCTCTATCTTCGGCTTCCACTTCTTCTAAGCTGCTGTCATCGTCCTCATCTTCCTCTGAATGTTCACTGTCTTCTTCTTCCTCCTCCTCCTCCTCAATGATAGACTGAGGCTTGCGCGCAGCTGGCTTAGGTTGGCGAGCTGATCTCCTTTCAGAACCTGCCTTTGGAGCTGGTGTGTTGTCGTCATCGCTGTCTGCTGAGTGTGTTTCAGATATGGTGCGAGACCGACGTGCACTGAAGGAGGTACAAGGTCGCCATGTCTTAGCCATCACCGCGGCATCGAAAGGGAAGATGAGACCGCTACTCACGGAGTCTTCTTGGTACTACTGCCACCACGAGGAGCAGCCGATCCCGTCCTCCTTCTTCGAGCAGAACCAGTAGCCGTACTATTAGTAGCTACAGAATCATTACCAGCTTGACTTCCATCTCCCCCTTCTTCATTCTCATGCTTGATCTCATCTAAGAAATCAACGACTCCATGAAGTTGGTCGAAAGCTCGGAATTCCTCCTCTGTCAAAGGTCGAGTAGCTTCTTCGTACTGTTTTTGGAAGCCCGTAGTGAACTTGACAAGGGCATTCTTTGACACTGTATCCTTTACAGGACGATGCTGCAAAAGATCTGAGTCAGAAGCTGCCTACCAAGCTAAAAATGTGGTGAAAGTTAAAAGCGACCCTTACCGTTTCGAGCTGTTCGACGAGCAGCATAAGCTTCTTAATGGACCATTCACCTAGATTATCAGGTAGATAAAGCCTATTCAGAAGTTGACAGAAAAGCTTTCTTCTCTCCTTTTTCTTCTCCTTGTAGATCTTCTTTAGCAGATCTTGCGCGAGCTCAGCTTGAATTGTCTGGTCGACAACAAGCCCCTCGATAGCTCTATAAACGGTCATATCGTTATATCAGCTTCGTGCATAGCTCATTATCCTTATCAAGACTTGCACTGCCTTCCTGGGATCGGTCCAATCCAGGAGCTGATTCGCTAATTGCGTGGGCGAAACCATCATTGAAGGGTCATCGAGCTCGTCGTAAACTCCGGACAAAATCTCAAAGGTAGGTATGAAGATCTGTCATGGCATGTTAGTCCTGGTCTGCGAACTAGCAGATCCTGACTTAGCTCACTTCTTGCATCTTCTTCTGGTTGGTAGATAGCGAATAGCAGTAGACAGGGAAGAAATAACTTAAGCACTGGCGTAGCTCGAGATTATCGACTGTTTCGGGAGCGAAGTAGACTAGCACGAGGCGTTTCAGCACCTGCAAGTGGGTATTCCATTAGGTTTGCTCAATGTGATGATGCGAGAAGTCAGGCTTACCTCTTCATCAGTGAGCATGCCAGAAAGCATAAGCTTCGCAATGCCGACCGCAGCTATAGCTTGCACCTGCTGCGATTCCACGTTCAAAGCGTGAAGAAGGAAGTCAACTACGACCTCCGGCTAAGAGAGTAGAGATTATCAGATGCTTGGCAGAATTTTTAGTCACAAAGGTCATGCAGCTTACGCCGTATCCCTTTGGTTCCAAAAATGAAACGCCGTAGAGCATGAGGGCATCGAATAGAATCTGATAGATCTTGACTTGAAGTTCCCCTTCAGTAGCCTGACTTTGATGAATGAAGAGGCCGAAAGAGTCTAAAGCCATGTCCTGTAGGAGCGACCGTCAGCGTCGCAGTATGCTTTAAAGTGTTGAGACCAACCTTGTCCAGCAGCCCGCAGAGTCCTAAGCAAATTAACCCTTGTTCGCGGATCTCCGGCTCTTTGCTTTTAACGCTCGGTACAATGAGCTCGTGCACCAGACCGATGAGCGTAGCATTATCTTGCAGTGACTGCGATTCCTATCAGCTCACGGGGCGGCAATAAAGGTTCTATAGGTCCTGACTTACGCCACCAACACGTTCAAGCAGAGCTCGTACGAGATCCAAGCATCTCAAGTATGTAGATTTCTTTTCCGGGTCAAGACTTTGATTCTGGACCTTTTTGGCCGATTTCTCCAATTTTCGTCTGTACGCTGCTGCAATATCTTCCGGTGTAGCAGTCTCCATATCCAGACCGTCCTCGTCGTCTTCATCTTCATCGTCAGCATCTTCAGCCCCTTGACTGTTTGGGAATGCAGATTGCGCCCGTCCCGAGGCTACAGCATCCTCCCGTACGTTCTGCACCACCTCGACGATGACGCGCATGAAGTCTCTCTCGCCTGATGAAAGCTTGAGGAGCACGTCCATGCTCATTGGTACGATTTCAGCGGGTAGACGGGCATCAGAGATCATGTCACCTGGAGAACAAGTATAAGCTAGACTGCCTCATCCGCGGGAGTGAGGCTCGAGAGGATACGCACGAATCAAAGTGAACATCTTTCTTCTGCCAATTTCGTCTCCGTAATCTGCCATGAGAGCAATTTCAAGCAGCTGTCGAGTGACAAAGCAAGTACTATCGAAATCTCTAGACAGGTCATCTTCGAATTCAGGTTCTTCCCCGAGGCGTTCGGCTTCAGCTACGACAGCTTGCATCTGGTCGTGTAGCTTCACAAGCATCGAAAAGGACTCTTGGATGCGGAATGCTAGAGCTGTAATGACTGGGAGACACTCCTCGAGTCTAGCTTCATCCTGATTACAGTCGTCGCCAACGTTAGATAATTTAGCCCAGGCTGTAATCCGACTTGGCTCACATTGACAGCTTTGCAGTATGAGATATATAGCTTCCCTAGCAAAACCGACTCTGGCGACAAGTCGGTCCAATACGTCTCTGTAAATACGAGAGGAGCTTCAGCATGATGCATCCTGCACGCAGACCCATGTTTCTCACCTGGAAACTGTAAAGCCATGGCTAGATCTTGCCTGGTCTCGATGACGCTGTTGATAGCGTCTTCGGCCACCTTGGTATCGCGAATAACATCGAAGAGCCCAACGAACTAGATCAAAAAGGCGTTTGTGTCAGTTTAGAATCTTAATAACCTGACAAATGGAGGAACTGGACACGTACCTCAAGCAAGCCGCCCTCCAGATTCCCAGCCCATTTACCGACTAGCTTCGCAGCAGTCTTTTTAACGCTATCTTCGCGATCCCTCAAACCGCTTGTAACGACGGTATTCCTCTGTTCAGCTGAAAGAACAGCCATGCTGGGCAATTCCGCTAGTGATTGTGCGTATATAACCCTTCGGTTTATGGGGTCTATATCGCGACTTCTTGATAGTATGTATGGTAGTGTCGTTGGGTGCAGGTCTAGATTGAACATGGCAGCTCTGCGCACTTCACTGTATGCATAGGGAGAGAAGAGTATGTCAGCACTGTCAGAAGCTGATATAGTATAGCAAGGCCCTTGGGACATCTGCGTACGCTGCGGTGTCGTAACGCATAATGTCGAGCAGGACTCTCGTGGGTGTTGGTTCTTTATCTTCGTCTTCATCGTCATCTTGTGCGCGGTTGATATCCAGACTACCATCGTTTAGTTCTTCTGGATTCTGCAGCTTTGCGAGGGCATACACTGCCTGAACACGGATGGAAGGCTCCTTGTCTTTCACGCGTTCGAGGAGGTTCTCGAGAAGTGACTCATAATCAGAATCGCTAGGAGAGATTAAACATGTCAGCTTGTTACGTACAACATCGAGAAATGGAAATGTCGACCAACTCAAGCTCTCCCAGGCCGTTGATTAGGGTCGCCACAAACTGGGCTGAGCGGAACCGGACGTTCTTATCTTTGGCAGAGAAGCCTTTGAGGAGGTGACGCAGAATGTTGGAGGTCAATCGCGATGCTGCATTATCCATCAATGCCGCCTCGCTGCTCTCGCCTGTGCCTGCTGTACAGTGAAGCAGCGTCAACACCATCCGATCACGCGCTGGGCGGCCAGCATGTAAACAACAGCTTCGAGCTGCAGTACTGGAGGCTACTCACGAGCTTGACGCGCCTGCTGCTCCTCTATAGCATGTGCAATGAATGCACAAATGAACTTGATGACTCTGTCCGCTTCCGTTATGCCACGCTTGAGTACCAGCAGGCGATTGATGCCATTCTCTTTCAGGGTGCTGATGAAGGCGATTTCACCGGTGAGCTTCTTGATCTTCCCACTCAAACCTCTTTCTACGACTGTAGCGCATTGCTGGAAGAGCTTGTATGCTATGTTGATGTTCTTGCGATGGTTTGATATCGTCTTTTGCGATTGCTCCAGACAGTTGGCTAGAATTGCTGGCGCGCTTTCCAGCTTGAACGTTGCTGCTGGCATGATGGCTCGTGCCCTTCAGCTGCG
The DNA here is from genome assembly GCA_024345325.1 of Cystobasidium tubakii. NCBI lineage: Eukaryota > Fungi > Basidiomycota > Cystobasidiomycetes > Cystobasidiales > Cystobasidiaceae > Cystobasidium > Cystobasidium tubakii. Next base: position 459,389 of record BROO01000005.1, on the reverse strand, counting down.
CCAGCGTGCTCCACTCAATGCTTCTGATAGGCTGAGAGACTTGTGTCTATACCTGTTTCATCTACGCGCTGGGTCGGTGTGTGAGCAGCAACAAGACAACCGTCTCCTTGTGGCAACCTGCTTTCGGCTTCTGGCAGTGCTGCCTTAACTGACTGTGCTATAGACCTAAGGCGTGCGTTGTTAGAGTGTAGACGGGAAGCTCCTGCTCGCTTGGAAAGACAAGTACGAGTCGCTCGAACGCGCCGGTCTTTCCACCAAATGCCACGAGAAGGCTCGCTGGGCCTGCACGGTCGCTTCTTACACCTTCAGATCATCCTACGCATCAGTAGACAGCTGAAGCATGCTGAATGCCTATAAGCTTTGTTTTCGCTGCATCAGAATGTCCCGCAGATGCAGTGAAATAGCCCACGAGAAAACTACATCCATACTTTTCAGCCTGACAGGACACGGCGAGAGATGAACACCATAGTCGTATCCAGCACCTATACCTGAGAAGCTCGTAATACATCGCACAATCTCCATCGGGAAAGCGATCGTCCTCGCGCGCGAGGCGCGCATGTCATCAGCAACAGCTTCTCTGGAACTTGTATGTTGTATAAGCACTCAGAGCTACTCCTTATACACTGCTTCAACCTGGATGCACTTCACAAGCAGATCATCCCCTGTAGAAGCGGAGGGCTAGCAGGCTTTGCAGTCACTTGACTTGAAGAAAGCTGCATGACTAGCAAGCTGTCACTTCGCAAGAGAAACGCAGCAGAGAGCGCGAAGGAAGCTCGCCAGAGGAGACCGGGAAGGCGCGTGGTTCTGGGCAGAAGCAGAGCCTGTGAGGACTTAGAAGAGGCGTACAGCCCACACGCTGTCATAGCAAACCTCTTGGTGGTGGAGCTCGCCCCCGATCACCCATCTGAACAGTCACGATAGCGCATAGATCTAAGCGTCAGCGAGGGAACGAGGAAGTTCCTTCAGCTGCTGCAGATATGCACACTGACTCGCTGCTGGACTTCCTGCAGGTCTACTCGGGTCCCGCTCTGCTTTTCAATCAGCAGGGTGAGCTGCTCATACAAAATCGTGCCACAGAGCTTTGCGATGGAGGCGAGATACCGACAGACGTACAAGCTCAGGCAGCCATATTCAAGCAACCGGAACATGGTATTCCTACCGAGATACAGACCTCTATCTACGTCAAAGTCTCATCCGAGGAATTTAACTTCAGCTTCTCCAATCCGGCTTCAGATGTTACTCCTGCAGAAGCTTCAACGAGCAGAGCAGCAGCCTCGTCTTCGAGACCATCAAGCAGCAGCTTGTCTTCTAAATCTCGACCTACTTCTTCTTCCGGGCGCCCTTCCAGCTCGAGACGCATTGGAAGCCGTCCTACAAGTGAACAAGCTCCTCGTGGCGGCTCATTAAGCAATGGTTTTGAAGCTGGCGGTAGGCCTGCTGCGGGTGATTTGGACGAATGTCAAGATGAAGACTACCCCACGCCGACTGGTTTCACAACTCAACGTCGTCAGCTGCATTGGAACGTGACACAGACGAAGTGCAGGCGTGTAGTTGCGCTTGCCCAGGAGAACAGCACAACTCAAGTACCTACGATGGGAGCTAAAGATCTAGCAGCTCAAAAGGGTATAACACCAGTCATTTGGACATCTTGGTATGATCAACCACGGTTTGAATCGTTGAAGAGAGGTGGTGGTATTATGGGCGATGCAGTCAGAAATTTCAACTGGGACGACCACTCTCTAGGGCCGATAAGCTCTTGGCCGCAAGCGCGCGTGGAGATGGTCGGTCTTATTTTGCGGTCTCCCGTACCCATGACAGCGTATCTAGAGCATCAAGCTTATGTCGTATACAATGATGCCTACATTGCTGTTCTAGGCCAGACAAAACATAATTCCGGAGGTGCATATCTTCACTTTGATTGCATTCGGGTGCACAAGCAAAGCAAGCTGACTTCAATGGCTCTCTTTAGTGCTTGGCAGACCTGCAATTGAGGTTTGGGGAGAAATCTGGCAGCACATCGAAATACCACTGCAAGAAGCTATGAATGGTATTCCTATCGAAAGGCATGAACAGCCATTGTTTTTCGAACGCTTGCAGGATGGAGGGCCGAATAATCATCACGAAGTAAGTCTTGCACGGTCTTGGACTGTTCTGGACGATATTGACGTCGTCGCCGTTTCTTCGAACTCAAAGGAAGTACATGCCACCTGGTGTAAGCGATGAATGACTACAATTAGCCGACAGCCAACATGCTGAGTAGACGATTACAGATTACATTCCATATTGGGGACCGGACAGGGTCATTGGCAATCTACACATGCTCTTCGAGAGCCATGATACAATAAGCAATCGCCGCTTCAACACCATCAACGAGCTGAGTGCGAACCTGCTGTCCTCAAGAAGTACGATTGATCTTTGTCGCAATGCGCTTGAAGTCCTCAGCCATCTCGAAGCGGATCTACCGTATTGTCTCGCATATACGAATGTAGATTATCAACCTCCTGAAATGCTTGCTTCTTCCGATAACAGACTGGACGGAAGTACAGGCGTAGGCCAGGACCGTCACATTTCTATCTCAAGCAGTGCGAGCTCGTACTCTACGAATGATCTTGAAAACCAGTCAAATATATACATCTTCGCACTTCAAGAGACAGTTGGATGCGCGTTTGATTCAAGCATTGCGCCGTCGCGTGTGCTGATCGATACCGATGACGATGCTTCTACTCCTCTAGCGATGCCAGGTGGCGATGGTCTCGCAACACAGCTGCCTACTACGGCAGCTTGGCAAGCTGCTATGGTCGAAATGGTCAAGACTGGGAATATAGTTGAAGTCACGAACATTCAGGACTGGCTTACGGATGTGCCGCACCGTGGACTCGCTGGCATGGTCCCGTACAGAGGCGTAGTGATCCCACTCAAGCAGAAAGAAAAGATCGTAGCATGCATCGCTCTGGCGCTGAATCCTGCACTACCGTGGTCGAAAGATTTCCAGACTTTCATAAACGTGAGTTTAACTCTGAAATTTCGAGAAAACCTTCCAACATGCCTGCGCTGAATATATACAATATTTTGTTCTTACAGATCCTGTCACGCCAGATGAATCTCAGTCTGACAATGGTGAAGACGTATGAGTCAGAAGTGCAACGTGCGGAAGAACTTGCCGCTCTAGACCGCGCAAAGACTAGTTTCTTCACCTCAATATCACACGAGCTTCGAACACCCTTGACATTGATCTTGGGACCAGTCAAGGATCTTACAGCCGACACTACGCTTACCCGCTCACAAGCTTCTTCAATCTCACTTGTATACAGAAACGCTCGTCGTCTTTTGCGACTTGTCAACAGTATCCTCGACTTCGCTAGAGCCGAGGCTGGCAAGTTGTCATCGCAATTCTCGCCAATGGCGTTGGGTATCATCACCACGGAGCTTGCTAGTTCTTTCCGCAGCGCTATAGAAAGTGCGGGTATCGAATTTATCGTTGAGAATAATACTCCGGAAGATCTTCTCGTTTGGGTCGATCAAGATAAGTGGGACAAGATCGTTTTCAATCTCCTGAGCAATGCATTCAAATTCACAACGAAAGGTCACGTGCGCGTCACTAGTAGTTGTGACTCGTTCTACTACTATCTTGAAGTCCAAGATTCTGGTGTCGGTATTCCTGCGAATGAGCTTTCGTCAATCTTCGAGCGGTTCGTCAGAGTGGAGAACAATCAAGCAAGAAGTATCGAAGGGTCAGGTATTGGTCTTTCACTCACACTAGAACTCGTCAAAGCGCACGGCGGTAAAATTGGTGTGGAAAGTGTTTTGCACAAGGGCACCACGTTCAAGCTTAAGATCCCTCTTGGCAACGAGCATCTCCCGAGACAGTATCTCGTTAATCCAAACGCACCTAGTGCAGTACCGCGTCTCCTGCAGGGCTCGGACGACTATCAGCTATACGCCGCCGATAGCGCATTTGGCGCTGGCACAAAAAGCGAATCAAATACTGATGATAGCCCAGGAACAATTTCAAAGGCTAGTAGCGATCTATGGCCGCCGTTGCTGTTCGGAGAGCGTCAAACAGCGAGAATCCTGCTCGTCGACGACAACTCAGATTTACGTCTGTTTATAATGAGCATCTTGGGCAAGTATGCGGATGTGCATGAGGCTGTGGACGGTGAAGCTGCGTGGGAGATGCTACAGGCGAACCCTTATGACCTTGTCCTATCGGATATAATGGTAAGGATGGCAGCAACTGCAGGCGATCGACGAGCTAATTCTGTGTTCCTTCAGATGCCGCGCATGACTGGCTTCCAGCTTCTTGCTGCCATACGAGGATCAGCAAAATACCGTTCGATACCGGTAATCCTGTTGTCTGCGCGTGCTGGCGAGGATGCTGGCATAGAGTCCCTATCATCGGGTGCTGACGGTAAGCAAAGCCTCCACAATGTTGGTTATTCAGATACTTACATGCTCGGAATGTACAGATCATCTCAGCAAACCGTTCTCGTCGAAAGAGCTTGTCCTAAGAGTGCACTCGCATCTACAACTAGCCGCTATCCGCAGTGAGCTCGAGACTCGCGTCAGCGAGAGAACGGCTGCGCTGGAAGAGTCGCGAGAAACATTCAAGCGACTTTCCGAGCTATTACAAGTGGGCGTGCATAGATCCGATAGAGAGGGTCGGATCATCTGGGCAAACAAAAAGTGGGCCAAGACATTAGGACTCCCAGACGGACAATGTGACGGTAAGCTTTGTGCGCAGTAGTTCCGCACGGCTAGCTGACAAGTTCTTGCAGGCTGGGACGCACGTATACATGTCGATGACCGCGAAAGGGCGAAATCACAATACAAGGCAACGATTGAAAGTGGTTGTAGCTATGAGCAGCCGATTGAGCTGCGCTTGGTCGCATTAGATGGTACAATTACCGACATTACCTATGAACTGCAAGCGGAACGCAGTACCTTTGGTGACTGCACAGGTTTTGTTGGCGTCTTCTCGGATGTGAGCTCGCTCAGGAAGCTGGAGCGAGATCGTATGGCGCTTGTTAGGCAGAGGAGGTACGGATAGTCCTGTAGAGTCATTTCAATGCTTGCTTCTGACCCATTGCATCGCAGAGAGGAGGCCGAACACAATCGTCAACTTCAAGAGCATTTCATTGATGTTACGTAAGCGGCCTGTCGATTATGTGCTGTTCGGTTCCCTATGCTGATACATTACGGTTCTTCAGCTGCCACGAATTGAGGTATTTCGTACCATCAAGTGGGTACAGTTTAGAATTCCTGTTGACCCGTTCCTATCCGCAGAAACCCATTAAACGCAATCAGTAATTCGGCAGAACTTCTTGGCGAGTCCCTGAATCGGTTCTTTACGCGATACAAGGAGATGCAAACCGATCCGGCACTGCGCACGGCTATTGCATTTCTAGAAGCCGATATCAAAGACGATTTAGAAGCAGTCGAAACGATTCTGCTATCGAGTCGGCATCAGAAGCGTATCGCAGACGGTAAGATCCAGAGACAGGGCTACAGTCGACATTTTTCTGATGTCTTGCATCGTAGATGTCTTGCATATTTCCAAGATTAGCGGCAACCTTGTACAGCTCGTCCAGACCGAGTGGAGACCTGTCGAGGCATTGCAAAACGTTCTCAAGATGTTCAGTTTAGAAATTGCGTCCAAGCACATTGACTCGTCTCTGGAGATTCATCCTTCTTTCCGCAAACTCGGCGAAGTGGTCATTGGCGATGAGACAAGATACGTGCAGGTCTGTGTTAACCTGTTAGCTAATGGTAAGCAAGGACCTGCGACTAGTTTGTAATCCTCACAACGCTTACTTTGGACAATGCAGCCATCAAATTTCTTGATACTTCTTCCACCAAGAAGTTGAAGCTGGCAATGGGCGGGTCGCCAATCCTGCCCGAGTCAACTCTGAAATCCCTGTACAAAGTGGACAGGATGCAGATGCAAGATCTCCTACCCTTGTGCGAGCCGTATGCAGATAACTGGGGCGAGCACGAGGATGACAACGAAGCATTACTGCATTTCAGCATCTACGATACCGGACCAGGCATGAGCCGTGAAGAGCAAAGCCGGATCTTCATGCGCTTTTCGCAAGCATCTCCGAAGACATTTGGCGAGTTTGGTGGCTTTGGCCTCGGTCTGTGGATCTCGAAGCGCCTGGTAGAACTACATGGCGGTGCCGTCGCTTTGCAGAGCATTGAAGGAGTAGGCACCGTCTTCCGCCTGTATATCAAGGTGCAGCGCATGCCCGAAGGCAAGGTACCACCTGCCTCATCGGCCATGGTCCGTCCAGCAAAACACTCCGGTATACTGCGCAGCATCTCGGGCTCGACAACAAAGCAGAAACTTTCTGGCAGAAATCCTGTGATTCTTATCGTTGAAGGTTCGTGATCAGTGCTACGGCCTCGTACGGAAAGAGAGCCTACTGATGCTGCACTTACTGTAGATAATGACGTCAATCTCAAAGTACTCGCTAGACTGCTCAAGACTTTGAAATGTGATGTCGTCACGTCGGTGGATGGTTCAGATTGTCTTACCAAGATAGACGCTCTCGTGAAAGAGGGGTCTTACCCGCCGGTCGATTTGATCTTCATGGATCTGGAAATGCCAATCATGGATGGACTTACAGCGACCAAGAAGATACGAGAAGCAGAAGCTGCCGGTGTCTATGCTGGCAGTCCGGTGCCAATTGTAGCAGTATCTGCAAATGCGCGACAGGTTTACGCCGACCTCTCAATGGAAGCTGGCATGAATGGATTCCTGCGCAAGCCATATTCGAAAGCACAATTATCAGAGGTGATTGACACATTTGTCACTCAAGACTAGACTAAAGGCAGTATTTAGAAGCACGTACGGTATGAGAAGTTACGATATTGGTTAAGACCTACTTACAGAATTGCATATCGCACCACACTATTCACATATTCAGCATTTGTACTAGAACAATTCATCATTACTCATCATTACTCATCATTGTCATATTATTACGCGTGAAAAATAAGCTCATTTACCCTGTATAGACAACATTACGGCTCTCCGAGTACTGAAGCTGCTTGTTTGCCACCGTCTCTCCCAGCTTTATCGCGGAGGTGTGGCTTTCATTGACCTTCCATGCTCACCGACAATTATGTCCGCAGCAGAGCGAGGTTGACGTCTATAATGCAGACTGGAGCAAGCCTGCATTTGAGCCTACGAAGCTCGCTTCAGCTAGATGAATTGGACGGCTTAACACGACGTCCACCTGCTTCGCATGCGACGAACGGTAGCAAGCTCCGCACACGGCTTCGCCAAGCTACCTACTGGGCAAGCAAGTTCGATGTTGTGAGTGTATTGGGTGGTGAAGGCGAAGATGGACGCGGCAGTGGGCTTGGAGTGTATGGCCAGTAAGTCTACACCTCCGCCGCCGTCGCAAGGCACAGGTGATCGGCGCTGAGGGTTGGAACTGATGTTTAACAGTACTGGCTGCATCAATGCCTTAGATTGGTCATTCGACGGAACCTCTTTAGCTTCTGGAAGCGATGACACCAGGTATGTCTTTGATGGAATGGCTTGGAGGGGTTTGGGGCTGACCATAATTGCATTCGGCCAGAGCGTGTATATGGAAACTTGGACAGGAATCAGATGCAAGCTTTGCAGACAATGCGGATGTCGTGCAGCGCTATGCTGGGTTAGGGATTGGCCTGTCATCTGTGTAAGTCGCTGATAAGCTTGCAAGTTGGTATTCCAACTGAAAGTGGCAACCTCAGTATTCACACGGGCCATCGAGCGAACATCTTCTCCGTCAAGTTTGCTCCTCGCGCAACAAACATTCTCTTCACTGCCTCCGCAGATCATACAGCACGAGTTTTCGATCTAAACCAAGCAGCTTCGGGAGCTCAGACGATCTCGTCAGCCAGTGCAGCCGGAGGTCCAAAGCGCGAATGGGCTGAATACACGAAGACTAGCGGTGTATGCACGCGAGTGCTCAGGTGCCATCAAGGTCGTGTCAAGAGGATTGCAACTGAAGCAGCTTCCGATGCGGTCTTCTTGACTTGCTCAGAAGATGGTACAGTGCGGCAGCATGATCTTCGAGTCGGCCATGCATGCAGGCGGGACTGCCCGCCACCTTTATGCTCGTATCGAGAGAAAGGAATGGCCCTTTACTCGCTGACTACAAGTGTGCTCAGACCGTAAGTGAACGTTAGCTGTCCACTCAACTCGGATGTCGGCTCATATGAACGTTCGCTCTCTAGGGAACTCTTCGTTGTTGCCGGAACTTCGCCGTACGCCTTTCTACATGATAGGCGCATGGTTCCACGTACCATGATGGAGCAGTGGGGCGTGCCAGTATCACCTACGGAGCTCACGCAATGCGTACGAAGGTTCGGTCCAGCCCGACCACCTTTAGTACCTGAACCGCCCTCGGATCATTCCGAAGATGAAGATGATAGCCAAGATATACCCAATACAAGATCGCACGTGCAACGTATGCAGCGTTTACGGCAGAGACGAGCTCGAGCACGTTCTGGGGATGACAATCACGTCACAGCAGCAAAGCTAAGCAACGTCAATGGCAGAGAGCTTCTGCTCACTTACTCTGGAGGACCTGTCTGCCTTTACGACATCTTCGATGAACCTGAATCTGAAAAGACAAAGACCCACGAATCTGCTCTTCAAACGTCGCATAGAAGCGGCAAGCGGAAAGCCGACGATTCGCATGTTGAACAAGGGCACAGCGTTACAGAGAATGCTCTCCCTACGGAGCCTTCGTCTAAAGCATCAAAAGGTCCGCGAATGACGCCCTCGCTGACGACATCATATAGTGCGAAGAAGATAGACACATCTCGCAGACCCTTAGTCCTGTCCGAGCCTAAAGCAACCAGCCAGGCACACCCTCCTTCGGACTTTGTGGCAAGCAGTCTGGCGGACACCCCAGGACTGTCACAGGAGGTCGGAGCTGGAGAGGTCTCCAGGAGTCCGATCTACACATTCACCGGAGAGGGGTCCACAGAGCCATCACAAGAGGAAGAAGATCTCTCCAGACAGGAAGCCTTGCGCACTTCTTCAAGACGCTCACCCTCGTCGGACAGCCGGAGACATACAGAGGAATTAAATCTTTCAATCTCGCCTCAGACTGGGCGGAGTTTTGAGATTCGGGTCGGAGAAGATGGTAATCTCGAGATGGAGATAGACAGCGATGACTTTCCTCCTACCCTCTCCTCTAGCGAAGATGACCCAGACCTTAATACGGAAGGGTACGAAGCTCTGTTGCGAAACATGGCAGCTGGTCAGTCACAAGAGGAAGAAGAAGGCACTGACGACGAAGATGTACAGAGCGAGGATCCCGAAGTATCTGACTCTGAAGGCAGTTCTTCATCTGATGACTCAGGGTGGTCAGATGAGCGTCCTCTTCCAAGGGGAGTCAATCGGGAAGTCCCACTTGTTCGGCCGCAGAAGATATACCAAGGGCATCGAAATGTTGACACCGTAAAAGATGTCAACTTCGGTGCGGGAGACAAGCTCGTTGTCTCTGGCTCAGATGATGGCAATGTCTTCATTTACGATAAGGATACCAGCGACCTCATTGCCATCATCAAGGGAGACGAGAGCGTCGTCAATGTCATGCAGTATCACCCACAACTTCCCATAATGGCTGTATCAGGCATCGATAATAGCGCCAAGATACTAGCACCTACGACTCTCGGTTCGCCAGAGAGTAAAGTATACCTACAGCGGAAATTCTCAAGATTGGCGCAAAAGGATGAGATTATGCGGAAGAATCAAGATGCCACTTGGACAAGTGAGAGATTAGCAATGCCGCCGAGCGTCTTGATCAATCTGCTTAATCGCGCTGCGGCAGCTGGTGATGAGGAAGATGACGAAGAAGGAGAACCGGGGGGAAGAAGGAGAATACCGCTTTCGGCTTTGTTACAGTTGGCTGGTGAAGGTGATAATGATCAAGATTGCACTATAATGTAGCATAATTACCCTCTTTATCGTTTTTTGCTGTCGTTTATGATCATCGAAGTCCTCACATATGTGCTTCGACTGGAGGCACATCGACTTCTTTTGCGTGTTGCAATTCTTTCGCTGGCTAAATAATAGCATTATGAGCACCGTGTAACATTACCTCACTATCGCAAGTTCAATCTGCTTATTCCGTCTATTCGGGACTGCGATCAGGATGACTTGGTCTGACAGTCGCATTGATGAGGATGAGGCTAAGGTAAGCCTACACCTTCTTAGGTCTGTGCATTACGTGTGGCGCAATATCAACGCATCTGTCGTTGAACCGTTGCCAGTCTCTTCACTTGTTCCTTCAGCGCTTGCCCTTCGTGCAGGTAGAGCGGGTATCTGATAATCGAAATGGTGAGGTGTTGAGTGGTTCACTGCCCCCGGCCATTCTGCGTCGTCTGATTGTGTCATTAAGACATCGCAGCCGTGGAAACCCTGAAGTCGAATAGCGAGGTTTGAAAGCAAGTCACGTTCGTGGCGCTTTTCGTCGGGTGGAGCAGATAATGTCAGCGTATCATGTTGTCAAGAGAGGTGAGAACGTACTCCGTAGTCTGCTGATCCCACTTGCCGCGTTGCAGCTACAGTAGCAGCTGCTTGCAGCTTTGAGGTTGCCAAACCAATATGAGTCTGTAGGATCTTCAACCTTTCGTCATTGAGAGCTTTGATTGACTTTTGATTGGCGATATCCATGTCCAGCTCTAGTCTTGTCCTTTCCAATTCCAGCTTGTATCGTTTCAAGCTTATCAACTGTTCTTGATGGCTTTCTTCTTGATTTTGCATTCTTTCCATTTCTTCGCTGACTAGTGTATGAAGTCTAGAGAGACCATAGTACTCTGCATCATCTTGTATATATCTCATTGCTCTCTCTACACTCATACCATCTCCATAGTACGGTTTAAGTATGATTTTATCGAGTGGGAATATCCTATATCCCGATAAGTGATCTAGGATTATCTTGAATATACCAGGATGACGATCTAAAGAAAGTGTTTTTTCAGATGCTTCTGCGAAATCTCCAAGCAATGAAGCAGCGAAGAAGTTGGCCCCAGGTGTATCGGCTTGTATTTGAGAACGAGATATCTGCATTGGTACGCCCCGGAGCTTCACTGTGAAGATCTCATTCGCTTCGGACATGGTTGACGGATGGACGGTCCTTAGAACCTGGTCTTCCGTGTATCATATATCATGCCTGGGTGCTTGCTTGGATCCGAGATTATGTCACTTAGCTAATGATTTACCGGCCCGGTCGGTTCGTCGATTACCCCAGCAAAGTCCAGGAGCCGACTTCACTGCTCTTGCTCTTGCTCTTTTGCCATCGATGACAAGAGTCGACAAGCCATGTCACACTTGCTCGACAATCAGAAAGAAGGCAAGCTGTGCACCAGGGTTTTCGACATGTCACCCTTTCGCAGCGGGCTTCAGGCGATCATCACGCTGCATGCTGGAGGAGTTAGAAGCAGAGCGGAAGCCAAGCTGGAATGCAGAGCGAAGCAACAGCATGACAATCCACCTCACGAGATGGAATAAATGACAAGTTTAACATGGAATTCAGGGGCATGCTCGCAACTCGTCCAGAAGGTCGATAGAAAGGGCTTTCCAGCGCCAAAGCAGTCCGGACCAAGAGCGGCTTTCTTCCTTCGGCAAAATGGTGACCTCGTGGCATCGGAGTTGGCTATGATATGAAAGGAAGTACTCCATGCAAGCTGAGCGGCTGTTTATTTTGATTGTCCCAGGCAGAGGGCGCGAGGCTTGATGTGGGAAGACTGATGCGCCAGAGACAGCCTACGAGGACAGGCAGCAGCAAGAGGACGTGTAATCCTACCAGCTGACGATCTCGCTCTTCTACTGCTCTCCATAGCAGCAGATTATCGAGTTCTATCTCTCCCCTTACTCTTCCATGCATTGAATCCCTCAAGCATGGACACTGCTGCACCACCCCGAATATCGATAGAATGGGAACGGGACGGCGACGAAGAACAGCTGGCTGCACCGCACACACATTCCATAGATGCTTATCCCAGCTGCTCCTCAAGATTATCCAGAGCCTCGTCACTCGAAGGCCATGCGAGTGATGCTTTTGCAATCCTCCTCCAGAAAGCAGGCATGGGTAGGCTTGCTTCTATCGACAACACCGACACCAGCCGTCAGACAGCATCTTCAGCAGCAAGAGCACGAAGTCAAAGCGACTCGGTGACTGTCGCACCGACCTGGCAGAGCACGCCTACTCGCTCGCTCGGGACATACCTCCCACCTCAGCCGAAGTCCTTCTCAAGCTCTTGCCGCCGTTCTGCTCCAATTCCTGCATTCATCCTGTCTCGAACGCCGACGCGACCTCGACAGGCCAACGGCGTTGACAACCTCGACGTGTTCAACAGCACATTATCCACGCTCGCTGCACCGGCTACACCTTTGACCGCGGTCTCTGTCGAAGAACTCACGCCAGGGCTCGCTCAACTCCGACGTGCGTTTCCCGTGCCTCCATCACTTGCACAAGCGAGCCATAGCACGGAGGAGACAGAGGATCTTAGGACGCCTACGCTAGATGCAAAGATGACTGCGAAGCGCCAAGACGACCTCTTCTTCGTGTCCCATCGACTGCCGGGTGCATTCGAGAGCTGTGACAGCTTGGAGACGGCGCTTCATGTGGGCGACGCGACGGTATCGACGATAGCCGGCCGGGACAGAACGAGTGCAGCATACCCTAGTACAGCACAAGTCTCGCCAAGAACACCAACGGAGCTGCCGCACCATCGTCGCTCTTCGTCGTACCGCTCCACGTCCTCCTCTAAACCCTCCCCTGGATCAGGATCGACAACGTCCTCTTTCTCCTTGCAGGCGAAAAGATCAAAGCGTGCATTAAAGAACAAACGCTCGAAAGCTTCCTTCAAGTCTGTAGAGGTTGGAGACGATGGCTATGCTGCGCGAGAGAGTGTATACGACCCTTCAGCAGGCTATGCCTTCCGCTCTTGTCCTACGAGTCCTTCTATAACCCAGCAGCAACAAGGTCAGAGACCGACACATCCACCAAGATCAACTAGCAGAGGTAGCTGGAGGAGTAGATACTCGAGACCTGATACTGCGATGAGCACCGCTACGACCACCGAGACGGTATATGAAGATGCGGTGGACCACTTCTCGGGCGATGAAGCTGATGCGGAGGCAGATGCGAGTGAGGTGCCACCGAGTAAGTTAGGCTGAGACATTGCTACTCCGTCGCAGATAGATGCGAAGAATATGCAACTGAAGATTTGATACGTATTTCGCCTGCAGAGAGTGCTCTTCCGACGCGCCTGGCAGTATCGACCTCCTCGTGCAATTCATCCACAACTACCATCCGACCTAGCGAGAAAACCCCAGGCAGATTCAGACTCAGCTTCCAACGTCGTCGAGCAGCGTCTCCATTGCACAGCAATGCTGAAGCGGGACGACCAGCGTCAACTCTATCGAACCAATGCTGGGAGTCTGCCTCTCCCGCCCAAGCAAAACGGATGTCCGCCTTTACAGCGCAGCGGCAAGGTCCCTCTTCCTCTACGCCACGCTCATCTCCCGAGGAAGGCTTTTCACCCCTCAGCGCCATGTTCGAGAAGGAGAGCGATGACGCATTACCTCGAAGCTCTGCTTCCGCCCTACTTGCTCAACCTTCTTCTCCTCATCTCCAACGACTATCAAGAGGGACCCGAGGACACACGACGGACAGCTCTTCGTCCACCTCAGACGATAGAGAGAGACCAGCATCTGCTATGTCGGCACTGAAACCTTTAATGCTCACTCCGGAAAAAACGAGACGAGGATCATTGAAGGATTGGTCTGTTCTGCTACCACATGGCAGTCACTTCATAGAAGACTTTGAACACCCTCCCATACAAGATCATCGTGAGATCGCTATACCGGCCCCGTTACATCCAAGTGCATCTCATCAGCAAGAAGCAGGACAGATAGCGAACGAGAACCCGTATGCTGAAATATATCAAGAACTGGCGAAATCTCCAGACATCGAGAGCGACAGTGCACCTTCACCTGTGATATCTCCTCTCGAAGATGTTCATCAAGATGTCGCACATACTGTCGCTACATTGAAAGCTTCGTACACTCTTGAACCCGTAGCGGAAGAATCGTACATCGAATCGGATCGAGAACTCCGTTCCTCGAAAACAGACCGGCCTATCGCATTTATCGAAGGGGATTCAAGCCTATCAGCCAGACAGAACGGAGCACTAAGTACCGATGAGTCGAATGTCTCCATCTCTGTAGTTGCCATCACTACGGATAGCCCTCAACCTCTAAGCGCAGGACGTCAGAGCACGGAAAGCAGACACAAGAGAGCGAGCCGAGCTCCTTCAATCTCTGCATCTTTGGGTACTAGACCACGTACTAATTCTATCGCATCTAGTGCTGTCTCTCGCCCCATCACAGCAACATCAGCGAATACGGCGAATACGAACACGACCTTCAAGTCTTTACAAAATGCCACTGTTGAGTATGGTCAGAGGGGGTCGAGACAATTCGGACATATTTCAAGGATGGAAACGAGATCGCCTAGATCTAAAGGTGGAGTTGATCATGATTTGGTCGCTTTCTTGCATGATGAAGGTCTTGCTGCCCTCGAAGGGCAGGTGCAAGTCAACCACCAGGCAGGCAGTGATATGACTTCGCCTCACCAATTCCGGCATTCTCAGGAGGCTAGAAGGGATGTCACAGCGCCGAATGTTCAATCGAACAGGCAGAGAACGCGATCACAGCCTGCGAAATTGCATCACTCATCAACTTCTTATATGCACATCACTCCCCAGGAAGACTCGCAAAGATACAATGAATTTTTCACGGAATTTCTGCCATTGGATACAGATCTACGCAAGCAAGTCAAATCAGGCAATCGAAAAGTCACAAAGAAAGCGCCAATACCAGCCCAGACGGAAGAAAAGGTTCATTTCTCGACATTCCTTCTTGGTGCTCTCAAGAAACGGAAATCTGCCTCTGGTTTCGTAAAAGTTGATAATGTTACCTCTAAGAGTAAGGCTCATCTTATGCATCTACCTGTGAGGGACCTGCCGATTTCATCACCTTCACAAGCCAGACATATCTGTACTGGGGCTTTGGATCCGAATATGAATCGAGAATCACCCTTTGGTAGACGACCTTCCTCTCCAGTGCGCGGGTATGTTGATGTACCCTTTGCTGGTTTGGATCCTTCTATCAACAGCGAGAAAGTTACACATCCTCTCTTCCTTGACTTCGACATTCGATCTACGTCGAGCATGGCATCCCCCACTGAGAAATGCAGTATTAGCCAGAGGAGCAGTCCAAATCACAGCAATATGAGCGAAGCGTGTACAAGTCCAGCTTTCTTCTCGAGTCCGCTATCGTCCACTTCGTCACATTCTGAAGAAGGCCCCGGCACTCCTAGAGCCCTATCGCCGTTGGCTGGAAGCAGTGCTTTCAACGGTCCTCCAATCGATTTCTGGGCGGTCTCGTTCGCGGAAGCTCAAGCTGGTGAAGGCGACTTTGTGGCTCTTCATGCTACGCTCGTCAAGAACAATAAACTGGCTATGCTCAGTACGAATGAGAAAGCTCGCAGGCGGGCATCAAAGGCTTCCATGAGATGGTGAAGCCCTTCTTTCCCAAGTGCAAGAAAAATAGCTTTGAACATTGTGAAAATCATACACGTTCGCTCTTTGCTACAGTTGAAGATATTTGTATTTAGTTTCTGCGTTTTCAACTTATGATCTCGCTGTTCGTGGCCTTAATCTTTCTTCATCTTCATCTTCCGCTCTACAGCTTCAAGTTGATAGACTTTACCATCTTTAGTCCATTGATCCGCTCCTTCGGGTACTTTATATTCTCCTGGTGGAGGATCTAGCCATTCTTTTCGTTGTTGATGCTTGTCATCGGATGAGATGCCGAGTCTATATCGGGAGTGAATGGGCCAGTGAGGTCAGTACCTTACGCAATGAACAGTTATTATATAGGCAGATCTCTCTTTCTGTGCAACTTACTCAGTATCCCGCTTCTTGACTAGCTCTTCGTCGGCTTGTCCTGGCCCAGTGAATGCGCTAAAGAAATGAATGGGACCGCTGAGATCAGCTGATGCGCTTCGAGAGTAATTCAAATGCTTTGATTGACTCACAGCATCATTTGAGGCGGCCCTAATGGGAGATCAGGATGAGCGTCGTATTGCCAAGTATGGATAGTCTTTCCGAATGTCTGGCGCAGATCTTGCAGCACAGGTCGCTCGGCGGTATCGATTGCAGCGCCTGGTGGTATTGGAAACAAGTCCAGTCACGCGAAAGCCACTCGGCGAGGATTTAAGAAACTTATGCTCACGAGGAACACCGCGCTTAGCTACCACAGTCAATTGGCCAGACTCGACTTCCCAATTGTGACTGTGCCAGTATCTCTTTTCTTCTGCAGGGAGGTTTTTGAAGGTCTGCAAGGCATAACCAAACGTCAATATTGGGGCGCATTGACACGATGTGAAAGTTTATCCTACAGGTTCATCTATGATATACTCAATTCCGATGAGTCGAGCATCTGGACGGTCGGAATCGTAAATGATGCACTAGAGTTGGTGGCAAACGAGGTAAAGCATGACGATGGTCAGCCAAGCGTTGTCTGATCCGGTTTGATGATGGAAGCGCTGCATTCCGCTTCGAAGTACATTCTTCTTGCTCGACTAGGAAGAAGTTGCCTACCTGATGCATGTTTCCATGATGCGTGCAGTAATGTTCGGCAATCACTTGGCGGCTGCAGGTCTGTCCGGTCAGTAGCTTTTTGGCCTTGAGAGTACGTGCTGTGGTGAGTATAAGACTGGACATCAGCTCGGCTTGGTAGACTTGTCTGTCAGATCGTTCCTTTCTTACCTCCTCATTGTACACTCACGTGAGGTCATGAGCATAGCAGTGAATGCCACTAGCACACCAGTGGAGGGAGTAATATTCCGGGCATTAGACAGTCCGTAGCAATGCAGCTTCAAGTCCTCTGACGCACCTAAGATGCTATCAAGCACACCGAAGCACTCGTCAGCTCAGCTTCTGGATGATCGACGGGCAATCCCCACCCACCTGGCATATCTGATTGACAGGCTCAAAGGACTGGACAGGTCCGCCCATCTGCTCGACTACGCCTTTCGCGAGCTTGTGTGATAGCGTGCTGTCTTCTCCTGCTGCATTGGTCGACATGATTGACGTGTTTCTCGTGCGAAGAGTTGCGATGATGCAAGAGAAAGCTTGCTTCTCTTTTCGAGATTCCAGCTCGAGAGCTGCTTTGATGCAATGCAATGGCAAGTCTCGCACATACACACACCTTGCAGGAGAAGACCTACCTACTGCAACACACAATGTATGCAAGAGCCTGTCCCAAGACGGCTCTCTCTGGTCCTGGCTAGTGGTGTTCAGGGTGCGACGTTCAATCACGTGCAGGATACCAGCCAGCATTCCGAACAAGGTCTATCGAGGTCAGGATGGTCGTCTGCTTTGTAAGCGTTGCTCGTCAAGGCTGAAGCCTCAGTCTCGGAACCCGATTCTCCAGTGCGAAAGCCCTAATTTCAGCAGAGCATCTGTGACAGGCGAGATACCGGTCACCCATGGTGGCGAAGGGAGGTGTCATTTCGCAATTCTGATTTACTATTTGGCACCCCTCCACAAACGATTGACCATTGATGTGCTTGGTAGGTGAAGACCTCAAGACATGAACAACCGGCTGTGTGACAAGCTAGACGACGTCCTCTAGCCCTTGCCAATGCAACACGTGCGTTTCCCTACTGCCTCGACCCCTAACACGCGGGGCGGGGCACAGTGAATCACTAAAATGCACCCCTTACCTATCGCGAGTGTGTAGTAGGTTTTCCCTCGTACGAAATTCTTCCAAAGTAAGTTCATCCCGATTGTCGATACCTAACGAGTATTGCTGTTTTCATTACGATAGAAGAGTTACTCTCTAAATCCTGACGGTCCTCCAGAAAGAAACGCAGAGCTAAGGCGAACATGAGAGTGAGAAAAGAACCTATCTATTCCAACAAAGATAGCACTCCACACAGGCGAGAAGGACACTCGAACAAGCGGTAAGAGCAATAAAGAACACAATCCAAATTCCCATGACAGAGAGTTTCAGGGAACCGCCTGAATCGTTGAAAGCTGTACATTTCAGGCCTTGTTAGAAACGAGTATCCTTCCAAGAGTAAAGGGTAGCTCTTGGAGTG
Source organism: Cystobasidium tubakii (assembly GCA_024345325.1). Classification (NCBI taxonomy): domain Eukaryota; kingdom Fungi; phylum Basidiomycota; class Cystobasidiomycetes; order Cystobasidiales; family Cystobasidiaceae; genus Cystobasidium; species Cystobasidium tubakii. The sequence goes on along the minus strand of BROO01000005.1, from coordinate 441,204 downwards.
CACTCGCCTTTCACAAGATGAAAGTCGTATTATCCGCATTATTAACGTATGCCGAGTATTGGGGCCCTTGCAAATCTCTTCTTCCTTTTCGCTGTGTTTCGCGTCTCTTGCGCCCCGTTGCGAGTTTCCAAACTTGCCACATTCCATTACATAGCTTCCTCACCACCAACCCTATCACCGCCGACTAGCAAAGGTGAAGTACCATTGCCACTGTTGTTCTCCAATTGAAACATACTCTCGAACGGAGAATTAGTTCTAGTACCCGCAGAATGAGGAGCTACCGCACTAGGCAAGCTTGATATTCTCATTCCCTCTCCCTCATCGCCGATTACGTCTTTGACGTGAAAAGAGTGAGATCTCGATATAGGTTGAGGGTATAGCTGATGGTGATGTTGCGGTGGAATGTGTTGTGCGGTGTAATTGGGATATTGATGTTGTTCATTTGCGGAATAGTAATTATGAGCGTATTGAGGTCGATGTTGATAATGTCGTTGTTGATAATATGGCTGATAATGATGATAGGGTACTTCAAGCCTTTCTTTCGCTTCCCCGCCCCCAGGATGAGGAGAAGTAGCCGTCCATTCCTCTCCTGCTACACCAACATGATGATGATATGGCAACGACTGGGCATATCGATCGTGATGGTGGTGATTTGCGTAATAGCTTGGGTGCGGAATAGAATCAGAAGAAGGTCGAGGCACGTATTGAGCATATGGATTACTATTCGCATATCCACCATATCCAGCACTAGGATATTCATGCTGCTGCAGCTGTTGCTGATAGTACGGATAACTAGCTCCTGCATGCACTTGTTGATGCGAGGTATGCGGATGAGCATGCGCATGATGATGAGAAAGAGGAGGGAACGAAAGTGCGTAAGGCGAAGTCGCAGAAGCGACAGAAGCAGCAGTAGATTGTTTATCTGCTCCAGTTGATGAATTCGAAAAGAACGACGAAGCAGAAGCAGGTGTTCGAGTTGGAAGATTCTCGTACTGCCCTTGATCATGTCCTTGTTGTCCATACTGATGCTGATGATGAGAATGGTAGTTATGACTGCCCGACAGATTTTGATGATTCTGGTGAGACTGCACATGACCAGGGTAAGGATGATGACGATCTATGAACATCGTCTGTGTAGGGGGTGCAGTGGAAGGTTCCGAGGGCACGTTCTGCATGTGATTGGGCGAATGAGCGTGAGTATATCCAGGACTATAAGGTCCAGCAGCGCGAGAACCTTCCATGCCTTGCATATGAGTATGAACGAACATGTGTCCCGGCACATTCGAGTGTTGACTCTGATACTGATATATCTCAGCTTCCGTGTCTCCAGCCATCGTATCACTATTGTCAACCTTCATTTCATTCTCTTCTTCCTCCGCGATTGACAGAGTAGGTGTAGCTACTCCTTTCATTCTTGATAGTCCATGCGTACCACCATGAGCATGAGCATGCGCATGAGTAGCTGGATGTCTTGCGCTATATTCGACATCGGAGAAAGGCGATGCTGCTACATCTTGATGAGATGGTCTTACGAGAGTGACATTCTGATTGCCTACTTCAGGAGCTGAGAAGCACGATCTGGCTGAATTAGGTGTTGCAGGCGTTAGAGGTCCATTGAGCATAGCAGCAGTATGATCGACTGAGCTTCTTTCTGCATTCGTAGTGACCATTAAAGATGACATCGACATGCCTTGCTGTCGAGTTGCATTTGAGGAGGTAGTGTTATTGCTGAATCCGAGTGAGCTGAGTGGATTAGGAGGGATAGTCAAATGAGGTATTTTATGGTATGGATGGTGCATGTTCAAGCTGCCCAGTCGCTGTTTCGCAGCTTGTACAGTCGTTAAGCCATACGGCGTGTTGTTCCGTTTACCATAAGGTAGTCCTTGTGCATCCATCGTACCCATAGCAGAAGAAGAAGATGAAGCCGATCGCTGAGGTAGGTTGAGTCTTTGAGAGGAAGAAGCGAAAGAGATAATAGATGCCCGTCTACTGTTATTGTTGTTTTTATCGAATAGCCCATTCAATGATGGAGCTTGTGCATTGCCTTGGTGCGATAGAGGGTGGTTATTCTTGGTTTGTACAGGAGCGGGCAGAGCTGTACTGCTTGAAGCGTTGTTTCCTGCTTCAGAATCGCCACTGTGAAATGTGGGGCCTGTCGAATGAGCAGTATGATCCAAAGGAGGAGAAGAAGAGTCCGAAGCATCTCCAGTATCTGTCTTGTTTGTTCTCTTGTGGGGTTTACGAGGTCGTTCGGCAGATCGTAAAAGATTGAGATAGGGCATTCCATCTTGTTTGTATATTTCAACTCCATGTTCTCTGAGTTGGTGTTTGAGAAGCGTGACATTCCGACAGAAGGAACGACCACTTTTTGATTCATAGCCATCAATAAGACAAGTTATGAAAGAAAGAAGGTGAAAGAATTATTGGCGGAAACAAAGAGGCTTGGTCATCAGTACAAGTGAGAAAGGTTCCTTTCGGATACCCAGAGAAAAGTAGACACGCCTCACCACTCAGGAACATCACAAACGTAGGGTCTCTCGCCCTATGAAGTCCCCAGCATGGAAGCGATGAAATCAGCTCTCCTCTTTTCGAAGGCTATACAACCAAAATTGCAACACAGCTTACAGAATGAACAAGTGTATGCCTGACTAGACTAGAAGAATCCGCAAAGCATTTAACGCAATTCGTACATTGATATGGTTTTTCTCCGGTGCTATATTATGAAAGAAGCGGGTGAAAGAGACGAGGGAAGGAATGAGGGGTAGAGAATGATGTTTGGAAGGAGGGGAGTGCACAGGGATAATGAAGATTGCATCAGTTCTGGAGGTACTTGATCTCGCTGTGCTAGGATCCCTTGTCGAGAAATGTAAATCAATTAGGGAATGAAAAAGACTCACTGTATCCGTTGATGTACTGTCAAAGCGCTGACCTGAATGAATCTCTTCTTACATTCCGGGCATTCGAAGGGTCTGACAGGCGGGAGGAGTGGGAAGTAAGATCATCAGAGAGAGACAGGGAGAGAAGAAGGTGTGATGTGGAACCGATTGGAAGCAGGGGTAGAAAAGAGGCGTCAGTTACCATTCTTGCCTGCCAAACAATACCTCACCCGTGCAAGAATAAACAGATAGAGAATAGTCAAAGTCAAGAGGCTCGACGCACTTGTCACCCATATGCGTCCTAACATGTCTATGTAGATCCGATCTCCTAGCGAATGATTTCGGGCAATGCGTACAATGATGTATCCTAGGAGCACCAGCAGTAGATCTTCTGGGTTTCTTACGTGCTTCTTGTATTCCCTTCTTTTTCGCTCGGCGGGGAGTAGGTGGCTTGTTTGATGACGATGTAGATACGTTTGTGTATGCTTGTGCTATTGCTTGAATTGTTGCTGTTGTTGATGATGTTGGCAGAGTGGCGTTCGAGGTGCTGGCTGTTGGCTCGTGTTCTCCATGGGGCAGGGGATGAGTAGACGATGAAGAAGGAGCATTTCTCTTTGAATGAGTGTCCTCATCATCATGAGTGTAGACACAATTCGTGCCTGCTGTTGTTGCCTTGCGTGGTGTTATTCGACGTGTCCGTGCTGCAGCTGTCGTGGAACGAGGGACAGCCAATGTTGTGTTGGACGAGGTCGAGGGCGCAGTCGCGGGATGTTTTGGCTGGATGGCATATTGGGAGTGGTATCCATTATCATCCTCTGCTTCATCAATCTCCTTATCGTGCTCCTCGTCGTGTTCGTGTTCTTCCTCTTGCATACTGTTGTCTTCAATCAGCGCCTCTCCAGCATCACGACCAAGCATAGCAGAGTGATGAGCGTCGAACATAGAAGAAGAGCGACGGGAGCGGAGTGTACTCATTCTCCCATACAGGGAGGTACAGAATACCAAGTAAGCTAAGTGAACGATAAGTGAAAGACAAAGAAGAGGGCGAGTGGACATCTTCAGAACTCCCACTCCACTTGCCGCCTTGCCGACGTGCTGGAGCATATCCGAGCGACCGTCCAATCGGAGGGAGCCGATCCGCACACTCCTCTGCACCCCGCAGACAAGACGCCTCGTCCTGGTGTGCGTCCGGAGATGGGCCGCCCTCGTCCCTCACCGCTGCTCGGTCCTCCCGGAGATCGGACTGACTGGAAAGTAGAGTCAAGTCAGAGTTTCGGAGGTGCCAGTCTAGGTACAGTATCACATCATGGCGAAGACGCGTCGGACTGTTCATCGTCAGCGGCTGAGGTGGATCTTCTCTCCGTCCGACGTGCACTGTCCATTCTCGCCTCCCTCGCTCATCACCAGGTCGGATCGTAGGAGGTGAGGTGATGTGTCGTGTCTCCGTAGTCAAGGCCATAGCTCCGTCTGTTAGCTGCTCAACGAGGCCGCCTGTCGCCCGAATGTTATCATACTCACACCATTTCTCAGCCCCGTCGCTCATTGGACGACAGGCAGATGACAGAGTGCAGACCTCTGAGCCTCAGCACAAAGGCTTCAATCAGCTCTCTCTCGCCACTTCATAGTCCATGCTCTTGTTTGTCCATGTTTCTCTCAGGCGGGCTGAAATCACTCTCTCGACTCGCACTCGTTTTCTTGCGTGCTTGCTGTGTGAAGGCTTCATCGAGATAGTCCCATTTCACCGACCCCGCGTCGTCTGCAGCCTCGAAGGCATGTGTCAGAATTATCAGGTGTAGGCGTATGTTCCTGCAGTCTGTACGAATGAAGCAGCTTGTGGAAAGCAAAGGGCAAGGAAAGAAAGTCCGCCCGCTTGCCTCGATCACTGGAGCGTAGAGGCGCTTGCTCTTCATGCAACTGTGAAGCAAGAGAGAAGCAGACTGGCCATCCTTCTCTGCAGTGGCTAGTATACAGACCATTCACGAATAACATGTTGGATACTTGAGGCTCGTATGCCACTGCTTGTGACTTTCTGCCCGGCTAAATCACGTGCCTCGGCGATTATCCGCAGCGAGACGGCCGACGACCACCTCGAATCTGATCCATGTGTCTCCTCTGTCCAACGCTGACAATTGCAAGCCTGCATTGCTTCTTGATATACATCATCGGTATCTCAGCGAAACAGTCATGGCTGCCAATACCGAACATCTGTTCAAGGGACTCACCGCGTCAGAAGAGACGTTCGACGGCTCCGATTTGAGGATTGCAATTGTTCATGCAAGGTGAGGAGCACAGAATGGCCTTTTGATGCACATGCTTGAAGCCTGCAATAGCATCCCGTGTAGAGGAAGCATCACGCTGACATCACTTGCATTTCTGTCTGCTTCCTCCGCCGCGTGCTTGCTCTGCGATTGCAGATGGAACATGCCAGTCATTGGACCTCTCGTCAAAGGAGCTATCGAAACACTCATGCAATCAGGTGTGAAGGCTGAGAATATAGTGGTCGAGAACGTTTCTGGGTCGTATGAGTTACCAGCTGCTTGTTCGAGGTGCGTCAGAGCATGCCCCGCCTACATCTCTGCTGCTGCTTCCAAGAGTTCCCAGCTGAAACGCCTGCAACTTCGCTCCTCCTCTCAAACAGACTCATCGCAGGCTCGCAAGTGCAAGGCTCAAATCAAGCTACTGATCTCCTAGGAGGGATGACCAACCTCCTCACCGGTTCAGGGAGCAGTACATCCCGACCCGGCACTCCAAGCTCACTCACAAGCCCAACGACCTCATCAACGAAAGCATCTTCCAAATCCCGTCTAACAGGACCATTCAACGCAATAATAGCAATAGGAGTACTAATAAAAGGATCAACAATGCATTTCGAATATATTTGTGATGCTGTTTCTCATGGTTTAATGAGAGTTGGATTAGATACTGGAGTACCTACTATCTTTGGTGTTTTAACTTGTTTAACTGAAGATCAAGCGCTTGAAAGAGCGGGTATTGAAATTAAAGGTAGAGAAGGGAAATCTCATAATCATGGTGTTGATTGGGGTAAAGCTGCTGTTGAGATGAGCGTTAAAACGAAGAGATGGGGAAGTGGGCAGATTTAGATGGAAAGATACGAGATGTAAAGGAGCAATGACGGAAGTCTTGGATTCTTGGTATATGATGCGAGATTAACATAAGACAGAGCTCAAAGCTCCAAGTTGCAAAAAAAAAAAAAACGATTCAGACATAACTGATACGTGTGTCGACTAGATGCCAGCACAGCCCGAATGGAGAGACGTTGGCTGATTAGACAGGGGGCTCATCGGACGAGATGCTAATCCAATCTGCGCAAAGGACACCCTTTCTTCAGCCATCATACGCTCAGAATGAATTCAAACGTCGTGACCCTGACTATTTTTCTCCTAAGATAAAGAGCAGGCTTTTCGACGGGATTACAACAAACGTATGGAACACCCACCCGCACCACCATTCTTCCAAGCCGACACTGCAAGCAGGACAAGCTCACAGACGCATGGTTCCTTGTGTGCTGTTTTTGTGTGCACGGTGACTTATGTCACTTTGTAAAAAGTATTCAAGCCCAGCCAGTAATGGCAACGATAGGTCTCAAGCGAGATCTTAGATAGTTAGGTACGAGACTCAGTTTCTTGTGTCATTCGAATTGACTTGACTTGTTTCTCCGTCAGGCAAAGTATACTGCTGCCTCCTTCACAGTCCGACACATTCAGAGATTCAACATTTCACAATGGAGAGTTTCCGGAAGATGCCCACAAGGCGCTTCCATTGTGATGACCACAAGATTCACGCAAGGGAATGAATGGACGAATCAACTTTCAAGTGTTTTGCAACCGTACAATGGACCAACGGAGCACGATCGAACAGTTCAACAGCCCAACCGCAGCGTACTTGTTCGACGATCATGCGGTGCAGTCTTGTTTGACACATTGACTCATTTCACCCCCCCCCCCCCCCTGTGCTGCGTTGAAAAAACCAGCCCTGTCCAGCTTTCTGGCTTGGTTCTGCTCCCAACACACAAACACACACATCTTTGTTCTCCTGTCATCCCCTCTTGCTCTGGCGACACAGTAGCCTTACCTTTCGATTCGAGCGATCCTCGACTGGGACCATGCCCAACCCGAACAAACCAACCCCCCGCCCTGCAAATGAGCGACTTGAGAAACTAGCCTTTCGGAAACATTGGCGTGAACTAGCACGTATTCGCAGGCTACGAGCAGCAGGCGTGAACAAGCGAGGTAAGCTTTATACCTGTCACTCTGGGTAAAACGTACCGCTTTGTTGACTGGGCCTAATTACATAACCTCAAATTTCTCCTTTCCCCAAGTCCAACCAGGGGGCAGTAACAATGGGGGTAGAGATGTTGACATGTCTGGCATGGAGGGACTACCATCTTCTGCTGGTGGCCGCCGGAATGCGCTCATCCCTCCACCGGGAAATACTCTACACGGATTAGCTGCTCCTGTATCAGTAGGCAAGCAGAGGACAGGGTCTACGAGCGTTCAATTTCATTGGCCAAGGCGCTCCGAAAGCGGACGGGACATGGGGCTCAACTCGACTTCCGGTACTGGAAATCAGAGACCAAGCAATCCGTACGGCCAATGGTCCTCTACAGGCAGGCGAGAGAGACTCCATCGCGAGCCTAGAGCTCCCGGAACTGGTCGAACTCTGGTCTCTGCCGGAAAAACAAGCATCCCTCCGAATGCCGCTGCGGGCACAACTGCGCAAGGCCCTAATGATGGAGAGGAGCTAGCCCGCCAGCTGAGCGGCATGCGACTTGGTGAAGCCGAAAACCTTAAAATGCCTCGAGGAACGCTTCAAGACGGACAATCGCTTCAAACTCCATAGTCTGCCAAAGGACACCTCGGTGCAAACGCTAAAAGGCAAATGAACAGATAGAATTTGTATCCTAGACCACATGCACATCATTCAATTTGTTCTTACCCCTCTCATCCGTAGCTGACATTCAAATCTTGCTGTATCGTACATCTGACCTTTCGAGGTTTTCAAATATGAACTTTAACGACCCTTGACCTGACTACAGAGAACCTGACTCATACAGGCTTTACGAGGATCAATGAGATGGCTGTGCGCCCTATCATGATTCTATATTGTCGAGCTCCGCCATGTTAACGGCTAAGTAAAGTGCTTTCTCAGGTCAGTTGGCATTCGGGCATTTTCAGGCTGCCACACCGCGAGTAGCGATTCTGCTGCCTGCTACACAAGCTATCGAATTCTTGGCCGAAGCAAACTGCTCACACAACGACTAGACACCCATACTTCACACAAAAAGTGACACTTCTTTTCGTGTACCCATAGTTTGTACTCATAGTATAGTTAATTCTTATACCTGTCTTACTATTCGTTGATGCCACTGATATGACCGTCGCATAAGCTCAAGCAAGCATTCAACCATCACGCATATGATGTGAGATGGCAAATAGATTTGCTTTCCGCATTTTGCGATTTACACCTTTGCTGGATGGCAACGAGGGCCGCGTGGTGTTTCTGCGAACCTTGAAGCGATATGTCGTTACTGCGGCCATTCAAGGCAACGGATCTCTTCAACTTCAATCATGTGAACCTTGATGCCTTTACGGAGACGTATTCGATTTCATATTACTTGAACAACTTAAGCCAGTGGCCCGACCAATTCTGCGCGGTTGAGGATGCCAGCGGGACATTGATGGGATACAGTGAGTTTTTTAACCGTCCAAATGCTGTTATAGATCTGCGCTAAACCTTGTGCTCGCCATTCGAATGCGTTCAGTGATGGGCAAGACAGAAGGCAAAGGCGAAGACTGGCAGTAAGGCAATCGAGGCAAAATGGCGTGCCACCATCACGAGCAAGACTGAGAGAGGTTATGTGATTATCAGCGGCCATGTTACAGCAGTCACGGTGTCTCCCGAGTATCGTCGTCTAGGTTTGGCTCGCAGCATGATGCAGTTCCTCGAAAAGATGTCCGATCAGATGTGAGCAAGCACTACGAGTAATACCTATCATCTACTGACAATGTCACTTCCAGGAACTGCTACTTCGTGGACCTCTACGTGCGAATGTCTAACGAATGTAGGTGTTTGCCAGAAGTCCTGTCACCTACAGAGGCAATCCTCTGATGGTGGCTTTCTGCATGTAGTGGCAGTGACAATGTATGAAGGGATGGGCTACACGGTCTTCCGAAGAGTCAGCGATTACTACTCGGGAGGTGTACAACCGCCAGAAGATGCATTCGGTAAGTCACTCGACCTGAAATCGCTGTGCTTTACCGATTAACCGACCTGTCGCCGGACTTGCAGATATGCGGAAACCGTGTTCACAAGACAAAGAACGGAGAAATCACAGAACGAACGGCAGGGAGATATTCGTGAATCCAGAAGACTGTTTCATCTAGCGCCTGACAAGCCGAAAACTAGCGTGGCCCTTGACCAATGATAAGGCGAATACTTCGATCTTGAAGCCATCCAACACGCGGTACCTGCCAGAGGGATTCGTGTATCATTCCAGAAGTGGACAGACAGTGCCACTTCGTAACTCTGTGGGAATACAGCAGCTGATTTGATACCAATAGTGTCATCGCTGTCAGCTGCTTAGCATGCATATAGTATAATAGGGATTTCTTGTTTGTTATACTCTGTAGACTTCGTCTGGAGGATCAGGTGGAATCATCACAAACTTAGAGGAATTTCGGCACAGTTTAAATGATAGCCTCGGACCGAACGAAAGTTGTAAGATTGGATTCAAGGCTGAAAAAGCGAACGGAAATAACGACATATTGCATAACACTGCTTGTTTTTCTATCCAAGTACAAACAAACAAAATGCTCGAGACAGATTACGTCGTATTTGTGAAATGTTGCTTATCTACATATGTAGCATGGTTCTTGCCTCTATTACCTTCCTGCTGCCGCCGCCAGCTTCCGCTGAGCTGTCCTTAATTGTGCGCGAAGCGAGCTTGCTTCTTCTGTGAGTTGCGTAAGCTCATCCAAAAGCTGGACACGCTGTCTCGATTCCCTACTTTTCAGTTCGTCAAGCTCATCGTGTGCCTGTAGGAGGGATGAGAGCAATCAGCTCAACCGACAAAAGCTTTCAGTGAATGAAGGTGAACACGTACCGAAGCAAGTTCATCTCTAAGATCTGCACTTTCCTTCTCCATGTTAGCGATCTTGACCTTATATTCATTTGTATTAGCCAATTTCTCCTTTTCTTGTTCAAGATTAACAATCTTTTTCCCTAGATTCTCCTTTTCTTTTTCTAAAGAAACACATTTTACTTCTAACGCTTGAAGAGAGGATTCAGATCGTTTATTGTTAGAACGTGAATTTTCCAAAGCTGAAGAAAGATCATTCAATCTTTCTAACATTTCAACTTCTTTTTCATTCATTGATTTTAAACGTTCTTCTAATTCTTTTACTTGCTTATTATAAGCTTTCAAACTTATTTTACTATCTTGAAGGAGCTTTTCTGCTCGTATTGCAGCTGCTTTATGTGACGCTGCGTGATCTTCATGTGATGCAAGACGAGAAATCAATCTCTCGTCTGATTTGAGAATCGACTGGACTCGCTGTATGAGTTTATCTGCTTGGAAGGCATCGTCGGCTTCTACATGAGGTGATGATATCGTGGTCAACCAGACTGCCTTGTATTTCATGATATCATCTGAATCTTTGAGTGCCAATCTAGCCTGCATCGTTTTATCACTCGGCATATTCCTCCAAACCTCTTCAAGGCTCTTCACGAAAGCCAATTTCTCATTCCTGACTCCTGCCAATTCAACTTGAAGAGATTCAAACTTGTTCTTCAAAGTCTTCTTATCTTGATCTGCACCGCTAAGTAATTTCTCCTTTTCCAACATTCGCTCAGAATGAACTTTATCAACTTCTTTAATCTTTTGAGCCATTCGCCTTTCTGAATCTTGCTGTTGAGTTGCAGAAATTTCATATCGTTCATTTAAAGCAGCATGTCTAGCTTTAATGCTGTCGCTCTCATCACTCAATTCATTCAATGAAGTCCTCAATTCAAGATTTTCAGATTCAATACGTGCAATCTTCTTCATTAGAACTTGCTTTTCTTGATGTAAATCGTCGATTTGCTTTCTTGACGAGCGTACTTCATCGGCTGTTTTGTTTGTGGCTTGTTGTGAGTTTTCTTGATGCGATGAGAGCTGTTGCTGGAGTTGCATTATCTCATCCGCTAAGCTCGCATGCGAGTTGTTCATCGACGAAAGCATCTCATCAAGATCGCAGCTAAGGAATCTTGTCACGTCCAGTGTCTGCAATTGATCTGGCCGCGGCAGACACTTGCTCACGTGCGCTTGTTCACCGTTGGAATACTTGGCTAGCGTGCTCTTCAAGCGATTTCGCATATCTTTCCGTTCATTCTCAAAGCCTTCTTGCAATTTCCTACTCTCTTCTTCCCATAGACCAGCATCTTTCATATTCTCCTCAAGAGTAAGATGAGCTCCCTGCAGATCATCCCTCAATTTTCGTATTTCCAACTGAGAATCGTGTAATTGTTTTAGAACATTATTAGTATCTCTCGTTCCTTTAGAAGCTAGTTCTTCCAATCTTAAAGCTAGATCACTCTTCTCTTCTTTTAGAATATCAATCGTGCTTTGTAATTCGAAAGAATGAGATTTGGATTGTGATAGTTGAGAGTTTAGATCTTGGATTTGTGCTTCTAAGCCTGTTGTGTCCATGTAGCCCAACGTAGTCGAATGAGTTGATAAGGGGGGCGATAAAAGTGCTTTATCGGTTGATGGGGATGTCTGAGGTAAAGAAGGAGTATGAGAGCGAGAAGAAATAGACGCTGAAGAGCTGAAGAGAGCCAGATTCGAGAAGGAAGGTGATCTAGCAGATGCGGCCATCGATGGATTCGGAGATGAAGGTCGAGTGGATGAAGATGTAGAAGCTAGTAACGGCACTGAAGCACCAGGAACAATAGCATCTTTATTATTCGCAAAGAAATGAGGTCCTTCGAACGCTTGTACTGCTTTACTTGTAGTCGACGCAGATCCAGTCGAAAAAGTAGGGCTATATAATCCAGTTGGTGATAGTAGGCCTTGTTTCTCTTCTGTTGAAGTATGCGAAGGAGGCGGGAATGTAGCTGATAGAGGTGTATGAGGACCAGTACGTGAAGAAGCAGCCGAACTAGGCGCAGTCCCATAATAATCCGCTTTATTAGGGAAGAACGACGCATTCTGACTTGATGCTGAACCTGGTGTATTCCTGATGCCTCCATTTGCATATAGCCGTTGTGAATACTGTTGACCAGCTTCGAGCTTTCTAAATGACAAAGCAAGAACAGCAGCCATATGTCTTAATATCCTACTCTTAATCTCGTTCTCCTTTTTAGATAATTTGTTAACTTCATTAGAGAGAAAGTCGACCTTCTTATCTGCATTGCGTAGTTCTTCTTCTGCATGTTGTTTCTGCCTCAGTGATAGTCGTTTCGCGGAGTATAAACGAGATATTGATAATGCTGCATCTCGGATTTTGGTTTCTATCGTTAACTTGTTTTGGAGTGATTGGAGGCGATTTGAGAGGATTGAGTGTTCCTGTATTATTCGCAGTATACAGTAGCAAGAGGGGACATGGTTAGCCTTGATTAGCTATTTAGTTCATATTTCTCAGAAGGATAGCTTACCTTCCGTAACTCCTCCACCTCGTCAAATCCAAGAATTTCAAACTGAGCGACATGGATCAACGCGTCGCTAGACAGTAATTCAAGCATCATTTCATCCTTCAAGTCGACGAGTGAGCTAGCGTTCGCAGCATACGTAGCCGATACAGTCAACCCAGTATGATTGTACGTTTGAGACTGTTGAGAGTTTGAGAATTGCATTGAAGAGGCGAGTGAGTTTGGACCTCCGTTCCCATAAGTTGCTGCAGTCGTTGGCCTGTGAATCATCCGAGGTGATAATTGATCCCCGTAGCGGGAGGCAGAGATGGTAGCTGTGGAGTTGCGTTGACCAGCCTGAGAGTCTTGCACTATTGTCGTATCTTCATTGTTGTCGTTGTTGCTGATGCTCGTGTCTTGTCTGCCGTTGCGAATGGCATTATCGTGGCCATTGCTCGAGGGTCCGATCAGCCCATACGAAGGGCTGGATGAAGAAGCAGCCGAGGGAGCTCTGGACAGCGAGCTTGATCCGAATGGAAGTGAGCGAGCATCATCATCCCAGGATGCATCATTGCCCTTATCGCCATGCCCATGCTTGCTTGGAGGTGTAGGAGGTGTAGGCGAATCGAGAGCTGCTGAAGAAGTTGTCGCTTCTATCTTTTGATGTGAAGGAGCATCTCTTGATGTTGCTGATGATGTATTCGATGAAGCATTCGACCTAGAATACGAAACCTTCCCGAAAGTCTGCTGAAATGCCCGTCTTGTAGATGATATCGCTGTATCTGCAGCACCACCGGGCGTCGGGGTACGCGGTGAGGGAGAAGGCGAGCTGTCGAGGCTGGAAGAGGGCGTCGAAGTGCTGTTGCTGTTGCCAGTGTTGATACTCAGATTAGCGTTTCCGAGGAATCTTCTCATGCTTTCTTGATCTGCATTGTCTTGCTGTAGCTTGATGGAAGGCAAGAGAGCTGTCGCGTGGAAATTAGTGAAGCACTCTTTACGCGTCGAGATGGCTGACTGTTCGGATTACCTAATATGAGATGTAATGACAGGTGTGATGACGATGAGATGGATATCATTGATAGAGTCATATACACGACGACCTTCATAGCATCATATCATATCACCCTGCTTACTATCCGCCCTCAATCTCTGTATGCATCGAAAACACGGTCTCAAGACTTGCAGGCTGCCCGGATGCATGGCCCAGTCCAGCAATGCACGTGCTTGACGGCACTTCAAGAACGAGCAGGAAGACGATGCAGCCCAAGGACATCTGGATGGTCCGGGAACCGGGCTGCTTGGCTCGCCAGCTTGCATATTTGCTTGATTACTGCCTGCACTACTGTCTCCTGTATTCGTCACGTGCCTGATGTCCGATGGTCAGCGCGAGTAGCGATCAGGGTACCGTCATACAAGTATTGTATGCACTTCTCTGTTGCTTACCTATCCAATAGATACAACAGCATACAATCATGGCAAACGTAGCAGTCATCAACGGCTCATCGAGGTGGGTCCTTCTGCCTCCATCTCTCGTCTCTCCTGAGGTGTCCGATCACTGACCCGACTACTTGCAGAGGTCTAGGACTCGCCTTCAGTCGCCACCTCCTCTCCAACACCTCTATGAACGTCGTGAGCACCTCCTCAAGAGACGCTTCAAAGGCAAGAGAAGCTATCCTATCAGGAAATGAAATCAAGAATGCACAAGATAGATTGACGACATTGGATTTGGATGTCACTGATGAGAAATCTATTGAAAAAGCTGCTCATCAAGTGGAAGAGAAGTTCGGAAAGGGAAAGTTGAGGCTGTTGATCAATGTTGCTGGCATTGTTGGTTTGCTTTGCCTCCGTCCTGGTTTCTTGTTTGCTAATGCTGCTTCGGTTATTGCAGCTACACCCGGAGAAATCGGTAACCAAGATCAATTATGAGGAACTGCTGGAGACATTCAAGGTAGCTAGCATACTCTTCCATCTTCTAACAGTATAGAGCTGACGATTGACCCATTTTCAGATCAATACCTTTGGTCATGCACTCACTTTCAAGCATTTCACGCCACTTTTACCCGGCAAGAGTACCGAACTTGACTATTCTGATGACCCATCGAACGGCTTGATCAAGCCTAACTTGTCTATCCTCGCTTCAATGACGGCGAGGGTGAGTGGACTGATCCTTTCGCATTCGCAAACTCTCTCCAGCTAAAGCTTTACATCTGTAAAATCACAGATCGGATCCATTGCCGACAACAACAGTCTAGGAGGATGGTACAGCTATCGCACCTCAAAAGCAGCTACCAATCAGCTTATCAAGACCTTGAATCTAGAACTAGCCCGCGCATCAGGAGCAGGCGGTACAACCTCTAAAGAAGGTTGTAAATCCAACAATGCAATAGCAGTTGCCCTACATCCAGGTACATTACTAGGAACAGATCTAAGTAAGCCATTCGTAGATCCAAAGAAGAATGATGAAGAGACGAAGAAGAAGGAAAGTAAAAAGGGAGTACATGAACCTGAAGTTGGCGCGGAGATGTTGATGCAGGTTCTGAAAGGCTTGGATAAGAGTATGGGTGGAAAGTTCTTTGATTACGCAGGGAAGGAGATTCCTTGGTGATTAGACAATGATGAGGAGCTTTCTCTCTCTATCATTTTAGCTTGCATTCACATTATCTTTGCTTTCCGAATGGAATCTCGACATGTTCTGCTATCCAGCCATGCTGATAGAATGGCGGTGGCGAAGACCGCATCCGATGACAGCGTGAACGGGCTTCCAGAGAGGATAGGAAGGGTATATCGCTAGATCGGATGCCAGGAATCAGTATGCATGTGTAGTCCAGATGCAATAGAGTGCTTCAGATGTGCATTGCTTGAGAAAGGGCCGGCCCTTGTTGACTTGCCTTATTTGGGGTATCATACGAAGGCAAGAGCTGACGACGCAGCTTGCTTGCTTGCTTTGACTCGCACTCCCTCTTTCCAGCAGCGGGCATCGAATAGCACACACAACACCCCGCAACGATGAAGACAACTGCGATCCTTGCTACTACGCTCGCCCTAGGCGCTGCTACTGCCTCTGCTGGTACTCACCGGTGAGTGGTGAATGGATGGGGATGGCGGGCCATCATCATCGAGGATAGCACAGGAGCATGGGACAGACGAGCTAAAGCATGGCACATGTGTAACGGTGTTATCTAGCATGCAAATCAAGAAAGCAGAACAGCCAGCCCACGCATCAGCTGACCATTTCGTCTCGCAACAAGCTCAATACCTCGGCGAGAAGTACCGTACTTTGTTCCGAGGAGCCGCTTCAGAGCACAGCAATCAGAAGGTCTATGGCTACCCTCCTAACATGATCAAGTCTCCCTCTGAGCTAGAAATGCAAGCTTTGGAACAGAATGCCGCAAAGGGCGGCCATGGAGTTCCTCTCTCCAGTGCGTCGTCACCGTGCTTGTATATGCAACATCGCTGATTAGGACGATGAACGGTATAGACTACCTCAATGCTCAGTACTACTCTGAGATTACACTCGGCACCCCTCCTCAGACATTCAAGGTCGTTCTGGACACCGGCGTGAGTTTCCATGACCTCGCTCTCCTTCGCTGCGGATGCTCAATCAAGCAGCCAAGGCGGGAGACCGATCAAAGCGATGGTGGCGGAAGGAGACAGTGCTGATCCTCTATGTGTGTTGTGTATTGCAGTCGTCCAATCTTTGGGTCCCATCCACCAAGTGCTCCAGCATTGCTTGCTTCCTACACGCCAAGTAGTGAGTCAGATGGTTCCTTTGAAGCTTGGAATACGGCATTGACAATGGCGATTCTACCGCGCAGTGACGCCGACGCTTCGTCTACTCACAAGCCCAACGGAACCGAATTCGAGATTCACTACGGCTCCGGCTCAATGGAAGGTATCGTGTCCAACGATGTCCTGACAATCGGTGATTTGAAGATCAAGAACCAAGATTTCGGAGAAGCAACCAAAGAGCCAGGCCTAGCATTTGCATTTGGTAAATTCGATGGTATCCTCGGATTGGCGTACGATACTATTTCAGTACAACATATGGTACCTCCATTCTATAAAATGATTGAACAAGGTCTATTGGACGAACCTAAATTCGCGTTCTGGTTGGGTAATGCTGATAAGGACTCAGAGGGAGGTGAAGCTATCTTTGGCGGTGTTGATGAGAATCACTACAAGGGAAAGATCAACTACGTACCCGTAAGACGAAAGGGCTACTGGGAGGTCGAATTGGAGAAATTCACCTTTGGTGACGAAGTTATGGAACTGGAGGGAACTGGAGCTGCTATCGATACTGGAACGTCTTTGATCGCTCTACCTTCCGATATTTCAGATATCATCAACTCTGAGATTGGGTGAGTTTTATTCGCATGCCGTGCTTCCCAACTTCCTGTCAGATTCGGTGGCCAGTGGCAATCAGTCACGTGACACACGCCCATGGACTGCATGCTCAGAGGGTCGCAAATATACTGATTATGCTCTCTTAAACGTGTGAAGAGCCAAAAAAGGTTTCGGAGGGCAGTACAGCGTCGATTGCTCCAAGGTTCCTGAGCTCCCAGATATCAAGTTCACTTTTGCTGGAAAAGACTACGGACTCACCTCCCAGGATTATATTCTTCAAGTCCAAGGCAGCTGCATCTCGTCTTTCATGGGGTAAGTCAATCAGTGCTCGTACTCGCAGACAGCATTCTCATCGTTTGTGTTGCCTTCAATCTCCCGTCCTTCTTGTAAACAGCCTTGATATGCCACCACAAATCGGTAAGTCTTGAATATCAGCGCGGGCGAGAGTCATATGCCACCCCGTCTAATCAATTTGTTGCTAGGACCTCTATGGATCATCGGTGACTCATTCCTACGCAAGTGGTACACCGTCTACGATCTCGGCAACAACGCTGTTGGCTTTGCCCAATCCGCCTAAGCGGACCAGCCTCGAGATAGTCAAGCATCAAGTCTCGAAGTTACCTAGGCTTAGTACTTGCATAGGACAATATGCGGATCAAAGCTAAGACCACTCTCGAACTATCAGTGTAGCATCCTCAAGACTCGTTCTCCTTTTGGGTTCTTTTCGATACCTTTTCTTTGTGCGAACGTTCACGCTTGCGTTTCTGGATCAAGGTTCAGCCATAACTGCTTTCTACAGGTAGTCAGGCTAGTCTAGCACAGAAATATCACAGGTGGCCATAACGCACCACTCTCAACATTTTCTCTCATACGGATGTCCTCTCTTTCATGTTTCCTAGCCTCGTTTTTTCCGAATGTTCGTCTGCAAATTTTCCCCCTTTTCATGAACGTACCTGGAATTTCAATGAATAAATCAAACCCAAAATCAACCCAGTATCAAGCTATTTGCATCTGGCTTATACTAATATCTTGTCATGAAATACACGAGCTGAAATGCTCGTTGTCAACATTGTAAAGCTGAAAACGACTTACATCTCCCAAGTCCCGTTGCATAGCACGCAACAAGCAAACCGACTAATTCTTAGTCCACACGAAAGGTACAAATTGGGACTGCCTAATTATTCGCTTCTTCTTCTCGTCAATTTTGTGAGGTTTGCTAGTTAGGAACAGACAAGCCAAAGCTACCTCTCTAGCTCCGTCCTGTTCAGAGATTTGAGCATGTACAAGCGATGCAGGAGTAGTGAAGCTGTGGCTACCGTGACCAGAGGGCTGTAGGGCGAGCGAGTCAGACCATACATGAGAGGGTTTGAAGCATGCAAGCAAGCACGCAAGCATACAGCCATTCTCACTGCTCCCAATCGTACAATAAGATGCACTCCAAAAGCACGCTCGTACGTCGCTCTCTCTCGTAGCCAATTCAATCGGCTCTCGAAGGTGTGTGCTGCAGATCTCCTCGTCGAATAGCCAGCTGTTTGGGCTGTTCAGAGCGTTGTCATGATGATGTTGTTGCCAATGAGAAGCGTGTGCCGAATGCTGACACTGTGCGCTGTCGAGGCGATGACAATGGAATCCCTCAGTTGCATACTGCATGGCACGTGAGGTACGGCATACTGTAAATGATCGGGCGGAAATCACGGACGATTGAAGCTGGCTGGAGAAGGGTATCGTGAGAAGCTGTGACATCTACCATATCTGCATTGCATTGCATTGCGATGACATGCATGCATGCTCTTTGTCGACGATATCGCATCACTGCCTGCTGTCGTGCGGCGTCCCTGTCGCTCTGCTGCCCCGTGCCCACGGCGGGAAGATTACTATTGGGCGAAAAGACCGCTGGAAGAAAGAAGAAAGCGAACCGCGAACCAGACCTATCCTAGCTGATACTCTGCGAATGAATGCATGCATGCATGCATGGCATTCCACCTCTCCACCATCCACCCTCCACCCTCCTACCCACCTTGACCTGGCTTTTCCTTTCGCCTTTGACTTGCCGTGCAGGACCCACTCGCCACCCACCGCATGAAAGGGAGTCCTCCTCATGATTGCAGTATTAATGCTGCTTATACATGCTGTCATCTCAGGACAGAGGCGCGATGCAATGTAGTGCAGTGCACGGTAGGAGAGCTAAGGGGCACAACGGGCAACTCGGCTTTGCTGCGTTTGCTCACTTATCCCCAGCTGGACTCTCTCGGCCTGCCGGAACACTTCCTTTTACATTCTCGCTGGCTGCATGCTGACATTGTCGGACGCTTTCTCCACCTTTGAGAGATGCCATGCCCATCCTTAGGGGGAGCAGGTAGTGGATACACTCACCTTGACTGCATATCAACCATTGAAGTAGGAAGACACAAAGTCATACAATACTTCATTTATCGCAAGCGCAAGCGCAAGCACAAGCACAACTCAACCCAACCCAACCCAACCCAAACCTCCAGCACGCGTACAGGATGGATAGAAGCGGGGAATTGTGAGTTATCCAGCTACTATAGCTAGCCCAGCTGCGGGTGATCCAACATGTCAGTCTTAATCGATGCCTCTCTCTCTCTCTGTATCTCTCTCTCTCTACTATACAGCTCTCAAGCATCATCGTCCTCCGGCGCCGCCTCAACCTCCTCCAACGCCGCCTCCAGCAACAGCAACCCCGTACGGGGCACATCAAGCTGGGGATCGTGAGTCACTCCACACTTCTCCCAGCTGCTGTAGCCAGCTGGTGATAACTAGTATAGCACTCTGATGTATCCCTTTACATCTTTCTTCCCGCTCCTCCTGCTATATGCAGCTCCCTGCCATCAATCCCTATCTCTCCGCCCAGTGCCTCTTCCTCCTCCAGCAACAGCAGTCCAGTATGGGGCAGACCAAGCCTCGGTACACCGAGCTGGATGTCGTGAGTTATTGCACACTCTCCCAGCTGCTATAGGCAACGGGCGATGTCTACTATAGCTGTCCTAATCGATATACATCCCTCTCTCTCGCTCTCTGCCGCCCTCTGATGCAGCTCCCGACCAGCACGGTCGTCACCTCTCTCCGGTCCTCCTGTCGACAGCTCCGAATCAAGAGCCTCCAGCAGCCCCGGTTCCTCCCCCATCAACCGCAACTCCGTCCGGGACAGACCAACTCTCGGTGTGCCGAGCTGGGCATCGTGAGTTACCCCACACTTATTTCAAGTGCTGTATTCAGCTGGCGATGATGTCTAGATTAGAGACTGAATGATATCTCGCACATTCACTCTCGCTCACTCACTCACTCTGTCCCAATTTCTCTCAATCACCTCCTCTCTCTCTGTCAATCTCTGTCAATCTCTGTCAATCTCCTTCTCTCCTGCACTCCTTTCCTCCTTCTCCCTCTCTTTTTCACTATATCTCTCTCTACATGTGTGTATATTATACAGCTCTCAGGAAGTATCGTCATCCTCTGGGCCCTCCAGCAGCAACAGCAACACCGTCTGGGATACACCAACGGACGGCAATCCTTGGGGCGATGAGTAAGTTATACCGCTTCACCTACTACCGTGGCCAGCTGGCAATGTCTAGTATAACATACTGAACAATACCTGTACTTCTCTCTCGTTCTCTTATGCAGCTGTCCCCCAACACCATCCGCCGCCTCGGCCTCCTCAGCCACCGTCGCTGACCCATGGAGCGATGAGTGAGTTGTTCCATCTCACCGCCTACTGTAGCCAGCTCGGAATGTCCAGGATTGCAAGCTAATCGATACTGTCTCTTTACCTCTCCTATACAGCTATCCTCACGCGTCCGCCGGAGCCGCCGCCTCCTCGACCACCTCGGAACCCACTCTTCAATATAATGGACTGCCATTGCCGGCGGAATTGGCTCAAAATTGGGTCACTCAGACTACTCAAGCCACAGTTCCGGTGCAAGAGCCGCAGCTGGAGAACGGCAGCAACAGCAATAGCAACAGCGGCGGCAGCAATAGCAGGAGCGGTAGCAGCAGCAGCGGGAGCGGCAGCAGCGGCGGCAGCAGCAGCGGCAGCAATAGCGGTAGCAACAGTAGCGCTAGCTCTGATGCCGGCTACCCGGAGATGGAGTCGGATGATGAGGTAGAATATATTGAGGCGCAAGATATGCCACCTCCACTACATGAGGCAGAAAACGCCAATCATATTACAATCTTACAGATGGATATAGATGAAGGCAATGCCCAAACCCTCGAAGATGTAGTTATGGAAGTGCAAGAGGAGTTGCTGGAAGGGGACCAAGATGCCGAGATGCTCGTCGGTGACGATGCAAATGAAGACGAAGATATACTGCCAGTCAATGAAGACGAAGATATGCTCGCGGTTAATGAGGATGAATATATGCTGCCGGTCAATGAAAATGAAAATATGCCGGCAGACCATGAAGATTCCGATATGCTGGTAGACATTGACGATGAAGATGAAGATGTCGATATCATGCAAGTAGACGAAGAGGAAGACATAATGCAGGTGGACGTCGTAGAAATTACCTGGGTTCGCGCGCCAGAGCCGTCGCACATCCCAAGTATTTTTAGCTTCCCTTCAAGCTCGGCACATCTTCAGCAAACACCTGCCAACCTTTTCCTCGTCGATAGCCACCCCGTCCAGCTTTCACTTGATGCTCAACATCCGCATCAAGCTCTTCATCTTCCGCAACAGCCGCCAAGAGCAGGCAGGCCACAAGGTGTAGATCTCTTCCCACAATGGGCGACTCCTTCAGGGCTTCGAAGACCAGCTTGTCGACTTCGGGGTTGCTACCCCAAGCAGAAGACATATCAGCGGCATCAGCCATACAAGCAACCTCGCTCGGCAGCTCTTCCCAAGAAGAATCATAATAGCATTCTACTTGATCAGGTGCTGGCTCGCTCCAAGAAGAAGTCTGATGATGCCCGTCTTGCATCCAAAGCTGCATACCAGACCCAGCCTCCACTTCAAAGGTCCTCGTATATTGAGACCCTCCCGAAAGCAGTCCCATCCAGCTGTAACGCGCCTGTCCGTGCGCAAGATGATACAAATACTGCAGGAAAGTCCCCTGAGATCCGTCGCTATCCTAAACAGGTCTCAGCTTGTAAGAGACCCGCTCAAGTTTCGGCACCGTATGTCGAAAAGTCAATAAAGCGAGACAAAGAAGGGTTATATACAGGCAAGAAAGACAAAGAAGAGGACAAGAACGATGAAGAGAAAAAAGCGGAAAAGCAAGAGGCGATTGAAGAAGCTGTCGCGCGAGCCGATCAGGGTCTTCAACGGTAAGCAGGAGTGTTGGCACAAGCCAAAAGCAAAGTTAGCCAAATTTTGAAGAAATACAATTGGCTTGCACTCTCTGCTTTAGGCATAGGCAGTCTTTATTTGGCGGCCACTTCAATTTCAAGGCTCTTTGGTTCATGAACAAAAGTACTTTAATAAGGACTGTAAGTACCGATATTTGGATCCTCTGGCTGCTCACCTACGTTCAAACCTGACATAGCATTAAACCCAGGGTCAGCTTTCTCGACTGCGCGTGAGCAAGTTCAGACCTACTTCTCTGAAATTGGCTATCCCTGACAGTTTGCTTCTCAGGCCCATCCGAATACGATCGACAATTATTGGAAAAGCTCATGTCACAACATTTGTCTCTCACGAAAGTGATGTCGATGGATTCCACGCGTACAACATTGGTCTGCCCAGGCGAGAGCTTGGGACACTCTTTTCCTCCTTGCACTCCTGAAGGCGCTATGCCTCTCCTTGGAGCACAGGCATTGCTATCTCAGGCAAAGATGCTGTCTTTTTGGACGTGGTTTCCTTGGATCTCCTATTTGCGCTATGCTAGAGAAGGAAGGATGCTTAAGTCACTCAGTTCTACAGCTGGACCCAGGAAATGCCTGAAACTGTAGGTCTCGAATATCATGATGATTCATAATTGGTCGGGTAGGAGAGGAGAGGAGTTGCTGACCCTGGCATGATCATGTTTGACTCACAGCTCAAGATCGTGGATATCGTCATTGCAGCTATTGCTTCCCGAATATGTCAAAGGCGGAGCAATCAAGCCCAGCGCTGTTGTCATTGATGTTGGCACAAACCACATTCCAGGTGGGTTGGAGCGCTGGTACCAGCTCTTCCAGCGATCTATACATCTCATTGACTGACACGATTTCCGTACTGCTTGTAATGCATTGCATTTACACAGATGCATCCAAAGCAATCACGGCAGCATGTAGTCGGTGGCTGCAACGTCGAAGCCGTCAGCCACGTTGCGAGCTATATTATTCCCGTACCAAACGGTGTTGGAACTATGACTGTCGCCATGCTCATGATGAACGCCCTGACTTCTGCTGAGAGATGGTTGAAGAAGAGCCTCGAAAGACACGACAAACCTTTGCGACTTCATCTATTGGGAAAAGTTCCTAGGTGAGTTCACCTTTCGTTCTCAGCGATGTCCAATATTCCCTCGCTAATACCTGTCTTCATCATCAGCGACACTGAAAACTGTCATTGTTTACCCCCCTTTCTGTTGCTGCAGCAGCCGCCATCGATGCTAGATACTTCCACGAATCCACCCTATCCAACAAGGCACTCTTCAACCGTCTTTGTACTGCCAAGAAATATGTTCGCACTTTCGCGCCTATCATGCTCCGACGCCTGAAGAAGCTCGGGATCGACAAGGCCAACCCTGATGATCTGACTAAAGAAGAACAAGCTCGTCTCGCCCGCCTTGATATCGACCCTACTGCTACGACATGACAGCGCGTCTTGCATGTCAATGACCCTTAACTACGCAAGATGTCATTCAAGCAAGCTCCAGCCGAGAAAGGTCTGACTCAAGAAACAGATGTCAACAATGCCGCAGCTTCAGAATGTATGGCTGTGCCGGCACTGTGAACGATTTGAAAGATATGAAGAGGATATTAGGTAACATGGTAGTAGCTACAACTAAAAATGGTGAAACCTATTACTGCAGATGGATTCGGAGTCACAACCTTCAGGAGTAGCCCAAACGGAAACCCCATAATGGTTCACTTTCGAATATCTTGTATATCATCAATTGCTTGTGAACTTCATTCATCATTTCAAGATCACAACCAGCCATTGGGAAGTCGTAGCGGGCTCAGAATAACTGGTCGATAATCCATCCATTTCTACAAGTTTTAGGCAAAGCGTATTGGATCTTCCATCTTCCATCTCCGTTTTAGTCTCCGTCTCCGACCGCGGTATGAAGGAAGAAGAACGCGGCGGGGGGTCTCGTCTTTCGACAGTGGCGACAGCCAAAGTACAGCAGCTAACTCGATTGGGGGCGAAGACTTCTGTAAGTGCCGGTGATGAATCCTCTCGCTTCTGATAAATGCGCCAATCTGATGAACCAATCTTCCATTTGCTAGCCTTTTCGACTGCGCGTGAGCGGGTCTAGACTTACTTCTGCCAAATTGGTCAATTCTAACAACTCGCTTCTCAGGCCTGTCATCTCGCATGAATGCGACCACAATACATTACCGTAATCTTGACATAGCCATATTGAAGAGGAACAAAATGCAAAACCAGAGGCAAAAGCAAAACCACCAGCTAGAAGTAGCACTTCTCGGTACTCTTCCTTCTGCCACCTACTTCTGCACATTGAACATTCATCACAAGTAATCTCAGAAGTAGCCCAAACGGAAACCCCACATTGGTTCACTCTTTAATATTACATATCTTCGATGCCCACTGAACTTCATTCGTCATTTTGATTTCACAACCAGTCAGTGAGAAATCGTAGCGGGCCCAGCATAACCGACGGACAGTCCATCTACTCCTCGGCAGGTACCAGGCGATAAGTGTATTGGATCTGCCACCTTCCGTCTCTGTCTCCGAGGGCGGTGTAAAGAAATGAGCACGAGAGTAGCGGTATGCAGAGCAGGAGCATCGTGGAGTCAGCGGTCCGCCGATGGGAGGAGGTGTTCTAGGGAAGAGAGAGAATGGAGTGCAGGCATGTTGGTAATGAGGTGATGATGGCTGAGCACGCAGGATGAGGCAAATGGAACCTGGCCGCAAGACCTCAAGCAATCACACTCGAATGCGAAGATCAGGATCATCAAGCGTCGGACCGCGAGCTTGGTGGAATATGGTAAGTTGATACGTATAATCCAGTAGATACTCCAGCAGTTTCGCTAATTCCAAGCTTTTGTATTGTTTCACGTCGGGTCGTGGTCGAGTTGCTGCAGCACTGGTTGTTACAGCGGCTTGACCACGACTCGAGTCCTGATGCTTCCGTCACCCGACACACCTACTGGACCCCCGAAACACGAACAAGACCGTCAGACGCGTTCCAGCTGCCTCATCCTGCTTGCTCAGCCATCATTACTTCATCTTCCTTATGCGTAGTGTGCACTTTCGCTCCCACATAATAGAACACCTCCTCAGAAGGGGTGACTCCATGATGGGAATGCTATATACTGTCTCAACGTGTTGCATGATTTCCGCTCGGATGTCGGCGAGGAAGGGGATCCATATACGCTGCTTGGTACTTGCAGGTGAGTTGTAGCTCTGGTCTGTCCTCTAGGTACGCTGGGTAGGGAGGGGAAAAATAGTCTTTCCTCACCGCTAGAACTCATTCGAATGGGCGTGATTCTTGATGGTGAATTGTAGGACGGTGTGCTTTTCTGCTTGATGCGCTTTTGAAATATAATTAGACCTATGTGCATCTTTCTAGTTCGTGTAGCTTGGGTATCGGTCGCATGCCACAATTCATTTCTAGTAGACCTACACGTCTCATTACTTGCACTACAATAACGAAGATTCCTTGAATGGGCGAACTTTATAAACCTGAAGCCCGCTGGGTATACACAACCTACCGATTGGGTTGTCAGAGTGAGGTTCTGACACGGAAACACACCCACATGGCTCAGCCACCTGCACACTCAATGGCTGCCCGCCATACGACAGTCTTCTAGAACGACGGTGTCATCATATTGGGTCGGTTATCGTAGCTTGCTGCTTCACGTTCTGCATGTTCTAATGCAAGACGGATCAGCAGCCGAACAGACGTTCTCGTGCTGAAGCGCATCCTAGAGAGCAATTAGAGCAGGACTCTCGTTCTAGACGGAGTCTCAGCTGAGGACCGCCATAATCTGATGTTCCATCACTACCTCCATCTACAGCCATGCATGCAGCAACCTCGCCCAACCTGGTCAGACGTCTTCTCGAGGCTGCACACTCTCGAGCTGGTGGTAGCCGGCAATGGCAATTAGCCATGTGAGAGTGGGCAAGAGGGGGAAAATGCGCATGCATGGGAGGTCCAAGCAGTGGAATGAGGTGCCGTTTGGGATCCCGTGCCAGCTCTCCCCTCTCGATGTTTGATCTGCGTCTTCGCGTTCTCTGCTTTCAAATGTTTGGTCTGACGGTACAACGAGGGTAGCAGGATATTGGAAGAGAAGCCCAGCTATTCAAGACATATATGGAGACAAGACATATATGGAGACAAGACACAGTAAAACCTCGATGGGGCCCCTCAGCATGCGGGACGGCGCACCTCTCGCTCACAAACCTCGTTCCCTGCTTATCAGCCACCCCTACAACGGCCGTCAACAGGGTCTCATTCGGCCCGAGACGCTCGGCAGTGTGAAAAGCAAATCATTATGGATGCAACCTCCCATAGACACCAACCTCGATACGATCGCCCTTCGTTATCCTGATGGAAGGCAGATGCTTGCCCGCCATCAGACGGCGAAAATATCCTGCAAGTCGACCGCAAGCAATGGGCAGGCACTGTATACGACTAATTACCAAGCGTCTCTGAGTCTTGTAGCAATACAGCTTGATGTACTGAGTAGAGCAATACCGTCTCTTCCTGCTCTGATCCGGCCTCGCAATATCCCTTGCAGAATGTGATTGGACTACATAAGTCAGTTCAATCAGTACTTTGGGTCCAGGAATAAACTCTGGTGTTAGTCAAGGGACTCTTGGGTGATGTCAAGCGAGTGTTCGAGGAAGGGCAGCCCCTGCCTATTGAAGCAGAAATCGTGGACAACCTGTAGAAGTTCCTAGCTTTGCGCGTAGAGTGAACAGCGGATGTGTTCGTCTTGGTCTTGCTAGATTGACTCATAGGTGAAGCAATGCACGTTCGGGACGATTGAATGGTTCGGCCATTCTTCGATAAATGTATCCCTCATTGCCACCACCGGCTCGACGCGCCTTTGTAGCTATCAGATGAACGAGGTCTACTTTACCTTACATCGACGGCACACGGAAGAGGCCCATCCATCCACTCGGCGAGTGTATACTGGCTACTCTCAAGGGAGCGTGCAGGAGCTGCGTTGAACTCCATCATGGCGTTTGCTCAGAACCAGCAGCAGCAGTACACGCCTCAGCAGCAGCAACAGCTATACTACCAGCAGCAGCAGCAGGCGGCGTATCATCAGCAGCAAGCATCTGCAATGCAAGGCGTGCAGTCGAGCAATGGCAATGGCGCCGTGAACGCGCCCAGTGCAAGAGGGCCCGACTATGTCGTCTTTGAGCGACTGCCCTCACAGGCCTTTAGCAGGAGCGGCCTCGAAAAGGCGACAGCTGCCAAGTTGAAGCTGGAGCACTACTACAAGAAAGCAGTAGATGATGTAGTGGAGAGGAACGCAAGGTAATGGAGTGCTTGCTTGTCTGCTCGTTCATTGTTTCCACGCTGACCAGACGCGTCTTCCATCTCTACCTCATGTGTGCTTGCCGTTTAATCCGGGGGGACATTCAATATAACAGACGACATGAGCTGGAACAGAAGCTCATTGCAGATACAAGCATGCCTGACAAGGAGAAGAAGAATCAGATATTGGCCTTGGGCCGGACAGAGAGCTCCTTCTTGCGTTTGCGACGGACGAGATTGGGCCTGAAGGACTTCAAGACTGTAAAGGTCATCGGAAAAGGTGCTTTTGGAGAGGTGCGTGGCTGCACGTTTCGAGCCTTATCCTACGCGTCATTCGATGTGGATCTGCACAAGTATGGCGGACAGTGCTAAAAATCATTCTATCTATTGCTTGTGTTGTCATTCGTGCCTCTCTCAATTGTACAGGTCCGAGTCGTGCAAAAGACCGACACCGCCAAGATCTACGCCATGAAGACACTGCGGAAGAGCGAGATGTTCAAAAAGGATCAAGTGGGTAGAGGCATCCTTAGCAGTTTTACATGTTCAGTCTAACTCTGGGCCGCTCTCAGCTCGCACACGTCCGAGCCGAAAGAGACATTATGGCCGAAAGCAATTCACACTGGGTTGTTCAACTATATTACTCCTTCCAAGACGCGTCACACCTCTATCTACTCATGGAATTCTTACCAGGTGGTGACCTAATGACAATGTTGATCAAATACGATACATTCTCCGAAGACGTGACTAGATTTTACATTGGCGAAATAGCACTAGCGATAGAAGCAGTCCATAAACTCGGATTCATACATCGAGATATCAAACCTGATAATATTCTAATAGATAGAACGGGACACGTCAAATTATCAGATTTTGGGCTGAGTACGGGGTTCCAGAAGATGCATGATTCGACGTATTATCAGAGAATGTTTGAAGGTCAACAAGCCGTCGCTGAAGTGCAGGCTAGTAGAAGTAACCCTAATAGAAACTCCGTAGCTATCAATGCTATTCATTTGACTACTACGAAAGATCAAATTGCGACATGGAAAGCGAATAGAAGGAAATTGGCGTACTCTACTGTTGGTACACCGGATTATATAGCGCCAGAGATGTGAGTCGGACCAACAGAAGGGTAATATCGGTGTGAGCCTCAATCTGATAATCCCAATCTCCAGCTTCTTGCAGCAAGGATACTCGTCAGAATGTGATTGGTGGTCATTGGGAGCTATCATGTTCGAATGCTTGATGGGATAGTACGTTGCGCTCACTATCAGGCCTGGTCCAGGATTATGCCGTTCACTCACACTTTCCCTGTTATTGCCAGCCCGCCATTCTGTTCCGAGAACGCTCACGATACATACAAGAAGATCATCGACTGGCGAAACAATCTTTTCTTCGCTGAAGATGGTCCTAGACTGTCTGCGGAAGCGGAGGACCTGATTAGAAGGTAAGTCGCGCCTACCAACTAGGCGTTTTCTTGGAGATTTAGCTGCTAATGCGTCTACGTTCGGTCTGTTCTAGCATGCTTACTGCACCCGAGACACGTTTAGGACGCAATTCGACTGAGGAAGTGAAAGCGCACCCCTTCTTTGCTGGAGTGGATTGGAAAACGATCCGCAATATCGAACCTCCCTTCGTTCCTCATCTCACGTGAGTCTCTACGTATAGTGTAGGTTTGCTAAGATTCTGACACCTGAATTGCCATCTATAGATCAAGCGTCGACACGCAATATTTCCCAGTCGAAGACTTCAACGACGTGCCTGTCGATCAACCTGTCGAGAAGGAAACTGCAGGCTCAAATCAGAGAGATCTTGCTTTCCTTGGCTATACTTTCAGAAGATACGAACCACCTAGTAGTAATCACTACTAGACATCATTGCTTGAAGAAGCATGTCACAAGCCAATCCTTGCGCTGGCTTCCGAAGGATAGCTTCAGTCTTCATACGCTTCTCCATGCCCATTATTTTACAAATGTAAGCCGGATGGTGGCCTGGTTCCTTCCCCTCTTTCTCTCTATGTTACACGCCTTGATGGTATATCCTTTGTATCTGCATCTTTCCATACGGGCTTGTAGGCTTATGTTCCTGCACGCCGGTAGACAGCCGTTTTTCTTGGTCATTTCGAGACGATTTTTAGAAGAAGTCTCTTTGTATCCATTGCCGAAATGCATGACTTGACCGCTGCTCCTGGCAACACATGCAGTATCTGCGATTGACTTGAGTCCCTGTCTTCCACATTTGCTTTGTGACTATGCGCCACTGATTGATTACCACCACGAGCACGTGAGAGCCGTATGCTTCTTGCCTGCACACCACAGTATATCAGTGCAGAAGAGGGAAGCGGTGGGCCTCAGTCTCTGGCAGAAGAGCTCGGGTACTATAGCTCAGCCTGCAAAGCTGCCAACATGGCTGCTTCGCCGCCTCTGAGCGCCGGCATGAACAGCAATGCAGGCGGCGGATCATCAAACAACGAACAGCAGATCCGCTTGCAAATTCTAGCATCTCTCTTTCCACCTGGATGTGAGGCTTTCTCCAGAGTGATAGCGTTCTCGTTCTCTATTGCTTATACTTGGCTCTTTGTGCTTTAGCTCAGCATGGCTCGTACATTGCACACCTCAAGACGTGGGAAGACGTACCCGGAGCGCCGCCCGGTTCAGCAGAGAGCAAGAAGCCGCGATACGTCCTCTTAGCAGGTGTGTGGGAGTCCACACGACATCACATGCCTTCGCTTTCGTTCTGCCTGCTGACTGTCAGAATTGCATGCTGCCGGAATCAACAGTGACGAGCGACGGCAAGTTGAGGCTACACAAGTCAAAGCGTAACATGAACGGCACATTCTCAATAGGCAAGACATGGCGCTTTGAAGACGTAGGCGCGCTGGAAGTGCATGTGAGCTGCGTCGTTGCAACATTGGCTGCAAACTGAAGGAAGCTGAGCGATTGCCCTCCCTCCTTCCGCCGCACGTGTCTTGCATCTCCCATCGACCTCGATATAGAAACCGAGGCGGAGTACAGCTGGAGGCAATATGGCTGTTCCTTGCTTCACAATAACAATCAATGGCAAGTCCTACCTATGGGAAACCGAATCTGCCAGGCAGCAAGACGACTTTCTCATCACGATAGTCAGATCGTTCCGGCAATATCAGAATGGAGAGCAGCCTCGGCTCATTGGGTTCCAAGTTGGAGAGATACCAGGTGCTCCTCCTGCGTATGAAGTTCCTACGCAATCAGGTGGCATGGCTACGCCTACGGCTGCTTCTCGCTTTGGGGGCGCTTCGGCATCTACACCAGGACCCCCCAGACCTACTACTGCTCACTCTGTTATGTCGAATGGATCAAGTCGATACGACGGTAGCGTTCCACCTCATGCAATGCCACAGGGATCATCAGTAAGCGGTCTAGCGGCCTTCACGGATCCGCCTCCGCATCAGTCACAACAGTCAACCTCTGCAGCGGGTCAGCCGATGTTCGTGTCTTCTTTCTCTGGGGAACAACAAACTGTCCCAAGAGGTCCTTCACCAGCAGGGCAGAGTTTTCGGAAACAAAACTCGAGCGGAAATCTTTCAGGTCAACCACCGTCAAGCTCTTCGCGACCGCCTTTACCGATTCCGCAAGTCACGCCACCGGCAGCTCAACAGCCTAGACAAGTCCCTACCTCCTCTTCATCCGGCGCGCTAGCTGTTGATCGTCAACCACCGTCTACTTCTCGCTCTGCTTCACCAACAAATAGACCGCATGTTGTCCCACCTGATCAATCATTCACACGACGAGGAAGTCAAGGCTCTGCATTGCGCGCTGGTAATGGACCATCTGCAGAGCCAAGGTCGCCCAACACGGCTACTGCGATGGACGAGAGTACGGCTGCCGCTAAAGCTGCTGCGCTTCTTGGACAGAACAACACTTTACTGGATGACAGCGATGTGATGTTGACGAATGTGGAGGAGATGCTAGAAGGCTTGGAATGGGGCGCTGTGGGTCACGGTAGTGCGGATCAGCTGGAGAAGCGTCTGATGGGAGAGTTGAATGCTCTCGAGGCCGCTGGTGTACATGCTATAATCGAAAGTGACGACAGAGTCAATGATGTTATCAGATATCTGGACAACGCTCTGGCCGACTTGGACAAGATGGACTTGATGATCAGTCTCTATAAAACGCATTTGAACGTAAGTCGAGCGATTGGGATGGCGTGTATTGATAAGCTGATTGTACTGATACCTGTCCCGCTCCACAGGCTGTGTCAGACGATATAAGCCATATAGAGTCTCAGAATCAAGGCCTTCAATTGCAATCAAGCAATCAGAGCGCGCTACTAGCTGAGCTCGATCGTAGATTGCAGAAGTAGCATACCGTTCATCATAACATTCTTTTGTCTCTGAATAGCTTCATACCATGTCGTTGTTTTCTCTACTGTACCGAGCACTTCTCGCAATCAAGCAAGCTTCTCTACGTCTAGCGACAACGTTGACTAACTGTGCGTATGATGCACGAATCAAGCATTTTGGTTCTCGCTCGTACCGTTCGGCTCTTTCTTTTCCTCTGTACCTGCAGGATTAGCGACTTCCTTGTGTTCGTCGCCTTCGGCAACAGTCTGGCAGCCAGCCTCTTTGCCTGAGACATTTGTGGTCTTGAGATACATTTCTTTATACTTGCCATTCAATTTCATGAGGTCATGATGGGCACCCTTCTCCTTGAGTTGGCCGTCTTCTAAAAAGAGGATGAGATCGCTGCGGTAGGCGAGGTGGAACTAAAGTGTTGACAAACTTTAACATTGTTCAGTTTCAACGTTTTAACCGACAGCTTACCCTATGTGTGACGGCAATAATCGTTCTTTGTCCTCGACGCTTCATCAACTTCTCGAATATATCGGCCTCGCTGCTGTTGTCCGAACATGACCAACTTAGTGAAAATTAAGCCTTTCAATGCATTATTTCAGGCTTACAGTGGATCCAGCGCGCTAGGTGGGGGAATGAGGTTATATGAGTTAGTGAAGAAGTCAAGGTTTGCTGACACTCAATCTCACGCGGAGAATTCGTCGAGAATGACTGTCGAGAGTATCTCCATCAGCTCTGTTACTCTACCGAGGGAAGCGACTGCTACTGTGCATGAAACTTACCTAGGTCAGCCGAGTTGCGAAGAAAGGACCGGGCCAACACGACTCTGCGATGGGCTTGGTCAGCTCTCGCCCCAGACTATCTCTAACATCGAGGACTGAAGACTTACTTTGCCCATTCTGTTGGATCCGCGCCCGCGGGGAGAGGGGGGAAGGGGGGGTGGGGGGGGGGGGGGGGGGGAAGTTGGTGTCAGTATGTCTTGTAGTTTTCTCGCGCCCAACATCCGCCTGGACCGAAGCTTAGCTGCCTACCTCCACCCGAAAAGTTGGCAACTTCAGCTTGATTCTTCTTTTCTTCTTCTTCGGCTTTCTTAGCATCGTATCCGGCTGTCAGAACGGTATCTTCGTCTGGACGAGGGTCAGGAAGCTCTTCGCGTGTACCGAGTAACGTCCACTTATGGAGGTCTGCCATTTCGAGAGCTGATGAGCATAGCAAAGCTGAGAATTCAAGCAGCTTATCCAGAGTCTCGCCATCGGTTCTAGGGTCATCCTCTTCATCATTTTCATCATCGCCCGCTGCATGTTTGCCTTTCCACTTCATCTCGCTTTCATCCCAATCTTGAGCTCGTTTCACGAGCATGTCCACGGTGACGGCTCTGTCAGAATAGTGTCTCTGCTCCAGCTCCGTCTCCATTCCCTATACAAGGTGTCAGAAGTATGGATCAGCCCTACGCACATCGTCACGCAAGACGCCGGATTTACGTGAATGAATTTTTTGATGACCACGTCTGCGCCGCTTTGTTTAACGGCTTCGTCGATTTCTTCATCCGTAGCATCCAAGCGACCAAGCCTCAGGAACTCCCTGTTACCGCATCAGCGTCAATGTCAGCCAGGTTCCGCTATCGAACGGACCAGCTTGACATGGCCCAACGTCTGACGTACCGTATAGTGAATCTAGTTCTATCTGCCGAGCGACGGGCAGGTTAGACTACTTATATAATCTTTCCGGCGAACCCGTTCCAATACTTACTTGTATTCTGAAACAAGAAGCTATTGGAAGATGGTATATAGCTAAGTTTCAACCAACAGCATGGTTCCTGCTAACTTCCTCACCTAATGTTACGATAAAGGTCCTCAGGGTCATAGCGTTTGATATCGACGCCATTGATGAGGATCCTGCCTTCGTCCGGATCATGCAAGCGCACGAGCAAAGCGATCAAGGTGGATTTGCCGCTGCCACTGAATCCGACAATTGAGCAGCACTGAGAAGAGGTTGAGTGATCTGCCCTGGAACACGAAACACAGTCAGACACTTACCTGACGGGGCTCGATCTTAAATTTGACATTGTCGAGGGCCT
Organism: Cystobasidium tubakii; assembly: GCA_024345325.1. Lineage (NCBI taxonomy): Eukaryota > Fungi > Basidiomycota > Cystobasidiomycetes > Cystobasidiales > Cystobasidiaceae > Cystobasidium > Cystobasidium tubakii. The sequence continues at coordinate 407,340 of BROO01000005.1, read as the reverse complement.
TCTTGAACTTGTTGGGGTAAGTAAAGCTGACGGAATCGAATTCTACACAACCCCTAGGATGAGCAAGCATGCATTTCTCCAGAAACAGAAATGACTTGCCTATGCTCATGCCAGCGACCTGGACGTCTGCCGACAACCGTAGTCCGCCTTCTGTTTGATTCGAGCACTCGGCGTCCAATCCTGACACGCCAACTGATAGCGATCCTTCCAATAGCACTTCTGTGGACGGCGTGGAGCTAGCAGTGATATGTCCACGCGAGTATCTGATAGCATCCATATTCTTGTGCAAGAGCGGTTTGATCTTCGAAAGACTGTAGAACTTTTCTATCGGAGTCAGATTGTTGACGAAGGTCTGGGTATGGCTGAAAAGTTTGTAAATCTCGTAACTCAGACTGTGCGAGGCTGATGAAAGTGCATTCAGGTCATTGATCACGGTCGAAGCGTCTGCTACGCTAACAGGTGGTCGTTGTATAGTGTGCAGTGCCAGTCTGTCGGGGAAGGTGGAGGCAGGTCAACCTCAGACCTTTCATGTGCCAAACAGCAAGAAGCCTTACAGCATATACAGCGACATAGAATTGACTTTCTCGATGAATTTGTAAGCCACAGATTTCCAGGGATGCAGGATGTCATCGTTCCAGACATCCGGCTTGGCTGGACTTGCGTCACCAACGGCCTCCTGTGCTGCCTTGTACTGCTGATAATAGTAGTGGCGAAGACCTAGTACCTAAAGAAGGGATGTATATTCCATTTGGCTTGATTTAGCCTCGCCTTGCAACCTGCATTGTCGTCAAGGGGAACCTACCTGATCTTGTGCATCAGCCTTTTGACTGGCCTTGGCCATGATTTCACTTCTTCGGTAGTTTTCGTCGGTGATAGCAGTGAGCGCGGAATTTCCATAGCGTACATACTTGAGGAATCGAGTCATGCTGAAAGCCAACTTGATCAAAAAGCTGTAAGTTGCGAGCTGGCTCCCGAAGCTGCTTGTAATTCTCTTCATGATGAGGACGTGACTTGCGATTCGCGTCAAGACATTTATGATAGTGGAAGCTTGATCAAGAACGAACGACCCGCCCCATTTCCTCTCCAGTAGACTTTCAGCCGATTTGAAATGAGCGATGACTTTTGCCGCAATTGATCTCAGCATACGTATCTAGACAACCGACAGCTAGCCGTACCTTTCTCATTCGCCGAAGTTACGCTATCGAGCTCGAGCCGCGCTTGCATGACCGTTTCCTAACGCAGATCTGTATCAGTCCGGTCCAAAGCATAGCGCAGCTTTTTAGCTCACTCTTATGTAGTTCTGATAACGGTATGTCAATTTAGCTTTGTTTTCGCGCAGCTTCTCTGCTATACACTGTAACATGGGATGAGCGGGACCTCATGACAGTCTAAGCGGTTATACCTTACTTGCTCCAGAAGATAAGACGATAAGTCCTGACTGATGGCTCGAATGGCCTTTTGCCAGTCCATTCGACGAGTGCTGATAGCTTCGATGGTAATTTGGGCAAGGTCATACCGAGCAGCAGTCTGCGCAATGGGCACGAGCGATTTTTCGATGAGATCACCAAGATAGCCTATTGAAATCCTGTCAGCAGTCGCCGGCTCTTGATTTAGGTATGCGTACACAGAAGAATTCGCCGTCTACCGACGCGTGGCATGATCTCAACGGTGAAGCGCTTGAGCAGAGGAAGCTGTCGTTTCATCTCTCTATAGCTGCTCCTCAAGCGTTTCATCAGTGGACGCCTTTTTTCCGGGGTTCCCAATCTCAAGACCAGCTGTCAAATAGGTCAGATAATCCTCCTTCGCTAAAAGCTAGCAGATCAACTTACATGATACAGAGCATTGTGGCGGCGAACCTCGTATAAAAACCCATATTTGGGATGGTAGCGGATATCTTTGTTTGGCCCAGCGCTCAGAACCGGCATGTCGGTTTTTATTGATGTATCAGCATTCGAGGCGCCGTTTGCGGTCTTTACCGATGCGTCTTCCCTAGCGCTCAGGACCGGCTTGTTGATCTTTTTTGATGTATCAGCACTCGAGGTGCCATTTGCGGTCTTTACCGATGCGTCTTCTCTGGCGCTCAGAACTGGCTCGTTGGTCTTTTTTGATGTATCAGCACTCGAGGTGCCATTTGCGTTCTTTACCAATGCGTCTTCCCTAGCGCTCAGGACCGGCTTGTTGGTCGTTTTTGATGTATCAGCACTCGAGGTGCCATTTGCGTTCTTTACCGATGCGTCTTCTCTGGCGCTTGCAGTTGAGCCAGCCGTAGTGGCTGCAATGACGGTCTCAGTCATCGCGACTTGCACAATGTCCAGGGTTATGCGTGGTCTATATCTGGACGTATAGAAGACAAGTGATGTAACGGGTTGAGCAAGAGAGCGGAAAGAAGAGTGAGTGAGGGTGTTCAACAGGTCAGATCGATCAGCCTGCGAGCTGCTCAACAAGCAGCATGCCTGTAACAACGGGACCGGGTCGCGGCCGTTGGCCGGCAACCAAAGCAGACAAGCGTCGCCGGACACAATGACGAAACGACGAGCTTCAGAAGGATCGAGACGGATCCCAAAATTTCGGAACCCATGCCGACTTGAGTGCTAGCTGTATGCACTTCGGCGATGATGCATATGCTTTCCATTTCAATCAGTAATCCAGCCCGACTACTTGTCTGACACGCGACATTGTTTGTTCTGCCCTTTGTTCCGCTTTTGTCCTTCCTTGAACTTGGACACTGTCCAAGTAGCCTGGATCCGACTTAAGTCTAGCGAACGCGTCTTGAAAGTTCTGCAGAAGTGGCTCCAGCGCATCTGCAACCGCAGTCTTGAGATCTTTCATGCTCTTGCCCTCCAGATTCTTGACATGCTCCTCAGGGAGCACTTCCGTGATGCCTGACAATATATCGAGAAGATTGGACACGCCAGGTCTATTCACTGGATCATACGTGATTTCGGCCTGCGAATCTGTAACCGCTGTGCGTAACTTCTCGCGCATTTGCATAGGTGAATCAGTAAGCATGATGCGCGTTTTGGGATCTGGATTGGATTTCGACATCTTTGCAGTTGGATCGCGCAGATTCAGAACTCGTGCTTGTGTGGCTGATCCGCAATGGACAGTCAATACAGATGATGTTGATAGCGAGGATCAAAGCCAGCTCACTGAAGACATGGCGCGGAATGGTGAAGGTATTGGCCTGAAATTGTCGATTGAATGTGTGAGCTAGATCTCGTGTGAGCTCGATATGCTGTTCTTGATCCTCCCCGACGGGGACTTCTGTGGTGCTGTGATAAGTGGATTTTATCAGACCATGCTCCAAACATTATGCGCTGGTCACAAATGCAAGCTCACTCGTACAATAGGACATCTGCTGCCTGTAGAACAGGATAAGCGAAGAGGCCAAGCTGTAACATCGATTCGTCTACTTCGTCTTCGGAGTTGGCATTTCTTCGTGTGGCCAGCCGCGACTTTTGTGTGAAGGGTCATCAATGAGTGTAGGAGGGACAGACTGCAGATCGGAAGCTCACCTTCCAGGTAGTCATCCTTTGCAGTCTACCGTATGGGGCAAGACAGTTCAAATACCAGGCTAGCTCGGCATGCTGCTTGACCTGTTCTTGACGGAAGATTGTACACCGCTCGGGATCAAGCCCTACAGCAAGCAGAGCTGCCATCATGTCTCGACTCTCCTGTCGCAATTTTGTAGGGTCTTGCGGTAGCGTAATGGCATGTAAGCCAACCACGGAAAAGTATATGGAGTCCTGCTCTCCGGCTTCATTCTGTAGCTTGACCCAGTTTTTCAGGGCACCTAGGTAGTTTCCTAGCTAGCGGCAAGAAGGCTAATCGTCAGCCATAGTGGAAGTGCACATTCGAACATCTTGGTGCTTGCATGTGGGATGCCGGTAGGCTGTATGCCTGAGAATATGACCCGCTGGTCTGCAGCTCTTGCTTTGCCCTTGTTTTTCACAGCAGAGGTGGCAGTCCCCAAGCACCGGCGGAGTGACATGGTCGCGAGAGGCAGCGTTTAGGCAGGTGGCAGCACAGTTTCGCTGAAGATCTGACTTGAGAAGTGCTACTTTGCGGTTAATGTAGAATGTAGAATGGAAGAAGGACATAAAGCCAGGTAATGAGTGGCTTCACCTGCTCTGCTCTCGATCAACCTCGTGTGGTCCTAACCAGATCTAACTCACTATGGCACTCTATGACAGCGACGAGGATGGAGACACTCTGTCCAGACTGCTTGAAAGCTCAAAAGCCTCCACCTCACGCGGCGCCTCGAAGCAAGCGGGATCACGAGCTTCGTTGGTGGCTAGCTCACGCGCTTCTGGGGGCCCGGCAAGCAGAAAGACTCGACAGTCCTCTTACGAAACAGGTACGTCGGCAGCTGCTTCGAGCAGAAATGGAACATCGGCCTTGGGGCCTGTCCATGGTGTTCCGTCTATTACGAGCATGACTGATGACATCGTTCTGCCGGCCTCTGAAGCAACGCTGGAGGCAGATACCCCAACTGTGGCGGCATTGACTTCCAAGAGTGCAGCTCCGCGCAATGGAGCATCCAGGACACCACCTCCTGCCTCGCGAGCAAAACCTAGGAAGGCTGCGTTGACTCCAGAAGCTCGGAAGGAGCTTGAACGGCGCCGCCAAGCAGAGCAGGAGGAAGATGACTTCTTTACCCGGAAGCCAACCTTGACGTTCAAGACCAAGAAGGCTGCTCAGAAGTCAGGATCGTCTGGTGCAGCTGGTGAGTATCGTTCGCAAGCATTGCACTCTCAGCTGACCCTCAGACAGCGCTGTCAGCTTCAAACGCTGGTCCTTCACGTGCCCCGCTAGTCGATCCAAGCGCCTCGCCCCCTCCCTCCGCCAGCAAGGGAAAGGAACGCGCATTGGTCATTGAGCTAGACGACAGTGACGCCGGTTCAAGCTCGCCCCTCTCTGATACGGACGGGTCAGGAAGTGATAGTGATGACCCAACCGCGGTCAAGATTCCGCGAGCGAGCAAGAGATCTAGGAGCAAGAAAGCCAAAAGAAAGCCGTATCCCGATGTCCGGCAGCTCTCGTAAGTCTTGGCTTATCGAGCAATGGCGCAGATGCTGATGTTGGTAGCTCTTACAAGACCTGTCAAGCGGCCTGAACCAGATTCAGACTCTTCCTCATCCTCTTCTGCATACTCAGTCGGCTCTGGCTCCTCCGTTCAGCGGGTCAGGAAAGATGTACATAAAAGCAAGAAGACGAAAGTCCCCGAGGCGGAAGCCAGGCTAGCTCGAAAGAGAAGCTTGTCCCCCATCGAGACAGTAGATTCATATGTTGTGCAACATGCACTGCAGGATTTGCGAAGGAAGAACAACACTCAAAGCGCACAGACTTCTGGTCCTGCCATCGATATTGACAGCGACGATGGTGTGGGAGATGGGCATGTTCCCCAAGCATCAGGCGCGAATGGCTTTGCGGGAAGGCACATCCGGTCTCCATCAGCGGGGTCATCTGCGCAAGTTGATGCCATGCACAGAGCCATGAGCTTTTCGCTCACTCCGATGCCTGAAATCAAGCCGCCGACTGAGGAAGAGCAGGAAGCAAAGTTTGGTATACCTGTTTCCATCAGAGTGGAGATGGTGTACGATCCACAATTACCGGTGAATGACTTGAATCGTCAGCAAATAAAGCAATACGAATCTCCGGTGATTGTCAAAACGCGACAAGTAAGTACAGTAATCATGAGTCGCATAACAAACAGCAACTAAACCTGGGTTATTCCGCATTCCAGAGGGAAACGTTCCACAGGCTGTTTGATGCGGTCAGCAGATTCAAGGTATGGCTGAGAAATCATGCACAGAGGTTTCACTAGGCTGACTGCACCATATATACTTAGGGCGTACCTATAGACTCGTTGACTTTCACCTACAATGGCAAGACGGTCTACAAGTCGGGGTCACCTGATGCTATACATATTATATCGAATGCTACCTTCAGTGCGTCTAGGAACCGCGAAATGAGTGTGCACTCACTGACTCTTCAGGGCTCTCTAGGGGGGTATACGAAGGATCTCTTGTCCTACGTACGATTGCACCCTGAGTCGGTGTTACAGCGCCAAGAAAGCAACATCAGCATCACCAATGGTGCGACATCAGGTCTTCAAGCTGCTGGTCCGAGTGGGCAAGCTACCTTAGCAGGACAGTCATTGGCCACGAACACAACAAATAGAAGTGCTACAGCGGCAACTGCCGACGCAGCCTCGAATGGAGATCAGGCGGCTGATTCCGGTGCCGAAGCAGCCAGAGCAACCCCAATTCGCCTTACGATACGCGGAGCACCGGATCAGAAGGTGCTCTTGGCTGTGCCTCCCAGCAAAACGGTGCTCAGCGTGATAAAGCACTTCCTGCGCAAGTTCAGTATAGATCAAGCCAAGGCCGGGCAGTGCAAACTCATCTTTGACGGTGAAGAGATCGAACATGACTTGCAATTAGGACAGACGGAAGTAGAAGACGAAGATACGTTGGATATCAAATTACCTGCTGCTTAAAGCGGAAGAGAATTGAATTAAGCATGCTCCCTTTGCTATTTTCGCTTGACTCAATCCTAACATGTTACTTTAATTTCAATTTAGTATCCGAGAGAGCATGCTCTCTTTGATATTTTTGCTTGATTCAATCTCAACTTTCTCAACTTGTCACTTTAATCTCAATTGCTATTCCTTAGAGAGCATGCTCTCATCAGAATTGTCGCTCGATCAGTTCGCACTTGCTACATGAGTTTTACTTGCTATATCCTAGAGAGCATGCTCTGTCCGAGATTGTTGCTTATTTCAATCCTACCTTGGTACTGTAATTTCAACTAATATATCTTAGAAGCATGCTCTTTTTGGGATTGCCGCTTAAATCAGTCCGCACTTGATACTTGAATTTCACTTGTTATATCTTAGAGAGCTTCTCTACGATACTGTCGCTTGACTCTGTTGAACTCTATGATCTCTCAGGAAAGACAAGCAAGGGCTATAAGGCAAGATCTAATCGAGTCCCTGGCAAGTTTCAGGACTACCTGACTTGTGACTTGTCAGCCCCTCCTCGGTCCGCGCGACTGCATAATGTGGGACCCCATAATGCGGGGGATCCGCGTATTCTAACAGATTCAATCCTTACTCGTTACTTGACATCACTCGTTATATCTTAGGGAGCATGCATCCGTGGAAGCTGGTAACGTATGTCCGCGTGACCTATGATACGGTGTCGTGTCTAAGGCTTGCAAACTTTACCACTTTCTGCTGTATACCGCAGTGCTGCCACCAAGCTACGCCGTGACTGCAATTTCGGAAGCGTTCCTGCAAAGCCTTCATCTCTAGCCTCCATAGTTTGTTGAGGTCAGCTATCGATGTCCCTGGTTACACCTGAACCATCATCTCATTTACCTGCTTTCAAACCCGTCGCTGGCCGCCAGTCTCAATCACAACAGCACACCACCATATGCGCCTGAGACGGCCAAGCGCCGTGGTTGTCGTCGTCCTCGCTCACCTGCTTCATAAAGTAGCAGCAGAAATCAAGTTCGCCGAGGGAGTTGAAGGGGTCATGTACTCTTACAGTTTCCATAAACCTACGGACCTGACCCCGCTGGGCTGCAACGGCAAAGTACCTGTTATTTTCGCTCTTGGCGGGATCAACAGTTTCCGCAAACCTGAGGAGAATGTAATCTCCAATGTATGTGATTTTGTCGTCGGAAAATTCGTGCCAGCATGCTAAGACTCGAGCTCCAATTTGGTATCTCAAGACGCTTGAGGGTGGTTTAGGACATTTACTCTTCCAGTATAACGCCAACCCCGCCGAGCAACGGCGTAAAATTGTATACGAGCAGGTGCTTATGATACTGCCGGATCCAGCATACGATCCCAAAAATCAGCACTATGATCCAAAGGTGCGTCTGTTTGTCAATATTGAATAGCTGTCGTAGCGTTGATCGGTCTATAATCCTGCAATTGAACCTACTGAAGATGCTAGATGGCGTATTCAACGATGTTATGGCCAAATTTGGTGGCATAATCGATACAAATCGTGTCTATTATGTGGGGTACTCTGCAGGATGTCGGGGAGCTATTCGTTGGGCTATAAGTGATCCTCTGGTAAGCTCTATCGGCTTGATTATGTTTTGCAGGACAATAGGCTGACATCTGGAGGTCCAGCGAGTAGCTGGGATGATTTGCACTGCAGGAGGAGCAGAGAAGTCGCCAAACCCTGTGGAGATAGTGAAGAAGGGCCTAACCAATTTGGAAGGTCGCTACTACGGTTGGCGGCTGACTGCAGCTATGCCGGAGACTTTCAGCAAACTGAGTGCGCTCAGAGGTCTGCCTATATACATCGTTTCAGGGGGCGACAAGGACAAGCTTGCCTATGGGGACCTTGACGACCCTCGTCAAGCACCTTGGGCGACTTACAATGAACTGCCGAATAAGGAGATCGTCAAATACTTGGATTTGAACGTTGACCATTCTACAATGTCTACAGAACCTTACACCACTAAAAAGGCTGATGTCATTGGGTGGCTTTTAGGCCAGAAGAAAGCTCAATGCAGCTCTGTGAGGAGGTTTAGCAGGGCTCTCAACCTTTACAGGGGAGCAGCTGTCTTCAGGTCATCCGAAACACACTAGAGTCATTAGAGACCCTATGAACCTCCAAAGTCAGATGATCTCATCATGTATACTATCTCTGTCTCATCTACTCCTTCCATGTTGTTGTCCTCGTGATTGCCAGACCAGCGTTGATCCTTTATGGCGCGATGTCCGGAGCTTCTTGCGAAGCATGCTTGGCAAGCATAGCATCATCCAGATTTTCATCGGCGTTATTACACCACAGTCAGTATGATGGTCCGTCAAATAGGTTATCTAGACATAAGCCTTATCATGCGAGTCGGCACTGCTTTTCTCCTCTGTGCTCATCCTCTCGGCGTTCAAGTCGACGGCCTGACTGCACAGTGCCGCTCCCAGTAACGTAAATTTCTCGGTTTCAGGCCGACGCCTACTCCTATTTAGCGAAGTGCCGGTTTCAAGATCTAAATTTTATGGCTGGCTTGAACCAGCTCTTGACGCATTTCACAGCTGTCGGGACATGTTCTTTTGAATATACGGAATCATGACAGCATATCGGGGCAGTTGGCCAACATAGGCATGATACCATCGCACAAAGACTCCGTGTAAGGCCAACCGTTCGACACTGATCACGGTTCCGGGCCCTCAAACGAGAAAAGGACCTGGGGTACAATACGCCTATCACTCGCTTGTTCATCAGGCGGTTGCCGAAACCAAATTTCGGAGACCAAAGCAAGGCCAGGAGCTGAGCCCAGGACAATCATCGGATTCTCTTTCGGATGGATCCTAAATTCTAGATCTCGCTAAGGTTTAGAAGGGAAACGTGGTTATAGCATTATGTAGGGCATCCCGGCATATCTATGTAACGATGAAGAACAGTATATGTTTCCACAATACTGCCAGGGACAGCAGCTATGCCTCAATAGTGATCTAGAATAGACAACAGGGGGAAAACCAACGGCCAAGCTTAACGGAAATGGAGTATTCACCTGTGCAATATGATACGGTCAAGCGTTTCAGCTTTCCGGAAAACTGATACATTCTCTACAAATTTTGCCATAATGTATGATACTGCTATCAAAGTTGCCTAAACTGGCAATAACAGAAGAGGATCAAAGAAACGAAACAAAACGACAGGGAGTATTGCGAGTAGAGAAACAATGATTGACGACAGACAGGAAAAGGAGAGGTGATAGCCAGGACTTCGAACTTGGCTTAACGAGATTTGCAGTTGGGTCGAGACGAGAGCGATGAGCTTGAGGTTGCACCAACGACTTTGGTGAGTACAGGTGCTGTTCTCACCCAGATGGTCAGCTTCGATTTCGGAGGCCGTGTGCCGTCTTCGAAATGACCCTAGCATTGTCGCGATGGTTCAATGCATGGATGACGGAAAGTGACATTTATTCTGTTTGCACCTGGAGAACCTCACGCACATCAGCTTACCGCATCGTAGCGAGCACCTCTGCGTGTTGTATCTACCTTGAGCCTTGCGGGCACTTATGGCCGAATACACATTCATCGCCACTAGCGCATGGCTGACCGTTCTTGCGATACACGCAAGCGGTCTTTGCTGCTCCTTGGCGCATTTCGTCGAGTTGTTTCGGCCTTAGATTATAGCTATGAGAATAGTTGCATTTCGGATTCGTGCACCCTTTCGAGGTCAAGTAATATTGATTGCTGGATGCAGCAAAGAAAGAGGTTTCAGTTTGACCATCCATACCTGTATTTTCTGTGTCTGGAATGGACGGCTTACCACGGTGGCTTCTTCTGTCTGCATAATGAAATTGTGGGATCCAGACTTGTGCCTTGCGTGATTACTGCTGAAAGTTCAATCCAGGTTAGCTAATCTGACATATCAGGGGAGGTCAAGAAAGTCTTACCTGGAACAGTCTCCTCCTTTTTCTCCGCGCCGCCGCGATTTCGCCTTGTTCTGCTAGGCGGGACCGATGTTTCATTCTTTGAGGCAGCCGAAGGCGTTGAAGACATCGTAGGACTGGGAGGTATTGGAGCTATTCTGCCAGTGGAGGTGGCAGCTGGCGTCGAAGGCACAGCAGTAGTCGAGGTTGGTACCTCCTTGCTTCGACCTTGACGGACTATTTCCGCCCATTTGTTCTCTTTTTGAACAGGATGTGCGGTAGGCTCTTCTAATGTTCCGGGTTGCAGCGTCAGTTCAGCAGGCTGTATGTCTGGCTTTTCCTTTGCCTCTGTGGCTTCCGCGTCCACCGATGTAAACGACGCTTTAGGTTTCCCCGCGATAGGCTGGACAGCCCAGAGACTCGGAAGCTAGCGGAAAGCAGGCAAGCATCGAAGTCAGCGCCAGTGATTTGCAACTCTCGAAAGATTCTAGCATCTCAAGACTTACGTCCAGTCGCGGGAAGAGGCTATCAAAGTCTGTCTCCGCTAGATCTCTAGATATAGTATCATTGCCAGCGTAAGCCTTGGAGATACTTTCTTTCAAGTCCTTTATGGCCTGCAAGCTCCTCATGTCATTTTGACCAGGCTGAAGGAGCACAAACTTGCTCAGCAGGCTATCTCCATTGCCCGAGCTGCGAGACATTGTGGAGAGCGATGAGGCCGAGGTGAAAGACCTTCTATGGCGCATGAAAGGGCTTGTATTTGTATGATGTTGGCCATTGTTGCCGTTTAGCGAGCTATCGTGCACTGAGTCGAGTGCTTGCTTGATATGGGGAAGGAGAAGCGAGCTCGTCATTCCGGGCGCTAGAGTGGTGTAAACTTTCTTTAGCTGCGGAAGAGGCAGTAGGGTCGTTAAGAGAGCTGCAGATTGAGCACCGCGGATGAGCAGCGAATTGACAGTAGATCAGCATTCAGGTCAACACAACAGTGTAGAGCTACTCAAGCCATACCTTGTAGCGTTTCCACTCCACCTGTCTCGGTGAGGAGCGCGTCTTTACACGCGGCAAATCCCTCTTTAAAGTCACGTGTATACATCTGGAGAAAATCCGACGGATCAGAAAATGTAAGCCAACAGGAGACAAGCATGCACGAGCGTGAGGGATAAGAGGAGCGGGGTAGCATACCGGAGAAGGTATCCAGGCTAATAGTATGCGTGTAGATGAGCCTGTGTAGTCCTCGCCCTGCTCGTCGATGTGCTGCCGGAGAAGCGTTATGCAATCCTGTCCGGCCATGGTGCCTCCGAGGAGAGTGTTCGGATATTGCTGTGGTGAGAACTCGAGGTCCGCAATGCATGCAATGCACGTTGAGTTGGATGTCTTGATGGATACATAGTCATCCTCCTGTGTGTGCTCGAGGTCAGCTTGTCCGTCACTAGCTGTACGTTACAGTAGCTGTACATACCAAGGCCCTGTACGCCAGCTCGGTGGAGCGTAGTCTCTTCTTGACGATGGACAGCTCCAGCTGCAGGTCCAGCACTGTCTGGTTGTCTAACTCGTCCTCGCTGAGCACGTATATGCCATCGTCATCGTAGTCGCTCGCCGTCTTCAAGCTGCTGATATCCATTTTGCATGTATGCGGTGAAAGATAGCTAGCTGCAAGGCCGTCCGGCGACTATGGCATGCGCCCAGCTGTTCCACCCTAACACAGATCTTGTATCTCACTTGCTGATGTGCGTATTCCTTTGGAGGCGTGTACCGTGGTTGGCAAGCCTTGCAATGTCACGAACGACAAGCAGCAAAAGGCAAAGGGCCAAATGTGCATGAAAAAGGACAGCAGGGAGATGAGCATGCAGGACAACTCGGCAACAGCCAAAATACACATCATACACCTTGTTGCATGCTATATACAGCCATTCCACAGGTCTCACTGCTCCTCCTGCAGACTGGTATACATCTTGCCATTACGCTCTCGTGCAAATGGAAGCTTTGTCCAGGCCGGCGGTCAGCCACAAGGGACTGCTTCATTTCGTCAATCGGAGTATACAGGTACCAGGGCACACGCTGACATTGCACAAACGTATATCTAGTCTCGCCTACCCTTCTTCGTACACTGCGTCCTCGTCATGGAGCATTTTCATATACCTCCTTAGCTTCAACAGCTGACATATACCCGGTGACTTCTTCCTGACTACCCAGATGTCAACCTGTGAGACCCTATGCCCCTCTTCACCGCTCTTGCCGGTTGGTCTGATAACCCAGCAGATCTTGTACTTGTTTACATTGAAGCGCGTCTCGATGGCCGTTTCGATATCCCTGACCCCGAGCCTCCCCCTGTTGTTGTACATGGTGAATGTATGTCAGCTCAGAGCGGAGCACTCACAATACTTGAACATCGACTTACGAGTCTCCGCGGCCCATCGCTAAGCCTATAGCAGGATGTCCTCTGAATCCCAAGAATCCTCCGAACCCAGTTTGCCGGATCCTGTACAAATCTTGGGGAGACCAGGCCTCGGGGTCGACGAGATCGTGGCTAGATGTGACACAAACAATGGTGTCAGCCTACATACAGGACTCAGCCATACTTCTAGCAGAAAGCTGCTATACCTGGTGTACAGTATGTAGTGTCTTAATCCGCAGGTCAGCAAGTCAGCCATTTCTGTGCGCACAGAGGGGGTTCAGGGTTCAGAGATACACTCACTGTACTGGTTGACCAAAATCATCGATAAGAGGTCCACTAGGCACGCTTGACATCGAGATCTTCCAGGAGTTTACATGCCTGCAATCGAAAGTCCTGGTTTGGTCAATTGGGGATAGACCAAGCCTGTGAGCGACATCATCGTCCAGCTGATGCTTGGCAGCGCTTGTTGGTTTTGGGCAATATAAATTCGTATGTGAAGATTGTCTCATTTTCATGCCCCAGATTCGTGCAAGGCTTTGATCAGCCTGGGACCACAATCGGGCTTTAGCTTCCGACAAGAAGGCACACTTCCGCTTTATCTGAGGTTGATTCGTGACAAGCTCACTGTATCTAGATACCATTGTTGCCTATCTCTGACCTCATCATCCTTAACAGCCAGCGTCGAGCGATTTAGACTGTTGAGCGATGTATGGTGGCTGAACCTTTGTGATGGTCAATATCTCAGGGATGCGTTGGTCTGCAGAAACTGGCAAAGCTTACCCTTGCATAAACAGAATGGGTTGCTTGTTACCTGTCGCCCATGAATGCTGCATCAGCTATCTATCTCACGTCATCTGAGATAACCGTTCCAAATGGTTACTCACCGATTGCAGCAAGAAGCTGATACCATGCCACCATGGTCCTCGGATCAGAGGACTTGCCGTCCCGACGTATGCGTAGAAACCTATGTTGCAAGGCAAGAGCCTCTTTTGCTTCACAGGCTGATTGTAAGCCTTGCTTAGCGCCACTAGTGGTCAGAAAGTCAATATCACTGTGCCGCGCCCGCCCTTGACATAGGGGAGGAACTGTCACAGAATGCGCGCTCCTCGGCGGCTCAGGAGTGGATTGTTGTTGTACGTCCTCGGTCCTAGCAGACTTGTTCAATCTTGTACCAGAAAGCTCTCCATGGACCCCTCCAATATCAGGTTTGGCAATGTTGGATAACCTTGGCCAATCTTTCGGAGGTAAGGCAGGCGCCTCTGCACTAGACTCGTGAGCATTTGCCGGTGATTTCTGGTTGTAAGCCAAGTCTGCTATCATCCCAGCCAGCCTCATATGGTAAGCAGCTTTTGCAGATGATTGGTCGGGTGCCACCGTGCTGTTGCGCAAGGAGGATGGCCTCTTTACAGCATACGGCCGCCGAGCTCTGATCGCGATGCCTGTCGGCATTTGATCTTGAAAATGCAAAGTTGGCGAACATGGCAGCGCTTCCTGATGCCGTTCAAACTTTAGAACAGACCCGAAAGGTTGCAGTGCCGGAGGCAGGTGGAGGGAGCTCCCATTTGGAGTGTCAGAACGTCCTTCGTACCTCACCTCTTCTGCCTCAGGTTCTTCGTCGATTTTGAGGAGGGTATTCCCAGCCGGCCTCGACTCCGGATGGACGACATATTCCTCGGATGACCTTAGCGGAGCTCTCAGCTTACGAGGGAGTTCAGCAGGAGAATCTTCTGAAAAGTGGGAGTAATGCTCTGAGCAATGATGTGGTACGGGAAATCTAGGAACGCGAAGGACTTTATCTTGCGATAGAGTCTCCATCGCCGTTGTTTCGCCACTCTCGTCTGTATGAGCGGCTTGGGCTGGAGATTGAGAGTAATGGACGGTGGTCTCTCTGGAATAAGCCGGTCTAGGTGTCGCGATTGGCGGAGGTAGACGCATTTGTGGAGGTTCTGTCAGTTCGACAGTGTTTTGGGCCATAGTCCCTTCGGGGAAACTTGTCCTGCTGTTCCTAGCAGCACCAACCTGCTCACGACTTCCTGTAGATATCTGGAAGCTGAAGGAAGCCGGCTGCCCGGCCTCAATGAGTCGTTCAATAACGCTACAGAGCCGACGGCTCTGCTGTATCGTCTGAGTTGTCAGTTTGCGCTAACAGGTCTGTTGCGCCTGAGTCGACGCCTGACAAGGAGGGCTGTCGGTGAATGGAGTGGAGCCGTCCCCGTCGACGCAGTGAACATGATCACGTTACCTTCAGGACACACGAGGCACTTGTGACACGTGGGACAAGCTGTCGAGCAGAACAGGTTATCGATCTGCATGCGTAAGGGACGGGTCCTCCCGAGCTATCCAGAGGTGTTCCACGTCGCTCTGCCGACGAGCTGTCATGCAGGCCGTGACTGGCTCAGACAGCATAATATGTATCGATATCTTGTCCATGCGCGTGCGCGTGGGTGTATGTTGCCTGTTGACGCGTCTGTACAGAGTTGGAAGCTGGCAGGCCGGCCTCGCTTGCTCATGATGCTGCACGTTTGTGCAGCCGCAGTGGCAAGCAAGCGCACCTTGATTTCGCACCAGAATTAGCAGGAACATTAAGAGGCGCCCCACGATTCAGCAGAGATCACAAGCAAGCGCTGCGAAAACGGGAACGGCAACCTCCCCTGGCTGTCGTTATAGAATACGAACACACCGTCCACCGCGTGTAGCTAGCGATCCGCCGGCACGGGCAGGTGGAAGCCAGCCATAAGCAGGTCATATACCTCTCTCGATAGCAGAAAGTGGGACCAAGTAACCCTTTGATTCCAAACCACCGCTCATTGGGCACTGCAACGTCCTTCAGCCTCCCAGGCGCCGGCGATCAGTCTACGCGCCCGTCAACCGTGAATGCACTCAAAATGCATCCACCGTCAGCAGATACGTGCATACCAGTGCACGATAGTACCGCTTTTACCCTCTCAGCCCTCATATCGCTAGGCCTGCTGCTGTCGTACCTGCCGCAACATGCTCGGATCATCTACTACAAGACCTCGGAGGGTATCGACCCGACTTTCCTGTTACTTGGCAGCACAAGCTCAGCGAGTAGCCTGCTTAACATCATCGCCTTGTCGTGGACCGCTGTTAGGTGCTGTCCGTTCCTTGTGAGTGTCATGGCTCTTGCCTTCGACAGTCTCGCAATGCTCTCGCTTACAAAGCATTCGGCTGGTCATGTGCCTGACAATCAGACAAAGAGCTCATGCTTGGAGAGTCTCATGGGAGCAATCCAGATTTTCCTCCAATGGGCATGCTTCAACCTGGTGTGAGTCAACTACTGGAAGTACGCCCAGCACAAGACTGACAGCCATGCTTGCAGCTTCGTCCTCTTCCTGATATACTACCCTCAAGACCTCAAATACGTAGCATGGGTGCCAGGCTCGGCACCTCAGTACAAGCCGAGCAAAGTCTGGCGACGGTTCAAGCGTTATTTCTCGCCTGCCAACTTCGCTGGCAGTACATCCATCGACGCCGCTCTTGATAGCCCCACGAGCGAAGACAGCTTCGACTTCAATGCTTCCATGTATTCGCCCGCAGGAGTACAGAGGCGGTCTCAAGCAGCTACAACTAGTTCGATGCCAGACGAAAGAGACATGCCGAAAGTTGCAGTCAGCCCGGAATGGAGAACATCAATAAATTATGCCATCCTTACATTACTGCATCTTGTCGTGTGCGGTTTTGTTACTTTCCTCCTGCTCCTCTTATTGCCGAAAGCATCGCAGCCTCCCATAGAGCCCGATCCAGACGCGGCTCCAGGTCCCCATGATGAGAATAGAGACGCTCGCGTCGTCCGCATATGGGCTACCGCCCTCGGAATATTGAGCACCATTTTGGCCGTCTTCCAATACCTGGTACGCCCCCTCTTCTCGCTGTACTCCTACCGCAACGGAAACTGACCATATTCCTGGTTCCAGCCTCAAATCGCACGAACGTGGCGGAGAAAGCTCATAGGGTCACTCAGTATACCAATGATGTGTATCCAGACCCCTGGGTCGTTCGTCTTCGTATACTCCTTAATGGTCAGGCCTGGCGTAAATTGGACTGCATGGACAGTCTATTTGATCAGTGAGCGAGACACATGTGCAGTGATAACAACTTACTGAGACATATTTCATAACAGCTGGTATACTGCAAGGCTGCCTTTTAGTCATGTGCATTGCTTTCAGTATAAGACAGCGAAAGCTCGGCATCGATGCATTTGGCAAGCCTTTACGAGCCGGACGGTCTTCGTCAAGCGAGAGACAGCCACTTTTGCGATAGTGAGCTAGTGGATCATCGTGTCAGGGAAATAGGTGCCGCTAGCATCCTTTTGTATAGCATCCTTTTGTATAGCATACTTTACGACTTGCAAAGAATGCCGGACAGGTCGAATAATTGACATGGGCAAAGTATACCTCTGTTCTTAATTGCTCGTAGTCAATCGGTTAAACAATATACTTTGATTTTCATTCCTTATAATTGACGTTCACCTTCCGTCTTCGGGTTACTAGGCCCATGGCTGCTAAGTCCTCATCATCCAGCTCCGTCCGCATGGTCTCATTTACGAATTTACCAGCTTGATGCGCGGCGCGGAGGGTAAGTATTGAATCCCACCAATCGGTCGAAGCCTCCAGATCTTCAGCGGCTATTGTATGGGACATCACTCTAATCTCAGTCTCTGTAGGAGCCTCATTGCCATCTTGTCTAAGTCGCTCGATAGCTCTCGTGTCGACCTCAGGATCGTCTTTTATGACCAATAGTTCCAGTGCGACGGGTAGAAGCACAAGCGCTACGTAGTTGCTCTTTTGTTCATCACTAGCAAACGTGTGGAAGGGAGCAGTTGCAGGGATAGACACTGCCTCTGTCGATCTCCCAAATGCCCAGTCTAGCAAGAAGTCGCTCAATTGGTCGACCTGATGGCGCTCGAATTGACCGTATACAGCCATCCTTGACAGCCCACTCTTCTCACTAGCGCACCCGTCCACGAAGTATGCATGTCTGCGCCGATCAGCAGCATACTTGCCTGTGTTTGGCTTATCAGTACAAGCAAAAGTGAGCATGGCGAAGTAAGCACGCACCGGAAGCAGTCTGTGCCATCTCGGGAAGAATAGCGCGAAGGGTGTCAGCAGGTATAAGCTGCGACAAGTCGGAAGTTTGAATCTCGCCAAGCTTGATGAGAGAGCCACGTCAGCAAAGATCCCTCACGAGGGTTATAACCAGCGCGGGAGGTTAGCCGTTGTCTGAGGAGATGCTTACCGGGACAGTGAAGAAGTCTGGGTCGCTTTTCAGCATGATGTCTTTTCGACTCAAGGAAGCGGTCGATTTCGGATAGAACTCCACTCTATACGGCCGGCGTCTGTCTTTTGGATCTGCCGGCCGGCCACCTTTGCCATCTTGAGTGATGCTAGTGATAATGCGGCAAGGCCACCAAACATTTCTGTTCTTTCCAAGTCCAGTTGTTCCGATTTGGATCCTTTAAGAACAAGCAAGTCAGCCTCATTATCAGATCGCGTACCTCACATGGCACAGAGCTACGCACTCTGACTCGGCATTATCCTCAGTGTCGGAGCTGAATTCTGGACGGCCTGATTTCAGAAGATCGAGCTCGCTTGCTGTGGATAAGTCGTCTGACTCTTCCACCGGAGTGGACGCGACAGCAGCTACATCCGCTTTCTTCGCTGCCTCCGATACGGATTTCTCGCGCTTCAAGGCGTTACCGACAGCAGACGTATATGCGGAGTCTGCCGGCAGGGCGTACGAGTTCGCTTGTGGATGATTGAGAACGGCCCCGAACGCTTGTCTGGAGCTGGGAAAGGGATTGCATTGCGACGACAGTTTTTGCAGATGCTCCGCATCAAGATCGCCTTCCAGCACGACAAAAGCGCTTTCCCTGGGGCGAGAAGCAGTCGGATAAGGTGAGTCTTAGCCGATGCGGCTCAATAGGCTCATGACTTACCGAAAATACTCGCTATCCTGGTCGCCTTCGCTTATTATTAGCGAGACAGTGAAGTTCTTCCTGTTTCGGTTGGTAATCCGCGCCGGCCACCAGAAATGTAGATTTTGCTCGTGTAGAGGAGGAGACCCTGAAGCCATGCCCTTACGTTGCGCGGGCACGGCTACAAAGGCTGTATCGTCTATGTCAAGCAAATCAAACGTCGTTGCTGCTTGACTCTGAGGTGGAGGCTGACTAGAGAAGGGCAACGTCGGCAGATCGTCGTCCGAAGAGTCACCAGAGATGGCTTTTGCGGATAGGAACGAAGGCTTGACGGGTTTAGATGAGGTAGGCTTCTTCACAGGATTCGTTTTCTTGCGCACCGCAGTCTTGTTTTTCGAAGGCGACGGACTCTGCAGACCGAAGAAGTCTTCTAGATCTGACGAGCCACTGGACCCGCTTCCTCCACGCCGCTTCTTCGCCTTTCCTTTCCCAGTCACATGGGTGTCCGATTTCGATTTGGGTAAGGCGCTCTTTTTCTTGGACGCAGATGAGACACCCCGCTGCCCTGGCTTCTTGTCTTCCTTAGCTGGAGTTTTGCCATTCGCAGTTCTGGACAATTTTCCTTGGACACTGGTCTCGGACGGACTAGCATCTTCAGTGTCTGTGGAGCGCTCCTTGCCTTTCTTGCTACCAGATGGGCCTGCTTTTGAGCTTTTGACCAAGTGTTTGCTAGCCGAAGTGGTTGCGTAGGGCTCGTTCTCACTCTCCTCTGACAAGGCATTAGTGTATTTTTTCCTTGATGCTGCTGCCTGGCGGGAGGGCTTAGCAAACCAAGGGTCATTTGGGCTGTTGAACATCTTTAACGGTGATAGGCTGTCTGCAGCGGGTTGGTTTGTGTTAGCAGTCGGGATTGGCGGATCGTCCGATGAGCCGGCTTCCGAGCTGTGGGCTTGAGACGACATTGGCAGCGCTGTTGCTCGTACATCTTGGATCAGAGAACTTGACGACGATGGAATAGATGGCTGGAGCATCTGACTTGGCAGACTTGAGGGATCAGATATGAGCTGGGGCAAGACCCGACGTGATCTCGCTCTCGCCGGTGGCACTTCTTCGAGTTCCGGACTAGAAGCAGAGGAAGTCATAGCGCCATCTGCAGCTTGAAGAAGGTGTATGCCTGCAAAACCATCTTCATTATCATTGTCGAAGAGCGCCATTGGCGAGGAAGATCTGGATGGCCTCGTCGTTCCTCTTTCGTGGGGACGCGTCGGACTTTGCTTGCGCGCAGATGCACTTCCTGGCCTGCTCTGTGGGATCTCGACGACCACATTTGACTGCCGTCTTGAGCTGGGTGAGGCAGGTTTGGAGTTTGGTCTAGATGAAGCTGCTTCAGATCGCGCTTGTACGCCATTTTGAGACGATGATCCAGGCGTCACAGTGGAGAGATGTGCGAATGTTTCGGTAGTAGCAAAGATTACGCCAGCGTCGACAGCAGCTTCTCGCAGAGTTGATAAAGAGTCAGCTCGTTGCTTTCAGAGTCTTGTAGGCGATTCTCATTGCCTACCTTGTGTTGCTTTACCAGGTGTTTGCAGTGTGCCGTTGATTGATGCTTCAGCATGCTGCGACTTGAAGAGACTAGCATCCACGTCTCGGCTATTGAATCTAAACACATTGTGCTCTGTTCTCTGCTTCTTTGTAGGCGACTGCGACTGCTCGAAGCTGGTGTTGCCATTGGAGCTCGGACTTCGTGGCCTCGCTGATATCACGACTTCTGGACTCGCAGGTCGCCTCTTCTTCAGGCCAACAGACACTTCTGCCGCGAAAGAGCTGTTGTCCTGAACACTGCTGCGTATGCCAGATCCGGAGATGGCGAGTGGATGCTGATGTTCTGCTTGCCTCAACTCTGTCATATTGGCCGGGTCTTAACTGCTCTCCTCCCTCTCTCCCGCTGGACAGTCAGAGCCACCCCAACTTCCACGGAACGACTACTGCAGCGAGAACGATTTACGTGTGAGAATATAAAAGTGGTGAGACTCCTGCTGAGTCTGGACAGCTTTCAGACTCAAAGCACATCGTTGGGCGGAGAGCAAGCTGGAGCGCTCAGAACTGGGAAAGAAAGCTAGCTTTGCGGGCCTGAACAATATATGCCATAATAGCAAGGTGTCCAAGTCGATCTTACAAGATACATACCAGAGGATGCCGCTCAATGTAAAGTAGCTGTTGCAAAGTTTCATACTCCCTCTACCGCCTTTCCCGGCTGGTCGCTTCGAGACTTTAAGGGAACCCGCTGTCCGCTGCTTCAATCTGACCGCTAGGCTCGTCTCGATACAGCTACCTTTACAGGCAGATCAAGACTCTGATGTACAGTTTGTTCCCTGGTCAGGTCTGCGCAAGCGCCAGCCTCATGCCGAATTGCACGACGGCCGGATGATCTAGTTTCATGGTGTGCCGCAATTTCTCATTTTGGATAGCCTGTCTCGCGCCAGCAAGATATACTTCTCTTCAACATTCAAGTATGCGACAACGGAACAGGCTATGATCCAGGCCCAGTCAAGTGCATCTTCTGGAACTGTCAGAACGCCAGTCAACGAGCTTGCTCAGAGATTTTCTGCACCGTACAATACATCTACACCTTCCGTGAGGCTTCGACATGTACGAAAAGCTCATGGTCGACAGTCAGCCAGGCGCTCCTGGCGTCAAGAGGGGAATACCAAACACTCGCTCTGCTCAGCTTAGCCGAGCTTCATTCTATTCTACTCAGCCTGCCCGAGCGCCGACCACTGCATTGGAGTACGCAATACACCTGGCCACCACGCTGACGTGCGCACATTGGTCAACAGGGAACAAGTTACGCGCGGAGTGTGACTACCAAAACATGTCCGATTGCCTGTCAAAAGTGACGACTGTCAAGGTAACGGATGCTGCCAACCTGTCAAAGCCCTCTGGGGTTGGGTACAATTCACATAACGCCTTCAAGGGAGCACGCCTCCACGTTCTACTGGTCTGCTCTATACCATGAAAGACTGTCGAAAGCGCAGCCGACGCGTCAACCATGTCGATCAAGGTAAGTAGACGGGCTTGCATGGAAGACAAATTTGCTGACAGGTCTGTATTGAAAGGTCTATTAGGACAAGAACGTCTTCTTCGTTGGCAATGGATGCTGTACGTATATCATTCGCATCTGCATCATTACTCAGCCTTTTCTGACACGTATAAACAGCTGCAAATCAGATAGTCAGCGCCATCGCTCCTCACGGCAAGACGTTACCCGTCTTTGCTCCCTCGAAACACTGGTGTGTCCCGCTTATCGGCTCCTTGATTCATGGGAAGGCGCGCTGATGATTCCCAATAGGATCCTGCCTAGACCCACCCTATCACTTCCTTGACTGTTCGACCGTATCTCAAACTTTACTATATTTGCAATAGCTGAGAGTAGTCGCCGAGGTGAGAGGAAAACTTGCTTTCCCGCTTCCGCATGCGCTGATTGGTCTTGCAGGTATGCATTGGCAAAGTGGCCATGCGCTCCGCAAATCCAATGAGCAAGCTTCGAGGGACCAGGGAGTTGATTGACTCTACAGCAGGATACAAAGCTTACCCAGTTTCGCAGTGTAAATAGGGTCGCACCGGCCAGATATCGACAGCAGCTGATACCGGACTCCACATTCGGTGCAAGGCGGCTGTGAGGATTCCTGAAGGGGGGGGGGGTCCGATGGGGTTGAAGGCTACCAGGCGAAGACCGAAGTCCGGGGATGTCCCAGTAATAAGTACAGGCTAAGGAAAGAATGGGCTAGGCAAGAGTCTGGTAAGGTTGAGGCTAGGGAAGCTATCTGATATCTGAATTGAAAAACGAAAGGGAAGAGAGAGAGTCCGAAGTCCTCTCTTTTATAGGCTAAGTCTACAAGGCAAGTCCGAGTGCAGATTATAGCAAGGCTGTGTATAAATGCAATTATAACAAGGCTGTGTATAAATCAATTCTAACAAGGCTCTATAAAGAGGGCGGTGCAGGCTGTGCAGTATAGTCGTGACAGCGGCCGATCCACGACGTTGACTACCTGAAGAGATGTAGGCGATACCTGCTGCAACCTGATCATCCCACTTACTCATTAATGTCACCTCAGTGCATCGTAGCAATGTCAAACTGTATTACCACTCTTGTGAAGTATTCTGTTATGATTGATCTAGTCGATGAGAATTCAGCAGGACGGTCCATAGAGCTTAGAGAGCTCTTCATAGCAGTTCTCAGATGCCGAAATTTCCTTCTGAACATCCATGTGGTGGAATCAGTGTCTCTCCAGCTTATTCTCATGTCTCAATTACGGCTTCGTATATTTGAATCCGCATAAGACAGACCTACCTCGATTTTGCGGGCCCAGTTTGGCGGGGTTTGGACGGCGTCGAGCGAATGAAGGCTGACATGATGCGATGCGATGATGGACTTTATGGCCTACTCCATGGTGTACAGCCTACAGCATATGCGTGTAAGCTGTTGTGACGATGCGATGACTGCAGAGGCAATGAGGGGAAATCAAAGACGGCGGGCGTGCATGATGGCCAAGTCGATGGCAACAAGGGAGGACCATAGCAGAGCAATTGTACGGGATGAGCATCAAATAGGCCATCCTAGTCAACTCAAAGTGCCGAACCATATACCCTGCGCATGCTGTATGCTCTGCTGCCATCATATCGCTCGCTTCTGCCCATCTCTTGGCGAAACGTGCCTCGAGTGACACATCGACGACACACGTTGACGGCAGGACAATCGGGCAGCTCAGCAGATTAGTAGCATCAGTCTGTCGCATAGCAGCATCACTACTGCACGATGGGTGAGTGCACTGCATTGCTTCACTGCTGCTTTGACTGAGTCTTTGCGGGTGATGCTGCACATGAACAGCGCCAACCACCTCGTCCAGCAACAATGAGCGAGCACCACTGCTTCCAAATGCAGGAGACAGCAACAACAGTCGCACATTCAGTACTCTATTGGGACGAAGGAACTCGCACATCCATCTGAACCGCACTCCAGGCAACCCCACTTTTGCCGAATCATTCAAGAGCCTCTTGCTCTACTCCCCCATCAACCTACTCTTGATTGTTGTGCCTTTCTCGTTTGCTTCTCACTTTGCAGGATGGTGAGCAGCCTCAATGCGGACTACATCTGCCTCAGTGAGCCGGAGCTAAGTCATCTCGTGTGTCATGCTTGTTGCTCTCTAAAGGGGTGCAACTCCCACCTTCATAACCAGCTTTCTGGCAATCATCCCGCTAGCCGGCCTCCTCGGTGAAGCTACAGAACAGGTGTCGCTGAGTGGGTGTATCTTGATTACTTTTCGTTGTGATGTTCATACTGACGCTCCTGTCCTTTCTTTCCGTTCTTTCCGTTCTCTGCTTTCGCAGGACTCGGTCAAACATTGGGTGGACTGTAAGTGTGATGCGCGCACGTGCTGCTGTACTATGCATAGCTTCGGAAGACATCGCAGGACGCCAATTAACTGAACTCTTCTTACTGTGCAGCCTCAATGCTACTTTCGGCAATGCCGTTGAAGCTATCGTTAGTCTTTTGCTTCAGGCCGCTCCTCTTCACAAAAATCTAATACATACACTCTTGCACCCTCCCCCTCATCCATCGAACAGGTCGGTATCGTAGCACTCACACAAGGTCAACTCCGAATCGTACAAACATCAATGCTAGGTTCAGTGCTTTCGAACCTTCTTCTTGTCCTTGGAATGGCATTCTGGGCTGCTGGAAAAAATTTCAAACAGGCTAAATTCCAAGTTACCGCTGCTCAGACCAATAGTGGTATCTTGATGCTTGCGGGTGCTACTTTGATTATCCGTGAGTGGGGGCGCGTACCGTGTTTACGTTATCTATGCGGAGGGAATCTAATGTATTGACTTTTGGGTGGACTTTGGGTGGACTTTATGCCGCAGCCGCCGCTTATCATGCTTCGAGCACCGCAAGGAAACCTCCCTTTGTGTCACTTGCCAACGGAAGTGTCATGTCAAAGGAAGACATCATCGCTCTGCTTACCACTGGTATCGTCGATAATGATACTCCAGGCTCTGACGGCGACCTCAAGGGTCTGCTCATCATCAGTCGAGTCACTGCAATTGTGAGTACTCCTGTGCGGTATCCTTGCTATCACCTGTTAATCACCTGGATTCTGTAGATTCTACTCCTGATGTATATTGGCTGTGTGTGATCTTCACAGAAAGCTGAGTGTATCACGACTCAGCTGACTCCCAATCTCTACAGACCTCTACTTCCAGCTACACTCCCATGCCGATCTCTTCGAAGCTGAAGTTGACGAAGAAGCAGAAGTCGAGGTAGCCAAGATGAACCCTGTATCTGCTGTCATAGCTCTACTCGGAGTGACCGTAGTTACCGCTTTCTGCGCTGATTACCTAGTCGATTCTATCGATGAGTTCTCTGAGAAATTGGGTGTTCCAAAGGTTTTCATTGGTATTATTCTGCTTCCTATCGGTAAGCCTTCGGTTGTTCAGCACCGTTGCGTCTAAGATTCTGCTGATACATGCATATCATTCAAACAGTTGGAAATGCGGCGGAACATCTGACTGCAGTATGGATGGCGATGAAAGGCAAAATGGAAATCACACTTGGAGTAGCTATTGGAAGTTCTATTCAAATCGCAGTTGGAGTAGTCCCTATTCTTGTCCTCGTCTCCTGGGCTATCGGACGTGAACTCACGCTATACTTTGAAAATTTTGAGACTATTTGCTTCTTTATTGCTATTCTACTCGTTAATATCGTCGTTGGTGAGTGCAGAGCATCAACTTGTAGACCAAACAGTGTCTTGTTCAAGCCCCATATGGATGGTTCGTCGCTGACACTCGTTTGCTTTGACGCTTTGACAGGCGATGGTCTCTCCAACTATTACGAGGGAATGATGCTAGTTGCGCTCTATATCGTTATGGCTGTGGCCTTCTGGGTTTACTAGGCTTGACTTGATGGCGTGTCGACGAAATAGTGATATATTCTGCTAGTATTGCTACTTTTTCGAAATTGGTGCAAGTCAATCAATTCCTTTCAATGCTTTCTGTCGGGTCTGTAATCCGTCATTGTCATGCTCGGATAGTCAAAAGGTATCGTACTCGTACACCTCATACTTGGTTCAGCTTTCCTTCTCTTCTGAGAACCATCTTAGGCGTACATCATTTAGCGAGCTCCCAGTGCCCTACGGGATGGTCATTTCAGACAGGCAAGTGGGCAGCTCGCTATGTAACATGCAGGTGGCAACGCCCCGGTGTGAAAAGTCACGACGAGGGCTGACTACGAATGGGGAACCGAAAAGAGGAGCATATGAGCCATGGCAAATGGACATCAAACGGGCTGCCACCAAAAAAGAGCAAAATTGCCGACGAGTGTTTCAGGGTTACCGGCAGACACAGACGACCAGGAAAACATTCGACAAGAATTGATAAAAGGCTCCGGCAAAAATAGGTCCTACCCGGATTCGAACCGGGGTTGTTCGGAGCTTCCTTCAGAACCGAACGTGATAACCGCTACACTATAGAACCGATATTGAGTTGAGAAACAATTTGCTGTATTGAATATAGTAAGATTCGCTGTACGGTCAGAAAAGGTTACGGACGGACTTGGCGTGTGTTGAGGAAGAGAGCGAAGTTGTCTATTAGCCGCTTCTGTAACTTGCAACACAAAAACATGACCCGCGATCTCAGTATTAGTCTTCTCAGAGCTCGAGCTCGGCCTTTCTTGGTTTAATTTGTACATTATAGCA
Source organism: Cystobasidium tubakii (assembly GCA_024345325.1). Taxonomy (NCBI): domain Eukaryota; kingdom Fungi; phylum Basidiomycota; class Cystobasidiomycetes; order Cystobasidiales; family Cystobasidiaceae; genus Cystobasidium; species Cystobasidium tubakii. The sequence goes on along the minus strand of BROO01000005.1, from coordinate 380,852 downwards.
AAGCGCTTGTCCATTACTGGTTGTCTACAAAGCAATACAGCTCTAAATACAGATGTTAAATCCAAAAGAAAAGAAAAATTCGACTTTCGGTTTTGAGCGATAAGAAGCCAGTCATACATCCAGAATAGCAGTAGCCTCGTTACTCACGAATGTAGGAGTTCTCAACGATACTGCTGCTTGGCGTCCGCCTTTATTTAACCGCAAAAGCCAAACGTATCAGCTGACATACTCTCGCCACCGTCGCCTGTCGTATCCGACAAGCGTGACTTGCGAGACAGCCTCAGCTTTCGAAGCTTGTCCTGCTTAGGAACTTGGTTTCGTCTCTGCGATGCAAGTACTCAAGAATGCAACCTTGTGACCTCGAGATCCTGCCCTTGACCAAAGCTAATCCCCATGGCGATCTGTACGGATGTGCGAAACTCATAAACCGCCGACAGCTGTTTGAGCCGAACCGATTACGCGATGAGACTCGTCCAGAAGAAGAACGAATAGCTGCCCATGCTCGAAACATACAGAAGTACCTCTGTCAGCCAGGCTCAAACGCATACCTCATGCGAGACAAGGAGTCAAACGAGATCATCGGCTGGATAGGCTGGCTTCAGCCGTCTGCAAATGAGGAAGCTCCTGCCCGGCTGAAGGGTCAACAAGAAGCCATAGACAGCACGTTGGATGTGGAGAAAGACATGGAGGCAATCAATTATGTTACCTTAGAAAAGAAGGCCCTGCAGCGGAAACTTTTCGGAGAGTCGCCTTTCTGGTGAGTACCTTTTTGGGACAATGCTCCATGAGCATCTTGGGCTAAAGATTGTTGATTCACAGGACGCTCAGCTATGTTTTCGTGTCTCCACATTACAGGAGGGCGGGCATCGGTACGAAGCTGGTTCAACATTTCGTAACTATATTACAGAAGCAAGATCCCAATGCGAAAGTGGGGTTCACCAGCTCGCCTACTGCACGCTACCTCTATGAAAAGCAAGGCTTCCGGGTTGTTGCTTGGTTTACATATACCTTTGATGACATTGATGGACAAGGCAGGCCGTACCAGCATCGTACACGCTGGCCATACATGATTAATTGCTACCAGGACATGCGGAAAGAAGTAATAGAAGCAATAGGGCGGCGACAGGCATTCGATGGCCCAGCGGTAGAGGATCACGAATCAGAGCAATGAAAGACCACGGGCAGTCAACAATGCGGTATTGGGTAATTTCAGCAACGGCAGCGATGAAAAGTAGGAAGTCAGCCATACCAGGGTGTCGAGATAAGAACAGGCTGATCCTGTACTAGAGAATGGCGATTAATAGACTAGATTCCACCAATAGCTATCCCTCACAATGTGATGACTTATAGCGGTACTGTTCCCAAAATCGAAGCCGGACAACATCGAGACAAGGTGGCAAACCGATTTGACTACGTAACGCATCGGTCCTGATCGCACGCACGTTTGCAGTATTCAGCACAGCTCGTACTGGCACAGCTTGCTCTTCTTTACGGTCTGAAAATCTACCTCACATAATATGGACAGCATCAAGGTAAGCTGAGAAGCTACCACTTCAGGCAGACACCGTCGATCTTCCGGCTAAGTTTACTTTACGCGTGCCCGCGTCAACAGCAAACAGTCGCACAAGCCGGAGCTGCCTTCAGAGAAGATGGAGCTGTAGGTTCAGCATTCAAGACAGATGGCACAGCTGGAGGTACCGCGTGAGTGCTGAGCGGCTCTCTTGGTCATTGATGAATCAGTCTGACAGCTGGCGATCTTGCCGATCATCGCCATCAGTCAATCAGTTGGCGGACCGTTCGATAAGCATGGCGCCGTCGGCCACCAATTCACTACAGAAGGTATGCTGTATAAGGATACCTTCCCCTATCTCACTCCTTCTGATTGAAAGACATGCACTTTTCGACGCACAGGAGCTGTTGGCGGTTCAGTCCAAGCCGCAGCCGAGAAGGTCTCCGGTAGTAAGCTGTTCTCTGGGCCTGAACGTGTGAGGCTTTGATACTGATGTTTCCTTCAAAACTTGCAGGCGCAGCTGCCGCTTCAAGTAACCCGGAAGTCGCTCACCGCGATGGCGGCATAGACCAAAAGTAGATACAGATTCGCCATTGAAGGGCCCAATGGATAGACTGTTTGTAACAACGATCCCAGGCCTGAAATATATTTTTCACCGCTAAACCGATTGAATGGCACCGCCTCTGCTACTTCTATTGACCCGTGCTGTATCCTGTGGTACGAATATTCAGACCTCTCAACCCGCTTCCTGCCAATCGCACTATCTCCCTGTTTGACTGGCACGGCCTTTTTTACTTGCTGATTCAGCATTGGCTTGGGCGTATCAGTCTGCCGGGGTAGCTGAAAGCCGATGCAGCGGAAAGAGTGCATGGGCACGATGCGGTGCTCGAGGACCGTTTTTGAACTTGCAAAGTCTTGTGAGGGGATGTGCCTGCTGTTAGACGACCCGATATCGTGCTGATTGTACAGCTCAAGCTCGGCTTGGTGCTCATCCGAAGGTTGAGGCGATACTTCACTGAACCACTTCCGCTTGCAGTTTGCTATTCATACCACACATCAAATTAACCTGAACATGTTATTCTTCACATTGCGAGGTAGACCGGATTCAGGAGGCCGTCCATCTTCCCAAGCTGAAGAATCAGATGGAGGCATAAGTTGTCAGCCGAAGGTCCAGTTATATGGCCAAATAATTTGCGTAAACATACCTTCATCACCTTCTTGACCCATTCGTTCTTTCATCTTTTGCATCATCATCTCATCTCTTTCTTTAGCTGACAATTTGCGCTTGGGCTACTCGGATAGTGCTTAGCCAGAAGTAGCATGAGCAGTGTCTTGCTCGATTAGCTACTTACCTTATCAGTATTGTCAGTGTCTTTTTTCGAGGGCTTTGTCTCATCTTTCGTAGGAGGCCGTTGATCGGCGCTCCTGCTTGAGCTGGCATGAAGATACCGCGGCATAGGCATCGCAGCGTGTTGCAGCGTAGGAGACCTTAGATACGGTCGCAAAGGATGGAACAGTTGCCGCGACAACATTATGAAAAGGGTTTATTGCCGTGAAGAAAGAGCAAGCCTGGCTGAACGGACGGAGCAATGACGATGATCTCCAACTGTGGCGAAATATGCTGTCAATCTGGGCTTATTGCAAACGCGACTACACAGGAGTCTGTTGGCTGCCATCGTTGACGCATTCAACCGACAGCAGCGTAGGGGCCGGCAACGCCCATGCTAGCATGCGCAAGAAACCAGGAAAGTGCGGCCGTGGCCTTTTCATAGGGTTGACAGACGAGGCAGTAAAACGAACTTGCACTTGTTGCAGCACATTACATAGCTACTACAACGCGATGACCATTACACCCTCGACATCGGTTCAGACGCGAAGCGGGGGCACGACAAGTCATCAATGCAAATCCGCGAGGGGTTGTGTCAATGGACTAGATCCACCTAAAACGCCAATGTCCAACGAAAAAAGAAGATTGCTATATATTGCCCCCCTCCCTGATAAGGCAAAAGTATTTAGATGAAACCAATCTTGTTGGCAACGTCTAGAGCATCAACTTCTGGTGTTAGCTTGACGTAGGCCTTCTTTTGTCCATCGGGTCTGATAATAAGGAAGCAAGGTGAGATGGATGTCAGCGGAGATACCGGAGCAAAGTGGTATTGCTCGTTGCCGTCACTTACCGGATCAGGGTGTTGATCTTGAGTGCCTGAACATCGTATAGGGTCTTGACGGCCTGCTTGATTTGACGCTTGTTGGCTTGTCGGTCAACGAGGAAGACGAGGGTGTTTTGCTCTTCAATCTTCTTCATTGCTCTGTTTTCCGACGAGGCCATGCAAGTATATTAGCTTACTGCAAATCTAACGGCCTGTGTAAGACGAGCCCAACGAGAAAGCTCAACTCACGACTCGGTGTTCAATGGAACGGAAATGACGCGTGTGGCATCGAATCGAGGAGCATGAGGAACGGACTTTCGGGGGTATCTTGGCTGTCTCGGGATGGCGAGTGTCTTGGGACGTCTGAATGTTGGGTTCTTGTAGACCTTTGTCTTCTTGTGCGACGCTGTGCCCTTGAGTGCGGCCTTGGCGGTCGTCTGCAGGCAAAGTAGGAATATCGTTCAGTCAGCATGTAAAGATGCAGGCACAACATGGTGCTGCCAGGCCGTGGTGTGGGAGCTAGGCTGGATATGGCACGGGCAGTTGGCTTTTCGCCATCTCGAGAATCCACCGATTCATATCTTCAAAAAGCATCTTGCGAGTAGTTGCTGCTGTTGGGACCATACGTGTGCTCTCATGGGTTGGAGCCCGTCTGTGGTAACCTGTTTCCTGCTATTGTCTTTTGCGGTCGGCTCGTTCGAAACTTCGTCTCGATGTTCCTGCTGCATGTAGCTAGTCGATGCACTAGCTGTTGTTTGCTGGATGGCATTCTTCTTAGGACGTACGTCTTCTCCGTCTACCATGCATAGGCTGTTCAAATTGCTGTACATGCTTCGGGTGTCCCTCTTTCATATCCTAAAAGCTTGTCAATCAAGATCTAAACCGGTTCGCCGTTTTGGCTGCGGTGTCTTGCTAGAGCGTTGCACGTAGGTCGGCCCAGGAGGCCTTGATTGGTGTTACTCGCGTGCGTCCATCAACCCTTCTGTTCAGATGCCATCCATCTTCGCCATGCCATGCCGCACCATGTCGTTTCCGTCGACCAGCCCAGCCCAGCCCAACCAGCACACCAGGCAATCTCGCTCCCCCGCCCAACTCACCTTGGCCTGTGCAGTGCCAGCAGCTTGCTTTGTCGCGGCCATTGTTGCTTGATGGATGGATTCACGTGGGTGTCCAGGCAATGCAGTCTGCAATGTGCAGCCGTTCCACTGTGCAGCTCGCCGCATCGACAATTCTCGATCACCTGCCTCCACCGCCAGAGCCTGGCGCCAGGATTCGCCACCAATTTTGGGGGCAGACTTTGGGCCTTCCCTGGGTGTCGACTCGGAGAAAGAGGAAGAGCAGCACGGAAGAAAGCGAGCCTGAAGCTGCATCTGAAAATTGATAGCAATTCAAGGTCGGCCTGCATTGGTGCCTGCATGGCCGCTGAGTGTTGTCGCAATGTTAGGAACCTGGTGCTTGACCTTGAAGCCGCCTGTCGTCCTATGGGCAAATGTACGGCGGCGCGACCTGCCTTGCTCACTCTTTGATTGGCTAGCTGCCGTCGAATAATAATACATGCAAGAAAAACCCTACGAATGATACCGTACATACTTACAGCACTCGCTGGATCAGACTCAATGCCATCTGAAATCGGGTACCTCGCTCGTGGGCATGCACTGTCGCATGCTTACATACCCGGACGGTCATGTTAGCCCGGGGCAAGCTGGCTCGGCGATATTCACCGCGACGGTATCCAGTCTGGGCTAAGCTTTACACAGACGAACCCCGTGGAACGATCTTCCACTCTCTGCATGGAGAGGGCTTTTCTAACCTGGCAACCCCCCCCCCCCCCTCCCTCCTGCTCCGCACGAGATGAATGATGGTGGCAAAGTCGGTGCAGCTCATAGGTTGGATGCCGAGAGCGGTGTAGTCAGCAGACCGTTTGACTCCTGCATCGCGTGCATCGCATAGGAGATAAAGCTGAAAAGCGTGCCCTGGGGGTTTATCCCAGTTTCCTCTAGCATCCCCTCTTGCTTTCCTACTCACCTGTTGCACTGATCCACTTTGGTGCACAAGAAAGTATTAGAAGACTCACAGCTTCACAAATCAAATTGCAATCTGCAAGATGCCCGTCGCACCATATGCACCATATGCACCATATGGCACACCCTCGGGACACTGGACAGGCGGTAGGTTCACATCTGAAATCCACCCACCGTACAAGCCTTCATCCAACATGTTTTCCCCCAGGTAACAAGGGAAATGCTTTGCCGGGAGCCAAAATGAATGTACCCAGGAATCTACCTACCATAAGAGTGCCTGCCCATGGTACGTAGCCCAGATGGAACTATAGGACTCGGAACGTGCTTAGCTGTCCCTCTTCAGAGCCCGATTGGAGGGACATCCCCAAATTAAACAGGGGCTTGCCTGGGGTATCTATTGAAGTTCCTGCTGGACCCCCTGGTATTCCACGCGAACACTCCCGAGATTGTACGTCTGTTCTACACCTGCTTCCGTCCATGGGAGGCGAACTCAAACGCTATGGCTGATTATGTGACTTATCGCCTCCCTCTTTGAATCATCCAGTTGGAAGAGGAAAAAAACCAGCACCACGCAGTGAGCAGTCTTGTCAATCAATGAAACTGTCAAACGCTTTCAATCTGATCCAAGCTGACATCCATCTGTTGTCGACGTTTCTTCCTGAGCAGGTGGTCCAACCCGGACCCAAGCCGTTATTGCAGGTGTCGCTGCTGCAGGCGTCATGGGGGCGCATGCTACGGCGATTCGGGCCGGCAGGATGCAGCCTGGGGAGAAGTTCTGGGACCCCGTCACCAAGACTTGGCGAACATTCGTGCAACTCCCAGGGCAAATACAGGGGGCTCTTCCCGCTGTTCCCACATTTGGGGTCCCAGGGTATATTAGTCGAGCCCTCGGGCGCGGCGCTGGAGGACCTCCAGGACACACGGCCGCTTCTAACGATCCTGATGCGAACACACCTCTTTTGACTAGGCCCTGAAGCAACGTCTCTATGACTTGATTTCAGTTTCGCGTAACTTTATCCTTTTGCTTGACCTGTGTGCTCATCCACTGTTCTGACCTGAAAATATGCATGAGCTTGAAAGCCTTAGAGCCTGTCTTTTTGTCGCAAACGAATGACATTTCGTCTTGAATACATTGCTTCAGAGTGAGCCAACTTGCTGTTTAAAGCTGCCTCGAGTTGCAGAAGTTTTTTCGCCTGGTGCTAATGCAATTTGCGATAGTCAATTGTTGGCATATATCATAGCATATCCATTGATGATTGGCAACAAAGCCACACAGTAACTGATAATCTTGCATGCGATGAATTTGTGGGTCACCACACTTCCACGCGGTGCCCATTCTCTGATAATGACGTTACAGTACACGAATGATCGAGAAAGTCAGAGGCGACCTGCGAAAGTGCATGCAGGGCTTCTTCGCCCTCGACCACCTCGACAACCCTGCTCGCGAACAAGTTCATCAGCAGTAAGTGCCTGGTCCGCGTAGACATCTGACCGCCTTGCTTTAGCTGACCCGCCCTTGTCGTTCGTCCTGATTAGCCTTATCAGCCCGCTCGCACTTCACAGACAGATTGGAATACCATAGCAACCATGACAACCGTATATCTATCAAACCTAAGCCCTACCACGACCAAGGAGTCGCTGGACAAGTTCATGGTGAGTTTCTGACGTACCCACAGTTGCTTCCCTCCGCCCACTATCGCCAGTGACGCTGATGTGATTACCTCCGCATCGCATCGCAAATAGGCATTCTGCGGCTCTATCCAGAGCATCGAGATGCATGAAGCCAACAAGGCTATAGTCATTTTCGAGAAGCCTTCAGCTGCTTCCACTGCTCTTATGCTCAATGGTGAGTCCGTGTTGGACGAAGGCTGCGCAGGTTCTATCGGCATGTGTTGCGCAGCATGCCGAGAGACCTTCAACGATCATGCTGATGCTTGCATTCTTCTGTACATGCCTTCAGGCGGAACACTCGACGGCTCTCCAATCCATGTCTCCTCCGAAGACGTTTCTGAAGATGCACCTTCCATCGTCGGAGACCACCTCGATCACGATGACATCCCCCAGGAAGCGAAGCCTAGGTAGGTCAATGGGCGTGACAGATTCACACAACATCCTCTCAATTCAAATATAAATCTGACTGTCGTGCTACAGAACTGCCATCATTGCCGAATATCTTGCACACGGCTATATCATTGGAGATAACATTATCGCAAAGGCAGTTGATTATGACCGTAGGCTATTTTCCTGAGCTCAAAGACACATCTCACGACTGAAACACCTTTTGCTGCATCCTTGCAGAGAAGAATGGTATCTCACAAAGATTCCTGGAGTTCTTCAACAAGCTTTCCGAGCAAGTCAAGCACAAGACTGCCGAGGTCGATGCAAATCTACACGTGTCCGAGCGCGCGACTGGTGCTTTCGCACAAGCAGATGAGAGAGTACATCTATCAGATCGAGCAAAGAGTGTTTGGAGAGTCGGAAAGAATTGTATGTTTGCCACGTCTTTCACGACCGTCATCTGCATTCAAAGCTGATGCCAACTCTCGTACCGTCAATGCAGACTATGAGAAGGTACTGTCATCCGAGTTCGGTCAACAGGCGCAGAGTTTCTACACTCAAACGAGCAACAATATCAAGTCCGTACACGACGAAGCACAGCGCATCGCAGCGGAGAAGAAGCACGTCAGCTCAGAAGCTACTGCTGGTTTGGAAACAACCGCAGGAGCTGGGTTGACTTCAGGCTTGACTTCCACTGCCCCTGGAGCACCCGTTTCCCAGTCGGGAATTATTCCTGAATCGGCTGTTCCTGTTACATCTGCTCCTCGATTGGCTTAAAGCAGTGCCTATCTCGAAAGGAAAGCCCAAACGCATCTCTCCGCAAGAAAATGTTGCTGGGGCCTTTCCTGTCATAAGAAGAGTACGAGTATATGAAGTTCCTTCGAATCATCGAATGTCACTGTCTTGCAATACTATGTATCTAGAACGGTTTCCCGATTTTATGAGCGCACACGTGATCCAAGTTATAAGACAGAAGCTGTCATATCACTGCATAAGCTGAAGCACAAGACAAGCAAGCTTGTCATTCAGTCTAACGGATGCCTTATCGTGCCGGGTACTTTGGTAACGGTAGTGTTAAGACTATCTTCGGACGTTCAGTCCTGCTACCGACTATCTAACTTTACAAGTGATCTCGCTTGTATGGCGATATAAATTACAGGACAGGAGCACCAAATCCTGTGCGCAACGTCTGGGACGCCGACGTTGCTCACTTCGGGGCTTTTGATGTCGCTATGCCTGAGTTCGCGTCCCTGACTAGGTCGTCGAGAATCCGCATTTCTCGCCTATTTTGAGTAATGCCTGCCTGAGGTTGACGGGCTAATTGTGGTACGAAATCCAAGGTGGATACAGGGAACAGTATTACCTGCTGCTCAACAGCCGTTCATACACCCAAATCACGATGGCCTGGATATCGACAAAGCTACTCAAACGAGGTCTTCCACTCATGTGGCTTACATTCTCGGCTTTCACGGCGGCAGATGTCATCACTCCGCTACGTGATACTGGAATGGTATATAGTGTTAAGATCATCGGAGTACGATACCTTTCTTTCTTGGGGAGATACACAGAACAAACTCACTTCTACAAGCTTTGCACCTTTAAGATACAAGCTTGGCACTCCTTGTGCCACTCTCAACTTGGCTAAAGAAGGTCAGGTCAGCTGGATGATATGGATTATCATCCTGGTGAGCATCTTCCTACCATCAATCAGAGTTTATTTGGGTAGCCGCTATGCTTACTGAAGGATCACGGGCTCTGCGTAAAGGAGCGCCACCGCGCGAGCGAAACATGGTTGGCTCGCCTGATGCTGACGATGACGAACGATAATCAGCCATGATGCTTTCAACGTGAGGAGTAGTATTACATCTTATGATGTCTGACCCGCTCTCTGTCGTTCTTATACCACAGCTGTCTCGTGGGATATGCTGGCGCAAGAGAGCAATCGCCTAGAATGGCTTTTTCCACCTCGGTCAGATCACTGGAGAAGATGGTCCATCTAGAACAGTGTCTATCTTCCAAAGGGAAGTATTTGATATTGTTGTCATTGTAGATACCACTACGTTGGAGATCGGGAGAATATTTGCGATTACATGTCATTGAAAACATTCATGTCGGGTGGGTCACTGACATCTAAGGGATATGAGATGGCGAGCGCTAACAAACCGCATATTGTTTTTCGGCGTCAATTTCAATCTCAATGTGTGGGCGGTCGCCAAATTGAAAAGCAGGAAGGTGATGGTGAATTGCAATCGGAAGGGAAATGCTGGACTCGGGGAGAAGAGCAGCGTACAAGGCGACGCATACCGTCGCATTGCGGAAGATGGAGCTACCAAGCCTGCTGTCGCGATGATTGGCAACTTTATCGTTTCGAAAGGTCACTGGGGACGGCTAGTAAAATGAGTCCGTCTTTTCTTATTTACCATTCAAACGACAAGCCGCAACTTGGCTGATGTCCACTTGCATATCACAGCCCCAAATAGTAGATCTAGTATTTGGCTCTTCCGAGTCTTCCGAGTATCTTCTTTCAGTAGTTCGGGATTCTTCTTCACTTCGTAATTCATTAGTCTGAAACGCGACAGTTCACTCTGATACTATCTTGACGAGCAGCAGTAGTACAGATACAGAACGCCTTGCGCTGCTTGTAAAGATGACTTCGCTTCTGGCAAACCTGGGTTGTCTGTCTTATCGGGTTACTACTTCTTCGCATTTGTATATTACGCCGGGGCAGCATTTCATGGAATATGCGGGCGTACCATTCCCGATCCTGTGTATATATGTTCCTGCTGAATCGCTGTGCCGTCACGTCTATGCAGATGTGTTGTACGGAGTGCAAGCCTGCATTTCCAGTTCGATCTCCCTTCAGCGCTGCTGTCGAGACCAGCGAACGGCAAGGCAAGTCGACTCTTCCAGATATCGATACACTCGCAACACCCACGGGTCCTAGTCTCTTGACAAGATCAGGCATCCGGCCGGCAGTGCGACGGGCACCACTTCGCTTCTGGGTGCTACCGCTGTTCCTTACAGCTTGCTCCTGTGTCACGGCCGCGTGGTGAGGCTGCCAGGCGAACTGTGAAGTAGGACTTGCCTGCAGAGGAGGTGGAAGGGGCATCCAAGCAGTCCCAAGGTTGCAATTCCGTAGATTGTCAGCAACGAACATCAACGGAACCGGGCTATCGCTCCTGAGTGTAGCGTACCCAGGTTCACGATCAACTGGCGGTTTTCCTTGCACTCGTTGGACACATCAGCCTGCAGTACGTAAAGCAGCAGCAACTGCTTTCGATAGACTTTCTTGTCTAGATCAAAGCCAGCTCAAGGTCTATCACAGCTGCAAATCTAGCTTTTACTAGCGACAATGGCTTCTTCGCGTCGAGCGTCCCGCAACAACGCTGGACCCTCTGGAACGAGCGGAGCAGGTCCATCCACCTCGAACCCTACAGTTGCTGCACAGCACGACGAAGCAATGATAGGGCAGGAAGGCGAAGACGCTTCTTTCGGTCTGCCGAATCAGGATGAGGAGGAGAGTGAATCGCTAGACGACGAGGCAGCTGCTGGGCTTGGAGCTCTCGCTGGCATGCCTGTCGAAGGCGACGAGGAAGAGGAAGAAGAAGAGGAGGAGGAGGAGGAAGAAGAGGAATATGGTAAGCATGCTTCATTGTTGCGAAAGGGGCTACTCTCAAGCGAGCTGACCATTGGATTCAACAGAATCTACATCGCAATCTGGAACGGACAGTCTCACGTGGATATCTTGGTATTGCTCTTTAGCCGGTCATGAATGTAGGCTCTCTCGTCAGCTACCCAGCATGTATTGACCAGTCGCTAACAACCGATTGCAGACTTCGCAGAAGTCTCGGAAGACTTCATTGAAGACGATTTCAATCTCACTGGCCTGAGCCAGCTGGTACCATTCTACAAGGAAGCGCTCGAAATGATATTAGATGTTGAGCCAGGTAAGAGATACCTCAGTGCTCAAATGCCGTACGTGTAGGTTGTTGAGCACTATTCTTGCCGTTTGCAGAAGAAGAAACACTCAAGATCCCCGACATGTCAATAGTCGAGTCAAGCGCGGAGCTGTTGTACGGCCTCATTCATCAACGCTATATCATCACACGGCAAGGTCTCTCGCAAATGGTAGCCAAATATGAAGCTGCCCATTTTGGCTACTGTCCGCGCGTGTATTGCATCCAGACGAAAGTCCTCCCGTCCGGCCGGTCAGATTTGCCTGGTGTAGATGGCGTCAAGCTCTTTTGCCCAACATGCGTTGATACTTATACCCCGCCAAGCTCACGATTCAACGGTGTCGACGGCGCTTTCTTCGGCACGACTTTCCCGCATCTTCTGTTTCAGCAGCATCCTGAACTCATACCTTCCTTCCCCCAAGCACCATTTGGCAAACAAAGTCCTGGTCGACAATCATCCGCATCACCTGGCCCTAATGCTTCTTCACGCGTCTCACCCGCTGCAACGCAAGGCACCCCTACATCCACTTCACCGACCGCTGATACGAACGTTGACATGCTAGATGACGACGAGGACAAGCCTGTGCCTTGGACGAAGCCGGAGACTAGCGCTATGAAGCTCTACATACCCCGCATCTACGGCTTCAAGGTTAGCGAAAGAGCTCGAAGCGGACCTAGACTGCAATGGCTACGTATCAAGTTAGTGACTCACTCTTTTAGTGCATCGAAGGACGGTTTTTGGCTTACCGTGATGATGCTTTTTTCTTGCTGTTCCAGGCCTAGCGACGAGCGTGAGCTTGATCGTGTTAATTCAGCTGGCGTGTGGAAGTCGTCTGCAAATCTCGCGGAAGCACAGTCAAGTGCAGCACGCACGACGAAGAGCGATCCAGCACCCCTTTTCAGCGGGCCATCGAGCTCTCAACTTCCTGCCAATGCGACCGCTAGTGCGAGTCAAGTCCGACCCATACGGTCCCGCCAAAAGTTGAACAATACTGCCGCTCCAGCTGCAGCGTCTACGAGCACACCAACAAACGTAGACGATCAAGTGGCTCCTAGACGAGCTCAAAACAGCGCAGCATCGCCAGCAGCGGCTACCATCCCCAACAGAGGCCGCCGACCCTGATAGACGAAGATGTGAGCTTTTCTTAGAGATTGTGTATTAATTAGTTTGAACAGGGGAACAGTGTTTGAAGTGACACGCATGCGCATGCACCTTGCTATCTTCGTGTAGTCATATGGTAACAACATGAAGCTATTCAAATGCAGAGCAGTTTAGATCGCCGGCGAACGCGTACTTAACGGTAGTTTCGTGCAGTCGAAATTTGCCTGATTGCAGCCTTGTTTCAGACTTTGAGCATGCTTAGGACTGCCATGTCCGTCTTGTCAAACATGCTTTTTGGAAATGCAGATCTTCCGGTAAGCTGTACTTCGAGCTGTTGCCACCGTTGCAGTCTTTATGACAGACCAACTCATGCACCTTGCCGAGATAAGCCTTTGAGCCAGCATTGGTTACTTACAGTGCCTCCAGGCTATCTCCTAGCCATGGACGCTGCTCTCAGCGAGATTGGCAGCTTGCCGTCCGCGAGCAAGACCGGCGTATTTGCCTCACTGCTTGACAAGACGCTGGACTCTCAATCAAGTTCGAGCTACGACAGCGATGCGCTTGCTCGCGATCTGAGCAAGTATGTCACTGCTGTAGTGCAAGATAGTGTCGGACTCGTGGTATCGAAGCAGATCGTCGGACTGTTTGTTAAGCGTTTGAACGAGATCAAGGACATCGAGGCACGCCGAGCGGTGGCAGAAAAGACGCTGGACCTGCTGCAGGACAGGCAAGCTAGCTTTGAAGAGCAGGTATGTTCATTAGAACCTTTTGTTTCGCTATATTTATGATCTGATGATACTGCTCGACCCCTCTACGCATCGATTGCATGACGGATAGATTGTGGCTACAAGAGAAGTACTGGCAGACATTCTAGAACAGGAAGAAGATTGGACAGGGGCAGCTCGAATGCTACAGGGGATTCCACTTGACATGTCTAGCAGGTGAGCACTTACAACGGAAATCTTTGCTTTCTTCGTATCCGAGTTCGGGCTTATGTCTATATCTGCATGAAGATCTATCACCGACGAATACAAGCTGAAGACGTACGTCCGCATCGTCCGCTTGCTGCTCGAAGATGAAGATACAGTGTCTGCGCAATCCTATCTATCTCGTGCGCAGAGCTTGATACGTCTGACAAATGATGCTGAAACTATCCGTGAGTAACCCATGTTGACGCCCGCTAATGCCACTGCATATTGATGAAGTCTCTGCACATCGCGACAGTCGCCTTCAAGCTATCTCAGGCTCGCATATACGACTCCCAACGCAAATTTCAGGAAGCATCCTCAAAGTATCACGAGATTAGGTCAGTATATGCTTTTGCATTCCAGTGAGGCGAACGGGCTGACCTCAGAGTGTGCTTAGTTACGTTCCCGAAATTGATGAGGGCGAGCGTTTACAAATGCTCAGCGCTGCTGTCATCTGTGCCATTCTGTCGCCAGCGGGTCCACGACGCTCTCGCCTGCTAGCATCCCTCTATCGCGACGAACGGTCTTCCCAGCTGCCGCACCATAACATTCTCTCTGCGATGTTCCTCGACCGTATCATTCGACCAAAGGAAGTAGCAGAATTCAGTGCGATGCTAGAGGAACATCAAAAAGCCAAGATAGCTACAAACAGTCTTATCTTCGCCCAAGACGAAGACGAGGATGATGAGAATGAACAGGAACAAGACACCGGTATGCTAGTTGAAAGCGCAAATGAAAGTGACAAAGTGAAGCGAAAGCGAGGGCCGGAGGATGTGTTGGACAAAGCAGTGATGGAGCATAATCTACTTTCAGCATCCTTGATCTACAGCAACATCACTTTTTCAGGCCTCGGCAAGTTACTCAACCTTACAAAGTCAGCAGCAGAAGCCATGGCACGAACGATGATTGTTCAAGGACGTCTCAAAGGCGCGACTATTGACCAAGTAGATTCGCTTATCACATTCGAAAGGAGGGACAAGGATGAGCAGACGGAGACTGGTTCTTCAAATGTCGCTGCCGCTGCCGCAGCAGCTGCTGCTGCAAGCGGAGGCGAGGCAATCTTGGAGGAAGAGCAGGACATCTGGCATATTGCGCCGGAGATCGCTCGCTGGGACGCAAGGATCAGACGACAGGCTCAGCTGACGGAAGCGCTGGCTGCGAAGTGTGTAGGCTTGATGACTACGGTTCAGAGCAGTGAAGCAGTTGCCTAACACGGCAGATAATAGATGAACAGCACGGACGGACCGCACATCAGTTGAACCAATCAGGATTTCGCCAACGCGGAGACCAGCGTTGTAGTACCATGTAGCCGATAGACAGAATTTGATAGACGCAAACGAAGTGTGCAAGGGATTTGAGTTACTGACCGGGCAATGCTTTCATTAATCGGGCAAGGCTGCTAATCACTATTCCTGGGATGCAAATCGGTACAACATTTTCCCCTGCCCAGATCCGAATCCAATATTGTACACTCTGGAGGACTAGTAAAATATAGAACGCATCAATCACTATCATCATCACTTTCGCTACTGCTTGCAATGTCTGAATCGTATTTCCGCGGAGCACTAGGTAGCTTTTTGCCGGCCTGTACTGGTCTCGCAGAAGGTTGCTGAGCAGTTGTACCTACTCTCTGTGGCTGTTGGTGCGCTGGAGCTCGAGCTGAAGCCTGCTGTACGGGCATTACTGATGGTGGCATCCGGTGCTGTGTTTGCGATTGTGATTGTGATGCTTGTGCTTTTGTTTGCTCAGATAGCGCATTCACGAATTCATCGTCATCGTCCTCTTGCTCGTCGTCATCAGAAGAAATAATATTGTGATTGAAACCTCCTCCACCAATTGCGCCAGTACTAGAGCGAGCGAAAGGACCTTGTCCTGCGAGCGAGGTTTCGAGATCGTTCGCTAGGTCATCGAAATCGTTTTCATCTTCCGATGATGATTCTGACATCACTACATCTTGATTCGATAACATGGATAGGGAACTTGATGCTGCTATTGATGTCCCTGGATGCTTACGCGGTTGTCCTTGTCCTGGGTATCGTTGAGGAGCTGTCCCAGTCTGACGCTGTGAAGGTCCACTCGATGCGGCGAGTACGGAAGCTTGAGAGGGCGGGAGTTGTAGAGAATTGGAAAGGAGATCTTCATCTGAGTGACTGCCCATATCGAATTCTTCTACGTCTTGTATGGGTGCTTTGCCTTTATTGGTCGCGGCATAGCTGCTATTCTTGTTACTTGGAGATGCCTTACTGGTAGCTGTGGAGATACCCAGTCCATATGCAATAGGTGTACTTCCTCCAAGAAACGGAGTAGGTGAAGAATCATAGTCGCGCTTCCTGCCTTGATTTGCTATCTTCGTCGCGGTTCCACTTCCAGTGGCGCCAGACTTGGATGAAGGATAAGCTCCCCTTGAAGCATCCCGTACGTGTGAGTTTGGCTTATGGGAGGAAGATGGTAAAGATGGAGAATTGGTAGATTGGGGTGTGCGAGCAAGTGCTGGCGAATAGGTCGCTCCGGCGGGATTCTTGTTGTCGGCTTTTGAGCGGGCATTCGGAGTTGTAGCTTTCGTGCTCGTCCCGCTGGACGAAGTAAGTAGATGGGCGACTGAGGATACTTTGTGCAAGATGTACGACTGTAGGATACACAAAGCGTCAGAATGTATTTCTCCACTTCTTCCACTTGCTATGTGCCATTCCCCGATCAAGCACGCCGAGCTCTAAGGCTGCACTGATGGACGCGCAGGGAGTCAAGCGGACAGTTCGCCGGCTCACCTGAGAGGCATCATCATAGAGCAACACATAGTCATGTTCGTCTGCATTGCTCGTCCTGCCGTCGAGCTTCGCGCCATTCGAAGCTGCGAGGCTGATTGTTGCTCCGGCGCTTCCATTGTCGCCACTTGTGCGTAGAGTGGCTTCTTCGAGCCCGACTGCAGCATCGTGGTGCAGGGCATGGTAGGTGGTTGCCCTGTGGGTGTGAGTATGCGGAGTGAACAGATGAGGTGCCAGCTTGATGGGGATATACGTGCCGCTTGAAGAGCTTGTTGCCGCAGCCATTATCGCAGCAGAGTCGCGGGCAAGCGCCTGCCTCGACGGGTTGAATTGCGACGAACTATGCGACAAGTCACGAAGCAGATGGACGATACAAGCTATTCTTGCTGCTCTTTGATGGGTGTCCTTTCCTGTCGCTGTCAGCAAGTCGGCATGCTCATGCGTGGTCCAGTTGGGCAAAAGACTGGCAGGCAATATCGCAGGCAGACGGCGGAAATGGACGACGGCGAGGAAGATCGTTCGAGGATCCCAGCACGGCGATTCTTCGATACAGTATGGCGTAGGCTCGTTGGCATTCAGCTCCGTTTGCTCTTTCGAAAGTCCGCTCGAAGGCCTCTGTCATAAAAACGAAGAGCTTTATCTTCACAAACAGGCTGCATATGCTCAGCAGCCTTCACGAGACCATGGCGAAGCCGTCAAGAATGGACAATGTATTAGATGACAGGCTGCTGCTGATCATGAAGCGCCTCTTTTCCGTTCAGACGTGTGCTAGATCAGCGCCAGTCTACGGTCTCACCACTCGCGCTTCGATAGTCCTGGTCGGACACATCCGACTTGGCGACTAACAAGCTGACTCACTTCATATTGTGACTGCTGATCTTACTGCTCGTGACCACCACGATTCGGTCAGGTCAGCGGGTCAGCCTGAGAAGCATCGCCTGGCCTCCTCAAGTTGACTTTTCAGGATGTCCAGGTTGGTGTCTCGTGCAGCGTCGCAGAATATCTGGGGAAGGTAGGTAGCATAGCAAGACGAGCGTAGCCTCCATCAGATCATGGTTGTGCTCTTGAGAGTGCTCTGCTTTCCCTTGGGCGGTCGCGATATGTGTGTATGTCACGATGTATGACTTGGGAAGGGAGCGTTGATATACTAGTATTTGGACAGCTGGGGGAGCAGGTCTGTTTGTAGTAAATTAATGCAAACCATCTCTTGTTGCTCGCTATACGCCATATATGCTGCCCTTCTGCATTCCTTGCGCCGACTACTACATTTCAGGCTCTGCTTTGCCCTACTGCCTCTTGCCTCTGTACTTACTCGAAAAGAGTGTACCATTCCGTTCCCGCCGCCCGTCGGAGCACGCCGCACAAGCATGGCGAGCGCGTCGAGCAGTGTTGCAGGACCATCCTCGACAGCCTTCAGTGCCCCTGCTCTACCTCCCCCGTCTGCCATCGAGAATGGTACTTCTAGGGAGAGCGCAGCTCAACCCGCCGCGAGCATAGAGGCAGTAGAAGCTAGCCATGGCGACGGCGGAGACCAGGAAATGAGTACAGATACTCCAGAAGAGGTAAAAAATGAGCAAGGCTTTGAAGAGGATGCGCCTATAGCCGCTCCAGGTACAGCTTCCTCCAGTAGTACGCCTGTAGCGACACCAATAGCGACAAGCTTGCCTACACCGTCAACAATAGAACCACCTCTCAGCGCTCCTGCTGCTCCTTCCTCGTCTGCAGATGGCCGAAGAACCCAAAGAGCAGCAAAGATCAAAGCGAATGCTATGGTATCACTCGGCAGCGATGGACTGGAAGGAAGCCTGTCCGCTTCCGAAGGTCCTTCTACGCCTATAGTCCCGAACACTGCACCACTGTCAAGAGCCAAGAGACAGAGAAATGTCAAGTTCAGGTAAGCTGTATAGGTGTCCTTTACATTTCTAAACTGAATCTGACCGTTGCGTCCTCTTTGGTCCGGTCTTGCATGTACATCGCAGCCCTGCCAAGGGTCCGAAAGCCACTGGAAGACGGACGGCTGCTGCGGTAGCCGCTGACGCTATTGCTGCGACAGGCAAAGCTGCTGTCATGGAGGTAGACGAGGGACAATACGTACGTTCCCTGCTCTCCTGCTGTGCTTGTGGCCCGTAACCACCTTTCTCATCGAATGCCTTTGGCCTTGTCTAGCCCAACAACGACCATTGCGAGACATGCGGCGGCAAAGGCCATTTCCTCTGTTGTGATGGCTGCCCGCGCTCATTCCATTTCTCATGTCTTGATCCACCTCTTGAGCTGGACGAGCTCCCTACAGAAAGCTGGTACTGCAAAGTATGCGAAGCAGCGAGAGTAGGTTTTCGTATCAAATCAGTTGGAGTGGCGGTAAACTGAGGAATCCTGTCTTTCGACTCGCTAGAAATTGCCAGTGCCGCCGAAAGGTATCCTTGGACCCTTAATATTGAAAGCAGAGTCGGACAATCCTACAGTCTTCGAACTGCCTTCCGATGTTAAGAACAGCTTTAAGAATGGTAAGCTTATAGGCTGGCAAGACGTCCTTTTTTCTGTCACTGATCTTGCTTTTGCATTTCATCGACAGTCACGACAGGGCAATATGGAGAATACGTCGACACAAACGAGTTCCGGCCTCTGTCAGGTCTTGGCAAACCTGGAAAAGGAGGATACGAAGATCGAGATCCATACAAGACGAGGGATCGATACGGGCGGACGGTGCTATGTCATCGGTGCACGGAACCTGCGAGTCAACAAAAACACAAAGGTATAGTGGCATGTGATTTCTGCGAGTATTATTGGCATCTGGATTGTATCGATCCGCCGCTGGCGAGCATGCCACCAATAACGCGGCGGTTTATGTGTCCGGCACACGCTGAAGAGGCGCTTGTGAGTTTATTGCATTGCGAGTATAACATCAGTGCTGACTGGAAACATGTTGTTTGTCCCGTTCTGTACAGCCACATCGACGGAAGGTGCTCAAGAATCAAAAGCTAATCAAAGTCAAAGACGCACATACGCGCAACAACGGAGATATCGAAATTGTGCCATTGGAAGGACGTTTCAAAGGAGTGAAGCATTCACCGGAAGAGATCATCTCACAAGGTCTACGATACCAAGTACCGGAACAAGTTGTCATTCTTGATTTCTGGACCAAAGTCAAGAGAGATCGATATGGGCATTTATTGGAGTTGAACGATTCTGCAAGAGGGGAAACACCACAGACTTCCGAAACTTTTGATTTCTCGGATTCATCCTCTCTCACATCTATGGAAGCTTCTCCTGAGCCTGCGCGGCCGGCGGCGTTAACGAATGTCACAAATGGTGTGGCCGAAGAGGCTGATGGTGCGGAATTGTTATGGCTCTTCGCCAAGCAGCAGTCGGAGCGAGAAGGAACAGAGGTAAGACATTACGCGAAGTGTTGACTGATATGCTTTGCTGACGTATGTTGTCACTGCAGGTCTCGGATGGTGACCCTCCTGATATCGGAGCTTGGCAAGCCGAAACAGAAGCGGAAACGCGATACGACGAGGGTGAAATGCAG
Organism: Cystobasidium tubakii; assembly: GCA_024345325.1. Taxonomy (NCBI): domain Eukaryota; kingdom Fungi; phylum Basidiomycota; class Cystobasidiomycetes; order Cystobasidiales; family Cystobasidiaceae; genus Cystobasidium; species Cystobasidium tubakii. Next base: position 360,796 of record BROO01000005.1, on the reverse strand, counting down.
ACAGACGAGGGAATCGCCAGCCTTCTCGAGCCTACTTCCTTCCTCGAAGGACCGCAGATGGACAGTTCTGCTCTGCCGTGACTGGTGAAGCCCCTTTCGCGGAAAATACTGGACACAGAGATCATGTAGCACAAGTTCTGCAGCTACCTACAGGCGATATTGGGCGTAGTCACCATCCCACGCAGTTGCAGTAGCGGTCTTACCTCAACCTGCCTATGTGTCTCAGCTGCGTCCGATCACGAAGGAGTTATGCTCTTTATCTGTATCGACGAAGAGTCCATATCCGTCACGCTTTGGTTCATCCGAGCCATCATCACATACCCTCTGTGCAGCCAGTGTTGTTGACCAGCCTTACGGCGCTCGCCTACGCGAATCGCAAATTGTAACATTGGCCCATTATGGCTCCACCCTGCAGCCGGAATAGCCACACCGCTGCATACTCAGTGACGAGGGCAACTGCGGTGCAAGCACATGCTCTCTCTATGGCAATCAGATCTGGTCGCAGGATCAGGCCCCTTGGAGATTCTGCATCCCCTTTGCAAGGGGTCTACGCTGCTGTGCTCGAACCTGACTTCAAAGCCCAAATGGGAATGGCTTCAAGTTAGGCTGCTGAGCGAAACAATTATTAGATAACTCTAAGAGCGAAACAAATTCCACTCGAAGGGACATCTACAGCGCGCTTTGGAGCTTTATCGCGATATGTGGCAGACCCGTTCGCTAGTGAAGAACCACTCTACTATTAGTGCGATATGGTGCTATCCCCAAGGTGACCAAGGCGGCACCAGGCGAATCAGAGTTACAGCTGCGCTATTTGATCGTAACCTAAACATGTATATGCTACCGTCTCATATGCACTATGAGTTGGACCTCGACCTGCTTGACGCCCATTGAAAACATCCCGTGTAATGCGGTGAGGCTCACTTTGCACAAATCGCCCGAGTAGGATAAAGGGGTAGGCATGCCATTCGTCACACATCCGCAGGGCTTCGGGAAGGTCTTCATGAATTCACTCAGTGGAAGTTTTGCGACAAGTTCCGGCAAGCCACCAGCGGATAGCCTGAGTATGTAGTCAGGAAGTCTGGCCGAACCTGAGAACAGGGCTTGCACAGAAGCTCTCAACAATTGTATCGAGCAACACAGCCACTGCTGGACGATGTGACAAGTTAGTATAGCATTTGACCTGTTTCAAAACCCTTAATGCGGATAAGAACGCATTATTTCGAAGCGAACGTGAGTGGCGGTAGACAGCTACAGCTTCCACTCCATAGACGTAGCCCACAATTGGAGGAGAGCTTCTGCTACAAACAACGATACATTGGCCAAAACCGTTGAAGTGGTGGAGCTTGCAGGGTTATGTAGCCTTGTGCATAGACTTCGACAGTGTTGTGGGGTGTTGTTGTCATCTGATCATAGGTTGGCTTGGAACACCATCTGTAGCTATCGTGGTCTGCTCCGCCTAAAGCTCGTACTGGCCGGCCAGCTAGAAGAGGGTCGAAATGTCGTATCAGAAGGTCTTCGACGCAGATACAGATGGTCCTGTGAGTGTCCTCTTGCAGCTCTCCGCTTCGTGGGAGTTGATCCATTGAAGAGCTGGATGGCCTGGCTGACTGGCTTATAATGCGCACTAACACGACAGCTCACAACGGATGATTTAGCATTCAGAGGTGCGGCAGAGTATAACATCTTGAGAGGAGGTATTGTCAAACCTGGTTCTGAGACGTGCGTTTCCTGTCCTCCTGCAGACTTCGGAACAGGCTCGTCGTCGATACAACCCGACGCATCACCAAGTGGCCGCCTGTCGCCAGCTGGAGACGCGACAGCAAGACTCTACGAGCCAGACAGAGCTATCAATGAGCAGCTCGGTCGTGCTTCAAGCTCTGGCAGCGGTGGTTGGTTCAGCTTGGACGCGCTGCAGACCTACTTCGACGTAGACACGCCTACTGTCCTTGAACGCTCGTGGCGGACACTCTTTCCAAAAGATGACTACCTCAATATTACAGTCAACAATCAACCTGACCTTTACGGTCCTTTCTGGGTCCCATCCACCCTAGTCTTCGCGCTCTTCCTCAGTTCTTCACTCTCGTCTTCCATTCAAGCCTATCTGGCCGGCAATGCATATAGCTACGACTTTACAGCATTGAGCGTAGCAGTAACTGTGGTCTATATCTATGCTCTCGCTGTTCCCATAGGCATGTGGGCAGTCATACGCTACTGGGCAGGCGTTGACGAGCGGCGGCCGGCAGACTTGGTCTGCATATACGGGTGGGCATCTTTCGAATAAGCAAGTCCGGCCAGTCATACAGGGACAGCACACTTACCCACTTACCTTCAATAGCTATTCGACCACAATCTGGATCTTTGCAGCGCTGCTGTCGATACCGCCGATTCCCATACTCAGATTCAGCTTTGCTGTGCTATCATTCCTCCTGTCGGGTTTCTTCCTTCTCCGAAAGTGAGTCTATTATAATGCAGACGCATACGGTTGGTAGTTGACCTCCGAACGTGCCTTCCAGCATTTATCCGATCCTCGCGCAAGCCCAAAGCAAAGCAGCCCAAATATTGGTTCTGGCTATAGCAGGCCTGCATTTTGTGTTCGCTGTTTTGCTATGGTTCTACTTCCTCAACGCGGGTGATGCAGGTGTCAAGAAACCAGCTGCACCTGACGGTGGCAGCTTTAGAAAAGGAGCAGCTCCAAGTGCTCTACAGCCCAATTAGAGACAGATGCGTGCGTGAAGTTATGTAGTCGTGACGAGTGTAGAGGAGATAAAATCAAGCTTCAATGCAGTTTGCTAAGCGGCGGCCTATGTCGCAATACTGAAATAACCGCAAAAAATATATACATATAATCTCGAAGTGCGAAGACAAAGATACGCTACATCTGCGACCGCGCTATTCACAAATACTAATGCTTGTCTACGGTCAATTCAGACTTGATTGAAATGGCTGAACGTAAGACCTTCATTATTCATGCCAAGGTGCAGTAAAGGCAATTGCCCATCGCTAGGATGCTCCGAGCTTCCACTTCTGCTAGCCTGTTCCTGTGAGCTCCCGGGGTCTTGTCGTTCCTTCTGCAGGGTCTTCTTCCCCTTGCCACGTCGCCGAACAAAGTTTTCATACACGCATGAATTTTCAACCTGAACTTGCGCCTGCGCCTCAGCTTCGCTCTGGGTTGGGTGTGCTTTGAGCTGCTTTTCGATGCATGAAGTGCAAGGATTGCCGCCATCGCCTGTGGAGAAGGGAGGGTTGAACAAACTTCCATCAGCAAAGAGCGCTTAATGCGTAGATCCTGCTTAGACACCCTTACATTTGAGACGAGTTTTGCGGCAGGCCGCACATGCTATCTTGCATCGCTGCTGCTTGAGCTTCGTACTGATCTCGTTCATGTCCAAGGAATAGTTCGATAACTGACTGCTTGCAGCGAGATCATTGATAGTTCTTTTCGCTCTCTTAGAAGGATTCAAGTCTAGAGCGCCTGGTGGAGATCGCTTCGACTGGCTGGTTGGCATTTTCATAGGCCGTGCGTAGGGTATGTACCGCGATTCCGCGTTACCCGCCGAGGTCGAGCCGTCTATGCTCATGTAAAGAGGAGAGGTATCGCGCTCGTATTCATCGGCACTGTAATAACCAGAAGTTGAGTTGGAAAGTATAGGTTGCCCAAACGATGGTTGTGAAGGAGCGCCAAAGTCTGTACGCATGCGAGGCTCGGTTTGAGGAACGTTCAACGGGAAAGCATTTTGTAGGCCTTGAGATGGCCATCCTGACTTTCCCAAAAAACGAGCATCTTGTCTGCCAAGCGGAGTAGAGGGTGCGGATCGAGGAATATTGCCAGTCGAAGGAGGTGGTCCAGCGAATGTACCGGATGCCGGAAGGTATGCCGATGAAGGGAGGTACGTATTCGGGGACACATTAGCATGGGAGTATGCCATGTCGTACTGATGTGGAGAATGATAATCCGAGAAGCGGCTTGGAGTTTGCGGCATCAATTGCTGAGGCGAGGGTGCAGCTCTCGTAGGCGAGAGTGAAGTCCATGATCCACTTTCAGGCAGGGGACTTGGGTGATAGGCATGATAGCCATTGCTTGGTGGGAACGCGCTATGCGATGGCTCAGCATGTGAGACCATCCCTGAAGGATAGACATTCTCAACCTCGTATTCTGGCAGAGGAGCGTTCGGAAAAGTGATGATCGGTAGCGCCGGCTTGAGCAGAGCTTGCGAAGCGGTAGAAGAAAGGGTAGATGCAGATGCCTGTAGTGAGGGTAGAGGTGATATGGTAGGCGATTGTTGTAACCTTTCCTCGTAGATCTGATCGGCAGGTGGTGCAACAGGTAGAGCTGGCTTCCTTTTAGCAAAAAGCGGCGTTCTCGCCCCTGGAAGACTTGTGCCCGGTGCGGATCCGCTCCTCGAGGGTCCTGCCGGGAATCGATACGTAGGAAGATGAGCGTACATTGGATCCCCACTTTCTGCCGGAAGTGCAGGCGGGGCGCCCGACATATGGGAATCTTGTGTGTCCGTTGAGGGACCTGTGGAGCTATGGGAGATATAAGAGCTAGTGGAGGCAACGGGGAGTGGAGAGACAGGGCGACCTTGATATTGCGAACTAGACTGAGCCATAGGTAGAGCGACAGCCACTTGCATGTCTAAAGGGAGCTCAGCTTCGCAAGATTTAACGCGAAGATCGCGTATCACGGGTGTGGGGAAGCAGCTTGAGAGTCCGCGAGATGACTTTTTGGTGAGATTGTATATTGCGGCTTAGCCCTAACGCAAACGCACAGCCGGGAGACGCCTGCTAACGTAGTTCTGTGAGAATGAAAAGGGAGATATTGGTCAGACCCGATTGCCCTCTGAGATGTCTAGCTGTATTCGCAGTGTGGGGGAGTGTTGCTTACCACGCAGGCTAGACTGTTGACAACCCTCGAGAGTGTATTGAGAGCGCAGGAAGGGATAAGTGATAGGCACTGCTTCGCGACCAAGCTCCTTCGACTCGCGGTCTATGCCGGAAGCAGGTAGGTTGAAAGTGGTGCGAATGTGTTGAAGACGTATTGGACGAGGCTTGAAGCTTGAGGGAAAGTCTTGCTTGGAGATACTGATGTACGTCTGCACAGGCTACGGCTTAAGATCCAAGTGTGCTTGCCGCTAGAGGTAGGGAAGCAGAATGGCGAGGTCTTGTAGGTACCGTACCGAACAGCTATCGTGCTGTCGTGTGAGGAGGCCAGGAATGCCAGATGGAAAGTTCAATTGCGACCTTGTGGTAATTCGGAGCGGTGGGAAATAAAGTTCGTCACCCACGGACCGGGTCGCGAGACTGGGAAAGCGTCGCGAGATATGGATAGTGGCCTTTGCAGAGCTGTCCGGTCCCAAGTGGGTCCAGACTCCGTCCGGCCGGGGGTTATGAGACAGGACTTTGAGAAGATGAATGGAGCTCTAGAATTCTAATAATCTATCCCTTTCCTCTACTCTTCAAAGTTTGGCGGCTGTCCTAATGTGTAGACGCTTCTGTCTGCACATATAAGCGGCCAACAGCGGTATGCCTGTGTTGCGGAAGACCGCCTGATTCAACAGAAACACAGTTCCTTTGAGGATGTGTGCGATTTGTGATAATGCGGCGAGTTGGAAGTGATTCGAATCGGTGCGATGCGAGTGGTGAGTGGAAGTCTGTTGGCTAATTAGTGGTTTATCTCAATTTGCGCTCTGAGAAGTATGCTTGGGAGGTTGTGTCACGTTTGAATTGCCAGAAAAGGCGCTGTCGGGCTAACTGATGCGATAGCCTATATGGTAGAAATCCGCCGACAACCTCTGTGCAGGGCTCACCCTGTTAAAGCGAAAGTGCCGGCTTATTGCTCCGGTTGCTGCGACAATGGAATTGACTATGCCTCAAACACAGTTTTTGGGTGGATTGATATGATAGGTTATGCCGGTACACTTGTCAAGCTGGATTAGGGTGCTTAATGCGGTGTCTCGATCGGCCCGACGAATCTTGGCCGGATTTGGAAGGCAAGGCCTGGGAAGGGAAAAGACAAAGTGCCGCAACGAAAATGTCGCGTTAATTAGGTTTGGGGTAACTGACCTTCGATCTCGTGCTGGCGTTTGTGCATGTCGCATTATTCTACCTTAAAACGCACTCACCTGTCAGTTTATTCGATGTTTTGGTTTGTCTTCTGCCAACAACTCTTCATAAACGCGGTGCGCTAGGTGCCGAACTGCTCGTCAGCAAGATTAGTAATGGAGCTGGGGTCCCATCAATGTTCAAGTAACGAAGTGAAGCCTTCGTACAAGCTGTCATATACTCGACACATCCATCTATCAAGCAAGCGAGCGCACCCGACGAAGCCGACGACTGCGGTCCGTTGAACAGCATGCAGTCATTTCAGTTACGTCGCCAGCCAAGTGTCCTGCGCTGTAGTGCCACTTCAACGCGCTAAATGGTGCGCATGGCCGCATGCCCAGCATGCAATAAAACCCATGTCGTAGCCTTTTACGACGTCTCTTCAAGTTTTCCTTTCTTCGCATCGTACGAACCACTTTTCCATGCACTGCCGCCATTTCCCGAAGGTCTCTGATTTGAGCTCGGAAAAAATGTTTTGCGGAAAGATTGTGTCAGCATTTTTCGCACGTGGGCTGTCGATCTCTGAACCTTCAGTTCTATGGGAAGCCTCGTTTACGCGGTTGGTGAGCATTGCCAAGCGGGCACACGGGAAGACCTCTTGCATGAACCGATCGATGGCTTGACAGCAAGCACGAGATGAAAGTACCGACGAGCTGCAGAAAGGGTAGCTGAGCGTGGCCCCTGATTCTATTCGCTGCGTGTCGGCCCTGCAGCCTTGAGCAGAGCTTCCGCGAATAATGGAGCGAATTTCTTTTGCAGTGCTTCGTCGCGGGAGAGTCAGACTCTTTCACACCTTCGAGAGTCAAAAGGTACCGTAGAACTTGGCACAATGCTGCCGTCATAAGGATGATTACGCCTCCGGTTGGCATATGCAGGAGGGGTTGGACCGACAGGCTTCACACCAGTGCTTGCATCCAGAGCTAGTCGGTACGAGCACCAGGTGGAGTAGTGAGAGTACGTCGGCTGCACAGAGAGGCATTCGAGTCCACGTGGTTTCCATCATCGGGTGGCGGTGATGCAGGACCCTGCAGAAGCGAGACTTGGGCAGGAGGGGAAGGGAGGACAGGCCAGATTGCGTAAGAGCATGCATGGTACAGCAGTGAGGACTGTTTCAAAAGATGGTCTTGAAGCCTTCCAACGCCTCTACCGTGTGGGCTGCACGATCTGAACCTTTACACCTCGGCAAGTCCGCAGCCTGAAGCTACAGCCTGCTGACGGGACAGCAGACGGCAAGCCAGCTACAGAGCCAACGGATTGCAAGTGAAGCTGGACCTCCAAGGTGCCTGCTTGCGAGGCTCAAGCTTCCCGGAGAATAATGATGGGCCTGTCAGATCTCGCTGACAGCTCGACCCGCAAGAATGGCTATTACTCACCCAGAATACATCTCGGTAGCAAGAGCATACATATGCCTGGGGGCATGAGCAGTGCAACACATAACATGTTGGATCACAGGCGCACGCCTTGGATTCAAGAGAGCCAAAGACGCAGTCCAAGATCGCATACAGGAGGACACTATCTGACCAAATCTTCCGGAATGCAGCAAGCTATCGTATCAATTCATGGGAAGCGCTTCCCGATGACAGAAAGCACACGCTGACGTGCCTACATCAAGTGAATATCGTACACGGTCACCACTCTCTAGCCGCTGCTCTGTATTCCGCGTTCCCATCAGGCTTGTACCGCAATTTACGCGGAGCATTTGTAGCTGGATCATGTAAAATACGCATCCTAGTGCCACACTCTGGAAGCACTGTCCCGGAGACAGTCCCGGAGACAGCTCACAGAGTCTGTACGGTAACGTTGATGTCAGCTGCCACAACACCAAGTCTGTTGGAGTTCTATAATAGCCCTGCAGCCCAGTTTTGCTCCACCAGCCATATGCCTGCATGTGCTTCCTTGTCAAGCCGTGAAGTGGGACCGGTCTCTGGGTAAAATCAACAGATCAGGTCGACAAGAAGCAGGAGCGGGTTCAGAAGTAGACGAGTAGGACGAGTAGGTGGAAGCAAGCATCCTATCCGTTCTTCTGTTTCAGCGTACTAAGGTTGTTCGATCGTCGTTGCTGCAGCGGCACAGTACAAAGTACAGACAGCCGTACTGGGACAGCAACCTGCTTTCTTGGCGTTTCTTCAGTGTTCTAAGTGTGATTACTCCGTACCGCGCCCACCACTTGCGAGCAAAGCTCGGTTCTTTCAGGCTTGTTGGCTGCTTTAAAACTACAACCGGCTACTAGCTGGAGGGCAGGTCGGAAGAGCGCAGACAAGTCTGCCTGCATCTCGACAACCTAGCTGCCCGTCAGCATTCTAGATGGCAGCAGTCAAGCAATGTAGCTAGTTGGATGTCTGTGAACCGTGGGCAGTGCAGGTCACTTTGCATATTGACTGGTCGAAAGTGCCAGAAAGGCGATCGGGATGTGAGCAGCATCAGAGCAATGACCTGTAAGCCCTTGGAGCGCTACCTTGTCTCTGTTGGCATCAGCAAAGGCTTCATTACCAGAATCCACTTGGTCGTTAGTCGTGCTCAAACATGTCTGGACTCTCTTCAGGTCTCAAGAACTGGCACTGGCGGAGCAAAAACACCCAGCCATGGGCCGCTCAGTGGTTCAAGAAGAACCTCGGACAGCTGTCCACGCCCAAGACGCGAGTTGTGGAGGTGAGGGATGTCGATGGTGATTGTGACCTCGGCATGCGAAAGAGCAAGGTGAGCTGCATTGCTTTCTGTTGCATAGCTTGCTGCTTCGCCTGTTCCGGGCTGACCGAACGCACCTACCAGCTCGTCACTATCTATGACCTCAAGATTACTGTCATTTGGGAGGGAGAGCTATCGGACGGTACAGCCGTACGAGGTCTGTTAACAGCAATTGAAGTATCACACGACATGGATGAATCCGAGTATCAATTCGAGAATACATTTGAAGATCCAGCGACGTACAGTTCCAATTCAGAAGCTCAAGCTTTGAAACAAGAAGCTTCAAAACAATTGGCAGATCAAATGAGAAGCAAATTCCAGCAAATGCCGAAAGACATGATTGCGGATCATGGAAAGGATCTCCTGGCAGAAGCGGAGAATGACAGCAATAATGCTTCCGCTGCTGGAAGTGGCACTAGCACTCCTGCTATTAGTTCCGCTAAGCCCGCTACTGTAGCAACTTCGACCTCTTCTTCTGCTGGTAATGCCAAATCTGCTGCAAAGACGTCTGCAAGAGGCGTATCTACCACTCGTATCACAAAGCAGGAGGATTTCATGATTGTGAGCCCGACTGCATTTTTGATTTGAGAAGAGCTCGAAAGTAAAGTCTATCGTTATCCATTGCAGTCCGCAGCCGACCTGTTTGACTTGCTCACAAATGAAGCCAAAGTGCCGTCCTGGTCGCGCAACAAGGCCACAATCAAGCCCGAAGTCGGTGCCGAGGTCTCGCTGTTTGGTAAGATCACTTACCACCCCATTCCACGACTAGTATGGCTGACATGAAGGTACCCTCCTCTCAAAAGGTGGAAACATCACCGGCAAGATGCTTTCTGTATCTGCACCTGACTTTTTCAGCCAGACATGGCGAGCGCCAACATGGCCTGAAGGTCATTATGGCACCCTCAAAGTCTCACTCGAGCAGGGAAGTGGATCTACCAAGCTTTCATTAGATTTGGAAGGTGTACCGGTTGGTAAAGAAGAGGAAACCGAGAAAGGTGTCGAAATCTATTACATCCGATCTTTGAAGGTCAGTATCGTACTTATGCATATCTCACGCCTTTGCCGGAATTGCGTATACTGATGCAAAACTCGGTCAATTCGGCCCTTTCCTTACGTGTATACAGCAAATAGGGTCAGTACTAGCTCGAGAATCATCTCCTTCTATCCTACACAATAAATCCCCTTGGCACCCTTGGGATCTGCCGGGCTATACACCATGGACGCAGCGCGATAGAGCAAAGTTCTTGCTTACTGCTACTGCGTCGGTGCTTGGTAGTGTTCTACTGCCTGCGGGCATGATCGCTCTGTTTGGATGGCTTTTATATAGAGGTCCTACTTTTCAGCAGGCTTCGTGAATGAATGATTCCAAGAGCTTCATCCTGGTCATCAGTAGAGCGTGTCTTGAGGATCAAAGCCGAACGATTACCGTCCTGGAAGAATGGACGGTCATGCATCGCGGTGCAGAGCCCGTCCGAGCCCATATGTTACCCTCCCACCTCACCAAGCCTGCATGATATAAACGAGGCCTGTAAGCACAAGGCCTAATCGAGGACAGTCACTGACTGACATTGTTGCCTTCCTTACTCTGCTCTGTATAGGCTTGGCACAATGCTATGAAGAAGCACGACGGTATCAGACGGTCGTAGAACTGCTGTGAGCGGTCATCACGATCCGAAGAATCCCAGAAGAAGTCAGCAAGGAAAGTAGATTGGCAAGGGAAGCGTATCGCAGAACCTTTGCGTCTTCCTTTATTTTAGTTTATCAGTAGCAACTTCCGTTGACAAGGGCTATCTGGCGATGCAATGCAATTTATTCATGATTAAGGAACCTTTCGATGCTCTCAAGCAGCCTTAAGGAAGGAATTGTTGATACCATACGACCTTGACTAGGCAGCTCCGGATGTGACTTATTTTGCATAGGATAACAACGACAGTACGACTCGAAGACAGCTGAAAGATACAGCGCAAATTAGGGGAAAGACGCTTGGATAGTATAAGAGGCCTGCCATCATCACGCTTTCTTGCTCTTCTTGGCCTTCTTAGCTTTCGGCTCATCAGCCTTGTCGGCTTCATCTTGCTTTTTCTTCCCTCCGAATAGCTTGTTCTGCAACGCTTCAAACTCTTCTTCCGTCGGTTCCTGATTCTTTGATGTTGCTTCCTCTTTCTTTCCTCGCTTTTTGCTTCCTTTGCTACTAGATTTTTGGTCGAATGGATCCCCATCTGCTGCTCCGTATTTAGCTTCTAGTTTCTCTATAACTGAATTCATTGAATTCTGCTTTGAATTGCGTGATTGGATGAGTGCTCTTAATGCATCTTCATCTACTCCTTCATCGTTTACATTGGTCTTGCCCTTTCCTTTACCGTTCGTTTTACCTTGTTTCTTGCCACTCTTACTACTTGCTTCGCCATCTTTACCATTCGAAGCTGCTCCACCGAATAGCTTGTCATGCACACCCAGCTCTTTCGCTAACTCTTCGGCTTCTTTAGCTTCACTCTTAGCAGCATCCTTCCGCTTCGAGCGTCCTTTCTTATCTTTGACATCTTTCTTCCATTGAGGGAAACTTGGGATGCTCTTTGTTTTGATGGCATGATCTATTATAGAAATGAATCGCTCTTCATCATCGAGTACGTTTGAGCACATTACATTCTCGAATAACGCGTCGAGAGAACCCTCGGATTCTGTATACGCTGCTAGTATGTCTGCTTTCTCTTCTTCGGAACCTGTACGCGTGAATAGCAACTAACGCGTTAGATTGGTACCTCGCAATAGATATGGCAGACAAGCTGGAGCAGGTTTGTAAGATGGGCAATTGACGCACCCTTGTATGTCTTCACAAATTCATCGAGTGTCTTTCCATTCACTTCGCCTTGCCATAATTCCTTGAAATAGGCATTCCAATCCGCTTCACCTTCAAAGAAGGACTCATCGGTCCTTCCAGTTTCATCGAATCGTTTCCTTCGCTTCTCATCAGATAGAACAGTGTAAGCGAATGAGATCTGATGAAATCGTTTATTTGCAGCTTGTTTATCGTCTTCTGTTGCGTTTGCACTGTTTGAGACTTTGTCTGGGTGGTATTGGAGAGCTAGCTTGCGATAGCTCTTCTTGATCTCGTCTAGAGTCGCTTCTTCGCTCACGCTCAGTGCGCCGTAGAGATCTGGCTCATCTTGGTCTGGGAAGAAGGTCTTTGCTGGGTCTTCGTCGTTCATGGTGTTCTGCTTCAGGTGTAAGTGCTGATGAGGGCAAGCTGGAGGAGAAGCAACATAAACAAGGCATCATGCGAAGAGAGCGCGTCAAAGGTATAAGCAATCTCGACGCCAACGAGACAGAGTGAGTCGATGCACTGCCCTGAAGCTTCTACCAGTCTATGCAGAAGGTCCACTAGCTAGTCAAAGCATCAAGCTTGTCATCGGTCTTGATATCCTGTCTGAGTCCAAGAAGCGTGTCCTCCTACAACAATTGACGCCACACAGCATCATGTGCAGAGGATGGAGAGTGAATGCAACGACAGGCAATTTTCAATCAAGACATCAGCCGGAGATGTGAGATGATGAATATCGTATGCAGACTAATTTGATACAAATTGCGCGAAGTGGCTGTCAGGTCAGGAAAGCTGCTGGACTGGTCGGACGAGCCGAACAGCTTGACTTACACTTACCTCGACTTTTCAGCATAACCACCACTTCTCTTTCAGTCTTATACCCACATTCATCCAGGTCTGGTTTGGATATTCAGCTAGCACTACACTCACTACAAGACATCTGTACCGTCCGAAAAGCATTGCAACCGTTACCGATCAAGACCCGACCATAGACAAGGCAGGATGCATACATCCAACGGCGCAGTCGAGCGCACAGTGAGGGTTATCTGGGTCAGACATGGCGAAACAGCCGATAATGCCCGTCACGTCATTCAGGTGAGTGGGTAGCTTGACTCTTCAAAGCATGTCAGACGGAAGCTAAAGTATAGACCTCCTGGTACTGTTACTGCTGTAAAAACAGGGTCATATCAATACTCCGCTCAACGACATTGGTATCAAGCAGTCACAAGCTACGAAAGAATTGTTAAAAGATGTCAAAATCGACGTGTGCTTCACGAGTGACCTCCAGCGAGCTAGCAAGACTGCCGAGATTATACTGGAAGACCATCATGCTGAGACACCGCTTGTTATAGACAAGCGTATCAAAGAAAAGGTACGTTACCGTCAACCGAGTGTACTGCATGACGCCACGAGACCGCATCTGACCTCTTACAATCTTGGCCTTCAGTATCTTGGACTTATGGAGGGGCAGACTTATCACTGCTACGAAGCTCGAACTTCCGAAGTTCTAGCCAGTATAGAGCCTTTACAGACCTTTACGGATCGCTTGCTGCAATTTTGGGATGATCTTTTCCCACAAAGCTCTCAGTCTGCTAGCAACGGTTCGATATCAAGAGCGCAAGATGACGAAGCCTCCTCATCATCAGACACCTCGACCTCTGAGGCGGAGAACACACCACTCCTTCCACGGTTGCCAAAGGACCTGACAGTACTCATCGTGACACATGGTGGTCCAGTCAAAGTAGCATTCTCCGCACTTCCTCAATATCGCAGGAACGTCGTGTGGGAGAAAGAAACGCTCAAAATGGCAAAAGAAGTCAAGTTTAAAGTCTGGAACTGTTCCCTCTCCGAAATGACCATGATCAAGGCAAAGGCGAGACCTGGACAGCCGATATCGGGCTGGTCTGGGGTTATACATAAGTGAGTTTCGCACTGAAACGGACGAATTCACCTATTCGAAGCATCGGCCGCGACAATGGATGAACTGAAGTGCTCTCCTGTGCCGCTAGGTACGCCGATGTAGAACACCTCCTCCTTGACGCTGCAGCACCCAAAGAAGGCACAGAAGCAGATGCGGATATCTCAAATGGCGATGCGGGAGAAAAAAGGCTGACAGCAGCTCAAATAGCAGAAGCTGAGAGGCAGTATCATTTGGATAACGCGACGCCTTGGTGGCAGCAAATGCACATGGAAGAGCAGAAGGAGGACAAGACGGAGTGACTCTAGGTGGAGGGCATATCAGTCATAGAGCGTTGGTCGAGGCTGGGATGGTGATACAGCTGCTACATATTCGCTCGTAGAGAATAGATGGTAGTGGCGAGAGAGCACAGGTATAGAGCACAGATTCTTGCGCGCTGTAGCTTTTTTAGGCGGTTCCGCTCAAGGTCACCTAGGTTTATGTCTTGGTCAAGCACGGGCTTCTCGTGACATCGACGCTCGGACCCTCTACCGAGCCTGCAAACCTGTCGAGCATGTCAGACATTGCGAATCCTACACCGCGCCTTCTTCCTGTGCAATACGGGTACACACATGACTCGCATTGCGAGACATATCTATGGGCAAACACCACAAGAAGCAGCCAGATTCGACGCCAGGCAAGACTATAGCGGGGTTCTGCGACGGTCTCAGCAAGGCGTCGACTCCACTGGCAAGGATAACAAGCAAGCACAGCGCGAAACGCGCGACATGAGCAACCCACAATTCAGACAATACGAGTCATATGGACAAGAGCAGGAGAGACGGATTGCTTTGAAGCATATGGCTAACTCCTGGACGTGCACGCTCGAAGCTAAGACATCGCCATTGATATATACCTTGAACAGGGCGACCAAGATCTTCCAGCGAACGCAACAGGTATACAGTAAGCGAAGAAAACCGAAAAATTGTTGAAGAACACATATATCGATACAGACGTGTAGGAAATGTCACCTGGGCAAGATGGGCTTCACGGCGGTCCTTTAAACAATCCTGGCCACTACCACCCAGCCCGTACGGGGAAGCGTAAACCTGTCAGTCTCCGTCTTCGCCACTCCAGCAATCTCACTAGATCTCACTGCTTGGTGGATCAAGTACTCGACCGACGTGATCATGTGGTGGAATCAAGCACACTTGACAGAGTCTTTCAGATAGAACCGCTTCGAAAGGCGTCAATTTGGTGTTGGATAGAGTCAATAATGTTGCGCCCGATAGCTAGACCTGCTGTGTAACCCAACCTATTCCTGATGGTATTACAGCAAGTCAAGAATCAGATCCCCACCTAACTCGGCGAGTCCTCCCATTCTGGGAGACACTCTTCTCTTCTGAACATGCAATGACATTTCGACCTGCTATAGATGCAGAATCAACAGTCCCAATGGGTCAACCTGTAAAAGGTAAGCAAAAAGAAGAGCTCGAATGCGTACAATTGCGCTTTCGAAACAGCAAAATTGGTTATGAGGGTCGTAAAGAAGTTGACAGTGTACGTAGAGAAGTTATGAATACTGGTAGTGGACTTCAAAACAAGATGACTCTCTTGGCTGTTGGACACCTTATGCCATTTCGAAGTTTATTACAGGCGCTCACGAGCTATAAGACGCGGAATGTCAGTTCTCTTGAGTGGGAGAAGGAGGCGCTGCTTAGAGCTGAAGAACAGGAGTTTTGGATCCCTGGAGCTAGTAGTGCTGAGATTATAATGATTGGATCGATGCAGTCGAACTCGATGCTTGAATCTAGAAATGCCCGTCATGCTCAGGTGGTTGATGGCGATACGTTGAGAGGTCAGTCGAGCTGGTGCGCTACCGTACCGACGTAAGTGGGAACGGCTGATAGAGATCAAAAGTATACTGAGTGATTTGGCTCATGTTTTGGCATTGTGTACAATTGGCGTTTCTTGCAGGTAGATTCGGGAATGATTCACATCTGAAGCCATCGTTCGGTGAGGTCACTAGCGGTCCGAGCCAGGGTGGACATGTCATGCAGTGATTACAGTATGTCTCAGGATTAGCTATTGGCGGTGATATGTTCTGCGGGTGTATCATAGTCAGACTACTCGACACACTGAAGGATGTCGAAACACGTGATTGTAGAATCCTCATTGCCACAGTCTCGAGGTGCGAGTACAGCAGCGTGCGAGGTGTATGTTCTGGGAGTCCCTGCACAGCAGCATGTCATGCACCTCTGTTGACGATACTGGTGATCCTGCTGCGGGCTTATGCGACTGTTTACAATCAACAATCAATCCTAATTCTAATGCAGCATTCCTCCCAGCTGGGAGTAGTGCATACCTTCGAGCCCCAGAGCCAAGCGGGATAGCTCTGAAAGCTAGATGGGCGTTGTTGACGAGTCTCACGAGTACAGCGGACGTGTGTGCTTGCTGTGTCTTCTCTTCCATCCGCCCACACCGTCAGCAGCCATCCCCCGATAGACAAGAATCGGTGACCTTGACAGCGTCGCGTATCTCTTGTGGCTCTTTCGTCTTCCTCTTTCTTTCCAGCAACAACAAACAAGGAATAGAATTGAGGAAGCAGGTCTCTCTCACTCCGGCTCATACACGACACTCTCTTGCATCAACTCGTCCAATCTCCAATCTCCCATCTCCCGCTGGTCGGCTGCCCTCTCTGTATCGTGGCCACGGACAAGACACGGACACCAACGAGGCGACTCACCATGGCGCACAGGCAGGATTCCAATGCACATGCGAAGGCTGCAAGGATGGCATACACGCTGGTGAAGCGACAGGCTGGTATGTCCCATCTCGCTCCCTCTGCCACCGTGCATGCAGTCCTGCACCCTCTGACACGGTCATGCTGACTTGCCTGCGCAGTCGACGAGTCTTCAACCGCCATCGGACGTGAGTTGGAGCGAAGCACGCATACACACACTCCCTCGATGCTACATCCATCCATGCCAGGCCGCTGTCTGCTCCACTGGCCCGCTCGTCACGCTTCTCTGTCCTGCGCCTCTTGTTTACCTCTCGGCGAGGAAGGCCCGGCAACGAGCGACGCGTTGAGCGGCTCCATCGCCCAGGCAGCAGACAGGACGTGCACCAACAATGAAAGCAATCTGGCATGCATGTAGCAAGAAGGAGCGTGCGACTGGGATTCAGATTGATGGGTTTGCTGACTTTTGCGCTCTCTTTCCGGCTGTTTGCTTGGCTATAATGCAGGCCAACCGCTCGCTACTTCTACCGACGTTGGACTCGCTCCAGGTCGTGGACCTGCAATCAGTACAGACTTATCAAACACCGTAGCGCGCACTACTACTCGTCGCACCACCGCGCAGTCCTCGACTGTCATTCCTACCCAGGCGACCGAGACGACGAGCTTGGCTGTGCCGCGCACTACCGCCTCTAGTACATCCTCATCGTCCTCGACTACGCGACTTGCCCCTGTCCGCACCACAGCATCAAGCACTTCTTCCTCCGCCCCCTCTTCGTCAACTTCATTGAGCGCAGGTCGTTCCACATCCTCTCAGGCCTCTTCCACAGCTGGTGTTGGCGACTCTACATCTGCAAATGATTCCAATGGCGCCGATACAGGTAGTAAGAGCAATGGAGGCACTATTGCAGGTGTTATCATCGCTGTACTAGCTGTGCTCCTCATCGCTGCTTTCTTCGCATGGAGATACTGGAAGAAGAAAAAGAATGCAAGACTCGCTAATGGAGGGTTAGGAGAGAGCGACACCTTCTACCCCTATGGTTCAGGAGGTGCTTCTTCCGCTGATGGAAACGATAAGAACGGTAACAATGGCGCATACAATCAACGCATCAACTCTTTTGAAGACTTAGCTGCTGATGCCGCGGCTGCTAATGGTTACAACGGCGGCGAAAAGTACGGTCAGAATGGAGCTGGTTATGGAACGATGGGCAATGGTGATGATGAGAAGGCTTTCGGTTCTGTAGGAGCTGCTGCTGCAGGTGCTGGATTCGGAGCTATGAACAGGCAACAATCAGCAGAACAAGAAAATTTCGCTGGTAGAGGATTATCACCTTATAATTCTTATAATTCTTTCCCTCATTTACCTAATAATGGATTACAAGGATCTCCTCCTATGAATGGTGGATATGGTGGAAATGATTCTTACCCTCCTACTCCTCAACAACAAGCTCATTATTCTCAACAAGGTTCTATTTTCTCTAATGCCGCTCCTAATGCTGCTATGATGGGTCATCCTGCTGGTTCTGAGAATGGTTATAATGGATTCAACAATATGAATGGTGATCATTTACCTCAACATCAGGCTAGAGCACTTGGTAATGCTATGGACGCTTATGAATCTCAGAATGGCCTCAATAATGGTAATGCTGCTGCTCTGGCTGGTGCCGGACTTGCAGCTGGTGGTCTACTCGGTGCTGCTACAAACAACAATGAAGGACAACAACAAGGACCTTTTGCTGATCCTGCAACAGAAGGAAAGACCTACATTGTCACTCGGATCTTCGAACCTTCGATGCCGGATGAGTTGGTTATTTACCCCGGTGATAGAATTCAAATTGTCGTTCCTTATGACGATGGTTGGTGCTTGGGATGCAATCTCACTACTTCAGAAAGAGAAGGAATACCACCTGCTAGAGGTGTATTCCCCAGAGATTGCGTTGAAGAATGGTCACCTGAATTGGAGAGAATGATGAATGGTACTACTCCGGGCGAGGAGGGAGCTCAGTCTGGTTTGGCACCTGTCATGGAAGGAGAAGAACAGAGACCTACTTCTGTAGCTTCTGATGTACCACTCAACATGAACGCTACGACCGATTTGCAAAGAGCACCTACACTACCTCCTCTAGATATGGGCGATAATTCTGGATTCTCCATGACTTCTGCCAACAACAAGCGCAACTCGCACATCTCGAACAATAACAGACCTGCTTCTCTCGTACCTGGTAATATCCCTCTACCCGCTTCTCTCAAATCTCCTGTTTCTGCTACTGCTGTACCGCTCCCCGGTGCGGATGAAGAGGATATCTACGGCGGTGTATCGGACGATGTCGTTTCTCCCGTTTCCAAGACTTTCGCTCCTGATATTCAGGTTTCTAACAATGAGAATAACGCTACAACAGCTGGAGAAGGTGAAACTGGCAGCAATAAGAGAACATCGGTACCTCAATTCGGTTCGAGTTATCATATTGCGGATTATGCCTCTAGGCTCGGAGATGAAGGGGATAATTCAGCTTCTACCGCCGCTGGTCCTCCTCCTGTGAACAGACGTCTCTCAACGCTAGATGAAGAATCGAATGCAAATGAAGAATTCCCTTCTACTCCAAGAACAATGTCAGCTTCTACTGCATCACCTCGATTTAGCGGAGTACCACCTCTATCAGCAACTGGAATCCCAAGATCACCAGCTTCGATGAGCAATATCAATAACAATGGAAGATTGTCGGTTGTTGATGTTAATCATAATCGATTGAGCGTGGGATCAAATTTGATGCCTTCGAGTCAAAGCGTAAAGAGCTTGAAGAGAACTTCGAGCTTGATTGCTAGTGAGGATGCGAAGACTTTCTTGGCTTGAGGAATATATTTCATGGGCTGTTAGTATTCCCCTATCATTCTTCGAGCTTTCCCTCTTATGCTCTCCACTTCAAGCGGCTTCCTTCGATGTTGTATGCTGCTTCTTTCCCTCTCACGGGGTAATACTCGTGTCTTTCCCATCTCAATTACCTAGAGTCCCGCTTTAGATGAAATCACACTTTAAACCCCGTTCTTTTTCGATATCATTTTCTCCTCATTTCACTATCTTTCAGTCTTTGGAATGGTAGCTTTTCTTCAGCTTTCTATTGTGAATATAGACCTCCCTTTATTCTGCTTGATAATTTGCAATCAGCTAAAATATAACGCGTTGAAAGGAGCCCCTGTCATATCTGTCATACCTGTCATACCTGTCATAGCATCAATACACTGAGTGGATGCTTTGTTCTCATGACTGACGTTGTTTGAGGGTATCATGCTTTCTCCTTGTCGGCTTCTGCGGCATCTTGCACGCACGTGCCCGAGAGTTGCTGCTTTCTGCTTCTTTCGCATGGTTCCTTTTCCTTTACAGTGTGAACGGCAAATCTTAAACGATGCCCTTCTGGAGCAGATAAGGCAAAGAGAAAGCCCCGCAATCAAGATAATGTCGATGCTTCGACATCTGGATCCGCAGACGACGCCATCATCGACTATGCCTATCCCGTTACATCGTTCCAAAAGGTGAAAGCTGACAGCACTGACAAACCCAATCCAGCAAGGAAGGAACTCGAAGCATACTGGGAAGCAGAACATGAGAGAATGAGGGAAAGAGAAGGGAAAGCCGAAGAAGCTGATGGGAAGTGTAGTGTTGCTTACATGGCTGCTTGCGAGGCTGCAATCGAGGTGAGGGGGGATCCTACAGATGCCCGGAGCATATAACATGAAAGACTGACATAATTCTCTCGATATGCGTGACAAGGCCCTCAATATGTGCTTGTAGGTGTCCGCGCGAGGCAGAAGGGATGGTGTCTCGATGATGACTGACGCCGAAGACGC
Source organism: Cystobasidium tubakii (assembly GCA_024345325.1). Taxonomy (NCBI): domain Eukaryota; kingdom Fungi; phylum Basidiomycota; class Cystobasidiomycetes; order Cystobasidiales; family Cystobasidiaceae; genus Cystobasidium; species Cystobasidium tubakii. The sequence continues at coordinate 340,714 of BROO01000005.1, read as the reverse complement.
GGAAACACTACGTATATACAAAGAAACGGTAAAGCTGTGGTACCCGACAAGGTTATGCGCGCCTCTCTGGAGACATTGGTTGTAAGTACCTTGCAGCAAACCTTTCACTAACCTTCCTAAGTCTTTCCTCCCGTAATCTCGTCATGCCAGGCTATCCATGCAGATTGTTGCTGCTCCCATGTCAAGCGCGATCACACCTATGCATCCAGATTGAGCAAAGAACGCTCTTTCCGCGGTGACAACCCAATACGCGAAGAGTTGGGTGCAGGAAGTAGCGGTCAGGCAGGTGAAAAGATGGAGACGAATGTGGGAAGCTTCTCTACCGATAAAACAACGGCTGAAAATCTAAAGGCCCCGAAAGCACGGCTCACTGATGATGATCATGACGATGACAGATTACCCTCTTACAGAGAAGCCACCGTCCAAGGCATCCACTAGCTTCAAGAACTCAGCTATCAGATCCTACATCGTGATGATCAGTCTGCAGCACCCTCCTTAGACCTGCTCCCTGATCGTCTCTCAAAAGGCGATCGCCATTATTGTTGGAAAGGTTGCGCATTGTCCGGGCTAAACCATGAGAGGGACGAAAAGGGGACAAAGACCCGTGGGCAGGTAGAAATCGACTGAAACCCTCTCTTGCTCTTCAACCTACCAACTCGCCCATTTTTACTAGACCCACTTTGGTATCACACCCTCTTCAAGGCTCGAAGCAGTTTACCATACCCGGACAAGACCATGATAAACCTTCCCACCATTGATTGGAAAAGCAGTGACGGAGCAACCATCGAAGAACAACGTCACCAGACGAGGTATTATATCCCTTGCCCGGGTGTCAAGGACCGGCATGGCATTCATACAGATCACCTTCAGCCCTGCACCAATTGCGAACGCTTCAATCCCCGTTGCTGCCACCACACCGAAGTATGTCACGAGAATGCCATCGTCTATGTGGACGGCGCGTGTCTTGGAAATGGTACCAGCGAGGCTCGCAGCGGCATGGGATACGCTCTTGGCACCCTGGCAAAACAGCAAATCTCTCTTCCTGTGTGCGGACCACACCCTTATAATGGAGCACGTACGAGCCAAAGAGCTGAACTCCTGGCAGCCTACTATGGCTTCATGGCGCTTCGACACGATCAATGCCTAAATATAATGCCATTCAACAACGAAAAGCGGACTGAAGAGCACAGCAAGGAACTTTGGATCGTCGCTATGGATTCTGAATATGTAGTCAAAGGAGTAGCAGAATGGTACCCGAAATGGAAAGTGAGCTATCTTTGTTTGCCTTCCTGGATTCTTTTCCGTCTTTCCTCGCAATCTTCCCTTGTTAGGACTCTGACAAAACCTTTTGCCCAATTCACCGGTCCCCAAAAACTAGAAAAATCACTGGCGCGCCTCGACTGGAAAGACACCCGACAATCTTGACCTATTCAAGAGACTCATAGAGGTTATCGAATTTGCTGAAGCCGATTTCGATGTACGCGTCAAATTCTGGTGGATCCCTCGCGAACGAAACCAACTTGCTGACAGACTCGCAAAGGCGGCGGCTAGCGACGCAGAGCCAGTTTTGACGCCCTCTTGAGATTGGCAACAAATGCGCAGCAGGTGCATCTCATATGCATTGTGAAGGATCCTATCTCCCAAGCTAATTGTGCCCGGCAGGCATGGTAGATAAACGTGTCGGAAAATCCAATTCGATCTCGACAAGCAAGTCCTTCCTAGTACGTAATAGCCTGGATAGAGATAGAGTACAAGTATACCCATAGCTGTCCGTGTTAGCTCAGTCAGCGTGTCCTTGCAGACAGTCAAGTCAATCGGTTCTCAAACATGCAAGGCCACCTTGCAAGAGTCTGAAGAAAGCCTCATCGATATCATCGCTCTTGTTCTTCACAGACTGAAAATGATACCAGATCCCCAAGTTAGGGCAACCGAGCTACTCTTCTGTATGCTCATTCAATGCACCGCCTTAGAACCTGTCCTTCGGAAAACTGCCGTTTTCTCAGACATCGCCGTGCCCCGCCTTTCTGGGCTAAGGAGGATAGACGAACTTCAGCGCTTATTAAAGACAGTACGCATCGGGTCTCCTCGTATTAACTCCACTTTCTCAGGGTCCTCTTCAATTAAGAACTATCCGGACGACTCAGACTATGCTGACTTGTAACTTAGACGCAACATTCGGTAGCGGGCCCCTCACTACTGCTGACGCACACGGCAGTACTCGAGACATAAAATCATTCAAATGCCCTTGGCCTTCAGCTGAACGCTCAATTTGGAGCGAACTCCGACAATGGCCATTCGAAAAACGGAAGCCGACGAAAGCCATCATCAAGCGTAAGTATCTAAGAGAGCATTTCATAGCGCAACCATGTGAAGGTCAAATCTGACAATCTGACTGTTTTCGATGCCTTAAAGCCATAATTTTTACCAAACCTTCTTTTACTGATTTGCTCAAGGAGGAGTACATGGATAAACCGTTACTGAGTACCAAGAGCAGAAAGATGTCTCTACCTGGCGCGATACAAGCGATTTGGCTGGGTCACGCAGTGAGCTAGAATCTTCTTGAAGTAGAGATTCTCGGCCTAGTCTAGACTAATTCGCAGGGATAGAGTGTTCTCGTGCGATTAAAGAGTGCTTCAGGGCCGCGCTCTGCAGAGAACGTCAATGTCCTCTTCGATCCAATGTTCAGCCATCGAGCATCTCCTTTCGCTAATATTGGGTGGGCCTGATGATACTGCGGCCCTGTGCTTGATGAGGTTGCTGACCTTCTCGTCTGACGACTACCGATCCTGCCCGCAGCCCAAAACGCCGTTTGGCCGTGCCTTGTAAAATAGAAGATTTACCGACCATACATGCTGTTTGCATCTCACATAACCAGTGAGTTGCTTCATCTGGCTTGGTGGGATAACAAACCGGGCTAACTTTGTATCCGCCGATAGTTATGATCATCTTGATGTCCATACCATTGCGAAATTAGTCAAGCACGACATTAATAGCACAACTATATACTTTGTTCCCTTGGGTGAGCACCATAAGATGTCTCAGAATCGCAATGCCGCCAATCTGACGCTAGGTTTCATGAAAGGTTGTGGAAAGACACTCCTCCGAGCTGGGGTACCAGCTCGTCAGATCAGAGAGAAAGACTGGTGGGAGGAGGATACGATGTGCTTTGGACAGGGACGAAGTATCAAGGTTGTATGCACGCCAGCACAGCACAACAGCTGTAAGTGTCCACCTTTTATAGCGGAGTCATCGAAAGTATAGCTCTGCGGTCGAAGCTGAGAAGTGGGATGTGGTTCTAATCTAGCTCGAAAATTGCTGGATTTTAACAAGACTCTTTGGTCGAGTTGGGTGGTGCAGCAAGAAGAGTATGAGCAAGAGATACACACAGAACCAGATGACGGCAAGGACAAGAACACCGCATCGAGAGTCTCAGTCCAGCACTTGACGACTTCGAGCGTTTTCTTTGGCGGGTGAGACTTGTCATCCTGCATGTCGTCGTTTCGGCGACACCGAGTCCTGACATTCTTGTGCACGCTTCAGAGATACAGGCTATCGATCCTTCTCTGAAGGACCTGTGTGTCCTGCTTTCAAGGAAATTAGAAATCGATTCGGACCATTTGATCTTGCTTTTATCCCTATTTGGCGGGGAGGCGTTCTTTCCAGCCTTTCAAAGCTGGGTTTTCGGGTATATACATGTCATCTTTCAAGAGAAACCTGAAGTGATTCGACACCGAATGCTGACTTTTGGATTGTCCTTGCGCTTTCCTTTGCAGCTCAAACCTGATGCTTGGATCCGGAAAAGCCACTGCACTCCTCAAGACGCCGTAGATCTGCATCGCGACATTCAATCTCGAACAAGCGTAGCGATACATCATTCGACATTCGTAGGAGATGACGAAGCAGCATGGTCAGTTCAGCTTCTGAAACAAGCGTGCGACAGGTCGGCTGGACGTGTGGTTCAATTCCAGCGTCATCGTGGGCAATCGAAGGAGAAGAACAGTAGAGAAGTAAGGAAGAGCGGGAGATTTGTTGTGCTCGATGTTGGCGGGAGTATATGCGTGTGAAAGTACGTACGTGTGCTTGAGGTCAAGAGAACCCAAAGGATGATCGAGGGCGCTCGGACAAGAGGCAGCTTTTGCGGAGGATGATCAAGATGGCAACGAATCCACAGAAACCCGACCGAGGTGGAACAGCATACTAGTGTATCGTCATAGCCTTGATCACCGTGTCTGTTGTAGCTATCATGCTCATCTTGCTTATATAGTATACCGAGTCAGTAGTAATTTCCCTTACCAATCCTTCCTTGTCAGCACTGATGCAAGCCGGACATCCAGCGCGGGGTTATGCGGCAACACCGAGCCGAGCGAACACGACGACGCATACGACGAACAGACAGACGTGGAGCAGCAGCTTCTCCTTCTTCTGGCTCTTCTCTGCTCACCATTGCTTGCTGCTCTCGCTACTCGACACTCTCCTCGCTCGCCCTCAAGCTGCCCATCAACGCCCTGCTCATAGCCGCCGGAAAAGCTCAGAGACAAAATCCTGCAAGTACCCCGAGACGATCAACAACCATGCGCTCGTCGAACAGCAGCAGCAGCAAGAGTGGGAGAAGCATGCAAGCTGCATGGCGAGGCGAGACTGTGCGCTGACTTTCCCTATCCTCTTCTGTCGCTTGGAGGTCCCGTCATAGCTGACCAGGATTGTTTGGACGCGTACGCAGACGGCGCTCGTCCAATTCATCGGAGATTCGGCTACAACCCGTAAATCCGAACAAGGCATAAACTCCTTGAACCGGCCTCAAGACACTATCAATGTCCTCTTCAATCCATCAAGGAGAGCTCAGAGGGTATCATCGTCGTTGCTTTCTTGTGGATTGTGAGTATCTACTCTTATGGCTGCATGACGCGCTGAAGCTGACATGTCGGTATCCACTACCGCCACATGGCAGCATCCCAAGAAGCAGCAAACTCAATGCCATCACTGCTGGACCTACAAGAAACTTGGATAGTCTACCTGAGATTCATTATGTCCTTCTCTCACATACCGAGTAAGTAAGACTCTGCGACCAGCAATACTGGGGGCGATGTTAGATTCTGAATACTGACTTTGTAATTTCCCCACAGATTGGAAAGACTCGATACAGCTACGTTGCTAGGCCTATACAAACGAGATGGGTCGAGATTCATCGTTGCTTCAGGTGAGTTTTCCACATATAGCCGTATCAGTCATTTGTCAGGGATATTGACGAATGACAACGATCTTCCAGGCGCATCCCATAATCTCGTCAAAGCAGGCATTCCATCCCACCAAATCACCGAACTCTCCTCCTTCAAAGATGAAGTCTTCCCGCATAGCTCGAATAGAAATCTTCGCGTGACAGCAGTTCCAGCAGTTGCAGATTCTTCATCGACCAGACATCATTTGTCGAACGCATCGCACTGGGTCGTACAACATGAGAATGTTGCATCTGAGAAAAATGAAAGCTCTGAGGAAAGTATCAAATCGACGGTTCTTTTCATTGCGTGAGTCTTTCTTCTAGATTCTAAGACGATTCTTGATGAGCCCAGGCTGATGAAAACGCAATCATGTCGCAAATGATATTACAGGAGCTCAAGTCGAAAGGCATATGCACGCGTACAAGCGGATGATTCAGTCAAAGCATTATGGAAAGACGTCCAAGCTCGTTATGGGCCTTTAGATCTCGCTTTTATTCCAGTATGGGCGGGCAAGCGCGAGTCGCCTAGCTTCCTCAAGAGGGTAAGCGGGGTCTCTGACTGATTACATCGTTAATCCAACAACGACTGAGTCCTTTCGGCTTTCCTCGAATGCAGATCTTCTCGAAACAGAGTGCAAATCAAATTCAGGACTATGCACCTGTGGAAGCAGCGGACGTGCATCAAGCACTACGGAGCGGTCTCAGTATCGCCATGATCCACGGTCTTACACCTCGCATATTATCACCCTTTAGCGACGACAACGATGATTCAGACGACTCAGAAGGATCTTCAAGCTCAATCAAGACGCCACAAGCAGTACAGGCCATTACACAGCTGAAAGCGGCGTGCGATAGAAGTGAGAGACGAAGTGTGGAATTTAGAAGGGGTCAAGGTAGTATTAAGCGGAAACAGAAGAATGGGAGAAGAAGTGGCAAGAGTACTTTTGCTGTCCTTAACGAGGGGCAGAGTATTTCGTTATAGGAAGGGTGATCCTGCGCTAAGGCGAGCATAAGATGGGTCGAGCCTGAATGAACGATAGTATAACATAGTAATATAGTAATATAGCAATATAGTAATATAGTAATATAGCAAGATAGTAATATAGTAATATAGTAATTCTTGGAAGGAGTGATTGATACGATGCTTATCTCCCGTATCCAATTTCACGCACGTTTATGTAGATGTAGGCATCGATCTCCGTAGGTCAGTCTTCTTAGCAGTTCCCGGCAGTTTGTGCATGGTTCCAATAGCTGCACCTAATTGTATCCTACATGATACCCAGTCAAGTTTGCTAATAGTAACACCGTACATGATCCCTTCGCTCTCCATGCAGTCTTAACTCCGCGCTCTAACGCCTCACTCGGGCCAGGGCTGACAAAACTGCAAGTGTCAATCTCCGACTGTTTCTTCAGGCCAACCCAGGACGAGACGGAAAGAGCAGGTGTAGCGAGCACAAGGAGTGCACACGGTAGTCCAGTGGAGGCCACCTTCGACTGCTGCACGCTTCCCTCCGTCCGGTCGCTTCAAGGCAGTGCTCTCGCCTTGCCGACCGCCGGCAGCCCAATTTGAAGAAAGCAGCAAGACCAGCAGGAAAAGGATCGCATATATCGCAGTACGCATCGTCAACCGCAGAAGCTGCATGTGCATATAGGGACACGCATACCGGAGAGCAGGCAGAACTTGCATAGTCTAGTTCGGCACTCGATTTCGAGAGCTTGACCAGCGCTGCCGAGAGCCAGCATCATCGAGCAATTACAGCCTTGGAGAGCGCGGAGAGCGACACAAGAGGAGAATCGTCAATAACTCATCTACCCATACTATCTACTCGCAGTGAGATAGGTCAGGTCTACCCGCAATGCCCATCTTTGGGACGGGCTCGTCTCCCGCAAACGTCCAGCGAGACAAGGATGTGCCCATCACGCCCAAAACGCTGAAGAAGCGCGGTCAGGGTAACTCATGGACCCGCTTCTGGAAGAAGGGTGAGTGCAAGCTTCATCTACGTTCTTGAGTGTCTTCCTGCAGACAGGTCTCGCTGCTTTATTCGATGTCCAACCTGCTGTGCATGGTTGCTTCCTTCGATGGCCATTACAAACCATCGTACAGACTGCTGACATATCTCGGATTTCTCGTTGATTCTACCAAGTCAATAAATTCGATGCTCTCACATGGTTCGAGCCGAAACGACCACCGCCAGTACCTCGCAATGTATTCATTGATCTGCCTCTACCACCTACGATATGGGCTCCAACAGCAAAAGGAAAGAAGCAGCTTAAATCTGGAGTTCCAGAGTCCGAGGTCGATAGAAAGGTCGGAAAACAGGCTTTACAAGCTTATCAATACCCGAGTAATCAGGTACGCGCTACAGTTCTGCTCTCCCATTGCTTGCTCTCTTCAGCTTTCAAGCGAATGTGTTGTGGGATGAATTGGCTGATCACCATTTGGGCCACCGTCCTGCTGCTCGCCAAATGCAGGTCCTCACTTCGAAGTACAACGTCGTCACTTTCTTACCCAAGAATCTCCTCGAACAATTCAGAAGAATAGCAAATATCTTCTTCTTAGTACTAGTCATTTTACAATTCTTCCCAACCTTTTCACAAGTTTCACCCGCTTTATCGGCTCTGCCTCTGCTTGTCGTTCTCGCTATTACAGCACTGAAAGATGGCTATGAAGATGTAAAACGTCATCAGTCTGATAGATTTATCAATAATCTTGGATGTCATGTCCTCGCTGGCCCTGGTGTTAATAATCCAAATCTTACTATACCGAAATCGAGAGGTGTCAGCATGAGATGGTTAGGTGATTTGTTCCCTTGGTTGGGCTCTGTTCCAGTTATAGGCAAGAGGGAGTCAGCACGCAAAGCAGCTAAAGAGAGTGACAGAGCAGCAGCGCAACAAGATCATCATAATGCGAATGGAGAAGAAGACCGACCGGATGACTTCGATGCTGCTGAGAGAGCTTCACTAGTTGGACCCAAGACACATTGGTGGGGAAGAAGAAAGAGAGCCCTCTCTATACGAAGCAAGAAGAGTTCTAGCGGTACGACTGAAAAGGAGAAACCTGGACGAGGTGGTACTATTGGATCGGATGGTGTTTCGCAGCCTAAAGGAGTGCAGAGAGTTGAGACCTTCTTCGTTGATGATGACCATCATCAAGCTGGACACTCGAGAGAAACGACAGGAGCTTCAACACAACAGTCTACAACCGCAAATGCGAACGCCACAGCACTTGGTACAGGAGCAGCAGTAGTAGCGTCGTCACCTGACAGAGCACACTGGAAGAAAACAAGATGGGAAGATGTCAAAGTTGGGGATTTTGTCCGATTGAGAGATAACGATTCTATCCCTGCCGACATCATCATTTGCGCAACATCAGAAGAAGAGAACGTCTGCTATCTAGAAACCAAGAATCTAGACGGAGAAACAAATCTCAAAGTACGAGAAGCAGTTCCTGAATTGACACATATCAAGAACGCAAAAGCTGCTTCTGAAGCTAAATTCGTTATCAAATCTGAAGCTCCTGATGTTAACATGTTTAAATACAATGCTGCTATTGAGCTGCGTGATGGCCAAACTGGAAAAGATGGCAAACCTACAGTCGCTCCTGTTAATCTAAATACGATACTTCTTAGAGGTTGCGTACTTAGAAATACGGAATGGGTTATCGGTGTCGTCGTTTTCACTGGCATTGATACGAAAATCGTCATGAACTCGGGTGGGACACCATCAAAGCGAGGTCGTGTTGAGCGTCTCATGAACCCTATGGTGTAAGTCGGGAATTCGATGATCTGATGCGGAGATCAGCTTTTATTGACATTCATGATTGAATCCTCAGCTTCCTGAATCTTGGTCTCCTCGCATTGATGTGCGTCATGTGCGCCATCGGCGATCATTTCATGCAAAGATATTACTACCCACGAAATGCATACTGGCTATATGGCGCAAACACAAGAGGGGACAATCCAAATATCAATGGTCTCATCTCTTTTGCGAACGCTATGATCACATTCCAGAATATTGTCCCTATCTCTCTTTACATCTCTATCGAATTCGTAAGAACGGTACAAGCACTCTATATCTGGGGTGATGACGAGATAAAGTACATGCTCACTGGAAGAAGGACTATTGCCCGAAGTTGGAATCTATCGGATGATTTAGGTCAAATTGAATACATCTTTTCGGATAAAACTGGGACACTCACTCAAAACTCTATGCAATTCAGACATTGTACGATTGGAGGAAAAGAGTATATGGGAGATGATGTAGTGCCTGAGAACACTGTCGTTCCGGAGATGAACAAGAAGGCTCCTGGCGCAGGAGCAGCGGTCGAACAGTCTCAACGTCAAGATGATCTAGAGAATCAGGAATCTGTCTATCAATCCAATGCTTCGTCCTCTGGCGATGAAACACGCGTCGGCAAAGCTGTACCGTCAAGCGAGGACGACAAGAAGCAGACCAAGTTGCCCGCCGAGGTGGTCGCGCCTTTCCATGACTCTGCCATCGACCGTGACCTGTCTGCGGGAGGTGTACAATCTGAGCGCATCAACATGTTCTTCCATAATTTGAGTCTCTGCCATACTGTTCTCGCAGCAGAAGATGGTGAAGGTCTCATCGAATATAAAGCACAATCACCCGATGAAGCCGCTCTAGTACAGGCTGCCGCAGACGTAGGCTTCGTCTTCAGACGTCGCGATAGGGAAATCCTCAATCTCCAAGTACCTGGCTCAGACCGCATTCAAAAGTTTGAACTTTTGCAGACTTTGGAGTTTACCAGTGCTAGGAAGAGAATGAGCGTCCTCCTTAGACCGCTAGAAAGTGACGAGAAGAGGATCATACTCTTTGCTAAAGGTGCAGATAATGTTATATTCGAACGCTTGGTTGAAGGGGATGACGAGTTCAAGAAAACGACTGATACACACCTCGAAGAATTTGCTAGTGAAGGTAGGCCCTTGGTCCTTTGTCTCTGCATGACATACGATGACTAACACTTGCGAGCTATTCAGGTCTCCGAACACTCACTTTGGCTTATAAGTACCTTAGTGAGGAGGACTACGAAGCCTGGGCGAGGAAATACCATGCTGCAACAGTTCTTATCGATGGACGAGATGAGGCTATGGAAAAGGTTTCCGCTGAAATTGAAGGAGACCTTCACTTGCTTGGTGCCACTGCTATCGAAGATAAGCTACAGGACGGTGTGCCAGAGGCCATTGCAGATCTCAAGCGTGCTGGTATCAAGGTAAGTTCTCCCAGCCACCTTGTAAACATTGTCGCCATGCTAAAGAGTGCCCCTCTGCAGGTCTGGGTTGCAACTGGAGACAAGCTCGAAACTGCCATCGCTATCGGTATGAGCTCAAACTTGCTCGCACGCGATATGAATCTTATCATCATCCGCGGCGGTGAATATGGCACGAACAAGTCGACTTATGATCAGATCAAGAGTGCTCTGGTCAATTTCTTCGATGCACGAGGTGAGGTCGAAAATGCTGTTTACCAGCCTCCTGGAATAGAACGCACGCGCAGCAGGCCCAGTCTGCATTTGCGAAGAACCTCTAGTCGACACAGACCGTCTTTGAATCGGAGGAACTCTTTCGCTTCGGGTATGTCAGAGTTCATCGACGAAGATAACGGAAGAAAGCCGGGTGGTTTCGGACTGGTCATCGATGGTTCCTCTCTGCAACATGCATTTGCCGAAGACTTCACAAAGGAACTTCTTCTCGATCTCGCAACTAGATGCACAGCGGTCATCTGCTGCCGTGTCTCACCTTTACAGAAAGCTTTGATCGTCAAGCTCGTCAAAGAGGGTCTTGGTGCTATGTGCTTGGCTATCGGTGACGGCGCAAACGATGTCTCTATGATTCAAGCTGCCGATGTCGGTGTCGGCGTAGCTGGTGAAGAGGGTCTTCAGGCTGTCAATTCTTCGGACTATGCCATTGCGCAATTCCGCTTCCTCTGCCGCTTGCTCTTCGTTCACGGTCACTGGTCATACATGCGAAACTCTGAGTGAGTAGAAGTGCGCTTTGAGCTAGCACCACGAGTGCTTTACTTACATGTCTACTCTCCTCAGGATGATCTGCAATTTCTTCTACAAGGAAATCATTGGTATCGGCATTCTCTTCTTCTTCCAGTTCTACTGCGCCTTCTCCACGACAACAGTATACGAGTACACGCTTCTCCTCTTCTGGAATGTGTTTTGGACGCTGCTTCCGGTCCTTGCAATGGGAATTTTCGACCGCACTATGGATCAGCACGTTATTATGCTAGTTCCCGAAGTCTACCGCTACGGCATTCAGAACGCATGGTTCGGCCTCAAGCGCTTCTGCATATACATGTTCGACGGAATATACGCCTCAGCCATTTGCTACTTCTTCCTCTTGTACGCATACGACACGACATCCGCCCGTTCGGACGGCTTCGAAGTCTACATCTACGAGTTCTCGACCGTCATGTGTATCATCGCAGTCATCAACGCGAACGTCTACAACGGTCTAAATACCCATGCATGGAATTGGTGGGTATTGGGCTGCGTGTTGGTCGGTCCTGTCCTCATCTTGTGCTACACTGCCGTGTATGCTTCGATATCGCCCGGATGGATCTGGACTACTGTCTACGGACTCAACTACTTCCTATGGGGCTCCGCATACTTCTGGTTCGGCATGCTATTCTGCTTCTTCGTGTCTCTCTTACCGAAGTACTTTATGCGATACTGGAACTCCCTGTACCGCGCAACTGATATCAACATCCTGGCCTACATCTCGAAAGTCGACCCGCATCACGACTTTGCGAATGACCCTATGCTACCTGCTGCACGTGAACGTAGAAAATATGTACCTGGGAACGAGTATCCGCCGAAAGCATCGAAAGACATGCCTATGCAGACACTGGCACAACAAGGCCGTCGCATGACCGACATGTCCGGTAGCTTGGTGCCTGTATCAAGTAGAGGCTTCGCCTTCGATGAAGACCCGTACCCGCGCAGATCAGCAAGCAGCCGACCAGACTCGTTAGCGGGCTTAGACGCAGCGCCGACAAGGAAGCGATCGCATAGCATTAAACTTGGTCCTGTCAACCTTACGATGCCAAGCATGCGCAGCCCCAGCACTCTTCGTCGCAAGAAGCATTCGAACACTATCACAACGCTGCTTGAACAGGGAGAGCCTGAATCTCCACGAGCGAGTCGCCTTAGGCACGAGTCAAACGATGCGTCGCGTCAGACGCCTTCTCGCAGCTATGCATCTCCATTGTCTGCTGCCGATGCTCCTACAGGAAGTCCAATCAGATCACCAAGGTCACCTCCGACTGCGGCACAGCAAGAGCTTCAGCAATATCAACCTGGCTCGCCGGCGAGCTTCTCGCCTGCCATGCGCCAGCTGTCAGTGGATCCGCCTACCGAGGAGAGCCTGCTGGCTCATCATCGCAATCACAACACGCCCTCCCCTCAAGGCAACTCTACGACGACTCCGCATATGTACATCACTGATTCGCGATAGATGTCTCAACTGCCTGTTCGACTCGTCTCGAATCATTCGAATATTACGGATTTGCTACACGGAGCTCGCCAGGCAATCGTCATTCAACCTTTAATTTCATTCAACCTTCAATTTAGATCTTTGTGCCTGAGCTATTACACTTGTAAATGACCTAAACAACAGCATCGGGGAAGTTACCGTGTGATGTTATATTATCGTAATCCGGCAGTCGCTACTCGAGTCCGACAATCCGTGCCTTGGGCTATCGGGCTGTGGCAAGAGGTTTGTGTGTGCGAAATCTGGGGTCCTCCCATCGATTCGCCGGCCATCCGGCTGTCTTGCCTGCGGTCTCACCAGAGCAGAAGCCCTCCGCAGTCGGTACACTAACCGCAAAGGAAGCCTTCGCACGGACCACCTGACATCATATGATGCACACTGGGATGACTGGCTCGTAAGCGCACAGTCCTTTGATGTTGATGATTCGTTCGGACGATAGAGTGAGATGGTCCTCATCTGGCGTTTTCATCCCACCAGATTTTGGCAACTTCGTATACAAACTCCACCTGTTTTGGTGTCTGAACCATGGTAGTGCGTTGATCTCTAAGATTGTCAATTGTCGCCATGACGAAGTCCAGATCTGAACCTTTCGGTTGCGACTGCTGACCATCGTTACCACTTGCTCCTTGCTTGTCCTCCTTCTGCAGGAACGAGGGCAAAAGTCCACGTGCTCGCCCACCTGCCTTGGAAGCAGAGCTCGGAGCAGGAGTCGATGGAAGAGGGCCTAAAGGTGAATGTTCGAGGCTCTGTGACAAAGATGCGAGACCAGTAGAGTCTGAGTTGACAAGCTCCTCTAGTAGTGTGGCTAGCCAGGCAATAGCTATGAAGGAGCCAGTGCGACCAACACCAGCCGAGCAGTGAGCGACCAGCGAGCTAGGCGTCCCTCGCTCCCCTGTCGAATCCAAGAGTGTATTGATATGCTTCATAAGCTTCAGCACTTCCTGCGGTGAATCTGGAACTCCGTGATCTTGCCATCCTAAATATTCGACTTGATGGACAGTGACTTTTCCATCACCGCTTGTCAAGAGCAACTCATTGGTCCTCCATCCTCTATTGTGCTTCTCATCCTCCTCTGAAGAAGGCGTGGTCGAGACGAAAGTAACGGATATAGGCAATTCTGAACCTTCTCGCCATACTACTTGCGGTCTCTCGTATCTAGAAGTAGGCTGACGAAGTACGCTTGGGATGTACTGCTCTACTTCTATGTTATCTCCGACTGCTTCAGGCCAGTACCTTGCGGACTTCTCGCGGCCGCTTTCCCGGCATGCTGTGAGCATTAGAATGACTTTTGGAGGCGAGCTTGCGACCGGCTGACCGGAAGCACCGCCCGGCGTGTGCAGAAACAGGGACAAGAAGTCATGCACTGTCTCATGGACAGGCGCTTGACTGGCTATCCAGGCGCGATGAGGTGTAGCAGGTTCCCGCAGCCAGCTCGCATTGATGTAGGACTGCTCGGCTGAGCGTTGCCCTAGAGTCACGCGGGTTGCATCGTATGGCACGATGTCAGAGTATCTATGCAGAATGACATATATGCATCAGCTAGCAGAATAATCAACGGTACGAGCTATACATACCGGTTCCGCATCGCGTTCAATTCACGATCCGCATCATTAGCCTTGAACGCATTACGGGCTTCCTGTGATAGTACAGCGAGAGGTACTTTGGCCAGCTTCTGGGGATCACTGAACGCGACAGTCCGTCTTTGAGCTTCTCTTCGAGCCAGTATGTCTTGCACATGGGATCTATACTGAGCTGATGCATGGAAGGCGCTTAGCGGCGCAGGCAGGCTTGACGATGGCATCTCAGCGGTTCATGGAGTAGCCCATTGAGTATATGTTTGAGAGTCGCAGGCCAAAGATGCATCCAATGTAATAGACGGCGTTGACTGGCCACCAAGAGTGCTTGTATCGTCGACGTGACTGATTGAGGTGATCGAGGGATATCGAGAACGACAGTCCTTTCCTTCTCTGCTTTTCTTTGCTCTTCATTACATACTATCGACTTTCTCATACACAGCAAGATGATCACTCGGATACGAAACTGAATCCGTTGACAGCTTGTCCTCCCGCATCGATCCAGCCTCAACAACCACGAAAGCACGCGTTCACGATGTTCGGAGAGTCGACATCCGAGTCACCCAGGCAGCCTTCTGTGAGCCTCAGAGCCTTATCAGTCTATATTTGCCAGTCTAATCATAGTGTACTCTCTCTAAAAGCCCTGGGACTCGCGTCTCTTGACACCGACTGGTTGCAAGACTCCGGTCTCCAACGCCACCGGTGGCAGCCATCAGCAACACTCGCTTGTCCCGGAAGAGGATCTTTCAGGCCACATCGAATACAAGCTTCGATTACCAGCAAATCCTAGCGTGGACAGACTCGCCCGCCTTACTTCTCAGCTCAAATGGCGCCTCCTCGAAGGCGGAGGCGTAAGGCTTTCCCATTTCACCTATATGACTCGAGACTTTACCACTGACTCATATGCTTTATTCGGACTGTTACCGCTCTCTGTGCAACATTGTAGGAGTCAATATATGAACTTGGAGTTTGCGACAATGGCTTGCTGCTCGGCATCGGTATTGATGAGATCGATACCTCCATACACACCTTGCACCGGATGGCGAATGGCTTGGGAGCTACCGTCAAGATAGCTCGACGCATGCAGATCTCAGCTGAAGGGATCAAGGAACTTCCGCTAGACGACGACCCTCCGATACAATGGCCATGCACTGTCAAGGATAAGCCGCCAATACAGAATCGACTGCCACTAAACGACAAAGCCGGTGTAATACCTGGCCCTCCTCCATATATTCAGAAGCGACGACTGACAAAGAAAGATAGGCGTCAAATCGCACGCGAGCGTGAACGATGGCTCAAATCGTGTACTGAGCAATGGCATGTAGCCACTACTCCGCCAGCAGACGAAGTACCTGGCCTTTCACTTTCTCCTTCTCCCCCTTCGTCCACGGCTAGCAGGCAATACAATGATGTACTGCAGACTGGGAGCGTCTGCGAGACTCACAGAGAATCTGCACACGTTCACGTGATAGGTCCGATGGGATCGAACGAAAAGCGGGGGCCTCAGAAGCCAATACCCGTCGAGATTGGCGAAGCGGAGCAAGCTCAGCATGCTTTGCGACGGCATCTTCGAAAAGAATGGAAGAGGGAGAAGCAACACAAGAAACAGCTTGACAGAGCTCGTCAGCTATCTCACTCACATTGCTCCCGACGGGTTAAGACTCATCACGGCTTAAGTGCATGTAGTCTGAGTCGGCAGGACCGATATCTTGATGGACTGGCAGCTTTGTTTGGGGACCTTCTCGTGAACGAGGCAGAGAATGATGCTACAACCAATGAGTATGCAGAGCAGGATGATACAGCTGCTACTACAGTTGCAAGCAATCAACCCCGCTACGAAGAGCCGCCAATGAGTTCAGACAATCGACGAAGAAAAGGTCCCGCACTGTCGCCGACCTGTTCACCCCTCTCTGGTGCGCTTACGCCAGCAGTAGACATCAATATCGCTAGTTCGGGTGTACAAGCAGGCCCTCAGCCTATCGGCATAAACTTCGGCCACGCAAGGTACACAGCATCGGCACGACGTCCTAAACACACCTTGCCCAAAACATTGGCGTTAGAAGATAGATATGCTGTTGAATGCGTCATCAAAATGCCAGCGTATCTCACACCCGAAGAGTGCACAGATGATGAGGCTAGCTTACAGCAAAGCGCTGAGTCCGTTGAAGTCGACATGTCCTTTTCGTCAGTGCACACCATGCAAGTGCATAGCAATGCAGAGGATACCGTTTCAGTAACGAATGCCGAACTGAATTTCCGCGGTAACAACAGAAAGAATAAGCGCGAGAAGGCATCTCGGCCTGCTCGTGAGCGCAACCAGCTACAAAGCTTCATAGACTTTGAGACAGTGTGGGATGAGCTGGAGATGGATCTATAGGGGATTTTTGTCACGCCGTCGAGTATGAGTCAAGCGTCGTTTCCGGAGCAAATGTAGCATATTCTCGCAATGCTCAGTTCGCGTTGTTCCGCTAGAGCTGTAACACATATACAATACGCAAAATTTCCATGAGAGTGATGAAACTCTGCACTGAACTAGTCCCAGCAATACAACAATAGGCACCAATTGTGGGCAAAGCCAGCTGATTTATTGGAGTAGATGATCGCGATACTGTCAAGAGTGAATGATGGGCATCAGTATCACTTGTCGACAACCTTCCTGCTGCGGGCGTTGCACCCCGTAGACGAAGATACTTACATGTTTCTGGCTGTTGTGGACCTTTCCAACTTTTAGAGCATGCTTGTCCCACTGTCTTTGGTGTGTAACAAGCTTCGTATCTCTCTTTGCGTGTCTTGCTTCTCCTGCATTGCGGGCGACTACCATTTCTAGACTAGATCCATCCTTCCGTGGGACAAGGGCAGAATGACTTTCCTCACGTCGAGCAGCTTTGGCTGTCATCGCAGCTGCTATGCGCGAGATCTTATCTTGAGGCTCTGCAATCTCCAGATATGCTGTTCACGATATGTCAGTAATGCTTCAGTCATAATATAAGGCTATCGATAGGAGGTGTATGGACTCACGCATGACATTCGCTTTGTAGATACCCTTCAATGCTCTATGGCCTATGCGCATGCCAGACGGAAGGACTAACTCATAGTCGCCCTCGCCTTGCTGTAAACGGCGATCTAATTGATCGACTCCTTGAGTACGTGTCTTCTTGCGTATGGCAGAGTAGTCCATAACAACTTCATCGGTCTCATTAATGTCTGATCCATCTTCATCCTCCCACTCGGCATTGTCGCCTGCGGTATCCATCTCCTCATCAGTACCATCTGCACCCCACGTGCTGGTGAAATCATAATGGTCTGAGTACTCCAGTCTTTGATCGTCTGTGTCCCAGGGTATACGGCAATGGATTTTGTCGACCATGTGCTTGCGGACAGCGTGCAAACCTCGATGTGCTCGCTTGACGAGCTCAGCATCACCCTCTTCACCCGTGACGAATCCTCCGAATCCGTGACCGCAGAAGATGCAGATATTTCCCAATGCGATATCTTCGCCTAGTTGCTTGAGTAACCCAGGGATGTCGATGCAGTACTGAGCATCTGGGATGTAGAAGGCGTGGTTATGCGCCATGTGTTTCAGGTTGACCTCCAGTGATTCGAATGAGCGAGGGCAGAAGAGACAGGATGTAGCTTCGAGTTTGGGCATGGCAGGTGCTGCCTTCGACGTTGATGCTGTCATTTCCGTGTCTTCTGGTTCTGCAGCTGCTGAAGGATCGAGTGGCGATTCTGCTGCAGCTTGAGCGGAACCATCTTCATCTGCAGTTGCAGCAGCATTGCCAGCACTATTCTTGCCCATCAATTCATCCACAGACATGTTCTTGACTGCCTTGAGTACATTATCTCTGTGCTTCTTGCTGTTCAAATGATCATCGTACGCATTCTGAGAATTGAATTTCTTGACGCAGGCTTTGCACGTTTGCTTCTGGGCTTCCTGGCCCGCGACAAGCTGATTCTGTCGCTGTGCAATCTTCTCATTGAAGACCTCTGCAGTGATTGGAGGCAGGTCTGCTACCTTTCGCTTTGCATTGTAGCGGTGGAGGTCGCTCTTGGTGAAGTGCTCTCGCTGGAGCGCTGCACTCTGGAACTGCAGCTGGCAGGTGACGCAGGTGAAGCCGAAGTCTGCTGCTGACATCTTGAAGGGCAGTTGTGTGTGATGTGATGGAGATGAAGAGCAATACAGGCTTAAATAAGTCCTGCTTGGTGCAAATCAGAATGTATACGAAAGCAAGGATGCTACAAGTCAGCACACGGATTTGCAAGCAAGAAAAGTCGCCACATCTGCTGACAAAGCAGCATGATTCACCCATATCTGACTTCTCGACATCTGCTCTCCACAGGGCAATGGTTCGGTGCTGTAAGGGACTGGTCTGTCAGCTAGCTGCATCGGGAAGGACGCATGGTGCAACACGGATATCATAACGAGTCGAAGCCGAAGACCCATTTCTCAGCCGCCTGACCATACTCCGAAACTCGGACAGAATTCAAGGCTAGAAAGATTGTATGACAGACAGGGTCAGTAGATAGATCCAATAGATAGGCTCAATAGATACATCATATAGATTCAATCGGGTACATACAACCCCTCAAAAAGCTTTCGCCCTCATCTTTTGAGTGTGCGCGTGGAAGCCAGAGAGCTCGTTTGAGTTGCGTCGTTTTGGACGATTCAGTTCTAATATGCGTAATGAGGTGCATTCCGGGGACTCTGCAGGCATCTACGGAGATTAGACCATTCAGGAGATGCGCGTGGCTGACTTGGTCGGGACACCTCGTCAATGCTCAGATCGACCATGAAGCCTGGTCCCCGTTTCCACCTGGCCGAGACATCGAGATCCTCATCGATTCTGGTATATTTCTGGGCCTTGCTGGAAATTTTTCCCTGCGACTTGAAAGTCTTGTCAATCTCGGCGATGGTTTTCAGGTTCATGAAGCCAGCACTTGGGTGCTTCAAGGCGGTGGTCGGCTCCTCGTACAGGGTAAACCACGGTATTCCTGCCAGGCATGTCAATCACAATTTGCATGCGAAATAGCGATGCAAAGCAGCTCACTGCGTCTTTATAAGCTTCCCTTACAATTACCTACAAAGCCAATGGCGAAGAAAGCTTCAGCCCACCAAAACAATAGACCAAGCAGCCTCCATTAAAGCAGGCTTCCTCGTTTTCTTCCGTGCTTCACGCCATTTAAGCTGTAATTTCATATCGAGCATCCTATCCATGAATTGCGAGATGTTGCTTTTGTCGTCCTTTACGCACTTATTCCGCTGTAAGACGGGAATAGGGTATACGGATATCATGGTCATCTACTGAATCTGCTCTTTCTCATTCTATGACTGCCAAATTGCTAGTTTTGCGGGATGATTAGCGGTACTTTCATCCTCCTCTTCGACGTACCCAGAATCATCATACCTTGACGGAGGCTTTCAGCTTGCAGAATTACCTCCTAACATACTCGTTTTAGCGATCAGATCGAGCGTCATGGGCTGATGATGATGGCTTTGCATCATATATATACTTTGCTTTTCTTATTCTTCTTCCGAAAACCCCCCTTCTTTCCTCGAACGGCACTGTAAGCATGCGAAAAAGAGAAGGCGGGCAAAACAATACCATTTAGCATGGTTCCCGGTAACGGATGTTTATAGTTTACTTCTGCCTTCTTAGACTTGGAGTGACGCACGCAATGCTGTATGGTGAAGAGCTAGGTGCTGCAGATAAGACTGGCGAGCGGGATAATGTATAATTACCACGTTGAGACTGCGCTGGCTGGTGGTGGCTCCTCATCTTTTCGAATGATCAGTGAACTGAGGGTGGCACAAAGTGTCACTATATTCGGCCTCTAAGGCGGAAGCAGCAACTCACGAAAGCTAGCATCGCCCAACCCGCAAATGACAGCAATGAGCCCGAGCAAGCTTTGCCTTCACCTGAAACCAGTCTCGTGTTCCTGCGGGAGGCTTCGTAATTCCAAGTTCTCTATTCCATCTGTCTCTTTCTGCCCTTTCCCTTGTTCTCATTTGCTTGGAAGTCATCTTCACGCTCGAATCATCTGCCTTGGTATCTTCCGTATGCGGCTGACCCTTCTCAATGCCACCTTTGCTTGTTATTAGAGGTCTCGCGAGAGTCTTCATCATGCCGCCTGGAAGCGGGACTTTCATTCCATGGGCGAATTCTTCCATCCCCTTTGACTCGCCCAAACTCCTTCTCTAGAGCTTCCTTTGATCACTATTCTTTTGCTCGGTGTACGGGACGCATGGTAATTCAGACGTGCTGCCTCATTTGTGACTGGATCATGCTCCGCTTCATCATTCACCACCAACCAGGCAATGAAGCCCGTCCAGGCGCAACGCCCCTGTGAGCCATGCTAGCAGAAACAGATACAGCTTCGCTTGCGTCGTGCCATGTCATGTCGCTTCGTGTTATGCTGTACTGTGTTGATGCTGAAGGAGAGCCGGCGCCGGGAATTGCGAAAGTGGCGAAGAAGGTGGTGCACGATGCGCTTCTGATGGGTATGTCACTACCCTTCTTGCGTTATTACGACTTGGACGTGTACCAGGATGAGATAGCGATAGTTGGTAGCGAGGAGGGGAAACTGTAGGTATCAGCGATACAGAATGCTGTGACGATGATGTTGATAAGCCTGTACTGCTGGATTGAGCAGCTGTGGACGCGGCGTAGATTACAGCCCTGGGCAGGCGAGATATGCCGTCCGGGTTGACAGGTGTAGGAGTGCTAGAGTATATAGCTGGAAAGTAGCTGTCATTGTTTTATGATGATGATGATGTGCTGCCTGGCTTGTCCTGCGGACGATGCACGTGTGCAGATGGTGGCATGTGTGCAGGCGAGTATGATCATGTTCTGCGATTGACGAGGTCGACTCGGACACTGCTTGTACATGCATGCGCATCTTGGAATGGGTCTTGAGGACGAATATGGGTAGGCTATGTCTGCTATCTCAATCGACTGGCGTGTGTTGCTCTTGCATTGTCTGTCGAGGTTCTGCTGCTTTGTCCACGTGTCCACGCGCCTGATCCTTGCGCAACACACTCTGTGGTCTCGGAGGCTCAGGACATGGATGTGCAAGTGGGTGCTGTTTATCACAAGCCAGTAGTGAAGATGCAGTAGCATCGCTTCGTTCGCGTTTGCGGAGACCAGGCTGCAATGAATCGAGAATGGGCAGGAGCATTGGAGTTGAGAGGCGACAAGCGAGTCGGGACATTGGGAGTCGTACCAGTGGCTGGCGAGGTGATAAAAACCTCCATTGCTGGAGTAGTCATTGATAAGACCAGGCAGTCTCACTCTTGCACGTCCAGAAGCACAGGCAGATGCAGGATGCTTCCTGCAAGGGTCACGTGGATATTCTGTATTACATGCATTTCGTTTGATGTAACTGTAGAAGGCGAGCACAGGCTACAGCAAGGAACTAGTACATGACAATGCAATGTAGTTTGACAGCACTTTCTACAGTCTTGTCAGGTTTGCATTTCTAATATATGTTTTTTCGCAATTGTGATGGCGAAGCTCGCCGCAAGCCTCTAGCTATAAAGATGTCACGAATGCATGATATTTACGGAAATCTCTCAGGCTCCTTGGCTCAGTGGTTCGCGGCTTCGCGGTTGAGTTTTGCAGGGGTAGTTGCGCCGCGTTAGCCATTACAAAATGGTTATCTGGGAAATTGTAACGGTTGTAAGGTTCGCCCTTAACGACAGTCAAATCCCAGGCCGACTGAGAATTCAATACTCACCATTCGATTACGACCTTGGGATTAAATTCAGGCCGGCCATGGTGTGGGAATGGAAGGGTGCCATAATCTCGCAAGAGAGGAAGGCATCCTGAAGTTTTGCCGAAAATTCATTAACAAGTTGAAGAGGCTATCTGCCTTCAGGAGGTCCGGGGTTCGAGGCCAGGTCTTGGAAGAAATGAAAGCACAGGGATACGGCGTTTTCGAAGCACGCTTTTCTTTTTGCTTTTTGCCTTGTTCAAGCACTTAGAGGGTGCCCCGGGCATACCAACCCTTTTCGTCGCCATCAGGGAGCGCACTTTGGCCCGCTGCCTTTCTGACTTGTGACCAGGGACAGCTCAAGAAATAATGGTGGGTTCAGTCGGAGTGTGTCCTTGCAGAACTTTTTTCCTGGCCTGGCTGTCCTCGTCGTCTTCGGAACCAGCGTGTCAGAACAGTAAGGTATGGACGACTGTCTGCCTCAACACCTGCACTTAAAAGCAGTAGCTGCCGATGTCATGAGTCAGGCGGACTGTGCACCACTCAGAGGACTTCGCCAGAGATTTGATGAGCCGGGAAACTTCCATGGTGGTATGTGGCTGGCGCATTGGTTAAGCTTGCAATGAACGACTGTTTCCCTGCAAGCACAGCTGCTGCACAATATCGGACGTTCAATTCAAGTGGTCTACATTTCCACTTCGAAAGCAAGCTTGTGTGCCGTATAAGAAGTCAGCTTGTAGACAGGTAGAAAGTTCCCAACTGGGACGACGATATCTCTCTCCTGGAAACTTTCCTTTGCCGTATTCATTTGAAACCAGCACTTCTATGTCTTGTACCCGGAATGCAGTGATTGCATTCGATATGGAGAAACCCTGGATCTTGCAAGCATTTTGCAAACACAATGACTTTCCTTTTGAACGTTCCTGCATGCTTGAGGAGTGTGATGATCTGCGATCCACCTAGCATGGCCTCATCTCTCTACTTCCATTTCTGCGGAAACTCGCCAGCGGAACGTTCGGCTTTGAGAAATATATAAATGACCTTTAGCATGTTGGCTGTTCTTACACCCTACTACTGACTGGAAAAGCAAGATTGCATAGAAGACCTTTTGTGGAATTCGAAATCCGGAGCATGCCTTCCCCGATCACCTTGTTCCATCGACAAAAGTGGGACCGGCAGCTTCACACACAACTTATCAGGACGTACCAGCACAAGAACATTATTGCATATATTTAACCGGAATTGTCTTCACACTATGACTACATTCCGGCGTTAACAATATTCCGCCTGAAGATGCTCTTCTACCAAGGTGACCACGGCGAATTGAGGCAAGTGGAAAGTCTGGGAAGAATCTAATCTTCCTTGACTGTCTGATGTACGAAGCCTGCTTGTCTGATGCAGTCGGTTGCGAGCGTCTCTAATACTTCTTCTGAATCCCATTGACCACTTTCTTCTGTCTTTTCACTCCCCTGCTAGTTTCAAAAAACAGCCTCATCTAGTATATTGTGGCTTGAAGTCAGCGGATCCGAAACTTCCTGCTCTTGTTCTCTTGATGTACTCCTGTCGTTATCGTTGACAGAGGTACCCTGAACACGATGTATCGGTCAACTCGAAGCGCAAACTTGACAATGGTGGGGCTCACTTAGTTCTACAGTGGACATATCTGCCTGGGCGGGCGTTGATTTATTTCAGGGTCTCAAGGAGCTTTGTATTGGGAGCATGCCGCACTGATCCTCCAGCTTGGCACGTAAAGTCCAGCGGGAAGCTAGGGATTACGTCAAATTGCAGCGTGGCCTGAGAGTTCTGTTGGATCGAAAGCAGTCTTTGATTGCGTGACAAGGCGAGCATGGTAGAGTTCATATGCTTACCTGGCCGCTTAACGATGTTCAATAGAGTAGCCTTCATCAATATCGACAGCGATGGATTGCTTGACAACGCCTGGCTGTGTAGCCACACCGTCCAGCCAAGGTTGCTTGTAGCAGATGCTAGTCTTGGCCTTGAACATTATCATCGGACTTCGGCAAAACCTGTAATAGCATTAATACCGCCGACTGACATTTCCAGAGCAGATGGAGAAGCGCGGTCATCGGAGACAAAGAAGGGCCAGAGTGCCTGTCTGTGTCACATGGGCTGGAAGGTACTTTCAATCAGTCATTTGGAGGATCAGCCCGAGTTTCAGCATTCGTACCATGATGTAGCCCGTGCTCGAATGACAGGTGGAAACTTGGAAGCGAATGTCGCAACCGGGAGGAAAAGGTCCGAGAGACTACCGGAAGCCAAGGGATGGTTCTCCATTCCGAGATAGAAGTAGATAGGAATATACAGGGTCTTTCGTACCGAAGGGAGTGGATACCTCTTTCCGTCATCAGACAGGCGCAGTATCCGTTTGCAGCTTATAGACCTGCTATGTGTATTGAGTGTCGAGCCATTGCAGTTGATTCTTGATTCCATCTGAGCTATCTCGGCTCTCAATGTATCTGGCCCATCACTTTTCAGGCTTCAATTGCAAAGGTCATCTCTTCCACTCTGTAGCGGGGGTGAACAGCAACCGGAAAGTGCAAATATTGACAGACTTGGAAACACATAGCTGTGAGCCCTTTTCTAAGCTGCAGCAGGATGGGCAAGAGCCTGAGACAACCTTCACCATGAAGTTGTCATGCTGAAGTTTGTCTGTTCTTTGGGGACCGCGGTAGGCGGGCTAGCCCTGCCGAGAATAGCAACATAGAGGGAGGCAAATACAGAACCAGATGTCAAATCAGACGGCACGGAAAACAAGTCATATTCATCATCTTTCGTAATTCGGGGGCGAGCTCGTCGATAGTGCTGTCCAGCCATTCAATTAGGATTGGCATGTGTAGCGGTAGTGGATCATGTGTGCTCGAGCACTGGCGTTGCAGACTGATGGGGAGAAAGGGCGAGGCGAGGCTTCCTCGCCATCCCGTTGTAGTGCAGTAGCTGAAATGATATATCATATCATAGGCTGTTAATGAGACAATGTAGGATGGCAGAGGATAGAGATATACAGAAGAGAGAGAGAGAGATGCGATGCCATTTGGAAACTTTCCTGAGCTATAATCTTTTCGTTGTCGAAAATGTGCCTTCCAGTAGGGCGTGTCATCCGGCTGGAAAATCGAAACGAGGTGAATCTGCAGCAGTCTTGGAGCAAGAAGAGCCCCTCTAGAACCACACGGTGTTTCTCCTCTCCAATGCTGGATCATGGGCACGGACCATGAATTTAGAAAGGAATTCGAGTCCATCCCGTCATCTCTGGCGTCGCCTGGAAGCATCAGTCAGTCTCAGCGAAGCACGGCAGTTGGAACAGATTGGCAGCATGACGGTATCGTGTCACGATATACATCAATCTGTCCGACATAACGAGGACTACGAGGCATGCGATCAGTCTTGAAACAGAGCGCAAGCGAGCGGACGACATGCGAGCACAGCATGTTGGTAGAATGGTAGCCCGTGTAGAGGCAGTGCAATCTTGCTGTCTGGGTCTTGCAGCAGGTCGAGTTGGACCTAATCACAGCCCGCTTTCTTGCTCTTGAATTGTCGTCGAAAAGCTTTTCTTTCTCGCTCTCACCTCTTGAGCTCCACTCAACCCGCGCACACCGCACCCAACCAATCTATGGTTATACTCGACGACACCACGCACGCACTACCACACCTGTCCCGCCAGTCGATGAGAGGCACCTCTTCGTGAGTGGGGTCCCTGCTTGAATCGAGACTGCCTTGCCCATTCGTTAATGCCTGAATCGCATGTGATCCCGCAGCCGCCGACACGCTGGAATCCTGGGAGCATTGATTGCAATTGTGAGCAGGTGTGCACCTCGTACATACTATTCAGCATACTCATGCGCTCCTCCCCCAGGTCTCTGGAAACTGCTGCGCCAGCGACAAGGACGGCTAACTGGGCTTCATCTCAGAAGCCCTGCATCAAGCAGTTCGAGCATCGCGATTCCCGCTTGCTAGACTGAAGTACCTACATACAAGCAGTTGAACTCATACCTTGGGAGAGAGACTTCCAGAATTCTCTCTGCATGCTCCGCTCGAGCACCCCCCTCAAACAGAGCGCCGCCTCAACGTCACGTTGCAGATTTAGAACATAAAAAAGAGATTGAAGACAGAGTCTTGATCATACACGCAGGAACCAGCACAGCTGCTACGGCCATTTTGAATGAACACCTCAATCCTCTTGCAGTCGCCGGAGAAGGTCACAAAGCCCTTATCCAACTTTGCAGAGTCTCACGATTCCTCCGTGCCCTCATCAGCCACAGCATCGGCCACAACGTCTCCAGACAATTCCATCGTTACAGGACTGAACAATAGCATTCCTAGGAGTGGCACACCATCACACACCAGTCTTCTTCGAAAATCCACCACAGCTTCCCAGGCTGACAAGATGGTCGGACTCAAGGCTACTCTTGCATTGCCCAAGTCTACAGGCTCCCGCACAGCTTCGCCTGCTCCTTCTCCCAATCCATCAGGAGAAGGGCAGCACCGGAATGGAGGTCACTCTGGCATGCATATCAGCTTGCCCAAAGTCCGCAGCAAGTCAGGCGATGGAAACAAGCGAAGTGCCTCGATGTCATCGACCCCACATGGTCCGATCAGTCCGCCTATCTTGAGCGGCACTCTTTCGCCTGCTCCTTCAGGTAATGGAACATCCTCGCTCAAGCAGCTTTCTTCGCTCCTTTCAGGAAGATCGACACCTCATGCAGCTCTTACTCCTGCTGTACCCTCTCCGCTCATTCCTGCAAGTGCGAGCGCCACTCCTACTCCACATGCGGTAGGAGCGAACGGCGTTGCGATTTCGGGTCTCGAGGCTAGCTATGTTACGAAGGTTGGAATGGCACTTAACGATGCTGTGAACAAGGTCTTCCCTTCTCCAGCTACCGTCATTGGTACCGCTGCTGCTGGGTACTCTACTGTCATGAGCGACAGTGCCTTTGTCGCTTATAAAGGTCTCTGCGCTCCTCGTGTAGACCGGGCTCGCGAAGTTGGCAACATGATTGCAAAGTGCGTATTCACACTCTGCGTGTTTGTATACGGAAGGCACGCGAGCTAACCTCTCTGTACTTGCAGCGAACTCCATCTAGCTGTCAACGATCAGTACCTGCTTCGATCCCTAGTGCGATCAGCAGTCCTCAAGACACTCAGCATCTTCCTATCTCGACTGGAATCCCTGATTGTTTCGCCCTCTTCAGACCCAACTGTCCTCTTCGTACCACGAACAGTCAAAGAAGCTGAGAATCCACCTCTAAGCCAGCGCTATTCCTTCCTTATCCTACGCTCAGCTTGGGAACTCAAGAAAGGTCTGAACAGAGCTTGCGCATCTGCGGATGGACACCAACCTGGTTCTGAGATGCCGAAGTTCGTCAAGGACACTCTAAGCCCTTGGATTACCAAGCTTGATCTACTTGTCAATAGGATCTGGGGCCCTATTCTCGCTGCTATCAAGGATGAAACCGTTCAGTGCATCACGGTACAGGGAGCTGTCGAGACCGGTCTTTGTGCACCGGCGACACTGCCCTCTCCTGCTATGGGAAGCACTTTGGCTCTGCCTGCCGTCTCAAACGGACGTAGTCTTTCTCTATCGCGACCATCGACCCCTGCTCCGGCTCCGTTGACTACTGCTACTGGGACAAAGGCTGCTCTGTCAGTCCCGAATTATCTCAAGGACCTGTCCGCCATATTGGCTGCCACTTCTCGAACATTCGCTTGGCTATCTGTAGCTGAGGTAGATCATCAGAACTGGAAGGTTGCGATTGGTAGCAGTGTCATTTGGAAGATGATGATGCTCACTTCGTTCAGGAGAATCGATGACTGTCACGGTGCGAGTGCTGGATCTCCGCCTTCTCGAAGAGCCAGCCCCCCTCAATCGAGCATCAATGGCTTCACTCCTGCCAATGGAACCGCATCGGGCGCTTCTACTCCAACTGTCGAAGTGGCCAGCGCTGTACCTCGTCGATCAATGTCAGCTATGGGCATAGGGAGGCTCCGCGGTACATCAACTCATACCAGCGCAGGCAAGAGATCACCTTCTCCTCCTTCCAGAGCAAGTCGCGAGAATGCCATCTCTCAGAATGCAGCTCGTCTAGTTATTGATGTGGAGATCTTCGAAGCATGCGTTGAGAAATTTGTCTCTTCGCTTTCTTTGGTCGCTCCTACTGCTTCTTTCGACGAAGGCAACCCGAACTCTCAAGCTTGTTCCAAGAACAAGGATTGCTCTATCTGCAGAGGACGCTTCATTCCTGTTGAAGTGGACGATTCAGATGATGAGGATGAACTACCTCGCGAAGCTATGCAGGAGGCTATGACTGCTCTATCCAGCTTCATCGTCGTCCTTCGCTTCTTTGCTTTCGAGTCTACAAATCCCGTCCCTAAGCTACTTCGAGCTATCGCTGCTGTGGATGATCTATCACTAGCTCCTGAGCTATGCCCCAACTTCATTCGAGCTTTGGATTTACTCCCTCCTCTTATCCTACTTCAGACTCTGGTAGCTCGTATTCCTAGCTACTACGAGTTTAGGATGCCAAATCAGCTTTGGAATACCACTTGGAAACAGTATGAAACTACCATGAAGGGATTCCATACTGGTGAGGAATGGGTCGCGGAAGTAGGCTGGGAATTACTAAAAGAAGCTAGAAGAGCGGGAAAGCGATTGACTGATGATCAAGCGACTGGCGATGAAGAGGGATGGCTAGAGCTACTCAGACTTGCTATTGTTGAGCTTGGAGAGGTCGATGATCTCGATGAAGATGGATCGGTTTCAAACTCGAATATCAGCCTTCGAGGTGGTCAAGCTTCGAATTGACTATATGGCAGCACAATATACACTGTCATAGAGCGACGATTTTCCCTGTCGAAGCTCTATTCTGGACTTTATAGGTCGACAGTCCGTTCCCGTTTACATACACTATCTTACTCGTGCGTCAAGTACCATATGCCTAGATACTCCTAGACGTACACATGCTCCTCATCTCATCATAGACCAAGCCTGGACATTACTCTTCCTCTAGTACTGCAGCACTATTATCTGGGTCTCAAGTTGTGCCCATTCTTAGAATGAAGATTTAGATTTATTTAGTATGCCAGCCCCTAGCAGTAGAGTCTTAGCTATTGTCATCATTCTGCAATACATTAACGAATGCATTACTTAGACCTTCATTCGTTGCGTCTAGCTTCATGACTATTTACACCATTGAAAGACCCTTGAAAATGGTCGATCGCAGTGTGGCGTTCTCCAACTCGAGTGATATCCGGACGTTCATCATGAGCACTTTCGCTGAAGTGTCACCATACACACCCTACATTGATTATAACATGGCGAAAGGAACTCTGCATGAGACTGCTACTACAACAAAGAAGGGCGGAGTATCGAAGGCCTCTACCAAGAATGGCAAGTCGAGCCTCGTTGGAGCATCCAAGTCGACGACCTCGT
This sequence comes from Cystobasidium tubakii, assembly GCA_024345325.1. Classification (NCBI taxonomy): domain Eukaryota; kingdom Fungi; phylum Basidiomycota; class Cystobasidiomycetes; order Cystobasidiales; family Cystobasidiaceae; genus Cystobasidium; species Cystobasidium tubakii. The sequence continues at coordinate 311,251 of BROO01000005.1, read as the reverse complement.
CGGCAGCAGGCGTAAAGAAAGGCAAAGCTGCTGCCACGACCGGCAGGAAGGGTGCAAAGAAGGAGCAGAAACCTGCTACGAGCGAAGAAAGTGACGATGAGGACGTTCTCTTTGTCGAGAGGGATGCGCAAGATGGTCCGCGCCACTTGGACGTCAAAGGCAAGCAGTACGACAGATACTACAAGGCAGTCGTGGAAGATGCACTGGAGGGCATGCCATTGTGTACGTGCTACCAAATTGTCTACCGCGTTTTCTTCACTAATGATTTCCACTCTCAACTGCCAAACTCACCACGTCGAATATCACTGAACCCGCCACTTCTGACCTCTGCCGTCACTCCTCGCGCAAATCTGCATTCCTCACATTTAACGGTCCTGGGATCGAATGCGAATTGTACTTCGATGCATTTCACGGCTATGCTCTAAATTCTCCGCCTCCTCAAACAGTGTATCCCGATGAGCAAGACAAGATTGAGACCATCCTCAAGCTCTTCGACCTGGACCCCGAGTAGGCTAATGCTGCATAGTATACCACCATGAAGCTGAGCTGACTGCATTACACACCTCGCTCGTCAACAGTTACGGTCCCGCTGCTGGAATGACTAGATTAGAAAGATGGAAGAGAGCTGCAAATTGGGGATTGGATCCGCCTACGGAGGTGTGTCTGGTTTCAAATGTGTCCTCCATGCGCTAAAAAAGCTGATCTACTTTGATTGTGTTACAGGTTTACGACATTCTCACTACAATCGAAGGCGGAAGCAAGGAGAAGTACCGTGAATCACTATTCACTGGGCGTGTCTAGCTATATACTGTTTTCACCTCTGCTGGGCTGCTACCTCGATGGAGGAAACAGGGCAGCAGGTGCATCGCACTGCAGCCTGCCCACCACTGGCAAGATGCACGTCACAATGCAATTGGTGACAGGCCATCATCGTTTCTGATCCTCAAAAGACTTCTGATGGGTATTTGCAACAAGGATGTGAATTTTGCCTTTTTAACAACTTTGTAGCATAATTCTTTGCGATAATTAATGCATCTCATTCGCCTGCAACTGCAAGCTCCGCAAGGTGCATTTGTTGGCAGCGGACGACACTCGTAACGACGAGGGGCTGCTAATGAACAAAGGACGATGGCTTATTTCTGCATGCTGATGGACGGTTAAGAGAAGGAAGGAGGATACTGGTCTAGCAACACCATCGACATTTGTAATGGAAGGACATTACTAACACGTCGGAAGGAGGCTCGTACGCATTTACAGCTGATACACGAGCTTCACAAGGCGGGGTACGTCAGAGTTTCCTGCTAAGTACTACTGAAAGCTGGCTCTCGTTGGGATGGCACATCAACCGATGAGGGTGTCTGGGCAACTGAACATTCTTGGCATCGCATATCCTTGCGTCAGCCATGCTAAAGACACTTTCATTGCTGGTGACCGAAGCCTGGGAATCTGTGCTTGTTCTGCTTGGCGGCCTATGATTGTTATTGTCTTCTTCCCACTCTTCGCTTATGGGGTCTAATCCGGAAGCAGGGGCCCTGGGTCGCTCGAAGGCCGTTGTAGGCTGAGGACTGGCCTGACTCTTGTCACTGTTTGTTTTGCCCATAAATCGGGTCATGTTAGCAGATACTTCCGTCCTTGATCTTAATTCACCACGTGTAGGAACCCGCCTCAATTCCTTGCTCCATCCAACTTCCCCTCGTTTCGAACCAGAAGAATCTGCGCTTGTTCTGCTTGGCGTCCTATTATTCTTGTCTTTTATTCGCTCTTCCCTTATGGGGGCTAATCCGGAAGCTGGTGCCGTACGTCGTTCGAAGGGCATTCCAGGCTGAATACTGGGACGACTGTTGGCACTGTTGTTTCGGGGCATGTTCACCCCGCTAGAAGGCATTGCAGCAGTCAGGCCGAGCGCAGCTTGCACTGAGCTTTTAAGTCGGGGAACCTGTGTCGACGGTTGTACAGCTAGGTCGGGCACGGTAGTCGATATGCTAGCAGATACTCCCGTCGTTGATCTAAGTTCACCAAGTGTAGGAACCCGCCTCGATGCCCTGTTCGGTCCAACTTCCCGTCGTTTCGGGGGGTTCAGATAGTCTAAAGTCTCCTGTACCATTGATGGCCTTGGATTTGAGGAAGGGCTAGCCATCTTTTGCATGCCAGCGGATTCTGGTGCCCTTGGCACCTGTCCTGAAGACCTAGTGAAGCTCGTAGCTGACCTGTCTGGATTGTTCCATGTCGGTAGTGAGTGTGCTAAACGCTGCGGGTACCCAGGCCCTCCAGATGATTTTCTAGCAACACCCTTGGGATGTCTGAAGATCCCGGGTATTTGGAACTGATTTTGTATGGTGCGGTTCATTGCTGGAGATGCAGATCTAGTGTCTAGAGGCCTCAAAGGCTTTGGATCAGTTGTCGGCCAGTAGCTGAGGGCAATTTGTCGTTGTTTGGCTCGGAGTCTATTAAGTGAGTAGAGCAGAGGCAAAAGGGACAGACGAGCGGAGGGCGATGGGGAACAAAGTGCCCAGGGCATGCAGGCGGCGAGGCAAAATCGTCTGTCTTCCGCGAAAATTGTGCAGGAGAGTCAGCCTGTTCAACAAGATCGACTTTCTGCACAGCCAACAGTTGACCTGTGTACAAGTGCATGGAACGTCCACGCGTGACCTCCCTTTGGACTTTCATCTACATTTGATGGACTGGAGTCGTGGATCATTGGAATGCCATCTAAACTGGCATTCCCAGCTTCTTTAATCGACGTAACGAAGTTCAGGCCGTACGCTCCCTCGTTGGCTGTGGTGTACGTTGCCCAAGCATCCTTAGGAGGAGCTACTCTCAGTGATGTGTTTCTGCAATGCAAAAGTCCACGACCCTGGTGATTGCATCGGTGCTCGTCATAGTAGAGGCTAACATATGCAGTTTGTCTCGGGACAACTTCAGACACTTGTCTGGGTAGACTGGAAGGCGTTCGAGCATGTGCATTATTCGGCCATCCATTGAAGTGTACAGCTGACCTTCAACGGGGAAAAGGCAGTCAGCTCTTGTCCCAGGCTTGACAAGCCAGACAATTGCATAGTAGTTTTCTTGCATGACTTGCGAACAACAGCAAATCTCTCTACACGCGACAGTTGTTCTGTCAATGAGAAGAACCAACATGTTCAGTAATTGACATTGTCCTTGAAACGAAAAGTGCAAGAAACTCACAATACCGATAACTAAGATATCAGTAGCACCCGTCTCTGTCAATTTATCCATGATATCCGCCAGGTGCTTCTTCAATACCATAGACGACACGGCGACCCATTCAGGGTCATCTAACGGCGAGACCGTCGCGGCTCTTCTACCCGGAGTGATAGCAGTAGCACTGTCCAAGAATTTCCTGGGTACGTTATAATTGCACAAAACATATTTATTCGCTGCTATAACACCCGCTATTCTTGATGTTATCTTGTTGATTAGAATACTGTCTGCGTCGGCGTTTTGAGTGCGACTTCGCTTGGATCGGATTAAGACTGCTTCGGAGGTCATTAGGGTGTGGATTGCGTGGAGACCTGCTGCTCGCATTGTCTCGCCTGATTCTGTTGCCGATTGAGAGAAAGTCAGAATATGAGCATTTTCGAAGGGTGCAGGATGTATCAAAGTAAAAAAAATCACGCACCGACTAAATCAACGATACCGTCTGCAACTCCCAAAGCACAAGCGGCTTCAACGCTCCCACCAACATATTCGATTTTAGTTTTCAATTTCTTCGATCCACTTAAGCCTTTCTCAGCGTTGACTTTGGCGTCTAATTCCTTGAAGAATTGAGTGGATAATCCATCGAATGAAGTAGCTATTTTCTTGCCTACTAGATCTTCTATATTTTGTAAATCTGTGCTTCTTTCTGGTGTTTGAACTTGTAATTTGCATGATCCAAATCCTAATGGTAATACTTCTTCTATCAAATCTGATAATTTGGCATTTTCCGATGTTGTTGTTGACGAGGAAGTACCATTTATTTCGCCATTAGCGGGAGAGGCAGTACCGCTCGTAGAGGGTGTATTGCTTGATGCGACATTGAGCTCAGCGGCAGACGCTTCCGCTACCATGTCTTGCCCAGTTATTCCGAGATCTACATTTCCTTCACCTACGAACCGTGGGATGTCTGCAGCTGGTAGAAAGACGAGCGCTAGATTGTGGTTTCGGACCAAGCAGACATCAAGTCTGTGAGAGCGGGTGAACTGAATGTCGGCGCCTGAGGACGTTCAAAGACCATAAGTGTGCACAGCAGGGTAGAGTGGTCGTCGAGCATTGCACGTCGAAAAAAGGTGATCGTCCCGGTTTTAGGAAGCGGACGGTAGTCGGAGCAACAGCAGGAGAGTTGCGTGATGCCAGGATGAGTCCATAGAGCGTTCCAAATATGTTGTATGCAGGCCGAGTGTCACATCATAATCCGGGGAGAGCAGTGTTCAGAGAATACAGAATTGACGATCAGCTTCTGCTATGCGAGTCCAAAGTGCAGCTTGTCGGTCCAACGAAGCCAGGTACACCTACCGGACAGCAGCGTCAAGCAGTGCTCGTATAGGCGGCCTAGTAGAAGATAACATGGTAAGCTTCCTGCTGTTTACCGCTTATCATTGTGTTCTATGCCCAGCTCACCCTTCTTGGGAATCGCAAAAAGCAGGCGTCCTTTGAGGCTCTCGCTCAGGAAGTCCATAATGAGGAGCTGGGAAGCTGATGTTAGTCTCAAGATAGCAGTGATGGGCGTCCGAGTGTTGTCCGAGTACTTACATGCCAGCTGATGTATTGGATATATGGCAAGGAGTAAAAGCTGCGAACATGCAAAAGATCAAGCACGTGTGTGCGAAAGTCGGAGTCAGGTGAAATGATACGCCCAGAGAAGGAACATGTATGCGGGCAAGCAGAAAGAGCAAGATATCGAATGTAGCCCCGTCTGAACAACTTTTATAGGTATCGGAAGTATGTGCATGAAAGCTGCTCTCGTCAATTTGCTCCTTGCCCGTGTTCATAGTCAAGTGGGCTAGACACACTGGCAACATACAGCTCCCTCCACTTTCGTAATGACAGTACAACCTTTGTGTATACTGAGAGAGTATGCTTCCCCTCCAAATGCTCAAATAGCTGCTATCTGACACGAGAAGCCATTGTAAGATATCTCAATCGGTATATATAGTGGTGGACCGGAAAACAACACCTCTTCGACTTCTTCATCATTCTGCAAGGGAAACAGACATCGCAAGCACTCAACATACTCAAGCCATACCTGTCAGCCTAATTTTCCTCTCAATGGAGTGATCTGTCATGGAGGATACCACATACTTCGAAGTGGAGCATGGTACAAACTATCGCTCTCTCGCACGCTCAGCACATGGTTGTCAATATCTGCTCACAAAGCAGGATCAAGCAGTACAGACTCGTATGAATCGAGACATAAAGACCCTCTTCCACATCAAACCAGCTCTTCTTCTTCGCGGAAGCAACTGCTAGTACGGATGGAGGTGGTGATCCTGAAGGCAGTAATGCAGGTTGATCGACTACAAGCGGATAGGTCAGGGGAAGAAGGAGAAGAGGATGAAGAAGATTTCCATGTGGATCGATTTCGACGAAGGCAACGACAGCGACGATTAACTGGCGTGACCGAGCTCTGCTTCGATATGATACGATAGGCCTGTACTTCTTTGAAAGATCGAGCGGGGTATCCGCCATGTAGCTATCAATCATGCCGAGGGTGCATTGCCTGCTTTCTCTGCAAATGACTGTGTTCCAGTGTCCTGCCTCCTTACAGCAACCAGTCCTCGTGCGATGATGATATAAAGCTTTGACTTGCATGACGTCCTCCCTCCTTATCGGCATCTCGTCCTGTCAAGCCGTCATCCAGGATGCTTACAACCTGGCATGACTGAAGCGACCGAGATACGGTACACCAAATCCTGGACGAAGGTGACAGCTGACTAGTCAATCTCTACCACGAAGTGCCGAGGTGTCCCCTCTCCCTCTGTCTGCAGATTGTCGCGAGGCTTCTGCTTGTCAGCGATGCCCACACAGCGGATATCTACCGCACATGCATCCAGTTCGCAAGCACTACCGGCACCACCACAATAGCAGAGCACTCTATCCCTACATGCACCCTCCAGACCTGTGCATCCTTTTTGACCGTGAAAACCCACCCCGATGAAAGGGTGGACACACTCCGGCTCGACAACAGAAGACAGCCGGACCGGCTCCACTGGCGTTTGCTGCTCCCTTGGTCACCGTCTCCGCAATAAGGTGGTCATGTGTAGTCACAAAGCGCGGGGACTGCACGCAGCCGGTACTCCCCGGTAGCCTACCTTTGTAACAGGGGTCTCAGTGGGGCAGATCGCCTATAAAAGAGGCATGATTTCGCCTTTTGCTTCTCTTCTTTCTTCCAATCACTTCTCATCCTCATACACTACAGAGTCCTCATTTCAATACATGATCACATCCTCTTGATCACAACATACCTTGGCCATCTGTCCCGCCATACTGCTGTCCTCCAAGAAGATGAAACTGCATCCCCACTTTGGTCATGCTGCCCAGATCATCCAAACATCCAAACACAGTAAGGCATGCTTGCCCTCTTTGATATCTCTCACCAAGCTGACCTCTTGTATAGGGTATACTCGCAAGACTATCACAAACTCACTGCACTCACATCGAGGCGGCGCATCATCACTCATCCTCAAGTGCTGACAGCTGAACCACTGCATACACTCTCAAGGTATGTGCTATCGTTGATCCTTACATACGAGACGCGGTGTCATGCTCCCAGCTGACATGCCATCTAGTGAACCCTCCGATAATACTCGCAGCCTCCTGTATGCGCAAGACTACTCAAGCCTCACTGCACTCCACTTCGAGACGGTACATCGTCACTTGCGCCAAGTACCAACAGCTGCACTGCTGCATTCCCTCTCGAGGTATGTACTATCCATCTCATCGATATACGAGAAGTGCTGACATGCTATTCAGTAACTCCTCCGATGGTACCCGCAGCATTCCTATTCCCTCACATGCACGTCCCCTAGTAATGTAAATACCCGTGTCAGGTCTCGTTTGTGTGGACACTCTCTGTCAACCTCGCGAGACCTGTCTGGCGTGGTGTTGAACGGGTGCTCGGCTTGTGACCAGCGATAGGCTTGCTTACATATAGCAACCCAAAGGATGATTAGAGCTGCATTAGGTGAGTAGTCTTGCTCATTCATATTCTAGCTCCAGGTTAGAGCCACACTGATTCGTTCTCACTTGCTTTCACGCAGCACAAGTCTTCGTTGGCTCCACTCGCCAGATTCACTCCCCAGCCCGCTGCATTCTTGTCTGGCCTGAGCTCCCGGAGACCCAAGTAGACTAAGATTGTATTGGCGGTGCCTCTGCTCTAGTCGAAAAGGTGATGGTAGAGGTCGGCCTTGACGGGAAGTAAGGCAGAGGCGATAAGCGGTCTGGCTGCCTGTTCCACGCATGGCAGTGGGGATCCATTTTTTTCCACACATAGTACAATACTCTCCGTAAGCTACTTGGCCAGCTCTTCGGACCGAATCATCTACTCTGCGGACTGACACTCTTCTCCCCTGAACAAGAATAGTGGAGACGCGCTTAGAAGTTTGAGCTACATTAGATTATTCTGCCTCAGCCCTGCTCTACACACTTTCTGCTGCATCAGCCACATGCTTGTATGAGTCGAAAAGGACAGCAGACTAGATCCATGCAATATAGATATGTATTAGGATGTCATACCGCGCTTTGCAGACAGGTTTTCCGAGAGCTCTTTCCTGAAGCTTCGTTTTCTTCGCTCAGCCGGTCGACAGTAACTTGACTGCCTTTTCAGTGAACGCAATTTCCGGCTGTATGCGTTCGAAGCGCTACACAGAGTGGAAGCTCCTCGACAGCGCATTCGCAGCACGACGACGCTCTCGCTTCGCTTTGCCGCTTCTGCTTGTGCACTCTCTCCCTCGTCGCATTCGCGGACATCGAGAGTACTTTGTAATGCGATATGCTTCTGTCGAATGTGCCTTTTGTGAAAGGTGGCACAACAAGCGACTCGGAGGCGTGCTCTTGCATGATCCTGCTGTCTGTCATATTGAAGCAGCTTCCAGGCACAACACGGCGGCTTAACCCAAGCCTTCCAGAGCACGGAGACGGCACAATACAGTTGTTAAGAATCTTCTACGCATAGTCCAATTGGGCTTCTTCCCATTATAGAGATAGGTCATGCAATCATGCAAGTTTTTTCCCGCCAGCTGTTTCTGTATTGTCGAGCTTCTCTGGTGGAAGACACTTGCACCCGACCGTAGAGCATCTCCTAATGGCCATCATCTCCATATCCATAGCCAAGTGTCATGCTTTGCAGTTGTCACTCTTGCACTCGCCATCCGAGCCGACATTTTCTTCGAGCCGGGCGGGATTTGATTTGCCACCGGCGAGTCCGCATATGAAGTTAGGGGCAGGCTTGAGGCTGAGGAGAGACTTTCTTCCTGCCAACTCGACAGACGGACAGAGAAGCTTGCAGGCATACTACCGCTGGAAGACGCACAAGACCTACCCCATTCGACAGACACACGCGCGTTCACTCACCCGCCATGCAGCAGGACTGGGGAAACAACCCATTTGCAGCCGCGGGCAACCTGGGCAGAAAGAGAGATGCAGACGAGAGTGGAATGGACATGAACAACGAGCAGACGATGATGGCGGCTTCATCTAGCCCTGCATCTGGTCTTGCTCATGGAGTCATGCCGCTGCCGAAACGACGCATTGTAAGGGGACTTTCGCCCGTTGACAGATGTGTGCAATCTCCAGCTGACAGACTGGCAATGCTGGCTTCCACTGCCAATGGGGTATGCAGACAGACCTCCATGTGCCCACTATCTCCTCGCTGCACACTCCTGGAGCGGCCACTGCTGATCCTCAAGCTTACCATGCTTTCGGTGAGTCTTGTCTTCCCTCGCCGTCGGTCGAGTCGCGTGCAGAAAAGACGAGACGCGGCTAAACACGCACAAACATGCTTCGACGACGAGGAAGCTTTGTGGATGGAAGCATGGCACAGAACTGATTGTCTCCCTGACAGACGCCCTGCCTCACTCTCCGCAACACTCCCTCAACCTGTATGCCAATAATGGACAAGCTGCCTCGCCGGGATTGCACACCGACGCTCTGAGCGGATATGGCTACTGCTCGGGAACCATTGCAGTCGGAAACCCAGAGAGTGGCCAAGTCGACCCAAATACCAAGCATGTGTAAGTCATGACAGGTGTTCTTTACCAGTACCGGGTGCATCACCAGTCTGATCTGTTTCACGTTACGGGGATCTACACCTTTTTTCATGCAGTTTCCGCCACATTCAGATGCCCTCCTACAACCCTTCGAATGCATCCTCGTCTTTGAACTCCCCTAGCGCACACAGCGTGTTCACAACCACCACGGACGCAGATGCGCCATTCTATTTCGAGCATGACTCGCCTGATATGATGCGGGATGAGGATACATCAGCGGAAGGCTCGAATGGAACTATGAATGGACAGCCTGTTTCTAATGAGGAAGCTTTCATGATGCACCAGCAGCAGGTGTACATGCAACAACAAGAACATCTCTACCTCCAACAGCAACAACAGCAGCAAAACATGCAAATGCATCCTATGCTAGGCCCATCCCTACAGCAACAACAGCAACAACAACAGCAACAACAAATGAATGCCCATCCTCTAAGCCATCTAGCAGGAAGTGGAATGTTTACAACCCAAAATCCAATTCAAGCTGCTTATGATTCATATAACGGTGGATTCTTGGATGAATTTGACGATTCGATGGCGATGAGGTATACTGGTCAGAATGGTGACCAGTACGCTGCTAGACTGGAGGGTGTTATGGGCCACGCTTGAAGCGAAGATCCTCGTCGCACTCTTAAGGCAGCCAGCTTCCAAACACCGTAGATACCCCGTCTTCTCTATACGCTGGTTCACTTCGAAATTCTCACACATCAATCCGGCGGACCTCGTATGGATCTCCTGCAAATAGTACCTTACGAGATCAGTTTTCGAAAAAAGGAGTACAAATTCCAACGGAGGCAAGTGAAACACTCCAAGCAAACAAGCTTCCTCCTTTTTTTCTGCCTCTTTTCTGCCTCTTTTCTGCCTCTTTTCTGCCTCTTTTCTGCTTCTTTTCTGCTTCTTTTCTGCCTCAACAATCTGTATATAAAAAGTCCCCTTCGTTTCCGAATCCTCGTCTTACTATGTATCGAACAAAGGAACCTTTAAAAGGTTTCGAACAATATATCCCAGCCAAAATCGAATCGTCGCCAAAGAAAAAGTGAATGGATGGAGAACTTCTTATAATTCTCATAGACTTTAGACAGACCTCCATCCCAAGACAACTTCGAGATTCTTCAGATATCATCTGGTGCGCGACAATGCACTTGTCCAAGCCCAGAATTTGCTCTGTACCATTACAAATGGCTTTCTACAAAAAACGGCTACTCAACATGTCACAACAAGAAACTACTTTTCCTTGCTGGATACGACATAGTGTACATTATAGGCAAACTACCTTCGATGTAGCAAAGAAAATTACTGCTTCTGCTCAAATCTTCCATTTTAATTGACACGCTTTTTGGCGGGGTTGCAGCGCGGTGTGTGCGAGTATTTCTCTGTGCACATCGACACTCTTGCCCGATTTCCCACAGCGTATGTTAGGTCTTTGCAATGATCTCGTCGTGCCATAGGTATAGGTAAGTTGCGTTTCATCCACTTCAAGTGGGGCAGGTCCCTTACTGTCGCTCGGTCTCACGTCTGTCACGATACCCACGAGAGATGCGGTCCGTTAATCACTGAGATGTTCACCACTTCTGCCAAGCGCCAGGGGCTCAGATGCAGTGACCGTTTTAAACTCGAAGCAGGCTGGGCCTTGTACATTGATGAAATCAAGCAATACGACTAGTGCCTCTCCGTCGGCAGCTGTATGCTGGATGCTATCGATTCTGATCTCGACTGTGTCAGAGTGGACGTTCCCATGTGCGTGCTTTGAGAGAGTTCCGTAGAGTGTTCGACCAGCTCTTTTGGCAGATGGCACGGAGGTGGTCATGCTTCGAGAAGAGTTCTGGAATTGCTTCTGTGTCAGAAGGGTCCTGGAGAAGGAGCACTCTCAAGAAGGGAATTGAAGAGGTAGAGGGAGAAAGGGGAGTGCGGAACGTATAGCATCTGATAATGAATAGGCGCAGGATTTGAGGGAAAAGACTTGATATCGTGCAAGACACGTTATTGCTTGAAGCTATGAGGATATAGGCGGATGGGTGTAAGTTGTGTGTATGTGTCTATTTGATACAGAAGCAAAAGGTAAAGCTACTATCCAGGCCAGAAAATCTGCGAAAAGTAAACCTGTTCACCTTGTCATGACAAGATAAAAGCGAGTACTACAGAGGGAACGAGGACAGTTATAACTCGTGGTGGAGAAGATGTATTGGTATGAATGTCACGACTGTATTCGACTGCTTGTCTGCGATCGAACGGTACCATTTTTGACCATATTGGTTGAGTATTCGCGAATCTGCTTTTCTTTTGGGCACACATCCGAGCACACAGGCTGGGAGCGGGTGTCTGGCGGCTAATAGCTTAAAGGTTATTCGAGATATAATGTGTGCAGTTGACCATCCTAATATTCGGCTCCAGGGTTTGCTTCTTCGCCGCTATCTCGGTCGGAATTGTACAGCCATTCAGTCTGGGTACGAGCCATATATCTGCTGTAAAGTGGTCATCCTGCACATCTTCTTGAATGTCATAGAACGGCGGCCTACAATGTTCAGACTCGGAAAAGTCGTCAGCGGACAATCGTTGTTGAATGCTTCCGAGAAATAGAGCAGCCTCAAACGGCGAACTTGTTCCTTCATCTCTCTGCATTCTAGTCCATACGACCCGTAAGCAGATACAGTCATGCGTATAATATGCAGACGAGGTACTTCAAGCTTGATGGTGCTACCTAGGACGAAACGTACGCTTACGCGTTGCGCTGCTTCCAGTCGCATCGAATCGCCTCGATGGGGATGCTGTTGGCCATGCACTTCAAACATCGATTCGACCCGTTCCAGACTGTTGAGACCGTCAAATTGCCGGTCCAGAAACCAGCATTTGAGCACAGAAGCCGCAGTCTTGAATTTGCAGCAGCGTGTTCGCGGTTTGGAGCCATAGAAGCCAAAGAGAAGGCGAAGACTTGGCCGTTCTCCTCACTCCAGTCGCGCCCATTACTGGCGTCACGGAAGCTCACCGCCATCAGGGTGATGGATTTCAATGGGATTTGACCCCAATGGCGTCCCGAGTGCGCAAGCGAGTACCGGGTCCAGCGATAATTTTCGCAGACCTGGAAACAGATGTTTGTACTCGCCAAGTGATCGGATACAGAACCGAAATGGGCAGAGTTCTATGCTCCCTTCGCCGTGCGTAGACCAATCCTTCTTATTACATCCGCTGAAATCGACATGTATTCAGCGAAGGAGTTTCAAAAGCTTTGCTTCTTCGCCTGATGAAGCACTCGATGCCCGGTGTACTAACTGCGAAAGTTTCGTCATAGCATCGGGTCTTTTCACCTCAATAGAGGGAAAGAGACACTTCCTCGCAGGTCTGTACAACGTCCTGCAAGTCCTCGATGGGGCGAGGGCTTCTGTCTAGTCGCAGAAAGAAAAGACCCCTTGAAGCACGGGTCAGGGATGGTCCGGCACAACGCATCACGATGTAAAGCGGTGTTCCGAGTATCAGATCTACTGAGGTTGAGTGCGAGGGTAGGAGAAAGAAGGAGATGCATCGAGTATTGCCCAGGTCTGTGATCTGGAGATTTTGGTCTGTCCCGTCTTTATTGTAATCATACTCAGTCTGCGAGTATGGGTTGTCCCAGCGGATTTGTGCCTATTACTCGTCATACAATCCACCCCGATTGACAACACGCTCGCCATTGAGCCGAGCTGTTAATCGCTATCGCTATCAGCGAGGAGTATGCCTTCGTCCTTTCCATTGTCGTCTTCATTGTCCGACCTGTTCTCCCGGTCGTATTGGCTGTAATCCACTTCGGCAGCTTCATCTTCGTCGAGTTCATCATCTACAGTGCCGCCCATCCGTTTGGTCTGGAAGATTTGTCTGCCTGTAAGGCGCTGTTCGTATGCTTCTTTTTCTTTCCGTTCTGCAGATAATTGAGAGTATGTCATTACAGACATACGTTCACGGCAAGCAGAACCGTCGTAAATCGTAACACACCTTTTGGCGGCAAGGCCTTGAAATCCTCCTCCATCTGTCGTTTGCGCTTGTCTCGCATCTCTGCTTCAAATGCTTTTTGCCATCTTTCAAAGTTCTCGGGCGTGACTTGCGTTCCTTTCGGTTTAGCCAGCTCGGCCTGTTCTCAAATACTTGGTCACTTCACTCTAAGCGCAGTGGAACGAGCAGCTGTACTCATGGCTTACATCCTGAATCTTCATTTGCTCTGCTTGCTCTTCAATGTCTTTAGTCGCTTGCTTGGCTATCAGTAACTCCGTGAGCGATTCCTTGAGCTGCATAGCTAGTGCATACACCATGGCCATGCCTAGATTCTCTTCTCCGGCTTCGCGTAATCTTTGCAGAAGCTTCTCAGTGTCATTCTGTGATATGCGCATGTACGAGTCTTCATCTTCATCGTCGCTTTCACTGTCCTCTGCTTCGGTGGGTTCAGACAATCCGCCTTGCACGACTTCTATCGAGATTTCAGGCAGTTCGTCAGGGTAGCCTGTGGTATACTTGATCTTGAGAAGCAACAAGACTGTTTTAAAAGATTTAGTTCGCTCTCCCGAGAGGCTGTGATGTATCTTGTTTGCCCACCGGTGATGCTCGTTGTGCCTTCTTCAGGCTCGACTTTCACTTGCAAGGTATCGTCGGATGTCACTTTGTATCGTAGAGGCAAGGCACAGCATCAGCTGCTGCTCAGCTTCGTAAGGATGCAGAAATTGCGATAGTGTGAAGCTCTGCATTGCGCTATTGCTGCTGCGTGATTGGTGCCGCATTTGCCATGTCTTCTCACCTTCCAATTCATCTGCAAGAATGGCTTCGAGACTGTCGGAGGCAGCATACTTGGTCAAATCCAGTATGGCAAGCCGAGCAGTTAGCTTTCGCTCACACTTCTCTCTCTTCTACTATTGCTTCTGTTGCCATTATGTATTATGGTAGTACGTTGTTGGAAGATCAAGAGGCAGCAGCAAGATCATCGCGAAGTACTTCTTGCATAACCACCTTTGGACATACATCAACACCTTCACTCCATCTCACAGTGGACTCATGCTAGAATGCAGGACTTGGGTGAGAAACACTCTAGGATACGAAGCTATGAGCCGGTCTAACGGTTGTCGATGCCAGATTATGCCTTGTTCCTATCACCTTCATTTGAACCGCGCAGCTTCGCGCAAGGCCTGCTGAATGGCACGTCAACAACAGCAGCAACAGCAATAGCGTCAACATCAAATCTGGGCGCGCCTTCGACGTCAGCTGAGTCCGGCAATAAGGGCAAAGCTGCATCATTGGATGCTGAAGCCGAACCATGGACTCTGGATAAGCGATCACTCGAAGCACTGCAGCAATTAGGACTCTCTGGCAGCGGTAGCACGATAGCAGGAGCCAGCCAAAGTAAAGTTGCAGACAAGCAAGGTTCCACGTCAAACCATTATAATGCTTTCAGACAAACAAGCAGCGGATCCGGCGACGTCTCCGCTGCGCTCTCCAAGCTATCTTTCGCGGTTGATGATCTGAACAAGCAGCTTCGGTCGGAAATCAATACCCATCATTCTGCACTTCTAGTGCAAGCAGGATCGGTCTCATCGCTCGAAGAAAATCTTCGTCAGATACGCGGTGGATTAGATGAAGTAGAGTCATCTGCCGACAGACTACGTCGCAAGATAGCGATTCCATACGATACACTGTCGACCAGCTTGACGCGTTTAGCGAAGCTTCAAAGAGCCAGTGATCTTGCCCGAAGAGCAAGTCGCTTTGTGGTTCTCGCTAGAAGGCTTGATGTGCAGATGGCAGAGTTGAACGCGGCAAATACACGTGCTTCACAGCTAAAAGCCGATGGTGCCAAGTCCGGGCGAACGACACCGAATGGCGCACTCTCCAGGGATTTAGGTGAAAGAGACGGAGGCGAAAGAGCTTTAAGCGAAGCTGCTTTGACGCTGGCTGAGCTGGGTAAGTCGCTCCTCAATCGTGCATGCCATCCATACAGCGCAAGCAACTGATGAAACGGGCTACCTAGATGTGTTGATGGATGGTGCAGGGGTCCAAGACGATGGAGAAGCGAAACTACCTTCAATACGGAATATACAGGCTATCGAGCATCATTTCCAAGCCATCGAAGCGAACCGAGCGAGGGTCGTAGACGAGATGGAAGTAATGGTCCGACGAGGACTGCAAGACCTGGTACGTGTGTGCTTGAAGGAGCGTCCGCCGACTTCGCTAATTGCTTGTTACCTCTCCAAAATTAGAATCAAAGCCTGTTGGCTTCCTCTCTGCAGACAGCATACAATCTGGCCGTTCTCCCGAATTTAGTCGCTTCGCTTGTACAAGACCTCATAGATGCAGTGGAATCCCGCATCAGAAATGCGTTCGATGTGAATACTTTAGCCAGAGATGCATTATCAAGAGCAGGGGAGCCCATGCCGCAAAACAATTCTACATCGTCTGTATTCTACAAGAGTCGAGCTAGAACAGAACCTACTAGCTCGAACCTTTCTCATTTTCAAGCTGCTTTGTGGGCGAGATTGGAAGATCTCATTGAAGATATGGCCGGATGCTGTATAAAAGTGTATGTTCTGGAGAGAGTGCTCAAGCTCAAGAAGGATCCTGTCACACAAACTACGTTCCTTGATGGCGCGTTATCAGTAAGTCCCCGTCCACTGGGGCGATTCTTCATGAGTATGCAATCAATATTGAATTGACCTCTAATGTCTAAACAGGTACTCGACAATAAGCCAACCTTTACATTCTGGACAACTCTCTCGCAGTCTTTCGAATCACAAGCCAAAGAAGCAGCCAGAGCTTCGCAATTCGTGCAACAGACATTGAGCGTCAACTATCCTCGGTTCCTGCGCCTGTTTCACGATTTCTTCTCCAAGATCGCTTTGCAGAGCGATACCGTCTATGCACAAAGTCAGCAAAGGTACGCTCCATTTCTGACATGCTGTCTGAATGCTACATTCCGGGCCTTGTGTATCTTACCTTACGGTTGCATCGACAGTCCCGAGACAGTCCTCATTCTACGCTCTATATCGACTTTCGAGTCTCTTTACCTCTCTCGAAGCACAAATAGGATGAACGAAGCCGTTGCATCGGCATTCTCAGGAGGAGCTCGGTCTCCGCCAGGTTCACAGGACGGTCTGACCACCGCTCGTGTGCTCTCTAACGAACTTGATGCTGCTCGTTTTGATCCACTTCTGGTAAAGAACGTAGCTAAAAGCGCTGTCAAGGCGATAGGCGGCTTTTTAGATCGAGCAGAAGGCTTGGTGAGCAACCATGGTCTGGTATATATTCAGCGAAATAAGCTGACTGTTGGTATGTGAATAGGTGGCAACGGACTACACGGCAACCTCTCTCGCTGGACAGCTGCCCACGACGGCCCAGCAGGTCAATGCGGAGATTGCAACTGCGCTATACCATTTCTGGGGTCCGCTCAATCGCATACTTTCATCGTATCCACCACACATACAGGATATCCTGAAAGCATCAGTAGCGGTAAATTTCTGCTCGAACAGCGACGAGAATGTCCCTTCATTAAGACTGACCTATAATATGACAATAGAACGTGCATCAAGCTGTCTTGAAGATAGTCTCGCCATTAGCTACTGCTATTCGCCGCGAAATTGCAACTGTCTTGGCTCGCATGCATCAGACCGGCTTCAATAAACCTATGGACCCTACGAACGTCAGCGTGTACATGCAAGCCCTGACAGACAAGCTCAACTTTGTTCGACGGCAACTACTTGCTCCCCTTCGCATAGGCGAGATGAAGGTTGAATGGTGAGCCGTGCTATGAGAATTAGAATTCAATCAGACACAGAAAGCTGAATTATTCCTGTTCACTGCAGGGTCACGGAATTATGCAGATTCACCTTTCAACGATTCGTCATGCATGCATCGATTGTGCATCCTCTTGGAGAAGGCGGAAAATTGAAGCTCACAACGGATTGCACGACACTTGAATTTGCTATTTCGCAACTGCTTGGAGATTACAAGCTAAATCTGGCTTCGCTGGATGGAGACTTCAGAGGGCTCAGAGCTTTCAGGTATGTTGAGTAGACTCATTTCTGATGTTGAAATACATGTTGATGATGTTCCCCTGCAGGCCCTTGTTATTCTCCGATACTTCGAGCCTCGCAGATCCTGCTAAAGTACGTGACTTGCCGGTCCAGATCCTATATCACAATCTTCTAGTCAGAGGATCTCTACCTCTACCTCATGAGATGCACAAGTGGACAGAAGCAGAGTACTGCAAGTTCGTCAGTGAGCATAGCGATGTCGAAAACAGGCGGCTTATAGAAGGATCTCTGAAGGAGTGGGAAGCAAAAGGCCAGCCGGGCAATGATGGTGAAGCTGGGGAATGTGCAGCGGTACTGAAGAGTGTCCTGGAGCGAGAAAAGCAGAAGGCCATTCCTGCAGGCAAAAGTGTATCCGACTAGAAATAGATGATAAATTGTGAATAATGCACGGGTAGGCCCCACATGCGGCCCCGCTCTGCTTAGACAAGCCGGTGGCAATTTGGCGGCCGGAGAGTCGTAGTCCGGCGAAAGTGAAAGCTTTCCTTGCACTTGCATCGAACGAATCAATACAGTATTGTGCAAGTATCTGAACCGTAGATCGCAGTCATGAGCGTACGGCATGAAGCTCTTACTGGCACTGGTGCTTTTAGGCAACATGTTCCTGACCTTCAGACGCCCCGCTTCCAAGCCCTGAACAAGCAGAATGCCCACGAATACATCGACGAGTTCAATCAGCTGCACAATCCACCCTGGCTGTTCGCATTGGTCACGCACTGGAAGGAACTGCTCTTAGAGCCTATGAAAGGTGTCACGAATGATGGTCAGTTGCATCCTGGACCTTTCTGATATTGTGGGTGGCTTCGGCTGATCGAAGAGCATATCACACCTTCTTTGTTGCGCATATGCAGGCACCCTGAGAGATGGAGTATATCAGATCGAAGATCAAGGAGCCGACATTGCGACCATTGTCCAATCTGTGGAAAACCTCGTATCGCAATTGTCGCCTGAACAACTCGCCAAGATTTCCTACCACATCGATGCGCCTGAATGGCGAACATGGTCGAATCCAGAGTTTCTCATCTCCGACAAAGGTCTCCGACTGGATGAAATCTCTACAGAGCTCCGCGACTCTATTCTTGCCATCTTGAAATCTACCCTCTCCCCCGAAGGCTACGAGAAGGCTATCAATGCCATGCGCATCAACGGATTCTTGGGAGAACTAGTCCAGGGCGAACGTGTATGCAATGAATATTCGTATAATTTCGTACTGTTCGGAAAACCTAGCACGGAACGACCTTGGGGCTTCCAGTTCTACGGGCATCATTTGTGTCTGAACATCTTCTTTTACAAGGGACAGATGGTAGTCGCGCCTTGGTTTACCGGAGCCGAACCAAATGAAATTGATAGCGGAAAGTATAAAGGAACGACCATACTGAAAAGAGAAGAAGCACTAGGCCTGAAGCTCATGCAAAGCCTTTCGCCGGAACTACAGAAGAAGGCTCGGATCTTCGAGAAGATGCACGATGAGAAGATGCCCCCTGGTAGATGGAATCATGATGATCAGAGGCATTACTGCGGTGCTTACCGCGACAACAGAGTTGTTCCATACGAAGGCATCCGATACGTCGATATGCCCAAAGAGCAACAACAGCTCGTCGAAGGCATTGTTGACGAATATCTCTTGTTCTTGCCAAAGACCGTAAGGGCGAAACAGCTCAGACATGCTTTGAGCTATCCCGAGGAGACATGCTTCAGCTGGATTGGAGGGCTCGGCGATGAAGATCCTTTCTACTACCGCATACAAAGCCCGTCTATCATCATCGAATTCGATCATCATTCTGGAGTCTTCCTCAACAATAAAGAGCCAGCCAAGTTTCATGTTCATACTCTCCTCCGCCTGCCAAATGGAGGCGACTACGGTAATGCTCTTAAGAGGGTTATACCATCTCCTGAGAACATGTTCATCTGGGATGGCAAGTGAAACAACAATAGGCAGGATGTGAAGTGTATGTCGTAGAGACCCTTGTTCTTTAAATGTTACAATTAAACTCTAACCTGCGCATAACATTTAAAGAACTAGTTCTTTAAATGTTACAATTAACTTCAAACCTGCGAACAACATTTAAAGAACTAGTTCTTCAAATGTTACAACTAACTTCGAACCTGCGCAGAACATTTAAAGAACTAGTTCTTTAAATATTACAATTAAATTTAATGTGTGATATACAGTTGTTCATCTCAGCAATCTAGCCCAATTATGAAAACTCCGACTGCGTTGCAATGCCAGATACGACAGACTATGCCTTGGCTGTTTGTGCCTGCTTGTACAAGGCATCCCACTGTTTCTCAACCTCAGCAAACGGATCATAGGAGCACAGGACTGTGAAGTCGACGGTCAGAAGTCAACAAAAGACTTTCGTTAAAAGGCATCGAATGTTGTCAACTTACATCCCCATAGCTTCGAGTTGACCCAAGCGCTAGGCATATCGGGACTTCTGACTCCAGAGCTTTGAATGAGTTTATCTCGCTCTTCCTGTTCCGGTCCATCTTCCAGATGGTTCCAGTGTCTTTGCTTGTGCGTAAGAGCTACCACTTCATCACTGCGAGGTTTGCGGATCTGCTCGTAGACTTTCAAAGCGGCAGGAATATTTTCTTTTCTCTTTGCCTGTTCAAACATATGCATCAAATCTTTGGTCATTCAGGCTCAGGTTTATAGAATGCTCTTACCCGCTTCAAGCATTCTCCTAAAACGACACCATCTTCCATTGCACTGTTGGCACCTTGAGCGAGATAAGGCAGCATCGGATGGACAGCATCTCCGATGAGAACAACGCGACCTAAAGGGTGATACCAAGAGTCCAAGCCTTTGTCTGTGGGATAGATCGAAAGCTCAGTTACCTGCCCTGCTTACGAACAGATGGATCGACTAAGAGAACGTGCATGCTTACGGTGCATCAATCTCCACTTGTCGACTTTTGTCACCATCGCCAAGAATTTCCGCAGCAAAGGATCCCACCCCTCAAACAGAGCCATCATTTCGTCTGTATCTCCTTCTGCCCTTCGTACATTAGCAGGCAAATCATCAGGTACGAGAAGTACAATGTTGTATTCTTCGCCTCCCTTCAAGCTGTACATTATCACATGGGCTAAAGGACCAGCATATAAACGGACTGCGGGCTTCTCCATGTACTCCTGTAGAGCTGGATCGGTGAAGTGGGATCTGTCCAATACTATTCTGTATGCGAGATCGCCGGTAGGTAGGGGTGGATCCACTCGACCGACTATGGCTTCACGACCGACAGAGTGAAGGCCATCGGCGCATACTATGAGGTCCGCATTGTATTCAGTGCCGTCCTGTCGTGTGGTAGGAATCTGAAGTATCAGCTCCCGAAATTGGGGTGTCATAACAGTTCACGTACTTACCGCCAACCGGAGTGTTCCATTCTCACAATCTACCTCCTTGATTCTCACACCAACGACAAACTTCGTTCCTAATTCGTTCGCCTTGTCGAACAAAGCTTTCTGCAAGTCTGAACGATGCAAGTCCCACACGCCACTGCCGAAGTTCTCCTCTTGCCACCCTCTCCAATCGTCTTCATGTGCCAGTACCGCACCGTCTGAATAACGATGTATAGTGAATGTCTTGGGATTGGCTGCTAGTGGCTCTAATCTTTCTGCTATGCCCCATTTCTTGAAGCTACGGACAGATTGTGGTGTCTAGTAGAGCATGTCTCCGATTAAGTAGGTAGAGGCCTGGCGATACGGTGCATTTCTAGACTCACAATCTGTAGGCCGGCGCCTACTTCAGTGAGTTCTTTCGTCGATTCCAGGACAGTCACCTGGAAGTCTTCAGACTGTATCGAGATGGCAGCTGCCAGTCCAGCGAGGCCTGAATGATATATGGAGGGTAGGCTGATCGGTTAGATGCGGACGACCGAAAGCCGAGCAAGAATGGCCCTCCCCATCATCCAGCGTTGCGACTCACCTGCTCCAATGATGATGACTGAAGGCATGACTGATCTCAATCCGTATTCTCCAGAGTCTACGAAAGGAAGGAAAGTTACTTTCCTGGCAAGTTGTCTGATGCCGCGACTCCGGTGGAGGGACCCACTTCGCACCCGCTCACCTGTCGGATGGGCAGAAATGATTTCCCGCGTTTTTGGTCTGTGGGCAAAACAGTAGGAAAGTGCAGTAGCGGCCATGCAACCCTGCTGCAGAGTATGGACGATCCAGCGTCAACGGACCAACAGCGTTCGCTCTCTGAATCGATGTGCCGTCCACAGTATGTGTCCAGACAGATGTTGCGGTGTTGTCATCCGGGGCACGTGCTATCGTTATAGTCCGCGATAACGCGACCACAGCAAAAGAGGACTGGCGACAGGGGTTGGGTAATCAGACTCACAGACATATGCGGAGTTCATAGACCAGGTAATATACGGTGAGCATGCTTCATCTTCGTTCGAGTGCTGTCAACAGCTCACCGTTCACGTGATCGGGCTCTTTTTTTGAGCAGTATACAGCATACTTGCACAGGCTGTCCACCGCGGAGAAAGCTGGACTGCAGAGGATCCTTGCAGCCCGTATATGCATGTGCAGTCGCCAGGACAGCGTTTTGTTCATCATGCTTGACCGCCACTCTGTTTCCATCGCGCCAGTGGTCTGGCATAGTGCATACGTGTTGCATCAAGGACGACATCGCACAATATCAGTATGGCTGACCCGACGAGTGGTGGAACCGAGGCATCGACATCTAGAACTGTCGAAGATGTCATTCTGGTCATCGGCGGCGAGGGTAAGCTCGCATTCTATTCGCAGTGATTGCATGCATGAAGGTCCAACTTTTTGGGTGTTTCTTGATATTGCAGGTTTCCTCGGACAGTGCCTCTTGCGCGACCTATATAAGCGATATGGCAACTCAGTGAAGCTGTACTCCTCATCTCGAACCCGCCTTCGTCATTCGCAGCACTGGGACTGGATTCAAGCAGATATCACTTCGCCCTCGTCGATCGACCTGGTCTTGCGTACAACTGGAGCAAAGACAGTTTTCCTAGCAGCGACCTCGCATTTTGACAGTGCCAAAGAAGCAGCTTGGAAGGTCAATGTCCATGGTACTCAAGCTGCCGTTGATGCCTGTCTCGCCGCTGGAGTCAAGAGACTCATATTCACCAGTAGCACAGCTGCTATCTTCTCTGGAAAGCACATCATTGATGCCGATGAGACATACCCTACCGTCTCAGAAGACGATGCCAAGTCTGTGTATGGCGCGAGTAAAGCTGTTGGAGAGCGGATAGTCCTTGAAGCGAATGGCAAGAATGGGTTGTATACTTGTGCTATCCGGCCTGCTAGCTTTACCGGGTGAGCTAGTTCATGTCGGCCGCAATCTAGGAAACAGCCTAATCTCACGACGCTCATCTATTCTTTCATGTTAGACCCGGCGACACCACGGTCATACCGCAAGGCTTGGCTGTCATGAAGAACGGCCAGGCAGTCTTTCAAGTAGGAGACAACTCGGCTCAATGCGACTGGGACCATGTAGACAACGTAACATACGGGCACATACTAGCCTATGAGAAGCTGCTTGATCCTCAAGATCCAAGTCAACCCGGTCCAGCAGCTGGCGAAGTCGTCAATATAACAGGCTGCGAACCATGGCCGCTGTGGACATATTTCCAAAGGATGTGGTTCGAATATAACGGATACAAACAACCTTTCAAGATTGTGATTCCCTATTGGTTGGCTTACGCAATCGCTGTGATCACTGTATTCTTTCAAGATCTATTCGGACTGAAGAGAGGTGGTATGACGCCTCATACTGTCATTTATGCCACAGCCTGGAGAACCCATAATTGTGATAAGGCGAAACGACTATTGGGCTATGAGCCGATTATCAGTACGGAAGAGGGACTTGTACAGGCAATGAAGTGGTATAAAGAGGAGGAAAAGCGACAGTTACAGGAGCAAAAGCAGCTCAAGAGCAAATAGGCTTTCGTTCTTAACGTTACTCGTATCGTAGTATCGGGTAGTGAAGTGCAGTGCAGTCGTCTGGAAGGAACCAAAGATACAGTATTCAAGTTCCATGAGTGTCATTCGCAGGAAGCCTAGCCGAGTGAGAATCGATGCGAGGCTTGCTAACGACCGCTGTGTTGGATTAACATGCATCGACGGGCTCGAATAGTATGTACAATTGCTACTGGATCTAATTAACCTGCTTTACTAATGCGACAACTACACAAATATCATCTACTTTGCCTCCCTTATAAATCATTCTATTTCTCTTAGCTTCCAATTCGAAAGGACTCTGTTTATCCTTTTTCTCGCTGCACAATTTAGCATAACTAACTAAAGAATCTGAAATTTTATCTGCATATTCCTGTTCGAATCCATCTCCTACGTTATATTCTTTTTGATCTCGTAATCTTTGTAGTAATACTTCTACTTCTCTCATGAATACATTATCGCCGAACCCATCTGTGAATGCTAGAATGATGTCCCCATCTTGTATTTGAGTCTCGAAGAGGTCTGCTTGGTTCGCTTCATCGACTATGCTCCGGGGATCACCTTGCATTGACGGTGGAAGCTTGCTCAATTGGTATGGGCAATTGAAGTAATGCTGCTGTGGAGGCTGTTGATGCACAACCTTGTCTGACCGAACGATGGCAAAAGACGAGTCTCCGAGGCTATTTATGGGAAGCAGAAATCAGCCAAGATCACTGAAAGTTTGACACCAGTCCTCACTTTGCGGCGCGCATGGTGCCTTCGTGGCCGTCTAGCGTAACTATCGTAGCTGTGCTTGAACCTGCGGAAGGTATAAAGTCAGTCCATTTGGACTATCTTCATGTGGAGCCTACTCACCTGCCACCACTTCTTTATCTTGCATAACGGCATCGTAAGCCGACCGTAAGATGTCGTGAGGGTATAACGGACTTCCAGCTTCTTCTCTCGCAGACTTGGTAGCTTCCGTACGTAGATCGTCTGTCGTGTTTTGTGCATAATACATCAAGGCTTGGCTGAAAACGCCTGGGTCAATTCCAGATTCTGACCATCCTCCCACACCTACGGTAATGAACAAACGTACATTTAGTACTTCCAGCCCTGTTATGGACATATCAAGCCATAGATTGGAAGACCTACCATCCGCCACGCCAAAAGCAGCATTATGACTAGCAATACCATACGATGTATTTTCCTTATTAGATTTATTATCCAAAAAGAAAAAGTCATCACCAGCATCATGATCTCTTTTCGTTCCTTTGCCCTTCCAACCTCTACCACATTTCTTCAATTGCGAATCTCTCCATAATCTAACAGGTGAACTAGGTGAGAAAGTGAATGAATACGAAGTTGGATCATCTGGATGTGCTGGTTTGCCTATAAAGGAGACTGAGAGTAGGAATTGGAAGATGGGTGATGTAGGTGGGCTGCTGCTGTTGCTGCTTGATGCTGGTGCTTCCCCTGGTGATGCACTGCTGCTGGACGCAACGGAAGATGATGACGAGCTTGATGAATGAGATGCAAAGGTCGTATCGCTGCTGTTGCTGACATTGCTCTCCTCGCTTGTCGTCGAGTAGCTTCTGACGAGATTGCTGGCCGTCCGCCTGCTCGCTGTATGTAGCTGCCGACGAGCCTGCACTTCTGCAAGCAGCACACCGCGAAGCGTGGAAGAGCCTGCTGCTGCTGCGCTTCTCCGTCCAGCACACGCTGCATACGAGAACAGCGACACGTCTATTGGGAGCGCAAGTGTCGAAAGCATGTTGTATGATGTCCTCGGTTGAACGAGGTGCAAGGTAGCAGGGAGCAAAGTCAAAGAGCGAGATGCACGTGTGAAGCATGTCGTGCGCGGAAAAGCAGCAATTAGGCACTGGACTGTGAGAAGGTTACAGTATTGCAACTAGATGGCCGACGTGAGAAGCACTACTTGCGGAGGCGCGGCCGAGAGACAGGAAAATGGAAGAAGTTACATTGCATTGCTCAGAGCACGTGCGCTTTACAGGTCAGGAGCACCAAAGGCTGTAGAAGTAACCGCAATAGAAAGGAAACAGCGATTCCATTGGATTAGCACGAAGGGGAAACAGCAATAGATCATGTGCAGCGCCATCGTCAGTCACAGAACTTGGCGGAAATCACAGGAAAGCGTCGACGACTCACCAGCTTTACGACGATACGTGGCCTGGTCTCGAAGCCATTGCCTGTAGCCCTTCATAGAGCCAATCTTCTCGCCATAGTAGTCGGGAACCTGATAGATAATAGGATATGCGTCACACGATGTCAATGCATACTATCTCCACGAGTCTTCGGCTGTTCAAACCTACTGGGTTGTTCACACTCTGTCTGCTTGGATCCACACGCTTCTTCTTGATGTGGTTCAAAAACACGTTATCCATGTGCTCAACTTTGCCGAGTACGTTTCTGTGCGCTAGTCTCCAGATTGCATTGCCGAGTATAGGTCCAGACAGCCAGCCGAGGCCGACACAACCGATGATGGCGATGGAGTCTGAAATAATAGTAAGTATAAGTTGCGGGGCATGAACACAGCAAGAAAAAGCACTTACAAACCCAGATAGGTTCAACGCCAAAGATCAACTCGTTTGGGTTCGCTTGTAAGTTAGCAAAGTAGCCTGCACAAGTATAGCAACAGTCAGTAATGCAAGGGTCAACATTGGAAGCCCATGAAAGGCCGAAGAGACCAGCGCACCTCCTCCAATCATGACACCAGCCACGGTAGTAGGGATAGCCGCTACTGTCCCCCAAACTCTTCGACTCCTGCGGAGCTTAAAGTACTCTGCCCACGGCATGGTAGCATTCGGAGAGGTCGTTGGGGACGTGGAGGCGGAAGAAGTGGATGCGAAGCGTGCTCTCGAGGATTGCACTGCCGTTCGTGATACGACTGCTGCTGAATTGCTCGTCGATGGCTTTGCTGCAGATTGTCGCAGTAGGTGCAGCCTCGCTCTCGTCATGCTTGAAAAGTGCGAAGAGAGCATTGGCGCCCGGCCTGAAGCTTGCGCTGCCATGCGAAGACACAGCATGCCTGGTTGGAATGTAGCAGTATTCATCTTGCAGGTCGAAGCTGATCTTAGTAGTTGTCCGAGTTGCAAGCTGTTGACCGGGTCGGAGGTCGACGTCTCCAGAATGCCTTCACTTGACTGCGATCACCCTTGAAGCTTGGTTAGCATTCATCAACCTCAGGATACATCTTGGACACAGAACACAGACAAGGCATCTGGAGGCAAGACACGATCCATCAAGCTGGTCTTCGAGATTGACGGTTTTGCATACCACCTCTGGACACTCTGTGGCAAACTGGCTGACCTTCGATATGAGATACATTATTTGATCCTCTGGTGATCTGAGGCGGGACACAAGCCTCTCTGCACACCATAAACACGTCCGCTAGTCCGCTTGGACCAGTCTGACACAGATCAGCCGGCAGTGACCGCATTCAGGTCTTTCAAAAACAGTCAATACGGATATCCCCCCCCCCCTGGGGGAACGAAGCCAGTGACAAATCCTGCTTGTCATGCCAACCAAGCTACCAGACTACTTCATTCCGCACCCTACGATTCCAACGAAAGAAACGTGTAAAGCATGCCTGTCTCATCTGCAAGCCAAAAAACAAGAGATACAGAATGACAAGTGCGTGAAGGAATCACAGAGACAAAGCGAGCTGTTAAAGAAGGATAGTCAGAGTAAGCTATCTCCTATTTCAATATTTTCACTCTGAGCGCTGACTTCGTATTCACCTTAGTAAAAAGACTATACTGGAAAAAAGTCATAAAAGCAGAACGATTACGCCATCTAGCGAATTGCGCTCATCAGACTCGACGAGTTCGTGAAGAGGCACAGCTAAAACGGAGCAAGAAGGAACGTTCTGAGACTCCTGCGGATCAAGATGACGGTGAGGCTGGCCCAATGTCGCATTTTAAAGCGGCGCGTCTCAAGCCACGAGAATTGCCTAGAAGACCGAGTGCTCGTCCTTCGCGAGTGTCTTCAAGTTCAACAACTTACAAGGAAGATAGCGATGAGGAAGCTTTCGAAGAAATGATTGCAACTGGTGAACATGCCAAATATCTCGAAGATCTTAAAACTGAAAAGGAAAGAGCTGAGAGACGTGCGCAACGCGAAAAGCTCGAAGCGCAGCGGAGGAAAACTCGCAACGACTCGGATGACGAGCAAGATCTAGAGTGAGGTACTCTGCCCCTCACGCTCAGATGTTTCAGGGAGTTGACGCCAAATTGTTCTGTTCCAGCTACAGCGCATTCTTCAGCAGGTCAAGAAGCCTTTCACCAATCTAGCAAGGGCAGGAGTCCTTTCCAACCAACAAGAGGATATGTACAGTAAACGTTGCAGTTGTAGTCTTCTTGTCGTGTAGATTCCAGGATCCCGATGTACCGGGACTGAAAGCAAGAGGCGAGCCATGTGCTTTGCCAGATGCAATTCTGATATAAAATGCAGCAGTGTGGCTGCTGGCTAAGAAGACTGTTGATATTGCACATCCGGGTAATCTGGCCATACAACACAGGTCGTAACAATCGGAAAGCACTCATTGAACGGGACGTGACGCATCACTCTAGCACTCTATGTACCAAGTAAAGCATAGTCTCCGTCTCTACGAATGCGGGAAGGAGAACATATAGGATTAGGCTATCGGGGCAAAGCGGAGTTCGCTCTTGAGCTCGACGCTACACTACTCGCTCATGAAGGCAGGCCGGACTTGCGTTTCTGTGACGTACAAAAGTCAGCTCAAGAACGGGCATCAGCGCATTCCTCCCTATGGAGCCGTGCTCACCTTCGACGGAGGAGGTGCAGAGCCAGCGTCACTGCCCGTATCGCCATTCTCCCTTTTCTTAGCAGTACCCTTATTCTCATCACCGTTGAGGTCTTTTCTGCGTCCTCGAGCTTTGCGTGCAGGGTCAGTGGCAGCTTGTTCGGGAGCGTGTTCTTTCTGTACGAGCGAGATGAGGGTAGTGCAACGTCTGCCAATCTCAATCGGTGTACGCGACTTGATGAACCAGTCGAAGCGGAACATCGGACAGTCGAGGATCTCCTTCTTAATCTTCTCGTACACATCGTCACTACCGACGCCATGCCGAGCCAGTGCGCAGACAAGGAAACGATCCTCTTCATCGCTGTACGCGCGAGGACGTGATGATAGAGGATGCGTAATGGAGAGTTGTTGAAGTGGGTATTTGTACTTGGCCACAGTGTCACGGAGTAGCTGTGTCAGGCGCTCATTCTTCGCATGCTGCTTCTCGGACTCCAAGATCTTGTTGATCTGGCGCTCCCAATCTTCAATCTCCTTGTATCGCTCCCAGAATACGTCAGAGTATTTCTTTACGTCTTCAGCAGTTTTATTCGTTCCGATTTCAAGAGCGATAGCTTCGAAGTTGTCTCGGCCGTATTTCTCACAGCCTCGAATAAAGCCTTGATATTCACGCTTGTGCCAGTCATTAAAACCTTCTTTCATCAATTCTTCTTTCTCAGCTTGCTCCTCTTCCGTTAAAGGCTCAGCTTGATCAATTTCAGCTTGCTCTTCAGCTCGTTCAGCCTCCGCATCTTCCGACATCTTCTTGGGGTCAGGGGGAGGCACAACGTACCCTTGCAATTTCTGAAGGGTGCGGTATGTTCGTTTAGTCTCTTAACTCTGAAGGCTGGATAAGAAGCATACCTTATTATAATTAGCCTCCAACTCTTGGAGTTCAAGCAAGCGAGGCGGGAAGAATTGCCAATCACCACTATTCAAGAGTACAAGTCAGCACATTCCGTTGCCGGGCTCAGGCCTGGATATGAAAGTGAATGCAACTCACACTTGACCCTTCAATCGCAGTTGTTTTGGTCGTCGTTGTCTGATAACACCGTTTGCCCATGGATTGGCTTTACGTTCTCGCTTGGTAGGTTCAATCCAGATCAAGCCTTGTTGCTTCCTCTGAACCGTCTCGCCCTCCCAAACATTCGTCGCAGGCAGCTCTGACTTGAAGGAATGAAGATCGTCAAAGGCGACATTTGCATACTTAGCATTGAGTTCCGCTGTCTTTGCTTGACCACGCGCGATAATAGCGTCAATGTCATCCTTGATCTCCATATCTTCTTTACCGCTAATGATCTTCTGTGCACCGTGCTGGATCATTTCTACAAGATCGCCTTTCTCGGGTCCTAGAAGAATGGATAACGGTTCAATCAGGCATTCATCTACGCCACGGCCAAAGAATAGAATTCACCTTTGCTTGGACCGGAGGAGCGGCCCTGCTGAATGACCAGCTGATCAAGACGCAACTTTTGCGCCGCTCTCTCGAGTACTTTCTCCTCGACGGCGTCCTACAAAGCAAGTCAGTGATTTGCTAAGGACCCCACTAGAAATATGTGCAACTCACTTCGGTGATGAAACGGAAGACATAGACCTGCTTCTTCTGCCCGATTCGATGAGCTCGATCCATAGCTTGTAGATCAGCTTGAGGATTCCAGTCGCTGTCATATAACACCACAACATCGGCAGTCGTAAGATTGATTCCTAGGCCACCGGCTCGAGTTGTGAGGAGGAAAATGAATTTCTCCGAATCCGGTTTGTTGTAATCATCGATGGCGGCTATACGATCTTCGTGACTTGTCTGACCATCAATTCTACAGTACTCTGCATATACACAAGCAAGCTCAGTAAAGATCGTATACTAAGATTGAAGGTTGGAGGAACCTACGGTAATCACGGAACATGCAGTAATCTTCAAGGATGTCGAGCACACGACTCATCTGTGAGAAGATAAGCACGCGAGATCCCTTCTCCTTCATCGATTTGAGAAGCTTGTCTAGCACTTGCATCTTGCCTGCGTTATCGACAAGGTGCTCATCGGTGGTATAAGGTGGACCAGGCTCGGCGCCATCGAAGAGATAAGGGTGGTTGCAGCACTTCCTCAGCTGCATAACGATGTTGAGTAGACGAGTCTTGCCCTCTTTCTTGCTTGACATGCCATTGACTGCGTCAATATCTCTTTCGAGCAGTGACTTGTACCATTTCCTCTGCATGGGCGTCATACCAACGTAGACGTTGATCTCCTTCTTGGGTAACAGTGATTTTTCGACATCGATCTTTACACGACGAAGTAAGAAAGGCCGAAGCACCTTATGCAACTGCTTTACTACTGCATCCTTGTCTTCCTCGCCTTGATCTCCAGCAGCGGCGCTAGTCGAAGCTAAAGACATCGATTTGTGATCTTCAGCATCGGCTTCATCGATATTCTTTCCTCCAGTCTTATCTCCAAACCAGGCGTCGAAATCGGCGACATCCGAAAAGACATCAGGTAACAAGAAGTTGAGTAGAGCCCAGAGCTCGTGTAAGTTGTTCTGGAGAGGTGTACCGGTGATAAGGAGACGAGCTCGAGAATCGAATAGTCGAACGACCTGAGATAGTATGGAGTTGACATTCTTGATACGGTGAGCTTCATCGATGATAATGTATTCCCAGGATAACTTCTTCAAGGATGCTTTCTCTAGCTGACAGATCTCGTATGAAGTGATGCACACATCGAAGTCTTGCGTGAGGATGGTCTCTTGGCAGATGCGAGCCTGTGGTGTAACAGATCGATCAATATCGCGTTTGATATACAATCTTACGCGATCCGGCACTTACCCTCTCCTGCTTCTCGCCTCGAAGGATGAAGGTCTTGAAGCCTGGTACCCAGTGTGCAAACTCACGCTGCCAGTTATCAAGAGTAGACTTGGGCACAACGACCAGGTGCGGTCCTGGAATATTGCGGTAGAGCTTGAGGTAGCCGAGGAAGGAGATAGTCTGTAGCGTCTTGCCGAGACCCTACATTGATTTCAGCAAAAGCTCTCATTAGTATGCTCTATATGTGGTACATGCAAGATAGAACTGCTCACCATCTCGTCTGCCAGAATACCATTGATACCATTGTGATAAAGAGTAATCATCCAATTCAAGCCCTGAACTTGATAGTCTCTCATTGTACCTCCTGTAACATCTGTTAGAATGGCAACCGCAACAAGTTAGCGACACATCCCAGAATCTGTCAAAAGCTTCGGCTCTTCAGATATGTAAGACACTCACAAGCAGGAGACTCAGTGAAGACAAATGTGTCATCCTCATTATCTTCCTCGGCAACAAGTTCAGCATCCTCTTGCTTTTCAGATTTTCTAGTACGCGCATTGCCCTTCTTGCCTCCTTTGCCATTCTTCGTGGCTAGTGCTTTCTCAGATTCTTCCAACAACTTGGCAAATTCTGGATCTCTTCCTTTCTGTATTCCGAGACAGAATCAAAAGAACGAGTGGTTCTCAGCCCAGCTCTAGCCTACTGTACCACCCGGCGCAAGTCTCTAAATGTGCAGTCGCCACCCACCTTGAGATCGATGAAATGTCGGAAGAGATCAGTTTGACCAAGGAGATATGAGAAGCGCTTGATAGAGTCGGCGGCCTGTGCATCAGGAATATGCCGTTAGCATCACTGCTGCCTATAGTCTCAAAGCTATGCGCGTGCCCACCTTTTTCGAATGCACATTCTCCTTGTGTTTTCCCAGATTGCTCTTTTGCTCACGTTTTCGTTCCTGTAGCGTTGACGAATGAATTGTCGCAAACGACGTACAGTAAGCACAAATAGCGAGTGAAGTAGCTCGTCAGTAACACGAAGGATGCTATCTGAGCAAAGAGGATACTTTGTCCCACCTTCTTTGCGCTTCTCTGAGCAGCCTTTAGCTTCTTCTCAGCTGCCTTCTCTTGCTGCCTTGCAGTCATCTTCTTGCCGGGAGTTGCGACAGCTGCGGATGTATCTGCCTCATCATCCTCCTCGTCTTCTTCCTCATCTTCCTCCTCCTCGTCACTGCCGCCGTCCTGCGCTTCGTTCTCATCCTCATCGTCGTCGGCCATTGTAGAGTTGACGAGCTTGGATGGTCCAGGGGGAGCGACGGAGGCCTGCATAAGCGGTCGTGGTAGCGATCAAGGGCGAAGAGATGTACACGAAACACGATGAGATGGAGTAGACGAGTGTGCTTGCGTCAGCTAATAGTCCTGCTCCCCTTTGGCATTGTTGTATTATCGCCAAAGCACAAGCATGCAATCCACGTCGCAGCTCTCACCTGTCGGGAAGGCGCAGCAGACACATTGCGCGAGTCGTCCATGACTACATCGCTGAGGACATCGTCGTCTCTTGCACCCTCGCCTGCACTGGCGCTGCCGTTCTTCGAGGGCACCTTCAAGAGGTCGGCCTAAACAGGCGGCGCGTAGATTGCAGGTGGACGCGAAGGGTAGCGGGAGCGAGAGCCGCAGGAGCAGAGCGAGGGAGGACATTCAGGTTAGCTCCTGCTGCATGCGAGTGCAGTCGTATGCTTCACTCACGCTCATCCTTGCAGTTGGAAACTGGCCTGCTTTGCGGTTGTTGCTGGTTGAACTGCTTCCAAGCTGCAGAAAAGCAAAAGGCAATCGACAAGTCAGCCTCTCTGCGCTGTGGACAGGACGAGCAGCGCAAAAGCCAGATGACTGACGAGCAAGAGTAGGAAGCCCTAATCAGACTCTGAACCTCCTACAAGCCAGTGTCTTTGTTGCAGACTGAGGTCGTGGAAAACCGAGAAGAGGCAGCTTTGAGGCGTGATGAACGTTGCAAGATGAAGACAAGATTGACACACGGACAGAAGGGATCAGCGATTCTCTTCGGCGTCCACACGCTGCTTTGAGCTGCGCA
Organism: Cystobasidium tubakii; assembly: GCA_024345325.1. NCBI lineage: Eukaryota > Fungi > Basidiomycota > Cystobasidiomycetes > Cystobasidiales > Cystobasidiaceae > Cystobasidium > Cystobasidium tubakii. The sequence continues at coordinate 278,336 of BROO01000005.1, read as the reverse complement.
GGTGTTTCCCTACTCTCCGAGCAAACCTCCATCTTCAGGCTCGGGGATAGTGTGGATGAGCTTTCCCATGGACGGGTGCCGAGAGAGAGGCAATGCGGCGCAGCCAGACTTGATCTGAAGGATGACTGCAATCAAGCTGGCGTTGCATACACTTACATGCCCCATTCCGGGACAGATTTGGGTTCATAGGTTCCATCGTCTGCTACCTCAAGATATTCCATCAATCGTCGCGGCAACTCGTAGCGCTTTCTATTCAGCATGAGAGACTATCTATCGACAGGCAGGAGATCTCCCGCCATCCTGCTCCTTAGCTTCACAATCGCTTCTACATCCGCTCTGGCCGGCTTGACCGACGATGCCCGAAACTATTACGAAACCGCAAAGCTCCTGAGACCAGAATACAGGACAGCTCTCATTCTGGTCATAGTCTCATCCGTATCCTTTGGTCTACTCCTTCTAGCCTCGCCCTTTCTATGCTGTTACTGCAAACATCGGCATAGAAGACAGATCGAAGAAGCGCTGGCTAGTCAAAGGGCTCGAGATGCAAACGATATGTCATATGCTGAGTCGCCGACTTGGGGCTGAACGACGAGATGGTAAATCTTTGTCTCTCTGAGGCAACAGAAGCAGCAATGTGCCCAACCTTGACTTGCCGCAGAGACACACATCAAGGCTGCCGCTGGTTTCGCAAGGCTTTGCGACAGTAAGTGATCATCAGTCGCTGTCCATGCGATTAACAAATGTCCTGATCTCTTCTCCACTCTCCACTCTCCACTATACTATGTTAACAAGATCGCCGAAGAAAGCAAATGCAATATGTAGAACATGGTTCCAATTCGCAGTGCATGGGTTTGCGCTTCGATGCTTAGTTGCGAGCTCGTCACTCGTGCACTCTAGGGTACCTTTGGGCTAGTGACCATCTGACTGTGGGGCATGCAGTTGTGCTATATGTCCACGTTCGTGCTGCATCTCGAATTCGGATAAGAGCCATTCGGAACATCGCCGCGAACCGTTGAGTGGCGGTTCAGATGGCGCTGGCCGCGCAGGGATGGAGATGGATCCTTACTCTTCATTCAGCTTTGCTTTCAAGCAACCGTTGCTAACACTGGCTGAGAGCAACATATCATCTTTACAAAGCAGCAACGCTAAGTTCATAAGCAATCATGCATACCCTCACCTCACAATGGCTCCCCCTACGCCAGCGCGGAGGTTCAATGATATGGCTCCTCCTGCTCTTCGTCCTGAATACTCTGGTACGAGCTCAGGATCATGACGCTGCTACAACAGATCGACCATCGTCATCGAAGAGCTCAACTCCGCTATCTGCCACCTCGGCATCGAATGCGTCTGCTAAGGTAGGAGACGGCCTTAGCACAAACACGAAAATTGGCATCGGAGTAGGCGTCACGATCGGAGTCGTCATCCTGATAGGGGTTGGCGTCTGTTGGGGTAGACACTGCCAACGTAAGAAAATACAACAGCAACAATGGTAACCTGCTACATTCGTTATCTGGACAATCCTTTTCGAGCGGTTCAAGCCTCTAGACTAGCTCGCTACTCGACTTCGGCGAGGTCCACTCATGGAAGACTCCGCTTATCGGCATGTGAGCTATATGAGCAGTATATCATAGCTGAAGTACAGTTCAAGTCGTGATTTTGCATCCATCGTACATTGTTTAACCTAATCAATAACCTGCGTCTGTAACTACATATCATAAACCTACTTACCGCGACACGTATCACTGTATACCGTTTACTGCTTACGTACTGTTGCTGTCAATAAATTCTGCTGATACCTAGGTACCAAGTTGCAGAACTTGGCAACGCTTCCATCCGTGTGCGTCTTCAAATTTGAAGACGCGCACAAATCGAGATAGCCGCGTGTTCAAAGACTCCCTGCGGCGCTGGCTTGGACCACCGGCCGGACTCAAGCCATTCTAGAGACATCGCCATCAGCTTTCCTTTATATTGTTCATCTCCAAGTTGAGCTTCAATCGTCCCCGCTGCCATCTACAGGTTTGCTTCGTGATTACTCAAACGCGCACACTCTCTCCTTCTTTGACCGCCATCACGACCAAGGTGAATCCAAGCCAGAAAGACACTAGCTGAGTTTTCCTCCAAGGCTGGGCCTTGTTTCATTCTTCCAGAGACCTGCCAGTACAACACAATGACGCACACAATCAGTGTAAAGTCTTTCAAACCAGTGGTCTTCTTCCTGTTGTCGGTGCTATGCCAAATCGTCTTGGCAGGGCCAGGAGACGAAGAGGGTCAAGAACAAGGCCAGCCCACTGCTAAGAATAGTGCAGATCACGGATTTGTAGACAACAGAAAGAAACAATGGGCCACCTTCAATGATGGTGAGCGGGCTGCCGTTGTAGTCTGTACCTTGATCGGCTTCGCCGCCCTTGTTGGGATTCCGGTATGGCTGTGCCAGCGCCGTAGCCGAAAAGAGCGGGAGAGGCAACAGGGTTATAACGTATAAGTCGACGGACGTTTCACCTTCACCTGAACAAACTCTTCGCACAAATATCCTATCAATGCCTCAGAATAGTCCCGCACTCCAAATTAGAAGCAGACCTAAACCTTTAAGCGAGCATTAAGTCCAGTTGGTCTTGAGAGTTGCACTTGTGTCACCTAGAATGCCTCCAGCTTGTGTTACAACTTTCCCTCCAAGCAGCGCAATGATTAGAACCTCCTGATATCACATACATTTGAATTAAAATACAAGGAGAGATCATTTTATATTTGTCGCGCCGTGTTGCGCACCCATCTCGCGAACAGCCAAGTAAGATGCAGTACGCATACTTTGCTAGCACGTTGCCACCGTGTCCATTGGTAGGTCAGTATAGAATCCTGTCGTCCTCGATAAAGCGAGTGGAAGGAAACATTCGACTCTCGGGAACGACCGAGGCTTTAGGAAGGCCGTTGAACCCTTTATTCTCAACTGCTTGCTTTTGCTACATGACTGCAGGGATACTTACTACGATCACAATGCCCCTCTTGTATTATTTACAAGGTCTAGCTTGCAAGGTACGCCTATTGTGAGCCCGGAGCTAGCCACCAGCGCCGCACTCCCTATTATGCTGCACTGCGTGTCCTGGTGACCTCTGGGAGATCCCTCCTATCTATTATCTCTAGCAAACCAGCTAGCTCTGATCCGACCTTTGACCGACTTATGGGCCCAGCTCACGCAGGAGGTATATTGCTGCGCGATCTCTTCAATCGATAAGATCAATTTTATGACAATCCAAAGGCTTCTTGCCCAACTTCTCAAACATCATCTTGTCGTAACCTGCCGCACACCAAGGTTTCGACAATTCATGCAATATGTGTTCTTGTAACTTCTTGTCGAATTTTGAATAAGCGTAGAAAGGACCCGATGTTTTTCCTTTATAAGCTGTTCCTATTTCATCGGCGCATATCATACGCCACAGTGGCGGCCTTTCTTCTTGTGGTAGAAGAAATTGGAGTATCCTGGATGTTAGACATGTGTAAGCTTTTAATGAGCTGTGCTTCCGTCGTTGCCGCGAGGGATGGCTTACCCCATTAAGGTGGGAAGAGAGTTTGTTCCCAGCAAATCTTCGTATAATACATGATGCGTTGGCAATGGCACCCGGCGCCAGTAGTAGAAATGTTGTTGGTACCTAACAGACAATGAAGAGCGTGTTTAGTCACGAAATAAGACAGTTACTCGCCGCCAATATTCGGGCTCACATATAGACTGGGTAACGCAACGTCATTAGCAGATGTGCAGTGAATGGCTGTAGAGTGGAAAGCAACTCACTAAGGTGGAATACTTTCGTCCTATGCTTTTCATTATCCCACGAGAGCTTGCCGCCAGGGAGTTTCACCCTAGCTTCGTGCTATAGAAAGACGGCAAATACGGGATAACGTTAGGTCAGAAGCCGCTAAAACGACCATACATGCGTAGAGAAAAGCGACATACCAGATTATCACCCCTCTGAAAAGATTCTAGCATCTCCATCATATTCCATAATGAGAAAATAGCATCAAATGGATTACGCTGCACCCATAGCACCCTATCGAATTTCTTCCACCAATCTAGATACTCTTTTGCAGTTTCTTCCATAGGCTCATGTTGGAATACTGGGAAATGAGCTTTGAGCAAGAAGCGGTTGTCCGGGTTGCATTCTCCAGGACTGTAGATTCGAAAGTAATACGTTAGTAGGTGAATACGAGTTCGTTTTGAGCATTGATAAAGACCCCTTACAAGTAGCGTTCCAAATCTGGGTCGTCACAGACAATAGATGAGGTGTAGAAACTGACGAGCATACAGGATGGTCAGTCATGCGTTTATATCGCGTGAATCTCTGAATGGAAGGGTGCCCACCCAGATGACTTCTCCACGAGATTCCGCACATGGGTATTGCCAGAACGAGGAAAGCTGGTGAAGACGGTCCATGGAAGGTTCTTATTCGGATGGTATCCTCTGTTACACGATAGCGCAGAGTGTTGCATCAGCTTCTCAACTCGGCTCTTATCGCTAGTTGCCACTTGACATGGAAGAAGCTCCTTCACATAAGGCTTTACGTGTCAAGTTGCGTAAACCCACTTCGCTTCTGGCTGTATGCACTTCTCAATGCCTAAACTAAACCTCATCTCATCCTCCCACGACCCGTTGACGCGATTTTGTGAGAAGACTGTTTTTTGAAGCTTCTTGTTGCTGCCGGCTTCTTTGCTTGACTGGGATGTCAGAGACGAGGGCACCAGACTTCGCGTTGAGAGATAGTATGGCGCGGATGCAGCGACGCAGACGACTGCGGTGAATATTGCCAATGCCAAGATCCATGTCTTTCTCTCCCGGCGCGCAGAGCGCATCATGCTGCTTCCACCGCTGTGGCTGCCGGCAGTGGCGCTCGCTGTACTCGGAGTGCGCTGGTGGGCCATGACATGGGCGAGAGCGGGGTTTCGAATGAGTGTGTATGGACTGTGCTGATGAGACCGTCGGTAGTAGGGAGAGTGGTGACTGCAGCCTTTATCGCCAGGAAGTGCGCTTCATCGCAAGCAATATTGACGCGCTCGCTTTCCGAAATTTTGAAGGGCGCACGCGTCTCGGCAACATCACCGCGCAGACTTTGGGCTTCGGGGGGAATATGACGGTGAAACCCCGACGGAGCAAGGCTCTGATCTGCTGCAGCCACTATACCGGACACTACAGTGTTACTGTCCCATAGCTACCACGAATGCCTTCTATTCTTATTGTCTGAGGCCACAAATGTGACCAAGCGCCCTTGATCCTACCGCGAAGGTGGCAACTTTTCGACGACCTATAACTTCAGAAGAGCCGGCATCACCCACTAGATAATCTCCATGCCCGCACGACTTATACACTCTGCTCACTCTATCTGGCTTTACTGCCTGATGAGAACGATCCGACTCTCCGCTTGCGATTTCGATGTCCACCAGCATTACAGCTTGAGCGCCTCAGGGAGGCTCTTCTCGCAGGGTCCATAGAATACAAAATCCGCTTCGCCGTCTCCTGAACATCAGTAGACACTATCGGTCAGTACCGGCATCCAAGTGGGTCTCCTGTTCCTTGGTGTACAACCCACCAGGCGAAGATTCTAGATTGAACACAGCTACCGAAGCACCGGCCTGTTTCGCCTTTGCAGCAAATCCAGCAGCGGGGTATACCTAGTCAACAGTTTCATCCTGTCAGCCATCGTCCCAAATATGCGTAGAGGAAGTAATGCTTCGCATACCGTGCTTGAAGTGCCGACCACAAGGAGCAAATCCGTCTTCCTCAAGAGAGGATAAATCAAATCTAGATATCGGGGCATCTCACCGAACCAAACTACGTTAGGCCTCGATAAGCCTCCACATTCCGAACAGCTTGGCAGATCTTCCAGAGGTGTTTGTGCTTCTGGACCATTCAGTTCTACTTCTTCGACTATATTTGCCAAGGATGGCACTATTGGTGCATCTTCTGAGAATGTCGAGACGGTCTTGCATTTCGTGCAGAATTGCTCTAGGACCTGTCAATATGATCTCACTTCAGCTCAAGGTTTGCAGATGTACGTAGGAGCCATGCTATTGGTAGATCAAAGCCCCTTCTGTGTGCCGAATGTCCAGAGACATGCCTCGGCTCCGAGAGATATAGACTGCCTCATCCAGAAGATATACTTACACAACCATGCATCTCGTAGAACGGAACTTGACTGGCCTCAGAATCGTCCAGTGCTTCAATGTTAGCTTTCCTACTGAGCCCATCGACATTCTGGGTGATGATGTTGAAGGAGCTCGATTCGGGTGCAGCTGCTTTACGTATTTTTGGATTGAGCAATTTCGCTAATGCACGGTGGGCTTCGTTTGGTTCAGCTTGTACGGCTCTGTCAGGGTCCAGGTGCAAGCACGGTCAGGCACCGCGGGGGAAGGTTTGTCGTCAAGCTCTCAAAGCGCACTTTCGCCGTCGGTACTCATAGAAAGCCTACGAATACGATACCTGTCAGAAGGTCGCGTGCAACCGGCAGGCTATATCATCATCTCCGTGTACCTACCCAGCATCTCGATGGATTATCATAGAAAGCTTCAGGTGTAGCTAAAGACATAGCATCGTATTTCCTCCATAAGCCACCTGAGCGATATCGCAATGATCAGTCTCCATCTTGCATACTTCACATACATTTGAAATATGCGTCAGACAAAGCCGATGTTCGATCAATATACGTACCGGCTCCTCGAAATGTGGGAATGCCAGATGCAGCAGATAGTCCCGCTCCACAGACTGCTACTATATTCTTCGCTTGTCTTAGCTTTTCGTAGAAGTTGGACATGTCATTCGATGCCATTTGTACTCTTGCAAGCAAGTTACTTTGGCGGAGAAACAAGGTGCGGGTGGCGTTTATGGAGGGAATACGTGTCGCACGGAAGTCTTAACAAAGGATTCAATGCTGGCCCTGGTATACTACAGGTGTAAGCAACTTGAACTCGTGTATATAGAATACAGTCCGCCTCTGTCTAGGCAACGATAACGGCAGAGAATGAGCAGAATTTTCGTAAGGGGTGCAGTGCGGTCCCGGAACAGCACGTCTGACACTCTACGGAGACACGGATCTAATACTTGCGCAATAACAGAATAAGGCTATATCATGCTAGACCGATAGATAAGCAAGGTTCCACTAAGCTACGAATGTATATCATTTGCTCTCCTTATTCTTCTTAGCCTTCTTAGTCTTCTTGCTCTTTTGCTCTATCTCCTTGTTCGATGACTTGGAGGCGGTGGTGCCTCTAGGCTGCTTTCGCAGCATCAATGTAGGGAGCTGCCTGTAGAAGAGAGTTGTGTTCAGTCAGCATTGCTATATACGAGTGACAAGAGCTATGTTCCACGTATGATACCGACTAGCTGCTTGGCTGCAATGTCGAGGCGTGTCATCTGTGCAACGTAGTCAACCCGCCCTCCCGGCGCCAACGATCTGAGCCAGGCCGCGGGCTAGAGCCCAAGTGATGCGCATCTGCCTTCCAGTCCTTGTGGATTGCAAAGAGTTGTGCTCTGAGGATAGCCATCGATGCTTTCACGAAGTCTGTCGGGTACACCTCCTCGTTAAATGTGGCGAGCTCGAGGGCTCTTTCAGGCGCGTCACTGACAGAGCTGGCTACGTGAACTGATAAGTTGAGCGTATGGCGGCGGAGTTGTACTGAGCCATAGCGTCATCTGACGGGATTGAGCTCGTGTCCTGGCTTTCGGCGATATCGGGGCGATGTAGGTGTTTTGACGGAGTTGAGCCAAGTGAAAGCTGGCACTATGTGGAAGTTGCGGCGGAGAAGGGGCAAGGTTTTCATAATGGGCTGCAGCATGGCCCCGAAAGCGTGTATAGGTGAGAAGATACTTCACCGACAAGAAAAGACACCAGGCGGGTAGATGATCCACAGAGTAACGACCCGCGAAGCCAGCTATTGTCAGCAGCAGCACGGGAGAGACACAAGGCTTAGAGATCACTCGCGAAGAATGCAGGGATTTTTGCCGGCATGAACGAAGCGTGCCTAGACAGCTCGTGAGACGAAAGTTTCATGATTTCAAGACTGCTCTACGCTGTCGAAGAACAACTGCTATGCAGCGAGTTTTCATGCTTTGCTATTTTGAAGCGCAGGATACTAAATCTAACATTTGTATCCTAGATCCGCAAGCGGAACCAGCAAGCAAAGGGGTGAAGCGCATGGGCGCGACACATTTACTCGTAGACCCAAGCCTCGGAAGCGAGCTTGTACTGGTTGAGGCCCTCGGGGAACCAGAGACCGATTTCGTGCTGAGCAGCCTCGACACTGCAATGAAGGCCAAATTATCAGTCCCAGTCTGGCTTGGAATAAATCAGAACAAGTGCAGAATCACCTATCCGAGCCGTGCGCGACGTTGCGGCCTACGTCAATGCAGTAGTCTCCTCTGATGGTGCCAGGAGCGGATGCAAGAGGGTTGGTAGCACCTATCAAAGAAAACCCGGAGAAGTCGCCACAAAGATTGACGGGAAAGCGTCAGCAGCATGGCAATGACGAAGTTGAACATGTTGAAGCTTACCGAGCATGGCTCTGCCTTGCTTGACGGCATCCTTGCCTTCCCAGACCATAGCGACGACTGGGCCGGAAGCCATGTACTTGACTAGACCAGGGAAAAAAGACTTGCTGGAGAGATCGGCATAGTGCTTCTCGAGGTGCTCCTTGGTGGATTGGACCATCTTGAGAGCAACGAGCTTGTAGCCTCGCTTCTCGAATCTGTGTGTGTAAAAGTGTCGAAATGCAGCCATGCAGGGAATAAGAGCATTGGTCAACAGCAATAACATACGGCAAAGAGTAAGCTCAGACTGACCGGCCAATGATGTCTCCAACGAGTCCTCGGTTGACACCGTCAGGCCTGTTTAGCAGGTTGTTTCAAGAAGTCAACGAACGATGAGACCCAAAAAATTGCACGTTCAGCTTTGGCCTGCCACCATGCAAGCCAAAAGCAATGCCGAAACAGCAGTAACGACGCACTTGATCATGATGTAGGTCTGCTCGGAAGCCATTGTTGATGATGTGCTTGTTTTGGCGGTGTTGGTGGTAACTGTGTGGATTTGCGGTGGTTGAGGAGAGAAAAGCTGCAGGCTCGCGAGGTTTTGAAGTCCGAGCTATCTCTGCGATCACGTTGACCCATTGAGAAGTGCATACAGCTCTACAGGCACAAGATGATGCTGAATCCATGGACATTACTGTCGCTATGCGCTTTCACCGCTCTGGCTGTCGCAGATACCGAAATCCTCAATTTTAACGCCGCCGACATCCAGGCACTGCCGACGTTGCCAGCTCATGCAGACCTCACGCATAGGTGTGCATGCACTCTGTGTGAACGAGAAACGAAAGATGTCTATTAGCTGATAAGTTGTCAAGTCATACTCTGAAAGTCTCGCAGTCTTTGGGCCTGTCTGCAGATAACTCGTCATACGTGGAGAAATGGATACCATTAGAGCTGGATTTTCCCAGTCTGGATACTGAGAAGACCAAGCTGCTCCCTTCGAATTTGAGGAATCCCTCACTGTCCGAATATATGATCCGCCTTTCCTGGCCAGCTTCAGTACGCTCTCGATACAGGTCTACAGCTTGTCATATCGCTGAGATGCGACACTCTACCTTTGCCTTCAGGTAGCAGCTACTGTCAGACTCGATCTGTACGTATCTCAGCTCCGCCATGTCTGGCTAGCTGTAAGGCTGGAAGGCGCCTCCATCGTATCTACACGCCCTCTTTCCGCCCAGAGCGTCAACTTGCCATTCAACATTACGCTAGAAAAGGCGTATTTAGGCTTTATTCCAGAATCTTCAGCAAGTCTTCTACTATTCCTGGTAGCGATTCTGTCTGTCATTGCGATCCTCCAGCTTCCCCAACGGGCTTGGCGCGTTTTATCAGATAACAATGAGGTTCCGGGGATAGCAAAACATCACAATGACTGAACGGAGTAAAGTGGAGAACATCCTCAAGTGATCCTTGATGAGCTGCAGCGCAAAGCTCACACTCTGCTGTAGGCTAGGATGCAAGCTATTAACGAAGCAAAATGAGATCTCAGGCCTGAGGGGCTTGTCAACAACATCGTCCAGTCAAGCGCGTCGAATCGTTTGGCTTTGCCTACCTTTTGGCGACGAGACCTCTCCGGCAAATCCGAAAGAGGTGTTCCAAAGCCAAAGCTGAAACGCACGGAAGTATGCTCCAAATGCATCGGCCAGGCCTTTCGGTGCGGGTTTGGCCAATTGAGCTGCTCCGACTGGATGTACACGGGCAAGTTTTTTACCATGCCGTAAGCACGCGCCAATCTTGCGACCAAGGCGTTGCCATCCAACATGTTTGCAAAGCGCTACGGCAGAGCAAGTCGTTCGCAAGTCACTGAGGATAAGGGTTGCCGCAAGCATTGGTGGACTCTGAATATACGAAGCTCCTTCCGGGCATCGGATGTACGGCAGATGCTCAAGACGCGCAGGAATTCCATGAAGAGGTGGCACTTTCGCGTTGTTCGGTTCAATCTTCAAGCCTTTCGGTAGGTTGGTTACAGAAGCGTAGGCATGGGTTGCTAAAGGCGGTGAGGCCTCTGCACGCCGTTTCAGTGAATTATTCTTTGTGCTAGATGTAGGTCGGTAGGGAAAATGCTAGAACCTGTGTGACAGTCCTGTATTGCGGCCGCCGAAGCTGTCAGATGAAGCTCATTATCTCGTTCTCCGCTTTGCCGCCAAATGTCTGCACACTCGTGCTGGCTGAAGGGACGGCAGAAGCCATTGCACTGCGTTGGCGCATATGAGACCCACTTGCCGGATGGGTGTGAAAGAGCGAATAGTCAGTGCAGAAGTACCCTGAACTCGATTTCGCATTCGCATTAGTATTGCATCTTCGCACGAGGCCAGTCCTACCATCAGGACGAGATCGGAAGTCGGTGGTCGAAGGGGATAGGGAGCGTAAGCCGGCGCAGTCAAAAAGAAACCTACTTGGCCAGCTTGCTGAAGGTAAAGCTATGCTGTCCGTCAGTCTCGAACTCGCGACTTTTGGATATCCGAGCAAAAACGTATTGGAGGTTGTTACGTCCCGCCAGTACCGTTGACTAGCAATGGGCACTAGAGTAGCCAAGCATCGACTTTAAATGGGGCTTTAGGCCAGGCAAGGAGATAATCTTGTTTATTACTCGCCGCAAGCGCTCTAGCTAAGCGGCCTCAGTAGGACACGGTTACGACCTAATTAGGTAACGCTCCAATGCGCGCAGATCCAGCTGAGCCAGGGCACCCAGATACTTGGTTGAGATATATTCTTCTCGAGTTGCCTCTACATCCCGCGCTTTACGTGAGCGACGGAGTTCTTGACAGCTTTCTTGCCTGTGGCGCTGCATTCAAGCAGCAGCATAATCCGAGCTATCCGGACAGGCAGGCCGGGTTGCATCATACTTCACAGCAAGGCCCCCAGCCATTGTGAAGCTAACGAAAAAGGGGAGCCTTGCAAGAGAAACGGACTCCCCATTGTGCGTGCGGGAGTTGTAAATGCGAGGAGAGGACAGCCCGGAGATTCGTCAAAGTGGTGGAGTGGAGTGGAGGAGAGTGCAGTGGATTGATGAGCGGGATATCAGCAAAGAAGGACTATCATGAAGAAAGTGTACTTTTTGCTAGGAAGCGAGTAATAATCAAGAGTGTGAACGCGTTTTGAACAAGATACCACTACTGTCTCAGGGGGAAGAAAGCGAGCGTACAGATGCCAGTCGGCTTTTATCAGATCGCAAGATATGCAGGACACCGGTATACGCGTCAGAAATCAAGCTTCGAGCTATCTGTTCGCAAAGGCATGATTCGACGTCTGATGCCCACAATGTGTCGAGGATGTTTCGCGTTGATGCATCAATTGACGACTGACATAGTAAGAGAAGCTGTGAGCTGGGTGCAAAGGCACGTTACTACCTCGTTGAAGAAGATAATGGTCTGCAGATATTGGTTTTCAGTTAATGTAGAGAAAGAAGGTCCATCCGAAGCTTCCTGCAGTTGTCTATGTAGTCGATCAAACATGTGGTGCAGGCGAGTATATTGCAATAGAACGGTGCTCATGCAGCAGCAGGCACAGCATCTGCTAATCCATTCGTCTTTATATCCGTTACTGTACCAGATTGGCTGTTCTGATACTTCTCAGGATGCAGGTATGCCCGACATGCGTCTTCCACTTTCGTCGACCTGGCTTTATTGAAGTATTCCCTTGCTGATTCCTTTTTCAAGCCTGTCAGAGATATCTGTGAATGCACATACGCACATGGTACGAGTATCAGCTAGGTGTACCGCAATATCCTTTGGCTCTCCCTCCTGTCCTGTTACCCGTAAATCACGTACCAGAGCTTGCAGATCCTCGTCGGTTACTGCCACCTGATCAACCTCAGGCTTCTCGTCCTTCTTCGCATCCTGTATCTCCTGTATCTTTGCAAGTATCTGCGTCTTGTATGCTTCTTGGAAAGCCATGCCGTCGTACCCTTGGCTCTGATTGTCCGCGAAATAGTGGATCACTTTGCCTATGGGTTGCCTGCGCTGTGCCGCAGCACCTGCGCTGGCAGACGCTGATGGCGTAGAATTGGTATTCGCATTCGAGGTGGTGTTAGTGCTGCTTGCTGCTGTGCTGCTCCTGGCGGCGGTCGTTGCAGCTTCTTTGCCCTTGCCCTTTGACGCTGTCGTCGACGGTGGTTGAGCTTTCCTGCAATGTAATCCAGCGTTAGCCTTGCAGGCATATGTCGCACTGTTATGAGACTGTGCTGCGTACGGAGGCATAGTAAATATTCTTCAAGTATATCACGTTGGTGCAGGCTCAAGGAAGAAGAGTCAATACTGCAATCATGTCAATCTGGTTTGGTGGCGATAAGAACTGTAGAGTCGACAATAATGGAGATTTCAAGTAGGCACAATCATGATTACGCATATGTACTGATACAAATCCATGTGAGAGAATTATTCCGACTGATTACGCAGAAGAATTACACTTTGCGGCCTCTTCCAGCGCCTCTTCTTGCTTTCGGACGACCTGGACCTCTAGTTTCTCTCGTCACTCTAGAGGCAGCTTGCTTTGCGGTAGTAACAGCCGCCGCCTTTTCTTTGACAGGACTTTGAGATACGGGGATATTTTCTCCTGACTTTCGTCTCCTTTTTGCACTTGTACTTGCAGCTTCAGGTTCAGAATAATCCGTCTGTTGAGCAGGTGAGAAACTTTGATCTTCCCGTCTTGAACTAGCATCCTTGCGTCGAGAAGTGGGACGTGCATCATCGCTGGCGTCACTAGCGTCACTGGCGTCACTGGCATATATTTCCTTCCTTACTGGAGCACTGTCGCTCTGCTCTTGCCCATCTCCGGAGCTCACGACAATTTGGATGTCGCGGACAGCCGTGAATCTGGACGATGGCCGCTTGGTACTCGAAGCTGGTATCGAGCCTGTATATTTAAATTTATGCGAAGACTGTTTATCGTTGACATTTGCTTCGTCAACGTTGTCTTGCTTTGACCGTGTTCTTGCTGTACCTCTAGAGACAACTAAGCCCTGCTCAGGCTCGCTTGAACTGCTAGAGCTTGCATCTGCCTCCTCTGCTATAAGCATGTCCGACTCTTGAACTGCCTCTTCCTGAGCCTCAAGGTCGTCATCTTGTCCGTCGTCACTGTCTTCGCTTTCGTTATCAATTGGAGTCGTGGCTCGCCTGATCTTGCTCCAGAGCTTGTTCACACCTCTCTCATACATGTCGTCCTTGTCCTCCTGCAGTCTTCGCAAGCTTTCAAGTTCTTTACTCAGCATATCCACTTTCTGTTGTATCTTGTCTAGCTTTGCTTGACCTTGTAAGCGACTTTCTTTGTATTTAGCCCTTAGAATGGAGTATGGTTCGCGATGAGCTTTGACATGTGTCAAACGTAGCGCAACAACAAAGGGCGGGAGATGTGTCTTGTGAGCGTTGTCTACAGAAGATTGCGAAGAACGGTGACTTGCGGAAACGCGAGCTGCATTCTTGTCCAAGCGAGAGGAAAGGGGTAGACTTGACAGCAAGCTGGAGTTGTGTTTCCGGGACCCATAGAAACGGGTTACAGGAGTTCGAGGGAGAATACCATTCGAGAGCGATTTCGACGCATTGCGTGGCGCTACCTTTTCAGAATCATCAAATTCGCTCTCATCCAATAACATTGCGTTGGGATCATTCTGTTCATCTTGGTCTTCGTCGTCCTTCCTAACAAAAGAAGCAGCTAGGTCTAGATCCACTACTATCCTCAATGTCCCCCCGCAGGCAGGCTGCTCGTGTTCTCCCGAAGCACAATCATACCAGAATGTGCATCTAGCGTTCTTGCCCTTCGAATATGCAGAACTACCACCTTCTTGGCTTTCTTCCTCGCCTGGACTCTTGTAGTGATCTACCCTGTCACCTTGATAGATGTACTTGCAACCTGTGTGTTTGTCGATGTATCTCAAGATCGTTCGCGAGAGCAGTAGACGGAGATAGACCTTTCTTTCAAGTGTTTCTGCACGAGAATCAGCATGCAGTATCTGCTGAGCGGTTCGAAAGTGCCTTTTGGACGGTGTTCCAGAGATCGGGGCAGATGTAGGATTGCCCCTACTATTTTCGCGAGTCGTTGCAGAAGTAGACGAGGCGGTCTGAGCGAGACTGACGAGTTTTTCAATTTCTCGTCGAATGGAATCATCCGACTGCAAGGCTTCTATATGCTTGACGCAAGACTGAGAAGCTGCAAGATCCACTTTGACATATAATGATTTGCCCTGTTTTATCAGACGTTTCTTCTGCGTGTGGCCATTTGTGACAGCGGGTCCTGCTGCAGAGGTCGCAGAGACAGCTCTTCCTTTTCCCTTTCTGTTCTTTGACGATGATGTATCTTCTGGGACAGGCACAAGGGTACCTCCATTTCTGTCGAGCCAGTATGCATGCAGGATCTCGCAGAACTCCAGAGGTGAGAAGGCGTTAATAGGCTTGCAACTGCGGGCAGGCTGCAGACTCGACGAGCTGGTCCGCAGAGAGGACGACAAGGGACGATGATGCGAGATGATGGGCTCCGTCATGGCGCTTAGAAGCTTTGTGACTATGCGGTCTATTCAGAGTGTAGACGAGATGCTCTGCAAACTGCAGAATAACGGATGGATGGAGATTTCTCGATCATCCTCATGCACCTCGAAAGCTTTCAAGGGCTTCTCTTCTAGTCAATACAAGGCTCTAAGTAGCATAAAGAGTTTGGCATACGAACTGAGCACTCCTGAAGTCGACAGTCGAAATACTCTCCAGCTTCAGTTTCAAGTCACATCAGCACGTGACATGGTCGGCCGGCTTTTGCAAGCCGGCGAGCTCGAGTAAGTCTCGATGAAGACGGACGACCCAGATGCTCTGAAGCGGCTTGATATTCAAGGCCAAGAGATCGCGTACCAAGAAGCTGAATCGACGTGCGAGAATAGTCCATCCCGCTGTGTTCGAGCCGACTTTCCATATGGCTTCGACCGATCCAGCTGACCAAAGAGCGGAAAAGTGTGCAAGAACGTCGCATTCAGGAGTGCATTTTCCCACTTCACTGAGTTCTCCAAGCAAGAAACTTACTGAACTGGAACTCTCAAGGAAGCTAATCTTGTCTTTGCCAGAGTCAAACGTGAAAATCGTACATATTCCCAGACTCCTTTTCGAGAAGGACGAGTTTCGCAGTCGTCCAAGGGGTTCAGGGATTGCACCACTAAAAGTGCAGTCACAGACGCGACAGAGAGGAATAAGGAACGACCTCTGGCGATGACTCTCCCTTGCTGCCTTGCTCTTCTCTTCCTTCTTTCTGATCGTCACTCTCACGCTCACCTTCAACACTTCTACATAGAAAAGGCCAAGTCCAATCGGTGTATCTAGCACACAAGCACTACACTCTTGCAGCATTTCTCCAGCTATTGATCCTGGACATCACCTGCTAGTCCGGTCAGTCTATGGTTAGTCACTAAGCTTGATAGAACAGGTGCGGCGCTACCTTGGCTCCCAACCTTGGTGGAGTCAGAGTCGAACTCCCCGCCTTGGAGCTATTGGTTAAGACGCAAGCCGAGATATCTGTCCGCCCAATGTACTCGGTTGTCCCAGATCCTCCATCTGCTACCATGCTAAAAAGCAGCATCAAGGTTCCAAGCGCTGTCTTGCCACCCAAAATTATAGCTACCGCACCTCAAAATACAACTGAGAATGAACCTTTATCACCTATTCCACCTGAATCACCAAGTGTATCTGAAGTCGAAATCGAGTGGAGCACCACCCCTACCTCGAGTGGGATCAACTATAAATGCTTCCGTATTCCCTTCGATGCTGCTCAAGCTGGTGGATCTCCCGAAGTCAAGTACGGTGCACTTGCTTCATGCAGAAGCAGCCTGGTAGAGTCAGAATACAAGAACGATGAGGAGAGTGAGGAGCTCACCATGCAACAATCAAAATAGGACTCCGACAATGGGGATGATGGGAAAAGAGCTAGCATCATGAGCGACACTTTTGGCCCTGCTCGTAACATTACCGAATGCAAAACTGGGAGATGCAGTCTGATTTCTGTCGCTCTTGGTCAGCGAGGACGAAGAAAGTGATGATGATACAGGGGGCGAGGATAGAGACCATGCCAGCGTCATACCAATGCCTGTCATTTGCAAGAAGAGCTCGGGAGGACGTGAAAATGAAGAAACAGATGTTCTCGATGGATCGATTCGTTTGTCGGAATACCGATGGCTTCCTAAGCCGTTCACAGATCATAAAGAAGGCAGAAAGCAGACTGCACAATCTTTGTCTACCACACCTACAGAGCAATTCCCTCGATCCAGTTCTCCTACACACGAGCCCGATGCATCTTCTTTTGTCACCGCCCAAGAAGTACCTAGTACTCCCCTGTTTACAATGATGATGAAGTCTTTCGAACTCCTCGTATCATCTCTGCAGTTTGACTGCCCAGACCTTTCATCTAAACTTCCCCTTCGGTGCTATCTCTTATTTCGGAGTCCATCTGTACGAGTGTCCAGGCTCGACATGAAGTTGCACGCGTCAAGGCTGAATAGAGAGCTGCTAAGAAACAAGGTCTACAGCTGTACACTTTTCAAAGGCCCAAAGTAGAGGCTATGGTAGAAGCCGCTGAATATGTAGTCTACGGTCCTTCTGGCAAAGAGGTCCGTTTTAGTGATTTGTACGAGGGAGCGAGAACAATCGTCTGCTTCAATAGTCATTATTGGTGAGTTAGAATAATACAAGTCACCTTTGTGGTGGTTGCTGATCAGTTCTTCGATGTAGGTGCCCGAGCTGCCAGGACTATCTAGCCGCAATTATGCGAGTTGGACCTGCCCAGCTGCGGGCACTCAACTTGCACCTCATTATCACTGGCTGTGGGAATTGGAAGATGATAGATGGATATAGAAGTGAGCTGCATTGACTTGATCCTGAGCCTAGAACAGTACTGACTCTCATTGTTTGTCCTTGCAGAAGTGCTCAAAGGCTGCGAGTTTCCCATCTATTCTGATCCCAGCCGCGAAGTATAACATCAGTTCGGCATACACCTGTCCTCCATGGCTGCTGCACCAAAACCAGCCTATACCAAGCACGGTATGACCCTCAATACTCTGGTATCGCAAGCTTGATAGGTAGGAAGACGTTTGAAGTTGGAAGTTCGAACGACATGTTGTGGCCAATACACAGTTTGATTTGATATCTGCTTTGCGATGAATGCGCGATAATCAGTTGGAAGAAATGTGAATCTACTTGTTCTGTCAGAACTGCTTGCGAGCTGGATGCCTTTGAGAAGTTGACGAAACCAGAAGAAGCAAGTGGCTTTCTTGTCTTTGACTTTTGATGATCGCGTTTCTCTCCTGTAAAGACTACAACAAGAAGTTGCAAGCAGACGAAGAGCAGAGCTAGAGGGAAACAAGCGTAGAGTACGTCTGCTGAGAGACAAGAGCAGCCAGTAGCCTTCGACATCTCGCTACTGCGACTCTAGGCAGGCTCCTTGGGAACTCCGAAATTCTTCCTAGACTGCTGCAACCATGGCTTCCACATCTATGTCGCCCGCAAGTGGCAGCTTTGGACGGCTACTAAAGTCAAGCAAAGTCGTCTCTCACTTTGATCCATCCATCCCACTCATCTACACTACTCATGGCGGCTCGAAGAAGCGCTCCGATTACGGCCTCAAGCGAGCCTTGCCCAAAATCAGGACGGCAGCTATCCGCGTACACAGTTTAGACAACTCAATGACGAAGCTCACAGACTTCAGCTATGCTGCAAGAGAGCACTGCTTCGTACAGGGCTTCAGGGAGTCGAATGTTAAGATCGCAGGACCAGCGACCAACGAGGGCGCCGCTTCGCAGGAAGATCAAAGAAGTCGATTAAGAGCGGTAGGACAATCAGCAGGTGGATGCGCATGGGACAAGAAGAACTTTCGAAGCATTGACGACCTCAAGAAGAAAGCTAAATCAGGGAATTCACCGAGATATGTCAGACAGGATGCTGCAACTTTGGCTGAACGGGCAAAGCAAGGTTTTGAAGCGCTTGTACCGTCAGCGACATCTTCCCAAGAATTGACAAGCTCTTCGTCAAACGACGAGTCTCTTTCGCAAGCCGAATCGTTAAGTGTCCAGTTCCCCGAAGATTACCTTCACATGTCGGAAAAGGATTTCAAGAGATTCCTCAGTCGGCTGCAAAAGCTACAGCCCAAATTTATAGAGTACCTGCGGTCAAGGACATCTACGAAGGAAACGTCACCGAAACAAGTACAGCAAGTGATGCTCAAGCAGGCTGAAGACGCTGCCAACAGTTTAGGCTTGATTGATGATTTCCTTGCCAAGGAGATGCCTGCGTTGAACGCAGAAAGCAAGAAACCTCTAGATCACGACCCCAAACTAGACCACCTCGCGTCTTCCGAGCACATCGCTCTTGGTCTCGCATATGCAGCACCCAATTTGTACATGTCGGACCAAGCAACACGCACTCTTCCTGCTCGATTGATGGACTACGGTCGTGGTGGGGACTCTAAGTCTAATGCGTTCCAAAGAACCCATGCCGCGGGTCCTCCAGTAGCTACTCTTGGCCTTGTTTCGCACGTAAAACAGACTGAAGCGCCAAACACAGCGACAGCCTACACAGTCGATAAGGACGGAGTTGACAATATTGACTTTGGACGAGGATGGGCACGCGTAGAGCATGCATATATCAAGCAGTCTGTTACATGGCACAGGGCAGCATCACCGGACGAAGTCTTGTATGGCGTTGAAGTGGACAAGATTGATAATCCTAGCAAGAGGCCAACGTTAGTAGATGAGAACGTAGTCAGATTGAAGCTTTACAAAGTAGGAGAGGCCACTGGCTCTCTACGACCTAGACGAATCGGCTCGCAAGACTGGGTCACTGTCAAGCCAGGGCAGCCGCTAATGGAAGAAGCAGTGCGAACCGGAAATACGCACCGTATGTGGTATAACAGCGCAATTACGCCCCCACGCCAAGATCTTCTCAGGCATGATGCTCACATACCAGGAAGAAAAGCGCAAGATTGCATGCCTAATGATAACGCAGCCGATAAGGTCATTCGTGAGTTATAAGAATCCTCTTTTCCTTGCTAGACTTGGGTTAAACCTAACCACTACACACTGTTTGCAGAGAGCCTTCGTGATTTGAAATACAAATCTACGTCGTCAGGGTAGAAGTGATACTGCTGCTTCGGTCGCCTCTCTTTGTACAATAATGGTCTAATAACTGTAAATCTGCAGTAGCTTTACCTTCGTTACCAGGCTTCACACTAGCACTACACGATCTTTCGAGCTTGACACTGCCGCTAGCATTGCGGCCTGTCTCGACTATCTCTGGGGTTCTTTTAGGATTGTCGATGAAACCTGAAGCTGCTTTTACCGGCACCAATGCACCACGGTGGGCGTCACGCTCCAACGGGGGCGTTTTGGTTGCTCCTGATCGTGCGACAGAGACCGCAGGCAGTAGCCATGGACCTTCCGGCTTGACCGTAACAGGCCCAGACATCACGTCTGCCAGGCGAGAGCGATACCAGAACCGGTTGTCCCAGAGATGCCAGGCCGCGACCGATATTTCGAAGGAACTCTTTTCACACTCTGATGCACGCATGGGCTGACGCGAGACGATCCAGTGTTTTTGACCACCCACAATCTTGGCCGTGAACATGACTCCTGCGCCTGGTGTTATCTTGTTCACAGGTCTTTGAGCTGATTTCCTGTACTCGATCACTTCCTCGTCCAGTCTTTGCATATTTGCTGGAGAAATGCTAGAAGTGCCTGAATGAGGTGAGACCTGCCGAGCGACTTGGGACAAGAAAAGCTTGCGCACTTCGGGCCTTTCTTTGATGAGTCTGGAAGGGTCGAAAGTGCATGCGCTCGGGACAGGCGTGTTGAGCTGCACATTGTCCATCAGACTTTTCAGATGGTTCTCCATCCTGGCCCTCCGCTTTGCTAGCCTGTTCGCCCATTTACGGAAAGAAAGTACAGGTCCCGATGAGCTCTTGACGTCTAGCGTACGGTCCTGAAGATTTTGAAGCTCATGTCTAAAGGCGTTTCTCGATGTGTACAACGGGTCTGCATTAGTTGGGTCCACGACGTAGGGCAGATTGTGTTCATGGCAAAAGCGGACGAGCTCGGCCTGATAGCGGAGTTCAGCACGAGTTGTGCAGCCTTATAGAACGTCGCTCACCTTTTTAGTGTCTAGAAGAGGCCGCACGAGGGCTAGCGTCTCGTCATCTGGGCCTTTCGGATCGAGAGACAGAGGAAGCCCAGTAAAGAAGCGTAAACCAGGCAGTGCCAGAGCGGATGTAGTGCCCCGACATTGTCTGAGATAGGCCGTTTCAACCTGATCATCTAGATGATGAGCCAGGTAAATGTGCTTCAGGCCATTCTGACGAAGAAAGCGCTTGAATAGAATCAGGCGGGCAGTCCGGGCCGATGCCTCGATAGCTGTCTCCTGAGGAAACTCTGGAAAGGGTGGGGTTCCCCAAGGAATGGTCTGAACTTCGCAAGATATTCCTGTGTGAGAAGAATGTCATTGATTATAGCGAAGTCTGCCTGTCTTGTGTACCGACCTAGCTTCCCGGTCCACCGTGAGACTTGATTTGCCTCGTGAGTGCTGCCTTTTCGGAGACCATGATCGATTATCAAAGCTGTCACGCTCTTGGTGCCGCTTTGTGCATTCAGCGTAGCATGTCGATGTAGCAAGTATGCCAGAGCTGTCGAATCAGGGCCACCAGAAAGCGCTACACCTGTTGCGGTGCAAGTCAGCCGAAGTAAACCAGCTCGGTAATGATTGACCTACCCACTGCCTCCTGTACTGGAACGGCTGATGGTAGACAGCTCGCAAGCAGCTTAGCGACATACTGCGCGCTATCCAGCACAAGAGGCATGCACTTTCTCGCAACAGGTGAGGTGCATTTAGTTGGAGCAAATCTAAGTGTAGTGGATAGGAACAGCAGCACGTGCCATCTTGATTTCGGCTTCTATTTCGGTTGATTGATGCCCGAAGCACGAAGCAACCTTAAGAAGCCTTGTCAATTGATGAAACAGTGTTGCACTGAGAACTAATCTACTGCTATACTATATAGGGACACGATCGTACTCAATAAAATTCTAAGAACATGATACAGGATTCAAACATCCGAAGCAACAAACCCGTAAAGTAATATGGATACATTTGACTACCAAGCAATGACAAAGGTGTCTATGTCAAAGCCTGGATATTCAGAAACAAACAAAACGTTAATATTGATCCACTTCAGTCACGGTGCAGTCGCTTTGCCCTAGCATCTTACGCGGAGGCTTCCGTCACATGAGGAGAACGAGTTGATTCTCGAGGCTGTTCAATTGCCTTCGCCTTCAATTTGGCATCCGCTTTCGCTTTCTCAGCAGCAACCTCATTGACGAGGGAGCAATCGAAAACATGCTTGTCCGGCATAGCGAGTTTGCCGATGTCATCTTCCGGGTCTATCTCTAGACGTCGTCGTCTCTCTTCCGCCCAAGTACCTTTGAGACTGTTACAAATACTCTGCAAGCCCAGTAAAAACCCTACATCAGGTTCGTCGGCGTGTATCGGTGGAAAGCGTGCGCGGGGGTAGACATCGGGATCCGTCGATGGTACATCCTGCTCGCCTGGCTGAAGGGGAGGCAAGAAGTCGTCGCCCGTCGTGCAGTGCGCGAAATCGATGAGACGGATGTTCATCTCGCCTGGCTCCAGTTGACCATCTCGATCAAGGCTGTTGTAGCCGGGTCGCGGAGCTTGATAGCGACGAAGGGCGTACTCGCGCTGAACCACAGTATCGCCATCGTATATAAAGAGCAAACTTGCAGCGTAGAAGCGCCAACGAGTAAGCTTCCTGACCAGAGCTGCTAAGCGGCAAAGCTTGTCTAGAATGACCGGAATATGATAATACAGAAGCTTCTCCCCGTCGTGTATGAAAGAGGCCAAAGCCGGAGGAAATTGTGGAGTGAGGACTTTTCTTCCGTAATACTTGTCTTGGAAGATATAGCGCTCCTCCGATGGTTTCCAGACCTGGTTGGATAGTCAGTACACGTGCGTAGGACACAAGCGGCACGATGAAGTAAACTAACCTGCAAGCCGCAGATGCGAACACCCAGTGTTCGACTAGTGGTCTTATCACACTTCTTGGTTTGACTTTTCTTCTTTTCTGGAGTAGCATCCACACCATACTGTCTCGTACCCATCTTAAGATCGAGCACACAGGGCGACTTGAGATTCCCAGTCAGATCTTCCATCAACAAGAACTTTTCCTGCCGAACGGGCGAAGAAGATCTTGTTCGTGGAGTGACAGGCTGACGAATAGTACCGCGACGACGAAACATAGGAGCAGGCGATTCTTCTCTAGGTTGATTAATGGCGTCAAAGTAGTTTGGCTGTTCGGATCGAGGCGTGGGAGCTTCTGCTGTGATTTGCGGCGGGCAGGAAAGACCTGGTGTCATTTCTCGTTCTTCGTGATCGAGATCATCTAACTGGAAGGTCGAATCTCCATCGTCATGTCCGTTGACTTGCTGCTCGTCTCGGTCGGCTTCTTCAGCATCTTCGGCATCCTTGAGCAGCCCGGTGAGAGAGGGATCACTCTTCGTCTTTCTGAATTTGCTAGCATCGTGAGGAGGGCTGCCCAGTGGACTGAGGGTAGTTTGGGATGCCGTATCATCGTAGCTTGAGGCTTGAGAGCCAGGCAAGGTTAGATACTGACCTGAGCGGGCGTCCGGTGTTCGAAGGGGCGACATGCCAAAGGAAGCTTGTAGATCCCGAGCGTCCAAGCTAGCGGTGCTCTTTAATCGCGACTGACTAGCTCCGCCCTCTCTAGGGTTCCTACGACAGGCAGCTAGGCGTCTACCATCTCTCCAGCTGGCATTACGTCGCATCTGACCGACCTCGCTACCACTCTGTGGAGCATCGCGACTGGGCGGCCTCGAAAAGACTTCGCGGAAAACTTGTTCGCATAGCTTTCTGTTGACCATTGAAGACCCAGTGCCGCGCACAACAGGTGAAGAGCCTGCATGAGCCAGGGTAGGCCTTTGCAGACCTTGACGCTTCAATGTTCGTAATTTCTCCAGGTAGGATGAGACTGTGCTTTCTTTGCGTTCGTGTTCGGCTAGTACAGGCGTTTCGCTGTCAGCAAAAGCTCTTCCTCCTGGAAGCACAAGATTGGGTGCTCGACGCAAGTCTGCCAAGGTTGGCTCATCCGGGGCGGAGATGCAACGCGAACGACCGTCTTTTTCACTCAGGATTTGCGCAATCCGGATTGAAGAGATAGGCGCATCGTTTGGCGGTGTTGGCGGAAACTTGTTTGCGGAGTCAACAGTCGAAGTAGGGGAATGAGGACCATCTCGATCCTCGTCTTCGTCTTGTTTCAGTGTCGAAGATGACAACTCGCCTTCATCGTCGTCCTCATCCGGCTCGATACGTCTGCGTTGTTTTCTAGGATTCTCAGCGGCTGTCATTTCCTTCTCTAGCTCTTCTTGCTGCCGAAGGAATTCTTCAGCATCATGTCGCTGCTTTTCGTTCTCAGCAAGACGAGTTCTGCCACGTCTGAATCGCTTCTTCTTTCTCCGCTGTGTGGCAGGAGGGGTGTTCCCGGTGATTGAAGTGCCGCCATCGATCATATCCCATACGAATGATTCCGGAAGAAGATGGGTGTTCTCTTCTAATGCTACTTCGGGAATCTCTTCAGCTGATTCCGCACCAGATTCGATGCCTGCCTCGTCTGGTTGATCAGAAGTGCCCACAGGCAAGCCGGCCAGGGAAGCAGCATCCTTATTGCCAGCATGACCATTACGATTCTGGCCATCCTGCGAAGTGGACATGGACTTTGTCTTCTTGCGGAAGATAGACCGCCCAGCTCGTCCATCGTCCTCGCCTTTCGTGATAGCCTTGCTGTCATCTCTTTCACTGCCGGATCCTGTCTTAGGAGCGCGTCGATACGTGACGTTCAACACACCAAGATATGTAGGTATAAAGGCCAGCAATTCAGGTGCAAGGCGCTCCACCGACTCGTAAAATTGATTTTCACGAGAAGTGAGCAGCTTGCAAACAGCTCGACGCGAGAAGCGGAACATGTGATTGTGCCCTCCTACTTGATTCTTGAAGGGCTTGAGGGTGACAAGATGCGGCAGGCTGGTGAACAAGACGATTAGCTTAGTCTTATCTCAGGTGTCATGCCTGAAGCAGGTAAACTCACGGTGGTTGAGGAGGTTCTAATTCCGGCTCTTCTTCGCCTGCTGAAACAGAATACTCGCTCTCTGAAGCACTGACGCTATCAGCCCTCCGACTAGAGCTCGAAGCGAATTCCATTTCCATTTCATCATCGCCTTCTTGCTCGTCTGCGTGCAAACCAGGTACGTCTAGCGTCATGGAGCTCTCGTACTCGGGCTCACGCTTGAAGGTTGCAAGTCTCTTGACCGGTGACGATTTAACGAGAGGAACGGACTGCGTTTGAAGCAATTGCTGCGGTTTGACCTTGTCTTGCTGTACACTTGTATCCTTCGAAAGGTTGTTAGGGGAGATGACAGCTCGGTGCGTGCCCCCGATATCACTGTCTTCTAACTCCAGCTCATAATCATGATCATCGCGATCCTCTATCGCCTCTTTCAGGGGGAGATGCTTTTCCCCTTCGATGGAATCATCCTCCTTCTCGTCATCCTCCAAAACCGTCGCAGTTCCCGAGGAAATAGACGTTCTAGCAGGCCTGTTGGAGACTGACGGCATGACGGAGGACACGGCAGCAACGACAGCCGATTTGACACGCTCAACAAAATCGTTTGATTTCGGTGTTCCTTCCTCGAAAGTATTATCGTCTTCAGTGGAAACACCAGCTGATTTTCTGCTATTCGAGCTTGCGGATTTGTCCGACTCTGATGATAGGTTCGTAGCTTTGTCCATCTTAGCACTGGTTGGACCACTGGCTGGTGCAGCGGATAACGAACCACTAGGCTCTCGAGAGCGAGACGTAGATACGATCTTGAAGCTCTTTCTTCGCAAAGGCATGGAAGGCGATACTGTCGTGCTGATCTGAGGTAATGTCGAGCCTGGCGATCTAGAGAAGAGATCTTTGCTGGTATTGCTATCGTAGAAAGAATCCAGAGCAGACGCCGGGGGCAACGAAGCTGGCGCTGAAGTTGAGGGACTCATAATCCCAGAAGTAGCTGTTCCGGGTACGATCGTGGGAGAAGCCAAACCAGCTGGTAAAGATGCAGCGAGAATAGATGTATCGGCGGTCGACGTTGAGCCATTGCGATAGGTGAGCATATCATGCGACAAACTCGAAGGATAAGATGCTTCAGATGATGTAGCATAACTTGCCCGCTCGTGCCGTTTGCCTAATAGTGACGGAGAAGCAGGCGGAGACTTTTTTGCTACACGTTGAATTGTATGGGTGGATGTGGAGGGCACCTTTGAGGTGGGTGAAGCTGTGACATCTGCGAATCCTCCAGAAAGAATAATAGGTTTTGGCGAAGCTGGACGCGATCTAGCTAGATTTGAGACGAAGAAGGAGGTCTTCGCAGAGAGCGCAGATGGCGATCCAGCTGGCGAACTGACTATGCGCTCTCTAGCGGGCGAGGCATGATCCACCAGGTCATGCTTGTTATGTGACGTGCTTAGGCCACCGTGAGGCAGCTGACCGGTGAGGGGCGTGTTGTGCGCCGATGATGCGGCAGAGGAGGACCGCGAGGGAGCTTGAGGTCGCTTCGGTACATCCGGCAGATCGTCGAAGCCATATGAACTGGTTGTGGGTCTGCGAGAGTGCGGCGGCAGGCGTCCTTGATGCTGTTGTTGCTGAGAATGCTGTAGTCGTGAGGAGGAAGAAGAAGAAGCAAACGGTATTTGCTGTACATGAGCAAGAGAAGGAGATGTAGGTCCAGACGAGCCTATACGTGAGGGAGTTTGACGAGATTGATGATTCTGATGATGCGATTGTGGTGGCGGAAAGCAGGAAGATGGAGACGTTCCTCTATGAAGCGGTAGTGTATGCGAGTGAAGTGGATGAGGATGCTTGTGAGAATGTTCATCGAAAGTCGCTTCTACTGAAATAACACTCGCTGATCTACTCTTGCTTGCATGTCTATATTCAAGCTGAATGGTAGTTGTAGTCGCGCCGCTGCTGGAAGTAGCCGGACCTGCGAGGGACGAACTGCTAGACGATGAGGACGAAGCTGCAGATGCTGATCTACCTCTATCTGACGTAGGTATTGCTTGAATCACTGCACTAGGAGAACTTCCAGGCATTGAAGCAGCAGAAGGGAGAGCATCTTTGGGCGGCACAGCTGTGGGGGGCGTAGTGACAGCATGAGAAGCGCCAGGAGCGGAACTCGAGGACTGTTTCTGAAACTTCGGTCTAGGAAGATCCCACTCTTCAGCATTCAGATGTAGGTCTTCCAGTCCAAGTGTACTCGATGAAGGATCGATTCCATCCCCGCTGCGAGTTGACGGATTAAAGGGAACAGTGACACTTGCTAGCTTGGGCACCGCGATAGCAGGAGGTCTAGGATGCTTGAATGTTTCGTTCTTCGTCACTGAAGTGCTGCCACTACTGTCTCCGACGTCGCTGCTCTCGCCATTCTGATTCCATGGCTTCGTAGGCGTGACGGGCCGAGAGTTTGCATTGATGGATCTGTGCCTTTCCCTCGCAGCCGATGCAGCTGCTTTCGCAGCATGCTTGAATAGTTGCAGCGATACACTCGCCTTTCTCGAACCGCCAATGTCCTCTTCCTCGTCATCTTCTTCATCGCCTTGGCCTTCTGCGTCGTTCGATCCTCCACCTCTCGCACTCGGTTGCTGCTTGCCCGCCAGGCTCTGCTGCTGACCCGGCCCAGCAGAACTCGGTACCCTCCTACGAGGCGGGCTCATCTGCACTTCACCGTCGTCATCGTCGTCTGCATTCTCCTCATCGTCGTCCTCGTGCCCATGCTCTGCTTGCCGGTAGTGAATCTGCGCAACTCCCGGCGACGAGGAGTAGCATTCACCGAGGCCTGCATGTTCATCGAACTGAGCCAGAGCACGTCTGGTCGGGGGCACAATAGCTAGAGGCTGTCGTGGAGTAGCTGACGATGACGATGCTGTCGATGCTACGGCCGTATGTCTATCATTGGAGCCATCGCTGTCGTTGAATGGCGAAGTCGTCGTCGATGGAGTAGCCACGCCTCCCATGCGCTGCGTGATGATGATGGTATGGAGTGAATGGTGACTGTGACCAGCAGATGTCTCTTCACCAGTGTACACTCTAATCACCACTCTATAATGCAATCAAGGTATCTCACCTGTTGATGCTGCACTAAGCGATGCTGAGATGTCACGAACGAGGGCTTTCGAACGTGATCGCACGCAATGCACAAGCAAACGACCGCAATAACAAACAAAGCAAGACTTGGCTGTCGAACGTGTACACGTAGTGCTGGGCTTGTGCTCTACCTAATGTCGAGCTTAGACTGCTTCACGCATGATAGCCACCCAGTGACACACAGATCAGCAGGGTAAATCAGCGGAGTAATCAGGCAGACTCGAACTTCATGCAAAGGATGCGATGCCGAAGCCACGCTGTAGCACTTGCACTACTCAACAAACACATCAGTAGAGTGCCTGCTGCCAGTATTCAATGTCGAAATGCACGTCTGCCCATTGCTGCACACAATCTAGCCGGGTAAGGGGAAATCACACCAAGCCAACTGAAGCTAAAACCGTGTACAAGCAACGAGGTTTTACTTGGACGTCTCGAGGGGTTTATCGTTGTGTGTGTTGAATGTACGGAGCCGTACTGGGGGAAAAGGAATAGTCTCCGTTCCAGAACAAGAATTCGAGAGAGCGGGTTCAACAAACCCCTCAAAAACATCCCACTCTCTTCATTCCTATTCTGTCCATACTCTCTACTTGCTCATCTCGCTTCTCAACCTGCTCAATTTGCTCTATCCTTCTGTCTACCCGCTTAGAACTTCATGAGGTGAGGGAACTGTCCCTTTGAAAGAGCGAATGTCGAGGAGAGGTACTTGGCAAGGTGCTCTGTCTTTTCAATCTCAGCTAGGAGTGCCTTGTCAATCTTCTTCTGGTCTTCAGCCTTCTCAGAAGGGAAAGCCTTCTTCTCGCTTCCCTCCTTCTTGTCGCCGAAGAACTCCTTCTCGCTGCCGTTGCTGCGGCGCTTCGAGTCCTTGGAGAAGTATGCGTCGTTGATCTTTTCGTCAACCTGCGAGAACCCAGCAGAGTCAGTGAATCACAATTTCAGGGCCCCTTCCCGTTTGTCCAGCACTCACGGTCACTGAGGACACGTCAACCTTGGTCGAGGTGGCAATAACGTAGGCCTGGTTGACCCGACGCAATGGCACACCGTTGACCTTGTAAGGTCCGGAGACGAGGAGGAGTCCGGATGGCAGTTGCTTGAGGAATACAACACGCTTGCCACGGAATCGACCAGCGAGGAGGATGAGGACGGAGCCTGGGGTGATGGAGGAGCGGATCTTGGCGGCGGTGACAGTCTTGCGGGCGACCTGAGAATGACAGACAGCCGAGTTAGTAAACTCTGCTCTACCTCCTCTCCACATGCTCTCCTTCAAGTCGGCAAGGTACGTCCACAACCCACCTTGCGCTTGCTCTCGGCGGCGTTCTCGTAGTACTTGGGAGCCTTGATAGCAGCAACGGTTCTCGACGATCCGTTGTTCTTTCCACCGACAGACTTGGTCTTGGTGGCAGCAGGCTCAGCAGCTGCCTCTGCCTTTACGCCCTTCTTGGGGACCTTGCTTCGGCGTGCTCGCATCTGCGACTTTGATAGTCGCTCGATGTTGCCCGCGAGCTTTGTGTTGGAACCCATTCTGTTGTGGACAATATGAAGCGTAGAGTAGCGTGTGTGTAGGTGCGTGTTCGTACAATACGTTTGTATAAAAGTTGCGATGTCGATTTGTTCAAGTTGACCATTCGATGTCGGGCGTAGAGCAAGGGCGGAAAGAGAAGCACACAAAGTCAATATCCTGCTTCTCTCTCTGTATCGTATGTCCACCACGAAGCTAACGAAGCGAGCCCATTGAAGCTATCGTGAGCCTTGTCCCCAGGCTCGCCTCGTGACTTGCGCATGTCGACTATGCGCTCCGACTAACCTGAAAACTGGGAGACCACGGGAGTCAGCGTATGGTATCACCGCGATATGTATGTCGCTGCTCACCTGGTGTTGAGGGTGTTGATGTGGAATGTCTTGACACAGTATCTACCTACCAATTGCTCGCTTCGTTGCTTGCTGCCTTCGCTCGTCAAGTCTGGTGGCTGCAGAATCCGGAAGGAATCGAGAATAGGGGAAGAGAAGGAGGAGCGATCGAGCCTTCCTCCAGGACAGAAAAAGGCTCCCGCAGAAGCACCCTGCAAGGTCAACAAACTATATCGATGAGGCCTTGATACCGTGTGGTATTGCTAGTGGCATAGTCTGGTGGCCTGCTTGCTCCCTTACGCCTTTCTCCCAAGGCAAACTTTGCCCTTCGCCACCTTCGACTCTGCGAAAATCCTGGCCTTCAGCCAATACGATGCACAGAAGCTATCTGATAGCAATATCCTACTGGAATACGATTCCGTCATTCATAGAAGGCAGTGTTGTTCTGATAATCGATTTCTGATGCGAATCTCCAATGTGTAATGCAAGTAAATATACTACAAATGAAAAAGAAAATGCTGGCTGGCAAGATAGAAACAATCGTAAAAGTGTGATATGTGCAAAGTTGGATTATCGTATATAGAAGTTGCCGAAGAGTGAAGAAAGGAAAATTGGACAAGGTTGGCCTACTCTGTTTTTATAAGAATGGCACTAAGCTTTGACTTGCGCCTCGCGGGAGTATACTGCGGAATGCTTAGAAGCGCACAGCATTTTCAAGTCACTGCTCATTTCGCAACTAGGATACTGTCATTTCCGCCTAATGAATTGCGCTGCTGTTGTTTGTTCTTCTTTGCCCATCTCAGACCGCACTGCAGAGGCACAAGGCGAGAATGAAACCCACAATCAGCAACCCTGTTACGATAAACAAGCCATCCGCCAAAGGCACAGAAGGAGAACGACATACAGCATTGCAAAGTGTTTTGGGACCCAATGGACCTCTCCTCCATTCAGGCGAATCAACAGTTCCACAATCTCTACAGACGAATTCACCTTCGTCCGTTCTTTGTTTCTTCATTTTCTTCTTCTTGTCTTCTGCTGCTGCTGCTGCTGCCGCCGCTGCACTAACGGCTGTATGTTGTGAGTGGGCTGGAAGAAAAGAACAAGACACACTGTCAGCTTTGAGACCAATCCTACTGTCTAATTAATGAACGCACCATTCTGACCAACGAAGGGAACATCGTCATTATGGTTGTTCGCTGCTACTGAAGCTCTAGCAACCGCTGAGATACCAATACCCAATGCTCCGTACGTATTAGAAGTAGAAGGAATCAGTCCAGCCGATGATATCAATCCGTCTCCAGAATCGATGGGTCCACCTCTTAATCCAGGCCCAGTAGCGCCTTGCAATTGCGAATCCTGCTGTCCATCTCCATGTCGTTGCTGATATCCGAACTGTCCTTGTTCTCCTTGCCTTGATGCATTGAACCCTTGATTCTGCTGTTGTTGAGCAGAAGAAGTACCTGACATCCTCGATGGGAATCCCGAGATCTGCCTCTCTCTGCTTAGAGGTAGAGAGTCTACCGCCATAGGATCAGCACCAAAGTACGGACCTTGCGGTGAGTTCTGGGCGTTTCTAATCTGGAAATCACTTCCATCATCCGCGCGAGTCACTCCCATGCCAGAATAATCTTGACCAGTTGCACCGCTGCCCAGAGTATTGTTGCCCGTACTGCTATTCGCAATACCATCATCACCTTCAATCTCACGATATATATCCGCCAATTTCATTCGTAGTTTTTCATTTTCAACCTTAAGTTCTAGGAAAGTATCCAGAGTTGCATTGTTACGCGATGGATAAGGGCGTGCCATCGCAAAGAAGCATTTACAAGTTTTAACTGTTGTTGCTCTTCCTGTCCTGCTTTTGTGCTTGTGATCGCTAATATTGCCCGACGAGGAGGAGGTCCCACTCTCTTTCCCACCACCTTCAAGTGACTCACGGTCTCCATCTTCCGCCATTCTCTGATCACCATCTTGAGACCTATCTTTCCTTCTGTCCCCTTTCTTATGCTTTACTCCGTCGGGCGAAGTAGTATAGTAAGGCATACCAGTGATCTCCAGCAATAAACTATCACTCTGTAAATTGATAGCAGCAATAGCTTCAGCAGCTGCATTCGAGAGTGTAGAATCATTCTGAATGCCAACGCGACCACCCGAATCATCCGAATCCTCCTCCCTCAAATCATGCAATGCGGCTCGAGAAGCAGCACCACCAAAAGAGCCAGTATTCCCACGACTGCTACTACTACCCATAGCAGCAGTACCAACTTTCTTCAATCTATAATAAGTAGTCAAAGAACTTTCCGTCATGATGGAATTTCTAAATTCCTCTTCAAAATGATCTACATCTGCCGATTCCATAAATTCCGTAATTGGTCTCCCTACCATTTCTTCAGGAGCCAGACCACATAAGTCCGTTACGCTAGGAGAAACAAATAAAACCGTTCCATCTGGCGCTAAGACGTGTAGTATATCTTGCATCTCCTCGACAATACGCTGAGACCAGTTTTTACGCTTTGTGAATTCTGATGTCGTACTTGACCCCTTGGAATTTGCTGAACGACCGGAAGAAGGTGCGACTGGTTCATGGTAGGCTGATGGTGCAACTGCTGTAGGGATCTGTGTTATATGGGCGGATGATGCATTGCTGGATCGAGGTGCGGGATTATGTGGGTGAGATTGTGAATTGCTATGTTGATGCGAAGATCGATCTACAGGTCGAACCAGGTGAAGGGGTATGTCAGGGAAACATGCATCCCGTATATGGAAAGACGGAGTACGAGGGAAAAGATGAAGACTCACTGCTACGATGCCGCGACGATGAAGAAGCAGTACCATGCGTAGAGGAAGACTGCTGATGAGAATGAGAAAAAGATTGCTGTTGTTGATGATTGTGAGCATACGGAAGGAGATCCATCTTTGATCCTGGGGAAGGTGGGCCGGCTTTTATCGTATCGAACCCGCCTGACACGGCGCGCCGGGGCTGAGTCGACGAAGATTGGTATGCTACATGCTGTTGTTGGTTGTTGTTGGGACTATTGCTTGATTGCCCTTGTTGCGTACTCGAGGGCGCTTGGGGTTGAAGTGGGGTTTCGGACTGCTTTGCGGGAGAGACGTGGCAAACGAGTAATACCAGCGAAGAGGACGAAAATCGTTGCATGAGTGCATGTGTAGCGACATGATTGTCCAATAGCAGGGATATCAGGAACAATCCAAAGACAGACAGGGAGCATAGAGAGGAAGAGCGAGACAGTCAGCAATGATGAGGCGAAAGATGCATGTGGCTAAAGGGTCTCCTCACGTAGTTTGAATCGGGTCGAGGATGAGCTGATTGATGTGGATAAGGGTAAGAAGATTGGTTTGAGGTCATTCCATTGGATGGACTCATGTCGGATGGATAGTTGTAGCTCGCTCCCGCCGAACTGTGCTGCTGCTGTCTGTGGTAGTCTTCGTAGGACGCGTTTCCCGCATTGCCCGCCGCCGCCGAAGCAGATCGGGGCTGAGATGACGGATAGGACGCAGTCTGATGGGGAGGGCGAGGTGTCTGGAACGTATTATTGCTGTGCGATTGCTGCTGCTGCGAGGAAGATGTAGGCTGCCGCGAATACGACTGGTTGCGGTAAGAGTGATCGGAGTATTGGATGCTGTTATCCTGAGGGTACGAGTTCGAGGACGGTGAAGCTTGTTGGAGGGGAGGTTGGTGGTGAGACTGATTCTTCGAGTTGCTTATGCCCTGCTGGTACGAGTAACGATTGGAAGCTGCACTGCTATCGAAGGCGTGCTGTCGATGGTCGATGCTGGTGTTGGTTGCATAGGGCGGGTAGGAGGACGTCGAGGCGGAAGCGTCTCCCATGTCGAACGACTGATAGAATGATTATATCGATGACACGTTCTTCCTGACAAGATGCTTACGTGATGCTGTCCGCGCTAATTGCTTGTCATGTACTGCCGTTTCATGCAGGACTATAGTGCTCTGTATCTTCCCGCCCCAGCAGTCTATGCAATATCAGATGCAGTAATTTCCAGAACGATGCACTGCCGGATCTCGAATCGATGCAGATCTTGGTCCGTCGATGCTCTCGATGCCCGGTACTCTGCCACTACCTCTTGTGCGGCTTTGAAGCGGCCTGGGCAGGAGAAGCAGCTCCGAGAGGTGTGATAGCCCAGAGATAAGCAGCAGTAGATGGATATCCAGGTAGAGCAGACCTTCCTTGCTTCCTTCCCAAGCAGCACCCACAGCCTGATAGCGAAGATCGCTGCTGCGTGATCTCCCTGCTCTCTTTCGCGATCTTCACCTTGCTGCGCTTATGGCCTGATAAAGAAGTGTTGGGCCCTGTACCTGCGGTCTATCATACGAAGCAAGCAAGCAGGCAAGCAGAAGCGTGGAACGACGAGCAATGCATCCTCGTCAAGCTGCGGATGCTCCGTCCTTAAGCTTCAACCACTCGATGTCATCACGGCGTCAGTATAATTCCCCCGGAAGCAGCGGCGACTTTGCATCCGGAAAAGCCTGCGTTAAGCTTGCACTCATAATCTGCGGAGGTAGCCTGATGATTGTATTACGGTCAATTATCAATACTACTACACCTCTCGAACTCCTCTGAGGTCATCCAGAAATACATCGAACGTCCAGCTGTGCCTTCAAAGGCAGGCAATGGCAGTTCGAACGGTCCTTGCGGTCCCGTCCCTACTCTCCTGCCCAACGGAAAGACCCAACTTGCAGAGAACCTGAGTCTGGGCTGCTCAATGCATGACTAATTTGCGAGACGACAGAGACCCTTCAGAGCCCTACTACCGCACTTACTCATCTTGGAGTACTCTCAACTTGTCTATCCTGTGATATCGTCTCCCAGACGAGCTTACCTTAGGTTCGCACGTTTGTGAAGTAGGCTACTGTAGGGGGAAAGAAGCACTCATGGATCAAGAATGCAAGCTTGCATTCATGCCAGCTACTCTAGGCGAGGCCTCTTTCCTGGCTAGCACTTTCGTACAGAGTCTCGCGGGTATCTCATGGTGGAATTATGTGAGTCCGAAGAAGCACAGCTCTTTATCTGTAGTTGACCTTGTCTACATGTACGCAAGTTGTAACGCCCCGCAAAAGGACCCTTGACCGAAGAAGTTGACCACGAATCAATTCAGGAAGTAGGGTCTCTACGAACACATGCCTTCCTCGAGTCGAAGCGCGATCCTAAAAGCCACACAAGCGTAGCATCAGTGAACGACACCTTAGCAGATTTCACACCATGGATAAGTCCACAGCACCATCTTGAGCTCTATTGCTCTCCTATCTTCGCCCAGTTCATGGTAGGGAGATACTATACTACATGTGGCGCAAGTGGATATTATCTAAGTTTATCTAAGTTACCTGGACGGATGTATAATTGACTATTCGTGCCTATACGAGGTGAAGCGTACAGATCAGATGGTCATCAGCGGGACAGAGGAATTCTCAGCTCTTCAAGCAGGTCCTCTCTCCTCAAGCCCAAGTCCTCAAAAGGAAGGGTTACTGGTTTTTGCAACATCTGTTCGTGAAACCAGAATGTCATAGACGAGGTATAGGAGCTCCTCTATTAAGAGATAGCCTGGATTGGGTTGCGAATAAGAGTGGCATGTTAGCTTATACTGCTGCTTCGGAGGTAGGGAAAGGGTTATATGCAAAATAGACCCTCAGTCTGTTCACGTCATGGAAGAGGGTGATGAGGATAGCGGACCTGTCATTAGCGATATTATGTGCTATTTTCCCTCCATGGGAGAAGATTGAATACCCAGCCATCATATGCGTGGATGACATGCTTTACGGGTTAGTGGAATTGTGAGACAGGTAATATTCGTAGTGACGTTACCTGCGGACTTTGAGAAGATGTACTTTTGCTCTCATACATTTTGCATGGATCTACTCTCAATCCCATTAAGAACACAATTTCTGATCGTCGTCAATTCGTACTTGGTTGAAACAAGCGCGAGCTCTTGCCTTATCGCATTTAAATATGTGTACTCCGGTCACGCCGATCACATATTTTTGTAGACTGAAGTTGTAGGTTGCAACTTTGCCTTGCACTCAGCTCCATGCAAGCGAAGTGAAGTGAAGCAAAGCAAACCAAAGCCAGTCATGCACATACTGGACTCTCGGATACGACATTGTCCTCCCTTGGTGCCGATAAGGAGCTCGACGATAACGAGCGAGAATCCACACGATCGCGCACTTCACAATGTCGAGTGCAGCAGCAGGAGCTGAGAAAGAAGAGCAACAGCCTGAAGCTGGTCCCTCGAGCAAGCCTTATGGCAGTAGCAAGACCTCATCATCAAGGAAAGTGTCTAAGCGACTACCTCTTCATATACCACCGCCGTCACGCATCATAACGCTCACTGAAGCCACAGAAGCGCCGCTCAAACTTGCATTACAATATAAGGTCTGCATACCTTGCAGAGAAGCTGTTTCAAGGTGCGATGGGCATGAATACTATACTCGAGCTTGTACGCAATGCAGGAAAAGAGGCACGAAATGCACTTGGGCTCTGTCACGGATGGTAAGACGGCCTCATGATACGGTAGAGCGCGACGACTTGGCGTCCGGTCTTGATGCTTCGGAAAACGATACTGGAGGACATACTAGTACTTCAGCGTCCGAAGCCGACGATGACATGCAAGTGCAAGACATTCATACTGGAGCAGCGCTTAGGGCCAGCGATAGACCGCAGGGAGAACATACGGAAAATCGGGGCCATGTCAAGACACTACGATTTCGCTTTCCACAGACAGAGTCGGATAAAAAGGGACTTTTAAACAAGCGACCTGTTCCATCTGCCGGATGGGATACAGTCGGAAAGCCGGCCAAGAAGAAAGCAGTAGTGGACGTAACAGGCAAAGGCAAAGCTCGGGCTGTATCACACGAAGAGGACGATGATGAAGGTGACAGTGCCCCAGAAATGCAGGACGGTTCTATTCTCACTGAAGACGGGACCACGCATGAATATCAAGCTCTCCTCTCGCAGTTGAACAATACTGCAATTGGTATAGAATACATCGAAACGAGCAACTACACCGCTCTTTTGCGTTCGATATTCGCAGAGGATTCGAGTAATCTAGCTCGCTCGCTTTATTGGTGGGAATTCTCCGAATCAGCCAAATCTATACGGACGAACTGGCCCGACCTGCGCTTGATAGACAAGAAAGAGTGGAGGAAGTTGCCGTTTCTCGATATGCTTCTTGCGGAGAATACATACAGTTGGGCTCTATGGCCTAGACCACCTCACTATCGAAAACCACATGCCGGCATCAAAAGCAACATGGACACGATCTATCCTTCTGTTGCATTAGACGATAATCGCCTCATCTCAAGTCTCCCAGAAGCGATCGTTTCGACAGCTTTATCCCTTCTTTCGAGATCAAGCTTAGCAGACGAAATCATTGCAAGCATGACACCAATGCACATTCGCGCTTGGACGCAAAATAAACGTGATTTCGGATTACCAGCTAGTATAAGAAAAATATCACAATGGCGTTCTACGATATTTGGAAAATCAAAATATGCAATACCACCTTCTTCTAGTGATGCTTTTATTGCGAGATATTTGGATAGAGATGAACTTGTTCTTGATATTGTGGAGCAACTAGGACCGCAGACTGCTGCTTTCGTAATGCAGGCTGTTGATTCTGTCCTACTGAGAGTAGCCTCGCTAAGAGAAAAGAAGGGGATGCGCAAGCCGCCGAGCGAGAAGAGGTATCGCTCTGACGAATCAAACCAGAGAAAGAACGCCAGGATAGACCTGCAAGGTGGTGGACGTCGTATGACCGTTCTGACAAGCGTGCCCAGCGCCAAAGGCAAAGAAAGAGCCGAGGACCAGAATGCGCAAGATAGTGCCACGGAGGCGAGTACCAGAGATAGTACCGCTCCTCCGCAAGCCGACACAGGAACTGCAGGTCACATCACCTTCGAATCGGATTCAGATCAGGCGGAAGACAAGGATCTCCACAATGAGCGGAGTACGAGGAAAGTGAAAGCTCGTCAAGCGCCTGCGGATTGGCAGAAGATACTGCTTGCAGCCATTATGGTACCGGGCTTGCCTAGAACGTGAGCGTTATATGAGATCCATGTTGCCCTTTAAGGATCCTCGTGCTTACTCTTAGATGTCTTCCCTAGTGCTATCCAAGCTACGGTAAAGCGTATGCAGGACCTCTATGGACCGTCCTCAGTCGACTGTCAGTACCTTTCTCTACGACTTCTACGATTTGTACCCTGTATTCATGCTGACCCGTATTTATCAATGACAGTCCTGGCCCGCTACGATGCCATGTACGCTCCAGTAGAGCTTCCTCCGGACCCTGCGACGAATTTGCCATTCGAGATGCCGCTTCCCTCTTTGCCACGAAAGAAATGGCCAGCAAAAAAAGGGTCAGCAAATACAGAGCAATTCGCCTCTGAACCTGCCGACAAAGCTCAACAGACATCCAATGATGCTGTACAGATTGAAGACCGAATCGAGAACCCGATGATGGAACAGCCTAGCGGGTCCGAGGAGACCGCTATGGACATGCAAGAAGATTAAAATCGCTATAGGTTGCAGTGTTGAGATGGATTGCGTGTAGTGGTGTTATCTCGCTGCAGGGGCCTTTCTCTACCTTTTGGTCCGATTGTGGCGCGCATGAGCAGGACAAATTTACAAAACCTACTGTTTGCATTGCTACCAGGTCATCAAGAAGTGTTCTTGAGAACGTTCAACGAGAATCTCCCATGCTGATTAGACGCTGACGGCGACGGGATCAACAGAGTAGTTGCATTTGCATTTGGTGTGAAAGTCCAGCGGGCAGCATTAACTCAATATCGCTACGAGAATCGACAATCCTGAAACTAGCTACAAGAGGGCTGAGGTTAATTCATTCCTTGGTTCCAATAGTGAAATAGTAATGTGATTTCGTGTATCGCCTGGTGGTCATCCTCAACCGATGTAAATTTTGGTACAGCGAGCGCTTTCGGTGATGACAGCATGCTTCGCAGAAGTGAAACAATAAGGTGGCAAGGTAGCCGGTCTCGTGCGCTTGCTTTTGATGATATCACGCCGCCTACAGCATCCACGTTTAGTCTTAAGGGGCGATGGCAGAATTGTTGCTTTCATAGGACGGGTAGATGTGCTCTGGTAAGGTGCAAGATTCTCGACTTGGGCCCGTTCAACAGATTAGTGGTATCATATGCGTGGACGAGAAGTGGAGCCTGACGTGGAATTGGACTAGCATCGAGGTGCTCCTGTGGCATCCAGAGAGAAACGCTGACTTGAGGAACGTTGTTGAAGGAGTCAGAAAGAGGACTGCATAGATAAAGCTTGGTGAGGTACCGTGGTGAAGGACTGTTGTAGTGGCCATAAACTGTGAAGTAGATGTTACTCCCCATGCATCGTCATTCGTGACAGCTGGAGGTGCGGAGGTAGTCGTTCCTTCTTCATCGGCATCGCCCCAAGCGCTGGTGATGATAGGACCTTGAGGCTTAACCGCTTCATCTGGCTTTCCCCATGGAGTACTACCGGCTGATGGGTCTTCCTTGATAGCACTAGTGGTCGCTCGACCTTGCCGGACGTCGACAGGAGCGGTAGAATCGATGCATGTTGGAGTGCCTTCTTAGTCGTTCCCGATGTCATGATTATTGAAAGGAGCAGCAGTCTTTATAATTGCAGAGGTGTTCTCAACTATGCTCTTTCCTTGCATAGCTCCATTCGTGACATCTCCATCTGTGTTTCTCTCTGTCTCCGCTTGCTTTGATATGATTATTAGAAATCTTCAGATTTGACGCTGACAGTAGAGGGCTCAACCTTGACTTCTCCCCTGAGTGCTCCCAGAGATCAAGAGAGTCTGCCTGCTTTGTGCACTATCCTGCTTGTACCGTCAGAAAAAAAAAACTTGAAGCACGCGAAAGATGCAGCTCAGACAGCGAGTGAGCAAGAGGGAACACGGCATCTCAAGCGGCATCTCATTCCACTTGTTGGACACCCATGCATCCGCATTCTCCCCTCCCACTCTTTCACATGGTTAGTTGCCATTGCCCACTTCCACCAGCTCCAGAGTGTGCAGCCTCGAGAAGACGCCTGACCAGGTCGGGCGAGGTTGGTGTTGGTGCATGCATGGCTGTAGGTGGGGTAGAAGGAATATCAGAGTATGGCAGTCCTCACTAGCTGAGACTCCCTCCAGAGCGAGACTCCTGCTCTGATTGCTCTCTAGGAATGCACGTCAGCACTAGAACGTCTGTTCGGCTGCTGATCCCTCTTGCTTTAGAACATGCAGAATGTGAAGCAGCAAAGTACGATAGCCGACCCAATATGAGAATACCGTCGTTCTAGAAGAATGTCGTATGGCGGGCAGCCATAGAGTGTGCAGGTGTCTGAGCCATGTGGGTGTGTTTCCGTGTCATAACCTCACTCTGACGACCCAATCGGTAGGTTGTGTATACCCAGCGGGCTTCAGGTTTATAAAGCTCGCCCGTTCAAGGAATGTTGGTTATTTGAGACTTGTAGGTCTACTAAAAATGTATCGTGGTATGCCAGTTCAAAGTACCGACCGATACCCAAGCTAAACACGAATTGAAAACATGCAAATATGACTAATTATATTTCACAAACGCATCAAGCAGAAAAACACACCGTCCTACAATTCACCATCAAGAATCACACCCATTCGAATGAGTTCCAGCGGTGGGGAAAGACTATTTTCTCCCTCCCTACCCAGCGTACCTAGAGGACCGACTAGAGCTACTCACCTGCAAGTACCAAGCAGCGCATTATGGACCCCCTCCCTCGCCGACATCCGAGGGGAACTTCAAGCATCACGTTGAGACAGTATATAGCATTCCCATTATGGAGTCAGCCTTCTACCGAGGTGTTCTATTATGAGGGAGCGAATGTGCACACTACGCATAAGGAAGATGAAGTAATGATGGCTGAGCAAGCAGGATGAGGCAGCTGGAACGTGTTGTTCGTGTTTCGGGGTCCAGTAGATGTGTCGGGTGACGGAAGCATCAGGACTCGAGTCGTGGTCGAGTTGCTGCAGCACTGGTTGTTACAGCGGCTTGACCACGACCCGACGTGAAACAATACAAAAGCTTGGAATTAGAGAAACTGCTGGAGTATCTACTGAACTATACGTGTCAACTCACCATATTCTGCCAAGCTCGCGGTCCGACGCTTGATGATCCTGATCTTCGCATTCGCCAATGTGACTGCTTGAGGTCTTGCGGCCAGGTTCCATTTGCCTCCTCCTGCTTGCTCAGCCATCATCACCTCATTTTCAAAATGCCTCACTTCATCCTCCCTCTTCCCCAGAACACATCCTTCCGTCGGTAGAAGGCTGACAATCACGATGTTCCTGCTCTGCATACCGCTGCTCTCGTTCACATGCTTTTTTTTTACACGGCGCTCGGAGACGGAGATGGAAGGTGGCAGATCCAATACACTTATCTCCTGGTACTTGCCGATGAGTAGATAGACTGTCCGTCGGTTATTCCGGGCCCGCTACGATTTCTCACTGACTGGTGGTGAATTCAAGATGATGAACGCAGTTCAGTGGGCATCGAAGATATATAATATATTAAAGAGCGAAACCAATGTTGGGTTTCCATCTGGGCTACTTCTCAGATCGCTTGTGATGAGTTTTTCAATCTGCAGAAGTAGGTGGCAGAAGGTGGAGTACCGAGAAGTGCTACTTCTAGCTATTTGTGCGAGATTGAGTACTGCAGCAGCGTCGCTTTTCTTATCAGGTAGCAATTAGCTGTAGCGTCTTCTCCATTCCGATCACTTCTGCCAGAAGTAGTTCTTTCTTGTCACTTCCCAAACGGAACCATCCTAATATATCATAGTATAGGTGAGATCTCTGTGATTTGGCTTCTTGGCTCTGGTGCTTTGGTATTTTGGTTCCTCTTCAATATGGCGTTGTCAAGATTACAGTAATATATTGCGGTCGCATTCCTGCGAGATGACGGGCCTGAGAAGCAAGTTGTTAGAATTGACCAACTTGGCAGGAGTAAGTCTAAACCCGCTCACGCGCAGTCGAAAAGGCTGGCAAGTGGACGATTGGTTCATCAGATTCGCGCATTTATCAGAAGCCAGAGGATCTATCATCGGTACTTACAGAAGTCTTCGCCCGCATCCAAGTTAGCTGCTGTACCTTGACTGTCGACACTGTCGAAAGACGAGTCCGCCCGCGGCATTCTTCTTGCTTCATACCGCGCTCGCAGACGGAGACGGAGATGGAAGGTGGAAGATCCAATACACTTTGCCTAAACCTTGTAGAGGAAAGGATGGACTCTCGACCAGTTGCTCTGAGAACGCTACTACTTCCCACTGGGTGGTTGTGACCGTTGAATGATGAATGAAGTTCACTGACGGTTGACGATATATAAAATATTCGAAGGTGAACCAAGATGGCGTCTCCGTTCGAGCTACTCCTGCAGGTTGTGACTCTAACTCCATCTGCAGTAATAGGATCACCATTCTTACTTGTAGCAACTACCATCTTACTCAACCTTTCCTTCATATCCTTCGAAGCGTTCACCAGTAACAGCCCCATACATTCTGAAGCTACGGCGATATCGAAACCTGTTTCTCGAGTTCGACCTTTCTCAGCTGGAGCTTGATCGAATGCCATCTTGCGTAGTTAACGGTCATTGGTATACAGGCTTCGCTGTCATGTCGCAGCAGTAGGGTGGATATTGAGGGGGGCGACACGAGCTTGTTCTTCTTCGGTCAGATCATCAGGATTGGTCTTGTCGACCCCGGGCTTCTTCGGGCGTTGGAGCATGATAGGCGCGAAAGTGCGAACATATTTCTTGGCAGTACAAAGACGGTTGAAGACAGCCTTGTTGGATAGGGTGGATTCGTGGAAGTATCTAGCATCGATGGCAGATGCTGCTGTAATCAGAAAGGAAGAAGAGGACAAGATGATAGTCAGCAACTGCGAATTTTGTCGCAGCATACAAGTAATACAGGAAACTCACCCGACAAGTTTATAGAGGCAGTGATAGCATGGATATAACTCGCCAAATGCACTCCATAAATGCAGGCGGAATTCATCCAGAGTTAT
Organism: Cystobasidium tubakii; assembly: GCA_024345325.1. Taxonomy (NCBI): domain Eukaryota; kingdom Fungi; phylum Basidiomycota; class Cystobasidiomycetes; order Cystobasidiales; family Cystobasidiaceae; genus Cystobasidium; species Cystobasidium tubakii. Next base: position 235,660 of record BROO01000005.1, on the reverse strand, counting down.
TATTTGAGACTAAACACCAACATCCAGCACCACCTTTGATACCAGAAGTAGGATTTTGAGAAGGTCGTCAACGCAATCAACAGCAATCTTGACTAAGTATGCACCTAGGAATTGAGCTAAAGCTATACTAGTAGTTGATTCTCCTTCTCCTAATGGTCTTGGATACCTACTACTACGATATATTTACCGTTCTTTCTATGGTCTGTTCTCTTCAATAGGTTGAGATGTACTTTCGCTTTGCATTTCGCGTATAGATCGATTTCACCGGCTGCTATACCGATTTCATTGGCTAGGCCATCGACGTGGTTTTCTGCTTGAGCAGAGGGGGTTTCGATGTTGCTGACGGTGAAGCAAGGTATCAGCGGGGAGATATTGGATACCGCGGAGAACGAAAGGTCAACTCACCTAGGCTGCTAATAGCTGCAGGGGGATATTCGCGATCTTGAGCTGTGAGTCAAACATGATTATGCAGTGTCAGCAACTCCTCTGGTCTCCTACCCGACCAGTCAGGAAACATCATGATCTTCGAGACCTACAATTACAGGCATTTCCTGAGTTCAGCTGTACACCGACTGACTGTAGCATCCTTCCTGATCCAGCATAGTGCGAAAGGAAGATCGAACGAAATCACTTGCGAGAAGAAGATCCACCGAAACCCCTTGCGAAAAGAAGATCCAACGAAGTCACTTCTTCCAAAACGACAGCATGTTTGCCTGAGATAGCATTGCCTGTGCTTCAATGAGAAGCATTCGCTTCGGGAAAAGAGTGGTCCCTAGCTTTCGAGCCGGGTAGACTAATGTTGTACGCGTGGAATCCATCGACATCACTTTCGGGAGATACAGTTGTTGTGGTTCTCTCTTTTCACCAGCTTTTCCAACATTCGTCGATCGTATCCCTGCGGAATGATGGGCCTGACAAGCAAGCTGTCAGGATCAGCCAATTTGAGAGAAGTAGGTCCGAACCTGCTCACGCGCAGTCGAGAAGGGTGGCCCTGAAATTATTGGTCAGATGTGGACGTTGAAGCGAGAGGATCCGATATTTGTACTTACAGAAGTTGCTTCATGCAACCGATGAGCTGTATATTTCAGCTAACGACACTACCCATCAAAAGACGAGTCACCATTCCATTCTTGCTCTTCATTACGTCTGAAAGATTGAAGGTGAACCAGGATTAGGTCAGACCGCCGAGAGAACATCTTAAAGCCCTTTAGGAGCGAACAAGTCGCCAAATAGCTAAATCTCCTTGCTTTTGATCATTTCTTTCCCATACGTAAGACCCTCGAGAGAAGATGATTAAGACCTTTAAAACCGAAGAAGTCGCCAAGTTGTTCTTGTAATTTGAACTATTCTTACTTAGGAACCAAAGACCCTTGAAATCGAAGCGACCACCAAATAAAGACCGCCTACTCCTAGAGAAGAGAGTGCAAGCCAATTATAGTCCTTCAGAACTTGGCTAGTTTTGCCTTTGACTTGTGCCAGCACTCCTTCCTGCCACTGCAGAGCCTGATCGGCTCGCTCGACAGCTTCTTCAGCCGCTTCTTCCTTTTCTGCCTTTTCATCCTTTTCATCCTTTGCATCGTTCTCATCTTTTTTCCCTTCATTCTTTTCTTCCTCTTCTTTATCTTTCTTCCCTGTACATCCCTTTGCTTCATCTCGCTTCTTTGACTTCTCGACGCACGGTGTTGAAACTTGATCGGGAGTCTTCCTCGCTGAGACCTTTTTAGGAGAGTAACGGATCTCAAGGGACTTTCCTTCAGTACTGGCATCGTCTGGCACCCGGACCGGCGCATTGCAGCTGGACGCGACTGGTTTTCGGAGGGTCTCAACGTACGAGGACATTTGAAGTGGAGACTGGGTGTAGTCTGCAGCCGTGGATACAAGAGGGGTACAATCAGACTTCTTCTTGGAGCGTTCAAGTAGAGTACCATTAGACTTCTTCTTGGGAACAGCAGGCGAGCGAGGTAGCTTGTATGGCTGATGTCGCCGGTATGGCTTCTGAGTGTGGTAGAATTTTAAGAGTCGGCAGGCTGGCCGTCGAAGTCGTGAAGAAGATGCTTTTTGCGGGAAAAGGTCTACAGCTGCTGGTCTGCCTGCTCTTGGCTGCTGTTGGAAGATAGGAAGGCCTTGCTGTTGAGAATCAAGAGGAAGCTGGACAGGTTCGCTAGCGGCAACGAAATGGCTGGTAGATGATTGTTGAAGAGATGCGGAGCCTGGAGGGAAGCTGAAGAGGCTCGGCGTATTCGACAACTGTGGCGCGCGAACCCAGCCGATGGGTACTACGTCCATCTGCATCCCCGTCTCTTGTTCGCCTACTTCGTCTATTTGCATAGAATCGTCATCCTCATCGTCATCGTCATCGACTGCCAGCATAGCTTCATCGTTCTCGAGGACCATATCTTCATTACGTCTACGAGCATATCTTCGTCCTCGTTTATATCGTCATCGACGAGCATCTGGGTATCTTGGTCGTCCTCCGAGATGTCCTCTTGAGCTTGCATATCCGCGTCACCGAGGGAATGGGCACTGCCTGTGTCTGTGTCCATCTCTACCACTGGGATAGTGTTGTTATCCTCCGCCTCTTCTGATGGATGTGGCATGTCTTGCGCCTCAACATATTCTACCTCATCGTCTGACTCCATCTCGGGGTAGTCGGCACCAGTGCTAGCGCTATTGTTGCTGCCGCTGCTGCTGCTTCCGCTCCTGCCAATGCTGCTGCCTCCGTTGCTGATGCTGTCGGTCTCCAGCTGCGGTTCTCGCACTGATGATGTTGCCTGAGTAAATTGGCTGACCCAATGGTGAGCCAATGCTGCCGGCAATAGCAGTCCATTATCTTGGAGAGTGAGTTGAGAGGCGGCCGAAGATGAGATGGAATCGGCGGCAGCGGGAGGGTGAGGATAGCTGTATAGGAGAAGAAAAGAGAGAAGATCGATTAGCTTGCTATCCTGGACATCCCGGGCTGGCTGCCAGTAGTAACTCACTCTTCGCCCCACGGGTCAGCGACGCTGGCGGATGAGGAGGAGGCCGCCGCCGGGAAGGCTGGTTGAGAGCTGTATAGGAAGAGGAGAGAAAGAGTATCGATCAGTTTTCTACCCTGGATATTGCGAGGTGACTACAGTAGCTGGTGTGATGGTATAACTCACTTTTCGCCCCATGGGTCAGCGACGGGGGTTGATGAGGACCAGGCGGCGGCGAAGGATGGGGTACCGCTGCATAAGAGCAAGAGAGAGAGGGAGGGATAGAGGTGTGATTCAGTGTGCTATACTAGGCATCGCCAGCTGGCTACCATAGTAGGATAAGTGGTATAGCTCACTCATCGCTCCAGGGATCAGGGACGGGGGCTGAGGAGGACGTTGACTCGTCGAAGGCAAGGGGACAGCTGCATGAGAGAAATAGAAAGAGGAGGGTATCATTCAGTGTGCTGTACTAGACATCGCCAGCTGGCTGCAGTAGTATGTGAAATGGTATAACTCACTCCTCGCCCCAAGGACCGCCATCCGTTGGTGTATCCCAGATACTGTTGCTGGAGGAGGCGACGTTATTGGAGGATGATGCTTGGGAGCTGTGTAGTAGAAAGAGAGGCATTGGTTAAGACTGCTATACTGGACACACCCTACTGGGCTAGCTATAACAGCTAGTGAATTGGGATAACTCACGATTCCCAGCTTCTATCCATCGTTTAGGGGCGCTGGAGGCTGTGTTTGTGGGCGTGATTTTACTTGCTTGTGCTTGAAGTATCGTGACTTTGTTTCTCGAAACAAGGTCTTGCTACTTCGATGGTTGATATGCAGTCAAGGTGAGTGTCCCTACTACCTGCTCCCCCTGAGGATGGGCAAAGCATCGCTCAAAGGTGGAAAAAGCGTCCGACAATGTCAGCATGCAGCCAGCGAGAACACAAAAGGAAGTGCTCCGGCAGGCCGAGAAAGTCCAGCTGGCGATAAGTGAGCAAAGGGAGCATAGCCGAGATGCCCGTTGTACCCGTCAGCTCTTCTGTCGTGCAGTCCACTGCATTGCATTGCGCCTTTGTCCTGAGATGATAGCATGTATAAGCAGCATTAATACTGCAGTCATGAGGAGGACTCCCTTTCATTCGGTGGGTGGCGAGTGAGTCCTGCAAGGCAAGTCAAAGGCGAAAGGAAAAGCCAAGTCAAGGTGGGTAGGAGGGCGGATGGTGGAGAGGTGGAATGCCACGCATGCATGCATTCATGCGCAGTATCAGCTAGGATAGGTCTGGTCCGCGGTTTGCTTTCTTCTTTCTTCCAGCGGTCTTTTCGCCCAATAGTAATCTTCCCGCCTAGAGCACGGGGCAGCAGAGCGACAGGGACGCTGCACGATAGCAGCCAGTGATGCGATGTCATCGACAAAGAGCATGCATGCATATTATCGCAATGCAATGCAATGCAGATATGGTAGATGTCACAGCTTTACGATACCCTTCTCCAGCCAGCTTCAATCGTCGATGATTTCCCCCCGATCATGTATGCATGCAGTATGCACCTAAGGGATTCAATTCTCATTGCCTCGACAGCGCGCAATGTCAGCTTTCGGCACACGCTGCTCATTGCGAACATCATCATCATCACAACAGCCGCTCTGAGCAGCCCAAACAGCTGGCTGGTCGATGATTTAAATGCCGATCAGACGTTATATGTGCTTATGATGTGGTTGTCAGAATATGGATCACAGTCTTTCCCCTTGACTTCAGTCAGACACAATCTATGGTCTCGGATGAGCGACATCATCTACCGGCTGAACGCGGTTCTCTCCCTTCTCCCATAGCTGCGCATTTCGCTTTAGTCGCCAAAGTCTATAACGCGCTTATTCTACTTGCTGACTATAGCGTCGCGGAAGCGCCTAACTCTGAAGCACCTGACTCTGAATACTTCTAGGCGAACACTGCTTACCGCCCCGAACTGTTTATAACCAGCGAGAACGAAACCTCGGGGATGGAATCCTGTATTTGCAATTTCGGAGCATATGTAACCGATGGTCAGGTATTGCAGCGCATCTAAATATGCTACATTCATTGTCTAGCTGGAGATATAACTGAGCTCCGCAGCTTGTGTTGCCATTAGGCTACATGTCGACTTAGCATTGGGTAAATAGCCAAAACTCATGTCGTCTGTTTTAATCTAAGATTTCAACATTCTCCTCCATCCATTCTTTGGTGTCTTGTCGGAGTTCATCAACTTCAGACTCTTCGGTATCAGTTGTTTCTTGTGCCTTGGTGACTACGACCGCATCGCTTCTTTCGACGGACGGAGCACGAAAAAGGGCGTTTCTCGTCGGATCTGCCTGTTTCAAGTTGATGGCGCCAGTCGGCTTGGTCGACGAAGGAGGGGATTCTAGCAAAGCCATGATGCGAGTGCCCGATGGCTTAGGGCTCAGAACTTTTAAGGGTCTGTCCATCACCGTCGCTGACCTGCGCCTGGTGCTTTGCTTGACCTGGGGTGAAGGAATTCGTTCACGACTAGATGATTTCGCCTTAAATTTCTTCGCTGGGACTTCCTCCATGTCACTGTTGGGCGACGGATCTTTCGGCCGTTTCATGGGTATATCTTTCTTCAGACTAGGGCCACCAGCGTTCAGTTCGGGTAAGTCGTCATCTTCATCTCCGTCGGTAAGCTCCTTTAGCCACGGCAGGGTGTGGACTGTCTTCTCACTACGAGGCGGAGATCGCGGAAGACGGTCGAACTTGACGCTTGTTGAGGTGATCGCGCTGGAGCCCTTCATACTGTTGGCAATCTCTTGCGCGCTACGCCTCTGTGTCCGCTTGGGAGGGTTGCTCTTCTTCGCCTTAACAGCCTGCTTTCCCGAATCCGATTCCTCATCACTGATATAGTTTGAATTCGGCATTCTAGGGATTCTAGGGACTTTCTTGACCGTCTCTTTGGGCTTGCGAGCCAAACCCTCCGCACTGCGAACAAACAAACATAAGCTTGCGTGCTCACTGAGCCCGAAGGAAAGACTCACCAGCACGCGTGTCGGCAGGCGCCTTCACAAGTGTGTCGGCACTTGAAATTGCCATTCGGGAAACGATTAGTCTCGTCCTCGGTGGCATCGTTCTTTTTAGCTTTGGTAGAGACATTCTTTAGTGCCTTAGTCTTCACAATGGCCTCTCCTGCAATGCCGATAGTGAGCTGCTTGAACAGATTTCGTTTCTGTGCATGGCACTTACCATCTTCATCTACATCAGCACCCTCCGTTACAGACTGTTCAGTATAGGACAAGTCAGATGAGCTTCACGTTGGTTGTTTGGCGTCACGAACCTTGTTCGTGTCCTCCTCTTCGTCCTCAAAGTCAGGGATGGGATAATGGAAAGCGGGAGTTTCCGGAACGAGGACTGCTTTGGTACTGAGACCAGCTGCACATATGTCTGAGCGATAGCGAGATTCAAGCTGATCTGCCCAACGAGACCTTACCTATCTCATCACAAGACACATAACATTCAATCTTCTGGGAAGGCTTGGTGAGCACGACAGTCTTCTTCAAAGTGAAGCCATCGTTGTCATGGTCTTTTTGTAATGTTGCGACTTTTATGCGCTTGTAGTCGACCCATTGCTATGTGAGGCAAGCTTAGTATGACTTCTCTCGCAAAAAAAGAGGTATTTACACTGTCCGACGTCATGATCAGTATTGAAGTCGTGAGCTTCCGAGAACCCCTTTTCGCCGTAACGCGAACCGATTGTACGTTCTTGAGCGAAATAGTGAATTGGCAGGTTGCTGCAACACCATCGGCGCGAACCGCTTCTTTGATAATGCTGGCCGTGAGCTCAAAGTCGGGCACTTGACGTGCTGTTGCAATGACTCTCTTCCCAAAACCATGCTTCCTGCCACAGGCTTGCTCAATCACAGCGGCGTGGGCGTTTCGAAGATCGTCGATGCTCTTGATGCCCTGCTGAGACAGCGACTTTGCGTACTGTGTGGTGTGTGCTATCAGGATCATGCCATAGTTAAGCTGTCGGACGCAATATCCAACTTACCGCTTTGCCAACACTCTCGAGTTGAGACAGGACTGCGTAAGTATTCTCCCAACAATTGGCCTTGATGCATCGAGCCCTGAAAAACGCCACTAAGCTATTGCATTCTCGCAAGTTCGAATCATAAGACCTACAATTCAAGCGCGGCCTTAGACATAGCCGCATCCCGCTTGTGTGTGGCAAGATCCACAACGCAAGAGACTATGCGTTTGATGTGCTGCATAATCTGAATGCATTCTCCGCTTGGATTGCATCCCGAAATCTTCAGTTCATAAGGATTGACGCCGCCTAGCTGTAACTAGATGAACAGGAACAATCAATCGGTTGTCAAGGTGCTGCAATAAGACAAGGAAACGGTGGATTTACCTGGATTAGAATGTTAACCTTGTCACTCGATTCGTTTATCTTCCTGATTGGCCATTGGATTTCGTCCCTCTTGTTCCACTCGAGGTATTCGCCTCGTTCACCTGATCTGAATTTCATATCTTTAAATTCGACAGCCTTGCACATTTCGGCGAGCTGTAGTGTTGGTAAGGATCGGCCCCTTCATTGCTCAGAAGTACAGCTTATGACCTACCAGCTGTTGAGCATTAGCACCCGGCGCCATATGCTTCAAGGACAGGAAGGTTGGCAATCGGATCGAATATTGGCACAGCATATCGCCATAGTCCGTAGTATCAAGTTCGTCGCCTATATCTTCAACCAGGCCTTCGTCTTTCAGCTGCTTGATAGCATCAGCTACCATTTCTTCCAGTCTCTTCTCAGCGTTGATTGGCTTGGGAGCGAGCACGCAAGCAATGTCCTCCGTATCTTCTCCTGCTTCTTCGTTCATGTCGAAGATACTTGGAACCACAGAGCGATAGTGTTCGGGGTTCGCCTTGATGCGGACATACAGGAACGATCCTCGAAGCCAGCAATAAGCGTCTTGGAGGGTCTTGATTGTTCTGGTGGCGATTTCGCTATTTATATGTTCCACCAAAGCCTTGTGCAGGCTGGGAAGGGTCGATCAGCACAGGCGTGGTGTGTCATTATTGTCCGCAAGCACATACCAGCTCTCCAGTATGGTCTGAGACTTGACCATATTCTCATACTTGGTCTTCTCTTCCTGCTTGCACATAATGACTGCAACCCCACACGAGTCGAATTGAGGTCGGCCTAAGACGGACATCTTCGTCAGAAAGTCCTCCTCTCCTCGTATATTGCAAGATTAGAAAGTGCACCTGCCCTTCCCATCATCTGTAAAATATCAAGGTCACTATAGTCGACTGCCTTGCCCTGTTGTTTACTGTGACTTAGCCTTGAACTTTGTGATTGACCGATTGTAGACTGACCTGAGCAGCATCCCAAATTTTGGTGCCTTTAACGATGACCATCGCGCCGGGAGGTTGATGCCAACAGCCAAAGTAGAGGTGGTGCAGATGACATGTAATTGATTGCCTTTGAGATATAGGGCCTCTATGAGCTTTCGGTCCCGATAATCCATTCCAGCGTGATGGGTGCCAATCCCGGCAGCAACCAGGTCTGCAATGACGTCAGTTGCTATCGCAATTCACACAGCAATAAGCGACTTCACTTACCGGCTAAAGTCGAGTCGATGAATTTTTCCTGAGGTTTTGTGGGAGTAGGCCAGGGCGGGACTCCAGATCTTTTGTTGCAGTGAGCGTTGTAGTCTGTAAAAGAAGTAAGACAGTGAACGAAACTCCCGATGTGCACTGAATATAACCGGTCACCTTTCATCAATTGCTTGGCGGAGGTGAGGCAACCTTTTCGAGTGTTGCAGAAGATAAGCACCGGTTTGCGAGAAGCATACTTCTCGATAAGTTCCAAAAGTCTGCAGATGGGTCAGAACGCGCTGATGGAGCCATACCGCATCGAAAAGACCTACTTGTAGTTGAGTAAAGCATCGAATTGCTGATCGCCCTTCGAGCCAGATGGATAAGCATGGACGTGTCTATCACAGCAGATACATCAGCTGGTAATCGGCAATGTGATGAATCCTTTTTGAGACTTACTTCTGCAACGGGACTGGCCGGAACTCGTCACCGAATTTCATGACTCTAGCCATCGGGGGTAAGGTTATTCCCTCCGCATCCTTGGAAACTGATCTATTGGAAGCGACGGTACCAGGTCCCAGCCAGACTGCAATATCTTCAACGTTCGGCACTGTGGCTGACACAGCTACGAAGCGGATGTCAGGATTCACAGCTCTCATCCTGCTGACAATGACTTCTAAGGTGGCGCCTCGCTCCTCCGCCAGAAGATGTACTTCATCGATACTGCAAGCGCTGTGTGAGGCACAGAAAAGTTTGCGAGGCTGGTTGATATTCTCACCAGAAGACTTTCACCCCGTTGTACCACGGAATGCCGCCTCTTAGATTTCGCGTTACTGCGTCCCATTTTTCGGGTGTAGTAATGCTGTAACGAAGCGCGTATTAGCATGTTGTCGCTTACGAGACGATTGACTTTAAAAATGGGCTTACATTACTCTAGCAGTTTTTGCCTCTCTTAGAGCTCCTTCTTGTGTGTCGCCAGTCAGCTCAACGCCTGTCCGTGAAGCGTCAGAGTCATGATCATGCAAAAGTCGAGCTAAGGGGGCTTACATTTCTGTCTTAGATTCGAGAATTTAGCCGACCAATCTCTGTGTCTTTCCGAGCAGAGAGATTTCGTAGGGGCTATGTAGACAATCTGCCCCTCTTTCTCATTCTGCCATAGTCTGATCATCGCCAGCTCAAAAAGAACGGTCTTTCCTGCTCCAGTCGGAGCTGTCACTACCATGTTCTCATCTGTTTTGAGAATCTAGGAAAAATGCGACAAACGGCACTCCGTGAGAAGCAAAACAGATGCAGCAGGAATAAGACAGTCCTTACTATTGGTATGCATGCACTTTGCACTTGATTGAACTTCTGGAACGGAAAGATGCTCGAAAATATGTCGGCTAGTCATGGTTGAAAGTCAGAGAGACATATTTCCAGGCGGTAAGACAAAGTGATAGATGCTGGAGAGAGGAAATGGAAATGGAGCAGACAAGGTAACTTACGGATAGCAGATTTAGGAACGATTGGAATGTTCTGAGAATTCGTGATTGGTGGAACATAGGCTGACTTTCGAAGCGTACTTAGCGGATCATCGCCTGGTAGGCCCCATTTCGACACTGGCATTGTCCTAGTTTGGTTACTGGTGCCAAGATCTGCCGCTCTTTGCTGAGCAGGACCTGTAGTATTACCTTCTACGGTCTTTTCTTGTGGTCGTCTGTATTGATGGTCAAATTCGAAGGAGGTGCCTGCAGCATTGGAGAAGAGTGGTCTTTGCTGTGTTAGACCGTTATAGTGGCCGGCCGTCGGGCTAGAAGTCGCCATATCCGCAGAAGAGTCGGCATGAAGATTCTGGTCGGAAGGCTGAATATTGCTCGAGCTGTGGACTAGTGACAGCATTGATTCTGCCATGTTAGCCCTCTGACGTTCTGCCATCAAAGCACGTTGAAGAGCTGCCATCTGCTTAGCAGGAGGTAGTGCTGGCGACCGTCGAGCAACGGAAGCAGGCTGTTGAAATCGCTGGAGAGCAGAGGATGGTTGCTCAAGGATGGCATCCCAGTCCATTCCGGCATCCATCTCGTCAAACATGTCCTCGTCACTCCGATAGTTAGGGTGCTGTGAAGGTGGCGGGAAGCCATAAGATGGGCCTTGTCGAGGACGTGAGGCAGTCGCGTGGGCGGTACTACGAAAAGAAGCAGATGACGAAGGGTTTGATTGGTAAATCAGAGGAGCGGTTGGGCACGAGCGATAACGTGGCGGCGGTATGAGTTCTATATTAACCCCGCGTCTCAGTACTTCATTTCCTGGTTCTGTACAATTGGCAAGCGAGACTCACTATGCTCGACCGGATCGACCTCTTCCAAATCCGTAGCAGTCTTTAGGTAGTAATGCTTTCCTCCTTGTGAATCATAGTTCAGCATATAGGTAGGCTTTTCAGCATGTGGAGTTTGTGGACGTCTCATCATGGTGCCCTGTGAAGATCGAACAGGTCCAGAAGGTCGTCCCTGTGCCTGTGTGTAAGGAAGGTGGGGTGTCTGCTGGAAAGCTGCAGGTCGCTGCGACATAACCGCAGAGGCGTAATGCTCCGTAAAACCGTGTCTGTTCAGTTCAGCAGCGTGCTGTTGCTGATTAGAGTGCTGCTGGTGCTGGTGGAATACAGATGCATGGGCTGCTAGGCTCGCTGTTTGTCGTTGTTGACTGTCGAACGCGTGCTGAACAGGCCCGCCGGCTGAAGCTGGGAAGGCCGGGCTATTGCGGTAGGGTATGCCATAAGTCTGTGAGCATGGATTCTGTTCAAACCATCTGAGCTCCTCCTCCAGGTCGCTCATGGGAGTTGTTAGAGAGTAGCTGGCTATGCTTGTCGAGTTGTGCGGAAGATAAGAAGCAACGCAGCACGGTTGGCGACTTGTTCAGCAGACCAGAAGCAGACTCATGTGGGCGCCATAGCAGCATCAGTTAACGTGCTACAAGCACCACATCTAGCTTTACGAAGCTGGTGACAGCTCTTGCAGTTTCCTTTTTCCACACCAATGGTGATCTCCAAGCTTGGGACGATGTCGCCACATCGCACCTTCAGAACAGCTTCTTGTCTTTCCTTCAAGCAACTGGACACTTGCAGACATCATGGCTCGAAAACTTCTGATCATTGGAGCGACAGGCACGATAGGAACGCACATTACCGCGGCCATTGCGAATGCCAGCAGGTCTTTCGAAAGAGTCGCCATCTTCACTTCGCCGTCCACAGCCGAGACCAAGAAGAACGTCATTGAGGACTTGAAAAGCAAGGGAGTTGATGTTCTAGTCGGCGATATCAATGACGATGATCTATTGAAGAAGACGTTCGCGGGTATGCAGCCCGTTCTATCCCATGAAGAGACTCCCTAGACTAAACCCTGCGTTGGTATAGACTTCGACACGGTCGTATCGGCTTTAGGCAGAGGTGCCCTACATCTGCAAGCTAGACTGGTAGATATCTTCGCTGCTTTGCCCAAGCTGGAAGACGGCAAGCCGAGACGATTCTATCCTTCTGGTGAGCTCAATAAGGCCTGACTGGATTGTGCGATACTGATTAAGCACCGCATTGCAGAGTACGGCACAGACATCCGATATGACCCTGTGACTTCTCCACATGGTGAGCTTCCTCAGATGTGATACTCATATAGCCTCTTATGCCTTTCATACATCCAGAGAAACCACACCAGAATAAGCTCAAGACGCGAGCACACATAGAAGATCTAGGTAAGCTAGCTATTGCCTTCAGGTAGTAGCAATACTGACAGATCATCTGATAATGGAGCGAAACAAGGCAAGATTGAATTCACTTACGTAGTGACGGGGCCGTTCCTCGACACTTTCCTCTACGTACGGGGCGCCGGACAAGCTGGCTATGACCGTCAGAATGGTACATTCCATGTAGTAGGGCCAGAAGATACTTCTAAGCAGCCTAAAATATCTGGAACCACATACAAAGATACTGGAAGATGTAAGTCACAGGGCCTTAAAGACAAGCCGGCCTTGGCGCATTTACCTTATGGGTCTCTTCAATAGATGTCTTGAGCAGCTTGCTTACGCCCGAAGCCAGCGCGAACGCTACGCTCCGCGTCAGCAGTATTGATGCTAAGCCAGCAGAGATCATCGCGGCCTTGGAATCCATCGAAAATAAGAAGATCCAGACTTCGTATATCACGCCTGACAAATTCCGCGAAGCTGAGGAAAAAGCTTGGTCAGAGGGTGCACCAAATGCGACAGTGTATACCTTGACGAGAATCTGGTACGAAGGTGGATCAGATTTCACTAAGAAACCTAGAGCGCTATACCTCAGAGATGGCAAGGAAGTGGAGGATAGGAAGCTAGGAGAGCAGCTATTCAAGGATGTTCCCAAGCTTAGCACACAGGAAGTCCTGAAGACACTACTTTAGTCATCTTAGTAGCGCGTTAGAGAATCGAATGTTTGTTTTCCGTCGTGAACTCTACATGAGCATTTCTTGCCATGCTATTGAAGTCAGATCAGTTTCTGAGAAGATTCTTAACGGTGTTGCCATTGGAGCTGCAGTCTGCAAAGCAGTAAAAAGCTATATTGTATGTTTCGTGCCCTACAGAAGAGCCACTGCCATCAAGAATGTGCCTCTCTGTACCGTTCGATCGCCTTGCCGCCGGGCTTTTGTATGTGAAGTATCCCATCATTGCTTCTTATGCTCGCACCAACTGCAACGACATGGCCTTCAGGCCACCAACACCGCGAGTAGTGCAGGTCCCACCACTCCACGAGCTGCGCATAGAGCTCGAAAAGGGCGAATCATGCAGCATCAAGCTGCTCAGCGGCAGCGCTGAGATATTCGGCTTCGAGCTCCTACCTGGCTTCGAGAATCCGCTTGCTGAGGAGTGCAAAGCTGCAGTATTCACCTGGACTGGATGTGATCTCGAGATAAGTCGTCAAGAACCCTGCTCCTGTTGTTGCAGTTGTGCAAGAGCACTGGGTCGAGTCGTTCGCAAGGTGGCACTGCGATCATGCATAATTGCAACGCTCACGATTATAGACATAGAGCAAGAGTCTTATGATGCTTGAAAGGTCTAGAGGGCTGACAAGCTGATGCAGTGTCTCCTACTGCCATGTGAATGCTGCTGCACCTAGCGAGCGACTCGATCAAGCGTCCAAGCCGACAAGCGATGGCTAGTGGAATAGTTGACCTTTAAAGCTGACACCTAGCCATAATTCTGTTTCTCTACATCCTAGGTCGACCATCAACGGAATATGTAGCAGAAGAAACACCTCTACCATCACATTACAACGCCCATCTTGCTCTGGAGCAGCTTCGAGCGACATGTCAACCACCACCTTCCTTCCTTCCATACAGCGACCCGATACGAGCCCAACCTTTACACCTTCAGCCAGACGAGACATTCGGCCCTCGTGTACTTGTAGTAGGAGAAGCTGGGAGCGGGAAGAGCACCCTTTGCAAGTCACTCATCAATTGGGCTATACGGGCTGGAAAAGCAAGACGAGATGGCGACTGGACGGAATACGGTACCGGCCGTAAGGTTCTTTTCGTCAACTTGGACTTGTCGGATGTGAGTGAATGCCTCTGTTGCTTAGTCGAACAATGTTGACCCATGTTGCATATAGGGCGCTTTCACTGTACCAGGCACTTTCTCAGCAGCACCCATCAATTCTACTCTACCTACTACAACACCTGTCCTCCCGTTCGGATCTACACATTCAACCGCTCTTCCTCCTCTCGCCGCTCCGTCATTTACATCGAATACCTGGGAACCTCAACCTAACCTCAACGCTCTCGCACCGATGCACAACGGTCTTTCCTTCTTCTACGGCAGCACGGAATGGGGCAAGAACGAAGGCTTGACGGAGAGCTTATTTTCTAAGCTTGGAGACTGTGCGAGACGTCGGATAGAGCATAGCAACGATGAAGGAATCTGGAGAGGTGGTATTGTTGTGGACACGCCTGCGGTGTTTACCAAGAAGGAGAACTACAAATGGATATCGAGGGCGGTCAGAGAGCTCGAAAGTGAGTGTTCGCGCGTGACACTGTCAAATGGCCAACTACTGACAGAAAGTGCTATTGCCTTTCTAGTCAATATCGTACTCGTAGTAGGCAACGAAAGGCTGCAAGTCGAGATGTCTAAACTCATGAGCACAAACAAAACAGTCACTGTGATCAGAGTGCCAAAGAACAGTGGAGTGAGTTGGTTCTTGTATCTGAATAGCTTCTCTTTTCCTGATATCTCGTTCCGGCTGTTCAAGGCTAGCGGTCTCGACAATGCTGCCAAGCGACGTTTACAAGCAGCTCAAATCCATTCATACTTTTATGGTGGTCCTTCAATCTCTTTCGGTGCGCTAGCGCCACACAGCATGTCGATTCCGTTTCCAGTCCTATCCATCAATAGAGTAGGCGAAGACGCCTTTGTGCCACTCTCCGCACTCCCGATAGGTCACACACGAAGCATCAAAGATACCCAGCTAGTCGAGCTGAGCCCCATAGATCCTGACTCGAGTGGAGATATCATGAACAAGCTTTGCGCTTTACCACAACTAGAAGGAGCGAGACGACAGCCAAAAAAACGGAAACGGACAGCTACGCCTCCTCCCGCTGTCCCGGTCGTGCCAGAGCCCGTAAAGGAGGAGCCTGCTGCTGCTAAAGAAGCGAGCGAACCACCGGAAGAAGCTGTTCCAGGTACTTTGGCCGCCTTAGGCCAATCGGACACTGCGGCGGTCCAAACAAATGCAGACTCCGCACAACCTGAAGCTGGCCCCGTCGAAGCGGCAGAGGCGGCTGACATCAGCACGCAAGAGCCAGTATCATCTTCAGTGAAAAAAGAAGAAGAAGATCAGAACGCTGCCTTGCCTGCAGCAGAAGCGGGAGGTCAAGCTGAAAACGGTACAGATGTGCCAGCTGTGGAAAAGAAGGAAGAGCAGGATATGAAGCCCGATGAGAACGATGACCCTTACGCCGATTATACGGAAGAAGAGAAACTACAACTTGTGGAGGAGGCTATTGAGGATTCTGAAATCGCCAGTAGTCCAGTATTGGGTTTCGTTCATATGTAAGTCACTGGCCTCAGCATTAATCACTTTGATGCATCTTCACGTGAAACTGACGAGCATTGCATGATATTTTACCTGAACAGATCAAATATCGACACTGTGAAACACAAGTATACGGTTCTCTCACCTCTTCCTGGCAAATTACCACGCACTAAGCTTATTGTAGGACAAGTAGAATGGGTCGATGTATAGATGATACAGCAATGGTCGATGGAACACATAATCGCAGAGCGTGGGGTTCAATCATCTTTATGATAGGACGCCAATTGCATTGGTGTGATTTGCCAGTCTGTCTCGTGCCATTTGACATCCGCTTATCCTGCTCGACGAACTCTCAAGAGAGAAAACGGTTTTGCAGGCCATTGGCTGGTCTGTATCAGCGAATAGATTGTACCGACTGAATTGGCATCACGGATTCGCTTGCAAAGACACAAAACCTGACTTCTACTGCACGCTCTGATATTGATGATACATATTACTGCCAAGGAAGGAAGTAAGACTATACATTCAAGTCTGCTCAGCAAACCGACGTGTCTTCTCCCAGCATGATGCTTTGCATTGTTACTACTCGGGAAGCTCCCGTTCTGTCCTTAATCAATTGACATCCTAGTCGCGCCCTCATCCAACATAGCTCCAGCAGCATTCGAGTTTTTCCTATTTAATTTCTGTCTCCTAGAAGCTCTATGCTCACCAAAATAACCAGGAATAGCATCTTTTAAACCTTTATCATAATTAACCAAACATAAAATAGAACACCAAAATGTCAAAAGTAACATTAAAATAGCCAAAGCTGAGAAAACAGCCAATGTTTTTCTTGAAGTTTGATATCTAAATGCTTGTGATGGTTGAAATAATCTAAAAAATTTGAATATAAAATATGCTAATGCGCATAATTCTGCTATAAAGATTACGTATGATAAAGATTTGATTTCTCTTCTGACTGCAATGACTGATAGTACCAGAGCGATGATTGTTAATGGGAAGGCGATGACGGTGATGACAAACTAGAAAGAAGGGGTTCCAAGTCGAATAAGTTGCTGAAACAGCCGCAAATGGGTATGTCAAGTCATCGGCACTCACCTCCGCCTCCTGCACTTTGAGCACCAAAATCATGTATTGTAGGGAGAAGCCAACAAAGAAGAAGAACTGCAGGGCGGCATGCTATGTCAGAAACCTCCCTTCAACCATGTACGCAATGCGGAAAAGTACTAACATCGAATTTGACCAGACAGACGAAGATCTGGTACTTTGTGTACATCCGCTATTCATTCAAAGTAAAAGGCATCCTCATCAGTCTTGTACTCTGTGCATGGACGGATGCCGTCGAGACAATGGCAACGAGGCAAATCCATTATAAAGAATGATGGCGGCTAGACTCACCTTTAATTTCCTGTCGGCTCCGATAAGGTGTAACACCTCCCAACCGAAGTCCTGGAATAGCTTATACGTAAAGTACGCCAATACAAGCACAGCTACGCCTTGTATAATAGGCATAGCTATGATGTACGGTCTAACTTCTGTATATAACGTAGGCGAGTAACCATCTTCTACTGTGATTGCGTTTTCCACTTGACCGTCTAACAGCGCCGAGTAGACCTTTTATATCGTAGACGATATGCGAGAGCGATAGTAGTAGTAGAAAGAAAAGCCAGATCAATCAGTACATGAGTACGCTGTTTATTCGCAATTGTACTGGGCGAGTTCATGCAGGTCACGTGAGCGTGGTAAATGGGGTGCTTACCATCATAGCGACGACAAACAAGCAGACTCCAATCAATTGAATAGTATTGTTGAGTCTTAATGCATCGATTGCAGTTATAATTCCAAATACTGAACCAAAGAGGAAGATGGCTAGGTAGACTGTTATTGTTCTTCGCTTTAGTGCAGCTTCGTCGTCGTTTCCAGAGAAGAAAGAACTGAAGCCGTTGTAGCCCACTGGGAGATTACAACAGATCAAGCGGAGTGTGAACGTTGTAGAGTCAGCAAGAGCATGATCATTCGTAAGTGAGCTGAGGCTTACCTGGCGTTCCTGCTCTGATCTTCACCCATACTATCGCAATCATCGCTGCGGTCGCCAGCGTTTGGAGCAGGACTACCGAGAGGTAGGCTATCTGGTGAGGTGTGCCGTACCCTCTAACAATGGACGACACGCCCTCTCCAGCAGCACCTGCTCCACCCATCGCAGGCTGCTTGTTGCTGCCCTGCTTGCCACGCGCAGTCGAGACCTTGTCACTCTGTCCGTATACATGCGCGATGTCAGTGCTATCTGGGGCGCTCTTGTCGCCGTGTGTAGACGGTGGATGGGTATTAGAAGAGGCATAGTGCGTATCCAAGGCGCCAAGTACTGGGATCGCATACTCCATCTTGCCGTGAATCGCTCTTGGATCTTCGTTGTTGCTGTACTGGTTGTACGCGGCGAAGTGACTGTTTGAAGCTGGCAGGCCTGCTGCGGAGTCAGGCGAAAGGACAGGCGAAGGGACTGACGGCTGCCGCTGCCGTTGGGCATATGAAGCATACTGAGCCATATTGTACGCATACTCATCCTCCGCTGAGCGTGTGAGGTGCGCCTCTGATGTTGGATACGCTCTCCCATTGTACGACGAAGAGGTATTGTCGTTTTCCATATCGTCGGAACTCGAGGTGCGATACCCGGATCGTTGGTCGGGGTAGTTGGTGAGACTGTTGCTGCCGTATGAGTTTGATGATGGCATGCGCTGTGGCATTGTCGCTGCTCGACTCATGACTGCTTGCTTGCAACTGCTCGTCGCTGTTTTGAGACCCCCGAGCTGGCGGCAATACCAGGACAGGCTCGCAGCGTTGACTGGGCGGGCGAATCTACAGCCAGTCCGCAGGCTTGCCGTCCATGCAATGGTGCTGCTGATCAGCCGTATCTGATGTACGTGTCGGGCTGCAGGATAGCTGTCCGGGCAACCCCCAAAGCCGTACAGTCGCAGTAAACAGCTGCAGAAGCACACGCGTGTGGCTGCAGGCGGTGGACCTCTTACGCAAGGAATGCAGGCAGCGTGCTGTCACGAGGTGGCTGCAGTGCCTGCACTGAGATGTGTATATACAATACCATAGCTAGGCTATCCTCTGCGCAGTGTCTGTAGGTACACGACTCCCCGTCTCCTCACAGCACCCTGCGAGACGACTGCAGGGTTGCTTGCAGCGGCGGGGCATCTGCAGGGAGTGGCGCAGCGCTTCAGAGTGGTGAGAGTCTGCTCGTCTGCAGGTCCCCCATCCATGCACTTGTACATCAGCAGTCTGCACGCAGTTCCTTGCCAGTACCGGTTATAATGGACAAGGTCGTGTATGTGGATTCCACAGCTTGCTCACCCACGTGACCGGAAAAGAACACCAGAGCGTGATCTATTGGTCAGGATTGCTGCAGCGATCCAACTATCTATTCTCTGCATAGAAGATCTCAGCAGGAAGCTAGGGTGTTGATGCTCGTTCACAGTGTACTCGAGTATCTGGCTGGCCTACATGCTCATGGAGCGTGATCGAGCTTGCGGATGCAGGACAGGCAGCTTTACGACAATGCTGCATCATGCCTACTTCCTCGTCCCGCTCCTTGCACGCGCTTGTCAACTACGGCCTATGGTTCGGCCAGTCAATCTCCCCTCCGCTTGCGCGAGCTCACTCAGTCAGCAAGCTTGGGCTCTTTCCCGAGGCGAAAAGCAAGATTATCAATCTGGGATGCAGGCGACATTCATGCGAAATAAGCACATCATCATCGATAACACTGACAGAAGGCGCTGATAAACGACAGTGTGGTGACAGATCCAAAGCTGAGCTGACATGTAATCCACCTGCTGCTAAGGTATAAAAGAGGGCAATGCTTCGACTGCACCTTTCTTTCTGTTCCTCGCCCGACAGTCTCCATCCCTCGACTACCATTTATATACCTTCCAATATCTCAGCTTCACTTATCCATCTTTAGCGCACTATCTCAAGCCGCCATGACCTCGACATCCGAATCTTTTCGTCTTCCTAAAGGCTCTTTGGTCTTTGTCACCGGCGGTACAGGTCTCATAGGCAGGTAAGGACAAGTTTATCTACTCATTTGTGTATATATCAGGGGTCGACCACTAATCCAAATGCACACAGTGCCACCGTTGAGGAATTGGTCAAGAGAGGCTACAAAGTCCGAGTGTCCACACGGGACGTCTCTAAGACCACCCAATTCGAGGAAAAGCTCAAGAAGCTTTATAGCGATGGATTATTTGAAGCCGTTCAGATTGCAGACTATACCGCTCATGGTGCATACGAGGAAGCATTGAAAGGTGAGTTAGCCCATCTTTAGGCGGAACAATCCTCTCTAACCACGATTTATAATTGGCTTCAGGGGTCGATGGTGTACTCCACATCGCAACGGATGTCTCCTTCTCATCCGACGTAGACAAAGTAGTCGATAGTGCAGTAGAAGGTACTCTCACACTCCTCAAAGCAGCAAGTAAAGTAAACACAGTCAAGGCTTTCGTTCTTACTTCTTCAAGAGTAGCTGTTTATAATCCTGAATACGGCAAAGATGCAGATTGGCCTTTGACTACTTTCTCGGATCAATTCTATGATGTGGCTAAGTCGGTGGAGGATGATAATCCTCTGAAACCTGTTCTAGCTTGTGAGTGACACTCTCCAAACAATCAATGCGGCATCTGTGACTGATACCATTGATGACTTTCATAGACGCCGCATCCAAAGTCAAGGGGGAGAGAGCAGCGTGGAAGTTCATCGAAGACGAGAAACCACATTATGCATTCAATGCTGTACTGCCTGATCTCGTTCTTGGACCAGTCGCAAACCCCGCTCCAGGAGCATACAGCACAGCTACTTTCCTGACTCAATTATTCAATGGCAATTCCCAAAGTCAGATTGTGGCGTTCTTGAACCCACCAGCTCGCATTGTCGACGTACGAGACGTGGCTGTCATACACGTCGCTGCGCTATTGGATGCTGAGACCGACAGACAGAGATTATGGGCAGCAGCCGAGGCTATTAATAGCATCAATGACATACTTGACATCTGGAGAGAAGCATACCCGGACAGAAAGGATACCCTCCCGAAGAATTACCATTTCCCTAATGCACCTAAGCAAAAGATCGATAATTCTAAGGGGGTTGAGCTATTGAAGCGCTACGCTGGGAGAAGCTGGATTGATACCAAGACTACAGTGCTAGACAATGTCAAAGGACTGGAAGAATGAATGAATGAACGAGTCAAGTATTATATGTCACTTTTGTAGCTCTAGGCTTATATCAATTCCGTGCAACGAAGAGATGCTCAGAAAATCCATATGTGAATGCGAATCCGAGATATGCGCCAATCCTCTGGCGAACGCGATGTCAATGGAATACTCGGCGGCCATAGGGCGTCAACTGCCTATCGGACAGGACTGTGTTGCTGATCAAACAGAAAACTCATAAAGACGAGTGTATGACAGTTTGTATGATATAGATGTGGGCCGAGTTGGAAGAAAGGGTGAAATAGGAAGGAAAGTCTTGCAGTCGTATACTCTACGCGACGAAAGGTGCACGACCAGAGTAATAGAAGGAAGAGATTTTGGGCTACTGGAAGATTTACATGAAGGATGCTCGTCGACGTTGACCAGGCATAATGTGGTCTCGAGCTAGCGTTTGGCGGCGAGCTATTTGTGAAGGCAGTACAGCAGATCTACACCGGAATTGTAGACATCTATTGACATCGGGGAGGGCCGCAGTAAGGATAAAGGCTGCGTACGAGTGCGAAGCTTTTGCCACCGGAACTGTTATTGAAATACCGGATTACAACTAAACCGGTGTCACAACGCCATAGTTGCTGTACTGCGGGCAGCCAGGCTCGCAAAAGAAAAGTCAAGTCAAGCAGAAAAGCCATGCTTCCTGCCGATTCCATGGATTTAAGTTGTCGCCCACACCAGTTCTTTCTGCCAATCTATTTGTACTGGTCCAACAAAGCTGGAGAATAGCTTGTTATCAACTGCGCAATATGACACTAGAAAGTGTGACTGCATAGTCTGGTGCAAATCGTACCCTACAGTGCTCACAACGTTACGCCTCCACCGAGGTACTCTCACGGTTTTGGCTACAGCATTGATGAGGGGAATCCTTTGCCAGTTTAAAGCGTAAGGCTGCAAACATGGCCCTCTCAATAATGCTGACGGATCGTCTCAAGGGTTTACTTGAGAAATCAGATCCAGTCCATTCCGACTGAAGTGTATGCCTCATTCTTTGGCTTAGACAGTGGAACGAAACCCACGAGAAACAAGGGCGCTGCCATTGCTTCCAGTCTCCGATGTGGCTGGAAGAAATTGTTGGTCCGCACGATACCAGTGATTGGAATGAAGACATTTCTTCGAAGCATGCTTCGTTCTCACGCACAAGGGTTTTCCTGTGTAGCGATAAGATGGCACGAAGCTTTACCCTCCTCAACTGTAGCTCTAGGAACAGACAGGAGATATCCATTAGGAGCTCCTGGGCTTGCCATCATTAGGTTAGAACCAGAGCGAGCTTCTCAACTGCGCATTTGATTCGCCCCATCCGTCAGTCATGATTCGCGTTCGCGCTTATCGCACTTTGAACAGGCGTATTCGACAGAGGCAGAACCAGGAGCGGGGCAACCTTGTCATACAGAACCTTTCCACAATGTAATTGTCGTATCTGTCTTGTAGAATCGCTGTCCTCGTGCGATTGACACGCATGAAAGTCCACAAACCTGCTCCTGCCTCGAACTGCCGCTGTCTTCTCCTACCAACCTCGCAATCGAGCAGCGTTCTACGACAAACCGCAGCTACCAGCAGCCATGGCGTGCGTACAAGCTTCTCTGATTGCTATGAGCGATGGGATGCTGACTATGCCGTTGCACTCGCTATCCTGCACTGCGTCGCTGGCCTTCGTGTCCCTTAACGAAACGCTCGCGCCGTCATCGCCTCGAACGCATCCGCCGACTCCCACGCACCGCTGGCATCAAATGCAGCTCCGAACTCTGCCCTATCTATGCGCCCTTCTTCGGTGCGATGGGCTGCACAGCAGCTATCAGCTTGACTTGTACGTGGCTCCTCCTGTTCCGCTTGCAGGTATCTGGGTTGCGCCCGCCAGCCAGGCTGCAACCGATGCTTCATTTCGGGACAGCGAGACTGATGTACACTCTGTAATTTGCAGGCATTGGCGCCAGGTAATCATTTTCAGTGGTATACGAGACCTCAGGAACAACGCTGACAGCACACTAGTTATGGTACCTCCAAGTCTGGCGTGAGTTGAGCATCAATTCTAGAGAGTCCTGCTGTCCGACAGCGGCGAAGTGAGCACAACTGACAGGCTTCGACGCTCTTGCGTATGTTCTGCTTCTCAGGTCGGTATCTCCGCTATGGGTGTCCTCCGTCCTGATCTCATGATGAAGTGCATCGTTCCAGTCGTCATGGCTGGTATCATTGCTGTAAGCGCGCACGCTCAACCACGTTTGTGCATAAGCAGTATGCTGATTCTTGGCGTATCCTGATACAGATTTGTGAGACTTAATGAAGCAAAAATCTACTGAGGCCTGTCATTGACAAGTTTATGCATCGTTTCAGATGGTCTCGTCGTTGCTGTTCTCATTTCGGGAGATCGTGAGCAGACGGAGCTTATCTCAATTTATCGCGGCAGTAGCTGATTTGTGTTGGCCTATCTTCAGTTGTCTCTCCCATGCCGCTGTACTCTGGATTCATCCAGCTCGGTGCTGGTCTCTCCGTCGGTCTCGCTGGTTTAGCTGCTGGCTTTGCGATCGGTATCGTTGGAGACGCTGGTGTTCGAGGAACAGCCCAACAGTGCGTTACTTAGCTAACAACAATGTTGGCCATAATCTGATGCCTAGCATTATTATTAATGCCCTCGGCGCTCGCTTTGCAGACCACGCCTTTTCGTCGGAATGATTCTTATCCTCATTTTCGCCGAAGTCTTGGGTCTATACGGTCTTATCGTTGCCCTCGTGAGTTTCTGTTCGGTTCATAAGCTTGTTTTCAGTAGATCTTTCAGTCGACTGACAGAACTCGTCTGCCCCGCGACAGATCCTCAACACCCGCTCGAAGAACAATCCCGGCTGCTAAGTGTCTCCTCATAGAGACAAGCATCTTACGCGCCATCCGACTAGCTTATCAAACTAGCTCAATGAGAACTGCCGCTATTTGATGCTTAAAATACCATCGCCAAGTATCATTCGCCGAACATAGTGTCTTGCTACCAACTTCATGACTGTGAACTTCTGCAATACATTTCTGCACATCCGTGTCGAAACACCTCACTAGAACTTGCCTAGGATTTCGAGTTTTTTGGTTGCCGTCTCTGGTTTCTCGTTAATTATGGCCCGCAAGTCGATGTGAAGCGGTCTGCATTTCTGAGCCGTGTTCTTGCACGTGCTTACCGGAAAGACAACTTGCATTTACTCTTACCCAGGTACCTGCAAATTGCGAGACCCACAGTTGGTAAGGGCGTATCAGATGCGGACAACCTGACATATCTGTATGGTGGCAGTATGGCCAACGACATCTCGGCAGAAGAACAGCGTCAGATAGATGCAGCTATAGCGCTTTCACTTGGTCAACAACCGACAAGCGGGCCGTCAACGACAGCAGCGGCAGGAGCACACAAGCAGCAGTCCCGACAAGTCATCAACATAGATGATGATAGTAGTGAGAACGAGGGACTACTCTCGGGAGGAGAACCGGCAAAGCAAGCTGTGCCCTCCTCAGCGTCGATCAGTCTCGTTGGAGACTGTAATGACGATGAAAGCGCATCTATAGACAGTTCAGCTACAGAACTGAGCGATGAAGAAGGCACACATAAGATCCATTATAACAACAAGAAGCGTAAGCCCGTGTCGCCGGCAGAAGAAGATGACAATCACGGCAAGAAGTCGAAGAATGATCTTCCAATACCTACCCAAGCATCTCGTAAGTGCAGACGTGAACCTGTAATACCAGTCGAACTGTCACACTGACTTGGCTCTGTGCTGATGCCCACTAGGCACTAGCAAGCTCAACGTACCTCACCGGACTCAGAACATGGATCCAGGACGGTATATACTCGGTGGCGCATCGAGAGCAGAGATGGAGAAAGAACGCTTAGCTCGTGTAGCTGCACGTCAAGCTGCTCAGCAAGCGGATGGACGAAATCCATCTTATATCACTGGGAACGTCGTCTCGAAATCAAGTAAGCCTTCAGGCAGCTCATCTAATAGCAGAGTGGCGACTTTATCATCCCTCGCGTCGTCAGACGATACGACACCTTTCTCGCCTGACACACAGAACACCAGTCAAGGTGGGCAGTCGTCAAGTGCAAAGATTGGTTCTCTATCTGGCCTGGCGAATAAGAGCAAGAACGCCATGTATTGGAACGGTATAGTCCGGCCTACTTCTTCGAGGCTTCATACTGGATATGAATGCTTCAACTTCGCAGATGTTGTTGGGAATGTAAGTCTTTCCGATATCAATCGAGTCTGCAGAAAGCTGACTAGTATTCATACTTACCACCACAGACAGACGACATGGAGTCTGCTCTTCTGGCCACCTTTTGCGGCACGCCGGAGTGGATACACTCGCACTTTCCGGATCATGTCAAGATTGCTCTCGTCATGCCATGTGCAGATCACAATCGCTTTCAAGCTATGCAAGTGGCGCCTAACATGCGATTGATGAATCCCGTCCGGTGAGCGCTGATTTTAAGTCAAGCTTTCTTCGACGAACTTGCACTAACGGCGGAGTTGGGTGCAAAGGGAAGTCGAAAGTAGAGGAGTCATGCACATTAAACTAGTCTTGGTACGTCGATTGACTACCAGAGCAGAAGTTAAGAGGCCTGACAGCCTGGTGAGCAGCTCTACCACAAAACGTATCTACGAGTTGCTGTAGCAACAGCGAATCTCATTGAATACGTGAGTGCGGGTCTGCTGCTCGCTGCCTCGAGCTAGTCTTACAATTCTTCTTTGTGCAGGACTGGACGACCATCGAGAACGTGAGCAAGCCTTTGGATTTCGGAGATGCCGCGAGCTAAGGGACAAATCAACAGGCTGTCTACGTTCAAGACTTCCCGCGCACAACCACCCCTGTCGATCCAGACTCGTCACCGTTTCTGAAGGCGCTTCTTCGGGCACATCGCTCATTAGGCACGCCAACAGAATACTACAAGAATGCTCTTCTAAAGTTTGACTACTCAGCAGCCTCAAATGTGCGGCTTGTCCTGTCGGTACCTGGCACTTTCAAATCTCCTTCCGATATTCATACGACAGGGCATACTGGCCTCGCGCACAGTTTACAGGAGCTCGGTCTCGTCGTCCCTCCGGAAGGTGCAAAGCTCGACATTGAGGCTCAGGGGTCTTCCATAGGTTCGTACACTTTAGACTGGATGAAGACATTTCATCGATCTTGTCTAGGCTGGGATCCCAAATCGCCCAATTTGCGAACACCTACCAGCAAACGGGTCGTAGCGTATCGAAGCTCTGACGAGTGGCCAGACGTCAAGATTGTGTATCCTACTTTCAAGACTGTCAAAGAGAGCATCAACGGGACACATGGGGGCGGTACTATCTTTTGTCCGTTGGACTACTGGCATAAACCGAAGTTTCCTAAGACACTGTTCTACGATAGCCGATCAAAGCGGGATGGTCTCCTGCAGCACGTATGTAGCATTACCCGACATTTGAGATTCTCGTACTGATCTACTGATCTTGAATCTAGACGAAAATGATACTTGGTATTGCACATGCCGACAAGAGTGAACGCAAAGGCCAGCAGAAATTGAAAGTCTCGGACTCAGCTACCGACTCCCCCTTCAAGCCCTTTGGCTGGCTATATGTGGGATCGCACAACTTGTAAGTCAAGCTCACTGCTTCGCAACTCTTGACTTATCCGTTCTGTGGTACTAGTACACCAGCCGCCTGGGGTCGGTATAGTGAGAAAACCGGGAATCTCTCCATTGCGAATCATGAGCTTGGTGTCATCGTACCGTTGACGCAAAGCGATATAGAAGCTGAAGGCTCCTTTTTGGCTACCTGGAAGCGCCCGCTGCAACGCTATGGACCAAAGGATACTCCATGGGTGCGTGTATTGGCAATTTTGACGGTTCGTATTGCGAAATGCTGATAATTTGACAATGATAAACAGGACCAACATACTTATCGCGCTTGTGCACTGTAGCGCCCTTGTCCGGGCTATAAGGCCGTGGCTAGCGGGGTACAGAGAAGTGCTGTGACTATCTGTAATGTGGATTCGTTGTGTTGTCGTCACTTTCAGATAAATGCGCCGAATTATAAAGCATACTCAGATCAGCGCCGCAGGAGCTGTAGCTTCTTCCTGAAGACTAATCGGCGTCAGGAGATGCTTGCCATTGAGTGCATCGAAGGTCAGCTTTCGAATGTCACTGGGCTGATGGGACCAGAAGTGAAGCACTCGAAGCCTTGTCGCTGCTACTTATTTTCAGTACCCGCCGATCACGAGGTTTATCGCGATGAGCACACCCGGACGCGAGTCTCGTTATCTCAACATTGGCATTGGCTGGAAAGTAGCTACATTCCTGCTGTAACGACATCCGCTGTTGCATCCTCAGAGTCCCGGCGACCCTTATCTGCGGGACCTGCAACCTCAAGACACCGTTTTCCACGCTCTCGGCGTGACATGCAAACGTGACCGTTCACAAGAGCAGGATCATGGAGCGGTGATATTCAAGAGGGCTTCAGCCATGTCCTTCGAGTTCAAATGGCCTCGCTACTTCTCGGCATCCTTCTATGAATCGGCAAAGAGCTCGCTGGAGCAGGCTCTGAACTCCGGTCAAAAGCTCTCGTTGGTGGCTGATAGGATCAGGGTTGTCGACCTGAACCTGGGAACGATACCTCCAGAACTAGACTTGTTGGCTATAGAAGAGCTTTCTGCAGTGGATGGCAGCTTCAAAGGTCGCTTTATGCTGAGCTACAGTGGCGATGCTCTCGTATCGCTGGCCACCAACTTGCATGTACGTTAGACTGCCCGTACCTGTGCAGACGAAGAATTGCGCTGACCTGCTATGTGGTGGTTCGAACATACAGGTCAACCCACTCACGCAATACAAGCACGCGCTGGAAATGCTCGCTACGCCGTCCGTCCTGTTGACAACCGCCGAGATGTTTGTGCAATTGACGTTATCGCACCTCCGCCTACGCTGTGTCATCTCGTTGTCCTTTTCCAAAACCGACGGACTTGCTATGATCTTCCGGGACGATCCACTGGAGAGTCTGAATGTGTCCAGCTCCTTCGACAGCTTTGGTGTTGTTCAGCAGTTCATTCAGTCGGTAGGCAGCCATATGCTAGTCTTTGCACAGAAAGATCAGATTCTAACAGATATCGTTATCGCATGCAGGAGATTGAAAATCAGCTACGAGAACGCTTTCGACGGGATCTCCCATCGCTCATCCATCGACTTTCGCAGAAGTGGTGCGCAGACATGGCACAACAAGCTGCATCCGATAGCCATACACCTATTATAGTCGAACAGGTCATACATACGCCTGTATCAGAGAATGGCCCTGCAA
This sequence comes from Cystobasidium tubakii, assembly GCA_024345325.1. Classification (NCBI taxonomy): domain Eukaryota; kingdom Fungi; phylum Basidiomycota; class Cystobasidiomycetes; order Cystobasidiales; family Cystobasidiaceae; genus Cystobasidium; species Cystobasidium tubakii. The sequence goes on along the minus strand of BROO01000005.1, from coordinate 207,562 downwards.
GCGAACGGGAACCTGATGATAGTCTGCCATATGATTATGGAGACCAGCCTGTGCGAAACAGATCAAGAGCTGCGTCGCATGCGTTCGACACGAGCCCGAGCAACACTTTCGTCCCCGTAGAGGAAAAAAGCGAGTCTGTTTCTGGATCTATTCAATTCGCTACACAAGGTTTTGTCCCACATGGACTGCTCGACAAGACAGATCACAACGGGTTGCTCAGGAATTACGACGAATCTTCTGGACGAACCTCTCTTGACAACATAAGCACTTCGCCTGATCTTGGCGAGATATCCACTCCTCCTGATGATCCCACATCACAGCCGTCTTCTTGGTCGTCTAATTGGTCACGGGAGTCATCCTTCATCAGTTACGCCGGCTCTACGCCACCGCGACCACCGCCATCCTGGACCGAAACACCGCAAGCTGTACATGAGGATTCCGACACAGAGTCGCCTATCATCAAATCCCTCAAACGAAGCACCTCAAGTTTTGCTACAACCTTCTCCAAGCCGCCTATTCCAATCTCTGCTTCAGATCTTCACAAAACTCTAGATAAAAGCAAGCGGGAGGCAAAGGAGAAGCGGAAGATGCACCTACATCAACGACACCGCGACAGTCAAGGGATGCCTACGAGCATTAATCTCAATGCCGATTCTGACGCTACCGTTGGTGTCGAGCAACGTATGCCTCTCGCAACCAGAAAGCGCCTCCATCGACTGGAAGGCACAACGCCAAAGACGACTCCAAATAGCTCGCCGCATAAATCTAGGACTCTGAAAGGAGCAAAGTCGCGAGATCGACTACGCGTACATCGAGAAGATCTTGACGAGTATTTCCCAGTTTCTGAAGCAGGATCATCCGCTACTGCCAAAAACGACAGGGTGTTTGGGAGTTCTCGGTTGCAAGCGCCCTCACTCCTCAATCCCGATGTACCAATGCAGGTGCCAATGGCAGCAGTTTTAATGCATTCCAGCAAATCAGACTTCCCTAGTAAGAACAGCCTGAGAAGGACCATTATGTCAAGCCGTCTTCGAGACCTTGAGCGCCTTTCTGCCTCGGGACCTCCTTCGACCAGGCGTCAACAGGTGGACAAGAACTTCTTTACTGCAAATGACTATACATAGCACAAACATTCCCCGCTAGTCGCATTCTGTGCCTTCAACGATGGTGCCTTTTCCCGACGTTGGCTCCGCTATCAGATGAACCACTCGATAGAATAGAATTAACACTCGCCCCATCATCCGAGAAGCCTGCTTCAAAAATAGCCTCAAACTCTTGTACACCGTCCCCAGAGCCATCTTCGTCACCTGATACGCCGAACAGATGCTGGAAGATTTGCCCAAGACCGTCCAATTGGGCAATCAGATCCTGGCGGTGCATCGTTCAGAATGCAGGCTACATGCAGAAGTAGCGAAACATACCTTCTCCATGAGCGCATAACTATAGTACAGCAGGTACGGAGAAGTACCTCGGATCGCTCTGCGACGGACTACTGCAAGCGAAGCAACTTTTGCCATCAATCTTTCTCGGGCTTCGTCAACCGGCGGCACTATTGCTAGCAATCAGCCCAGCATCGCGGATTGTTTTACGTCCGTCGCCTACTGAAGGGTGGCATTGGAGCCTTCAGACTCAATGTCGAAGCCAGCAGAGACTTGTACAAAAGGATGCTGCGTCACATCACCTCAGCGCGAGCGCCACAACGACAGTCAGGTCCTCTACTTACTTTCCAGTCACTTCTCGGCGCTCTAGATTAGTAGGCTGGAGGAAATGGCGACGAATGATCTGTTGAAGACAACGATGTCAGTACTTGTTGCGAACCCCCTATTCACAACCAGACCCACATCGGTGAAGTCGGGCCGGACAGTGATTATCCGCATTGAATGCAGGATGTCCAGGATACGCTGACACTTCTGTAGAATAAGTGCGTATGCACCTATCGGGAAAGGGCCTTTGAGGCGCGGTTCGTGATGCGCATTGTCAAGATGCGCGCTTAGCTAGAATGTGAGGCATTGTCGGCCAAACCCCTGACCTTGTTCAGCACCAGTACAATCGACATACTTTCAGTAGATCCACCTGCAGAGTCATCTCCATTTCAGTAAACATCCCCAAAGGATCTCCGCCTCTTGACAGCGCTCCCTGGAGTAGGGGCATTCGCTCGTTAATTTCAGCCGTGATATTGCTCTCGCTATGCGGCCTTTGTTCCCCAAGTGACATGTTCTCAACCAATCTTTGATAGTAGTACGAGAAGTCTAGCAGAAGTCTGCGCAATAAGTCAGTGCTCCGTCCGTCAACCTCTCGACCTCCAACGCACTCCGAACAACCGTTACGAAGCTCGTGGCGTGCTTCGACCGGGAAGACATAGCGTGTGACGATGAGACCCCATATTGTGCCAGCAGAGACTGCCACTATCCGATAGTAGGCAATTTCCTCGACATCATATTCAGAATACCGAACGCTGTGAGTAACGAATCAGTTGTCGCCCTGGTCCGAGCGAGCCTTCAAACGCACTTGTATGCGTAGAGCGCTGTCAGGTTGTACGAGAGGAGAACGAATCGGCCAGATGTTGCAAACTTTGGCTTGGTCACAATGATGGCAAAACATGGCACAGATACTATAGCGGAGAAGACTGCATGCCGCAAGCGGCGTCAGCTAATCGTGTAGATAGACGAAGCCTTTATTTACCTACTGCAAAGTGCCACTGGATGGGCGAAGAAGATGTACCAAGCGACAACCGCGACCGTGGCCCCCAAAATAGTTCCTCTGTATGGCTCACTTTCAGCACATGATCCGCGAGAGATAAGCAAGGCGGACGTACCCAATCCGGAAGAAAGACTGACCGTGCAAGACGTGGACTCAGCTGGGGCCTGCAAAGCAGCAAATTTCACTTACGTTGAACTGCGTTTGGCCTGTCGTAACTGCAACAACAACCTGCATTCCCAATATTAGCTGTGTGACAGCAGCAATGCTGGAAGCGATTTACAATATAAGACAGTATTCCCCAGGAGCCCGAATATTGCACAAAAATGGGTCTTGTGCGATGGTCAAACTGCGGGATGATGGTCAGCTGAGCTTCAGCGCTCCGTACGTATACTCACCGCGAGAACCCCCAGGAGGCCGCTGCCAATTCCAGTCTTGATGGCAACTATTGGACGGGTATGGTCAATAATTCTCTAGGAAACAAACAATGAAGGCCTACACAGTCTATCCGGTCGCTTGAGAGATGTTCCGAATTTCCAGAGCTGTCTGCGAAGGCGACCAAACTGACTTTGCTTCTTTTCTTGCGCTCTGGAGTGAGATGTTACAGCGTGATCGCCGACTGGGGGAAACGGCGAGGGAGGCTTGTGACTGGAAAGCGGCATGAGTTGTACTAAATGGACATGTCTCGTCAACACCAGTGACATATATACATGATGCACCCGTACCAAGCTTCTTCTTCAAAGTGCCCCATCTGTTTGTCTTGGCGTGTCCAGTCTTGAAAGGAAGTAACAGACCGAAAACGTCTAGGGTATCAAATAGTTTACCCAATTGCTTGCCGAACTTTTCGATATACTGCTGTGTTTCCTGAGCGAGCAGACTCTCCTCTGCATTACAAGGTGATCAGCCTTTACGCAATCACAAGAAAAGCAACGTCTAAAGTCGCTTGAGCCCTTGTCGTTTTCTCCGTAGCACAGTCTTACCTTTGCGCACCGCTTCGAAGGCCTCCGTGAGTGCGAGCTACGAGTATGCATCAGACTCAGGCCAAACATTGACGTCTCGGTGGAACATGGTCGCCCTTACCTCTTCCTTAGCGAACTCTTCGAGATGAAAGCAGTAGAAATATATGATTAGCACCTCCTCATTTCTAGCATTACATGTCGATCATCAGCGAGAGCTTGCTTCGAGCACTTCATGGCTACATACGGTCGTGACTCAAGAGCGCGATAACTCTGGATAGACCTGGAAGCTCGGCCGTCTAGTGCAGTTGGAAAGTGTCTGTACAGCTTGCGAAGAGCCTTGGTATGCGCAGCATGATATGTATCGAGCGCCGCTTGCAACTGAGCAGCCATTTGAGCTGTATCAGTGCCAGCTACAGCCTCCACATCGTGCGCAGGTGCTGTTGAGCCCTGTTTCGTTCCAGCTCGACTCTGTAAGAAGGAGGTGCGCAGTATGCGAAGATTGTTGCGGGCCACATCCTGCAGCAACGTCGTCAGTTCACATCGTTGAGGCGGCCAGGCGAAACAATGTGCTCACAGCCAAAGCGGACAAGCTGGGCCCCACATGTTCCTGAAAAGAATCCATAATTTCTTGGGCGTTCTCATCTTCCTCAAGCTTGCCGACACCGTTGAAGGATCGTTCTCGTTCTCTATGAGCATCAAGCTCGCGTTTCATCGTTACGGCCGTTCTGATACCGGTGATATGCTGAGCCAATCGATTCATAGAAGCCAAAATACTGAAGAGATTACGCATCAGGGCATAGTCGCACAATCCGTGATTGCTTACTCACTCATTGTAGGCCTTCTGGGTCCTCTGTATGCGGTAGTCCCAGAGTTCTAGCTTAGCCGCGTCTAGGGACGCTTTGAGAGCAACAAAAGAAGTCCTGTGTGTATCAATGGCCGCCTTGATAGCATCCTCGGAAATGCGACTATAGTTCGAATTCAGCGCAAACTGGGTGGTTCGGCTGGAAGCACTGCTTACGAAGTCTCATTCAGGAAGGAGCTGCAGAGCAGATCTACCAACGTTGAGAAGCTCTCGAGAGTCTTGTTGATGTCTCCCCTGTAGAGATTTGCGCCTTCAGTTGCGTTGGGATACTACTATGCCATACCATCACGCTCACTGAAGCTTTGATGTTGCAGAACCCCGCCACACCAGCAGACAGACAGCATTTGAAATCCCCGCGCCAAGGAAGACGGTCGCAAAGGTCTGCAGGAACCATCAGTATTACAGTCCACATGCGAAAATAAGGCATGCGGCACCTACCTGCCCGATTGATGCCAGCTGGAAATCGCCATTGTGCACGCTGCCTTCTTTGCAGATTCTGTGAAGAAATGTAAGGCGGCTAGATAATCATTGAAAGATGGGACGCTTTACATAGAGGTGCTGTGGAGGTCATCCGATATTTGCGAGGTCAGCCAGTACTAAAGACAGTCAAAAAAGCTTGCCGTCAGTTCTCACAGGATAAGGGCGACCATCGAACAGGCCTATTAGAATTGGGAAATTAGCCACTTGTCTGAGTTCGTCGAAGAGTGAACTTACGCTGCCAAATTGCGGATGAGAGACCTTGACTTTCATCCAGGCGACCAATCCCATTGCAGCCATTAGCCAAAGTACGCTTACTACATGCGAGACTGTATGCTGATCGATATCGTTGAGGAGATTGGACATGGCCATGGATCCCAAAGCCACGATGAATGCGAACAAAGAGGCCCAAAGCAAGAATACATCCTATACAAATACAGAGACCATCGTTCAGCCAAGCATGTGCCATATTGATTCCGTGGGGAGGGTTTGGCGCACGGCTTCAAACATGGCTCCCAGCGTCTTTGCCGGATTGTAGTAAGTTGCGACAGTCGCTACCACATGTCCACCACGGACTGGTCCCTCCAGGTCGAAGGGAGCTGCCAAAAGTCCAGACAGAACAGGGACGAAAGTGAAGAGTGTGGCGATGGTGTATGCAATGGAACATTTCAGAATACCACGCTGTTGCACGGTGAGTGACGGCATGCGCCATAGCGACTGTAGTGGGTCTGACGTCTTGAAGCGAGTATACTCGTCACCTGAATGTGGATCGTCTGAACTGCTTTCGGCTGGATTACCTGTGCCTCCAGCGCGTTTATTGGAGCCGTTCGCTTGTATGTAAGAAGCAGGCTCGTCTACTAGGGACAGGGATAGTAGAGAACCAGGTCTAGATGCCGCACCTGCTCGTGCGCCATCATTGCTTGATTTCGGTGCTGCCGGTGCATCAGTTAGTGCCTGCACGTGCGGAGTTCGAACACCCTCCCAGTCTGCCAGGCCTGCTGACTTGCTGCGAGCATGCTGAGCAGCTCTAGAGAATGTTTGTTTGAGGTGCGCAATCGCTGCTGGCGACAGCGGCTGTCTTGGGCTGAAAGGTGGCTCGCCGGCTGGGTCGCCTTGGTGCTGGGTGATCGTTGTTGTGGAGTCCGCCAGACTCAGCCTGGGATTGCGAGAGGACGGACCAGCTTTGTCATTCGATCCGGATAGACTTGACATGCCGTCAAGTGCTGCTGAGAAGTATCATCCCGTCCAGAGTATGTTGTTGAAAAGTATGTTGTTGAAAGGTCACAAGTCCGTAACGTCGTCGAAAATGCCCGATCACGTTACGCCGTGGTCTCCCAAATGCCGCTTCTTTAGGACCTCTCGACACCATAGATAAAAATAATGTCTGAAAAGGGTACGTCGATGTGTCGCTTGAACCATGGCAGCTGCTGACTGGGCTCAAACAGGCAATGTCGTGCTCGACACTGGCATGGGCCAGATCACTGTCGAATTATACTGGAATGAAGCACCAAAAGTGAATGCGATAGGCCTCAATACCTGCCAATGTGTCAGGGCGTACAGGCGCTGATTGAATCTATCACCAGACTTGCAAGAACTTCTATGAGCTCGCTAAACGAGGGTTAGCCTGGTTCGATGTCTTTACTCGCTCAATATGGATCTAACACAACTGTGGTTACAGATACTATACTGGGACTATCTTCCATCGGATCATACCCAACTTCATGATACAGGCTGGTGATCCAACGGGAACGGGTCGAGGCGGTACTAGCATATACGGTAAGGATGATTCTTGTGCGAAGGATGAGAAGCTCGTATCACGCTCAAGTGCTTTGGCTTGATACCACTAGGAGGAAAGTTCCAGGATGAGATCGTAAGGATGGATAAAAGTCTCTGATTTCACAGATTGCTATTACTGAACTGACTTGAATTCCTTTCGGCAGACTCGAGAATTACGCTTCACAGGAGCAGGTGTCCTTGCAATGGCGAACAGCGGGCCTGATACCAACGGAAGCCAATTCTTCATTACTCTTGCCCCAACTCCACATTTAGACGGTCAGTCGCGCTACAGGCCAAGGCAGTGTATCCTTTAGGAGTCTGACCGATCTGTGCTTTGCTATACAGGCAAGCATACTATCTTCGGACGCATTCTCTCTGGAATGCGAGTCGTTGAACGTCTAGGTGCAGTACGAACTAATGCACAAGATAGGTGAGCGCTGATGCCGATGAAATCAGCAAGCATTGTCGTATACTGACACGCATTTCAGACCTCTCCAGGACATCAAGATCCTCAAAAGCCGCGTTGTCGAGCCCGAAGAGGCGGAGCTCGAGGAGAATGGCAACGAAGTGGTTGAAACGTCATAGAAGTCTAAGCTCTTGTGATCCAAGTGTTGTAAGATCAGCGAACGTGTATCCATTTCGCAGAGGAAACCGGGGCATCTTTGTCTAAGTGTTGGCTATAAGCGGTCGAGAATCCCTTGAAATGCAATACTGCGAACAACGTAGCAAGGTTCCCTTTGCGCTTTCTAGTACCGGTACGATAATTATGCAAATTGTAGAAAGGTTTACTGTTCAACAAGCAGGAACTGGTAGTGTTTCTGCGCAGATGACTCTTGGAGATCGCTATCCGGGTCCAGTTGATCAACTGAGACAGTTCCAGCTAATGCGAGTTAAACGAGTGGAGATCCTGAAATGATCTTCGAAACACTAGGAAGGGCTGCGGTCATGACGCAGTCCCTACGCGTCCATCCAATAAGACAGCATTATCAGACAGCGAGCTGATGGCTTGCGTTAACCGGCACAGGCTGTGAGGGTTTTCTATGGAATCGTCTTCAGCCTGTGAGAGCTGCAACTGCATAAAGCTTAACTTACGATGGTCGAGCTGCGAGGCCTAGAAGCTCAATATTAATAGACAACTATGCATGTAGCAGACGGAGTCAGATGATATATAGCGTCACGGGCCCTGCTTATCGTGATTTGGCTGCTTCTTCCTTGCTGTCGTCGTTCTGCTCTTGCTCCTGGTCATCCCACGACCTGTCCTTTGCCACGTCCTCGAGCTTCGCGAATAAGAGCTTCTGCCGCCGTCGAAGGTAAGCAGAACTTATTGCACTGAGGAGATCGTCCAGTGTCTCGTAGTGATGTGTACTTTCTCCTGTTCGTGTAATCTGACAGTTGACACAGAGGTGCACGTGAATCTCTCATTCTTACGCGCCGTTGTACGAAGCTTTGACCGCCAGCGATGCCAACGGGCAGTCCTGACAATGGTGAGCTGTTCTGTTCGTCGCTCACCTGATACCCTCTCAACGTAAGCTGAATCTCTACAGTCCTGCCCTTATCACCCTGTGACTCGCTTTCCGGCAGCAGCTCCACGCTGGCCTCTGCGTGAGCAGCCTCTCCTGTACCCTCGGCGCCATCCGTAGTTCCCAGCAGCTCCCACGCCATCAACGCATAGCCATTCTCCTGGAGCGCCGCATTCAGCTCGTGTCTAAAGAACCCACTGGTCGGGTTTCTTGGAGCGTCCATCGCTTGTCAGTCAACCTTCGTTTACGATTGAGTCGACTACCAAGCGCCTATATCTCAGCTAAATGGCAGCTAAGTAGCCGTCGATCAAACGCCATTCGACGGCTCATAGCGCAAAGAGGCTCAGAGGGCAGCCGTCTAGAGCATCAGGCAAGGTTTTATGTTTGTAATGTTTTGTATTTCTGCTTAGATCGCGACAAGCGCTGATTCTGGTAGCTTTCAAAACAGGACGTGTCCAACAGGACGCTCTAAATTTGTGTGAATAGCTACATACACAACAACAAACAGTTTTACAGAACCCAAAATATCCAACCTATGGATCTATCCACCCCCCCCTTTTTCCTCCCAATTTCCGAATAGACTCGAGATGCTCCCAGTTTGATGCTACAGATGAATGCGATTAGACGAAGATGATAAGTTGAAACCCAGATACACGAGGAGGTCAAAGCCTGCCCAATTCGAAGAAGCCTCTAGTGGATGATCGTCACGCCATCGGACGTTGTCATAGCAGAGTCTATGCTGCGTGACCGGTACGTCCGTCCGCCGAAATACTTGCTGAGACCCTTGCGACGCGAAGGTGGGGATGGTTCTGGAGTTGGAAGACCTTTCGAGTAGTGGCTTGTCGGTCTGGAAGCAGGGGCCGCGCTGGGAGGGACCTCGTTCGAGGGTGTCTTGGGCTGAGGAGAAAGGGAGGCATCGGAGCCGGATGATGATCCTACAGACTCCAGTGATGGCGTTCGACGCTCGCGTAGGCGTGTAGAGGGTGAGATGGCAGCTGGTGCTGTTCGGAAATTGAGGAAGGGTGCGAAATGCTCAAGGAGTTCAGACTCTTCGATGCGAAGATCGTAGTCAAGGAGATAGAGCAATTGACACTCCATCAAGTCTGGACGAAGAACAGAATATCGAGTCAGTCTTACTGGCGTCAAGCAAGTGTCGAACTCGTGCAAACTTACTGGTCTCGGCTTGCGAGAAGAGGGCAGCGTAACGCGTCCAGTGCTTGTTCTTGGGCGAAGAATCATTCAAATACTTTGCAGCAACGATGAGAACGGCTAGGAAGACGCGATGGCGCGTGCAGGACATGCCCTTTGCGGCGGGTGGGAGGCGAGAGCGTAAGCGCTCGAGGTAAACAAGCGTGCACATCAATGTTGGAACCTGGACATTGCTCTTCTGGACGAGGATCGTAATGAAGGCTTCAAGGGAAGGAAGGGCTGGGTCTGGCGATTGAGCTGCGGTTGCGAAGTTCTGCTTGGTTGGCGTTGTTGGTGGCGATGGAAGACCGGTTGGAGTGGAAGGTCCACATTGGATGACATTGTAAGTCTTGGCCGCGAGGTAAGCTGAAATGAGTGAACAGGTCGATGTCAGCCTCAATACACATCTTTCAGCCCAACGCTATAGGGTGGAGAAGACATACAGATCATCTCTGGTGTGACTGGCGACCGAACTAGCTCGAGGAGCTGGGGATGGTGCATAAACTTTGGAAGGAGGGATGCTGGGTGTCGTCGAGCCATGGATGGCGTTGGTGCTTCCATTTGAATGCTCATGATGAAGGCTGAAACGCGTTCTGGAAGTGCTTTGGCGGAGATGCACGATGTTCTTGAGCGTGAGCTAGTGTGACTTCCTTGACGGGAGATTATAGGACAATGGAAGGGAGTGGTGGATGAAGTAGAGGAGAAAGAGAGACGGTCTTCAGAGAGAGGGAGACTCTTTATACCGACGTGTCAAATGATGTCGAGGAGCTATCTCCTGCTGCAGGAGGTGAGATGGCGGCCTGCTGCCCTTTTGGGGTACGTGTTAATTGAAAGGTGGCTGGTCAAAGATGGACGGCGGCTGAGGAAAAAGTTGGAAAGGAAAGAGGCAGACGTCGAGCTCTTCTGGACGACGAGCAGCGAAGTCGCGATGCGGGACCTGGATATATTGAAGGTGCACACAGCAACTATGCGATTCAAGTGTCAGGCATGAGTCCCCGTTGACCTTCACGCAGACGCCAGACGGGTCACGTCTTTATGATAGGCACGCACCAGCACAAGGTTTTTAATCTTCCCGCAGCCGAAATTTGGGGTGGCGCGCACGTTTGGGCGGGGTTCCGGGCCGATGGGTGGCCGGGGTAATTAGGGGCGCGTGGCGAAGCTTTGAAGGCTTCGAGTGTGAAGAAGGCGCGTAAATTGAGTTCCAAATGTCTTGTCACAGGTGCCACCTGGGCCGTTGGAATGCAAGCCTTGCTGACAGCTGCAAGAAGGCACGGCCGTTGGAGCTTGAGACAAATTGGACTATCGGCTGGCGATCATGCTCAGATCCTGCTGGGTGGCTTCCGCGGCGCTCTTCTCGATACCGTTGAGGGTAGTGCCGTAGCGCAAGGTTTACGGCTTTCGTTGGGCTGGTCGACGGCCACGTTCAGGAGGTATGCTGCTCTGGTTCGCAGTCACCACACGCTCTGCGTCACAAGCAAAGAGTTCAGCCTCCATTTCTGCGTCACTTTCGACAGAGCTGCTGGCCACGCCCGTGTGAGGCAGCGCGTGATACACCAGCCATTGCTCTGATACTGCTTTGACTGCTGACACTCACTAACAAATGCTCTGCTGTCTTGCTTGCTGCAGATGGCGCGCCCGATCGGGTTCTGACTCAACACTTTTTGGGCCAGTTGGCGAAGATGTCCGTATGCTTTTATGGGCGTGGTAATGGTATATAGCTATTGACACTTGAGTGAGGTCAAGGAGGGCAAGGACAGCAATGGAAGGGAGGAGAAAGGGCAAGAGGTGAGAGCGGCTCCTCCTCAGCGTTATAGAAATGCGAGGCAATTTGAATCCATCAATTTCGATGCTCGCTAATGATTATTGCTGTTCCGTTTCAGCAGAACGGAATCCCTAGCGGACCTACTGACCGCTTTTCGCAATGGCATAGATTGTCTCTAGAAGCCATGGGTCTCGCTGCTGAATTTCCCATTTTCATTACACTCAGCACCCGCTCTTGGTCAACTACGTGTCAGTTCCAGGCCTACCGTACTCTTTTAGTAGTGTTGGCCTTTATTCGGGCTTCCATTTCATCAACAAGAGCTACTACAACCCACTGTCAGTGTCTGCATATAGGTTAGTTTATCTTTTCATCGAATTTCCTGGGCGTCACACCTCCTGCCAAATCCGTCCATTTTGTGAACCTTGCGCCACAACCGCATGTGCCCCACAGGCCGAGTCTAACCCGAAGCGGCAGCCACAGAACGTGTAACCCAGGGCAGGCATTTTTCTATGCGCTGCTTTCAACAATAGTGACGACACAATGACCTCGAGGCACCGGAAAAGCGCGGACTGTGTATGACTTGCGCTGGCCTGGCGAATGCTGGTTGTTGTGCCTTCGATAAAAAGGGCAGGGTCGACGTCTAGACGACCGCAATATTGATGTTGTACAGTCGTCAGGCTCAAGGGTGACTTTCCATCGACACGCTTCGCTTCCGGACACCCCGTCGACCAACTCAGACTCTAACTGAACTTAATTTACACGATTGTCCGGTGTAACGGCTTTTCAACTATGAATTTGCGGTGCCGACCGTTGGAACCTAGATCTAATGCCAACAGCGTCTACCGGTACCGGAGCTTAGACGAGTATAGTTGTATTAATGTACATCAATGCAATAACGGCGAACGATCTACATTCGCAGAAGATCTGCTTATGAATCCTCTTCGGGAGGGCGAGTTTCGTTGAGTTGGCTCCGATCCGGCGACCTAATAAACGATTTGCAAAAGCTGCCATGTTGCAGCACATAATTGGGCCTGCAGCTATGTACCCGCTGGCCTGTGAGAAGTATGTCGGTACCGGTACACGAAGCCACCCATAGCCGTCGACTCAGCTTGGCCACTGCAAGTGATGGCCTTCGCAAAACTCATGGGCGGTAGGGGCATGCGGCCTTCGTTGCAGCCAGTCAGTCAGGAGCACAGTATACTTACTGCTTGTTGGTAGGAGCGATATTTGATTATAAAGACTTGGTGGAAAGTCTAAGAACGCACTTGCTTATGGCTTATTATTAGCTATACTGGAGGAAACGATATGACTTGATGAAGTCTCAAGACTGTTTGGGAGATATGTTGCGCTCGGAGGTACTTGCAGTTCAGCTCATCGAGTCAAGATTGTTATGCTTCAGGTTCCTCGCCAAATGACAGTCGCTACGCGCATCGCCCAGTAGACATGCTACACTGATACTGGTAGCGGTTCGCAACACAATGACGTGGTGCCTGATAACAATGCACTGAATGCAGTGACGGATCGCCGGTCGGAAGCGAGTTTTGGTAAAGTCTTGTCGCACGAATCTTGGTCGACGGGAGAGTCACGTAGTGCGAGAAGGTGACAGCACGTGCATCAATTAAAACAAGGCTCTTCTGCTGGCGATCTTCTTTGACGCGATCGAGGGAAGGTCTTCCCTATCACAACCACCAGCATATTCCAGGGTTTGTACCTACATTGCAGTACCCTGAATATTAGCAGAAGCAGGATGAGGCACTCAAGCTAAAGTAGAAGTGTCCGACATTACATCTAGCGAGGGTGCGAGAGGTAAACCTGATGAAGTCTCCCGTTTCCCGATAATTTCGTAGGGTACCTGCAAATTTTCTAATGAGCGATATTCTCGTCACTGCGGCGTCGCGTCGGATTCCCCGTCCCCCGCTGGATTGATCGGGGCATAGTATGTAAGTTATTTCTACACGTGAGAAAGAGTGAGAGACGGGGACCTTTGATCTGTAGTGTTCCCGTAGCCCTTTCTTCCAGACCTTGACTGTGATGCGAGCGTAAGAAATTGGCCTATTGTGCGTACGCGGGAGAAGCTTGTGCAATCAGGGTTTGCCTTACAGTAGTAGGATCAGGCTTACGGTGCCTTCATGCCAGGCTCGGGCACTCAAAATTGTGTAAGAGAGCGCCGACCTGTAGCTCCTGACTCCGACAGCTCCACGCTGTGGTTCGCTCATTCTGTCACAATCTCACGGAGAAGCCGGGTTACAAATAACAGTGATCGAGATCGCAGTTCCTACACATCTATGCGTTGCCTGGTGTTGAGCTCCGCACAGCGCTCCAACTGTGTGCATTCGTTTAACGACTACAGCAAGCAATTGCAACTCTGGCTTGACCTGTTTCAGCAAGCAGGATGTCAAGCACCGTATTGGAGCAGCTGGCTCATTATGGGGCATGCGAAGTACGCTGTGTCAGTCTGAGCCGACGACACCAATCAGGAATCTAACGCCCTAGCCATTCTTGCGGTCCACCTACCACACCAACTTTGTGCACGAGCTTAGATTTCCGACAGTCTAATGCAGATGGGCCATCCGCATGGTGGCTATATAGCCGATCTGAACAGCTATTCGCCAGAGAAGCCTACCAAGATCGTAGGACCTGCCTTTACAGTGAAGGTGGGTGTATTGAGGAGGTGTCCAGTATGCAGCCCGGCTAATCATGCTTCATAGATGGTCAACGCTAAAGACAAGGATGCCCCGAAGCCGGAACAGCATTTCGTGAGACCAAGCCATCATTTATCTTACAAGAGTCATTGAAGTCTAATGGCCAGTTCAAAAGGTGGACGCCTCCCAAGAAAGTAGTGTCGTTGTGATAAGCGCACCTCCGGGTAAGCAGGTTTGCAATTTACCTAGTGAAGCATTGCTGAATGCTGCATTTGACAGAATGCAAGAATGCCGTATGGGGTGGGCTAATGACCGCTCGAGCGCAATCAAGAGGCGTCAAGGGAGTAGTAATAGATGGTCGGTGCCGTGATCTCGCTGAACACCGTGAAGCGGGCTTCTCAGTACGTACAGAGCAAGACTGTTCAACCTTCAAATAGTCACGCTCGCTGATGGAACTGTTAAACCGTAGATATACGCTCGTGGGCACAGCACGCTGGGGCAATCGCCATTCACAAGACCCAGTGTACTTCAGGAACCAATCACTATCCATGCTCGCCCCGACTCTACGCAAGCAGAAGATGCTTTCCCACCGGTGACTATACATCCTGGTGATATCATCTTGGCTGATGAGGACGGCGTGGTTGTGATACCTCAAGTAGACATCCAGAAGGTCATAAGTAAATGCAAGCACAACAGACAAGTCGACGCTAGATGTATGGCGGATCTCAAGAAAGGCCGCTCGGTAGCGGAGACCTTCAAGGAACACAGAGGCAAGTAGAATCACAGGGTAAGCCGGAAACTAATGCGTGTGTAAATGCCAGTATATAGACTTGTTTATGTTGCGCAACGTGGAAATCGATATGAAGCTGTACCCTGTACTTGCCATATACTAGTATCCGTGGATGATTCATATAACCGATGACGTCAATCGACCTCGCGCCGGCAGAACTGGCTTGGGCGACGCAGGAGGGTGTTGGAAGGCCAAGCTCTTGCTCCACTACTACAGTGTTACCAGTACTTCCGCAACACACGATCATGGCAGCAAGAGCTCGCATCATGCAGCTCGCGACACCTCTGCTGCGAAGCTCTCTCGTCAGGCCTGCGCTGCTCCGGGTCAAAGTGAGCGAGGCCCGCAATCTGCAACGATATGCACAGCTGCAGGAAGGATAGATAGCTGATATCGCAGTACTGGAACACAGCCTGCAGCACCTCTGCGCTTCAGAAGCTTCACCACATACAATACCCTCAAGGCGGCTTCCAGCGTCGCGGGCAAGCCAGCAGACCGGAGCTTTGGGGGTGAGTGCGGGTCCCGCTTGGCCTGCATACGGCATGAAGAGACTGACCAGGTGATAACGTATGAACAGAAATGAAAGATAATGCCAAGGTACATCGTTCAGATGTTACTGTTTCAAACCACATTCTAAGTCTTGTTATTCTGTGCATGCAGGAAGAAGCCTCAAAGATCACGAAAGATATCGCTAAAGCCGTAACAGGTGGCAACGATCCAAATAGTACATCTCAGACCGCGGGAGGAAGCTTACAGGAGATGGAAACTACAGTCGTGAGTAGAAGAGTTTGGATCGATGCATCACAGAAGTCTTTCCGCTAACAATCTCTATACCTGCCCTGGCGGGCTGTCAGTCCAGCTTGAGCGCCTTAGCACAAACTGTACCACAACCAGCCTGGCTAGTAGGTGGAACCGCAAATTTGGACCTGGGAACTTCGCGTGTTATTGACCTCGTTTTCCGCTAGGCTGGTGCGGCTGGCTTCCTGCCATATGTCGGAACATCCCTCTCGACAATATACCTAGCTCGCGAAGCATCTCTTATCTCCAGTTCACAGAGTAAGCCCAGCTGCGACTTCATCGACAGCCGGCATCTAAACTGATCAATGCTGCTTTTCTAGCTCAGAGCAATCTAGATCTAGACACAGCTTTGGCGCTCCTACACCACGTTGAGCAGATGTATGTACCCACCTATCATAGAGTCTCGTGCAGATAGCTGAGACTTCTAAACCTTGGCTACAGTCAAATCTCATACGGCGCAGTCATTCTATCCTTCTTGGGAGCCATCCATTGGGGCTTTGAATTCTCCAAATTTGGTGGGCAGAAAGGCCCAGTCCGATATGCCATGGGAGTCTTCCCTGTCATGGCCGGATGGCCTACCTTACTCCTTCCGCCACAAATTGCTTTGGCTGCACAGTGGTCTATCTTCACTGCAGTCTGGTATATTGACTCGCGCGCGACTGCCCGAGGCTGGGCGCCGAAATGGTATTCCACAGTAAGTGATAACGATTTGAGGCGTGTATAAGATTTCGAGCCTGGATCATTTACATCTTGTGCTTCAGTACCGTTTCGCGTTGACCGCCGTGGTCGGCTCGTTGATCTTGCTCACTCTGGGAGCCTCAAGTTACTTCCGAATTGCAAGCACAGAGTCCGTCGAACGCAAGCTAGGTGACAAGAAGTCCAAGCTCAGCAAATCAAGAGAAATCCCAGCTTCTGAGACCGAAGTAACTGCTGGTCCTCGCATTGAAGGCACAATTGGAGGCGACATCGAGGCGGAACGCGGTGAGGACGCCTTCGTCAAGTTTGACAATGCCGAGAAGCGAAGAGAGAAGGAAGAGGAAGAACGTAAGAAGCAAGAGGAGGAAGCTAAGGAAGAAGCTGAAGAAAAGGCAAAGGCCGCTAAGGATGCTGCTATGGACAAGGCTCGTGAAGCCAGGGATAAAGCTGAAGGACGTGCTTAGAGATGAGTTGAGGTTGAGAGTATGCGAGATGTCACCAGCTCCACGCAAGAGAGTTATGATCCTTAGAACACCGATGAAGCTCACAAGAAACGTCTTCCGCCGATGAACATTATTCCTTGTAGCATTGAAAACCGAAGTGTGACTTTAATGTAAATGCTGTCGCTGCAGCAACTTACAGTGCAAGCACTTTACCACGTCCTCCTGAATAATTCGAACCTCGCTTGTGCAGTTGACAAAGCCAGGACTCGTCCTGGTTTTCCATGATCTGAGGTTATAGCTCAGGTCGACAGTGCCTTGGGCAAGCCTAGCTCCGGATACATGTGCATTGTGATCTTTCGTTACTCCCGGATGACGCTGCTTCGCACGTGGAAAGCAATGTGCAATGTTTCATCTCTAGGTTTCAAGCAGCGCGTATACAATGTTCCAACATTCTCCGTCTTCACTGAAGCTATTCTGCGGCCTCAGCTCCCCTTAAACGCACCGTGATGGTGATTTTGTTGGGACTGACCTTGTTCACGGCGTTGTGGGGAGGTTGCCCTTGGGGAACCGAAAGATAGCTGTCTAGATTTTCAACCATCTCGCGGAAGACGGCGGATAGGGTACCGACGGTGTTGCTCTGTAGACAGTTGGCAGTCAGGTCAGAATAGGACAGCCGGGCGGAATACAGGCGGAATACAGGCGGCGCCTCACTCCTGTATGTGGTTGAAGCAACACATTATCCGCTTGTAATAGCCAAGGATGTATCTCCGGTTCCTTCTCAAACACGTCGAGGGCTGCACCCGAGAGAAGACCGCTCTTAAGAGCTTCGACGAGCGCTTCTTCGTCAACTACCGGTCCTCGAGCAGTATTTACAAGCCTGGCTCCCTCCTTAAACATCGAAAACTCCTTGGTAGAGAGGAAATGTCGGGTTGAATCGCTGAGAGGTATATGTACGGACACAACGTCGCATCGTCCGAGAAATTTGCTGAGGTCTGCAACATACTCGGCTCCGTGTTCAGCTGTGGTAAACCGTGTTGTCTCGTCAGTATCATGAGATCGTCACCGAACCAATATAAGGTTTGGATACGCACATTCCTTCGGAAGCTTATTGCGGTTGTGGTAGATCACCTTCGCACCGAAGGCATGCATATGTCCAGCTACAATACCACCGATGCTTCCCATGCCGAGGATGCCAATGCTGGTAAGGAGGTCAGTATAGGCGGCTGACGAGATAAAGGCTGGCAGAACTCACGTCGAGCCTCTAGGGTTAGCTCCCAGAGCTAGACCCTCCTTCCACTTGCCTTTGCGAGCATTCCTATCATATGAGATAACATTGCGCAAGCTTGACAAGATCATTATCGAAGCTGCGTCTGCTGTCGGCTCGGCAACAGCTTGAGGCGTATTGCAGTAGTATACGCCCGACTCCGACAATGCAGCAGTATTGATGTTGTCATATCCCGCTCCGGCACCAGTGAGAAAGCGAAGTTGAGGGAAGCATTGGCAAAATTCCTTGCCTATGGGCTTAAGACGATGAAGTAGACCGGTGAATGACACTAGTACAAAGTCAAGTCAGCTGAAAGGCATTTGTTATGTGTCCAGACTGTTGTGTGTTCGTACAAATTCCGTCGATAGGACCATTATCCGCTTCCAGCTGCTTTAGCTTCTGGTAAGCGTCATCGGCTTGGGTTGTAGACTGGATATCCACTTCAACGAACTTGACGCCTTTGGAATTCCACTTCTTCTCGACTGTTCAATGTCACAGCATCAACAGCTTCAGTATACCGGGTTGCTTGAGCATGTTTTTGCTTGCGGGAGGGGTACACAACACAATACGAGAAACCGACCAGGATGCCTACCATTCCGCCCGAGAAGCCGAAATTATGCGTGCTTGACCTCAACTTCTTGGGCGAAATGGCAGGTGGCCATCTCTGCTCTTTGCAAACAGCGGTCTCGTTGC
Organism: Cystobasidium tubakii; assembly: GCA_024345325.1. Taxonomy (NCBI): domain Eukaryota; kingdom Fungi; phylum Basidiomycota; class Cystobasidiomycetes; order Cystobasidiales; family Cystobasidiaceae; genus Cystobasidium; species Cystobasidium tubakii. Next base: position 188,998 of record BROO01000005.1, on the reverse strand, counting down.
GAAAACGCGCTGCGTGACCAGAGTAATGCATATACTATCGCTGGGCTGCCCGCGTGTCGATCTCGCTCAGGCGAAGTACACTTACACTCTTGCCATTCTTCTTCTGGAAAGCCCTTCAACCCGCCTATCCGGGCAATACGATGCTGCTCTGTTGCATGCGACATCTTCCTGGTAGTCAAGACAAGCCTTGAGAAAAAGGCAAGGTGCTCCAAGAGGTCTTGAGCCTTTCTAAAAGCAGGATCGGAGTTTGTCTGGCTAAGCGAGAGACTCGCTCAGAAATTTCGACGACAGCAGCCGCGGAAGAAGCGATAGCATGACCACAAGAACAATCTCCAATGCAGAACGCAAGCGTCTAGCCCGCGCCAGAGCTCTTGTAGAGCAGCAGAGAGCTCAAAAAGCTGAAGAGGGCTCGATCACCGCTTTTCGGGCTGAAGAACTATACTGGAAGAACCGCGTAACGGAACCGGACTGGAGTCTGGCATTTCGAGCTGACGGCGATAGTATAGATTGGCATGCGGTTGATTATCAAGATGATAGTGCAGGAGTCCGGCCTGGATCGTGGACAGACAGAACTGGAAAGGTTTGGGCCATACAGAAGTGGAAATTAGCAAACGGAAAATTTGCTTGTTGCTTTATCGACAATCCGGGTAGGTCGATTATCCCAGTTTCTTTACCATACCCGCTGTCTGACTTGTATGACTGTTTGTAGGCTTGATAGTGCTGCCCGCGTTTGTTGATGTGGCTGAACAGCAACGACTAATAACAAGCGCACTGCAAGAAACAACCGGTCCAGCTTCAAGGACAAATCTGGATTCACATTATCACCCGCCTCCATCAGGCTGGTGGAGGCAACATGTTGAAGCTCCACAGGAGATCGTCCCGACTAGAGCTGCCGGCCAAACAATACCTGAGGATTTCCGACCCAGCACTCAACGGGTCCAGGTGGACCTTCAGCCTATGGACACCTCGGCATTCAAACAAGATCAAAACACTGTGAAAGAAGAACCTTTGCCCAGTAGCACGGTTCAGCCGCTTCCCACTGAGGCACTAATTCGCAAGCTCCGCTGGACCATCATCGGGCTAGAGTACCATGTAAGCTTGCATAGACATGCCACACCTCTGCACCAAGTGGCTGCTGACTATGAACACAGTGGGGTACAAAGTCTTACAAATGGGACAAGCCTCCTATGCCTATGCCTCAGATTTTTCGCGAAACTTGCCAGCATGTCGCTTGTTCAGTTCCATGGAGCCAAATACCGCTGGTCAAGAGCGGGCAGTTGGAAACCTCTAGTTGGCATAGTTACCGACCAGAAGCAGGAGTAGTCAACTTCTATCAGTACCGCGACTCGCTTACTGCACACATCGATCAATCCGAAGTCGATTCTGTTAGACCGCTAATCTCTATTTCTCTCGGCGAATCTTGCATCTTCCTAGCTGGAGGACCTACCAGAAGTCAGAAACCAATACCATTCCTACTCAGGAGCGGAGATGTCATCATCATGGCTGGAGAAGGCAGACGCGTTTTCCATGGGGTACCCAGGATCATTGAAGGAGGCTGTACCACTCCTTTCGACTGGAGCCAGCATGCAGACAGTCAGAAAATATGTGACTTTGTGAAAGGCACCCGCATCAACATAAACGTACGTCAAGTATTTTCGGAGAGTGAACAGAACGATTCCCGATGAATGCAGTCAAGATCAAAGTCATGAATGCCTAAGCGTGGTTGATGTGTCAAGGGTGGCCTTCAAGGTCCAATATCCGTCCGCAACAGACCGTGATTGGACACCACAGTCGATACTTTTCAAGAGAGTGGGGATGGCTACAAGGGGCTTCTTTCCGATCTATACATACAGCTACATGTGTCTGCAATATCAGCAATCTATAAATTCCACTCGCCGGCTCTCGCTAGGGACGCAAACATGCCCTGTGAGTGGAAAAGAGCGTCAGTTCCAATTCAAGGCTCAGATTTCGACCTGCGGAACGTACCATCGTATCCTCCTTCAGCTCGTGGAAAGTGCCTTGCTGTACAACACGTCCATTCTCCATCACGATAAGCCGATCACACATCTGCATAGTGTCCAGTGTGTGCGTAATAAGCACGGTCGTGCGTCCTTTCTTCACATCCACGACTGTCTTCATGACGGCTTCCTGGTTCTCCGTATCCAGAGCCGAGGTGATCTCATCGCCCAGCAAGATCTCGCGTGGGCGCAAGAGCGCTCTAGCGATCTGAAGACGCTGAATTTGGCCTCCGGAGAAGAGAGAAGCGTTCTCACCCAAGTTTGTCTTGTACCCATCCGGAAGTGTCATGATGAAGTCATGGACATTGGCCGCTTGGGCAGCTTTGACTACTTGATCAAGAGATACATCCGCTTGACCGTAGGTGATATTGTCTGCAACGGACATGTCGAAGAGTGCCGGGACTTGTGATACGACTGCGACATGATCGCGAAGGAAGTTGACGTCGATGCGAGTAGTTGGTCGGCCATCGATACGGATCATGCCGTCCTGCGGATCATACAATCTCTGTAGCAAAGCGGCAATAGTCGACTTGCCGGAGCCCGACGGTCTAGAGGCGCCACGATGTTATCAGATGAAGCAATCTAAAGAGGATGCAAATCGCTTACCCGACAATACCAACGCATTCATTGGGTTGAATCTCGAAAGAAACGCCGTCTAAGACAGGCACATCGGGCCGTGCTGGATAGCTGAAGGAGACGTTGTCGAAGACGATACGGCCCGAGATTGGGAAAGTCATTCGCCCTTGCGACTCGGCTGTCTCTGTCGAGAGCTTGTGGATGCGCAACAGATCGGAGGCCGCCAATTTGGCTTTCGTTATTCCCGGTACTGCAACAAGAAGACGTCAGGGGGAGCTTCGGAATAGGCTACGCCGGCTATGATGGCTTACGACCGGCCAGAATCGACATAGCGAAGGAGATCGAAAAGATGAGCATAGTGAAGACCTGCATGACTTGCTGGAACGAATATAATCCTTGAATGATGAAGAGCGCTCCAATCAAGAACATGATGGCTAAGAAGCAGATTATCAGCTGCAGCCCAAAGAATCGTTGACATGATATTAACCAACCTTGTGCTAGATACACTGCAAAGAAAGCTATGCCTGCACCGAAACCAGTGAGGAAAGCAGCGCGCTTACCGCCTCGGTAGGCTTCAGCAACGCATTTCTCAAATCTGGCTTCTAAGACAGATTCGAGAGACATAGATCGGATGGCCTTGACGTTGGATACGCTAATAAAGAAGCGTCTTGCACATTCTTCTCTTTGTGCTCGATTGGCGACTTCGTAGCGCGACTGCAGTCGGCTTGAGATCGAAGTGAGAATGGCAAAGATAGGTCCCATCGCCAGTCCTACCAAGGTCAGCTGCCAGCCGGACACTAAAGCCCAGATGACACCCAGCGACATCATCGTGACCACAGCTACCAAGTTACCAACGATGAGGCCGAAGATCTGACGCGCATCTTCTGCATCTTTGACAAGGGCGGTCATGATGCTAGTTGATGTATTCTTCGATTCATCATACCAAGCTTTATCTTGCAGGACGACATTGCGGAATCCCTCTAATTGGGTTTGCAGGGCCCAGCTCATGCCGACTCGTTGCAAGATCGTATACTTGCCCCAGCCCGCCAGGCCATCGGCGGCAGCAATGCCAAGGAGTATGAGGCCGGACCGTACTATGTCGATGCTTCCAGGTACACTGAGTGCTGTGAGAAGGAGGCTGAATTGCATCGAGAACATCGGGGTGCAGACGCCAAGACCGATGCATAGGAGCAAGCCGAATACGAGAGCGAGCTTATTCGGCACCGTGGGAACCATGATCTTGAGTATCTTAAGTAGGGAAGGAAGCGGCTGTGAGACGGCTGGAGTAATTTGTTCCATGTCGACTCTGGCATGCATACCACTCTGGCCAGACTTCACCTCCTTCAGCTGATGCCAGCTATCACGCACGCCTTCCGCTCGACCACGACCCCGTGATGATCTTATGTTGGTCGCTGTCGATGCGGGGCGCTCAAGAGCGCCCATGGCGTAAGACAAGCGCTTTGTAGCAGCGTTGATAGGCGAAGCACCACCATAATATGAAGCAGATCGATTACCGGCGAAAGAAAGAGGCCGAGCAACGCGTTGTGCGGAGTGAGATCTTGTCATTTGCATTGATGGGGATGCAGCGAGAGATTGTGATTCTGCGGCTTTGAAAGAAGGATTGGGAGATGAGGATAGACGGCGTTGTTGCTGTTCATCTGTGAAAACTCGCGATCTTCTCTGACTTTCTTGGAAACCTCGATAGGAATCACCTAGGTCCTCGCGGGAGGCAGGGAAGGCCATTCCAGGGGAGAAGCTGAGACGATGTACGGAGTTATTTCTATTGTCTCGAGGTGGAGTGACCATAAAGTCCGGCCTGCCCAGCACTTCTTCGACATCGCCATTGTCTGGACCAGCGCTTGGCTCCTCAGGCAGCGCAGACTGATTGAAAGCTAAATGTCTGAACCACCCTTCCTTGCTGTTCTCCAGGTCTCGCCTATAGCCTTGTTCTACTACTTCTCCATCCCGCATGACATAGACAAAATCATCTCCGGTGATAGGTGTAAGATCGTGTGTGATGATGATCGTAGTTCTGTTGTGTCTCCATTTCTTAATGGCTTCGTACACGAGGGACCTCGAAACGGTGTCCAGGGCGGAAGTCGCTTCGTCTGTGCATCAAGTCTAGTCTTAGTCATGGAAGGTGAACGAGGGTGGACTGAGACTCACCTAAGATCAGAACAGTCGGGTCTTTCAAGTATGCGCGAGCCAGAGCTAATCGCTGTCTCTGACCTCCCGAAAGACTAGCTCCTTTCTCACCGCTCAGGATAGTATCGTAGCCATCCGGCAGTTCCCTCACAAAGTCATGGAACAGAGCAATCTTACAAGCTTGAATAACTTCAGCTCTACTGACATTCTCGGGCCTTCTTTTCTTGCATCCCAGTTGTCCAACGACTCCCAGAGCGACATTTTCATGTACCGTTCCATCGAAGATCACAGAAGCGCCTTGACTGACCATTCCGATATGACCTCTTAGCCAATGTTCATCTAGCCATTCTATACCTTGTTCATCTGCCTCTATACGGCCATTTTCAGGCTTGTAAAGTCCAAGAAGCAGAGCACCAATCGTAGATTTACCACTTCCACTTCCGCCAACTATAAAAGTAGTATCTCTCGCAGGTAGGAACATGGTCACGTTCTTGAGCGCAGCAGGTGCAGGCGCAGGTCGAGAGGGATAATAAAATGTAACATTGTGTAGCGCTAATTCGCCTGTGAATTTCGAAGGATGAATTTTCCTGATTTCCCGGATCGGTTTCTTACCTCTGCTATTTGAGCGGAAGTGTTTGCCTCTTCTTGTTTCTGGCTGGACGGGTATGTATGATAAAGCAGTTGGAGAAAGAGGGGGACCATCTTCACCACCACCGCCTCCGATGATATGCGTGATCTGTAATTTGTCCACTGCTGTTTTCATAGAATCTGCATTTGAAGTAGGTCTAGAATTGGCATCGTTGATATCGACGGGGGAAGCAGTCTCCAACAATGCAGCCATAGCGACCTTGGCTTTCTCGATTTGATTCAGAATAGGCAGTATAACTTCTAAATTTGAAGAAGCTAACAAAGTAGCCCAAAAGACAATTGTGACATCGCCTGAAGACGTAGTACCCTTCAGAACCAAATGATTGCCGAACCAGAAGCCAGCGATGAACATCGATAAGACCAAGAATTGCGTTGATCCAGCTCTGAAACCCCAGAGCATAACGATTTTATTGTATATTGTCTGTTCTCGTTTTGCGATTGGTGTGAATTGGTTGATTTCGCTCGTTTCTGCATTGAATGCTTTGACTGTTGTGATTGACCCTGTGACTCGCTCTACCCTTGCTGCTATCGCGGCACTCGTATTGCGCTCGGCTGTGATGAGGGGAGCTACCATACCTTCGCAGACCACCGTGATGATCACGACTAAAGGCATAGCTGCCATGATGACTAGAGTGAGTTGCCATGAATGCCAGAAGGCGACTGCAAGACCAGCTATGATGGTGCATAAAGCAGTCACCAGCTTGCCAGTAGATGCCGAAAGTGCCATTCTGACATCGTCGATTTCCCTATACCATTTGAGATCCAAAGTTAGCAATCTGCTCCTCACTGATGAAGAAGCTCATGATGAGCCTCACCTGGTGAATCGACCCATCAAACCACCACTGGATTCATTCTCTCCTACCACATCCTCTTCATCATCATCACCCAATCCAGCTGATTCTCCAATTCGCTTTCCCATACCTAAATCAAACCAAGCCATAGGTTTCGCAATAACACCAACATACATTTTATATCTTAATCTCTTAGCTACTCTCTCACCATGCCATACCCATAACCATAGCGCAGCAGTAGTGAAAATAACAGCTAATAAACCTAACACAATCAATGCGATTGCAACTTTAATCATACCGCTCTTTAGGTCCGAATTGGCTTTTGACATGTCTTGTAGATTTTCAGGTAGTGCACTTTGATATAATAGTTTGATTTGATAAGATGTGAATTGATCGAATGCATCGCCTAGTACGAATGTCATTAATGGAGGTACTACTCCCGCTGCTAATGAGAAAATAATAGCAGGCAGTAATAATGTCAACTTATCGTTCCGAGTCGATAAGCTGAACAAGAGGGATAGAGTAGGTTTGTAAAGTGGTACAGGACCAGAAGGTTTCTTTGACTTGTTATCCTTTTTGTTTTTGCTGTTTCCTTTTTCGCCTTCGAGTGAATCATTGGGTGATTGAGGAGGGAAGATATCATCTGTAATTTCTGTTTCTGGACGAGAGAATGTAGAGGTCTTGTTGGACTCGTAGAGTGGAGCGTCTGTGTCTGGGAGTGGCATTGCAGATGGCAAGAGGCGGTCCCTATTGTACGGCTGGTATGGCAGATTCTCTGGAGTATAGCTTTGCATTGGCTTAGCGAGGTGTGGAGACCCTCTTGATATATTTTTGCCTTCCCAGCCAGAGTGACTTGTCGCATCATAATTCGAAGCTGGGAGGTAGAGCGGCCGAGGGGATGGGGCTCGAGCTAAAGAAGGGGACAACTGTCTAGGACAGGTATGTTGGGGCTGGAGAGGAGCTGCACGGTAGGCTTGAGAAGGGGATTGAAAGCCTAAATTGGGAGATGGTGGGCCTGTATGCATTGGCTCGAAATCATCTGGGTGCGGTGATAGGTACTGTCGATTAGAGCGAGCGGATGGGGAGGGAGAACCAGCAGTCGACGGGGGTAGTGGGAAGAATTGAGCCATCTCGAGCGCTGTATCATTGCTTGGGAAAGTCGATACATCGCCTCTACGAGAAGGTGAATGCTGCTGCACGTGATCCCTGGCATGTAAAGACAACGATGATGGGGGTGGTGGAGTAAGCAGCAGACCAGGTGTAGGCGAGTGATGAAAGCTTCCATGGTGTTGCTGAGGAGGTGTGCGTGGTGCAGAGGCTGATGTAACAGTATTGGATCTTGAAGGCGGAGGCGAGATTACCCTCGTTGGAAGGTGGTAAGGCTGCCTTCTCGTAGAGGGCGACGATGAGAGGCCATGGCCGTCATCACTACAGCTTGCAGGTGGAGAAGCCATATCTTGCAGCAGGCGATACTATCGCAGTAGTACGAAGTCTCAAAGAACACTCTCACTTGAAGGCCTTCTCTATCGCCGGAAGCTGTCACGTTGAATGAGATTCCAGCTATGGCGACGCTTGGACCTGCCTGATGCTGCCAAAGGAAAGCAAGTGAGAAAGGTGATAGTAAGTGGATTAGGCACAAGCAAGGGCGCGTCAGCTTCCCGTCTCCTCCAACAGCACCATCGCTGCATTCTCCCATTGAAGCACTACGCCCTCTTTGATCTCTTCTTTCGCTATTGTTGAAGCTTCAAAGCTCTCTTGTTCTTTTTGTTGCAAAGATCTGAAAAAGGGCCCGCCCGGCGGTGTGATCGATCGAAACCGGCCGGCGGTTTTTGCTTAGATAGGCACCAGCGATCGCATGACTAAGCCGGATTCTTCTTTCGCGAGGATGAGCTTGCACGGGTATGCGAAGCCGGTTCGACGGGAGAGACTGGCTTTTCGCTCTTCTTCCACCAAGTAGGCTTAGAGACCGCATATCTGACAGATTACACAGCAAATCCCACAATACAATGTAAGTAGGACCGAGGTATCCAGTCGCTAGTATTCAGAGCCGAACTGAATGACTTTCATTCCACCCGTGAACAGGGCTGCTCTCTTCGCTGCTGGAGCTTCGACTTATCTCCCCCACTTCGCAATTGGACAATTCATATTCGGATATGGTGTACTCTCTACTCGTGGCCCAAAGGTCGCCTTGGGTATGCCTTCTTGATGATGCGATTTCATCTCGCGTCAAGTGGCGAGAGCTGATGATGAGTGTGTCACAGGCATCGACCATAATATCAACGTAAGGCTCGCTCGCAAATCGCAAGCCAAGTCATACACATGACAATCGAGCAAATATACTGACCCGCTAACGTCTTTTCTTCACATTATCGCCGTTGTCGTAATCAGCCAACTCAAGATCTAGATAAACACGGAAAAAAGCTAGTTGAAAAGGGTAAAATAACCCAAGCGCAACTGGATAAGCTATATAGACGTGAGGCGGCACATCAGAATACAATGTCTAATCTGCCTTTCTTCTGGTTTGCGGCTGTAAGTTTGCCCGTTCAACATGTCATTCTGCATTGCGTTCTGAGAACCTCTCTTACCTTCCTTCGAATCCTATATGCTTGTTTGTGTATATAGGGCTTTGCACAACTGGCTGGCCTTCCCAACCCATTCATCAACAAACTATGCCTAGCATATACTCTCTCAAGAGCCATCTACGCATATCTATACATCCACATCACGGATCATGCACTGTCCTACTTGCGCTCACTCGCTTGGTGGGCTGGTAACTTTACTTGCTTTTACGCTTTGTATGCTACTGGCAAAGTGATGAATCGATAGATGGGTGCTCGTATGATATCGCCCAAGATCGCATTCAAGTGTACCATATAGTTATATGGTCCACCTTGTTGAAATGCCATATGATCCAATGATCCGCGCATGACCTTGGAAGCTTGTCCCGAGATCTTCTATCTTCTGTCGAATGTGCCTTTGCGGGCTTTTGGACCTGGCTTGTCTAGAATAGCTGTTCCGACACTGCTCCTGCACTTTTTCACGAGCCTTAGCAGTGTCTCGATATTTTGCTCGAATGGTTGCCTACTAGCTCTCAGCTTGCCTTCTTAGCTCATTCTGCCCTTAGCCTCTCAAGCACAGCAGCAGGATATCCAGCTGCGGTATGTATATCCGCACCACCAGACGGGACGCAATCGTGTACCATATCAAGGAACATAACTATACCTCCCTTCCTCCTCTTTCCGCCTTACTATATTCTCCCAAGCAGTCATTCTCTTCGCAAGATGATCCAAGTTCCCCTTTGTGAAAATAATATTATCACTTCTCGTTCCTTTACCACTCAATTTTGTATTACTTTGCTCTTCATTCTGAATTTCTGGTGTAGACCCAGAGGAAGAGCGCATCCATACTAGTGAATCTAGATGTCTTACGAGTCGGAGAATATCATTTTGAGATGAAGGTGTAGATTCATATTCTATTATCTTTCTTCTGTATTCCGCTTGCTCCTCAGCTTGTTGATGTGCTGTTTGATCTTCGTGTTCCCCTCCTTCTTCGCGTGCTTCGTTGTGCCCTACATGCTGCCGGTTGTAGTCAGGATGAGCCGTATGACTTGTATGTTCCGCTTGTATAGCCGCATTATCGATTGTGACATGTTGCGCTTTCAAGCGATTCACCAACTCGTCTAGATGAGATACTTCACTTTTCAATCTCTCCAATTGATTTTGTGTAGATAGTAATACAGACTGGGATGGTGGTACAGCATGTCCATGTACTACGTTCGGCGCTGCACGTGACTTTTGCTCTTTGTGATGTCGAGTGTCGAAGTGTTCGTGAGCAGGGCGCTGATGCTGCGTCGCGAGTGGAGCTTGATGAGATGCACGGCCATGCGAGGGATGTAGATAGGTTTGAGAACTTCCAGGGCGTGGAGTATGGTCCAGATGATCTCTAGACGTGTTGCTCTGTCTGGCTGGTGGATGTCTGCGATGCGTAGAAGGTGGTGTTGATAGCTGTGCGTGCATTCGAGAGTGTTCTTGAGGAGTATAGACTGATTCGGATGTATCCAAGTTGTGCTAGTATACCATTGTAACAGGATCAGTAAGGCTTCGTGACCGATAGAACTTGTTCTATTCAACTTACATGATGGGTACCGGAAGGGCCAGCAGCAGGTGCAGTCTGACCCGCGTGCGAGAGAGCATTCTCATCCTCACCATCCAAAAAAGCAATCAATCTTCTCAAAGCACTTCCTTTCTCTCCATCTCCTCTACCGTCGTGAAGCTGCTGTGCTTGCGCACCATGTGACACCGGCACAGGAGCATGCAACACTTTATCAACAAGTACATCATTGACTCTATCAATTTGGGAGATGGTCGTATATTTCGAGAAATCAGATGTATTGCCAGCTTGACTTATTCCTGTACTATTTGAAGTTATCGAACGTTGAGATGGAGATGTAGGTTGATTATTGTTGTTTTGGGATGAGGGGAGGTAAGCTGGATGGCGCGGGGAGGCGCATGTGCCGTTCGGACTGGCGGAACCGTGTGGACTGCTGTTGCTGCTATGTCTCGGACTCGTATGCGTGCGACTGCCTAGGCTGATGCTGGGCGATACTGGCGAAGCGAGCATTGTCAGTTGGGATGGTCGAAAGTCGGATTAAGAGAGTGGCAGGGCAAGAAGCGTTATTGCAGGAGCTCGTGGCAATTAGAAAGATACAGAGCGTTCAATCTATAGAGAAGGTTTAACTAATCTTGTTGTATGAGATGAAGCGGAAGATAGCTGCGGAGACCGCTGCGATACTTAAGCTGGTGTTGATGTACGCGCTTCCGAAACACGTGCCGAGATGTAGGTTCGCAAGGAGCTCTTTGTACGCCTGGGGCAGTCCTGTAGCTGTGGAGCTATGCAAGTATGTACTGTATGCTGTGTACCTTCGGTGCTGACTGCTATTGCAGCTCGGTCTTTGCATGACGCGCTGTGACATCTGAATGGACTGCACATAGCTAGCTCGGCAGGTTGGAGAGCGAGAGCCTCTGTGGAGGAAGGTGAGCTTGAAGAGCCGAAGCGGCAGTCCGAGGAGTATCTGGCGATCAGATGCATGTTGTCTGTCTACATGCCAGCAACAAGGCCGTTCAACGTGGATCATCAGTATCATAGTGGCTACAAGCAAGGCAGTATGGAGAGTCCGGCTATGCAATGAATTGGGTATGTCATGACAGAGTGCATATAGCTACAAGAGTATGCTACTGGACAGCGACATGTCCGAGCATGCAAGATGTCGGGAGTAAGCACAGCTGACTGAGGTGTGTTGCTTCTCCGAAAGTTGAGATGGATGGTGATCAGTGATTGGAAAGGTGGACGATGGAGGCAGAGGAGGAAGCATGCCACGACGCAGGCAGGGTGGCAGCGAGTGGTGATGCTTCCCTGTGACACCTGCAGTCCTCATGCTCGCTCTCCTCCGCTGCCACCATCGCAGCTCGCCGCCTCTCGCAATCTTCCTCTCGACCTTCTTCCTTCTTTCTCTCTTCTCCTCCGACTCGCCGTTCACCCACCAGTCCTCGAACACCACCCCCCAGAACACCCGCCATCAGCCAGACTAGCAACCATGCTACGAGGCTGCCGTGCTGTTCCTCAAGCCGTGCGGCGCACAAAGGTCCAGCGCGCCAATGCCCGCTTCCTGTCCTCTGGCAAAGCTGCTCCCGCCCTCGTTGCTGCTGCTCGCAATGCCCGCGTCGCGCCTGCCGGTAGAGCTGCTCCCAGCCTGTCCAGGGTTGCCGAGGGTGCGCCCGTCCTGCGCTTCTGCTGCTTGCCTGGGCCCCATTGCTGACTGCTTTCTCCTCTGCCCTGTCCATGCTCGTGCAATTTCCTGCAACGCCCGCCCCCGATCCGCTCACCTCATTGGCCCGTCTCCCACCCAATCCAATCGACCCGACTTTTTACACCTCGCGGTACTCGCCTCCTCAACACTACAACCACTCACAGCCCGCACCTATGCCACCGAAGCCGCTTCACAAGGCGGAAGCGCCGGCCGGGTCAAGGCCATTATCGGTGCCGTCGTCGATGTCGAGGTGGGTCGAATTCATCAGCGGGCAGCTCTCTTTAGAACGAGCACACATAGCAAGGGGCATTTTCTACTTGAAGCTCTGCTCTGCTCTGCTCTGTCGCTACGCTCCTGCTGAAGATTCAATCATGCTGACTTCATGTCCTTTCAACAGTTCAACGATGGTGAAGTCCCTTCCATTCTCAACGCTCTCGAAGTCCAGGGCTTCTCCGGTGGTCGTCTCGTCCTCGAGGGTGCGCATATCCGTAGAACTTGTTATTGGAGGTCATTGTGCTGACGGATTGGCATTTTACAGTCGCCCTCCACTTGGGTGAGAACACCGTACGAACAATCGCCATGGACGGTAAGCTTGCCTTTACGAACAGAAACAACTCGATGGCAATAGCGAACATTTTACTCACGTTGTCTCCTTGCTGTATACAGGTACCGAGGGTCTCGTCAGAGGCACCAAGGTCGTCGACACTGGCGCTCCTAGTGAGTATTCCCTTTCGTTCCCTGCATCCCTTCAAGTTTGCATGCATGCTAAATTTGTCCTTGCCCCTCTCAATAGTCATGATTCCCGTCGGCCCAGAGTGCTTAGGACGAATCATGAACGTCATTGGAGAGCCCATCGATGACCGTGGTCCAATCAGCACCAAGACCAAGATGCCAATCCACACTGAGCCACCTACATTCGTAGAGCAATCTACCGCTCCTGAAGTTTTGGAAACTGGTATCAAGGTCGTCGATCTGCTAGCTCCTTATGCTCGTGGTGGTAAGATTGGTCTTTTCGGTGGTGCCGGTGTCGGCAAGACTGTCTTGATTCGTGAGTTTGAACCATAATAAGGAGTGTGTCATGGTAGTGGAGAGCAAACTTCTCACGCCCTTGTGCTTTTGATAACCAGAGGAACTCATCAACAACGTCGCCAAGGCCCATGGTGGTTACTCTGTCTTCACCGGTGTCGGAGAACGTACACGTGAAGGTAACGATCTCTACCACGAAATGATTGAAACCGGTGTCATTCAGCTCAAGAACGACAAGTCCAAGGCTGCCCTGGTCTTCGGACAAATGAACGAGCCCCCCGGAGCTCGTGCCCGTGTCGCCTTGACTGGTCTCACTATTGCAGAATACTTCCGTGATATTGAAGGACAGGATGTGCTACTCTTCATCGACAACATTTTCAGATTCACCCAAGCTGGTTCAGAAGTATCTGCCCTTCTCGGACGTATCCCATCTGCTGTCGGTTACCAACCTACTCTATCTACCGATATGGGTGGTATGCAAGAGCGAATCACAACCACCAAGAAGGGATCCATTACCTCCGTACAGGCTGTCTATGTACCTGCCGATGATTTGACAGATCCTGCCCCAGCTACAACCTTCGCCCATTTGGACGCTACAACCGTATTGTCCCGTGGTATCGCCGAGTTGGGTATTTACCCAGCTGTCGATCCTCTAGATTCCAAATCAAGAATGTTGGACCCTCGAATTGTCGGAGAGGAGCATTACGCTATCGCTACCAATGTTCAACGTGTCCTACAAGACTACAAGGGTCTACAGGATATCATTGCCATTTTGGGTATGGACGAATTGTCTGAAGAAGATAAGCTTACTGTAGAGAGAGCACGAAAAATTCAACGTTTCATGTCGCAACCTTTCGCTGTCGCCGAGGTCTTCACTGGTTACGAGGGAAAGCTCGTCTCGCTCAAGGATACCATCAAGTCTTTCAAGGAGATTCTAGAAGGTCAACATGACAACCTCCCTGAAGCTGCGTGAGTCACTTCTCTCTTTCTTTTGTCCTGGTGGCATACTTTCTTGCGCCACTTTGGTTTTGTCCCCGATCTTCACCGGACCTTGGGGCCTCGGGGCATTTATAGCATCAACATATACTGACTCACACACGTTTGAATCACAGCTTCTACATGACAGGATCAATCTCAGATGGTGAGGAGCAGCCTTTCCCTCGCAGTCCTTCGCGTTTTCCGACCATGCTGACCTTTCTTTGTTAATTTGTTTTCTTCTTCCAGTTGTCGCTAAGGCTGCTCAAATGGCCAAGGATATGGGAGAGGACAACTAAGTCAACTGAGATTTCAATGAACTCCTCATGCAAAGCCCTCTAGACTTTCATCCAACGCTTCGGAGTTAGGATTGGCAAAAGAGAGGATATAGTCTTCAGTCGTTTCGGGCTACCAGTACATTTGACTTTTTGTTAAGTGTAGTGTAGCTTGTAAAAGCTTGAAGTTCTTTTATTTATCTTCTTTTTTTGTCGGTTCTTACTCCGTTTAAAATACCAAAGCTCTCTCCTTTCTACTCTTCTTGTTGCTTTCTTGTTCCTTCCTCCTTGCTGAATTTGAAGGCTGTTTTGCCTCTGACCCTCGTGACTTGAGCGTTCCGATGCCTTTACACTCTCGTTTTGTCTCAGTGCTAAATTAGGCAAAGCTAGAGTTCAAAGGCATCGAAATGCTCGGTCAATGGTCGAAGCACCCAGTACCATATGGGCCATGTTACGTTGCATCCGGTTGACAAATTCGCAGACTGACTCGCTTAGACAAGCAAGTCGACAAATGTAATTGTCAGTGTGTTTTCGTCGCAGTACATAGATCTCCTGCGGATGCTGATTATTAGGTGTTTCGGTTGAATTGAGTACCTCAATCATATCACATGTGGGCAGTAGATTCGATATAGGTTGCCCCAAACTGAAAGCTTTCCACATACAAGTAAAACTGCTACTACAACAATGACTGGTTTAAGCTACTCGCGATGCCTGCAATATGGTGAAATGAGCGGTCAGCTAATGAGCTTCGTATATTCCACCGTGTCAAGCTTACAGCAATATGCCACCGCCCATTATTGCCAAGAGGGCATACTTTAGATTGGCTGTAGTGGAAAGGGATGTCAGAAGCAATACAAGGTGAGGCTCCGTGCTGGCATAGCTTACGATAGTCGTTCATCACGATTGTGACATAGCCGACGTATGGCATATATGCTTGCACCTTGCCGACGCTGTTCAAGAATAATTCAGTTCGGCAGACTGCTCTTCGCCTTTGCAGCAAGGAAGGACGACAAAGACATACATGTTGCTACGGCGTAAGAAGCGCAAGCCTCGGTACAGCGACGTATCGTCTTGCGGATTGTTGTCGCCTTTTGTCATGAGCCATTGATCTTGGACGCCGAAAGATGTCTTGACGAGAGCAGTAGAGCTTACATTGACGGAGTGAGAGAGACTGATGGTCGCAATCCAGCGGGTCAGTTCTGCTAAAGTGGTGACCCCGTGCAATCTAGTGCAGCTACTCACTCGTCGTGAACTTCAATAACGCGATGCACGATTGGAATGTCAGCGCCAGGGACATTGTAGACTGTTATATCTCCATTCTTCAGTGGTTCTGCAGGCGGTAATGACAGGAATAGCAGGTCTCCACGTCTAAAGGCCGGTTCCATGGATCCAGAGAGCACCACTACAATGGGTGATTCTGTATTTGTGACGATGCTGAGGCCTTTCCAGAGCATGAGAGCCGTCGATATGACAGAGACAAAGTTGAGAGCCTGTAAGGATATCAAGAAAGTATAGTATACATCAGCATCATGCTGTTCTGACTGTACTGATAGCAGTCGCGGTATGTCTTCGGCTGAAGGGTGACGGACCTGCATCAAAGCTACACGTGCGCCGAGCCTGTGATAGCAAGAAAGGAAGTCAGTCAGGATGAGCATATGAACAAGATCATAATAGCCCAGGAACACGGCTTACGCCTTTATCTGCTTGAGCTCGCTGAACATGCTTGCAATATGAACGTCGGCTCGATCGGCTGGAAAGCAAGACGTGGAGCAAGTGAAGTGGTCAAAGACAAGGTGCATTTGCATTCAGCCACACATCAGCAATTCTTCTCGCCTATCATCAGCAATACTTTTTACGAGGCAACAAGGCGAACTGCAATCTGTCGGCAAGTATTTGCACTGTTCAGGTATCTACTATGGCTACAAAACACATCCTGGCCGGTTGCATACATTTCTCATGTATTTACCGACAACGTGTGGAGGTCTATCAAGAAAATAAGTGTAGGATAGCCGTATTCCGCCCAATTCAAACTCGAGGTGAGCACTCAGCATCCCTTGGATCTTACTTTTAGGGTCGCTGATCTGGAGGAAAACGGGAGAGTTGTCGGCAGGTCCTGCCAGATGGACTCTTGCGCGATTTGAGCAGGGCTAAGGCCCGTCAAGAAGAAAGAGCAAGTCTCCGGTCGTCGACAGCTGCTCTCCCCTCTAGGACGGCTAGAGAAAGCAGTCGGAATGCCTTAGTAGCAGTCTTGATGTTTGGCCATTGATCTTCCTTTAGGCACACAGACAGCCGTGTGAGTCGATCAAAGGATCTATCGGCCAGCAGGCGATTGGCGCCATCGATTCGCCAACCGTCAACCCAACATAAGTCCATTTGTCAACGCTGGCTAATGAAGCGTGGAACTCTTCGGAAACTCACTCTCGCCAGTTCTTTGCCTTGGTCAGGTCGATTGTGAAGGATTCAGCGGCCTGTTTCGCTGTTAAGAAGCAGTAGTGATGGTCTTCATTGCCATGACATGTACCGACAGTACACGCCGGGAGCTCGGGTACGCAAAGTGTGGACTTTGCGTTCTTCAGATCCAGGTAACGCTCGTTGGAAGCATTGTCGTGCAAGCAGGAGGCACAAGCGAAGCTTCTTTTCGTCTGACTTGTTGACGAGATAAGGGATGTCGCCGATGATAGTCTCGCAGCATGTACCTCTTGTTGCGCCTGTCATCAGTTGACGGCGTGTCAGGAAGCCTAGGTTCTCCTTCATTTCACCAATGCTGCTTCTACCGTGTATCACGACAGCAATGTCGCGTTCTTCACCAGCAGCTGTCATTGTGGTCTCATTCATGATGCGGGAGGTGATGTCGGCAGATCTGCGCTTTTGTTTCTTGCGAAATCTTCTCCTCATGTGCTCTCAGGATCGTCACGTCGCTAGGCAGCTGCCATCTTCGCGATCACATCCCTTATAATCGGGGTGAGGGCGTGACATCGGCGGACTTTTGGACGCCTGACTCCAGACTGTCCCCAGAATCTGCCTTACGGCCCCGGAAGCCTGCACGTTGGACGTGAGTCAAGATTGACAATGTACGTGACGATTTCGGTATCGAATGTTAAATCGTCGCATACAGTAGATTGGTCGTCCAGCTAAGAGGTACGTATACCAGTGCGGGGTTTAGACAATTTATAAACCGTTTTGAGGACAGAAATAAGGCTAGCATAAAAAAGCCTCGCTTTGCATGCTTTTTCCTTCCAGTCGACACCTCTGCCCAAAACAAGCAGTCCAGAGGCCTCGACCAAATGGCACGCGTTTCTCGCCACACCTGGCCTTCGATCGAATTCCATCATGGTTGTCAACAGGCATCCTACATGTTTCTCTCCCATTACTCTAATCCACCCAAAACACCGTTTGAACGCATTGTATGGGAGCCGTCGACTAGTTGGACACAGCGTAGGAGGCTATGTCTTCGAGGGAAATAGTCCCAGCCTTTGCACATTTGCATGTTGAAGCGAATGAGGTCACTTACACCAGCCTCAAGGCGGCCTGGCGACGGGGCCCTAGGGTCAAAATTGCGATTGAAGGTTCAGAACAGCCGGTTTTCATCCCAGTGGCTTTCCTAGAGAGCAGCGGCGACAATACCTGGAGTCTCGTGCTACACATGATCAGCGCCATTGTCAACGAAGAAGGCCTGCTTTTTACCCAGTCAGCGGGCAGAGCCATACAGCCAGTCAACTTGCTGGCCCGCCCCACCGCGGGCGACTACATATTTGCGCCTACAATTGAGTTGGCGTCTCTCCAACAATCAAAGAGAGATGAGCTTAACAGTTCGCATCCCTTCCAGCTGTGCCGCGGTTCTCGTGGAAGCGGGGACCAGAGGGGGCTATCAAGGGCAAGGCGGTGGCCGAGGGCGAAGGCGATGAGAGATCTAGCATTAGCGCCGCGTCTACAACGCAGGTCAGCAGGTAACCTTCAGATTCAGCGACCCGGAGCTTACACATCCTGCTGCAACTGGTCTAGGTGCAATTTCGCGAGAACTTGATTGGTCGCGACAACAGTTGCTTGCTCAGCGGCACAAGTAAATTTGGATGCCAAGCTGCTCACATCGTGCCGAGAGTCCGTACAGATGTGAGAGGTGAAGCCAAATATATGCTTGATTGGCATAATCTTATTCGGGACCGCAGATCTACTCTGAGATCCTCGACGAGGAAGGCGTCTATCCGTTCGAAATCAGCATGGGATTGCTTTTGCGAAGTGACCTGCATAAGAGATACGACTGCTTCGAGTGGTCACTCTATCATAAGGTAGTAGCAGCCTTTTTTTCGTCGCAATCTGGAGCAGAGCTGACCAATGTTCAGCAGGACGGGACCTACCTTGTTCATGTTTTCAAGGAACGCGAGCTTATGGACAGCTTTCATGGTAAAGCTCTAGGTCCGGATCGTTTCAATCCAAGTCAGATACCCGAAGAAGATAGACCAGATCCGGTTTTATGCGACTGGCATTACAGACAGTGCTGTTTGATGCGCGTAAGAGGCTTCTCTTCCGGAATGGCCATCAACGCGTTGTGAACCCGGACCCGCAGCCGCCAAGTTTTAGGCCTGCCTTCCCAAAGACGGCTGCATGAATCCGCGTCCTACCTTGCGTTGAGCGTCTGTACACTATTGGAATTAGGGAACGGCGGTGGTATCAGTTTTGTTTGTATTTGAATGGCCTGCAGTCACCCGCAGAGAAGCTCCGAAGCACCCCTTCCTACGATGCAATCGTTTAGCCAAGCGAAGAGAATGTCTTCACTCACGCCGTTCCTGAAGGCTTTCAAAGTCTCAATGCCGCCAGTCGGCATGATTGGCAGCATGGACAGTTGGCGCCCCCCGCACGAATGGTGTTCATACTTTACTCTTTATCTGCTTGACCCCAACCCGATTGCTCTGCTCAAGCTTCGTGGGCGAAGATTCGGAGATGGCTGATGTCTGGCTGCCGACCTGTCAGGAGTTCGGCAGGGCACCCTCTACCGCTGCGCCTCCCAGGTTCGGTTGCGACATAAAGTGCAGCGAGTATCGCTTTTTCCAACAGCTCGTCCCCGAGTCCATTTGCTGACTTATCTTTCTCACCCTGTTGCAGAGAGTGTTCGACGCTTCCAACATGGTCCTGAGCGTGCAGCGGCCGGCCCGTTGTGCTGAGAAGTGTAGCGAAAGGCAGTGAGTCGGTGAAGATGGTAGAGGATGTAGGCATCACCGGCTGGAGATGAGCGGCACACGTTATCGGCACGCAGAAGCTGGTGACCTGAGCCCTCCGCTAGGCTAATGTTGTTCGATGTGTCGCAATCCGATTAGCACGTCGGGCTTGTAATTTAGCAGGCTTACATACATCGTACCGCTATAGCCACCTCGGCAGCTGGCAGCAAAGGCTAAAACGGGCCTTTTCATGGAGTTGAGGGACTGATAGCTGAAGAGGTCCGGTTGAGCTAGTCGCGGAGCGTGCGGGTTCCGCGGGTGAGTAAGTTTCCGAGATGATGGATGTTCGCAAGGATTTTCGTTTCCGTGCCATAAGCTCGAGCAAGACTTATAAAGAAAGCATTGCTCAGCAGTGGTTCTGCGAATCTCTAGCGTAGTTTACGCAGACGTTTTATGTTAGGAACGAGCGTTGCGAAATAAAGGTGCTTTGCGGACTGTTGCTTACCCCTGCTAGTCCGGATGACAGATGCTCATGGCGCTTGATCATCCAACGAACCACAAATAGTTTGACGACTGCATCGCCAACCAGCTCTTGCCGCTGATGGTTCATCTGTTCGACTCTTTCTCTCTCCGTGCCTCCGGTCAGTGCAGGTGTCGAGAGGTGGCGAACGTATGGCAGATTGGCTAGATGAGGGGGAAGCACTGGAAGCGGTGGTGGATTCTCGAGATTTACCTTGACATCTTCTCCACTGGCAGGTTCGAATGGTCTGGTAGGTACGGCGGGCGGTGATGTTGACACTCGACACCGCTTACCGCGTATTTGGGTGCTGTCCTGCAGGAAAGCATTGCGTTAGTGCCAAACGTATTGAAGGGGCAGCAAGTCCCAATGGGTAACCATGCAATCCTCACCATATTGCTTTCGCTGCTACTCGGTTTGTACGTTCTGACTTGGCGAACGGGCCTTTGTGATCTATCAGACGCGATGGCAGGTGGTGAGGGTCAGCAGAGCCAGACAGGCGACAAAGCAGGGCAAGAGAATGTACTCACTGCTTTCGAGTTGTGGTATGAGCTAAAGAGCCGCTGCATCGCGAAGAATCACATCACCCTTTGCACGTTACACCCGGCAGCACAAAGGGGCGGGGCTCAGCTTCAGTTGAAGAGGAGCCGGCAAACTTTGGACGATGGCTGTTGCTGATCAAAGACGTCAGGACAAACAAAAAAGGCTTCACAGCGAATGTGTGAAACTCGTTTTCAGGTTGAGAGGCGGCTTGAACCCTGGATCTTGCGATAGCGCGGCAAAAACGTATGGGCGTCCCTCATATACCGCAGGCGGACCATGAGTATTAGAGTAGCCAAGCATGCACTTTGATTGGGGCTTGAGGCCAGGCAGATTTCTTGCAATTTGTAATGCTAAGACAATTCCGCAGCGAGTAGCGGCTTACGTGCCTTTGACTCAACAGAGCCCCAGTTTCCGCTCGACTATTCCGCCTAGATGCTTGGATAAAATATGCCCAACCGCGGGTCGTATATAGATGGCCACTATAGGCGAGCAAAGTCTTCTGCATTGCTGTTTCTATGCTCGAACATGAATATCTTCAGGTGAGCCAGAGATAGTGCACTTTATAGCTTGGCATCGCATGCGAGCCATTAGTAGTTGAGTAGCTGCGTCACGCTAACAAGTCAGCCATAAGCGCGATCATTCGTTGAGCGATATCGCGCCGAATTGAGAGTGCTGGTCTGCCTATCTCCCTTGCCAATCGGTCCTAGCTAACTCTGCTCAGTCGGCCAGCCTGATGGCGCTAGCTTCGACTGTGAAATTGCTTTAAGCAGTGAAGTAGGGCACAACCATCGCGCAGGAGGCCTCACACTCTGTCAGCAATGGATAGCTTGCACTGCCGCGCAGAAATCTCCTAGTCAGCCAGTAGCTCCTCGCCGGCGATGGTGCACTCAGACAATGCCGCCAGCCTGTTTCTCTGTCCGTGGTCAGTCTCTGGCTTGAGATATATACCAGAAAGGACGTGCGAAAAGCATTGCGGATGTACTTTTGCAATGAAGTACATGCTTCAATGTTTTATTCAGTGGGGTTTCCTTGCAGAAAGTTGCATTTCGGACACTCCAGTCCAGCTTCTTCCCTGGAAGTCGCGCCCGGCATGTGATGTACGATACGTTTCTCAGTCGCAAGTATGGAAAGTCGCATGTCCACCCAGCAGAGACACGATAAGCTTGGCGAAGATCGAGTATACAGCAAGCCAGCCATGCGTATCTTCCTGCCAATTTCAGGCGTCAAGTCGGGCTGCTGCAAAGGCCGGCTGCTATTCAAGCTGGCAGAGCAGCTCTTCTATCCTTGTCTCCAACACGACATGTACATGCACCTGAAGAGAGACGCAGTCATGCTAGTTGAGCTCATGGATAGGAGGACATTCACCATCACGATGGCATTGGCTCCCGCCTGCGCTGTTAGCTGGCCTGTCTTGTCATACCCATCGCAACGGTTGAACTTCACAAGGCTCACGACGCCGGAATCGAAAGTGCAAGTCGTGCAACGATGACAAGAGCAACATGAGCAGTATGGGAGTGACAGACTGCTAGGTTCATACATGACGTACTGCCGCGTGTCACGTAGACTCAGATGCGGGGATGGACTGCTTTTCTATCACCAAGATCGTCGAGCTCACCACACAAGGCTACAGAATACGGAGCGGACCATTTGAGCAGTCAACGCGACACATACAGCACTTCACAGTGCCCTCATCTGCTCGTATAGCTCACTGAGACTGGCTAGCTAACTGGTTCATGTGAGCTCCCTGCCCAAGAAGCCCAACATCGTCAAGATCGGGTGGTCGTGCTCGCACATGGTACACGCATGCTTAATGAGCTGTCAAGAGGCTAGCTACACTCATCAGCGTTATAATCAGCATGTAGGGAATGTCGAGAGCCATTTGTGGTAGCCTGGCGATGAGCTGGAGCTGGAGCTGGAGGTCGAGGTCTGTCAGAAAGCTACAAGAATGCACAGTCAGCTGAAGTAGCCTTGTGCTTTCACGAACCCAGCTCAAAGCCATACCTAATCTTTCGAATACGATTATACCTTCAGTCTTTGGGTACCACCCAAGATCATCACCGCCAGCTCAATCAGTGTCGCATTATCACATCCTACAGTTTGGGTACAAGAAGAAGATGCTGACCCTAGGAGCGTCTCCTACCGATCACGGCCGATGCATCTTCGTTGCTCGACGGCTGCAAGGTTTATTGAAAGGCCTGCTCTATGTCAACCCTATCGGCCAGCTGTCTCAATCGTGCATCAATGGTAGCTGGAATACTATAGAGCGCAGCCAGGCGCACACTGGACGTCTTTCCACCCAGCCCTATGAGCGTCAAAGCAGCGCGAGAGTGTCGGTATGCTGCCAGCTGTCGACCATGTGAGATTGACAATGCGTCCATATAACGACAAAACGCAACTACTGTCGTGCTTTTACAGGTTACTGCATGGCTGCCGGTGGACTCTGGGGCTGAAGCCTGGTCGAAATGGCTCTCAACGAGAGTGCCGGCGGTACCGTACATCTGGTACATTCTCTCAATCCGTTAGGTAAGTGGTGGCTTTCCATAGCTGAGACACATCACCATGTACTGACTGATCCCCCAGATGGGATCAAATGAGTCAACACCTTGCTTTCGAGCTGAAACATGCTGTCATCCCGTTCAATAGAGGGATCGCCGAAGTCGCTCAGTTCGACAGTCTTATCGCCGGCCCAGTCGACAAGATGCTTGAGGTGTACAAGCGAAAGCCTATCGGAGCTATTGAGAAGGGCAGAGAACCTCTTGGAAGCCCTCGGGCTTACAGCGGCCGCACACCGAAGCTGTGGGTCGATTAAAGGAGATATCTGCTAGCAGGTGGTTGGCACCATCGATTCGCCAACCGTCAACCTAACATAAGTCCACTTGTCAACGGTGGCTAATGAAGCATGGCGATCTTGAAAACACACTGTCGCAAACTCTTTGCCTTGGACAGGTCGATTGTGAAAGATCTGCCAGCTTACTTCGCTAGGAAGCAGTAGTGATGGTCTTTATTGCCATAAGACGTATCAACAGTACCAACGCAGGGAGCCCGGGTTCGCAAAATGTGGATTTTGCGTTCTTCAGATCCATGTAACGCTCGTTGGAAGCATTCTCGTGCAAGAAGGAGGTACAAGCGAAGCTTCTTTTCATCTAATTTGTTGACGAGATAATTGATGTCGCCGATTATGGTCACGCAGCATGTACCTCTTGTACGTCTGTCGTCAGCTGACGGCGTGCTGGAAGCCTAGGTTCTCCTTTACTTCACCAATGCTGCTTCTACCATGTATCACGACAGCAATGTCGTCGTCTTCACCATCAGCTGTCATTGTGGTCTCAATCATGATGCGGGAGGTGATGTCGGCAAATCTGCGCTTTTCCTCTTGCGAAATTTCTTCCTCATGTGCTCATATTCAGTATTTTGCAATTGATCAGTGGAGATGAGGAGAACTCTTGTTCCGGTTGATATCGTCTTGTTCAAGGGAGACCATTGACTGAGGATCATCACATCGCTACGCAGCTGCTATCTTCGCGATGGCATCCCTTATGATCGGGGTAAGGGCGTACCATAAGCGGGATTTTGGGTCAATCCGTATGTGACTGCATGTGCATCTTGAAGCAGTGCTTCGTACAACTGCGCATCTCATCTTCTCGGTCGAAGTGTTTCCGCAAGGGGTGTGACGAGCAGTATTGAGGAAAGGGTCGGAGATGCGATCGTTATTGAAGTTCCACGTGTCTCGTCCTTCAGTTACCCTTGTCCGCTGAATGGACAGGTACACCTCAAAGCCCATGTAGAGTTACGATGTTGGCAGCTGGTGTTTCAAAGCTATGAAGTCGATGACAGGCACTTTGAGTCTAGCCTCTTGCAAGAAGGATTTCCACTCGTCGGCACCGCTGTGCATTAGTAGATTGCTTGAACTCCGTGCGACCAATACCCTCGCGGACGCCAACTTTGAACAGAACTGTTTGACATTGTACCGGTAGAATCGACCAATAGGAATCAGACTGCCAGAGTACGCATTGCACAGAGTATGGAAAGCTACGTACCTGGTGACAGAATCGATGGAAAAACACTCCAGCGGCTCGTCTTCTAGAGCGCGCCCTCGATAGCCTTTAGCAGTCGCCCTGCCCACATACAGGAGTTTGGTGAGTCCTCAAGCTCATTAGGATCATCAACGGCTCGAAGACGGCCGGGATGTATGCGAATGTAGGCGAAAGCGTTCCTATATAATTATGAGCAGTTGCAACTGAGCGAGCACATGAGCCCGATAGCCCATCTAGAAACGTCGTGATAGGAAGTTAGAAAGATAGTAGAATAGGCATGTCACAGGTGTTATGCCCCCATATTGGGGGTGAGGGAGAGTTAGAAAGATAAGAGGCGAATTGCCGGAACGAGCTGCCTTTATAGTGCAAGATTACCTTCCAAATGGAAGCATGTCTTCCAACAGGTGTCTTCCAGGCTTACTAAACCTGTCAGCCCAATGGCCGTTCCACGGGTATTTCAAGAAGCTAGAAGGAAAGCTGGATGCCGAAAAGGCCAACCCAGTCATACTAGAACATGACTGGCTGAAGGTGATCTTCATAGCAGGCGTTAGTTCAGCGAGGAGATTATTAGAGTTTAAGCAACCAGAGCTGTTCAGCGCGTTAATGGCAAAGAGCATCGAGGAGTGCCTCCCTGCCGTCGCTCGTCCAGCTACTGCTGCAGAGAAGATTGCAGAGTCACTGGCAGTTGCCGCATAGCTAGCTTGAGTCAGGTAGCCGGAAAGAGACTGCCACGAAAGTGAATACTCTCCCAAACAGCAAAGCATGAGTTGCCCATCTAGTGGCACATCACTAGAAAGCTGCCTATCGACATGCGCATAAAGCTTCTCCCTCAGTCGTCCTTGGAGGCTGCCCGCGGCCGGCCGAGATGGGTCAAGTTGGCGACACGTGCCTGCAAGTGAGCCTTCTTGAAGGTAACCAGCCCGAGTCATGGCGAGTGCCGAGTAGCACAGAGATGGAGATGCCGAGTGTGCCATGCATCTTAACTACTGCACTGATCAAGAGCTGCCTGCCTGCCTGCCGCTGTGTCTCTCCCCGCCTAATTCGAGAACGGATAACCGTCGCGGCGAATATCGGGCCTCCCCATGGGCGAGCCAGCCGTGGCCTTCCGCTGCTGCACAGAGGCGAGTCCCACCTTTTATCCACCTCCGCCAAAAGTGTTAGCCGGGGCATCTTTATTTCATTTCTGAGTATATATCATTGCTGGTGTTGGCTTCGTTGCAATCTCAAACACAAGCCATCCATCACACTACGCAGCCATGGGCAGACCAGTTCAGTCATCGCAGGACTCGCAGTTCCTCACCGTCATCGACGAGCGCACTGGAGAAAAGTTCAGGATTCCAATCGTCGACAATGCAGTTGATGCGGGCGCTTTCAAGAAGATGAAGGCGAAGAGGGCCCCTGGAGAGCGCGAGGAGAATGAGGTGGGCTGCATCACTACCTTCAGCTTGTTTACAACCATGCCTGATGCTCAAGCTTCCAAAACAGACGGAAGGCGGACTGAGAGTCATCGACACGGGCTACTCGAACACAGCTGTCATCAGCTCCAGGATTACATACATTGATGGTGAGCTACTCAGTCCATCTCTGTAATGCCACAAACTCACATCTCCGCACCATCAGGCGAGAATGGCGTACTTCGATACCGGTGGGTTTTTTTGGAACTTGAAATTGCCCCTCAACCCAAAAAGCACGTGCCAGAGAAAGGCAAATGAACGGCTTGCCGTTGGAGGGCTTTCATAATACATCATATCCAGCCATTGAGTTGTTCTGATGTGTCCCAATTGATAATCATAACGAAACAGTGGATATCCCATCGAACAACTCGCCGCAAAGAGCAACTTTTTAGAAACCGCCTACCTCCTCATATACGGAGATCTACCATCAACCAAGCAATTCAAGATATTCGAGAAGGAAGTTATGCACCATACATTCGTCCATAATGATATGGACAAGGTGAGTAGCTTGACCCGTCTTCTTTCTTCATACAAACCGTCCTATTCGATTAGCTGACTTTCTGCGCCGGTACAATGTCTTTCATCGGAGTAGCTTGTTTCTGCTTTCCGGTAAGCCTCGCTGTATTGCAATTGTGCGTTACAGACAATACAGCTGATTGACGTTATCTGATTCTTGCAGATACGACTCACACCCAATGTCAATCCTCACAAGTTGCTTCGCTGCTCTAGGCTCTTTCGCTCCCGAGGTGCATATTCTCCAAAAACAACAAACATAATGCAAATCCAAGCTGACTCTCCTGTACCAGGCCAATCCATCTCTTCAAGGTCAAAACTTGTACACTAATGGCGCTAAGGGCGATAAGGCCGCTTTGGCAGCTATGGACAAGCAGATTTACAGATTGCTAGGAAAGAGCATAACCCTAGCAGCGTAAGTGCATCTCTAAAACCCTCGGTTCACATCCTCTTATTTACTGTATGACTACTTCTACGCCTGATTACAACGGCAGCATGGCATATCGAGTCAGACAAGGTCGTCATTTCAACGTTCCTAGACCTGGTCTCGACTATACAGAGACCTTCCTATACCTCTTGGACCATCTCGGAGAGGAGGTGTGCATAAAGCAGTGCCTCTGTAACGAACAACGAAGCGCAAATAGCTGAATATGCTTTGTGATTTGCGTGCGACAGGACTACAAGCCAAATCCAGTGATCGCCAAAGCATTGGATGTTCTGTTCATCCTTCATGCAGATCATGAAATGGTCAGTCCACAGTATCTGCGCGGCACTTCTCGTGAAAATCTGACTTACCGATCCTTGTAGAACTGCTCTGCTGCCAGTGTACTACAGGTCGGCAGTTCCCTCGTTGATCCATACTCAGCTGTCTCTGCTGGTTGCGCAGGTGAGCAATGCTATGGCTTTGAATCAGCAGTAGCCACGTGCGTATCTGACTGAGCCTTGATTCATCAAACAGCCCTCTACGGCCCACTCCACGGAGGTGCCAACGAAGCTGTCATCCGCATGCTACTCGACATCGGATCCCCCGAGAACGTACCAGCATACCTCGAAAAAGTAAAGACAAAAGAAAAAGTACTTTCTGGATTTGGACATAGAATTTATCGTACTTCGGATCCAAGATCTTTTATTATCAGAAAAACAGCAGAAGAAGTTTTCGCCGTCACTGGTAGAAATCCATTACTTGAAACTGCTTTAACACTACATGATATTGCTTTGAAAGATGAATATTTTGTTAAGAGAAGATTATATCCTAATGTTGATTTCTTCTCTGGATTGATTTATCAATCTCTTGGTTTCGTGAGTGCACGCTTTTTCCCAGTATACACTTCAAAAGCAACGTCTAATCTTCTACTCTTGGACCCAACCAATTCTGCAGCCCACCGACTACTATCCTGTGTTGTTCGCTGTACCACGAGTCGTCGGATGGCTAGCGTGAGTCTGAGAAGCGGTCGAGCTCATCTGAAAGGTGCAAACAGCTGATGCGTTGCATCGCAGACACTGGCGCCAGCTCATGCTCAATCCCAAGGGTGTCAAGATCTGGAGACCTCGCCAGCTGTACGTCGGTGAGGGTGAGCGTGACTATGTCGGTATGGACACCCGCAACGAGGTAGATCCTACGCCGGCCAGCGCGCCAACCGAGGTAAGTGCTCGACCAAAGATCCCGCGATTAGGAATGTCCAGTCGCGATATCTGACATACTGGTCTCATGCTAGGTCCCTCATCTCTTCTCGAAACGAGCTTTCCTCGCTGAATACAAGAGCAAGCGCAATGATGAACGCCCAGCCAGGCTTTGAGCGTGTACCTTCGTTTCTCGTCCGTCAGGTTATTTTGTAGAAGGGTATCTTTAGCCTGCTATTCAGATTGTGTTGGAATGTCAAATACTATGCTGTTCAATGGCTTGTCTGAGATCAGTCACGTGCCTGGGACATTTCTCCGAGACAAGGAGCCGTGAGCCTGCAATGGCTGCGAACGACAATAACATTGCTGCCTCGCTGAAGCAGCATGGAGGCTAGCGCCCTAGATGCTGATCCTGCTCACTTGTTGTGCCGTCTGTCTATCGTCACGCTGCTCGCTGCGAGATGGAAGCTGCCAGAAGAAGAACCGAGAGGAAGCCGCGTTCGTCGCCGGCAAGTGACACGGAGACAAACCAGGCGAAGGGGATGGGTGATGCGTGTCATTTCCCTTTCCGCCCTTGCAGACGCTTCTTTACGCTCTTTCCCTCTTGACTACTATCCAGACTATCGCAGCACTTGTACCAGACCAGACACTCAGACAACAAAGGCCCCCATCGCGTCACACGTTCAACCTTCCAAGAGCTTCGAAATGGTCACTTTCGCTTCAGCCATCCCAGGCTCTTATGGCCTGGTCACCGGTGCATGCACTGGACTAGGCTTCCTACTGTGCGTGATGATGGAAGTCAGATGATAGTGTCGCACGACAGCTCCTGCTTCATGTCTTCGTGACGCAAGTCTCCGAGCTGATAATCCGATCTCGTATCTCAATCAGTGCCTACCAGACCATGCTAGTCGGAGGAGCACGAAAGAGAGCAAAGATCCCAGTGAGTCACCGATCATAGTTACACGCGGTCATGCCGGAAGGCATACAGACATTGTCGGCTGTTCAGCTGTCCACACTTCTTCCTTTGCACACGCTGACCCGACCGCTTTCTCGGCATCTTACATTATCCTAGTACCCTCAACTGTATGCCACACCAGAGCAGGAAAAAGCTAGCAAAGAAGCCTTGATCTTCAACTGCACTCAACGTAAGCAATTACATCCTGGCCCCTCCGACTTTATGCCTGCTTCTTGAGGAATCTTGCCACTAATATTCTGCGGACCACAGGTGCTCATCAGAACACCTTGGAGTTCGCTCCTTATGTCCTCTTCGCGTGAGTTGAGTCACTATGCTCCGAACATCAGCCTCTTTTGATAGCTGACGTGCAGCGTGTCTCGCTCGATCATCACGCAGAACACTGCTCAATGGCGTCCTCCATCCTCAATTCGCTGTTGGTACAATGATTACATACCTGGTCGGACGAGTCCTCTACACTGAAGGCTACCGAACGTAAGTCATTCTGATCATTTTTCTCTTCATTACGTTGAGATGTAAGGCTCGTGCTAACAATCTCTTCACATTGGACCCTTAGTGGTGACCCAGCCAAGAGACAGAGAGGCTTCATGGGCAGTCTTGCACTTCTCGTACGTTCGCATCCAACCAGAAGAGCTTATGCTACCATGGTACTTATGGCTGATCTTGTTTTTATATAGACAATGTTGTTCGGCTCAGTGTACACCTCTTTCAAGATTTACACTAGCGGACCTCTTTAAGCGAGATTCCTAATGCCCGATAGTCCAGGTAGAATTCAACCCATTGTGGAGGGAGTGAGTGCGCATCCGATATGAGGGCAGAGGCAATGTAATCGTTCCAAGAAAGCTCTTGACTCTGATGAACAACCCTGAGGTGCCCGAGAAGCCCGGGAGAGACCTGGTCCACATTACGTGTTCAGATATGCAAGACCTTCTTGGAACATCTGCATTTCCCTCTTTTTGGCTTTCTCCAACTCTTTCCTATTCTTAGCTAGCGGTTTAGCAGCAGCTTGAGGAACTTGTTTCGTCCGTTTGACAATCTTCCCTTCCCTCTCTTCTTGTTCTAAGCGTCGTTTTGAATCTACTCCTAATCCTTTTCTATCGTGCTTGTCACTTGCTTTCAGAGGTGCTTTGCGACCTGTTTGTGACGAACCTAACCCTGTATCTTCTGTCCAGCCTAGGCGCTGTAGCATGCCATAGCCAGCATTGCTCGACCGTACACCATAATGAGTAGGAGGGACAAGAGGTTTATCATCTCTGGACGAACTCTTGGATAGTTGGTGTAGGATGCTTGTCCGATGACCTGCTACGTCTGCAGCTGGCACTTCTATCTTGCAGAGGAGGCAATACATGTCTTGAATTATCATGTCTGGCGGCTCGGTCTTCGAGCTGATGTCAATCTCATCATCTTGACGTACGCTGTTCTCTACTCGTTTGCTTTTTTGTGCGTCTGATTCGCCTGCAGTGTCCGGTGGCTCGCTGTCGTGTTGCTGGTGGCAAGAGTCCTCTTCCACCTTGATATATGCAGGCTTGTCATCCGGTACGACTGGCAGGCCAGGCCCAGATGCCAGTCCAGCTACTACATCTTCCTCCTCATCTAGGGTGAATGGCTGATCCTTCGACCCTTCGCCGAGCAAAGTGGGCTGTACAGATTGTCCAGCATCGAGATCATCCAAAGTGACTCTGGAGGTGCTTGCATGGGACGACTGAGTCTCAGCAGCCGTTTGATCGGTGATGTTCAAGCTTTCTTCTCTTGTTGTGTTCCCACTGCTGCCACTGACGAGCTCCCTGTACCATCTCGCGTTCCCATCTGCTATTTCGCCACTGGTCTTGCTCCTGTAGGTCAGATTGCCATTCACACCAGCTCTCGATTCTCTCGTCCATTCTTCATCCGTCTTGAGAGCCTTTACGAAGCGTAGACCGTTTCTTCGTGTCCCTGCTAGGTTTGATAAGCTATATGAGCGTTCTGGTGGCAGATGTGTAAGCGATTATCAGCATGGTGGACTGATTGAGACGAAATGACGAGCAAGGAGTGGTGGATGAGCCTCACCTGTATTCCATTCCGCTTCGATAGCTTGGCGCTCTGCTTCTGAGACTGCAGATGTACGCAATGGCATCAGTCGACACGCGTCGGTGGCACTGAGTGTGGTCTGGCTGAGTTGACTCGAATGTAAGATGTATCTGTTCCATGCTGCAGAAAGTCACGTTTTTCTGGTGGCGCGTTCGGCAGGCCCCACGCCGCCGACAAGGGCTCCAATATCGCCCAAAGCTGTCACTAAAGGTGCATTCGCCATACTGCAGTGAGTTCTAACCTTAGCTTCAGTCATGCTCGAGGCATCGAGAGGGAACCTCGACGTGTACCTGGCGCGTGCTCCGATCATGCTGTTTCAAGCCTTCCCATGTCTGTTATCACAGCCTGTGATGCAGCTGTCTACATCTAGTCAGCTGCATCTTATAGCGAGCCTTGCACTCGTATCCAGATCTTAAGCTAGTCTGCTCTGCTTACCATCTGTTGTGACTTCGCACACGCCACTGCATGCCTTGCATTAATTTCAGGGCAAGAAACTACATCGAGGTTTAGACTCGTATGCTCCATTCAGAACAACACAGAAGTACACACAAGGTATCCGGCAGAGACGCAGCCTGTGAAAAGCGTGCTCTAGCTGCGGTGACGCCCACTTTCCTTCAAGAATACACCGCCAACTGGCCGGCAAAGCAGGCCGAGATCAAGATAGATAGACGCGTGCTGCCACTTCTATCACGGGTGGCAGCTGGAAGCTAGCACAACTCACGCGCGAGTGTGCATGTCCCGTGGCTTATCGTCAAGATGTGGTTACGTCTCCCTACAATGCTCTTCACGCGGCGGATCTACATCATCGTCCTGATCCTTCCAGGCTTGATCCTACTGCATGTGCTATTGCAAACCTCGCAGATATCGATAGCGGAGAGCTACAGAGCTGGACTCAGCAAGGCTATCAGACCTTATTCTGGCGATTCAGTTGATGAACGTGTCGGATGGCATGCTGGCGGCTCAAAGGCTCCAAATCGCGATAGTATACCGGGGCTTGGAAGCACAAAATCGGGATCTTCGTGGACAGATTTCGGACAGCGGATAGGAAGGCTCACAGGCGTAGCGGCGGGCAGGAGACCATCAGCAGCACATTCTGAGGGTCCAGGACAGCCAACTTACTCATACTCATCCCAGCGCAGGGGCGGGTCCATCTACGAAGTGAGCTGCGATAGCCTTCACCTCGATAAGGCAGTATAAGTGAAGTGTCTAACCATGCCTTCACTTTTTTCTGTCGGCCATTATAGCTTGCGAATCAGAGCCCGCCTGGCTTATACGATTCACGCACATCTCTCGACAAGCTCAGATTGACATCAACGCGCTTCGTCGGTGCAAGACCACCCTCCCCATATCACGTCTTCGCACACACGCCACAACGTCAACATATTCTCGTCACAGGCGGCTTCTCATCTCTAGGAAGGTCACTTGTCCGAGACCTGCTACTTCTAGGCGGCGAGTCTGGGGCAGAAGAAGGTACAAAAAGCAAATCTAAAGGGAAATTCGGCTTATCTGGTTTGTGGGGAACCGACGATGAAGAAGTGGACGAGTACCCGTATGATTTATCAGACCTAGCTGGACCAACAAAAGCCAAGGAGATTGACGCAAAAAAAGGTATCATAGTTACTGTCCTTGACACGACTAATCGCAGTATGGAATTGGACGATATGCTTCGACATTCCCCCTTGTATCATCGGTCTCGCATTGGCTTCAATCTTCCCGACTCCTCAGGTGGTTTCGGCTCATTGTGGACAGGTACAAGCAAAAGTGATGATGGGGATAGGTCAGATCAATCAGGCAAAGACTTCGATGGAACTCCACCCCTCGAATTCATCGATCCACGCTCAGCGGACTTCTCAAGCTCAGAAGTATCGCTAGCCTCGTTCATCGCAAAAGGACGTCTTCGTATTGTGAAAGGCGATTCTAGGGATTCAGAGCAGATCTTGCAACTTCTTCAGTCACACGGCTCGAATCCAATCAAGGTAGTCAAAAGCGATGCCGAGAAGACTAGATTTGGAAAGCCCAAGCGGCCACATTACGAGGAAGATCCAGCTGCTGCTTTACCACCCGTCAGCGGTGTATTTCATTTAGCAGGATACGAGAATACAGACTGCAAGCTCAAGAATCCAAGAGATTGCGCTGATCTGGAGCGTGGTGGCCTTCGTGCCTTGGCGGATGCTGTCGGACAGATCGATGACTATGCTAGACCTTGGATCGTCGCCGGCGATAGAGGAAATCTGGAAGAGTCTGAAGTTGCACAATGGCTTCGAGGAGCGGAGAAGTCGCCCCTAGTCGAAGAAGACAGAGGTTCCGCTGTCACGCCATTACAGGCAGCGCCGGCTCAAGCGTCATCCGCAACCCCCCAGGAGAAGAAGCCAAAGAAGCGGTCATTGCAACCTAGAAACCTGTATGATTCGACTTCGTACATATCGCCTGTCGCCGAGCTCGCCAAGGAGACGAGGATTCATGCGCTTTCTCTAAGGCTTCCGCCAAATAGTCATATCTTCGGAGATTCCTTTTCAGCGCGCTCACTCCCTATTCCACATCTGGTGCATTCCGCTATCGGACATCTACCTATCGTCCTGGACGAAGACACCTTCCCTTCGATGAATGTCCGTGTCTTTGAGAATTCAACCTTTGACAAGAGCTCTCTGGAGAATGCAATCAGCAGATCTGTTTGGGATGATACTGGAGTTGTATACATCGATGATGTTGTGGAAGCTTTCATTGCCGCTGGCGAGCTGCTGTCGAGAGCATCTAATGCCGAATATGCCAGCCGCCTATCAATGCTCGCCGAGGTAGATATTGTACCTCCACCTCGTTCGCATTCGGCTGTTCCGCTCTATGCCTCCAAAGGCGGGAAATCAGTAGCCGAAGAAACGTTAGACTGGATTATACAGCTCACAAAGTCCGCTTCTCCCGTCGGCTTTGTTCAATCGCGGAGTGCATTAGGTGCGCGGGAAATTCTGCAAGGCCGGCCTTTGGATCGGTCTCTTGCAAGATCAATTTTGGGCACTACACCTTCTACACCGCTACCTCTGGCACTCAAAGCATACATCCGTAGCTTACTGGGCCGACAAGCATCCTTCTTCGATCAGCATATCACCGAAGCTTGTGCTCCGCCCCACACTTTGCGGACATTGAATGATGCACTGGCGCAGCTGGACACCTGTCACGTACAGCTTCTTGGTCTGGTGTCGGGAGAGAATGTTGTGCTGGCTTGCAATCCCGACTACGATAGTACACCTGCTACATCACCCCTTGTGCTAGCTAATGCTGTGCCGCACACTGAGAAGCTCAGTCAGGTCAAGCTTAGATCGAGATGGGGCCCAGTGGGCAAAGTCGAGGTTGGACTCTTCTGCCCATTCGGCGCAGATGGAGCGGACGAAAGGCTAGTATGGCTTGAAAGCACAGAAACATTGGAAGGACGGTGGGCAACTCAGACCGAAGCCTTCAAACTGCAAGCGGAAAGCACCACCATTTGGTCCTACAATAACTTCGAGGTTAATTTCGTGAGGCGTGACATGCGTTCATTCACCCTGTCCATCTTGCAGTATCCACAAGCGGGTCCGGAAGCAGCTAAGCGGCGAATGGTGTTCACCATTGATAACTTGAAGAAACATCCAGACACTTCGATGAAAGATGTTCTCAATCTCGGGTGGCAGCTTTTCGCTGAAACAGAACCGGATTGGCAGACGATGGAATGGCGCGTCAACCCTGTCTGCTGCGCTGACAAGCAGCCCCGCCTCATCAATGGCTTCACTTTTTTGCAAGAAGATCGTAAGTAGCTATTTTCACCATCTCTGTTAGAATGGGACCTGATGCCCCGCATTTCCACAGCCCTTCTCACATCTCAAGTCCTGTATCCATCTGCGGACGGTTCAAATTCTGTAGCAGAGTCAACCTATGACCTGCAGAAATGCCGGGACTTGCGATCGGCCCATGAATACAGCAAAAAGCTCAACACCTGGAACGAGAAGTCGGTCACTGCGAAGACATGCCCTCGCTCGCTCGGCGAAGGCAGCGATTGGCTAGTTCACGACCTACCGATATGCAGCATCAATTGCGATGCACCGATATCCTGCTTGGTCAATGACAAATGCCGATGCACGCGGGACCGCTGCGGTCATGAAAAGGCTGCTCAAGCTTCACCACAAAGCTGGGCAGCGTTCAGTCTTTCTCTATCGGTCGACTATGCGAGGATGGCAGGTGGGGCGCTTGCTCCTGCAGTTCGTGAGGTGGACAATACCACGAAGAGTGAAACGCTGCGCGAGCAAGTGAATTCCTTGCCCTGGGATGCTGTAATCCAGCCAAGCGCTCGGCATGTTTTTTCTCTCCCACTCGAAGCTCTTCCGCAAGGTGCCGTCGTCAAACTTCCGGAGGATGTTGATACGCATATGCAGAATGCTTCATGCTACGATGTCAACAAAGCAGAAGTGCCGTCGACGGGCGATCATTACCTGTTCACAGCACTGGAGCAGCGTTCGGTGGACGTCGAAGATGCAGACTTTGCTTTTATTCCGTATTATCAAGGTTGCTACTTTAACTACCTACACGAAAACACATACAAAAAGCTGGCAGACTCGGTCGCGGTTGCCGAAACACAGATCACCTTGTCAGACAAGCTGAAGGCATCAGATATCGTGGTTCCATTTACACACGATTGGGGATCGGTGAGTTACAAGCATTGCTCCTAGGAAGGCTTTTACGCTGACTATGCGCCTATTCACGAACAGTGTACCGGGTGGTGGCCTTTGCTCGAAGATGTTCTGTCGCGCACGCCTCCGCCGCCGATGTCGAAAGCCATCTCATGGCAAGTCAATGGAGACTACAATACTCGATGCATCAAAGCGGAACGCGATGTCATCATTCCGGCTGTCACCAAGCACGCTGATGCCCTCGTAAGAGCCTACGGCGACATCAACAACGTCAGGCGGCTCAGCGAGCGGAAAAATCTGGCCTTCTTCGCGGGTGATGTAAAGGGATTCGGGGCATTTGCTAGAACACGCTTAGGCTGCGCAGCCGCGAAGCCATCTAGTCAAGGTTTTATACTGTTCGAAACCACCACTCAAGGCGACGATTACATAGGCAAACTCAATGACGCAAAATTCTGCCTGCTGCCCAGGGGTATTGCTGGATGGTGAGTATCTTGAATATTCCCAGGGTCAATCACCTAGACTGAGCGAAATCTGTTACAGGTCGAATCGAGCCTTCGATGCCATCTATGCAGGCTGTATTCCAGTCTTCATAGCAGACCGTACCAGCTTCCCCTTCAGCTCGGTACTTTCATACTCGGCCTTCTCCGTCACAATCGCAGAAAACCGCATTCATGATCTCGCCGACCTACTCTCGGCTATTTCAGACCGCGAGATCACAGCGATGCAAGTCGCATTGCTGAAAGTACGAGACACCTTTATTTTCTCGAAGAACCCCAGCGAAGAATGGACAAGACGAGGGCCACTGTACTATACTTTGGTGGAAATGGCTCAGAAATTGGCGCTTCAGTGGCCAACATTGCCAGTGCGGAACACATGTAAATAATGCAAGCACTTGTACGGGTGAAGGGGAGGTGCAGCGTTGGCAGTTATAGGGATGTAAAAGCAATCGATTAGAGAACTTTGTAACAATCAGGGAGTGAGAATATACTAGGGATACCCATACTTTTCATACAGAATCAACGCGTCTTAATCACTCAATGCAATGCATCGCAATAGATCGAAACGAGGCAATCGCAACAAAGGCAGCCTTCTAGAAAAGCGAAGTACGACAAAAACGCTCAAGTAGCCAAATCGACTGTCCGTTAATGTGATACAAGCACTGCAGCTCAGCTGACCCTCGTACCTAGTGCTCGTCGTCATCTAGATCGTCATCCCGATAAATGATCTTGCTTATCTCCACCTTGGCTCGCGGTACGACAGGTGATAGCGAAGCTTTACAATCTGGCACGTTGCCAAACCCATCTAGGTCTAGTGCCTTGTTCTACAGGAGAGACTGATTGTCAGCAGTTGCGATGGTCAAAGTCTGGTGCAAAAGACCTACTTTCATAACCGGGTGGTGCAGCGCCCTCGCTTTAACATTCATTCCATGTCCTGGGGGAGTATACATCTTTTCGCTTGGTTTTAGCAGATCTCGATCCCATTTTAGTGTCTTTGCAGTCTGCTTGACGTCGGCCTGCGCATCGGATTCCTGGTAATGTGCCTTCTTGACTGGACTTTCATATGTCCCTTCATCACCCGCCGCAGGAAAATGTGGCCTCTTCTGGCCAATAGAGCTTGACGACTGGCTTGATTCTTGTCGCTCTTTTGTAGCTTGTGCAAGTGCGCTTCTTGCTGCCTTGCCGTCTTTCGAGCCCTCGACTCTACCGGACTTTGGAACGTCTTCACCTGTTTTACGGATCTTGGACGTCGGCGAAGGCGGTCGATCTTCATCTTTGTGGATGACGGTCACTTTGTGCTTATTATAGAGCTTCCGGTTGGTAGAAGTGTTCTGGTTGGTGAGAGCTTGCAGTTGGGCAGTCGTCACCGTCGGCTTAATTATGGGGGTTGGAGTCGAGGTGGCAACAGGGGGAGCGGTGATTGCTTCCTTCTTGATGGCTTGCACGGCTCTCTGCGGTCTAGCGCTTCGCTGACTTCGACGAGGAGCATCATCGGTCGTAGCGCCAGACGGCTTGCTTTGTTCGGACGACACTGCCACAACGCCAGTAATTGTTTGAGAAGGTACCGCAGCTGAGAATCTCGGTGGAAGGACCGGGAAGACCCTTGTAGCGGTACGCAATGGTGTACCCGAACCTGCTGCAGTGAGGTTTGAGCCCACTGGGACACCTCGCGATACTGGAAGGACTCTCCGAGGCGATGGTAGCTCGTGTCTTGGTATAGCACCTGCAGGCTGAGCGCTGAGTGCTCTTCTTGGCGATTGCATAACCGAGGCATTATAAGGCGAAGATTGACCGGGTGTTGAGAACCTCCTGCTTTCCGGCGCAGATGAAGTCGATATACTGAGCATTGATGATCCAGTTGCTGCAGAAGCAGTGCCTGCATCTAACCTGCCGCGAGCCTTCGCAGGGCTAGGACTTGGTGGTGCTAACACCAGCAATTCAGGTGCGACTGATAGGCCAAGCAAGCTCGGCGAGCCAGAAAGTGTAAATCGCTGAGCGAGACCTTTGAATGGTGAACTTTGTGCAGTCAAACCTGTTGCTGCGGCTGCTGAAGATGCAGGCCCTGAAGACGCTGACGATTGCCCATTAGAGGACTCGCTAGCTGAACCAAAAATCTTGGACGCCGTCTGCGGTATGTTTAGAGTCAGCACAGTGTAAACCAAAGCTGAGCGTATACCCACCTTCTTATACCTATCGGGGGACAAGGTTTGCGGTAATCGGGCAGCAGCGCTAGCCTGACCTTGCGAAGGCACGGATGACCAGTCGAACGTAGGCCCTGAATTTTGACGTGGCGACCTAAGCGCCTGGTAAGGCAAAGCTCGACCAGGACTTCTAAGTGGCTGACTGTTCGTCTTCGCAGGAGAAAGCAGGACTCTTCCAGGTGATCTAAGTACTGTTTTTCCCAACGTGTTCTCCATTGTCTGCTCACTACGCACTGCTTCTTTGCCTTTAGCGTCCCGTTTCGTAGTGCTCGTAGTGTCGTTCATAGCGCGTACTGCTCGAAGAGGCTTCTTGAATGGCGATATCGCTCGTCGAGGCGAAGGCAGAGGTTTAGCATCCACTGCTAGATTGCGTGCTGGTCTAGCTGATCTCTGAACTCGCCGAACCACAGGAGGGACTGGCGTATGCAGGTCATCCGATGTACCTTGGTCATTTTGGCGCATTGACGAGGCAGGACGTGAAGTAACAGTCGAGCCTTGCTCCTCTTCTTGATCGCTGTTCTCGGTCATTCGATCCTTCTCACCCTTCGTGCTTCTATCCCCTTCCGTCCGCGAGAGACCTGTCGCCTTCGATACAGAGGCCTTGGTCGTACTTGTTTTTCGGGCTATCCGACTGCTCGGCTGTGGTAGACCAGAAGTCGAGGCCAATCTCGTACTTTGCCTCCTGGTGCGAGGGGCAGTGACCTTGGAGCTTTCCTCGACGGCTTTGGGCCCCAGATCAGGCTCATCGTGCTGGATAATCCTGCCTTTCCGCTTGCCTAGAACAGGAGCACTGGATGTTCGGCTCTCCATCGTTGCATCGGCGCGTGATGATGCCTCTTTCGTGTCTTTTTGCTGTACGCCTTCTTGCAAAGCAGTCAATGACCTCTGGCGTGTGATCCTTCGCGGTGGCTGCTCTGCAACTTCATCGGCTCGGCCCTCACCTTGTGAAGCAATGGATGAAGCAGAAGCTTTCCTCTTTAGACTCCTCGAGCTCGAGCTTGCTACGAAGGCACTCGGAGCAGCAGGGGTAGGATGTATCATTGACCCCTCATACTCTTCTGTTTCTTCTCTACCGCGCGAGTTTGCCGAGGCGTCAGAACCTGACGAGGCAGATGAGACTGACAGCTCTTGTTGCGATACTTCAGCTGCACTTCTCACTAACATCCTCTTCTTTGTGACCGGTGCGTGAGTTGTAGACTGGGCTGTAGTAGTTGATGGCGAACCGTATGCACCAGGGGTAGCTTGCTCACGAGCCGCCTCAAATGCTCGAGCGGGCGTCGTGGACACAAGTACATCATTGTCTTGACGTTGGCATTGCTCGGATGTGTCAGTCTCGTCAAAGGTTCCCGCACCTTGCACACGCTCTGCTTCTTCGTTGACCAGTAATTCAGGCTCGGGTGCACCAGTATGCAAAGGTGATCCAGCCTCCGAGATAGTGATCCTCGACTCTTCCGCTTCAACGAGCTCTTGCTTCTGCTCGTCGACGGCTTTGATCTCTGATGTCATTGATATCTCGCCTTGAGGAGCAGCTGTATGCAATGGCGAACCAGCTTCTGAGATTGAAATTCTCGATGCCTCGCCGTTCACTTCTTCCTGGTCTTCTTTCGTCGTAGACGCATCTTCTACGGTACGGGATTCTTCTGGATGACTTTCGTCTCCTTCAACACCCCGCATATCCTCATCACTGCACTCGGAGGTAGGTCGAGCTGAAGACTGTTGCAGCTTGACAGGTGACGGTACGCTCCCTTCCCTTGCATAAGGCATATGCCTCAGAGTAGCTCTTTCGTTCGGTCCAGTCGCATGCTTGGCGGGGGAATCAACACTTTCAGCCTGTGCAAACGGTAATGCACTCTCAACCTTCGAAGGTACTTGCTCAACTGGTAGGCATACTGGCTGATGGATGTGAGGCGATGGTATGGCATTTGACCGCGCGAAAGGAAGTTGGTGTAATGTAGAGGAGTAGGCTTTCATGGGCGAATCTACCTTATCTTGGTTTGCGAATGGCATCGCTTGCACGGCCGCATCATCTGTAGCTTCTTGGTGATCGTCTATTGGAAGATTGCGTGATACGGCGACTCTTGAGGCTGGAGCAGCTGACCGAGGCAGTGGAACGAGAGCTGCTTTTGCTGTTCTATCTAATAATGGAGTACCTTGAACCGAAGTATCTGTTTTCTTCGGCGAGGCACGTGACTGCGGCTGGTGGACGGCATTAAAAGCAGCAGGAGATGCAGGAAGGGGCACATTGGCCGCTAATTTCGTTATCGTGTTCATTAGATGTGTCTTCCTTGGGCTTATTACTGCTTTTGGCGTCGAGATGGATGCTGCTTTGATAGGCGAAGAAGCTGGGAGAGGGATGTTCGCTGCTTGCACTGCCGTGTCGGGTAAAGGTGTTGCATTAATCCATTCGCTTGCTTGATCTAGGGGACTATCATACAATAGTCCTAGCTCATGATGACTGCTACTGACTGCTTGTAGCTTGTCATTTGCAGGCGATGAAGACGGTATTTGGGTCTGTTTTGATGGCAAGTCTGCTTGATGTGCGGTCACGTTTTCTGCGATGCCAAGGAAGTGCCGTTCAAGCGAGTGTGAGCTGTTAGCAGATTGAGGGGAGAGTACAGAAGCTCCTTGTAGCACACTGGCTTCTTCTTGTTGTTGCTGCTGCTGCTCTTCTTGAGTGTCGTCAGGTTCTTCCTGACCCCGATCACCTTCCTCACCATCCATGAAGAGGTCATCAAGCACAGAAGCAGTAGCGCTCGTCATTGTCGTGTCTGGTTCTTCCTTTTCGCTCATGTGGCTTCGCATCGATGTATTAGGCGAGCATTGCTGGAGGGCTGTCGATTAGTCGATGCCATGCATGATCAGTACACACAGAGTGGTAAACAACATGCAGTTCAAGGCAGCTCACGGGATGCGAACGAGATGCGACGTTTCTTGAATGGGCTCATTACTGGATATGCCTTCATTGCGGACTTTAACGGAGACATGAACGCACCGTATGGCGTATTATGGTTGTTGTTTCTTCCATTCGGTGTATTCTCCTTGTTGTCGCTGTGGCTGCTAAAGAGCTTCGATGGAGTGCACCGACTTGACACAGATGGGCGGGCTATTGAAGCGGGCACAAGCAGTGCCGCCGAGCTAGTGCTTGCCCCTGAGGGCGTGCTTCTACGCCTTGCAGGTGAATGGCTGTCCATGCTGTCACAGACGTGCTGATGGTGGCGTGCAGAGGCAAAGAGCAGAGAGCTACAGCGCGGAATGAGGTGGGAAGAGCTTCCACCGAAAACGGGGGAAATGAATGGTTTGAAGGACGTGTATCACTTGTATAGCAGTGTAGTGCATAGTATATCACCACAACGTATCTAATCCCATTGTTCCAGCCAGTCTTACCTCCCAGCAAAAGGTGGCCGCCCGATTGGGTGCAATCCAGCTCGAGCTTTTTCAAGTTGGCCTGTAGCCTGCAGTCTTGCACGCATACACATCGATACGCATCAGATACTTGTGGCTCCAGCTTGAGCATACCAACAAGCACAGCATAGCTACCATGGGCGGTCTACTCTCTCCCCTCGGCATCTCGTTCGCAAAGCAGGTCGCAGCATCGCGGTAGGTCGCACTCTGGACATCAGTGGAATCGGACGAGGAGAGAAGAGCTGGGTGAAGTAGCAAGATGGCACCAGCATGCTGACCACAACATGCTTCCCCTCTATGCAGCACCTTTTACCCCAT
The DNA here is from genome assembly GCA_024345325.1 of Cystobasidium tubakii. Lineage (NCBI taxonomy): Eukaryota > Fungi > Basidiomycota > Cystobasidiomycetes > Cystobasidiales > Cystobasidiaceae > Cystobasidium > Cystobasidium tubakii. The sequence continues at coordinate 146,794 of BROO01000005.1, read as the reverse complement.
GGTCAAGCGCATCGCGGACAAGTACGCCAATATCTGCGGATACAGACAGCATGGCTTGAAGTACGATGATCTGCTGTGCGAGGAGAACGACACGGTCCAGAAGGTGGGTGGAAGACGAGAGACTTGTCTACATGTGGCCTATAGAAGAGCGTCAATGCTGACGAAGTATGCTGCTTGTACTCCAGGCCCTCCACCGCCTAACCCCCAGAGAAGAGTACGACCGAGCATACAGGATCAGACTCGCTTCGCAGCTTTCCGTCCTTCACCACGGACTGCCCAAGGAGCAAGTCCTATCAGCCGAGCATGTGCGTGGGCATTTCACTTTCTCTGTATTGCAAATGTGCTGACATGATTGTTCTTCGCTTGTTCGTAAATTAGGACCAGCGATACCTCACCCCACTCATCAAGGAAGTCGAAGCTTCAGAAGAGGAGAGAAAGTTACTCGATACCGCCGTCATCAACAAGTCAAGTCATTAAGCGATGAATACTTATACAAGTAGACAGCGCTTCTGTGGCTTCCGATCTGGGCGTTTGATGTGTGTGGACGAGAAGACGACAGGGCAGGGATAGTTTTGATGCAGTGAGGATGAAGATGGAAGCTGACAAGAGGGAAGCCCTCTTGCTCGCCTTCAATTGTCGCTGGGGTACAGCATATCGTAATCTCCTCTATCCAGTCTCTATGTCGAAGATACCTTTACCCTTGTCGTGTTCAGGTCGACATTCCGACTTGTTTCCGTTTGTACATGATATCCAATGCAACTCTGTCTTTCACCTAAAGAAGCCTGATTCCGAGAGTGGATGAGCTGCATCTTATCTGCAACATCTGTCGTCGGAGGTAACACACTGAGAGCCTGTCCTGGACGGTCAATGGACTACCTTCCTGCCTACCTCGTTCTATATGCGAGCGATCGGGGCACGTTTCTTACGTGAGAATTAAGCGGTGATGATGTCCAATCTACAAGACAGGTTAGGTGATAGACGATGGACATCCTCATGCACCTGATTGTACAATGAGCATAGTCTATCTGTACTGCGAGTCTTCCAGGTCGCGCTTGCCGTCAACTTGCATCCTGACTGTGCACTGCTCATGCACCTTCGCCTCGCCTCATCCGCTATTCTTGACCTCACCAACTGGCCAGCTTTGCATCTTTCCAATTCACTTCATATACCATCATACAGCATGAGCGACCCACTCAAGCTGCCGGACGCGGGCACCTCGCTGTCCGCGTCAGTCTCGTCGACTGGCAGTACCGTCCGTGGAGCAGGTGGTGATGGCAGCCGTGTCAGGCCTGCTTCCACTGCATCTGCGTCAATGAAGGCGCAGTCCGCTTCTCAAGCACGACGACAAGCTGCAGCGAGGCAGTTGTCAACCACTTCATCTGCCTTGGACCCATCCAGCAGCTCGTCCAGCCAGCAAGGCGCACCGCAGCGTATCGTGCCACCACGTCGATCGTCATCAGTCGTGGTCGTCCCTCTAGAAGGCACCGTCACTCCGAACACGCTATTCAGCAGTACTTCAAAGGACCCCTCTGCGCATACGAATCACCTGCTATCTCAGATGCCTCATACTCCGAAGGAATATGTCCTGCCACCTAGCCATACGCAACTCACGCCTCTAAGAGCTCATTACCTGAAACGTGAACTTGTAGGAGGGCAGCTAGCTAGAGAGCTAGATGGCTTAGGCAATCCAGATGCTTTATCTATTATTGGATGGCCATTCACAGAGACGAACCATGCTCAAACCCAATTGGACGCATACGCCACTTCATCCAATACAGCCAGAAGAAATGCTGGAGACGACGAAGAAGAAGATTTACCATTACTACGATTCTTCTTCCATCAATTCGTAATGACCTTTCCATTCTTATCAGAAGTAGATTCAGATGTTTTCTATGCTAAGAAACTACAACCTTTTATAGCTAGTTTTATGTCTAGGAATATATCCATGAATGAAGAAAGAGAAGAAGAAACTGGTATTCAGACTAAGAGACATAAATTAGCTGGTAAAGCTGAAAAACATTTGGGTTTACTTATTTCTTCGGCTGTTAAATTGAATGATAATGGTGGAAGGGAGGAAGTTGTTCGTATTGTTGACGTTAAACCGACTTCTGCACCATCGTCATCTTCTGCACCACCCGTACCACCGAAAGATGATGGAAATCGACGAACGTCCACAAGTAGCGCATCAAGCTGGAATGCGAGGCAGCGTACCCCATCATCAGCTACTACACCACGCACACCAGCAACACCAGCAACTGCAAACTCCCAATTCACGACAGTGACGAACACTACAACTGCTCCTCATGCCAGTACGACGGGTTTCTCAGTCAATGTAGTCGGGGTCAGAAGTATAACCACAAAACATAGATTGGGAAGAAAGAGTAAACATGAAGAATTCTTGGTAAAGACTTCTAGACCTGGATTCCAAGATGCGTATGTTGCGAGGCGATATGGTGATTTTGTCGGCTTGTCGCAGCTGGTGAGTCGAGACAAATTCTGTCAATATAGCCCTTGACATTGACCAACCTCGCTGACTCTGCGTGTTTCTGCAATGGGCTTAGCTTCGCTCTGAGTTCCCAGATTATGATATTCGACCGCCTCCCGCGAAGGACCGCAGGGGTGTCGACGCATCAGCCTCGGCGCAGGCTGCTAATCAAGTACAAGCAGGTTCAATCCTCTCGCCTGCACCAGTCAGCTCTGCCAACACGCAAGACAGCGATAATATCTCCATCTCGGACCATTCTGCACCCGTCACTCTATCACGCGAGCGTAACAGACTCACTTTACGAGCATACTTGCGCAACTTGATGACGAATCAAGATGTTGCAAATTCTCAAGCTTTGCAAGCTTTCTTGCTTAATGGAACTACGACGCTCACTCCGGCTGAAGAAGCTGATGTTGCAAGGAGAGAAGACTTAGATAGATTACGCGAAGCTGAGACTGCCAAATTCAAGTCTGAAGTTTCTAATCGGGTTAGAGAGCTAGAACAACATCTTCGAGGATTCAAAGATGAATTAGTAAAGAAAGATGGTTTGACTAGAGTTTTCGCTACGATACGTGAGACTAAGGATCTGAAAGATTTACCGGTTGAATATCAGAAAGTGATGGAATGGGCGAGAATATCGTTAGCTTCTACTATTTACCAATTATTCCTCGGGACAGATCAATCTTCTGCTATTTTCACACAATTCAAACGCATCAATGGGCTTATGCCTTATTTCATGATGAGGCAGATCTTGAAAATCTCAAACCCTGTTTCGATGATTAGAGCGGCATTGGACCTATTCCTGGCGAGACCTTTTGGATCCCCCTCACTCCTTCAGAGAATGTTCAGCTCTGGCTTAGAAGCGGAAGTCAAGGAATTGAAGGAAGACATGCTTAGAGTGCAAGAGAAGATTGAAGATTCAGTCATGTGTGAGCGTATCAGGCGCTTCATCTACGCTCCGAGGTCGATTCAAAACCGCTATCGAGATGAAGCCAAGAATGAGAATATGGATATCGTTACTGTTATTCTCAGAAGTACGGATGATAATATGCCCAATCTCTCACCTAGTTCTATGATTAGAGTACATAGAGCTTCTGTTGCGCATAGACAGTATTTGGATTGGGTAGCTACACTTGAAGATCCAGAGGAAGAGGACGAAGGACCCGATAATGACGATGCTTGGCTTTATGAGGATTTGCATGTCTTCATGCGCATGTGCATGCGTATAAGAGATAAGGAGCAGATGTTGGAGCTTATCTTCGAGGTGAGCGGATCCAGTCTCCAAATTATGGGACAACTACTGACGCATTTTATCGCGCAGGGTAACACTTCGGACTTGCTGAAGGACATCGTTACCATCTTCTACGAGCCGCTAGCCAAGGTCTACAAAGCTGCCAATATCAGTGATTCGCTTTATGACCTGCAAATGTTCATTACAGACTTGATAAAGACAGTCGAGGCAGCAGAAGCGAGCGTGACATCCGCGGCGATAGATCCACAAAAGACAGTAACTATCTTTATGGACCTCGTACAACGACATGAAGGCGCATTTTACCACTTCGTGCATTCGGTACATAGCAAAGGAGAAGATTTATTCGACGGCCTGATGAGGTGGATTGAGCTGTTCCTCAATTTCATTCGCGAAGGCTTGAATCCAGAGGGGGTCACTTTGGACTTCCTACTTCCCCAGGGCGAAGAGGAGCGCCAAGCTATCATGCGGGAGATAGACGCTGTGATAGGTTACCATCGGGCTTTGAAAATCGCTCACCATGAGCGTTTGCGTCGAAGACTCATCAAAGGTGAAGTCGCTGGTGCTGCTTCATACACTACCGGGTCTGGCGTCGTGGGCTCCCCTGGCCAAGTTGGATTCGGTCCGCAGAGTGCAGGCGAAGAAGCGGCATTTGTAGATGGTGTGCTGAACGGTCTGCACATGACTGGTGTAGCGGACGATATTGACGATCTCAATGCTGAGGAAGACGAAGATAGCGAAGATGAATACGATCATCGGTCAGATGATTTCGTCGATGCACATTCTGGTGAAGATGCGGATTCCCAATTGGCGCATCAGATGGCGGGAACATCAATAAGCCAGAATGGATATTCATCGTGGATGACTCAAGCGCCCACTGCTCCTGTTCAAACAGTCGAGGTAGTCTATCTACCTCCAGATGCTCCCAACTCTGCAAAGACCTCTTCAAGCAAGAAGGGAGGTAAAAGACCAAAAGCTACAAAAATCGAAGAACCTGAATTAGTTGAAATACCTAAATTGGTACCTATATTCACGGAAATGTTGAGACCCTCCTTGGAAACTGCTCAGAGAGTTCAAGTACTTCGTGCTAAACAGAAAAAAGGAAGTAAACATATTAACCCTCTCGGTGCTGCTCTGAGGCGGTAGATGTGCGGAAGTTGGACGACATTCCTATGTATCCCAGTATTTGATCAATGTAAGATTGCAGCTGTAATACTTCTGTCTTCTGGCAAATTAGTCGAAGTCTCTACGCCGCCAGCAGGTGTAGTCTCGTCCATTTGGCTATGGTAACCTGGCGAGCTGTTCTTTGATGACTTTTCATTTCGACGTTGACTGTTAAAGTCTGCAACTCTCGCGCTTGGTATCATACAACAGGTGTAGCGAAGACTGGCCTGTGGCCTGTGGCCTGTGGCCGTAGTAAGCGGGTTCTTATAAGAGTCTACCATACAGGCTTGTGGCACATCTCTTTGTGCATTGTCTCGGAATGTCTCCAGGCTAGAGTCTGATGTTCTGCCGAGCACTGTTATATTATCTCTCGTCAGTGTGTGCTTGCTTCGACAATCGTTATTCAGATTCTTACGTATCGAACCGTGCCACACTGCGAGCATTGCAATAAAGACCCCCCATCTGTAGCAACTGACGCATTGCATCTCGGCATACAGCAACTACGTATGTTTGCTTTCAGATGTCGTGCCTGCCTGACCTGATCCAGCTCCGCATCATCCGTTCCGTTCCGCAGAAGAATGAAGAGGATGCGGGGTGGCGATCTCTCGTTTTCTGTTGTTTTGTACTCTATCTGCTTAAAAGATGTCGTATTGGCGATCACAGGGGAATTATCGGCTTTCTTTCCTTTCTGTGTAGCATAGTATCGCTTATCCCACCAGTCGAGAAAGTGTAGGACTCGCTGGACCTTTGCATCTGCGGAGAGGATGCGTATATTTTCCTCTGGCTCAAAGAGAATCAGACTGCCAAGTAGCTGACAGTAATCGTATATCATTGAAGAAACGCTGATTCCGCCCGCCAGACTGCTTTTTACGTCAGCTCCTCTTTCTTCCCATCGGTGTGCTCGTTCATGCAGCCTGTCCAACATTGTCATGATAAGATTTTTGCGGGTCTCTCGATTTTGCGCTAATCGGAAGAACTTGTCAAAGTATGGATTACCATTCAGGTGGACTAGCATGTACCCATAGGCATTGGCAATTTGCATATCCTCCAACGCCACTGACTTGTTCCATTCTTCCGCTGTAGCTGGTGCAGGGGGTACGAGATAGTGATTAACGAGTTGGGGTAGATAGAATGCACAGAAGCGAGAGAAGACGACATCTTGCTGTAGAGGATGCTCTAGGAGCAGGCGTGGTATCTTATTCGAACAATGGAAGTCAGCATGCTATTGGAACACTAGATGATCGGAGTATCAAGAAGCCTTGTACATTCAACAGCAGCAGCAGCAAGAAGACTCACATACAGCAGATTGAGGATGTCTACTTTGTGCTGCTCGGTTCTTGCGGGAGGTGCGCCAATACGGCTGTCTCGGAAGCCTGCAAAGAAATTCAGCCTCTGACTCTGCCTCTATGCTGCTCGAAGCCAGCCGAAATACCGTATCCCCGAATTCTGGAAGCCTCACCTAACAAGACCGCAAAATCATCACTTCTTGGATACATCTTCATCTTCTTTACCTGTTCATCGTCAACAGGCATGGCGCTGGGATACACGGCCGCCATGGCTTGAACGTGTCGCTTGTGGGTGAGGCCGTTGACCTGCACTGGTTCTTATGAACAACGCGCGTCCGCGCACTGCGCGACCGACAGAGAGAAGCCCTACTGGCAGTATCACACTGCTGCAGCAGGGCCGAATGAGAGGGGTTCTTTGCAAACGCTCTTGACTATGTTGTTCAAAGCCAAGTCAACAGCCTTGCCGTTTGCTGTAAGCTACTTGCACCACGCCGCCTTCCAGATCATATGGTGCAACTTGTAGGACCGAATGACCGAAGGTCCCAAGTCAAACTGGTTCCACAGAGGAAACATTCGAAGCAAACTATAACTATGCTACATTACAAAAATACTGCTCTATTGCTTAAGTCTGCTCCTGCAATCCTATTAGCTACTGAATCCAGCCCTCGTCATCGGCTTCGGGGTCTACTGTCGTGACAGGCGGTTCTTCCGCTATCGGCTCGACCTCTACACGAGCTAGTATATTGGCGCTCTCTCCCAGCTCTAACTTAGCTAATCCTGCGAATGATTTGATAGCCAGAAGCGTCTTGGCCTTCTCCACTGTGACGGGTTCTTCAGCTGCAGACTCAACTAATCCTACTACTGTCTGCCTGCCCTGCCGGTCCAACTTCTCCACCATCTCATCATACGCCAAACGATCATGCTTCATCGCCCCCTCTAACCATGCTGAAATAGCCGCTATCAGTCTTCTCGAGATGAATAAAGGTACGTCGCTTCTCGTTCCGACAGCCAGAAGCAGGTTGAACATGTGACTGCCCCAATCTTTTGTTTCTGCCCATAGAATATCATGCTCCGGTGTCGTCGAGTGAGGGTCGATAGCACAGAAGCACCAAGCTTCAAGAAGGTCAAGCCAAGCTCGCGTAAAAGGCATCTGCTCAAATGGGTGTTCGGTAATGTAATCTTCGATCTCCCTAAACAGTGCTGCAGAGGTGTTGCATGTAGAACAGCCCAGGCCATATCTTCCATACGCAGTGAAAATATTCAGAGCATTGGAAGCCAATTCGTAGCCAAGCTTCTGCAGCTGCTCCTCCAAATGCCAAGGTTGAACAGCGATGTATCGAAGAACGCTTTGCTCCACGCGGCGAGTAATGAGGGTCTCGGCATTCGTTCTCGATATTGATATAATAGTGCTGAACAATTCGCAGGCTCTAGGGTCGGGAAGAACAGAAGACGGGGTAGGAGGCCATGGGACCTGGAGGAAGGTGCGTCCAAGGTTTTCCAGGAGAAAGGGTGCTTCGACGATCTCAGCTGAGACAAAGTCTTCGCGGGTGTCGAGTAAGGAGTGGAGGATGCTGAGGATGGCCAGAGCAGATAGATGAGGGAGATCGAAGTTGACTGATAAGAGATAGCTAAAGCTTTCTAGAGGTGCCGGCTTCACTGTCAAGATAGCCGCAGCTGTATTCAAACGTGTTCTTTCGAGAGTTGCATACTGCTCCACCAGGGCTAGAGCTGCCGCGACCACACCGATGCTCTTGTCCGCAAGCCCACGAGCACAGCTTTCGATGATGGCAGTTACATTGTCGGATTTGACTAGCACCTCCGAAGCTTCGTCGTTCGAATTAGCATGCAATGAGAATGCTTTCAAGAGTACCTGGAAAGCGAGTACTCTCTGACCCATAACTGCTGACTGTGTGAGCTGCAGCAGCTCAGTGAGCGTGAGCTTTTCTCCAGAACCTGCATGACGGTGACCTTCGTGAGAATGGTAGTCCAGAACAGTGGAATGACTTTGCCCGGACAGGTCGAAGCGGATCTGTTGCCCTTTGCGACCCGGCTTACTTGACGCATCTCCTTTCGAATTATCTTTCATCCAGTCGAGATTTGCACTGAGAGGCTCTTCAGGAAAGTACTTCTGCCGTATAGATTCTGGATCATCATCGAATACATCGGAGGATAAAGATGTGGCAGTTCTCGCTGACGGGAGTGGAACTTCCGGTGCTGGAAGAGGTATGGCTTGCCTTACAGGTTGCGGTGAAGGAGAACGCGAAGGCGGATTGCTGTACGAGAGTTGATCATTGAACCTTACTGACCGAAGTCTCTGTCCGAGCGCTTCGCCGTTTTCAGCAGCACTGGCTGGACCTGTTCCTGCAGGGCGCGTTTCTGAATGCTGCTGGAGCGGACCTTTGAGTTCCCCTTCATGCGTGTCGCCTGGTAACATAATACTGCGGCTTTGCAGGAAGTCGACCATATCCCCTCCCAACATAGACATAAGTTCTTTTTGCGCTTCCAGAATCTCCTCTTCCGACATTTCTCCCAATTTTTGGTTGTTCTCGGCATCGATTTCTGCGTGTATTGAGCCAGCGTCATCTTTCGGGGATCTATGAGTACTTGGAAGGAAGGTGGTCTGCGCGTTCTTCTGTTCGACTGTATTTGATTCCTGTGCTCCGGCTTTCTGTCGCAAAGAAGCCTTGAAACGTGACTCTTTCGGTTTGGATGAAGACTGCGGTCGTCTCTGCGCTACAGGAAAACCGGTGCCTTGGAGTGGGCGAAGCGGTGCCTGTACTTCATGCCGTCCTTTTTCCTTGACGTCTCCTAGCAAGCCGCTCGAGGTCGGGACCGACAAGGGCGCTCTGACCGCCGGCGCATCGAGGTCAAGGTCGAATCGATCACCTTCATTATGCAGGTTCGCAGAAGGACCTTTGAGCTGAGGAACCTGCTGAGAAGTATTCGATGACTGCTTCCCAGTACCTACGGCGGGCGGAGCTCTGCGGGAGACTCTGGCCGCGGGAATGAACGAAGCATCTGCGCTCGTTAAATCGGCCGGATCTTCGAAGCTCTTGTCAAGGCGTGTGCTGCTAGACATGGCACAGCTCAAGTCAATCTTTCAGGTGGACTGTCGATGTCGACTCAACATTGAGTGGACTATGCTTCCCAGCTATGTCTCTGAGCGGCTGGATTGTAACAAGAGAAGAAACTACATTTCGCTCTGCCTTCGAAAGAAACGAAAAGCTCGATCGCGGAACCCTTTACGGAAAGAAGAGCATAACAGGCAACTTGCATCCCATACAACCGAAGAACTGTTGGAAGTCACCACGAACATGCACAAGCAACAACGAAACTATCATTGCCAGGCCAAGGTTCTGATGTTACTTCGGAAAAGCATTGCTACAGCATAAAGCGACGAATGATAACAGCCAATGCGCGGGATCTCCCAGTCATCCTGGACGCATGCACTAAGTATAGTCGTAGCTCAACTTGCAAAACCATCTTCAGAGTAGCTTCTCCATCTGTCGGAAACTAACTGCGATCTTGTCTCCGGCCCGCTGATCCTGCTTCCATCAGTTCCGCACCTACTCTTCGTACGAAACAACGTAAACATAGCCGTTATCTCACGGAAAGTTCGAAAAAATGCCACCACAAAGACTGCACAGCTGTATCGTCTGGTCAATCATTCCTTGCCGATATCATGTAAGCACCTAACGCAAGCTATCCTTGTCCTCCTAAAGATTCCAATGATGCAGGAAATCAGGGGTATGCCAGATCTACATGGTATCGGCGGATTTATATCAGATATTGGCTGATACAGGCTGAAACAGTAAGCTTCTGCGTCATCTCCATTCTTCCCACGTTGCTTACAACCATAACTGATCTTCTTCTTCGTTTCTTCTAATCTCTCATATGCAGCTCGAAGGCAGAACCGGCGACGCCTGAAGACGATTGAGTCTGTCGCGCAGGCTCTGTCAGCTTCAAGCAGTGGCATACCTTCACAGCGAGGAAATTATAGGCGCAGGCGTGAAGATACAGTTTTTGAAGAGAGGATGAAGAAGCAAGGAAAGGAGCACCGTTGGGTAGTTTCGTATATGTGGAAGAAGGAATGTATGTTTGTGAACGTTGAATAAGAATTGCAACAAACATGAAGGCGAAAACGGGTGTTCAGTAGAACGAGCTGCTTTAGCAAAGTCGAGATTGGAGCTCCCGAGAGTCTTCTTGTAACGCGAGGGGGCTCGAGCACGGAGGCATGCGTCAACACGACGAGGAGATACAGCAGAGGGATTGTCACTTCGTGCATACTCCGTGGAGTCAACAAGTACTGTAACGTGCACTTGCCTTGCTTCCTCTCCTTCACATACGCGTCCGAAAGCTACTTCTTCCTCCTCCCACTTTTTTCGCCACCACCATCATTCGCGCAGGATGTTCTTTCACAAACAAACTCGTTATGTTGTCGTCTCCCCGTACACATATCGTTCGCACAGCATCACTGCGAGCCCAAAACAACAATCCTACCACCCATCCGCTGTTCCGATGACCAAATGAACTCGACGGATCGATCAGGCTCCTATACGTAGGCAAGGCATCCGGAAATGCTACCAAGGATGGTTTCGATGGGGAGCCGCTCGAACATTTTCCAGCAATTCCGGTCACCGCATGAATAACCATCAATACCCTGTACAAAGCGTACTTCCGATAGGCTGTCAGTGTGATCCGTTATATCGATGGGTTGAACATAGCGGCAGCCATCTCGTCTTAGTATAGGTATCCGCATGGATAATGGCCTCTTCGAGTTCAAGAACCGCAGCAAACGTTGTGATGCATTTTGTGTTGTCCCCAAACTGGAGGCAGGGGCGAGAAAGGCAATAGTCCGACAAGGCAAGCGTGAATGAAGAGACGCAACCGTAGACTGCTTCAAACCAGCGTGCCAGTTCCCCGAGGACGTAGCCGCTTGCTTGATCTATCTTTGCGAAACATTTGGTGGCAATCCTTCTTGCAAGAGGCTAGATTCAAAGTGTCTGTCATCGACTGCGTAGCTTTGAACCACCAGCTGCCAACATCGTAACCCTACATGGGCTTTGAGGTGTATTTGTCAATTCAGCGCACGAGGGTCAACGAAGGTCGGAATACATGGAACTTTAACAGGCCGCATGTCCGACCCCGTAGCCAATGCTGCTCGTCATACGCCATGCGGCAATAGTTTCACCGAAGAGTTGAGATGTGCAGTCTATGAAGCAGTGCTTCACGGAACACATTCAGTCACATATGGACTATTAAGCAAAGGATTCGCTCGTGTTACACTTCCGCACACGCCCAAATTGGATGCAGCTGGTGCCATCAGGCAGCTCAAGAATGGCAAGCCCTTATCTTGAAACTCAGCTGCTATTGATGTGGAGGCTTGGAAGGAGGCCATTATCGACCATGGCATCCCGCAGCTACATCCAAGACCTGACGATAAGTCTGAACCCGATCTTCGCGAAAAGGGTACTGTTCATTCAGTCCTGAATGGCAACGACGATTACTCGATTCACTTCTACGACGACAGAGATCGCTGCCTGTTCAGCTTGCACTCTCAGAGACCCGACGAGCACGGTCTATTGGAACCGCAAGGGGCCCAGCTATGAATTGAAGTCTGCAGGAAAGCGGTAGAGTATTTCCACGAGTACAGTGCCTACAACAAAGCCCGCGTCCAGCATCGTCGAAAGCGTCAGAAAGTCTTTTTAGCAAACGAGGAACTCGTTCCTGCGGCTTGACATCGTGGGCAAGTTAGGCATCACATTCGCAGTCCATAGACGCCAAAGTTTACCAAGCCATCCAACCCAAACGGAAATATGCACAAAAAAAAAAAAAACCACCGAGAGACGCTATACACGTGTCTTTCAGCCGATACGTCTCTCACATCCCATACGATAGAGGAAGACAGGGTTGTCGAAAGTCACCACGAACATGTACAAACGAAAACGCAGCTCTCGTTCTCGGTCTAGTGGTTCATCTCGGCGAAGGACTGCACCGGCCTGAAGCAACAAACGATTCAGTCAGCTGCACGAAATCTCCCATAATAATTTGTCATTGCGCTTCCGAGAATCTCCTCCTGTCATTTGTCCCAAGCTTACGTTGTTTCTGAAGTGACAGCTCCACTGTCAAGACCGCCGCTCCTGTATTCAAATGTGTTGTCTCGAGAGTCATACTGTTTCATCGGAGCTAGAGCTGCAGCAGCCACACCGATACTTTTGTCCGCAATTCCACGAGCAGAGCCTACCATGATAGCAGTGACGTTGTTGTATTTCACAAGTACCGGAGAAGATCCGCCGTCTGTAGCATGCAATGAATTGCTTTCAAGAGTACCTGGAAAGCGAGTACTCTCTGACCTATAACTGCTGACTGTGTGAGCTGCAGTAGCTCAGTGAGCTTGAGCTTCTCTCCAGAGCCTGCATGACGGTGACCTTCGTTAGAATGGTAGTCCGGACCAGCCAGACCAGTAGAATGACTTTGCCCGGACAGGTCGAAGCGGATCTGTGGCCCTTGGCAACCCGGCCAGTGAGCCCCGCGAGATAGCCAACACCCCGTACCGAGAGGCAGTAGGTGGATTTCAATGGACTGCAATCGCCACAAGACCCGATGTGATCTATCCGGCAGGAGTCTTAGGGCAGTTTACACAAGACCCTAGACCTGAACACCGGAAAGCTGTGCAGCACGTGCTAAGATCCGCTGTTGCAGTGGCTTCTCACCTCATCAGCTAAAACAGCCAACAGGTATGTTGTAAACTCGGAATGTACTTACCTTATCAGCTAAGAGAAGTCAACAGGGAGCATCACTTAGCAGATTGAGAAAGACGCTCAGAATCCTGGTTTACGATTTCGAAGCTAACAAGCGATTTGTACAATGAACTTGTGCCTGCGAAGAATCTCGGCACCGAAGGTGACGAGGCGCTCTTCAACAAGTTGGGAGCAAGACGACGAGGGAACGATTATCGACATTGTTGCTTGTAGTCTCTCAGCATCAAGCTCATAGCAAGTTACCATTCATAACAATCTGCAGGCCAGGCCTATACTTCGTGAACAGACCAGGCGCCCTTCACCCCCGTCTGAGTGGTCATTCGAATCTGACAATGTCTCCAGATTGACAGTGTAAATGTGGCAGTTATGTAGCTCCTGCAAGGATACCTTTTCAGCCTTGACATAGTCGGAAGTCGTACAGTGCTTCAATTTCCGAAACGAATGGCTATTAATTGCATGCACCGGCAGGGGCCAAGAACTTGCATCCTTGGTGACTGCAATCGACAAAAAGGGTTCAATGAAACACAGTAGCGCAATTGCCATTGCACTGATGTTCTGGCGAGACTTTGTCGTGTGGTAGATTGCCTTTGGATCATGCTCGTCAGTTTTTTAAGGTTATGGCATCATCTAAGGGCGGCGCGATCCATGCAAAAAGAAAGACAAGATTCCGCCAAAAATACAAGGTTCTATCCGGGTTCGAACCGGAGACTCGAGGAGATCTCTTTCAAAACCTCACGTGCTAACCACTACACTATAGAACCGCGATGCACATAAAGGTCGTAAATAACTGTAGATCCTTGCAGTGTACGTTGTTGCAGCATTTTTTTCCAAATCCGCCGACCCGGCGCAAGCAGCTAGATTGTGCCCGAGCCAGTCAAATCCTGCTGGAGGGGGTTTTAGTGGGTATACTCGGATCTAGAGAGGAGTCCCACACTGTACGGCTATAATGATATCACGTTGTAGTCGTGCGTGCGTAATGCATTTCCCCCAGCCACGTTAAATCCAAAACAAATATTAAAATTCCGGATTCAGGAAATCTGGGAGTAGGCTCCAGCACGGTACGCACGGACTGGCAGCCCGCGAGGCCGAAACACTCTTCCAAATCGTTATCGTAAGCACAGCTTGTAATCCTGAATGCTCAGAAGTGGTTGCCTTGGCCTTCTGGAGGCTTCAGAGACATTCCCTGGGTTCGGTCAGCTCTCGATCGGTTCGTCAGATTTGCTTTCACAGGACCGCCATGTCGCCCGTATAGGCTGAGCTTGAATTGACTGAAACACACTGTTACGAAACATCCAAAAATCGCAACATGGGCAACTGCGTTATACTGCCGTTACGCGTCTGTCCTACAGAGTTATGATACAAGAGTGGCTCCTTGGTGCTATCAGAAAGTAGTTTTCGAACTGCATCGTGCTCTCATTCGTCTCGCTTGCTGGTGTGGCAGTTGGGAATTCCCTGAAGAATCTTGCAGCACCTAACGCAAGCTCCAAGGTTGCCAGGTGCATTCCGATGCAGACTGGCAGAGGCAACATAATCAGCGTAGGTTGGACAGGCGTTGCATCGCAATTTTCTCACTTCGAGTACCTCCCCCGTAAGGCATGTAAGCATCTTTCATCGCCTGGCTCGGTGACTGCCACCTTTGTGGCCAGAATGTATGTGGATCAGGGAAGACTGACGCATCTCGGTGTAAGGTATAGGCCTGAGTCGACACAATGACCCCTTCAGGGATAAAGTGTCCACCTAGGATTCGACCGCCGTTGGGGACGCTTCTCGGAAGAGCGCCTGCGAAGCCCATTTCAGCTCTTAAACTTCGTAGCCAGAGGGTGGAAGCTTACCCGGGGCCGCGCCGTACAGTCTGAGAGTTTCCTGAATAACCAAGGACAGGAACGGCAGGTTGGCTGCTTCATGAGCGGTGAAGCCGTCTCTGAGATCGCTCAGTTCCTCAATGAGTGTCTGACGAATTTGCTGATCGGCGGTCAGGACAGCATACACAAGATATGCCAAAGTCACTGCAGTGGTATCGGAGCCTGCCACGACGAGGTTGCTCGCTTCACGCTCGATCTGCTCGATGCTGAGGGTGTCCGCGTCCCCCGCCGCAACCATCTTGGCGAAGATAGTGGTTCTGTCAAACTTCTCCCTTGAGCCTTCGCGTCGAATCTCAGCAAGCGCAGCTTTGCCTGCGGCTCGAAGCCTTTTATTTGGTCGAAGAAGATTGTTGATGAGAGACAGCCACGGAAGTTCAACCGTTATACCAGATAGCATCATGACAGACTCTAAATCTTTGATGAATTGCGTTTTCTGAGAGTCAATGCAGACATCATGAGTATCCATGACATCCTAGAAGGGCCTTTTTGATGCATACTTCTCCCTTTTCCAAGCTTCCAAAGGATTTCCCGAACGAAAGCGTGGCAATTACGTCGTTCGCCTACATGCGATACAGTCAGCGAAAGTCATTGCAGGACTTGAAGACTTCGTCAAATACCCAAGCGGATTTGATTTCCGCAGTTACTCACCATGTAAGTATACCAAGCTAGAATATTTGCCTTGCCTTCACTTGCAATCTCGCGCTTGATGCCGCTGATTGCCATATTGACTTTTTCTTTCACTACATCTTCCCATTCGACTATAGCACTCTTCGAAAATGCGCTGGCAAACAACTTTCGACGCGCTGCATGTATCTTGGGCTCTCGCATGGAGAAAATGCCTTTGTCGACTTCGGCAAAGTCTTCTTGGGAGAATTTGCCATACCAGGGAGCTTTCAGGAAATTGCCCCCGATGCGATGTATTTCTTTCACCGAGAGCACATCGGATATCGCAACTTCGTCGGGAGAAAGGCGGACACAAGGACCTACGATGCGATTCGTCGGTTATGAGGTCAGTCTTCCTGGAGTGATCCCGACCTCCAGGAGCAAACATACCATATTGTTGGTGCAACTTGTCAACGTAGTATATGCGCTTGCCACTGATAGTAGCAAGACGGAGAGGCCAGTAGGACACGCGATTCCAGATGGGACCAGGTACATGATAGATTGGACTGGTGAGGCAGCTATATACGACCTGTATGACAGCACAGAGTGACAGATCAGCAGGTCAGTATAGGTCTGTGGCTGCAGTGACAGAAGCGGACATCCTACATTGACGATCTTTGTCAAAGCAAGCAATCCAAAAGTGAAGGTGGCTAGCCTGCCAAGGCTGTATAGCCTGTAGTCTATGAGCATCGATGCCACCATTGCAGGGGTCGATCCATGAGTGGCGTCTTCTGAAGGTGGCATTTCTGCTTTACTTGATTGACCACGGTGGAATTGATGCTGGTTTGCTTGCCGGGACACGTAGGCTAGAACCAGTGTGGGGGAATGCTTGAAGAGGAGGGTTATCTGAGGAATGTCCACGAAGCGACAGGCTCGCGGGTGGGGCCCCTCCGTCAGGTTGCCACTCCGCAAATCTGAATCCCGAAAGTCACTTTCAATACTACGGAGTCAAGCTCTAAACACCGCTGATTCCAGTCCTGTCAGTCAAATTCGGCCGTCACGAAGATCGCCAGCAAGCGCCAGCTGAGTCTGGGCTTTCCTCCAGATTCCAGCGTCACACTGCCTCAACCTTCTACGAATGCACAAGTGTTGAAGAAGCGCCTATACACTGTGCCGAGCCGCTTGCTCATCTTCTCGTCTTCGTGGAGCGTCAGCGACATCGATCTGTTCTCTGTGACACCTCAATTCATGCCATGCAGCTCGTCTTCTAGCCTCCTTCGAAGCTCTGACCCGCACTGAAACCTTCTCCGTTGTCTACGGTGTATGGGATCACGGCTAGTAGACTGGCCTGCGAAAACTGCAGCCTTATGCTATCAGCTAAGAAAATGACGAGAATGATCGAAAAGCCCAAGACCAAGTCTCGCCAAAACATGGACGCGAATTGCAATTGCGCTGATTTGCATTGACTGCACTAATTCTTCGCTTTTTGTCGCTTGCCTCTCCAAGAATGCAGCTCTAGGTTTCAGTCCCTACGCGTACACGCATCAAGAGGCCTGATCCTGTACAATGGCGCCAAGAGGTTTCGTAGCTCTTCGAGATTCTGAAATCGAAGAACTGTACAAGGACTTCGACCATGACAAGGATGGAAAGGTATCGTTCCAGGAGCTGGAGGAGACGCTGAAGCGCGTACATGAAGAGATAGCTCCTAACCCAAAGCGACACCACCTGAATCATCCTGAACGTAGCAAAACTGGAGCTAGTGAGAGGTCGGACCAAGAAAAGACAGGACGGCCTGCAGAAAAGCATCGTGATAGTGACCTACACAACTTCTTGTGCCGACTCATGCCCGGATGTGACGATTCAATGACCAAAGACGAGTTCTTCAAGCAAGTGCGATCCTGGAACATACCCTCTCAAGAGCAGGCAAGCTCCGACAGCGATGAGGACGAAGCGAGGGATTATGACCGCAGACTTCCATTTCGACGAAGATGGACAGCATGGTGGTCTGCCAAGGGACCCGAAGTAGCTTTCCTCACCTTCGTATCTGCCCTCATACTCGCTTTCTCGCTGTGGCAAGGCCTGATATACGGAACGAACGGTCAAGCACGTGCTGCTTTGGGTGGTGGCGTTGTAGCAGCGAAGTTCAGCGCCGGAGCTCTCTACCCGACATTTTTCTTCCTCATTTTATCGATGAGCAGGTGGGTCGCGACGTTCTGCCGCAAGTCGTACCTTGTCTCTCGCTTCATCAATTGGGACCTGTCGCAATCCTTTCACATCAAAATGTCATGTGCAGCATTGGTGTTGTCCTTGACACACGCAATATCTCATATGACAGGTACATTCGTGTATGGGTCGTCTGAAAATCGACAGGCTGACCTCCAAAAATATCTCGGCGCAAGCTACGTTCGAAGATCATACTCTGATTACATGTAGGCTACACAGTCTGCGCGTTCTTCCTGTATTGAATGATTGATGATGCCTCGCAGAGCCTCGCGTCCAGGATGGACAGGCCTTACGGCTCTGGGCAGCTTTATTGTCATCGGACTCACCAGCATACCCTGGTTCCGCAAGAAGT
Organism: Cystobasidium tubakii; assembly: GCA_024345325.1. Taxonomy (NCBI): domain Eukaryota; kingdom Fungi; phylum Basidiomycota; class Cystobasidiomycetes; order Cystobasidiales; family Cystobasidiaceae; genus Cystobasidium; species Cystobasidium tubakii. The sequence continues at coordinate 128,809 of BROO01000005.1, read as the reverse complement.
ATTACGAGGTTTTCCAGCTGGCACACATGCTTATGTATCGTAAGTAATGGCGGTTGTTTTACGTATGCCGATACTTGGTTTCAGTAACATCATGCACATGTCTACAGTCATGTTTGCCATGTTAGCTATACACGGAACCGCAAAACTGTGTAAGCGCAGCACATGCACGAAATTGGTAGCCTGAATGACCCTTCTCCTTCAGTGCAAGCACCTATGATGGGCTACTGGCTCGTCTTCCCAGTCGTATGTGTGCTCCTGGAGAGATCTCGTCGGCTCTACTTGACTTTTTTCAGCCATCATCCAGCTAGATTAGAAGCTCTAGACGATGGCACGGTTGTCATTACAGCTGAAAAGCCAGAAGGGCAGAAGTGGAGAGCGCGTGCAGGTCAATATGTAAGTCTTTCTCCCCAGCTACCTAAGGCAGCTACTTATAGCCGGGCTCCGAATAGGTACTTCTGCAGGTCCCTACTGTATCGCGCTTCCAGTGGCACCCCTTCACCATCAGTACATGCATTGGAAGTCGCCTGCAAATTCACATCAAAGCGGACGGAAACTGGACAGACAAGCTACACAAGATGGCTAGTGCAGCTAAAGATGGACAGGACGATGACTTTACGATGATTCGTGTCGGACTAGATGGGCCATTTGGCGCACCGGCTCAGCGTTTCTATACGTTCGACAAGTCCATCATCGTGTAAGCATACGGCAAGGTCTTGCCTGGAAGGAAGCTGATTAATGTCTCTCGTTCCTTAGCGGTTCTGGAATGTAAGTCAGATCTCCCTCAGCCGACAGACGGTTAGATGCTGATGTACTCCCGTTTGTGTTCCTCCGCCGAGCAGTGGAGTGACACCCTTCTCAGCATGCCTTACCGACCTCGAGGAGAACTTCAAGGCCCAAGGTGATCCCTGGAAGCTCACACGAAGTCGTTCATTTGGCCCGGGAAGGAAACGCACCATGACAAGCAGTCGACCAGCGTCGCCAAGTAGAATTCAATCAGCATCGGTCAGCGAGGTAACTGTAGCTGAATGGCACCCGCCGCCTGCTGGAGCCGAAACTGCTAGAAAGGAGTCAGCCATCCAGATCAGTACAAAACTGAATCCGGGAAGCTTCGGAATTCGCCGATGCGACTTCCACTGGTCTGTACGAGAGAAGAACGATTTGCTCTGGTTTTCCGACCTTCTGAACCGAGCCGCCGAATTAGCCGAGACAAATCAAAATCTCACCCTGAACATTCGAGCCCACATCACTGCAAAGCGAAAGAAACTTTCTACGCACGTCTTCAGATACCTTCTCGATGGGTACAGAACGAAGGACTTCCCTTACTCAGCCTTGACAGGCTTGAGAATAACTTCAGAGTTCGGCAGACCCAACTATGAAGCTATCCTGACCGAGTATTACGAGGACATGAAGGAGCAAGGATGGCATGGAAGGGTCGGCGTCTTCCATTGTGGACCACCTATCGTTGGAGAGATGCTTGCAGATCAATGCTCGCAGATCACGGCTAGGGCTGCTACTGAGGGCACTGGAATGCGCTTCATGTTTCATAACGAGGTCTTTGGTTAGGATAGCCGGAAGTTGCTTAGATCTGTATCTGCTTCTTTTGTCTCGCTCGCTTAGATGGTGAAGGATCCATTACCACACCTCTCGGCCTATGAAATTTCGTCATGCTGTCCGTAGACCGGCCATGTCGCGCTGTTGGCAGCACAGACCCTTCTGTCATCACAATCTGGGCCAGATGGACACAGTTTTCAACTATCATACATTTGAGCTCACGAAACTGCAACGCGGATCATGAAGCACGCCAGCTTTCGGACCCCCGCGCGGGGTGATCGAGCTGACCAGAGAAAGTACTGTCTGCCACCGCACCTGCTTTTCACCATTACAGACCTAGTCTGCACTCTCTTCAGATGTGTTTCCCCTCTAAGCTCCCTCGTGGACGGTTGTCGGGCGCCACTGCATCGTCGCAGCAAGTTTGCAACGCTGATGATTCGCGTCGAACCGTGGTGCCGACTACTTCATCAAGCGCACCATGCAAACATGCTCCACTCCGCTTTCAGTAACGCGCGCCAGCCTGTGCCAGGTAGCCGTACCAGTCTCTATTTAGCAATGCGAGTGTAAGTTGGCGATCCTCAGCCAGGTCACGCCCCTCACAGCCTCCCGTACTCATTTCGGGACGGCTACGGGATGAGACCAGCAAACCGGTGCTCTGCCTTTGACGCTCCAGGCTGCCCAAGTGCAGGTCGACTTCATGACCACCAAATGAACCCAATGCATGCTATCAGCTGCACACAATATCACGGTGTCAGATGTCACCGAAGGCTATCGTGCCGTTGAGCGAGCGCGAGATAGAGGAGCTTCACAACGATTTCGACCACGACAAGGACGGCAAGGTCTCATTCAGAGACTTGGAAGCAACATTGAAGAGGGTTTATGATGAACTGGCTCCTGTACCGCTCCGCCATCACCTAACTCATCCTTCTCGCAGTACTTTGAGAGCCAAGATACGTAGAAGCATATTCGGACAAGAGCGTGAACCCAGTAGAAAGCGTACACATCCTGCAAAAGTAACCACTTCTGTACCGGGTGATCAGCGTAGCGATATGCACGACTTTCTCTGCAGATTGCTGCCAGGATCCGGTGACTGGATGACGAAGAGGGAGTTTTGTCGCCAAATAAGATCATGGAACATCCCATCGCCAGACCAAGCTTCCCAAGACAGCAAGGACAATGACGCCCGTCGCTATTACTCTAGTCTACCTCGGACTCGACGATGGTCAGCCTGGTGGTCGGTCAGAGGGCCAGAGATGGCCTTTCTTGCATTTGTACTTGTCATGGTCCTGTCCTTTTCTTGTTGGCAGGGCTTGAAGTATGCTATGAACAAGAGAGCTCGGACAACTTTGAGCGCTGGTGTGGTAGTGGCCAAATTCTCTGCCGGAGCTATGTACCCAACCTTCTTCTTTCTCATCATCTCTATGAGCCGCTGGCTGGCAACTGTGTGTCGAAAATCATATGTCCTCGCTCGCTTCGTCAACTGGGATCATTCACGATCGTTCCACATACAGATGTCGTGTTTAACTCTCTTTCTTTCACTCACGCACACCACCGGACATCTTTCAGGGACCTTCGTCTACGGGTCAGCCCCCGATCGTCAAAAGGCAATGCGGCAAGTCCTAGGCAAAAGCTACATCCGTCGCTCCTATGCAAACTTTGTGTGAGCGAAAAGTTCAGTAACGCATTCTATCTGTATCTTGGTACCTGACTATACGGCTTTGCAGAGCATCGCGCCCCGGTTGGACTGGTCTCACCGCTTTGGGCGCATTCATCGTAATTGCTGTGACAAGCACACCTTGGGTTAGGCGCAAAAACTATGAGATTTTTCAGATGGCGCATATGCTCATGTATCGTGAGTTGTGCGAGTCTTACAGAAAGTATCAAATCTATGCTCACCAATATGATATTCTTGTCAGTCATATTCGCTATGCTAGCCATGCATGGAACCGCCAAGCTGTGTAAGAGCTTCAAAGAGGCGTCAGAGAAGCGATGGCTGACTCGCTGCCGGCAGTGCAAGCGCCTATGTTAGGCTACTGGCTCGTCCTGCCTGTCTTATGGGTCCTTTCTGAAAGGCTGCATCGGCTCTTTCTGACCTTCTTCGCACAATATTCAGCCAAGCTGGAAGCGCTCAATGACGGTATTACCTGTATTACACTCGAGAAATCAGAAGGGAAGTCGTGGGGCGCCCGCGCAGGTCAATATGTATGTCCTTCTTGGGGTCTCTCGTGAGTAATTACTCACGAACTTGCGTCGATTAGGTTCTCGTGCAAGTGCCGGACGTATCGCGTTTTCAGTGGCATCCCTTCACTATCAGCAACTGCATTGGAAACAGACTACAACTCCATGTAAAGTCCGATGGGAACTGGACAGCAAGGCTGCATGAAGTAGCCAGGGCTTTGGCGTCGGGTGAAGGTTACTTCACAACAGTAAAAGTTGGAATTGATGGGCCTTTCGGAGCACCCGCTCAGCGATTTTACACCTTCAACAAATCGATCGTTATGTGAGTAGCCTTCCCCGACCGAACTGTTCAAAGCTAGCTGCTGATGATTTTCATATCTCGCAAGCGGTTCTGGCATGTAAGCTCCACCGAAGTATGCTTTGTAACCACAGCTTGTTGGCTGACGCGACCTACTACGCAGTGGCATGACACCCTTCTCAGCTTGCTTAGCAGATTTAGAAGAGCATATCAAAGCAAAAGAAGACCCCTGGAAGGAAACGCGCATTAAAATCGTTTCTTCCTGTCGGAAGCCGAACAATGGTAGACCATGGGCCACGCCAACTTCCCCAACAATCTCATTCCGAAGGCGAAATCAAAGAAGTCGCCGCCTACAAACTCTCTGTCGCTCGTGCACTCAAGACCGAAGTTCTCTCTGTGAAAACTACTGGCAAATCAGAGTCCGGAAGTTTTGGCATTCGACGCTGCGACTTTCATTGGACAGTCCGAGACAAGAACAACTTGCTGTGGTTTTCAGACCTTCTGAATCGCACGGCCAAGCTTGCGCAAAAGCACGAAAATTTTACCTTGAATATCAGAGCACATATCACTGCGAAGCGGACGAAACTTTCGACATACGTCTTCAGGTATCTCCTGGATGGCTACAGGACGAAAGATTTTCCGTACTCGGCTCTCACAGGGTTGAGGATCAACTCGGAATTTGGACGACCCGACTACGAAACGATACTCAGAGAGTATTATGAAGATATGAAAGGCCAAGGATGGCATGGTAGGGTAGGCGTATTCCATTGCGGCCCACCTGTTGTAGGCGAAATGTTGGCAGATTTATGCGCTCAAATTACAGCAAGAGCATCGGCAGAGAGAACGGGCATACGCTTCATGTTCCATAACGAAGTGTTCGGATAAAAGCTCGATTATACCAACTTCTTATGTACGGAAAATCGCATTTGTGACCACTCTTTCCCATCCGCGTCTGCTGGCTGGTCTGCTGTCCAGGCTAGCTGTGAATGCTATTTGCCATCCGTCATACAGGACAGCGGATCAGGACCGCAGTCAGGCAAGCCTTGCGCATTGCTCGGTGACAGCCACTCCATTAGGAACAGATTGTTTGTCCGAAGATTTGGTGCTTGTTTTCGAAACACGCTTTCAATTCATGTCTCTAAGTATGTATAGTTCTAAACGTCGAAGCATCCAAATCGCCTATGTGCGTCCCGCCATGCTGCTGTAACGATGAATACAAAAAACGAGTGCGCTGTCGGTGTTGCCGGTAGGCGAATGACTTCGTGTAATCGCTAGCGATGCACGCCCTCCGGGTTCAACACTATTACGAATTCCATATACAAGGATCTTGCATTGTGTCTTCCCATTTCAGCCGTTCTACCGTCCGGCCTTCGCTTCTCAAGATTCGGTCAAGAGTAGAATCCATCAAAAGTCCTTTCCATGCATTGCCTTTTCCTGGCTGGAGTGCACTGTCGAATTGTTTTGATTGAATGACTAGGGGCGGTTCGGCCACAAAAGCCTTCAACTTCTCCTCTCGGATTCGTCTTGCGATCAGAAGGTCTATCGCAGATTGGTAGCCCGACCACGGGTCGTCGACTAGCTGAATAAGCCGTTTGGCGCCAGCTTGCGATAGAGCGTAAGCGTGCATGCATCTTGGTTCTGCACTTTGACGTAGGATAGGATTGATGTACATCGGTTCTGCATCAAACAAGTTCTCAGCAATGCGCCTGCTACAACAAGACGCCGTTGGGCTGCGGGGTTTCGCTTTGGCTCACTGCTCCTGGTGCTGCCCCAGCAGTGGCCGATGTGGACCATATCCCAGTCATCCGGCAGGTTTCTTTCAACATTCATCCACAGTCTCTCAAAGTCCCATTCGAAATCTACATCATCTTCCAGGAAGAGTGCTGTCCTTTGGCCTCGTTTCAGCATTTGGCGCCACATCTGAGTATGCGAATGCCAAGATGCTATGATTGCTTCATTCAACTGACGAAACTTCTGCGGCTCCAATGGATCCCACAGCTGTAGCTTGACATCAGCCTTGGCTTCTCCGGATGGTACCGTGTCTGGGCCCGAGACGAGGTAATCTGTCCAATTCACTGTCTTGCCTTGAACCTTCCACCGCAAATCCGTTGCTGTCTGGTCTGGCATGCTGAAGCCTATAGTACTATTGTCTTCCGCAAACCAAGGGCTTTCTATCCCCATACCACCGACGGTGTCTTCCGTCTTGGTATATGCTTTAGCGAGTAAGGCCCTCTTCGCTGTCCTAACTTCTTTAACTCTGTCGGCGATCCAACTGATAAAGGGTACATCTTTGCGAGTTGCCGTGAAAAACTCGAACTCTACGCCGAGAGCTTTCGCAACCTTCTGCATCGCTTCTCGTCGCGACTGCTGGTCCGCCAGAGATAGCACGTATATGTTGTCGAAGCTGAACGTTGCCGATGAACCCATCTTGTACTCATGTCCCGCATGCTCAGTCTCCAGAAGTCTTCTATAGGCCAAACGATCTGTGATCGGCTCGTCCATCGTTCCTTGTGTCACGCGCACGCTGAAAGCCTTCTGAATTGCGCTGTAGGGGTTACTGTTGATGGGAGCAGGCGTATACGCCAGGTAAACCAGTACGATGAGGATGTTGACGGACAGTATCGCCATGAGCGGCGGCAATGTCCGGACCCTGTACATCCTGGAGGACTTGGACGAAAGGCCACCTTCCAGAGGCCGATGGCGACGTTCCTCGTGAGGGACTGAGTGGGAGAACAGCGGCGGCGAAGGGCGGGTATCGTTCAGGCGAGGTTGAGCTGCACTCGGACAAGCATGTGGACGCGTGTCCTGCTAGACAGACATTCGCCAGTCCCACGCAGAAGCTTCGAAACAGCTGTTCAGGTCGGCCAGCCAACCACTCAGCCTTGGCGGAGTCGGACAATCCAGCCTTGGCCCCATGGCTCGAGCGTCGACCAAACAAACGACCGAGCGCAGCCAAAGGGCTGTTTGATGCGCGCACACTAGCAATGGCCAAGCTTACGGATAAGATAAGCTAAGAGAGAAGCTGGCGCTAGAGCTACGAACAACCCAGTCTATGGAACATAAATGGAGGCGAGTCCGTTGTGTAAAGTGAAGGACCGCGGGCTGTGAAGGGACAGGGTGGGAAATGTCTGCGTGCCGAAGGCTCTCAAAGCCCAGCTACCAACGAACCCTGTCTTGGATCGTCTCCACCTGTGATGGATTCTTCTCCGACCACCTTGAAGCCACACTCGTCATCTTCTGGGTCCAAAACCATCTCATCACCTTCTTCTGGCACCTTGATATCGGCGATTGCCTTGTGCTGCCGGGGCGCAGGATCAGCTTCGTGTATAGCTTTAAGCCACTCGATGACAGGTAGCACGACCCAGCGTTTCTTTGTGATAAAGCTAAATGGACCGGCGAACCAGCCTAGATGGCCACCATGCTTTGTCAGAGCGAAGACAATGTTCGGATTCCTTGCAGGAACATCAAGAGGAATGCCTCGAGATGTCGCTATAGGATCATCGAGTGAATTGATGGATAGGAACGGGACTTTGATGTCTCCCACGAAGTTCTTCGGGGACTGTGATCTATAGTATTGCTCGGTGGAGGTCTGTGCGAATAAGCGTAGAGGTATGTCAGATCAATTTTGCAATGCCGAATGTTCCGAGATCGTAGCAATAACATACAAATCCACCACATTTGCTTGTAATGAGCGTGTCGAATTCGTACAATGTCAGGTTGGGGTTTGCGACTATGGCGTCAATGTCTAGTTCGGGATTCTTTCTCATAACGCTGAGATGCCGTTGGAGGACAGTTCGTAGATTGCCGCCCATTGCTCTACTGTAGAATACTGTCAATCCCATGAATACGATTAGCTCGTTATATCAAGAAGAGTCGACAATGCTTCTACTGACAGCCTCGAAGAGAGCCTTGCAAATCTATATGCCCGCTGCAAAGGTGTCAATCAGCCGAAAGCCTGTTGTATCATTATGATCCGGCTACTCACAGCATAAGATCCCACGGGCATCCGAGAACAATGCCAGTCTTCATAGCTGTCCGATCCGCTTCAACAGCTATCTCGAAGAAAAAGTACTTCAGCTTAAGTTGTGCGAGAACTGCAAAGAAAGCGATACTGACCGAGATACTTGGTGAGCATACCGGCGCCCAAAGAGAACCCTATGCCGTATATTGGCGCGTCTGGAAACACATTGCCGATGTAGAGCATCGCACTTTTAAGATCGTAACTGGCTCCCGCACTGAATACCCAGAGTTAGCTCTGGGTAGTAGCCATCATGCAACCACTGCAATCGCGTACTGGTATAACTTGGGTGTTGTCAGAGGCCCTTCTGCACAACCGCGCGAATTGACCACAATAGCACGCCAGCCTTCACCCCCCTTTTCTTTCGGCTTTGTCAACGTGTCGAGGACAGTACGAATGTACTGCAGCAAGGGACGGTATCAGGATATCAAAGCGCAAATCTAGTTTGACGATACAAGACTTACAGACTCATGACTTCCACCCGTCAAGCCGTGCATGCAGACTAGAATCGGCCGATTGTCTGGAGGTACTTGTGATAAGGGTGGCGCAATGTCGATATAGATGGTGCCGCCATCGGGCACTTGAAGGTACTAACAGAAGGATCGTTCCGTCAACACGGGAAAGGCGATAGTTCTAGATATTACGTTGCTGACCTTGCGCTCATACTCTATACGAAAAACTTTAGTAAAGTCCGCCAGAGCGCCATAACCGGTCTGTCAAAGAAATTCAAGTTCAGCTTGGCGGAATCGACATAGTCTCCGAATTAGGATGACTAGCTAGCGTACCTGAAAATGACTGCTATTACAAAGCCAGAGGGACCCAGAGTACCATGCTCGTATGCCAATCAAGCTAGGACACGAAGCTTTTAAGACTTCGAGCAGCGACTTGCGAGAGCTGTCTTCGCCGATGATGCAGTTGCCAGCCGAGTGGACGAGTTCGACAGGTGAAGTGAGACCTAAAGGATTGAGGACCAGACGCCTGTACCAATACAGGAAGATATAAGGATCAAACATCGAGACGAAAGGCTGATAGACATGAAGAATGTTATACACGTATTGGGCTGTAGATGATTTTGTACACGATGGTGATCGAGAACAGCACAACGAGGACAGCAGCAGCTTTTGTATGTGAGCAGCAGTAAGCTGGAAGTTAGAGGTTGTGCAACTGTGGTAGCATTTGAACCTCAATGCTCCGAAGCTCTAGTGTCGTTGCGCAAAGGTAAGATGCATCGAAGCTTTGATGGAGCGCCACGAGCAGGAACGCGTACGGTACTGTAGACTGTTTGCACCTGTTTACTCCAATGCAACACTGTCAATACTGCAGCGACACTCCGACCTATGACAGCTATAAGACCGTGAACATTCAGGCATCTGCGGCCCTGTCCTGCAAGCAGTATACCATCGCAGGTCGCCGAAAGGGCATCATCTGAGTGCAGTCCTCCGCCTCTGCGAAGGCTCCTACTAGGCTTAGCTAGGACGCTGTCTACGAGGACGCACCGGCAATACGAACCATGTCAAGCAGCTTATCTGAGCGTCAAAAGGATGAGCTGTAAGGTGGCCTGTTCCACCGGTTGCTGCTCCAGTGACTGACTGTGCACACTCGACCACGCATGTATGCCCCCTGTAGCCACAAGTCAATTCTCGATTATCTACGTACGAATGGATTGTCGGAATCTTTTGAAGCCCTGAAGCTGGAAGCAGATCAGGTGCGTACGCTCATCGGGCTATGTCAGCCTTTGTGCTGACTGCCAACAATCGTTGTATTTTGCAGATGGACTTTGCGCCGGATCCGAAGGCGAAATGGGCAGGTCTACTGGAGAAGAAGTGGACTAGTGTGATACGATTGCAGAAAAAAGTGGGAACGCGTTTGTCAACCGCAAAAGACGGAGAATCATGCTGACGTTTACTCAAGATCATGGAGCTCGAGCAGCGGAACGCTCAGCTGCTCGAAGAGCTTTCGACAGCGCGGCTTAATCCTGCCTCTACACGCAACTCGATAGACTGGTTACCGCGAACGTCAGCGAAGCATACATTGTCTGGACATCGAGCACCTATCACACGTGTGGCTTTCCATCCAACCTGGAACGTTGTAGCTTCAGCGAGCGAAGACTCGACTATCAAGATCTGGGATTGGGAAACTGGCGAATTCGAGAGAACTTTGAAAGCGCATACGAAAGCTGTACAAGATTGCGATTATGACTCGAAAGGGCAATATCTTGTGTCGTGTTCATCAGACCTCACCATAAAGCTCTGGGATGTCGAAAACGATTATAGCAGCAGTAAGACCTTTCACGGACACGACCACTCAATATCGTCGGTGCGCTTTCTGCCCGGAGATGCTCAAATAGTATCAGCGAGCAGGGATCAATCAATCAAGATTTGGGAAGTTGCTTCAGGGTACGTAGCACCTCACCATCAACTGTCAGGGCGATGGCTCTGACCATCTCGTTTGTTCCTCCAGGCATTGCATCAAAACAATGCTTGGTCATACTGAATGGGTCAGGAGCGTAACTCCCGCACCCGACTCACGTCTAGTACTAAGTTGCTCGAATGACCAGGTACGCACTTTGCTTCTTCTGCAATGCGAGCTCTGCTGAGATTTGTCTAGACCGCTCGCCTATGGGATACAACAAGTGGCGAGACGCGTATGGACTTTCGAGGGCATGAGCATGTCGTCGAGACGGCCATATTTGCTCCTGCCAATGCATCAATCTCGATACGGGAGCTAGCAGGCTTGGTGAGTACCCAGTCAGATAGCTTCGCAAGACCACGTAACTAATTCCGACTACAACCCGCAGGGCCCTACGAATCGCGAAACCCGGCATCCTGGTACAGCGAGCTTCATTGTGACTGGCTCAAGAGACAAAAGCATCCGCATATGGGACTGTCAAACCGGGCAATGTTTGAAGATACTTACAGGACACGATAATTGGGTTCGAGCTCTGGTCTTCCACCCAACAGGCAAATTTCTCCTGTCAGCGAGTGATGATAAGACGATTAGAATATGGGATCTGTCAACTGGACGCTGTACAAAGACCATCGTAGCGCATAATCACTTCGTCACTTGCATGTCCTGGGGCAGAACTACTGTCCCAGGGCCGCAGCAAAATGGCTCGGAAGGGAAGACAGATGGACAAGCAGCTGAAAGCAAGAGGCTTGTCAATGTTCTAGCTACTGGAAGCGTCGATCAGGTGAGATGAGCGAGATCTCGCCATATAGTTGCGCTAACGCGACCCATATCAGACACTGAAGATCTGGCTACCGTGACCGGCACTCGACACCCTCCGTTCAATGATACTACTTCTGTTAATATCGCTTCCACGTGGTCGCTCATTTTCACTTCTTTGCAGTGCTAGTCATTTGGTTTTCATTTCGTTCATTCCGTTCAGCCAAGTCAGTCGATAGGTACGTGCTGTTGTTTCAAAAATATACGCCCATTTCGGCCTGTGACAATTGGCGGAATCTCTACGCAACCGCGACTATAAACGCAATTAAAACCAAACTCGCAGCATTCTTCTCGCTGACCCACGCGGCTTATCGATCCTTATGCAGCCTCTAGGGCATCGTGGCCAATGTTGGTAAAGACATCGTGCTTGGGTACCCAAATAATCGTAGAAGCCCCTACCATCTTTCTTACCAAGCCAGCGTTTCGCAATATACTCTCTGAGCTGCTGTCGAGGTTCTTCAGGACGAGTTTTCCTCTCTTCGGCGCAATGTTCCTTTGTATGTCAACGAACAGTTTCGCTATGCGAACCCACCAATGTCTAACACGGTATCAAGGCCAATATCGTCCATCCTAAAAGGCGAAACTTAGCTTCTCAACCCTCAAGTCTGTACGACGAATGTATTTAATCCTTGAATGGACCCTTGAATGCCCCGAGTCGCATCTCCCACAATGCATCCAGTGATCCCGGCGTGCAAGTGCTTGTGCAAGTGCATACAAGGCCTCTCGTCTCACAGCGGCCCAAGCGCGATTGCTAGAAGCATGCAGCGGGTCAGTCACATAAGCTCATTCGCGTGGTTGGAAAGTGCGGAGCCCACTAGATGAAGCATGTTCCTTCCTTCAGACACGGGAAGGCTTGAAACCGTGGTCGGCTGTTGCTTCCATCATGAATGCGATAACCTTTGAGTCTGTTTCACCGCATGTCATGATTTCACACGGTATGCTGAGGTACCGTCATTATCAAGCCGACTAACTTGGGTTGTGAGGTCTACATCAATACTTACTGCTGAGGTGGCATGAAAGCGTGAATATTCAGCACTGATGCAAAGATTTCACAATAGCATGATATTCAGATTCGGTCTCTTCCCCTAGCGCCTTGACCTACTTCGATGTCGGCCTTTGACCTTCTCCGCCATTTCACTGCTTCAATATGAGCTAGAATTAGTGGCCAAAATCGCGTCGGGATCCGCTAGCTGATCCAACTGACCCCAAACTTGAATCTTCCGAGGCAGACGCTCTGGAAAGCATTATATCACTAGCCAAGCTCCTTCGATTGCTTCATCGAATGCTGAACTTGCCTGAGCTGGCGTTTCAGTCTCCTTGAAGTTCTTCAGAGCATCTTCACGAACACTTGCGATATTGTCGACAATGTGAACTGTCACCGCGACTAGCCCACATTGCTGCAAGGCGTCGGCCCAGAACGCCGGCATCTATGACGCATACTAGGTCCATGTAAGCATCGGTACGAAGCTGCCAGAGCCCCATCTTCTTGGTCAGACGAGGATCCTGAAGAGTAAGTAGACAGGGTCAAGCAGACATATATGACTTCCCTGGTAAATTTCTTATGTCAAGTACATTGCTTCTCCGGTAAAGAAGCCGGCGGAAAAGATAAGGCTACAGTTGATCGGCACACCGGCGCGGGAAAGCAACTATTGCCTCGCGAGTACGCGAGCCATCTTCTGCCCGTCTGCTCTCTATTTCTCCAAAGCTCCTGTTTCCTGTTTCCACTGCAATCTCTCTGCAGGCTTCTCGTCTGGTAGGATGTCGACTCTTTACTGGTCGCCGACCTCCCCGTATGTCAAGAAGGTGATCCTAGCATTGCGCGAGACCGGACTAGAAAATACTGTGATAGTCAAGAAAGCTGGTAAGCTCGATATGAGGTCCAGTGATACCAAATCATGGATACTAATCATGCCTCACCCGACAGTCGCCAACCCCACACAAAAACAGAATGAACAGGATCAGTGGAATCCGAGCGGAAAGGTGACTGCTGGCGGGTCGCCGCAGGTAAGGGTAGTACAATACTGATGCATGAACTCGAAGGTCCCAACTCTTATCCTTGACGATGGAAAACGCTCAATGTTCGGCAGTCAAGTCATTCTACAATACCTTGATTCTATCGCTCCATTAGACAAGCGGATCTTGCCGCCTACTTCTGACACGACACGCTGCGATGAGCTTGTGCTCGAAAGTCTCGCAGACTCTATACTCGACGCTGCCCTTCTATGCCGCTACGAAGTAGGCTTCAGGGTAAGTACTGTTATATCATCTGTCCAAGTCTCTAGCACGTGCACGTAAGGTATTTAACCCATGATTGCGATAGCCCGAACAATATCGATGGCAAGAATGGATTGATGGCCAGACGAGCAAGATAACAAGAGCGATAGTTCTGCTTCAGGCTCGAACGGATCCTTCTAGCGGTCTATACCAGTTGCTAGATCCAACTGGCCAGGTCTTGAGCCTGGGTGGCATCGCGGTCGCTTCTGCGCTATGGTGTATGTACTAAATCTGAAGCTGAGAAGTTCCGAGCTTATGCAGTAGTTCCTGCTACGCAGATCTTGACTTTAGATTCCCTGAAATTGACTGGCGCTCGGGCGAAGGTCGCAAGCTTGCAGAATGGTACGAAGCTGTTCAAAAGCGTGATTCTTGGCGAGGAGGGGAGCATTGAGGGAGTCAGAAGTATTTGCAATAGATGCAGCATACAGTTGCCTGGAATTCCAAGCGAATTTGTACCTCTTGCTTTACCGTGCAGCAAACTTACCCGAGTGGCGACTGCAGCTGTTTACGAGGTCGTTCAAGTCATAGCCTACCATAGTCTCTGATAGTCAGGTCTGACCTACTTCTGAATATCTTGCATGTGCGTGTTCGTGGTCTTGGGTGTATATATCCCTCGTTCGTACAGCAGCAGCTATCATGCAGCGTGATCGTCATTCTCCAAAACTTGACGAGTCAAGTCCACCTTCTCTGTCTGTTCAAGCCAACTGTGTGCGGGCTGCTTCACTACCAGCATGGCTCGCCGCAAGAAGCAGTACATGGACGATGATGACCCGGATAGCAGCGATGTATCATCGCAGGGTGAAGAAGCAACAGCTCCGGACTGGGACGAAGATCCAGACGAGCGAGCAGAACGATTGAGGTTCATCGATCCTTATGGCAAGCGAACGAAGAGGAAGAGGAACGGCAAGGACGATGCTTTGTATGGAGTATTTGCAGAAGATGAGGATGCAAGTGTGTCTGGGCCAAGTCGAGGCAGCAAGTCGCTTCGGAGGTGTGTCAACCATTTCATGCACCATAATACAAGCGTTTCGACAGCTGACACAAACTACGCATTGTACAGAGCACAGACATTCGTACCGTCGACCACATCTGCAGCAAAGACGTCTGACAACATGGATACTGCCGAGGTTATGGATATTCCTGGTTTTCAACCTGCTGCGACAAGCACAAGTGGCGCACGAATTGAAGATCAAGAAGACGTTGCAGGAACCTCTGGAGAGGAAGAGGAGGCCTCTTCGTCGGGTGAAGAAGATAGCGAAACAGACGACGAGGCTCCGAAAGTGCGCGTACCTCGCCATCGGAGCGAGGAGGAGAACGAAGAAGATGTTGGCAAGCCTGCCAGCGCGGCTCTGCAAGCTGCTATGGCAGGCGTTCAAGATCCCAGTCAAGCGACGAGAGGTGGCATCGGAGCTCGCACAATGGGAGGGATAGGAAGCAAATCAAGAAGGGAAGCACTCAATCAGACTCTTGATCCTACGCCGGTAGCCAGCACGTCCGCATCACCTGCTCCTAAGTCGCCCTCGGCTGAACAGACGACCAGTCAAGCACCTAAATCAGGAATGGGCATGGCAGCTGCTCAACAGCGTAGAGCCTTCTTAGGAGCTTCAACGCCTGCTGGCCAAGCGGCTCCGCGCAAACCAGCTACTCTGTCGAAAGAAGAGCAGAAGCACTTCACCAAACTATCTTCGCAAGGTGGATTCGGTCTCAATTTGCTTAAGAAGATGGGATGGTCACCTGGAGCAGGTCTTGGAGCTGGAGGAGAAGGAATGATCACTCCTCTGGAGAGCAGGCTCCGTCCTAAAGCTATGGGTCTGGCATTTGAAGGCTTCTCGGAGCGGACGAAGCAAGCCAAGCAGGAGGAAAAGCGCAAGAAGAAAGCTTCTGGAGAAGCCGTGTCAGATGATGACGAAGATGAACTGGGTAGACCAAAACGCAAAGGCAAAGATAAGCAAAAGGGAGCTACCGCTGGCAAAACTGCAGAGGCAGAAGGACACCCAGCGTGGAAGCAAAAGAAGCCTAGAAAGCCAAAAGTACAGCATATGTCATATGAAGAGATGATTGCTGGTGGAGATGCCGCTGCCTCGCCTGCTGGAGTAGGAGCCATCTACGACTTGTCAGGGCGCGAACTCACTACTGCGGCTCTGAGCCATGCTGCAACTTCGCATGACGTGCCGACGACAGACAACAGGAATCTACCTGAACTGCTGCACAATTTGTCAATGGTATCCGACTTCACCAAGGCGGAAGTAGACAACCTCGTTCGCGAAGCGCGTATATCAGCCGAGAGAAGGAAGTATCTAGCAAAGGAGGCTGCACACGTGAAGGCGTCTGCAAAGGCCAATCTCGAGCGTATGTCAATGATCTTTGGCAGAGCCGTATTACGGCACTCACAATCTCTGACTTACGCGCACCCCCTTCCTACAGGCATTGCAAGACTGCAACAGCTTACAGAAGTGGCTACTGCTATCCAACAGCATTCGAGCTCCTTGGCGTACGATGACCGACTGCTCCAAGAGCAGATTGAAACGTTCACAGATCTGTTCTCACAACTTCTCAATGTGGCCACAGAGGACGAGTACAAGCAATATAAACTAGACGAAGTGATTGTCGCTGCTCTTGCACCACTCTTGAAACGAGCATGGCAAGAATGGGACGTGCTAGCAGAACCTACTCTATATCTGGCTGAACTCAAGAAGTGGAAGAAAGCGTTTAGATGCAGACAGCGTAGAAGCGATACATCAAATGCAGTCGGTCTCTTTGGATCGTATTCATCAGCGAAACCGACAAGTCCACTCATGACACCGATGCATGAACCAAAAATGACCGCTTTTGAGGTTCTGCTGTGGACAATGTGGATGCCTCGCGTTCGCTCAGCGATCAATAACGTCTGGCAGCCGAGTGATCCCACTCCAGTGCTTGTACTATACTCGAGCTGGCAATCTTCTGGACTTTTGCCTGATTTCGTCAGCGACAACATTCTCGACCAGCTTGTCCTACCCAAGCTCAAGAGGGCAGTCAGCGAATGGATACCGCCACGCAAGGGGAAGAGTAGAGCGGTAGCTAAAGTAGCTTTACATCATATCCTATTTCCATGGCTTGAATATGCTGGTTCCCGAATGGACGAGATCATGGATGATGCGAAACGTAAAGTACGGGGATGGCTCAAGACGTGCAAAGTGCGCGAAGGACCACCTGAAGGGTTGGAAGTCTGGCGAGAAGTCATACCAGCTTCCGAATGGGATAATCTCATTCTTCAGTATATAGTACCTCAACTCGCGGCTCAGCTTCGAGAGGATTTCACCGTCAATCCACGAGAACAGGATCTAGGACCTCTAACTGCTGTTCTATCATGGAGAAAGCTACTACGTGATTCAGTACTCTCACAAATATTAGAAACTGGATTCTTCCCGAAATTCTTGGAGACGCTGCATACTTGGCTTACGAGCTCAGGAGTCAATTTCGAACAAGTCGCAGAATGGTATACTTGGTGGAAAAAAGAAGTGTTCGGTTCGCTGCAGAACTTACACGGAGTTTCAAGAGGCTTCGAAACTGCTTTGGATCTCATGAATCAAGCTGTTTCGCTTGGCGAGGATGCGAAATACCGATTAAAGAAGCCTAGTTTCACGTCGAATGCTTCTTCTGCGGCTACTTCGCAAGCCAATTCGTCAGTCAAAACGCAAAGCGCCAAGCAAGCTCGCATACCAGCTATGGATCCAAATGAAGTCACTTTCAGAGCAGTAGTAGAAGAATACGCAGCGGAGAATAATCTAGTATTCATGCCTACTGGCAGATCGCACGAAGTGACGGGATCACCCCTCTTCAGAATATCAAGCGGAGTTGATGGAAAAGGTGGCATTACTATTTATTTACGCGGTGACGTCGTTTATGCTGTTGATAAGAATGGGAGTTCGAAACCTGTTAGCGTGTCGGAAATGGTGGAACAGGCTAAGAAGAAGGCATAGCAGTGGAAATGCGGTTGTTCATATAGCAAATCAAGGATATCATTAAAAATATCGTAAAAAATATTACATATCGCTGATTCACAATCCGATATATGATTTTCCAAGAAGCTTTCTTTTCTTTGCTATGCGGCTTGAAAGCTAAGCTCCCTTTGAGGCTGTAGCTTACTTGGCCGCTGCCGAGATTGGTCTGACACACACGTTATGATTTTAAGAGGTACATTCCTGCGATTCTTGACAGTGTGACCATCGTGCGCGTATCCGGGAGCGCCGATCCACGAGACGGGTATGAGCTATCTCGTTACCAGAAGTGCGACGACATTTGCTGAGCGTTCCTGCAATGCCAGGGCGTTTTCTGCGACCCCTTACAAACTTTGTCTGGCGCGTTTCGTCGCCTCTTGAAATTATCATTTTGTGGCTAGGCCTTCTTATGGTGAGTTGCTGGACAGCTAGATGCCAGCTATGAATTCCGACCAACGAGACCGTGCATGTAGATCCCGCCACTCGGAATTGCGGACGTCGGATCACTGTATGTCCTGAGACCGAGCTGGAAGGTTACTGGAGTTTGCTTATCGATGTTTGGCGAGCGGAGCCGAAAGGCTTGCGTCCACTGACGACGAGTCATCCCGTTCCGGTAACAGACTAGAAACCATTCGTTGCATTGAAGATTTCCGGGACCAGTTTTTGATCCTGCATTCCAACCTGTGACATGAAAGCTTCCATAGGTAGACTCTGCGTTTTCCCTAGTGCTCTCCTAGGCATTGTCTTCATCTGTCTACCTTGCATGGCTGCGGCTGAAGCAGACGGAGAGGGAGCGAAGAAGACATCCGAAGATGACGAAGCTGATGATGCTGACGAGGAAGTACCGTTTGTACTACTAACTCCGAAAGAAAGAGGCGACACCATTTGACGCGTTGATGAGCTTGTAGAGCGTGATAATGATAGTGGGAGGTCATCGTTGTTTTCATCTTCAGCCATCATTGTTTCGTCTCCGTCTCCTTCTTCTTCCATCATGCTATCATCGTATGCTTTTGCTCCTACTAGTCCTTGTCCTGCCATTACTAGCCCATCATCGTCTTGATCTTCGTCCATTTGACCTCGTTTTCTAGGGCTAGGGCGAGCAGAGGAGCTAGCTGAAGAACCAGAGCGTGTAGAAGGAGACCAATTTACGATGTACGATTCTTGAGCTCTCGCTAGTATACTCTGTGTTGAATTATGATATGCGAAAGAAGCACTGCTAGATGGAGACGAGTGCGCTGAAGAGGAGAAGGTGTCGCACATTGCCATGAGGGGGCGTGATGGTGATAGAGATGGAGAAGCTGGAAGATCGTTGCTGGAGGAATAGCCCGGCATGATACTGGGCTCGGAGCAGTGTGATGTACTATGTAAGCGTCATATAAGTCAGTCTACTTGTTCAAAGTGGGTTCTTCGCTGGTTGTTGTGCCTACAGAGTTGCTCTTGGTGAAACTGCATATCCTTGAGAGACGGCTGGAGGCGGCCAGGCAGAACGCAGTCAAGCGACACAGGCAGAGTCTCGTCAGCTAGAACATCAGGATAAGAAGCGCAAATGCAATGACTGCACCCACATGATCTCACACTCCTCGGCCTGCTCGCGAGTTGAGCCTTCAAATCCTCGGGCGTATACGATTCCATCTGCCCTCTCGTATCGCCAGCTTGCCTTTCGGGGGTGAAGCATGGCTGGAGTATGCCGTTCTGAGTAGCTTGCTTCTTGGTGGGCGTGGGTTGCATGGCTGCAGGTCGATGGTGTTGGCAGCAAGAGGACACGGACGAGGGTGCCGGTACTTGTGCTCGTTCGAGCAGTGGAATGCAGTGCAGACCGGACTGGACGCGTAGAGTGACGTTCGCAGAGGGAGCAGTGGAAATGCCGATGATACTCAGGCCTGTGCGAGGTATCTCTACAGAACAAGCATGCAATGAGACGATGAGACGCAATGGAGAGTCACTGTAGCCGTGAGCAGTACCAGCAAGACACAACAGCAATTCCAGCTTCCAACAGATAAACGCGCCGCGCTGCCAAAGCACTGTGTGCGATGCTCTGCAATGGCACTGACATCGTAAAATGGGATATTCACAGACAAGCATGCTCGGACTATGGGTACAGTACTGCATGCATTCTGCCTTCACAGGCAAGCTCACATAGTCCGCAATGCATCTTGCCGGGGGTTACTTGCTTGCCAACTGGAACGGCGGATCATGAGGCCGGAGATACTCTGGGAAGCTGGAAGGAGACATTATCGAAGCAGTGGAGCGGACATAGCATAGCAGTACATTACACCACAAGCAATGTGCCCGCGTGTTGTGCATTCTTCTTCATTTCTTCTGTACTGGTCAGGATACGTTTCGAGGGTCAACTCCCGGCCGTCCTTCCATTATATCACGTGACCCTGATTACGCGCTCGTGTTTGGAACAGCACACCAATGCATGCCTTGCCTGCAGGACAGCTGCAAAGCGAGTGAGGCAAGCTTGATGATAGGCAGGCATTGGCTGAGAGCGGCAGCTTCGTATGTCAACACTGTCGTTACTGTCAACATATGAGAAGTCGGCCCCTCGATTCCTTCCACACTCGTTCATACGCGCACCCTGCGGACGCATAGACCTGGTTGACGCCAGCCAGACGGACAAGGGAGAGAAGGGTGGAAAGTCATCAAGCGAACCCGCACTGGAGTTCCTGCAAGGTTGGGAGCAGCACGGCGTAGGAGGGTAGTCTAGAGGCGGGAATCGCGCTACATCGCTGCCACGTGGAGCTGTCAACCATGCCCGTCATAGGTATGCACCCTGATGCAGCCAAAGTGGCGGACAAAGTGCTCGCTGGGAGTGGAGTGGTGGGTGCTATGCCTACTGGAGACTGCAAAAGAGCATACTGACGAGCTGTATCGCTTACCTAACTTGTTGCCTCTCTCTCCTCTACACGGTGCGATAGACCGCCCCCGAGCATCTCCTCTCTGGGCTATCAGACATACTCGACGTCCGCCCACACGATACACTCTTCAAGATCACCCCACAGCCTGGTCAGGCATGTAAGTATATTGACATTGTTTTAACATTGTTCTCCTACTTCAGAAGCACACGCAACATGCTCATCTGGTCTCTTCGTCCTCTCCCTGTGCTTTACACCCCGCGCTTACCTTGATACAGTCGGAAAAGTTACATGTCTCGAGGACGCATGCCTGTCGAAGAAGAAAGTTATCGTTCTGATTGGCCAGCCTGACTGTACGTCGAGGTAGTCAACACCGACGTGGATCCGTATACTTACTTCTCACTCCATTCCCTGACTGACAGTGCCAGACGGCGGTAAAGCTCTAGGCATTGGTAGCCTCGACTATTTCATCGTAAGTCTCAGCAATGAGAGGAGAGGGGGACCCCAAAGGTATAAGAGACAGCAGAACTCATTAGTGTACAGCATTCTCTCCGATGGGATGCTGTACAATATTTATTTCTACTGTCTCTCATACCTTGTCATTCCCCTTGTCGATAGTGCCATCTCCTCACCAAATCGCTGACAATGTAACAACAGCATCATCAAAAAGAATCTCCAGCCCATCAGCGAGCTGTAAAAGCACGTCTAAAGACAAGTCGACCCACACAAGGCGAGATCAAGCCTCCGTCCAACATCTTATCGGCCTCTACAACCTCTGCTAATTCCAACAAGGACAAACAGCGAACTTTAATAGAAGTTTCAGATGGCGAAGACGATATCATCTTCCTACTCACCAAGAAGAAAACTTCTATTCCCTCCCCCTCGCAGAATATTTCTACTAATGAAGCTCTACCTAAAAGTACGGACTTTCCCACCTCTACGTCTCTTCCCAAAGTAGATAAAGGCAAAGGACGAGCTGCACTCGAGAGCCCTACCTCGCTTTCGTCTATAGACGGCAATAAAACAACAGAACCTGTCAATTTCGGAACAAACTCCGCTGTCCCACTGGCATTCCAATCTGGAAGCAAGAGACCGCGTTTTAGCAGTCCTGATTCCGATACTGAACAAGCCGAAAGGAGCGATAGATCGTCTGCCGACAGCGATTTAGTGGATCTTTCGAGCATATATGCGTCCAAGTCGAAGAAACAGAAAGCTGATTCCGGTGATCTGGAACCTCATGGATCGAACAGTGCTGTAGCAGCTGACAAGAAAGGCTTCGGAGTACCTGCTTCGACTGGTCTGCCACTCCCAACTGCCTCGGCTGGAAATCCCAAGCCCGTCATCCCAAGCTCTGGCGGAAGCAGCGCATATGGCAAGTTCAAAGCCCTCCAGCGCGATAGCAAGCTCCAGTCGAGCTCATCGACCAATGCGCCTGTTGGCCATAGGGTAGCGTTCTTCAATGCTGCAGGGGCGCCTACTTCTACAAGCAATCAGTCTTTTAGAGACGCCAAGCGTGCTGTTCCCTCATCGTCTCCCGCTGTCGATAAAGGAAGAAGCGTAGGAGTGGACTCTGGATACCTTTCATCTCTCAATACTTCTTCGAGCAGCCCGGTAAGGACATTGACAGCACCACAAGCAAGAAGCCCAGCTGGCACCTGACGCAACATTGAATTATTATCCACAGGCAGGCCCTAAGTTGCCAGGAGCCGCGTCCGCAACCTCTATAGGCAAATACCCGCTCACTGCCGATCGTACAACACTACTGCAAACCGCAGACAAAGCAGTTGCCGATTTACAAGCCCGGGTTGCAGCTTTACAGCGAGAGATGACTTGTCATGACAGTACGTTGTCGGACCATGTAGAGCTGCCTAATGGAAGAAAGCTGACAAGTCTTGATTATCCGCGCCTTTTCTCCCGCAGGGCATACAGTGATTCATCGTCGCAAAACTACACGGTGTCAGAATCTGTTAGTAAAGATACGACAATGGCAAGCCATAGTGTGAGTCCTGAATCTCTCGGGAAAATCCGTTTGACACTGCTCTTTTTGTTTGAAATACAACTGGCTGATGTTGATTTCTTTTGGACTGCTCTCCTGCAATAGTCAAGAAATTGAAGCTGAAGCCAACGGAGCGTCTGCACCATCCGGGCCGTCGATAGGCAGCGTTCACGTGCCACCCATATCCCCTGTGTTTGCAAGCACCAGCTTGGCGGTAGCGCCTGCCCCATCGGTTGCCAAACCCGATGCTTCTCCCGTCGATGATATCTATCAGCTCGCTATGGCTATATACCAAGCTGAAACTAAACAACACGACAACAAGAAGCTCATCATGAGGAACAAGTGCACTGAATTGGTCAATAGTCGAGATAGGATACAGCAGTTGATGAATAGAATGGGTAAGCAAGGCGCGAAAGTGTACCAGCCCAGCTTGGATAGCGTTGCACGACAGCTTCAGGAGGCTCAGAGGCAACTGTAAGTGGATCCACCCCCCGTCTCTGGCGGGTCCAATGACGAGCTCTCTCTTGACATTAATCTGACAAGAGTATTTAATAAAGGAATTTGCACCTGGCTAGCGCGCCAAAGGCGCCCAAGAAAGTGGTTAAAGCGCCATCACCCACACTACCTGTGCGTCAGTCATTTACGAGCGGTGTGCCGGAAGGTCTCCAGCGAATCGCCCATTTCCATCGCATGAATACGCATGGAAGCATGAACGCGTACGGTGACGGTAAAGAAAGCATGAGTTTCCTCGCTGGTCGACGTCCGAACCCATACAGCTGGAATACATCTCCTATGGCGGGTCCTTCTACCTCAGCTGCTGGTGCAGGCCACACTGCAAATCTCGGACCGACAAATCTTCCATATTCGACTGGTCCGCTGAGCGATCTTCACGATGATCTGTCCGTCGAGGATGTTGGGACGCCTTCGTGGCGTCGCCGCTTGGAAGATTATTCGGGTGGAGATCGCGACTATACCGAGGCAGAAACGCTCAGCTTCTTCAAAGATGCTGCTGCTGGATATGACTTCAATGAAGAGGGTGAAGCGGCTTTGGAGGAAGCTATGGCCACTATCGGCATCAAGGCTCAAGGTGATGTACTTGCTGGGTAGGTTCACTCACATTGGGAAATGCTCGATTTCTTCTTCTCACATCCTCTCTATGGCCTACAGAACAACAATCCAGCCATTTGCACACCAGGTTAGTCGGGTGCCGCCCTACATATTGTGGGAAAGCCAGTTCGCTAACATTGCTAATTACCCAGATTCTCGGTATTGCCTGGATGATCAATCAAGAGAAGGTTAGAACCAAGCTTCGCGCTGGGATACTAGCTGATGAAATGGTGAGCAATTCTGCCTTGGATATGCCACATCTACATCTACGTCATACTAACGGGATCTTTCCTCACTCACTTGAAGGGACTTGGCAAGACCGTCCAGACGATCTCCCTGATTCACCTTCACCAAGCGAAGGAAGATGATGGCGAGAAGGCCACTTTGGTGCTTGCACCAGTTGGTAGGTTGTAGACCCTAGGCCATGCCTTTCAGACTAGGGAGTGACTGAGCTAATGTGAACCCCTACAGCCCTCCTGGAGCAGTGGAAGAATGAAGTCCACACACACACTGGAGGCAGAATGAAAGCATACATCTATCATGGTGCGGGCAAGAAGATCACCAAGGCAGTAAGTTCTCTACAGCATGGCTGCAAGTGCATGAACCGGCCAACCAATGCCTTCTGAGCAGGCACTGCAAAAATACGATATTGTCATTTCTACAACTAACACCATGGCACTGGAGTGGGAGATGTGCGACGATGCTGCTCGACGTGCTGCAAAGAGTGCTGCGAAAAAGAAAGGCCACGAATGGACTGAAGAAGATGAAGCCGATTGGCACGAAAAAGCTAGCGAACAAATAAAGCCACTTTTCTCCATAAACTGGCGACGCGTAGTCATCGATGAGGCACAGAACATAAGGAATCGTAACACGAGAGTTAGCAGAGCCTCCCTTTACTTGAACGCGACCTATCGATGGTGCTTGACTGGTACTCCTGTCACAAACACGCTCACCGACATCTATTCACTCCTACGATTCCTCAAGGTTGATCCTTGGCAGAACTGGACCAAGTGGAGGGACGAGGTTTTCCTCATTGAGAAGAAAAACCCTGCTAGGGCCAGCAAGAAGGTACAAGCCATCTTAAAACTAGTTCTCCTCCGCCGCAACAAGGATTCCGAACTGAACGGTAAAAGATTGCTGAATCTAAAGCCGATGCTCATCAACGACAACCCTATCCGCTTGAGCGAGGATGAACAGAGTGTGTATGATTACATCCAAGGCAGATCTCAGCAACAACTCAGCAAGTATATACAGGAAGGCACAATCATGAAGAACTATGCTCACGTGCTCGTGCTCTTGTTGAGATTGCGACAGTGGTGAGTTATCAAAGTTTGGATATTTGAATGTGACCTAAGGTCATTTACTAAGTGTGACTGCACAGTTGTGGCCATCCCGCCCTGGTTACCACAAGTTTCCTCAATTCCGCGTATACTAAAGCAGAAGATGCTGTCGCCGATCGGGCAGCCAGTCATACTTCCATCGTCACGAAGCATGGCCAGGCCACCCTAGATGCCTTGCTTAAGCGCCGTGTGGATCTCGCGAAGCAAAGATTCGATGTTGAGCAAGCTCAAAACGACATCCAGGTGGAAGAATGCCCTATCTGCATGGTGAGATCTGATTTCCGAAGTAACCCAGATTTGTTAGCTAATCGGCCCCCTTTTACAGGATCCTTTGGATGCATCGGCAATCATTACGCCATGTGGTCACACCTTCTGTGGCTGCATCAAGCAGTGGATGGTTTTGCCGGAGAGCGCAGCTCAGAATCCTGAAAACTTCGGAGAAGACGACCGCGCCTGCCCTAACTGCCGACAAAAAATTTCAAAAGACACACTCTTCCCACTACAGCACTTTGAGCCGACTAAAGAACAGCTTGCTGAGATTACTGGAACTGAGGTTACAAACGATGAGGAAAACTTTGAGAATGAGATGGCTTCGTTCTTGAAGCAAAAGAATATCGAAGCTATCAAGACAAAGGCCAAAAAGGCAGCCAAAGAGCGCAATACACGCAAGCCTCGCGCAACAAAGATGCGTGCCGCGAGGAAACGGATTATGGAAGATTCGGAAGATGAAGACGACTTTATTGATGATTCTGAAGAAGATAATCCAGTTGCCGGCTATACGAAGAAGACTGGTGCTGAATCGGACTCCGAGATAGAGGCTGACACTACCGAAAGTGATTTTAAAGGAGACTCTGAAACAGAGGGATCAGATGATGGAGACATCAAGAACTTCTTACGATCAAAGAAGGAAGGAAAAGGGGTCCAAGTTATGGAACTGTCCAACGATGTAAAGGACAAATATAAAGTTCGGGAGGGACGCGAGTTCATCCCATCTGCGAAGATGGAGACCATGCTTCGTATCATTCGCGAGTCGCCCAAAGAGGATAAAATCATGTAAGTACTTCACGTTTCCCCCTTTCACACAATGTATAGCTGACGGCATTGAGTAGGATCATAACACAATGGACGTCTATGCTGGATCTGGTCGCCGCCTATCTTCACGAGCAACGTGTACCGTACCTACAATTCCGAGGAGACATGAATCGCAAAGAACGCGATGGTGCAGTCCAAAGATTCAATGAAAGCAAGAAAGTAAAATGCATGCTCATGAGCCTGAAAGCTGGCGGTGTTGGTCTAAATCTGACTGGAGGCAACCGAGCTATTCTCTTGGATCTAGCATGGTTAGTGTTCTTAGCGCCCTGCATATGCATGCAGTAAGATGCATAGCTGACACACCGACAATGTGTCTTCAGGTCTCCTGCGGTAGAAGCCCAAGCTTTCGGCCGCATGCACCGCTTGGGGCAGAAGAAGTCCGTTTTCGTCGAACGATTGGTCGTGGCTGGTACGGTTGAAGACCGAATTCTCACGCTACAAGATCACAAGAAGAAGCTAGCAGACCACTCTCTAGGAGAGGGATCTGGAGAAAAGCTCACGAAGTTCGGTGTTGCGGAGTTGAAGATGCTGTTCGGCATGGGAGATGAGCAGGGGCACTTTGCCAGTAAATGGGTACATCCGGATCATGACAAGTCCAACCCCATGACCCCTCTGACACCCGCGGCTGGTCCGTCCGATGCTAGTAGCTCTGGCGCCGGTGCTATGACCGCAGTCTGAGAAAGGAGCATGTAAATGGAAGGGTCCAAACAGTATGGAGTAAATCAGCGAGATGCCAGTTGGTCATGGGAAGTAAACAGTGTGATACCCTATGTGAGATAGCTAGACAACAGAGTCAGTGCTATGGAAGGAAGTTAGAGGAGTCATTAGTCAAATCAGTGTTAAGTCGTAAGTCCTGCAATGCTGGTTCCAAGTCTGGACCTTTTCAAAGTTACTGTACCGTAGAAGCTTTCCTCTTCGAGCGAGGCGGTTCACAAAGCCCGCCCATTTTCTCTGCTGAAGTTCAACACAGCAATGCTACTACTTGACGAGTCTTTGAAGGCCCTCACACTGATGGTGCGCGTTCGATGATGTTGCCTCTGCACCTTCTTGACATCGAATCTTCAGTGGCACCCTTCTGCCCTTCGGTCAACTAGCCCATCTTTCACGAAGAGCGCAGACTGAAAAATGCAGCACTCATGACCTATTGGCTTGCTTTCCACTGGGCAAGTTGAAGACAAGTAATCACGTCTGCACTATTCAAAGACAAGTGCAGCTATCCCTTGGAGCGTGACGAGAGCCAGCGGTGATCGGCGACGAAGCCACACACACCTGAAAGCAGGCAGACCTGGCAAGCGAACTTGATACGTTCTAGACAAGATGAAGTTCATGATAGATGAGCTGCCTGGTACGCTTCTCAGCTGCTTGCTGCCTGCCTGTTCTCTTGGTCTGACCGCCATCTGCAGTGCTCTTTCCGTATCCGAACATCTATCCTGAGCAGTACCAGTATATGTGTGGGTACCTGAAGCTGTCTCTTGGAATCAACTGTATACTAAACATTAGACCTCAACTCTACAGGCGACTTGAAGCGCACACTAGATGTCGGCGTAAGCTCCGCGTTCGCAACTTCCGTGGTGGCAACAGCTGATGCAATCTGCTTCATTCGCGAAGGGTCATTGTGTGCTGGAGATGCCCTCAGGGACAGGCAAGACTGTCAGTCTGCTGTCTCTTATTGTCTCATATCAACAAGTAAATCACTATAACTTTGACTGGCAAAGCAGAGGATGTTAGCTTATTGATGGCCCCCCGATGAACAGTTTCATGCAGAGAAACGGAAGCTCATATACTGTTCGCGAACGGTACCGGAGATTGAGAAAGTGTTAGCTGAGTTGAAGAGGCTTATGGAATACCGTACGAATGAAGGTGGCATGCAAGAAGAAGATTTCCTAGGTTTCGGTCTAACGAGTCGAAAGAACCTGTGCATCCATCCTTCTGTGAGCAAGGAGAAGAAAGGCAAGGTGGTCGATGCGCGGTGTAGAGATATCACAAATGCAGCGGTTTGCGAGAAGAATAGGGCGGATCCGGGAAGTGTCGAAGTCTGCGACTGGCACGAGGTGCGTAGTAGGGTTATGAGCTCTTGATTCGCCACTGGTGCTGATATGGTGGTATCTGACAGAGGTTGGGAGAGCGCGAACCAGGACAATTGATGCCCAACGGAGTATGGACTCTGGACGATGTGAAAGCATACGGTATCCGCGAAGGCATCTGCCCGTACTTTGCTGTGCGTCGTATGATGCCCTACGTCCATGTGATCGTCTACTCTTTCCACTACCTGCTGGATCCGAAAGTCGCAGAACAAGTTTCGAAAGAAATGGACAAGAACTCAATAGTCGTATTCGACGAAGCACATAATATCGATAATGTCTGTATCGAATCGTTGAGTGTTGATTTGACGAGACCTATGCTTGATGCTGCTGCGAGAAGTGTGCAGACATTGACTGATAAGATCGAAGAGTAAGGACCTTCTCAGGGCAGTATCTTACGGTTACTGATTTACTGATTTTCTCCCCTTTAGAATCAAGAAAACAGATGCAAGCAAGCTGCAAGACGAATACCAGAAGCTGGTCCAAGGTCTGCAGGAACAAGAAGTAGCAAGAGACGAAGACCAATGGCTTTCGAATCCAATATTGCCGGAGGATATTCTGAAAGAAGCCATACCTGGAAATATCAGACGAGCAGAGCATTTCACTGCTTTCTTAGCGAGATTTGTCGAATATCTCAAGGTGAGTGACACAACGATGGTACTTTCTATTCCGTTTGCTTTGCTGAATATCGGTGGCACGCTCCTCAGACTCGAATGCGAGTGCTACACGTCGTGGCTGAAACGCCCGCGTCGTTTCTCCAACATCTGAAGGAGTTGACCTTTATAGAAAAGAAGCCATTACGGTGAGTCTGCCTTATCGTCTACTTGCTAAAAGGTTCAATATACTGAGTACTGCCTTTTCAATCAGGTTCTGCGCGGAACGATTGTCTTCGCTCGTACGGACACTAGAAATGAAGCGGCTGGACGAGCTTTCTTCATTGCAGAAGGTCGCTTCGTTCGCTACGCTAGTTGCAACATATGAGAAAGGTGAGGCATGACCGAAGTAGGATTCTTGCCTTTTAAGCTGACAAATGTGGCTTACAGGTTTCCTACTTATCCTTGAGCCGTTCGAGTCCGACATGGCGACCGTACCAAATCCCATCTTCCACTTAACGTAGGCTTGGGCATCGAATGTACATGGCATAGGCGATAGCTGACTACTCTCTCCTTGTATCGCATCACAGCTGTCTCGACGCCTCCTTGGCCATCGCGCCTGTGTTTGAACGCTTCGGCAGTGTCGTCATCACATCCGGTACCATTTCACCATTGGACATGTATCCAAAAATGCTAGGTTTCGAAGCAACAATGATGGAATCATACGCGATGACATTGACACGAAACTGTTTCTTACCATTGGTAATTACAAGAGGATCAGATCAAGTACCAATATCTTCAAGATTCGAAGTTAGAAATGAACCTGCTGTAGTTAGGAATTTTGGTACTATTTTAATTGAATATTGTAAAGCTGTACCGGACGGTATTGTTGGATTCTTCCCTAGTTATCTGTATATGGAGAGTATAGTAGCGGCTTGGAATGAGATGGTGAGTTGAGCTTTACTATCCGATTCTGAATCACACAAGTGTTTTCTGGCCTGACCTGACCTGTCATATTTACAGGGCATTCTCAACGATGTATGGAAGCACAAGCTCATCTTCGTAGAAACGCCTGATGCAGCGGAAACATCAGTCGCACTGGAGAATTACCGAAGGGTGAGTGAAACCGATGCAGTGTTATCATTCTCAGCGGGTAGTCCTTTACTGAGTCCCTCGACCTGCGGTCATTCCCTCTAGGCATGCAACAATGGACGAGGCGCTGTATTGCTCTCTGTGGCTCGAGGCAAAGTCTCTGAGGGAATTGATTTTGATCATAATTATGGACGAGCTGTGATCATGTTTGGTATACCTTATCAGTATACCGAGTCTCGTATACTCAAGGTGAGTGACAGCCAGCTAGTCACCAGTGCTAGCCCCTTTCACAGTGAATATTGACACGATTGTATATTCCCACAGGCCCGCCTTGAATTCATGCGCGACAACTACCGAATCCGGGAAAATGACTACCTCACTTTCGATGCTATGCGACACGCTGCTCAGTGCGTTGGAAGAGTATTGCGCGGTAAATCAGATTACGGAGTGATGGTGTTTGCGGATCGGGTGAGTTTAATCTTTGATGAAAGACACAATTGATGAAAGACACAATACTACGGAAGAAGGGTTTGGCTGATTTGTGCTCTTTGTCCTTGCCTTGTACTACTAGCGCTTCGCGCGTGCTGATAAACGGGCCAAGCTGCCCAAGTGGATCAATCAGTATATTGCAGAGACTGCGACGAATCTATCGACGGATATGGCTGTCGGTGCGTCACAGTCTGGATTCTTTCAAAGTATTTCTGCCGTGTCGCTGACTAGCTTCAATCATCTCTGCGTTACAATGAGCAGTCATGACGAAACGCTTCTTGCGGTCAATGGCACAACCATTTGAGCACGACCAGACAGGAGTCTCTTTATGGACAGTAGAAGACATTGAGAACCGACAGCAAGCAGTTAGAGAGGCAGCAGAGGGAGGTAGGATGCTCAGTGGAGCAGACGAGACACGAGATCCAGCTGCAGAGGCGGAAGCAGAAGGATGGTATGAAGGATTCGACGATGCTGATATTATGGCGATTGAAGAGGCTGAGATGGAGGCTAGTAGTATACAAGCGAGGAAACAAAAGGCGAGTAATGGTTTGAGTGAACCTATTGCTATGGAGGTGGATGAGTGAGGGAGGCAGGGTGCGGGGTGAGGATCCAGCGAATCCAATGCGAATGTATCTACTTGATGTGTGTCGATGCTGTAATGTCCGAGTTGCCTATGCTTTGTCCCATTGTCCACTGCTAGTGTGCCTCGTGCTTCCTGCTGCTTTGGCTTGATAGCGTTGCTTGACAGGGTGTCAAAGGGTGGGTCACGTGCGTTGCGGGACACGGCCGAGGTGGAGCAAGCGAATGGCCAAAGCACACGAAGAGTAGATGACGAGGCTGAATAGGTCTGCAGTGTATGCATCAGTCCAGCAGTGCAGTGCAGCCGCTCTCGCCGTCATCGCATCGCTCATGCTTCTCCTGCTGTCACTGCTTTGCTGAGATTAGCCGTCGAGGATCATCCGGCGTTCTCCGTTCGTCACCTTCCAGCCAGAGTCGCCGCTCCGCTTCCTTCCTGCGGGAGAAGAGTGAAGCACAATAGTCGAGACTTGCTTGTACTTGTTCTTGACACTTGCTTATCTCATCCTAGTCGACGCACACTCGACTCGTCCACATCATCCCATCCACATCCTCCCATCCACATCACCACCATGGACACGACTCCCGTCTCCGGCAAGATCGTCACTCTGACCAGGTGGGTGCATGGCGGAGGCTGGATGCTGGATGCTTGCACGCCGAAGTGGAAGCAACACATCAAGGAAGGAAGCTGACTGCATTGCCCACTCCATGCGTCGACCACAGCCACACCCTCCAGCAACAGGCTGAACTCGGCGAACAGGCTTCCGGAGACCTCACCATCCTCCTCACCGCCATCCAGACGACATGCAAGACCATCGCCATGAATGTCAGAAGGGCGAGACTGCTGGATCTGTGAGCATCCACTCTATTGCTGCATCGGAGTGCGGCTGCTCCTTGAAGCTCGCTCACTCTTTGCTTACTATACCTCCAGCATTGGCGCCGCCGGAACTGCCAACAAGACCGGTGATGACCAGAAGAAGCTCGACATTCGTACGTGGACCTTCAGCCGCCTCAACTGGAATACTCAACCGACAGACTAATGCTATGTCCTTCCTGCTTGTCCACAGTCTCCAACGAAATCATGGTCAACACCCTAACGCAATCCGGCAAGACCGCGGTCATGGTTTCCGAAGAAGACGAAGAAGCTATCATTGTCGAAGACATGTACAGAGGCAAGTATGCTGTCGTCTTTGACCCTCTGGACGGCTCATCCAACATCGATGCCGGTGTCAACATGTGAGTGGGCACCCTTCTGACTGTTCTTGCCGTCTCGTCTTGCTTT
The DNA here is from genome assembly GCA_024345325.1 of Cystobasidium tubakii. NCBI lineage: Eukaryota > Fungi > Basidiomycota > Cystobasidiomycetes > Cystobasidiales > Cystobasidiaceae > Cystobasidium > Cystobasidium tubakii. Next base: position 96,779 of record BROO01000005.1, on the reverse strand, counting down.
TAGTGGGGAACGACACCCGCTGATCCGCTGCCCTCCCGCCGCCTACTTCTTCGTCAACTACACCGCCAACTTCAATCCTACGTTGTCATGTGAAACAGTGGAACAATCTTTGGTGTCTACAAGGTCGAGGGAGAACCATCTGTCGCGTCCGTCTTGAAGCCTGGAAGAGAGATGGTCGTGGCTGGTTACTGCATGTACGGTTCATCCTCCAACATCGTCATCAGTACCGGAAACGGAGTGAATGGATACACGTTGGACAATGTGGGTGAAATAGCTTGCAAGGACCTGTCGTGGTCTGTAGCTGATCCGAGCTGACCTTTTTTACGTCCTCCTGCTTTGTCTTTCTTCCATCTCTTGGCCTCTCTAGGGCATCGGCGAGTTCATTCTCACCCACCCTGATATCCGCATTCCCTCAAGAGGAAAGATCTACTCGTTCAACGAAGGAAACTCTCTTTTCTTCGATGAACCTACGAAGAAGTACCTCGAGAGCATCAAGTGTGAGTTTGGCAGAAGCTCTGTCAACTGTAGCCACAAAGCCAGTGCTGACTTGCGCATGTCATTGCTATAAATATTGCTTGTAATCTCCCTTCACCTTCATACAGACCCATCAAACAACAAACCCTACTCGGCAAGATACATCGGTTCCATGGTAGCAGATGTTCACCGAACTCTGCTATACGGCGGCATCTTCGGCTACCCAGCAGATAAGAAATCGAAATCCGGCAAGCTACGTCTGCTTTACGAGGGATACCCCATGGCTTACCTCGTTGAACAAGCTGGTGGTCTAGCCATCGATGGTAAACAGGCCGTTCTCGATATTGTACCGACTGAGATCCATCAGAGAACGGGTATCTTCTTGGGATCAAAGGAGGATGTCGAAGATGTACAGAAGTTCTACAATGAGCAGGCTTCAGCTTAAGTTTACGCTTATCGAATTGCGGAGGAGTTATTCCATCTCAGGTTCAAAAAGGGTCTAAATGGGCTCAGCATGTTAGGAAATAAAAACATCTATGAAATATACAATTCTTGCGGGCCTTTTATGCTATCTCTGTATCTCACCCCTTGAAAAGCCAACGAAGCAGACACATGGTCTGATACTGCATGTATTTCAGCAAATACATTGTCCATGCAAGGCGTCATATAGCAGCAATCTGAGCTGCGCATGTGCGTGACTTTGGGATTCAGCATCGAGTTCGACGAACAGGTTGATCGGCTTGACGGACGGTCGCGTGCATTTCGCTTTCTCTCTAAATCATGCATTTATAGGCAAGTTGGGAAAATGCAGTCCGCATCGAGGACTGATGCAGTACATTGTGAGTCTATCGAGCCTTGTTGCCCTCTGCGCCCCCTCCCTCCTTCTCTCTCCTCTTCAACGCCCTTTAAATGATGGAATAGTAAAAGGGTCGAGCTGGTCCTCCGTCTTGTCTGCAAGCTTTCAACCGCCGTTCCATCACGAAGAGCCCAGTCGAGGACTTCCACTTCCAAGAACCACCTATGCGCAAGGAGGCCTCTCTCTTCTTACCGTCTTGAATGCCCCGGGGTGCTCATGCATGAAGAAAAACCAAAGTGCATCCAGTCGAAAGTCTCAGCAAAAGTAGTTCCGTCCCTTTGTTCTTCCTGGACACAACCCTGTTCCTCAGAAATGCTCTTTTTCTCGCTCCCTTCCGTTCATTATTTGCTCATTGCAATAATATGAAGATACCACCGGATGTTTTGGAGTGTAAGGCAGAGCAGATATCGATATTTCCATTTCTCTGGTGGACTTCTTCGGAAGCTTGCAAGGGAAACGTACCTTATATAGACTGCGTGTTAGTCCTTCGGACATGTCTCACGCGCATGCAAAGGCGGGTACGGACAGCACATCTCCCCTCCCCCACAAGCATCGTCGTTCTGGCCGAGCCGTTTGCAATGTCTATCAAAGAATCAATTGGTGCAACGCGGTGGATGAACACAGACAGGATAAAATAAAAGTCATATAAAAATCAAAAAAGACGAGATATTCAATGGTTGTTGGAAAATGAATTGGGATGGACATTCTGTATCGGTGTCAAGGCTTGTGATTAAGCGAGTGCGGCGTTCGTCAGGATGGGAGGCGTTTCGGGCTCTTATGCACGAAACACTCCTTCTTGACAGCCTCGTACTCCTGCTCGTCATAGCTCATCGACTGGACTTCACTCTCTCGTTCGTTACCACACCGAGACCTTCGCGATCAGGGTTGCACAGACTCCATGTACCAAGGACCGTGTCTGTGCGTGTATTTCCTCTCTTGTAGTGGAGATGCACGCAAGCGACCAGGATGCAAGGCCTATATCATTCACAGGGCCAGAAGGATAGGGCGAACTACAATGCGGATTTTCGTCGGGCTTGCCACTTTGGAATCAAGCATGGATACCTTGGGCATTCGGGCGAAGATAGGACGGGATTTTCGAGCGCACAGACGTCTACTGAGATGGATAGACTGGCTCTTCTGGGATCGTGTGTGGTTGAAATGGTTGCAGCAAGACTTCAGGACATCAGCGAAGAGATCAAATTTTTGAGACCTGGAACCGCCCGCTCTTTACAGACGGTCGAAGCTCAGGCACTGATAGTCATGAAACACTTCTTCTCATTCTTCTCCTACCCCTCCCTTACTCATACCTTCCCTCTCAAGTAGCAGCATTTGTTAGCCAGGGAGTGCTGACGTGTGTTTTGTCCCTCGTGGGCATCTTCAGGGGCCGTATATTCAGTAAAGCGAATGTTTTGACCTAGGTTTGCCGAGCACATGCTGTACAACCATAGATTCTGCACGACTCCAATATGTCAATAAAGAACCGCTGCATGTCACAAGCCTTTCTGAACGGAGGAGATCCCGCGATGCAAAACCGCCCCTTTACGCCGGGCGCAATCAGATCGATTGTGTTATGGTCTTCGGAAATGTTGCGGCTCGTTATAAAAGATATCATGATAAAGGCTATGCTACACTGAACGTCACACTTCTTATCATCAGCGCGTTCTAGCCTTTACAATTTCGCAACGCCATCGTAGAAATCGCCAATAGGCTTTCTCGGTTCTCCAATCGTCAAAGAATGCTTCAGTGCGGTGGAGGTGATGACGTTTACATCGGGAAGATCCTTCTTCAGATCTGGGTATTGATCTAGAACATCGACCTCTCGCAAGATCTCCTCCTTGCAGCAGTTGTGCAGATCGGCACTTGTCGCCTTGATGTGCTTCTCGACAGTCTCCCGCAATGCCTTGGGCAAAGGTTGACCTTTCACTGCGACTTTGATGGGCTCGGCATCAATCTTGTGCTCCTCCAGCACCTCGACAAGCTTGTCGATCGAGCGGCTGTGCACTCGATGCGAGTAGAGGTGCACTGATACCTTGGCGCGAGTCTCCGATGCCGGGTGGATGTGCTTCATGAAGAACCCGTGGATATCCCGCAAGCTTAGCGGTTTCAGCATGGCAGTTATCCTATCCTGCCCGAAGAAATCGTAGAGCCCGTTACTGATGTGTGACCAATATGTCCCAGATCTGGAGGGAAGTGCACGAAGACAACGTTAGACTGACTATCTAGCTATGACAATGCAGCTTCACCTACTCCGACAACTGGTTTTTATGATCTTCCAAATAGTTGGCAATTAGACCATTCTTGGCACTCTCGAATTTTTCAAGATCCATATGCTCTAGAGTATAAGCGAAGTCCTGCAAAAAGGCATTGATGCGCATCTCGAGATGTACGGGACTACGCGCGCTTTGGATAACAATCACTAGGCCACAGTGGGATGAGCCAGCGACAACATTCTGTTATTGGAACCATCGATCTCAGCGGCGCCTCTTATGCAGCAAGTTCATCCTCAACACTCACTGATCCTACAATGTAGCCTAATTGCTCCTTGGTCCGCAGAGTGTTGAAACAAGGCTCCGCAATTAGGGTCTTCAGCAGGAGAAGCCGTACGAAACTAGATAGCAGGGGAATTGGTCAACTAGTGAACTTTTTCGTGCTATGGTATGCTTACATGTCTTGATCGTTCGGATGTCCAACGCTCATGTAGTAGCGGCTGTTCAAACGAGCATTAGTCCTGTTCTGCTGAGCCGCAATGGGCGCCAATGGAGTTACCCACATTGCATTGTTGACCTCTTCCTTGCTTGAAGCTATCAAACGGACAACACAATTCGACTCTACCCGGTAGCAAAGAGGATTGAAGTCAGCCCGGCTGCATATCATTTGACGGAGCACAGTAATTCTTGGCCTGCGTCGTACTTTCTGGAATGACCCGGCTGCAAGGGGGAGGTACTGCGGTCCTAGGGAGCCGACTGTAATCGAGGATCTCCTCTGTCATGCTGACGAGCTCGTACATGGTCTGTAGGAGGCAAAGTCAATGCATGTCCGGTCAAAGCATCCCATAATTGACTTACGCTCTTGCTAAAATTACCGTGGCACTGCGATGTTATGCAATTTAGATAATGCCTTGAAAGCACGGAGGGTCGTCCGACCTACTAAAGCTTCAGCATAGAAATTCGATAATAGCTCCTTGGCAAAGCCTTTAATATCTTCGGGTTTCATGGCTATACAGAGGTTTTCGTAAGCTGATGCTTGTCAGATGGAGACTCCTTCGCCTACCGTTCAAAACCTCCTTGCGCTGGTCGATAGTACTACCAGCCGAATTGAGGATCCAAGAGAGTTCGGAGCTGACTTGGTCCACTGGCTTGTCGTGAGTTTCATTGTCTAAGGTCTTCAACCTTTCCTCTTTCATGAGGTCAAACGCCCCCTGATCGATCTGGGCATTCTTGAGTTGATGCAGAATGAGCTGACAGGAACATGGAGCAAAGCCGTGTCAGCACGGGCTTCATTCCAAGAAGATCAGTTGGAAGCTAACTTTAAGAAATTCAGGGAGTTTGTCCGTGAAGCCGAAGACCATGATTGTGAGATCCTGTTGATGACCGCTGAGTTGGTATTGCAATCCAGCAGCCCCAGCGTCATCGGAGAACTTCTCCAAAGCGTCGCGGACGAGATACAGGTAGCTTCCGCAGAGTATGCCATTCTTGTAAGAAGATCTTATGAAGGGGCTGTAAAGAGGATATTTAGTTGGCACTAAAACGAAAGCGATCCGGGAGCTCACTTTGACAGTTTGATGAAGAAGCTTCCTTTGGGAACCTTCCATCTAAGACACGCAGAATCAATGTGAGCAGTATCATTCAAGCTGTACTGACCGGCGAGAAGAAAGACTCACCTATCGTCCTGTTTGAACCAGATCTTTTGACCCTCGGTCTGCTTGATAAGCAGCGGACGTGGGAAGGGCTTGCTTGCATCACGCTTGCCTACTAACTCTAGATCGTGGGGAATAAACCGATTCTTCTCAGGCAACAACAGCTTCTCATTAGATGCCAGAGGGTTCTGGAAATTTTCAAAAACAGGCCACGCCCGAAAATAAGCCTGCTAGTGTGCCCGGACAATGGAAATTTGGACATACCTCGAACCAGTCATTTCTTAAAGGTGTGATATCATACTCCGTTCCATACCATCGCTCACGCTCATTGTAGGTGAGGCCGTCTATTTCAACAGGTGATGCGACAATCACTTGTGCTTTGTCTTTTATCAGATAGCTGAGCGCGTGTTTGACCGACTCGGAACCATCATCCGTTAGATTGTATCGTTCCGAGAACACCTTACCCCGCGGTGCAAAGCCATGCAGGGCAACACTGACCGCAACAGCGGCATTGGCCACGGATGACCGAGCTTCAAGGAAGCGAAAGTCCATCTGGAGTATCTGTCGCAATTCCTTGAAGACCCAGCCTGGGAAAGGTTGCGATTTGAGTAGCTTGATATATTCGTAAGCTGTCGAGGCGACTAAAAAGTATGGTTCACATGTATGGTCAGCATGTAGCGCACAGTCGGAGGCCTCTCTTTAGGTTCAGCATACTCACCAAGTTGGTGTTGCTTCACTCCCTCGTGAGTCAAACCGCACTCAATGACGAATTGATGTATTCCGGGTGCAGTTGTAAAAGGGTATGCTTCCAGATATGTAATCAAGCCTTTCTTCTTAAGGAAGCCTGGTGAGAATGCGCAAGTAAGCTGAAGGTACAGTGGAAAACAAAGTCAGCGGTTTCGCTTCGATAAACTCACCAAATAGCGAGTGCGGCCCCTTGTTATTTAGTAGATACGACAGTAATGAGGCCGGCTTAGATCCGACAGTGCTAGAGGAGTCGTAGAAAGGCATTTGAACCAGAAGGCAGCTATCGTCCTTCACCTGCTTCACGCCTATCCGTGTCTGCCCGAGGGAATAAGCTGGTGACACAGAGTGCGACTCCATGGTGATGCACCTACCATGTATAAAGATTCCGGATATGGGTCTGCCGGGAAAACGGTTGGAGGAATATTTCGATTCGAGACCTCATTGAAGAAATGTAAGACGTTGCTCAATGATTTATGGAGAGGGTCTTTGCTGGTGATACATAGCTTCATCAGATTCCCGGAATAGCTAGCAGGGCGTAAACCGTCAACTTGCAAGTCAGTGTATGCTAATCTGCATAAATACTTACTGCTTCTCGTAGAACTTGATCAATTCAGCTCTGATGTCGAGTCCTTGTGCTCTCGGCTTGTTCCATAGCGTTTCCAGATCACCAGTACCGAATTTGTGGTAAGGATGATCTGCTTTTGCAAGTGAACGTCTGAGCTGTTGAAGCCTCCAGGCATCGTCCTGCAAGTTCTTCTGGTGTTCGCTATCTACCGCTTTGATCTCCTTCTCGACGCAGTTCTCATTAAAAAGCGGCGAAACGAAAAATTGAGCAAATCGATCCAAAGCGCCTTCGAAGCCAGTGTGGGTGGTCTCAAAAAAGTATATTGTTTGATTCGTGCTGGTATAGGCATTCGACCAGCCGCCAAACTTGCTCAGATGGTCGGCATACTCATTCTCCCCCGGATATTTGGCACTTCCCATGAAAAGGAGATGCTCCTGAATGATCTGGGTTAGAAGATTGCGGCAGGTGCGCGAACACCTAATTACTCACAAGAAAGTGTGCCAGCCCCGGTAGCTCCTCTGGATCCTGCAGATGTCCAACGCGTACAGCCATGCTGGCGGCACACTATAAGAGTCGTGGCGGTCAATTACTCTGTTGGGGGCAGTACGAGTCGGAGCAAAAGCTCGAACCTACTGTATCAGCTATCATACAGCAGGATCAGACATGGATACCAGCACGAGCGACGACAACAGGGTCGGTTGTGTAGAAACGTGACCTTTGTCAGTCAACACATTCGACTTGTCAGACACAGCACACACCATTGGGGTTGTGCACCAGCATGCACTCGATGCCATTCTTCAGCCTAATCAAACGGTACTGGCAACTGTCGTTGGGACTCGTCTCCAGGCCTGCTGTCCATTCGGCATATTCGCCGTGGTCGGTGTAGCCCTCCAAAAGCCGATTGGCGTCCAGGTGCCGGTAGCCAGAGGGAAAGCCAGACTGGCCCGTGGGCATTTGCAGAGGTGTCATAATTGAAATGCCGCGATTGGTAGACGATGAAGGATATGAGGTGATTGGAAGAAAGACAAGGGGCGTGCTGTCATCGACGAGTAAAAAAGTCCCCCTTCAGCATACAGCTTGCCACGACCGGTAACGGGGCTGACTGACGAGACTGACACTGGCGCTTGTAGCTTTACTGAATAACTCCCTGCAGGAAGGTGTGACCGGGCAGGACGTCCACAACAGACAGCATGACTGTCCGGCGTAATCTAGACACGTTCAGGTTGGTCTGTCTTGTACATAGCTTGGAGAGACTCGATGAAGAGCAACTGGCCGGTGACTTTTTCGATCACTCCTGCGATGTATAGCAGCTGTCTTGCCTGCACCCCATTTTTTCTGCTGAAACGCCTTGAAGTGTAGCACTTGAAGCCTGGCTATCATTGAAGACTCAAGGCGATGCCTCAGCATTGCGCGAAACTGAGATTCTACGCATCTATGGATTGCATGTACATGTGCACATCTCGACAAGAAGAACATCGATACATTTGAATCAATCTCAAATACAAGCAATGCCTTACGCAGATCCTGCTGAATAGACCATGATCGGTCAAACAGTGCCCGTTGTTCGGAGCTGGCTTGTCCCGAGGATCTGCTTTTCAAAGTAACCCGAGAAGATTGTCGAGACCGCTTCGAGGTGTGTCGTGGATCTTCTTCTGCATAGCTCGATGAGTTTCGCGCTTCTGGATGACTGACTGCCCGGACACGGTGCGCCGCTGTAGGGGTGACCAACACTTCTGCTTATAGTCGACTGTCGGACAAGCATTTGGCGCGGACCGACTTTTCCAGCCGACCTGAATGTGCCTTTCTGACTGGGCGTGAGTGCTTAAGCTGCGAAGGAAACTTCGATGTACCAGGACTCGGGGTAAATAAAGCTTCTATCTCGGCCGCTTCCGGGACCGGTAGACGTTCAATTGGCTGCTTCGACCGTCTATGCGGCATTGTATGGTCTGTCACTGTTTCTGGTAGATATATGGGTTCTAGATAGCTGCGGAGAGCTTTATTTCGGATGTCTTGCGAAGGTGCATGTACACATTGAGAAGCCTTGGGGGGTAACTCATCTGGAAATATGTCTGGCTTTGCTGCTATAGAAGGCCACTTCCTGTCTTCAAATGCTTGTGGGGGTGGTATACGTTCCAAGAGGTGCTGACCAGCTTTTCTTGTGAGTGTCTGCGGCGCTTTTGTAGCACTTCGCGAAACATCAAGCGTCTCCATGGTCTGCTCTGCATCCCGGCCGCCTCCTAGAACTGCAGTCCAGTTCTTTTTAGTGCTCGTGCACTTCGCGAATTGCCATTGTTTCGTAGACATCTTGCGTCGAGGATGTCGAAGTCGCCCAGGAGGTTTGAAATCCTTTAGCCGGAGGAAGGAGCGGCGGAACGTCTGTTCTTATCGACAATTTGAGGCGGGATGTACGAGCCCCAGCGATGGGAAATCTCTGACGTGACTTATCGAAGAGTCTTTGTCGACAGCCTCTTGCAACTGCGGCGCAGCGACACTGTCTGCTATGTCCAAAACGAAGACAGGCACCCTGTCTGCAGTGCTTGTCTCAGGTAGAGCTTGCTGAGGTTTGACAAGGAATGAAGTTGTGTCTGGTATCTTAGTAAGCCTGTTGCACCCAGCGACCTTATCCACTGACGCATCCGCCAACTTCACCGTTTTCTTCTTGAAATAATTGCGTATTTTACTTGGCTTGGTCAGGATGGAGCGGACAGTCGAGTAGGGCCCTGTTCCTAGATCGATACTGTATGCTGATGGTTGGAAGCATGAAAAATCGTACTTGCAAACTCAGACTTCTGGCCCACTGGCTATTCTGAGATTCTGCATGAGATGCGAAGAGATGACCGATGACCGTAGACCGTAGACCGTAGACCTGACACGAAACGAAATGACTGCTTGCGTTCTCGGTCATTCTCGCTCGTAAAGAAATGTCGGCAGAGAGAACCGGGAGAATCGGGTTCTCGAGGGCTAGTAGACTGGAACATTCTGTACAGCACATGCTGGAGCACCAACAAAGCCATCGCCACGGATAGTGAGAGTCGGCTGAAGTCTTCTCTCACCCCAGATATATGTACGGCATGATCCTGTCACATAAGGGGCATCTGAAGGCCCGCACAAGATTCCCTCATATTGCTTGTCATGCCACTTAGGTCCTAATTGAGTAGGCGCCGACTGACTACGAGTGAGATTGCCTTGAAAATCTTGGACAAATGTGGTGTCTTCATCTATACTGAGAAACCTGAACCCTTCGACAGTTGGCGGAACGTCCAGTTCCCTTGCTATATCCAGAGAAATCGAGAACTTGCCAATCGAGGCGTTACCCCCCGGCGACAATTGGAGTAGGAGGGAGAGGAGACATCTTCGAGATACAAGTCCATTGTCGGTCTTGTCGGGAAGAGAAAAGTATGCATATGAATTGAGTGTAGCTGAAATCTCACAACCATGATGCAGCTTTGCCGAGAAAAGGGTTGTGTCGGGCATCTTGAGATTCGACGGCTTGCGGAAGTTAACGAGACGTCTTGGCATCTTCGCAGATAAGTCGAACACCGATGGGGTTGCCAGCGCCATTACTGGGATTGTCACTTGCCGAACAAAGAGGCCCTGGGTTGAGCACCTCGTAAGGTCTTCCGTAGCTGTGTTGAGGAGAGGAGAAGAGATTGAAGATCTAGCAGCGAGCTTAATACCCTCGCCCCAGTGCATCAGGAGTGCAAACGCGTGGGTAGCCAAATGCACGCCACGGATGTACCTGCTGCTGAACGTCTGGACCAAATGTTTGTATGCTGCACGCTCGTGGAGGGGTGAGTACCAGGTGAATACCACCCAGCTGTGTCCTTGACATCTGTGTCTTGTGCATGAAGCAGTGTCCAGCTTGCGAAGAGTTGAACAGACGCAGGGCGACGAAGTGCTCGACGCTTGATTGCCTTTCGAGGCAGAGGATTCGAGCGTCCCCAAATATCAGGCGCATTGATGAGGCGCGTGGCGGACATTGACATCTCGTCAACTTACCACATCGAGCCTTCAAAGTGGGTGTCCAAACGCATTTGAGCGAGTTTAATGTCACCATAGATAGCTTTTACTTTGGTTTCATCCTGCTAGACCTGTCCCGCCATGCCAAAACCAAATTTTGCGTCAAGGAAAAGAGGTTTGAGGTCAACCAATATATGTTCACGGCCTGCGAGTCAACAGACAGTTAGCATCTGACAATCACAGTGAACCCCAGGCATGATCAAGCAGGCTCACAACGGGGGAAGCGGCGGCTATCGGAATAAACAGAATGCTGCCAAAGCGGAGTACGTTTGTGATTGCTCGAGACCGAGCAGCAGAAGCGACAGATGTATCTTTCGAGGGTGTTTGAGTTATAACAGGCGGTGGCTGCTTTACAAACGCGGGACCTGGAAGAGCCAGAATGGCCGTCGTGGCAAATGTTTTCTTCTGCAGTATCAAAGGTATCGACGGAGCTGGTCGAGTAGGACGTTTTGCGACGTTGTTGGAGGCACCGCTTTCTGGCATCAGAGATCCTGCTTTTGCTGCATTAGACGCAGGACCAGGTGACGATTCGGATGAATCAAGCACGTTTTCTCTGAGCTCCGCTAGAGCGTGTCGAATCCGAGCTTGTATTTCGACATTGAGCAGGGCGGTGATGCCTACTGCTACAGGTAGGGCAGAAATAGGATCCACGTCTGCCAATGAAGGGCACCAGGCCAGACTTTCCAACGCTAGGGCAGACAGACCCTCGTTGAGGGGTTCGGTGGAGCCGCTCTCGACAGCTTGTACGGAGGACTCGAGGGACATGAAGGATCGAGTGCAGGCGTCACGGATAGTGAGTGTCGTTCCAATGAATATAGGAAGATGGACTAAGGGTGGGAGAAGCATAGTCGGCAGAGGTCGACACTTGTATTTGGCTGCTAAGAGCTTGAATTGTTTCTTGGCCTGTAAATACCAACCACGGGGAATCAGAGCCTGCCTTAGAGCAAGTTACGCGAATACAGTCTGACACACCCTAGAATTGAGTGTAGCTACGTATTGCCCGTAGCTCTTGTTGGCGTTCCTATACTCCGCTCGCAAAGCGTATTTTGCAGTGGACATCCACTCCTTTGCAGCGGGAACGACAAGCTCTTGTACTCTTCTAACGCGTCTCCGCTGCCACGTTATCATAGGTACTGTGATAGTGGATCGCAGGAATAGCGTGAGCAGAACTGTCGCTGCAGCATATGACGTCCCTCCCAAAAAATGTGGAAGGTCCAAAAAAGCATTGGAGGCCGTCTGAAGCAGCCCACTGCTGAGAGCGGACGCATGATTAACCACCTCCACTGCATCCTCGGCTACATCGAAGTTGAGGCTGCCTGGCGCATTGCCTGCTGTCGCTGCTCTTGCTGCCTCTTCCTCGACTGTATGCGGTCTCGACGAATGGAGATTTCGAAATTGGAAGGAGGCCGGCAAGACTGATGGTTTAAGAGGGATACCATAACGAAGAGCATTCGACGTAGCGAACCTCGAGAAAGGGGCTGTCGACATCGCTACTCAGAGGAGATGGTATGCTGCACGGATATAAAGTTGTGTCGTTCCAAAGGAAGAAGGGAGCAAAAGCGTTGATCACTACAACAGCGAAAAGCGATGAGCATTTGACTACTGCAGACGAAGCGTTTAACTCCTCTCCGACGATGACTGATTACGAATCTATGGCTACAGTAAGTGGAACGTGATTGAATAGACGAGAATCCTAGTGTCTAACTCCCCCCTGAGCACGTGATCCAAAATGCCTGAATACTTTGCAAGCTATTTTGACTTCACCTCGGCCCTGTGCCGCTTTTCCAGATGCTGAGTGAGCTCTTCTTGACTTGTGAACTGCATCCCGCATTCTTCTTGGGTACAGATCATCGGGAGACTGGCTATCATGCGCTCAGAGAAAAGGTGATCGGGGCAGGGTGCAAACCAGAAAACGACGAGCAGCGAGGTCAGGTCAATTGAAGTCTGCAGGACGTTGTGAGATCGTCTCCGACGTCGATTTCACTCACATCTGTCTCCCAGGACTCCGTTATATTCCCATACCCGCTGTCTCGGTCAGACTGCTGCGTCGCGAGCTGATCTCTGCTGAGTTCAGCCAGCTGAATAGCCGGCGGTTCATACATGCTGCTGTAGTTATTGCTTTCAGATGCAGAGCCTGCTGTTCCGCATGAGGACGATGTGAGAAGTGGGGTCCTGCAATCTGAATGGAGAGGGCCATTGCACTGCATGTTCGCAGGATTGGGCGAATGCAGTCCAAAATCTCCTGGTTGCTTGTCCCGGAAGTTCTATGAGAGCAATAAATGACGGGTAGGCGGGAGGACAAATCATCAGACTGGAAGTCTCTCGAGACGCCCTGGCAGCAGTTCATCTTGTGTTGAGGCGCTCGCAGTAGACTGTCTTGCGCTGCAGCGTAGAAATCCAGAGGTTGTTTCTGGACATCCACGCTTCACGCATTTGGACGGGATGAGCTGAAGACCAAATAGTCGGTCAAGGACAAGCGCTATGATACGCTCCTCACCACGACCTTTTGCGACAGCCTGCCGCTTCGTGTTTAGGCGGTTTGAAGACTGGCCATCGCGTGCGCCGCTTCGGCTTTCGACAGGCATACCTGCACAATGCATGCCGTAGCATATACCGCCGAAAGCCCAGGCCCTTTCTATTGATATGATATGACATGCACACTCAACTCTGGTTGGCGAATTTTTGAACAATGTCATATAATATAGTAGCTTGTGCAAACCCTGAACCGCAACCGACGGCGTTAATAAGCAAAGCCAGCCGGAAACCTTCCCCGCTGGGGCCCCCACTTTTGACAAAGCTGGTCCCACATCAGCTCTGCTCCCCTCTTCTAGGAGTTGCATGAACGAAGACAGAGGAACGCATGGCACAAGTATGAGTGAAGACATAGTGTCTGCTGCTACACATCAAGGTGAATCAACAACCAAGCCTTCATCTTCGAGAAAAGTCAAGAGCACAAAGTTATGTAATGTGTGCGGTAGAAGCTTCCTCAAGCTCGCCCATTTGATCCGACACGTCCGCACGCACGGCGACGAGAGGCCATTCAGCTGTAGCAAGTGCGAGAAGGCGTTCGCTCGGACCGATGCCCTCCAGCGACATGAACGAGCCGTACACGCTTCAGACGACAGGCGAGACGTCGACGGGACGGTCGTCTCGCGTGGCCCGACAGCCGGAGACGACCAAGATGTGGATGCAACTCAGCAGACATCCAAGAAGCGAAAGAGGCGTTCAGATGCAGCAGACCTGCAAGCGTCAAGTAGCGAAACTACGAGTACTCCCAGAAGCCAGGTCGACGAGAATAGCATTTTTCACCCCGATTTCAGCCACCTGTTCGGCCTTGACCACCTGCAAAGCGGTCAAAAGGCGCAAATTCAGCAACAGCCCTCTTCAACTGCAGCTCCAATTCAAACTACTAGCAATAATGCAGGTGAAACCATCATCAATGCCTATGTCCCATCGTCTACACTTGGTGTGCCAGGTAAGACCTAAATCCACCCCTCTCAGTCAGCCTTGAAGCTAATATTCCGCATATCTTGCTTCCCAACCTCTCCAGACTTCGCACTGCCACAAGGGCTCGCCAACTTCGGCAATACGTCCATTGGGATGCCACAAAGCGTACCCATAGCTTCGTATATGGCATCTTTCCCACAACTTTACCCTAGCGTGGCAACTTCGCTGGATGCAAGTATCGATTCTTGGCTTACTTTGGAAGGGGGCTCGCATGCGGCAGAGAACGCCTTGGAAATGGTCTTCTCTGGAGAACTTCTTGGACCTTCGCAGCAACTATCCCTTGCACAAGGAAGATGGGACAGTTTTACCACGGACCCTCAACAATCTTCTAACACATTCTCTACAACCGCTTTCAACCCGACCAGCACTTCTGCTAATGCTGCTCCGCTCGCCTTTAGCACACCGTCGGCAAACAACGGTCCGTCCGACAATGGCCTCAACAAATTGTATCCCTTCGGTCTTCAGTTCGAAGATCTCTGGAAGACCAGTTCCCCACCGAACAACTATGACTTCGAACCAGGCGGGACAGGTGCCTCTACTAACGAGGCACCATCGACCAAACAGCATAGTGGAGGATTGACCGGACCAGAACACACTTTCCGTGCGCCAACGAATGCGCTCGACAGATATGCTGGAACATCTACTGCCAGCAGCTTCATCGGTACGAACCAGCAGTTTCCGCCTGCGCCCTCTCCACCGTCATTGTCAAGCCGGACAAGCGCGACTCGGGTTGATAACCCGGAAGCGGGCAATGCCAGACCAAGGCGTAAAGTATTCCATCGCGGTCTGACTACAGATACTTGGCTGAATTCGATGCAGGTACCGGAAGAAGGTAATATCAACCTACCTCGACCAGACATAACTTCGCCAGAGCAAATTATGGGAGAACTGTCTGTTGAAACATCAGTGGTACGCGTGACAGGTTTTTCGAAGTTTCTCGCAACTGACACGCAAACCTTCCCCAGGATAAAATGGCTCAAAGGCACTGGGTGAAGGAAGAACAAACAGCAATACCTTCAATGAAATTCCTCGATAGCTGTCTGCATTTGTATTTTCGCGACTTTCATCCGACCTTCCCTATCTTGCACAAACCTACCTTTAGCCGACATCAATCGCCGCCGCTCTTGCTGCTCAGCATGTGCTCTATAGGCTGCATATTCATGGGTACACAAGCTGCCCGCGAGAAGGGCTTGTGGATATACGAGCGACTGCATCATGTTATTGTCTTTTCGGTGAGCGCATTGTGGTCCTGGGAAGAGATTGCCACGAATTGAAAGATCTGACTGTGCCTTGCCAGCGCGATTCAAGAATGGCCACCGAAGATGCCAGAGTAGCGATGACCCTGAGCGGCCTTCTAGGACAATGTTTCAGCTTTCTTTACGGCGAACCAAAGCATATGTTTACCGCAGAGTCTTTTCACGGCTGCCTATGCACTTTTGCAAGGCGAGCTGGGCTCTTCAAGCTCATCGACCAGAACGCGATTAGCTATGAGAGCGTCGCTGATCTGGATGAAGAGGCTCTCGAGGCTCGGTGGCAGGAGTGGGCCAGGAGGGAAATGCTTCGGAGGGTAGCACTAGGCTTGACACTGCATGCTGCAGATGCAGCAACATACAGCCTATTGCCCCGCCTCGTGCCCGTGCAGTTGTCGATTTCGGATCAATCTAGCGATGCCTTGTTTGAAGCGGAAGACGCGTCAAGCTGGAAGTGGCTCCTACTTTGTCTGAGTGGGGTTTCGCCGAACAATCCTCTTCGTACTCCGCCTGCAAGTGGCTTTCAGGTCATACCAACCGCAGACACGCTTTTTCCCATGAGCGTAATGGCTCAGAAGATCGTCAATATCCTTCAAATGAAGGAGTTGTGCAGGTCGGAAATATCATTTGTTTCGAGCTTCAATGATATCGGGCTGTTCTATCGCGACATGCTGCAACTTGGGGCACGATTCGGTATAACTCACGAGCCGCATCGAGGGACTATGAACACCACTGTCTCACGGAGTAACAGCAATCAGCCGCAAATACTCAAAGTCATGTGGCATTACTGCTGCCTGGCTAGGCTTGCCAGGCTAGACCAGATCGAAGAAGTCGCTGGGAGGGAAGGTATTCCGCAAGCACATGTGGTGGAACAGGTGAAAGCATGGGTGAGCACGCCGGAGGCCCGATTAGCAACATTGCACTGCGCACATGTGCTGCACAATGCTGCAGACCTTCGGGATCTTGCTTTCATAGTACCCAGGTACGCATTTTACGGTGTCCGGTGTCCGGTGAAGTGGCTGCTAGTCGACGCTTTGCTCGTGCTGACACTGAACGATCACCGCACAGGGCAATTTTCCAGTCAACTCTTGTGCTCTTGTGTTTTATCGCTTTCAATGAAGCACTAGACGGATCGATCGAAGTGTTTGACGCAACGGACGCGACCGATTGGGAACATTTTGCAGGAATCGTAGCGGAGTGCTCAAAGCCAGGTGCCACGCCAACGCCCGCCCGAGGGACTTGTGCCAATTCAGGTTTCGAGTTTGTTGTTGACGGACGTCCGCGTCTGGCGGAGAAGTGGATTCGTAGCAACTGTTGCCGCTGGAAGCTGGAGAAGTTTATCGAGGGAAAAGAGAAGCAAATGGACTACGTTAGGTGAGCAAGTGCTTCAACGCTGGCGATGTCTACCAAGCCCATGCTGAGCTGCGACGCGCTGTGTCCTGCAGTCTGCTCTCCACCACGACTCGCTTGCTTCGACGCTGCACTCCGTGGAAGATAGGCGATGCAATGGGCGACATTCTTGCAACAGTAAATCTAGGCTACTAGCGAGATCAGCGGTACTACAATTGAAGAGCTAGTTCAACCGCGATTAAACTCAACTTGCGTTGTTCAATCTCAAGAGCTAGCTCTTTGTAGTGATCACGTTCAGTCTGCGCCGTTACATTTGGAGAGCTGGCTCTTGAATCGTAACTGTTGTGCTCAGCCTTGCGTTGTTGCCTCTTGAAATGTAATGATTCAACTCAGACTTGCGCTGTTGGACCTCAAGAGCTAGTGTACTTAAAATTCAAACCTGCGCTGCTACAATTCCAGCGCTAGCCTGCACAAACAATAATTAATTATATTTAAAGACAGTAGTGTAATTTACATGCGTGGAAAGCCCGGGTTACAACAGCAATGCATCCGCCGGCCGTGGCATGCGCCTGGCGTGCGACTACCGCAGTTTCTAGTACTCAGCGTGCAACTGACACCAAAGCCCAAAATGACCGGGCTTTTCAGTCAGATGTGCGTCATTACATTCAAAAATAGCCCTTTATATAAATGTGATACCCCACTTCACATTTTCATCATTACCTCGCTCTTGAATGTAATGATTGCCATGATCTGCGCCGTTGCATGCAGAGCTAACTCTTGAAATGTAATGATTCATCTCTCTTCGTTACTACGGCCGCCTCTATTGCGTGTTACATTGCAGGTACTCGCACCACGATGGTATACGTCGCGTACATAGGCTTCTAATCTCGTTCGAAGCCCTCCCAACCCTCCACCCGGAGGCGACGCCTGTCTTTCACCTTTGCGCTAGGCTCACTAGGCCGCCTTTCGTGATCACGCGGGTCACTTCATGCGCCTTCGGTGCTTGGGGTACCCTCTGTGCTCTTTGTGCCCTGCATGCCCTCAGTGCGCCAGGTGCCCGCCGTGCCCACAGTGCCTGGTCACGTGACCGATGACGGCCATGGGACCGCATTCGCTCTCACGGCATTCATCTGAGTTTCCGCTGGGAACACTATTGCGATACGGTCCCGTCGACTCTGTGCTCGTAGTCCGATCGTCATTGCCGGCCTTAGCCTGATTGCTCGTCTTAGGCAGGTACGGTACGTGGGTTCGGCCAAATGTGGGACTTTTTCCGACGGAACCGAGCATTGCCAACAAGAACACTAAGCCGTGCGCCTAGGTAGATTGACACAAGGGTAGTACAGCAGCAAGTTGCAGGGCCTCAACGACTGAATATTCTGGAAAGCTCCTAGCGATCTCAGATATGGCGATCACACCCGGTGCCGTCTGGCTGATAAGCGGTTGCAGTTCTGGCTTTGGGCGCGACCTTGTCCTGGCAGCTCTCGGGCATGGATATAGAGTTGTAGCAACCGCACGCAAATTGGAGGCTATTCAGGACTTGGAACAAGAGGGCGCTGCACTTCTCCAGCTCGATGTCACAGCCACTCCAGAGGCTCTTGAAGCCTTCGCAAAAGAGGCTATAAGCGTGTAGTAAGGCGCACTCGCGCTTGACTCGTGGAATAGACTTACTGAGGACGATTTGTTTAGCGGACAAGTGGATGTACGATTGATGCCCCAAAGGGAAGCTGGCTCTCTGCTGCCGTCTGAGTGCATGTACTTTGTTTGTGCAACAGGTTCTCGTCTCCAACGCTGGCTTCTGCCAATCTGGCTCGCTGGAGGAGACATCGCACGAGCAGAGAATGGCCCAGTTCGCGACAAACTTCTTTGGTGGTGCGCCTTTCGACCAAATGACGTGCCTCATCGATAACTTACTGATGAACCCGACAATCACAGTCATCAACCTAACGAATGCTTTCCTTCCATACCTTCGCGGGCAAAGACGTGGTACCATCGTCAACATCAGCTCAATGGTAAGCCAGCTGCTACAGACGTCACAATGCTGCGCTTTCTGCTCACCTCCCTCTTTTACACTTTCAAGGGCGGGATTCTAAATAGTACATCGTTTCCGTCTCATCGCGCATTGACCTTGTCCCAGGGGCTGACAGATCGCTACAGATGCTGGCTCAGCGATATATTGTGCCTCAAAGGCGGCTCTAGACAGCAAGTCCTTTCTCTGTCTGTAGGCTGTAAACTGTTTGGAAATACTAAATGGCTTACTGCAGGCATAAGCGATGTGTGGAGTCGCGAACTGAGACCCTTCAATGTACGCTGCGTCTCTATTCAGGCAAGTTACATGCATACACGCTATTGTATATATAGAGATGCATCCCACCCTGACCGTTATTATGTAGCCCGGCGCCTTCGCCACCGCGGTTGGATCCGCTGCAAACTTCAAAAGAGCTGCCAAATACATTGAAGGCTACGACAGCGCTCATGCTTGGATCCAAATGTTGTCGGACGGGGCGGGACAAGAGCCTGGAGATACGCGAAAGGGAGTTCAGCGTATTATACAACTCCTGCAACAGAAGGAGATGCCGATGCGCTTTGCATTAGGAGTGAGTTAGCGCTTTTGGTTTCAGCCGGCTAAAGGGTGAGCTAACAGTGTATTGTCGAATCAGGACGATGGATACGATCTCATTATACAGTCACACCATGAGATTATCGATGACTACAGGAAATACGAATCATTGAGCAGAGGAACTAACCTTGATGGCTTCATCGCCCCCAATGGTGCTGCAAATCTGAAAGAGCAGTTCGCGACCTAGTATTTCCTCGGTGTATCTGATTCGATATGGAGCGTCTGTCAAGCTAGCATGGCTACACGATGTGCCGCATATTCTGGACTTCTTCCCATTGCAGCAAGCGATAACGAACACTAATAGAAAGCTACGACCCCGGCTTCAATGAAAGCTTCTACACCGATGCCATCTTCAATTGCAGCTGCCTCACCAGCGTATTGACATCTGAAACTTCCGTGTGCCCAAAATTGTAAAAGTCGGGACGAATCAATACTACTTGATCTTTACCGAGATCCTTCTCAAACCACTCAGCATACTCTCCAGTAACATCCTCTTCCGGTCTGATGTTCACACACTTGCCAGCCAGGTCGTTCAAGAAGAACTGCCGAGCCTCCCCTTCCAGAAGATCATCCAGTGATGTGGGACTCATTGTGACGAGGCGCCAGCCATAACCGTATAGCTGATCATACCATGCAGGAGCATTCTCGCCAATCTTGAGAGGGCGATGTAAGGAAAGACGACCAGATTCTTTTTGGTCTGTCAACAGTCCTGGCTTGCCTAAAGGTGGATCGAAGCCTTTCGGAGGGGCTATGAAATATTCCCTATCAGTCGGATAGCACTGCATCAGCTAGTCCAGATACTCACGATTTGCTCGTAATACGCGATGTAGCTCAGCCGACTTTTGTGGGTCGGTTTCGCAGATAGCTTCTCCGAGAAGGATACAGTGTCTTGTTATTTTTTCCAAATGCTGCAGCCTTTCAACTTGGAAGCTCTTCAGCATTGGCGCAGGGTCCGCCAAGCCTGACAGGACGAGAGGTAGTCTCCAAGCAATGGCTGCGGCATCGCGGAAACCCGAATTGAGACCCTGACCGATAAAAGGTGGCATGAGGTGCAGAGCATCGCCAGCTGGTGTACAAGGTGACGTCAGCACTTGCATTCGATTCAGCTGCGGGATCTGATCGCACCAAGTAAAACTCTTTGCTTGTAAAATTCGTTAGCCCATCTTGCTTTGAAAGTATAGATGACTTTGCGTTCCAGGTAGCAATTGCTCTGGGAGAAACCTCTCAATCACGATTTTAACAAGAGTTCGGGCAATATCAGGCTTACTTGATCGTAACCCCACTTCTCCAGCAGGTCCCACACCATGGCATCTGATAGCAATGAGTCGCCATCTTCTCCAGGCATGCGCATGAATTCGAAGCGCCGCCGTCCACGGCCGCCAAAAACAACGGTGGTGGGCCGAGCAGGGTCGCATATTTGGGCATTACCTAGCTTCTGTACAGCTGTTGGGATGTAGCCGTCCTTGAGAAGCTATTGCATTTGGCTATGATAAGCGTCCATTTTGCGCGTTTTAAGCGGTGTGTGGTCTCTCTCACAAGGTCGAGTACAAGCCAGTCATTTTCAAATCCCAGATCCGTGTACGTGATGTCCATCAGGTTTCGCACGGCGGAATTAGCCCCATCGCAGCCAACAAGGTAGGACGCTTCGATATCGAGATTGGGCGAACCATGTCCATTGACCATGGCTCCATTCTTGGCGGGCACGTACTCGAAGTGTCCCGTCACCTTGTCCTTGCTGTGTTCAATTCTATTGAGGGCTGCACAAGCCGCACCGAGGTGCATAAGCTTTCAGATATGCGCTCATGTGGACGCGTTCATCAGAACTACGCACCATAGCCACGAACCAGTGGAATTCCACGTTCCAGGACAGCTGTCTCTAGAAGAGACTCTAGCTGCGGCTGACTGAAACCCATAGCGATGGGAAAGCCAGATCTTGTAGGGTCCTCCCATTTCAGATCGACAATTACTGTAATACAGTCTAGACAGGTCAGTAATGCGGCGCGAGTCGTCTGGTACATTCATGGCTTCTCACGCTTGAAGTCCTTGTCTCTCCAATTAAAGTTTGTACTGTCCTGCCCTCCGATGGGTGATACGATTGTTTGGAGAACTGCATCTAGCTGCGTACCTAGGCCGATGCTCTCCATCAGACGTCTTGATTCATGGTCGAAAGCCACTGCACGGGGCAAGGAATACAGCGCCTTTTGCCGTTCGACGATCACAACGTCGATTCCCCGATGCTTCAAGAGTAGCGCGGTAAATAGTCCTACAGGACCGGCACCGACGACGAGAACCTGCGCTTGAGTGGGATACATCTCGACGCTTTGCGCTCGACCAGGCATGTGTTGGGAGATGCAGATTGTGTGCGAGGGTTCTGTACGCTGCGCGGGAGAAATCCTGGGATGTTGCGGCAAGCACAGCAACTGCTTCGAGGGTCCAGCACTGCAGATCGATATATCTTGATGAAGGTGCTGCCTCGCAATAACAGTCACGAATAACAAGAGCGTGGTGCCAGCTGGTTTTGACCTGCAGCGATTCTAAAGCCACCGCGCATACACGGTGCACGTGGGGCTTTGTGGACCGGACAGCTCTTGTTTGCTACGATGCACCTCAATGAGGACCCTCGCTTGGGCAACATTGTGGCTATCGTGTCACTATGGGCTCCACAGACTAGTGTGGGGGCCCTCTAAGCCTTGCAGGTGTTGTAATGTGTCGAAGGTGGGACTAGGTGTGGGACGCCGGAGATCCATAGCGGTCGGAAGGTGGAAAATGAGAAGTGCCGAGTTCCAGAGACGGGTACAAGAAGGCCGAACGGTAGGTGGAAGGGATACTGGGACCTGGGTGCTACAGCGTCGCTGCTAGCGTTACCACTGGGCATACTGTCGGATCCCCGCGAAGTCTACAAAGCCATCTGGGACCGTCAAGCCGTTCACTCAGCAGGTGTGGACACCACCGCTGGGACTGGGCTTGGGTGACTCTTCACATCATACTGCAGTGAGGCTTTCCTCCCGCACAAAGTGCATAATTATTTCAGCAACACACCTTCTCAAGGCGAATCGCATCTCCGCCCCTCCGCCATCATGACTCCCCCACCCATCCGGCTCGTGCGCCTCGCTCACATGAGGTATCGCTTTGCCGACATCGAGACACAACACACCTTCCTCGCCGACTTCGGCATACGCTTTATCGGAGAGAGCAATGGCAAGAGATTCTATGCTGGCGAAGGTCCTGACCCTTACGTCTTTGTTGCAGAAGCTGTAAGCATGTTACTTTCCCGCAGCCCCACAGCTGTCCGTGCACCGCAACGCCACTTACACGTGCTTTTGGGCTTTGGCTTTTCATACTCTTTATGGTGTGCAGGGCGACAAGAGCGAGTTCCTCGGTGGTACTTTCCTCGTAGAGACTCGAGAGGATCTCGAACGCGCTTCTCAGCTCATACCCGGTGCTACAGAAGTTCTCCCAGACGATGGGCCAGCAGGCGGTTTCATCGTCACCTTCAGAGACCCCGATGGGCTACCTTGCAATCTGGTTTGGGGTCTGGCCGCAAAGCAGGTACCAGGAGATGATAACCTCCCAGTAGTTAACTATCCCGTGGTCAAGCCGCGATTGGGAGAGTTCCGGCGCTTTAAGCAGGGACCTAGCCCGGTTTTCAAGCTAGGACACTTTGGACTGTGAGAGATACAGGCTCAGTACTTTATTGTCGACGACGACCAAGACTAATCATCAGGATTATGTTTCCAGGCTCATCTCCGATTTCGAACAGACCTTCAACTTTTACACCAAGTTCTTCAATCTGAAAGCCACAGACTTGTTGACTGCACCAAACGGTATGAAAGTGGCTGCTTTCATGCACGTGGACAGGGAGGAAGAATGGGTCGACCATCACACTTTCTTCTTCTCCATGAATAGCAAAAAAACAGGCCCACACCACTGCTCCTTCGAAGTTCACGATCCAGACATCCAAGCCATTGGTCATGATGTAAGTTCCATCATGTCTTATGCGTTCCTTGCGTCATACCCATCTCTTAACTTGCTCTGCTTCTACAGTGGCTCAAGCAAAAAGGTTATACTCCAGCATGGGGCGTCGGAAGGCACATCTTGGGTTCACAGGTCTTTGACTATTGGTAGGCATGCAGTCTCGCTGAAAGTCGGTAATGTACTCATTTCCTCTTGAATCTGCAGGTTCATGCCCGAGAACTTCATGATAGAACATTACTCGGACGGTGATCAAGTCAACTGCCACACCCCAACATCTACACTGCCTGCTTCGGATGAAGCTCTTGCCATCTGGGGACCCGCGGTTCGTGAGTTCAAGCCTACCATGGTGATAAGGACCTAGCAGATAACTGAACCAGGCATTTCACCACAGCCGAAGGCTTCATGGATGCGGAGCCCCAGCTACAAGCACCCAAGCATGCACCAGAAATTCAGGCTGTAGCGTAGTGGCTATCTTTGTAATTCGATGTATTTGAAACGTGCACTTATGGTACAGATGTGAATTGTACTTCTGGATATTTGACAAACCAGTGCAACGCACTTGCCATTAATGATTCAGTTCAATCTGCGTTATTAGATTTCAAGAGCCAGCTCTTCAATGTAATAGATAAATTCAGTCGTTATCACATTACAAGAGCTAGCTCTTGAAATGTAATAGTTACACTCAATCTTGCGTTGTTGCAATTCAAGAGCTCGCTCACTAAATGTAGTGGTTACATTCAATCTGCGTTATTTCATCTAAAGGGCTAGCTTTTAAAATGTAATGATTACCTTCAAACTGCCCCGTTACAATCAAAGAGCTAGCTCTTGAATTGTAATAATTGAGATTAGCCTTCCTGACTACGGGTGCCTCTATTGCGCGTTACATTTCAGGTGCTAGCACCATGATGGTACATGGGCGAAGTTCGAAGCCCTCCCAACCCATCACTCGGCGGCGCGAAGTGCGCTTTGCGGGCAGAGTACAGGAAAACCAACAAGAGTTACGAAGAATATGTGGCTACACTAGACGCTAGGGTATGTCACATCTTTATACCGAATCTACAGATAGTAAGCTAAGGTTGCTCGATGCTTGTGGTCACAGGCAAAGGAACAATTCAAGCTTTTGGCAGCCAAGTACAAGTGTCAGCCGCTACCGACGATGCTTCTTCCACCCCTACTGCACCTACCAATCTTCATCGGGACGACTCTCACTATACGTGAGGCTTGCAACGGATCGTGCCCGTCGCTGCAATCATCCGTGCAAGCTCATGTCGAAAGCGATACCGGTGCAAACCTCGACGAAGGCCTTTCTGCACTGGCTTTGGAGAATCTAGCTTGGTGTCCCTCGTTTGCCGACGTGGATCCCTGTTCTGTGCTTCCTGTAACAGTGGGAGTCACGGTCAATATATATTGGTTGACCTCGAACATCTTTTCCTTGACACAAAACCTGGTTCTAGGGCACCGTAACAGATCGGAGAGAGTAGCGGCGCTTTGAGGGATAGTGTTGGTCAATCAAGCTCGCCGTGCAATTTTCGGTGTATGTTCACCTCGCACACGTCAGGAGGGAAAGAGCAGCTCCAGTCGTTTCATACAGTCATCCGAGGAAGCTGTGATCCTATAGAACTGTCACAAATGATCCTTTGCATCCGGCGGATGTCAAACCTTCATGATACTTGGATCAAGCGCGGTAGATGAATCATCCCCTCATTTGGAAAGACTCCACATCCAGCCTTCAGCTAACATAGCGTCGCTTAGTGAGATAGTCCATAGCCCGTCTGCTCTTAAGCCCCCCCCCCCCCCCCTCCAGCGGGATGTGACTAGCAGGGTCGTATACAGAAGATCTTTAGCTGGTCGCCGCTATGGAGTGATGAATCTGTAGGAGCTCTACGATATGCTGTGCAACTGAGGACATCCTATGGTACGGTACCAGCACAACCGTGTTTTCTTCTGATCGCCCTGCGTACGGGGCTAAGATTACCCGCGAGAATCCTTCGGTGCGGTGGGGAAAACCCTAAGGTGGTGGGACCCCGACCGTGTGGGGAGCTTCGTGCGGACTTTAGGCGGGCGCAACGAAACAGGCCATGACCAGAAGCATAGCAGAATAAGACATTGCATCTCTGGCCTCTTGCAAGAACTCCAGGACCCGCAGTTGTACCATGGTACGCCTGAATCTCGGGAGCACAAATGCAATAGGTTTGGCGCTGGCCGTCGCAGCGATTATTGGACTATGGCTCAATCAGCGCAGGAAACCTCCTGGCAAACTGCTTCCTATGCCTCCTGGGCGCATACCAATAATTGGACATACCAGAGCTCTTGGAGCAGAGCGGCCGTGGCTGAAGATGACAGAGTGGGCGAAGACTTATGGTGCGATAGGAATTCTCTCGCAATGCCATTTTGCGAGAAGTGATCTGACTGTACACTGTATACAGGCCCCATCTTCCGTATTCAGCTGGGCAGTCAACAAGTCATTGTCCTTAACGATGCTCGCACAGCAAAGGCTCTCCTGGACCAGAGATCAGCTATTTACTCCTCTAGACCACACTCCGTCGTCGGCGTAGATTACGTTGGTCGAGGTTTGCGCCTCTTATTCATGCCGTAGTGAGTTTCTTTCCGGATCCGACCATATTGGAACTTGGCTCAAGATGTCTCGTGGCAGCAATAAGCTCTTTAAGCTT
Source organism: Cystobasidium tubakii (assembly GCA_024345325.1). Taxonomy (NCBI): domain Eukaryota; kingdom Fungi; phylum Basidiomycota; class Cystobasidiomycetes; order Cystobasidiales; family Cystobasidiaceae; genus Cystobasidium; species Cystobasidium tubakii. Next base: position 70,890 of record BROO01000005.1, on the reverse strand, counting down.
CAGCGCAAGCTGATGAATCAACTCACCTCGCCCACTGCTGCCGCTACATACGAACCGCTACAAGATCTGGAGAGCACGCATTTGATGCAGGATTTAATTCAAGCGCCAGCACTGTACTGGGAACATCTAACGCGTTACGCTGGCAGCACCATCATGGGGATAACCTTCAATAAACGAGCGAAGCTGGCTACTGATCCTGACATTACAGAGGTGAGGCACTCTACTGGACTTGTCTGCTACTTGATCTCACGCCGATTATAGATGCAAGAAGTCATCAAGTATGTCACAAAAGTCGCTGTACCCGGCACATGTTAGTATACTTTGTTTTAGTCTATTTTCAATCAGACAAGTTGACGGTCTTGTCTTAGACATTGTGGACACCCTGCCTTGGCTCGACTACCTCCCTCGCTTCCTCGCTCCCTGGAAACAAGCGGGCGATGAGGTTTACGACTTCCAGCAAAACCTTTTCATGCGACACCTTGAGGATGTCAAGCGCGATATGGCGGAAGGCCGAGAAGCTAGGTGCTTTACGCAAGCCATGCTCAACCTGAAGAATCAAGACCTTTCAGACTTGCAAATTGCCTTTTTGGGAGGGACCATGGTTCGTACAAGCCAATTTTCAGCCCATGTCGCATGTGCCAGAAGCTGATACTGCTAAAGTACGGTGCCGGGTCGGATACTACCGCCGATGCAACCAGCAGCTTCATCATGGCCATGGTCAAGCATCCCCATGTTGCCAAGAAAGCGCAAGCAGAGCTCGACCGCGTGGTCGGACGTGAACGCTTGCCAGCATTTTCCGACCAGCCAGATCTAGTCTATCTCCGCGCACTCATCGCAGAAGTACACCGCTGGCGACCAGTCATTGCAGGCGGTCTGCCGCATCGTCTCGATCAAGACGACATTTATGAAGGATACTTTCTGCCAAAAGGTAGATTCACCTATTCGCAAACGAATAAAAACCTGTTTCCAGAGATCCTTATTCGTTTGCGGATTGCAGTCTTGTCGCCCCTGTTTGATTGGGGCTGATACATTTCCACTATCTCTCAGGGTCGTCGGTCGTTGCAAATTCTTGGGCAATACATCAGCAGTCCGATCTCTATCCTGATGTAAGTTTTTGACGCGAACAGGCTCCAAAGCCCACTCACCTTTACATTTCGCAGCCGCTTACCTTCAAACCAGAGCGCTTCATTGACGCCAATGGGGCCTTTCAAGGCGTACCTGGAGCCGAACAACGAGGACATTTCGGTTTTGGCTTTGGCCGCAGGTTAGTATCGTTCGCAGTGATGCGTCGAACTCCCGAGGGAAAGGCCGATTTCATCTGATTTGTTTCCCCTTTCAGAGTGTGTCCTGGACTCTATATCGGCGAACGCAGCATCTTCATTATTTTCTCGCGACTGCTATGGGCATTCGATTTTGGGTATGCGAAGGACGCTCAGGGGCAAGACATACCCGTGGATGAAAATGAATACACTTCCGGTTTCAGGTGAGTCAGAAATCCTGCATTGCACAGAGAGGCTGCTGACGTCCCAAAAGCTCCCATCCAAAGACCTACGCGTGTAACATTACGCCGCGCGACGGTGACGTTGCTAACGTAGTCGCTGCCCATGCGCAACAATGTGGACTGTGAAGCAAAGCATAGGCCATTCATTGGCCTGCGTCTCATACTTGTTCGTCGCTTCGTGGTCAAATGTAATGGCAACGTCAAGAACAGACGTCTCTTTTGTCGGATTAGGCACTGCTCATACACTGCGTTACAGCTTAAGCTTGCTCTGCTACGTATCTTGCGCTTGCACCATTATTGCGGCCACAATAGTCAGGGCAGCGATAGCATCAGTGTCTCTGGGATAGTAGAGGATGCCAGTCATACTCGCCGTCCCTCCTCGTACACAAAGTATGCTCGAAGCCACGGCGACGATCATCCTGCCTAGCCAGAACGCCGAGGTGCAGAAGACGGGGTTTAAGTCCGCGGTGTGTGGAGGAGGGGGGCGTTGTGGGACCTCGAACTATCGGCAAGACAAGTCATCTCGGCAAGGTAATTCCACAAAAGTTGGCACGGAGTCCAGCGAGGTCTGCTCACAATGGATACGAAGTGTGCACAGTGACATCTAGGTTATCCCTACATCATCTACATATCAGATCGAGGTAAGGCCGTGGTTCTTTTACGGAAGATAACTCGGATGAACTGAACGATCGTCTGCGCACGCCATAAAGTGCACTCCAGGTCCTAGTCTGTTTACCATGGTCCAATATGCTCCTCCAGCCGCTGCTAAAGGACCAGGATGTGTCCACATGAGACCTGAGCTGCGCAATATGAAGGTCATCGGGGTTGAGGAGCATTACACCTTTCCTGAGCTTCTCAAGCGTCTTCCAACCGAAGGACGCCACTCAGCAGAGATATATCAAAATGTACTAAACAACCCATCGCTCGCATATGCCAAGGGTCGAACTGCAAATCTTAGTAACCAGCGACTCAAAGACATGGATGAAGGCGGAATGGCAGTGCAGATCCTTAGTCTAGGCGGTTCGAATAATTCAATGCTTCTCCCCGGCGAAGAGGGCGTTCGCCTAGCACAAGACATTAACAATGAGCTCAAGAAAGCTATTGATGCCAACCCTACACGATTCCGAGGTCTTGCGGAGCTGCCCATGCATATGCCCGCCGAGGCAGTAAAAGAGCTCCATAGAGCAGTGAAGGAGCTCGGCTTTCTTGGAGCTCTGACCTCCGGATCAATCAGCGGGACTGCCAAATTCATGGATGGACCCGAATACGACCAGGTCTTCTCGGCATTCGAAGAGTTGGACGTGCCTCTGTTCCTCCACCCCGGCATTCCCTGCCAGGCTGTCTACGACTCATATTACTCTATCCCCGGTAAACCACAAGTTTCGGCTGCCTTCGCACTCGCAGGCTGGGGATGGCACAACGAAGTAGCAGTTCACGTTCTCCGCTTGTGCCTCTCGGGTGCTCTCGACAGACACCCCAAATTGAAGATCGTCGTGGGCCATCAGGGCGAAAGCATGCCGATGATGATTCAGCGCTTCGATTCAATGTTCCCAGAAGAGGCCTTCGGCTTCAAACGTAGTGTAGGTGAGATGCTCCGGACCCAAGTCTGGATTGCCATCTCGGGACTTTTCACGCTGCCGCCTACGCAGGCGGCTATCTCGACCTGGGGGGTGGACAAGGTGCTTTTCGCAGCGGACTACCCTTTCCAAGACACACAGAGGATGCCAGAATTCCTGAAGGCTTTAGGTGACGTGGTCGCTCCGTCAGACATGCTCAAAATATGTCAGACCAACGCAGAACGGCTTTTTAAATTCAAAGCTTAGTGTAATATAGCCCGTGCCATGAATAGATAGCTTAAGCCCTTAGTTGCATGATACAAAATCATAGTCTCAGTAGTTTTAGTAGCCAGATGCAACGGACCGTGACTTCACTGATAAAGTATCGCTTCTGCATCTTAAATTACTTCTCTCGTAATCTACTCATGATCGCCCATTGTTTCTATCACAATGCTGGAAATTTGCCATCTTTAGCATGAAAAGCGATAGTACGCACATCAGTGAAAGCGTCGATATTGAAACGTCCAAATCCACTGGCCCCGCCCAACCCAGCCTATCCAGATTAAGGATCATCAGTTCTGCGGATTGTATGTAAGGATCACAAATAATCGACGCCTTACATTTCCGACGCTCGTCTCTACGTAGACTGTAGCCCCGTTTACTTGTACGGTAGCTGCTCGAATTTGAGGGGCATATTTGAGAGCCTCGTGAAGATTGGATGTCCATAGACCAGCCGAGAGGGAGTAGTCGCTGTCGTTTGCCAGATTGATGGCCTCCTCTAGGCTATCAAATGGCGTCAAAGAAATCACTTCCCCAAGACAATGCAAACATGTCAGCCTTGGTTTTGACTGGAATATGTGCCAATTGCGTTACCTGGGCCGAATGACTCCCTATACCAGAGCGACATTTCTTTGGTGACATTTGCCAGCACGACCTGCTGGACGATAGTGCTGTTCTGACCCTCGACTTGTGCCTGACCGACAAGCAACTCGGCACCCTTTTCCACAGCATCCTTGATCTGGTGGATAACGTTCTGAGCGGAAGTTTGAGTGAACAGGGCGGCCTGGTACGAGTTGGCGTCAGCCTAGGTCAGTATTGCGCAGTGCCGGACTTACCAGATTAGGACTTGCTCCATCGCTACCCTTGAGCTCCTCTATTCGTTTCACAAGGAGGGCCTGGAACTCATCGTATATTTCGCGATGTACGAGGACGCGTTCTGTACTCATGCACACTTGTCCGCTGTGTATCAACGACCCGTACAAGATGCCTTTTACAGCGGAGTCCAAATTATCTTTTGCGTTTTGCGTGACGATGACGGGTGCCTTACCACCAAGCTCGAGGATGCAAGGCTTGAGATGCTGACCGCATTGAGCAGCAATGCTTCGTCCAACGTTGTCTGATCCCGTGAAACTGACTCGCCGTACCTCTTTACGCGCAATGATTTGGGAAGTCAACCCAGGCGCTGCCTGACGACTGAAGACGAGGAAAGATAGTGCAAGGGGAGGTAGGCCTGCTTCCAACATAAGGTCCACAACAATTCGCTGGGTTGCAGGGGAGATTTCCGAGGCTTTCAAAATGACGGTATTGCCTGCAACGAGTGCAAAAACAATGGCGCGCAGAGAAAGGGGAATAGGCGCGTTCCAAGGTGCAATGCCGAAAACGACGCCAGCTGCTCGACGTTGAGTAATGAGCAAGTCCATGTCTATTAAGGTGATGAATAGGTACGACGCATAGTCAGCGCGTAGTCAAAGGTTGAACTCAAGTTCAATGATGTGCCTTACCTGGCTTCTCGCTTTTCACGGTCTCGCCTCGTATTTGAGAAGCTTGAGAAGCAGCCTCGTGCAAATAACCAACGGCTGCCACAGTCGTGAAGTATGTCCAAATTGCGCTTGCATCTGTCTCCTTGACAAAACAAGACTTGATCTTCTCGCTGTACTTCGGAGTCTGCAGGAGTTTTGCAGCTACAGTGGGACTTGTAATCAGCGAGGACAGGCGATCATGCCATTCGGACTCAGCAAGATACCTTTCAGCAGAATTTTGCGCTTCTGATTTGGCGGGACCTTCTCCCAGGTAGGTTGGAAGGCAGCGGCCGCGGAGACGGCATCGTCGCAGTCTTGTGAGCTGGCCGAGCATGCTTTCCAAACAGACTCCCCCGTTCTAGCTATTTTTGAGGTTTAGGACAGGAATCAGGGATGGCAAGATGGTCAGCTATAGAGTAAAAAAGCGTAAAAAGCGCACCCTATCTACGCAACGACATGTCAATGAGCTCACGATTAAATACGTCAAAGGAATCTCCTTCGTCCCCCAGGCGGTCCTCTCCGGCAACGAAGTTGTTTGCGCAGCCTTCCATTTTCAGGATTGTGGCCGAGGTTGTGCGACTGTGCAAGGAGAGCTGGACCTCACAGAGCGACGCTGGTGATCTGATATGGTGATACTAGCAGCTAGCTGGGTTGGATGGAATACGGTGTGAATGCATCGACTTCGCATGTCAACGTGCCTCCCAAGCAAGATCCTCCCCACAACGAGCCACTTGAAAACGGGTGCGGGATGCCCGCCCGAAGCCAGACTCCCCATCTATAATTATGGTCAGAGCATGCATTCTCGCTTGTAATGCCGAATACAGAGAGTGGGATTGGGCTTGGGGCGGATTGTGGAACGCTCCAGAGCCCCAGACCCACGTCGGCTTAGCGGCGGGATACCGAAGTGAAGTACACAAAAGCCTAGATCGTCGTGCACGTGAGCTTCCAGGCGTGGGCTCAACCGGGTATAAAGTGGAGCTGTTTAAAAGGAATAGAGTGAAGGAGTTCTTGACTTGAACGGGTGAGAAGGGGATCCCAAGGATGTCCCACGTGTGGTTCCATCCCCCGTCCCATGGCTGAAGGGTGGCGAACATTCATCTTGGGAATTATGGGGCTCCAATAATCCTGACATGATGGCTCGTGGGGCTTCATCTCTCTTCTTGCCCTTTACGTGTATTGGTCCTTGTCCTGTTGGAAGCCCTCAAATTGCACTCAAATAACCTTCGCCCCAATGTCGCAAACCAATCTGGCTCGCGAAAGCTCCAAGAATTCGATCTCACAGTTTGATACTGCGGAGCTACCAACTGCTGACAAACTGGAGGCTGGCCCTGGCAACGCGCCTGATGCCAGTGCCGAGAATTTGGGCGCTGCGACTGATATGTAAGTCGAGGGAACGTCTGTGCCCCCCCCCCCTCTGGTATCAAGACGTAGACCTAAGTTGAGCTTATAGCTACGGCAATGCAGTCGTGCAAATCGACCCGGTTGCCGCAAGGAAGCTGCGCCGCAAGATTGACCTCTACATTCTTCCAAACGTGTTCATCATATACCTCTGTTGCTTCATTGATCGTGCAAATATCGGTAAGTACAGTTGGAGGATGCAATCCTAAAAAGTACTGGCGCTTTTTGATCTGACAGTGGACAACAGGCAACGCAAGGATTGCTGGAATGGGACCAAGTCTCAAGCTTGTTGGCTACGACTACAACATTATCCTCACTGCCTTCGCCATTGGTTACCTTGTATTCGAAATTCCTACTACCATGATTTGCAAGAAGATGGGCCCAGGCTGGTTTCTACCTGCCACAACTGTGTGCTTTGGCATCATTTCTCTACTTACCGCCTTCGTCAAAACCAAGGGACAAATGGCTGTATTGCGTTTCGTCTTGTCTATCTTCGAAGCCGGAGTCTTGCCTTGTCTGGCTTACTACCTGTCGCGCTGGTACACTAGAGCGGAACTGCCCTCAAGGATCGCATGCTACATCGTCTGTAACCCTATCGCAGGAGCCTTCGGAGGTTTGCTCGCTTCCGGAATTCTAACTCGAGAGTCTATTGGCAGGTAGGTGCTGGGCAAAGAGCGGTCCAATATGCTCGAGAACTGACTGGTTCTTGTTTTCATCACAGCGTCAAAGGCTGGAGGATGCTTTTTTTGGGTAAGCATCTTAGACACGGGGGTTACTGAGTTTGAGAGACGCTGACATCCATTATTGCAGTTGAGGGGGTGATCACTGCTGGTGTAGGCTTGGTATGCCTGGCGACAATGACGGATCGCCCTGAATCAGCTCGATGGCTTTCCACCGAGGAGAAGGAGTTGGCTGTCAGGCGTATTATGGTGGAGCGTGTGTCGACAACTGAAGTCCTTGATCGCATTGATTGGGCTAAAATACGCCGCGGCATCTCCTCGCCCATTACCCTTGGTACAGCTATTCTCTTTGGTAAGTCGATCTTGATTCTTCGAGATCCTTGCCCGAATCCTGAGCGATGCTCCCCTACCCTGTGCAGGTCTTACTACTATTCCCGTCACTGCACTCTCCTTCTTCCTTCCCACAATTATTGCGTCTCTTTATCCTGGCAGAACGGTGGTGCAGCAGCAATTACTCTCTGTTCCGCCTTATGTCACAGGAATTGTTACCGCCATTGCAGTACCGATGCTGAGCTGGCGATTGGACCGAAGGAATCGGTTCTTCTTTGGGATTCTACCTACCCTCATGGTTGGCTATTTGATCTTCTTATGCACGTCCAATGTCAATGCACGCTATGCAGCTTTATTCATCAGTAAGAACTCCACCTGCTTGAAGAATTTGACATTGACTGAGCATTGTCTTAGTCGGTCTCGTTCTCTTCACTCAAGCATCTCTGCAACAGGGACAAATCTCCGCCAACGTGGTGTCGGACACAGCACGAGCTGCAGCTTTGGGTACAGGTGTGTTCTTTTCCAACATAGGAAGTCTTATATCCACTTGGATTTTCCTTCAATCGAATGCGCCCTCCTACAATATTGGCAACGGCATCAACTTCGCGGTTCTTGGATTAGCACTTCTGGTTTGCATCTCCATGGAATTATACATGAAAAGAGACAATAAGAAGCGCGAATTGATAGATCCTCAAGTCGCACTAGCAAACTTGTCCATCGAACAAGTGCAGGACCTTGACTGGAAGCATCCTGGTTTCCGCTGGAAGCCCTAAGGACAATCGCAAGAGGATACAGCTTTGGGTACCTTGGAGTCGCCCAGATAAATGAGATGTGACTGAGACCTTCGCTATACGTTGTTTTTTACATTGTTTGTTTAAGTCGTTCTTTTGGGTGTAATGTGGCCATGATACGCGACTTTCCTACATTGCCTTTTCCGCATCTCGCCTGGACTTCAGCTTGATTGCCATTTGTGGCTTGGAGTATTAGTGGCTTTGGTCTAAACTTCTATCTACGCTGCCTCTGGTCTATATTTTCTGAAGAGCCATATTTACGGTCCGTAGGCATTTCCGTGTGTCTTCTTCTGTGGGCCACCTCCGCAGTTATCTGGGGGGCGGGGGGCGGGGGGGGGGGGGGGAAGTGGGCCTCCAAAGGAGGGAGCCTGCGGCGTTACCCCACATATTGCCTTCAAAGCCGTCTTCTATGTCCGCAAAGTTTGCGAGTGTTGGACCGGGGTCTCGGAGCCACTCCGCGAGTCAACCTCTCTAAAGTGTTTGAACAAGGAGGAACTGCCCACAGGCGTTCGTTTATCTGATTCCATCAACTCCTGCTCCAGGTCGGTATGTCGATCATCGGCATTGCACAGCTCACCATCGCTGGCATAGGACTTGCGTGGTACATCATCCACAGAACTCTGCTAGGTAACAGACCCGACTATTCCAAACTTCCGCCTGGCCCAAAGCCGCACTTTCTCTACGGCAACGAAATACCAGAGTTGCCTTGGCTCTGGTACACCCGACTAGGAAAACAGTATGGACCGCTGATCACCATTTGGGAAGGTCGCATACCTGTTGTCGTCTGCAACAGCGTTAAGACGTAAGTCGATAGTAGCACGGGGACTGTGTCTCTGGGCTAGTCCTTCGCTTATGTTACAGACCTCGTCTGCTTGCCCTACCACAGAGCCGAAGATTTACTGGAAAAGCAAGCCAGGTCCACAGCCTCGCGTCCCCCTACTATTGTTGCCAGTGAGCAGGAACGCTGAAGTAGCATGAAACGGCTAGTCTAAAACTATGTGCAGATGAAACGACATCCAACGGCCTCCGTATTCTGCTTGTGCCATATGGCGAGCGATGGCGTAGGCTGCGTAAAGCCGTACATTACCAGCTCCAGCCCACTGCCGCTAGAGATTTTCAGCCCGTGCAGAAGGCGGCAGCGATGGGCGTGATTCGGGACATTTTGGAAACTCCAGAACAGTATGCCGGACACATTAGGACCTACGCAAGCTCAGTAATCCTGAGTATGGCCTATGGATACAGAAAGAAGGGTAGGTGTGGCCCTTTCTCGACTGAAACAGGCGTTCTGGCTGAATAGGGTTTTCCAGTGGCATACTCGGATCCCACAGTCCAGGCCGTCGTACAATGTGCAGTCAACGTCTTCAACTCAATCCGACCTGGAGCCTGGAAAGTCGAAACAATGCCTTTCCTCAGGTATATTCCGGGCTACTTGGCCGAACCCAAGCGATGGCATCAGTACGTTTTTTACCTCTCATCGTGAACACACACCCACCCAGTAATGTCGATTGTGCCGCCACCATAGATCAGAGCTAGCTTTATATACGAAACAGCTGTCCGATTGCCGGGCTTCCATTCAGCGCCAAGACGATCTGGCACCTTGCTTTGCAGAGTATATATCTCGCCACCAGCAAGAGTATGGCCTTTCGGACAACGAAATTGCATATCTTTGTGGCAGTCTCTTCCTTGCTGGTTCAGATACAACCTCTTATGCTGTCACGATCGTTGTTCTCGCCGCCGCGATGTACCCCGAGGCCTTTAAGCGAGTGCAGGCGGAACTCGACCGCGTTATTCCAGCAGGAGCGGTGCCCGATTTCGATGATGAGCCTGACCTTCCGTACGTCAATTCCCTGTTGATAACGTCTGCATGGTAAATGATCTGATACCTAGGCATAAAGCATCCTCTCCGCGTTCTGGCACGAGACCTACCGTTGGCGCCCTGTCAGCGCTGGCGGATTCCAGCATTGTTTGACGGAAGACATAGTCTATGCGAGTTTTGCAGTCTTTGTTGGGCTTCGTGAAAAGCGGAAGGCTAACGCCTCTTCCCAGGAAAACTTTGTTATTCCCAAAGGCACGCGATTACTTGGCAACCATTATGGTATTCACCATGATCCAGAAGTCTTCGACAATCCCGACATGTTTGACATAGACCGCTGGCTTTCACAAAATTCGGATGGGGAGGTCAAGTTCAACACAAACATTAAATTGTACCAGTTTGGGTGAGCACCAAAGCGCGAGAGGGCCCAGTTTTGATGTTCTAGGCTGACCATATAGTGCTCTATTTCAGATTTGGCCGCCGAGTGTGCCCCGGACAGCACGTTGCCAATCGGAGCGTTTTCATCAATACAGCACTGCTCTTCTGGTCGTTTGACATTTCACGGCAACTGGACGCCAACGGCACGCCCATTCATATCGATATCAATGCCTTCAGCAATACTGCCAACACGCACCCTTTGCCTTTCCCTGTCAAATTCACACCGCGCCGATCTGATCTTGACACCCTACTAGAAGCTGCGTTGAAGTGAGGATGCAGGCGAAGTGGAAAAGAAACCTGAATGAATTGTCCTGTCAGAGCTGTGCATTTAGTTTGCCTGTCATGATGTAGGGGTTTAGGGTTCTACCATCAAGGTGACTTGGGATGCAGACGACTATGGAGCTTTATCGCGAGTTGGGCGAGGTTATGATGTCCTAGATAATGAGTACTGGACGCTGCAGTTCGTTATTACTACAGACTACATGGTGGACCAGTCAGGCTTAGAACAGCAAAACGGGCTTGATAGCCTTGCCGGCTTTCAAATCCTCGAGGGCTTCTTGGAAATCGCTTGCAGGATACTTTTGAAGCAGGATATCGAACGGGAATTGACCGCTCTTCCACAGCTGGATGAGATGTGGAATCATCTATATAAGTAGAGTTATCAGGACCCATTAGCCCAGCCCTCTGGATAGTCCCAAATGCTTTGCTACACACCACCCGAGGCTGACAGTCACCCTGATGAACGCCCTTATATGTGAGTCCGCTCAAGATCATGTCGCGCATCTCTAGGGGAGCTTGAGCGGGCGCTGCTCCTATACTGACGAGAGTTCCCTTGACGGCGACGCACTTGGAAGCAACCCGCAGAACTTCAGGATGACCAACCGCATCAAGCGCAAAGTCGACTCCTATACCGCTGGTGTATTCGCGTATAAGTGTGGGAACATCATCTTTTCCGCTGATAACGTGATGTGCTCCAAGTTTCGTCGCTAGCTCTAAGCGTGACGTGTCGAGATCGATAGCGATGATCTTCACACCAGGGACAAGCTTGGCCGCCATGATGGCAGAGAAACCGACAGCGCCGCACCCCCAGATCGCCACTGATTGGCCTGAAGCTGGTCGACAAGTATTCACTAATGAACGAGAATGAGTAAATGTAGCGGATGGACGTCCATCGGACGATGTGGATGCTGGCCTCACTAATCGTTCCAGCACCAGTTTGAATGCCGCAGCCAATGACGAGGTTTTGGAGATGTGCTCGATCCGGCACATCGACCTTGGTCGCGCAGGAAGAGTGCACAATTGCCAGAGACGCCAAAGAGGACTGACCAAAGAAGAGTCCGTTCAGATTTTGCGCATTGCTAGCTAGTCGCACAGAATGGCTTCCATCCAAACGAGTTCCTGCGTAGTTGAGCTGAATGAGGCGGGAGCAGTAGGCGTTGTTGTCTGATCTACACAATCGACAGTTACCACAACTTGCATACGATAGTACCACAGCATCTCCCTGCCGGAATTGTGTAGCATTTTGGCCGACTTCTTTCACTGCAGTGTATCATCAGGGCACTAGATCAGCTTCAGGACGGTTACAACAGCGACGAACTTACCGTAGCCGCAACCTTCGTGACCCAGCACTAATGGTGGCTTCATCATGAAAAACCCGTCTCCTGCTTTGATGTCTGCATGGCATATTCCTGTAACGGCCAAGATATAATATGGGATGTTAGAAGCTGGAGCGAGAGGGCAGGTCCATTCCTGACGACAAAGTACCGACCTCCTGCAACAATTTCTACAAACAGCTCGTCATCTCCCACTGGACTCAGCTCAATATCATCGTATATCCACTTCGCGCCAGGAGCCGGGGAGTATATAGCCTTTGTGACATGCAGCATGTGGGGCGGAACTGGCTAGACTTTCAAAGATGGCCCATGGAATTATAGGAGGAGAGCGCCGGACATGAAGAATGCGACTTCAGTGTTTGCTTCGTGGAGGCTGACGACAACTTGCGTCTCTCGGGCGCGCTGACGTCCTGCTTCGGCCTGCCGACCATCGTGGGACGAAAGCGTGGGACCAAGATATCCTCCTCTTGGAGTGGGCGTCTTTAAATGTAGTAATTAGATTTATTCTGCGTATTGCATTTCAATGGATCTCAAGAGCTAGCTCTTTAATGTAATGATTAAACTCAACCTGCGTACTATATTTCAAGAACTAGCCCTTTAAATGTAATAATTATGTTCCAACCTGCGTACTACATTTAAAGAGCTAGAGTAACAATTAAGTTCAATCTGCGGTATTACACTAGCTCTTCTAATGTAATAACCAAACTCAATCTGCGCGCGTGCTAGCTCCTGAAATGTTTCAACCTGAATTTGCGCTTGCGCCGTTACATTTAAAGAGCCTGCGCTGTTATATTCAAAGAGCTAGCTCTTCAAATGTTATCATTAATGCGTCCTCCCTTACCCCGCCTTACTAGCCCTTACCATGGCCCACTCTATTGCGTGTTACATTTCAGGTCTCAGCACCATGACATCGATGGTAGCCACCCGGAAGCGACGCCTCTCTTTTCACCCTTTCACCAGACGGCCTTTCGTGATCACGCGGATCACTTCATGTGCCTTCGGTGCTTATGGTGCCATCTGTGCTCTTTGTACCCTGCGTGATCTCGCTGCACCAGGTGCCCGCAGCGCCTGGTCACGTAGCCGATGACGGCGACGGATGGGAATTGCCGCCTTTGCAGCGGGGGGAGTTCGGCGTGCCCCCTGAGCAGCCAACGAAGTCAGCCCACAGCACAGTCCGAACCAGCACAGAATTAATCAGAGCAACCCACATGGCACCACTTGATATATAGAAATATTGTGCATACAACAACGACCATGGCTGCCTCAGCGTCCTCTGCCTCATTAACGGGCCCCGCATCACTACTATCGGTACCAACAATACTGCCAACTCTCGCCAAGCAACTCACTCAAGAAGTCATTCCGACATCATCGCCGGACGAAATGCGGCAGCATATCTAAACGTGCAATTCAACGATCCTAGACTAGCAGCAGCCGCTCAAACTCTCCTACCGAAACTCATCCTGCACCATCCACATTGCCGGTGGTTGAGCGGGCCGCCACTTCACAATCTCGCTTGTACGCATGTGAACTGTAGTTCTGGACGCTTGACAAACCAGTGCAACGCACTTGCATTGGCCAATCCACTGCAAAAGGTATCAGATCCGGGCTTAGTTGGAGGGTGAAGATACGTTGTGCTGCATACCTTGTATTCAATGAACTTGGAGTCGCCCCGTTAATGATTTTCTTGACCACCACTTCGACTCGCTTGCCGTTGACCGTGTACTTTTTACAGACCAAGATACATGCTTAGCTGTCTGGACAAAGACAGTGGTGCTGATTGCTGCTTACCGGAATTTCGGGGCATTCAAGCATTACCGTAGGTATGTGCCGTCGTGATAGCTTTGCAGCAATAGCCTGCTGAAGCCTTCGAATCAAACCATCTGTGAGGCCCGACGTTGAAATTGGCTTGACGAAGAGGATACTATAGTAGCTACGTTAGCACCGACTTCTGTGCTAGCCACGCCGGTGATATACTTGCACTCTCTCATCTCCGTCTGGGGTCCTCTGACCGACGGCTATGCAGTCATCGACCCTGTGCGCGAGAAATATTTTTGAGTTCCTCACGGCTTCTGCGGACTTGGCTAGCTTACTCGTCCTTCATCTCTTCTACGATGGCATAGAGCTCCGCGCTCCCGAATCTCACACCTTGAGGATTGAGAACACCATCGCTTCTGCCGAGCATCGTAATGCCGCCACTCTCGTCAATATTAACTGTATAAAAGTCAGCGATCAACCAGAGTCCTGAATACAGCCAGATGTGCCTCACTGTGATCTCCATGATACCAGACTGATTTGTTGCTGTAATGATTGAAGTAAGCATCCTTGAGCTTTGTATCCACTTGATCGTCGCCAAGAAAGCCCAAAGGCATGAAGGGTAGAGGCTTCGTGATCACCAAATCACCCTCGCCTTTGCCGACAGAGTTGCCATTGTCATCATAGGCATCTAGTGCAACCCCAAGCCAGGCACACTGTATCTTTCCAGCGTAAATAGGAAGTATCTAGAGAGGACAATCTAGGTCAAGCTAAGCGGACTGCTCGCTGTAAGGAAGATCATTTACCGGACATCCTCCGACTAGACCTATGAAGAGGCAACCTCAACTGATGATCAAGTAGACTCTAGCTTGTAATTAATGACTGACCTGCACATACATCCGTACCCCCTAAAATGACACAGGAAGCTTGTCAGTGCGGCTGCAGATCTGTGAAGAAGACAAGACGGATGCCTACCGGAAACGTTCTGAATGTAGACATTACCTATAGCGCTCTTGATAAAGTCATACAATTCCGACTTGAGGGGAGAGCCAGCGCTTGCGATGCATTTCAAGCTTGAACAATCGTAGCTTTCTCGAGGTCGCAAGTTTCCTTGCAGCAACATTTGCAAATAGCGGGGAGACAATGAAAAGGATGTGACCCTTACATCGAGACAATGATCAGAACATCGACAGCGCCCGAAAGTGTGGAAAATGAGACTGACTTGTAACGCTCTACGAAGTCGAATAGAATGAGTCTATTTGGCACTATAGGATTACCATCGTATACAAGAACAGTGGCACCGAGACTGAGGTGGTTGACCATGTGATTCCTGCAATATTGCCGAAAATCCGTAAGCTTGAATGGGTTTAGTCAGTCTAGGAGGCGACGGTTCCCACCACATCATCCATCCAGTGGTGCTGATCTGAAGGTGTACATCGTTCTCTCCAACAGCCGAATGTAGAGGTCCCCCTTGCTTGATTGCGAAGATCATTCCGAGGTGACCATGAATGATAGCCTTCGGTTTGCCGGCTTTGTAAACAAACGGCTTAGAATATCGACCAGACTGTTGGAATGATATACTTACTTGTCCCACTGGAATACAGCACCCAGAGAGGCGTGTTGGCAAGAACGCGGACGAAATTTAGGCTGGTAGCGCTCTTATCGAGAAAATCTGGCCAAGATACTAATCGCAGTCCTTCGACTTGGAGCGAGCCATCTCGAGGCCGTCTATCCTTGGCGAGCTGGCCTACAACGACGAGAGTGGTCAAGCTGGCAGGCTTCAACGCCTTCGCGACCTCTTCCATCTTTGCAACTACATCGTGTTCTTTCCCAGCAGCGAGGTAACGATCGCACACAAGCAAGACTTTGGGTCTTAGCTGGACAAATCTTTCCAAGATTGAAGGTACCCCAAATTCGGGGGCAACGGAGCTCCAGATTCCGCCAATTGCGGTTGTGGCCAAGACCATGACAATAGCTTCTGGAGGTCATAAAGCACATACGTTAGCCTAGGTAGCTTTCCTGTGGCACTGGAGTCCCAAGCAAGCCATGCTGCGGATTCTCAGGCTTGCGATTTGCAAGTCAACGGTCTCATCTGCTTGACAGATCGATCTCTGCCATTGATACCCGCAGGGAATTGTGCATGATGCAACTCGCAAGCAAACACAACTGGATCCTTCCAAACCACAGACCCTGAAGATTCCTTGAGGTGCTCTGCTAAAGGCTTCTTGTCCTGATAGAATTTCGCCGACTTGCCAGCATTATTGGAAGTGACAGCAGCTACTCTGTCACCTTGCTTTACTCCAAGCTTCTTTAAAGCGCTTGCAGCCTGCGCGACCTCGATATAAAGCTCCTCGAACGTCAGGCTGCGTATAAATGCGTCTTCTGCCTGAAGTGGCTCGATCAACGAGATCACGGCGATGCGATTCTTGGAGCGAGCATGAGGATGGCCCAACAATATATTCTCGGCCCAATTAACTTGAGCGTTGGTGCAAAACTGCCTGGTGTCGTGTATGGGTACGCTAGCATCGAAAAGCTGGTTCCGCAAGAATTAGCAGGTGTGAGACATGCCTTCCTGGCGAGGCAATCGCAGAATTACGCCCAAAAAAGCATTGCACTTACGGGCTCCCGACCTTTGTCTCCTAATATGCCAGTGAAATCCCATATCGAGGTCCAAAACTCGTTCATTTCCTTTGGTGTTCCTGTGCTCCATCGCCAGAGATCCCAGTAGTCGTCTAGCCTGAGGGCGTACCGCTTGTTCACATATTTTCGAAACTTGGTCATCTCGGCAGCTTCAACTTCTGCCTCGGTAGGCGTCCAGAAAGGCTGAACCCCCATTATGTGCTGGACACGTATAATAGTATGATGCTATGGAGCTCTTAATCTTCTTGGTGTCTGAGGACCTTCCTGTACTGGATTGATACTCTCGAGGCAGCCAAAGCACAAATGTGTGAGACACCGCTTGAGAAGCAGGTTACCACACGATATTTGACCGGCATGCGGCATACCGTATGATATGGCCATGAACGCTGGCTATCATATCCTACGTATGCCGTTTTCAGCCATTGTGGGTCCTCTCGCAACTATCGTGATCGGCATCGTTCATGCAGATGCTTAACCGGACTTGATCGACTGTGGGGCATACATCAATGGAGTTTCAAAATGATATGATCAGGGCGCTCAACGAGCCTTGGTACAGAAAGCATGGGTCCATACATAGGAGGGCCTCGACTGTATGGTCCAATACCATTAATTCTATCACCTCCACATCATCACATCGACACAGTCGAGCATCTACGGACTCAACTTGGAGCAATGGAGAATGCGTCCGTTTTGGCTGCTATGAAAACTGAATGCAGTCGCTGGGTCGGCTGCTAGAGTTGTAACGTAAGATGGAATGAATGGTGGAACGGCTAGAGGAGGATAGCAGTCGGACCACGCGCAGAAGGTGAGTGTCCTTCCCAGACCGCCGATCTTGACGAAAGAGGGGTATTTGTCACACCCTTCACGAAAGGCATAGCCGAGTGCCCGTAGGTAAAAGGAGTGTCCAGCAGCGGTCCTAAGTGGTTCGGAGTGTATTACGCAGGTTTAATTCAAATAGTACATGTCATCCTCTGGTAATCGCCTACTCGAATACAAACTTGTTCACAAGGGTACCAATGCCTTTAAACCATACGTGCATTGCTTCTCCGTTGTTGACAAGACGCTGAGGTTTTCTTGCCCAGCCGATGCCAGAAGGGGTCCCCATTTGAATAATTGTACCCCTTTCTAATGTAGTTCCTTGGCTGAGGTACGCAATGGTTTCTTTAATGCCAAAGATCATATCACTGTCAGACGAAACAGAAAAAAAGAGATGAGAATGGTCACAATCGAGGGAACCAGCCAATCGCTACATACGAAGTATTGGACGCTTGGACGGTTTCACCAGACAAGACACCTTTGAATTCGAGGGCATCTCCATCGATCTCGGATGGCCTTACGAGGACAGGTCCAATGGGGCAGGTGTTGTCGAGTCCTTTACCGAAACACCTGCGTTGCCGGGAAAATGTAAGGACCGTATCGGACCGTAAGCAAACGGCGGCGGACGAAGAGAGGCAAAAAGTATTTACCACTGAGATGTAGCCAATTGCAGCTTTCTAGCAGACACGTCATTTGAAGCGGTATATCTAGTGGTATACAAAACCCCACGCTGAGTGAGCCAAGACGTTCTCCTTACAAGAGTGCGGGTCGTGAGCGCCATGGACCCACCCTAGAACATAGTCCAGTGCTTGACCTTCGGTCACATCGCGACAATCCTTGCCGATGACGAGAGCCAGCTCAGTCTCGTAGTCCAGCTGGTCATCTTGCGCTGCTTTAGAGACTGGAAGGTCGCCTGGACCTGCTAGAGCAGTTCTCGGCTTGATGAACAGGATTGGGGCGGCCGGCAATTCGAGCCCCGCTTCTGCAGCATGAGCTAGGTTGAACAGCGAAGACTAGGGTCAGCTGTGGCAGGCGAAGTGCATGGCAAGCAACAGGTAAAGGCTACCTTTATAGTTGAGGCCGAGACAGCGAATGAGACTGCACTGCTCGCGAGTGACGGGTGAGAGGAGCTGCAGACCACAGTGGTGAAGGGTGATCGGAAAAGGAAGATCAGGCGTTAGAAGCGCTCTGCAAGCAATACTACAACATTTACCTTCTTGATGGTCGCTGTCTCTTCAGTCACTGTGCCATCGTACAGGTCACCATCTATGAGCTTCACCTGCACGGGTTCTCCCGCAGCACAAGCGAGACCGACGTCTTGTGAGGGGTCGACAGGCTGGCCCAGACGGATCTTGCCACTCTCATCCTCGAAGCGGACGAGTGTTGTCCAGGATGCCATCTTCTGATTTCTTACAGTAGTTGACCGTTAGTGGGGAAGAAGGACTCAAGAAGAGTATGCTGCCGACAATCAGATATAAAAGGCACGGAAGAAAGCTTGCATCGCTGACTGTGTCGGCTATCAAATGCGGGCTAGGCCATGCACGCTGTCTCGTCGGCTTAGCCGTTTTCCACAGTCCCGGTCCCTCATCACCCTTATAAAGAAGTGGGACCGATCAGCTCTGCAAGCAATCAGCTAACAGGCCCTCGGCGTCAAGAATATAGACAAAGCAGCTGCGGCCCTAATGCGCACTTAGGGCCGCTTACAAGGCTTTGTAATCTGGTGCTCGCCAAAGTCGAGAGCGGCCCACCTACCCCACTTGTGCCAGGGGACTGCAAGGAACTGGGTGTCTATCTTAGCAGGCAAACGCGTCACAGTGGTGGTAGAAGACCTTGTCGCCCTCTCCGGAATCCCAAACTCTGGTCAACTCCCACTACAACTCCGTCACCATGCCTCAAGATAGCAGACCCCCTAGAATAGACATGCATTCCCACTTCATTCCGCCTGCATATAAGCTGGCACTGGAGCAGACAGGTCATACCATGCCCGATGGCATGCCGGCTATTCCAGTGAGGTCAACATACTCAAGCGCTCGCCAGTGATGAGAAGGACCCTTGTCTGACTGACACACTTTCCGGCGACTAATCGTAAACAGCCTTGGACACCTGAGGCTCATCTGACAATAGCCTCTGCAGTCAACGTGACGAAGTCGTATCTGAGCATTTCCAGGTGGGGCTCGTTTAAAAGCAGTGCTCCCGGGACCTCTGCAACGATTTCTTTTTGTGGCCTGACAGTTGCTTCTCGTACTAGTCCTGGAACTTTCCTTACGCCCGGTGACAATGCTCTCGCACGCAAGGTCACGAGGGAGACGAATGAGTACGCTGCCGAATTGAAGCGCAGTCGACCTCAAGATTTCGGTTATTGGGCTTCACTTTCGTTGCCTGATGTCGAAGGAAGTCTGGCAGAGCTCAATTACGCCTGCGACAACCTAGATCCAGATGGTAAGCTTCCCACGTCGAGTTCATGTAGACCCATACACCCAATTCTGATTGTTCCTGGACGCGGCCAGGCATTACACTTCACACCAATGCCCACGGCAAATATTTAGGGCACCCTGATTTTGACCCATTGTTTGAAGAACTCAACAAGCGCAAAGCAATCGTATTTATCCACCCAACGACACCATGCATGCTATCAGAGCATTTGCCAAACGGGGGATGCCAGACCATTTCACCATTATCTCAATACCCTGCTCCGATGATGGAGTTTCTTTTCGACACAGCACGCGCTGTTATCAACATGTTCATGTCTGGAACCATAAACAAATACCCAGAGATAACATATATAGTCCCACACTGCGGCGGCGCTCTTGCACCGCTAGTAGACCGATTTTCGGTCTTTGCCTCGCTTATACCGGCTACTAGTATAGACGCCAGCATTACACCCGACTTTGTCCGTCAAAAGCTCCAGAGCAAACAATTCTACTACGACATGGCTGGCCTAGCTTGGCCTAACCAATGCAAGATGATCCTGCCATACATCACAACACAGCAGCTTTTGTACGGTAGCGACTTTCCTTATACTCCTTCAGACAAGGTCGAGATGCTTGCCAACATCATGGACGCCAATATCCCGTCTGTATACCCGGAAGCTGGAGACAGGGAGGATATTTACCAGAATAATGCGATAGATCTGCTGCGCCATCGGGGATGGAATTCTAAGATATAGAGAGTATACTCGCAGACTGTTGTTTACTTGAATCGAGCCTGTACATTGTGGAGAGTACACTCCTTAGAGTTAGTTACATTCAACGTCTATATTCAAAGAGCATACTCTCAGAGATTTAGTTGTTTGATCTCGACCTCTGCACTGCAAACTTTATCTAATGTGACATTTGCAACAACAACAACGAGTGTAGAATGACGTGCTCTAGAGTACACCCTGAGAATGCCGCTGGAAAGTGTCGTATAAACGCGTAAATGCACTTGCTGCCGAGGAGAGCACCAGTCGGTCAACATGATCGTCCAGCTGGGAGCCAGACAAGCCTAGTTGAAAACGCTCTCGCAATTGTTGCACGCTGGAAGCGCCGTTGCCGAAACATGGGAGCTTTGATCCGGTCTGCATCAGCTCCACAAGAGTCACTATTCGTTCTGCATGCTGCCTGACGTCGCGGAATAGCCGTTTGAGGAGAGCTCGATATTCTAAAAACTTGGAGCTTTGGAGACCGCCAAGAATGTCCACATAGTCCTGCGACAGCTTAAATGGTGCCATCTCAAAGCCAAGGGAGCCTGGTGAATTCGAAAGCATAAAGCCAAAGTCTATGTGCATAAGATGTCCTTGCTTGTCAATAAGGATGTTACCATTGTGTCGGTCTTTGATTTGTAGCAGGTAGGTGATAATTGAATAGCTTGCCAGACTCTTCAAGAATGCGTCTTGTGCTTTGCGATATTGCGGTGTGTCCGGTTGACCGAACTCTTCTACAAAATGATCGTAGACGGTGAAAGACGGGAGGTAACCCGCCTGTGCGGCATCAGCGGCGGCCATTTTCGAGTATGCTTCTTTCTTGATGGAATGCACAGAAACTGCATCGGTAATGGTCTCCATTAGGCCTGTACTCTCGGATGTGACCAAAATACGGAAGCTACAGAATAAACAATCGTTCGTTTAGTCTTTGACCTGGACAAGTCGATGTCGCATGTACGTACTACCGAATCCAGTGCGGACAGCCAGTCTCAGTCCAGATACGACCGAACTCCTTGATGAGTTGTACGGCTAGCTGTTCTTGTCGGAGGTCGGCGCCCGTTTTGACAATGACACTGAAGACATCCCAGCTTAGAAGATGACCGTACGGACTCCCCTTTCGGATGCGACTTTTCTTCTCGGCCCACGATTCTGACAGTACTGATCCAGAGGGATCGTCTTTGTTGATGGCACGCATGACTACGGATTCTTCTTCAGCAGCCTCCGCTGGAATGCTAGAAGCCAGAATTGGAACTCTCTCAGAGCGCGTCGCAGCTTTCATGCGCGACATCCGTTCATCCTCCAATGACATCATCTCATTCATAATACGCTCGCGGATCGCTGATGCCTCTTGAGCTGACAGCACTCGTTGGCGTACATTCCTGGACATTGGTATTGTAGGACTCGAACCGGCACTTTTTGCAGAGTCAGGCCTGGGCGAGTGTGTCGGATGGATAGCATCAGGAAAGTTGGCGGGATTGACTGTCCTAGCGATGTTGGAGAGACCAGCTATAGCCCTGCTGTCGTCAACAGGGGCCGGGAGACCTGCTGACCCTTGACCGATAGAACCAGTGGTGATATCTGGAATCACGACAGATGGCCGGCGCTTAGAGCCCAAGCTTGCCTTCATGACATCCACGCCTACGCCTACAACAGACCCAACGACAGAGCCCACTCCGTAAGTCAGATTGACTCCCATGCCTACGCCGGCACCAACCACGCCAGTAATCGCATCGGTACCCGTCAGAGGGGCTTGCTGCGAGGCTTTCAACTGAGCAAGCATTATAGCCGCCATCCTCATCCGCTCAGCATATTCGTCGATCGACAAAGGCTCACGAGGGCGTGATGCCGGCATCACCCCAGCGGCCGCTGCCGTTTCTATGACTGATGTTGATCCGACAGGTGCATCCGAAGACTTGTTGCGTAAATGAAAGGGTTTGCAGCTCTCCTTTCGCCTCCATGCCTTTTCGTCCACGGAGCGGTTTTGAATTTTGGGGTGGTAATCCCCTGCAGAGAGAGTTGCAGCATCATGCACCGAGAAGGAGCCGTACATCTGTTCAACCAAGTCCACCTCCTCGGGCACGCTATCATGAATGCCAGCTTCGCGTGCGTCTGCCAATTCAGGCGAGTTGAGAGCAGATACTTCGGACACGCCATTCGTCCTTTCGGAGGCGGCGCTGTTCGCGGCCTGAGAGGTGTACTTCGAAGAGCGGGCAGTGAGCGTAGGATCATCAGCTTGTGTTGGTAGATCGTGAATTCCAGGGATTCCAGAGACTCCAGGGCTTTCGTGCTGTGATGGTAGCGCGACAGGGTCTAATGCACCAAAGCTTGGGTGGCGTGCTTTGCTGATGCTTCCTTCACGCTCGTCCATCACGCTGCGTATATCCTCTGCATTCTGTCGCCTCGTGGGATCAAAGTCAAGATCTCCGTCAAGGATCTCTACGTGAATTAGGAAAGGTGCTCTGTCTGCAGAGTTGAGGACCACCGATTCTGATGGCGATATGCGTACAATGCGATGATGGGCGCGACGGTTCGTGGATGCTTCGCTTTTGGAGAAGAAGGACTTGAGACTAGCCGCTATTGAAGAGTTGCCACTTTTTTGCGTTCCGGTATCTGCAGAGACCAGACTGCCGGTATCCTGACCCATGCAGCCCAGGCATAGACAGCAGCCGCGGGGGAGTCCGTGGTTTAGAACAGTGAGTTCCGCCCGGAGTGCGGAAAGACGAGCCAATCGTGGAACCACTATGAGACGCGTGGCTATATCTTGAAGAGAAGTTATCAAGTCGAGCTGAGATCGACAAGCGTATGATCGTAACAGAAGTGACATGGTTTCGAGTGGGAGGTCATGTTGCAATTCGAGGCGCTTCTGTGAGAAACTCGAGGTTGAGGAGCTGTACAGATGGAAGGAAGGTGTGGAAGTGGCCAATCGAGGTGAGCCGAGCGGCGTTCCAGAACCCCTCATATGGCGGGTTCTTGAAAGGGGTCCAGCTGCTCTGTCGCCAGCCAATTGCGGTAAACGGTTATGCAGCAGTAGTGGCTTCAGTGCAGGGATGTTGCTTCTACCAAGATGTAGTTCTTCGTGCCCTGGTCCGTATCTGTCCGCAATTGGGGATGGGTTTGCAGGTCGAGAGCTTTCCGCAGAGCTCCGCAGATCGACCATACTGTGTGTATGTAGTGGACGGTCTGATGCAACATTAAGATATGAAGGCGAAGTTACAGCGCTAGATGTTCGCCTGATGGGGAGTTTATGGTCTGCTTTCGAGCGGACGTACGGCGTGCTTGGCGTTCTCGATGGATCAGCCAGCGGAAGGGGGGCACCAGGGAGGTAGGACGGTGACGAGTCGGGTGCAGTAACAGTCTTCTTGCCGTTAGTTGCCGGCGCGGGTTTGGCCGGCAGCGTGTTCTTTCTCAAGCCTTTCACCGTGTCAATGGCATTGGGCTTGCGTAGCGCCGCCGATGAACGCCGAAGAGAAACTTCTCTGTTGCCCGACCCATCACTATCTTCAGATTCACTTAGCGACGGCTCTGAAAGATCCTCCTTTGCGAAATGGCTCGAGCTCAAGCCTTCTTGCTTTCGGCCTTCTTCAATAGCCACTTGACCATGGGAAGTAGATAATTGCGGTTGGGCCATTGCAGCTATTGCCATGCCCATGGCAACAAGGGTAGGCTTGAGATGGTGTGAGTTGATTTTGTGACGGCTGGCGCAGGCTTCCATGCTGCTTTCCAGCAAGGCATCACTGAATATTATATGCTGTACTCGATTGTATAGTCGCCGACAAGTCGCGAATGGTACCGTAGAAGGATTGGCGGAGAGATCACTCAGCGATGCTTGCATCTGCCAAAGCGTCTTGAAGCCCAAAGGTACCATCAGAATGGAAGCAAATTGAGAGACTTTACTATCCACTCACAAGCATTGCAAAGTGTATGCTCTCTTCGCACTTCTTGACAATGAGGCCCTCCAGCGCGCCGCTTTCGAAAGTATGTGACACAAGCAGGTGACATAGCTGCGGCCAATAGAACTCGAGCTCCGATTCATCTACTTGTGCTAGGCGCTGTGCAAGGTAGTAGGTTATTCCAACGGAGTCTCTGTATGTCCGTAGGCTTGATTGTGGATGATCGCCAACGCGCATGCAGAAAGTCAAAGAGACGAGGCGATAAGAAATCGTGCCGGTGTGCGAGAATGGTGGACTCACTATGAAACAGCTAGGTGCACATTAAAGTACTGGCTCTGAAAGAGACGCAACAGAAGCTTGGCCGACATTGTTTCCCCGTTGGGTGATGGATCGCCTTCACCTTGCGTATCGCGGTCTCGCTGCACAGTTGTCTTCGCACTTCACTGGACTGGTTGATGAGTGCAGAACATTGACGTGCAGCTGTGCGAGCGGGACAGCCAGGCGGTCATTTGGAAGATAGCTGGGTGACAACCTGCGAAGCCCATGCCGCTTCGCCCTCATCGCTGTATACGAGTACGCGATCACGCGACAAGGCCACTGAGAAATACACGGTACGCACGAGCTGGACATGGCAAACGAAGACACTCATGAGTATACTATCTGTAGGGACTCTTTCAGAAGAGAGATCATCATTGATGAGGGTATAAAAGCCTTCCGACTTCACTGTTAGCATTACCATGATCAACTCGCTGTTGGAAAGTCGCGCAAGCGCTGGGTGGCCATGTTCTGTCATGCAATGTGGAACATGCTGTATCTGATTATGAGGTTCAGCCATATTTGTCAATTCTGCAGACCGTAGTCTCTGCCTATAATAGGTAAGGCCCGAAAACTGAGGGCTCGGACAGGGTATTTCAGTACACAGCAGCTAGCTCGCTAGATAGACAAACGTATCTTCTCGGCGAAAAATACCGCTGAATCTACATCTCATAGATACATGTCAGAGTGGATTCCCTGTGCCATACTGATCGCTCGAATGCGATGAGATGTGGGGTTATCTGAGTATTTACCGTTCGGAACACTCTAAGCTACATTCCAGGCAGTGCACTGGCAAATGAAGCACCCTTCATAACGATGGCATACTTGGAATTGATATAAAGGAAGCGTGCGAAGCGGTCATCTTCGGAGAATTGTTACGGGACGCCGCTGCTGAATTCGGCGTGCTGAAAGGCCAAGGGTCACCTTGGAAGAGATGGCCAGCCGAGAGACCGTATGTGGGTGGTGAGCCCAATCCAGCTAATACAGCAGGCCGCCCAAGAAACATGTCAGCGTCTTACAGGGTGCACAAAACTACAAGCGTAACGCACGCATGGACAAATTCTCCCAAAAGCCCGCTTGACCGAGCTGGTCCAGGTTCCAAAATGCCCCAGAGGGTTGATTCGAAGGTTCTCCGGACATAAAAGCGGAAGTCCCGCTGTTGGCCATACCGTTCGGCCGGCTGTGAAGACCACTTAGATCCTGTGCGAAGATTGCAGGCGCCGTGGCTGAAGTCTCTTGACGCATCACATCGTGTCGAGGGGGCACAGAGGCCGCCAACGTCGTGCTCATGCCGGAGTGGTGCTGCTGTTGTTCAGCCGATAGCTTGCTAGCCAAAGCTGGATCGAGTATGATACCGTTCTCGCCGTTGTCACCCTTTCCACGCTTAGCGACCAACAGCAGTCGCAAGAAGCCCGCGTACAGCGCTGGTGTATGGCCCGCATCCACACTGCACGCCTCCAATGTCACAACCATCTCTTCAACCTCGCCCAGTATTCTTTCGGCATCCGTGAACTCTGATAATTCGGGTCGAAGGAGTTTCAAGAGAAAGACTGCTGCGTATGAAATGTTGATGAAAACCAGATCTGGAGCGTACTTGAGGTGACCGAGCGTATGTAGCTGTTCACGTGCGACTTTCAGGACTTGGCTGGCGCTCTCGTATGCTGGGAGAAAGTACGGCAAGATTTCAAGACTACTTGAAGTAACTCTGAGTGTTTGCTGTAACGCAAAAGAATAGGCCAGAAGGCGATGGTAGTGATAATAAAACGCCTAGATTACACGCTCGAGTCAGTACTGCTGTATGAATGGTTGTGACGAGTTACTGAAAATGTCACGCACCTTCATCGCGCTTGTGAAAGCAAGATGCCGGCTGGGAGGACTTTCCTTGACGTTCGCTGATGAGAGAAGGTCTGGTGTCAATGATCAACACGGAGCCTGTGTGAAGGCATGTGATTCAGACGTATAGTCGGACATATAACTTACTCCCCCATTCGGCATTCCAATTTTCGAGAGCATTGTCCACAGATCTTGTCACGATGGCACTGTTTCAGGAGTTTCAGCGAGGTTGATGCAACTTGGTACAGACCCTTTGTACGGAGGCCGACCCACTAGTCATTTAGGTTTGCCGCATCCGACCTTTCGAAGCAGGACAATTGAAGAAGATCTTCAAAGCCGGACGTAATTCTGTAGAGCTCAACAACTGCCAAGAGGACGTCAACACGAGTGGAAGATATAAATCCTGTGTAGCTCTGTAGCTTACTTGCAGCAAGTCCGACATCAGGCACTCGAGAGGTAGTTTGCAGAGCCCACATGCGAGCATTCCGCTCAAAGGGGCCAACACGCAAGGAATGCGGCCGCCCTGTTTGAATGGCGATCGACCTCTACAAGATGGCCTTCTTCAGCGCAAGAACGGTAATGAAGCAGGTTACAAAAATAAGCTTACGTCCATGATGAAGATCTGGTACCAAGTCCGCTGACGATTGACGGTTTCCATAGTGAAGCTTGCGATGCCTTCTTCATCGAGGTCAGGAGGCTGTTTCGGGTTTCTCCAGAGATTGAGCTCGACAGCCATTCGAATGGCCAAGCCTACGTACGTCCATGTTCGATCGTCTTCATAGCGTTCCGTTGGCGTATTGTAGTAGGCTAGAAGCATGTATGCCTGTACAATCTCTATCGATTTAAAGCCACGCTCAATCATATCACTGGCTAGCTTGCGTGCATAAGGCATGCAGAGTCCGTAGAGCTCCGGACGCTCTTCGTAGAACTTGCTAGCAACAGCACAGACTGCCAACGAAGTTCAATCGTGAGACCTGCGTAATCAGGAGATTGCTTATACATGCTTACTTGTAGTGAACAGGAACGTTGACCGGGAGCTGACGTTAATTGGAGTATGCCAGTCTTCCAGAAGATAGTGCGCTGTAAACATCGAGCATTCTCGATGGTAGCTTTGAGACGAGAGAAAGACTGTCTCAATCATGGAGAAAAGTTCGGTTCGTAGGACCGGACTGTGGACTCACAGATTGAAAAGGGAGACGGCCTCTTCCACAGTAATGATTTTTTCAGTGAGGAGTGGTGATGGAAGATTCTTGTCGATCATGAGCTGTCGTAGGGGTAATACTGACACGTCCCACAAGTAAGTTCAAGAATCGTAAAGCCATATTATTTCGCTAGCTCACCATTAAACGGACCTGGCTGAAAGTAGGCGTCGTTCGCGACGCCCAACTTGCCTCCATCCACGCTTTTGTCGCCGCTTGCTGCTTGCGCGCGTGCCTGACTAATTTCCTCCAAGGCGCTGAGGTTGTGCGGGAGATCGGAGGCGGAAAAGGTGTTCCTTCGACCCTTACTCTGATTGTTCTCCAGAGAGGCCTCAGCTAGCAGACCTAATGGGGCCCAAGTGTTCTCAGGCTCTGGGAGGGTATGTAACCGAAGAGCCGGAGATGCGCTGTGACCGTTGCCGTTCAATAAGACATCCTCACTCTTGATGGGAAAAATACTGAGGCCTGGCCGGCTGTAGGCCTCGGGTAGAAGTGCACCTGCTGTATGACTCTCGTGGTCCTTCGAGGGCTGATGTTGAAATTGCTGCTGCTGAAAACCATTGACGGTCGCGGACGACACATGATTGCCGTTGGAGAGAGATGGATCGATAGAGGGAAGTGGTGGTAAGTGTAGTGATGGAGTCGAAGTCTCGGGCGGTGACATCGCTGTTGTTGTGTGAGCTTCTTGTGCGGCTGATGCAGGGGCGACGAGGTTTCCGTCCGAGCCTAGAGACATTCCAACTACCGTGTGAGCATTGCCCGTTGCAATGGCCTTCAAAACTGTCTCGAGCGTACTCTCCATATTCTTTATCGATTTAGCCATAGCATCGGTCTTCTGATTCTTGCGTCTACCTCTCTGCGACTCTTCAAACACACACTCGTGTCCTCCAGCCCGGCAACGTTTGCATTTCGACTCGTCATCGTCTCCGGTCGGCTCACACCTCATCTTCAGGCGTCTGCACACCGTGCATGCTTTGCTGCCGCGGGTCGATTTGGATTTGGGGTCGAGGTCACTGTTTGGTACGGCTTCAGGTTTGACCTTTCCTTTGCGGTTGCTCTTCAAAGCTGGATTGCCGCTAGCATCCTCAGACTTGATACGCTTTGCTTGTGAGGCGCCATCGTGCAATCCACTTTTACTAGTCTGAAAGGCTGCAGGTTTCCGGCGTCTTTTGCGCATTGCTGCGGCCGACGACTCCTCCTGCATCACCGACTCTTCGCCGAAGGACGATTGGTCGTCTGCACTAGATTCATCCCCTCCATCTTCATCGTCCTCTTCGTCATCTATATCCTCCAAGTTTGACTCGGTGCTACTTGGCAGTAAATGGGATGTACTTTGAATGCTCCTCGTTGCTTCAGATCCCGTACCGGTATATACATGATGCACGCCGCCTACGCTAGACATAGATGGGCCCGACTGCGGCGGTTGGTGCTGGAGATACGACGGTGAGATCACGGGGCTCTGGAGGTTCTGTGCTTGCTGTTTCAGGTCCTGCAGATACTGAGGCTGGTGATGACCGCGATTCAAAGCGGCCTGCTGCTGCATGTAAGGTGGGTAAGGAGATCTAGAGCCTGCTGTTTGCAGGCTCGAACTTGCAGCGAGGGAAGGATAGAATTGGCCTGAAGTTGGCGTGCCCGCAGGGGTACCGTACGGGCTTGGGAAACGTCTGCTCGTTGAAGTAGCAAGACCTGAGCTGCCAAAGAATGGCGATATGTTGTCGTAAAGAGCTGCGTTGCTAGTGGTCGGGATGCTACCTGCTCGAGGCACACCAGATGCTTCTCCCACCGAGCTCGAAGGTGCCCGGCCGTCAGAGGGAGCAGATGCGCTTCCTGCTTCTTGCGGGGGTTCTTCCAGCTCTGCCTCGGGCGATGCGTGTCGTGAATTGCTGACTGGTGCTCTGGGATAGAACGACGAATGGCTGTCGTCTCTCGACTGGGCCGAATACGCCATGCGAGCTGTGGGAAGCCGCGGGGGAGGAAACGAAGCGGTCTCGCTGTGGAGGGCTTTCACCGGCACCCGAGAGGCTGCGACTGAGGTGGACTTTCGTTCCTTGCCTTGGAATACGACGCAGACCGTCCCAGTGAGCTGCTATGCTGGCAGTGGATGGAGGCAAGCCTTGACAGCCGGGGGAAAATCGAAGCTGGCCCGACAGCCAAAAGCCAATCGATGGACGACCGACGCAGCAGCTGCGAGTCCCGAGATCTCGCACGACGCTCCGGTGGGCAGGCACTGTCACAGTCACTCCCACCACCGTCAACGGTGGAATCGACTGGGCCAAGAATTATATGTGCCATGGATCGCAGCCCTGTATCATACATACGGTGAACGTATCGGTGGGAAGCACACAAGGCAGATGCCCCGATCTACAAGGTAGAGGTAGAGCATGAATTGTACATGAGCTCGATACTTGTAAGGACATGTCGACAGGCAGCCATCGGCCCGGCCAAGGCAGTTCCAGGCTCGTGCGCCTGGAAAGGCCACCTAGATGATCGACTGTCGCCTCTTCTCCTCCCAGCTTCAACTGCCCTTCTCGCGAGCAACTTGCTTCCAGATACTGTTAGCGAGTGTCGACCGTCCCAGCATCAGCTCTTCCTTTCAAACGTACTCTAGCGCACCTCAACGCGGCCCGGCCGTGTCCTCAGCAATACTCAGTCCGCACCAGGCCAGTTCAAGTTAATCGAGGTCAATGCAACGTCCCGGAAGAAGCCATCATCGTATCATCGACGTTCACAGCGTTTATACCGAGTTGAAACTCCATGGACGACTCCCAAAAAGACCCTGCATCGGACAGGACTGGGCAGAGAATTGTACCAACATCGCCACCGCCTGATATTGGCACCGACGGCGGACATCTTGGTGACGCGCGCGAAAGAGAAGGAACAAGCACGAGCGGTAACGAGCACTCTCCCACTCTAAACTTACTACCGACTACGCAGGTCGTCGAAGCGAGCTATTCCATTCTACCCCCTGCTCAGCATGTGGCGCCATCAGCGGCCTTGGTGGACCTGTACGAGCAGATGGAGGAGACTAGCGAAGCTGGCGACATCGACCACTCTTCGAGCGACGACATAGACATGGATCACGAAGACGGAAACGACGACTTTGACAGTACGTCAAGCGGCGCCTACCGACCTGCCTTTCGACCTGTGTTCCCTACCCATGAACACGAGCGTGACGGTCTGGGCGCAATTCGGCCAGACAGCTCCCTATCCTCTGCCACTTTTCCCGTCAACGCTGAAACTCTGGGTGCTGAAGCGACCACTTCCAGCGGGTCAACAAACAGCACGTCACTCCTTCGACGGGAGGGACAGACCTCTACATCAGCCATTGTAATTCAAGATTCACCCACGCCGCCTCTGAGACCACTGGCAAGTCCACAAGCTCGTCTTGCTGCTTCTACTACTGGAAGATGTGCCGCTTTGGGAGATGCGGAATCTGCCGCAGCTCCAAACGTCGATGAAGCGAAAACTTCTCTCGGTGAGCTGGTATGTCCGATATGCCTGGGGCCACCTACTCCGTTGGTTGTGACCGAATGTGGACACACTTTGTGAGTGTTAGATGAGATGACTGCAAACATCAGAGGTGTAGAGTGTCGCTGATTACGACCTCTATATTGTATCTCAGCTGCGGACCCTGCTTGCACGCGGCATTATTTGCACAGCCCATCACGCATCAGCTTCTTGTGAACCTTCCGACAGTCGCTGGCAAGAATTTAGAAGGTACTTGTCCGGTGTGCAGACATGCGCTGTCAGGTGGATGGGGCTCTTCACTTCGCGGTGCCATCTTGAGGATGGATTTCGTCGAGGTTTCGATGTGAATTGTCAGGAATCAACACCAGCGAAACTTTGCCTCTCAGACATTAACGAAGAGGTACTCCGGGTAGGATATCTCACTTCGGTATCAATGACGGGTCAGTAAGCCATATGGCTCATTTGACGGGAACTGTCTTTCGAGAACTTGTCCAAGCACCAGCAAGCTGAATCTCCGGGCTTAAACTGGATCCTCGAAGTGGTCGAAGGCAACCCTAGACGTCGCACTTGAATGGCATTATGCATTGACGTGGCTTGCGCAGGCATAAAACGGGACGTGAAACAGGAGGACCTGGTCTTGAGTGGATTCCAATAATCCAACCGATATCCCAGTGATCGCTTTGCCGATGCTGGTGGAGGGCACCTATTTACGATGTTTACGAACTCAGGGTACCGTACCGGTACGCTAGCTTGCCGTTGCAAAACACAACACAACAGCCTCACCAGATGCCGCCGGATCTATTGATCGACTCTGCTTCAGCATTCTGTGAAAAGCCAAGAAGAAGCAACAGAGGAAACTTCAAAGCAGCTTTTGCGCGATCGAGAACTCCAGAGCAATAATTGGAAATCAACATCTCGCTGAATGAACTTCGATCGCGTTTGGCACGCAACAACTCTGTGATATCGCAGCCATGCCAGACCAAGGCAGCGCAGAAGGCGCGCGACACCCAGCAAGTTGACCGATTCGCGCCGTAGTCTTCATTGCAGCACGCATGCCGAGCCTATCACCGGGCTTCCTGCGCCGTTTCGCGCGAAGATGCTCCAAATCTTTTCACCTGCGTGCCTTCCTGAACCGAAGGCATCGTCCCTCAAAATGCAAGGAACGGAGTTTTCGCGCAGGATAAACAAGGGCAAGGTCGCCGTCCAAGATCCTGGCAGACGAGCCAGGAATCCATCTATTTAATGCATCTGCCTGCCCGCTCTCTCTTTCTCTCTTCTTCTTTCTCAACCACCCACATTCATTCACTTAATCCGTCTGCGTCTCCAAGGCCAACTACACACACTCTTTCACAGTCATTACACAAGCACAAGCTCGCCCTCTTCTAGTCCATTATTCACCAATCTACCAAAATAAACCGAAAATGATCGCTGCTACCAAGATCCTCTTCCTAGCCGGACTTGTTTCCACCTACGTCGCTGCTTTCCAGCAAGCTGCTTCTCCCGATGCATGCACACCTTCCCAGGCATGCTCTTGTACGTGTGACTTAGATTGCCTGTTTGTTTGTCCACCCGCCGGAAGTCAGCACTGACTTTGCTTTCTCTCCTTCTTCCCTGCATCTGTGCACAGATACCTACGCCGGTGTTGATGCCAACAACCAAGCCGTCATCGTAACTGCCTCCGGTTTCTGCAACGCTGCTGGCGAGTGCCTCGGCAACGGTGCCCTCTGCGCCAATGATGACCAATGCTACAGTGAGTTTGGCAACTCATTCCAAAAATTGACCTCGAACCTATTCTGACATGGCGCGCTGCTTTCCTTGCACTCATTTCTAGACTTCTGCGGTGCTACCACCGGTGTGTGCGGTGGAGCTGGCGCAGAGTGCTACTCGCGTCAAGCTGAGGTTTACGGAGGACAATATATTGTCTGCGACTCCCCTGGTACGCACACCTTTCTCTCTCTCCGTTTCACTCGGTGCTAACAGTGCTTTCACCCTTGCCTTCTGTCACCTCACAGCCTACACCTGCAGCGTCGACTGCGCTGATCCCCAGTTTGGCAACTGCCCCCAGGCCGGTACCTGCTTGCTCGCTGCGTCTCAAGCTGCTCGATTCCGCAAGGCCCGCCGCAGCGAGGTGGATGTCAAGACCGATAACCTCCAGATGATGCTTCGCCGTGCTGCCAGCGTTGTCGCTCAGCCAGGCGACGAGGTTGCTGCCTAAGCGCGCCATGAACTTCCTCAGTGTCGCTTCAGATTGGATCGTTTCCCTCGTCATCTTTTACAAGACCTCTGTTCTCTGTTGATCGCGCCACGCTACGCCCAAGCGCCGTCCTACCTTTTCCCCAACAAAGGCTGCTGTGCAAGCCCTCCAGTCAAGTCGAAGTCAGTCCCCCTTATCCTTTAAACCTCGGCCTAGCGTCTTCCTTTTTCGCGATTTCCAAACCCTCCAGCTTTTAGTTTTCATACGACTTTCCCAACTCCATGATAATTCTCTAGAGTACTGTCCCTATTTCCATTACTACAATGAGCTTGCTCGTGCTGTCTGCAATGATGAATCTTCGGCCTCTGGTCAGAACAATGTGCATGCTAATCGGTCTTTATAGTCGCGCCGCCATGTGGCCAGTTCTACTCCGTCGCCACATGCCTGTCACGCTTGCTTCTCGCGACTGAATGTCGAAAGCCGCTTGTCCTTGCCATCACCAGCTCTTTGCATTCTGCCATATTCGCCTTTGCCAATACCAACCGTGAAGCTTCATGCAGCATCCGAGTTTCGCGTCGCACTGTGGACTCTGATGGCCGAGCTGCCACGGATACGGAGAGCTGGATATTAGAAGAAGCCTGCTCTCCAATCTGTGCAACACGGAGTTCGAGCACATCCGTCTGCTTTCCTCTTGCTTTCCAGTGAACAAGCGTCGCGATGATTTGACGAGCCAAAGCATTGTGCGCGGTGGGGTGGGCCTTTGTGCCAGTGCCTCCCGCCGGCGCTCAGGATCTTCTCAGTCGGAGATTCATGTGTCTCCCCTGCTGCCCATCACTGGAAGCTCTTCTCTCCAGTTCCTCGCAGTCGCCAATACCGTCCGATGGTACGGACTGCCAAGTGCACAGGGTTGTGATGTGACGTGACGCTGCTATTTGGTCGACATGGCAACGAGTTGTTTCGCAAAAAATAAGACACAGCGTCAGAGGATGTGGAAAGACGAGAGGACTTTCGAATGAAACATGATCTTCGACACTGTCCTCTCTCTCGCATATATCACTACCTCATTTTCTCACTGCCATCCACCTTCGCTTACAGCATTCGCACCAAGCCTTCGCGATAGGCACAACGCTTCCAAGCCAGCTTCACCTCGGACTACCGTACCCTCTGGCTGTGGTGTGTCGGACAGTGCGAGCAAACCTGCTGTACCCAGGCCTGATGTTCCCCATTCCAGCACAGTCCGACCCATCGAATACACCATCATGACAGCCGGCTGGATCCACTTCATTTCCATCTTCTCCGCCATGTTGCAGATTGCCCACGGCTTCCAATATGCCGCAGGTACGGCATGCAGCGGCAACGGTGTCTGTACCTGTGAATGATGCTTTTTGTGATACCACCATCGTACACCGTTTGGACTGATCCCACCCCCTTCGCAGACGAATACTTCCTCGGTGCCACGTCTACGATTGTGACCGTCAACGGGTTTTGCGCTCCATCAGGCATATGCGCAGAGAACGGTGCTACATGCACAGCCGATGAGCAATGCTTCAACTACTGCGGCTTCACTTCCGGTGTGTGTGGAGGCCTAGGTGCACTTTGCGACAGTCAGGTCAGCTGCCTTGCCTCGACCTCGTGTACCTGCTGGGGTTACTGTAGCCGACGTTCACAATACCTCAACCCATTCGTATGCAGGCTATAACGAATCCAGAAGGTCAAGTTTCGATAACTTGCAACACACCTTGTAAGCATCAGAAGGATCCGGCTCGCGAATGAAATATTTGTGTTGGCCGTATTGACAAAACCCCTTGACTTATCGCCTCACAGTTGCAATCTGCTCACAGGAAAACGAACAGGGCGTCTGCATCCTACCCGCATCATCCGGAGCACGTATGCGAGCACGAGCACGAGGAAGAGCTTTGCAACAGGATAGCCCCTCAATGCACTTACGACTTGCGACAATCCGCCGTAAACTCCCAGCCGCCATGCCTTCAAATCGGCTGTTGAGCAACCAGAGGGGCTGGCTCTTGACATAGATTACTCTGAAAAGTGCACGGATTCTGTGGACCAAGCAGAAAACCTCTGTGTTCACAAGGGCTGGCTGGCTAGCCTGACGCTTCGCACATTCGCATACCTTTTGACCGGCTGTTCCACATTAGATACTAGGCTTCCCCAAAAGCAGGCTTGAGAGGAAGCAATAATATATAGGAGACCTATCTGCAATTGAGTATGCCTCTTGCTCTAGATACATTTTGCTCTAGATACATTCAGCGGTTACGGTCAGCGATCCATCCCAATGCATATTTGTCTCCCATACTTAGCGTGGCAAAGGTCACATAGCATGTGCAGTGCATGCCACGAGTTTCAAAAGTTAGCTCGAGCAGTGAGCATCATAAGAATTTATGTATGTTGTGCCATTCAATGCCATCTAAAGTCCACTTTTGAACGCTCTTGTTTGCATTTGCCGGCCGTAATGGTGGCGCGTAGTCCCTCCTTTTCTTGCCAACTGCGTGACCTCCCATATACCCTCGGGAGATCTTACTACACACTCTCATGTGGTGTAACAAACGTCAAGGAAACTGAGCACATCGTCCAATACAGGTCCGTCAGTCGCCCTAGACCTCCCCTGCGGGCATAGCTGATGCTCATTTACGCGACCTGTAGGCATGCCTACGCCAGCAACGAGAGCTCCCCCTCAACCAGACGAGGCATTCTACGCCATGATAGCGTCGCACTTCCCAGGTCTGGAGCCCACACCCTCACTCGCACCTATAGCCACGGCATCTATCCTGCCAATGGCATCCTCTTCCACTCCTTCTGCAAGGCCGGATGCAGGCAGCCCAAGATCGTTTACGAGACGTCAGCATACTACAACAAGCATTGAAAGAAGCAGCACGCCGCCTGCTACATCTGCAGGTACTGCATCATCTATGACGGCCGACTTGCTCCATTCTCTCAGCAATCACAGGTCCTCAACATCGATCTACCATCCACAGCCAACACGGTCAGGTAGAATCCCAGTGCCACCACCCGAAGAAGAGCTACAAGCCATGCTAGCCATGGACAATTACTTTGAGTTCCCGAGCGAGTCTGAGAGCGATGACGATGATTTCGTCATGCCTGCTAGCGAGCCGAATGATGAAGAGGACGAACAGGAGGATGAAACTCCGCGAAACGAAAGCATGCCTGGTGTACCTGCGGCCGAGAGCCTAGGAGATCAGGAGGAGACGTGGCCGACAGCTATTGACAGCGCAGAATACGAATGGTTAATGGAGAACCTGAAAGCTATGGAGAAGTCCACACCAAGTCAAAGCCCGACAGATCACGCAGTCAGCGTCGACAACTCGAGAAGTCCAGCACAAACAGGCAGAAACGGAGGAGAGTTGCCGTCACCTCGAGAGGGACATCATTCGGTGACCAGATTTTCGGACCAGGCGCTAGTTCATTCCTCAGATGAAGAGAATAACCCGTCGCACGTCGTTGCGAATGTTCAGGCCTTGAAATCACCCACTCGAGCTGTAACAAGCGGTCGGAACCGTGTACGCGACCTCACCAAGACCTCGACAACCAATGTGCCGCTTACAGAACTATCAGCCTTACCTCAATTGGAACGTTCAAGGCGCGACAATAGCGTTGATCATAGCAGCTCACGGGCTCCGCTTCCCTCCAACACTATAAGATCTTCAAGAAATATTCGCGACCCCGGCTCGCGCAAGCGTAAACAGGCAGATGTCACAGACGCAGAAATTGAAGATCAGGAGTTGACTACTTGTGTCGATATCTCCGAAGTAATTGTTAAGCTCGAATCGAAGCGCAAGCGCAATGCAGAACAAAGTCGAACATTCAGGGAAAGACAACGAGCATTGAGGGAAGCGACTGCCGACCGCATAGAGCTATTGGAACAAGAAAACAACCAGCTAAAGCAAGAAATATCTTCGCTCAAGCTACGATTGCAAAGCCTGGAGAGTACCAGTCGAAAGGCGGCAAAAGCTGGGACAGAAGCCACTACTGCAACCACACGCGCGCTGCAGACTTCAACAACGAAGTCGAAACATCGGCAGGAGCCAACAAGAAGTTCTTCGCACACAGCCTCTGCTGATGCGGCCCTGCCAACCCGCCAATTTTCACACGCGCCACTAGCTTCTATATCCTTCGAAGACCTTGGCAAGTTTGTAGCAGGCTTCGTCCAGGCCAAATCACAAGGCATCTCTTCTGACACTGTGTCATGTACAACCCAAGAGACGAGTATGTCCCAACAGGCCGCGCTAAGCCAGCCTGCAGAAGCTCCACACCCCCTCATGCTCCTGACGCAGCTCCTGGCTTCGCAGCCTTCGATATGAAACCATACCATCAGGGTTGCGTGGGTTAAACGTTCACTGTGGCAATTAGTCTGGTTGTTGTCGTAAAGTTCTTTGAGTTATGTTTGACAATGCGAGTAAGGGATAGATTTCGCGTAGATGTTGCCGCGTGGAACAGGAGACGAATCTCGTTACGGGGAGCTCATAGCGACTGCTCAGCCAATTCAGCGTTAGACATGCAATGCTCAGTCCTTCCTCTTGCAGCTGTGTCAAAGATCAGGCGCAAAGGTTGGACCTAGACAACAAGGGAAGCGAGTAACAAGGCGGTGAGATGGTCAAACTTCCAAATGATCTCTTGCAGAAAAAACCTTGACAAAGAGAATAGCGGACTTTCATGATGCTAAGTCAACAAGAGGGCATACTCTAACAAAAGGACCAGCTCAACAATAGGTTCCTCAAGACCTTATTGTTACCTTCGATGGCGGCGTTGCTGTTCTCTTTCAACAAGCTACGGCGAGAGCAGACCGCCGTAGTGCTCCTATATTGTTAGTCCAAGCGCTCCAAAGAGGGCGTGTTCGACCTTTGTAATCGCTTTTGTTGAATCTCCATGCAAGACGAATCTCGTTACGAGCAGCTTGCAGCGACTGCTCAGCCATCCAGCATTGACCATGCAATGCACAGTCCTTCCTCTTGCAGCTGCGATGATAGCAAAGCGCTATTGTGCTCCTATATAAGTCCCAAGCGCCCTGGAGACAACGTGATCGACCTTTGGAACCGCTTTTGATGATTCTACATGCAGACCGGATAGACTCTGGCAACGCTTCTCTCCTTCGCACTCACTATCGCTAAAATGATGTCTGAGAAGCACGATTCTGAAGGGCATGAAGGCTGCCACTCTTCCTGTCGAGGTGATGTGGCTCCACGGTCACCGAGTCCGCTCCCAGTAAGTCTATCTCCCTGCAAAAGACAGCTTGGGCTCTCCCCAATGCAAGCACTAGAATAACATCATTTTGTTGCTGCAGATCTGCAGCTTCTGTCTCGGCACCGCACAGAACAATCCCATGAGGAATGGCAGACCTGAACGAATGATTTCGTGTGTCAGTTGCGGTAGTGCCGGTGAGTACAGCTTCTGTCTCACTGTTGCTTGCACTGCACCGGTGTATGTTGATAGCTGACAATCTGGAGTACCGTCTTGTTGTCTTCTTTCTCCCATGAATTCGCCCTTCCCATATAGGCCATCTCAGCTGCTGCGACATTCAGAACTGCGACCCCGAGAAGCTGGTACCATGGACATGCCTCTATTGCAAAGCTTGCGAGGCTTGTGGAAGCGCAGAGGATGAATGTCTATTATGCGACAAATGCGATAAAGGATGGCACGGCGGCTGCCTCGATCCACCACTCCTCGGCTCGCCGCCACCTAACAGTGTGTTCCAAATGAATCATGATTTGGCGCATGCCGTATATGCAGTGATACTGACGCAACACCTTTCTTCCGCATTCAAACCCGTCCTCAGCATATTTCCACTGTCCTGATTGCATTGGCAACCGGTCAAAGCCGACAGGCTCGAGCACCAGCAAGTCGATGGATCGTCCAAAAAAGGATGGCCGATCCCAAGACCGAACATCAGAGGCAGTAACATCTCTCGCTACTGCGGCTGAGAATCTCCGCCGCTCGCCCTCCACCCTGAATCCTCCGTCCTGTGACAAGGGAAAGCAAAGAGCTTTGGACGTGGCCGAACTTCAAGACGTGGACTCCACGGTTTCTCCGCGTGTGAAGCTGCCAGCACATACACAGCGACCACAGAGTCTCTCCACTCAGGGTCAGAGCGCTAATTCTGTGGGCGAAGGGTCTATTCAGCGCAAACGCAAACGGACTAATCGAGTCAGCTCGGAAGATATCGATTCTGAGCCTGGAAACGACTGCGGAAATGACTATTATTCTGCCTCAGAAGAAGACGAAGACGACTCGGAGCATGCCACCAGAGCATCCAAACGGCTCATCAGCGTATCTTCCCCATCGCGAACGCCGCGGGAAGGGAATCGGACGGGTGTGCGACGACAACCTATCCCCCGCCGCTTGAACCTATCCCAATCTCGTGCGACGTCGCATCAAGCAAGCCCTCGCAGGGACTTGGCCTTTCACAAGTCAGTATCGTCGCCAAGTCACGGAGAACCAGCCATCCACGACTTTGATGCGGACACATCCGAATGTTTCATAGTACCACTGCCTTACGGTGGGTACCTTACCGGCTTAGCTGCAACGCAAGAGGACCGAATACCGATGTCCGACGATCTGACGCGCTTCCAAGCCGCGTTGACGTCTGTAGAAACTTGCCTGAAGGAGAGTCTAGAGTATCGGTCTCCCCCTGACATACAGCGTGGAGTCGAAGGTCCGGCTGCAATTCCATCGACTTCTGCTCTAGAACATCCGCTACACCTTTTCCCGCCCGCGAATGGATCCGTACACCCTGCCGTAAGGGGTTTGAGCGACAGCTTGACTACCCCACTGCTCGAGTCTCGCCTACGCGCTCATGAACACACAGCTCCTGAAGATCCGAGCCATATGCACAATGCAAGATTAGCCGTTGATCAAGGAGTCGAACGGTTTGCACGAGCTGGAGACCGATCATCAAGCGCCATGTCCGGTCTGGCCGATGGTACATATTCGAACATTCAATCTATTCGCTTTGGACAGGATTGGGAAATCAAGACTTGGTATCAAGCGCCCTACCCGGAGGAATTTGCTAAAGTTCGGGAAGGCCGACTCTGGCTATGCGAGTTTTGTTTGAAATATTTCTCTAGCCAATTTCAGCAGGCCAGACATAGAGTACGCATGCTATCGCTTGGTATACACTGGCAGCACGGAAATCACTGACATAGTTTTCACAGCTCAAATGCAAGATCCGCCATCCGCCTGGGGATGAGATCTACCGTGATGGGAAGATCAGCATTTGGGAGGTTGATGGCAGGAAAAGTAAAGTAAGATTTGTTTCATTCGGTCGGCCATGCAGTTGCAGTTGCTTGCTTGATTTCCTTTCCATCCCTGCTGACGACATTATCTTTTCGTTCTCCCAGATTTACTGTCAAAATCTGTGTCTCTTGGCTAAGATGTTTCTGGACCACAAGACGCTGTACTATGATGTCGAACCATTCCTCTTCTACGTAGTAACTGAAGCAGACGAGAAAGGTTGCCAGTTCATAGGGTATTTCTCCAAGGAAAAGTGTAGTCCAACAAATAATGTTAGTTGCATCATGACATTGCCTATCCGCCAACGAAGAGGCTGGGGCAACTTCCTTATCAACTTTAGCTACCTGCTTAGCAAAAAAGAAGAGCGGCTCGGTACACCGGAGAAACCATTATCCGATTTAGGCTTGGTAACATACCGAACCTACTGGAAGTTGGCTATATACCAATACCTTCTCTC
The DNA here is from genome assembly GCA_024345325.1 of Cystobasidium tubakii. Taxonomy (NCBI): domain Eukaryota; kingdom Fungi; phylum Basidiomycota; class Cystobasidiomycetes; order Cystobasidiales; family Cystobasidiaceae; genus Cystobasidium; species Cystobasidium tubakii. The sequence goes on along the minus strand of BROO01000005.1, from coordinate 29,963 downwards.
CGTACCGGAAAGCCAGCAACCTAGCCTTACCATCGACGATGTCTCTATTGGGACTTCCATAGCTCCAGACGAAGTATATTACATCCTGCAAGATAATGGCTTAATCAACGCCACCGACCAGGAGAGGCAGCAAGAAGTGAATGGTCAAACATCCAGGTTTCCCCCACCCAAACCAAGTAATCCGGCCTGGCATGGCAATCAGCATACGCGGCGACGACAACTTGAAGAAGCTGCTTCGCAAAAGGTCACAACTATCCCAGCGCATTACAGGATTTCTTTCGAAAGGTATGACGAGATGAAACATCACGTGGCGACGTGGGAAAAAAAAGGCCACGTCCGCTTGAAGCCGGATAATCTGCAGTGGACGCCATTTCTGGTCACCAGAGGAGTTCAGCCTCCCGAAACGTCGATACAAACGGCCGATGCTTTGCGCGAGGAGATGCTAGAACAGAGCAGGCTATCAAATTCCCCTTCGCGTATCGCGCACACGCTGAATCCGCTAGACGGGAAGAATAGCGAGCCAGAAGCTGGTCGAGGACTTGAGGTCTTGAAGAGGCTGGACGACACGCTCGCCTAAGCGAAAGAATTCCTCGAGCCGAGTTCGGAGAAATCTAGGGGGATTTGAGGAGGCCAGCGTCATACGGGCAGGAAATGCCCAAGCGATTCGTTGTGACTTGTTCATCAGTATTGAAATGCCGTAAGCCAGGAGCTGAGGCCAAACGTAGTATACTAGCCTCTAAACTGCTATTGTACACTGTATTCTAATCTTTGCCGTGTAATCATGAGGCACATTTTTCTGCAAGCCCGGCCTGTATTTGACCCTCCTTATTCTGCGTCGGCGGACCTCGCTGTTGAGGAAAGAAGGCGATCGGAGGGCCGAATCGCATCCAGGACTCCGGCACCTTGCTTGCCCCATGAAGATCACAAGAGCGTCGATAACCACTTGGTGCTCTTCCTGAATGTCTTACAAGCACCTGCTACAAGCTCGGTGTCAGTGTGCCTCGCCTCAATCGCCATGAGCGGTCCACGAGTAACAAATGTGGTGCGGCTAGCAAGCACAACTTCGCCGGCATCATGCAGCTACCGCAGCGGCATGCACATATCCTCCAGAGCATACAATCCATATCGCCCTGACCCGCCTGAACTTCCTAAAGAACCTAGGCGTGTTATCACGAAGACTCTCAAATTCGGGCGTCTCGCGCAGGCAGCTTCGGCAGGAGTCGAAGGCGCCCGGCGGTCTTTAGTGGAGACTACAAACGCAGCTGAGGGACCTCTAGGACAAAGCGCATTTCACTCCTCGTCGCAAGCCTCGGCAACCTCAACTGCCCAGGGCGATACTCTCAAACCAAGCAATACCTACGGCAACAGCGCCAATGCAGCATACAAGTATGGTAAAGCCGCGCCAGTCGGCCTGTACTTGCTGCTGGCAATGGGACTTATCGGAGCGGGTGTGGTATACATCAGGCCTACAGACGATGAAAAGAGGAACCTGCAGGCTTCTGAAGCTGCCCTATCAGACGAAGTTAGTCTTACTGTCGATCTATCGCATTTATACTTGAAGACTGAAGGTGTTCTCTCCATGTAGCCATATAGTACGGAGGACATACACCAAGTGATGTGCAGCTACCTTCCTGCTCCACCGGATGATACTTCGCTGCCAATACAAAAGCGAATGGAAGCCTGGGTCAAATCGCTGCAAGACCGAATAGTTAAAGCCGTCGAAGCCGAGGAAGCTGCACCTATACAGGGCGGACTCTCTCCTAGCCAGAGTCACGATGCACCTGGTGTCTTCTTCAGGGATAGCTGGCTTAGAGAGCAGGGAGGAGAAGGTATATCTTGCGTCCTCCAGAATGGTCGAGTCTTCGAAAAGGCTGGTGTTAACGTCAGCATCGTTTACGGCAAGCTCCCGCCAAAGGCAGTTGAGAGCATGACCGCTGACCATGCTGGGAAGTTCTCGGGGTGGTACGATGGCAAGACCCCTCTGCCTTACAAGGCATGCGGTATTAGTTGCGTCATGCACCCATGGAGTCCGAATGTCCCGACCGTCCACTTCAACTATCGGTATTTTGAGTAAGTAAAGCTGTATCATCTGCATGCGCAGCTCAGTTGCTGACCGTTGTTGATTCTGTAGAGTGGAAGATCCAGCAAACCCAGGAGTACCCAAAGCCTGGTGGTTTGGAGGCGGCAGCGACTTGACGCCTTCCTATCTCTTCGAAAGCGACGCTGTACACTTCCATTCCACCATCGCCTCACGCTGCACACCTGAGCAGTATTCTCGGTTTAAAGACTGGTGTGATGACTATTTCCACATCAAGCATCGCGGCGAACGTCGCGGAATCGGAGGGCTTTTCTTCGATGATCTGTCAACGCCAGAGGGCCAACCTCGAGAGAGGGAGAAACTCTTCAACTGGGTCAAATCTTGCGGCGAGGGCTTTGTGGAGAGCTACCTGCCTATTGTTCGTCGACGGAAGGACGGACAGTTCACTGACCGTATGAAGCAATGGCAACAGCTGAGGCGAGTGAGTACGAACCCATGTCGAACATACTCTGGCTCGAACCTGACATCGTAGCAGGGCCGTTATGTTGAATTTAATCTCGTCTACGACCGAGGCACGCAATTTGGACTCCGTACACCTGGCGCGAGAATTGAGAGTATACTTATGAGTTTGCCCTTGACGGCACGCTGGGAATATGGAGCAAAGCTCGGAACGGAGGAAGAATCTCCCGAGGCTAGACTGTTGGAAGTGCTGCGTGAGTATAGTCCACGTTTATTGCGGAATCTCCTGTCCCCTGTCCGCGCATGCTGAGGAGCTTATGCTGCGCTCTAGGCAAGCCACGAAACTGGGCAGACGGTCGTGCAGTAGCCACGCAGAAGTAGTAGAGCATATCTACTTCAAGCAATATCCCAGTACATCAATGAAACTGTAGTATCATAGCAGCACCCAGCTCGTCATTCGCAGTTTGGGGACAGTTGCTAACCGACTTTGGCGAGGCACCTGACCACATCAAGCAGAGGCGTTAACTGAAGCAAACAGACAGAGCAACAGTTGCAAACCAGTTGAATGATACATTGTACAGCGCAATACATGACAAAACTTTATGAATACAGTTCCTTTCAATCTAAACGTCTGCTGTTTGGAGTTCTTCAATGTTATTGTGCAAGGCGTTGAATCTCTTCGGCACGACCTTCGAATTGTTCTATTTTCCCAATTCGCGCTTTTCGGATACATTGAGGCGTGTCGGGGCAAATGTAGCTCGATTCGATATTATATTTTTATTTTGCCCTTGATCTGGCACGCGAATCCATAACTCGTAAAACTGTAGCAGAGCATTGATTTCAGTACCAGAGACCGGTCACACAAGGTTGTGTGACTCAGCTTACTATAACTGATCAAGTACGCTTGTTGAGATTGGCTTCCTTTCCTTCCAGAATAATGTGGGCTGTTCCACGCATTTGCCTTCGTGGCAAAGGTGAGAGACATCCACCTCGCCCTTGAGATAGGCCTCCCACTTTTCTTCACTGGGTATAGTGCATTCCAGACAGTTGTTCATCATAGAAGCGCTGGACTCACTTCTCATATTGGTACTTGGTGAACGCTACTAATTGATGAATGTAGATCTTGTCGCGAGGATAGCATTTGGTTTTCATTTGATGATACTGACGCTGCAACAGCACAGATAGACGAGTCAGCATATAAGAAGTGGTCACATAACGTTGTGTGACCGGGCTGATAATCTGCTGCTGTCGAATTGAGGTGGTGGGTGCTTCGACTTGAGCGGAAGCTGACCTTGCACGTGCACTGATAATTTGCAAGAGACACGAGAGAGGGAGCTTGCCTTCATTCGCAATAACAAGTACTACCCAAAAGTATAGAGGAAGTAAGTCAGTGCAGTACCTCTCTCAACAGCTACTTCATACAGTCTTGCTGTTTGAGCTGACCTTTGGTCTCATCCTCCCGGTCTACTAGACTACGCCACCAAGAGAGCAGGATGGAGACCAGTGAAGCTCTGGAGACCAGCGAAGCTGTGAAGGAAGAGCCTATCCAGAAGCTGTTGAAGATGTCAGCCAATAGCAGTAAAAAAGGTATGAGAGTCTCAAAAAGGACGCCAAAGAAGATCCACGAACTGGCTGTCTGGTTCTGAGCGCGAGCCTATAAGCTCCTGACAGTCACACAACGTTATACAACTACTCACAGTGCATTTTATTAGACCAACGGAGCCTCTCGCCAAGTCCGGCTGGCTGCAGACCATGTCGAGAGCCTGCACAGGATAGTCTGTATACAGAAGCTGTAAGTGGCATGAGTACTGCCCGTGCAGGATATGGAATACTAATGATTGGCTCGGCAGAGATCATAACATGAAAAAGCTGAAGAAGAAGACGTACTCTGTTTCTCACCTCGCCACAAGCCGATGTCTATGATTCCGGATCAGAAGTGAAGCAAAGAAGAGCCATCCTGCAATGGGCGAGTCTTAATGAACATACCTGGCGATTCGAATAGTCAGCGCTTATCGCAAGTGGAAAGGAGGAAGCAAAAGTAACCCACATTGTATCATATAAGAGGAATAACAATATCATTTCGTAGCACCTTAGCCGATTGTAATAAACTTCCACCGCTCGCTAAATTGTCTCGCACGATGTGAGGTTGCTTCGTGCTTGCTAAGAGTGGAAGGCCGATGATAGTTCCCATCGGCATTCGTTTCGAAAACCCCATTCGCTTGACTGGACCAACGTTCTTCGGATGTGGTGGCTTCTCTTCCATCAAATCAACGGACATGAAGATCCTGAATTCATGTTCCGTTTGTGCGTGAAGATTGCCCTTATCCGGGTCACCAAACCATCTCCGTCCATGTATGCGATATCGGCAAAATCCCCGATAGTGTGGGAAGTCTTGATCCGCAACTCCTTGTCGAGCAGGGTGACCCTGCGGTAGTAGACAAGCTTGCCCAGGTTTGACGTGTGTAGAACCAAGTTGCCTTCAACGCGATAATGTAAAGAGTAGGCTCCGCGCAGTCTGGATGCCAGTGCTTTGGCTACAGGATCCAGATCATGGCTGAGGTTGACCGTCAAACCTACGCTCTTGACCTCTTTCACCGTCCTTCGCCTGTAAACAGAAATGTTGCTGAATCTGCGAACGGAATGGTCGGTCAGCTAGATAGATGCCCGCAATATACATCCGCTTACCTATCACCGATATCATTGATTCGAACAGATTCCATTTCGTCATCATCTCTTTCGCCAGCATGTATGGTGGTCTGAGCTATGATGCTATCGTAGTGATATACCACGAAAAGTTGAGGGCAGCTCTGGCGAATGGTTTTCACTACTTTCTTGAAGGCTGAATCGCCGAACCTTCTTACGACAGTACCAACCTAGCTCTTTGAGCGCGATTGTCCAGCTTCAGGAATGCATGTGACATGCTCGTTGCCTTGTTTGTGTGTGGGACGGCGACCTCAATCTACGCGTCCCGACGCTGCAGCTGGAGAGCAAATAAACTTACTGATTGCTCGTCAGTATCCAGACTGTCAATATCAGGTTGAAAGTCGCCTGGAAGTAGACTGGAACGCTCTTGAAGTGCAGCCGCGTCTTCACTGCTGTTTCTAGAGGCATCATCCCTTGATGTGGAAGCGCCGCCACTGCCCAGCGAGTTATCAGCAGAGAAGAGCACCCGAGTGGGCAGAGCGTAGTCTTCCTCGTCGTCATCTCCTCTTATACGCTTGATGCGACTGCTCAAGGGTCACACAACGATCTTGAACTTGCCTTCGGAAACGGCGTATGTGAGAGAGTTAAATCGTTCTTTCGCATACAGCTCTTCCTTGTACCGACCGATCAATGGTTCCGACACAAAAAGAAAATTGTCTTATTTGAAGCGTTCAAAAGCATCTAACAAGCCTTTAGAAGCTGCTACTCACTCTAACAGAGCTAATGCCAACCCCTCCTCCGCTGACAACCTCGAAATTCTCTCCAGAGCCGCGGCATACACCTCTTCTTCCCCCAGACAGCGTCGAAGCAATGTGTCTTCCCAGAATCGCGTGAGCGAGGCATACGTGAAGCAGCATTGTGTGACCATTCTTGAAGCTAATAACAACCTGCTATAGGCCGTGGACTCTCTCGATGGTCAAAATGATACTTTCAGCTTGAACGGCCTGGCCGCTTCGCCACGACGGCGACCATCAACATCTACGCAAGGCCGCACTGCACTCGCGGCCCAGAAGTCAGCCTTACCTTAAGAGCTTCAAATCTAGCTTCTGCACTTATTCCCGTCAGTGCAGATCGCTCGTAAGCTTCTGAGAATGCGACTATCTTCTAATGCGACTATCTTCAGTGGCACGTGATTCTGCCTGACCCATTGTTTCCAGTTTTCGTTCTTCCCAGGTCGAAGGCACCGGACTTCGTCAGCGTGAAAATGCCGAGGTCAGCACAGCGTACAAGCGGAAGAGGCGCAAGATCTGGCCTGATAGTGAAGAAGATTCAGAAGAAGATGAAGGCATCGCTGGAAGGCAAGAAGATTTGGGTCTCCGCAGCATCGGTGACCAGGGAGGAGATGGAGAAGATAATGGTGGCGGTTCTTCTGACGATGCCGAGGAAGAAGAAGAAGAAGGAAATGGTTATGAAGAAGCTGGTGCCATTGATTGTGAACGGACCAAGCGAGGAAAGTCTAAAGGGGCAAGTGCAGGATCCTCAAGAAGCCGTCGCCCATCAACCTCCAAGGGAAGCACCTCTTCAAAGCACCTCAAGAGTCCGTCCACACCTCTTTCGAAGGGCTCCAAGTCCCAGTTCTTTGCCGACAAATATAAGAAACAGGCATTATCTCTTTCTGGCGGTGATGATCTGGTGATTATCTGGGATGCTCAGCAGACTTGTCAGAGGAGTGTTGCTGATCGCTATCACAGAACGAAACTCTGGGGACTGAACTCAAGTCAATCATTCAAAATTGGTATACTTGGCTCATTGGGACCAGGACGACGTCAAGCTCATTCTGGACGATCTCAATAACAAAAGAGCTCTTGGTTCATACGGATGGAAAGACGATGACTACCCAGGAGTGACAGTAAGTGGTCACATAAAGTTGTGTGACCATCGTAGCTTATACCTTGATCTCCCAGGCATACCTTACCAAGCGAATCTCTAATTACTTCAAGGGCCTTCGGAATCAGCTCTTCGAAGGGGTAAAACGAATTGCTGTGGAATTCTTCCGCTCTGACAACGGTCAAGCTTGGTTAAAGGACCACGAACACTAGACCCTAACTCTCAGAGGCAACAGCCCTAATCTTCCTCTCTACCGCATGCTGAACGGTCTTATCTCTTCCATGGAAATCATACAGGCAATCTTCAAGCCCATCCGCAACGGTCTGAACGAAGACTTGGTTTATAGTCTGAAGGATGGAGCTCACTGCTACAAGAGATCGGTGCTTTATGCACTCTGCCATCTCCGGCTAGAGATCTGGCATCAAGCTGCTGCCTTCGTCAAACGTCAGGATGGAAACCTTGAGTACGGGAAAGACATAGTGCTCAAGAGGGACGCACAAGTCGTTCATTTAGTCTTTGTCGTCGTTCATTCAGTCTTTGTTGCGCTGTATGCCAACAGCGGCTTCCGCGCATATAATTCAGACCGCGTGCCGCTCTATTTCCCTTTTCCCCTCAACAACAAGAAAAAGAAACAAGTGCCGGCCTTCGAAGATGAGGAGAACCTTGGCGTGGGGTCGCTTGTGGTCGCGAAGGAAGGGACCTTCAAAGTACTCCCAGTCACATAACGTTATGCGAACACTTTCAATCTCATTGAAAGCAGGATACCGATGTGTAGGAACGCCAGACTGAGGATTATGTACATGAGGCTTTGCTAGTGCGAGGTCAGATCAGTCAGAAGGGTACAAGGGATTCATTACGATGTAGCTATAGAGATTTTACAAGCAATACAATAGTCTGTCGGCGCTTTGCCTAGATAGTACCGTCTTACTGTGACTATTTGCTTCCCACAAACTGATTTGGCGGAAGTCTGACTTATAGCAACTGTATAGCAACTCCGACCGTCCCCAGACTCACGCGCAACTCGGCAAGCATTTTCCAAACGTACCTGTACTACCAGCTGACTGCTTGACAATCTCCAACCAGGTGGCAACCAGCAAGGCAGGGCACGTGCAGCTTGACCCTAGTCAGGCAACCGTTGCATGCAGTTACACCATGTCATGGCAAGTCGCAAAAATTCGATCATTCCTTGTAATGCTGTAGCAGCAGTATTCAGGGACGAGCAGCAACGCAGATCCCATGCAGTATGGTATGCGCGTCAGTCGACATCCGGCGTAGGCATTGTCGAGAATTCCCTGCACAGATTAGCATTGCGTCTTGCGCTCTCCGGCTGCTTACTATTCACCATGCACTTGCCTGCCGTACGGTCTTGTCCGCACGGTTAGGTTGCCCGCTGTTGACGCAGCTCGGCGTCGCTGACTTCTGCGCAAAGCAGGCGAGGCATGAAGGGCAAGTCCGAATGAAGCTCTGCTGCACAATTTGGCAAATATACAATAACGGCTAGAGCTTCCAGACCCAGGCATGTTGTCAATAGTCCTTACCCGTGATTCCGCTCAACCGTGGACTTCAGTCCGATCACCTCCAGCAGGTCTGCCGTCGATAAGGATTCCACCTCCGTATATCTGGCAACAGACGACAGACTCACCACACAACTGCGATGGACGATAGCAGTACCGAGACGGTCGCCGTAGGTACGTTGTCATATCGCCTGGATCCTGCACTCAGTGCATGCAAAGGCGAACCATACGGTACGATGAGCTGGTACACGAACAGGCGGGTTGCGATAGAGGTCTTCCTTCAAGGCTACAGACACCCATTCAGGATCCCGCTAGACTGGCTAGAAAGGGGTGGAAATAGTACCTGGGCGTACATCCACTATCTACTCCAGCTCTTCGTTAATGAAGAAGGATCTCTGCTTGCTGCGACAGAGGCCGAAGGAGTTAAGGTTATCATGGGAGAGTCTGCAGCGGCCGGGCAGTACATCTTCAGGCCAAAGCATGGTGAGTCGAGTGATTGAAACACAGACGCCTCTGTAATGGTGCAGATGTTTACATAGTGTCGGCTTTGCAAGCTGGAGAGCGCTTCACCTGGAGGATCGGCCCTCAAGGTAATCGCAAGCAAGGAGTCAAAGCTCTTGGAGGAGACGATGCATCGAGTGTCGCAACATCGATGAGCGTGCCTCAGGTCAGACAGTTTCTCAATGGCCAATCTTGACCTGTGCTAAGCATCCGCAAAGTAGGGACGCTTTGCGAAAGCTGTCAACGGAAGAGACTACAAGTGCATCATTACGGATGTACTAGAGTCCTGCCAGGCTGCTCATTTGGTCCCCAAGAGCCGGACAGATGTGCGTACCGAACGATATGTTTTGTCTGGACCCGAATCCCAGATCTGAGCGGGCGCAAAAGCAGCTGACCTTCGTTTCATGGGCTGTTCAGGTTTATGCACAGCTTCTAGGCGACGATTTCGACCCAGAATACCCTTACCGCGTCAGTCATGGGGTCTTGCTCAAGGCCGATCTTCACAAACAGTACGATGATTATGCTTGGTCCTTCTACACCAAGGTATGTAGCTATCGTCTTGTTAGGTTGCAGTCCAGCCTTCCCGCTTGCTGCATGGTAGGTCGGGCACCGCCTTTTCGTCAGCTGATAAAACCTGCTCCTTCAGGAAAACGATGATAACTATTACGTGCACGCCTTCAATGAAGGATTTCTCGGGCAATTCCATGGGAAGATCATTCCACGCGCTCGATTCAGTCCAGTTGCCGAAACACGGGAGCTTCCCGATAAGCGCTTGTGCAAATGGCATTACGCTCAATGTATTCTCCAGAATCTCAGAGGTTTTGCTAGCAGTCCGCCTATCAACCCATGATAGCACAACATGAACATTGGAGTGTAACCCTGACGCTGGCTATACCAAACTTGCTCTTTCGTCTTGAGGTTTCCCCACCACGCATTTGCCTAAATGGGGCAATTATCGGGTCGCACTCCTCTTCTACATGTGGTGCTACTGCAAACTTCGCTGGTACGTCAGCTCCGTCCCTCCGGAGTACGTGATCATGCGCGATTCCGAGGATCAGGATCACATGGGCTTTCTGTCGGCGCTCACTCTGACGCATCCGTACACGCGCTCTTTGTCCAGGAAACACGTATACCATGGCATTCTTTCTTGGACTGAAGCCTCAGTAGATCTGTGCATTTCGAATACGAGAGCGTTCTGCGGTGCACCCGGAATCAACCAGCTCCATGACTCGACACGCGTCCCCCTATGACCTTACGCCACTTCGACTCTCTCTTCAGCTCTACAGTGGGCGAGGAGCCAATGTTGCACTGCCCTAAACCGTGTCGACAGCGATACTCTTGTTCGTCAGAAGCAGGGGCTCGCCGTACAGCTGTCTGCTTGCCTTCTCTTCCGAGCCACAGTAGACAGACAAGAAGCACCCCTTGCTGACGTCGACTCGTTGTCCCTGATCTTTTTGATTGTCATGGGCTTCAACACGCCCGGGCCGTGGTTGTCCTAAGCAGAGATACCTGAGTTTGGGCTATCAACCATGTTCAATCCCAATTATGTCTCGCCATTACTTGAAGGAAGGAACGTCTTGCTACCGCACGCAAAAAGGGAATAACAGCCGCAGCTTTTCGCTGTTTCGGCCACAGGGAGTCCGCGTAGAGTGTAGCAACGCGCGTGTTCCTTGTTGAAAAAAAGGGGAGGGCTAGCTGCTGATTGGAAGGCGGATTGATCGAATTCATGCGGACCGATCCAGAAGTGCAGGGCTGGGCTGCCCTTGACTGAAGTCAGATATCTGGCATACAAGCCAACAATGTTGGTCCAGTCGAGCAGGTGGGAGATTGAGATTGTAAGAGGGATCTTTCAATAGCTGGGAATACCGGAGGTGTCCTCGACGGTATTGCTGTTGCTGTAGAAGGAATGTGGAATAGAAGGGGTTGTTAGGGCTTTAGATTCAAGGATCACTCACGAGGGGATCGCTAGTCTCTTGAGATTACCGGAGGTTACTCTACGGTGTGTGTCAGGATGGTCAACTGCGCACATGACTATATGTGAGGATGTCACACTGCGCACTGTATTATTATAACCAGTACTTGTATGAACCAACCATCAACCATTAAACTCTTTTCCTTGATTAGGGTTTGGAATTTACAACTTCAAATAGATCTGACAGACGCTACATGCGTTACTATGAGATTCCGAATTCAGCTTCAAACATCACTTTTGAAGACCTTTCCAACCATATAAAATTAGTCTCGATAGCTAGACGATTGATCTTGATAACCCGTTTAGGGTTTGGTACATTAGGGTTTTACCCCTACTGACTAAGTAACCCCGTCCATCAGACTTCACTGATGATCGGGCCTACCCTAAAGTCACACTTCGCATTACCAATTTCGTAATGAGATTACCATTTGACTATTAACAAAAGTTCGATCACATAAACCGGAAGTTGGCAGTTTATGAAAACAGTTAATCGTCAAGAAGATACAACTTGGTTGATATGTATAGATAGGTCCATACGCTTAAAATACGCTCGAACAATTTCTATCGTCGTATCTTCAAGTCTGCGGAAGTTATTAAAAGAATACTACCGATCACCAAAAGGTCCAGCTCGTCTACTTGCAGATCTACTTGCAGACCAAGTAGACAATTCGCAATAAAACCATATCGTTTTCTGTCATACATATGAAGACACAGATGTATGAAACATGTCCAAGAAAGAATTGAGTCTGTAGGAGACATGTATTGACAGAGTTATAGGTCAAAACCCTGAAGCTGACCTGGAGGATCTTCAGGACTGTAGCACATTCAATACGCAAGCTACGAGGAAGACGAAGAGTACTTCGTATGCAGAATGAGGTATACTACTCACACGTATTATCCATTACTTCCTTCCTCGCTTCCTTGGAAAGTTATCACGACTAGAAGTGCTCGTGGCTCAAGAGGCCGATCAACCATAAGGATAACGTCCCCTCTCGTGGTGATCCCCTCTGCGCACTTCATCTCACTCGCCTTGACTCTGTATCGATTAGTACATTCATAAAACTTACACTCAAGTAACGTGAATAAATCGTTCAACTCCACATCAAGACTGTCGAGCACCCTCTAGTCTTTACCCCTCCGTCGTAGAGCTTACTCCGACCAATCCAAGAGACTAGGGATCCCCTCGTGAGTGATCCTTCATTTCTTATTTACACTTCCCTTTCCCTGTCTATTTCCCATACAGATACGCTGTCGAGTAATACTCCAGTGTATTCCTTACGTGGAAGAGACCCCCTCTTACATTATGCGCTGGTTAACATCATGCAATAGCCCATGGAGGTTACTAAACTTGCCTGTCAGTCAGGGTTTAAAATTTAGAACGTTTATCTAATAGCCGATAGCTAAGATATTGATTTAGTTGTTTTGGCGTATCGTCATGATCTTACACGGTCTCACGAACGCTACGTAAATCGTTTCAATACATAACGTATTGCTTACTGGAAAACTCAGATGATCGAGTACCTGTCTCGGGAACCAGTAGAACCAGAGAGATGCTATGCTGCAAGGCTTGCTAGGATTGTCTCTTGCAAACTAACAGATAGCAAAGCTACATCCGTCTGGTTGCTTAGATATTATCTTGTCTATCGTTCAGGAACAAACCTGACCAAATCGTCAAGAAGAACATCCGCGAAGCGAAAACTTATGATGATGAAACATATATCATTCGAAAGCGCTGAGCCTGCTCAATACGAATAACGAATTTCTTTGATATCCTTGACGTTATTAACACTTCCAAATCCAGACCGGCTCAGTTCCGATGCTCCACCGCCTCGTCCTTCGCCTGCATTTTTCGTTAAGACTTCGAGCACTCGTACATCTTCTCTTGCTTTTGTAACAATTTAGACACAACGCAATCCATATCCTTTTGCCAACTCCTCTCAGCAATAATCACCACCTCGTTTCACGAACGTAATCGTGCTTCTCAAGCTCTTCGTCCAGTCCCCCAGACCGACGATTTATCGGACCTCGAAGGACTTCAGTCCGAAGAGAGACTGATCCCCGACCGTGAGTTAAACGATCCAATATACTGATATTGATTTCTATTATCTCCGCAAATGAACGTGTTACTCTAGAAGAAAGAGAGTGCATCTATAATGACCCATTCGTACGCCTCGACGAGAAAAAAGGACCATCTGGCCTCCTTTTGCCTACGGATCCAAGTTCTCATTTGGACATCCTTGAAGACTTTGTGCCAGGGAAGACCAGGGCTCCTGCATCTCCAGCAGACGGTATCATGATAGATGAGTGGGAACTGAAAAAGGGAGGCTTTCTGAACACTATATGTTGATATACCGTTTTCTTTTAATTTTTTTTTTTTTTTTGGCTTTGTTTCCCATTGCTTTTGCGGTTTGCTTGGAAAGCATAAAAACTGTACATAGAATTTCTGTCAAGATCATGTAGAATCCTTCTATATGTCAGACCGGGAGACAAATTCTGCCAATTGATGAAGTGATCCACCGATGCTAGTTTTTGAACCATTTATACATTTCGTCTTAGGGTTTTTAGGGTTTAGAGGAACCCTAAGCGGTCATCCAGCATTGCGCGATGCGCAACCCACCGATACGTGATCTCTCACGCGGCTTCCGGCTCGCAAGATAATTTCAGGACTCCCAGGGCCTTCAGCGTGGGGGTCTGTCGAGAAGTGAAGCATCTGCCGTACCCGCCTGTTCCATCCTAACTTCCCCCCTTAGTTCTCGTGTCTCGTGAGACGCTTCTAAGTCTTGGTCAGGAAGCCGCCTGCCTGAAGACAGTATATGAAGGATGCCATGCTATGTTTGCGGATTGCTGGAGGAGGTCAGTTTCTTCTTCTTCTTCACAGCTCGCGGGCGACTAGTGCCACGAAAGATGGATGGGACAACAAAGTTTGTTTGCCTTCGCAACTTCATCGACCTGCAAATTGAGCGGCCTAAGCGCTTCAAATTTCTTGTCCTTTTTTAGTTGACTGATATCGGCGACCGTTCTTTGATGGCCGCTTGGGGTCCGGAGGGTGGATGTAGATTTGACAGATCCACTCTCTCTTTTGAAAACTGCACATCGCTAAACCCGCTGGTACTCAGGGTGCGCGAATAGGTATTATCAATCTCCCAAGAACAACAATTCAGGGTGCCTAACAAGCCGACCAAGCTCCGCCACAATGCCAGAGGCTTGTACTGTACCTACTGACAGGTATATTGCACCACACGCACGGGTAGTGACAAGAAAAGACGTCAGACGGTTTATCAGAGGACAAGAAGGAGCTAGGAAGCCTAAGAGATCGTCCAGATTTTACTCAAAGTTGTCGTATAACATAGCCTTAAGTGTACAAAATGCGCGGTATATCGTGATGTGGTTAACAGTTGACTGGAACATAGATGTTGTGGATGTTAGGAGTAAACTAGACCCAAAAGCGCTGTCCTTACAACGAAAAAAAACAACTCTTGCAGCACGTCATTCTCACGCCAACATGAGCCATTGCACGCAAGTCACCACGTGCGTCAAGTTCACACTATCAGGCCGAGGTGGTTATCGATGAAACGATCCGCCTCTCTTCAGCATCAAGAGACAACTGGCCACAATTAACGCCTCTACACGCTGGGGGCTGGTATGCTCGTCCTCGCTCCACATGCGCATATCGATAAACAAACGGCCCCCATTGCCGCCCGAGTACTTCTTGGTGCCAGGGGTGCGGAACTGGTCGTTGCGAATGAGCTGCGCGACGCAGGCACCGCTCTTGCGCTGCTCGCCGCCGGGTAATGAGACCGGGTCGATGCGCTCCATAACGAGAAGAGAGTCAGCCTTGCAAGCCGCTTGCTCCTCCCTAGTGCCGTAGCGCCACTCGAACTTCCCGAGCGACGTCTCGAAAACCTGCGCGCGCGAGACCATCGAGTGACTCTTCACCTCAATCAGTTCCCCAGGCACGTTGTCGTCTTTGATCGCATCCTCAATGGAAACTTTGGAATGTAGGTTCAACATGCGCATCCGGGGGTGTCTCCTCGGGCCCCAGCGGTAGATGGTGGACATGAGAGTGCCCTTATCAGAGACCCGGACGAGGGCGCAGGAGTTGGAGTTCTTTTTGAGCCGGACGGAGACGTACTCGGCGTGTCTCGATTCGGACCGGAAGACGGAGATGTTCTCCAGCGTCCTTCCGGTAAGCGCCTGGTTCATGTCATACCCAATGGCATGGACCTGGAATGTGGCTGTCGGGACGAAGCCGCCAAAGTCCTTAGGGCTGCTGCCGTGGTGGTCGGATTCGACGGCCTCGCTGTATCTTGGTGCAGGATCGGAGTGCGAATCCCTGCTTGACTTAGGCAGCGTCGACTTTGTCGATGATGAAGAGAAAAGAGTCATACTTTTGTACGTCTGGCTCTGTAGAGGTGGAGGAAGATGACGACAACAAAGACGAAGACGAAGGTTTTGCTTGCACTGAGCTGCGGGTTGCTTGGTGATATGAAGGTTCTGGCGGAGTGTAGTTGCGTGGTGGTGGTAAGGGTGGTGGTGATATACTGTGGTAAGTGATCCCGGGGCAAACGTTTGGTTTCCAAGCGCCAATGTACTTCCGGTCACGAGGTTACGCTGCTTTGTCGAAGCCGTAATTCGAGGGAGAAACAAGAGGCGAAGTTCCCCGCTCAACACCCTGCCGACAGCGATCAAAATCGGAGAGAGATCGATCGGCAGAACAGGCATTCCGTTAAGCGATCAAGATACAGATGCGAGGATATGCTTGCGAGATCGGATTGTCAGCGGGTTTGGCGTTCTGGCCCCTCTGCAGGGCGACCTCGACTAATTACAAGATAGGCAAACTGGCACTCGTTACTGATGCTGATACCGCAAATGCTGCCCTGCATTTGTTCAGTATGCGGATTGTCTCGTTACATTATAGGGCGTATGTCTAGATGTGAAAACCGAGAATTGGCGCAGTTCACTGATGTCGTAAGAACCTAGCGCAAACCGTTGATCGACTTCTGGACATGATCAAATCTGCCATGTACCGGTAGGAGCGTGCCTTCCAATGCGTTATGACATATTGTTATTAAGGTCATTCCTGAATATCGATTTGCGCGTCTGTGGATACTGGTGAAATAGATACTTGGCCACTTCGGTACCAGAGTGCTATGGATGTGCGCGATAGACCACGCGTGCGTTGAATGTATCAGTGTACGAAGGCGATAGAGTGATTGTCTGAAAGCGTCCCATTTCCAGGAGCACGATTATGTTGTGCATAAGTTCAATCACTTCGGGCAGGATCAAAAGCATTTGCACGGCAAGATCATCCCTTTCGATCGTTTCAAGGCTTACCTAAACTGGAAGCCAGATAGAAAACTGCTCCTCTGGCATCACTGACAGTGCGTGCGTAATCATACTCTAGGCCTTCGTTAGGAGGAGCCAGATGTTCTGTCAAATAGCAGGGCGCCATCTTCCCTTCATTACCATCACGAGGTTGTGCAGGAAAGCATTCATCGAGCAGGCGACCTTCTGCGATACCTGGTAGGCACGTCTTTTTAGAAGCTTTCCGGAAGGAAAACGCCTCGCCTACAGGTTCCTACAAACGGTATTTGCTCGAAAGCTTCTGCCGGAGCTTTTTAAGGCAGGGAGAAGGCTCCTTCCTCCGCCTGGAGGGCTCGCATTGTCATGCGATGCCAGATCTGCTAAGCCCCGCAGTTTGCTGGTTGTAGTAACAAGGGCGGGAACACGTTCTACACACAAAGAGAAGCAAAGAGCTCGCCTAATCATGGAGGACGAGCGTGCACGGTTCTGCGCACAGAACTACCTCTCTCCGGCTGCGTTAATCCCGGCCCTAGAAGTGCAAAACGCGATCTGGAAGGTTCTGAATCACTGCGAAGCCATCAAGGAAGCCGCCCAGCATGTGGGCGATTACACCAGCCTTGTATAGGACGGGATGAACGCAGAGCATTGCTCAACCTTTTCGTTGTCGGTGCATGTCTTCTGAATGCTTTGCTATCCTCTGCGTTTCGAATCGAATGTTGCATTCAGCTCCCCCTCGCTTGTTACGTAAAGCACGCAGGGATGTAAGCCTCACTCCATATAGCGATATGAAGTTCCGAATTTTAGCTTTTGCTATTTGTAGGTTAGGCCGTATTCTTTAGCCTCAAAGCATCGATAGCGGCTATGATCTCGAATACTGAAGCGAACAAGAAGATAGCCGGATAGACTGTAACCGGCCCACGATGGAGGGAGGCTCCACCATCGTTGTAGCCGGCTTCCAAATATTCGACTAGGGAGATCCAGTATACTTAATGTGGGGCATGTTGAGTCTGTATTTTGCTGAAAATCGATTCTCCGTACTGCTCCTACAACGCATCGAATGTGGAATTTGCGAAATGGACAAGCCACATGAGGGACACTACTTACTTAAAAGACCTCATCAGCTTGAAATAGCAGTGCGCTGGGCGCAAAATGAGCATAAACAGGGTTTCTAGACGGTCGAAGGGAAGTTTTGGTTTGGCTTGGGTTCACATGCCTGTTATGCCCTCAACCCTACTTTTGCTGAGCTTTTCTGGACTGCTTTGACAGATCTCGGCCACGATTCAGAACTTTGCAAAGGGCGTTGACCATCTGCTGGTCAGGAAGACCAAAGATAGAGCGAACAGGTCATCTCCCATAGCTGGGCAGACGAAAATTCCAGCATTCGCGCCCGCTTCCCCGACCAAGTGCAGTCGTATACTTGACTTGGGCCTACGCGGAACTACACAGAATACCTCAATGCGGACCGTGGATAGTCCTGTCCCGGTGTGGATAGTGAGATGACATGAATTACAACCTGCTACTCACGCGCTGGTGCCCGATGGGCTGTCGTATTGATACCGTCTTCGAAAACAGCAATGAGAGCGATCTGTACCTCAGCTAAGAAGCGGGAATGTTTTCGACGGGCTCGAACCAGTCTCACGGTTAGTCATCTTCAGGCTATGACTCAAAAAGCGTTTCTTGGTGATCTTACCAGGTCATGTCCCCCTTCTGACGGATTTGGCGAGCAAGTGTATGAGCTTATCAGACGAGAATGGAGCCCTGGAAACATAGACAGTCAGAAAGATTGACGGCCGATCTCTGGTTTCACTTGCCTTAAATTAGCTATCTCGAACATGAGTACGAAAGGAAAGATCCAAGAGATGATACAGCTTGCCATCTCTGGAACCTTGCCGAGTCTCTCTGCGACGAAACAGGCTGAAAAGACAATAATGTGGTGACGATGTGACGAGGGGGGAACACGGCAGGTAACCCAAAATCCAGCGAGAATCGCAAGCCTCCCACCAGTTTCTGAAGGCACACCATCTGAGGTGTTAGTAACTCGATTCAGATGCGCCAGTTGTCCTGCACTTACCTACGCAGCTGGGACTTTCGTTGGAGAGATGTCATGTAGCGATGTGATGAGTAAAAGCTGAGTCAGGGATTCAGTAAGGAGCGCAAGGATCCCGCTAGTTGAATGACTCTGGTCTCAAACAGGCGCTCAGAAAAGAGTCATCTGATTTGAGGAGTATGACGACGCGATATCCTCTCGCGACAGAATTGACTTTCCATAAACTGCGCAATGACTATTGAGCCCGAGACCCAGCACGCAGTATAGTCCCTGATGGTAACAGGGAAGAGGCTCCTGCGTTTGGTCCTCGCACCGAACCTCATCCTGCCTATTTGGGCGAAGGCTTGATAGCCGAATTGACCGAGTCTGCTATAGAGTGCTGCTCCCCACCCTATCACCGGCTGGAGCGTGGTGGCGCGCGGGCGGCCGCACCGATGACGGGGAGGAATTACTTCTTCCAGATCAGGGAGCGCAGCGCCGGCAAATTGCCTCAATCAACCTCTGTTCTTCCTGGTCCAGCAGCCAGCTCTCCTCTCTTTGTCTTCAAACAGCACTCAACTGGCTACCCACCCCCTCGCTCGACTACCCACCCCCATCGCTTTCCAACTCGGGCCATTCCGTGCAACATGAAACTCTCCCTCATCCTCGCAACCTCTGCGCTCGCAGCCGTTCAGGCGTCCCCTCTCCAGAAGCGTCAGGAGACGTCCTCGCTCCCTCCTCCCGCAAACATCACCGCGCTGGCGCCCGACGCCACCGCCATGGGCTCCATGGCGTCCGGAGCAGCCACAACGGTGATGTCGAGCATGGCTAGCGCTATGCCATCCGGTGCCATGCCTACCATCATACCACCAGGAAACATGACAGCTACTGGAAATATGACTGGCCGCCTCGCATACCCATGTCCCACGGGCTTCCTCCTATCCTATGTGGAGACTCAGCAGACCTATCAGTCGCCTTTGAGCGAGATCGAAGCTATCGCCGGCAATTTCCAAAACGCCACCGTAAGCATATTCACTGATTTCCGAAACAGCAAGGTCTGGCGCTGACGGTCGGTCATCTACATGCCTTTCATCCGACAGTGGATGTACTGTACGTCTCTGTAGTCCCGAATACAGCAGCATCATCATGTGGCTCACTTGGAGTCTTTAATGCTGCAGACCTCAACGGTACCGGCGGCAACGAAGTCGGCGCCACTCGTTACCTTGCATCGTTTGTTATCTTCACTGCATGTATCTAACAGATATCCTAGTACCGACTCCTTTCAATTCACTTTAGAATGGGTCCCGCTAAGGCCGAGGTACTCTCCGAGTATTTCATGGACATGGAGAATGTCGCCGTTCAGCTCGGTGAGTAGCTCCTGCATCAAGACGTATATCGTGTACTTCGGCAGCAGACATTGACACGCATATGTGTACAGTCATGAACCTGACTAGCGGGCCGATCAGCGCACCCAACGGCGCTATGCTGTCAAACTACTCCACAACACTACAGGTGGGCCGGCCCCAGACTACCGCAGCACGGCGAGCTGACCCTCATGATACCACTATAGCTCTACAACAACATGACCGCTTCCACCGGCGGCATGAATGCAACCACTGCCAAGCTCTTCTGCAACTTCTGCGCTGCTGACCAGGCTACCGGCATGGCGGCTGTCTTGTCCAACTTCCAAGGTGCACTCGGAAACATTGACACCCTCCTCATGGGTGGCACCGTACAGGTAAGCTTGCTGTAATACAGATCACATCCTGGAGTTTCTGACACTTCGGGAATCGCAACATTCAGTACCCTGGCATGAACTCCACAATGATGACCGGCCCCATGAGCACCGCCGCTGCTGCGCCCAGCACCACCGGCATGATGGCCTCCTCGATGATGTCCGAGTCCATGATGACCAGCATGATGGCCGGCGTCACAACCACCGACACCGTCGCAGCGGCCACGGTTAGCACCACCATGTGAAGCGTCTTCCCATTTTCATCCACTCGTTGTTCTTGATTCCCGGTTGGTCGTACCTTTAAAACGACTGCTTGTCTGAGAAACAAGCATGTTACTGCTCTTCGATGAATACCCTTGGCCAACTGGCATAGCGACGAATTGTCGGACTTTGCCGGACTCCTTGACAATACCATCAAGCCAGGGTTGCGATTTACATAGGTAATCTTGGACACCAGGCTTGCTAGGCTCGCCTTTCAGTGCACCTGAGAGCGTTGGCCCCGCCCACTGATACCTTTGTAGCGTTATGTGAAAGCATTCGTTGCGAGAAGCGTATCCAAAGAGTCTCTAGCTGATATATAGCCTGTTTGGGACCTATGACACACCATTGATTGTGCTTGCTATGTGATAATCTCTAGCACAAAAAACCAGAATGTAGCCACCTCGAGCTGCAACGAGCTCGGGCAGACTGGCGTATAACTCCACCGGTGTCACTGGAAATGTGCCTATAACCTGTGTGGTCGAGAGATGGTAGTGTCCGTCAAGTTTCATACGTAATAGTATAGGCTGCATCAGCTCACAGGCGGAAGTCGGTGGTCTATGCCTGAGTCTGGAACTCTGAGTGTACGCTCGAAAGAGATGGTCGTGCCATAAACTGAGACAGATTCCGACCCCTGCGCAATGCCAGCATCAGCATGTCCGCCAGTGAATTTGCTCCACGAGCTAGACAAAGTCTCATCTCTGTTAGGTGAAGACAACCACGAGCAATGCAGCTGACATGCGGCACGGCGAGGATGTACGTGATGCTCACTCTCGAATACGGTATCCAGTAGAAGCTGAACAGTCATAGAAGGACTTTGTGCCTCCCGCTACCACGCTTGATGTCGACAGCATCTGCTTTCAAGATGCCTCAGCCTTGTGTAGCCCTGCAACGAGAAGCACCGCTCAGATCACTATGCGTTAGAGACTTCCACGCATGCGGACTTCATCTACTTCCGCCAACGTGTACGCCATTCTTTTGAGCTCCTCCTAGGTACTACAATCCACTGAGCTCCTCCTAGGTACTACAATCCACAAGACAGTCGACGAGTCTAGATCGACAAGCACATACGAGGCCGACCTTTCGGCTAATCCGTTGTGTTGTGGGGTATACGGCACAGATTTGGAATGGTGAATGATGAGTGTGGGAAGAATTCCTCTGCTCTGTTGTCGTAAACGCTGTCATTGTCCGTGCGTAACTCGACAACTTTCTGTCCTAGTCGCTGAGCCGTACTAAACACGACTTCATATGCTCCACGACATCGCACTTCTGCCTCGATATCAAGGCCTCAGCTAATTGCAGACCTTTTACTCTGCCTCCTGGGATCACGACGGGGAAGAAGCGCGGCCTCTACCCTTGGGGACCATGCTATTATCCTGCCCAGCCAGTCCTACCACCGTCGAAGTTGGATTGATCTGCTTGGAGTAGACTTGGTTCCTTAAGATGTGGGTGTCACAACCGAAATCAATCTAAGTAGCTGCGGGTTACTCACATGGACTCCAGTGGTTGCAGACGACGCCCACGGCAGGTCTCGAACTCCTGCATTCCTTGGTCTGGTGACGACTGCTTCTTAGCCTTGAAAGCTTTGTTCTGTTCCCCTTTTTCCTTCCTCGATTGAGCTGCCTTCTTTTGCTGAATCATACTTTCCTGTGTCTTCGGCATGCCTGGCTTTCAGGTACGACATTCGCTTAAAATAAGGCCGATATTGCCGCAGCTGTAGCACACCACGTATCGATGGTTGGGGTTCTTTGGTGGTCTCAATGGTTGCGAGGAGGAGTTAGGGCCGTCAGGGCTTCGGAACTGGTTTCGGAATTGAGCCTCAAAAAGCTGTTGAGACAGGATAGTGAACTGAGTCGAGGCTATCGTATATCTCGGTTCTCTGAAGAACGGATACTGCATTATCGAACGTCAATATTGGGACCAGAATATCGGGGAGAAGCTGTACTTATAGCGGCATATGTACGGAACAGAATCGTCCAAGCTGGCAAGGAGAAAAGGCTATATGAACTCTTGACGGGACGTTGTCCAGATGCCAGTCATTTGAGAGTCTTTGGCTCATTAGCCTATTGTCACGTTCATCAGCAGCTTCGAGTCGGCAAGTTCGGAAGCCATCGACATCAGGCCATCGTCATAGAATATCCGGCAGAGCATAACGCCTGGAGGTTCTTGGAGTGGTCGACAGGGAAGATAGTTGTGGCTAGAGGGGGGTCTCGTTCCTGCGTAAGTATTCGTGCATCTGCATAGCTTTGACCGCATGTGGTCGCTCGCTTCCATTTGCATTCTCTTCGTCACCTCTTTCATCATTCTGCGTGCTACTCGTGGGCCCGGTCTCCATCGCCCGTCGTCGTCGTCATGGTTCTTGTCTTATACGTGGCCTTCCCCCTCCGGTCCAATGGCCCTCACCGCGTCCCTCCCCTGCCTCCGGACCCTGTTTCAACTCAAAGCCCGTGCAATGATTCGAATTTGGGCTCGTATGCGCGGTGCTGGACCAGGTGGGTACGCGGCTGGCCTGGAGGGGCCGGAGCCGGCGGTTGCGTGTAAGCTTTTACTCCTGAGATGTCTTGGTTTTTGCGTTTTTGTTGTACAGAAGGGCGTTTGTAAAACCGTGTGCTTTCAGACATTGTGCCGCAGAAGGTTTCGTTTAAGCGCCATTGCCATCAGTCTCTACATTCAGCCCTGGCAGTCTCGTTCTAAAAGGAGACGTCGGAGCGGTACGCGCCTTCCGTGGCATGCACGGGGAAAGTCACGGAACGACAACAGGTGCTTTCTTAATGTCGCCGCGAAGGATGCCTACATGCACAACACATCGAGATATTCGTACCTGTCCACAGACATGATTCAAACTTTCATGAGGATATGTTTCTTGGAAGCACTCAGAAATTTGGCACTCGTGCTATTCCTGCTTGTTGGAGAGTCAGAGCAAGGGCCAAGTACCCATTCGCTGCGTTCTCTGTACTGTTGCGGTGCCTGGATATGTTTGAATTGGAGTAGGACAAAGAACATTCGGTGACCTACACCTGCAACGGATGGTCCGGATGTCAGACGCTCAATGGAATTTTGCTAGTAGTCTTGTAACAGTAGATTTCTTCACATGGCTTGTATCTGCATCAAATATATCACATAGGATTAGTACATTTTGTTTGGTTTTGAGCTCCTGGCGCGACCACGCAAGTCGAAAGCCTCATCAAGTCAAAGACGCCTAGCGCACTCACACAAAATGTCCGGCCCAATTACCTCCCCGGTCAACACCACAGTCCATGTAGACACCAGAAGACCCTTTGCGGCACTTGAGCTACCAGATAAAGAAAAGTTCACAGGCAAGAACCACCCTGCTTTCGTTCGAAATGTCCGTATCGTCTTACGATACCTCAAAGTCCTCTACCTGATCGACCCAGACAGCCAGGCCAAACCAGCCAGAGCAGACGAAGAGGACGACAAAGAGTTGCTATATCTATGTCTGCATCGGAATCTTGAAGAAAATGGCAAAGATCTAATTGCCGAACATGCTGGCGACGGCGTCCAAGCCTGGAAAGCCTTCAATAAACGATCTGGCCAGTCAGATACCGGCACCACAATGGATAAGTTCTGGGAGCACATCTCCACGAGATGGGAAGGAGGTGATAGCGAAAGCTTCATCGACTTCGTAGCAAAATGGGACTCCACTAGACGGGAACTTCGTAATCGCGATATAAAGTTGGAGGATTGGATAGATGCCTTACTGTTAATGGCCATGGTGCCACGAGAATTTACTAGCAAGCTGAAGGATTCAGAATTACAGGACTGGAAACAGTTGAAGAGAGAGAACGTCATCGATAGGATCCAGGCTTATATATCTGCACAAGGTAAAGAAGGTGGAGCCGCGTTCTACGCAAAACAGGCTACCAGCAACAAAGCAAGAACACCGTCAACCAGAACGAACAACAGCAGCACTCCAGCTGCCAACGGCAAGCCTGCAGACGAAAGCAGCCCACTCTCACCATGCAAGATCTGCAAGGATACCTTGAAGCTTCCAGACGATAAGTGCAAACATCCAGAGGAAAGATGCTTTAACAAGGAGCGCTTCGCTACCCTTTTGAAAACATTGGAACAGAAGCAAGGAGGGTCAGCAGCAATCAGCAAGCCCTTCGCTGCTATGGCGGTAGAGACGGATGACATCACTGAAATGGAATCCCTCTACCTAGCAGTCGATTCCGAGACAGCACTCCTAGCCCGCACCCAGACGGATCATTGGATCTTCGATACTGGATGCACCAGCTCCATGACGTTCACGAAAGATTTCATGTACGACTATGAATCTGTAAACAATCGTTCAGTCCGAGTTGGAAACAACCACGTCCTCGACATCGCCGGAAGAGGCAAGCTTGCTGTCGAACTTACAGATGATCATGGTCAGAAGCAAACCATGACACTCAACAATGTCCTACATATTCCTCGCATCGCCTGTAACCTGCTATCTGTCACCGAACTCCTCGACGAAGGTACCAAGATCATCATGAGCGATGACAGAATTGAAGTCCTCCACCACGCCGGATTCACTTTCGGAATCACTCGACTCAATGGCCTCTACAGCATCCAGCTTGACCTAGTCAACTGTGCGTCTCACGATCCTCCTGAAAGCTGTCTCTTGGCTGATGCGCTCTTACTCCACAGACGCTTCGGTCATGTAGATTTGTCGAAGGTTGGTTTGAAAGAGTACCCAGACACTAGAGTTAAAGACTGTGATTCTTGTATTAGAGGAAAATTCCGACGTTTGCCGTTTAATGGAAATGCACCATCAATTACCGAGCCACTTGCACAAATTAATGCAGACCTGTTCGGACCTACCAGAGTCCCCACACATTCTGGAGCCCGTTATCTTTGCGTCTTCATCGATGCTGCCACCGGCTATGTCAAAGTATACCACCTTAAAGCGAAGAGTGAAGCCACGGACTGCTTCAAGAGCTTTCGCAGATGGGCCGAGAATCAAACTGGGAAACTGATAAGGAATCTGCGGACAGACAACGGTGGAGAATTTGATAATAGAGAAATGAGAAAATATTGCGACTCCCACGGTATAGAGTTCAGAACGACCATACCTTACACATCCGCACAGAACGCGCTCGCAGAAAGGCGAATTGGAATTATCCTCAACGACGCTCGCACTCTCTTGCTCGACAGCGGTCTCCCTGCCGAGTATTGGGGATACGCAACTGCCCATGCTGTCTATCTGCGAAATCGGATCCCCCGAAATACGAAAGATATCAGTCCTCATGAAGAACTCCTGAAAAGAAAACCTCGAACCGACCACTTACGAATCTTTGGATGTGCAGCATACACTTGGATTCCACCTGCTCATCGAGAGTTGGGCAAACTCGATGCACGAGCAGAGCTCACTACATTTCTCGGATTCGAAGAAGGAACGAGCAACTGCCTCTTGGTTGAAAAAGACAGTGGGAGATTCTTCAGAGCCAGAGATGTTCGCTTTGTGGAGTCATCCATGCCTGCGAAAGGCGAGCCTGTTCCCGATCTGACCTTCCTCGATGTTCAGTGGGAGAAAGAACAAGAGATGGAACATCGAGAAACTTCAAAAGAAAACTCAACAAAAGAAACAGAACAGGACTTTGATCTCATTGTCACCTCCCATCCTCAACAACCAGATAATCCTCCTGCACGCAATGAAGCACCCAGGCCACGTCGCTCAAGGGCAGCCTGGGATTACGTCGACGAGTCAATACCGGATCAAGATCATATTCCACGCAATCTACGTTTCGACGGTGCCTCTACGGCCACCGCTATTCCACAAACCAATCTCCAAGGTCGCACCACAAGATCACGTGTTCAGAATGCAATCCCAAGACCCCAGACTCATGAAGACCCTCCTATTGCTGATGAATCTGAACATGAGATTGGACTGATGGTAACTTCACTGGACACCCCTCGCAACATGAGTGATGCATTAAACGGACCAGATGCCGAAGGATGGAAAGAAAGTCTGCAGAAAGAACTGGATAGTATTGGGAACGCTGGCACTTGGGATCTGGTTGACCACAATGACATTCCTGCTGACTGTAAGCCCATTGACTCACGACTAGTACTCGCAACCAAGATAGATCCATCTGGCGGAAACGACCACAAACTCAAAACCCGTCTTTGCGCAAAAGGATTCACACAACGACACGGCATCGACTACTTCGAAACCTTCTCACCAGTTGGACATCGTCAATCATTTCGACTTCTTCTGTCTATCACAGCCTCTCTCAATCTCGAGCTGAAAGGCCTTGACATCACTACGGCGTTCTTACATGGTCCACTCGACGAAACAATCTATATGCGCCTACCTCCTGAGGTCGAATTAGGAAAAGGAAAGATAGCAAAACTGAAGAAAGCACTCTATGGGCTCAAGCAAGCTGGGAGATGCTGGAATGAAGAATTAGATAGATGGTTAATTAGTAAGGGCTGGACAGCCAATGAAGATGATGCATGCGTGTATATCCTCAAGGGAAACAGTGGGAGTATTGAACTTATGTTATACGTCCACGTGGACGACCAAGCAATTGCCGGATTCTCCGAGGACTCAATCAATTCCTTCATTGATGTTCTCGATTCCAGGTTTCCTTGCAAGCGACAAGGTGACTTGAAACACTTCCTAGGGATGGAGATTCATCGCAACAGAAGCGAAAGGAAGATCTGGATAACTCAAACTCAATACACGGAACGCATCCTCGAACGGTTCTCACTTCTGGACTGTAAGACTCGTCCTATCCCACTTTCACCCTCAATACCATCCACCCTTACTGTACCGAATCCTGAAGAAGTTACCGCAGCAATGTATCTCCCGTATCGAGAACTCACGGGATCACTTCAGTATCTTTCCACAATGTCTAGGCCAGATATCACTTTCGCTGTCAATCGCATGTCTTCATTCAATTCCGGATGGACGGAAAAACATTACGAGATCTGCAAAGGGATACTTCGCTATATTGCTGGCACGCGAAAGCATGGTATCCGTTTGGGCGGAAACGAAGATGGTCTTCAAGCATTCGTTGATGCTGACTGGAATGCGGATGTCCGAGACTATAAGTCGACGACAGGATGGATCGTAAAGTACAATGGAGGAATCATCGGATGGAAAAGCAAGAAACAAACCATTGAAGCGCACTCAACTGCTGAGGCGGAATACATGGCGCTAGATGATGTTGCTAGAGACTTGGTCTGGCAAAGGCGGTCATTGAACACATTGGGAGTGAGTCATTCGAAATCAAATCCAACTCCTATTGCCGTCGACAACCAAGCAGCTATCACTCTGGCAAAGAACAAGACCTCACACGATTCCACGAAGCATATTCATTTCCGATTTCATTACATTCGCTCTCTCATCACCTCCAAGGAACTATCTGTCAATTATCTCGACACCAATCACAATCATGCCGACATCCTCACCAAAGCCCTTCCTCGGGACAAGTTCCAGTATCATGCATCACATATGGGCATTGAGCAACCGAATGCACCTTGAGTGGGAGTGTTTGAATTGGAGTAGGACAAAGAACATTCGGTGACCTACACCTGCACCGGATGGTCCGGATGTCAGACGCTCAATGGAATTTTGCTAGTAGTCTTGTAACAGTAGATTTCTTCACATGGCTTGTATCTGCATCAAATATATGACATAGGATTAGTACATTTTGTTTTATGTATACAGGTCTTTATTCGGCCGAACCAAAACCAGGTCGGACTAAGCTGATATTGAAGAAACAAATTCGGCCTGATACTTTGAGAACCAGGTCGGACTAAGCTGATAACGAAGAAACAAATTCGGCCAAAGCAAAGTATCAGGCTCGCTAGTCTTCAAACTGCTGGAAAACAGTCTCTGCCTCCGCGAGTTCCTCCTTGAGCACTTTGACGACATTGTCGTCACGAGGCTTGATATCAACCTTGAACGGCTTTGGCGCGGACAAAAAGCCAGATGAGAACTTGTCTGTGTTGAAAGTGTGCCAATCGGCTCGATGTCAACAAGGGAAACGCTTCTGAAGCAGAGGTGACCACACTTACAAATATCGACAGGCTGCTTTGGGTCTTGTCTGATATCGAAGGCCCATGCTATGCGGGCAATGTTGATGAACATCGACCGCTCAGCCTAAAGAAGGGTCCAATACACCGTCATCAGTTTCTGCTTTCGCACATGGGGAGGTGAACAGAGGTTTATCCACTCACGATATGCATGCCAACGCAAATTCTTCGTCCGTAGCCGTAACCGTAGTGATCGCGGACATCATCACCGCTCATGGCTGCGTATTCGGGTCCGGAAAGAGGATAATCCGCATATCGTTCTGGCTTGAAGGCCTGAGGGTCGGGGTACTTTTCCTCGTTCATGTGCAGACCGTAGGTATTGCCAATAATGGTAGTACCCTTGGGTAGCCTGGTGGTTGAACATCGTCAGTGTTCTGATCATTGCGTAGCAAGCATGCACACCGCCCCTTACACGTAAGGTCCGTACGTCTCGTCTTGCGTGAGCTTATGAGGGAAAGCCATGATAACGACAGGGCGCCAACGCTGGACTTCTTTGATGCACATCTGCGGACGGGACAGAATTCAGGGAACTGCTTCCCGCCACTGTCTGAGAGAAAATTACTTACTCGAACGTAAGGCATATTCGGATAGTCGGAGAACTGAGGAAGTCTTCCTCTGCCGCAGACTTCGTCGACTTCAGCTTGTACTTTGGCCTGACGTGGGGCGTGAGTGTCAGCGACATGGTCTGTGGGAGTTACTCCTGCCTTGCACATGGACAGGTAGAACTCACAAACATCTCAGGCCATTTTGCAGCTGCCATAATGAAGGCCAGTAGAAGAGAAGATGTCGTATCTGATCCACCCTCCAGCAGTACACCACCGATATAAGCGACTTGCTCTTCATCAAGGATGGGGTCGTGGTTTTGTTGTCGGGCATCCAGAACCTTGTCGAGCAGGGATCCCCTGTCGATACCGTTTTCACGTCTTTTTCGAACTTGCTTGGCTAGGTCCCCGTATAGCTGATGCGCGATACATTGTAATTTGTTAGTTACACAGTGGGGCGAACTTATGGGATAGACAGGCAGCTTACCTTCAGTTCTAGATCCCGGACGTGCTGGGCCTTCTTGCGCCAGGAGCTGACAAAATCAGGTAGATACTTGAGGAAAGGGAAGATGTCCACAGGAGGTGTCGCGCCAGTTTCGACGACTGAACACGCAATTAAGGTAAATAATAAGTCCCTCGTGTGATAGGAAATCTGGAATGCTACGCACTCTCTGACCATGGATCCATGACATCGTAGATATCTTGAACAGCTCCTTCGAAAGTTGGGCCACGACGACCAAAGATAATACTCAAGATTACAGCGGTACTGTATCTCTGCACGCGCCTATAAAAATCTTCCGGCCTTTCGGCGAGTTGCATGGGTTTTAGGGTTTTAGGGTTTTAGGGTTTTTAGGGTTTTAGGGTTTTTAGGGTTTTTAGGGTTTTAGGGTTTTAGGGTTTTAGGGTTTTAGGGGTTTTAGGGTTAGGGTTTTTAGGGTTTTAGGGTTTTTTAGGGTTTTAGGGTTTTAGGGTTTTTAGGGGTTTAGGGTTTTAGGGTTTTTAGGGTTTTAGGGTTTTAGGGTTTTTAGGGTTTTAGGG